>JAKFHU010000413.1:0-4800000 GCA_023783475.1 Daubentonia madagascariensis
GTTCACAGATGACCAGATGTTGGTCAAGTGCAGAAGAACAAGAGAACCATGGGGGCAGGGGATCCATTTTAGAGCCCATGGAAAAGGGCCTGTTAAAGGTGTAAACAGGCTCCAGAATAGGACATACCAATGTGGGTCTCTGGTGTCCCTAGGAGCTAAGAGGAAAGAAAGGCCGGAATGCAGTGCACTCACTCAGGCCAAGGCCATTGCGGGTGAGAACACAAGTGGCCACCGAAGAGTTCCTGAGAGGGGCAGCTTTAAAATCAGTGCCACATCCCCACTGCTCACAATCATCTCACAACAGTGCCAGGCAGATAAGAACTCTATCACTCTCTGCAGCTTTGACCATGGCAGGATCAGAAACCACATCACCATATTTGGGTAGCTGAGGGAGACACTGTGGAGTGAAGCAGGGAAGAAAGAAAAGAACCAGGCCTGCCTTCCACCCTTCCTGCAGGTGGCCAGCCTGCAGCATGCCCCAGCTGCTTGACTCTGACTTTTGGGGCATTTTTATAGTTGTGTGGGGCTGGGCATTCTGTTTCAGTGCTTTGTCAGTTTAAGAAACACCACAGCTTTTGATAACTTGAGAATCATGTTTTCAGCCTGGGGCAGGAGAATAAGTGAATATTTAATTTGTAAGTGATAGCGAGAGATGATGTTGCACTCTGATTACTTCCCATGAGTCAAAAATAGTAGTTACATATATTAACAGATTTTTGTTTGAACACTTTTTTGTTGATATAATTCCATTCATATTATTTTTAATATCTAAAATATTTGTATAATCTCCATCAGAACAGTCATGTATTTGATATGTGTGTGAATATATATTACATTTAAATTATGCTTATTGTTTTAACCAAACTTCTCTTGTCTTGGTATTTATTTTTTGATATGATTTTTTTTGTCTATATGGCTTAGTTTTCCCCTTAAAATTCCTATGCAATTTAGTAATGTTATTTTTCCATAACATTACTAAAAATAATGCTGCTAATACTGAAAGAACTAAGCCCTGGGTTTAGTAGAATCATCTATACTATTGCTAAATTAATAACAGGAACAAGAGATAAGCCCCGTCTGGTAACTGCTCTTAGTTAATTGGAGCTCTTATTTCTCCTTTTATTCTGTTGAAAGCCTTTCTATGGGATTGGGTTAAAATTCAGGAATTTCCTGGAAGGTGCTCACTCTGTGCTCTCCCTCTCATGCTGGTTTACTGTGAGGGTGGAGCTGTGGTGGTTCTACCATCTCTCATCTGCACGCTGACGCTCCTTCGTCTGTCCCTCCAGCCCTTTCTGTTTACAGTGTGTTTCCACTTGATTTCTCTGCTTCTCCACAGTGTTTCATCTGCACTTTTGTAACAAGCTGTTCTCTAGTTTATTGTTTCTGTGTCTGTTCTCCCGCCGATGAGTTGTAGGAAGCGTATCTTGAACACCTTTGCCTCTCTAGGGCTAAATGGAGCGCTTGAGAGGTAGGTACCTAATACATTTTAATACTGTAAGGTATTCAGTAGAGTAATTATCCTAATTCCCTCACCATCAGGCAGAGCACTTGAACAGATGAGCCAGACTCTCTGAAGAGGGTTAAAATGATGCTACAGAGAATAGGAATAAGTGACTTTCGTCATCTCTGAAGGTGCCCTGGTGAGTGTCACAGTCAAAAGATGGTGGCCTGTCTTCTTGTAGAGAAATAGCTGATTTCATTTTAAGAAGAAAAAATACAAGGGAGGATAGGGAGCCAGGATGACAGAGTATCTGTCACAGGGAAGGATCTGTCAAGTGGATAAAAAGATAAATTTAAGATCTCCAGCATGTGAAATTCCTTAGGGTGTTCGCGATTGATTTCACTCAAGATGCACTTTATCTTTGCTCGACCAGTTATTGCCATTCAGGCTCGAAATCATACTGTTGCATACATCTATTATTAATGAAAGTCCCTTAAAATTCAACCTTGTGGGATACAAAGTTACGTGAGTCTTACATATATCCATTTTTTAATGTTGGAAGACTTCAGACTTAATTGTAAAACTAGAAAGAGGATGTTGATGGACGTACAGGGAGTGGGGAAGATGCAGAAACAGTTAAGTTGAACTCATCATATTTAAAGATTTCTAGTCATTAATCATATCCGTGTCAAATCCTTTCCACACCAAGCTTGACATAATTAAAACCCACAGGTTCCACTAATTATGGGGTAGGGACAATATAATTAAAATGGATGATGATCACTTTGCTTTCCTGTAGGAAGGAAGTAGTATCTCTGGGTTTCCTTGACTAGGTACCTAATAGAGTTGTTAAGTTGAATTGATATACCATTAGCAATCAGGTGCAGATTTTTTGGACTTAAAATAATGAAATAGAGTATTTCATGTAATCAAAAGGTGGAAAATTATCTCATATTTTCTATTTTCCAGATCTCATGTTTCTCTTTTTCTATTGCAAACCTACCAAATGTTCAACTCAAATGAAGACAGTTTTGTTTTTGAGTGGATGGGTGTCCACTGAGCAGGGCCTATATTTAAATAGGAATGGTTGCAATGCCAAAAGGAAAAAAAAGGATCATGTGGCCCCCGAGGGAGATGGATGTATAATGACAGCCTCTCTTTAATTGCCCTTCCCACTGAAGAACCATGCGTAAGTGGACACGTTTCCCTTAAATGTGCTTATCTCATATAATTTCTCTTTTGTGCTGTACAGCTGTGGTCCCCAGTCCCCAGGCCATGGACCGGTATACTGGTCCTCGCTCTGTTAGGAACTGGACTGCACAGCAGGAAGCGAGTGGCGGGCAAGTGAGCAAAGCTTCGGCTGTATTTGCAGGCGCTCCCCGTCACTCACATCACCGCCTGGGCTCTGCCTCCTGTGAGAGCAGCAGCAGCAGTGGATTCTCATAGGAGCACAAACCCTACTGTGAACCGCACGTGCGAGGGGTCCAGGTCGTGTGCTCCTTATGAGAATCTAATGCCTGATGAGCGGAGCTGGAGCTGAGGTGGTGATGCTGGCGCTGTGGAGTGGCTGCAATACAGTGAATGTGATGCGCTTGAATCATCCCAAAACTATGCCCCTTGCCCAGTCTGTGGAAGAATTGTCTTCCATGAAACCAGTCCCTGGTGCCAAGAAGGTTGGGGACCACTGCTCTACAGCACAGATTTTAGATTCTAATCTCAAATTTTGCCAGTATTGTTCTGACACATATTAAGAGCCAGTTGTTTTTCTTAAACCTGAGAGGCTAGTTACTTCTGTGTAATTTCCTAGATATTATGAACCAGATGATGAAAGAGGCAGAAGTGGGAAAGATGGAGGAAGAAGAGAGAGAAATTACAGTGGCAATTCAAGCAACTGGTTGTTAAAGGATTTCCAAGAAGAAATAAAGGACTCTTTCTATTATTGTGAAATAATCACAGTAATCTAAAAAGAAACCAAACTCAACCACAGCCAAAAAAATAGAATGACTGAATGGTTATAAGAAATTTGTGAATCAAGCAGTGCAAAGCCTTGCACCAAATGTTCATGAGTGCAGAGAGCGTAGCACCAGCCACGTAGAAATGGCATGTTTGAATTGTCGCTATTAGCTCTGCTATGCCACAAGTCTCATAATTTCTCTTTATTTTTCATTTTGATGAAAAGCAACATGTTTAATATTGTTATAGCACAAAGAAAATAAACTTTTTTTCAAATGTGCACACCTAATTTCACATAAGGTGTATTGATTGACATACTGATTGTTATATTATGTAACTAAAAGGGCATCTTTTCCCGTTTTGACAGTTGGCACAAAAGCATGTCCTTGCCTGTGTCTGCACTGTGTATACTTTCCGTATGCTTTTTCATCCTTATTTGATTTTAAGATTCTTAAAAGAATACTGCTTCTTAGTGTTGTAAAATGTCCTCAAACCCTCTCCCATAAAATTTGAAGAAAAAAATGGTTGTTACAGAAATACGTTGAAGGGAAGAAAAGGTCTTTATCGATAAGGTCTTATAAAAATTACATGATTTTTAGCTGGATGTAGTGCCTTGCACCTTAGTCCCATCTATTCACGAAGCTGAAGCCAGAGGATCAAATGAGCCCAGGAATTCAAGTCCAGCCTGGGCAACACACAAAAACCTCATCTCTGAAAATAATAACAATGAAAAATAAAAAAATGTATGACACAATGACTCATGGGCAAGGACATATTGACACACATACAACCATATTAGATGACATTAAAACCATCATATAAAGAAAATATTTTAAAAACACACTATTTATAAAAATGAGATATTACTGTGACCTATGTTCTTACTGCCCCTAATCACACATTTTGTTTTATCCACCAAACTTTTGCTCACTGTGAGAATTGATTATATTGTTAACATTATATTTTGTAAATTACATGTGATACCAAGGTGATATTTTAAAGTTGTGTTTAACTTTGGAGAAATATTTCTTTTTTTTCTCTTTTTGACATAAATTATAAAACAGTGAGAAAGGAAATTTTCACTAGGACTATGAAACTACCTTCTATTTCCTATGTGCCCAGTACTAATAGCATGAAGTCATCCATAGAAGGGGTAAATGTGAAGACCTGTAAGTTGGTGAGAATATTAAAGTCCTAGAGAATTCATTGTGATGCAAAACTGAAGAGCAAATATTGTCTTCAGGGAAGAGGGTGAAGCTGAACACTTGTCCCTATCACATAAGCATAGAAATCTCTGGTACTCAGGGTACTGTGTGAGCCGATTACGTCCTTTGGTCGTTTATTAGTTCTTTTACTGTAAACACACAAGAACGTTTCATTATTTGTGAATGTTGATGCTTTTTCCTATATTTGCATTTGGACTAAGATTACTTGGCCACAAGTTCTCTGTGGTCGAATGTAGTGATCTTTGCTTTTCTCACTTCCGCTGTTTTTTGTTTGAAAAATCTTCTACCACTTATCAATAGGATGAATATGTATTTATATTTTCTTCTAAAATGCTTAGTGGCAGGACAGCTTCATGAAAAAGACTAAACACTTTCGCAGCTCTGGAGTTATCTTGGTGGACGTGCCGTGAGGTGTGTGGTCATTTTCCTCTCACTGGTTGACTTTCCCCTCAGCATCTGTTTAATAAACCATCTCACGTCTCAGTGGCCTGCACAGCTTCTGTTATGTTCGTGAGTCCTCGACCTCTATATTCTTTTCTACTGATATGCCTATTCCTCTATTGGCAATGTAATATTTAATAATTATTTATTTTGTACTTATTATATCTTTGATATTTTACTTCTAACATGTAAATCCTTCTGTTAATTTTCTTTAAACATATTTAAAGATATTTTCATATTTTAAGTAGAAATAAGTCATTAAAGTTTATGCAGAAGCAACATATATTCATTATTGAAAAGTTACAAGGTACAAACAAGAAAATAAATATGAAACAAGAGTGACCTTAGTAGTCCAAGTGGATGCAGGTATACCTCACTCTTCTAAGATTGCGCCTGCAAAATGCAAGGTTCTGAGTGGTAATAGTCAGTTTTTCCCCACCACTTTGCCATCCAAGGACTTCTTAGAGCCCATTTGGATCCCAAGGTAGAGACTGAGCCATTTAACTTGGTTCCAGTGAAAAAACTTTGGCCACAAAGAGGATGGCTATGACCATATTCTGTGAGCACCAACTTCCTATAAGGCTTAGAGATGCTACGTCTGAGACAGATTCAGGAAGAAATCCAAGAGACTTAGGACTTTATGAAGTAGAAATGACCACTCATTTTTCTGTTGAAGATGAGAAGTGCATTGGGTGGCTGACTAGAACCATAAGAAAATGAGCTTGGGACCAATATTTCCTTTTCCCATATAGGAGAAAAAGACCCTTGTGGGAAGAGCTAAAGTAGGCATGTTGCCAACCAATGCTCCATCCTTTCATGATGAGGGGCATCTGGGACATAGGAGTTGCCTCAGATTCTGTGTGGGAGAAGTGTGGAAGTAAAGCAAAGGATTAAACTGGAAATTTAGCATGCTGTCTAAACTGGATAGATAGGGAAGGGTGGGGACATGGGCTCCAGGTAGAGGGTGAGAAAATCTTCTAGCTGTAAACTGTCACCATAAGGAAACAGCTATTCCAAGAGGGGGTCACAGAGATGAGGAATATGTTGGGCATGAAGATGCTCACATCAGGTCTCCAATCTTAGGGATAGGGTGACCAACCTTCCCAGTTTTCCCAGGGCTGTCTTGGTTTTAGCACTGAAGGTCTTGGGTCAAATCAGGGAAGCTACTTAGGGCACACAGTAGACAACCCCAGCTGTTGCCCTTCTGGACCACATTTGTGTTTGTGCTAAGACCATGCTTCCTATGAACTGCTCTCAGCCATTGACTAGCACAACAGGATTCTAATACAGGCCCAGTCCTGTAAGAGGCAGGATTTTTTAATGGGTCACTCTGGCTCCGTGACCCCATTGGCCCTGCTGGAAACATTCTGAGAACTGTGCTGCAGACTTAGACTCTTTCCACCCAACCCTCTTTGCTCCCATGCCCACGTTCCTTAACAAAGGCCAGACTCCCATGGCCGCCTGAAGGCTCTCCCCATTCTTTCTAGCTCCCTCCCTGTACTCGTTTTCTATGACTGCTGTAACAAATTGTGACAAAGATAGTGGCTTAAAACAACACACATTTATTTTACAGTTCTGGAGGTCAGAGGACTGAGATGGGTCTCACTGGGCTAAAATGAAGGTGACAGCAGGGCTTTGTTCCTTTCTGGGGGCTCTAGGGGAAATCTGTTTCCTCATCTTTGGCAGCTTCTAGAGGCCAGCTGAGCATAGGCCCTTGGCCCCTTCCAACTGCAAGAAGGAATTTTGCTGGTAGGTGACCTTGGAACGTGAACTGCAACATGACCTCTTCCCTGGGTCTCCAGCCTGATGGCTTCCTTGCAGATTTTGGACTTGTCAGCTTGTATATTTGCATGAGGAAATTCCTTAACATAAATCTCTCTCTCTCCTCTCTCTCTCTCTCTCCCCTGCTCCATCCCCACACACACCCCTATTGGTTCTGTTTCTCTGGAGAACCCTGCCTAATACACAAGGTGCAATGGATTGAAGGTGTGTGTCTCTCCAAAGTCCACATTTTGACGTTCTAACCACCGAGGTGACGGTGTTAAGTGGTGAAACCTTTGGCAGGTGCACAGTTCATGAGAGCTCTGCTCATGGGACTTGAGCCCCTATGTAAAAGCCCAGAGAGCCCCTCACCAGCCACCATTTGAAGACACAGTGACAAGGTGCAATTGATGAACCAGGATGAGGGCTCTCACCAGACACCACATCTTCCTTGATCTTGGACTCCCCAGCCTTCAGGACTGTGAGAAATAAATTTTTGTCATTTATAAGCCACCCAGCTGAGGGTATTTTATTATAGCAGCTTGAACGGACTAAGACACTGGGCCTATGGCATCATCTTCTGAATCAGTAGAGAAGTGACAAGTCTCTGGGATGGAAAAGGTGCAGTTAGTGGAGGCGGGTGAGACAGTTGCAATGTTAGAGGAGAAGCGCTATCCGGATTTTAGTTTCTGAAGCCAAGAACTGAGAATTTCAATGCTTTATACAACCATATGTCCTTTAATGACAGGAATATCTTCTGAGAAATGCATCATTAGGTGATTTCATCATTGTGCAAACAGCACAGAGGCACGTACACAAAACTAGACAGTGTAGTCACCATGCTGTAGGCTATGGCTCCCAGGGCTGTTGTAACAGAGGGGACGGCCTGGAAAGAAATAGCAAAAATATTTTCTGTCTCTTTAAAACATCCTCCACTCCTTTTTGAGAACTGAACCTGCATCCCTGGCTCAGGCCAGCAGGTGGAAGGGGCAGGGTAATGATTTTGTCTTTGTGTTTCAGGAGATAGCACAGCCATCCCAGGCTGGGGCCAGCCCCCAGGTGGGCGGAGATCACAGGCTTTGCCTTTGGCAGCGATGGGACACTTAGAATAGTTAAGCACAGTAGCCAAGACCTGAGGGCCCTCCTTTAAAAGCTCTGTATTTCTGCGCCTGTGCAGGAAATTTGGATTTTAGAGATGAGAAGGTCGACCACTGTCCCTCCTTTGCCAGCAAAGTAATAAACTTCTCTTTCCTTCTCCTCAAACCACTTGTTCTCATTCGTCTGACGTGGCCTCGAGGACAAGCGCTGAGCTTTCCGTGACACCGTGAACCTGTGCAGCGTGTTACTGTCCTGAATGCCACAGGCAATTGGAACACAATGGTGAGTATTTGTGTCTCCAAACATATCTATACTTAGAAAAGGTATAGTTAAAACATGGTATGAAAGATTCAAAAGTGACACCTCTATAGGGCACTGTGATATTATGATGTATAGGTACTGCTTTTTGTCCATGGTTCCTGGCTTATAACTTCCAAAGCCCTTGTTACAGTCTTTTGTTATAATGTTGGGGGCTTTAAACCCCAGAAGTAGGCCTCAGAAAACAGAACCTGTCTCTCTCTGACCTTCTCCTGTCCTCCTTTCACCTGCCCAAGACAGGAGTCTTATCTGTTGTGGGTCATAAGACCCTCATTCCACAGAGGGTCCTGCCCCATTCCCAGGAAGAAGGAAAGCTGCACAGACAGCCAGCATCTACGGACAGGCTTTGCTGGGTTTTCCCACTCAGTCTAACTATTAGAGCCTACCCTTTCTGTCCAAGCACATTTCTACATGGTTGCCAATCATGCCCATCTAATGAAGTCTCCCTAAAGGGCCAACAAAGACAGGGTTCAGGGAGTGTCCAGATAGTTTGAGGCTTACAGGGAGATGAACCAGAAGTCATCCACATGCCAGGAGGGTGGCACACCCCAACTCCATTGGGACAGAAGCTCCTGTGCTTGGGATCTTTCCAGGCCTTGCCCTTAGTATCTTTCATCTGGCAGTTTATTGGCATCATATAAAATGTCCTTTGTAATAAGCCAGCAGGGGTAAGTGTTTCCCTGAGTCCTGTGAGCTGCTCTAGCAAATTAATGAAAATTTACTTAAATTACCAAGAAGTAGTGAGAACAGAAAAAACAAATATCAAAAAAAAAACTTGCCAGTGAAAACTAAAACAACGCACAATATATAGCTTGGAGATTGCTAGCAGTGGAGGCAAAGGAGGAACACATAATATATAAAGGTCTCACTGCTGAGTTATAGAAAGCATATGTGTACATTAGTAGGAGAATTTTCCTTCCTAGCCCTGAGTTTGGACAGGAGTTTGTTAAGAAGGTCTCTGAGTTAACTCAATGAATGGTGCCATCTCAGGCTGTGTAATAAAAAGTGCAGAGGTTGTCCACACAGGGCTGACTTCTGACTCTACCTTTGAGACTGTTGGGGCTCAGAAAATGATGCCCCAAAATAGGGCACTTGGACAAGCTGAACTCAAGGAAGCCTCCAGGTCTCTCTTATGTCACCCTCCCCACGTCTCTGCCAAGGAAGTTGAAGTTCCTGTATCTGCCCAAGATCTAGACCCCACAGGGAGAACAATCTCCTCCCTATAAGACTGGGAATCTAACCACATCTGCCAGAGACTCATTTACAACTTAATGTCCTTTCTCTCAGACTCATTTAAATTCCAGAGAGGACTCCTTAGGGGTCACTTTCTCTTCCCCAGCCAACCCTTCTCCCTAGGAATCACTTATGGCCCCTCAGCAGAATCCTCTTCTCCCCCCTCCCATAACCTGTTCTTCCAGGGTCCAGGCCCCCATCCTATCTGTTACAGGAAGAAGAAACAGTGTCTCCTCCTCCTCAGCAGGGAGGTGCTGGCGGCAGGGATGGGGCGGAGCAGCAGGAGCAGCTGCAGTCTGGGGAGAGGAGCTGGTCCTTGCTGAGTGTGAGAGTGATGAGGAGGAAAGGACAGCTCCTGGGTGACACAGCTGCTGCTGGTTCACCCCCACCCCTGCCCAGGGCCATGCAGGGGCTCCCGCCATAGCAGCTCCTTCCCTCCTGCCAGAGACACTCAGAGAGCACCTGTGAGAGGGAATGACAGCCATCTGTCCCCTTTCCCTAGGTCAGGCTCCTTCTCAGGGTCCATGAATGCTGGGGCCAGTGACAGCCAGCCCTTACCCCCTGCCAGCCACTGGCCTCATGGCTGTTGACTCAGTTACCTTCACAACAGCTCAGTGACGGTGGCATGATGGGTGTCTGCATTTTATATGTGAGGAGGGGAGAGAGCATTCCTGGCACAGGCCTGCAGGTCGGAAGGCCTGAGGTGGCAAAGGCAAGTGTCTCCGGGATCTGGGAGAGGCCTGGCCACTGCAGGGAGTGGGGGGAGGGGACAGCAGCTGTGATGACTGTGGGTAGGATGATGGCCTCAACCTTGTGGCTCCGGTTGGGTGCAGCCCCTCCCTCCTCTCTCTCCACATTTCCCTGTGTCCCCAGAGCTAAGCGGCCCTGGAAGCCAGGCCTGGCGTGTGCCTGGGGGTGTCTCTGAAGAAGCAGCACTTCCGCGTTGGTGGCGCCCATTGCTGGGATTGTCTGTCTCCTTTCTGGCCCAGACCACAGCCCCAGTTCTGTTGGCTTCTGAGGAAGGGGCTCCATCTACTCACTCAGCGTGGAATGTCCAGGCGCTCAGTAGATGCTCAGTGAACGTTTGTGTAGCTGGCCTGAGTGTGCTGAGGGAGCACCGTGTTCTCTGTTCTCTCTCCTGCAGAGGGGAGGAGGGTGAGGGTGACCTGCAGGAAGTACATGAAGTGGAGGGAAGACCCGCGTCCTCAGATGCTGCTGTGTCTGGGCCTGCGGCCCGGTTCCCCACCCCTGGGGAGAACCCCAGAGTCGCTCCGGCTGCTTCTCACCCTCCTGTTGATGAAGGAGCTTCCGGCCCATGGACGCTGTGGCTTCCCAGATCCAGCCTGGTCCCTAGTTGCTCACCTGGCAGCCAGGGCCCTGGGGAGGCCTGTCCTGGGAGTGAGGCCCGGGCTTGTTGCCCGGGCACGGAGGAGCAGCCCTTCTGTCCCTGGGCCTGGGGTGGTTCCTGCCTCCACTAGGTGGGGCTGGTGGCGGGGCAGGGTGTGTGGGGGAGGACAGGCAAAAGCCCCTGCCCTTCCAGTCCCTCCTGGTGTGTCTCTTCTCTTCTCTGTGTTTGCATTTGCATGCAGTGCCCTGTGGTGTGTGTGGCCTGACACTTCTCAAATCGGAACATATTTGTTTTTATGCAGTTAAGACTTTTGTTTTCTGTTGAAAGTAGGTATTTCCCCCTCCTTTTCTCTTTTCCAAGCCTTAGAGCAGTAGAGAGAATATTCAGCTCAGCCTCCTTCTCTCCCTTTGGGGGTGTGAGTGAAACCCCCTCCGCGACACACACTCCCCAGAATGGCAGGGATCTCTGCCACGTTGGGCGTCACCACTCAGGGACACACACTGTCCTATGATTGCCAAACCCTGCACAGCAGTGCGAGTAGAGGCTGCGCGAGGCTAGCGCAAGGAGTCACCTCCTGCGGGTATTCCCTGCAACATCTGGAGCTGCAGGGGACTCGGGGAGTCCCGGGCCCCTCGTTAGATGAGACCTGATGTGAGATGTGGTCACCCCGCCTCAGGTTGTGCATTTGAGTCACTCTCCCAGTTCCGCAGCCTCTTAGGCTACGGCGCGCCTCGGTGTGCAGGCACGTGGGAGTCTCCTCTTTGAAATGCCTTTGTTTTCCTTGAGCAGATTTATTACTGCAGCTGGACATGCTCCCAGCTGGCCATTTTGTGCACGAAGCACACAAGAGTGCCTTTGGCGAGGACATGTGGCTTGTCTGCCTCGGTTCTTGGCAGGTAAATAGCGGCAAGGCGTCTCGGCCCAGGTGCCATCCTGCTCCCTTCCCTCGGCCTTGGTCTTCCTTGTCCAGGCCCAGAAAGGTGCTGGGTGTGAGGCAGGCTGCTCAGCCCCTTCGGTGGCCTGACCGGTCGGTCACTGGGAGGAAAAGAAGAGGCGGGCTGGGCTGGGCTGGGCTGGGCAGGGCGGTGCGGTGGCTTGTGTGCCATTTGGCCCGCACTGGCCCTTTGCCTCTTTCCTTCTCCTACCCTGTAGAGCCTGTGTGTAAACAAAGACAATGGCAGTTTGTTTCTCACTAATGGAATGACCACATCCATGACACCGTCAGTCAGGACCCAGGCTCTTCCCGTCTACGGCTCTGCCATCGTTACTCTGGGGCACCCAGGACCGCCACGCTCCGTGGAAGTGGGAAGAGCTGGGGAAGCACATGCGGGAGGTCCATGGAACAGCCTGGAGGCCGCAGACGTCACCCTTGCTCACATTCCAGTGGCTGCAGCTGGCTCCAATGGCCACGTCTAACTGCAGGGGCAGCTGGGAAATAGAGCCCAGCTGTACACCCAGAAGGAAGAGCCGGCCAGTTCCTGCTACAGTGATCGGGGGGAGAGAAAACGTCCAGCCGGGTGTGGAGGGGGAAGGTGACAAGAGTCTCGTAAGCAGTTTGGTGTTGCTGAAGGGCAGAGGGGGTGGGGATGAGATTAGACAGGTGGGTGGGAATACTAGACACCACAGACCACAGGACTAGATGCCGTTTCTGTAGCCCTGACTCTGTGCCAGGCTGTGCACTTTACCTATATAATTGCAACTATGTTAGGGCGTCTGACCTGTGGGAGAAGAGGTGGAGACCTATGTTTATTAGTTTTGCACACCAGTCCTATTCCTAACAGGCGTGTAGAGCTTAGTTGTGTGTAAAATACATGGAGAGTACAAATACAGTATTTCATACTTACAAGAATTTGGTGAAAAAATATTATCATCATTCCCCTTTGAGTCTTTGAGGGGTTTTAAGACCTTGTCCAAGGTCAGGTGGGTCAGCCCCTTAATAAGCACTCTTACCCGCTATATCATAGTTCCTCCCAAAGAGGGTCTCCTAGAAAGGAGTCTGGACTTGAGCCAGAATGTGTTGGAAGGCTAGGATCATGGCCAGTGGGCTCAGAAGAAGCCACCCCTTTCTGATGCCAAAATGGGCCTCCCCAGATTTGCTGGGACTTACCTATAATCTGCAGCATCAGGGGCGGGAAGGATGTCATGAAGCCATGAGCACCTCCTTCTCGGGGCAGCACCTGGCCCTCCAGGTGAGGAAGGACTCCATTCTCAGCGGGACAGGGCCGGGAGCCTCAGCGCCCCTCTCTGAGCCCAGAATGACCCACCTGAGGACTGTACAGCTCTGCACCACCCCAATTCCCGCCTCCTCTGCAGCCTTGGAGGAGATGGAGAGCGGGGGAGGCATCCCTCAGTGGGGACCTGGAGCCTGGTGCCCACTGCCCTGCCTGGCTCTGCACTACAGGATGGCTGGGAAGTCCAGGCATCCTGGTGGGGGCAGCAAGGAGGGGCCCTAAGGGTGGGCTGAACCTCAGAGGTGGGATTATGCAGGGCAAGCCCATTCTAGCCAGCAGTCTAAAGCTTGAAAAAAAACCAGCACGGGGGAAAGAATTTAAATTATCAAAATTTAAAAGTATGAAATGTGAAATATTGCCTTAAAGTGCTTATTTAACAACCAAATCATTCTGACACAGTGGACCATATCCCAACAGGCACCCCCACCCCTACTACCACCCTTGTACTGTCATCTTCCCTGCCCTTCCTCCTGGTGGTGAAGACACTCCCAGGGGAGGCAGGAGCAGAGGGCAGCAGTGCCAGGTGGATTTGAGTGACTGTGGGGCAGCCAGAGCAGAGTGGGGAAGCTGGGACCCAGACAGAAGAGGGAAGCCCTCTGTGGCCACCAGTCGCACGTGGGTGTTCAACAGTTGAAATGTGTCTCGTCTGTGTGGCTGAGGACCTGAATTGTTGATTGCTTTAATTGTAACTAATGTGAAAGTAAACTTAAAAACTGATACTCCACCGGTTATTGGGAAATATTTAAGTATCTGTGAGACAACTTGGGTATGTGAACATGCTTTCTCAATGTAAATTTAGTGAAATCTAAATACAGATCCCCAAATGGTCAATAAAAATTTAACATCTAAATTGAGATGTGCTGTAAGTGTAAAATACACAAAAAACTTCTAGGATTTACTATGGAAAAGGAATTTTTTCAAGCACTTAATTAATATTTTTTGTGATTACATGTTGAAATGATAATATATAGGATATATTGGGTTAAATAAATGTATTATTAAAGTTAAATTCACTTGAAATGTTTTAATGCGGCTACTAGATATTTTTAAATTACACGTGTTGCTCACCTTATATTTCTATCGGACAGCTCTTGTTTGGACCGTAAGTCTGCTAAGGGGGACCTAACTCTGGCTTCAAGTGGAAGAGGCGAATTGGCAAGTCAGAGCAGGAGGCTCTGGGGCAGGGCCACAGGCAGCGTGGGGGCAGGGGAGCAGTGTAGACACGACTCCCCCCTGGCATGTTAAGAACGTGTTCCATTTACATCATGAGGATTAGGTGCCTCTTAGAGACCCCAAAGCTGCGCCCCTGAGTGCCCCCAATTCCCTCCCTGTCTACACCTTTGTCCCTGTGCTGGTAGAGTGTGTCTCACCTACGGCAGCATAACCATCCCTGGGCCACCGGCTTCTCCAGCACCAGGCCCGGGTCTCAGTTGTCCTTGTATTCCCAGTGTTAGAGTCATGCGACACTCACAGGAGACTCCTCGTCTGTCTGCAGACAGGCTGCGTGGCAGTGGAAGAGCTGTCAGTGGAAGAGCTGCAGTATGTGGGACAGAAGAGGCCTTAAGGGAAGAGGAGGCCAGGACCTCAGCCAAGTGCAAGGGGAGGAGCCAAAGCCTGCTGGGGAGGAATATCATTCCCGGGGCTGCTCCTGGGACCCCTCAGAAGTGGAAGGAACATGTCTGTGTTAGTCCAATAGCACAGCCCAGACCACAGCTCCATCTGAGTTTCTGCAGCAGCCTCCTAACTGCTGTCCCATGTCTGTCCTTGCCCCTCAGTCTGTCTCAACATGGAAGCCAGAGGCGTCCCTTTAAAACACGTCCGATCGTGTGACTCCTCGGCTCCCAATCCTCATCTCAGAGTAAAGCCCTGGTCCCTTAAAACGACCTAGGTGGCGACAGATAGATGCTAATATTGCCCCATGACCCCACCTCCTGGCATTCACACCCCTGCATAACCCGCTCCCCCTGAGTGTGGGCAGAACCTGACTTGCTTCTGACCCTAACAGAGAAGACAGAAGACAGAGAAGTTGGCAGTACATTATATTGCATAAGACTGTGAAATTGTCATGTCATCTTGTTAGAGGTAAGCCTCTACTGCCTTTGGAGAAGCAGGCTGCCGTGTCCCCAGCGGGACACGGAGAGGGTCAGCAGCAAAGAGCCGAGAGCCCCCTCCAGTGGACACCTCACAGGATACCAAGGCCTTCTGCCCAGCGCCTGCACGGAGCTGGGTGCTGCCATGTGAGCTTGGAGGCAGGTCCTTCCTCCGTCAGGCCCCAGATGAGAACCCTGTCCCAGCTGACACTTGATTGCAGCCTTGATTGCAGAGGACCCAGTTAAGCTGTGCCCAGACTCCTGACCCGCAGACACTGTGAGATAGTGGGGGTGTTTGAAGCTACTACGTTCGTGGTAGTTTGTTACAGAGCAACAGAGCAGTGAGGCAGCCCACAAGGCTCTCCACGCTCTGAGCCCCCATCTCCCTGTCTTCCCCGCCTGCCACTCTGCCCCGGCGCCCTCCACATCGGCCACTCTGGCCCTTGGCTGGTCTCCAAAGCCACCAGACACGCATCTGCCTCCAGCATGTGCTCGTGCAGTTTCCTCTTCCTGGAATGCCCTTCCTGCCCATAAACACACGACTCACTCCCTGCCTCCTTCAGATATTTGCTTAAATTTTGCCATCTTGGCAGGCCTTCCCTGGCCACCCTTTTGCAAACTGCACCCCATCTCCGTCCCCATCCCCAACACTCTGTATCTCCTGTTCTTGTGTATATTTGTCCAGTGCTTTTGCCTGTTTTGTTCACTGCTGCATCCCCAGATCATGGGAGGTGCTCATTAAGAACCAGCTGATAAAACACATGAACCACGGAGGTTGGTGGAGGTGGGTGGTCATGTTGAAGGACAGCAGGAGATGGGACGGCTGGAGGACGCTGTCTGGAGGGATGACTTCTAGAGGCCACTTCTAGCACACTTTTCCTGGACACATCCTTATTGTAGAAAATACAGCCCTGCGATGGGGAATAGACTGTGGGTCTGTCCCCACATCCTGTGAGGTCACCATGACTCTATACACACGGTTGCTGTAGGTATGTGCAGTGATCAGCACGATGTCGCACCTGGCATCTGGTCTGTAGTGAAGGATGTTCCTGTTGTTTCTTCCTTACTGCACACACGAGGATGTCCAGACACAGAGAAGTCAAGAAACATGACCAAGGTCACTCTGTTATTTCATCCCAGATGGAGAAGCCTCAAAGGAGGTCTCCTGACCCTAGTCCACAGCGGGAGAGAAGGACTTGCTGGGAAAGCTTCCCTAGGCCTGGTCGGCCTTCTAGGGAATGGAATGGGAGGTCAGAGTTGTGGATTCAAATCCAGTCCTGCAGCCAAAGTGCCAGACAGCCTCAGGGCGAGCTTTCTCCTCCTGCAGAGGAGCTGTCTTGTCACCTCGGGCTGAATGTGGGTCCTTTCTGACCAGACAGGATGACAAGGGAGCTGCCATTTCCCAGAGGCCCCTGGCTGACGTGGAGAAGGGTGGGTGGGACACCCTGGCCCCCGGGAGCAGGGCCCCTTGGGAGCTGCCAGCAAAGAGGAGGCGGGAGAACTACAGTGGCCTCTGCAGGGCCACCCTCTGTGCGGTTCTGCACATGTCTCTCCCCTGCCTTCCTTCCTCTGCCTGACCCCACCTCTGGACACCGTCCTTCCTTCCTTTTTCTTCCCGCCCACTCTCCAATATTGATGTCCACTCCATTGGCATTACCAGGGCTGACTCTCCACTTTAAAAGATGTGCATTTGGCTGGAAGAAATCACTGCAGTTTGCTTATTTCACATGCTGATACAAACATGTGTGCATGCACACACACACACAGGGGCAGATACATGGCATGCCCCTTGTATATGCACACATGTCCTTGGTCCCCTGGGAAGATTGTCATGAGTGACGTCTTCTGTATGTGTGACTTCATCTGTCTTTATTTTTTCAAGTCTTTATTTTTCTTTATTCAGCCATAAGTCTTCTGGAGAACTAAAAGACAATATATTATGACTTTCTAATGCGTGTTCTCAGGGCTAATTATTGTAAGTACATTTTGCTACAATAAGACCCCCTAATATGTACCCTGTGGATTTTAGAGTTAGAACTGCCAGTACTGCCTTGTATCTCAAAGATATAGACATGGACCTTGAAGACCATGAGGGAAAAGAAAAGAATGAGAACTTCATTTTGACCTAGTCCATAGGTTTTTGACAAGAAAAAGTCCACTTTATTATGACAAGCAACTAAATATGAATTTGGGCTGCTCCTTTTGCTAGTTTGTATTATCCAGAGCCTGTCTGAAAATATAGATTTAACTAGGTCAGCGATTCTCAATCCTTGTTAGAGGTATGTGTGAATGGGTGGGTAGTCTTTAAGAATCTGATAAAAGCGATAGATGTCTTCTCCAGACAAATACCTACAAACACATTATACACATTTTCTGCATACAATTTATTTTGCTGCATTGCAAAAATATCGTTCACACTGTCAGAAAGTTAGGAAAATACTTAAAAAGACTCATGATCCTTTTAATCTTATTTTTGCATGCAAAAATTAATAGTCACTTCCTGAAAAACCTTACTGGATCAAAATGTGCTGATAAAAGTAAAATTTAATTTAGTTAAAAAGTAACTTTCATAAGAAGAATGCTGTTGTTTGATTAGAACAAGAGGCTAAAATTATAAAGAAATTTTTTGACAAATAATGCAAATACCTTTCACATCCAGTTAGTTTAGACTTTTGGTAACAAGCATAGCAAATTCTAACTTTCAGTGGTATCTGCTAGCAAAAGAATTAGAATTTTCACCGGTTACTCTGATAGATGAGGGTAGGCTTATGTCGAGGAACACCAACATTCTCCAAAACACTTTGAGTTGAATTCATATGACATTATTTTCTTTGTTTTCAATTCAATGGGTCAACTTTGTCAATGTCTGAATCATAAACCTTGTCTTTGTCATGAAGAAAACAAGCCAGTACCATATATTTTAATTTGAAAGTCATCCAACAGAAGTCATGTTCAATGGTTTCTTTGCCCACTGGCTGCACAACAGCCAGCAAAACCTTTTTACTCTTGGCTCTGGCTTCCAGATGCCCCTTCGCCAACAATGTAAGGACCACATCACTGTCATTTTCTACATACTTCTTCCACAACGCTAACCTAGTTAGGAGAGTTTATAATTTGTAAGCAGCATAGAAAATAGAGTCTGCTGGACCTTGAGTCAAGAGTTATAGCTCATTCAGATGGCCAAAAATGTCAATCAAGTCATCTAGGTCATGGATAAACTTTTTTTGGTCAAATTAGTCTGAGAAGGGGCTTTGCTAGTCACTTAAGAGAGGTAAAGGTTTCTACCTGAACTTAATCAGTTGCTTCAACACTTGTAGTTTAGAAAAGCAGTGAATGTCAGCACTTATTTCTAGACAAATCCTGTTGAGAAGTCATGATTCAAGGACCTGACTCTGGAAAGTTGAAAAGGAAATGACTTATTTGGAATTGTCGTTCATGTTACGTGGATGTAGAAAACAATGTGTGTGATGTGTGAAGTTACTTTCTTTAACAAAATGGTAAAGCAGGAGGCTTCGTGGAATAGCAATGCTCTCCATCTGTACCCATGGAACCAACATTTTTCTTTAAAGTATTTTCTTGGCAAAGAAATTTTCATTATTTCACAGGTGGCCTAAGTATATGATGCTTCCAAAGGGGCTCACGGAATGGTCACCAGCCTGTACATAACAGGAAAACTAAGAATTAGCCACACCAAGAATCAGTCAATGTATTCATTTGATTGCATGCTGAAGGGACCTCATCTGACTCAAATACCCTGAAGACCTTCTTTAAATAGGAGAAAAGCTGGTGACTGAATAGGGTAACACTTCTTGACAGAAGCACTGACTCAGCCATTTTTTCCTCCTCTCAAGCTACAAACACACTTGACTGCTTCAGGGCAAATGGCTCCAAGGTCTGCCCAGTCCCAAGGCTTCGTTTGCTTGGCTATAAACTGAGCATTGCTGGGTGCTGTAAGCCCGGGGTGTTGACTTGATATAAATTTCTCTAGTTTTGATAAAAACCTGCTTTTTTGAGTTGAGCTATCTTCTCTTGAAAATGATCCATTCTGAAACAGGTATTCCACAGTGGACAGGTGTACACTGTTCCTTCGATTTTGGAGGTTTTTTGCTTCCACTGAGTAAGAAACTTGCTACACAAAAGGGGCCGTGTTTTTGATGTCCATCACATTTGGGATGAAACTAAAGGAAACACACTTTCTTCTACTTTATTTTCTCTGATGTTTCCTACCCTAAGCTAGTGCATGTTCTAAAGACTGATGCATATAATCATAATGGCAGCTTCATCTAAAATATATATCAAAGAAAAGCACTTCGATGATGATGTCTGTGCTATCTGGCAAAGTATTGCAACATCAGCACTCTGCACTTGTGCAGCATGAAACAATTCCTTAAACCAAAATTTGACAAAAATTTATATTTTCTACTGAGACATTTTTCAAACTATTAAGAGGGAGCTGAAATATGACAAATCTCTCCCCTACTTCACTGACTCCTTGAAATCCATTCCAAGACCCATGAACTCTTAATCTAGAGAAAGACCTGTTTGGCTGAGAAAAATTCTGAAAAGGCTGAAACCGAAACAAGCAGGAACAGTTTACTGCTTCCATTAGTGTTCAAATAAAACGCAGAAACTCACTAACTCTGCAGCCATTCTGCTCCTAAAAAGCCTCCCGTGGAAATGTGTACATTCTTCCAGGATGCATTTTCGAGGTCCTCTTGAATTTCCATGTCACTCCTCAACTAGATTGGGAGCTCCTTGAGGGCAGGAACTTTTTTTTATACTTTCAGGATAAAAATTTTGCATGGTACTTGGCACATAGTGCGCCCCTGTAAATGCTTGAGGAGTAAATAACCATCAAATATTCTCAAATCAATCATTTAAATTTGTTTAATCATTTTAATTTGAGGATCTAAACTATTAATAATATACTTTAGATCCCCCTAGGGATGGATAATTCATCAGCAGTACTTGATACATCTGACAGTTATAACCTGCACTTGCCTTTGGCCTTGTGTCTATGGTTAATTAGTCTTGCCACTTCTGATATACTCAGATTCATTAGAGAATACAGGCCCCAATCCCTCCTACAGAGGATAGCCAGGGTTAGTCACATATGAGGCTTTATAAGGAGACGGTTGTTAAATATGTAGGCATTTCTGCTAGACTGCCAGGGTTCAAAGGGGTGGGTCCTTGCCCGGTTCAGAGTATCAGGGAAGAGCTTTGATCTTCAGTAATATGCTTGCTACTGAGATGCTCACGGCCCAAGCCCTCATGGTTCCTTGGGGGTGGGTATCTCAGCTGCCCCTGTGCCACTCTTGGTTGAGAGTCTTCTGCACAGAAACATCTCAGTCCTAACCAACCTATTTCAACTCTGCTTGGAGGTCGGGGAAGTTTCCAGCACCAGCAACACTCCAGGCCCAGCAGACACCCTGCCCCTGAGGCCTGTGCAAGTGATCACACAAACCTGCAAGGCTACTCTCAGAGCCCATGTTCTCCTGGGTATGACAGTCTGGCCATTAATGTTGTAATCATATATTTCACATGCTTAGCACAGTGTCTTCTCATTATTTTATCAACAACTCTCATGCTAACATATCCTAAAAAACTCAACTTGAGAAGATGTGACTTTGGAGAATATGCTTGGGGCAGCATCCAGCCCTTGACCCCCCTCTACCTATTCCTTTTTGCCACCCCCAGGGGCAGCAGCTTCTTTCCGCTCCTCTCCTGGGGAGACTAACAATCTCTTCAGAGCTTTGGCTTTCAAGACAGAGACTAGGTGGAGGGCCTTTTCAGTCAACTTCAGCTTTCTGCCCTGTCACACAAACAGCCCTGACAGAAGGGAACACAGAAACTTGGCCTTCGTTGTGGAATGACTGAAAGACACAATGAGAGCCAGCCATGGATCAGTTGAGCAATAATTTTCCTGCCACACACTCTTGTCAATTTTCCTTAAGTGGGTACCAGATATTCCCAAAAGTCCAGGATCTTAGGGATCACCCAATGTTAGACTTGTGCTATACATTTTTACAATCAGGAATCTTTGTAAGTTCCTTTCTTTTTCCTACAACTTAAATATGATTGGATTAAATAATGTTAGAAAGCGTTTCCCTTCTATTTGAAATACTGCTAAAGAAAAATATAAAACATCAAAGGGAAGACAGATGCTAACTTCTCTAAAATGTAAGTTCTAGAAGCCTGCCTGATTTATTCTAATTTTAGTTGCTAAATAATTGACAATGTTCTGGATCTTAATCCTAAACCTCCATTCAAAATACATATAAATCCTCCATTCTTCTAAACAGCAAGTCAAGCTGGATATATTTTCACCAGAAAAGGATAACTACTTCTAATACTTTCATTACAGCTCATTTAAGTGTTTGAAAGGATGCACATTTCTGTCTAACTTCCATGAGTTCCTGTGGATTGGATTTTCTCAGCATCAGGAGCTAGGTGCTGACTGCAGACTGCAGAATAAGACAAAATGTAGCTCCTGGGATCGTTGCTTTTATTTTGGCAGGTCGGGTGCTTGCCTGTGAGAACTAACAGAGACAGCAAAAGTGAGCCCTCCTGGCAGGGAGAGGAGCGCTGCAGTGATGGAGGACAGAATTGCCCAGGCTGGGGGCAGGTCCCTCCAGGGTCAGTCCCACCCCTCAGCATTTTCCACGTGTCTTTATCAGACCATCGTGATTACAGGCCACACACATTTCATAGGAATCTGAGCGATGGATTTGAAACAGCACAATGTAAAAACACTAATTTTCCCTTTATGCACAGAATGTAAAGTAATGCAACTCCCCTCAAATGAAAAGCAGCAACAGCCAAAACCAAAATATGCACCACAGGCCAGAGGACCTCTGTGAAATGTTTTTGCTGCTGCCACGTGGCAGTGTCACCTTAGCCGTCAAACTAGATCCCTGCTGGTGTCAGCATTTTGTGTGACCCTTCTGTTGTTTACAGGCTCCCAAACTTCTGTGAGGGATTTTTGGTGGTGGTTGTCCTGTTATTCTAACATTCAGTTGTTATAATTTAACAAAGTCATTCAACCATTCATTAGGGGATGATGTTTGCACAGTGATAAAAAAATACCAGAAAAATCAATAATTTTGAAATGGGAGTTAGAGGTGATAAAATACTATAAGGGAGACTTAGCCACTGCCATGATAGGCTATTAATGTAATAACAAGCCCTCTGCCAAATATTAAAGCTAATGCTGAGAAAATAAAAAGTGGTGTTAGAGCACATTGTTCTACAATGTTTGTGGATTTATGTACCCCCACAATGCATCCTCTATTTTACATTTATTTCTAAGAGCAATTAGTCTGGAATTATGAGAGGCCTTTAAGAACTCATCTCTGGCATAAACCTGACAACCTGTGTTTGTTTACTGTCCCTCCCCTCTCCTGTTATGTGGTTTCCTAACGGAAGGGGCCTCAGCTTCTTTATCATCCCAGTTCCCAGTGTAATGGCAAAAACTGAGTCACGTTGCCGAGAGAAACACCGAGAGGTACATGAGGATGCAGACAGATCAGGTTTATTAACGCCAGCGGGCTCAGAGGGGATCCTCCACCAAGTTCTGAGCACCCCGGGTCAGGGGGACTTGTCTTTTATACTTCAAGAGCAAGGGGAGGGTACAGAGTGGTTTATACCAGGAAGTGTACACATAAGGAAGTTACTGTAATGTACAAGGTAGCTGCTGCAAGGGGACCTGTTTACCGGAGCATGAGCTGCAGGCGTTAGTCAGTTTCAATTTCTTTCTTTATAACATCAGTTTCACAAACATTCCTGTGGGGGTGGGGAGAAGCAGTCTCACAGAAGCAGATTAAGCAATTAACATACATAGGGCTATAGCTTGTCCGTTTCAGGGTAAAAGTGTTTTAGTGAATTTCTATTTTTCCCTCACACAAGGAGGGTACTTGAAATACTGTAGGGGCTTGCCTGAAATTTGCAGAAGGGATGAGAAATAACTCACATTTACAGAGTATTTTTGTATGCCCCAAAACAAGTTAGTGCGTTATATACATTGTCTCCATTAATGCTTATACAATCTTAAGGAACAAGTATTATCACCTACAGTTTTCCAGACAAGGAAACTAGGCTCAGAGAGGTTAAATACTGTGGCCCAAGGTCGCATAACTAGTCACTGGTAGAGCCAGCTGTGAACCAGTCAGATTAACGTATGTTGCCTCCCAAGTGAATGGGGGGGGGAAAGGATTGTAGTTAAAACTATAACTGACTTCTGCAGCAGAAGTGATTTATGGATCCTATCAAACATCCTTTGGGCAGCTAACTGGGTGGATGCCCTTTCTGATCAGCTGATGAGCAAAGGCAGACCTGGGGACAATCTGAAAATGAGGGCTGGAGAGGAGTGTAACCTACACCAGTGATTCTCAAAGTGTGGTCTCCAGACCAGCAGCACAAGCACCACCTGGATGTTTGTTAGAAATACAACTTTTCAGGCTCCAACCTAGACCTACTACATCAGAAATACTGGGGTGGGCCCGGCAATCTGTGTTTTACAAGCTCTTCAGGTGATTCTGATACATGGTCAAGTTTGAGAGCTACTGACCTATACAATAGAAGGGAAATTGCTGCATTTGGGCAATTGGGGAAGGAGGGAGTGAGGAGGGAAAAGTGCTGAAGGTCAGAGGAGGAAGATGGAAATCTGGAGAGATCCAGGTCAATGTATGGGGCGGCCAGGATGCGTGGCTGAAAGGAAAGGGGATGTCTAAAATCTAACATCTAGATCTGTAGTGTAAACCACCTTAGTTTGCCCAAACATCCAGCAATGTCTGATTCTTAGACCAAGACTTGTGTGAATTGTCTATAAACCTATCTTGAAAAGTACAGGTTTGTCTAGAAATGGTGAAGAGGGGAAATTAGAAGATTAAAGGCTGCGGGGGGAAGGGACAGAGATAGGTTTGGGTACTTGCTCTGCCATCACGTTTGCCTTTTATAATGCAACAGTGTATGTCAATATAAGATGGGTAGCCTGCTCTATATCAGGGATATGGCCAAGAGATTGCATGTGCTCTCTAGAGAGAGGTGTTAAGAAGGATTTTGAGGCTCAGATCTGGCTCAGTGCTAAGAGTGCTGTGATCAGTGAGTGGTATCTGCCGTGGGTAAGGGGAACAGAAGCGGGGGCATAAGTGCTGCAATGTGTCACTTCTGAATGTAACAAACAGTCTTGCTTTCTGGCATTCCTTTCTCCAAACAAAATTAACTTGATGTCCTTTGACCTTTCACCCAAATTTTTGTAGCCTTTAGGGTTTAAAAAAATATATTCTATCTTAACATCAAGATCTTCATTCCCTATTTATAAGCGAGAACGACATATTCATCTGAGTCCTGGTGGAAAGTGTTACCCACGTGAAGAAACAGGAAACAGACTCGCCCTCCTCCTTGTGGTCATTCTAACAGCCTCTCACCATTGCTGGCGCCACTCTACAGCCTTCTCCCGCCTTCCGAAAGTCTGATGCAGACCCTTTTTATTTCTGCAAAAAACTTGAGCAGACATGTCATGAAGGGAGGTACACAAATGCCCCTGTGCTCCTGAGAAATGCATGCGCCTTTAACAACCTCAGTGGCGTACCTCATGTATTGCTGGTGAGAAAGCAAAATGACGCAAACACTTTCAAACATGGTTTGGTTGTTTCTTATAAATTTAAACAAATACGCTACTGTATGATCCAGCAATTCCATTCTTAGATTTTTATTCAAAAGAGATGAAAATTTATATCTAACAAAGAGACTTATATGACAGTGCTAATAGAAGCTTTATTCATAAAAGACAAAAACTAGAAATAACACAATGTCCATTAACAAGAGAACAAATAAACAAATTGAGGTGAATCCGTACAATGGAACAGTAGCAGGTAACAAAAAGGAAATGCACTACTGATACGCAGTACAACACAGAAGAATCTCAGAATCATGTTCCTGAGCAAAAGAAGCCAGATGTAAAGGAATATATAGTGTATGGTTCCATTTACGTGGAAACTAATAAAAGGTTAAAGAAATCACACTAGTAATTGCCTTGAGGTTTGTCAGTGGAGCGGCAAGGCACAGATTAACTGGAAGGGGCACAAAGCAATTTTTCTGGGTTTGTTAGAAATGTTCTGAATCCTATAACGGGTGGGTCACAGCATGCATTAAGATTCGTGCATTTCCAAATCGAAACCACAGTGAGATATCACTTAACTCTAGTGAGACTGGCTTATATCAAAAAGTCCCAAAACAACAAAAGTTGGCGGGGATGCGGACAGATAGGAACACTCGTACACTGCTGGTGGGACTGCAAATTAGTACAACCTCTATGGAAAGTAATATGGAGATACCTCAAAGAACTAAAAATACAACTACCATTTGATCCAGCAATCCCACTACTGGGTATTTACCCAAAGGAAAAAAAGACATTCTATAATAAAGACATCTGCATGCAAATGTTTAGAGCAGCACAATTCACAATTGCAAAGATGTGGAAACAACCCAGGTGCCCATCAATACACGAGTGGATTAATAAAATGTGGTATATGTATACCATGGAGTATTACTCAGCAATAAAAAACAATAGTGAATTAACACATCTGGTATTATCCTGGATGGAGCTGGAGCCCATTCTTTGAAGCAAAGTGTCACAAGAATGGAAAAACAAGCACCACTGGTACTCACCATCAAGTTGGTACTAACTGATCAACACTTACATCACACAGGGCAATAATATTCATCAGGGGGTGGGCAGGTGGGAGGGGGGTGGAGGGGATGGGAAAACTCTCACCAAATGAATGCAGGGAGCACAGTTTGGGGGATGTCCATGATTATAGCTCTGACTTGGGCAGTGCATAGGTAATATATATAACCAAAGTGTTGTACCCCCATAATATTCTGAAATAAAAGGAAAAAATAATAATTTTTTTTAAAATTCGTGCATTTCATTGTATGTAAATTACCAATCAAAACATGACAAATCTAGCAGCTGTAAACATTCATATGTAGGTTTTTGTGTGGACTTAAATTTTAATTTCTCTAATAAATGCCCAAGAATGTGATTGCTGGATAATGTGATAATTGCAGTTTTTTAAGAAACTGCTAATCTTTAAGAAATTTTCCAGAGTGGCTGCATGTACCATTTTGTATTCCCACAAGCAAGGTATGGGAAATCGGGTTTCTCCACATCCTGGCTAGCACTGGGTTTTATCACTAGCTTTTTAATTTCAGTTTCTGAAGTAAGTGTACAGTGACTTATTATGATCTTAGTTTGCATTTCCCCAAAGGCAAGTGATGTCAAACATCTGTCCTTGTGCTTATCTGCCTCTGCCATGAAATGTCTCCTCATGTCTATTGCCCGTCTTCTAACTGGATTATTTTTCACTGTTGAGTTTTGATCTTTTTTTATTCTAGACATGAGTGCTTTGTCAGATACGGTTGCTTATCAAGTTAAACATACATTTATCACATGCCCCTGCAACTGCATTCCTATTTAATAGTTATTTATGCAAGATAAATAAAAACACATACTGACACAAAACTATTCATGTCAGATTAAAAAAACCCACCTGGCAACAATGTAATTGTCCATTAACTGGTAAACGGGTAAACAGATTGTTGTACATTCATACAATGGAATACTATTCAGCAATAAAAAAGAAATAATTGTACTGATACATGAACCAACATGGATGAATTTCAAAACATTATATTAAACGAAGGAAGCTAGACACAAAAGACTCCACACCGTATATTCTATTTATATGACATTTTAGAAATGGCAAAACTATAGTGACAGAAAGAGGATAAGTTTTAGCAATGTGGGAAGGGAGGGGTTAACTTCAAAGGGAACAGGGGTCATCTTTATACAATCATACCATCCTCAAATAAAGACAGTTTTACTTGTTCCTTTCCAATATGGAAAAAAAAGAATATATATCATAGATATGATAAACAGCTTATATCCAAAATACACAAAGAACACTTAAAACTCAACAATAAGAAAACAACTCATTTTAAAAGCGGGAAAAATATCTGAACAGATGCCTACCAAAGAAGATATTCAGATGACAAATAAACATATAAAAGTGTGTTCAAGATCATTTGCTACTAAAAAATTAAAACAACAATAAGATAATACTACACATCTATTTGCATGACTAAAACCCCAAAAGCAACTAACAATAGCAACTGCTGGTGAGGATGCAGAGCAACAGGAACACTCATTCACTGCTGGTGGAAATGCATGCTGGTGGAAATGCATGCTGGTACAGTCACTTGGGAAGAAATTTTGACAATTTTTTACAAAATTAAACATAGCCATACCATATCAACCAGCAATTACATCCTTTTGTATTTATCCAATTGATTTGACAAGTAGGTCCACAAAAAATGTTGCACATGAATAATTAATAACAGCTTTATTCATAATTTGGAAAATTGGAAGCAACCAAGATGTCCTTCTATAGGATAAACAATGAAGTATATCCATGCAATAAAAATATTATTTAGCATTATAAAGAAAATGAGCACGTCATGAAAAGGCATGGATGAATCTTCAATGCATATTACCAAGTATAAGAAGTTAATCTGATAAGTAATATACTGTGTCATTCAAATTACATGACATTCTGGAAAAGGAAAAACTATAGAGGCATTAAATTGATCAGTATTTGACAGGGGCTCAGTAGGTGAAGGGTTGAATAGGTGAAGCATAAAGGATTTTTTAGGGCAGTAAATTTATTCAGTATGATACTGTAAGGGTAGATGGCATTGAGCATTTGTCTAAACCCACAGAACTAACTTTACAGTCCAAAGAGTGAAACTTAATGTATACAAATTAAAAAAAAATAATTTACGAGGTTAGGGAATCACAGGATGGGATGCAAAATGTGGAAAAAGAATCTAACTATAGTGCAAATGTATGTGACAACCTCACTGAAGGGGCGTGGGAATAAGGTGTTAACCTATCTAATTTTGGAAATATGTGGAATCTATAAGAAAAAAGACAAAAGAAACTGCATATAACCACTGTACTGTCTTTGATCAAGTCATTTCACCTGGTAATATGGGTTAACAATTTTTAAATCACTATACATATGCTGGAATTGAACAATTCCAGGATGGTGGAAGTCACATTTTTCACTGTTGGAGTGGGTACTTACAGATAAGCAAGGGGAGGAGGCTAGAATGATCCATGCTGTAACAAACTATGGAGACATCAGTATACATTCATATTTAGCTCAATATACATGCAGATGGTGTGGTACACAGAAAATGCCCTCCCCTCCAATGTCAATGTCATAATTGCTAAAATCTGTGAATATGTTTAGTTACATGGCAAAGAGGAATTAAATTTGCATATGGAATTGTGGTCAACAATCAGCTAACTTTGAAATGTGAAGTTCATGCTGAACTACTTGGGTGTGCCCAATGTGATTTACCGAGGTCCTTATAAGTGATAGAGGGAAACTGGTAGATCAGAATCAAACACTACCTCAAGCCAAATATCAAGATTAATATTAAGAGTGGTAAATTATATTGGTAGTATGTACTCTTGATACAATGTGATGAGAAAGTACTTTATCTCTGTGGCCTTTTCATAAAAACACATTACTGTATTCTAAATATAAGACAAACATCTGATTAATCTCAGTTGAGGGACATGATATAAAACAACTACCAGTAATTCTCAACACTGTTAAAGTAATCAAAAACAAGAAAAGTCTGAGACATCGTCACAACCAAGAGGACCTTATGGAGACATAACTACTAAATGTAATTTGGTATATTGAACGAGATCCTGGAACAGAATGAAAAAGGACATTAGGAAAAAACTGAAGAAATCTGAATAAAATATAGATTTTAGTTCATAATGATGTATCAACTTGCTTTATTAATTGGACAAATGTACCATAGTAATATAAGATACTAACAATAAGTGAGCTGGGTATGGGGTATTAAAGAACTCTTTGTATTGTCTTCATAATAATTCTGTGGATCCAAACTGTTCTAAAATTTAAAATTTAGTTAAAAAAAAGAAATAATGGCTGGAAACGTCCTAAATTTGGTGTGGGACATTAATGTTCAGAAAGCTCAGAAACTCCAAAAAGAGGAAAACTTTAAAAATCACACCTAAACATGGCATAATCTAACTTAAGAAAATAAAATGTAAATAAAAACCTTGAAAGTAGCCAGGAGGAAAATGACACATTGCATATAAGAGAATAACAATTCAAAGCAAGAAGATAGTGGAAATTATTTTTAAAGTGCTAAAAGAAAAGGACTTACCATTTACAATACCTACAAATAAAATAAAATACCTAGGAATAAATCTAACCAAAGAAGTGAAATATCTCTACAATAAATACTAGAAAACATTGATGAAAGAAACTGAAGAGGACACAAAAGAGTGGAAAGATATCCCATGCTCCTGGATTGGAAGAATCAATATTGTTAAAATATCCATACTACCCAAAGCAGTCTACAGATTCAAAGCAATCCCCATCAAAATACCCATGACATTCTTCACAGAAATAGAAAAAATAATCCTAAAATTTATATGAAACCACAAAAGACCCAGAATAGCTGAAGCCATCCTGAGCAAAAAGAACAAAAATGGAGGAATCACATTACCTGACTTCAAATTATACTACAGAGCTATAGTAACCAAAACAGCACAGCACTGGCATAAAAACAGACACATAAACCAGAGAATCCATAAATAAATCCACACATCCATAGTGAACTTATCTTCAACAAAGTTGCCAAGAACATATAGTGGGGAAAGGACAGTCTCTTCAATAAATGGTGCTGGTAAAACTGGATATCCATATACAGAAGAATGAAATTAGACCCTAATCTCTTGCAATATACAAAAATCAAATCAAAATGGATTAATGACTTAAACCTAAGACCTGGAACTATGAAACTGCCAAAAGAAAACACTGCGGAAATGCTTCAGGACATTGGTCTGCGGAAGGACTTCTTGAGTAATAGCCCCAAGCACAGGCAACCAAAGCAAAATTGGACAAATGGAATCACAGCAAACTAAAAAGCTTCTGCACAGCAAAGGAAACAATTGACAAAGGGAAGAGACAACCCATGGAATGGGAGAAAATATTTGCAAACTACCCATTGGACAAGTGATATAGAACTAGAATACATAAGGAGCTCCAACAACTCAATAGGAAAAAATCAAATAATCTGATTAAAAAATGGGCAAAGGATCTGAATAGACATTTTTCAAAAGAAGACATGCAAATGGCCAACAGGTGTATGAAAAAATGCTCAACCGCATTAGTTGTCAGAGAAATGCAAATCAAAACTACAATGACATATCATTTCATCACAGTTAAAATGGCTTTTTATCAAAAAGACAAGCAATTAACAAATGCTGGTGAGGACGTGGAGAAAGGGGAATCCTTGTACACTGTTGGTGGGAATGTATATTAGTGCAACCACTATGGAGAACAGTATAGAGGTTCCTCAAAAAACTAAAAACAGAACTACCATATGACCTAGCAATCCCACGGCTAGATATATCCAAAAGAAGAGAATTCATTATATCAAAAAGATATCTGCACTCCCATGTTTTTTGCAGCACTATTCACAATAGCTAAGATTTGGAATCAACTTAAGTGTCCATCAATGGATGAATGGATAAAGAAATTGTGGTACATACACACAATGGAATATTATACAGCCATGAAAAGGAATGAAATCCTGCCATTTGCAACAACATGGATGCAACTGGAAAACATTATGTTAAGTGAAATAAGCCAAGCATGGAAAGACAAATCTCACATGTTCTTTCTCATATATGGGGTCTAAATATTAAAAACAATTGATCTCCTGGAGACAGAGAGTAGAATGATGGTCATCAGAGGCTGAGAAGGGTAGTAGGGAGGTGGGGATAAAGTAGAGATGGTTAATGGGTGCAAAAATATAATTAGATACAATGAACAATATTTGATAGCACAGCAAAGGTGACTATAATCAACAATGAGTTAGGGCATACTTTAAAATAACTAAAAGAGTGGAATTGGAATGTTCCTAAACCAGAGAAATGATAAATGCGTGAGGTGATGGATGCCCCAACGACCTTGATCTGATTAATTCACATTGTATAACTGTATCCAAGCATCACATGTACCCTATAAATACATACAGCTATTATGTAATAATTGTTATAATAATTATAATCTATAATAATTAAAAATAAAAAAAATTTTAAGAAACAAAAAAAGAACTCTCTTCAGGAACAAAAGCAAAATAAAGGCATTAGAAAATGAAGGAAAACATTCAATAATAGAATTAGTCGCCAGTAGATATGCTTTAAAGAAATGCCAAGGGAAGATCTCAGGAAGAAAGAAAATGATAACCAAGGGAAATCTGGAGCTTCAGGAATAAAGAGTAACAGAAATGGTAAATATCTGGGTAAATACCATAAAATATTTTTCACCTCTTTAAGTTCTTCAAAATATGTGTGATTACAAAAATCAAAAACAGTAAGATTTTGAATGTATGTAGATGTAATGTATATGATAGTTACAGCGTAAAGGGGAAATGATAAAGGGACCCATATGGGTTTAAGGTTTCTACATTTTGCTTGAAGTGGTAAATATTAACTCTAAGAATACTATAAAAAATATATACACACACACACATAAATATATATATCCCTAGAGCAGCAGCACCGACAATGAAACTATATAAAGAGGTATAGTTTTAAAAAGCCAGCAGATAAATTAAAGTGAAATGCTAAAAATATTCAAATTGTACAAGCGAATGCATGAAAGGGGAAACATAGAAATGGAAAGTCAAGGGGACAAACAGAATACTAATAATAAAATAGTAAACCTACGTTCAAACCTATCAATAATTACATTAAATGCTAATGGTCTAAATCAGCAGTCTTCAAACTACAGTCCACCAGCCAAACCAGCCCCGTGGTTGATTTTTGTATGACCCACAAGCTAAGGATGGCTTTTACATTTTTAAAGAGTTAATAAAATAATCAAAGAAGAATATGTGTGTGGTCCATAAGCCTTAAAATATTTGCTATTTGGCACTTCACAGGAAAAGTTTGCCAATCCCCAGTATAAACACACACATTAAAGGAGATTACTAGTTTAATTTTTTAAAAAATGTTGCCTATAAAAAATCCATCTTTAAACATAATGATGAAGACAGAATACAAGTAAAGGATGGAAAAATTCATGCAAACACTAATCAAAAGAAAAAAGAAAAGTCTAGGGTAGTTATTTTAATATCAGACAAAATGGACTTCAAAACAATGAAATTTACCAGGCATTAAAAGGGATGATACATAATAACAAAAGGATAAATTAAGTAAAAATGCAAATCAAAACCCTAAATGGATATAAACTAACAATAAACCTTCAAAATATAGAAAACAAAAACTATTAGAACTGAAAGGAGAAACAGGCAAATCCACCATTATACTTAGAAATTTCATAACTCCTGTCAGATGTATAACTCCTCTCACACATGTTAGAGATCTATATATACATATCAATATAATATAATATCAATATATGTTCATATTATAAAAATTAGGAGAATATACGAGGTCCGTCCAGAAAGTTTTCAGCCACTGTTAATATAACAAGAATGGTTTGTGTGACATCGATGTTACCTGGCAGCCAAGGATAGTGGACCGGGACGCGCACGCGTGACCAATGATGACGTCACTGTACTAGTCAGTGGGGTGCTAGACGCCACTGAGTGAGCATGTGTACCGTGTGGCCGTAGCATTCAAAATGACTGAGCAAGTAGAGCAATGAATCAGCATCACATTGTGTGTTAAGCTTGAACATCCCTCCGTGGAAACTATTCGGGTGACTCAGAAGGCTTTTGGGGACGATGCAATGAGTGCAGCGCAAATAGAAGTGTGGCACAAATGCTTCAGAGATGGTCGAGAATCTGTTGAAAGTGATCCACCTTCTGGAAGGCCTGCAACAAACGGAACACCTGAGAATGTTGAACGTGTACGGGCTGGAATCGACAAAAGTCCCAAGGTGCCTATTTTAAAAAGAACTGAGGCATCACTGTCCTATGTACAGTGTTTCTTATATCTTGTACCTTCTTCAATAAATGTCTCCATTTTTCATATTACATGGCTGGATACTTTCCAGACAGCCCTTGTATGTATAATCTCAGAACCAGGAATGGCTTTTAACATAAGACAAAAACAAAACAAAACAAAACCCTGTAGTCTATAAAGTAAAAATTAGAATTAGAAAAATAGTTAAAAAGGTAAACCATACAATGAAAAATATTTACAGCATCTATGACAGGTAATACATACACAAGTTCACAATATATAATAAAATACCTGAGAAAAAGACAAATAACTTAATAGAAACTGGACAAAGGAGATGATATAAACATTGCTTTAGAGAAGAGGAAATTCAATGGTCATAAACACAAGACAGTATATTCAATTTCACTAATAATCATGAAAATGCAAACTGAAGTAGCAATAAGATATTAATCTTCACCCACCGTATTAGCAACATCAGAAAGTAATAATACTTTATAATTAGCACTGATGCTGCTAATTGTCTGAAACATACTCAGACACTCCTGCTTGAAATAGATACTATATTAGGTTTCTTAAAGCTTCTGGCAATATTTACTAAAATAAAACTATATACCTTTCAATCCAGCAGCCCCACTCCTAGAAATCTTTTTCATAGAAACAAAGACACCAGTAATAATAAGGAGAGATAGATAGATAGATGATAGATTGGTACATTGATTCATACAGAGATCACAGATAGGTAGATACATACATACATACATACATAGAAAAGATATAGACAGGGACAGAGAAAGAAAGGCTTATTGTAGTACTTTTCATGGTTACAAAACCTGAAACAAAATAAATTACCTACAATAGAAATATTGTTTAAAAGCTTTTGATAAATTTATACCATGCAAAATTATTCTGCTCTAAAAAAAAATAGGTTAAATTTGTATGCATGGACTTGAAGAAATTTTCACAATGTATTGGGCTTTTTTTTTTTCTCTTTTGCCACAAGGTAGAACTTTCTTAAAGCATCGTAAGGTGTAACAGCTCCTATAAATTCTTAGATTATTGCCCAGAGAAAATTCAACTGGTCAAGTATAGTAGTACTTTTCAGTGTCTCAAAATGCTTTTAAATATTAGACAACACCCAGCAGAGAATTGGTATTACATGGAAGTAACAGAAAACCTCTTAATTTAGCCTGTACAAAAAGGGACATTTACTATAAGATAAAGGGGTTTCTTATGGGACTGAGGATAAGGCCTCAGAAAAGAATTATAACCACGGTAGAACGCTCAGGATGTATTAACCTAGACAGGCTGTTATTTTAGCTTCTTGTTTGCTAACATAAAAATCTAAAAACTGGACAATGTATTGTTAAAAAGAAAAATTTAACAAATAGAAGTAAATTTAACATGATCCTTAATAAATGGACATTTCCCCAACACACTCACAAACATAAATATACACATGCATGTATGCTGGCAAATGACTACAGAAGCATAGGCAAATAAACGTAAGGAGTTCCACATGGAAAATGTTACATCCTTGGTTGGGAGGGGCAGTGGAGTTAAAAGACATGAGACACGTAAATAGAGGAGAGGAATACAGGGGAAGAACTAAAAAGTAACTGTGGAAATTTACAAAGGTTAATAAGGTAAAAACAGCATGGATTGCACAAGTAGATATAAGAATATTCATTTGTGTGTGTGTTTACATGCACAGAGCACACATACACACACAGAGAAAATAACAAATGAAAACTGATCACCAAAATATTAAAATTGATTACCTTTGGAAGGTGGAGTTCCTGGTGATTTTGAACTTTCTCCCTGTAATTTTTTTTTTGCATCTTAAATTTTCACAAATATGTAAATCATTTTCATATGAAATCAGATGGATACACAAAACCAGTTTTTTAAGTCATGCTTTCAGATGTGAATTTTGGTTTTTTCTGAAATGAATATGGTTACTTCTCTTTATTTCCTGCCAACATTTGCCTGGTATTTCTTTTTTTATCTCTTTGTCTTTGACTCAGTGGCCAATCTTAAGAGTAGGATTAAAGATAGACTACTTCTCAGTAGTTTGAGATGAGGCAGAAGGGAGAAATGAAGGGCAGGCAAGATGTGGACAGAGATATGTCCCTTGAACCACTCCTTTCCCTAGTGAGGACCTGGATGACGGCGACAGAGCCTCACAGTGAAGTGTGTTTTCCTTTATTGAATATATTCGTATGTAAAGAAACAAAAGGTAAAGTGTCTAGCATCTCATCCTAAAAAGTGGTTCAGGCACTCTCACCTTGTCATTTTTATTAGGTCAGGCATTCATAGAACATACACATGCATGCGAGTTGGGTTCAGCCTAGTGACAATTGTTGCAGAGTAAAATGAACAGATTGGATGACATCAGTAGATAGCACCCGAGAATAAGCAAGCCTGCATTTTCTGTGTGACGTTAGGGAGGGGGAGAAAGACAGGGTGGAAGATTACAGGTCTATACTATCAAGCCTCTAGATTGTGCAGAATATAAGGTATGGCTGTTTTTACTTTGGGATCTCTATATTCTGTCTTTCCTTACAATATAGTTGCAAAGTGAGGTGGGGAAGGTTTTAAGATGTAACCTTACTCTTCAAAACTTTATAGTCTCGTGACACCAACAAGATGGCAGAACAGAAGGTCCCCAGCCTTTCTCTCCACTCAGAAACACCAATTTAACAACCATCCATGGACAAAAATGCCTTTATAAAACCTTCAGGATCCAAGTAAAATGTTCCAGCTCCCTAGGGGAACCTAAGCCAAATATCAGAAGTCACAGCTTAGCTCTGATAAAAGTGCAGCTAATGGAGTCCACTAGAAGCTGCAAATGTTGATGAGGCTGCAGTACACTGCCAGTGGCTAGTTACCAAGGAAACCATGTGGTTATCCTAGACCTTGTCTTGGGAGGACAGGATGGTTCAGAGGTCCTCTGGGTGAAGGCCACTCTGATCACCATTCAAAGTCTGATTCTTCTCATCAATATTGGTGTAACTCAAGAAAGCAAAGGTTATCACTGTACTAAAACTGGACTCTGCTGGAGTGTGAAGTTAGACCAAGGAAATAGCACATTTTGTGCTATAATGGGGTCCCAGAGCATTGTGGGAGACCTCTTTGATAGGGTAATAGAAGCCAGCTTGCAAAAGAGACAAAGTTTAAGACTCCTAAATTCAAAGTCACCATAAATAAGAAAGGTTTGACCAGCCACCAGGAGAAGATTTGACAACTAGGCTTTGGGGGAGAAGAGAGCAATGGCCGATGTAGCTCCTGTGCTGACCCAGGTCTTTAGGGGGATATGAACATTCTAGAATGGAGAGGGCTGGGTGTTAATAGTAAAAGAGCTCTCCTATTAGGGGTCCGGGTGGCTTTGCATGGGTCCTGCTTCAAAAAAACTGCAATAGAAGAAACAGCCCTTTCCTTATCAACTGGGGAGACCTGGCATTGTAGATTCTATAACATGCAAGAAGTCTCCACCAGGAGCATCAAAAGCCAGGAGCAAGTCAGCACCACCAACGGGGTGGCTGGAGGAGAGGATTGGAGACATGGGTCTGCTGGTGTGTGGACCTAGGCAAAGAGTTGATGCAAGAGGTAAAGTCAGGAATCTAGAAGCAAGCAGAGGAGATCACAGTGGCAGTAGGGTGGACAACTGCCCCACAGGCACTGGAAGGTAAGAGCCGTCTTGAAGGTGACTGCAACAGAGTATCAACAGTCAGGGGTCTCACTTACTCACTAGAGCAATGCACACGGCAAACGCCAGCTAAGAAGGTGGAGAGAGCAGGCCTGTGGGGCAAAGCAGAGACCTGCTAAGGGAAGTCCATCCCACAAAAGGAAAGTGGGAGGCTCTCCAAGGCCTAGAGCAGGACACAAAAGAGCAACCCTTTCCAGGTGGCAGCTCCCTCCGCCGCCGCTGCCCTCACAGGTTGCTGCCTGTACAGCCCCTCCACCTGCCCCACCCCCACCCAGATATGCCGAGCAGCTCCCCGCTCTTTCCCAATATCTGGGCAGTGCTATTGAGACGAAGGAAGGAGAGAAGTGGACATAGCAGGTTCTGGCTCTTGAGATCTGCAGGTAGGAGTTGCTTTTGCAATCGCCGTAGGCATTGTGCAACTCACTGGTCTCTGGACCTCCGATTCCTGGACATCTGTAAAATACAGACAATGATGATGCCACTTAACTCGCTTCAGGGAGGTGCAGGGCTGCAGTGAGGTGCAGACGAGAGCAGGGACTGACAGTGTTCTGCAAACTCTAAGGTGACAGGTGTGCGTAGCGTTGTGTACATCAGTGGCAGGTTTCCAGAAGGCAGGAGGGGATAAGAGCAAGTGAGTCATAAAGGGGAAAATTGCCCCACCTCTTGAAGGGAGTTCTCAGAAGGCCGGGGCTGGGCGGCTCAGGTTACTGGGCAATAAATAGTGGGTGCCTGCCCAGCAAAGACTAGTTTGCCTGGAGCTCCTGAGGCCTTGCAGAAGCAACCTGTGAGTGTGTCTGTTCTTGCCTCTCGTGTTATTTTCCCCGTGTCCTGTGAATATCCCCCTGCCCATCTGGGCAGTTCATTCTACTGGTGCGGAGGACGGGAGAGGGGGGGTGTGTAGCTGTTCTGGTCCAGAAGGTGTGGGCGTGGGAGGCGGGGAGCTCAGTGGGGTAAGACGATGCTCTTCTGCCCTCACTCAGTGCCTTCGCTCAGGGGGAGATTTGCTTTCTGAGCTGGGGGAGGGTGGAGGAGGGGGATGTGGCTCCCATGCAGATCCCGGACACCACTGTGGGGAAGCCTCAGGTGGGAAATGCTGTTCCACCTCCTCTCTTGGCTTCTTCTCTGTCCCTGATTTCTTCAGGAAGAAGGACAGTGGGGAAACAGGCCAGGTGTTCACAGGCCTGGGTTCTAAACCCTCCTGGTGCCAGCAGCCTGTGGAACACGAACAAACCTGCTTCTCCCATGGCCTCAAGTCTTCACTTAAAAAAAATTTATTTTAAAAATTTTATTTAATTTAAATAAATGTATTTAAATGATTATTTATTAAATAAATGTATGTATTAATAACTTATTTAAATTGTTTATTATTCAATAAATTTATTTAAAAATAAATGAAATAAAAAATAAATAAGAAATATATTTTATTTAAAAATATATAACATTTTATAAAAATAAATTAAAAATATATTTACTTATTTAAAAATGTATTTACTGGATTAGGTCTTTGATTTCCCAGCCAATGTTCAATAAAATCTTACTCTGAAAGTTTAGCATAAACTGGACACTGCATGGGTTGAGGGGGCCGGGGCTCTGCCCACTCCATCCACTGCCCCAGCTAAGACACATTGTCTGAATCCTGGGTCTGAAAACCTGGGAGTCTGCTCTCCCCAAAGGTCCTCCGTGCTACAGTGGGTGGTGGTGCTTTCTGTGCCATCTCGAGCTGGCAGGCAGCATGACCATGGCCTTTCGTTCTTCCCCAGAATCAGGCAGGATGCCAGGGTTGCTCTGGCCTGGGTCTGGCCCTCGGTGCTCATGACTGAGCCTCTGCCACAGCAGGGGCTACAAGGTAGCTGCTGCAGGCTGCGAACTCACCTGAGTGTTTCTAGAGACTCCCAGGACACCTGGAGAAGTGGTGAATTCAAAATTGAAAGAGACTAGTGCAAAAGAGAGGTCGTCCATAGCCCAGAAGTACCAGCAGTTGGGAAGAGGGCATTTCTCTGGCCAGGAAACCCCTCCCCTTCTACCACCCCAGTTGGCCTGGGGACCACCTTCTTCTTTGCTCAAGGAACTCTGGCTTTGTTCCCAGCGTCTGCGATTCTGACCAGCTCTTTTCACTCATAACTTTACAGTTTCTCTTTGAGAGAAAGGATGCCCAACACAGGGAGTGACCCAGGTCCTATACCCACCCTGACCTCAGTTCCTGTGACCCTCTTGGATGGTAACTGGATGTCCTGTTGGATAGTTTCTCTCACTTCCCCCCAAAATTAGCCTTCCACCTCACTGAGCCTGCCTGGCATGTCCCCTTCCCCCATACGATCCCTTTTCCCAGCCCTCTCAGGTGGTCTGGGGAGAACTGCAGGTGTCTCAGGGTCTCTCTGGCTGCTAATTTAGTATCTCTGATGCTAAACGTTCACCTGGGTTCCCCCTGGGACTTTTTTCATGGAGACAGCATCTGGTCCAGGAATGGCAAATAGCCCAGCAAACATGCAGCCACACTCCCAGCCCGTGTTCAAGACAGACATCACTAAGCATTCAGGACTCTGGTTCATTTTCAGCCCAGCATTGTGGGCACCAGTGCTAGGCCACGCAAAATAGGAAGTAAGAAGAAACAGGTTTGCTTTGTCTGAGCTAAGCCAACTGCTGCAATGGTACAGACAGGGAGAAGGGGGTCCAGGGAAGGGTCCTGGCCAGAGGCACTCATTGAATCCTTCCTGCTGTGACAGAGCCTCAGCGAGGAATGCTACCTCCTAGCCACCATGCCAAAGGTAGTAGCCGAGGAAAGGCACTAGAAAGGACAACATGGGTCATTTGGGAATACGGGGATGCTGCTGTCAACCTATATCAGAATTCCAGCTGGGTAACTCATGCCCTCCAAGGCCAGACCATGTGCCCACCTAGTCCCTAAACTGCTTTGCAGTCCTGCTGCTTGGGGCCTCACAGCAGGGAAGAGAGAAGTTGGGACTGGGAGCTTCTCCTGACCTCCAGGAACTGGGCCGAGCCCTAACCCATATCCTTGAGCCAAGAGCATGTCCTTTCTGTCTCTGTTCATCTCCCCAGGCCATGCTGCTCCTTCTCTCGGCGCTGGTCCTGCTCACACAGCCTCTGGGGTACCTGGAAGCAGAAATGAAGACCTATTCCCAGAGAACAGTGGCCAATGCCTGCACCCTGGTCATGTGTAGCTCCGTGGAGAATGGCCTGCCTGGTCGCGACGGACGGGATGGGAGAGAGGGCCCCCGGGGCGAGAAGGGGGATCCAGGTAGAGCGGGACCACGGGCTCATCCTGGTGGGGAGGGTGGGCATTCGGATATCGAAGGCTTAGAGATAGGCTTCTTCCTCCCAAGGGGGTGGATTTTCCCCTGACATTCAATCTACGCTGCTCCACCAGCTGGCAAATGAATGGCTGTGCTGAGACCCCGTGTGCCCCCTCCTTCACCCAACGTTCCTCACCTCTCCCCTGGGATCCCGAGATCCCTCCCATCCCAAGAACAAGCAAATACTAGATAAATTACTAATATTTGGGACCTTCTAGAATCTTGTGCCAGCAGGTAGCAGTTGTTCATTCTGACTAAATGATGCCTATGCAGGGTGTTAAATATTTTTAATATTTAATTAAACGGCACTGCATGAAGGGTGGGAAAAGACGAGGTTCTATGGCCCCAAACTCAGGCCTACTCAAAAGGATTTGCCCTAATACATTACAGGGGAGAAAGGGAGCTCGTATTTCTTTGTCCAGCCCTGTGTTTGGGCATTCACTTGGGCATTTAATCCACCCACAAGTCTTACAAGAGACATGTTAATCTCCTTTGATAGATAAGACAACTGTGATACAAACAGGCTAAACAGCAACGCTTCTTAAAGGCGGAAAGGACATGAGTGTCTGCATCAGTCAGGTCTAGGCTTCACTGCTGGTTCCATCTCTGCCCCGGGGACTCCGGGGCAAGCCACTCACTGACACTGGGTCTCAATTTGCTTATCTGCAAACAGGAGTAATATCTACCACCCAGTGGCAGACAATTGAGCCAAAGGCTTTATTTTTTTATTAAATCTTCAGGACCAAGTTGCATCTTCCTGTTGTACCAAATAGGTGAATTCTCCTGAGCTGCTTATTAAATGATGCCTATGCAGGGTGTCAAATATGACAAATAAGGGAATTGTCCTTGGAAATACTGCCCCCCACCCAGGAGGAGAGGATCTGGGTCTTATTGGCAAGAAAGGAGAATTCAATTGACCAGCAACATGAACCAAGGGGCCAGCAAGGCACGGGGCCAGGGCTTCAGAGGGATTAAATATGGTCTTTAACTTTCTGGAGTTGGCACTTTGCTTGAGGAGGAAGGAAAGTAATGACACGTAAGCTGGCAAGATTAAGCAACATCCCTAGGCTTTGTGGGGTAAGGGGCGAGTGAGTATCTGTCTGCCCCTTACTGGCAGAAAGCGGCTCCCGACAGGAATGAGACCGGGCCTGGGGAGGGCCGCCCAGGGGTGAACTCAGCAGAGGCGTGGGATTCACTGCACCAGCTCTCTCTGAGATTCCCAACTCGCTCTGGCTCAACAGGGGCCCTGGATTGAATCCCAGGGGGCCTTTCCCACAGCAGCTCTCCGAGCTTGCTGCAAGGAACGTGGCCGAGACCTCCCTCTCCCGAGCACGTGCCTGACCCCATGCACATCCCAGGCCCGGCTACAGTGCACAGTGGGGCCGGGGATGAGCGCCCCCCGCCGGCCCTCAATTCCAGTCACTCAGCCATTATGGGCCTGAGAGTGTCCTGGGGAGCGGAGGCGACCTCAGAATCCTCACCCAGGTAGGTCTGTGTGGGGCCAAAGTCTGCACTCCTGACAACCATCCCTGCAGAACCTGCTAAAGGGAAAATTTGGGCCTGAGAGAAGAGACCCTGGAGCAGGGGTGGAGGGCGGAACTGGGGTCACGGTGGTGATGCCCCAGACATATCATGGACAGCAAATAAGACCCAGGTCCTGCCTTTGGGGGGACGACTTGTTATTCCTTGGCACCTTCAGCATTCCTGCCCAGACAGACCCAGCAGCAGGGGTGCTCGCCTCCCTCCGATAAAGCCACACACCTCACAGCAGCCCACAACCCAGCAGGACCGCTCTCCACCCCTGCCTGCTCCCCTGACCTCAGGGCCCCCCAACTCGGCTCCAACACGGTAGCTCCCGCGGGTCCCTGACCACCCTCGGCCCCTCCCTCCTCGGAGCCTGGTCGTTTGCTGTTCCCATATACGTCCCTGTGGCTCACCCTTCACCTCCTTTGGGGCTTTGCTCACAGACCGCCTTCTCCGTGAGGTGTCCCCTGCCACCCTCCCTAAAACAGACCCCACCGCCCAACACACCCTGTATTTTATTTTTTCTCAGTGGCACTCAGTATTGTCTGATATATCATATGTTGTCCATTTTAATTTCCTATTATCTGTTTCTATGCAGTAGAGTTGAGGCTCTAGGAGGAAGGGTTTTTTGTCTGCTTTGTTCACTGCTTTATCCGTAGCATTTAGGGCAGTGCCTGGTATGTAGAAGTGCAATAAATATTTGTGGAATGCGTGAATGCACGATGGAAGGAGAGAGGAATTTCAGTAGCCAAGGCAGCCAAAATGCTGGGCCATAAAGCTTCACTTCAGGTGACACTAGGGTCCAGGGCTAGGTCTCTGGGGACACTAGAATATGAAATGAGTGCTTTGGAAGGCACCCCGTCCTCCACTGCAGAGCTCTCATGGCCTGTATGGTTTGTGCACCAAGAATGGGCAACCTGTAACGCTCCCTTCTAGAGAGTGACTGTTTTCCCTCGGCCCATCTGCCTGCTGCCAGCCTGGCCAAGGTGAAGCTACACGAGGCTCAGCCTGTAGGTGTCGGATGTGAGGCCCATCCTGTAATCTGTCTGTGCTTCCATTTCATCCCTAGTGATGACTGTGAACAGCAGCAGGACACAGGCATGGAATTCCACTGGGTATGAATGGAATTCAGGTGTCTCCAGGTGGTGGCGCCGCCAGGATATGCCAGTACAGAGTCTGCTGCCCACCCGGCAAATTCACAGCCACCCCCACCACAGCCACACTCTTGCCTCAGGAAGGCCTGGCCTCTCCTGTCATGAGAACATGGTTCCCAAGTGTGAAATGTCACCTCCCCCCTGCGAGTCTCTCTAAATTCTCCTCACCCTTCAAGTCCCACTTGCTGCTTGAGGAAGACTGCTCCAGTATGTGTGTGTGTGCTGGGGTGGGGGTGCTGTGATGAGATGAGGGACATGTCATGCATCGTCTTCCTCACCGGTCACCCCTGTCTCACAGTTTACGTGAGTACTTTGCACAGCAGGACCTGATGCTAACACTTGCATCTGGCCTAGTGCTAAACATAAAGCAGATGCTGCATAGATGGGTTCTTCGTGAACAAATGAGTGAGCGAATGGACACATAACTGAATGAGCAGGTTAGCACCAACTGCCTGGTGTCCTTTCTGATATAAATGTTGGCTCCTTTGATACACATGAGGGGAAAGCAGGAAGCCCGTGATCACAGCCAAATGCCAGCAGGTTGCCTGCTGTCAAGACTGTGGCTCTGGGGCAGGGAAGGAGCACTGCACAGAAAGTCAGACAGGGCTTGGCCTATATCTTCCTCTGACTCTGGAAAGGCTGTTTCCTCACATGTAAAACAGGTATGCCGACACCTATTTCCTGGATCACCACCGGACCAGAGTGTGTGAAGGTGGAATGTCCGCGCTCTGCAGGACCCTGAAGGAATGCCGGGGACCTGACCCTACAGGTGGCTGGTTCCTCCAGGGCCTAGGGCCAGGTTTTTGTCAATTTCTCCTGCTGTTACAGGTTTGCCAGGAGCTGTAGGGCAAGCAGGGATGCCTGGACCAGCTGGCTCAATTGGGCCCAAAGGGGACAACGGCTCTGCTGGAGAACCAGGGCCAAAGGGAGACCCTGGACCACGCGGTGAGCAATGGGGCATGGTATTCACCTGTCTCCAGGTGGTGCTGCTGCTAGGTTATGCCAGTAGGCAGGCACAGAGCCCATCCCAGGAAGAAGGAAGAAGGTCATTCTGCAGGTGGCACTGGGTTATTTCAGGACAGATGGGGGCTGCCATTGGGCAGTATGACAGTGCCACCTCTTGACCTCTATGATGACCCTCACCTTACTATGCACTCCCTCTGCCAGGAGGATTCAGTGTCACTGACCGGGCTGGTCCTTTTCCTCAGGACTTCTAGGATTTCCAGGTGTGCCTGGTCCAGCTGGAAGAGAAGGTGTCCCGGGGAAGCAGGGAAGCATAGGCCCTCAAGGCAAACCAGGCCCAAAAGGAGAGGCTGGGCCCAAAGGTAGGTGGACAGCATGTGGCCAGCGTGAGAGGGGGAAGGGGGTAATGACAATGGCAGTCCATGATGTGACCTGAGGTAGGCTCAGAGTGCCAGGAAGAACCCAGACCATCAGCACTGCGAAGGCCTTGCCATGCATCCCCCCCGCCCCACCTTCGCAATGTTCTCCTCTTGCCCCCCACAAAGGAAGCCCGGGCAGCAAGGAGCAAACTTGCACTTCTCTCTCTGACCTTGAAGTTGTGGGTGAAAAGCTGCACTACTGAGAAAATGATCCCTACTGAACACGCTCTCAGCAGAATTTATCCCTATGTGTCCCTTCCCCAGGAGAAGTAGGTGCCCCAGGCATGCAGGGCTCTGCAGGGACAAGAGGCCCCACAGGCCCTAAGGGGGAAAGAGGTGCCCCCGGTGAACGCGGAGCCCCCGGAAATGCCGGGGCAGCAGGTGAGTGATGGAAAGAGCTGGTGCAGGGCTGGATCTAGTTCTCCTGTGCCCACTTGGGGCTATCAATGCCCACCCCCTCCACCTACACCTGTAAAGTCAGAGCTAGCATAGCTGGACAATAGGGAGGGTGTATGTCCAAGGAGGGTGAATTTGGGGGTTCTGGGGACTGTTTGTATCTAGGAAGAGTGCAGCGCTAAGCAATGAGGCCAGTCTGTATATAGGGAGGGTTAGTTGTTGGGTGATGGGGACAGTTATACTCAGGGGGTGCTGATTGCTGAAGGATAGGAATGGTCAGTGTACAGAGAGGGGATGTGGCTGGGCTCTATCTGTCTGTGGGGAGAATGTATTGCTGGGCAATAAGGACAGTCCACATCAGGGAAGGTGAAAATGCTGGAAAATGGGTATATAGCTCAGCCAGCCCCTCTTTGACCCCAGGGCCTGCTGGAGCTGTGGGTGCACAGGGAGCTCCAGGTGCCAGGGGACCCCCAGGACTGAAGGGGGACAGAGGTGTTCCTGGAGACAGAGGAGCCAAGGGAGAAAGTGGCCTTCCAGGTAAGGTGGCAGCTCCTGGCCCTGGGAACCCCCACTAGGGTGTGGCTGGGAAGAGAGGAGGCTTCTTCACCTCAGGACAGTCCATCCTCTGGGATGTGTGCCCCATTAACGACAAGTGGGGGATGGAACTCAGGAAAATCTGACAGGCTGGAAGGCAGGAGCATGAGGTTGTAGTCTCAGCCGCCTAGTATTCATGGCAAGGCCTGGGCAGTTTCTCCATCTGACCATTCAGAAAACTACAGCTGCCTTCCCAATTCATAGACAGTTTTGATCATCAAAGAACCTAGTGGATGGAGAACACATGAGGAACGTGTGTTCTTGTTCCACTCTCCGCCCAAAAATGGAGATGCCATTATAGTCCCAGAATTTGGAGTCGAATATCACCTGGTTCAGTGTCAGTGAGGTACAGAGATAAGTTTGTCTATAGCAGAACCTAAGACATCCCTGCACAGCAGGGGCCAACTGAGTCAGCAGATGTGGGCTTGCCGGAGGCCAGCCCCGCTCCGTACCTCCACCCCCAAGTGTGTCTGCAGCTGGACACCATTCCCTTGAGGCCCAGACTCTGAGCTCTTCCTAGGCTGTCTGGACAAGTGTTCACTCAGCTGTTTCTGTCCCCTGCAGACGCCACTACTCTGAGACAGCAGGTGGAGGCCTTACAGGGACAGGTACGGAACCTCCAGGCTGCCTTCTCTCAGTATAAGAAAGGTGAGTTTCTGGGTCTGAACCTGGGCCAGGCACTGACATAGGGCCCCAGACTGGGTCTGGGCCTTAGTTTGGGGTTGGGCTGGGGCTGGACCTTTGGCCGGGCCTGAGACTGAGCCTGGCTCTGGGTCTAGGACGGGAATGAGCTGGGACCGTGTCTAGGGCTGGACCTGGGACCACAGGAAGGAGAAGGGCTCAGGATGGTGCGGGGCCAGAGCAGGGCAGCCACATGCTCCCGGTCCTGGAAGTAGATTTAAGAGGCAAGGAGGATAGTATGGCCCACATCACCAGTTCACCAGGCTGGCAGAAGCATGGTTGAGGCTACCAGGTTCTGGAACACCCTCCAATCTCCGTGCCAACCTGTGCTCCAAGACTGACTGATGCCCTGACTCCAGTGTGATTCAGCAGAGCCTCACACCCACCTACACTGTGCTGGTCCCTGGGGTAGACAAGGGGAAACCCACCGCTGGCTGAATTTCTTACCTCTGTGGCGCCAAGTGTGGGAGTGCCCAGTGACATTGCCGCATAGCTCAGGGCAGCACAGAATCCAGGTCCTTTCCTGGGACCTGTGGCTTGGATGCTGCTGTGGGTGTACAAGGCAAGTAGAGGTCTGACCTCGGTGTGTGGCCATCGAATCTCTCACATTAGACATGCTCCTGGGTCGAGCAGGGGGCAGGCTGCCTCCAGTCTCCAGCCAGTGCTAGGCTCTGCCTGCAGCTCCTGAGGTGTGTTTAGAGCAGAGATTCTGCCATAACCCCAGAACCCTGAGGAGTTAGAGACCTCTAGGAGCATATGCACGAGTCTACCTCAGTCCCCAACTGCCTCTGCTCCTCCTCTGCCCTTCCCGACATCATCTGTGAGTCTACAGCCTTCAGGTAAATCTCATTGAGCCAAAAAAGAAAGTTTTCTGAAGGAGTAGAGCATAAAGGGGCCTAATTGGATAAGACATAGGTAGGGCTGGCTCCCAAGTACCCAAACTCAGAGACGAGAGTTTCAAGCATTTGGTATATGTCCCTGTCTCCACGAACATATTTGCACATACACTCACTCACTCACGGGCACACTGATACAAACACAAAGAGGAACATGTGCATATGCCCCTGCCACATACGTGTGTACTTAAATACCATCACTCACTCTATACCCATCTACATACACGAGCTCATATCTATAGGCACACATGAACATGCACACACATCCAGATGGACCATAAATACTCCCAGGTGCCTTTGAATGGATGCACAGGCATATCCGTGTATCCACATGCATACCCACCCAGATGCATGCAACATAAACCCAGGACTGGCACATGAACTCTTGCGCTGACCTTGTCCAGGGCTGCTCTGCGTGCCATCCTGAGCCCTGTTGAAGATGCTCAGAGGTGAAGAACAGTGAGTCAGGGTGTAGCCTGGACTCTGGCCAGCCCAACAAGGCCAGGGGCACAGTCCTTTCTGGAGTCTGAGGGTCCAATATCCTTTGCAGATTTCCATGCTTAGGCCCATAAGCAACAGGGATGGAGATGAACTGGAATACAAAGAGATACTTGACATGTCACACAGGTGATGCTTTTGTGAAGTGAGCCTTCCCTTTAGAGATGAGGAACCGGAAATTCCAATAAGGAAAGTGACTTTCCCTTGCCCACCCAGACAGTCATTGCCAGGGTGGATCTGAATGCCTGGTCTTCTGATTCCCTTCCAGGGCTCTCCCCAGCACAAACCCCACCACTGCCCCCCACGCACACAGGCCCCTTTCAGATGCTGTCCTCCACCCCCAGGACTTCCCCTGTTTCTCCGGGGCATCACCCATGTGCATGCCAATAGGCCATGAGCAGAGATTAGCATATGACAGCTGTCAGATGTCCTGTCCTATCCTCTTCTCTTCCCCACCCCATCACACAGCACAGACCCTGTCTGACAACCCCACATCCCCTGCTGTTTATGCAGTGATGACAGTGTGCTGGCTGCACTGTGTTTTCTTTACTCTCAGAAACTGGCCCAGACTACATGGTAATCAACCTGAGAAAAGTTGTTTAATTCTACATAGTAATCGAGAAATTGATTCTGGCATATACCTTGAGCTAAAATACAAATAGAAATGTCTGAGCTTTGGTGTCAGACGGTGAGGCTTAATCCCTAACTGTATATTTGATGGTTGTGTGACTTTGGGCATCTTACTTAACCTCTCTGAGCTCTAGTGCTCTCATCTGTAAGTGGGGAACAACGGTACCACCTTACAGGGGAGCTGGGGCTGCTCTGGAACCGAATGTCTCACTTGTACTCTCTCTGGTGTCCTGATACCCACTGTATGGGGGGTCTGGGAAGCTCAGGTTGGAGCACAGAGGTCTCTGGGCCACCGAGCTCTGGCCAGGTGCTGCCACAACCCGACCTGACTCTCCTCTTCTCCTAGTCGAGCTCTTTCCCAGTGGCCGAAGTGTAGGGGAGAAGATCTTCAAGACAGTAGGCCTTGAAAAACCTTTTGGAGATGCACAGCAGGTGTGTGTACAGGCTGGTGGACAGCTGGCATCCCCACGCTCTGCAGCTGAGAATGCCGCCTTGCAACAGCTGGTCACAGACCAGAACAAGGCTGCTTTCCTGGGCATGACTGACACCAAGACAGAGGGCAAGTTCACCTACCCCACAGGGGAGCCCCTGGTCTATTCCAACTGGGCCCCAGGGGAGCCCAACAATGACGGTGGAGCGGAGAACTGTGTGGAGATCTTCACCAACGGCAAGTGGAATGACAAGTCTTGTGCAGAGCAGCGCCTCGTGGTCTGCGAGTTCTGAGCCACCTGGGGTGGGTGGGGCAATGCTTGGCCCAGGAGGCTGGCTAGCAAGTCAGTACCCAGACCTGAGTGCTGCCAACATCCTAATAAAAAGGTGACCACCTCTGCTGGCCAGGGCTTCTCTACGGAATGCAGCCAAAAGGTAGGGCTTCTGCAGAACACCTCTCAGAGTAAAATACGAGACTGCCTTCCCACACTGGAAGACCTGCCAGGGGAAGAAGGGGCCAGCCTGCAAGGGATTAAAAAAAAGTAGGTATCCAATGACCTTCCTGTCCTAAAATCCAGTGACTGCTTCTAGCCCTCCTTCTCAAACTATCAGCCGCATTTGACCCACCCGGTCACTCCCTCCTCTTTCAAACACTTCCTCCTCTCAGCTTCCAGGACACCACTCTTGTCTGCTTTGACTCTTATCCTTCTGGCTGCTCCTTATCAGTCTTTTTTGCTTGTCCGTCTTCTTCTACTTGGCCACTTAATGGTGGAGTGCCCAAGCCCCAACTCATGGTTCTCTTCTCTCCTTACACTCACTCCAGAGATGAGCTCATCCTGTCCCCTGACTTCAAATTCCTTCTACAGGTTTATGGCTCCCATGTGTATATCCCTGTTCGGGACTTTTCCTGAACCCAGTCTCCTCTAGCCAATGCAGGCTAAAGCCCCAGGACTGGGTGGCCTCCATGGCTGCCTGTTGCTTCAAAGTCTGAGCTCTGGAAGCTGCACAGTATGTCAGGGTGACCTGGTAGGGAACATCTGCCTCCCCAGCCAGACTGCATGGTCCTGCACCCCACAGACTCTTCCCAGGGTCTATCGCCATCCCTGTCAATATAACTGCCTCTTGGTTCATGGGAGGAGTATCAGCTGCACAATTCTAACATCATATGAAATCTCAGGGAACTTTGGAACAAAGGGTGTCTGACCAAACTCAAATTTACCTCCAACCCTCCTATTACCTGGTGGTTCCAGCAATGCTCTTTCCCCAGTCTACCTCAGAGATAATCTTGTTATTTCCTCCTCATTTTCCAAATATGGAAAACCAAGGCATGGGGGGGTGTCTTTTGCAGGGATACAGGGGGTGTCAGTGTTAGAGATGTGTCATGAATAAGGTCATTCTGAACCCCAAAGCTTATGTTTTTGGCCTGTAAATATATAGGACAAAGACCTCTGTATATTTAGTTGATTTTATTGAAACACTTGCAAAAATGATTTACATGATACCTGCATTCAAAAAATGGCAATGGCACCTAGATGAACCACAGCCCCATAAGAGAGGCAAACAAATACTCCCTCCCCCAGACAGGAAAACAGCCACTCTCTCCTTTGTTCACAGGGACCAGGGGAACTGTCCTTTCTGGAGGAGACTCCTCCAAACCCCACCTCTCTTCCCAGCTCTCCTACAGTCACATCTCATATATAGGACAGCATACTTATAAAACAAAAGCTACACTTCAGACAACATGTAGCCCGGGCTCTCTGCTAAGATCTTTCTCCATTACTAAGAAAAAAAATCTCCAATTCCTGGCAATTTCTGAAATACAAGCCAGTTACACAATAATGAGCAAACAACTCTTTAGTACAGAGGCCACACCTGGATACACTCATTGACGGAGCTTAAAAAGGCTTTCTTTTCTAAATTTCAAGTAAGAGAAAACAACTGGACCTAGTTTAATCCAAAGAGAAGCATTTTTTTCTAAGAAGAGAGGTTTCTGAATGGGCTCACAAAGGACTAGGGGAGCACAGGCAATGCCATGCCATCTCCATGGCCTCTGCTTCTCTCGTGCATCTTTGCCTCTTTCCCTCCTTTGCACACCAGCTTCCTCTGCTTCCTGGTCTCTTGATTGCCCGAGCATAGGGAATCGTGTCATAGAGACTGCAGCACAGAGATCAATTAGAGTTTCAATTAGAAACTCCTATGGAAATAAGTCTACCTGTCTCAGATGCCGGCCCAATCAGCTAAACTTGGGGGATGGGACCACACAGTACAATATGATCACTAGGATCCATGCAAGGTCATGGTGGTCTGGGCAGACCCTCTAAAAGTGATCACTACCCACCCCAATACTCAAACTAAGCCTATTTATTGACAAGGCGGAGGAAAGAGTGGCAGAACCATGTGAAGAGAAAAAAAATCTCCTGTGGTGTTGAAGGCCTGGAATGTTGAGACCCCAAACCCCAAGAAGAAGCTTCAGATCTGCCAGCGCCATGAGCTACAGGGCTCTGGTTGCTCTCCGGCACAGAGAGCAAGTAAGGAGGGCCATATGGGCTCTGTAGACACAGCTCGATTAAAGTAGAGGACTGAAGTGATTATTTCATCAATGCAGGTCATGACTCCCATTCTTGAGCACAGAGGCCTCTCCTGCTCTGACATACATGGGCAAAGGTCAAGACAGATTTCAAACAGTGTCTGCCCCACCTCAGCCACAGCAGCCAGGGTGCCTTCTTTAGCAGCCTAGGTGTCAAGTGAAGCCAGGATAGGTGACTCTCACACTTTCAGGAGATGTTATGACCCTCACAATGCCAGGTGATATCATGGCAGCAGGCTGAGGTCCATCCACATCTGGAAGGGGGAACTTTTATACCAGTTTCATAGGGAAGCCCCTGCTCAGTTTAATGGCATATTTCAAGTCTCCTCCTAGTTTCCAACCTCTGTCACCAAACCAGCCCACATCCCATGACAAGTGGCCAGTGGGGAACCCTCTGATGTTTGCTTCTCTAGGATCTTATCTTTGTTCTGAATCCTCTGGCTATACAACATTGACGATTGAGTTGCTTAAATTCAGATCATTCTCCACCACTCTCACCTTCCGGATATCCACCTTAATTCAAGTTTAATGATGTGCTTGACCTTTTCAAGTTACCTACATTTTCTATACTAGAGAAAAGAAACTAGGTATCTATTAGTGGAAATATAAAATTAATTTATATGTCAAATATTTATCCAGGCACTGGATACAAAGATGGAAATGGTTAGTCGTGCCCTCATAGATCCTGCAGCCCTGCACTTCCCTAACATTACAAAGAAGTAAGCAGTAGGATAGTGTCCCAGCAATGGACAATAGAGATGCTCAACAAGTGGATATAGAATGAATGGATGGATTATAAAAGCTTTTAACCAGGAGAGTAGAGGAGGACCATCTCCTTGCACAATCACCAAGCCACTCAGAGACCAAGACACTGTTTATTACTGTCCACTCTAATTGTGACCATTAGGCCTCTGTATGGGTGATAGCAGACATCTTATGGTGGTTTTACCGTTTTGCACCAGTATTTTGATGAGAGACCTTTTGAAAGCAGGCATGAACCTGTGCTGTGGGTCATTTCTGGGTGGAAATAAACAAGGGCAAGTGCACATTTCTGAAATGCCCTCTCTTCTGCTGCCGTGGTGATCGCAGGATTGGTGGATATGAAGTTGTACGAGCTAACATTCTGGAACCCTGAGCAAATGCATGGAAAACAACTGCCCTTGGGGATCACCTGGGTCCACTTCGACTCTGAGTGATATGGGGGGGATGTAACTGCAGCACCCGCAGCCCATCCTTACTGGATACATTTCAAATATTATCATGTTTGACTTCCATTTACTTAAAAGCCTGCAGGCTCTCTAAGACTGCCTGGCTGAAACACCTTTGGGCCACAGAGAGGGACTTTTGAGGGCCTTGCTTGAGCAAACTGGTACTTTTTAAAGTCCAGTTTGTAGGGCTGAATAAAGTGTTTTTAAAATGTCTCTCGGCCCTTTGATCTGAGGAAATTGCAGTGACCTCAATGCCAGCACTTCTGCATGTTTATTTTTTAATTCCCTTAATACTTCAGGTATTAAGTAGAATGCAGTAGAGCAATTATAGCTCACTGTAACCTTGAATTCCTGGGCTCAGGTGATCCTCCTGCCTTAGCCTCCTGAGTAGCCAGGACCACAGGCATGCGCCACTATGCCCGCCCAGTTTTTTTAAATAATTTTTTGTAGAGACGGGGGATCTCACTATGTTGCCCAGGCTGGTCTCGAACTCCTGGTCTCAAGAGATCCTCTCACCTCGGCCTCGCAAAGTTTGGGGATTACAGGAGTGAGCCACCTTGCCCAGCCTAGATTCTTTTAATTATGTGTACAAATCAAAATTAGAAGAAAATATAAGTAATAATTTACTTAGTCTTGGAGGGAAAAAAGAGCTATCTAAGAATGCTATTAGAGAAGGAAATCCAAAGAGATAATATTGACACATCTGACTACATAAGAAATTCTTTGCTGAAAAGTAAAACACAACATGAAAAAAAAATGCTGATGGATTTGCAATGTACCTAACAGATTAATCAATAAAAAATGATTAATATCTAAATAGAAAAAATGGAATAACAATGGGAAGAGGAAATTCATAAAAGAAGAAATACTAATGGCCTATAGTACTGAAACATGAAAAAAAATGCACAATCTTAGTAGTAATTAAGGAAACTCAAATCAAACAGTAGTAAGTATCCTAAAACCTGTGGGATAGAGTTAAGGATATACTCAGAGAAAAATATATAACTTTACTTTCATTACTAAAAAATTTAAAAATAAAAATCATGGACTAAAAATAATTGAATTAAGTGTTCATCTTTTAAAACAAATTTTAAAACAAAAAATAAAAGGGCCAAATAAATATTAATATAAAAGTGAAATTAATGAAATATAAAACAAATAACAATAATAGAAATGATAAACTAACCCAGAAACCAGACTTTTAAAAGCTCAAATTAGAAAAATATATCTTGAAAAATCTATATAAGAGAAAAAAAAGCCAACATGTGTAGTAGTGGCAATAAGAGAGGAGCTTTAACCACAGATATGAAAAAGATTAAGAACATTTTGACATAATATATTCACCTTCTTTTAGGCATTGATCAGGATTGAAAGAGGCAGGGACTCATGGAATTTGTCATCCTTCCCCACCTCTCCCTTGCTTTTGCTTTGTGGCCTGGGGTCAGATTCTACACCCCTTGCCCTGAAGCTCGGGGTGGTTTATAGCCCCCTGGCTAATGAGGAAGGTGGCACTGCTTTTTCTCTGACCTGGAATTTAGCCTATTACCTTGGTGTCTTAGGCAAGAATGACCATGTAACAGTGAGTGTGTTGCTAAGCCATCTCCTCCCCTTCCCCCTCCAGCTCAGACACAGGTGGGTGCTTCCACATCTGGACTCTCCAAACCCCTTTCCCATAGTGAATCCAAAATGCACACTACTTTTTCTGACTCCTGCCCTTGGAGTGCTTGCGAACCAGACCCCATCTGCTTGTGTAGGAGAGATGATCACCCCAAAACTGCTCCCAGACAGAGCAGGGGAAAGAGTCAGCACAGCTGGGCCAGATGAGCTCTCCAGAGGATGTTCTCACTGGGGAAAAGGGTCTGGCATGAAATTTGGCGAATGGCATCTGGTAGTACTTTTGTCATTGCCAAGGCCATAGGTTCTCACATGAACAGGAAGCTGGATATATCAGGAGCATTGAGCAGGGTTAAACAGTGAATCCTTTTCCACACACCATCTCAGATCCCTTGGTCATTACTACAGGGTTAAAATGGCTTTCAGGGTCTTGGCCAGGCTGTGTAGGAGGTAGTTGATTAGCTGTGTCTGCCACGCATATGGGGGAGGAGAGGGTCAGTATGTATGCTAATGTTTGCCATCATTGGCTTCAGAGGGCACTGCCCTGCAGGACCGGAAGGAACCCAACAAGAGGGGGTGCCCTGAGCTTCATCAGTGAGCCCAGTGAAGGCACCTTCTGGGACCTCTGCAAGAACCCTCATGCTTCTGCTGATGGGCTTCCCAGGCAGCCCAAGGACAAGAAACAAGGACAGTGTTGCAACACAGACTGACAGCTGGTGGAACAAAAATGTCATCTCCATTTCAGACTTGTGGGAGATCCCCCTCTGTGCACTGGTCCCTCTGCTGGTGGCCTATTGGGTCCCAGGCAGAGTCCCTAGAGTGTCCTTGGTACAGGTCCCCAGCCTGAACCCCTTTGTAGTTTTGAGAAGATATTGGGTTGTCACAAAAATCACAAGCAAGCACTTAATAGTGTTCACCAAAAGAACCTGATTCAGAGAAAAGTCCAGATTATTTCCCTGCTAATGCTGAGAAAAGGAAAAAGTGACTGCATTTTAGAGAGAAACCCAGAAAGTCCACGAGGTTGCTCAGTGGAAGCCCACAAATCCAGCCCCAAAGGGCCCAGGCAAGAGCAGCAGCAAAGGCCTGTCTTGAAGGGATTCTGATATTGCCCTGGATGCAGAGATCTGTGAGCAGGGTGGACTGGCATACAGGTCCTGCCCTAAGGAGCTCACATTCTTGGTTTGGAAACGAGACAGACACACTGACAAAGCAGCAGAGAATCCCACCAGTCCCGAGGGCTTGCTGGTCAGTGAGGGCTGTTGTGGTGCAGTGTGCTGGAGACCCATGGTCATCTAGAGGGATTGTGCATCTGGCTCTGCCCCTGCAGGGTGGGGGCACAACACAAGTGGGTGTAGGAACCAGGACAAAGTGGAGAGGAGCCCATGGGACCCCCACTGCTCAGCTGGCCCAGCGTGGGAGCCTCTCTGGGTTTGATGGCCTTGTCTTAGCATTGACCAGCAGAGGGCAGCAGAGGCCACAGCACCTGTGCACATGGTCACGCTGACCAGGCCAGTGACGCCCAATGACCTGAGAAAGGAGGCTGTGCCCGCAGCCATATTCCAAAATGAGTTTTGCTGCTTCTCTCTCGGATCCGTCTTGAAGCTGAGTTAAGCTCCAGAGAAGGGAGTGGGGTCACACATCTTGGGGGAAGACTCAGATTCATTCATTCATTTGATCATTTATTCATTCAACAGTTACTAACTGAGTATGTGGTTCCCAGCCACTTTCAGGGCACTGGGACTGCAGAAGTGAATGATATAGTCTTGTAGGAATCACAACAGCAGGGACGAATGCTTACATGGCATTTATTGCAGGCCAGTGCCGTCCTAATTGCCTTACTAATACCAGTTTATTTATATATCTCAACAACCCTCTAAGGTGGGAACTATTATTATCCCAATTTTACCAAGAAGGGGACTAAAGCACAGAGCGTGTATGTGATGTGCCCAGGGTCACACAGCTGCAAACCGATGGAGCCAGAATTTGAATGCAGGCAGTCTGGCTCCAGAGTCCTCACTGTTAATGACTTTGCTATACTGACACCACCTAAACAAGCAGTGGCCATGATAATGTCAAATTGCTGACTGCTACGAAGAAAATAAAACAGGGTATTGTAATGGTGTCTGGGGTTGGAGCAACCCTAGATTCAGTGGTCAGATAAAGACTCAGGTGAGAGTACAATGGTGCCATATGACCCAAGACCTGGCAGTGGAAGACGGTCTTATTAGTGCCCAAAGAATCTCTGTTGAGCCTCTAGGGTGCTAGGACACAGCTTAGGGCCACTTGTGCACCTTTTGTCCATGACCAAGCACCCACACTCCTTACCCAGAGCCTCTGGCACCACCCAGAGCCCATGCTCCTCAGTGAGGTATGTGCAGAAAGGCCTGGACATAGGCTGGGGGAGGCCCCCGACACCTACTCGTACATGCAAAAATCCATGCAAACGGCCCCAGGCCCACATACACACATGCCCTACTCAGGGTCTCACCTGCCCAGTGCCTCCCATGCTCTGATGCTCCTCAGAGCTGCTCCAACCCCAGACCTACTACCTAAATTCACAGGAGACAGTGAGACCCTGGAAAGGTGTAGGCAAGTTTTTACTAGTGGGGCACTAGTCAGTTGAGGGAGATTATTTGGGGTCTATCTATAAAGTTAAGCAGGACCCCCTTCATCTCATGAGGGACCTGCAAGGAATGGAGAACCCCTGGCTTTCAGGCTCTAACACAGACCTAGATGGTGAGAGGCAGGCAGGAACCACGACTGTGACTGTATTTCTTGGGGCAGTGGTTTCTATAACTGGCCAAACATCCAGATAACCTGACGACTTCACGAAGATGACAGATTTCTGAGATTTTAATTCACTGGGTCCAGAATGGGGCCAAGATCCTATGATTTTGTCAAACATTCCAGTCACTTCTGCTGGTCACTACTCTGAAGAGACACATAAGGTGGCACAAGCACAAGCCAGAACAGGGCAGGCTGGACCACGGGTTGGCAGTGGCTAGCCCAGCCCACAGCACTTGTTTGGTTAATAAATGGCTACTTGCACCCCACTTCTTTTAAGCATGACACCTGTTTTTGATGGACAAACCACTGGTTCATAGTTGGAGACATGTCTCCTCCCCACACAAGTGGCTGCCAATGTTGACAGCACCCCTCCCCAGACTGACCCCTGCCCTGAGCGCCTCCCTCTTCCCGGCAGCCCATCAGCCACTCGGGGTTACAAGGACATCATTTTAAAAAATCCACTTCCTGGCATCTCCAGCCCGATGACATCCAGTCCCTTCCTGGTTAATGTAAAAAACATGAAATCCATGATTCCCGGCAGGCTCCGAAGTACTGATCAGTTACACAATAATATGCAAACAGCCTTCCAGGTCGGAGGCGCTGCTGTGACACACATCCCAAGGGGGCGAGTCTGGGGCATATGACCCCTGGCACTGGTCCATCTCTGCCAGCCACAGAGAAGGAGGTTTGAGGATGTGAATACTAGGCCCTCAGCTGTGACCCTAAGTCCCCATCCTTTGGCTCAGGCTTGGCTAAAGTGACAGCAGCAGAGCTGTAGGGCTCCAAAGAAAGATTGTCCTGCAGGAACAAAGCCCTACAATTCCAGGATCCAGACCCAGGCAGGAAGGAGCTGGAACCTTGACTGTCACAAGCTTTGGCAGCTGTTTTCATTCTGACACAGGAAGCAAATCACGATCACATTGGCCATGCCTACACTTAGGCAGAAGAACATTGACTTACAGGCATAACTTAAATCCAAAGTCCCCATCTCAAGGGCAAGGAATATTTGCCACTCTAACATACCCAGACTGGCTTTCTGTAGAATTTAGTAATGGCTGATAAGTGTTTAACCCATAATTAGTTTGGACAGAATTGCCAGGCAACTAAAACTGAAAACAGTTCTCAGATCCTGCAGCTTAGCTCCTGAATTGGGCCTTGCAGTCTGGATCCATGTGTGACCATTGATTCATCCAGCTTTAGAAGAGCGATGTCTTTGGAGACCAGTTTACAGACAGGGAAACTGAGGCCCAGGAAGCTGACATGGCACTCAGGACGATAGTCAGGGAGCTAGCCTCAAACCGTAATCTCTTATTCTCAAAATCTGAACTTCCTACCCACCAAACCATCTCTCCTCCAGCCCTAACATGACACACAGAGATCCAGCCCTCCCTCTCCCCCTGGGCGTGGCCCCAGGGCCCAAGCCCAGGCTGCACAGAGCTCTGAACAGCAGCTTCCTTTCCTGGAGCACTTTGAGGTACGACCTTCAGGTGCCTGTTCTGCGCAAGAGGCAGCAAAGGAAGACTGCAGCTCGGAGATGTCTGCCGTTCCCTGGTCTAAAAACCAGCCTGGGGCGTGAATGGCAGAGACACCTATTCCATTAGGATCAATAATGGGGTCCAAGAGGTTGCTCACGCTTGTCCCCATACCTGAAGTCTCAAGGGGAATGTGCTGCCTGTGGCCCCTAAGGTCTGTCCTTGAAATGCCGGTCTTCATTGGGTTCCCTGTGCAAGAGATGTCAAATATTATGTGTCCCTTAGTAAAGGAAAGTGCCTGCCCTCAGCCCTTCAGAGAGAGAGAGAGAGAGACAGAGAGACAGACTGACTGTTTGGAGGGTCACCTCGAATCCATAATTTCCCTCTTGTAACAGGGCCTGGGAGGCCTGGAGGAACTGCAGTTTCTATCTTTAGGCCCTCATGAGCTTGCTGTACCTTCAGATTAGCTCCACCTTCCCCCAAGCTCACTTGCACGGGGCCCCCATTGCTTGCTGATAAGATTGGGAAATGAACACAGGGAGGTGTTCTGTCCTAACTCTGGACTGAAAGAAGAATGGTGGCAAGGGATACATTTAGAGAGAGGAGCTCTGGAGAGATGGCCAGGGGCTGGATCGGGGACAGAACAAGCCCCGCCTACCCGGGAGCCAATGAAGGAGCCTCCTGCCCAGCGAGGTGCCTGAGAGAAGAGAGAATCAGGATGGAGCTTCAAAGTGCCGGGGGAGAAGGAGGACGGGGTCTTGGGGGGAGCAGGAAGCTCTGAAAGCAGGAACGGGAGGCTCTGGTGGTTGAGGGATGTAGGAAGGAGGGAGCACTGTAGAAAGATCTAATAGAAGCAGCCTGAAAGGCAGTGGAAGAGTTGGAGCTTGTCCTGCAAGTTTTTACTGCGTTTCCCTAACTGAAGGCGCAATCATTATACGCCAGGACACAATCTGTGTGAAGCACATAACTGTATCTTCTCCAGTTTCACAGCGAAGATACTGTCCTTCACACAGTGTAAAAAAGGGCACATTCATCTCAGCGTTGACCATGACAACCCTTTTACCATAAAATAGAAAGAATCATATAATAGTTACCTGGTAGTTTTCTCACTTTTGTCTCAGTTGTGAGAAAGTTCAGGTGTAACTTTTGTGCTCGGTTACAGTAATTCTCTTGTTCTGGGTCACCGTATATGTGTATCTTCCTTCCTTCTAAAAAGTTTCTGGTCTTTCCTTTTTCTCTTTGCTGTAACCCATGCTTCATATGTGCTTCAAAATTTTAAGCAGTTTCCTATTCCCTTGGTAAGCAGTCTGGGATTGAGTTGGAAGGAATGAACTGTTTTGCTCTACATCACAAAAATACTCTTCTCCTTGCCCTCAAGTGCAGCGCTTGAAAAGGAGCCTCACAGAATTGAAAATTCAGTGATGTGACAGTCTAGGTGCACTAGAGGCCAAGGACACAGGTCCCGCCACCCTCACCCCACAGGCCCCAAAGTCTTCAGCACGTCCCAGCCCTGCCCTGATAGTCCTACAGCAGGAGCACATCTGGGAGAGAGTTCTGCCCAACACTCACTTCCCAGGACCCAACCCGTTTGTAATTTGGGGGGTTTCTTTTGGTTTTTGTTTGTTTGTTTTTTGGTTTTTTGAGAGAGTCTCGCTTTGTTGCCCAGGCATGAGGGCAGTGGCATGATCATAGCTCACTGCACCCTCAAACTCCTGGGCTTAAGCAATCCTCCTGCCTCAGCCTCCCGAGTAGCTGGGACTACAGGCACATGCCACCATGCCTAGGTAATTTTTGTATTTTTTGTAGAGACAGGGTCTCACTATGTTGCTCAGGCTGGTCTCCAACTCCTGACCTCAAGTGATCCTCCCGCCTCAGCTTCCCAAAGTGCTAGGATTACAGGCGTGAGCCACTGCGCCTGGCCCACTTGTAATTTTTTGATGTACCCGTTCAATAAACATTCATTGAGCACTTATTAACTGTGAGGTGCTTTTCCTGGTAGTTCAGATAAAAGAGAAATAAAATAGAAAACTAAGGTTAACCAAAGCTTTTCACTAAGTTAAAGTGGCCCTCGGCCCATTCACAAATCATGTTCCAATCTCACTATGTGAATGACATACAGCTGGCCCTGCCATTCACTCTCTTCCCTTGGTTTGCCGCATGGGCTCTGTGTAATCCCAGATCCACTGACCCTGACACGGGTGAAAAACATCCCTGGCTGTGAGCTGAGCTGTGGGCCGAGACAGTGCCAGAACCCTGCTCAGAAGGAAGATTTCACTTGCTGACTGCCTAGGGCCTCATAATTTGACCTACAGGGTGTGAAGCTCACTTTTGGGGAGGTTTTCCTCTTGTCTGTACTGATAATGTGCCTGTTGACCTGTAACGGGATGAGGATGTCACAGTGTTGGGGGGGAGAGGGAGGCTGCTGGGCAGCAGGGGGCCGAGACACAGGAGGTCTGTGGAGAAGGGCACACGCTGCAGGACAATTTGCTTCCTCACACGCCCCTGGCATATGCTGCAATATAGAACCAGTCTCTTAAAATTATGCAGGAAGGAAAGGCTTTTCTTTGCCCTCAAGGTCACCCTAGTGACTGAAGCGGGGTGGTGGGGCCGCAGCTACCTGGGCAGGGTAAGGGGATTCCTAGGACTAATAATTGTTACCTAGTAGGGTATTGCCAGGTATTACAGTCAGGTCGTGAAAGGTTGTTTGTGCAGCTCATGAACAACTAGAAACAATACCCGTGTCCCAGAGAGGCTGGGCCAGCCATGGGCAGGAGCTTGGGGTAAGAGTTTGGTGTCAAGTAGTGGCAATTCTTGGAGAAAAGGAATTAGATCTCTCAGTGGCTGAGATCTGCTGCCTACTCTGACAGAGGTGTGGCCCTTCATAGGTCCCTCTGGGGGCCTGCAGTGTCCTCACTGTAAAAGGAGAGGTTAGACTTGGCCGTCTCCGTGGTGGACCCTGGCTCGGGGCTGTGCTCCTGGCAGGACAGGGGTGTCCTTTGCCCTGGGCTGGACTAGAACCCTCAAGCCCACGGTCAGCCTCTTTCCACTTCCTCACCCACAATCAAATACATCCCCTTCACTTTCTTCCCAACCCCACAAAGGAAGGATTCAACACCAGGCAGGGGAAAACCAGCACTGAATTCTCTTTCCAAGCAGCGGAGAGTTCAGCAGGGAGCCAAGGAGGGGGCCGGGCACGTGCCTCTTCAGGCGGGAAACTCACAGACGGCCAGGAAGGAGGACGCACAGGAGATGTCGTTCCAGATCCCCTCCTTGAGGAGAATCACACAGTCCTCCCCTGAGCCAAAGTCATTGGGTTCATTCTCCTTCCAGTTGCTGTAGCTCAGCCTCCCTCCTGTCACGTACATGAACTGGCCTTCGGTGGCCTCATCTGTGATGCCCAGGAAGGCAGTGTCTTTGGCCACATCCTGGATGGCCTTGTTCTCCTCAGCACTCCTGGGGGCAGCCACGGTGGCCTGGAGCTCAGCACACAGAGCCTTCACTTTGGCAAAAGGCATCTTTTCCATGTTGGTCACGTAGAGCTTCTTGCCCTGCTTTTTGCCCAAGGAGAAGGCTTGCACTGAAATCACAAAGGGTGGGCGAAGCTGACTGGGTTTGGAGCCCACCCAGGACAGTAGTCAAAAATGCTTGTCTGGGAACTCCGGACTCTGAAAAACAGCCCTGTGCCCGCCCACCTGTGGCCAGAGCCCAGGAAGGAGGCAGGCTCAGTCGCAGAGCCAGGGATGGTAGATGCAGCCCCTGGCAGACAGCTGCCCTCTCCCGGGATATGCCACCCTTGAGGAAAACACCTGTTAAAAACTATGCCAGCCTCATATCAAAAAATCCCCAAATAACAAATGTTGGCGGGGATGTGGACAGATAGGAACACTCATACACTGCTGGTGGGACTGCAAATTAGTACAACCTCTATGGAAAAGAATATGGAGATACCTCAAAGAATTAAAAGTAGAACTACCATTTGACCCAGCAATCCCACTACCGGGTATTTATCCAAAAGAAAAAAAGACATTTTATAATAAAGACATCTGCTCTTGAATGTTCATAGCAGCACAATTCACAATTGCAAAGTTGTGGAAACAACCCAGGTGCCCATCAATACACGAGTGGATCAATAAAATGTGGTATATGTATACCATGGAGTATTACTCAGCAATAAGGAACAATAGTGAATTAACACACCTGCTATTACCCTGGTTGGAGCTAAAGCCCATTCTTCGAAGCGAAGTGTCACAGGATTGGAAAAACAAGCACCACTGGTACTCACCATCAAACTGGTACTAACTGATGAACACTTACATCACACAGGGAAATAACATTCATCTGAGGGCAGGGGGGCGGGAGGGGGGTGGAGGGGATGGGAAAAACTCTCACTGAATGGATGTGGGGAGCACAGTTTGGGAGACGACCACGATTGTGGCTCTGACACGGGCAGAACAGGGGCAATGTGTATGGCCAAAGTGTTGTACCCCCATGATATTCTGAAATTAAAAAAATAAATTAAAAAAAACAAAACAAAACTATGCCAGCATAGGCGGAGACAGGGGGACATGCTTGGGCCTCACAGCCAGGCTTGGGCACCAAGATGAGGAGGGGGGGACAGCCATCTGAGAACAGGGGGTGTGGAGGAAGAAGCAAAGACTTCGGAGACTACAGACCTCCATTCAGTGCTTCCTGTGCTACTTCCCAGCTGTGTGACGTCGACTGAGCTGCCTGCACTTCCTGCACCCGTGAATAAAACTAGTACAACAACCGCAACCGGGCTTGGTGGGAGGATCGCATGAAACCATGTCCCTAGAAAGCGCCACCCCGCACAGGCCCTGGCAGGTGTGATAAGTGTCCGTGACGTTAGTTCTCTCCCACCGTCCCCAGAACCTAGAGCACTCTGAAGGGAAAAGTAAGAGCCGAGGACACACTGGGGACAGAGAAGCAGCTTACGCTTTTTGACGTGGTCCAGCTCTGCCCTCAGCCTGCTTACTTCTCTCTCTAAGCGAGCCAGCTTCGTCTCGGCAGCTGCAAAGCAATAGGGAGAAGGAAATTAACTGAGCACACCTTAAATTGGAGAGCAGAGCATTTTCCAAAAAATAAGAAAAAAAAAAGTGGCTTCCTAAAAAGTATGTTTATTCCAGAAAAATAAGAAAGCAAAACGAAATGAAAGGATTAAAAAAAAAACAAACCTGTATCCCTGCCTTCCCAGATATGTCTTGGTATCCCTTGACAGCTTGTAACTATGGTTCCAGACCCTTGTCTTCACACACTGCTTAAATATTGTAATATTATAATTTATAAGAAGATACTCAACTCATTTCTCTCCTTTTTGAAAAATGCTCTTTGTAATTCTTCACTTCTCAGTCCAGATAAACTTTTTAATACTTTTATTATTTTGGCTGACTGGTAGACAAATATTAACAAGAGGGTCATCACTTTTCTTTTGTTCTTACTGAATTTGCTCTATTTTATGCTGAACCAAGTTGCTAGGATGTTCCCCATTGTGCAGGGGTCCTACAAGGCAGACCATTTTCATGCCACTCTTGTGACAACAGACACAAACCCAACCCCCGAAAGGGCCCGTTTCCTCCCTCTCAGGCTGGAGGCAACACTGGACAGGTCCGGCTGAAGGAAAGCCAGCGCCCATCTCCTACAGAGGGCTGACGAGGGAGTGGCCCTGCAGGGTTTGAGTGTGTACTGGGCACCCATGGCAATCCCCTCAGGCCCCAAGTAACACTGAGGGGGTGGAGGGCTCTGGGCCGGGAAGCAGAGTTGAGCATCTTCCAGGGAGGCAGTAGAAGGAGCGTCTCCCGCCTGGCCTTCCAGTTCCCGGGGCCCTGGGTTCCCTCAGGCAAGACCATGCCAAGGTGTGCCCTTTACCTGAATTGTCTCCACGGTCTCCTTTTTGGCCTCTTGCTCCTGGCAACCCAGGCATCCCAATCGGTCCCGGAGGCCCCTGCTTCCCGGGAGGGCCCTGCAAACCTCGGAGCCCTTGACCTGTTGGAAGACAAAGGAAACATGACCCCATGGCTGTCGCTCATTTTCTTTTTCCAAAAGCTCGATACCTGATTGGCTTGGACCCCAGGAAACAGCCAGAGAGCTAGTGGTGACCCAAAGAAGAAAGATTTTCCAGCATCCCAGGGGAAGGCCTGCCCTGAGGGCCAGCTCCCGAAGTAGGCAGGACACCCCCTCTGCAGGCGCAACCACACATCACCAATTGCTGGGTGGAAATGTAGGCTCTTGGGTAGTCCGAGAGCACCTTTGTTTTGGAGGCAATGATGTACGGGGATTATTCTGAGTGGACCAGCATCCACCATAATGAGAGGTGAGCCTCCCCACGTCTCTGTGCTGGAACCCTCATGTGGAACAGTCTCCTGTGGAGGACAGAGCAGCGTGTCCTGTACCTGGCTCTCCCTTTTCTCCCTTGGGCCCGTCTCGCCCATCTCTGCCTGGGGTGCCATTGGTGATGGGGATGCCGCAGGTGATCAGGGAGCAGGCCTTCTGGGCATCCTCACAGGTTTTTGTTTCTGAGCAGGATGTCGTCACCACACGCAGAAGAAGGACAAGGAGTGATGGAAACAGGAACATGGTCCTTACCTTGGGGTGGAGAAAGTCAAGGGAAATAATTCCCTCTCATTTAGTCAATGTTACCAGCAGTGATGTGCTGGACCCTGTGCTCGGGACAGCAGACACAGAGGGGACTATCACAGCCCTTCGCTCTGAGTTACTCCCAGGCTATTAGGAAGACAGACAAGTGGGGGAAAAAAAAAAGTTAGCATTAGACCTGTGCTAAAATGAAGGTGGGTACAAAAATAATAGGAGCCCATTCTCCCTGGGGTCCCAGAGCACCTGTCGGCACAAGACTTAGTGGTTAGGCACCCCCTACCCTGAGAGCCCACAGGGCCTGAAAATTACAAACTAGCCCTGTTTCTGGTGGCCTAGAACAAAGGCAAAGAGAGTCCATTGCCTGTGTAAGCTTTGGCCAAAGCCTTGATTTCTCAACTCCTTTTCTTGAGGGCCGAGGGCACCTTGGTTTCCCTCTTCTTCCCTTTCCTGTGGGCCCTGGGGCTAGACTCAGATTGCAGCAGGTAACCTGATGTCCCACAAGGTCCATTGCTTGGCTGGACCTGGTTTATGATATCCACTCTCTTATTTCATATAAAAATCCCTGTTTTACATGCCAGGGCCCCAGACATCCTCTGAACTGCAACTGTTTCCCCAGCCACCTGTAGAGACTTGTATAAAGTCTCTATTTTGTAACAGGCACTTGCTGGGGGCTCGAGACCCAGAGTGCCCAAAGGCAGGAATCTGACCCTCAAAATGGAACCTTCTTTGGTTGTTGATCCTGTCCAGATGAGACTTCCTTTGGTTTGAGATTTTCTGTTAAGAGGCCATTTCTGCCAGGCAGAACCCAGGCTGGTGAAATTTCTGCTCACCCTGGGGCCTGGCAGGGAGCCAGCTCCTGCTCTTTCTCCTGGCAGTATCCTCGTGTGCTGCCAGCTGCCTCCCAGCTCCACCAGCTTTAGGACCCCACCCAGCTGTCAGATGCCCATCCAGCCTTTGCCCAAGCTGGCCCCTCCTCCGGGACGCCTGGGCAACCCAGCCCCCATGGGACTCTCCCTCTGCTCTTACCCCAGTGTCCCTGGGCCTGGCCGTGTAACTACTGCGTCTGCCCAGCCTATCAGCTGCCTTAACCCTTCCCTTCCTCCAGGGCTCAGTGAGAGGTGCCCGGTTGGAAGGGAGCTTCCAAGATCACGTCCTTCTCCACCTTCCCTCTTTCCGTTTTTTTTGCCTTTTTTTAAAATCCCTCCTGGTGGTGCTGGAGACCATGGTCAGGGCTTGTACCTGTTGCTGGCACACACACCCCACTTCTACTTTTCTCTCTGGAAAAGACCACTCTTTAGTTTGCTGATGGTCAAGTGGATCCAAGAAGGAGACAGCTGGCCCAGGTCAGATAGCGACAGAGGCCCCAGGTGGACCTGATGATCCCATTAAAGCCGCTGCCTGGAACTCACCAGGATCAAGTCAAGAGGCCAGCCCTGTCCAGGTCCCCACCTCTTTCCTCCAGAAATGACTTACTAGGGCTTCCGCAGAGCTCGGATGCAGCAGCAGGGGAGCTGGCAGATGCCTCGGCGATGTCAGGCCCAGTTAGCCTGGTGACCAGGGACAGCACTGGACTGGCCTTCAACCCCAGATTAATAAACAACCACCCTTAGAACTGCCATGGACTGGGAAGCTGTCCAGGGCTGCTGGTGGGGTCTCCAGCACAGCGCCTGGCAGCTCTCTAACACCCTGAGCACCCCCTTCTCCCACCCCTCCCAGGCGTCCTCTCTACGGCTCAGCGACTCTGAGCCTCTAAAATCGCAGGTTCTCAGGATAGTTTTCTCTAGATACTTATTTCCAGAATAAACATGCTTAGACATTCTGCCAGACAAGAACATGCTCTCACACACACATACACACATGCACAAGCACACGTCTCTGCGTCAGTTGTTCTGACTAGTTCCATTTGTGCTCCGTTTGCCGCAGGGCTGGGGTGGAGGAAGGAAAGACCTACAACGCTGAGTCATCTCCTTCCTCCTTTCTTATTCAGGCCTTTTGTCAAATGTCTTCTTTGGGCATGTCACAGGGCTAGGCACCAGGGGAAGGAGTGTCTGTAACTTACATTCAAAGCTGAGTGCGGGCACTTGTACCAGCTGCTCCCTCTGCCCAGACATTCCTATCTTTGCATAGTTATTCACTGCCATTCAGATTTCAGCTGAAATGTTATCTCTGGAGAAAGGGCTTTCCTAACCATTTAATTTTAAGTAGCCACTCTGTCACTAAGTTATAATTCTCTGTTCTAATGTTCTGCATATTTTTTATCTCTACGTGAAATTGTTCTGTTTGTTTAGTTGTGTAATGATTCACCACCCCACCCTGTTAGAACAAGAACTCCATGAGAACAGGGGTCTTGTTCCCACACCTAGAAGAGTGCCTGGAAACAGAGTTGGTGCTCGATAAAGACTGATAGAACAAATGAATCCTCCAGCATCACGTCCTCGAAGCAGTCCTCTTGACTTCTCTCTGGCTGGGGCTAACATCTGTGCCCACTTTACCAGGGATTTTGCTTTCCTAGAGCAGCAGCTGTAGGGACTTCCTCGTCCCCAGGGTGCAACCCTGGGCTGGGCACACAGGCAGGATCCAGTGAGAGAGTGAGGACAAAAGCAGAGACCTTGAGCAGATGCCGAACCAGCCTGTGGCTCCTGCTGGCCTGGGCTCCCAGGAGTGTCCAGCTCCTATCACCAGAGCCTGATCAAGTGGCCCCAGTCCCTGATGTGACCTTTGATGCCTGCCTTTCCCCAAACTCACACTCACTCTTTGGAACACTTTATCTCAACAACTCGAGAGGTTTGCTTTTTCCCTGGTGGGGCATGGGGCTGGGCCACTTCCCTTTGACTCTGTCTTGTGACTGGCATTTTGGCTTCTCAAGGGTCATCAGCCCTGTATACTCATGTCATCACGCCCTGTTCTGCAGCCCTCCCGATTCCCGTCACAGGGAACCTGCCAGGCGCCAACAGGAGCCCCAATTGTAAAGAAGAACCTTCTCAGGGCTGTGTTTCCTGGTGCCATGGACACAACTTGAAGGGCCCAAAGACCCAGAGGACAAAGGACATTCAATTTATACAGGAAATAAAGCAGACCTCCCAGAAAGGTGGGAATTTGAAACTGAGAGATTTTCCTAAAACCAGGACATAAACGTGCTACAGACTTAGAGAAAGTGTGGTTTGGTTGGGGTGGGGGAGGTGGGAGGGAAATACACCTGTGAGCAAATGAACAACAAGAAAGCTTTGATTCTGGTGGGGAAAAAGATTCTCCCTTAAGGATGTACCCATAGATCTATCCTTTCATAGATCTGGAGTTTGAATTTATGCTGCTATTATTACTATTATTATTGAATTTTGCCATTTATGCCAAGATGAAAAATTGTTTCAAATGTTCCAGTGAGTCACAACTTAGTGCACTAGGGAGACGTAAAAACAATGGAGAACCTTATCCGTAACCCAGGTGCCTCAGGATTTTCTCAGATGGAGACCAGGAGAGTTTGTGTTCACCTTGTAACAATTACCAAACATAGCAGGAAATAAGCAGAGTGAGAGCTGACAGAAACAAGTCTCAGAAATGGTCCTCCAAGGACCATAGGCTCTATATGACAGATAAATTAATATATATTTAAAAGGAGGGTATAATTAAGGAATAAATAAAATTAAATAATTAAATTAACAAACTAAAATAAGGAAATAACTTTAGAGCTAATAATAAAACCAAAAACTAGTTCTTTACAAAAGACATAAATTTGGAAGCTATGACTATTGTGGTTTGGATTGTTTCCGATTTTTTGCTTCCTCCTTGTTAGAAAGTTAGATATCCATGCCCTTTGCCATGGTACTTTCCAGAGGCTCCCACTGGAGTAGGTGGAGTAAACACTCCAGTCCCTTTGGTATTTGGCTGGGCCACGTGACTGTGAGCAGACACAAAGGGAGCAGCAGCCTTCAATGCACTTTCAGGTTTAATGTGACCTTTATGTTTCTTTCCCAATCATGGGAAGAATGTGTCCCCGGTAGTGACTAATATCAGGATAATTAAATGATATGGAACAGACGTTAACTCATCTGAAAGCCTACAGTCCAGCCAACCACAGCAGGGTCCAGGCAGCTCAGCCAAGATCAGCCAAAGCTCAGCAAACTGGAAGACCCAGAGCAAGAAATAAAAATGTTTGTTGTTGTAGGCACCTGAGATGGAGATTTATTGCTGAATTAGCTGACTGAACGATATCAATGATTAGTAGAAAAGGTATAGGAGATAAGCAAATCAGAAAGGAAAAGGGAATATTATACTAGTATAGATGGTATGGACATTATAAAACTACATTATGCACAATTGATTTTATAGCAATGTATTTGAAAACTAGATAAAATAGATAATATTAGAAAAAAGTTCAGAAGTACTTATGTGGGCCTAAGAAGTGTTAGAATGACTGATATATCATTAATAATAAAATATAGAAATGGAAATTATTAATCATCCTCCCATCAAAAAATGGTTTCAGGGTGAGTTTTACTGAATTTTCAGAGAAGAGATAATTCCTCCCTCATATGAATGGCTTGTATCCAAAAAAGTACTTAGAATGATTAGCTAAACATGTAAATCAGAATGGATAAGGACAGAACAAAAGAAGGGAACTCAGCCAATCTATAATAATTTATAAGTACAGATGCAAAATACAACATAAAAATTAGCTGTTAAAGTTCAGTAGTTCATTCATGGTTAATAGTTCAGAATTTTATCTATCTATCTATTTATTTATTTAGAGACAAAGTCTTGCTCTGTCACCCAGGCTGGAGTGCCGTGGCATCATCATAACTCACTGCAGCCTCGAATTCTTGGGCTCAAGGGATCCTCCTGCCTCAGCCTCCTGAGGAGCTGGGATTAAATATATATATATATAAAATATATAATTTTATTATAATATATATTTTTATATATATGGTAATGACAGCAAATAAAACCATAAAGTAAGTAAAAATAAACCTAACAAGATATGCGGCCAGGCACAGTGGCTCATGCCTGTAATCCCGGCACTTTGGGAGGCTGAGGCAGGAGGCTAGCTTGAGGCCAGTGTGGGCAACATAGCGAGACCCTGTCTCTACAAAAAATTAAAAAATTAGCCAGGCGTGGTGGCACGTGCCTATAGTTCCAGCTACTCGGGAGGCTAAGGTGGGAGGATCACTTGAGCCCAGGAATTCAAGGGTTCGGTGAGCTATGATCATGCCACTGCACTCCAGCCTGGGAGACAGAGCGAGACCTTGTCTCAAAAACAAACAAACAAAAAAAAGAGATGAGAAAACATCAATTTTCAGAGGCTTAAACTATGCATCTATAAAGTAGGGAATGCAGATGGTCCCTGGCTTATGATGATTTGACTTATAATTTTTCGACTTTATGATGTTTGTAAAGTAATACGCGTTCAGTAAAAACTGTACTTCAAGTACCCATACAACCATTCATTCACTTTCAGTATGGTATTCAATGAATTACACAAGATATTCAAACCTTTTCATAAAATAGGCTTTGTGTTAGATGATTTTGCACAAATGCAGGCTAATGTAAGTGTTCTGAGCATCTTTAAGGTAGGCTAGGCTAAACTATAGTGTTTAGTATGTTAGCTGTATTAAATGCATTTTCAGTTTGTGATATTTTCCACTTACAATGTATTTATTGGGACATAACCCCATGGTAAGTCAAGGAACATCTGTATATGTTTTTCCTTCTTGTTTTTCTGGGGGAGTTGGGGGGAAGGCTCAATAATTTGTTCTGGGTCCTAAGCACATGTGGCAGGATAATCAGATTAAAAACTAACATTCATGAAAGAATGAGAAACAGCTCCCTTCATCCCATTTGGTTTTGTGGGTTATGGTCCAGAGCTCCTTTTGCCCAAGAAGAGCAGTAAATGCTGTGGGTGGGGGACAGTGTTCAAAGATGTGAAGGAGGGAGGACTGGGAGCCTTTCTGGAGATGGAACACGTGTGTGGTTGCCTCCTCAAGCGAGTAGGGACATGGTCCCATTCCTACGCAGCCCTGGGACATGGGGGTTTGGTCCCATTCCATGCAGACCTGAAACTAGGTGGCTCACCGAGGCCTGGGACTGAGCCCTGAGTGCTACCACCACTGTTGGGCTGTGGGGAACATCCAGGAGGCTGAGTAGGGGGTGGTAGGTGTGATGTCACCACCCACAAATGGACCGTGAGGAGTCAGACCAGGAGTTATCTTAACACCAGCCATGTACACTGATACCCAGATGTTCTACCAGATGTTTTCTGTAGCTCCTCAGCCCCCTGTACAATCTGAAGGAGGACAGCTGGTTGCCCCTCCCACCAAAGAAAACACATCCGGAGGTTGAATTTTCCATTCTTCAGGCAAGTGGGGCCCCAGCCAGAGTTAATTTGGTTTATAAAAACACAGAAATGTGATTTTCTTTCCTTGGGAAAAAAAGTAGTGGAAACTAATATTAACACATATATGATTTATTACATTCAAATCATCTTTGCTCAGCTCAAGGGTGGGGTGGTTAGGAGTATGAGTTTCAGGTCCAGGTAGATGGATTTGGATCCAGCCTGCGCTAATTGCTGTGTGTAATAATACTCAAAGCATTTAACATCTCTAAACTTCAGTGTCCTCATATATAAAATGGGGAAAATAATACTGGTCCCATGACATTGTGTAAAGATTAAATAATATTTCATAAGATGTATTAGAAGTGCTTGTCAAGGTGCTTGGTACACAGTATGTGCTCAATAAATAGTTTCTGTTGGTAGTCCAGTCATGCTAATAATTTTGGGAGTTGGAGGGATGATAATAATCGTAACAGCAACAAGCATTTTATCCCCATTTCACAGATGAAGAAATAGGCTCGGGGAAAATAAATATCCCCAAGAGTCACAGGGTACCTTGTCCACCCCAAGAGACAGCCTAAGACCTGGTGCACAGTTGATCTTAATGAAATATCTGATTGAATGAATTAATGAAAGAAGGAAACAGAGCCGGTGGTGTGGTGAGTAGTATGACGGCCTCACTGCGGCCTGAAGTGGTGTACGGATATGTCCATCAGCAGAAAGTTACTTGGGTTATGTTTGGGGTGGGGAACTCTTCCCTGGAGGCCCACGCTGGCTGCTTTTAGGCCGGGGGGCTGAGCTGGCATTCAGACATTCAAAGAAGTGAGTCATACATGTCAATCACTAGGGTTGGGTTGGTCACCGCCACGCCGGGGCACGTCCTGGCCCTCTGACCTCATGGAGAGCTGCCCAGGCAAGCCCCAGAGACCTCAGAGTGCCAGATAATCTTGAACACATCCTTAGCGCCACACATTTGGAATTTCCCGGAAGTCTGCCTATCTCTATCGTTGCACTTGACCAAGACCGCTAACTCTGGAGGGGACTGGGAGGAGGCGGGCTGCAGAGGGAGTCAGGCATGTGTGATCCGGAGGGTCCTTCATCCCGGGACCTCACTGTTGCCGTGTGTAAATCAAGGAACTGGACGAGATGAGGGAGGAGGAGGTCTCCATCTCACGCCAAGGGCCGAGGTTAGGGGCGGCTGCCCTGAGTGCAGAGCTGAGAGGGGCTCAAAGGGGAGGGTCAAGACTGATCAGTGATTATGGGGGAAGAGTCAGGGCCCATCTGGGGAATGAAGAGGCCAAAGATGCCTCCAGCTCTAATAGCCTGTTGAAAAAGGAGTTATAGCATCTCACAGACCATGCAGGTCCTCAGGATGGAGGCTGAAGCAAGACAGAATCCTCTCTGTCCTGGGGCCTAAGTGCCTCTTAGAACTCACAGATGGCCAGTCGGTACTGCAGGCAGCTCTTGTCATTCCACTGCCCGTCTGTGTACATCTCCACGCACTTCTCTTTGCCCCGACCCCTGGGCTCCCCTGGGTACCAGTTGGAGTAGTTGACAGGGGCCCCGTCCAGGTAGCGGAAGTCTCCAGGGGTGGGGCCCTCGGCCAGGCCCAGGTAGGCATATGTGTTGTGCTTCTTCACAATGCTGGCAATGGCCTCGTTTTCCTCGGGACTCCTTGGGACAGCAATGTGGCCGCCTGCTCTGGCACATGACTCTCTAATGGCATCAAAATTGACTGACTGCCCGTTGGTGGAGAAGATCTTCTCTCCCACTGCCAGAATGGACCCCTGCAAAGTGAGGACTAAGAGCAGAGGGTCTGGCTCAGTCCTCTGACCTCTGTCCCTGCGTCCCTCTCCCTTATTTGGGCTCCCTGCCATCAGGCTCGCTCCAGTCTCTCCATCTCTGCCTCTCTCTGTGTCTCGCCTCTTCCATCCTGGCTCTACTTTCCCCTCTGTCCTCTCATCCCTCACTCACCCACTGTTAAATTACGTAACAATTACTTATTTCCAGAAACGGTGCAATTTCCTGGGATTCAGTAGAAAGCAAAATAGGCAGAGAACTCGCTTTCCCAGGACACCGGGAGCGAATTGTGTCTGCTTGTCTCCTCTGGGCCATTCAGAGACATCAGACAAGGAAAGCGTCGTTCTTTTCCCCAACACCTGCACTCCCACACGAGCGGGTCAGGCCTCAGTTCCAGAGGCTGGTGCTGAGGATGAGGGGAACTTGCCGGAGACCCCGACCCTATGAGGCCCCAAGGGGTGCCCTTACCTCCCACTGACTGCAGGATTTGATGTCTGAGGTCCTGGAGTGTGGATTGGAGCTCCTCATCTAGATAAGCTGGAAGCCCTGTGGAGAGACCCCCAACCTGGTGAGGGGCAAGCCAACACAGATCCTACTCGCTGGCAAGCAGGTGTTTGGACAGCTGCAAGCTGGAAGTCTGCCTTTTAATTGTCCATACCCACTGCCTGGCCCCAAGTTAAAATGGTCCACAAGGCTGGAGCATGTTTCCACACTCCTTACGTAGCCAGCAGTCCCTCCTGGCTCCTCATTCCTGCTATGTCCCTTGCGTGGCTCTGTCTGCCCACCTCTGTGGGGATTTCTGGCTTCTGGGCAGGGCCCCCACCCCACCCTCCACCAAGGCAAATATGATTGTCTTTGCGCTCTCCTGGCAAACCTTGATTACTGCTCAGAGCTTCGGGGCTCCCCTCTGCATGTGGGCTCCTGATTACACCACCTGCCCAGATCCCTGATCCACAAAACCCTGAGCACCTTTCAGAATGGCCCCAGCACCTCAGCCCCAGGAATTGCCCCTGCCCCAGTGCTGCCCTCTTCCCACACCTGACATGGTGTCTCCCCATTGGCAGTCATGACACACGGAGCACTTTGTGCACCTGTCCATCCCTGAATTGTGATCACACCACCCAGACACCTCTGATTTCTCTCCTCAACCTCACATTCTCTGACTTGGGTTGAGCCATGTGCCCTTGGGGAACTGCATGGTTTGTCTGATCCCCATCGTCCCTGTGTGACTGCACAGGGGCCATGCCCATGTTACCACTGCCCACTGCCCCACCCTGCTCACCTGGAGGGCCCCTCGCTCCAGGCTCCCCCTTTTCTCCACGCTCTCCAGCGACACCAGGGGCTCCAGTCAGCCCATCACGCCCAGGGAGACCTGGCATTCCTCCAGGGGGGCCCATGGGGCCTGCAGACAGAAGGGGACAGGGATGTGTCGGATCTGTCACCCACAACTGGGTTGGGGCTAAGGAGACTGGATCTCCATTAGCACCTGGGCTGACCCATCTGTCACTCTCTGGGCACTTTGAGGATAGACTCTTCAGGATGCTCCAACCTAAGGGCCCCAGGAAACTCCCACCCTGTCCTACCCAACTGACTCTTGGACCCAGCCCAGAGTCCTAGACAGATGGGCCTCCAGAAAATAGGTCTCTGTCCCTCAGCCAAGGGTGGTGTCTCCAACACAATACCTGGAGGTCCAGGGTCTCCTTTGATACCATCTCTCCCATCTCTGCCCGGCAGGCCATGGGATCCAGGAGTGCCAGGGACACCAGGGCTTCCGACACAAACGTCCTTCACATCACACACAGTGCTGGAAGCTGCCACCAAGACGAGGGTGAGGGCCAGAGGGCACAGCAGCATGATTCCGCTCTTGCTGCTTCTCCTGCAGAAGGGAAGGGCCATCGGCCTACCAGCAGCACTTGCAATGTCTGTCCTGCTGTGCTTTGTTGGGACTCGGGAGCATGGCAGAGAGCCAGAGCAGGTCTAGACAAGAGTGCTGAGAAGACCCAAACTACCTATGGAAGTTCCCAGCATCCTGTGGTATCTAAAGATCTCATGCCCTATCCCTCTGGCTTGAGGTGGTGTGGTCCCCCACAGGTGAAGAGGGCAGAGTAAGGAGCTCTGGGGGTCAGAGGGCCTCGGTTCTAATGGAGCCTCCTCTCTGTTAGTGCCTCGTTGTGAGACCCCAGGGAACTCACGCCACCTCTCTGACTTCAGCTGAGTCTTCTGTGCTCTGGAGACAATCCTGAGCTGTCCCTCCCAGGCTGTTAGAAGAAGGGATGTGGTCACTCATTCACTCACTCTGTCTGTCCCTCCTACTCTCAGTGACCTCCTTTGCAGGTTCTAAGGGATCATGGACCTGAGAACAAAAAGACGTGGACAGGACCCACAGCTGCCCCGCTCCAGGTGGTCAGTAATGGGGAGCCCCCTCCCCCTTCTCCTTGGGGGCTACTCTCTCACTGCCCCCTGCAGGCCCTGCTGAGCCCCTGTGGGAATGGCCCTGGCCAGGGAACACAGTATAAGGACATTTGCGAGTCTGTCTTCCTGCACCCACATTTACCATGCTATGGAACCCTTCTCAGGGGGCATGGGGAGGCCCCCTCCTTCCCAGCGCAGGCTGCAGTTAGGGCCGCAGCTGCTGAGCTGGTTCTCACTGCCTGCAACCCATGCACTGAAAACCCAGGGGATGGGGCCAAACTCACCCTCACACAGAGCCCCCAGGCTATGTGGGCGTCTGCCTCCACATCAGAGTGGCGAGGTGGACAGCACCATTTATAGGGGTGGGGACTGCAATGCTCCTCCTCACCCCTGAGAGGCCCCTATCACAAGGGCCTCTACTCCAGGGAGGGTAGGCAGGAAATGGCCCTCGAGTTTACACAGCTCATTTCCCTGCAGAGCACTCAGGCTGGAGGAACACTTAGGACCCTTGAGGGGAGCACAGAACCTGCTAAAGAGAAACTCCAGGTCTGTAAGAAGGGAAATCTCCCACCGGCTGAGGTCACCCAGCCTGCCCCTAACACGCTTCCTTAACATTGAAAGATGAGAGCCCTTACCCAGGCACTGATGGAGGTCCATTTGCTTCCTGGTTTGTTTCCAGACAGGGCAGAGGCTGCAGCCCAAGCTGAGGGTGGTCAGGATGAGCAGGAGCAAACTGTCTGCCCTGGGACCTGGCTCACCACTGAGTCCCCCAGACCACCGAGCCCCTGCCTCTGAAGCTTCAACCGAGTCGGTGGCTCATGGGCAGAGGGCCAGGTAAATGCACTGTAGGTCCCCCTCTTCCCCTGGAGGCTCAGCTTCAGGGAGGCAGGGCAGCACCTGGAAGGTCAGAGGAGAGCAGCAGTTTCCGTCATTGGCCATGGGTGATGTTTGGCAACCTGCAATGGTGATTATTTTAAGTGGTCAAATAATATATGAAGCCCTAATTGATGAGGCCCCCTACTCAAGCCATTAGATGAGGAGGGACTCTCTAACTGTGAGGATGGCAACACTGGAGAACCAAGACAAGGGAACATCCCCACACTTGCTGGGAAGTGGTTTGAAAAATCTTGAGATCCTCAGGGAGGGTGGAGATCTTCTAGGGAGTAGGAGCTCAGCCAGTGGGATCCCACTCCTAGGGGCAGGAAGCCAGGCAGTGCCGACTTGGAGTACTGTGTGCTCTTGTAACCAAAACCACAAGGGGGTTCCAGCCTAGGTTCAGTTACTCGCCACACATAACGTTAATTACCGAGACAACAAGGATTGCCAAGGAAGAAAGGAATTTTTAATGCTAATGATATCAGCTGGGAGAACAGGGTAAGCAGCCTCAAGTCCATCCCCCCAACTAAGGGAGAGTAGGGCCTTTTAACCAGGGGCTGTGTGCATTGGGACAGGCTGTGTTGAAATTAATGAGGGGCTATGTACATTGGGGCACGTTAGTGAGGGATGGTGAGTCCTGGTGTCAGGAAGTCTGCCTAGCGGCCTTCAGAACCTCAACTCCTTTGTCTTACAGAAATTCACCATTTCTGGAAACAACTCAGATCAAGTAGTTAGTTCCACACCCTCCTCACCCTGCTCAGGCCCTGACACAGCTTCCTTCTGTGCCCTTCTCTCTCTCCTCCAGCTCTTACGCCCCATGCTGGGCTGTCTCCCTGTGTGGATGTCTCCTCCCTGGGGACATCCTCTGGGCTCTGGCAGCCCACACCAAGCCACCTCAGAGAACGCAACCTCACTCTACCTGGAGTCCACTCGCTGTGGCAGGACACTGTCCTCACTCAGTGTGATTAAAACCAGAAGGAAGACGCTTTCCCCAGTGTGGTGCAGTAAGACTGAGGAGGTGGCAAGTGGAGGTCACGCGTGCCCTGAGGATAGGGCGTGGACTTCTGCAGATTCCAGACCTCTGTCGTAGCTCTCGGGCTCTTCGCCTTCCTCCTTGTCCAGCTGCCCTGGGTTCTGGCTGGATGAGGAGTCTGTAGGGGGATGCCTGGAGCTCTTCTGTCTTTTGGGTTGTCACAGCGTCTATGAGACGTGCAGGAAGTAAATAAATCCTCATTAGGGATTTCAATCAACTGAGGCTGAGAGGGGTTGCATGGACTGCCAAAATTACTCAGATTTCCTCTATTCCAGCTTAAATTCTCTGCCATAATCTTCCCAAAATCAGAGAGATGTGCTTATTCTATTTCTACCTAGAGACTAAGGCATGCTAATTCACAAATTAATTTATGAATTTATATATATATATTTCAAGGTCACTTCTAATTACAGAAATCTAGGGGTCAGCTCAGGAACATGAAGGGAATGGGAACCGAGGGTTTTCTTCTCCAATGAAGTGAGCATACTAAATAAATATGTGTGTTTGTAGTATATACATATACATACACACATATATTACATATTATATATTTACACACAGACATATATATTACATTAGTGCTCTCCAATAAATGTCATTTCATTTTTTAAAAAAATAACACAATAAATCTATTTCTCTTACCTAGAAATGACATCCAATTTGTTTTAAAATTCACATTACTCATTTTAATTTTAATTTTCACCAACACAGTCCTCTTTGCCTTTTGAACACTATCTTGTGTTACTTCGAAACTCCAGAGAAATACATCATGCTTAGGCTTTGGGGAGAGGGAGACAGCTTTCCCCATTATGCCACCTCGAATGATTGAAACTGGCAGGTAGCAGCAACTCTCTCTAAAGAAACATGCTCAGAAACACACACACACAAATACACATACATTCTCTTACTTTGAACAAATAAGATCATACTGTAGTTACTCTTCTGCAAGTAGAGTTTTCTCTGACATATCTCAGACATTTTTTCAAATAAACACACAAGGATATAATTATAACTGTAGCATGTCCTTGGGGTTTGCTTATTTTTAACTTTGGTAATGTATTGTTTACTCCCTTTTTAATTTAAACATTTAAAAAATTTTAATTGACACATAAAAACTGTACATATTTATGGGGTATAATGTAATATTTTGATACATGTATACAGTATGCATTAATCAAATCAGGATCATTACCAATTATCATATCAATCTACTCAAACATTTATCATTTCTTTGTGTTGAGAATGTCCAAAATCCTCTTTTCTAGCTATTTGAAAATATACAATAAATTATTGTTAACTATAGTCACCCCACAGTGCTATAGAGAAATAGAACTTATTTCTCCTATCCAGCTGTAATTTTGTACCTGTTGAGTAACCTCTCCCCATCCTCCCTACCCACTACCCTTCCCAGGCTCCAGTAACCACTGTTCTACTTGCTACTTCTGTGAGATCAACTTTTTTATTTTCCACATATGAACGAGAGCATGCAGTATTTATCTTTCTGTGCCTGGCTTATTTCACTTAACATAATGGCTCATCTGTGTTGTCTCAGAGGACAGGATTTTATTTTTTATGGCTGAATAGTATTCCATTGTGTATATACCGCATTTTCTTTGTCCGTTCATCTGTTATTGGACACCTAGGTTGATTCTATATCTTGGCTCTTGTGAATAGGGCTGCAATAAACATGGGGGTGCAGATGTTTCTTTGATATACTGATTTTATTTCCTTTGGATAAATACCCAGTAGTGGAATCGCTGGATCATATGGTAGTTGTATTTGTAGTTTTTTGAGGGACCTCCATACTGTTCTCTACAGTGGCTGTACTAGTTCACATTCCCACCAACAGTGTAGAAGAGTTCTGTTTTCCACACCCTCACCAGCATTTGTTATATTTTTCTTTTTTATAATAGTCATCGTAGCTAGAATGAAATGATATCTCATTGTGGTTTTGATTTTCATTTCCCTGGTGATTAGTGATGTTGAGCACTTTCTCATATATTTGTTGCCCATTTGTATGTGTTCTTTTGAGAAATGTCCATTCAGATCATTTGCCCATTTTTTAATTGGATTGTTTATTTTTTGCTGTTGAGATGTTTGAGTTCCTTGTATATTCAGGATATTAATCCCCTGTCAGATGAGTAGTTTGCAAATACTTTCTCCCATTCTGCAGGTTGTCTCTTCACTCTATTGTTTCCTTTGCTGTGCAGAAGATTTTTAGTTTGATATAATTCCATTTGTCTATTCTTGTTTTGGTTACCTGTGCTTTTGAGGTCTTCTTCATAAAATCTTTTCCTAGACCAATGTCCTAAAGCATTTCCCCTATGTTTTCTTCTAGTAGTTTCATAATTGTGGGTCTTATGCTTAAGTTTTTAGTCCATTTTGAGTTAATTTTTGCATATGGTGAGAGGTGGGGGTATTGTCTTATTCATCTGCATAAGGATATCCGGTTTTCCCATCACCATTTATTGAATAAACATCCTTTTCCCCAATGTGTGTTATTGGCACCTTTGTAAAAATCAGTTGGCTTTACATATGTGGATTTATTTTTGGGTTCTCTATTCTAGTCCATTGGTCTATCTGTCTGTTTTTATACCAATACCATGCTGTTTTGTTTATTATAGCTTTGTAGTATAGTTTGAAGTCAGGTTCTAGGATGCCTCTAGTTATTTTTGCATAGAACTGATTTGGCTATTTGTTGTCTTTTGTGATTTCATACAAATTTTAGGATTTTCTTTTCTAGTTCTGTGAAGAATGTCATCAGTGTTTTGATAAGGATTGCATCAAATCTCTAGATCATTTGGGGAGTATGGTCATTTTAACAATATTAATTCTTCCAATCCATGAACATAAGAAGTCTGTCCATTTTTTTGTAACCTCTTCAATTTCTTTTATCAGTGTTTTATAGTTTTCATCATAGAGATCTTTCACATCCTTGGTTAAATTTATTCCCAGGGATTTAATTTTTTTGGTAGCTATTGTAAATGGGATTGCTTTCTTGATTTCTTTTTCAGCTATTTTGTTATTGGTATATAGAAATGCTACTGATATTTGTGTATTGATTTTGTATCCTGCAACTGTATTGAATTTGTTTATTAGTTCTAAGAGTTTTTGGTGGAATTTTTAGGATCTTCTATATATAAGATCATGTTGTCTATAAGCAGGGACAATTTGACTTTCTGATTTGTATGCCTTTTATTTCTTTCTCTTGCCTAATTGCTCTGGCTAGGACTTCCAGTACCATCTTGAATAAGAATGATGAAAATGGGCATCCTTGTCTTGTTCCAGTTCTTAGAGAAAAAGCTTTCAACTTTTCCCCAATTCAGTATATTGTTAGCTGTGGGTTTGCCATATATGGCCTTTATTGTGTTGAAGTATGTTCCTTATGCACCTAATTGGTGAGAGTTTTCATCATGAAGGGATGTTGAATTTTGTCAAATACTTTTTCTGCATCTATTGAGTTAATCATATGGGTTTTCTCCTTCATTCTGTTCATGTAATGCATCACATTTATTGATTTGCATATGTCGAACCATCCTTGTATCCCTGGGGTAAATACTACTTAATCATGGTGTATCGTCTTTTTGGTGTGCTGTTGGATTTGGTTAGCTAGCATTTTGTTGAGAATTTTTGTACCTATGTTCATCAGGGATATTGCCCTGTAGTTTTCTTTTTTTGTTGTGTCCTTGTCTGGTTTTGGTATCAGGGTAATGCTGGCCTTGTAGAATGAGTTTGAAAGAATTCTTTCCCTTTAACTTTTTGGAATAGTTTTAGAATAATTGGTGTTATGCCTTCTTGAAAAGTTTGGTAGAATTCAGCAGTGAAGTCATCTGGTCCTGAACTTTTCTTTGTTGGGAGACTTTTTATTACAGAATCAATCTTGGTCCTTATTGGTCTGTTCAGCTTTTCTATATCTTCCTAATTCAATCTTAGTAAGTTGTGTGTATGCAGGAATTTATCCATTTTCTCTAGGTTTTCCAATTTGCTGGCATATAGTTGCTCATAATAGTCTCTAATGATCCTTTGTATTTCTGTGATATTAGTTATAATGTCTCCTTTTCATTTCTGATTTTATTTACTTGGATCTCTTCTCTTTTTTTCCTAGTTAGTCTAGCTAATGGTTTGTAGATTTTGTTTATCTTTTAAAAAAACAACTTTTCATTCCATTGATCTTTTGTACTTTTTTTAAGTCTCTATTTTGTTTATTTTTGCTCTGATCTTTATTATCTCTTTCTTTCTACTAATTTTGGATTTTTTATTGCTTTTCCAGTTCATTGAGGTGCATTATTAGGTTGTTTATTTGAAATCTTTCTACTTTTTTGATGGAGGTGTTTAATGCTATAAGTTTCCCTCTTGGTACTGCTTTTTCTGTGTCCCATAGGTTTTGGTATATATGTTTCTATTTTCATTTGTTTCAAGACATTTTTAAATATCCATCTTAATTTCTTCATTGAGTCATTGATTTTTCTAAAGCATGTTGTTTAATTTCAATGTATTTGTACAGTTTCCAAAGTTCCCCTCATTATTGATTTCTAATTTTATTCCATTGTGGTCAGAAAAGATACTTAATATAATTTTCATTTTTTTATTTGTTGTGGCTTTTTTTGTGGCCTAACATATGGTCTATCCTAGAGAATACTCCATATGCTGCTGAGAAGAATGTGTATTCTGCAGCTGTTGGATGAAATGTTCTGTAAATGTCTGTTAGGTCCATTTGGTCTACAGCACAATTTAAGTCTAATGTTTCTTTGTTGGTTTTCTGTCTAGATCATCTGTCCAATGCTGTGAGTGGAATGTTGACGTCCCTAACTACTATTGTATTGGAGTCTATTTCTCTCTTTATACATAATATTTGCTTTATATATCTGGGTGCTCCAGTGTTGGGTGCATATATATTTACAATTGTTATATCCTCTTGCTGAATTGATCCTTTTATCATTATATATGACCTTCTTTGTCTCTTTTTACAACTATTGGCTTAAAGTCTATTTTATCTAAGTATAGCTACTCCTGCTTGCTTTTTGTTTCTGTTTGCATGGATTATCTTTTTCAATTCCTTCACTTTCAGTCTATGTGTGTCTTTACAGGTTAAGTGAATTTCTCCCAGGCAGCATATAGTTGGGTATTTTTTTTTAAATCCATCCATCCAGTCTACATCTTTTAATTGAAGAATTTAATCTGTTTACATTCAAGATTATTATTGGTAAGTGAGGATTACTCCCGTTATTCTGTTAATTGTTTTCTGGCTATTTTGTATATTCTTTGTTTCTTCCTCCCTCTCTTATTGTCTGTCTTTGTGGCTTGGTGGTTTTCTGTAATGATAAGATGTAGATCCTTTTGCTCTATCATTTGTGTGTCTGCTGTGCCAATGAGTTTTACACTTTTGCTCATTTTTATGACGGTAGTTATCATCCTTTCACTTCCAGATATTGGACTCGCTTAAGCATTTCTTGTAAGACCAGTCAAGCAGAGATGAATTCCCTCAGCCTCAGTCTTTGCTTGTCTGGGAAAGACTTTATTTCTCCTTTGTTTCTGAAGGATAGTTTTGCTGGACATAGTGTTCTTGACTGGCAGGGTTTTTTCCTTTGAGCATTAAAAATGTCTCATTCTCTTCTAGACTGTAAAGTTCCTGCTAAGAAATCTGCTTATATGTGAGTTGATGGTTTTCTTTTGCTGTTTTTAGAATTTGTCTTTGACTTTTGATAGTTTGATTATAACATGCCTCAGAGAGGACCTTGTTGGGTTGAATCTACCCAGACTCTAGGGAAACACATCATGCTTTAGGCTTTGAGGAGAGGGAGACAGCTTTCTTCATTCTGCTACCTTGAAAGAACTGGAACTGGCAGGTGGCAGCAACTGTCTCCAAAGAAATATGTTAAGAAACACACAGACACGCACACACACACATTCTTTTACTTTGCGTAAATAAGATCATGCTCTTCTGCAATTAGTGTTTTCTCTTATAAACCGCAGGCATCTTTTCAGATTGTCTTTGATTTTTTATATTTCTATGTAATAGAACTAAAGGATCAAAAACATTTGATCAGTTCATTATATGTGGAGAAGATATTTAACAAAATCCAACATCCCTTTATGATTAAAAAAACCACCCAATAAACTACAAATAGAAGGTAATTTCCCCAACCTGATAAAGAGCATCTATGAAAAACCCACAGGTAACATCACACAAAATGGTGAAAGACTTAGTTTTCCCCCTAAGATCACAAACAAGACAAGGATGTCTTCTTTGGCCACTATTATTCACCATTGTACTGTAGAGTCTAGCCCAAGTATTTAGGCAAGAAAAAGAAGTAAAAGGCATACAGATTGAAAAAGTAGAAGTAAAACTATCTCTATTTGCAGATGACATGAACTTGTATATAGAGAATACTAAGGAATTGATTAAACTATTAGAGCTAATAAATAATATTTCAATATTTCAGGATATGAGATCAATACACAAACATCAGTTGTATTTCTATGCACTAGCAATTAACAATTAAAAAAGGAAATTAAGAAAATTCCATTTGCAATAGCATAAAAAGAATAAAATACTTAAACAATAAATTATATAAAGAAGAGCAAAACTTATACACTGAAAATTACAAAATATTATTGAATAAAATTAAAGAAGACCTAAATAAATGAATAGATATCCTATGTCCATGGATTGGAAAACTTGGTATTATTAAGTTCCCAGACTTATCTACAGATTTAATACAATCCTTATCAAATTTCCAACTGCCATTTTTGCATAAATTGACAAGCTGATGCTAAAATTAATCTAAAGATGCAGGGACCCAGAATAGCTAAAAACCCTTGAAAACAGAGAACAAATTTGGAGGACTCACACTTCCCAATTTAGAAAGTTACTGCAAAGCTTCAGTAATCAAAACAGTGTGGTATGAGCATAAAACAGACATATAGATCAATAGAATAGAATTTAGAGTCCAGAAATAAGCACATACATCTATATTCAATTTATTTCAATAAGGACACCAAGACCATTTGATGCAGAGAGAATAGTATTTTCCACAAATCATGCTGAGACAAATGGATATCTATATGCAAAAGAGTGAATTTGGGCCCCACTTCCGCCATATAAAAAAATTAACTCAAAATGGATTGAAGACTTACATGTAAGAGCTAAAACTACGAAATTTCTTTTTTAAATGCAGAAGTGTAAATTTTCACAACATTGGATTTGATGACCCCAAAAGCATAAACAAAAACAAAATACATAAATTGGACTTCATCAAAATTAAAAATTTTTGTGCATCAAAAGGTACTTCAATCAGTTAAGAAAGTGAGAAGACATTCCACAGAATGGGAGAAAATATTTGGAAGTCACACATCTGATAAACATTCTGTATCCAGAATATGTAAAGAACTCTTATAACTCAGCAATAAAAAAGACAACCCAATTTTAAAACATGAGCAAAGGATCTAAATAGATATTTCTTCAAAGAGGATATACAAATAGTCAATAAACACATGAAAAGATGCAAACCCAAGCCAAAAAGAGATACCACCTCACAACCACAAAGTGTTGGAGGGTAGGTGAAGAATGGAAACCTCATACGTGGCTAGTGAAGTGAAAATTGTTGTAACATCATTGGAAAGTGGTTTGACAATTCCTCAAAATGTGAAACATAAAGTTACCTTACGACCCAGCAATTCCACTCCTAGGTATATACTCAAAATAATTGAAAATGCGTTCAAACAAAAAGTTGTATATGAATGTTTATAGCCAAAATGTAGAAACAACATAAATGTTCATTGACTGGATAAACAATGGATAAACAAAATGTGGTATATCCATACAGTGGATATTATTTAGCCGTAAAAAGGAATGAAGTACAGATATACACTACAAGATAGATGAACCTTGGAAGCATTGTGCTAAATGAAAGAAGAGAGACACAGAAGGCAACTTATTGTATGATTCCATTTATATGAAATGTCCACAATAGGCAAATCCTTAGAGACAGAAAGTAGATTAATCTACTTGCCAGGGCCTAGGGGTTGGTTTCTTTTTTGAGTGATGGAAGTATTCTGGAATTAGGTCATGGTGATGGTTATACAACTTGTAAATATACTAAAAGCCATTGAATTATACACTTTAAAATGGTAAATTTTATTGTGTGAATTATATAACTAAGTAAAAAGAGAGGGAAAATAGGAGAGGATAAAGTAGAGATGGTGAGTGGACTAATATTTCTGTGAGTTTGCCTTTCAAAGGAAGCCAAGAAATGAGACAGTGTTTGGAGAGGTAAGAATCAAATATAAACATACAAAACAGGACACCTCACATATGGCCTGCACTAAAGGAACTCAGCTCCCTGCAAACCTCACCCAGGCCTCCTCCTCTGCTCGAGCTGGGACTCTAATTTCAAGCCACATGGCCATGCAACCAAGGGTCTGTGCCCAGCAGCAGCCCCTCCTTGAGACCTGAGGGATTACACTGTCATGGGCTTCACATTGCCCAAAGCCACAAGCCAGGAGCCAGGCCTGGAGGGAACCTCAGGGAGGACCTTCAGGGCCTGCCAGAGGGCAACCATGGCAAGTGACCACTGCAGGAACACTTACCACTAGCCACATCTGCTCCCACCACAAAGTCTTCTGCAGGCAACCCAACAGTACTGTCCCTGAGACTGTGCCCACTGCCATGGCTCCATCTGCCCAGGGCCCTGCAGACATCCACAGTCTAAAAAGAAATCTGCACGAAATCTTATCTGGCATCCTTCCTGGTCCTAGGAACAGCAGGGGTGCAAAAGGAGGGGAGAAAGGGCACCAGCCCATGTGACCTGTGGCAGACAGGACAACACAGAGAACAGGGCCCGGTGGCCCTTTTCTGTAGGGTCCTCTAGGAGCACACAGACTAACTGAGGATGAGTATTCCAGGTGCATACAAGCTAGGGAACAGAGCAGTGGGCTAACCCACAGAGACTCACTGGAACTTGAGCACATGCCACTGATGGGGAGGGAACAAGAGTCCCGCAGAGAGCCATTCCACATCCTTTGATGTCCTGCCCAGGAGTAATAGAGAGTGCACCGGTGGCCCTGCTGCATGTGTCATGGGGCCCACACCCATCTACATGTCCAGTGTGGTCTGGGTGGACAGGTCAGTCCTGAACAGGGCATTACAGAACCCTGGGAGGTGAGAGGCTATGCATGGCAGGGACACGGGCTGGTGTCCTCAAGCAGAAGGGCCTTGACAGCCTCATGAAAGGGTTGGTTTCCAAGCCTGTAACCCTTCCCCAAATGAGGAGTATTTCTGACACAAAAAGGACTGTTCCCAGGCCAGCAGAGCCTGATGCTAGCCACCCCTTCTCTCTACCAGAGGGGTGGCCAGCCATTCTTTTCCCTCCCACAGCAAGGACATCAGCCATTGCACCCCAAGGCTGGACAGGGGAAAGACAGAGAATGCACACACATGCCCCCCACACACACCAAATTTCAGCCCACGCACAACTAGGCTCTGCTCCTCATCTATAGCAGTGACCCTGCTACAAGCCTCAGTTCTTATACCTGTACAATGGCCATAAAGACAGCTAGCTCCTAGCTGACTGACATTGGTTGCATACACCACATGGAATAGCATTCATGTGCATTATCCTTTCCCCCTATGAAAAGTACTCCCCTAACAAAGGAAAAAGATGGAGCACTCCCTGAGACAAGAGGGGGCACAGGCACACCAAAGCCCCAGGAATCCTGGTTAGACTGGCACAGGAACGTCTGTCTCAACTGGACTGTCCTGTTTCAGACAGATGGGATGCTGGGGATGGAGCCTTGATCTCGCAGAGGCTCTGAATGGCTTCCTGTACCCATGGCGGGGGATGCGGGCCCCTGAGCCCTTATCCCCCCTGGGAACACACAGAATTCCCAATAGGGAGCCCCCCACCTCTGTCCACAGGGAATGTGTGGGTCAGCTTTGCCCTCTGCTGGCTGCATGAAAAACTGCAGCCATCTGAGGGGATGCGCAGACAATGTTCATTCATTACACATTCGGGGAGGCTACTTCCTATCAGGTGCCATGGTAGGACAGGAGGCAAGATTTTAATTCTCTTGAGTCTCCCAGGCTGCAGCCATGGGAACTTTCCCCTACTTCCCCTGATTCTGATAGGAGCAGAGTCTTCCCCCTTTGTGCCTCCCTTTGTCAGGGCTCTTCTGGCTAATTATCACATCCCTATTTGTCCATAGAGGCCAGTTGAGTGCTGCGTCCCGGAGAAGCCTGATGTGAACCACTATCCATTCCTGAGCACCTGCTAGGTGCTAGGCACTAGCTATCCCCCATATGTCTACCACATCCCTCCCAGGCTTGCTGCAAGGCAGGGTCCGTCTTCCTGTGTTCAGGTTTCCTCAAAGACTCCAGTGCATGCTCTGCCCACAATGACAACAGCTGTGGCTTAGGTCCTGCTCAGGCTCAGCCTGGCCTGTCACTCTGCAAGGTGAACCTCATCAGGCCTCAGGTCCTAGGACTGCTCACCAGATCACCTCGGGGCTCCAGCCTTTCTCTTGGCCCATAGAGTGTGCACACCCAGCCCTGGACATGCTCGATCCTGGTTCAGCCAGGCTGCTGGGCACAATACCTCTCACATCCCAACCCCCAGTCCCTAGGCTGCAGGTACCCCAGAGCTTGGCACAGGCTGCCTGAGGCCCTCAGAATATGAATTGTACAGATGGTAGTGACACTGGGGCAGGCTCTTCACCCCAGATGAAGAGTCTGAGGGCCCTAGTGGCACAGATGCCCTGATAAGGTGGAGCAGAACTGAAGAATCCCAGTCTCTGTAGACCTTCTGCCACCCTGAGCAGCTGAGCTCAGTCCAGCCCTGGCCAGGACCCTGACAGCCAAAGGGCAGCAGCCCTACTGGGCCCAGACCAGGAGCTACCTCCACTCCATGAAGTCAGCATGGCCAAGCCATTCTTTTATATTTATGGAGACTAGCAAATAACCTCCAGTGTTCTCTTATCACCGAGCGACACAGAAGCATCAGCAGAGAGGAATTGTTCTGACATTTCAAATGTCTCTGCTGGTTGAACTGCTCCTAGATAATAAGAAATAGTGGACTGTGTCATCAAATTAAAATTAACTCCTTATGTTTTCTAGAAATTATAATAAGAGTAATTTAAATAACCACTATTTACTAAATTTTATCCATAAATTTATAATACTATTGAGGTGTAATTTGAGTAAAAGTAAAATATAATACATATAAAAAAGGTTTTTTAACTAAAAACAAGTACAGATAATAAATTATACAGGGCTGCGTGGTGACTAGGGACTTGGACTAGCAGGTCACAGGGAGGCCCACTGAAGCCGGGAGCTCATTTCCATTTTCTGGATGGGGGTGTTTAGCCCCCGAGGAAGGCCGGGGAAGACAGTGATCCCTTCATGGAAGCCAGCTCAGGAGTTCACCCGGGCTTCGTGGAGAAGGGGGCGGGAAGCGGGTGGTTCCTTGCCACCAACTCCACATCCGGGTTCACTGGAAACACAGGCTGGAGCGTGGAGGGGGAGGGGCAGAGGAAAGCCTAGCGGCCAGGGTGGGGTTCGAAGGGAGGGGGTGCCGCCCTGTGGTTTCAGGGGAGGCTGCCTCCCATGCCCGGGGCCAGAGGGCAAATGCTGCAACGGGATCATTAGCTGCGTGAGGCCCCACGTCTAGAAGCTCGGGGTTCACCGCTGTTTCCATTTGCGTCGGCTCAGGTCTGCACCTCCCGTCTGCAGATGACGAAGCTCCTTTCAGCCTCCCACGCTCTCGACCAGCCATCAGGAGCCTTCAGTTCAAGGGACAGAATCTGGCTCTGAGAAGAAGAAACCGTCTCTCCAGCGTTTCTTCAAGAGCCCTGGCTCACTTTCTTTCTGTAGCTGCAGACCACCAGTGGGGCCTGTCCAGGGCACCAGGCGCTTCTGGGCTTTGTCTCGTCTATCCCAGGGCGAAGCTCCACGAGGGCTTTACGTCTCACTGCACTGGTGCTGAAGGGCTGCAGCATGTCCCCGCCTGTCTGCACAGAAGGTCTTTCTTTCCCTGGTTCAACGAGTCGGTCAAAAACAAGAAAACTGTCCCCACGCCCCATACCATGACACCATCATCACCTCCCAGGGAGATCCAGGGAGAGCCAGACTTGTTCTCACATGGTAGGTTTCTTCTGCCGAGAAACTCCGCTGCGTCTCCTGGGTCCAGGGATTTGACAGCTCCAGGCAGGTGGAAGCTCCGGCCTAGTTCCCCAGGCTGCCGCAGCGCCCCCAGCCGGGCCGAACTCTGAGGTCACTGAGCCAGGTTCCGCCCAGAACTAAACCTGCGCCTGGCCACCGGGTTAGACCACCCCTGGAGAGGGCTGGGGGGACAGCAACAATGAAGTCACAGCCCCACCCTGCCCTCTGCTGAACCCGTGCCTTCTGCGGTCCCGGGGGCCCTCCCCATCCTGAGTGCTCTGTTCCGCCTGCCTGGAAGGCCTTCCTCTCCTGCCACGTGGCAAACACACAGCCACACGGAACCGCCGGGCCCCTCCCCGGGGTCCCCAGAGCCAGGGCCGGGGTCACTGCTCCACGCTGCGGATGGGAAGGAGCGGTGAGTGACATTTATTAAAATTCACCATTTTGGGCTACAATGAAAATCTCAAAATTTTTAAAAAGTACAAATAATGGAGATTATTTTCTATAATAACCTGTCAGGGAAACTAGAAACAAGTGAAAAATTGAAGAAAAAGCAACCACATGGAAATTTGAGAACTCCCTCGTAAGTCATTTTGGATCGAGAAGCTGCTAAAACCAACATGCAGCTCAGGAAGCTGGAAATGGGGAAAGAAACACAAGGTAGGCAGGAAAATAGAAATGGGACTGAAGCAAATTAAAATATCTTAGAAACTCTGAAGCGTTGATGTCAAAACCCAAGAGCTAATGACAAGGTGTTTCTGTCTGTCTTTTTTTTTTTTAAGATCGAGGCAGAAATAGGCAATTGAAGATGAGAACGAACAGAAAACCAAAGACAGAGGAAAGCAAAGGATGCTCAGAGCGGCCTCTCTGAGCTCGAGGGCTCAGGGAGGTAGAGAGGCCTGGCCACAGCTGCTGCGAGGGGCCACGCAACCCCGGCAGAGGGGGCGAGGTTGGCTGGGTGGGTCGGCTCCGGGAGGCTGCCACAGGGTGTCCCTTAGCGCAGGGATGAAGATAAAACAGACTTATGTCACCTACACATGTCCAGAGGCTTCCACCGCACCCCACCTCCTGTCAAGAGGAGGGACATGGGTACCATGGTGGGGTGGCTTGAAGAGGGGTGCAGAGGCCTCAAGGTGGGGGGCAGGGCCAGGGGCTGATGAGGAAGCCAGGGAAGCGGTGACCCCGGCTCTTCCCAGAGGGGCCTCTAGGAAGCCAAGGAGCCCAGGGCTGCCCCTCCTGCGGGAGAATGCGCACAGCTCAGAACTAAAGGAGAGTCTGGACCCCAGGACCTCACACCCCTGGGCACAGTCCCCTAGAGCAACAGAGCCCTGGCCCTGTGTGTGTGTGGTGGTGGGGGAGAGGTGTGCACTATTCCAGTGGAGCGGAGAGAGCTCCAGGCAGCTCACACTCTTGCTTCCCATCCTGGCCCAGGACTGGGTCTGCTCTTTACTGAGTGGGTGGTCGTCAGAAGTGCCCTCACCTGCCTGAGCCTCAGTTTCCTCCTAGTCACTTGGGGATGTGAATAGCCTCTGTGGAAGGGAATTCCTGTCCTCTTAGGTGGCTGCAGTGGTCTCAGCATTTGCAGCCTTGGATTGTGAAGGAGGTGGCTCCTCCCAGCCAGCCCCAGTGTCCCAGGACCTTTCTGTGGGAGCTCCTGAAAACACCCTGCACGTAGCCCCCTCAACCCTGGGGACAGGAGGGGAGCCCTGTGCTTCTTGCCCCTTCAGTGGCCAAGAACAGATGTGGGCTTTCCCAAGGGCTGCGCACCTGCCTCCACCACCACCTCCACCTGCCCCCATCCACCTACCTACCCCTTCCATTCGGTGCACACCGACCTTGCCCTCCTGGGATCCTCAGGGCAGGGTTCAGCCACCTAACCCACAGGCCCAGGAGCAAAGTGCTTCCTCTCTATCTTGATGTCACCTCTGACCCAAGGGTCAAACCAGGCAAACATGACATCTTAATTTCAAGAATAAAGAATCAAATTTCCCTCCAGAAACTTTGAATCAAGTTACACCCCACTAACTGTGTTTGGGGATGTCTACTTCCTTGTATCTTTGCCAGCCCTGGATTTTGAGAACTTTTTTCTCTATTTCTTTTTTTCTTTCTTTCTTTCTTTTTTAGACATCTGTTTGCCAAAATACAATGTGGCATTTTTTAAAAGTTTTTATTTCTTGAAACATAAGTGCAACTTTTGTTTCTTATGACTTTCTTTTCATTACATTTATTTATTACTGTTCATATATTTTATCCATTTCCTACTGGGATTTGTGTTGCTTTCTTTTTGGTCTGTGGTTCACCTAATTTGGATTGCAAATATTTTCCACTCTGTCACTCATCTGCTACCTTGAATTGTGGCTTGTCCCTAATGCATGGGAATTTCATTGTTAAGAAATCAAATTTGGCAAGTGTTATGGATTGAAGGTTTGTGTCCCCCCCAAAATTCATACATTGAAATCCTAACCTTCAATGTAATTGTATTAGGAGGTGGGGACTTTGGGAAGTAATTGCCCTCACGAATGGGATTGGTGCCATTATAAAAGGGACCCCAGATAAAGAATCCCTATTCAATAAATGGTGCTGGGAAAATTGGATAGCCACATGTAGAAGACTGAAACAGGATCCACACCTCTCACCTCTCACAAAAATCAACTCATGGTGGATAACAGACTTAAACCTAAGGCATGAAACCATAAGAATTCTAGAAGAAAACATTGGAAAAACTCTTATAGACATCAGCCTAGGCAAAGAATTCATGAAGAAGACCCCAAAAGCAATCACACCACCAACAAAAATAAATAAATGGAACCTGATCAAATTAAAAAGTTTCTGCACAGCCAGGGACACAATCAATAGAGGAAATAGACAACCTACAGAATGGGATAAAATATTTGCATGCTATATAGCTGAAAAAGGGCTGATAACCAGAATATACAAAGAACTCAAGCAAATCGGCAAGAAAAAAAAATCAAACAACCCCATTGAAAAGTAGACAAAAGACATGAAGAGAAACTTTTCAAATGAAGATAGACTAATGGTCAACTTATGAAAAAATGCTCATTGTCTCTATTCATCAGGGAAATGCAAATCAAAACCACAATGAGATATCACCTAACTCCAGTGAGAATGGCTTATATCAAAAAGTCCCAAAACAATAGATGCTGGCGTGTATGTGGAGAGATAGGAACACTTATACACTGTTGGTGGGACTGCAAACTAGTAAAACCTCTATGGAAAGTAGTATGGAGATACCACAAAGAACTAAAAGTAGACCTACCATTCGATCCAGCAGTCTCACTACTGGGTATTTACCAAAAGGAAAAAAAGACATTTTATAAAAAAGACACTTGCACTTGAATGGTTATAGCAGCACAATTCACAATTGCAAAGATGTGGAAACAACCCAAGTGCCCATCAATACATGAGTGGATTAATAAAATGTGGTACATGTATACCTTGGAGTACTACTCAGCCATAAAAAAATGGTGATCTAGTATCTTTTGTAACAACCTGGATGGAAGTGGAAACCATTCTTCTAAGTGAAGTATCGTAAGAATGGAAAAACAAACACCACATGTACTCAATACTAAATTAGAACTAATCGATCAACACTTACGTGCACATATGGTAGTAAAATTCCACGGAAATCGAGTAGGTGGGGGGAAAGGAGAGGATGGGTAAATTCACACGTAACAGGTACACTGCACACTATCTGGGTGAAGGGTGCACTTAGAACTTTGACTCAAACTGTACTAAAGCAGATTATGTAACCAAAATGTGTACCCCCATAATATTCTGAAATAATAAATAAATAAATAAATGGGACCCCAGAGAGCTCTCTAGCCCTCTTTCTGCCATACAACATGAAGTCAGCAGTCTGCAACCTGGAAGAGGGCCCTTGCAAGAACTAACCATGTTGGCACCCTGATCTCAAACTTCCAGCCACCAGAACTGTGAGAATAAATTTATGTCATTTATAGGTCACCTAGATTATGGTATGTTGTTAAAGAATCCCAAACAGACTAAGACAGCAAGTTTTTTGGTTTCTAATTTTCATCCCGTCCTGCGAGAGTCACACAAAACAGGTCTGATGCAACCTCCAATGTTATAGTAGACGTCCAACTCCACTGTTGATGTGACTTCTGGAGTTGTAAACTCTCCTGTTCCCTCAGGTTGGTTTCTTCTTCCCATTGACCTGTTCATCTACCTACATTTTTCTGCATCTGGGTTGACCCGAACCAAACTCAGACACAGCCCTTTACCCTTCTGTCTCCAGATCTCTCTTATGGAGACATCATGGCAGGAAGACAGGAGACCTTATAGCCTAGGGACCAGGTGTCTGTCACACTGCCTCTTATACTGTACCTGGGCCATACCTGCTCTAGAGGATTTGTAAATTTATTCTGAAGTTCCAATCCCACACCTTTCATCCCAATCAACCCCTGCTGAGCTGCTAAATCTTTTTCCCAGAGTCTCCTTACATTGTGCCACTCCTCCATTCACTACCAAATCCAAAATACCTCCTTAAACCTTTCAGAGCAAGTCCCACCTCCCCACCCTCAGTTCACACCTCCTGATTACCTGCCCCTCATGGATGCCACTTTCCCCTGGCTCATCAGTGGGAAATGGGGTGTGTCATCTCATGATCACTCTAGTGTTGAAACAATTAACATGCTGAGTGAGAGAAAGACAGCCAAGATGGCTGACTAGAGACAAAGTTTGTCTGACTGTCCCGGCTGAAGCACAGAAGGTTAGACTGGAGAGTGGAGAACAATTGTGGCTCGGGTGTGGATCACAGAAAGACAGCAGAGGCATCCGGGGACCCCGCCAGGAAGGACTGCAAGGATGAAAAAGAGGAAGAGAGAGAAGAGAGGACAGTGGTGCAGACCAAATTCAGAGAGGCCAATGGCCCAGTGAAAGGGTAAGGGGGGCTCCCCTCCCCCACATGGGTTACTCTGGCGAGCAGTGGGACACAAAACCCTAACCCCCCAGGAGAGTGCCATGAAAGACCAGAGAGCTGGCATTCTTACATCTAGATGCCTCCTGCTCTGCACCTCCTCCATTCCTGGCATTGCAGAAAGGAATTTTGGTTCAAGACAGGCCCCTCCTCATCATGGCAACTGTGAGAGTGCTCTGTGCTGAGCCTATTTCTCTGCTGCAGGAGTGCATTCCAGGCCAAGCCTGCCACTGAGAGCAGAGCTGCCACAGAGACATTTTGTGGGATTGCCCACTGGTGGCTTGGACAGGTGGACAGGACCCAGTGCCCCTAGGACATGAGAGCAGTGCAGGAAGATGATGGCCCTTTCTCTCCCATAGCAACTGCAAGAAGGCTCTGTGCTGAGAAGCCTGTTTCTCTGCAGTGGGGGCATGTTCCTGGCTGAGTCCGCCTCTGAGAGTGGAGATGCCACAGTGGCATAACCTGAGAGGTTCATCAAACCTGCTAAAGCACCCCAAAGGCAACTCAGGACCAGCACTCCTCTCCCTGGTGTGGTCAGGGACTTATCTTTGGGGACTAAGAGACAGGTCTATAAGCCAGCTCTAGCACTCTTAGCTCTCAATTGAGAGGCCTGATGAGAAGGAACCAGTGAAAGAACTCTGGAAATATGAAAAACCAAAGGGAAAGGACATCCCCAAAAGAAAACAATAACTCCTTAGCAATGGATACCAACCTAAACAAAAACATTAAAATGACAGATGAAGAATTTTGAATATGGATTATAAGGAAGCTCAATGAAATACAAGAGAAAATAGAAACCCAACAAAAAGAAGTCACCAAAACAATGCATGAAATGAATGAAAAATTCTCTAAAGAAATCAAATTATTAAGGAAAAACCAAACAGAACTTTTGGAAATGAAAAATTCATTTCAGGATTGACAAAACACAGTGGAAAGCCTTAAGAATAGGCTAGATCAGGCAGAAGAAAGAATCTCAGAACTTGAAGATAACACTTTTGAGGAAAATAAGTCATTCAAAGAGAAAGAACACAGAAATAAGAGGAACAAACAAAGCCTTCAAGATATGTGAGATTATGTAAAGAGGCCAAACGTAACAATCATAGGCATCCCTGAGGCCAAAGAAGAAAATACACAAGGGTTAGGAAATCTATTTGAAGGAATAATAGAGGAAAATTTCCCTGGCCTTCCTAGAAATTGAGATATCTAGATACAAGAAGCTCAAAGGACTCCTGGGAGATTCATCGCAAAGAGGCAATCACCATGACACATAGTCATTAGACTTGCCAAAGTAAACATGAAAGAGGCACTCCTATGAGCAGTAAGGAAAAAAAAATCAGGTAACTTACAAAGAAAACATATAAGACTAACTGCAGACTTCTCAACTGAGACCTTACAAGCCTAGAATTTTATATCCTGCAAAACTAAGTTTCTTATATGAGGGAAAAATAAAGACCTCAGACAAGCAAACACTGAGGAAATTTGTCAAGACCAGACCTGCTCTGCAAGAAGTACTCAGAACTGCATTATACATGGATCAACACAATAGATACCCACCAGTGTAAAATCATCCAAAAGATAAAGGTCAGAGCCCAGATACCACAATGTCTCAAGAGGTAAAACAGAGCAATAAAGTTCTACTCAACAGAGTGAACAGAAATCCACCCCACTTATCAGTTCTTTCAAATAAATATGAATGGCTTGAACTCCCCACTCAAGAGACATAGGCTGGCTGAAGGAATAATAAAAAAAAAAGCCACATATCTGCTGTCTCCAGGAAACACAACTAACCCACAAGGACTCATTCAGACTCAAGGTGAAGGGATGGAAAACAATATTCCATGCAAATGGAAACCAAAAGAAAGCTGGTGTAGCAGTTCTCATATCAGATAACATAGACTTCAAATCAACAAAAGTAAAGAAAGACAAAGATAGTCATTATATAATGGTAGAGGGAACAATTCAACAAGAAGACAACAATGCTAAATATTTATGCACCCAACACAGGAGCACCCAGATTCATAAAGCAAATCCTACTTGATCTAAACAAAATGATAAACAGCAGCACTGTAATAGCCAGGGACATCAGCACCCCACTGACAGAATGGGACAGATCCTCCAAACAGAAAATAAAGAAACAATGGACTTAAAGAGAACTCTAGAACAAATGGGTCCAACAGATATTTATAGAACGTTCTACCCCAAAACCACTGAATATATGTTCTTCTCATCAGCTCATGGAACATTCTTTAAGATTGATCACATTGTAGGCCAAAAAACATGTCTCAAGAAATTCAAAAAAATAGAAATTATACCATGTATCTTCTCAGACCACAGTGGAATAAAATTAGAAATCAACTCCAACAGAAACACCCATCTGCACACAAAGTCATGGAAACTAAACAACCTACTGCTGAATGATAGCTGGGTGAAGGAGGAAATTAAGATGTAAATGAAAAGAGTCTTCAAACTAAATGATAAAAGGGACATAAGTCAGCAAAAATCTATGGGATACAGCTAAAGCAGTCCTGAGAGGAAAATTCATAGCCATATTTGCCTACATCCAAAAGACAGAAAGATCACAAATCAACAATTTAATGAATCATCTCAAGGAACTGGAAAAGGAAGAGTAAACCAATTCCAAACCCAGCAGAAGAAAAGAAATAACCAAGATCAAAGCAGAGCTAAATGAAATCAATTACAAAAGAATTATACAGAAGATTAATGAAACAAAAAGTTGGTTCTTTCAAAAGATAAACAAAATTGACAGGCCTCTCACTAGATTAACCAGAAGCATAAAAGAAAAGAAAGGACTCTAATAAGCTCAATCAGAAATGAAAAAGGAGAAATCACAACTGATACCACAGAAATACAAAATATCATCTCAGAATACTATAAAAATCTCTATGCTCATAAACTTGAAAGTGAGAAGAAATGGACAAATTCTTAGAAACATACAGCCTCCCTAGGCTCAATCAGGAAGAAATAGAATTCCTGAACAGCCCAATATCAAGTAATGAAATTGAAGCAGCAATAAAAAAATCTTCCCTCCCCCCCAAAAAAAAAGTCCTGGACTAGATGGTTTCACACCCAAATTTTACCAGACCTTCAAAGAAAAACTGGTACCTATACTGCAGAAATTATTCCATAACGTCGAGAAGGAAGGAATCTTCCCCAACTCATTTTATGAAGCCAATATCACCTTGATACCAAAGCCAGGGAAAGACAAAACAAAAAAAGAAAATTACAGACCAATATCCCTTATGAATATAGATGCAAAAATTCTCAATAAAATCCTAGCAAACCAAATTCAGCTGCACATAAAAAAAAAAAAAATCCACCATGACCAAGAGGGCTTCATCCCAGAGGTGCAAGGATGGTTCAACATACACAGATCTACAAACGTAATTCGCCACATAAATAGAAGCAAAAACAAAGACCACAGGATCCTGTCAATAGTTGCAGAAAAAGCATTTGACAAAATCCAGCACCCTTTCATGATAAGAACGCTTAACAAAATAGGCATAGATGGGACTAACCTCAAAATTATAAAAGCCATATATGACAAACCCACAGCCAACATCATACTGAATGGGGAAAAATTGAAAGCATTTCCGCTTAGAACTGGAACCAGACAAGGTTGCCCTCTATCACCACTTCTATTCAACAGAGTGCAGGAAGTCCTAGCCAGAGCAATCAGATAAAAGAAGGAAATCAGGGGTATCCAAATGGGGAAAACTATCACCCTTTGCTGACAATATGATCTTATATCTAGAAACCCCAAAGACTCACCCAAGAGACTCCTGGAATTGAAAAACAAATTCACAAAGTTTCAGGTTACAATATCAATGTACACAAATCATTAGCATTCACATACACCAAAAAAGTCAAGCTGAGAATCAAATTAAAGATTCAATACCTTTCACAATAGCAACAAAGAAAATAAAATACCCAGTAATAAATTTAACCGAGGAGGTAAAAGACCTCTACAGGGAGAATTACAAAACACTGAGGAAGGAAATTGCAGAGGACATAAACAGATAGAAAAATATATCATGCTCATGGACTGGTAGAATCAACATTGTTAAAATGTCTATATTACCGAAAGTGATCTACAGATTCAATGTAATCCCCATTAAAATGCCAATGCCATTTTTTGAAGATCTAGGAAAAATAGTTCTTCATTTCGTTTGGAACCAGAAAAGAGTCTGAATAGCCAAAGCAACCTTAAGCAATAAGAACAAATCAGGAGGCATCACTTTATCAGACTTCAAACTATCTTACAAGGCTGTTTTAGTATCCAAAACAGCATGGTGCTGGCACAAAAACAGAGACATAGACCTATGGGTCAGAACAGAGAACACTGATATAAAACCATCCTCATATTGCCATCTCACCTTTGACAAAGCAGACAAAAACATACACTGGGGAAAAGAATCCCTATTCAATAAATGGTGCTGGGAAAATTGGATAGCTACATGTAGAAGACTGAAACAGGATCTGCACCTCTTTCCACTCACAAAAATTAATTCATGATGGATAACATACTTAAACCTAAGACATGAAATTATAAGAATTCTAGAAGAAAATGTTGGAAAAACTCTTATAGATATTGGCCTAGGCAAATAACTTATGAGGAAGACCCCAAAGGCAATCACAGCAACAACAAAAATTTTTAAATGGGCTTGATTAAATTAAAAAGCTTCCGTACATCCAAGGAAACAATCAATAGAGTGAATAGACAACCTACAGAATGGGAGAAAATATTTGCATACTACACATCTGATAAAGGGCTGATAACCAGAATCTACAAAGAACTCAAACAAATCAGCAAGAAAACATCAAACAACCCCATTAAAAAGTGGACAAAAGACATAAACAGAAACTTTTCAAATGAAGATAGACTAATGGCCAATAAACATATGAAAAAATGCTCAACGTCTCTAATCATCAGGGAAATGCAAGGTCAAAACCACAATGAGATTATCACTTAACTCCAGTGAGAATGGCTTTAATCAAAAAGTCACAACAGATGCTGTTGTAGATGCAGAGAGAAGGGAACACTTATACAATGTCGGTGGGACTACAACCCCTATGGAAAAGAGTATGGAGATACCTCAAAGAACTAAAATAGACCTACCATTTGATCCAGTAATCCCACTACTGGGTATTTACCCAAAGGAAAAAAAAATAATTTTATCAAAAAGTCACGTGCACTTGAATATTTATTGCAGCACAATTCACAATCACAAAGATGTGGAAACAACCCAAGGGCCCATCAGTACATGAGTGGATTAATAAAATGTGGTATATGTATACTATGGAGTAGTACTCAGCCATAAAAAAAAATGGTGAACTTTATACCTTTTGTAACAACCTGGATGTAATTGGAAACCATTCTTCTAAGTGAAGTATCGCAAGAATGGAAAAACAAATACCCCATGTACTCACTATTAAATTGGAACTAATCAATCAACACCCCTGTGCACATATAGTAGTATAACTCAACGGAAACCAAATAGGTGGGAGGGAAGAGGAGGGGACGAGTAAATTCACACTTAATGGGTACAATGCATGGTGTCTTGATGATGGGCACACATATAACTTTGACTCAAACTGCATAAAAGCAAATCATGTACCCAAAATGTTTGTACCCCCATAATATTCTGAAATAATTTTTAAAAAGCTAAGTGATCATTGTATATAAGTTTTCATAGTCACATTGCTACACTCTTAAAAAAAAAAACAACTGAGAAGAGGGAAAGTGGCGGTGTGATAGGGTCCTCCCACCGCACCGCTCCCAGGGAAGGAGGTGAAGAACGCCATCGGCTGCCTGCGAGCACGGACCGCTCACTCCAAAAACAGCATTGCGAGTTACAGAGAAACAACGCCAAACGCCCAGCCCAAGAAAACAGGTACAAAATTTTCACAAAGATCGGAGGGCGCACGGAGCACAATAGAGCCCAGAGCGCGGGAAGGACGCACTTGCCAGGTCGGCGCAGCGAGACCAGCCCCCCAAGCGGTTACACGCCTCCCCATCCACGCAGTCAGGGGCGAGCCCAGAGTTGGGACAGAGCGGTTGCTAGGGACGGCGAGCCCTGTGGAGAGGAGGAAGTAGCCGGAGCCAACACAACTCGCAGCTGCAATATACAAAGACTGCCGACGGCTGGGGAGGAACTGGGCGGGGACCGAGACACAGCTTCCCGGGACAGTGCGCGGGAACCCGCAGGCCGGCACTGTGCCACTAGAAGTCAGCGGGACTGGGCCCAGGAGTTTAACGGGGAGCGGGACACGCCCTTAGAGGCTGCTAGCAACTGCCGCTGCGGCAGGCGGAGAAAAACTGGGCTCCCGGTGCGATCGGAGCCCGGCTGTGCGCCAGGCTGGTGGCGGCCGCCATCTTTACAGCCGCCCGCGCGGAGCTGTGAGCCGCGTCTCTAGCTCCGCCCTGGCCCCACCCGGGGCTCTTCTGCTGGGGCGAGACAGGCTTTGTCTGTGGTGGCCAGGGACAGCTGCATCCGCGGGTTCCAGGTGGGACGAGATCCCGGAACTGTAGCGGTGGGACCTTTGGGTATTGGAAACATTTGCAGCTCGTCCATCTGGTTCCGCTACCCCGGCTCTGGCCCCCGACAAGTCCGCTCCGTGCTGGTCCTAGTGCCCGCCCTTCAGGTCCCAGCCCTCCTGTACCCCAGAGATCGCTCATTTTGAAGGTTGCTGGCTATAGTGACTCATTTGGTATAACTGCTGGTTCCCATGACAACCAAATACCTCAAGAGCCACAGGCTGAACCAGAGCAGCTCCCCATAATCCTGCCCACTTCAATAGGGAATTTCGCGCCATCCAAGAGCGCTTCCAGCGGCCACTACTCCGCCCTCCCAGTGGAAACATCCCCCCGGTGGAGACTGCTGGGGATAGAGACAGCCATCCGCCTCGCCTTGGGGTCTAGTGGTGGAAAAGGGGTGCACAATCAGAGATCCCCCTATCAACCAGTATCACGCGGAGACACACATCAGAAGGGCTAGATGAGCAACCTCTGAGCTGTGTAGAATTTTCCCAACTCAGCTCTCACACTGCAGCCAAAAGAAATTGTGTTTCTACCTGCACCTCAGGAGGAGCAGGGTCAAAGTAACCCCTAGGAGCTACAAGACCCCTCCCAAAGCATGGGGCTTTTGCATACCCCAACTGGGGAATCAGAGTCTGCCACGGACATAACAGAATACCTAGCTAATAGGGAGCGGAGGACTCATATCCTCAAGTACAATTCATTAGCTCAGAGCCCAAGCTGGGAGGTCATTCTCACCATACTCCACTGGGAAGAGGAGAAGACCACAGGTCAGAGTTAACCCAAGATCCACCAAACTTGCTAAAATACACCTAAGGCAATACAGGCCACTACTTCTCCCCCGGCTTTGCCAAGAAACAATAATTGTGGGCCTGGTGACAGGGCCATAAACTAGCTCTAACACCCCCAGCTCTCGACCAAGAGGCCAGATGAGAAAAAACCAGTGAAAGAACTCAGGGAACATGAAAAATCAGAGTGAAAAGTCACCCCCAAAAGAAATTAACAGTTCCTCAGCAATGGATACCAACCCAAATGAAATGGGTAGAATGACAGAAGAGGAATTTCGTTTATGGATTATAAGAAAGCTCAATGAAATTCAAGAGAAAATTGAATCCCAGCACAAAGAAACCACAAGAAAAATGCAAGAAATGAATGAAAAATTCTCCAAAGAAATAGAAATATTATGGAAAAATCAAATAGAAATCCTAGAAATGAAAGAAGCATTCAAGGATCTACAAAACACAGTGGAAAGCCTTAAGAATAGGCTGGACCATGCAGAGGAAAGAATTTCAGAGCTAGAAGACAGCTCCTATGCGCTAAATAAATCAGCCGAAGAGAAAGAACACAAAAACAAGAGGCAGGAAAAAAGCATACAAGAAATGTGGGATTATGTAAAGAGGCCAAACATAAGGATCATAGGTATCCCTGAAGGAGAGGAAGAAAATTCGCATGGGCTGGAAAATTTATTTGAAGGAATAATAGAGGAAAATTTCCATGGCTTAGCCAGAAATCTCGATATCCAAGCACAAGAAGCACACAGGACTCCTGGGAGAGTCAACGTGAAAAGGCATTCACCACGCCACATAATTATTAGACTGACCAAAGTAAACACAAAAGAGGCACTCCTCAGAGCTGTAAGACGAAAAGAGCAGGTAACCTACAAAGGGAAACCCATCAGATTAACTGCAGATTTCTCAGCTGAAACCTTACAAGCCAGAAGGGAATGGGGAGACATCATCAATCTCCTAAAACAAAACAAAGGTCAACCCAGAATTCTGTATCCTGCCAAACTAAGCTTCTTATATGAAGGAGAAATAAAGACATTTCCAGATAAGCAATCACTGATAGAATTTGCGAAATCCAGACCGGCCTTGCAAGAAATGCTTAGACCTGCATTATACACTAAACAGAGCAACAGACACCCACCTATGTAAAACTACGCAAAAGCTAAAACCCCAGAAACCAGATTCCACAATAACGCAAGAGGTAAAACAAAAGGTACCACCCAACAGAATAATCAGAAATTTACCCCAAATATCAATTCTCTCAATAAATGTAAATGGCTTGAACTGCCCATTGAAGAGACATAGGCTGGCTGAATGGATGAAAAAATACAAACCAAGTATCTGTTGTCTTCAGGAAACACACCTTACACACAAAGACGTATTCAGACTCAAGGTGAAAGGATGGAATACAATTTTTCAGGCTAACGGAAACCAACAGAAATCCGGAGTAGCCATCCTCATTTCAGATGACATAAACTTTAAAGCAATAAAAGTAAAGAAGGACAAAAATGGACACTATATAGTGGTGAAGGGGAAAATCTCACAAGAGGATTTAACAATCCTAAACATTTATGCACCCAACACAGGAGCACCCATGTACATAAAGCAAATACTGTTAGATCTAGACAACATAATAAGCAGCAGTGCCATAATAGCAGGGGACTTCAACACCCCACTGACGGAACTGGACAGATCCTCCAAACAAAAAACTAATAGAGAAATAAAAGACCTAAACAGGACTATAGAACATTTGGGCCTAACAGATATCTACAGAACACTCCATCCAAATAACACTGAATATACATTCTTCTCATCAGCTCATGGAACTTTCTCTAAATTGACCACATCCTAGGCCACAAAACAGATCTAAACAAATTCAAAAAAATAGAAATCATACCATGTATCTTTTCAGACCACAGTGGAATAAAATTAGATATCAATTCCAACAGAAACTCACATCTTCCTCCAAAAACTTGGAAACTAAACAATCTATTGCTGAAAGATTATTGGGTCAAGGAGGAGATTCAAATTGAAATCAAAAGATTCTTCGAACTAAACGATAATGGGGACACAAGTTACCAAAATCTGTGGGATACAGCAAAAGCAGTCCTGAGAGGAAAACTTATCGCCTTAAATGCCCACATCCAAAAGACATAAAGGTCACAAATCAGCAAACTAATGAATCATCTTAAGGAAATGGAAAAGGAAGAGCAAAGGAATCCTAAAGCCAGCAGAAGAAAAGAAATAACCAAAACTAGAGCAGAATTAAATGAAATCGAGAACAAAAGAACAATACAGAAGATCAATGAAACGAAAAGTTGGTTCTTTGAAAAGATAAACAAAATAGACAGGCCACTTGCCAGGTTGACCAGAAGCAGAAAGGAAAGGACTCTAATAAGCTCAATTAGAAATGAAAAAGGAGAAGTCACAACTGATACCATGGAAATACAAAACATCATCTTTGAATACTACAAAAGTCTCTATGCCCACAAACACGAAAACGTGGAGGAAATGGACAAATTCTTAGAAACATACTACCTCCCTAAGCTCAACCAGCAAGAGACAGAATTTCTAAACAGACTAATATCAAGCACCGAAATTGAAGCAGTAATTAAAAATCTACCCACAAAAAAAAGTCCCGGACCAGATGGGTTCACACCTGAATTCTACCAAGCCTACAAAGAAGAACTGGTGCCTATACTGCAGAAATTATTTGAAAATATCCAGAAGGATGGAATCCTCCCAAACTCATTCTACAAAGCCAATATCACCTTGATACCAAAGCCAGGAAAGGACACAACAAAAAAAGAAAACTACAGACCAATATCCCTTATGAATATAGATGCAAAAATTCTCAATAAAATCCTTGCAAACCGAATTCAAATGTACATCAAAAAAATAATCCATCACGATCAGGTGGGCTTTATTCCCGAGATGCAGGGATGGTTCAACATACGCAAATCTATAAATGTAATTCACCATATAAATAAAAGCAAGAACAAAGATTATATGATCCTTTCAATAGATGCAGAAAAGGCTTTTGACAAGATCCAGCACCCTTTTATGATAAGAACTCTTAACAATATAGGCATAGATGGCTCATTCCTAGAAACTATTAAAGCCATATACGATAAACCCACAGCCAATATCATACTGAATGGGGAAAAATTGAAGGCATTCCCCCTTAAAACTCGCACCAGACAAGGGTGCCCACTATCTCCACTTCTTTTCAACATAGTGCTGGAAGTCCTGGCCACAGCAATTACACAAGACAGAGGAATCAGGGGCATCCAGATAGGGGCAGAAGAGGTCAAACTTTCACTATTCGCAGACGATATATTATACATAGAAAACCCCAAAGATTCAACCAAGAGATTACTGGAATTGATAAATGAATTCAGCAAAGTCTCAGGATACAAAATTAATACACACAAATCCATAGCCTTCATATATGCTAATAACAATCAAGCCGAGAAACAAATTAAAGATGCTATACCTTTTGCAATAGCAACAAAGAAAATTAAATATTTAGGAACATATCTAACGAAGGAGGTCAAAGACCTATATAGAGAGAATTATGAAACACTGAGAAAGGAAATTGCAGAGGATGTAAATAGATGGAAAGCCCTACCATGCTCTTGGATAGGCAGAGTCAACATAGTAAAAATGGCTTTGCTACCTAAATTAATTTACAGAATCAATGCAATCCCTATCAAAATACCAACATCATTTTTTGCCGATCTAGAAAAAATAATTCTACAGTTTGTGTGGAACCAGAGAAGACCCCGTCTAGCCAAAGCAATCTTAAGCAAAAAGAACAAATTGGGAGGCATCTGTCTACCAGACTTCAAACTATACTACAAGGCTATAGTAACCAAAACTGCATGGTATTGGCACAAGAACAGACACGTAGACCAATGGAACAGGACTGAGAACCCAAATATAAAACCAACCTCATACAGTCACCTGATCTTCGACAAATTCCAGAAAAACGTACACTGGGGAAAAGAATCCCTATTCAACAAATGGTGCTGGGAAAACTGGATGGCCATATGTAGAAGACTGAAACTGGACCCATACCTCTCACCTCTCACAAAAATCAATTCACAATGGATAACAGATCTAAACCTAAGACATGAAACCATAAGAATTCTCGAAGAAAATGTTGGAAAAACTCTTATGGACATTGGCCTAGGCAAAGAATTTATGAAGAAGACCCCCAAAGCAATCACAGCAGCAACAAAAATAAATACATGGGACCTGATCAAATTGAAAAGCTTCTGCACAGCCAAGGAAACTATCACTAGAGTGAACAGACAACCTACAGAATGGGAGAAAATATTTGCATGCTACACCTCTGATAAAGGGCTGATAACCAGAATCTATACAGAACTTAGGAAAATCAACAAGAAAAAATCAAACAACCCTATTAAAAAATGGGCAAAGGACATGAACAAAAACTTCTCCAAAGAAGACAGAATGATGGCCAGCAAACATATAAAAAAGTGCTCAACTTCTCTAATCATCAGGGAAATGCAAATCAAAACCACAATGGAGATATCACTTAACTCCAGTGAGATTGGCTCATATCAAAAAATCCCCAAATAACAAATGTTGGCGGGGATGTGGACAGATAGGAACACTCATACACTGCTGGTGGGACTGCAAATTAGTACAACCTCTATGGAAAAGAATATGGAGATACCTCAAAGAATTAAAAGTAGAATTACCATTTGACCCAGCAATCCCACTACTGGGTATTTATCCAAAAGAAAAAAAGACATTTTATAATAAAGACATCTGCTCTCGAATGTTCATAGCAGCACAATTCACAATTGCAAAGTTGTGGAAACAACCCAGGTGCCCATCAATACACGAGTGGATCAATAAAATGTGGTGTATGTATACCATGGAGTATTACTCAGCAATAAGGAACAACAGTGAATTAACACATCTGGTATTATCGTGGTTGGAGCTAGAACCCATTCTTCGAAGCAAAGTGTCACAGGATTGGAAAAACAAGCACCACTGGTACTCACCATCAGACTGGTACTAACTGATGAACACTTACATCACACAGGGCAATAACATTCATCTGAGGGAGGGCGGGCGGAAAGGATGGGGAAAACTCTCACTGAATGGATGTGGGGAGCACAGTTCGGGAGATGACCACGATTGTGGCTCTGACACGGGCAGAACAGGGGCAATGTGTATGGCCAAAGTGTTGTACCCCCATGATATTCTGAAATTAAAAAATAAATTAAAAAAAAAAACAACTGTTGAATGATTGGAATTTACATCTCTGGGCACCTGAGCCTGGCAAGACCTACCAGAGGGCAAGCAGGATCCTCATATTTTGCAGAACCTCTTTGCTAAGAGGAACTCAACAGGCAGGAGGGATGGACACACCTACAACTCATTCTGTGATGTGCGCAGTGCTGCATCGGACACTTGCTCTGTGCTGGGCCCTGCACTGGAGCCAGGTGTGAGATGGCACACAAAACAGGTAAGGCCAGACCTCAGGAGTGCCAGGTCCTATGGGGGCAACAGGCTAAACAGGCAGCCACTGACATCCATAAAGGAGGACAGTCTTCAAGGGTAATTTTGTGTGATGATGGGTGGTTGATAAATTTGACTGTGGTAACCCTTACACAATGTATACATATGTCAAATCATCATGTCATACACCTTGAATATGCACAATTTTTATTTGTCAAGTATACCCCAATGAAGCTGGAAAAAGAAAAGTTTTCTTATTTGGGTTGATATATTTTCTTTAGTGTATGAGCTATACAATTATTGCCATAACATCCTAATTAATAATAAAAATGTTTACTAAAAATAAAAGAATTAAACAACCTTTAATAGTTCAGTATCAGATAAAGATGGTATTGGGTATAATTTATGGAGGATGTTTGGGGGCGTCTTTCTGGAGCTTGGCTTGGAAGCTGGGACTAAAAGCATTCAGAGGAATCACCATGCAGAGAACAGAAGGGAGGTGGGTATAGAAGGAGTCGAGTGAGGGGGTGGGCTCCAAGGCTTAAATAAGGAATTATATCCATTGGCACATTTCGTCAGACACTGGGTAAGAAATGAAAAATGGAATGGAGTCGAAAAGAGAGGTTATCAATGAAGGGGCTTTTCAGAAACAAATTTCATTGGAAATCTACAGGATGCAATAAAGTACCCATGGCAGAATGACATGTGCAAAGGTCCCGAGGCAGGAATGAGCTTGGCCTATTTGGGGAAGCCAAAGAAACCAGGCAGTCTGGAGCGTGGTGTGGGTGGGGGAGCAGAGCCCGGAGTGAAGGCAGAGAGGCGCCCCTGCACAGGCATGCGACAGCCAGGCATGCACTTCGAATCACACTCCCAATGCGTGCGATGCACTAAGGGATCATGATTGCAGTGGGGAAAATGGTCATACTCACTTTTTTAAACGACTGTGCCATTTCCCACATCACCAACAACCTCCACGTGGCTGGATTCCCGGGACGCTCCTGGGCCTCGTGTCAGCTGACTCATCAGTACCATTTCACACAGTTGATCCCTCCTCTGTTCTAGAAACACTGTCTTCACTTGGCTTCCAAGGACACCCCCTCCTAGGTTTCCTTCCAGCTACTGGCCACTGCCTCACAATCTCCTTGGCTCCTCCCGCCTCTCCCTGACGTTGTGACACGTGGGCGTTCCGGCGCAGACTCGGTTCTCCTTGCTTTCACTCATTATTTTGCCTTTTATGCCCGTAGGATCCTTCCTCCACAGGCAAGTCTTCCAATGTGTTTTTGTTCACACGTGTTCTTGCAAACTGTGCACTATTAATATTTTCTGTAATGTGTAATATTTCATGGCATATCCCATGTAGTGGCTCTGCAGGGCACAGATCCCGTCTCAAACGAGACTATAAGACCCTCTGGCCTATGCTTTCCTCCTCCTGTCCCCCGCTATGCACATTCCCAGGTCTTTGCTCACCTCTGCCCTTCCAGGCACCCCAGAGCAGCCTCCTCAGCCTGAGAGGGAGGGCGGCACGGCTCCCCTCGGCCCGCCCGGGACGTTGCCCGGAGCTGAGTTGCAGCTGCACTGCGGTTTGTTGGGACCATACGTGTCCACCCCTTCCACTCTGACCAAGCCTCTAGGGCTGCTGCAGGGACAGTCTTCTAAGTAAAAAGCATCATCCGTGTATTCCCCTCGCAAGTGCCGGTGTGTGAAGGCGAAATGTGCCCCCACCTCAAGGTTCACCTCCCCTCTGCAGACCAAGCCCCGCACTCACTCCACAAGCCCAGCCACTTACCCGCCACCTGGCAAACGGTGCCCGTGTGCCCACCCCACGCAGCCCCACCAGACACTCCACAGAGTGGGCAGGAACACGTGGCTGTGGCAAGGGCTAAGGGCAGCCGTGCCTGTGACCGAGAGAACGTGCCCCAAAGCTCGAGGAGTCACGCCAGTGGGTGCCCACTGTCACACTCCCAACCCTCTTGGGGCCTCAGTGCCCCACACGCAAAATGGGTTTCCTGAGAACATCTACCTGAGTGGGACGTGGTAAGGAGTAGACACGCAGTGATGTGACTGACACGCAGCTGGAGGATGACTGCGTGGGGGCTGTGCCCCAGGCTGGGTGACGCTGAGGGGAAGATACCAACCCTGCTGGGGGTGGGGGCGTCAGGTCATGCCACACAGAGGGGGTGTCTCTGGGGTTCTGAAGACAAAAACTAAGCATAGGGTAGTTGCTCCTTGAGTTTTTATTCACTGTTCTAGCAAGAACTATTAACAAATAAAAGCTTGAGTTTCATATAAACAATGTTGACCAAAAAAACCTTATTCCTCTAGAAGGTAGGGAAAGTATAAACTCCTGAATTTTCATTTGGGGTATGGTCCAAGTTAAAGGAACACAGCCACCTGCAAACTTGTCACTCCCTCTATTGGAAGGAACTTAAGGCTGACCTAGGTTACCAGGAGCCTGCAGAGAGGCCAGAGCTTCAGTATCATACACAAGCTCCAGGGTTTGATGGCAGTTTTGGCTTCCTTTTCTGCCCTGAAGAGTTTCCTTTCCCCTAAGGGAAAGGCCAAGGCCCAGATGCAGGCTGCCTGCTCTCCAGGTAAGGCTTTCTTGGCCACCTCTCCCGGCCAGAACCAGCACTGTGTGCCCTGGAAAGCAGCCAAAGCCCTGTGTTCTCCTGGGGCCCGTGGAGGCCCCTACCTGAGCCTGTGGCCCTGGGGACTTGAGAGAAGGTAGAGATGCTGCTGTCAGAGACCCAGGCTGAGGACAGGTGGGGTGGGAGGTGCCGGCCATGGATGGAAAGGCAGGGGAATATGCAGCTTCCAAGACCATGGTGGACCTAGGACCACTCAGGCCCCTCAGGAGACCTGTCCCCAGAAAGCCACCTGGCAAAGTCAGAATCTCCCATGATATCTCAGGTGACTTACCTACCACTAGAAGGCGAGCCTGGCCTACGTAACATTAGTATCTGGGCCATAGGGCTGGCCTCTCTGGAAGGGCATCTGAGGACCCCTCAAACCTCCCACCTCTCTTACTCCAGTAGCACTAAACCTGAAGAACATACAAGGGGCGAAACAAGGAGAAAGATTTAAAGTCCCCTAAGGGGCCAGCCACCTATGCTATGACAAGTTGCTGCTTCTGCTCCAGGAAGCCCAGGTAGGACTGGACTTGACTTAGACCACTTACCCCAGAGGTCCAAAATCGCAAGCCCCGGGTGTCTCTGAGTGGTCACGTGGCTGCGATTATAAGGCTGTCTCTTACCCAGCCTGATGGGCCAGGGTGCCCAGCTCATACTGAACCATCTTTTGGGACAAATGAGGCAAATGAAATGGTCCTTTGGTTCCATCTTGACTTTGCAGACCATTGCCCAGGGCTCAAGAAGAGCCAGTGGGTTGATCCGCTAATTCCCAGTAACCCCAGGCCTTCAGGGCAGAGTCCATGGCCTCACTGTCATCTGCTTAGTCATTGCTCACGTCTGTTTCTGGCATGAGACAGGGGGTATACAGGCTCCTGAGTTAAAGCTCCTAGATTCACATCAAGGCCCTGACACATGGGGCTGTGGGACCTCATGAAAGTTATCTAGACTCTCTGTGCCTTGGTTTCCCCCATTTATACACAGGTAATAAAAGGTGCTACCTTATCATGTTGCAGTGAAGAAAAAATGAGATCAGTAGTTAGCTGGGTCCCTCACACATTGTAGATGCTTAGGAGACATCAGCCCCCATTCTTACCCCTGCCAGATGCCCGGACTGGGAGGGGCTTTGTGAAGCCCCTGGCTCAGGGGTGCTGACCACAGCTGTGAGAGGGAGACCCAGTGGCCCAGGCCCACAGTGCTGACCTCACCCTGGCACACGTGGGGGGAGGAGGGGCTGGTCAGGGTCCAGGCTGTGCGGAGAGGTGAGTGAGGTAATTCACTCTGGACAGGGGTGCTTTTCTCAGAAAATCAACATTGCCCTGGTCTGAGGGAGAGGCAGGGAGACACCGTGACGACCCTCACAGAGCCCTGACCCTCAGCACCAGGAAGCCACCTGCCTCTGGCCATTCATGGTGATGGCAGGACAGGACTAAATTAGAGGGACCCGGCTTTGCCCCACACAGGTGGTGGGTGGGGAGGGCAGTCAGCACCCAGGGCTCTGGGACATCTGGGCTTTGGGGTCCTGGGGAAGAAGAGCATGGCCACCAGATGCCCCCAGGGTGAGGCCAGGCTCAGCTCCCACCAGCTCTAAAACACAAGCTTCCTAGGAATCTCCCATGGGAACTCGCTTCTTCCGAAATGGCCGTAGCATGCCGTCTTCTGGTAGATGGGCTTCTTCAAATCCAAATCCCTGCATGTCCAGCAGAAGAAACGGTCATTTTAACATGGAACAGGAGCAGAGTCTCTCTAGACGCTGAGTGCAGGAGTGATTAACGGGCTATAAGGGCACTCCTCCCCCTGTGGATTTCACGCACACATGTCCCATCTATGCCACACAACAGTCTTGTTTTCTAGCCCAGGAAACAGATGCTCAGAGATTCAGGGGCCAGGACTGGAACTCCAGCCTTACAGTACCTTTCTTGTCCCTACTCCACTGACCTGGCCCAGCCCAACGTCCACACCGCCAAGCTCCAGAAAACAGGGATGGCACGAGAAACAAGCATGTAGGAACAGGCTTGTCAACCCAATCCCCAGCCGTATGGCCATATCATTATTTTCCTAAGATCCACACCCCCCACACACCCCCCCAGCTGCTCAAAGGCGGGCCCACTGGAGTTAGGATCTACTGGGCCAGCGGGGATCTTATGCTGCCTTCTTCAGCCTGAAAAGCAGACATCCTGCACTGGGGGTGTGCCCTGTGCTAGGCCGAGAGCTTGGAGACCCCCCTACTACTGACAGGCTGAAACATCCTTCTTTCTGCTCCCCTTTCAGTTGAGCTGAGCATCTGGGGAGGGAGCAGGCCCCACATAACAGCAGCCTGCGGGTGTTTTTACCTGACGATGACACCCGGCCGAAGGTCGAAGTTCTCATTCACCACATCCAGCAGCTCTCGCTCTGTCTTCTGAGAGGTTCCGTAGGTGAAGATGGAAATGGACAGTGGCTCTGCCACACCGATGGCATAGGACACCTTCCAGAAAGGACCAGGGTCAGGGACTGAAGCCTCCGTGCAGGGTCTGTCCCTCACCGGGGCCTTGCTGTCCTCAGGAAGGGGCGGCAGGGACCACTCATCTCCTGCCCAACATACCCCCCCTCAATTTGTCTGCTAGAAACCCCCATCGTCTTCACGGAGGGCAGTTCTTGCAGATGCCCCTCTCCCTGAATATTTTTGTTTTCCTTCCCTTAGGTTTTCAGAGCGCTGGCTACAGAGCCCAACACAATACCACACAGACACGACCTCTGGCAAAGCACGTGGCCTTCCCACCAGGCCAACATCTCCTTACCCAGGGCAGGGCTAGGAAGGGGTCCTCAGCTGGGACAGGAAGGTGGGGTCATAGGTGGGGGGCCTACCTGGACAAGCACTCTCCGGCAGAGCCCTGCTTTCACCAGGGACTTGGCCACCCAGCGTGCAGCATACGCTGCAGAGCGGTCCACCTTGGTGTAGTCCTTCCCAGAGAAGGCCCCGCCACCATGAGCCCCCCAGCCACCATAGGTGTCCACAATAATCTTACGGCCAGTGACACCTGCATCCCCCTGCAGAAGGAAAGAAACAGAGAGAGGAAATGAGGACCAGAGCCTCCCATGGCTGGAGGGGGGCTGAAGCTCAGGAAGGATACCTTGAGGCTGCCTGCAGGCATTTTTCAAAGACCCTTTGGCTGGGAGTCAGCCGGAAACACTGGGCTCCAGCCCCAGTTCAGACACTGACCCAGATACAAAAATCAGGTGACCGTCAAAGCCTCATTAGAAAGCGCAGAAGATGGGCAGAGGCTCTCTGGGGTCACAGCTACACCCTAATGCCTTTGTTGTTTAGTCCATCATAATGGACAGACCCATCTGCAGGCAGGAATTGCACTGTGGCCCTGGCTGGCGCCCACTTCCCAAAGGCACTCTATGCTCTGTGTGACATCAGCCAACAGTGATGTCTTTAAAATGGCAGGGGCTCTACAAGAAACGAGTCGGTGGCAGTCTGCATACTTTATCCCCCCTTTTAGAGATCCACAGTTCATCCGAGTATGTCTAGGCTTTGAGAAGTTCTGCAAGAAAAAACAGTAAGCTTTCTTTTTCACCCTGTGTTTCTACACTACATGTGCTCACAGAATCTGGGATGGGGCTCAAATTTGTGGTGACATGTCCATAGCTGAGGTTCCTGGGCAGCAGGCAGCAGCCTCTCAGAGGTGCTTTGCCAATCTCCACCTCCACATACCTAGGCCACAGGAGGGAGGGGCAGCAGGTGTCCCCATCTATAACACCCCGCCCCACCGGGTGCCCACAGAGCCACAGGCAGCCTCTGGCAGAGACATGCCACCTGGGAATGGTCGGCCACCAGCTAACACAGCAGTGGTGAGCAAGTGCCTAAGCAGAGTGAAGCAGCACAGCTGCAGAGCGGGAGGCTGGAGTGGCACAGCCAGGCAGCGCTAAGGCTCATGGACTGACAGGTACACTGCAGGCCCCCACGGAGAGTGCACTAGGTGTGTGGAGGCCAGAATTCCATGACTTCACATTTAGTCCATGGCCAGGCCCGGCAGAGCCATTCAAAGCCATCTCTTGTGGTCTTCGTGCTCCGAGACATGAGCAACCCCAATAACAAGGACAAATCAGGGCCTCATTCAGAGACAAGGGCACACCTGGGGACCGCCAATGACAAACCGCCCGCTGGGCTGCAGGTGGTAAATGGTGTCTTCATCCAGGTACTTGGCTGGCACCACGGCCCTGATCACCTGCTCCTTCAGGGCCTTGCGCATCTCCTCCAGCGTTATGTCTTCGTTGTGCTGCACGGAGATGACGATGGTATGGATGCGCACAGGGATGACCGCACCATTGTCCTGTATGTACTGCACCGTCACCTGTCCATCAGAGGGCGGGGGTGACACTGAGAAGCTGAGGCTGAGCGAAGGGCACACCTTTTCCAGGAGCAGACACTTAGGAGGCAGGCAGGGCTCCCAGGAGCCCCATGGGGCCTCCTGTCCTCAAAGGGCCTCTGGCGAGTAAATCGGACACATTCTTACATCTGAAAAACTTCCCAGTGCTATGGAATGACTGGGCATATGGCACAGCTATGCCCACATGGGACCACAATTAGCACTGTGTGGAGATTTGAGTTTTCTCTCAACTTAGGACCACTGGGCTCCTCCCACAGGAATCCAGGCCACATGTCATTGGCAGGTGCAGGGACAACTTGGCCTTTGGCCTTGGAGGGTTAACAGAGAGCTTTGGCCAGGGGGACGTTTGTTGGTGCCCAGAAGTCTCTGAGATAGGAGGGGAGGAGCCTGGTGATAGTCCCAGCATCCTCAGGGGAGGCGCTGTGGGAGGGTATTGTGCTAAGAGATTTGCTTGCTACAGGGACAGGGTGAGAGGGATCCCACCTTGGGTGGCTGAAATAGAGGAAGCAGCATGCTCTGGACTGCCAGCCTCCAGGTGTTTTCCCGAAAGGAAGGAAGAGCAGAGTGCACCCGGAGGGGAGGAACCTGCTTGCAATGCCCTTGCAGGCCAGGGCACAGGCACAAACCTAACATTCACCTCCACCACCGTGGGCCAATTCTGTGCCCATTCTATGCATTGTCAATTAATATTTAAGACATCACAGTGGGGGAGGAATTATTATCCCCACTTCACAAATGAGGAAAGCAAAGCTGTGAAACAACTTGTCTGAAGTCACAGAGCCAGTTTGTCAAAGGCCAGAAAGCCAGACTCTCCTCTCCCAACCCAAGAGCTTGTGTCCCTCCCACGACACACAGACTACCCTGTCCTTCTCCATAGACCCTGTCCTTCACTGACACATCAGTGAGTGCAGTCACAGACTTATCTGTTTTGGCAACAAAGGAAAACAGCCTGGGCACCCTGGCTTTGCAGAGTGAGAGGGAAGGAGGTGGCAAGGGAGGGAGACGAGGCTGGGAAAAGACACCAGCACCAATTAAGCATGCACTGTATGCTAGAAGCTGTTACCACTACTCCCATGTTACAGATGAGAAAGCTGAGGTCCCAGAACGTAAATGCCTCAGTCAAGATCACATAGCCAGAAGAGCTGGGGTCTGACCTGGAGCTGTACAGCTTGGCAGACGGGGCTCTGCCCAGCAGAAGGTTGGCACTCAAGACCCTGAGGGATGTGCTGGCCATAGGCCCAATACTGTCTAAGGCAGTGGGACCCCCAGAGCAGGGCTCAGAGGGTTTTAGGGACATGTGGCACCTGCAGAGGTACAGCTCTGCCCAGTGGTCCTGGTAGGGACACTGGCCAGCGGGCACAGGACCACTCCCTACCCCAGGGCCTGGACAGAACCACGGGGCAGCAAAGACTGCCTCCCTAGGACTGCGCCTGCAGCACGGTCTCTGCCTGCCCAAGGCCCCTCAGACATCCATCAAACACGGGATCTGTATCAAACTCCTTCTCTGTGTCCTGCCTTGTCCAAACAAACAGCAACAAGGTGGGGTCCAGAAGAAGCAAGGAAAAGAGTGCTGGCCGTGTGATGCCTGAGCCTAGTGACACAGGGGACTGAGAGCAGCCTTTAAATGCTGACTATGCACTCACAGGCCCCAAGAGTGGGAACTGAGGCTGGGGGTAGGGGGTTCCCACGGGGAGGCCCCCAGGCCTGCCACAGGAGCCACAGGAGAAGGCTCACATCCTGGGTGGCTGTTCGGGCCTGTCCCACTGCTCCCCGGGACGCCCCCCCACCCCCACCCCCAACCCCACACAGTGGCCTTGTGGGACTGCAGAACAGGGTGGCGGAGCAAAGGGCTCTGAGCACTGCTCTTATCTCATTGTGTCAGCAAGATGTGGGGAAAAACACAGCACAGAAAACACAACTCTGACCGGGTACAGAAATAGCCACCTGTACCGCCACCGATTCTCAATATCAGCAGCAAGGATTTGTTCAGGTGGAAAGACTCATCCTGTTCACAGTCAACACTTTGCTCAGATGATGAAAACCCTTTACAAACAACTTGGAGAGAAGAAGACCTGGACTTGGGACTGGCCCAGCGCCCCCGCACTGCGGGAGCACGTGCAGTGAGCCAGGCTGCTCGGAGGGCCGCACGGGCTCCATCCACAAACCCACATGCTCTCCGACCAGAGCCGGCTCACAGCCTGCCCACGGCAGGGGAGTAAGGCAGGCTTTGGTGTCCATACTACCATTCCTCACAGGAAGGAACCCTAAAAGAACCCACCCGCCCTTCCCTACCTCACTGGCCCTGGACTTGGAAAGCTGCTGTTTCGTGTCTCGGCCAAGCGAAGGGGGCCTGTCCTGTCCTCACTCCCACTCAGTCAGCTCCACTGACGCCCCACAGCCCTGTTCTAGGGTTTCCTTTTCTGTGAATCTCCCGTTTTTCAACCCAGCACCATTCCAGTCCAAGACGGTTTGGAGCATGGTGCCGTCACAACCCACATATGCCAGCTCTCCTTCCCACAACCTCGGAGAGTGCCCGAGGAAGGCTGATGGCTGCGCTTCCCACCTGGAGGCTCACATGGATAATGCAGGAAGTCCCCAGGAAGGCTTCCCTTTGGGCCTTAAGCACACTCCCCTGCCTCAGGCATAGCGAGGGTGCAACCTCCGCGCTCTGCATGGCCTTACGCTGGGGCGAGAAGGTTCTCCATCTCTGTACAGCTGTTGGAACAGGTGGAGCCACATGCACCATGCTGAGCTATAAAGCCACATGGGCCAAATTCCAAGTGCAGGACAGGAGGAGGCACTCTCTGGGGGGTGTGGGGACAGGGGAGGCACCTAGGAGGAGGTGAGAACTTTGCTGGCCACTCACGGACAGGTGAGGAACAGAGAAGGAGCCCAAGTAAGGTGAAAGGTAGGAGCCCAGATGCAAAGCACTAAGAAACAAAGGGGAACATGAGTGAAATGATGGAGATTAAGCAAGGATGGGGAGAGGGAAGGCAGAGGAAAGTAAAGCTGGAAGACCATAAAAGGCTTTGAATGCCAGAATACCAAGTGTATTTCCCTCTCCCCTCGCAGGAAGCAGTTGCTGAAAATACTGAACAGATATTCAGACATTAAAAAGTGAAGCCTGAAGACAGCTAACTGGCGTTTCTAAGAGTAGAGCAGCTCTGGGAGGGCAGGGCACCGATCCCGGCCTAGCTGGGCTGGAGCAAGAGGAGCACTTGATAGGACAGACATGGGACACAGGTCGAGTGGAGAGAGACGCTGAGCAGGACTGAGGAAAGGCGGCACTCCAGCCCCTCCTTCCGCTGGGCAGGGGAGACAGGGTGCTGCACGCAGCAGGCTTTCAGGGCACGTGTGTTTGCAGGGTGAATGAAAAATGGAGCTAGTGAGTTAGAGAGACCAGCAGGTGGATCTGGGAGCTGAGCATGTGAAGGTGACAATGGGGTCCACCAGTATGGCTAGAGGGAGAGCGAGCGCAGGAGGAAGTGCGGGAACTTGGGAGTCATGCTGGAGCGTGGAAGAGGAGCCAGGCAGGAAGCCACAAGGACAGGGCCTAAGGGGGGCGTGGGAGGGCCAGCAGGAGGCCTTCACCTGTGCTAGCACTTGCATCACCCTCGACCTTCAAATACAGACCTGGGGTCGGATTTCAACACTGCAGGGAGCAGAGAGGTCAGGGCCCCTGGGGCTGGAGCTGGAAACAGCAAAGGTAAAGCCTTTTTATGAGAAACAAAGATAAGAAAAAGGGCCGTGGTGAGATACAGACAGCACACACAGCCTGTTCAAGGTGCGGAGCCCTGGGTATGTGGAAAGGCAGTGACCAAAAAGTCTGAAGCCGATTAAGAAGTTTGTGGCAGGATTTGGGGAATCATCAGAGTCAATGTATGCTAACAAGGAAAAAAAAAATCTAGAACTGTTCTTTCAATTTTTTTGTATTTCTGAAAATTTTTATAATAAAATGTGTGGTGGGCATCTAGAGCTGAAGATTTTTTAAATAAATAGTTCTTTTCAAAATTGACAATTCTTTGAGGGCCCAGATTGAACATTTTGATCTTAAAAATGACAGAATCAAGAGGACTTGGGGTTGCTTAAAGGTTCTGCCTAGAGCTCTTCAGAAGGCAATTCAGCAGCTCACCTGAGTCTTCGAGTCGGGCCTCAGCCAGGGAAGAACACCAGACCGCCTCAGATCTGCCATGCGGGCGTTGAGCTTGTGAGCGAGGATGATGGTGAGGGGCATGCACTCTTCTGTCTCGTCTGTGGCATAGCCGAACATCAAACCCTGCGGTGGGGCAGAGGGGAGGCTGAGCAGCACCCGCGCAGGACCAACAGGACAACGCCTTTCTGCAAATCTAAAACTCCCCTGGTGCCTCATACCTGGAGCTCTCCACTGGGCACTTGCTAGGGGAAGGAGGACATAGTCCCTGACCCTCAACACTCTAGGAGGGGAGATGAGCCCAAACCCAGCATTAGCGACCATAGCCTTCCACAGCAGGCGAAGCAGGACTGTCTGACTCACTCCAGGGTCTCATGCCAGGATGAGGGGTTCTCCCCACAGTGTGATTAATCTATCACTCACGAACTTCCCCAGCTAGTCCCTCAACATGCGTCAGAGTCAGGTCTGAGCCAGACAGCCCTGGAGGGAAGTCCCCACATGCTTCCTATACACAATGCTGAGCTACCTGATCTCCTGCACCGACATCCTCTTCACTTCTGTCCAGATGTACACCCTGGGCAATATCCAGGGACTGTTGCTCCAAAGCCACGAGCACATTGCAAGTCTTGAAGTCAAAGCCTAGGTGGAAGGGAACGTGAGCCTCAGTGGGGACACATGTCAGACAGGGGGCTTGTGAGCTTCTCGGGGACTGCTCAGACCCCTGACACGGCACTTGGTGCCAGGGTGGGTGGTCTCTAACTAGCTGGGGTCTGTCCAGGCCCACAGCTGGGGCCCAGGATCGGGGAGGCCCTGTGTACTTTCCATGCTATCACATGGGACTCTTGGTCAATGAAAGTTCTCCATGGTACATTTTTCCTGTACTATACTCAACTAGACCTTGGTTTAAAAAATACATCCAACACAGAACTGCAGCATTAGAAATGAGGTGACACCAGGGCTGCTCTGGCTGGAGAGCAGGTGGCTGACTCACAGCCCTGCCCCTTAGGCTCTCCCAGAGGTACCTCCCAGAACCCAGTTTGAAAATCACTACACTGAGTAAAAATCAAGGGCCCCATCCAACACTGTCATTCAGAAGCCCCGCTGTGTGCCTAACCCAAGTATTAAATATACTGAACAAATACCACACACATGAACTATCCAGAGAGACTCCCAGAGCCAGGGTCCCCCGAACTGAGATGTGTGCAGGGTCAGGGGCAAATGGAAAAGCCACACGTCTGGGGCCAAGCTCCCCATGCCACCCTATCTGCGAAGCTGAGGCACAGAAGCGCAGGGCTTCCTGCCCCCGCCAGCACACGGGGCACTGGTTCAGGGAAGGCTGGGCTAACAGCAGCCCCGCCCAGCCAGGCCCCCAAGGATGCTGCTGTACACAGAAAGCATGTTCTCCTCCCTCCCCGCCCTCAGAGCTCAACTACGAGGACTGTGAGATTGAGAAGCTAAATACACAGATGCCCCCCCCCACAAGGTCAAGTGTAGTAACAAGCCCCTACCCTCCTCCCTGAAGCCCCACAGCCATCTTCTTCCATTCCCCACGCACACTGCCAGACTGGGATTACAGAAAAAACATAGGCGGACCCAGTCTACTGTTTATGTATGAGCTTCAGGTGGGGATCTACTGCCAAAGACTAAAATTGAAGCTCCTCAGTTTGACGCAGCCCTCACTGCCTGAACTCCTTTAGCCAACGTGAACTTGGGTTTAGCCTTAAGCACGATATACTATTCTACCTCTACTAGGGCCCTCTGCCTACAATGCTCTTCCTCTGGCTCTCCAACCCTACACTAGCTGTCAGCAAATGTCCCTGGACCCTCCTGCAGACACCAAGCCACAGACTCATCCCTGGGCAGCTCACATTGCATCATTTGGGGCCAGGCTGTCCCTCCGCCCTGGGAGCATCAGGTCACCTTTGCCCTTTACACCTCCCTATGCCCCAGTGAATGTTTTTGAATCTGCAAATCAATGAAAAGTCTTTAGAGAATCGCCAAAGAGTTATCTCATTCTGCATTAAACATTCCACATTTTATCCAATCACTTTCTGTCTAAATAATGAATCTTCCCAGTGCTGAAAATCAAGCATGGGCTCCAAGTGATTTGGAAAAACAGAACTTAGGAGACCAAGGGGAGAGGTGCAGGACTTGGAAAGGGCAATGAGGCCAGCAACTCTGCAGCCAGGAGCAGTAAGGAGCAGCTGGCCCGAGGCCCCACTAAGGCCATCACCACACACCACAGTCCATCTGGTGTAGGCACACGGACAAACTCGGGCACCGGGACACTCAGCCCACTGAGCCCATCTCAGCCAGGGCTGGGCCCTCACCCACGTCTCCCTTTCTAGGGCATGTTACCTCCTGGAAAATTTCCCTGACACCTAATGCAGAACAAGGTTCACTCTTGAATAAGGTCTAAATGTACGTAAACAAACTGGATTTTCCTGGTAGAATGGGGAGGGCTCTGCATGGAAACATCTTGGGAAGCTGCTACTCTGGGACAATGTATTTCCTCTGTGAACACCATCACATCCTGACCAGGAGAATTAACTGGCTCTCACTGCTTCTCTTCCCAGTGATTCCTGATACACGGCCCCCTCCCTCCCCAAAAAAACCATTTTCCTGCACTCAGGTGACACTGATTGCTCATGAGTGCTTTGGGCTGAGTCAGACGGTGGATGGACTGAGCTTCCATGTGTCTGTGCTCTTACGCCATGAGGGGCTCCCTCACTTACAAAGGTGGGGCACGGGCATCTCTGCCTACCCTGACCCACAAGGATGCCACATGTCACCCTAACCAACATGTGACACAGGCAGAAATGAGCACCTTCAAACAGTCGTGCTCCCATGTGTGACTCAATACAGGAAGCCCAGGAAGGTTGGTCTGGATGTGGACCTTTCTGCAATTGCATCAGGCCACTACATCGTTTATGGTAATTTGGTGGAATTAGGAGAGAGCCAACAGAGACCCAAAGGAATTTTTCTTTAAAAACTGGAATTGCCTGAATACTTAATGCCAGAGGCCAACATGGAAGCTTTAAGAATTGGGGCCAGCGTCCCACCCAGGAAGCCAAAGTGGCTAAAGGGCTGCTGAAGCTGTCATGGGACGTCACTGCACACGGGCCCTCAGAACCTGAACCTCACACCCTGTGTCCTCTGATGCCCCGCTGGGCCACGCTGCTTCCCGACCTGCCCAGTCTTAGATGCTGGACTCTGCCTCAAAGCCCTCATTTCATCTAGCTTGGCCCACCCCAACCTGGTTACAGCGGTGCCTCTCCTCAATTCCCTGGGAGGGCCTGTGCCTCTTCCCTGGGTTTTGGCCCCACACTGCCCGGCACTGGTGCGAACCTGGGCCAGCCTGTCTCCTTCGCCTGCTGTCAGCACCAGTTCTGGATTGAGTTGTCTTTTTCCGTGTCTATAATGGCAAGTGGCATGATGTAGTGGAAAGCACAAGCGTCCCAAACCTGGCAGCCAGGTTACCGATTGTGTTACCTTACACAAATTGTTTACTTCTCTAAGCCTCAATTTCCCCATCTGCAAAGGTAGTATATCAGAGTTTCTGAAATGATTAAGACAACACACACCATGAGACTAGCACCTGTGCCTGGCAGGGAACAGGTCCCCAACAAGAGGCAATGCCCTTTGTTTGGTGTTTCCTTCTCTTCCAAAGTCTCTGCCAGAACCAAGAAGGCAGGACCTTAAACAAACCCAGCCAACAACAGATGGGCATGTGCTGGGTCCACTGGGCACCACTGTCTGCTTGTCATACTTTTGCCAGAACCTGTGACCCCTGGAACCTGATAGATGGGTCTAGGAAGGCTGAAGGCCCCAGGTTTGACTTAGCATTGGGGGGCTTTCTCAGTGGAGACTAATGTGTATTTGGGACCTGGAGGGCTGCCCTCACCCTTGGCAGAATCATCATAGCCAATGTTCTTGATGGTGTCTCTCACCACCCGCTGGTAGTCCACCATGGCCCGCGAGGTGATCTCGCCACACAGCAGCACCATGCCTGTCTTACACACCGTCTCTGAAAGGGAAGGGGGCAGGGTGAGTGGCCCAGCACCAGCAAAGGGGAGCTCAAGTACCTAGACCTCTCACAGTGCGGTTGAAAAGATGCAAGGGGGCCTTACAAGGAAGGCCAATAAAAAGATTAAATCCCAGCACCAAGCACTGAGCATCTTCAAATGCTACCTTGGAAAGAATCAGTCACACTTGAGTTCTATGCAGAGTGCTTATGACTTGTGTGATCCTGGACAACTTAGTTAACCTCTCTAAGTCTCGGTTTCCTCAACTATTCAATGAAGGTAGTAAGACTGCTGTGTGGGTTAAAACGAGACAATGGTGGTATGTAGCTGTCATAAAGAATGTGGTCAATGTTATGTGAGCACCCTCACCACACACACACATACATAGCAGGCCAAACTTCTCTCCAGATATTTACAAAGATAAGATGTCAGGGTGAAGTCTACCTTTGGAGGGGAATGGGTCCCTGTAGTACTGGATATAGGGGCTAGGATGCCACCAGAGAGGGAAGGATGAGTCTGTGCAGTGGACAGAACGCGGCACTGACAGTGGTCTCTGCACTGGGGCACCCACATCCTGTGACCTTGGTCAGGCCCTGATGCAACAGGCACCATGACCCCATCTGTAAAATGAATAGGCTGGACCTGACACCCAGGGGCCCTCCAGGTGCCGCAGTCCCTGACTCCTTGGCCACCGTGCCAAGGGCTTCAACCAAGGCAAAGGCTTTGCTGTCAAAGAACTTATCCTGCAAATAAAGGGGAAGATCTTTAGCCTGCACGAAGGTCTCCAGGAAACACTGAATGATGCAGATATGAAAGAGGGCCTTAGGGCTTTAGTTCAACAGTAATGTCCCTTAGGAAAGCTGTTAGTTTATTTAAAAACAATTGGTGAAGATGCTGCCCTCCAGCTGCTATTAAATGAAAGGCATTAGTTATTTTAAAACCTGAATCATACCACAAACTAGGGGAGAAAACAAGGGAAGGGGCCAGACATCTGTGCAGCCATCAAAGGCTTCTACCATGAGAGCACAGCACATAACCACCCAGGCAGCTACCCTTGCTTCAGGCTCTTCCATCTTGTCTCAGAGAGTCACCTGAGAACTCTGAAAGGCCCCTGGCTCCCAGTGAGATCAAGCATCAGGGAAGCCACGTGCTGATTCAACCCTCTGCTGTTTATGGTTACTAAGACATCTAATGCCAAAGACTTGCCAAAAACAATTACCAAGTTGTTTCATGGTTAGAAATGTTTTTCTTCCCTGTTACTACATAGGAGCAGTCACATAATCAAGAAACCTACTGCAGACCAGAGGGCAGAGACTTTGGAACTGAGGAGCACGGCTCTGTGGTCTCGTGCCCATTGTTAACTTCTCAGTCTAGCCCACGTAGGTCTCCAGCAGGAAGGAGCTGGGTGTTTCTTACCGCAGGCCACCTTGGCATTAGGGTCTTGCTTGAGATGGGCATCCAGCACCGCATCACTGATCTGGTCACAGATCTTATCTGGACAAGAACAAACACGAGAGAGAATCACACAAATAGTAGGTATAATAAATTTTTATTTATTCCCATTCCTGCCTAATTTTGGATTACATGTATTATATAAGGTCATAGAATTCCCTAAAAAATGAAATAAATTTCAAAATCAGCTCTACTAAGAGCCTAAAGCAATTTGCAAACACACAAATGCACATACCATTCTTCTAACTAAAAAGTCCCTCATTCCTCATCATGTTCCCTTTAATTCAAACATTTAGAAAAGTCCTAGAAATAGAAGTTAAAATAGTTAATAACATCAGTAAGAGTAGGTACCAAGATGTAACATCAGATAGGAGAAACAGTTGAATTGCACTGCAGGCTCCATGAGATGCAAGGTACTGTGTGTAAAACACCACACCCAAATGCATGACTCCACCCATAAGAACTCTACAGGAGAACGCCTGCACATCACTGCTATTTTGCAGAACATTTCCACAAGCAGCACCTTGGATCCTCCCCCAAGGTCACTCAGCCCCCTGAAGGCCAGATGTCCTAACAGCTGGGTTTGACCTCTCCAATCAAAGTGGGACTGACAAGGGTTCAGCATGAGCTGGGATTTGATCTTGTTCTTCTATTATTTGCCTTAAAGACTCTACATGGTCTAGCATATTGACCACTAAGTGGAACTATAGAAAAATCCACTCCTGCTATGGGGTTATACAAACTGTCAATGCTCACCAATTAAGTAATAAAAGTGACCTCTATACACATTTCATCTCATTTAGTGTTCAAAATACCCAGAGTCTTCTCTTAATGGAGTAGTATGTTTTAAAGTTAATAAGCCAGACTCAGAATCAAGCAGTTTGGCTCTCACAAGCAGATATTAAGTTCTGTAATTAAAGGTATTCATTAATCTGCCATTAAAGGTGAACGCTCTACCCTTTCCTTCAGAAACTCCTAGTAAACACATTTGAGTTTCTATCTATCCTCCTGCCAGTGGCAGATCCTGGTGGTTAAGTCCAGGTTTGTCTGAGCCCATACCTCTGCAAACCCCTACCAATGAAGGCCTCTGCTGCTAAAATATCCTAAAATAAATATATGCTGGCCACCTCAGCCTACCCATCAGGATTCCCAGAAGCTTATTCACATGTTGATCGTGGATGTCTCTTCTTGTTTAAAGACAGACCACACGCTCCCACTCTGCATAGGGAAACGTAACAGCAACTAGGCATAAAGCCAGAGACCAGGAAAGGCATTAAGAGAGCACCACAAACTAAGACAATGCCTGAGAGGGTCCTTTCTGAACTGTTTTTTAAGGCTTTCAAAGTTTCTATCAATATCACTCCATAGGTGTAAGATAGCCAATAGGTGGTTTTCTTGAAAGTTTAAAAAGTACCATTAACTTTATCTTTCTGGTGGAGAGGAATTCAGCAATGGGAGAACAAGCAGAAAGTCACTGATCCTTAGAGGAAACTGACTTACCTGGACAGTTAATTTATAGCGGCAGGTGAAAGGGGAGTCAGACCAATGGATGGGCTGTCATTAAGTAGACAAAACAATCAATTGCTTGGCTGGAGTTTTCATTCTCTGACTACTGAGCACATTGCCGTTGTGTACAATGGGCCACTCTTGGGAATATTGGCCACTGTATGCCAAAGAACCCATTTCCCTCCACGTGGAGTAAATTTTTCTCCTAATCTATACATGACCTTCATAAGCTATGGAGCTGACCAGCAATGTCAGATTACAAACACAGTAAACCTAGAAACTTTATAAAGTTATACACAATGAAAGAGGCTACTTATACTGAATTGAACTAAGTCACATACAAAACTCAATTTAATTCAATGTTTTTCAACAGCTATACTATTGACATTTTGGGCCAGATAATTCCTTGTTGTGGGGCTGTCCTGTGCACTGTAGGCTGTTCAGCAGCATGCCTGGCCTCTACCCCCAGACGCTAGTAGCACCTTCCTCCTGTCCTCCATAGCTGTGACAATTAAAAATGTCTCCAGATAGTACAAAATGCTCTTGGGGAAGGAGGGGCAAAACGCCCCTAGTTGAGGACCACTGGCTAAAGCACATGGAGTACTGCATTGAGGTTTCCAAAGCCAAGTGACAAGGTAGGAAAGTTAAATGTCTTTAAGAAAGAACAAAAACAAGGAAGATAGAAAAAGGTAGACTTGATAAGTTACTAAACACTTCAAATACTCACACAAATTCTGAAGAAGATTCAAAGATTTATGTATTATTAAAATAATACATAAATCTGTATGTCTAGCCCCCAGGGTTCTTCAAGAACAGTGGTTCCCACACCAACAGCATCAACATCTCCTGGGAACTTGTTAAAAATGCAAACTCTCAAGCCTCTCCCAGGACCTGCTGAATCAGAAGCTCTTCGGCTGGGGTCCAGCATTCTGTATTTCACCAAGCCCTCTGGGTGATGCTGATGTACCCTGAAGTTTGAGAACAACCATCCTACAACTTGAGGCTCTGAATGTCTAGTTATAGTCCTCACCATCACCAAGGAAGCCTCTCTCACTTTCCCATACCACAGTCTACCTACTTCAACGCCTGAATTTTCTTCCTCTTCAGGCAGTCATCAATACTTCTCTTAGATAAGATACCTGAGAATCCAGCCCCTAGAGAGCTATCTCAGCACCAACCAAGGTGCAGGGCCTTCATTTCTAAACTGCACATGCTTTACATGCCAAACTCAGTGACCCCTGGTCTTGTTTGAGGAATATTCTCTGTTGATCCAAGTTGATCATTGATAATAAAGCTTTACTCAAAAAAAAAAAATCTATGTATCTATACATCAAGTTAAAATCTGATGGTACATTTTATATGTACCTTTCACTTCACCAGCCCGCTGCTTGGTGTCTGCCACGGCCCTGCTGTACTGATGTGCTGGTGGTGGGCAGCAGCGTGGACCCTTGGCTTCATGATGAGTGATTGTTTTACAAAACCATTCCACACTGTTTCTCCAGAGATTCCTTATGGTAACTAACACACATTGTTCTTAAGACCTCTAGGAAAAGTGACTTCCTCAGATACAAAGTTACAGTTAGATGGGAGGAATAAGCTCTGCTGTTCCATTGCACAGTAGGGTGACTGTAGTTAATTATATATATCATGTATTTCAAAACAGCTAGAAGAGAGGATTTCGAATGTTCTCATCACAAAGAAATGATAAATGTCTGAAGTGTTGGATATGCTAATTCTCCTGATTTGACCATTACACGTTGTATACATGTATCAAAAAAATCACACTGTACCCCATAAATAGGTACAATTATTATGTGTCAGTTAGAAAATGCTTTAAAAAGTGACTCCTTGAAGTGAGATATGACTCACTTCAGCACTGAGGTATAGGCTGGGAATGACAGATTTGCCAGACAGCCCAGGACAACCCACTTACCCGGGTGTCCCTCTCCCACAGACTCCGACGTGAACATGAAGGCTCCCTCTTCACTTAGAGAATGGTCGCACAGGCCATCCACGGGTCCGTTCATCTTCCCACACTTCTCCACTCAAGCTTCTTCCAGGTGACGATGTGAGTGCTGTGACTTTGCCTGAGTTTTTTCTTCAAGCCCAACAGGTTTGTCTTCGGCAGAGCCCTGGGGATCACTCCTGCCTAACCGTCTGTGCGCACGTGAGAGGAAGACAAGGATGGGTGAGGAGGGAGGGAGTAGACAGAACACAGACGTGTCACTCCCTCCAGCTGGTCAGAGCTTGCTCCTGAGTGACTCCTATATATGGAAAAGTGAAAGTGCCCTAATAATCATGTGAAAAAATTGGAGGAGTCCATTTCCTGGGAGGGGAGTCTTCTTACCTTGAGGAATTTCAGTTCTTAGCTCTGATTTCCCAAACCCTAAGCATCTGGCCAACGTAAGGTAAAGAAGGCTGCATAGATTCTGCAGAACTGAAGCTCCTTTGGGACTCTCCTGCAGCTTCCCAGCTAATCTCCATATTGCTCCAGGGGTAACAACCCACTTTGGAGAGTAGGGGGTCTGTGGTTACTCAGAGATACAAACAGGCAGCAAGAAACTCTTTCCCAGCGATATGGTTTAGGCTAAGATTGCAACACAGTGTGGCTATACCGCTGGGAGGTCCCCCTCCTCCCCCACATCTTATCTGGATTGGACTCTTCCCTCCCACCTTCTCAGGGCAGAGCAGGAGCACGCACCTGTGTTCTGAGCCAGCTGTGAGGTTACATAACAGACTCTATTTAGAGGAAAAGCTTTGGAGTCCACTTGTTTCTGCTAACAGCAATCAACTAAACTGTCAACTTCTCTAAGAGGCTGGCAGGCATTTTAACAAGCAAGATGTTTAAAAAGTATCTGGGCAGGTTGTAGAGAACAATGTTTTTTTGGAAAAAGACTTTTGAGAGACAGACTCATTATGGGGAAATTATCAGAGTACAGTTTCCCAAAGTTTCCAGATGATACATTAAACATCTACATATTCAGTTCTAGGTACTTGATAAACATCATGTTCATGTTTTTGCATGGTGCCTGCATTGTTTTTGCTTTGACCAAGCAAAGTAGTAAACAGGATTATGTCTTTAGTTCATGTACTAAACGCCAGCACCTCTCCTCACCTCCTTCTCCTCCACGCTCAGATCTGGCTGCAGCCAGACCCAAGGAACAACAGGGAACTGAGATCACAGAGAATGAGGATGGGTGGAGAAAGCAGTTCCCACCACAATGCAATAAAAAGTGATCACCTGAAGCCTCATGCATCAAAGGTTAGACTGTGGGAAGCAAAAGTTAGGAGGTAGTAGCCCTGACTGACAATTCTGGTAACCAAGCCTCCCCTCTGTGCGTACCATACAAGCATTATTTAAGTTTTTTTTTCTGGCACAAACTCTAGTGCTCCAAATCTTGCACCATCCCTCCAGGGAATTAAAACGGTATTGAAGTGACTGTTTCTGGAATAAAGCAAGGGATTTCACATACACATATTTAATCAGAGGCATTTAACAATGAGTGGGCCGAAGCACTTAGGCACAAGACTGCTGAGAGTTCAGAGAGGAAAAGGCCACTGGGAAGGGGTGGACAAATAAGGAATCAAATAGGGACTTTAGACAACACAGCCTTGTCATCGCCAGCACACAGAGCCCCTCCTGTTTGCACTTAAAATATTTCAACATCACTGTCACTTTGTAAGTTTCTTCTGGGTACATTTGTTTCAAATCTGGAGACAATATGAGCTAATGTTTAATTTGAACTGTAGACCTAGGTGTGAGCCCAGCAGTTCGAACTGTATGATGGCCATTATGTTCTAAATTTGCTTTAAGAGCAAGACGAAGTTGCAGTATCAAGTACTTGTCAAGGTTCCTAGAGCTCGCCAGAATACAGAAAACAAAGCAACAACTACTCTCTGAATTCCCAAATGAGTAACGGCATCACGGACTGCAGAGGCACCAGGGTGGTGGAATGTCCTGTACACGACGTGGCACTTTCACAAATATGTGTAGGAGGCTTCTGCAGCCTCGACACCAATTCAGAGTGAGGGAAGGATCTGGAAGGCACCTAGTTCAGTACCTATCTCAACTATGAGTTTCATATAATATCCCCACTAAATACTAGGACACCTTATATCCTTTCAGCAAATAAATGTTAAGAAGAAATACAAAGCATGGTAGTTAGAAGCACAGGCATCAGCACTGGAGCTCCAGTTTTCATCTTCTAACCCACTATGCAGCCTGGGGCAGGCCTCCTAACCTCTCTAAGCTGCCGTTTCTTCATCTGTAAAGTGGGTTAAATAATTACCTACCTCAGTGTTGTTATGAGAACTAAATGAGATCATTTAGGTATGATGAGTATCGAGCATAATGCTAGCACACAATAAAAATAAATATTAGTTAATATTATTATTTAGCAGCCTATGTACATATATTAATACATAATTTTCTTCTGAACAAAAATAGACCATTGTGTGTGTGTGTGTGTGTGTGTGTGTATATACATAATTTTGCACCTTGCTTTTTTTCCACAACATACTATGGTCCTCTTTTCACATCTCTGCATACATATAGATCTCATTTTTAGCACCGGAATAGTATCCCGCAATCAGAATGTACCATAAGTTATGTAACCATTTACTCCCCAATGATTGAATATTTTCAATTTCTCCAGTTATTTAATATCACAATAATGCTGCAGTGAAGACCCTTATTCACAGGCATGTTTTTGTAAAAGATAATAATGAAAGGCCTTGGCAAGGATTTCACTTTTATAATAAATTTTACCAGTTATATAAAAGAAATAGCAATTCAACCAAGAGTTAAAAATAGTAGCTTCAATCTGTCCCCTTGAAAAAGAATTGGCAGATCTTAGCAAAGATGTAATGACTTTGAGAGCCAAACCCACAAGGACTTCATAGCCCTAATTTGTCATCATAAACACAAATTGAATCCTCCCTCATGCACAAACTGTCCCATCCTCTCTTACGCATGAATTATCCTAATGCCCCTGCCCCCAGCCCCACTGATTACCTAAGTCCACGTGTGTCAAAGACCCACAGTTGATTTCCCTTCCACGCAGCAACCTTCAACTCTGAAGCTTCACTGACAAGCCTCTGAAGAAACTTGGCTTTGGAAATAAATCTCACTTTCAGTCAGGTTTACCCCAGATGAATCTCTGAATATAAAATATCAATGGAAGACCGTTTCTAATAATTAGCACATGTAAGTCCCACCGACCAGTTTCATGAAAGAGCTTTGAGGACACCTGGTCCTAGGTGGCATCATGTGGCAGCAGTGCCCTTCACTGACTCGTGCACAGCCATGCCTGATGGATATGCCACAGGCAGAAGAAAGGGCAATTCTGATGACCCAAAACTCTAGATGCAGAGGTGGAGTGTGCCCAGTGCTACTTAAGCGCAGACATGTCTAAACTTTGGCTAGAAGCTCCTACGATTTAAATGGCATAATAGCTGCATGGAATATTTTCAAGCAGATCTACTTATTTTGTCTCATTAATTTAATTTAAGCACAAACTTTTCCCATATATGCCATCCTAGAACATGAATAATTTATTTATGAAAGAAAGATAAAATTGATTCAGATTGTACATTTTTAAATTTGAGGTAATTTCAATAATATATGAACTTCAATGGGTAAAAAGTCCAAATAAGCACTTGTTGGGGCTCAGAAAATGATCTCCCAAAGTACGTCACCATGGCGTGCTGAGCACTTTGAATGGAGGAGACTGGAGGGCCTCAGTCTCTTTGACCTGCTCTTGCTCTGCTCTCTCCCACCCCTGTTTCTTCCCCAAAGCAAGTTGCAGAAACCAGCATTCCTCTTCCCCAAGACGGGTTACAGAAACTACAACTTCTCTCCCCCAAAGCAAGCTGTGAAACACAGAAAGGCCACTCTCTCCCTTCTCCCTTGAAGACCCTCATTCCACAGGGGTCCTGCCTCAGACCCAAGAAGAAGGAACGCTGCACAGAGAGGCCAAGGAGAATCTGCACAGACAGGCCTTACTGGGTTTCCCTGCCCTTCTCAGTCTATTACCACCAGATCATACCCTTTGTCCAGTCATATATCTACATGGCTGTCCATTCTTCACCTATCCTAAGCATAAAAGTAGACAGTTTTCCCTCGGTCTTTGACCCCTCATTTCTGAAGGCTCCCATGTCATGTAAAACTTTAATTAAATAAATTTGTTATGCTTTTCTCTTGTTCATCTGCCTTTTGTTATAGGAGTGTTGGCCATGACCCTTATGATAGGTGAGGAAAGGTATCACAACTTTCTGCCCCTACATACCCCATATACAACAGCTATTCTGAAAAGAGAGAAAGAAATGTAGAAAGACTTCATAGAAAAAACAGAACCTGTGCTGGGCCCCAAAGGAATTAGGGAACTTACAAAGGCATCAGGGAAACAGGGAGCCTCCAGATGGGGGAAACTTCACCAGCCAAGAAGCCACAGCTAAGTTAGAGCTGATGCCGAACAGCATTGCCCCAACTCCAGCTGCAGACGGCAGGGGCAGACAACTGGGCAGGGAGGCAGAAGGCTGAGAAGCCAGCACTCCCAGCAGTGAGCAGTCATGCAGAGAAGCAACGAAACGGGAGTTTCAGTCTGACAGAAAAACGCAAGCTAGATCGGATGAGGAAGACTCTAAAATCAGAGGAAAGAGTTAAGACTCTTACCTTGGTTCGGGAGTAACCTAATGAAGAGCAGACCCTGAGATGTTCATGTAATATAATGCAAATCCAGCTATCCACTGTCATTTTGTAAACCTGGATTGCTCTTCTTAGTAGAATCACCCCTTCCCCCAAATACACATCCCCCAACTTTTGAGGCTTGAAATCCTGGGAGGTTGTTTCAATTCCTGATAGTCTACGGTCACATCCAACTGTCCATGGTCTGTTAATTCTTCTTCAGTGGTGCCTTGGAATTCTCCTCATCCGTTTCTATGTCCACAGATAGTCACCTGTGTACACATTCTCATCATTTCACATTTGAGTTAGGCACTAGCCGGGCCCGCCTGGCCCTCACACCAACATATCCTTGGGGCTTGGTACTGTGTTGTACATACCAGATATTTTAGAACTACCTGCTGACTCATACCTAGAAAAATGAGCAATCTCTCATGCTAACTAACCCTCAATTTAGGCATGCAAACAATATTTACATAGTGAAAGCCAAATCAATCTCCCGGAAACACTCCCACGTAGAATATTGTTCAGTAGTCAAAACATGAACCACAGCATCACATACAAAGATAGGGATGGATTGTGGCAATATAATATTCAGTTTTTAAAATGGCCAAATGACAATAGATAACCTTTTCAAAAAGACAAAAACAATTTTAAAATCATAAATTTTAGGAATAAAGATGCAATAAAGGATACAAAAAGGTAAAGAAAGGAGTGATGTCACTGAAAATGGTACAGTAGAGAACTTCAGAGCTCTATCCCTCCACAAAATCAACTAATAAGCAAAACTGTCTGAATCAACTTTTGTAGAAATCTGGAATCCAGTCAAGAACTCACAAAAAGCTTAATGAAGAAAAAAGCTGCTGTGTTGCCATGAAAGAGTGCTATGGCATTTCAATTGCCTGTCTACCAGAACCTGCTCTCCAGATCAGCGCGGCCATGAGGAAGGCAGCCCACACTCCTAGTTCAAGTTGCTAATGCCAGAGGGAGAAAAATGGATCTTATTCTCAAAGGACTATAATTGTGTGTTTCAACTGGCTTGTCTAGTGGCTCCCTGAAAAATTGGCACAAGGACTTGCCTTTTTGTTTTGCCCAACTCAGAGCATTCCCAGGACTGAAGTAGCTTCCCAAGTGGTGACTGCTAAAAGTATTAAATATTTAAATGCAAAAGTGTTGGCTGCATCAGACTGGGGCAAGGGTTGTCACTCAGGACAAGCAATAAACAGACCAAACCTGGGAAGGGAGGGATTGGAAAAGGAGATACATGGGGGAATAAGCATTTTTAAAAGCTACCATGTATACTGGGGAATCAAGAAGATGAGCACATGCCAAGGGCTGGACACATGCTCAGAAAAGGTCTAAGAAGATCCTAAACCTAAACTATCACCTCTGGCTGACTTTCAGGCTTCACGCAAACAGGAAGTAAAAGCTAAGGCAGAGTTATAAATGGCCTAGCTAGGAATTGAAGGGTACCCTAACCCAGAGGCAATCTGCAAAGACTGGGAGAGTATTGTGGCTTTTTCTCTTTTTCTTTTCTTTGATCAAAGCATTTAAGGAAACTCTGTCAAACACTAGCTTACCACTGAGCTAATGTAACATAAACTTCTTTGGCCACATATAACAAAGAATACAGACTTTATAAAAATAGTTCAGAAAACTACTAATAAAACAAATAACAACAACCCACAAGAAGCAACAACAACAAAACTGGGGAAGGGGGAGAATCTGATTTCCAGTGTTACTGCATTATAATATTCACAATATCCAGTTATCAACAAAAACTTATGAGGCATGCAAAGAAACAAGAAAGTATGACCGTTCATGGGTGAAAAAATAAATTAGTAGAAAACACCCCTGATAAAGCCTAGGCATTGGATTTATTAGACAAAGACTTTAAGTGAACTATCTTAAGTATGCTAAAAGAGCTAAAAGAATCTATAGAAAAAGAACTAATGGAAACCAGGAGAGCAATGTGTCACTAAATAGTGAATATCAGTAAAGTGACGGAAAATTATAAAAAAGAACCAAATAGAAATTCTGGACCTGAAAAGTACAACAGAAATGCAAATCTCACCAGCGGGGTTCGCCAGCAGGTTTGGGCAGACAGAAGAAGCATGTTTGAAGACAGGCAGAATTGAGATTACTTCATCTAAGGAGCAAAAATAGAAAAAATGAACAGAACCTAAGATACCTGTAAGACAATACCAACCACACCAACATGTGCGTAAGGAGATTCCAGGAGAGACAGGAGAGAGGGAAAAGAACAGAAAGCATACTTGAAGAAATAATGGCCAAAATCTCCCAAATCTGATGAAAGACATGGATCTCTACACACAAGAATACCAACAAACTGTAAGCAAGACACATTTTAGAAGAGCCACATCAAGACACATTATAGTAAAATGTAGAAGGTCAAATAAAAGAGACTCTTGAAAGCAGCAAGAGAGAAGCAGCTCATCACATATAAGGATAGTAACAGTCAAAGATGTTAACAGCCAATTTCTCATCAAAAACTGTGTAGCCTAGGAAGTGAGATATTAAGATATTAAGATATTTAATGTCCTGTTGGTGAAAAAATTGTCAACTAAGAATTCTATATCTAACAAAACTATCCATCAAAAATGAGGGAAAAATTAAGACATTCTCAGATAAATAAAAACCTGAGGGGGTCAATCACAAGTAGACACATCCTACAAGAAATGTTAAAGGGAGGCTGTCCGGATGAAAGGACACTGCACAGTAACTGGAAGCCATATAAAGAAAAAAATCTCAGTACATACATAGATATACAATAAGTAAATTTAAAGACAGTATTACTGCATTTTTCATTTGTAATTCCTCTTTTTTCCTACTTTTATTTAAAAGCTAAATGCATAAAGCAATAATTGTAAATCTATGTTAATCAGTACACAATACACAAAGATGTAATTTGGAACAATAACAAAATAAAGGGAGACATGGAGCTCTAAAGAATATCATCTTTGTATAGTATTGAAACTACACTGGTATTAATTCAAACTTGATTGTTATGAATTGAAGATGTTAATTGTTATCCCAAGGGTAACCACTAAGAAAAAACTTTAAGTATACAGAAAAAGAAATTAGAAGGGAAGCAAAATCATCCAGTAGAAAAATTCAATCACAAAAAGGCCATAATGAAGAAGCAGAGAAATAAAAACATATGACATATGGAAAACAAACAGCAAAATAGCAGAGGTAGTTCCTTCCTCATCAGTAACTACTTTAAATTCATATGGATTAAACTGTCTAATTAAAAGGCAAAATGGATTGAAAAAACATGATCCAACTACATACCGTCTACAAGAGACTTGCATTAGATTCAAAGACATAAATAAGTTGAAAGTGAAAGGAAAGAAAAAGATATTCTATACAAATGGTAACTACAGACAGTTGAGGTGATAAAACTATAATAATATTAGACAAAATATAATCTGTGTCAAAAATTGTTACAAGAGACAAAGAGGGACATTATACATTGACAAAAGGGTAAATTCATCAAGAAGATATAACAATTATAAACATACAGGCACATAACAACAGGGTACCAAACTATATGAGGCAAAAACTGACACAATTGAAGGGAAGAAATATAGAGTTCTACAATTATATTATAGTTGTTAATATCCCATTTTCAATAATGGATAGAACTACACAGAAGAATATTAAGGAAATAAAGGTCCTGGACAACATTATAAACTGACTAAACTTAACCAACATATATAGAAAACCATACCCAACAAATGCAGAATACACATCCTTCACAAGTACACATGGAACATTCTCCAGAACAGATCACATGTTAGTCCACAAAACAAAGTCTTAATAAATTTTAAAAGGCTGAAATCATACAAGATATCTTTTCCAACCACAATGGATTGAAGCTAGAATTCAGTAACAGGAGGAAGACTGAGAAATATGCAAATACATGGAAATTAGCCTATACAATCATAAACAGATGAGTCAAAGAAGAAATTACAAGTGAAATCTTAAAGTATTTAGGGCCTGGGAAGACCCTAAACAGTGAACTCAGCTGAGCCTACCTTGCCTTCTGACCTACAGAGCTGAAAATAATAAACTGGTTTTGTTTTAGGCTGATAAATTTGAGGTAAATTGTTATACAGCAATAGGAAACAGATAAGAGTTGTCCCTCCATATCTGTGGGTTCCTTATCCAGGGATTCAACTGATCAGGGATTTAAAACATTTGAAAACAGTCTGGTGTCCAAGATGGCAGACCAGAGACACCACCAGCCACAGCGTCTCAGTAAGAAGGGGAAATTTTAGATGAAAGAGAAAAAACAGACAGACAAACATAGATCAGATGAGGGTCTGAAGGAAGGGTGCCAGAACCTTCAGGAGACTCCGTGGGAAGAAGTTGCAGAGCAGAACTGGACAGAGAATGGTATCAGCAGAGATCAACTCCTGAGAGGCTTAGAGACCAGCAAGAAGTGTAGGTGGTGCAGTTAGTTTCTCCCTCCCTCCCATATCTGACAGTCGGTGGGCTCCCGAGCTGCTGGAGAGATCTTCTGCCCACACTAGCCCAGAGACTGCTGCCACCAGTGAGCTGGGAGCTTCTTGTGGACAGGGCACCAGGCTCCCAGCCTCCTGCCCCACAGATCCAAGCCTGGACGGCAGGTGCCATATTGCTTCTCTACCCACCATATGCCTTTGTCTTCCCCAGGGGGCTTCAACTCCTCAGGTTTCATCTTGTTCGTCCCCACACAGATATTTCCTAACTCCGGCCCAGACTGCTGGAGCCACAGGGGTCCAGTGGGTCCCAGGTGATCTGTGTGACTCCAAAGCCTGGTCATTCTGGGTAGACTGCCTCCCAGAGAGAGGGTCGGAGATGACGAGAGTGTGGACTTTCCTCCACCCAGACTATTTTTCTCCCCTTCCCCTCCCCCACCCACGGCTGCAGACAGAGACAATTGAGGCACTACATGGAGGCTTCCACAGAGAGCAGGGCTCAGACCTTCCCTTTTGGGGTCCTGCAGTGGCCTGAAGGGTGCTTGGACTGTGAGCTCCCTGCCTGCTGGTCCTCCCTGGTGCTGCCTGCCTGGTGGCCCCACAGAATGGGGCATGCCCCGAGGTGGAGGAACATCAAACCAGCTTGGGCACCCCGTAGGTGACTCAGGACTAGCATGCTTCTCCCTGGTATGGTCAGAGATTGATCTCTGGGTCCCTGGGGACAGACCTGAAGGCCAGATCCCATACCCCAGGTCTTGATCACGTTGCCAGGGGGCACAGAGGGGATATTTGTGAATTAGTCTCAGGAGGTGTGGGTGCCCATTGGGGCAGATCAGGGGGGAGAGTGCAGTGGGTCCTAGCTGTGGTATGCTCGTGGGACACCCCTCCTCCCATGGGAGGGCCATGCTCCCAGCTCAGGCTGGGATCCTGGGCAGGGAACCTCCTGGCCCACATCACAGTCATGAGGGAGCTCAGCTGGCTTGAGGTCCTGCCTGCCGGCAGAGGCCCAGGGGAAACTGCAGAAAAGGGGAGGGTGGAAAGGATGCAGGAAATGAATGAAAAATTCACTAAAGAAACTGAATTATTAAAAAAAAATCAAATGGAACTTATGGAAATGAAAAATTCATTCAAGGAATTACAAAACACAGTGGAAAGCCTTAAGAATAGATTACATCAGGCAGAAGAAAGAATCTCAGAGCTTGAAGACAACATGTTGAATTAAATAAGTCAGTCAAAGAGATAGAGCAGAGAAATAACAGGAATGAACAAAGCCTACAAGAAATATGGGACCATGTAAAGAGGCCTAACATAAGAATTATAGGTATCCCTGAAGGCAAAGAAGAAAATATGCAAAGGTTGGAAAATCTATTTGAGGGAATAATGGAGGAAAATTTCCCTGGCCTTGCTAAAAATCTAGATATACAGATAAAAGAAGCTTAAAGGGCCCCTGGGAGATTCATTACAAAGAGGCAAACAGCTCAACACAGTCATCAGACTGGCCAAAATAAACACAAAAGAGGTGCTCCTAAGAGCTGTAAGGTGAAAGCACCAGGTAACTTATAAAGGGAAACCCATCAGACTAACTGCAGACCTCTCAACTGAGACCTTACAAGCCAGAAGGGATTGGTGCCCATTCTCAATCATCTCAAACAGAACAACGGACACCCTAAAATTCTGTATCCTGCAAAATTAAGTTTTGAGTATGAGGGGGAAATAAAGACTTTCTCAGACAAGCAAACACTGAGGGAATTTCTTGAGAAAAGAACTGCCCTGCAGGAGGTACTCAGAACTGCATTATACACAGATCAGCACAATAGACACCCACCAGTGTAAAATCACCCAAAAGATAAAGGTCAAAACCCAGATAAAACAATGGCTCAAGAGATAAAACAAAGCAACAAAGTTCTACTCAACAGGATGAACAGAAATCCACCCCACTTATCAATTCTTTCAATAAATGTGAATGGCTTCAACTCCCCACTCAAGAGACATAAGCTAGCTGAATGGATAAAAAAAAAAAAGCCAAAAATCTGCTGTCTCCAGGAAACACATCTAACTCACAACGACTCATTCAGAGTCAAGGCGAAGGGATGAAAAACAATATTCCTTGAAAATGGAAACTAAAGGATAACTGGTGTAGCAGTTCCCATATCAGATAACATAGACTTCAAATCAACAAAAGTAAAGAAAGACAAAGATGGGCATTACATAATGGTAAAGGGAACCATTCAACAAGAAGACGTAACAATTCTAAATATTTACGCACCTAATACAGGTACGCCCTGATTCATAAAGCAAATCCTACTTGATTTAAACAAAATGCTAAAAAGCTGCACTGTAATAGCCAGGGACTTCAACACCCCTCTGAAAGAGGACAGATCCTCCAAACAGAATATAAACAAAGAAACAATGGACTTAAACAGAACTCTAGAACAAATGGGCCTAACAGACATTTACAGAACATTCTACCCAAAAACCACTGAATATACATTCTTCTCATCAGCTCAGGAAACATTCTCTAAGACTGATCACATCCCTGGCCACAAAACATGTCTCAACAAATTTAAAAAAATAGATATTATACCAACCATCTTCTCAGACCACAGTGGAATAAATTTAGAAATCAACTCCAACAAAAACACTCATCTCTACACAATACATGGAAACTAAAAAACCTACTGCTGAATGATTATTGGGTCAAGGAGGAAATTAAGATGGAAATCAAAAGATTCTTTGAACTGAATGATAAAGGGAACAAAAGTTATCAAAATCTATGTGATACAGCTATAGCAGGCCTGAAAGGAAAATTCATAGCCAAAAATGCTTACATCTAAAAGACAGAAAAGATCACAAATCAACAATCTAATGAATCATCTCAAGGAACTGGGAAAGGATGAGCAAACCAATCCCAAACACAGCAGAAGAAAAGAAATAACCAAGATCAGAACAGAACTAAATGAAATTGATAACAGAAGAACTACACAGAAGATTAATGAAACAAAAAGTTGGTTCTTTCAAAAGATAAACAAAATTGACAGGCCTCTCACTAGAGTAACCAGAAGTAGAAAAGAAAGGACTCTAATAAACTCAATCAGGAATGAAAAAGGAGAAATTACAACTGATACCATGGAAATACAAAATATCATCTCTGAATATTATAAAAATCTCTATGCACATAAACGTGAAAATGTGGAGGAAATGGACAAATTCTTAGAAATACACAGCCTCCCTAGGCTCAATCAGGAAGAAATAGAATTCCTGAATATACCAATATCCAGTACCAAAATGGAAACAGCAATAAAAAATCTTCCAACAAAAAAAAGTCTCAGACCAGATTGTCCTTGACACCCAAATTTTCCCACACCTACAAAGAAGAACTGGTACCTATCATGCAGAAATTATTCCATAACATCAAGAAGGAAGGAATCCTCCCCAACATGTTTTATGAAGCCAACATCACCTTTATACCAAAGCCAGGAAAGGACTCAACAAAAAAAGAAAACTACAGACCAATGACCCTTATGAATGTAGATGCAAAAATTCTCAATAAAATCCTAGCAAATTGAATTCAGCAGCTCATCAAAAAAGTAATCCATCATGACCAGGTGGGCTTCATCCCAGAGATGCAGGGATGGTTCAACATTCGCAAATCTATAAATATAATTCACCATATAAATAACAGCAAGAACAAAGACCATATAATCCTCTCAATAGATGCAGAAAAGGCTTTTGACAAAATTCAGCACCCTTTTATGATAAGAACTCATATCAAAATAGGCATACATCACTCATACCTCAAAATTATTAAAGCCATATATGATAAACCCACAGCCAACATCATACTGTACGGGGAAAATTGAAAGCATTCCCAATTAGAACCAGACAAAGTTGCCCACTATCTCCACTTCTATTCAGCATAGTGCTGGAAGTCCTTACCAGGGCAATGAGACAAGAGAGGGAAATCAAGGGTATCCAAATGTGGGTAGAAGAGGTCAAACTTTTATTCTTTGTTGACGATATGATATTATATCTAGAAAACCCCAAAGCTTCAACCAAGAGATTACTGAAATTGATAAATGAATTAATCAAAGTCTCAGGATACAAAATCAACGCACGCAAATCAGTAGCTTTCATATACGCCAATAACAGTCAAGCCGAGAATCAAATCAAAGATGCAATACCTTTCACAATAGCATCAAAGAAAATTAAATATTTATGAATATATTTAACTAAGGAGATGAGAGCCCTATATAGGGACAACTACGTAACACTGAAAAAAGAAATTGCAGAGGATGTAAACAGATGGAAAACCCTACCATGTTCTTGGATTGGCAGAATCAATATTGTTAAAATGTCTCTACTACCTAAAGTGATCTACAGAATCAATGCAGTCCCTAACAAAATACCAACATCATCTTTCACAGATCTAGAAAAAATAACTATACCCTTTGTATGGAACCAGATAAGACCCCATACAGCCAAAGCAATCTTAAGCAAAAATAACAATTGGGAGGCATCAATCTACCAGACTTCAAGCTATACTTCAAGGCTATAGTAACCAAAACAGCATGGTACTGGCATAAGAACAGAGACATAGACCAATGGAACAGGACTGAGAACCCAGATAAAAAATCATCCTCATATTGCCATCTGATCTTTGACAAAGCAGACAAAAACATACACTGGGGAAAAGAATCCCTATTAAATATGGTGCTGGGAAAACTGGATAGCCACACGTAGAATACTGAAACTAGATCCACACCTCTCACCTCTCACAAAAATCAACTCACAATGGATTAACAGACTTAAACCTAAGACATGAAACCATAAGAATTCTAGAAGAAAATGTTGGGGAAACTCTTATAGACATCGGCCTACACAAAGAATTTATGAAGAGGACTCCCAAAGCAATCACAGCAGCAACAAAAATAAATAAATGGGACCTGATCAAATTAAAAAGCTTCTGCACAGCCAAGGAAACTATCATTAGAGCAAACAGACAACCTACAGAATGGGAGAAAATATTTGCATGCTACACATCTAATAAAGGGCTGATAACCAGAATCTATACAGAACTTAGGAAAATCAACAATCAAACCACCCCATTAAAAAATGGGCAAAGGACATGAACAGAAACTTTTCAAAAGAAGACAGAATAATGGCCAAGAAACATATAAAAAATTGCTGAGCATCTCTAATCATCACGGAAATGCAAATTAAAACCACAATGAGATATCACTTAACTCCTGTGAGATTGGCTTTTATCAAAAAGTCCCAAACAACAAATGTTGGCGTGGATGCGGAGAGATAGGAACTCACATACACTGCTGGTGGGACTGCAAATTAGTACAACCTCTATGGAAAGTAATATGGAGATACCTCAAAGAACTAAAAGTACAACTACCATTGATCCAGCAATCCCACTACTGGGTATTTGCCCAAAGGAAAAAAAGACATTCTATAAAAAAGATACCTGTGCTCAAATATTTATAGCAGCACAATTCACAATTGCAAAGATGTGGAAACAATCCAAGTGCCCATCAATACATGAGTGGATAAATAAAATGTGGTATATGTATACCATGGAGCACTACTCAGCCATAAAAACCAATGGTGAATTAATACCTCTGGTATTATCATGGATGGAGCTAGAGCCCAATCTTCAAAGCAAAGTATCACAAGAATGGAAAAACAAGCATCACTTGTACTCACCATCAAATTGGTACTAACTGATCAATACTTATGTGTACACATGGAAATAATATTCATCAGGTGTCAGGATGGTGGGAGGGGGGTGGAGGGGATGGGTAAATTCACACCTAACAGGTGTGGGGTACACTGTCTGGGGTATGGGCATACTTGTAGCTCTGACTTGGGCAGTGCATAGGCAATATATTAACCAATGTGTTTGTACCTCCATAATATTCTGAAATTAAAAAATTTTTTAAAAAAAGAAGAAATGTTCAATATCTCTAATCATCAGGGAAATGCAAATCAAAACCACAATGAGATACCACTTAACTCCAGTGAGAATGGCTTTTACCAAAAAGTCCCAAAACAACAAATGCTGGCGTGGATGCAGAGAGATAGGAGCACTCATACACTGCTGGTGGGACTGCAAATTAGTACAACCTCTATGGAAAGTAATATGGAGATACCTCAAAGAACTAAAAGTACAACTACCATTTGATCCAGCAATCCCACTACTGGGTATTTGCCCAAAGGAAAAAAAGACTTTCTATAAAAAAGACCCATGCACTCAAATGTTTATAGCGGCACAATTCACAATTGCAAAGATGTGGAAACAACCCAAGTGCCCATCAATACATGGGTGGATTAATAAAATGTGGTATATGTATACCATGGAGTACCACTCAGCCATAAAAAAATGATGATGTAGTATCTTTTGTAACAACCTGGATGGAACCAGAGACTATTCTAAGTGAAGTATCGCAAGAATGGAAAAACAAACACCTCATGTACGCAATACCAGAATGGAACTAATCGATCAACACTAATGTGCACATATGGAAAGAACATTCATCGGACATCAAGCAGGTGGGAGGAGGGAGGAGGAGATGGGTAACTTCATACCTAACAGGTACTATGCATACTATCTGGGGGATGGGCACACTTATAACTTTGACTCAAATGGTACAAAAACAATTCATGTAACCAAAACGTTTGTACCCCCATAATATTCTGAAATTCAAAAAAAAAGAAGTTTTAAAATACGTAGAGATGAATAAACATGAAAGAAGAATATACCAAAACTCATGGAATGTAGAGAAAGCAGTATAAATAATTTTTAAATTTTAAAAAAAGAAAAGAGATTCCAAATCAATAACCTAACTTATCACCTTAAGAAGCTAGCAAAAGATCAAGCTAAACCCAAAGCTAGCATAAGGAATTAAATAAAGATTAGAGTGGAGGTAAATGAAGTACAGAAAATGTAATGAAGCCAAAGGTGAAAAAGATCTTGAAAAAGATCTACAAAACTGAAAATTTTTAGCTCAACAGATTAAAATGGAACAAAAAGAGAAGGCTCAAATAACTAAAATCAGAAATAAAACTGGCACATTACTGCAGAAATAAATAGAATTATAAAATGATACTATGAACAATTATATGCCAATTAGATAACCCATATAAAATGGTCAAATTCCTAAAAATACATAAACTATCAAAAGTGATTCAAAGAAACAGAAAATCTTAACAGAACTACAAAAGGTAAAGAGATTGAGACAGTAATCAAATTTCACAACAACAAAAAACCTGGGACCAGATGGCTTCACTAGTGGATTCTCCCAAACATTCAAAGAAGAAATAACACAAGCCATTCTCAAACTCTGCCCAAAAAAAGAAGAGAAGAAAGCACTGCCTAACTCTCTCTATGAGGCCAATATTACCCTAACACCAAAGCCAGACAAAGACATCAGAAGAAAGATTATAGACCAATATGCCTAGGAATAAAAATCCAAAAATCCTCAACAAAATACTAGCAAACAAGCAGCATATTAAGAATATTATACATTATACCTAAGTGGGATCGACCCTTGCAGTAACGCAAAAGTGGTCAACATACCAAAAAAATCAATGTAATACACTACATTGATAGAATGAAAGAAAAAACCCACGATCATCTCAACTGATACAGAAAATGCGTTTGGCAAAATTCGACATTCGTGATAAAAACACACAACAAACTAAAAACAGAAGTGAACTTGCTCAACACGATAAAAAGGCATTTGTGAAAAACCAACCACTTATATTATATTTAAGGGTGAAAGACTGAAAACTTTCCCCCTAAGATCAAGAACAAGATAAAGATGCCCACTTTCATCTCTTCCATTCACTGAAAGTTCTAGTCAGAGCAATTAGAGAATAAAAAGGCGTAAAAGGCACCCAGAAATAAAAGAAAAGGGAGAATTAAAAAAAAAGGAAAAGGAGAAGTTAAACTATCTCTCTTTGCAGATGACATGATCTTGTCTATAGAACATTATAAAGAATACACATACACACACACTTATTAGAGCTAATAAACTAATCCAGCCACATTGCAGGGTACACGATCAACACTCAAAGATAAATTGTGTTTCTGAAAATAAAATTAACAATTCCATTTATAATAGCATCAAAAATTATAAAATACTTAGAAAGAAATTTAACCAAAGAGGTTGAGACTTACACATGGAAAACTACAAAACATTGTTAAATGAAATTACTTAAAGAAAACCTAAGTAAATGGAACATCCTGTGTTCGTGGATCAGAAGACTTAATATTGCTCAGATGTCAATACTATAATACTACTGAAACTAATCTTCAGATTCAGTGCGATCTCTAGCAAAATCCCAGTGGCCTCTTTTGCAGAAATGAAAAATTTGATCCTAAAAGTCATATGGATTTAAAGTGACCTCAAACAGCCATCAAAATCTAGAAAAACAAAGGTGGAGGACTCACACTTCCCAATTGCAAAACTTACTTATTTACATAGTATCACTTTTCCACATCTCTTGTAAACAACATATAGTTGGCTCTTTGTTTCTTTCCAAGTCTGACAAACTCTGAATTGTTTGATCCATTCACATTCAATCCAATTATTGATACGGTTGGATTTATGTCTACCATTTTCAATACAACTTTTAAAATTAAATGCTCAGAGAGAAATCAGTATGAATTTATGTTTGTCTTAAATAGATACAGATACTTTCATGTAGAAATACTTATAGATGTATATATACATTGGTTAGTATACATACATACATCTCCATTCTATCAGCTGCAAAGGCCTAAAAGCAACAAACTTCAGCAGCAACTGGCACCCAGATCTTGGCCTGTAGTATCATTCTCCAATCAATGGAAGAATTCCCTGGAAAAACAGCTGATCCTAGGACTGGGGCAGGAAATATACAAGATGAACCTGGAGGATTTTTGTAGTGTCAGAAAGTAAAGAAATGCTAAAATAATAATAATAATAATATGGGATGCCAAAGGGCTACAGGAACCAGCTGAAAGAGCACCCAATGGCCTAAATTGTAACAATTTGAGTAACAAAATAAATATAGCAGCATTTACAACCTAAAGTATAAAATAAAAATGCACACATCCATACTGATAAAAATAAATTATTGAATAAATAAGTAAATCTGGAGGAATAGACGAATCTCCCATGCAGAAGAATTTTGAATATTTTATTTTGATATTCCACCATTAAGAAAGTAGAATATAACTCCCACTCCTTAAGTCTATGTTGCTCCTAGTAACTTTCTTCCAAAAAGCACGGCATGGAAAGGGGGGAAAAAAGTAACTTTACAGAGCGGAAATCTGACAAACACTACCTCAGCCAAGTGACCAAGGTGACCAGCATCAACACTGGTAAGTCACATTGATGACAGTTTGTACCCTTGATATGATGTGACGAAAATGGCACTTCACCTTTTGCTCTTCCTCCCAAGAGCACATAGAACCCCAGTCTGATCACAATGAAAACATCAGACAAATTCCAACTGAAGGACATTCTACAAAATACCTGACCAGTACTCCTCAAAACTGTCAAAGTCATTAAAACAAGGAAAATCTGAGACATTGTCACAACCAAGAGGAGCCTAAAGGGACATAACTTTTAAATGTAGGATCCTGAATGGGATCCTAGAACAGAAAAAAAGACATTAGGGGAAAACTGAAGAAATCTGAATAAAATATGAACTTCAGACAATAATAATGTATGACTATTGCTTCATTAATTGTGACAAATGTGCATACTAATATAAGATGTTAATAATAGAAATTGGGTACAGGTTATACAGAAACTCTCTATACTATCTTTGTAATAATTTTATAAATCTATAACTGCCCTAAATTTTTTAAATTAAATATTTATCTTGGCTCACTCACTCCTGCATTCATCCACTCATTGAATTTAATTATTTACTGAACATCTGCTACGTCCCAGGCACAGCTATAGTCTCTGGAGATACAAACAGCAAACAAAACTTAGCATGGTTCTTGCTATCAAGAAGCTTATAGTCCAGTGGAAAATGAAACAAAGAAAACTAAGTGATTCTTAAGTCATAGAAGGAATAAGTCATTACTTTCAAAATTAAAAATTATCTTCGTGAGTCTTCATTATAGAGGAAAAAAATCTTTGAGAAGTTAAAGGCCTGGGTTGAACACCACACAATCTGGCAGTTTGACAACCAAGGAGCAGGATTTTCAAAGAGAAGCAAAAGCTCTTAAACCAAATAATGAAATCTCTAGGAGGCGGCCCAGCCTCCCAACCCTAACAGGAACAATTATTCTGAGCCCAGAGTTACATCAGAGGGCCAGGTTGGCTGTTTGCTCTCTGCAAGCCAGATCTGTGCTGGGGGACAAGAGGTGGAGAGGAAGTATCATGCATGGCTAGAGTGCAGCCTCACTGTTGTGCAGGCAGGACAGGTATGTGGACAGCTATGCCCAGGACAGGCTGCACTCCAGCTGCACAGGGATACCTGCAGCCACCCATCCTCCCATTCCTACATGCTACTCATTCACTCTCTGAACACTAATTTTAACACCTACTCCATGCCAGGCCTAGGGTAAGCCCTCCACTGTAAAAAGACCTGATGGGATACATGGATGCCACGTGATATTAGGAAGCAATATTCCAGGCAACAGGAATAACATGTACTTAAGGCCCAGGAGGTAAAGAACACATAAAACCTTCACGACACTTCAGTGTCATGGTTGACACTGAAGTGGTTCAGTGAGGCCAGGGCATGGAGCATGGCTGGCAAACAGCAAGAGAGGGGACCGGAGAGGTGGCAGAGGCCAGATCATGAAGAGCTCTGTGGGTCCTATAAAGAGTTCAGACTTTATCCTGATGACAAAGAGAATCCAAAGAAGGGTTTCAAGCAAAAGATGTGCATGGATGGGGCATATAATCAGATATGGACTTTTACAGAAACCATTCTGCTAGCTGCTGCTCTTGTGTGGAAACTACACTAGACAGGGCTGCCCCGGAGCCAGGGAGATTACATGGCAGAGTCAGAGAATAGAAGGAGGGGATTGGATACCTCGCTGGAGGTAGGAAGCAAAGGAGTGACAGGATTCAGGATGATTTCCGAGTTTCTGGTCTCGGTAAAAACGTGGGATGCCAGAGTGGAGTAATAATGACAATAACACAAATGTGGTGTGTTCCCAGGATGTATCAGGCACCACCAGGAAGTGAATGCTGGTGCCCTGAGGAAAAGTGGGTGTTCTCAGTGACCTAGTATAGGTTCCTACCACGCAAATACTCGTGTTCCCTTCTACATGCATTCCCCAGGCCTTCTGCCAAGCCAATATCGTGGTCAACAGGTAATGATGTATTTAATTATACAAAAGATTTAAAGTAAGTACTCTTTTATAGATATAAAATATAAAAATAATCCCTGATAAGTAGAGCAATTTCTACAAGTAATTTTAACAGTATATGATTCTATATTAAGTAAGCAATATTCTGAAGGTTGTTGGTATCACTAAGTAAACAGTACTTGTTTTACATAAGCAACACACTCACCAAGATAATATCCAGCCAAAGTAAAAACGGAACCAGCATGGGTGTGTTTAGAACTAGTCAGTAATTTCAGAGGAAAAAGCAAGAAGTTGGGTGGGATAGAAGAACAGGGTATGATTGGCCAGTTCATCTCCCAACCTAGGGTAACTTTGGCAGGGAGAGGAAGAGGATTATATAAGATAAGCATAATTGTTGTTAGAGTGTCATGAATTATGAGTGCCTCTGTGGAATTCTCTACTCAGCTAATAGTAGCTCTGCTGTTGAATGACTTTTAATATTTTTGAAGTAGAAAATATACTGAGCCAAATCTATGACTCAATTCATAACAATTAATACATTAAATATACTATACATGGTTTCATGGAATGAGCTATCACCTCTCAATTCTGAAACTCTTCACTTAGAACACTGCTAAGATGTATTTAGATTTCTATCAGTCAGCATCCCTAAAGACTGACACACAAAGCTTCCATTTTGAAATAAAATCGTATTGGCCATGGCTGGTCAACATAAATCCATTTTATTTTAAAAACTGAAGATTGTCTCCACTGACCTTATTAAATTTATAGAAATCTAAAATATCATGTCCATCCCTCTAAGTCAACCCACCATAAACTCACCACCACAGGGGGGAAATCTGGGAAGTGTTAATATACAGATTGACAGAGAACTGTAAACCTCAGTCCATACTTTACTTCATGGTGTTAAATCACTGACCTAAGGTCACACAATACAGCCAAAGGGTAAGGCAGAGACAGAAGCAAGTTGCCTTTTTCCCAGAACACAATTCCTTCACTAAACAAATCCCCATCCCAAACAACAAAACAGGGAGTGAGAACATCTTACAGGCCAAAATTGTAGAGAAAGAAAATTACAGCCATGAAGTAATCTGGCTTTAGTTTTCTCTTGATATTTTGTCTTTCCCTTAATTACTCTAGAAAGTAGTTTCATATAAATGATTAGTATTGTTTGAGTCTAAATATTTTAAGTGAAATAAGAAACTAAAATAATTACTTAGGAAATTTAGGCCAAACTGATCCTCCCACCCAAGTTTTCATTCCAAAAATGCACAAAATTGGCCAAAAAGTGTTTCATGTTTAGAAATGTCTATATGATTTTCTCATTTGGGGATTTAAGAAGAGATTTTTAAAAACTCCATGTACAAGGCAGCCTCCCATGCCTACTCCTTCCCTGATACCAATTTTCCATATTAATAAATAGAGAGAGTCTTGCAGGTTACCAAGCACTCTTACAAGTGTCAGCTCATTCAGCTCTCACAATGACTGTGATGCAGGGAATACTGTCCCCATTAGCAGAGGAAGAAGCTGAGGCCCAAAGAGATTAGGTGATTTGTCTTGGGTTGCTCATCTGGTAAGTGGCACAACACACAAACTCAGCTCTTTTGACTCCAGGGAGTCTCCTTTCCCTACACTGTACTGCCTATTAAAGCTGCTTCATTTTTTTTTCCCAATTAAAGATAATAAAAATCAATACCTACAAATTGTATGTAATTTGCTTATTTATCTGCTGCCAGTACTCTAATGCTTTCCGCTACCAGAGCCTAGAAAAAAGCCTTTCACAGCTTCATTTGCAGAAAGCTTAACATTGAATGTTCCAGAACTATACCCAAAGAATCCTTGGACAATGAAGCAAACACATCTCTAAGTCCACTGCTCAGTATGATCTGCTTCCACTGGCTTTTGATCCATAAGGGTAACTTGGACTTAAGTACTGAATCCAGCGAATCATCAGACATCACAAAGGAGAAAGTGACACTGTGCTCAGGCTGGGCTCGGAAGCTGCAGCGTGGGCCAAAAGCATTGCTAGCCTTGTGCCCACGACCATCTTCCCTAGAACTGCTGCTCTGCCCTCAAACTCCTCCAGCAACCCCAGCGTCTATCAAACACATATCCTTTCCTCTCCAGTCTTCCCCCACCACTCACGCATTCTGAGTATACCCCAGGCCTTGTTATTTACTGTGGTTCCTCAGCCAGCAGCCTCAGCATTACCTGCAAGCTTGTTTAAAATGCAGGATCTGGGCCCCACCCTAGACTTAGAAATTAGAATCTACACTTTCACAAAACCCCCCACTAATTTATAAGAAAGTAAAATTTTAGAAGCACTACCCTAAGAAAAAAGGACAAAGCAAGTGAGCTCCCTCCTCTCTGGTTGCCACACCATCCTATCCTTGGCTCTCAGAAAGGTATTAAGGCCAAATTCAAACCGTCCAGCATCAGCCCACCTGCTCATTTATTCCCCTAGTTTATCCAATTCAGCTAGGTTTTATGGCTTAGTGAAAGAGCTTGGGCCACTTCACACTAAAGTATGAATAGCTAGAAATGCTGACAAACACAGTAGGTTCTGATGGAATGCTACTGAGAGAACACAGTAGTAGCAAGAAAGTTGTAAAGTCAGAAAAACCTGGGTTTGCGACTCAGTTGTCTCAACGATCAGCTGTGGCAAATCTCAGAAGCTTAAATAACTCTCTGAACTTCCGTTCCTGCCTCTATAAAATGAGGATAATATCCATCCTACAAAAGGAGTATGGACAATGCAAAATATCTTGTGTACCACACCTGGCGCATAGTGGGTGCTCTCTTCCTTTTACATGAATGAATCATAACGCCAGGGATCTCAAGATAGTATTGATGCAAATAAATAGCTAGTTGGTGTCCCTCCAGCCAGTGTGGCCACATAGGAGACACTCTGGAGTATGTAAGGATTTCTTGTGACTCATAAAATCTCACCTGCCAATCACCATTAGCCTCGCTACACCAGAAGTCACTCACTGCACACCTCCTGCCTGGTAAGTCATCCTGCACTAACTTATACTTTAGAGTCCTCTGACTCAAAAGATGTTTCCCTTTTGTCCTTGAAGGTAGTGTTTAATCAGCAAATTAAAGGGCCAAAAATAATGGCCAGTGTGAAAGTAGGTTGAGATGTTTAAACTGAGATATGCTCATTTTTAGTACTTAAAGTATCATTTCAGCAATATCACCAAAGTACATGAACTAGAATTTTTATTATTCAATGTAACTGGTAAAAGGGTGCTATACCTGATTTTTAAATTGTCAGTTTGATTATTGACTATACTTGAAGACAATTACCTTTAAAAATCTAAAGTAAAAGACATGAAAATAATTTTTAAAGATAATCCTTAAATTAAACTACATGTTATAAGTTCTTTTCAGAATTAATAATAGGTCATTAATTTTTAAATAAGACAAAAGAGTATAAAACATGAATTTTTAAAATGCACTTAAACAAAATAAAACTTAACATTTTGCCAAACAGTAAAGACCATAAAGCAAAAGGCAACCAGCCACTTGAGAGATTTCCCAACCCATATAACCAACAAAGAAAGTCAATAAGAGAGACAAATCAATAGTGAAGATCAGCAAATAACATGAACATGCAATTCCTGGAAGAGCAAATCCACTGTCCAGTAAACAGAAAAAGATGTGTAACCTCACTAATAGGGAAAATGCAAATTAAACAACAAAGAAACTACCACATTACACTTCTGGGATAGGCAAAAAATGTTGAAGTGTAACATTACCAAGTATGGAAAAGGATATGTCATAACACAAACATCTATATCCTGCTGGCAGGATTATAAACTCATGTGACCACTTGGGAAAGCAATCTAGCATTACCTAGTAGCTTGAGAATGGCCACAACCTGTGCCCCAGGAATTGCACAAGTGTGCTTTATATACTCTAGAGCAATGTTTTCCAAAGTGCCATTGCTGACCAACAGTAGCAGCAGCACCTGGGAGCTTGTTAGAAATGCAAATTCTACAGCCCCAGCCCAGGCTTAATGACTTAAATGGGGGTGTTTTAAGAAACCCTCCAGCAGATTTGGATACATGGTAAAGTTTAACACATTAACTGCCATGTGAGTTGTATTTAACTCACGCTAGTTTTGAGTCCAAGGCCTCATGAAGCAAAACCTGGGCAAAACCCTGCAGTTGGTTTGTGAAAATCTTACTTGTTGATATTCTTATTGTTACAATTAATATTGATAAATTAATTCTAAAAACATGAATTAAATGAATAGAATAAATTTCATTTTTCATTAAATTAGAAAGGATCATTTTATTTTTGAAGTTTTTATTCTGTTTTCATAATAAAACACTATGGCCCCAAGGAAAAATTTTTTTTTCTAGTGTGGTAGTCAACGTGTTAAGAACCAATAGGGAAACTTCACACATCAGTTCTCCCCTGTTCCAACAGGAGATTGTGTCAGAAGGATCCTAAGGACATTGTCCTTGATAACATTCTCTAGATAGTGTCTGGCAGACCTTGGTTTACTAGTCCAGTGTCACTTGAGAGTCAAGGGACAATGTGCAAACAATCCTATTTCCTCAAATGGACACATTGGCACAGAGATACACACATAGATGTATGTATGTATAAAAATAAAGCATTTAAAACCCTCTAAACACCTAACAATAGAAGAATGGATACAATGGTATATTACGCAGCAGTTAAAATAAATGAAGTGGATATAGATGTATCAGCAGGGATAAATCTTGAAAATATAATGCTTAATGAAAAAAGGCAAGCTGCAGAATGACAACTATAGTATGATACCATTTAATATTAAGTTAAAATCTCACCCCAAAAAAACTATCTTATTTATGGATAAATAAATATACACTTGTACAAAAACATCAAGGATGTATAACTGGGAATTATATCCACTGATCTCAAGAGAATGTCTGTGGACAATAAACGAGAGGAAAGGGATGGAGGAGGGGCACAAAGGCAGCATCAAGTGTAAGATTTTATCTTTTAAAAATCTGTCAATTTTTTAAAAAGTAAAAGTGTAATATTTGTTAAATCTAGGTTGGGATAAAAGACATTGCATATGTTATTCTGTATACTCTTCTGGATATTTAAACTATTTTACGATAATTGTAAAATTTAAAAGTTGTTCCTTATACTTGTGAATATTAGACAACCTTATTTCTGTATAAGAAACCTTTCAAAACAACTGCCTCAAGAGGCTTTTAAAAATTGATTCTTTGTGACATCTAGTGGTAGCAGAAATAGTTATAATTTAATACATGATTAGAAATAAACTTGATTCAGTGTATTATTAATAATCTGAATATTTGGTTTAATTTTATTTTCACAAAACAATTAATTTTCAAAAGCTTATGCTTTTGTATTTTATTTGCTGTTTTCGATGGTCTATACCTGAATATTTTTAATGAGGATGACACTTTGGAGTAAGATTATTATCTTGTAAACATTAATTATGTGGCTCAGCTGCTGGCCTCCTGAAAAATGTATCAATTATGTCAGTTCTAGTATCCCCCAAACAGGCGGCCTCCTGCTGTCCCACTCTCTGGGTCAGTGAGAGCAACCAGAAGAAGCTCTGAGCTTCTCCTTTACACCCTGCTACACACCAGCTGGCCAGGTGTCCCTCCCACCCCAGACCTGCACCTCTGCCCGACCTCTAAGCTCTCAATGCCCCACCATTGTTCTGTGACCCAGGCTTTTCCTTGTCCTTCACCCCCATGCAATCAACTGCCAAGTCCATTTATGAAATGTGTCCCCCCATCACTTGTTTTCCTTACATCCTCTACATCTGCGGTCCCCAACCCCTGCACTGTGGGCTGGTACTGGCCCATGGCCTGTTAGGAAGTAGGCTGTGCCTCACCGTCTGAACTCAGCACCACCCTCCCCTCACCCACGACACCCCACCCCACCCCACCCCCGGTCCACGGAAAAACTGTCTTCCATGAAACCAGTCCCTGGTGCCAAAAAAATTGGGGACTGCTGCTCTACTTATTGTGAATGACTTGAGAGCAGGGACCATGTTTTGCACATATGTTCCCCAAAAAAACCTAGTGCAATGCTTGGCATACAGTAGGTACATAATAAATGGTCACTAAATTACTTCCCACTGCCATAACCTAGGTTCAGACCTTCAATACCTTAAGCCTAGACTGTTTCAACAGCATCCTAATCCTAAACCATCCTAAATACCACCAATGAAGCATCTAAAAACAACTCTTTGGAACATAACACCACTTTCTCCATCCTCCACTCCCAGTGTTTTCAATGTGCAATTCTCATCTCTAGTCCCATTGACAGCAAATATCATCTAAACATCTTAGCTTAGAATTTAATATGCTTCCACGTCTGGCTGACTTTCCTGAACTTCTCTCTCACTACATCCCTGCACACATCAGCTATTCTTCAAGCACCCTACAGGCATTCCCACCTTTATTTCTCTGTACACATTTTTCCTCCTGCTCACCCATGATCAATTCTGTGCCTTTGTTTTTTGTTGGATTTTGTTGGGTTTTATTAGCTTTGGTTTAGTCTTTCACTTCCATGAAGCTCTATGTGACCTCTCTCCATGTAAAGTTAATCATACTAACTACCAAACTGGTCATTCGAACCATTCATGATTATTTATCTTCTTTCATGTGCCCTTGCTCACCACCTGGAAGCATGCTTCTCAATGGTACTGACCACCTCTCACACCAGTCTGTGCATTCAGAATCTAGCTAAGTCCTCAGAGGGGAGCCAAGTAAAGAGATTTGTTAAAATGAGCAAAATTTGGCAAAGAGTGAATGCCCATTGATTGCAATTGGTATAAACCCACAAAACCTTTGATCTGGAAGGCAGCTGGGAAGGCACCACATGATTCTAAGGAGTGTGTTAAGCTGATCTCCTATAGGTTGACAAGGGGCTGGGGACAGTGACATCAAGAAAGTGACTAGTTAAAAGCCTATCGCCTGTGGCTTCAGAACTTGAGAGGAAGTGGAGCAAGTATTAGTCTAGTAGCGTGGCAACCACAGAAGAGTGAAGGACGACTCCCACTGATTGCAAACTGGGACACTTGGACAATAATGAAGCTACCTATGATACCAAAGAAGCAAAGAGGAGAAAAAACTTCTAGGAAGTTAAAGTCAACTCTGTTTTATAGATAGCTACTTTTTCATGCTCTCGGTATATCCAAATACATTCAGTAGTTATATGTCAAACCATGTCTAAAGAACTAAAGGAAAGTATACGGATGACATTTTACCAAAGAAAAAACATCAATGAAGAGAGAAAAATCATAAAAGGAAAACAAATAGAAATTCAGGATCTGAAAAGTACAATGACTTGTGTGATATATTTATAAGAGGGACTCAACAGTAGATCTCAGCTGGCAGAATAATGTATCAGTGACTTTAAAAATAGGTCAAATAAGATTATCCCTTCTGAGAAACAGAAAAAAAAAAAGCGAAAAGAATAGAGCCTCAGAGACCAGTGGGACACCGTCAAGTGTACCAACATATGCATAACAGAGTTGCAGAAGGAGCAAAAAGAATATTTGAGGAAATAATGTCCCACAACATCCCAAATTTGATGAAAACATTAATCTACACAAGAAGCTCAATTAACTTCAAGTAAGATAAACCCAAAGAGATGCACAATGAGACAAATCATAATCAGTTTATCCAAAGACAAAAGCAAAGAGTGACTTTTCAGGGCAGCAAGAAAGAAGTGACTAATCACATACAAGGGATCCTCAATTAAATTAAGAGCTAATTCCTCATCAAAAACTTTGGAGGACAGAAGGCAGTGGATGGTGAAAGAGATACTGACAATCAATAATTCTATATCCAGCAAGATCATCCTTCAACAAATGAATGAGAAATGAGACATTCCCAGATTAACAAAACTATAGAACTCATTGCTAGCAGCCTTGCCCTATAAAAAATGCTAAAGGAATCCTTCTGGCTGAAATAAAAAGACAATAAACAGTAACTTGAATTCCCATGAAAAAATAAAGAGCATCAGTAAATGTAATTGTGTAGGTAAATAGAAAAGGCAAGATAAATTTTTGTTTGTGATTTTTTTCTCCTATCTTTTTCTTGAATTTCTTTTATTTTTTAAGTTGACAGATAACACAGTATGTGTTTATCATTGTACAACATGACGTTTTGAAATATATATACATTATCAAATAGTTAAATCTAGCTAATTAGCAAATGCATTACCTCACATAATTTTCATATTTGTGGTGAGAGCACTTAACGTCCACTCTCTGCATTTTTCGAGAATATATCATCATTAACTATAGTCACCATGCTGTACAATAGATCTCTTGAATTTATTCCTCCTATATAACTGTCATAATGGATCCTTTGACCAACATCTCCCCATCCCTCCCTCCTGCCTAACGACCCCAGGCTCTGGTAGCCATCATTTTGCTCTCTACATCTATGAGGTTAACATTGTTAGATTCCACAAATGAGTGTGTTCACGTGGCATTTGTCTTTCTGTGCCTGGCTTATTTTCCTTAACATAATGTCCTCTGGGTTCATCCATGTTGTTGCAAATGACAGGATTTCGTTTTTCATGGCTGAATAGTGTTCCATTGCATATATACGAGGGATGTTGGAAAGTATCCAGCCATTATTAATATAATGAGAACATATTGCATGGCTGGATGCTTTCTGGACCACCCTCACAAACCACATTTTCTTTATCCATTCATTCTCTGATGGAACCTTAGGTTGATTCCATGTCTTGGCTTTTGTGAATAATAATCAGCTACTGTGCAGTGAGCATGGGAGTGCAGGTATCTCTTCAACATACCGATTTCTTTCCTTTGGATATATAATAGTGGTGGGATTGCTGCATCATATGGTAGCTCTATTTTTAATTTTTTGAGGAACGTCCATACTATCTTCCATAATGGCTGTACCAATCTACATTCCCATCAACAGTGTATAAAAGTTTCCTTTTCTCCACATCCTGGCCAACACTTGCTATCTTTTGTGTTTTTAATAATAGCCATTCTAACTGGAGTGAGGTGATATGTCATTGTAGTTTTGGTTTGCATTTCCCAGATGATTAGCGATGTTGAGCATTTTTTTCATATATCTGTTGGCCAATTATGTCTTCTTTTGAGAAATGTCTATTCAGTTCCTCTGCTCATTCTTAATCGGATTATTTTCCTTGCTATTGAGTTGTTTGAGTTCCTCATATATTTTATTTTGTATATTAACCCCTTAGCAGATGTATAGTTTGCAAATATTTTCTCCCATGCTGTAGGTTGTCTTTTCATTCTGTTGATTGTTTCCTTGGCTGTGCAGAAGCCTTTTAGTTCAACGGGATCCCATTTACCTATTTTTGCTTTTGTTGACTGTGCTTTTGAGGTCTTATCCAAAAAAATCATTGCCCAGACCAATGTCATGAAGCTTTTCCTCTATGTTTTCTTCTAGTCATTTCAGGTCTTACATTTAAGTCTGTAATCCATTTTGAGTTGTAATCCATTTGAGTTGTATGTAGTCCTATCTTATTTAAAAGACAACTGTATAAAGCAATAATTATAAATCTGTGTTGATAGGTATGCAAAGTATAAATATGTGATTTGTATGACAATAATAGCACAAAGGAAGAGGAAGAAATAGAGCTATATATGAGCAAAATTTTTGTAAATAATTGAAATTAAATTGGTATTAATTAGAATTAGATTTATAACTTAACATGTTATTTGTAATCCCTAAGAAAATAACAAAAAATATACTTGAAAAAAGACAACAGAATTAAAATGATACACCACAAAATACCTAACACAAAAAAGGTACTAATGGAGGAAGAGAGGAACAAAAAGATATAAGACATATAAAAAATAGAAAACGGCAGATAAAAATCCTAACTTACCAGTAATCACATTTAATATAAATGGATTAAACACTCCAATCAATCAAAAGGCATAGATTGGCAGCATGAATGCCCACAAATATATACTTTGTATTCAAAGACACAAACAGATTGAAAGTGAAAGGATAAAGAAAGATATTTCATGCAAAGAATAACCAAAATAGAGCTGGAGTGGTTATACTAAAATCAGACTTTAAGACAAAAACACTTTGCTAGAGACAAAGAAGAGCATTTTATATGATTAAAAGGCTAATCCATCAAGAAGCCTGTCTTCCATCCCAGCCCTCCATGATGGTGCCCCCTCAGCCTGTGACCAAGGCCTGGAAGACACTGTACTCCCCGTCTCCCATAAACACTCTTGCCTGGGTGGACATGCATGCAAGTCATCCATGCTGGGGGCACAGTGCCTGGAAGGCGCACTGACACAGAAGTCATCTCTCCAGGGCCCCTGGGACTTTTTTCTCAAAAATGTACAGAACTGGTAAGGCAGAATAACATTTCTTTCTAATGAAATTAATACTTTTCCTACTATTTATTCCCTTTTTCTCTTCCTATTTATCTTAGTCCATTTTATGTTGCTATTACAGAATACCACAGACTAGGTAATGTATAAAGAAAAGAAATTTATTTCTTACAGTTCTGAAGGCTGGGAAGTCCAAGGTCGAGGGGCCACATCTGGTGAGAGGCTTCCTGTTGCGTCATCCCAAGGTAGAAGGTGGAATAGCGAGAGAGCAGGAGGGGCCAAACTTGCTTTTATAACAAGCCCACCCTCATGCTAACTAACCCACTCTTGCCACAGCGACATTAGTCCATTTGTGTGGGCAGAGCCCTCATGACCTAATCACCTCTTTAAGGTCCCACCTTTCAACACTGTTGCATTGGGGATTAAGTTTCCAACACATGAACTCTGGGAGACACATTCAACCATAGTACCATTTAAGCAACTGGGCTGTTCTGTTCTCACTGCCTCAGGAAAAGTATATTATAAACATAAATAAAATCTAAAAACAGAGGAGTCTATTTCTGGCATTTGTGTTTTCATACACGTGGCTTTAAGAACAGAAAGGACACACACCATAGACTTAGATTTGGAATAATTTTGTAAAGGAAGTAAGGTTCTCCCCAAAACCCAAGTATAGACCTGAAACTTCAAAGCCACCAAGAGTGTGTGGCCTGTATCCAGTGAGATCTTCCCTTCAACAGTTGCCCCAGTATTTGAGCTTACTGATTGTTCTGGAAGACACTCTGCTTCTTCGCACCCCAAAACTTTGTTTGGTCCCATTTGATTCACTCTATGTGGAAACTTCCTACAACATCCCTGGACTTCATAGACACCAAAGAGGAAGAGGGGACCCTGGACACCCAGCTGGGCAGAGAGGTTCATCCACATCTGTTCCTGGGTGTGGATGAACAAGCTAAGCTGGAGAAAAGTCCCCACCAGGAGAGTGGTGAAGCACCCCTTCCCCATACCAGCCCCATCACCTAATACTCCTGAGCCCTGCACAGCGGTGGCCTCATTCACATCTCACAGACCAGCAACTTGCCTCTCAGGCAGTCTTGCTCAATGCAGATGCACACATTATGTCAGCTTGTCTCCCATTTGCCCCTTTTGGTCACTTCAGCAAACTCTCCTATTTTCCCAATGGAATCATACAAATAACCAGTTACACTAGGGCATCCAAAACAGTATTTTAAGGCTACCCTTGAAGCCCATTTGTAAAGCTGACTTTAGAGGAAAAAAAGAAGTAGAGTTCAAGTTTGGAGGAAAAAAAATACAAACTGGGGACCTCATGATTTGAAACTTGAAACAAGCATAAAAATTTATTGCTCTTAGGTTGGTTGTTCCTACAAATCTTGATCAATGTTTAATGCAACCTAAAAGCAAAATAAAAAGTAAATTTACTTTAATACAATTAGCACTGTGAAAAGGTACAAGCCAAAGAAAACAGAGTTTAGGTAATTTCTATGTGACTATGGGAATGAAGCTTTTTGAGAGTTTCAGACCATTTCAAATAATATTCAAATAGCATATGATCATAAATTATGTTCTCGAGGTAGTTATTATCCAATCCTTTCTTCTATTTCTCTTGCTGTGCTTTCTCATCCTTGTGAGGTCCTCTTCCTGTGGCCTCCCCTTAAACGTTGGGATTTCTAAGGGTTTCTCCCTGAGCCCGCAGGCCTGCACACCCTGCACACTCTCCTAGGTATTGACTCGCTCCCCTTGTGTCATTTAGCATATATACCCACAACCAATGAATTTGTATCTCTTGCCTGGACCCCTTCCCTCTCCTCTAGCCCCACACCACAGTCAACTGGTCTCTGGCCATTTTCACCTGCACATCTCAGAGCCGCCTGAAAGGCAACATCTCTACAACGAGCCATTGTTTTCAAAAAACCTACTTCCTCTTCTTGTATTCATCAACTTATCAAATGGTAACGCTCCTAGCTCATTTGCCCAGGGAAGAAATTTGGGCTTTCTCCTGACGCCCTCTCTCCCTTATCTTGTGAGCCAATCTCGAATCCACTCAGTTCTCTCTGGTCCCTGCTGTCTAACCCTGGCCATCTTGCACCCGGATGACGGCAACAACCTCCTAAGTGGTCTCTCTTTTCCACTCCTGCCCCTCTCCAATTCTATCTCCACCTTATAAAAACAGATCCAATCCTTAAATCTGTTCAATAAGTCCCAAGGCACTCAAGCCCACAGCCCCCAGCAACGCAGGGAACCCGTGTGAGCTGGCCTTCCTCCACCTCTCCAGCTGTCAATCACACTTTCTCCTAGCTCCACGCAACCCAGCCATAGTGCTCGGCTATTTCAGTTCCATGAAAGCATCTTGCTCTCTTCTGCCTCTGGGCTCATCTCAGGCTAATCTCTTGAGCTTCACCTCCTCAGGAAGATTCGTCCAGACTAGATCAGGTCTCCCTTCTCCATCCCTCAGAGCACCTTTCCCACTGGCCCATGCCCTTAATGATTTTACACAGTGACACATCATAGCAAACATTTAATAAAAATTTATTCACAACTGACTAGCACCGAGTCCATCCAGCTCCACTTTCTGAACAGCCCGTGAAAACAGCATTTGCTCCAGGCCGTCGATGTCTTGTCTCTCTAGGTTACTACCGTAGCCTCCCAGCTGGTCTCCTCAGACCTACTTTTCCACTCTCTTCCCCTCGCTGTAGCCAGATGGCCTTTCTAACATACAGTTCTGAACACATCACTCCACTGCCTTTGGGATAAAATCCAAGCTCCTGAGCAGGAATGGTCCCTGCTTTCTCCCCGGCCTCAGCCCACAATCCTCCCTGCCTCACTCCCTCCAGACCCCTCCTATCCATGTCTTCACATGTTCTGTGCCGTCTGCCTGGAACACTATCCTCAGCCTCCCACGCCACCACTGAGTAACAAATCATTGACCTTCTCCAGGAAGCCTTTCTTGACCAAGTTTCCTTGACTGTGCCGGCTGCCCCACCTTGCCAGCACACACTGACTAAAGTCACCCACTCTACCCCACCTGCTGATATGGCTCAATTATTAATATCCTCCTTCCATCCTGAAAAGCATACTAGTTTGGACAATAAATTACCTGGTTGCTCTAACAATGACTATTAAATGCTTGTCTAATTGTCTGTTTCCCCCCTGGACAGTAAACTCCACAAGGTCAGAACTATCTGTCTTATTCACAACAGCATCTGGCACAGTGCCTGGCACATAGAAGACATGTGTTTGTTAAGTAAACAAATGTACTTACATACTGTAAAAGCATGCACTATCATTAGGATATTTATTTTGTTCTAGGGTTTGCTACCGAGAACCAAAATGGTAGCCCCCCAAATTTAAAGATTATATATTTCACAAATGAATTTAAAAACACATTTTGGGGAGGTTTTGCAATTTTCAAAGTCTAAATTATAGATACAGATATGCCAGTGACACACTTCACAAAAAGGCAGAATGCCAGTTAGGAATATGGTCAGCAGCCAGGGAACTGGTTTTCAGTCTATGAAGCAAGAGGCCCATTTGTCAACCAACCCTGGCCTCATTTTCCCTAGGCTTTACCTAAGTTTTTAAAAAAATCTGATTTTTACAAAGCATTTTGATACTTACATCAGATAACATTGGCTCATCAAGTTCTTCCACTCTGCTCAAGTTAGGTGCTCCGTATCGATCACTGATTTCAGCCAGTGTTTTGCCTGAGTCTGGTGTTGCCTCCTACAATCATAAAATTCATTTTTACTTTTAAATGCCTTCAAAATTATGAGCCAAGCACAGTGGCTCAAGCCTGTAATCCTAGCACTCTGGGAGGCTGAGGCAGGAGGATCACTTAAGGTCAGGAGATCAGCCTAAGCAACAGTGAGACCCCATCTCTACAAAAAATTTAAAAAGTAGCTGGGTGTGGTGGTGTGTGCCTGTAGTCCTAGCTGCTTAGGAAGCTGAGGCAGGAAGATCACTTGAGCCTAGGAGTTTGAGAGGTTGCAGTGAGCTATGATGATGCCATGGCACTCTAGCTGGGCTGACAGAGTGAGACTCTCTCTCTCAAAAAAAAATTACCTTCAAAATTAATGCATTACTTTTCTTTGAATTTTGATAAAAAATTTCTAAATTACATCAAAATGCAGCATCGTTAATTAATGGAATTAACCAATACCTGTTAATGACAAGAGAATTCTAGTAATAAATGCTAAAACTTATTTAAAAAACATGCAAAAATTCAAAATAATTATAAGTAGTTATGTGTTCAATACCTCAGGATGTTCTAGTTTTTAAAAATACAAACACAAACTGAATGCCCAATTTTTATTCACTTTGAGATTTTGCTTCAAAGCACGTATTTAGGACTTGTTATTACTGGAATATATATTTGGATTACCTGTTTTTATAATATCCTTATTAAAAATTTAGCTACTGATGCATCAAAATTAAACTTTACATTCCAGAATACTCATTCATTTCACAGAACATAGAATAACATTTTCTTCTCACCTCTGAATGTAAAGTGTCTTCACTCTTAGCCATATTTTCCATATTCATTCTCATCTCCTACAATATATAAAAATGAAAAAAATATTTAGAATACACTTCATTTTGATTCTATGTTTAATTTTCAAGCATTTTTATTTTTACATAATGCTAGGATCAATTTAAAGCAAAAATGCTATCACTCTGTAAGGACTGATATAAATACACTTATCACAAAACTGCGATCATAGTCTCATTTAATACTCTAATAGAAGACAACCATGTTTTATATGTAAAACTTACAAATAAAACTTTTATAAAAATGAAATGGACTGAAACATTTAAACGGAACCCAAATGATTCACAACTGTGAAAAGTGACAAAATAAGAATTCTGATAAATTCTTAGAACAAGAAATTTTAAAGAGAACTTGCATGTGAGTTTTGCACGTAGTAAGAAAGAAGTAAGTATTTCTGACGGCACTAATCTGGCCCAAGTCACTATCGAATGCATAAATCTTCCCCGTAGTACCTGAGCGCTGCCCTCTATGATACTCTGGGCACTGCAGTAGCAGTGTACTGCCCAACGTGGCAGGCCTCTTTCTGAATGTGAAGATGTTCTTCCAGCCAAGCCAAGCCTTGTCATGGTATCCACCTTTTCATTCTAAGGCAGCAGGGTGATCTAACTGATCCTTAGCTGATTTGTTCTGGCTGGTGGAAGATTAGTGATCTCGTGATCATACGTATGGTAACTCTAATTACAGGGACGTATATGGCACTGTTTTCCTAAGACAAGTCCGTTTTCCTGGTAACTTCTTATCCCCGTATCCGCAGGGGTATAGTGGGAACGCCCATGTTCTTATAGGACCATGTCCCCCAGACACAGGGATGGATGTTTCACACAAACTAAACCAGTCAGAATCCTTCCCCAAGACTCTTTTCTTAACTGGAAACAAAAAATAGAATCTATCCCTCTTAGATGGTAGGAGCCATAGCATTATGAGATTTAGGAGCCATGAAGGACCCTGTTTCTCAACAACGAGGAGTCAACCAGGCCATAGTGACAGAGACTGAAACTGACCACCAGAGGGCAGCAGAGGTGAGAGCCTGGTAGCCTCTGATTTCTCTTGCTCCCAAAGGTCTTGGGGGGCCCAATTGTACCAGAGTCCTTCACCATTTATATGTTAAACCCTTTCTTCAAACCAGGATCATTCAAGTAAATTTCCTTTTGCAAGTGATAGTTTAAGCTGTGTGTCAGCAGCCACAAGAAGGCCAAGGCAAAGACATGAATGGACTCATCTCTAAGCAATGGGTGAAGCAGGGGTACTTCGTAGCAGGGGGGAGGTGAGGGATGATAAACCAGTAGGAATATGAATTATTAAACTTACTGTGACCTTGGTCACACAGGCTGATGATGCCTGGAGATAATGAAATAACATGAATGCAACATCCTGGAACTGCAAAGCAGAGACAGATCCTTCCTACAGACTTCTAAGCATTCACATATAGCTATCAGGACATCTCAATAAAAAATACTTTAAATTCCCTTATTTTGATCATTGCCTTCTTGATATGTTCCCGTTTTTCCTCTCCTCTTTCAACTTAGATCACTGAATTGTTTTAATTTTATGGGTACATAGTAGTTGTACATACTTATTGGGTACATGTGATATTTTGATACAAGCATACTGTGTGTCATGATCAAGTCAGGGTAATTGAGATATCCATCACCTTAAACATTTATCATTTCTTTGTGAATCTTAGAGAAATAGGATGCTTAAATGTGTATGTTCATATATGCATATCCATATGCTCCTCTTACACTCAGACTCAGAAAATATCAGCATTTGTATTTTTCAAAAGTATGTATAGGGCTTTGAATTTATCCTTTGAAATCTTTTTTTTTTAATTTAATTCACCCTTCACCCTTTTTTTAATTGCTTTAAATAATGATGTTCTCATTGAAGCACTAATAAACATACTGAACATATTCTATAAAACCTGCTTCTCTTCTTAATTTTAATTTTTTTTTTTCAATTTAATGAAATAAATAATGGAAGCAGCATTTGAGTAGGAGATAGTAGCTATAAACTCAGTCAACCAGAAGTTTGGTCTATGTGACATATACTTTTTGGATACCAGGAAATACTGGTCAAACTAGGGCCTTGACATTATTCAGACACAATCAATGAAGATGGGCTTTTTTGAAAAAAGTTAGTGCACAGTTTATTTTAATGAAAGGCATGAAAAATACACATAAAAACATACTTTAAAATGTAAATTACTGTTAATACATCTAACATGAAGAGATGTACTATTGTCTCAGAGATCTGAATATCCTCAATATTATAAAGAACTTAAACTTCCACATCAGCTACCATAATTAGGAATAGCTAGCTTTTGACTAAAACGTTGAGGGTATCACTATTAGAGAACTCTTCTGCTCACAAAGAAGTCTCACATACATGATCACAATTGATCATCACAACAATCCAATGAGATTTTGTTAATAATATTATACTGCTATCCCTACTTTTGAAACAGGTAAACCAAGAATGAAAAAGGTTAAGAATCTGTTTAAGGTACACAGCTAATGCGTGACAGGTCTTTAGATTATAGATTCCATGATTTTTCTGCTATAACAGCCGGAAGAAACAGTTTGAGGATTCCAAGAAGTTTTAAATAAAACAGACATTTATAAAACTTCAAATTACCTTCTCTAATTGTTCTTGAGCTCTCTGTAGTTCTTCTATTCTCTGTTTCTCTTTTTCTTGCATTTCCAACTCCAGCTGGAATGCCAGCTGTTGCTGAATATTCAGAAATACATGTCATATTATAGGCAAATTAATTGTAAGATAATTAAGTTTATACCCACCTAATTTTAGAAACTTACAAAAATAAATGGTCACAGCCACCTAATACTGTAGGTTTCTACAAATGTTTTCTGAAGCATAAAATTTTACAAAGGAAGCTTCCTTAATTGCTAATTGCAGAAAGCATAATTTGTACAAAATCAAGTCATTTTCTCTGTTCTTGAAGTTACAAATGAGATTACAGTAATTTTCTCAGACAAAACCTCTTTAAGCATAGATGGGTCTTCATACGGCCAAACCTTGGTTGTAGAACAGTGGGTCAGAAAATCTTAAGAATATTGTCTGAAATCATGGATAACCAACAATATATTTGGTCCCAACTCAATATATATGTCACACTGCTAGGGGTCAGCAATAAGGTCTGTTTTTGTATAGCCCATGAGCTAAGAATGGTTTTCACATTTTTAAATGGCTGGAAAAAAATCAAAAGAAAAATATTTCATGACACAAAAATTATATGAAATTCAAATTTCAGTATCCTTAAAGTTGTATTGAGACACAGCCATGCTCTTTTGCTTATGTATTGTCTATTGTCTATTTCTGCTTTTGCACTACAACAGCAGACTGGAGTAGTTGCAATAGAGACCATAGGTGGCGCTCTCATCACTTTGCACTGCAGCTCAGTAGCACACAACAAATCAGTGACATCGTTGTAACAGCGTTTGGAGTGCTACAGTATCACCATACCCTGACATTTTAAAAATTATATTCATCATATCAAAACAAGAAGTGAACTCAGAATGTCGCACTTTTAAGGCAAAATGGAGTGTACATTATTTTGTTATCAAATTAAATGGCAAAATATGGTTTTTATGATACAATGACACTGTGCTAAAAGAAAACAATAAGCATCAACATTACCAGACTAACAGCATTACCAGACTAACCACTCATCACAATATTCCCAACTTACATGAAAGCAAAGGTCAGAAAAATTAGAAAATTTAAAACAGAATTATCACAGAAGAATTTCTTCACAAAAATTAAAAATAAAAATAAGACTGCAACAAAAGTAAGCTTCCAAGTAGCTGATGTGTTATCCAAGCAAGGAAAGACATTTACAAATGGTGAGTTAATTAAAACATGTTTGATATCAGGGGCCAAAAAAAATGTGTCCAGAAAAAAATAAGCTTGTTTCAGATTTTAGCCTTTTGGTAAGAACAGTTGTTCAAAGAGTTGACATTGGGAACAACATCAATAGTCAATAAAAAAACAAGACAAATGATTTTGAGTGGTTTTCCTTGGCTCTTGATGAGTAGAGCTCCCAACACTGCTCAGCTGTGTTTATTTAAAGAGTTGATGCTGAGTTTGAAATGATTAAAGAACCAGCCTCTACAAATAGTCTTCATAGAACAACTGCAAGCAAGAATATTTTCAAAGAAGTTGAGAAACACTAATTCAACACAACTGAAGTGAAATCTGCTAAGATATGTTATAACTGATGGTGATAAAAAAATACGTGTGCAGGCCGGGCGTGGTGTCTCACACCCATAATCCGAGCACTCTGGGAGGCCAGGGTGGGAGGATTGCTCAAGGCCAGGAGTTCAAGACCAGCCTGAGCAAAAGCGAGACTCTGTCTCTAATAAAAATAGAAAAATTAGCCGGGCATGATGGTGTGTGCCTGTAGTCCCAGCTACTTGGGAGGCTGAGGGAGGAGGATCACCTGAGCCCAGGAGTTTGAGGTTTCAGTGAGCTATGATCACGCCACTGCACTCTAGCCAGGGCAAAGAGTAAGACCTTGTCTCAAAAAAAAAGGCAAGAGTAAGACCTTGTCTCAAAAAAGAAAAAAAAGTGTGGAATAGAAAAAGGATAAGCTGAAAAAATTTGCAAACTTGTGAGAAAATAGAGTATTTAAAGCCTGTGAGTATTCATCATATTATTCAACAGCAGCTACTCTGCAGAAAATATTTGAATCTATCATGTATTATTGAGCCAGCAGTGTCAACCGTGACCTTCATTCACTCTTGTAAACTTGACCATCATCAGTTGTGAATTGCTGTCAAAAACAGAAGCTGAATATATCCTGGACTTGTCCTACCACACAGCAGTTCCATGACTTAACAGTGGTAATACTTGATTGTGAATTTTTGAGCTCATAGCCAAGTTTTAATTTTTTTTATTGTGTAAATTTAAGGTGTATACAACATGATGTCCAGATATACATGTATAGTGAAATGATTACTACAGGTAAGCAATTTAACATACTCACCATCTCACATAGTTACTTTTTTATGGTAACAGCACCTAAAACCTACTTTCTTAAAATTTTTCCAATGTACAATATAATAGTATTCACTATAATCCTCATGTTGTACCTTAGATCTCTATATTTACTCATCCTACATAACTGCATTTTGTGCCTTTTGATCTACATCTCCTCATCCTCCCCTCCCACCTCCAACCCCACCCCACCTCTCGTAACCACCTTTATTTTCTGTGTCTATGTATTCAACTTTTTTTTAATTTTAGATTTCCACATATAAGAGAGATCATGCAGTATTTTTCGTTTTGTGTCTGGTTTATTTCACTTAACATAATGTCCTTCAGTTTCTTCCATGTTGTCACAAATGGCAGGAACTCCTTTGTTAAAGCTGAATATTGCTTTATATATACATATATATGTGATACATAGATGGGAGATATATACATATATGATATATATGAGACAGATAGATATACAGATATCGCAATTTCTTTATCCAGTAAACTCTTGACGAACATTTAGGTTGTTTCTGTTATCTTGGCTATTGTAAATAATGCTGCAATGGACATGGCAGTGTAGATAATCTCTATGAGGTGCTGGGCTCGTTTCCTTTGGGTATATTCCCAGATGAGGGATTGATGGGTCATAGGGTAGTTCTATTCTCAACTTTCTGACATACCTCTGTACTGTTTCATGTAATAGCCGCACCAGCCTATTCTCACCAGCAGTGCACAGAGTTCCTGTTTCTACACCTTCACCAACACTTGTTACCTCTTCTTTTTTTGATGACAGCTGTCCTAACAGGTGTGAGGTGGTATCTCATAGTGATTCGATCTGATTTTCTCTGATGACTAGTGATATTGAGCATCTTTTCACTGTTGGCCATTCTTCTGTCTTCTTTGGAGAAATCTCTATTCAGGTCTTTTGCCCATTTTTTAATTGGGTTACTCTTTTTTTTGTTTTTTCTTTTTGTTTGTTTGTTTGTTTTTGCTATTGAGTTTGAGCTCCTCATATATTTTGGATTTTAACCCCTTATCAGATATATGGTCCACAAATATTTTCTCCCAATCCATAGGCTGCCTTTTCATTTTGTTGATTGTTTCCTTTGCTGTGCAGGAGCGTTTTAATTTGATCCACTCCCACTTGTTCATTTTTGCTTTTGTTTCCTGTGCTTTTGCTGTCATATCCAAAAAAATCATTGCCGAGACCAATGTCAAGGAGCTTTTCTCATACTATGTTTTCTTCTAGGAGTTTTATAGTTTCAGGTCTTACATTTAGGCCTTTAATCCATTCTGAATTGATTTTTGTGTATGTTGTAAGACAAGGGTCCAGTTTCATTCTTGTGCATGTGGATATCCAGTTGTCCCAACACTATTTATTAAAAAGACTATCCTTTCCCTATTGTGTCTTCTTACAGCCTTGTCGAAAATTGACTGCATATGCTTGAGTTTATTCCTGGTCTCTATGTTCTGTTCCATTGTTCCATGTGTCTGATATTATGCCAGCACCATATTGTTTTAATTACTGTTGCTCTGTGATATAATTTTGAATCAGGTAGTATAATGCCTCCAACTTTGCTTTTCTTTCTCAGGATTGCTTTGGCTATTCAGAGTCTTTTGTGGTTCTATATAAATTTTAGAATTTTTTCTCTCTTTCTGTGAAGAACGTCATTGGAATTTTTGTAGGGATTAAGTTGAATCTGTAGATTGCTTTAGGTTGTATAGACATTTTAAAAATATTAACTCTCCCAATCGATGAAAATAGAATACCTTTCCATATATTTGTGTCTTCTTTAATTTTTTCATTAGCATTTCATAGTTTTCAGTGCACAGATCTTTCACCTCCTTGGTTAAATTTATTGCTAAGTGTTTTATTCTTTTTGATGCTATCATAAATGGGGTTGTTTTCTTGATTTCTTCTTCAAATAAGTTACTAGTGTACAAGATTGAAATTTTTCTTAGTGAGAAAAACCACCCTCCACCACTATTATCAAACATTCATGGCTTTGGAAATTAGCTTTTGCTGCAGACTTGATAATGTTTCTTAATTCCACTTAAAATTACAAGGCAACAAAACATACACTGTTACAAAGTCACTTCAACAATAACTCACGTTGTTTGGATCACAAGTAATATCAAGCTGCTTTACACACTTCCAGTGCTGTCAAACACTAAAACAAGATATTATATCTCCTTTCCCATGCAAGTTGGCAACGGGAATATTTTCTAATCTCAAGCTATATGTAAGTGCAAAAGAAATTCCCATATTTCAAAATCCATTTAACTGTGCAGTTAAGAAGCTTCCACCAACCTTCAATTGGAAGAGATTAATCTATAATACAAAGTAATGACATGTTAAAAGGCAAATATCAAGAGAAAAATCTAACAGAATTCTACAAATGCCTTCTAAGAGATGAATATGCTCAATTTAAATTATATGTATATAGACTGATATCATCATTTGACAGTACCTATCTGTGTGAAAAGACATTTTCAAAGATGAAATACATAAAATCTCATTATAGATCAGCATTAATAGGATAAATATCTTCAATCGATTTTGAGGATGAGGAACACTAATTTTAACCCCGACTAAGTGAAATTTGTTATCTTTTTTTTAAAGAATTTTAATTCTCAACAGTAAGCCTGTATTACAAAAAATTTATATTCAATTATTATTTGATTTCATCAATAAAACACTTGTGGTAATTTGTTTTCTCTCTTGCTATACTTATATAACATACAATAATACCTACATAATTTCCTCAATTTTGCCTCTTGGCCTGCAAAGCATAAAATATCTACTATCTGACGCTTTACAGAAAGTTTGGCAGTTCCTAAGCTAGAAACTAATTTCTCACCACCAGTCCAACACCATCACATAAATAAGTTAAGCTCATCCCATTAAGAGCATTTTACAACTACATTTTTAAAGTCATGCATATTTTAAATAATACACTTTTACAAGTAGATAATAAACCATGATTAATATTTTATTTACAAAAGGCTTTTATAGGTAATTTCTTGGTATTCCTATATCATCCCCACTAAGGTAAAAGTGATGGGTTAGGTAGCTAAAATGCAGAAACAATATCACTCAGTCAGCTTTCAGACACTGGTAGAGCAAGTGAAATAAACCCAATCTTTCAAAATAATGCAAAGTACAGTTGTTAAGTATCAACCCAACTGGTGAAAAATAACCAGTTTCTTAACATTTTCAGGAAATTTTCAAAACCCAATTCCTTTCTTCACACACGAGGAAAACCACTAGAAAACCATTCAAACAAGTAAAAAACAAAAAAGCTTTCACTTCAAAAATAAGCTCTTACATAGAAAATGGCAATAAAAATACTTTCCCCGTTCACAAAAAACTAGGTTTGGGGAGAGAGTGCCTGAAATTTCGAGGCATTTCAAGCTGGCAGTACTGACTGTGAGGGCAACTGCTCTCGCAAGCAGCAGGGAGGTGAGCAGAGTCTGCAGCCTCAGCTCCCCTGCTCAGCAGGCTCTGGGAGGCCTCGCTGTTTCCACTCGTGTCAGCCTCGCTCTCTCTTAAGTCCTTCTCTGTTGGTTGCTCTCCTCTTCTCCCAAAGTTTCTGCCCACCAATCCACCTCTTTAACAGGCCATAAATTCTTCTGCAGAATATTATTTTATCTTCCACCCTTCCTACAACACTCAGGGTTCAATGCACAGCAGATTAGTTCATACTGGTCAACATAATACGGCTGGAGAAATGTTTGATTTCTGGTGTTGTCAAATTATTTGTAAGTAAGATTAAGTAGATGAGTCAAAGAAAGTTAGGCATCTCCCCATTTGTGACGTAATTGTCTTGGGGAAGGAGAACGGGTGGGAATTCTCCTCATTCTGATAGACAGGGGACAGATACGAGCCACAGAACAGTAAGAGGAAGGACAGATCCTCATTCAAACTTGCGGCTGCTGCAGGAGACACCTTGCCTGTTTGGATGCGAGTCTGACAGCCAACTCAACACTTTGCAATCTCCCCTCCAGAATAAGCCAAATAACTGAAAATGAAGTCTCAGAAGCAGCAAAGTTTTCAACAGCCCTATCCATCTAAAGTGCCTAGAATTTTCTACTTCAGTATCAAGAATGAGAGATTAGGCAGAGAAGCTATTTGCCAGGTCTATATTTTTCTTTTTATCCAAATATCTAAATAATAGGCTTCTTTCCCTTTTTGAAATGTGTGGACTCGAGTCGAGACTCTAGCATTAAGTTCTGTATGGTAGAACTATACAGGTGGCTTAAATCTAGTTCAGAAGCTCTCTATAAGGTAACTTAGTCCAGAGCCACTCCGGAACTTTCCCCTATTAGCATATACCCCATGACCCATCCCTTCACCCATTCCCTTACAAACATCTTCAGCCCCCCAATCCTGCTACCCCAAACCTACTTCAGCTAAAGGGTCTGCCTTCTCCATATCTGCACTCAGATATCTAGGCCTAAGTGAAGAAAATCACATAATCACACAACCAGGCCAAATGGCACCATTATGAATACTTGGTCTCCAGCTGCTACCAAGTAACGCTAAGTTTCCTCAATCAACTCTCCCTTCCCTTCCCCAAAGCCACCATTTCAAACCTTCACCACTCCCCCCACCTCCTGCCTTACTGCCTCATTCTTGGCAGATGATCACGGTCCCTACTTCATAAAGAAAACAGAAACAGTCACACAGAAGCTGCTCCCAATTTTGTGCCACGAAACCTACATACCCATATTATCCTCTCCTCTTCCCTCAGTTATAATCAAAGACGTGCCCTTCCACCTGCTGGGCCTACGATGCAGACCCCATTCCTTCTGATCTCCGTGGACAGCTGACTCTGTGAATCTTCCCCTCCATATCCTAACGTTTGCCATTTCCCCCTACTGTGCTCCTAAATCAAAATAAACACAAAACCACCTCTCCGTCCCCTCCAAATCTCCTTGAAAGCACTGCCTACCCTTCTCCTCTCCCCAGCTTACCCCACCTCACACTCCACCCACCCTGCTCCCGCCAAATGACAGCGGCTGTGAATGAGCACATTCAGTTCAGCAATAGATACGGTTGCCCACTCGGGTCTCCCTGAAACACTCCTGCCCTTTGACTTCTGCAACAGCACACCCTGTGGGTTTTCCTCTCACCCGGAGGTATGTCATCTTTTGTATTAGCAACAGCAGTGAGGAAAGAAATGTGTATGTGTGCATACCTACGTATAGCCATAAAACTCACTGCTGCTTCTCGAGCAAAGAAGACACCCACATCCATAAAGATGAAGATATTAGAAAGTCATATGTAAGTAACCAGAGCTGGGGAGCTTTTCAACATCTGGGTTGCACCACACTGAGGCTGGCATCACAATTCCAGTCACCTCTGAACTCTCTTACTTGTCTTACCTGCTGAAACAAGAGCTCCTCCGCTTTGAGCCTCTCCAACATTTCCCGCTCCATCAGAGCTAATTCTCTTTCACGCTCCAACTCAGCCATTTCCTTTTGTCTCTGGCATACAGACAATAGCACATGACTTATTAGAGATGGAACAATTTGTCAAAATGATCTTGAAAACATCTTAATCACCAACAATAGGGAAAGGGTTCAGCAAATTATAGTCTATCCATTTGGAAACCATATAATAATTTGGGAAGATGTGTGTTTTATTTCAATAAAGAGCACAAAATTAAAATTATACATTGTGCATGATCACAAGTAGGTAAAAAATAATCTATGGATGCATAGAAAAAAGACTACGCATAGAAGAAAACACCTAAAAATCTAAGTAGAAGTCGTCTTTGGGTATTGTTTTCTCCTTTCTACTTTTTCATGTTGTCCAGGTTTTTATATAATAAACATTACTTTTATAACAGAAAATAATATTGGATTTTTTTAAAAAGCAGACAAGTTGGGACAAATCGGACCAATTATTTCACTCTTCTAATTTCCTAAAAGGAGATTCATACTTACCAACTGTTCCACGGCCATGTTTTCCTTATACTTGTAAATCCACAATGCTAAATATTCTATTGGATCCACTGGGCGAACTCTTGCCACTTCTGCCAGACCTTGAGTTAGACACGTCCCAAGGTGCTTTTGAAGATATATCGACTCCATTTCTAACTTCCAAATAAAAACTTTTAAAAGTAAGTGTTTTTGCATTAGTGTAGGAAATTTTCAATTAAGGCACAATAGGAGTAAAGCCCAGGAAGGTCGACAAAACATTACACCCTATCATTAGTTGTGAGAATCCCCGTTAGGGATGGTACAAGCAAGCTGGCCTCAGGAAACTTCTCACGGTTTCCAAAAGGGTTCCACAGAAGTCACTACAACTAAAATTGTTTCAAATCCTGAAGGGCTCTCAAGTCCAAGAGTCAGGAAAGAGATACTATCATTACTGATTGCAAGCAATGTGTGTCTCATTTAATTTCACAACATACCTCAAAAATGGGTATCATGATCCCCAGTGGACAGATGAGGAAGCCTGGCACAAAGAACGTAAGTGCACATTCAGGATCACACAGCAGATAGATGAAGGAGACGGGGTTTGTGCCCACTTCTCCATTCCAGAGCCCCAACCCTAATGACTATACTAAGATGCTCCTCCTAAGCCATGAGAGCCATTTTTACAAAACATCATGACAGTCCACCTTTCAAAAAAACCAAAACCCATGAATTTCCAAGGCTAAAAAATAAAAATTCAGCCTCCAAAGAATAGCATATGAAGCTCCTCACAATCTGGCCCCAATTTTCTTTTCAGGTTCACCTCCAGACATCTCTCCTGCCCCAACACACCCTGGGCTCTAACTCCACTGCATATCCTGCCATTCTACTGATCATGCCTCAAACTTGTCCATCTCCATGACTTGCGTGTGATGATCCCTCACTCTCTCTCAACTTGGAAAATATCTCCCCACCTGCAAGGCGTTGATCATTTCTCATCCCCTGAGCATTCCCAGGCAACCCAAAGAAGCCCCTCCTTTTCCAAGCAGCTCACACAGCACTTGTCACACTATGTGAGAATTATCTGTGTGTGTGTGTGTGTGTGTGAGAGTGTATGTGTCTGTCCTCCCACTAGAAGACAAGCTCCTCTAGCTCCTTGAGGAGTGTTTTTTTGCTTTTGTTTTTGTTTTTTTGAGACAGGGTCTTGCTCTGTTGCCCAGGCTAGAGTGCAGTGGCATCATCCTAGCTCATTGCAACCTCAAACTCCTGGGCCCAAGTGATCTTGAGAAGTGTTTTAATCACAGGGCTGACACAGCTGTCTCTCCATGGTGGCAAGTGAATAAGTTTCTTCACTATCTCAGTTATGTCCCAGTCTTTCTAGTTACAAAGGTAGGAATAATCTTAGACTAGATTGTTTTTAAAAAAGAAAAAAATGCAGCAACCACTATATCTCACGTGCTTTGAAAAAACTAATCACCCTCAAATATCCCTTAATATTTTATGAAATCCAGACTCTTCTGAGAATCTGATGACATGTATTCAATTATTCAACAAATACCTATTATCTGTCAGGCACCATGGTAGTACTGGGAATACAAAATTATTATGGATTGAATGTCTGTGTCCCCCCCAAAATCCATATGTTAAAAGCCTAACCCCCAATGTGATGGTATTAGGAGGTAATTAGATCATGAGGGTGGACCCTCACAAATGGGATTAATGCCCTTAGAAGAAGAGACAGGAGAGCTTGTTCTTACTCTCTGCAGTAAGAACAAGCTTATCTGCAAATCAGGAAGAGGGTCCTCACCAGACACCAGAAATGCCAATACCTTGGTCTGGGACTTCCCAGTCTCCCGAACTATGAGAAATAAATGTGTGTTGTTGGCTGGGCACGGTGGAGGATTGCTTGAGCTCAGGAGTTTGAGACCAGCCTGAGCAAGAGCGAGACCCCATCTTTATTAAAATTAAAAAAAAAAAGTGTGTTAAGACACCAGTCTATGGTAATTTGTTATAGCAGCCCAAATTAAAACAAAAAGTCTCTGACTTCATGGAACTTACAGATGAGTAGGGAAGACAAATATTAACCATATATTCAAATCAATAAATGTAAAATTGAAATTGAAATAAATGCTATGAAGACCAGACAATAGGGGGATCTGAACAAGTCAGGGAAGTCAAGGAAAGCTTCTGTGAGGGGTGATATTTGAACTAAGCTTAAATTTGCTGAAAGAAGAGGAAAATTAACAAGGCAAAGAAGAGCCTCCCAGGTATGAAAAAAGGCCCTGATATAGGAATGTGCATGGCAATTACAGGGGATAGAATGCCAGTGTGTCTAGACCTGTCCCTGGACAAAGTCACTAACATTCTCCATAAAATTTCACAAACATTGATATCCTGAGGTTCATCCCTAGGCCCCAATACTGCTCTTCAGTCATATGATGATGGTGGGAGTATAAAATGGTATAACCCCTATGGAGGGGAATTTGTCAAAATCTAGAAAATCACATATGCATTTATCCTTTGATCCACCAATCTTACTTCTAGGATCCTATCTCAAACAGACCCTTGCAAAAATATGAAATGGCATATGCACATGGTTATTAGCACCATTATCTACAATAGTCAAACTGGAGCACCGTCTGAATGTTCTTCAGGAAAGAGGACTGATGAAGCACAGAAACACAATGGATTATTATGCAGATGTACAAGAGAATGAGGAAGCTCTCTAAAGTAGGAGTGATCTCTAGGACACAGAATGAAGTGAAAAAAGTAAGGTGCAGAAATTGCATATGGTATGCCATCTTTTGTATTAGCAACAGCAGCGGGGAAAGAAATGTGTACGTGTGTACACATAAATGTAGTCATAAAAACTAAAAACTCTAAAAACTGAAAACAAAGTGGCACAAATGAACCTAATTCCCTATCAGGTTGGCACTGATGTCCTAACCACACACAGAAAAGAATTATTGTAACTGACTTTGGAACACAGCATCTTCACTGTACTTCTTCAGTGTGATATACTCTAAAGACAAAAAAAAAGGGAACGGACTCCTGTTACTGCTCCAAAAAGATAAAACATGGGAAGAGGAAAACCTCTGGCCTAAGGCTTGGGCCAAGTGGAGGGTCTGTCTGGAATTTCCGGGCGCTGTATCGCATTATCAGTGGGACCTGGGCAAGGCTCATCATCTCGCTTAACATGTGTTTCCTGCCCATGAAACAATAAAATACCCATAAGTTATTTTTCATGTACACCAACAGGCTTCTTGGCTAAACACGAGAAAGCCCCTTCGCACAGAAACAGCTGCCTCCAGCCTGAAGAGGTTGCCACAAGAGATAGAAGGAGGTCCCTTGGCCATCCCGGGGAGAGAGCCAGCCAGCCGCGAGGGCAGGGAGTGCACCCGGGCAGCGGTGCCGGACTGGGCAAATAAAAACACAGCTCACCTAGTTAAATATGAATTTCTGACAAACAACGAATAACTCTGTATGATACTATATCTGTACTAAAAACCAACTCGTTTATCCGAAATTCAAATTTAACTGGGCATGCTATACAGTATTTTATCCGGCAACCATCGACCTGGGGCGCTCGGGTTGGTTTTCCTACCCGGGTCCGCGGAAGGGTCTCCCGCACCCGGCAGGTGCCGCGCGGCTCAGCGCTCAGGAGGGGGAGGAGGAGGGGGAGGGGAGGGGGAGGAAGGGGAAGGGGAGGAGGCGGAAGGGGAGGAGGGGGGAGGAAGAGGGGAAGAGGGGAGGAGGGGGAGGAGGCGGGGAGGAGGAGGAGGAGGAGGGAGGAAGGGGGAGGGAGCCGCCGACCGGGGCCCCAGGCGCGCACCAGCCCTCGCTGGGCCTCCGGGGTGAGTCCTGCGCGACGCACAAGGTCCAACCGCCCGAAGCGCGTCTGCCCGCCCCAAGCCCGCCAAGCGAGAGGCGCGGTTCTCGGAAAACAGCTCGTGCCTTCTCGGTGCGCGCACCTGACGCGCGCGCCTATCCTCGAGCCAGGACTCGCGTCCCGTTGCCAGGCAACGAGCGCGCGCGCCTCGGGGGCCCGAGCAGGCGCGCGGCGAGGAGCGGGGGCGCGGGTGGGTGAGCGGAGGGCGCGCGGCGGGCGGGCCGCGGAGGGGCGGGGGGCGCGCGGGGACGAGCGGAGGAGACGTGCGGCCTGGAAGCTTTGAGGAGGGGGCGGCGGGAGAGAGCAATCGACCCGACAGGCAGGCCGGCGCGCTCTGGGAGAGCGGAAGGGGCGGCGGGCTTTGGGGGAGAAGCCGTAGGGAGCGAAGAAGGGCTGGAGACCCCCCCCACAGAGTTCCTGGGAGACCGTCGCTGCAAGCTCGGTGGCCCAGCAGTTCCACGACTCCGCACCTTTGCACTTGTTGGTGACTTCTGCTTGGTTCCTTTTAGAACCATGTCAGGTGCCCCCACGTCTGGGGAGCCGTCCACCCGCTGCGGGGTCCGAGCGGTTGCAGTCCTCCCCGGCCTAGCCGTTTGTGCGTAGGGCTCCGCTGGCATTTCCCAGGTTCTGTTTCAACTCACAGGGATGGGGCAGTGCCAGGCGGGAGAGACCGTAATGAATGTTAGTTGAGGTCGTTAGTGTCAGAATGGGCACTGAGGAATCAAAGAGAGCCTGAGCCCCGCACCTGGGCCCACAAGCATCAGAGTCCTCACTGATTAAGTCAAGAAATATTTTCTGAGCACCTAATGTGTGCCAAGCACAGGGGATGTAGTGTGAGAAAGACAGCCCCTATCCTATTGCCCTGCCTTCTGAGTGCAAGGCCAAGAACAAGGAGGACCAGTGTAAGCAGACCCTCAGGGGAGCTCTGGGAAGCCCCGAAAAATAGCACACCCGCTCTTGGTGAGTGTGCCCTGAGGTGGTAGGAGTGGACTGTAAAAGGCATCTCTTTAATCCCGCCCCATCCAGGCCTCACGCTGTGGTCCTACTCTGGCTCTACTGTCTTTACAAGGAATCGTAGTCACTGTCAGGTCATCATATTTCATCGAGATCATTGCTGGAGAGGTGCAGTTTAGAGTAGGTGCTTTCTCCTGAAACAGTCTGCCATACCTAAGCAGTGTGGCAACCACCCAATGACCAGGGAATGGAGAGGCCTTCTGGAATGCAGAGAGGGGATTTTGCCCCCTGGGACGGACATTTCTACAGCGATAAAGGCAAGGTAGATCTGTAACTATAAATCACTCGGGGATTTTTGTTAAAATGCAGATTCTGAATCTGTAGATCTGGGATGGGAGCTAAGATTCTATATTTCAAGTCCCCAGGTGATGGAATTCTGCTGGTCATCTGTCATCAGGCCAGCTTTGAGCAAAAGGGGTATAAAAGATTGTTTATCCAAGTGCATGGGCTCAGGTGGACCACAGATTGGCAGAAGGAGACACCACCCACCTCAATCCTCCCCCACCAACTACCCCAAACTTAGTGGCTTTAAACACACAATTCTTGAGGTCAGAAGCCCAAAATGAGTCTTACAGGGCTAAAACCAAAGTGTTGGCAGGGCTAGTTCCTTTGGGAGGCTCTGGGGAAAATCCATTTCCTTGCCTTTTCCGGCTTCTAGAGGCTACCCTTGGCTCAAGGCTCTGAATTCCTTTGCCTTTTTTCACTCTACTCTGTCATCACATGGCCTTCCCTGTCCAACCTTACTGGGTCCCTCTTATAAAGACACTTATGATTACATTGTACCTACATGGATAATCCAGGATAATCTCTCCATTGCAGGACCCTTAATTTAATCACATATTCAACAAGTCCCTTTTGCCATACAAGGTTTCAGGTTTTAGGACATGAGCACCTTTGGGAGCCATTATTCATCCCTAGAACAAGGACATTCTCTTACTTACTTATATTTCAATTATTCAAAATCAAGATATTTAACCTTGATAAATTATATTATATAGTCTACAATTCATATTCAATTTATCCAAATTTCTCAACAATATCCTTTACAGAATTCTTTTTTCTTGTCCAGATCCAATCTAGGATCATGCGTTACATGTATTATTACAGCTGTTTAGTCTCCTTGGATCTATAATGGGTCCTCATCCATTTTTTTCTCATGATCTCAACATTTTTAAGAGCACAGGCCAGTTGCAAACTGTCTCTCAATTTGGCTTTGTTTGATGTTTCCTCAATTAGATTGAAATTTTGCATTTGGGACAGGAATCCACAGAAGTGTATTATGTCCCATAAGAAGTGCATCACATCAGGAGGCATGTGATGTCACTTTGTCCCTTTATTGGTGATGTTTACTTTGATCACTTGGTTAAGGTTATGTCAGCCAGGTTTCGCCAATGTACAATTTCCATGTTTCCCTTTGGAATTAATACAAAATTTGGGGGAAGAAACTTTGAGACTATGTAAACATCCAATTCCTTGTCAAATATTCACCCAGTTTCAGCACTCATTGATGGTTCTGGCTTGACTCAGTTATGCTATGATGGTTACAAAATGGCGATTTTTAAAAACTCCATTATTCTTTCCACATTTACTAGTTGGCAGTCTACTTTAAGAAAGAACTTTGTGTGCTCGCTTCGGCAGCACATATACTAAAATTGGAACGATACAGAGAAGATTAGCATGGCCCCTGCGCAAGTATGATGTGCAAATTCGTGAAGCGTTCCATATTTTTAAAAAAAAAACAGGAAAAAAAAAGAAAGAACTTTGCCTTCTCCCCTCTTCATCTACTTATTTATTCTCATGTGAACTCATGGATTCTTATTTTATTCTATTAATATAAATAAGTGTCCATTACAGTCATGATTTTAATGGTAAAATTGCCCCAGTATTGGCTAGTAGAAGCCCCTTCAAGCTGGCTCCTGTGTCCCCACCATTTTAAATTTTAGAATTTTCTTACTTTCTAGCACAACAAAAGGTTCCAGGCTCATTAGATTTCCCCTGCCCCTGCCTTGGAATCAGCCATTTCTCCAAGTAGCCCTGATTCCTTTGAAGTGATGAAGGCTACTTAGAAACAGGTTCTTTATGCTCAGTGTGCTCATTGCTACTGAAGTACTTTGGCTTCTAGGCCCTTGCAGTGGAGAGAGCTATGAAGTTTTTCTTTTTTTTTCTATGTCTGTATCTATCTATCTGTCTACCTATTTTTCCTTCCTTAAACTGAAAAAATGGGGGAGGGTGGACAAGTTGAAAAATGCCTCCAGAAAATGTTAAGGCTGGATCTGAGCCTTTATTATTCACTGAGCTCTTTTGGATTTAAAATGTGTAAACTTCAGGAATGCGGAGTTGGTCAGGAGTAGGCTGGGTGCTAGGCCATTTCATGGCACAATCTTCTACCCTAATAGCTAATATTTATTAAACACTTACTGTGTGCCAGGCTAAGTGTCTTGTATGTGTTTATTATTTCTTCTAATTCAGTTATTATGAGGTACATAATTTTTTCCCCTGTTCTACAGATAAGAAAACTGAGGTTCAGAGAGACTGAGTGACTTGCTGAAGATCACACAGCTAGTAAGTGGTAGAACCAGGACTGTGACTTGGTCTGGCTGATCCTGGAATCTGCATTCCCACCGGTATGATTCCCTGCCACTCCTAACTTCCATTCGAACTCGGCCTTCATTGCCTCCAGCTCTTGAAATCTGATTAATAGCAAATCCAGGGGCATCAATCCAACCTAAAGTGGTTTCTTGCTTAAGAAATAGAGAGTGGAATGTTACGTCAGGTGCTGGCAGATCCTCTGACCAGCAGTAGCTGCCGTGCCAGCATTTTCCTTCCCTGTCCTCCCCAGGGCTTTTCCATGGTCCCTTGTGAAATAAATGAGCCTATTGTATGTCATAAATGACTGTACCCTCCAACCTCACAATAGCACAGCTCAGTTATTTCCTCCCTACTCAAGGGTAGAAATGTGTGGGTGAGTAGAGAGCCTTTAGCCACCCTTAACCACCAATGTATCAAGTTTCTCTCAGACCTGGTAATGCCTGGGACCTATTGTCTGACCTGGTATAGCTGGAGAGCTCTAGGAAAAAAGTCCATTTGAATATAAGTACTATTGGCAAGTATGTATTTGTTGGTTCTTTTGGGAAGGGTGTGATCCAGAAACATCTTATATTTGTCCTGAAATAAATTTAAGTTGGTTAGAATGTGTCTATTTTTACAATCAGATTAAGTTTGTAAAATAGTGTGACTCTGTTTTGATGTTTCCCAGGCCTCAGGATGGACACTGAGTACCTGAAGAGGTGCTTTGGAAATTGCCTAACCCAGGCACTAGCGGAGGTGGCGAAGGTTCGGCCCAGCGACCCAGTGGAATACCTGGCACACTGGCTTTATCATTATAGGAAAACAGCTAGAGCGGGAGAACAGGTGTGTGTGTGTGTGTGTGTGTGTGTGTGTGTGTGTGCCCTGGGCTGCTTAGGGAGGGCTCAGCTCTCCCACTGTAATTTGAAATCCAAGGCAGGATTCTGGAGCTGGCCTGGGGAGTTTCTTGGTTTATTCAACCTAGGAGTATGGCTTAGGCCCATTTATCCCTGAAGTATGGGGAGTTTGGGGGATAAAAAAGGGAATCCAACTCAAGGACTTGTGGAGTGGGTGGGTTTGGAGCCACTGGCAGGCTTAAGCTAGTTACAGAAGGAAACGCAGCAGGCCTGAGGGCCCGGGGCTCAGGTCTATCCCAGCGAGGAGGGGGCCTGTTTATAGGGCTTCCTGGTGCTGACCTGATTCCACTCCATCACATCACCCCAGAACAGGCAGGAGAAGATCCAACTGAAGGAGGAATATGACAGTAGCCGCAAGGAAAGGAAAATGACAGAAATGCTGAAGCAAGAAGAGTGTCAGATCCAACAGAAGTGTAAAAAGTGTCACAAGGTAGGAAGAAGGAACTCAGCACTGAGCACACACACCCTGATGATGGACTCTGGGAAACCCACATGTCGGCACAGCTGCAGTGCAAGCTGCTGAGGCTCCCCTTAGCCTACCTTTTACTCCATATTCACATAGGCACATATAAACCAATCTGACTGGCAATCCTTGTCTGTGAAAAAAGGGAATGTTAAAAGACAGATTCATTTTAGATTTCAGCAAATACCTTTGATGTTACTGAATCTAATCACCTAGAGCAAATATTTTCTCATACAAGATCCTTTGAGCCCTTTTCAAAAATTATTCAGTATGTTTCAGAAACCAAATATGGTTGTTATCAATGCATACTTCAGATATAATACTTTACTTAGTATTTAGTTTTTTTATTCTATTTATTTTTATGGCAAGCCTCAGATGCCTCTGTGATGCTGTAATATTGGACATAAATTATTAACTTGGAATAGTTGGAAACAACTCTGCATTCATCAGTCTGACAAGCATATCGTTTACCTCCCACAATTTTTTTCCACAACCTCCTGAAAAACGTCTCATGCCATTCTATGCTTTCTACAAAGTACATGATACCTGGATAGAGAATTGACTTAATTGCAGTGTTGGGCTTGATATCTGACATCTTTTTAACTGTCGCTATATCCTGTGCATTAAAATCTTTAATGCAGTTCTATATAATTCACTAGCTTTTGCTAGTGAAATTAGCCAAACTTAGCTAGTGAAAAAAGCCAACTTTGAAGACTGGCAAGTATTAAGTTTATTTATATTTTGTGCTAATAGACTCAACATCCTCATAAACAATTAATAGATTGACTTTTTAAGGCTGGGTTTTGTAAATAAATTAAATCGAAAGAAAGATGGTTTCATGCTATTGTTTGACAATAGTCCAAGGGAACTCTCCTTCAAGTAGGATTCATTCTTTGAGCAATTTTGGGCGGGATGGGAGAGACAAGGATCATTAAGCAAAAATTGTCATCACCTTGCTGCCCACTCTGATCCTTTTCTAACATCATGCTTCACTGTTAATAGAAATAGAAATATATAAGGCAAGATAAAACTCCCCAAACTCCACCCTAACTTTATGGTACCTTTGTTAAAGAAAACTTTGCTTGCACCAATATTTTGAATTGTCTTTTTGTGTTGCACTCAGGAGGTTTTGCATCCTTTATTAGTATTCCTCAGCAGGATTTAGATAAGTAAAAGTATGCCATTCTTTTGCCAAGTGTGAGACAAAAGCAACTGTGAGGGAAGATGGGCAAATGAGACACCAGCGTGGTGCCTCGACCATGTGCAAGCTCTCAGTTTTAGGAAAGAGTTCTTATGCAAGTTGTGTTTACGGAAATTGATTCCCTTTTTAGAAGGAAAGAAAGAGAACCCAAGCATGTTCTAAGACAAAACTGAATTTACTTCTTACCTGGAAAGGGAGAGCTACAACATTTAAGTGTGAGTTACTCTCCAAGTAAAATCTGACAGGGCTGGATAAAGGGCAAAGAGGCAGACGTATGTCAAATGAGACAAGAATCCAAGTTCTGCTTTCTGATTGACTCAAGGTGGATTACAAACTATTCCTTGCTATGGGTCACCTTCGATTCTTATGTCATTCGTTCTGGGAAACCTGGTTTCAAACTGGCCCAGGATGGGTTGCATAAGATTTCAACAGGCCTGCTGTTTTACCTGATGCACTTTCGAGAACATACTCAAAGCTTCGCAAGATTTTTCCTTCATCTCTTAAAACCATCTTTGCCTGCACACACCTTAGCAAGTCTTTGGGTACCCCATATGGAATACTACTAGTCTAGTGGATGTGTCAAAAGAAGAAGGGAAGTGTAGTGCTGTGTGTGGTCGAGAGCGTATCCAATTATAGGGATCAAGAAGATTCATAGAGGAGGCAGCATCTGAGTCAGCCCTGGAAGAAAGCTGGCAAAGGTTGCCCTTGTATTGGTTTCTCTTCACTAAGCAGAGGCAGCCTTGAGGAAGTAAACCATAATTTTCTTTGTAAATCAGAAAGCAATTCCTATTGTTAATAAAGGTCTGAGCCACACAAATGTTTGAGAAATACATCTTTATAGAATCAATAGGTATTTGTGCATAGACTCAACACTTTGAAGTTAGAAGGGTCTTAGAGATCACGTGGACAAGTATTTCACAGACCTCTCTGCAGTGCCCCATGGAGTCATTGCAGAATGGACCTCTGGGACTTCCAGGCAAAGACTGGGGTCTAGGTGGCTAGTAGAGCCTGAGTTCCAAGGATTCCTACCTCAGCCAGAAACTACAATTACATGCATGTTGGACTGCCTGACAGTGTCTCATAGGTCACCGTGGCTCTGATCTTTTTTTAACCTTTTTTCGTCTGTGCTTCAGTTTGGATCATATCTGTTGATCTGCCTTCAAGTTTATTGACCCTTTCTTCTGGCAATGGCCAATATCTCTTTTAGGGATTCAGTACATTTTTTCATTTTGGATATTGTACTTTTCAGTTCTAGAATTTCTGTCTCGTTCTTTTTTATTTTCTCTGGTGATATACCCTAACTTTAACTCACTATGTCTATTTTTCACCTTTAAATTTTTGAAGATATTTATAATAGCTGTTTTCAGTCGTCTGCTAATTTCATCATCTATGTCATTTTGGGGTCTCTTTCTATTGAATACTTTTTCTCTAGATTATGGTTCACATTTTCTGACTTCTTCACATGTCTCATAATTGTTACTTGTATGCTGAGCATTGTAGATGATTTTTATAGAGTCTAGATTGTGTTGTTGTCTTTAAAAGGTATTGGGTTTTGTTCTGGCAGACAGTTAAATTATTGGTAAATTACCTTGATCCTATCAGACTTGGGTTTTATGCTTTGTTAGAGTATGTTTCAGTTTTGTTTTAAGTCTTGGGTGTGAAAATATCAATAATGTGTTCTTGCCATACTTGTGTGTGTTTTAGTCTCTACTAATAACTTTTTTGTTTTTGTTTTCTATTTAGGAACCGATTTCTGAAACTGTTTCCTCAAAGAAGACTGTATTCATGCAGGAGGACACGAAACCCCTCAAGAAGGAGATCTTGAAGCAGGAATCCCTGCAAGGTACTCCCAGTGTGACTCCAGGAAAGCCTCCACAGGCACCTCCTTCAGAGCCTGCTGGCCAGACTGACAGGAACTTTGAAACTCCACAAGAACTAAATTATCCGGAGGCTCTTCAGCATGAAGTTGCCCATGAAATGCCTTCTGGCTCCAAATCTCCTTCCTAGATGGTTCTAAAATTCTTCCCTCAAAGCTAGAAGCTAGAGGAGCTCTTACTTAACCCAAGATTTGAGGATCTGTAAAAGGTGGCCTCTACAGGGACTCTTCAGCCCACTCTTAATCTGAAAACCCCTTAATCATGTGAAGATTTGAACTAGTTATAGGATCAAATAAACTCTGAATAAGGATTTAAAGTAAGTAACCGAACTGCTGAGACTTTTTCTTCTTGTTTTGTTTTGTTTTGGTTTTTTTGGAGACTACACAGTGAAAACATATCCATCTCATGCATTCATGTCTTAACTTTAGCTACACTTTGCCATCAGGCCTCTCAGAGTATTTTTTATATATGTCCTGGAGTCTACCTATGTCACTGATATCAGGTATTTTTCTCTACATATGCTACCAATTTTTTTATTGTGGTAAAATACACGTAAGATTTACTATCTTAACCACTCTTAAGTGTACAGATCAGTAGTATTAGGTACATCCATGTTCTTTTGCAACCATAACTACCAACCAGCTCCAAAACTCTTTTAATCTTTCAAAGCTTAAACTCTAAACCCATTAAACAACAACTGCATATTCCCCCCTCCCCCAGCCTCTGGCAACCACCATACTACTTTCTTTTTCTTTTTTTCTTTTTTTTTTATTAAGGGGGTGGTTTGTGAGGAGGGTCCTCTAGGTGCATTTGTTTTTGTTTTTTTTTTTGTGGAGACAGAGTCCGCGCTCTGTCACCCTGGGTAGAGTGCAGTGGCGTCATTGCAGCTCACTGCAACCTCCAACTCCTGGGCTCAAACGATCCTGTTGCCTCAGCCTCCAGAGTAGCTGGGACTACAGGCGCATACCACAACACCCGGCTGATTATTTTTCCTTGAGACGAGGTCTTGCTCTTGCTCAGGCTAGTCTCGAACCCCTGAGCTCAAGCAATCCACCCGCCTCAGCCTCCCAGACAAGCTAGGGTTACAGGCATGAGCCACCACACCCAGCCCATACTACTACTTTCTGTCTCTATGATTTTGACTACTCTAGGTACCTCATATACATGGAGTCATACAGTATTTGTCCTTCTGTGTCTGGCTTATTTCACTCAGCATAATGTATTCAAGTTTCATCCATGTTATATGTAGCATGTATAAGAATATCATCTTATATATATGTTCAAATATCATCTATATGCTAAGGACCTCAGATTTATATCTTTAATCAAGACTCCCTTGAACTTGACTGACTGCTTGACATCACTACTTGGGTGCCCAATGGACATCCCACACTTAATTTATCCAGATAGGATCTCCTCGATAGTCTCCCTGAACCAGTTTCTCTCCCTTCTTCCACTTGCTTAGGCCAAAACTCTTGGTGTCATTCTTAAACAACACTTTTAAATAACATATATTCAAATAAATCTTAAGAGAACTTTTCAAATTTTTTTTTTAATTTATTTTTTAAATTTCAGAATATCATGGGGGTACAACACTTTGGCCATACACATTGCCCCTGTTCTGCCCGTGTCAGAGCCACAATCGTGGTCGTCTCCCAAACTGTGCTCCCCACATCCATTCAGTGAGAGTTTTTCCACCCCCCTCCCGCCCGCCCGCCCTCAGATGAATGTTATTGCCCTGTGTGATGTAAGTGTTCCTCAGTTAGTACCAGTTTGATGGTGAGTACCAGTGGTGCTTGTTTTTCCAATCCTGTGACACTTCGCTTTGAAGAATGGGTTCTAGCTCCAACCAGGATAATACCAGATGTGTTAATTCACTATTGTTCCTTATTGCTGAGTAATACTCCATGGTATACATATACCACATTTTATTGATCCACTCGTGTATTGATGGGCACCTGGGTTGTTTCCACAACTTTGCAATTGTGAATTGTGCTGCTATGAACATTCGAGAGCAGATGTCTTTATTATAAAATGTCTTTTTTTCTTTTGGGTAAATACCCAGTAGTGGGATTGCTGGGTCAAATGGTAATTCTACTTTTAATTCTTTGAGGTATCTCCATATTCTTTTCCATAGAGGTTGTACTAATTTGCAGTCCCACCAGCAGTGTATGAGTAGAACTTTTCTAATATTTTGAACTAAATGAAAATGAAAACAATGTATTGACATTTGTGGGATTTAGCAAAAGCAGTGCTTAGAAGGAAATTTATAGCATTGAATGCATATATTAGAAAAGAAGAAAGATCTAAAATCAATAATCTGAGCTTCAACCTTAGGAAACTAGAAAAAGAAGAGCAAATTAAATTGAAAGTAAACAGGAGAAAAGAAATAATAATTACAGCAGAAATCAATGAAATTTAAAACAGGAAATTAGTAGGAAAAATCAATGAAACTGAAAGCTAGTCCTCTGACAAAATTGATGAAATTGATAAGCCTATAGCCAGACTTTTAAGAAAAAAAGATAGTTCACAAATTTCTAACATTGGAAATGAAAGAGGGGACATCATTACAATCTCTACCAAATAAGAGCAATACCAAGCATACTATGACATCATGAACCACAATTTGGTAATCAAGAATATGCTAACAATTTCTTGAAAGACACTATGCAAAACTCCAAAGGAATATATAGTAGATAATCTGAATAGTTATAATTTATAAAGAAAATCATAATCATTAAGCCTTCAACAAAAAAACACAATTCCCATTGTGGCAATGATTTCAAAAAAGTAAGGAAGTATACTAATTTCCATTCGCTCCTAAACGTTTCAGATAATAGAAGGACCAAGGCTTATAACTTCAAAAATCCAACACATCAACTAACCAAAACCAGAAAAGATAACAAGGAAGAATATAAACCAATGTCTCTCATGAACAAATGAAAATCCAACAAATATCAAATTGAGTCCAACAACATATAAAAGGAACTATATACCATGTGGGATTTATCCAGAAGCATTGAAAACTGACACATTTGAAAAAAATAAATACTCTCATAACATGCAAAGAGCTCTAAAAAGAAAATCACATGATCAATCAAAACATAAAAGCATTGCAAACTCAACAGCTTATGAAAAAAATAAAATCCATAAACTAGGATAGGACCTCCTACATTTTAAGATCATACAAAAACATTAACTAACATTAAATACTCTTACTGGTGAAACTAGAAGCTTTCCCATAAAATCGAAAAGGCAAGGATGCCCCCTAACCACTTTTTTAAACATCATATGGAAAGAATATGAAATAAGACAAAAAAAGACAATATTTACAGATTGGAAATGAATAAATAAAACTCCTTGTTCAAAATGGCATGATAGCCTATGTAGGAAATTCAAACAAATTTTAAAAACAGAACTAATAAGCAATTACAGCAAGGTTGCAAATTTATAAGGTCAATACACAAAAGTCAATCACTTTCCTATATACCAGCAAAAAATAAGTGGTATTTTACTAATATATTACATTCACACCCCCCAAAAAAGAATTACTTAGATATAAATCTAACAAATACATATAAGATATATATGATGAAAACTACCAAACTCTAATGAATGAAACCAAAGCATTAAATAAATGGGCAGATATCCTATGTTCATGGATAGGAAGTCTCAATATTGTCAATATGTCAGTTATTCACAACTTAATCCATAGATTCAATGCAAACCCAATCAAAACTGAAGCAAGTTATTTTGTGGATATCAACAAACTGATTCTAAAATTATTATGGAGAAGCAAAAGACCCAGAAAAGCTAACACAATATTGAAGGAGAAAAATAAAGTTGGAGAACATGCCCCACCTTCAAGACTTACCCTAAAGTTACGGTAATCAAAGTAATGTGGTATTAGTGAAAGAATAGACAAATAGATTATTAAAGCATAACAGAGAGCAGAGCCCAGAAATAGACCCACATAAATATAGCCAGCTAATCTTTGACAAAAGAGCAAAGGCAATACAATGGAGAAAAGATAGTCTTTTTAACAAATGGTGCTGGAACAATGGGTTATCTACATACGGAAAAATGAATCAAGACACCCTCACAAAAATTAATTCAAAATGAACCATAGACCCAAATATAAAACTCAAAATTATAAAGCTCCTATAAGAGAATATGGGAGAAAATCTAGATAATCTTGGATATGTCAGGGACTTTTTAAAAATAATTAATTTATTTTTTAATTGACAAAAATTATATATATTTATGGTGTACAAAAGATGTTTTGAAATATGTACACATTATGAAATGACTAAATTGAGCAAATTAACACATGCATTACTTCATATTATTTTATTTTTATTATTTTTGTGGTAAGAACACAAAATCTACTCTCAGCAATTTTCAAGTGTACAATACATTATTGTTAACTATAGTCACCAAGTTTTACAATAGATCTCTTGAATTTATTCTTCCTGTCTAACTGAAATTTTGTATCCATTGACTGACAAACCCCAACCTCTCTGCTCTCCCAGGCCCCGGTAATCACAATTCTACCCTCTGCTTCTATGAGTTCTACTTTTTAAAATTTCACATGTAAGTGAGATCATGCAGTATCTGTCTTTGTGTGCCTGGCTTCTTTCAATTAACTTAATGCCCTCCAGGTTCATCCATATTGTTGCAAATGACAGAATTTTCTTCCTTGTAAAGTCTGAATAGTATTACATTGTGTGTGTATAAGTATACCACGTTTTCTTTTCCATTCATCTGTTGATGGATGCTTAGCTATTAATAAGTTCATTCCATATTTTGGCTATTATGAATAACGCTGGTATGAACATGGGAGTACAGATATCTCTTCAACATACTAATTTCATTTCCTTTGGATATATACCCAGTAGTGGGATTGCTGGATCATGGGGTAGTTCTATTTGTAATTTTTTGAGGAAACTTCTCACTGTTTTCCATAATGGCTGTACTAGTTTATTAATATATTCCCACCAACAATGTGCAAGGTTTCCCTTTTCTGCACATGTTGATCAACACTTGTTATCTTTCATCAGGCAATGACTTTTTAAATACAACACCAAAGACATGATCCATGAAAGAAATAATTGATAATCTTGACTTCATTCAAATTAAAAAATTCTTCTCTGTGAAAACAATGTCAAGAGAATGAGAAGACAAGCCACAGACTTGGAGAAAATATTTGTAAGAGAGACGTCTAATAACGGACTGTTAACCAAACTATACAAAGAACTCTTTAAACTCAACAATAAGAAAACAGCCCAATTTAAAAACAGGCCAAAGATCTGAACATATACCTCCCAAAAAAGATATATAGATGACAAACAAGCATATGAAAAGATGCTCCACATCATATGTTATCAGGGAAATGCAAATTGAAAGAACTATGAGATACCACTATATATGCACCTATTAGAATAGCCAAAATACAGAACACTGACAACACCAAATGCTACCAAGGATGTGGAACAACAGGAACTCTCATTCATTGCTGATGGGAATGCAAAATGGTGCAGCTATTTAGGAAGACAATTTGGCAGTTTCTAAACTAAACATACTCTTACCATATGATACAGCAATTGTACTCCTTAGCATTTACCCAAGAGAGTTAAAAACTTGTGCTCACACAAAAATCTGCACACAAATGTTTATAGGAACTTTATTTATAATTGCCCAAAACTTAGAAGCAACCAAGACGTTTTTCAGTAGGTAAATGGGTGAGTAGCTTGTGGTACCTCCAGACCATGCAATGTTATTCAGCATTAAAAAGAAATGAGCTATCAAGCCATGAAAAGACTTGGGGGAAATTTAAATGCATATTACTAAGTGAAAGAAGCCAATCTGAAAAGGCTACATACTATATGATTCCAGCTATATGACTTTCTAGAAAAGGCAAAACTATGGAGAAAGTAAAAAGATCAGTGATTGCCAGGAGTTGTGAAGGGGAGCACGAATAGGCAAAGCACAGAGGATTTTCAGGGCAGTGAAACTCTTCTGTATGATACTAAAATGGTGGGTGCTGGTCATTATACAGTTGTCAAAATCCATAGAATGTACAACACTGAGAGTGACCTCTAATGTAGACTATGGAGTTCAGGTGATTACCACATGTCAATGCAGGTTCATCAGTTGTAAGAAATGTACCATTCTGTTAGAGGATGTGAATAATGGAGGGATGCTGTGCATGTGTTGAGTATATGGGAAATCTCAATACCTTCCTCTCTGTTTTGCTGTGAACTGCCCTAAAAAATAGTTTTTTTTTAAAAAATAAAATATATTTGCATTTTTTGGGCAAAATACATGAACATACATCTAACTGAAGAGGATGTATAGTTGACAAATAAGTACATGAAAATATGTTCAACATCATTAGCCTTAGGGAAATACAAATAATTAAATTCACAAGGAATATCATTACAACCTGTCAGAATAGCTAACGTTAAAAAAAAAGAGACAAGACCACATGCTGGCTTAGATAAGAAGAGACTGGATCGTTCATACTTTGCTACTTTGCTGGTAGGAACATAAAATGGTACAGTCATTCTGGAAACAGTTTATCAGGTTCTTACAAAACTAAACATTAAATTCCCATACAACTCTGCAATTGTGCTGTTGGGCATTTATCCCAGAGAAATTAAAACTTTTATTCACACATAAACCTGTATGCAAATGTTTATGAAATCTTTATTCATAGTAGGCAAAAACTAGAAATAACCAAGATGTTCTTCAAAGGGTGAAGTTAAACAAACTCTGATATGTTGTTATCAAGTAACACTACTCAGCAATAAAAAGGTATGTACTATGAATACACAAACAACTTGGATAAATCTGAAGGAAATTACACGACATGGAAAATGTCAATACCAAAATGTTACATGCTGTATGATTCCATTTATACACAATTTTTGAAATGACAAAATTATAGAGATGGAGAATAGATTAGTGGTTTCCAGAGCTTAGGACAGGGATGGGAGAGGAAGGGAGGTGGAAGTAGTTATAAAAGAACAATAGGAGTGATTCTTGTGGTGATGGAATTGTTTCATATTTTGATCATGGTAGTGGATAGACAAACCTACACATATGATAAAATTGCATAGAATTGAGTACACATGCACACCCAAATAAGTAGTCATCCCTCAATATCCAAGGGGGATTGGTTCCAGGACCCCTCTCCCCATGGATACTAAAATCCAAGGATACTCAAGTCCCTGATATAAAATGGTGTAGTATTTGAATATAACCTTTGTACATCCTCCCATAGACTTTAAATCATCTCTGGATTACGTATAATACCTAATGCAGTGTAAATGCTATGTAAATAGTTGTTATGCTGTATTTTTTTAATTTGTATTATTTTTTATTGTTGTATTGTTCTTTTTATTGGGTTTTTCCAAATATCTCAATCCATGGTTGGTTGAACCTGTGGGTGCAGAACCCATGGAGACAGAGGACAGACTGTACAAGCAAAACTGGGGAAATCCAAAAGCAAGATCAAGATGGCCAACGAGATGCAGGTAGTCTGTGCCTCTTCCTTTCTTTCTTTCTTTTTTTTTTAGAGAGATTCCTGGTGACCAGAAGTATGTGCCTTTTCCATGGAAAGGAGCCATAACAGTGAGTAGATACTCACATTCTGAACAGATCATCTAGGAGAGAATGTTAGGATTCACCAGAGAAGTGACAGGAAGCACCAAAAATAGGTAAAGACAGAATTCAGGCAACTTGCCTGGTGGGCTGGCTGAGAGGCAGGAGAAGCTCCAGGATGCAGGGAAACAGTAAGAGAGAAATTCCCAGGGCTCCACACTCAAAAATGGGCTTTTACAATCTTGGCTACAGGAGAACCCCTGAACCTATGCAGGCCTCAGGCCTAACATAGGGAGCTGACCAGAGATTGCACAGAGACATTACTCCAGAAAAGGAACCCACATGGAATCCCACAGGCATCTGAGCCTAGAGCAGCTTCAGCTGGGCACCATTCTGAGAGCCTAGATACCGGGGATCTACAGACACAGCTGCACTGCTCCAAGGAGAAAGAGGGGAGACTGAGCACTCCCATGCACTCTAGGAAGGTCCCTACTGCCCTGCTGTGGACTGCTGTTGAAAATGAGATATGAGTGGACTGCATTCCCCACAGCTTCTTGCCCACACTGCTTGCCTGGGAGGGGCCTCATCCTCTCTGGTTGCAGGCCCAAGGTGCCATTTTGAGAGTTTAACACTGGGCTGTGCCCTGCCCTTGGGCTGAGTTCGGGCTGATGCAGCTGCAGGTACTGCCCAGCTGGGGAGGGACAGGGAAACCAGGCTCTTCTATGCATACCTATGACAATACCCACCACCCTGCAAAGGGCTGCTGTGAGATCAAGATTCAAGTGGACCATACTCACCACAGCTTCTTGACCACACTGCTTGCCTAAGAGGGGCCCCAACCCATCATAGCTACCAGCAACACCAACACAGACTGTTTGGGCCCCAGTGTGTTGCTCTACCACCACTACTGCCATCACCCACATCACACCAGCTACCAGGGGAATGAGAACACATGCACACATCTGGCCTACCCACTACTAGCTCCTGAGCAAGCCACCTGGAGACCCAAGAATCAGCTCTCCAGGACCCACTAACACTGGTGCCATTGTAAGATCCTCTGGAGCCTAAAAACAGGTACATTCAGCCCACTGCTGCCACCACTGGGGCCCAAAGACCAGCTCAGTTGGCATCCAAGTACCTGGTAAAACTTCACCATGGCTTCAAATAATAATTGTACCTTAAGTCACCAAGGAAATCACAGATACCACTGACTCTGTGAATTGCCAAAGAAATCATACAAAGATCACACTAACAAAGGCACCCAAAATCAAAGCCAAAAAGTGTCCTAATCAGCCAACAAAATATATACATCTTTGGGAAAAATTCTCCCCGATGAAAGCAATTTCAAAAAATTGGAAGAAGTGACTGCTAAACCAGATGTGCAGGTATCAGCAGAAGGACAGAGGAGACATGAAAAAGCAAGGAAATATGATACCACCAAAGGACCAAAACAATGGTCTAGCGACAGATGCCAATCAAAAAGAATTCCTTGAAATGCCAGATAAAGAATTCAAAATACTTATTTTAAAGAAGCTAAATGAGATGCAAGAAAAATCTAAAAATAAATACGAAGAAATCAGAAAATAAATTCAGAGTATGAATGAGAAATTTACCAAGGAGATAGATTTTTTTAAGAAGACCATATCTAAATTCTGGACCTGAAAACTTCATTGAAGGAAATAGAAAATACATTGAAAGGCTTCAATAATAGGCTAGACCAAGCAGAAGAAAAAAATCTCATACCTTGAAGACAGGTCTTTTGAAATAATCCAGGCAGACAAAAATAAGGAAAAAAGAATAACAAAGAATGAATAAAGCCTTTGAGATGTCTGTGACTACATAAAGCAGCTGAACTTATGAATTATCAGTATCCCTGAGGGGATAGAGGGGGGAAAAGAGAGCAAAATGTTTAGAAAACTTATTTGAGGAAGTAATTGATGAAAACTTCCCAAGTCTGGTAAGAGAGTTAGACATCTAGATACAGGAAGCCTGGTGATCCTCAGGCAAATACATTGCAAAAAGAACATCACCACAGCGTATTATATTCAGAATGTCTAAATTCAAACTGAAAGAAGAATTTTAAAATTAGCAAGAGAAAAGTTTCTAGTCACCTATAAAGGAAACCCCATCAGACTAACAGTGGACTTCTCAGCAAAAACCTTACTGGCCAGAAGAGAATGAAATGGCATTTTCAAAGTGCTGAAAGAAAAAAAAAAACTATCAGCCAAGAATTTTCCATTCAACAAGATTCAGCTTCATTAATGAAGAAGAAATAGTCTTACCCAGACAAGCAAATGCTGAGGGAATTCATCACCACTAGACCAACCCTACAGGAAATGCTCAAAGGGGTCTTAAACATGAAAAAAAAGGTAAATATTCACCATCATGAAAACACACAAAAATATAAAACTCACAAGTCTTATAAAACAATTGCACAAAGGAGGAAGAGAAAGCAATCAAATGGTAACATGACAGAATTTCATCAAACCACAAGGACAAAGAGACAGAGAAAAAGAAAAAACAAATTTATAAAACAACTAGAAAACAGTTAACAATATGACAGGAATAATGCTTCACATATCAATATTAACCTTGAATGTAAATGGGTTAAATTCTCCACTTAAAAGATACAGATAGGCAGAATGGATTAATGACAGAGCAAAAAACATGATCCAACTCTATGCTGCTTACAACAAACTCAACTTATGTGTAAAGACACTTGTAGAGTGAAAGTAAAAGGATGGAAAAAGATATTCCACACAAATGGACCCAAAAGTGAGCAGAAGTAGCTATGGTTATATCTGATAAAACAGACTTTAAATCAAAAACAGTAAAAAAAAAAAAAAAAAGGTAATTATATAATCATAAAGGGATCAATCCAGCAAGGGGATATAACAATCTTAATTATATATGCACCAATATCTATGCACTAAGATTCACAAAACAAATATTACTATACCTAAAGGAAGAGATATATTTCAACACAATAGTAGTGGGGACTTTGACACCCCACTCATAGCATTGATCTCATAGATCATTGAGACAGAAAATCAGCAAAGAAATATTGGACTTAAATTGGACTTTAGACCAAATGGACTTAGACATTTACAGAACATTCTACTCAACAACTACACAATATTCATTCTTTTCTTCAGCACATGGAAGTTCTCCAAGATAGACCACATATTAGGCCACAAAATGAGTTTTAACAAATATAAAACAATCAAAATCATATCAAGTACCTTCTCAGACCACAGTGGAATAAGACTAGAAATCAATATGAAGAGGAACTTCAGAAGCTATACAAATACATGGAAATTAAACAACATGCTTCCTGAACAATCAATGGATCAACAAAGAAATTAAGAAGGAAATTAAAAATTTTTTTGAAATGAATGAAAATGAAAATACAACATGCCAAAACCTGTGGGATACAGTAAAATTTGCAATGAATTCAAACAAGTCAACAGCAACAACAACAAAATAATAATCCCATTAAAAAGTGGGCAAAGGACATGCATAGACATTTTTCATACAAGTGGCCAACAGGCATATGAAAAAATGCTCAACATCACTAATCATCATAGAAATTCAAATTAAAACCACAATGAGATATCATCTTACAGCAGTCAGAATGAGAATTGTTAAAAAGACAAGAAATAACAAATGTTGGCAAGGATGCAGAGAAAAGTTAACTCATACCCTGTTGATGGGAATGTAAAGTAGTACAACCTTTATGGAAAACAGTATGGAGATTACTTAAAGAACCAAAAATAGAACTACCATTCGATCCAGCACTTCCGCTACTGTGTATCTACCCAAATGAAAAGAAATAAATATATCAAAAAGATACATGCAGTCACAGTTTACCACAACACTATTCACAATAGCAAAGATATAGAATCAATCTAAGCATCCATCACTGGAAAATTGGATAAAGAAAATGTATATATACACAATAGAGTACTATTCACCTGTCAAAAAGAATGAAATCATGTCTTTTGCAGCAACATGGATGGAACCGGAGGCCATTATCTTAAGTGAAACAGCTCAGACACAGAAAGACAAATACTGCATGTTCTCACTTATAAGTGAGAGCTAAATAATATGTACGTATGGAAGCAGAGTGCAGAATGATGGACAATGGAAATGGGGGGGGAGGGGGGGAGAGGGACGGATGATGGGAGATGGCTTGGTGGGTACAATGTACATTGCTCCAGTGATGGATGCACTGAAGGCTCTGACTTGGCCACAATGCAATAGATCAATGTAGCAAAATTATACTTGTACCCCATGAATATACACAAGTAAAAAATTAATTAATTTTTAAAAACTGGGGAAATCTGAATCTGGTTAGTGAATTGAATCAATGCCAATATCATGGTTCCATAGTTTTGCAAGATATTATCATTTGAGGAAACTTGGTAAGGGTACATGGGATCTCTCTATATTATTTCGTACAACTGCATGTGAATCTACAATTATCTCAAAATAAAAAGTTTAATTTTTAAAAAGTTGATAAAAGTCTTACCTTATATACAGTGAATTTTCAAACATCCTCAATTATCCCAATAATGTTCTTTATAACTGTAAAAAAAAAGTTAAAGGCAATTTTATTTTTAATTGCAATCAATTTTGCCATCTTGTCACTCAGGCAGACTAGACTATGTTGCACTCCCACGTGAAAATGGCCATTTCTTTATACTCTCGCCACACTAAGCTTGCAATTTTATTTTTATTTTTTGGCAATCGAATAAATTATAGCTCATCATTTCACATGCATTGAATATTACAAATAAGCTGAGTATCTTCTCTTACATGAATTATCTATTTGTATTTCTTATTCTATATATTGCCTGTTCCCCACTTTGTTTATTTTCTACTGTTGCTCATCTTTTAAAAATTTATTTTCAAGATAATTTCAAAATTAAGGAAATTAGCTCTTTGTATATGTGTTATAAATAAGTTCTCTGGTTTGTTCTTGGTGTTTTAATTTTGTTTATAGGTTAATTTTATTTTGTTCTTGCCATGGAAAAGCTTTTCTATTTTATACAGGTAAATGTATTCACTTTTTCCTTTTTTGCTTCTGGTTTCGTTTTCCACTTAGGAACATCTTTCTACCCTGAGACTGAAATATTTTTTAATGATTCAATTTCTTATGTTCAAATATTTCGTCTTTCCAAAATTCATTTCAATTTAAAGATGAGGTAGAGAATCAGCTTTGTTTTCTTCCCCTTAACCGGTTTCTCACTCTGTCCTGAACCTCATCCTTGGGATTCCCCCAGTCACCACTGGCTGACACCCTGCTGACACTTGTAAAGCAGCTCCCAGTGACTCTCAGCACCCCTTTCCTGGCCTGGACCCACTACTCTGTGCACATGCCATGGTTCATTGCTCTCCTACATGCATCACTTCATAGCAGCCTTGGTTTCTTCATTTTTAAAATAAAGTAACTATAGTACCTACTTCATAGTGTTGTGAGGATTAAGTAAGTTAATACAGTTAAAGCCCTTAGAACAGTACTTGGCATATGATAAGCACCATTATACATGGCATAATGTAAGTATTTGCTACATTATTATAATTACTATTATTATTCAGTTTGAAGCTGAATTATTTTGCTGATCATGTATTCTAACCTCAATTAACTTAGCTTTTTCAATATATAGACTATCTTAGGGTCACGTGAACAGTTAAAAAACACAGGGCTCAGATCTCTGGGTCAAGCTATCTGGACAAAGATTCTGGCACTGCCACAGGGATGTTATGCATGCCATTTTGCCTCTCTGAGTCTGTTTCCTCATAAATAAAATGGACCCAATAATGTTTACTTCACAAAATTATTGCAAGAATTAGATAATAAGTTTTGGAAACTCAAAAATTACATGCTATTATGAGCTCATGATCTATAATGTTAAACAAGACAAGTCCCTACACCAGTACAGCTGAACAATCACGTAGTTAATATCTCTATCCCCACTGGGCTCAATTTTCCCTGTCCTTGATTCCTGTAGGTAACACTCCTCCCTTAATCACCTGTCATGGGGTAACTCCATTTCTTAGAGATGCTTTGGTTTATAATGTTGGCTGAGACCCTTCAAAAGTCTGAAGATATTGTTCCACTGGCTGTCCTTTGTCCACGTGTTTTTAGCTTTGTGGAACGTTCCAGGCATGGCTGCCATCTGACTTGTCCCAGAGGGTCAGTTCTATGGGAGCTATATTTTCTGATTGGCTCAAAGGCAGTCCTAGATGATACTTGACTGTGTCCCATATCTGGTGTCCAGGGGCAGATGGACTGCTAGACACTGCTTCCAGCTTTTAAGAAAGGAGCCATGGTAGGTAGTAGAAGCCACACTAGACCCTGCCTTCAGAACACTCAAGGAGTATCTTCCTAGTGAGAGCTTAGTCATAGAAGAAAGTCATGAGCTCACAGACAACAGTTTGGGCAAGACTTAGGCAATTCATCATTAATGAGCAGCTCTGTACAATGCACCAGATGGGGATGCTATCGAAAGGTAGTGTTAGAGTAGGAGACTAGGAGACAGGACTGAGACTGGATGCAGGAGCTTGCAGAGTAGATGCAGATGTTAAAGTAAACAACCCCCATGCAGAAGCTAACTAGAGGGGCTGATAAATGCTGGCAAGAACTGGCTTCAACCAGCTTGTCAGCTATCTAAGTCACCTTATATGAACTCTGGCTAATTATAATATCATTTACATTGTGGTTTTAAAATTTCTACGCCCTTAAAATCACCATGACAGTTCTGAGACAACCATATAAAGTATGAAAATGGGGGGGAGCCCAATTCTAGGAATTACTACCCAAATTCTTAATAAAAGCCAATCCCTTAGCCTTGAATATTCCTCCCCTCAATTAGTAAGACTTCAAAAGAACAAAAACCACTTCCTCCTGGTGTAGCTGTTCTTTTCGAGCCTGCCCAATCTCTTTCTTGAGAGAGTGTACTTTTCCTTTCAATAAAAAACTGTTGCTTTGGCTTACATGGTGTGTCCTGAAATTCTTTTCTCCTAATGATCACCAAGAACCTGGAAAAACCTCCACTCAGAGGCTGCTAACAGTGGGAGACCTGATCCTTGCCCTAACTTGTCTTATTTTAACATAAGCTTTTAAAGGAGCATTAAATTTAAAACATGACCCACCATTCCTACTCCCAGGAGTTTAACCTACAGAAACAGTCCCACAAATGCTCACAGATATACAAAGTTGCTCATTGCAGCATTGTTTACAACAGCATTAAAGTGTGAAGAACCTAAGCATCTACAATAGAGGGATGGTATACCCAGGCTAGGAAATGTAATTCAGCTGATAAAAGAAATGAGTACTGATATTTAGTGAGCTCCAACATATATCATTAAGCCCCAAAAGGAGGTGTGGGATCCTATAATTCATATGGAAATATTAGTGAACCAAAATAGTCAGCCAGGAAGACCAAAATTGGAAGGCTCACCCTTCCTGATTTCAAACCTACTGCAAAAGTTGAAATAACCGAGGCAGTGTGGTACTGACATATTACTGATAGTAACATAGATCAATGAAATAGAATTGAGAGTCCAGAAATAAACCCATACACTTATGGTCAATTGATTTTTCACAAGGATGCCAATACAGTTCAATGGGGGAAAGAAATAGTGCTGGGAAATTCAGACATCTACATGCCAAAAAAATTGAATTTGAGCTCCTACTTAACATCATATCATATACAAAAAATAAGGCAAATGGACCAAAGACCTAATGTAAGATCTAAAACTATAAAATTTTTGGAAGGTAATTGGGCCTAAAAGGGTGGGGAACCTACAGTCTTGAGACCACATGTGGCCTTCTGGATCCTTGAGTGTGGCATTTTGACTGAATCCAAATTTTACAAAAATCCAAAGGATTTTTTTAAAAATCCTTTTAAAAAAGAAATTTGTTCTGTGAAGTTTGGATTCAGTCGAGGGGCTGCACTTGTGGATCTGGAGGACCACAAGTGGCCTTGAGGCCCCAGGTTCCCCACCCCTTATTATGACATCAAAAGCATAAGTAACCGGAGGAAAAAAAGATCAATTGGACTTCATCAAAATAAAAATTCTGTGATTCAAATACAATCAAGAAAATGAGAAGACAGCCCACAGAATAAGATAAAGTACTTGCAAAGCATATCGCTGATAAGGGTTTAGTATCTAGAATACGTGTAAAGAACTCTTACAACTCTATAATAAAAAAGACAACCCAATTTTAAAATAAGCAAAGGGTTTGAATAGACATTTCTCCAAAGAAGATACACAAATAATAAATATGCGTGTGTAAAGATGTTCAATATCCCTAGTCATCAGGTAAATGTAAACCAAAACAATAATGAGATACCACTTTACACCCACTAGAATGGTTGTAACCAAAAAGACAGACAATAACAAGTATTGGGGGAAATGTGGAGAAATTGGAACACTCATACATTGCTGGTGGGAATGTAAAATGTTGCAGCCATTCTGGCAGTTCCTAAAAATGTTACACATAGTTATCATATGATCCAGTAATTTCATGCCTAGGTATATACCAAAAAGAATTGAAAACATAAGTCCTCATGAAAACTTGTCCATGAATATTCAAAGCAACATTATTCATCATAGCCAAAAAGGTGGAAACAATCCAACTATCCATCAGCTGATAAATGGATAAACAGAATGTGGAATATTTAATATTATTCAGCTATTAAAAAATGAAGTACTGATTCATGCCACATCATGAATGAACCTTGCAAACATTATGCTAAGTGAAAAAAGCCAAATACAAAAGGCCACATATTGTACAATTCCATTTATGTAAAATATCCAGAATAGGCAAATCCATAGAGACAGAAAGTAGATTACCAGTTTCCAGGGACTGGGGGAAGAGGGAAGGGAAAGTGACTGACAATGGGTATGGACTTTCTTTGTAAGGTGATACAAAGGGTAATGGGTGCACAACTTTGAGACTATACTAAAAACTGCTAATTGTACACTTTAAAGGGAGTGAATTTTATGATGTGTGAATTATAGCTCAATAAAAAGGGGGGCTAGTTACAGAACACATAGCCACATTCCATTTTCAAAAATAATAGAAATATTAACAATAAATAATATTGGTAATTTATTATTGTAAGCCATGAAAAATACCTGGAGGAATAAACACCAAACTGTTAATAGTGTTATCACAGTAGTAGTGATTAGTGGAGACATTGAATTTCAGTTATATATTTCTTGAAAGAATCAATCTCTCTAATGAGCATGGATTACTTTTGTAAGAGAAAAGGAAGGCTTACTTTCAGTTAAGGTTGGATTCTAGAATGTTTTGACTTAAAGACATCAAGAGGCTGAATCTTGTAGCTGCCTCGGTATCTTCCAACGAAAGGCCAGAAGCTGAGTGTTTATATTCCTTGGTTTCTTATCTAGTACTTACTCCAGTTCTATTGGACATATTCTACCATTTTTGTTAGCAACCACTTATTTAGCACTTATGTGTGCTGGGTAGGACAGTTATATAAGTTGTATGAAAATTCTGGGCCCTTTTGTTGAAAAATTATTAAGAATTTCATGACAGTGACAACAGAGTTTTACTGAGGGCTAGCCTTGCCTAGGGACTAAAAATTGAAAAGAAAAATGGCCAAGTTCCCCGACCCCTCAGGGCAGTGCTTGCAGGTCACTGCCAATTCTTGTGTTGCCCCCTTCTGACAGACACATTCTTGATAAAGGAAGCTGAATGCTTTCACTCAGGGTAGATCTTCTCTTGCCTCTCTCTGTAAGGTGCCTTCTGTGAATCTCAGCTCTGGCCAAGTTTACGTTGTTCTGACAGGTAAACCAAAGAGAGACTCTTATTTTCTTCATCTTTTAGTTCCTGTGGTTGGCAGCGCTCTTTACCTATCCTGGCCACCTTGCAGGGCAGCTGTGGGGGGCGGGAGAAGTGAGGGATCCAATGCTGAGCATGTGGGAGGTCCAGTGACCGTGGGAGGTCCAGTGACCATGGGAGCCCAGTGCAGGGAGAGATGGTGACATAAATGAAGGCAGGTGAAAGACATCACAAAGAGCATGTCAGGCCAGGAGAAGAGCATGTGCAAAGGCACAGAGGCAGGAGAAGCACTCACTACAGGGTCAGCAGGGGGTGTGTGGAGGAACTGCCGGAGAGGCTCAGGGTGCAGGTAAGGGCTGGATCCGAGAGGTGCTGGAGAAGCAGCCACAGTGAGTATGAGGGAGAAGTCTAGAATGGCCCCCAGCTTTCATTCATTCAGGGGCAAATTGAAGGATCAAGTAAATTTACCCAAAAATAATGCCTGCTTTTGAAGTGACTTTAAAATCACCATTCTCAAAGAGCTCTAGGGTCTAGGATGGAATATATTTTCCCCTGAAGGGCGCGTGTGCATCAGTTATGCCACACTTTTCTAAAAGGAAATATCCCCTCTTACCACACAAGTTTATTCCTCCACATGTCCACAGACATTATTAAAAAGCATTTTCAATAATAATAGCTGACTTCTTGGGATGTTCAATGCGTGCCAGGCACTGTGCTAAGCGCTTAATTGCATTATCTCATTTAATCTTGTAATACTTCATGAGTTGGGCACTTTTATAATCCCCATGTTACGGATGAGGAAACAACTAAGGTTCAAATAGGTTAATGGCTGGGTCAAGGTCAGGTGGCCAGGAGGTGGACCTCAGGTCTGTCTGTTAGAAGCCCACACACTTCACTGCCAGCCTGTGCTGACCAACACATTGCAACAAAGGAAGCCTAATTTTGCTGCAAGTTGATTATCATCTTTTTCTTACCTCTTAGATGAAATGAAATCTTCACAGAGCTTTCAAATGACCATTGTTATCCAGAAGCATTTAAGCTCGCCCATGCATATTTTATTTGTTTTGATTACCAGACAAAATTAACTGACTCTCTAAGCATTTACAATCCCAAACAAAAATTCAAAAATTCATGTTAGATACTTTAGAGACACTGTTATAACCATATAAATGATAAAGTTTAGAAATTAAAATTTTTCCCAGTGAGAGAATATTATCTCCCAGTAAAACATTCTTTTGAATAACTAGTACTGAGTGACATCATTCTTATATTTTTACGTAGATTGTAAATAATTTTTCAAATGGTGGAATAATGTCCTACGGGGAAATAAATCCCCCTTTTCTGCCTTTAGAAGAGGAATAAAAAGAATGACTTTTGGGGAACAAATACAAAATTTGTGATATCACAAACAGATATTTTCAGAATATGAGAATGAAATGGTTTATATCACCTAAAAATGTGGCTATAAGAAGATGCTTGTCAGCAAAGAAAAGCTGATTATGGATTTTCCTGGAAGGATTAAAATTTATGATTTGTATGAAGACAGTTGAAGGCTCAAGCCAACAGTTTCTCCAGGGTGGCTTACTGCTGAGTCATTCTACATGTTTCACATTGGTGAAGGGAAGGCTGTCTGTTTCTTTCTGCTTTCATGGTCGAGTTCCATTTGTCAAGAAGTATCTACCTCTAATGTTTTTCAACAAAAGGCAAGTCCAAGTGTTACAGAGGGAAGACAGTCCCACTAAGGGTTCCCAGAAAGCAGACCTTTGGGACCCACGGACAGAAGTCACACTGGCACTAGATAGGATTTCTTGGGTCCACTGTCCTCTAGGGTCATGGTCAAAAAATACTGATTCCAAAAGTATTATTAGAAAAAAAGAAAGAAAGAATGATTTCCAGAAATATTTAATAGAATGACATAATCCAAAGTGTAGCCAAAGTGAAATGAAATAATCAAAAATATCAGGAGAAATACAGTTCACAGATAGGGTTTCTTGGGGCAAAAGTTGCTCAACAAGAGGCACCAGAAAAGAAAAAGTCTGCATATAATGCCAAGGAGGGATAAATTGATGAGAAATCATTGCCCCTAAGGATGCAAGCCATGGCTAGTATCAGCAAGACTGCAATTATTTCAACAACAAAAAATCACCACGGACATATTCCAAGACCGTAATGGGCCGGGATGAAATACCTGCAGATCATTTGTCTGAAGAAACTAACTACATGGATGCCACTAGCTGGAGTGAGACTTTGCAGGAATTATCACCAGGGGAGATAAATTCTACAGATGGACCTGGCCAAGAAAAAACTCTGTGAAGAGTGTTCTCTTAGTCCAATCAGACTGCAAAAAAAAAAAAATACTGGGTAATTTGTAAACAGAAATTTACTGCCCACAGTTCTGGAGACTGGGAAGTCCAAGATCAAGGTGCCAGCAGATTCAGTGTCTGGTGAGGGCCTGTTCCTCATAGACGGTGCCCTGAATGTGTCCTCACATGGTGCAAGGGACAGTCAGGCTCCCTCAAGCCTCCCTTATAAGCCCTCACGACCTAAACACCTTCCAAAGGCCCGACTTCTTTTGTTCCCCTTTTTTAACATTTCAAGTGTTCTGTACCCACCTCTTAATACTATTGCTTTGAAGACTGAGTTTCAACATGTGAATTTTGGGGAGACACATTCAGACCACAGTAATGACCAATAGGAATCAATTTCATGAGAAATGTTATCCAGAGAAAAACTCCTTTATATTCATTGGTGTCACAATCAGTACATAAAATCAGGGTTCATGAGACCCCCTCAAAAATCAATTGCTGAAAGAGATTCCATGAATAAAAGTAGCCACAAAATAACTAGCCCAGGAGGGTTCCTTGGAAACTTGAGATCCTTGGATAAAGGTATTAAACACAAGGCCCTTCAAAAAGTAATGCTTAAAAATATATATATGGCTCATTAAAAAAATATGATCAAGGCACATTTCCTCAAGTGACATAAGTGGATTTCTCATCAATAGACAAATGTGACTGTGACTCAGTTCCCCAAGCAGTTCCTTCAAGGCAGTTACCACGTAGAAAAGAGGTTGACTAAGACAGGATTCCTCACAAGTCTCTTCAGGAGCATTTGAGTCAAATTGACAGAGGAATCCACAGAGAAATTTCCCAAAAATTCTTGTCTGAAAGAAGCATTTCCAGTGCCACATTTAAAACACAATTTCTGAGAAAATTGCCTTAGAAAGAGGAACTTCCACCAACTGGATTGGCCAGAACAGAAGATATTCAGAAAGTTTATATAGAAAAATAATGCCCAAAGATCAAACTGTTCAGAACAAAACCTCAAGTGAAGCAACCTCTGAAGGATGATTCATTGACTCAATGAGAAACAATAAAAACTAAGCAAATCTTGAAATCAGGAGGAATCAAGCCAATGTATAAGGGCAAGCCCCAGGGCATAGTCTCTTAGAATTACTCTTCAGAAGTAGCCAAGTCTACCAAAGTGATTCCACAGGGTAGTATTCCTAAGAACACGTCTTCAGTCACATTAGTATCCATCACCAGATACCTTCAAAACAAAATGTCGAAAGAATTATTGTTACATGGGTAAAGTACCTAAATAAAGAATAAAATTCTCAGCAAATGTCACCAAAAATGATAGTATATATGTGTAGTCAAATAAAGCCATCTCAAGATAAATGGTTTCAAGTATAAGATTAGTCAGGATAAAAATCTTCCCAGCAATTCTTTGGGAGAAAAAAAAGCAATGAATACTTTGAGCCGGGGCAACTCTCCCCAGCAAATGCTGTCAGAAAGTCTATGGAGAGGATCCAACTCAGTGAAGTTTCCTAAAACAAAGGAAGAAAATCTTTAGAGAAAGATAGCCAAGAAAAAATGTCTTAAGAACAGGAGTAGTTTGGAGCAAGGCTGAGCTGACACTGAGCTCACAGCCATGTGCCTGTAGCCCATCAGGAAAAAGTACTCTGCATTTTCTCTCCTGCAGAAATTACTTCTCCTGAGCTAAGTTCCATTATCTCAATTAATCTCTTTTCAGGAAAAACAGATAACCAAGGTAACGTAAATTCAGGTCAAATATCCCCACATATATCATCTGGAAGTTCAAACTCTGTAGTCAGTGTTACCCAGGCTAAAGCTTTTGAAGGAAGTCTTCCTTCAGTATCCCTCCACTTCAAGTTTAATTTGCTTACCTTTAGTGCTTCAAAAATAATCTTTTCAAAAGTTTTCACAAAGATACCCCAGATTAAGATTCACAAAGATGATATATCTCAGCAAACAAAAATGGAAATCACAGTATCAAAGAATAAAGTCAGTCTGCCAGGATGATCCAAGGTTGATTCTCAATGACTTTCCTTTAAAAAGTGATGAAGTTCCCAAAGTGTTTCTGCCCTCAGAGACAAGATGGTAGCTGAAAGGGGATGTTTACCAAACTGTGTTTCCAGGACAGGTGAATGCTAGAGGTGAAGCTAGTGAACAAGACAACAATAAGAAGGGATAAAAGAATCTAACCACACTTCACAAGAAAGTTTCATCACAAGAGACAAGTTCCCTAGAGGCTGTTAATCAAAAGTGACTTGCTCTGCCCCAATATGAGACAAATTCCTTCTTGAAAGTTGTTATTTTATAGGTAACTATAACTTTTCCACTATGGGGAAGTGTTATTCCTTAGATATGAAGAATGATGGCAAAGTTATCTAAAGAGCTGCTTTTCAACATATTATCAACCAAAAATACAACAAAATATCAAGTCTAAAGATGCATCAAGTATTTCAGAAACTCCAGAAGAAAAAGCAGATGACTGTATGGCCATGGAATGGATCAATGAGGGGGGCATAGCCCCTTGGCTCGATGAAGAACACGGACAAAACAAGAACAAAGAATGGCTGATAAGGTTTCCACTTGAATTTCCCCTCAAGTGAATTGTTATATATATATTTTTTAAGACAGGGTCTCACTTTGTTGCCCAGGCTGGAGTGCAGTGGTACAATCACAGCTCACTATAACCTCGAACTCCTGGACTCAAGTGATCCTCCTGCCTTAGCCTTCTGAGTAGCTAGAACTACAAGCACATGCCACCACGCCCAGCTAATATTTTTATTATTATTTTCTGTAGAGATGGGGTGTCACTATGTTGCTCAGGCTATTCTCAAACTCCTGGCCTCAAGTGATCCTCCCGCCTCAGTCTCCCAAAGTGCTGGGATTACAGGTGTGAGCCACGGAGCCTGGCTGTGAATTGTTATTGAATAGGGCAGTATCATAACATAAAGATCAAAGGTAAGAATGTTGGCCGCCACAAAACCTGGGTGTAAATCCATGCCCTGGGCACTTTACTGGCTGGGTGGCCATGGGCAAGTTACTTAACCTCTGTATGGCCCAGTTGCCTGCCTGCCCTACAATTAGGATGCTAGTGCCCTTACCGGGTAAAGTCATTTCGAGGTTTCCATGAGGCAGTATATAATAGTAGCTATTTCCCATGTTTCCCGAGCTCAACACTGGCTTCTAGAAATGGTTACATGTGAGTGATCACCCACATTTAAGTGATCCTATTCCTTCCATGAGTCAGCTTCTTCCCCAGATGATTTTTGTCTTCCCTAGTGGATATTCCATGTAAGATCACACACGAGGCCATGCAGTGCCTCTCCCGCTAAGTGAATTTGCTCCCCAGACCTCTGCTCTCTGAAGACTGGTTTGAAGGTGCCTGCTGCCAAGCAGACAGTCACTGCTCCCAGCTCCATTACTGCTGCTGCTGCACCGCTCACCCTCAAAGCGCTGAAGCAGCATGTTCCCCAGACACAGAGCTGGGGGACTCTGGGTGTTGCGATGTAAGGAGGGGAAAGAGCCTCCCGCCGCTCTGTGCCACCCATTTTCACCTGCTAGGAAAACAGGCTGTCATTGCCCCCAGTCTCGCAGAATTCTCTTTGAAAATAGCTCTTGCAGCTTCTGTCTGCAGTCCCTCTGACCCCAGGATGGGAAGATGGGAGGTTGTAATGCTACAAGGAAGTAAGGGACAAGGAAGGGGCCTTTTTAACTTATCAAGATGTATAAAGTTGTACATAAGAGGTTGTTCAGCAATATATGCTTATAGTAATGAAATATTATAAAACAATCAGAATGTACACCAATAAGGAGAATGTCGTATGGCTAAGCAGTCATATGATTTGTGTGTGTGTCTGTGTGTGAGTGTGCGCGCGTGTGCGAGACAGAGGGAGGGTGGCAGTGGGAGGAAGAATAGAGACTGGGTGTTTCTACCTTACCCGAAACTGTTTTATTAGACTCAGCATCTACATGACTAGGAAGATAGCTTCTCTGCCTTTTAGTATCTTTTCCTGCTGCCAGGCAACGCCCTTCAGGTACCCAAAGGAGAAGGGAAAGACAGACAGAACTGGAGGGTGCTTGGACCAACCGTGACTGTCCCTCCCCACTACCAGGGGCAGCACCAGAGATGAGGGGCAGATGTGCAGGGGAGGAGCTTGAGGTTTAGTGAACCTCACCAAGCCCTGCCTGCTGGCCCTCCCCTCTAAGGGTTTGTTTTCCATAACTGTCAGAATGCACTCCAGAATCTTGTGGTATTCTCTCCCAGGTTCCAATCTGCTTAGCATCTGACCTTTTCTTAAAACAAAGATTGGAACACTTCCCAAAACAACTTCACAGAACAAAAGCTAAAACACATAAACATGGACTGACAACAATTTTAAGAGCTGATTACAAAGAGTACTTGGATTGGGTACAGACATACTTCAGAGATATTGCAGTTTGGTTCCAGATCACCGCATTGAAGTGAATATGGCAATCAAGCGAGCCACACAAATTTTTTGGTTTCCTAATGCATATTAAAGTTATGTTTACACTATATTATAGTCTATTAAGTGTGTAATAGCATTGTGTCTTTAAAAAACACCAGACATACCTTAATTTTAAAATATCGCTAAAAAGTGTTAAGAATCACCTCAACCTTCAACAAGTCGTAATCTTTTTGCTGGTGGAGGGTGTTGCCTCAATGTTGATGGCTGCCGACTGATCAGGGTGGTGGTTGCTGAAGGTTGGGGTGCTGTGGCAATTTCTTAAAATAAGACAACAATGAAGTTTGCCCCATACATTGACTATTCCCTTTGTGAAAGACTTCTCTATAGCATGCGATGCCATTTGATAGCATTTCACCCACAGTAGAACTTCTTTCAAAATTGGAGTCAAGGCCACGTGCAGTGGCTCACACCTGAATCCTAGCACTTTGGGAGGCCAAGGCTGGAGGATTGCTTGAGGCCAGGAGTTCAAGACCAGCCTAAGCAAGAGCAAGACCCTGCCTCTACAAAAAATAGAAAAATTAACTAGATGTGGTGGCATGCACCTGTAGTCCCAGCTACTTGGGAGGCTAAGGCAGGTGGATCACTTGACCCCAGAAGTTTGAGGTTGCAGTGAGCTGTGATCACACCACTGTATTCCAACCTGGGCAACAGAGTGAGACCCTGTCTGAAAAAACAAACAAACAAACAAAATTGGAGTCAGTCCTTTCAAATCCCGCCACTGCTTTATCAACTAAGTTTATGGAAATATTCTAATCATTTCAGCAATGTTCACAGTGTTCATGAATCATGAATGTTCTCAATGGCATCTAGAATGGTAAACCCTTTACAGAAGGTTTTCAATTTACTTTGTCCAGATCCATTGGAAGAGTCACTATTTATGGCAGCTATAGCCTTACAAAATGTATTTCTCAAGTAATAAGAATTGAAAGTCAAATTTACTCCTTAATCTATGGGCTACAGAATGGATGTTGTGTCAGCAGGCATGAAAACAATATTAATCTTCTCGTACATCTCCATCAAAGCTCTTGAGTAAGCAGGTGCATTGTCAATAAGCAGTAATATTTTGAAAGGAATCTTTTCGTCCAAGCAGTAGGTCTCAACAGTGAGCTTAAAATATTCAGTAAACCATGCTATAAACTGAGGTGCTGCCATCCAGGCTTTGTTGTTCCATTTACAGAGCACAGGCAGAGTATATTTAGCATAATTCTTAAGGGCCCTAGGATCTTTGAAATGGTAAATGGGCATTGGCTTCAACTTAAATTCACCAGCTGCATTGGCCCCTAACAAGAGAGTTAGCCTGTCCTTTGAAGCTTTGAAACCAGGCATTGACGTCTCCTCTCTAGCTATGAACGTCCTAGATGGCATCTTCTAATATAAGGCTGTTTCATCTACATTGGAAATCTGTTGTTTAGTGTAGCCACCTTCATCAATTATCTTAGCTAAGATCTTCTGGATAACTTGCTGCAGCTTCTACATCAGCATTTACTGTTTCACCTTGCACTTTTATGTTATGGTGATGGTTTCTTTCCTTAAACCTCATGAACCAACCTCTGATAGCTTCCAACTTTTCTTCTACAGCTTCCTCACCTCTCTCAGCCTTCACAGGATTGAAGAGAGTAAGGGCCTTGCTCTGGAATAGGCTTTGGCTTAAGGGAATGTCGTGGCTGGTTTGCTCTTCTATCCAGACCACTAAAGCTTTCTCCATGCAGGAATAAAGTTGTTTCACTTTATCGTTCATGTGTTCCTTGGAGTTGCACTTTTCATTTCCTTGAAGAACGTTTCCTTTGCATTCACACCATGGCTAACTGTTTGGTGCAAGAGTCCTAGCTTTTGGCCTATCTCAGCTTTCAACATACCTTCCTCACTAAGCTTAATCATTTCAACCTTTTGATTTACAGTGAGAGACATTCAACTCTTCCTTTGACTTGAACACTTAGAGGCTATTGCAGGGTTATTAACTGGCCTAATTTCAATATTGTTGGGTCTCAGGGAGTAGGGATGCCTGAGGAGAGGAAAAGAGACAGGGGAACAGCCTGTCAGTGGAGCAGTCAGAACACACACAACATTTATTGATTAAGTTCATAATTTTTTATGGGCATGGTTTGTGGTGCCCCAAAACAATTACAATAGTAACATCAAAGATCACTCATCACAGATCACTATAACAGATATAATAATAATGAAAATGTTTGAAATATTGCAAGAATTACCAAAATCCAAAATGGAACACAGAGACATAAAGTGAGCACATGCTGTTGGAAAAATGGCACCGATAGACTTGCTCAATGCAGGGTTGCTATAAACCTTCAATTTGTAAAAAACACAGTATCTGTGAAGCACAATAAAGCAAAGTGCAGTAAGACAAGGTATGCCAGTATCTAATTTCTTATATATTTTAGATAGGTAGATAGAACAAAAGACATTACTGAGCTTTATTATGGAAATGTTCCATTATGGCTATTACACAGCCATTAAAAGCGGTAATGTAGAAAGATATGCATTGACATGGCAAACGAATTATCTCAGGGGGTGTGTGTGAGTGGGTGCATGAGGGCGTGGAAAGATGGTCATTTGAGTGATAGGATTACTCCTGAATTTGTATTTTGTTATGCTTTTCTGTATCACTTCAAGTTCTTTATAAAGACCATGAATCCTTTATAAAATCAAAGGGAAGTAAAGATATTTTTTCATTTGGGGAAAACAAAGTTTTTTTAAAGTAAAATTTATCAATATGAGTATGGACAGCTCAATTTCTTAATTTTCAGAAGTATGTAATGTACACTTGTAACTTTGGTTTCATGACTTAGGGGGTGTGCTTAATTCCCGTCTAGCAGTCTCTGTGTTTCATCAGGGTTCTTCTACACCAGCTCCAGGACGGGACTCTAATAGAGTGAACTCTGGTCATTTTCTCCACCTCTCCTCCCTCTAGGAGAAAAACTCTCCTCTCTGGTTGCTGAGATTGTTGGTGTCTACTTGTCTTGGGGTCACATTCCACTGCTGGGCGGAGTAAATGTATTAAATGTCCCACTTTTGGGGTTTCTTCCCTCCTTGGTCTCTTGAACCTGCTGGTATTTGTCAGAAGCTCATGTTTGCAGCTTCTCTACCTACAATTTGGTGGGAAAGTCAGCGTCCTGGAGGATCGATGAGAACCACCACGTTCTTCAGCCTATCTATCTATCTGAATATAACCCTAAATAAATTATTATTACACTGAAATACAAGCCAGAGAACCCACTGAAACCACTCTTTTCTCATAAAGTCACCCTCCAGATCATTATTGTAATTGCCATTATCCATTGCTCATGGCTAGTATTAAATGGTCACGAGCTAAGTGCTTCTGACCCTTTCCTACCAGGCATAGCCTTTCAGGCATCTCAAACTCAAGCAGTCAGTCTCTGGTTATCCCTCCCATGAAGGTCCACCCCCAACTTCCGCTACTTCCTGTGACACTTAAATGAGTTAATTCACATACAGCACATACAGTAGCGTGCCTGGAATGTAGAAACACCTGGTATCACCAGCAGCGGCCGCTGTAGCTGTTCTCATGGCTGTTGTGCTAGACCCACGTAATTTTAAACCTGTAGTTGTCACTGCTGTGGCCAGTTTCCCCACCACCTCTGCTATTTTTCTCTCTACATTGAAAAAAGCCACAGCTGTTTTATCCTCCCACAGCCATGTGGTGGCACCAGCACTTCACAACTTTCATCCAAAATGCCTAGGTTTTTGGGTTTTTTTTTAATAAATAAAAATTATATATATTTATCGTATACAACATATTGTTTAATTAACATATGCACACTTATCATTTTTTTGTGGCAAGCACACTTAAAATCTACTGTTAGCAATTTTCAAGTCTACAATATATTGTTATTAACTATAATCACCATGTTGTACAACACAGACCTTTTGAACTTATTCCTCCTATCTAACTGAAATTTTGTACCCTTTGACCAACATCTCCCCAACCCCCAGTTCCTGGTAGCACCGTTTGAGATGGCTAGTTATTAATTTCAGGAGGTCTTTCAGCGGGGATTCTGAGGTCAGGTCCACATGTCTGCTTATGTAGAGTCAACGTGGACAGTAGGATCTTCCATGAACTAGAGAAACGTTTCCTTTTTGTGTTTCTTTTCACAAAGGTATACTCAGTGCTTAATTTTGTGTTAAAATACCCCTGCTTTGGCCTCCACATTTCTCAATAATTATACTAAGAAAGTATAAGTAGACCAAGGGGCAATTTGAAAATAATAATGGTTATTTATTGAGCACCTACCAGGTGCAGCCATCCCTCTGGAGCTTACAGAGTAGCTGGAAAGAGAGACAATAAATAATCGAGCAAATAAATTTAAAGTATTCTCTGAATGTAACTCCAGAGTGTGGCAAGTACTATGAAGGAAATAGAGGGCCATGGGGGGAATCCACATTATTTTACATTTAGGTCTATGATTCATTTTTAGTTAATTTTTGTGAAAGGTGCAAGGTATATGTCTAGGTTCATTTTGTTACATATGTGCATTGAACTGTTCAGCACTATTTGTTGAAAATATTATCCTTTCTCCAGCTAATTGCCTTTGTGCCTTTGTCAAAGATCAGTTAACTTTATTTGTGGGTCTATTTCTGTGCTCTTTCTTCAGTTCCATTGGTCTACAGATCTACTTTGCCAATACTATGCTGCCTCGATTACTATAGCTTTATATTCACAGTAAGTGTTGAAACTGGGTACTGTAAGTACTTCAACTTCATTCTTCTTTAGTATTGTGTTGGTTATTCTAAGTCTTTTTCCTTTTCATATAAACTTTAGAATCAATTTGTTGATATTTACAAAATAGCCTACTGAGATTTTGATTGGGATTGCATTCTGTAGTTCAAATTGGGAAGAATTAACATTTTAACAATATTGAGTCTTTCAATCTATGAGCATGGAAAAGCCCTTCATTTATTTAAATCATCTTTGATTTAGTTCATCGGTATTTTGCAATTTTCTGCATATAGATCCTGTATATATTTTGTTATATTTTTATGCCTAAGTATTTTTGGTGCTATTATAAATGATATTTTTCTTATTTCAAATTCCATTTCTACATAGCTCATATACAGGAAAGCAATTGACTTTTGTATATTCACCTAGCTATACTTACTTATCAGTTGCAGGAGTTTTGACTCATAGATTATTTAGAAGTAAGTTGTTGATCTGATTAAAAAATGAGCAAAATGTCTGAACATTTCTCAAAAGAAGACATACAAATGGCAAACAGGTATATGAAAAAATGCTCAACATCACCAATCATCAGAGAAATGCAAATCAAACCACAATGAAATATCATCTTACTCCAGCTAAAGTGGTTTTTATCAAAAGGACAAAAAAAAATGGTGTTTGTGAGGATACAGAGCAAGGGAAACACTCACACACTGTTGGTGGGAATGTGAATTAGTACAGCCAATATGGAAAACAGTATGGAGGTTCCTCAAAACACTAAAAACAGAACTACCATATGATCCAGCAATTCCGCTGCTGGGTATATATCCAAAAGAAAGGAAATCAGAATGTCAAAGAAATATCTGCACTCCCCAGTTTATTGCAGCACTATTTACAATAGCCAAGATATAGAATCAACCTAAGTGTCCATCGATGATGAATGGATGAAGAAAATGTGGTACATACATATAACAGAATATTATTCAGCCACAAAAAATGAAGCCCTGTCATTTGCCACAACATGGATGGAACGAACCAGAGGACATTATGTTACATGAAATAAGCCAGGCACATAAGGACAAATATCCCATGTTCTCACTCATACGTGAGAGTTAAAAAAATTGATCTTATGGAGGTAGAAAGTAGAATGATGGTTACCAGAGGTTGGGAAGGGTAGTGGGAAGGGGAGATAAAGAGGGATTGGTTAATAGGTACAAAAATACAGTTATATTTAGATAGAAGGAATAAGATCTAGTGTTTGGTAGCACAATAGGGCAACTATTGTTAATAATTATTTACAGTATATTTCTTTTTTTTGTTTTGTTTTGTTTTTTTTTGAGACAGGGTCTCGCTCTGTTGCCCCAGGTAGAGGGCAGTGGCATCATCATAGCTCCCTGCAACCTCAAACTCCTGGGCTGAAGTGATCCTCCTGCCTCAGCCTCCTGTGTAGCTGGGACTACAGGCACGTGCCACCACTCCTGGCTAATTTTTCTATTTTTAGTAGAGATGGGGTCTTGCTCAGGCAGGTCTCGAACTCCTGGCCTTCAGCAATCCTCCTGCCTCAGCCTCCCCGAGTGCTAAGATTATAGGCTTGGGCTACAGCGCCCAGCCTAGTATATTTCAAAATAATGAGAGGAATGAAATTGGAATGTTCCTAACACAAAGTGATGATAAATGTTTGGGGTGATGGATACCCCAATTACCCTGATTTTATCATTGCACATTGTATGCTTGTATCAAAATGTCACATGTACTCCACAAATATGTACAGCTATTATGTATTCATAAAAATAAAGATAAATTTTTTTTAATTTTAAAAGGAAGTATGTTGTTTCCAGATATTGGGGTATTGTTCAGCTGTCTTTCTGTCATTGATTTATTGTTTAATTCTACTGTCATCTGAGGACAAACTTGGAATGATTTCTATTCTTTTAGACTTGATAAGGTGTGTTTTATGGCCCAAGGTGCAGTCTATCTTGGTGAATGTTCCATATGAGCTTGGAAAGAATGTGTATCTACTATTGTTGGGTGGAGTATGCTATAAATGCCAATGAAATCCGGTTGATTGATAGTGCTGCTCAGGTTTATATCCTTACTGATTTGCTGCCTACTTGAGCCATGCATTACTGACACAGAGATGTTGAAATCCTCTGCTGTAGATTTGGCTATTTCTCTTTCAAATTCTATCAGTCGGTATTCATCCTACTTGGTGTTCTCTGAGCTTCCTGAATCTGTGGTTTTCTGTCTGTCATTAATTTTGGAAAGTTCTCAGCTGTTGAAGGCATTCTTCATTTCTGTTACAAGGGTTTTTTCTTTTTTTTTGGAGCATTTTCATTTGATTCTTTCCAGAGTTTTCATCTCTCTGCTTACATTACCCATCAGTTCTTGCATGTTGTCTCCTTTTTCCTTTAGACCTTAATATATTAACCGTAGTTATATTAAATTTCCTGTCTGATAATTCTAATATCTGTGTCACATTGGAATCTGATTCTGATGCTTGCTGTGTCTTTTCAGATCATGTTTTTTCTTGTCCTTTGGCATGTCTTGTAATTTTTTGTAGAAAGCTGGACATGTTGTATCATAATAGGAATTGAGGTAAATAGATCTTTAATGTGAGGATTTATGGTAATTTCAGTAGAAGTTGGGGTGTGTTTCATGTTTGCTGTAGCTATAGATGCCAGAGGATTCAAATTCCCCCAGGGTCATTGTTTTTGTCTCTCCTCTTGACTTTGGGCTTCGCTGCATACTCCTCAGAAAGAATCTTTCAGCTGCAATCTACTGTTATTATACTGGAGGCCTGTTGGTGTAGGGGGAAAGTGAGGGATGGGAGCATTCCATAATCTTTCAATTAAATCTCCAGTTTTAATGGGCCTGTGTCTTGGGGCATGACCTTTACAAGTGTTTCTCCAGTGGTATAGATATTTCTCCCTCCTGATTTGTACTCCCTTCCCTGGCTGTAGCACTCCTAGCCTACTTTCCTGAAGCCTTGATTCCTGTTGACTGTATTTTCCCCCTTAAGTGAGACAGGAAGGCTAGAGGAAACTGGAGTGTAAGGAATGCCCTTCTTCCAAGCCTCTGGCAAAGTCTTTTCCTGTGGAGAGTAGGTTTCTGTTACAGAAAATGCTCTGAGCATATTTCACGGAGATTACTCTTCCCCTTCACTGCCAGAGTCACTAAGTTATGAGGGGAACTTTCTCAAATTTTCACCAGGAGAATTGGGTATGGTTCTTGGCAGTAAAGCCCATGAAAGTGTGGGGGCACCACTAAGACTGCAGCCCCCAGGAGTCTCCTCCTCACACTAGACCATACTCTGCCAGCAGCAATTCTTCAAAATTATGACAGATGCTCTTCGATTTCCAATGGGGTTATGTCCCAACAAATCCATTATAAGTTGAAAATATTATAAGTAGAAAATGCTTGGAACTGGAGATCGTTATCCTAAGTGAAGTGTCTCAGGAATGGAAAACCAAACACCATGTGTTCTCACTAATAAGAGGGAGCTAATAGATGGGTACACATGGGCACGAAGCAACATAAAGGACATGAGAAACCAAGATGCAGGGAGGGTGGGAGTGTGGGTTTGGGATAAAAACTTACCTGTTGGGTACAATGAACACTATTCTGGTGATGAGCACACTAAAGGCCCTGACTTAAGCATTATACAAGATATCCATGTAACAAAAACACTTGTACCCCCTTAATTAATATTTCAAATAAAAACATATAGTTTAATAAAAAGAAAATGCATTTATCTTTTTTTAAGATAGCTGACTAGAAGCATTTCCAGTGCACCTCATCCACTTAGAAGAACCAAAATAGTGTATAGACAATCACACTTTCAACATATGACCCAAGAGAGAATACAAGAGTTCAACAGAAAAGTGAAAGGAAACCCCAGATTCTGGGAAGGAGAAGGAGGGCAGGCAGCCTGCACGGCCAGAACCAACCAAAAACTGGAAGTGAATCCCAAATGCGGGAGCGGGTGAGTAAGTGTCTCTGTGTGGTCCAGTTTCCCACTGGGGAATTGTACAATCCAGGCCACAGGAGGTCACCTTGACCCTCCCGAGTCCTGAATCTGACTTGAGGAATAGCTGGGAGACTGAGAAGGGACTACTCCAAGGAGAGTCCCACGCACTCCCTCAGACCTGGGGCTTGGGAACTGGGGCTCCTGCAGGCAGAACAGAGAAATGAGACCGCACTGGGCTTCAGCCACGGGCGCTGGAGCCAGGCTCCCTGCAAGCCTGAGACCTGAGCAGGAGGAGAGTTGCCAAGGCGACATGGTATTGAGCAGGTGGTGTGTCCTACAGCCTGGGGCTGCATTGCAGTCTAGAAGCAAACTGCAGTGACTGACTGAATAGCCTGATCAGTTCCCACTGTCAGGACAGGGGGGCAACCCCCCAGGGCTGGGGCCTGAAAGGGAAGCAGGTCCCAGTCCCACGAGCAAAGGCTGTGGCTGCAGGGACTGTTCATCCCTTCCTGTGTTGAGACCTCAGCATAGCAGCAGTCACCCCGCACCCAGGCATTTTGCGAGGAGCCTGAGGACTGCCCTGCCACCTACCTCAGGGCTGGTGTGTGCACCTGCCATTGGGGTCCCTGACTGCAGGCTAGCCTGGTCCAGCTCCACCCAGCTTCACCCACCCTTCTGAGATGGAGTGTGGGATCCAGGCTTCTAGGATTTCCATGGCCCACCTGGGACACCTGGGACACTTCTCTCAGGGAACAGAGGTTGGGCATAAATTCTACCATTACCACCACAGCTGGCTCTTACCTGCAAGTACCATACACTCACCTGGAGGCCGGGGTGCACAGCCCATTGCAACAACTCCTAACACAAGAGCACAGCTCTTGGGAACAAGAAGAGCTTCTCATGACCACTGCCACCTCCATTGCCCATACCACCCCCAACTGGCCAGGAGGTCATGAGTCTACTCACCACCTATACAACCAGAATTCAAGAAAGCCACCCAGAAGCCCAAGAATATTGGCCTGCCTGGAACTGTCAACACAGGTGCAAGCATACACTTCCCCAGGTCACAAGGATAGACATGTTTATCCCACCACTGCTACCACTGAAACCTGAAGATGGGCCCATCTGGCATTCCAGTTCCCTGCACTTCACCACAGCCTCCACCAATAACCACACCCTAAAATACAGAGGAATGCACAGATAATACTAAGGCTATTTATAGCCAAAGAAATCATAGAGATTCTTCACCACTACATACACCCAGAAACAAAGCCAAATGGCCTTAACCAACCAACACCATAGCCACATCTTCAAGAAAAACAGTCCACCCAAGTGAAAGTGAATTTAAAAATAAGAAGCAACTCTTGCTCCAGATGCACAGAAATCAACATAAAGATACAGGAAGCATGAAAAAGCAAGGTATTATGACACCCTTAAAAAAATATAATTCTCCAAAAATAGAACTTAACCAAAAAGAAATCCTCAAAATGCCAGATAAATAATTCAAAATATTGATTTTAAAGAGACTGAATGAGATGCAAGAAAAATATGAAAACGAACTCAAAGAAATCATAAAATAAACTCAGGCTATGAATGGGAAATTTACTAAGGAGATAGAGATCTTCAAATAAAAAACCCAAACAGAAACGTGGAACTGAAAAATTCACTGAAGGAATTACAAAATACATACAAAATCTTCAACAATAGACTAGACTAAGCAGATCAAAAATCTCAGAACCTGAAGACAGATCTTATGAAATAATCCAGTCAGATAAAAGTAAAGGAAAAAAGAATTAAAAAATGAATAAAGCCTTTGAAAGTGACTGAACTTACAAATTATTGGTATTCCTGAGGAAGAAGAGAGATCAAAAGGTTTAGCAAACCTATTTAAGGAAATAATTGATGAAAACCTCCCAAGTCTAGCAAGAGATTTAGACATCCAGTTACAGGAGGCCCAGCAATCCCCAGGAAAATACATTGCAAAAAGGACATCACCATGGCATATTATCAGCAGACTGTCTAAAGTCAAAGGGAAGGAAAGAATTTTGAAATCAGCAAGGGAAACATGTGTAATCTCCTACAAAGGAAACTCCATTAGACTAACAATGAACTTCTCACCAGAAACCTTACAGACCAGAAGAGAATGGGATGACATTTTCAAAGTTATGAAAGAAAGAAAACTGCTATCAAGAATTTTATATCCAGCAAGATTAAGCTTCATAAATGAAAGAGAAATAAAGTCTCCCAGACAAGTAAATGCTGAGGGAATTTATCACCACTAGATCATCCCTACAAGAAATGCTCAAAGAAGTACTAAACATGGAAACAGATGGTCAGTATTCACCATCATGAAAGCACACAAAAGTATAAAACTCATAGGTCTTACAAAACAATCACACAAGGGAGGAAGACAAATGAATCAAACAGCAATGCAACAGAATTCCACCAAACCACAGATACAGAGGGGAAAAAAAGAAAAAGAAACCAAGAATTTATGAAACAACTAGAAGACAATCAACAATATGACAGGGACAAAACCTCACATATCAATATTAACTTTGAACATAAATGCATTACATACCCCAGTTAAGGCTGGGTGTGGTGTCTCCTGCCTGTAATCCTTAGCAGTTTGGGAGGCCAAGGTGGGAGGATTGCTTGAAACCAGGAGTTCAAGACCAGCCTGAGCAAGAGCAAGACCCTGTCTCTATAATAAAGTACAAAAATTACCTGGGTGTGGTGGTGTGCACCTGTAGTCCCAGCTACTCGGGAGGTTGAGGTAGGAGAATCACTTGAGCCCAGGAGTTTGAGGTTGCAGTGAGCTATGATGATGCCACTGTACTCTAGCTGGGGCGACAGAGCAAGACCTGCCTCAAAAAGCAAAAATGAAAAAATAAAAAAACCCAAAATGAAACAAAACAAAAAAAATACCCCAGTTAAAAGACACAGATTTCTCTTGACAACTCATGGTAAAGAAAAACAAAAAAAAGTAAAAAAAAAAAAAAAAAGACACAGATTGGTGGAATGAATAAAAAACATGATCCAACTATACACCAATTGCAAGAAACTCACCTTACCTGTAAAGACACAAACAGACTGAAAGTAAAGGGATGAAAAAAGATATTAATACTACAAACAGAAACCAAAAGAAGCAGCAGTAGTTATATTTATATCAGATAAAACAGACTTTAAAACAAAAACAGGTTTAAAGAAAAGGAAAAAAGGTCATGATATAACGTTAAAGACATCAATTCAGCAAGAGGATATAACGATTCTAAATGAATATGCACCCAAAATTGGAGCTCCCAGATTCATAAAACAGATATTAGTAGACCTCAACAAAGAGATAGCAATGCAATAATAGTGGGAGACTTCAACACCCCACTCACAGCATTAGACAGGTCATTAAGACAGAAAATCAAGAACGAAACCTTGGACTTATACTGGCCTTTAGATCAAATGAACCTCACAGACATTTACGGAAGATTCTACCCAACAACTGCACAATACACATTCTCCTCATCAACACATGGAACATTCTACAAGATGGACCATATGTTAGGCCACCAAACAAGTCTCAACAAATTTTTGAAAATTGGAATGATATCCAGTATTTTCTCAGGCCACAGTGGAATAAAACTAGAAATCAACACCAAAGGGAACTTCAGAAACTGTACAAATACATGGAAATTAAACAGCATGCTGCTGAATGATCATTGAGTCAACAAAGAAATTAAGACAGAAATTAAATAATTTTTTGAAACAAATGAAAATGGAAACACAACCTACCAAAACCTATGCGATGCAGCAAAAGCAGTGCCGAGAGGGAAGTTTATAGCACTAAAAGCCTATGTCTAAAAAGTTGAAAGATCCCAAATTAACAACCTAACCACACCTCAAGAAACTAGAGAAGCAAGAACAGGCCGGACGTCGTGGCTCACACTTGTAACCCTAGCACTCCAGGAGGCTGAGGCAGGAGGATCGTTTCAGTAGTTCAAGACCAGCCTGAGCAAGAGCGAGACCCCATCTCTACTAAAAATAGAAAAATTATCCAGGAGTTACGGCGCCTGTCTGTAGTCCCAGCTACTTGGGAGGCTGAGGTAGGAGGATCGCTTGAGCCCAGGAGTTTGAGGTTGCAGTGAGCTATGATCACCCCACTGCACTCTACCCAAGGTGACAGAGCAAGACTGTCTCAAAAAAAAAAAAAAAAGCAAGAACAAGCCAAGCACAAAGTTAGCAGAACAAAAGAAATAACAAAGATCAGAGCTACATAATGTGCAGATGTCTCCACTTCCAAGGCAGTGGAGACTTGGAAAGGTAGTGGGACGTGAGGCAGGTGGTGGATGAGAAATTACTTAATGGGTACAACGTATGTTATTCAGGTGATGGATATCCTGTACACTGACTTCACCACTATGCAATCTATGCATGTAACAAGACTACACTTGAACCCCATAAATTTATACAAATTTTAAAAAGTAAAATGCATTTAATACACCTAACCTACCAAACATCATATTTTAGCCTAGCCTACCTTAAACATGCTCAGAACACTTACATTAGACCAGCATCACCAGAGTGTCATGCCACATATCACTAGCCTGGGAAAAGATCAAAATTCAAAATTCAAAGTACAGTTTCCACTGAATGTGTATCATTTTCACACCATCACAAAGTAAAAAAATCGTAAGTCAAACCACTGTAAGTTGGGGACTGTCTATACTGGACTGCTCCTTACCTGGCTTCTGCTCCAGGTAAGCAGATGTCAGCCGAGGTTCTCTGGATGTGCCTTTCTTTCCATATTCCCAGGTACGGATTCGACCCACAAACTCAATTTGCTGATGGATCCACAAAAAATCATTGATTTTCAGTTTTTCTGTATTTTTCTTGTAAGGATGGGAGCAACGACTTCCAAGCTCCTTACATGCCAGAACTGAAACCCGATGTCCTCCGGAGGAGCCACTTCAGATAGCAAGTCAGGGAACACTGAAAGTGACATTAGAGCTGAGCTCCCAAAATAAGCAGGAACAGAGCAGCCCTGCCAGGTAGGTGAATGCTCTCATTTTACAGGTAACAGTCGCAGATTTAGAGAAAGTGCTTCGCCCAAGGGACAAAGCCCAAGGTTTGAGCCAGGGCCCATCTGGCTCCAAAGTCAATTCTTTCCCCCACTCCACCAAGCAGCCTCAAACAACAAAGAAGGAGAGACTGGAGGAGCCATCTGTCTATGGAAATGCTCAAATATATTCAGAGACTTCAAAATTGTGTCCCTTCTGATAGCTTTGCCTCAAATAAGCAAAACTGTAGTTGACTTTAACCCTGAGCAACTGCGTTGCAATCCAGTAGTTAGAGCTCCAGGCAGACCTGAGCGGTAGCCTGGCCCTACCGGGAGCTTGCTGGTGACCTTGGGAAACCACTTGCTCTCCTTCAATCTCATTTTTTTCATCCATAAAATGAGAAATCACAGACATACCACAGGGGTTTTTGAGTAGCATGAAAACATTGTTCGTTGAATACCAATTTCCCTTAGCTGCCTAGAGGCCAAAGACAGTTCATCTTGACCCAGGAAGGGATCATCCATGTGAAGCTCGGCTCTGGTTCAGGTGCTGATGAAAGGTTTAGAGCAAGTCAGGAGGCAATAGGGTACAAACAGGGACAAGTTTTCCACGCTGATGGCATCTCAAAGGGACCAGTTTCCTGGACAAAGGCTGCCTCTGGCCCCAGCCCAAGCCCCAGCGTACTGATTCACCCTTGTTTATGTGCTCATGGCCTCACTGAATTCTTCCTCAGCACTCATCTCGCTGAGGACTACTACAAGGATGAAGCTAGGAGAAGGACAGAAGCCACTGTGCAGATCATCTTGTGTAGTCTAGGGACTTGTCAATTTGGCAGCTCTCAACTGGATCTGGACCAATGGCAGCCCCAAATAGGCAGCCCACACCACGATGCCGGGTCAGGCTGTCTGGGGGAAGCTGGTTGCCTTCAGGCTTGCATGACTGGGTTCAGTCACTGGGTTCAGATGTGAGGTGGAAATTTTGCAAATGCAACGATGCTCCTTGAGTGTGTTTCACTTGGCCATCCATTCATGTGGACACTGAATTAAAACCCCAGCTCTACCTTTTCTTTGCTCTGTGACCTTGACCAAGTCACTTGACCTCACTAAGCCTCCAATCCTCATCTTTAAGAGGATAGTAATGCTTTTCTTACAGAACCAATGTGAGGATTACCTGAGATAATGTATGTAAAGCACTTAGCACTGTGCCAGACAGATCATGAACATGTGGTAAATGGTAGTTATAATCTTCACTATTATAACAATTAAGTGAACTCTTAACCATTAAGTACCTAACCACTGGGTACCATGCATGAGCCAGGTACCATATATGCTTGGTTCTGCACGTGACAGAGAAATTGGTCCAACATAATCCCTGCCCTAAAGGAGCTTCTAATCCAATAGAGGAGCAAATCATATGCTAAACAATAATCACACAAGGCTGACTGGCATGATGTCCAGGACAGGAACCGTAAGTCCTAAGAGAATCTAAGGCAGGAGCATTTGCTGTGGATATAGGAAAGAATTGGCCTGGACTTTTGGATCTAACACAGGCAGGAGTTGGAGGAGCAGAGATCAAGGCCATGAACCTGGGATGGTGCAGAGGGAAGCTAACCCCACCACTCAGAGTTCCAGTTACTGGGTAAATTGGAGCACAGCCTACAGCCCACCAGGAGGGCCCATGCGACATCCCCAAGACAGTCTTTTGTAAATGGTGTGCACTTTTTCTCCAAGGCTTGCAGTGGCCAACAAACTGGGTCATAAAGGTACCTCCCTGAGGTCTCACAGACTTCCTGTGAAGACAGGAACCGTGGTATCTGCTCAGAGAACTTTTCTGTGTTCCCAGAGGAAGTCAAAGCACCTACCTCGGGTCCTGGGGCCCCCTGCAGTCCATGACCACCTCTGAGGGCATGTTAAGCAAAACCCATCTGTAGCAGTTTCCCTACAGCTACATTATCATCCAGAGATGTACAAGTCAACCTCCACTACGGACGCTTTCCTGCAGGGAGGGTCAGCAAAGGCTTCAAGAAGAGGGTGGCATTGGTCTGGGTCTGGTGGGATTCAGAGAAGATGTCCGAGGGAGGGGGAAGAGCAGAGCAAGGCAGAGGCAGAAGTGACAGACCATGTCTAAACCTGGTAATAAGCCTATTCTGCTGGAGCAGAGAGCACCTCTGCCAATGACAATGGCCCCAGTTTCCAAGTACTTTAAAGAATGCTTACAGTGTATGGGGTTCTGGGCTAAGATCTAGAATAGTTATCTCCTCAAACCCTCGCACACTGGATACAGTTATCTCCGGTTTTCTTTTCTTTTTCTTTTTTTTTTTTTTAAATGAGGACTCACCATATCACCCAGGCTGAATTCCTGGGCTCAAGTGATCCTCCTGCCGCAGCCTCCTGAGTAGCTGGGACTACAGGCATGCCCTGGCTGTTATCTCTGTTTTTCTTAAAAGAAAGCCGAGGCTTAGTGAGATAAATGACTATCTAAGTTTATAGAGATAAAGCCTGTTAAAAGTGGAATTCAACCCTGACCCCAAGCTTTAACCACTTGTGCAATGTTAGCTTCCAGTGAGATATGATAGGAAAAGTAGATTAGGTTCAGGATAAGAGAGGACCTTTAATACTTAGCAAAGAGTTTTGCATTCAGTGACACTAAAGCTTTGCAGTGAGGGCATTTTGAAGGCCTCAAAGCTTGTGGTAGGGTCTCCTGAAGCCTGAGCAGAAAGTTGCATGCAGGCCCAGGAAAGTTGCAAACAACCCAACTTGGAGGCCAGAAAACCTCCGATCTGAGATAGGGTAGGGTCTGCCGGGAGTGTGACTCCAGAACTAGGGCTCAGAAAAGTCTTCCCGGCTGCTGGGTGTGCCCACTCTACTGTTCTTTGGCAACACTCTGGGCTTCTGCATCTTCAAGACCCAAGGTGACACCTGACTTATTTCCATGGTTGTATATGTGTGTCCATGTATGTGTCTAGTAAAAATAAGCAGCTGATGAGGGTATGGGGAAGAAGAGAGAGATCGATGAGAATCTGGAGCCTCTCTCCACTGCCATGGCTTTTGCTCAGGGGCACCACGGGGCCCTGGGCTCCTCTTTTGCCCTGTGAAAGAGGAGGAGGAACTCACCAGAGCTGCTGGAACATGATGAACATCCAGCTGTGAGTCAGATCTCCTTGGATAAACACATGGGGAACTTGGACAAGTCTCTGTGCCATCTGCAAAATAACAGGACAGATTGGGTGATCCTGAAGACCTTTCAGGGTTTTATTTGTTTATTTGCTTATATTTTTTATTGCAGTAAAAAAAAAAACCAACATAAAACTTGCCATCTTAACCATATTTAAGTGATTACAGTGCAGTAGCATTAAGTATGTTTACATTGTTGTGCAACAGATCTCCAGAAGTTTTTCATCCTGCAAAATGGAAACTTTATACTCATTAAACACTAACTGCCCATTTCCTCCTACCCCCACCCCCGCCAGCCCCTGGCAACCAACTTTTCATCTCTATGAATTTGACTACTCTAGGTACCTCATAAAAGTTGAATCATACAGTATTTGTCTTTTTGTGACTAGCTTATTTTACTTAGCATAATGTCCTCCTGGTTCATCCATGCTGTAGCATATGTCAAAATTTCCTTCCTTATTAAGGCTGAATAATGTTCCTCTGTGTGTGTGTGTGTATAATTTTGTTTATTCATTCATCTGTCGATGGACACTTGAGTTGCTTCTACCTCTTGGCTATTGTGAATAATGCTGCTATGAACCCGGGTATGCAGATATCTCTTTGAGACCTGGCTTGGCCCTTCAGGTTTAAGTAAGATGCAACAAGTTCAGTTGTATATTTTATTACTACTTATTAAAAACACCACCACCAAGCCTCTCGAAGAGCGAACAATTTGAAATTAACATCTCAGATGCTGCAAGGGGATGTTCATTTTACGAAGTTTGAACACTCAAGCTAAGATTTTGACACTCAGCAAAGTCTTAAGTCTGTATTACCAGGAGGAGCTAGAATAGTCCTAACCACTTGGGCCTTGGAGAGAGAATCCTGGTATTCTGCAGTATAATTATGAACTTCAGTCACAACTATATCTAGGAAATTCTTTCAGCAGAAATAATGGGTGTTTATTAATATAAGTCATTTGCTGGATAAGCCATGCATTGACTTGTTGGGAAATATGCGAGATCACATGCCAGATGTGCAGGAAAACATCCTTCAAACTCAGTCATGCATACCGGCCCCCTGGGGAAAAATATTTAAAATCCATACATTCTCCTTTGAAAGAAAGGTTTGGTTTTCTCTCCTGAGTAGCATGGTTGAAAGATCTGGCCAAGGATCAGGCATGCAGGCATGTTCAGAATCATTGCCACCTTCCCCTCCAGCACAGTGACTCAGTGGAGTGGTGGGTCATGGCTAAATGATTAATATTTTAGCATAGGTGTGCCTGCTGGTTGGGGTGTAGTTATTCACAGAATCCTCTTTAGAGAAAACTGTAGCAAAAACTTGGGCTGATCCATCAAAACTGTCCTCTCTGGGTTCATTTTCACAATCTGAATGCCCATCACAGGACTGCATGGGGAGCGCCAAGCCATTCTTCTTTTTTCTATTTTCTATTTTTTATTTCATGTTATTTTTAAATTTTTTTTTATTTCAGAATATTATGGGAGAAGCCATTCTTCTTAATGACAGTCACCAAGCCCTTGTCTGAGAGTGTGGCTATGAAGAGCACAGTCTCTGCCCTTGAGATCCTAGCAGTGGACAAGGCACAGAGACGTAGGGAGTGTGTGTTAATAGAAGTGGGAACAAACTGTGGGAGCCCAGAAGAAGGGAACTAACCCAGGCGGAGCGCGAGGAAAAGCATCACACAGATGATATCTGACCTGGACATTGAAGGACAAGGAGGAGTTTTACAGGCAGAAAAGCATAAGGAAGGGCAGTCTAGGCTGGGGAAACAGCATGTGTGCAAAGACTTCTAGGAGTTTGGAGACGTGTAAGAGCAGCGGTATGGTTGAATAGCAGAAGGCATGTGAGGTTGGGGCTTGTGAATGCCTCTTAACGAAGTGGGAGTTCTCCGGAACAGGGCCACGGCACCCCAGCACCAGGAGGAGCCCTGGGTGGATCCATTCTTATTTCTGGCCACCCTGGGTACATTAGCAGAGAGGTATAGCATTAATGGGCTCTTGGAGAAGTGCTGTACTTGGAGATGTCCCTTGGGCTGTGCTCCAATTTGCCCAGTAAATGGAGGCCTGAGTATGGAGTTGGCTTCCTTCCACACCACCCTGAGTCCATGGGCTTGACCTCTGCCCCTCCATCTCCTTAATGTCTTTCAATGTCACTCAAACTAGAGGCCTCAAAGTATTTATTTTTCTAAAACATGATGAAATACTCTTAAATATAAACTTGTGGAAGACACTGCTTGGAAGCTAGACCCTTGACAATCTATATAGGCCCAAGGTCTTAATGACACACTCCATAGTGTCTGACCGGAGAGAAGCCACAGGGCCAAGGGTGGAGAGTAGGCATTTCTTTGCAAGCTACACAAGGGCCACTTTTATGGCAACTATCAGGGGGACAGGAACTCTAAATCACCAAAGAGGAGACCCTGCCAGGCAAAAGTTTTGAGCTGATGTCTGCTCTGGTGAGGCTGAAGTGAGCGCAGACAATGTCCATCTCTCAGCTCCCTTCTGCATTAGCTCTGCCACCCCAGCCACTGGCCTGAGGCTCACCAACATCCCTGGGATGCAGAAACAGCATCCACCAGCTCTGTAGGTGTCCTGACAATGTGCCAATGAGGGGAGGCTGTTGATCATTTATGATACCAGCAGGAGAACAGCTGGCAAGTTTCCTGGAGACAAGTTGGAGCCTTTTGTCTTCTCTCCGAAGACACTTAATTAAAAGACACTTCTCTGTTCTCTTTTGTCTCTCAGAAGGACTGGCTGGTGGCAGCAGGCTGTTGTCCAGAGCAGGTTATCTATGATTTGGGAAACAATGCGTTTTTATTTTTTTTATTTTTTTGCAACATGGATGAATATTGAGAAACAACGCTTTTAATCATCCCAACCAAGAATCTTTTCTGGGATACATGCTACCCTGAACAGGACACCAGGAAAAGAGACAAAAATTTAAACTGTGTGAGGCAAACCTAGATGCTCTCTGGGATGCTGTTTCCTCTAAACATTTTTAGAATGAAACTAAGAGTCTCTTGAGAGATCCTCTAGTGAATGGAGCAGCTTGTCTCAATGTACAGGTTTCTGTCTGTCTGGGAGCTCTGAGTGCCTCTCCAGCCTCAATGGAAGTGCAGATGATTTTTAAATAGTAGTTAATAATTAAATGAGAGATAGGCAGAGAGCTAGGAAGAACTATAAAGATCTTCCACTTCAGGGGTGCCCAAGATGTGGGGTATGAGAACACTTTTATTAATATTGTAGCTATTTTATTTTAATTACTTTGCTTAAAAAAATACCAGCAACACACTGTCTATAAATTGGAAAGTGAACCTCCCTCTCCCCAGACTGTAACCACTGTTACCAATTTGCAATGTTTCCTTCTAGATCTTCTTCCGTGCACGTAAAAGGTCAGTGGTGTAGATAGAGATCTACACACAGTCACACGTAGACATAGTCAAAGAGACAGAACCATGACTTGGATAGAGACTTCCTTGTCATTCTGCAGGAACAGGGAATCTGAAGAGCTGAGAGTAAAGCTCTTGGGATCAGAGAGTGATGAGTACAGGCTTTCTGTTCCCAGCCAGCTGAAGGGGCTTAGTTTTACCGGAACATCCCCACAGAGAAGGAGAAACAAGCTAGGCACATGGGGATGTTGAGATTTTTAACACTAACAGGAGAGAGGGGATCAGGGTACCCAACATAATGGAGGGCCGGAGCCCTACCTGTCCCTGGACTGCTACCGGAGTTTTGTAGAGACTGGACCATATGCACTAAAGCATTGACAGTGGCTTCACGTGTCTAATGGCAAGCGTGCTGTCAGTGGAGGAAACACCAGGGACAACTGACAATTATTGGCAAGGATGCAGAGCAACTGGAACTCTTATGCATTGCTCGTGGGAATAGAAATGATACAGTCCTTTGGAAAACAGTCTGATAGTGCCTTGCACAGTTAAACATGCACTTACCACACGACCCCTCAAGAGAAATGACAACATATGTCCAAAGGTTATATGCACATGTTCCTAGCAGCTTTATTCATAACTGCCAAAACCTGGAAACAACCTGCTATGGTGTGGATATGGTTTGCTTGGGTCCTGCCAAGTCTCATGTTGAAATCTGGTCCTCAGTGTTGGAGACGGGGCCTGGTGGGAGGTGTTTGGGACATGGGGGCTTCATGAATGGCTTGGTGCTGCCTTCTTGGTAATGAATAAGTTCTCACTCTATTAGTTCCCACAAGAGTTCCCCCAAGAGCTGGTTGTTAAAAAAAAGCCTGGCACCTCGTGTCCTTCTCCCTCTTGCTTCCTCTTTCACCATGTGATCTCCACACGCCAGCTGCCTTTCCCTTCTGCCATGAGTGGAAGCAGCCTGAAGCCCTCACCAGAAGCAGCTGTTTCTTGTTTCTGGTACAGCTTGCAGAACCATGAGCCAAATAAACCCCTCTTCTTTACAAATTACCCAGCTTCAGGTATTCCTTTATAGCAACACACATGGACTAAGACACAATCCAAACATTTCAAATATATCCATCAACTAGCAAAAGGATAAACAACTTTTGGCATATCTATGCTATGGAATACTTCTCACCAATAAAAAGGAATGAAGTCCTGGTGCACACAACAACATGAATGAATCTCAAGAGCATTATTCTAAGTGAAAGAAGCTGTACATAGTGCATGATTCAATTCATATCAAATTCTACAAAAAGCAAGACTATATTGATCATTTGTCTCCTGGGGCCAAGGGGCTGGGGGAGGGGATTGACCACAAAGGGGCATGTGAGAACTATTGGGGTTAATAGAAATGTTCTATGCAATGATTGTGGCTGTGGTGGTACATGCTATGTACATTTGTCACAACTCTTCAAATCATACACTTAAAATTGGCAAATTTTATCTCAACTATACCTTAATAAAAAATTATACTTCACTAAAGCTGACAAAAAAAGGTTTAGATTCAAGCAAAAAAAAAGTGAGAAGGAAATTAATACCAGAACTAAGAAATGGGATATAACTATAGGTAGAGTTTTTAATTGTTAAAATAGATTTTATTGTGTATATTTAAGGAATACAACATGACATTATGGGATACATATAGTGAAATGGTTCCTATAGTGAAGCAAATTAACATATTCCTCATGTCACAGAGTTACCTATTTTTTTTATTTTGTTTTTTGTGGTAAGAGCAGATAAAATCCACTCATTTAGCAGGAATCTCAAATAAAGTGCAATTTATTATTAATACCTATAGTCCTCATGTTGTGCATTGGATCTCTAGACTTGTTCATCCTACAAATCTGCTACTTTGTATCCTCTGACCTACGTCTCCCCATTCCTCTCCCCCACAACCACTATTTTATTCTCTATCTCTGTATACTTGACTTTTTAAAAAGAAGATTTCACATATAAGTAAGATCATACAACATTTTTCTTTCTATGTCTTGCTTATTTCACTTACCATAATGTCCTCCAGGTTCGTGTTCATTTATATTGTGGCAAATGGCTGGAGTGGAGTTTTTAGAAAATCATTAGGGAACAGCTCTAAGTAAATACATTTTATTTGGCGTTTTTTGTTCATTTGTTTGTTTGTTTTTTGAGACAGGGTCTCTCTCTTTCACCCAGGCTACAGTGCAGTGGCCCAATCACAGCTCACTGCAGGCTCAAACTCCCAGGCTCAAGCGATCCTCCTGCCTCAGCCTCCCAAGTAGCTAGGACCGTGAGCATGCACCACCATGTCTGGCTAATTTTTTTATTTTTTGTAGATATGGGGTCTCACTATGTTGCCCAGGCTGACCTTGAACTCCTGGCCTCAAACGATCCTCCCGCCTTGGCCTTCCAAAGTGCTAGGATTACAGGTATGAGCCACCATGCCCAGCCCTTAAATAAACACATTTTAAAACTTAATTGAAATGGACAATGTTTTCAGAAAAATATAATTTAATACACGGAATCTATAGAAAAGTTCTCCACTAGTTTTACTATGCTAGTATAACCCAGATGCCCCCAAACTGATCAAGGACAGTGATGAGTTAGAAGAAGGACAGTCCACGAGATTACTTTCATTTCTGACATCAATTGCAGTTTCCCGGGTCCTTGACACCACCCTCGGGTTTGATAATTCACCAGAGGGACTCACAGAACTCACTGGAGACTGTTATGCTCATGGTTGTAGTTTATTACAGGGAAAGGACACAGGTTGAAATCATCCAAGGGAAAAGGCACATAGGGCAGAGTCCAGGAAAGTTCCAAATGTGGAACTTCCAGTTGTCCTCTCCCTGTGAAGTCCTGGACAGTGTTGCTTTTCTGGCATCAGTGCGGGATGATACAGAGTACTGGCAACCAAAGAAGCCTACCCAGGCCTTGGTGTCCAGAGTCTTTACTGGGGCTCAGTCACATAAACCTGGTGGCTGCCCATGTGGCCGTCCTCAGTCTCTGTCCTCTCTGGGGGTCAAGCTAATACTACTTGGTCTCCACTCTAAATCACATTGTTGCTATCTGACTATACCAACACCACATTGATTTGAAATACAATGACTATATGGTATTTTGGTATGTGGCAAGGCAAATTTTACCTCACTGTTCTTTCACATAATTTTCACATCTATTCTCAGGCATTTATGTTTCCTTATAAAACTTAAATTCTGTATTATTTAAGCTGCATTCAGCTAGAAGTAATAGAAAATTGACTAACGCTGGTCTAAGCAATAAAAACTTTTACTGTTCACGTAACAAGATGCTTAGAGGTAGACTGGCCAGCATTAGATCAATAGTGCAAAAATGTCATCCATGAAATAGGTTCTGCCTCCTTCTGCTTCACCAACCTCAGCTTGTTGACAATATGTTCTGCTTTTTGCCTCCTGGTCATAACATGGCTGCACAGATCTGGGCACAGCAACCACATCCAAAGACAGGAAGCAGGAACTCTTTCCACATGAGACTGTCTTTCTTCTGAGCATAAAAACTATTTCTCAGGAGGCCACCGTAGACTGCTTATATCTCATTGGCCAGAACTGGGTCATACGCCCATTCTTGGACAAATCACTGGCAAAAGAGGATAGAAATTAGAGTTACTGGTTGAGACCAATCATATAATTCATTGGTCTGAGGTAGGGACCAATGTTCTCTGAAAATAAAGCATCTCTACCACTACCTGAACGAAATTGCGGTTCTGTTTGAAAGAAATGAGTGGGGAATAACTGTTAGGTAGGCAATAGTGTCTGCCACCACTTTACATTTTTTAAAATTCCATACATTCTTTTAAATGAATACCTTCAGGCTTCTGGTTTGAATGACATTAAATTTATATATTAATTTAGAGAGACTATCTTTTCAAAATACTCAAGTTTTTTCATCAAGAACATGGCATATTTTTCCATTTGTTTCAATCTTATTTTAAGAACTTTAATAACATTTCTAGTTTCCTTAATATAAGTCCTGCAGTGCTCTGGCTCAATATAGGCTCAAGCATTTTAGAGTATTTGTTCCAATTGTGAACGGAACATTTTTCCAGTAGGTACTTATTGGTATTTGCACATACTCCCTGTACCCTGCCTTCTTTCTAAATTATCTCACTAGAGACAATACAGCATGGTATTTAATATTATGGAGTCAAACTGCCAGAGATTAACCCTAGCTCTACTACTTTCTAGCTGTATGATCTAGGCAAGTTACTCTCTTTGCTCAATTTCCTCATCTGTAAAATGGGTAACAATAACCCTTGTAAAGGATGTTACAAGGATTAAATAAAGTAACATATATGAAGATTTAGAACAGTCCCTGGCACATAGTAAATTGTGTAATATATTAAGATTTTCTATTACTAGAAAATAATATTTTAATAATTCCAGTCATTTTTAATATTTGTCTTAGGTTATCTGGGGAGACAATCATACCATTAGCAAAAAGAGATAGTCTTCTTTTCCAATGTTTATACTAATTATTTAATTTTTATTGAATTTCTTAATACTCCAGTACTATGAAGGTAGAGAGCTAGTTCCTTATTTAATTGAAATGAATGTTTACCATTTAATACATCTGCTTTTAGGTCTTGGTAAAGAATTTTTATCATATTTAAATGATTTGCTTTTATCCCCTTTTTACTCAGGGCTGTTTTTGCTGTAAAATTTTTACTAAATCTGTTTTCAGCATCTATTGATGTGATAAACAGTCTTGTTCCTTTTCATTTGTTCATATAGGTTGATATATCTACTGATGGTGACACCCACTTGCATTCCTGGACTAAATTCCACCTGGTTATAGAATGGCAAAGCTCATAATTTGTAAGTTGCACATTTTTTCACATTTTAACATCTCTGAAATTAGGTTATGCATTACAATCAATAGTGTCCCACAATTGCTACTGACAAGACAGCAGGTGTGACATAGTTGTCATTGCCTCCACACATATCAATGTGGTCATTGCAGCTCAGCTTGCTGACCCTTCAGTTGAGTTATGTACATTGTTTATGAGTTGAGTTTAATCACTTGAGTAAAATCGCCTAAAATATTACCCTATGGTTTGGTACTGAAATGAAAAAGTTATTGCAAATGCAGAAATTCATGGAATGAGAGCAGTGGAACATAAATTAGATATTAATAAAGCAAATTTTGTCATCAGAGGAATGCCTTCACTTTCCCATTTTATTGCAAAGCAACAATTGAGAGACTTGTGGAACTAACAAAGACAGCTGCACACAGACACACAAATGAAGTCTATTAGGTTTTGCTATTGAGATACACACAAAAGAATTGCAATGCACTGGAAAAACTGCCAAATCTCTTGAAATGGATAAAAGAAATTCCAAAGCAATGAGAGGTTGGTGTCACCCATTCACGTATTTTGAAGGACTATCATAAAGTTGTCAAACATCTCTTTATCAAAAACTTCCTGCTGACTTTGAGCAGAAGACTATATGGAGCACCCTTTAAGAAATGCTACATCACTGGTGCTTCTGATGGTCAAAGGATAATATTGTGTGACAAATCCAGAAATCAGTGACTCTGAGCCTAAAAATGGTCAAGAAGAGTTGGACTTTGAATGTGAAGGTATTTAAGGAATACCTTAACATGTTCATTTCACTTCTGTTTTTTCCTTTGAAGTGTTCATACAATGATATATAAGATGGGAACTCACCCAGACTTAGACCAATCAAAGTGCAGCAGTACCCTAGCCACAGTGACTGGCCAATCAGAGTGAGGCTCTTGGCTTTGTTCACACCTTAACCTAACTGCCCGCTCCACATGCTGAATCCTGGGAGCCATCCTATGACCACAGGGAGACTAGCCTTAAAATGAAGCCAACACACGCATAACAGAGCAGAGAAGAAAAAGAACCTGGATTGTCATTGACTTCATGGAACCACAGGATCAATTCAAGGCAATTTGGGTTGAGTTTTCCATTACTTGCAAACCAAAGCTTCCAAACTGAATAAAGGCTCCATAAATGTTAGTTTATCATGCAAATGATGAGGGAGGACACTTGAGGCATGCCTGCTTTCCCAACCTGGGGGCAGACTCATCCCACCATCCAGCCCTCAGTTAGCCACTGGCTCACCTGGTAAACCTGTGGTCCCCAACCCCAGGGCTGCAGACTGGTACCTGTCCATGGCCTGTTAGGAACTAAGCCGGACAGCAGGAGATGAACAGAGGCTAAGCCAGCGAAGCTTCATCTGTATTTACAGTCACTCCCCATTGCTGGCAACACTGCATCAGCTCTGCCTCCTGTCAGATCAGCCGAAGCATTAGATTCTCATAGGAGCGCTAAGCCTACTATAAACTGCGCATGCGAGGGATCTAGGTTGTGAGCTCCTATGAGAATCTAATGCCTGGTCATCTGAGGTGGAGCTGAGGCGGTGGAGCACTGGGGAGCAGCTGCAAATACAAATTATCATTAGCAGAGAGGTTTGACTGCACGATAAATGTAATGTACTTGAGTCATCCCCAAACCCCCTCCCTCACTGCAGTCCCTGGAAAAATTGTCTTCCGTGAAACCAGTCCCTGGTGCCAAAAAGGTTGGGGACTGCTGTGGTAAACCATTGGCCACATCTATTGAAGGCTCTAGAGAGAGGTCCCTACGGACTTTGCTGTGAGGCATACTGTGGAAGTAGAGCAACTTTATGCTTTAAAAAGTAAGAAAGAACTGAATTCAGAGATCTTGGCAAGTAGGGAAGTTATTTGGAGCTCATCTGTGCGCATCTATTTTTGTGGTTCATATACAATTCTTGATCTTGATTTGACGTTTACCCACCCACAGGATGGGAATCTGGGCCTGAGATAATGAAGTCAAGCACCAATTTTTGCTTTATTTTCACTTCGATGCTAGCCGCTTCCCGAACTGTTCCCAAAAAGCCCAGACACTGCAGGGCCACCAGCTCTAAAAATCATGTTATACCTCTGGCTTGGATCACTGCTGAGTAAGCAGATGAAGCTGACTGAATCTAGAGGTACTGTGATGCTGAAAAAATCTCAAGTCTTTACCCAGCTCTGCCTCCTGCTAGTGATGTTTTCTGCCTGCCCTATTTGTGAGGGACAGAAAACTTTCCCAACCCCTGTCAAGATGGTGTCATACCTAGGTTATCTAAGCTGTCACAAAGCTTCTAGTCAACCTTAATTTCTACCCCTTTAAATTCAAAATCTAAGGCTATTCTATATCTTCACAACACTTGAATTATTTTTCACCTTAAAACTTGGCAGATTGGAGGGGTTTTTTGGATTTATTTCTCGGGTTTTTTGTTTTGTTTTGGTTGTTTTTGCTTTTTTTTTTTTATCCTTGAGCTTTGTAAATAAGTTTTCCTGTGCTTGCTTGCCCATAACTTATTTTTCTGGTCTAATGACTGTTTTTAATGAGTTCAGCCTGTGCCTTCTTGTACAAAAAGAAACTTGGGAATGTGAGGAGCATACTAATGAGCTATCAGAGCTAGTCTGGTTTTTGAAGTTTAGAGTTTTGGGATGTTACAGAAGTGTAAATATCATCAGGGCTTTTCATTTGATTAGTAATTATATCACAGCTAAAGCCTCAGGGCACCTCCCACTCCAGAATTCTGCTATCCCCAACCCCAACGGCTCTGCCATTAATGGTCAGTCTCTGGGAGCCCATGTCCCAGTAAATGGCTTCCCCTTTTATTCCAAGTGGCTTTCCCTGCAAACCTTCCTCAACTTTGACCAGACCTCCAATTTCAGGATAGAAAGAGTGACCCTTCTGCCCCTCCTATTCACAAGGTAGGGCGAAATGAGGCAGATGTGAGCAAGGTCCTCTGGCGGTAAAATGCCTTTTTTTTTTTAACTACACCCACAATGTACCAAATTATACTTAATATTTTCTGGCCTTCACATCAGATGCCTACTTCTGCAAGAAACTGCATGATTACTCAGGCTGATCCCTCTTACCCTCAGCTTAGATCCACCCTCTCTTTCACAATAGTTCCTAAGTTCATCTTCGTGCTGACCCTGGGCCAGGCTCTGGGCTCCTAGAGGTGAAGCGAAGGAACTCACAGTTCAGTTGAGAGACCCCTTGAATAGATTGTAGGGGTCCAAGTGCTGCCGTAAATTCACATAGAACATGGAGTCTGAGTGGGAAGTCAGGGAGGAGAATCAGGGAAGCCTTTGGACTTTGCACACCAGTAGGCAGTTCCCAGGTGAAGGGGGTGAAGGCACTGGCCGCCTCCGACCAGTGGGCACCGCAACCTGCTTTGCTACTTCCTCACAAGCCGCCCTGTGCCTGGTCTTCCCGTTGTTCTACTGATCTTTTAACTCTCGTATTGAGAGTCAGCTCCTGCTCTCTCTGAAAAGATGTTCTCCCAGCCACTTACTTTTATAAAACAGTGTGGGCGTTTATTGTACGAGGAGTAAATGAATGAATGAACGGATGCACGGCTGACACACTGGCCCAAGAGATGCTCAGCGCCTGAGAGGAGCAGGCAACATCCCAGGAGCAGGCCGGCTCTCGCCGCTGCCTGACACGTTCCCTTTCAGAGGCAGGGTGAAGGCTGGCAATTCTGAATTTGCACGTAAGGCGTGAAGGGGCGCTCATCAGAATACTTCGGTCCCGAAGAGTCCCCTTCCCCATGCAAACACAAAACGGGCCATCAAAAAAACTATTCAAAAACACGCTGGAGACGGGAAGGTGGCCGGCCTCAGCGGCAGGGCAGGTGCTTCCAGATCCCGTTAGCGCAGTCCAGAGCTTCCCTTTGCCCCGGACAGCGCCCTAAAGAACGCGTCAGGGGCCTACACGCATCAGCTCACGGAGCTGGGAACCAACGCAGCGCCGCGCTAACCGGGGCCGCGCAAGGACGCCCCCGAGAGCCGCGCAGCGCCCAGGGGTCCGCGCCGCGCATCGCGCCGCCGGGGCCGCGGGACAGGGCGGGGCCGGCGCGCCTCCCGCAGGGGGCGGGGTGGGGCGGCTCACGTGGGCGGGGCGCGGCGGCGAGCGAAGTAGCGCAGGCGCGAAGCTGCGCAGGCGCGGGGCCCGCGCCTGGGACCCTCGGGGCCGGGGTGGGTTTGGCCCCTCCGCGTCCAGGTGTCTGGCGCCCGAGAAGGCGGGCGGAAGGGAAGGTTCCCGGTAGGTGCTGCGCTCGGGGCTCTGCGACGCACGTGACGTGCGTGGCGGCGGTGTCTGCCTTGGCGCAGGTGAGGAAACTGAGGCAGGGCCAAGTCGGCGGTGCGCAGGAAGAGTGGGCGCGGGATTCCTGGGGGCCGCCCCGGCGTGGAGCTCCTTCAGAGACGGCGCGGCCCCGAGCCCCCTCAGGGGACGACGGCCCCTCCCGGCCCGCGGCGCCCCTCACCCGCCCTGGCGTGCGGGTTCCGAAGACCCGAGATCGCAGCTGGGTGCCTGTGTGCCCAGTTCTCCCCGCCCCCAGGCTTTGAGTGACGCTGGTGGCACCGACCTGTCCGAATTGTTAGGACGGAGAACTGAGAAAAGGGCGCGGGGCTCTGCCCTGGCGGGGGGTCTGGGGGCTGCCCGGGGCGGGCGAGCGGCCCGGCTGTGCTGAGGGACCTGGCGGTCCTCTCTGTGCCTAGAGTCGGGTGTTTTATGAGGGACCGTCTCTAGCTCTGCTCTGTGATCTCAGAGGCACCTGACTTAGGATTGGGAAGAGTCCAAGTGTAAATTTCAAAACACTGCTGAGATCTGGCGTGAGAAGGTGAACTAGGCTCTGGTGGAACAGCTTAGCCTCAGGGTCGTTGCGGGCGGAGCTGAAGGGCAGGTGGGGTGGCTGGAGGCAGGGCGAGGGGAGTTGAGGCCCCGCCTGGCGGGGGCTGGGGGGGGCCTCGCTGCGGCTCAGGTCCACCTGGTTCTCTGCCTCTTTTCCTTACCACACCATGTTGTTTCCGCAGCCCAGCTACCTGGACCTCAACTTGGTTTGGGTTTTTGTTTTTAGCGTATTTGTCCTTGGAGCCTAGTGGATGATTTAGAAAAAGAAAATAATTGCTTGGGATTTATTTTGAAAAGCATTGTCAGGGAGCCAGCTTGTGTAGTCTTGGATGCTCCTGCTTTGGCCCAGCTGTGGAGGCTGAGAATTAGGATTCAGGCTGCAAACCCTGACTCCTTAGAAGATACTCATTCATCTGACAAGTCTCCATTTTGTGTACAGATATCGTTTTGGGGTGATCATGGACTAATCTAAAAATGAAGTAAGATGTGTGCTTCGTGTTTATGGTACTCTTTGTAAGGTAGCTTTACAAGGCACCTCCTATACGCTTAATCCTTTGATTCTTACAACTCTCTAGAAGGTAATCCGGGAATTATTTCCATTTTACTGATGCAAAACTGTGCCTCGTTCAGGTTCACACAGCTCTTAGGAATTAGATTAGATCTTAGTTATTCTTGGTCTGACCTTTCTCATATCCTCCTCCTTTATAAGGGCATGCCATTTAGTTGAGACCTCATGCATTGCTCCTGAAGAGATACAAAAGACGTTTCTGATGATTGTCTCCTTGGCTTGTGTCATTTAAATGGCACCCAGAAAGTTTGGTTAGGACCGGAGTTGTAGGGCTCAAGCCCCAGGCTCTGTCAGTATCTCAGAAATGAAGCAGTTCTCCTGCCAGCTGGGTTCTTGCCTCTTTGTGAAATGTTGAGCAGAGGCTCCAAGTCTCCCTCTGCTGAGGCTTGTGTGGCAAGAGCTGTCCAGAGGTGCTGTGGAGCAGCGGTCCCCAACCTTTTTGGCACCAGGGACTGTTTTCGTGGAAGGCAGTTTTTCCATGGACCGGGGGGGGGGGGGGCGGTTTCAGGATGATTCAAGCACATTACATTTATTGTGCACTTTATTTCTATTATTATTACATTGTAATGTGTAAAGAAATAATTATACAACTCACCATAGGTTGGGTACCCATGCTGTGGAGGCAGCCAGCCTCTCTCTGAGCTCAGTGGCCTCTGGCCCAGGGAGATTACAACTGAGCAGTGAGTGCCCTTTGCCTTCTCTGGTGCTGCTAGTGCAGAAGGCAGTGTTGGCTGCTGCAGGGGTAGCATAGAGTGTGTGTTGTGGAATGGCCAGACAGGCCAGAGGGGCTGAGACAAGCCAGGGTTCCCACCAGACCTAGAACTTCTACCCAGGAGGCAGGCCTACAGTGACACAGCTGCAGTTCAGTGTTCTGTGTCTGTCCTTCTGCTTCAGATGTCCTGCCCTCGTAGGAGGATGAGTGAATCTGAGCCCTGCGAAGAAGAGAAGGATAATGCTGCCTTACAGTAGTACTGTAGCGTGTTGCTGCATTTCACATTCCTCTTCTCTTATATTCTTTATGACAACCCTTCAAAGTGCCCTTGTTTTTAAGAAGACACTGAGGTCCAGAGGGACAAGGTGACCGCTCAAAGTCAGAGTGAGAACCCAGCATTTTGTTTTTTAGCCCAGTGTTTTTTGTGGTATCACCCTTGCCTGCCTTCCTTGATGGAGCATGTGTCTGAGCCCAGACAGGAGGCTAGCAGGTGAGGGTAGAATGGCTAGATCTTTCAGGGGTCACTCCAGCTCCAGCATCACGTATCAGGAAAAGCGCTTTTTCAGCCCCCCGTTCCTCACCCTTGGCAGCGTCTCAGAGTTTTCCAGGGGCTGATGGTGTCCTCTTGTTCTGCTTTCAGCATCTGTTCAAAACTTTCTGAATCTGGCATCTGAGAGTAGGGCTGGGCCAGAGCCAGGCCAAGAGTTACCCCAAGGATCAGAGCCGAGAGTTGGAGACTGAGTCAAGTAGGTGAGAGCTCATTGCAACTAGCTAGTTCCAGGATACTTGAAGGCAAGGATGGGTGGGAGGCCATCTGCTATTGCTCATGGGGCCCTGGGGCCCAGGGTGCCTATGTGGTCAGTCTGCTTGACAGGAATTGATAGGTTCCTTGTTATTGTGGAGAGGGGAGGTGCAGAATGGCTTCTCAGCTGAGAATAGGCAACGTGACCCTTAAGAAAACATTTGGCTTTGGTTTATAAGCTGCTTGCTAAGGATTGGACTTGGGAGAGGCTGGTGTGTTCTCCAGGCACCAGACTTCCCAGCCCCTGTTCAGGAGCGGTGTTGCTCAAGGCCAGTACACAGGCTTCAGGACCTTCAGGGCCCCCCTTCCTGAGCCCCAGCCCCCACGTTGTCCAGCCTCAGAGGCCACTGGCCTGTGGCTGGCTGCCTGGGGCCCGGAATGTCCAATGCAGTCATGGACTAGGAGTGGGGAGACCCAGACCTGAGTCCCAGCATAGCCACTGACAACCCACTTTGCCCATGTGACCTTGAACTAGCCAGCCCCTTCTCTGGGCTTTAGTTTCCTCATTTATGCAATAAAGGAGGAGGTGAACTAGAGCTTTGAGAGAGGGATTGGGGAACAGAGGAGAGCAGAGAAGGAAGATGAAGCATCCTTTCCACCCTTGTTCACTGAGGGCCTGAGGCAAGGAGGCCCACGTGCAATCTTAGCATTTTTTTATGTCTCCCTCAGAACCCTTTCTTCCCTCTCCCCTCTCTGTGCCTCAGGCCAGCTCCTTCTGAGGAGGGAGGATTCCGTGGGTGGGGCTGGGCTAGGCAGATGTACCTTTGATGTTGAGAATACCATGCTGTCTCTACTTGCCTCAGACATGAATTAACCCACCCAGTGCTGATACTTTGTTTTATTAAGACTTTATCAATTCTTGCCGAGAGGCAGCTCCTTGAACAGGCAGGAGCTAGGCCCAGGGAAGGAGGCGGTGAGAGTGTGCACACCCAGCAGGAGAGCAGCAGTGGCAGGCACCCCTCGGCTTGCCTTCTGGACATCAGATCTCTGTAGTTGTAATCACATAGTGCTTTGGAGTCTGTGGGTGGGATGTCAGAGCTGGGAAAACCTCATAGAATTTCTAGTTCATTCTTCTGTGTATACAGATGGGGAGACCCAGGTGCAGAATGTCTTCATGGTGACGTGAGGGAGCAGTCAATTGTTGGAGCTTTCAGGAAAGGCTTCAGGGAGAAAGTGTTATTTGTGCTGGACCTTATTAAAAAGTAGACATTAGTTGGCATGGGTGGGGGGAGCATTCTGGGTAAAGGAAACAAAGTGAGCAGCAGTGTGGCCTTGCACAGGGAGTGGCCTGGCCAGCGTGCTGCAGTGGCAGGGGATGAGGCTCAGCTGTGGAGGGCCCTGTTGGCCACGCCGAGGACTTTATTGTTAGAGTCTGAAGGCGAGGGAAGATGTGGTGAGGTCTGGGTGTGTTAGGATCGCTCTGGCTGTAGCATGGAGAATAAAGCGTAGGGGACAAGACTAGAGCCAAGCCACGTTCAGTTCAGTGGTTATTGAAATAGTCTAAGTACAAAATAATAGGGGCCTGGGCTTGGACAGTAGCAGTGACATGGAGAAGCGGGTGGGTGGAAGACACATTTTATCAGGTGGAAAGAGCTTCTGAATTGATTAGGTGTGGACAGCGAGAGTGAGAGAAGAATGTCTGCAAGTTCCCCAAGTGGAAACTTGGGTCAGGAACCGCTATGGGGATTTGGAAGTCAACACTGTGGTGGTGGGTGAGGTCACCCAGGAAGGGAGTGTGGGTTGAGAGAACCCACTTAAGTGGCAGAAAAAGAAGGGAAAGCAAAGGGAGGTAAAGAATAGACAGAGGTGAGGGTCCTCAGTGGTGCCAGCTGACTTCGTGGGCTGGGATGAGGAATGGGGCAAGGAGCCATGGAGAAAGGGACATCTTCCTTTGACTTCCCCTGGTAGGACACGTGGGCTGTGTTAAGGGCTTCGCTTCATTAGTCTGCACCAGATAGCAGAGATGGATGGAGTCTTTTGGCACTTGGAAAATGTTATAATCTGCATGACTTCAAGTGACTCAAAACTTTGCTCAACGTTTTGAAGGTCTGGCGGGAGGTTGGGGGTGGAGGGGCCTTGGCAGCCTTTTCAGGAGATTAACTGTTGGCAGCTGAAGGAGCCCCAGGGTTTCTGGGTGGCCTGGTCCTGCCTATGGAGTGACTGAGCTTAGGGGCATAGGCAGGACTCTACAGCCCCGCCTCCAGCCCTCCCCTGCCACCGGCTCAGCCTGCCTGCTCGCCCCTGGGTCAGCCTCTTTGTCAGCAGCAGCAGGGGTGTGGACGCTGGGGATGGTGAGTGCCTTGTTTGCTGGTTTGAACTGCCTAAAGATGGGGATAAGGGACCATGTGGGGAAGGGACTTGCCTTGTGTAGGGAAGAGACAGGGTCTCAAAGCTGGACACTGAAATGGGCAAAGGGGAGGGGCGGTTATGATGAGGAACCAAAAATGTTCTGACTCCAAAGTGAGCTGTTTTTGTTAGAATCACAGGATGTCATTGGGGGTCTTTAGGAACCTTAGCACTCTCTCCATCCAACCCTCTCGTTTTGAAGTTGAGGAAAATGGAGCCTGAGGTGGGATTGACTCAGCTTGGCCTAGGGAGCCCTGCTGGGTCTCCCCACTCCCCACCCCTGTGCTCTTCCCAGACCGGAGCTGCCACTCTGAGCTGCCACAGCTGTTGATTGTTTGTGGCCTTATCCTGCTTCACCTTCTGTGGGAGAGGGTGGATCAGATAAGTCCCACAGTGGGGAAATGAATACTGTAGCTGTAGCCAGTATTCAGGTGGGGGCTGGCTCTTCTGTAAACAACCTTGTTCTTCTCTTTCGGAGGAGCTGACCCGTATGGAAGGGAATAGAAAGGGGAGGAGAGAGAAGGGACGTCTGGCGTGTGGTAAATTTCCTTTAGAGGAAACGTGGTTTGACTGTATATGTATTTGGTGACTAAAAAAATAAGGTGATTATTTTTTTTACTTTTCTTTAAGAAAAAGGGAATCATACCCCTTGACCTCCAGAAACCCACTTCTGAATGTGGGGGAAGCCCTGTGAGGGTAGAAAGACCACAAGCTTGAGTCCTATTCCCGTGGATCTGGGTCTAGGTTGCAGTACTGCTGCCTGCTGGCTCTGTGACGTTGGGGAAGTTACTGAACTTCTCTGAACCTCAATGTTGTCAGCTGCTGAACAGGGTAATCACTGCATGAGAAGCAGTGAATGAAATTAGGCCATGTACGTCAGCTGACACTAAGTAAATCTGGTTTACTGGCCTCCATACCAGTGAGTGGTCTTAGAGGCCCATGTGAAGATGCATTGTTCTATTTAGATATTAAAGCTCCCTTTACTTGCCCTTTTTTGTGGGTGGGAATAACTGTGATTCAGGATTCAGGGTCTGCTCATACTGTGCAGGAAGTTACAGTGGTACATGCTCCAAGACGTGCCAGGGTGGAAGTTGCTTTGTAGCTTGGGGAGCTTGGCTGAGGGGGTGGATCTGTGCATTCTCTAGGTGTTCCCAGAAGGGAATTTTCACTGCTTCTCCCTGGCAGAAGAGCCAGCTGCTAGAGGGCCACTGGGAGCACCTCCCCAAAATGGGGATTCTCAGGATCATAGCCCAGGGTGGGAATTGGGGGTAGAAAACAGTGCTCCTGGGGGTTTTCTGGCCCAGATCTTGTACCCCAGCCCTTGACGTTGAGGTGGGGAGATGGAGGCCTTTGGGACATGGAAGTTTGAGTTCTCAGGGTGCCTTCAACACTGACATGCACTCCCAGTCAGCCTGCTGCTTCCCAGGCTCAGTCAGTCCAGTCCCAGCCTAGCCCTTCCATCCTGCCTCCTGTGTTGTACGCTGGCTCCAAAGCTCCTTCCTTCTGGGCACTTCTATGGCTGCCCAGACTGGCTCTCATCCTTTTGCTGCCATAGCCTCACGTTCATACCTTGCTCAAGCTGCTCACCTTTTCACTTGTTTTTCTGTTGTTTGTGTACCAGACCCGTATCTCATTGAAGATTTTGTATCATTTTATGTTCCCCCAAATTGCCATTTATTGAATAAATCAGTGCTTGAATAAATGTTTGGAAATAAAGGTTGAGTCTAGTTGAGTTGAAGTCCCTTCTTGTACTCAGGAGGAGCAAACAGGCAAAATACCTGTCGATAGGCGGTGGGGAGACAGAGTCCGTTTGCATCTAAGTACAGCAGGGGCATGTTTTAAGGGTGTGGAGCTGGCTATAAGGAACTGTGGACTTACTAAGTATACTGATGTGTCCCAGGAGTCAAAGAGAGTCCATTTGTGGGGTAGATATAAACTGATTTTTGCATTCTGATGAAGAAATGCCTATCAAATCTGTGATCAGAGACCAGGCCATGTGATCCTGAATCATACACACACGTCAGAAATCCAGGGATGTTTTGGAAGTGTGTAAAGGTATAGAAATTGTTCCAGGCTCTAGAGAATCTCCTGTTTACAGCAAGCAGGTAAGAGCTGTGGTTTTCCTTCTAATTGTTCTGTGAACTATAATCCAGTAATGTGTAACTTTGCCACATAAAAGAATTGGAAGCAGGCCTGTGAAAGATTTTTTTCTGCTTGGCCCAAGAACTTTGGTTGTCCATAAGTCATGTTCGTCATCCAATTCTATTGAATTCATTTCAGCACACATTTGCAGTGAGCCCACTGCATACCAAATGTGCACTGTGCTAGGCACCGGAGATTCAGAGATCAACTGAGGAACAAAATCAAAGGAGAGAGATCTGACAGGTCCAGATAAGTGTGTCGGGCACGTCAGAAGGATCGTGGGTGTGGTTTGGGCACAGGACCCAGGAGGGAGGGAGTAAACACCTCTCGGGAGTTGGGGGTGGGCAGAGCATCTGGGGAGCCTTCTTGAGGTGTCTAAGTTGTGAAGCACAGAATGAGGCAGGATATTCCAGGCAGAGGGGTGGAAATGTGTTTGACTCTCACTGTGCCTGTTACTGCCCTCCCACAGCGGGCTGAGGGGATGGAAGCAGAGCTTGAGGAGGGTCCAGCTGGCCAAGGCCAGCCTCCCACGTGACTGTACTTTATTCTGTGGCTTACAGCCAAACAAGCACAGAGTCCTGAATTCTTTGCTCTAAGATAGTGCTTCTCAAATTTGAATGTGCTTATGAATTGCCTGCCACTCTTAGACTAAATGCAGTTTAAGGTTCCTTAGTTCTGAGGTGGGGCTTGAGATTCCACGTTTCTGTGGTGCCCGGGCTGCCAGTCCACAGACTACATTCCAAGCAGTGGGTAATAAGACACTCTTCTCTCCCAGCTGGGGTCCCTCACATCAGAGATACCATAGCAGCACCCCCCCACGCACCAGACACACACACGAACACACACACTGACCTCCCTTTCTTTTTCCTCTTCCTAAATACATATATGCCCAGTTCCTCTTTCTTAAACACTGTTTCATTTGGTCACTCCTTGCTTGGAAGTTCTTAACTCAAATCTGAATTTCCCAGGCAGCCTAATCGTTAGTCTGCCCTACCCTTTCCTTTCCAATGACATCACCACCGAGTCACTCCCACCCCCACCTCACTGCAGTGCACGCCTCACAGCCCCCTCCTTTGGCAGTGACATTCCAATTTCCAGGCCTTTGCTTAATCCTTGGGAGGAATACTCTCCTGGCCAAGTCCTGCAGGGGAGAATTAAGTTGGAGGTTAGGTGGGACATACACACACACACACACACACATATATATATGTGTGTATATATATATATATACATCTACATATATATATGTGTGTGTGTGTGTGTGTATATATATATATACACACACACATCCCCGCACCCAGGCCTATCTCCGGCGGTGATCTAAGCACACAGAAGCAGGCTGGTACTTAATGAGGAAGGTACCAGTCTATGTCAGATGCTAGGATGGCGTGAGGGCCAAATGGAAGGATAGGTATCGTAGATGGTTATCAGGAGAAGGAAGGCTGGGTGGTGTCCCGCTGCTTCCAGTAGCTCCTACCCACTAGAGGGAGCCTTGGTCAGTCACCCCAGGCAAGAGCTGGGAGCAAGGCTGGATTGGTACAGGACTGGCTTGGAACTCCATTTCTGTTGCAGAGACCCTTACCGCATGCAGACACCTTTTGCCCAGCCCCCTCTGAAGCAGACACTGCAGCACCTTGTTCTTTCTGATACAATGCCTGCTCTCTCGGTCTCTACTCCCATTCATTTGGCAGACATCTGTGTAGTTCTGTTCTTGGGGAAAAATGTCAGATTACACACTGGTGTTTAGCATCGATCAATAAGTAGTAGCTTGAGAGGATATTTGCTTTCTTGTTGACTAGGGTTTTTATGTATTGCCTTTTTGTTTTATTTTTACCATGAGCCTATTTTATTTCTATAATGAGTGAAAAATAAAGCTATTTTTAACTGGGAGAAATGTACTGAGATTGGCTGCCCCTACCATGAATGCAGCCCTGCTGGGCACTGGCTGGGGGCTTGATGAGTAGGATATGGTCCCTCTTTCTGAAAGATTCTCAAACTAAAGAGGAAGAAAGATAGGGTGACAGACAGTGTGGTTAATGTTCTACATCTCCTCTTATCACAGAATAGAAAGCTGCTCCTACCCAGGTAGGCGATAGCTGAGCCACCTGGGTTGTGAAGGAGAGTTAGGCATTGAGGAGGAGGAGAATGAGGAAGTAGTCTGCCTCCAGGGGACACAGCACGGCAGAACACCACAGAGCTAGGGGCTACAGCCTGGGGCGTGAGGAGAGGGGACAGCAAGAGAAACACCTGAGAAGGTTGTCCTTTTCTCTGTCTTCATTCCTGACTCCCTGGTGAGCTCCTTGGGGCAGGAACCTCCATGTGTCTGTTGTATCCCCAAGCTCTGGTAGCAGCAGGTGCTTAGCAGCCCTTACCCAGTCTCTTCTGTGATCCTGCTGCTCCCTGTCTCCTGGCCTCCTGGTGGGCAGCCCCTCCAGAGCCTTGCACGCGAGATCAGATTCCAGCTATCCTGTGGGAGCAGTAACGTCTTTTCCTTCCTCTCAATCTCCAGAAATGTCTTTCCTCCAGGACCCAAGTTTCTTCACCATGGGGATGTGGTCCATTGGTGCAGGAGCCCTGGGGGCTGCTGCCTTGGCACTGCTCCTGGCCAACACAGACGTGTTTCTGTCCAAGCCGCAGAAAGCAGCGCTGGAGTATCTGCAGGATATAGACCTGAAAACACTGGAAATGGGTAAGTGGTGACCCCACCACTCTCAGTACTTTTCCGAGGCACTGGGATACAGGCTTACTTCATTTTTCTTTCTAGAATAACTCTTTTTTTACAATTGAAAATGCAATGTAACAACATTAGAAAAAAAATAGTAACACTTTTTTTTTTTTTTTTTTTAGACAGAGTCTTGCTGTCATGCGGGGTAGAGTGCAGTGGCGTCGTCATAGCTCACGGCAACCTCAAATTCCTGGGCTCAAACGATCCTCCTGCCTCAGCCTCCCGAGTAGCTGGGACTATAGGCGTGTGCCATGATGTCCAGCTAATTTTTCTTTTTCTGTTTTTAGTAGAAACAGGGTCTTGCTCTTGCTCAGGCTGGTCTCGAACTCCTGAGCTCAAACAGTCCTCCCACCTGGGCCTCCCAGAGTGCTAGGATTACACACGTGAGGCACTGCGCCCAGCCATAATAACACTTTTTAAACTACCGATAATCCCATTACCCTAACACAATAATTTTTATTTTGGCATATTCCTTTCCATGTGTACATATTATTATGTAGTCGTAATCTTGGTGTAAGTGCTATTTTACATTTTAGCTTCTCTTGTCAAAAGCATTTTCACTCTCTATTAGTGTCCCTCTAACTATAATGGTACGTTGTTCCATAATATATAGTAATGCTGTGCCATTGTTTACTAAACCAGCCCTTCTAGAGTGTATTCTGAGGAATTCCAGGCTTGTGGGATCTTCACAAGAAAAGGAGTTCCTGAGTCAAATAAACATGAGAGACACTGTTTATCCAATGCCATGCTCCTGATGCTCAGCAGAGGGCATGGCACACAGAAGGGATTTACTGAAATGGGGTGTCGGGATTGCTCCTGATCCGAGCATGGTCATCCCCTCCCTGTGATGAAGGTGCAGCATATGAGGAAGTACCTCAAGATCACATGTTAGAACAGACCTGCCTGGCTCCCTCTTCTTGGAGAACCCCCCAAAAGTCCATCATGGACAGCTGAGAGCCATACACTCAAACGTGGTAGCTCTGCCTTCTCGCTGTGTGCTCCGTGTTTGGGCCATAGCTCGGTGGGATTTCAGTCATGTCTGTAGTGGGGCATGAGAGTTTGACTGATGAACCTGGGTCTCATTGACTGGGTGGTCCCTAGGTTAGCCCCCAGTTGGAGGCCATCATCATCTGTTCATTAAGCAAGGAAGCTTGTCAAAGGAAGGCTGGAGCTGTGATTGTGCAGATTCATGGTAGGTCACCTTAGTGAAGAACTAAAGTTCTGCAGAGAGAGACCTGTCATGCTTTGTTCAACCCACGGTTTCCCAATATTACTTGATTACAGACTCCCCCCCCAACACCTCTTTTTTTTCACATAACATTCCACAGGGACATGGATCCCTCTGGGAAATACTAAAATAATAAGGGGCTGGGCATGGTGGCTCATGCCTATAATCACAGCACTTTGGGAGGCTGAGGCAGAAGGATCACTTGAGCCCGGGAGTTCAAGACCAGCCTGGGCAACATAGTGAGACCCAATCTCTACGTAAAAATCTTAAAAATTAGTCAGGCATGGTGGCGCATGCCTGTAGTCCCAGCTTCTTGGGAGGTTGAGGCAGGAGGATTGCTGAGCCTGGGAATTCAAGGCTGCAGTGAGCTATGATCACACCACTGCACTCTGGCCTGGGCAACAGAGTGACAGGCCTCTCTAAAGAATAAATAAATAAAATAAAATAGTAAGGGTTTATACTTACTGAGCCCTCACTAACTCTTACCAGACACTGTGGTGAGTACTTTTATATTCATCTTTTAATAGTCCCTATAGCCCAAAGTGGAGCTACTAGATATGCATTTTACAAATGAGGAAGCTGAGGTTCAAAGAGGAAAAATAGCTTGCCTGGGGTCACATGGCTACATTCAAGCCTGGCTTCAAGCCTGGCTGTGACTACAGTACCACCCCAAAGCATTTCCTTGTTGGGCATCTTCTGCCTTCCTCTATTAATAATATTGCAGTTAACATATTTAACAATTTTTTAAAAATTTCTGTTGACTTATTTTATTTGAATATGTTTTTAAGAGTGGGATTTTTTTTTTTTTTTTTTTTTTTTGGTCAAAGCACAAGACTTTATCAGTTTGGGCCACATTTCTGCCCTAAAGGATTATTACAATATCCCATGAGATCAGCAATAAAGGAAATTGCCAGTGTTCAAGTTTGAAAATGGATTTTTATCGGGCCCTTTTACGTATACGGTAGGATTCTTAAGTCTTACTAATTTTCCTCAGGAAGGTGAATATTCCCTGTCTGTGTTTCCTATTTGTCTCTCCCCACATGTGAAATGCCCGTGCAGGCGCTCTGCTAGGCCTGATTTCTGACCTCATCTTGGCTGAGTGTAGTTCATGAGCTGCTTGGTGATCAGGGCTGGGCTGGCCTGGGCTGGGGGAAAGATACTGAATTTCCTTTTCTTCTCCCTCAGAACCAAGGACTTTCAAAGCAAAGGAGCTATGGGAGAAGAGTGGAGCTGTGATTATGGCTGTGCGGAGGCCTGGCTGCTTCCTCTGTCGAGAGGTAAGTGTATTTGAGGATCTGTTCAGAGAAAAGAATCCTGGCAAGTAGGGGCTAGTGCGTTTCCAGCCAGAACCAAGGGCCTGTAGGCCAGTTTTAGCCCTTTATCAACTCTGGTTTGTTCTCTGTTATTTGCTCTAGGTATTTCTTTTGACTTATGCCCTGTTTCTGTTTTTGAACAACTCACCATCTTCTACAGGGGTTAGCAACACATCTGACTGTCCTTTGGTACTCCCAAGCCTTTCACCCTATGCTGGACCATCTTTCCATTTAATCAGGGGCAGTGACCAGGACCAAGTCCATGTTCCTGATGCTCAGCACTGACATATGTCTGGATTGCTACTGATTTGGGCATGGTCAGTCCATTCCTGTGATGGGGAAGCGCTTCAGGGTCGCACGTTAGAACAGACCTGCCTGGCTCCCCCCGCCTGGGGACCCCCTAGAGTCCATCATGGACAGTTGAGGGCCACACACTCAAACATGGCAGCTCTGCTTCCTGCTGTGTGCTCTGCGCATTGGAGCTGTAGCTCAGTGCACTTTCAGCCACGATGAGAGTGTGGGTGCATTTGGCGTGAGAGTTTGGTGAAAGTTGGAGCTCACCAACTGGGGGTTCTCCCAAGTTGGCCCCCAAAGGGAAGCTATCGTTTTCTGTTCATTAAGTGAGGAAGCTTATCAAGGGAAGGCAGGAACTGTGATTATTGAAACACAAAATGCTAGTGTCAGAAGGGACATTGCAAATACTTGGGTCTAGCCTTTTCAGTTTACAGATGGGTAAACTGAGGACCAGAGTGGTTTGGTGGCCTGTCCATGGTCACACAGCCAGTTGGTGGCAGAAGACCAGGTTCTGAGATCACTGCCTTTCCTGGGACAAAACTGAGAATGACAGGACTCCCGCTCTTGAGGTAACGTCGCTTCTCAAGCAGCGGCCGTGGCCGCCTTTCCATTTTTCTTCCTGTTTCCTCTGATCGCTCTCCCTGAGCCTGAGCCATTTCCTTTCTGCTAGTGTGGCTGGGCTGGTGAAGAACCCACTTGGGCTGCTGGATGCATGTAATGCCCTGCAGTCCCTTACCTCCAGGGCACTTTTAGGCCTGTTATCTCAACGGTTCCTCACCATATCCCTTGAAAATACAGCTTGTTGTTAGTATTCTCATTTTACAGTGGAAGAAACAGAGATACAGAGGTTGTAACAAAGCCACACTGCCTGGGGAGGTATACTAACCGCCTATGGGGCTGTAACAAATTACCACAAACTCAGTGCCTTCAGACAATGCAAATTTATCTTACAGTTCTGTAGGTCAGAGTTCCACAGTGGAGTCTGGTTGCCGGCCTTCCGAAGGCTATAAGGGAGAGTCCATGATTTGCCTTTTCCAGCTTCTGCAGGCCACCTGTATCCCTTGGCTGATGGCCCCTTCCTCTGTTTTTAAAGTCAGCAATGGCTGGCCAAGCCTTTCTCATGTTTCATTACTATGACACTGACTTCTGCCTCCCTCTTCCACATTTGAGGACCCCTGTGCTTACACTGGGCTCACCCAGATAACCTAGGATAATCTCCTTAGTTTAAGGTCAGCTGATTAGCAACCTAAATTTCATCTCAGCCTTAATTCCCCCTTTCCATGTAACATAACATAGTCACGGCTTCCAGGAATTAGAATGTGGACATCTTTAGAGACTCCTTATTCTGCCTACCACAGAAGGTGGAGTTTACACTCAGTGCTTTTGATTCCAAATCTGTGATACCTACAAATACCAGCAAGAAAGCCTGTTTTGACTTGATTTCTTGAGTTTGGTGAAACGCTGAAGGTTCCAAGCACAACAGCTATCCCTAATTAATTATAACCTGTTTTCCTCTGCACTGGTCTGTGCTGTTACAGAACATATTTTGGAAACTTATATTTCAAAAAGGATGGATAGGTGGAAGTCTGAGTTATCTTGAGTGGCCCAGGCCAGGGAGGAGGTGTGTGACTCAGTTTCCACTTCATGGCTTTGTACCCTGCCATACCCAGAGTAAGGAGCCCAGGAAAAGTGAATAAAACATTTTATCTCACAGATATTCTTTGATCACCTCAGATGCTGTAGTCCTCTCTACTCAAAATTTGTCAGTCACTGTAGCTCTTGATAAATGTATTGTAATCAATTCTACTTCATTAGCTATTTTTTTTTCTTATTCTAGAAAGTAAATGAAAACTTAAATTTAGCCACCACCATACAGCAGTATTTTTGTATTGGAGGTGAATGGGCTGCATTTAAAAGGATTTCCTGCTGATTTTTTAATTCAGATATCAAACATGAGAACGGAATTTATTCTCGATGTTGAAGCTTTACTATGTCTCATCCAGTTTTGTTTATCATCCAGCACACAGTTCAGGAGGGTCAAGGATGTCTGTACCTCTCAGCTCAGCTGTGTTCCCCATCTTGTCCACCTTCAAATCTTTCCACCTGGTATTTAGTACCTACTATATATCCAGCCATGTGCTGGGCACTGAGGGTTCCAAGAAATGGAAGACATAGTTTCTATGTGACACATTTAGGATTCTTAGCATTCAACTTAGTGGTAACATACAGAGTTAGTACAAAAAATGTCGCTAAGCAGGGAAGATACAATATGCATAGAGAAGCAGGGCTTCACTCCAGGCTGGACTAGCCAGGGAAATCTTTTTTGAACAGGGATACCTTTCCAGAGGGTAGGGTTGAGCTGGAGGAGAAGGGGAGAGGAGCCGCCTGAGTGACTGTGTGGAGGCGGCTGTCCACATGGCCTTAGGGGAGTGTGTCTGCTGGGCCCTGTGCTAGTTTGGGGAGGGGCTGGGAGATAAGGTAGGGGAGAAGTGACTTAGGCAGGAGTAGAGGATGTGTTACGGCTGCTCCCCAGGCTATGGTTAGGAAACCCATAAGAGGAGCCTAGCTGCTTCTTTTCATCGTGGAGAAGACAAGAAGCCTGGGGTGAGGAGGGGTCCTGATGCCCTATACTGAGGCCTAGTTCCCAGCTGGGACAGGCGCATGCTGGGCTGTATTGGCCTGAATTGCTTCTGGTATTTTGTTGCCTCTGCTCCTCTACGTTACATGCCAGCCGTGCTGTGAGTCTGTAGGGAAGAGAGATTGTTTGTTGGCTGCAGAGCCACAGGAGTTTGTGTCTCTAAACCTCTGTGTCTTCTGCAGGAGGCTGCAGACCTGTCCTCCTTGAAACCCAAGTTGGATGAGCTGGGCGTCCCCCTCTATGCAGTGGTGAAGGAGCACATCAGAACTGAAGTGAAGGACTTCCAGCCTTATTTCAAAGGAGAAATCTTCCTGGATGAAAAGGTGTGTGCGCTGTGAGCCTGTCAGACGCAGACTACTGGAGATCATGCTTTGCTGGGGAGAGTGCAGTGGCCCAGGGTATGTCTAGCCCGGAGCTGGAGGCTGGCGTCCACTTCAGCTGCCCTGAATTTGCAGGGCCTGTCCCAGTCCTCTGAGCAGAGCACAATCACACACTTAAAAGCTGTCCTCTCAGTTACAGGCGGTCCTTGCCTTATGAGTGTTCAAGTTACAGTTTTTTGACTTCATGATGGGGTAAAAGCCATATGCATCCAGTAGAAACTGTACTTCAAAAACCCATACAACCATTGTGTTTTTCACTTTCAGTACAGTATTCAATAAATTATATGAGTTATTCAGCACTTCATTATAAAATAGGCTTTGTGTTAGATGATTTTGCCCGACTATAGGCTAATGTAAGTGTTCTGAGTACCTTTAAGGTAGTCTAGGCTAAGCTATGGTGTTTGGTAGGTTAGGTGTATTAAATGCATTTTCAACTTATGATATTTTCAACTTACATGGGTTTCTCAGGACATATCATAAGTCAAGGAATATCTGTATTACTTAAGCCTTTCCTGCAGTGTGACTAGGGAGGGTAGAAAATAGCTGAAACTCCATCAAGTTCCCCTACCATAAAGTAGGGCCCCTAGCACAAACCCTCTATCCATTAATTCATTGCAGCCATATTTCTTTCCGCTCTATTTCCACCTGGGCAGAATGTAGCACTGTTCACCCTTTCAGGTGCAAGATTTGGTAAGAAGTTACAGTCAGAGTTGAAAGCTGTGAATCTGTTTCCTAGGTTGGGCCTGCTTTGAGGTCAGAAGCTGTGCCTGGCAGAATTCTCTGTTTCCTCGGAAAGTGAGGGTGGTTCTGGGTGGGAGTTGTGTGTGTTGAGTGGGGTTGAGAACATGAACCAGCAGGCTTTGGGCCTTTGCCTGAGAACAAATGCCCTGTTGGGAGCCTTCCCTCCCTGGGGAAGGCAGGCATCTGGGCTACTCACCTGGGATCTGTCTTGCTCACTCCGTAGAAAAAGTTCTATGGTCCACAAAGGCGGAAGATGATGTTTATGGGATTTATTCGTCTGGGGGTGTGGTACAACTTCTTCCGGGCCTGGAATGGAGGCTTCTCTGGAAACCTGGAAGGTGAAGGCTTCATCCTCGGGGGAGTTTTTGTGGTGGGATCAGGAAAACAGGTAAATTCTTATTCTTTACTTGTGGGTCTGTGGGTATCTGTGTCTGCAAGCAAGAGACCCTGACTGGGGGCTGGGTGGAGGGTTGACGTTCCCTATTTGGGGGTCTCCCCACCTTCCTTCCAGAAATCCAGGGAATATGAGGAAGGGAAGGAGGGCAATTGTTTATTACGTATCTGCTGTCTGCTTGTACCACTCATACCTCACAGTGATATCATGAAATAATCTGATCATTTTGCAAAGGAGGAACTTGGGACTGTGGGGCAATGAGCAACTGCACCAAGGAACTGCTGGAGCCTGAACCCAGCTTTTCTTGACTTCAAATTCCATTTTCTGTGCTTGAATGAAAGCATAGTTTTCATTCTGTTTATGAATTTCGTCCCTTGCAGTGTTCCCAGGCCATCAAGGATGGACGATGGGTAAAAATGAAGAGGAAAGAAGGAATAGGAACAGGCCTAATGAGGGGAAGTGGCAAGGAGGTGTGGGAGGAGGCCGTGCTTTTCCCTGTGGGGGTCTGGGTGTCAGGGCTGCCCCAGGAGAGGTAACTGACTCCTCTGCAGACAGGCCGTTGTAGGCTTTCAGTATGAGGGTCCACAGTCAGCATGGGGACCCCAGGGGAAGGCGTGGAAAGGAGAGATGAGGTCTCTGTGGGCCCAAGAGGCAAGTAGGCAGGTGTTCCATGTTGGAGCATGGGCAGCCTCAAGCCACGGTGACTCCCCATCCTGGAGGGCGGTGCCAGCAGAGGCCAGGTAGATGTGTAGCAGGGATGGGGCAGAGTGAGTGCAGGCACGGCATGGGAGGTGGACCTGGAGACCGGTGGCCTGATGTCTAGGCCTGTCTCTGCCAACCTGGGGCATGACATTAACGTATGTAGAAAGTGTTTTCTTTCTGTAGAAAGAATGAGGTTGGTCTGCATTGTTGGACCTCGCTACTAACGTTGCTAATTGCATACTTTTCCCAATTGAGGAGGAATAAAAGTTAATGGGACTGGAAATCCTATTTTAAGCTTTATTTCTTATCTCTTCCTTTCATACCTTGGAAACTGCTCTTGCTTGACTGAATTAGAATTTAGCATAAAATGGTATCTGATTTAACTTAAACCTATTTGCTAATTTGCTGGTAAATCTATCAAAATTCCTGAGCAATAATGGTTGCTAGTGGATACCTGCCTTGTTCCAGGTGCACATACAAATAATCTGTTGTCTTTCTCACAACCAATCTGGGATATTAGGTATTTTTATTCCCATCTACATGTAAAGAAGTAGGCCTAGAGATGTGAAATAACTCAGCCAATGACATAGCTAGTAAGTGGTACAACAGAAATGAAACCCAGGAACTCAAATCTTTCCAACTCTAGAGACCCGACCCTGCCCCTGCACATAGCTTCTCCTCAGAGGTGGCTCCCAGCGACCCCTTCCAGATGCCCTTACACTAGGGCAGGCCACTTCCCTAGGGGATTGCCCATCCCTCTTCTGGCTCTGGCACTGTAGGGTTTCTTCCCCCTTCCTGTCTCTGCCTTCTCATGGCCTCTAGGGCAGGGCTTGGCATACCTGCCAGCCTTTTCTTGCCTGGCAATGACTCATCTGGTGCTCAGGGGCCTGCTAGCATGTTCCAGGTGTTGCTAGGGGTGGTGTTTGACTTTGTTGGTACTCCCTGGAGCCCCCAGTGTTCGTCCTCCCTGGTGGAAGGTTGACTGGGCTGGCAGAGCTTCAGGACTTACTTCAGTCCTTTTTGGGAGTAGAGTATTTATAGTCCCACTGTGCCAGGTGCCACTCAGTGGGGATTCCTTTTGTAATAATAATCGTTAATCATACTTTAAAGAAGAAGTATATGTGCACTATAGAAAATTGGAAAACAGAACAGTGGAAGGTGGGGAGGGCCATCCTATGAGCTCAGCCACCATGGATAACAACAGGTTGTTGAAACAAAGCTGAGTGGCCTTTTATTTTGTTTGCTCTTTAAGAAAATGATCTTACTAAACTAGATGTTCTCTTTTCATTTAACAGTATAGCACGAACATTTTCCTGTGTCATTATGTATTCTTAGCTTTCTTAATGTCTGCATTATGCTTTATTAGCAAGTAAATGTAAATTTCCTGATCTGCTTCCCTGTAGTCACCACTGTGTGGTGGGACTTCTTGTTTTTTTACTTCTTTATATTGAATAATGACACAGCATGTTTACAGATTTTTTTTCGTAATTTCAGTTCCTAGATATAATGGGTCAAAGAACTCTTTAACAAGGATTCCTTGATGCTGATCTCAAACACATTATTTTATCTTTTTTACCATAAACTTTAGGGTAACTTTGGGGTAGCCTATGTCTTAGTGCACAGTCTCAGAAGTGAGAGGCCTCCGTTTCTCAGGAAGACTAAAGGAAAGAGAGTATCTCCTTTTCAGGGAGCCATTCCATGCCTGCCTAAAAGTCTGCCCTTGGAGCTCTACTTCCACGCCGTCAGGCTTTTCTGTGTTAGCTCCCTTCTGTTCTCTTTACCTGGAATGTTCTTTTACCTGCATCTCTACCTGTAGACATCCTGCTTACCTCCCATGCTTTGTCATCTGTGAAGCCTTCCCTGGTCACCCTTATCATCATTAGTCACTACTGACTTCCTGCTCAGCACCAAGGTGCTGCTGTGATGTGGCCTTTCCTGGAGACTGAACTAACCTTCCTCAAAAGACTGAACTTCTCGAGAGCAGGAGCCAGGCCTGATTTAGCTGTGTGTTTTCTGCTGCCCAAGCAGAGGACTTGACAGACAGCTGGTGCTCCGTGTCTGCCTCATAAATGAACGACTCAGAATCAGTACTGACGATCCCTCTTGTTTCCTTCGTCTTAGGGCATTCTTCTCGAGCACCGAGAAAAAGAATTTGGAGACAAAGTAAACCTACTTTCTGTTCTGGAAGCTGCTAAGAAGATCAAGCCACAGACCTCAGAGAAAAAATGATTAAGTGAAACTGCCTAACACAGGATAACTAGGGGCACTCACTGGTGTTCTCGGGAGGTGGTGTGTTTCCACTGTGTCTCTAAGGAGTTAGAAACCCACTTATACTGTGTTCTCAGTATGGATTATTAACATATTTTAATACTGTCTTCTGTTGGTGCCCAGTAAGGCAAAATAGCCCCCAAAAAAGGTTGACAAAAATCTAAGAAACTGGTAAGGGTTATTTTAGCTAAAATCTGGAAAATATGAGGCTTAAAATTAACTGCTACACCTCATTACAAATGTATATGGTGTTTGAGTGCTGTTATTTGAAATGATTTTTATTTTTATGTCTTCAAAAATCTAAGAAAAGTTGATTGGGAGATTAGACAATGTAAGGTTTTTGACTTTTATGGTTTCTATTAATAACTTGTTATATAATGTCAAAGTAATAGTCATATAAAGGAATTGATATACTCCAGATTCGTTTGATAAAGATAAATTATAAAGTGAGATCTCTTGTTTCATTGTCTTCCATTCTAGCCCCAGAGATTTGCTTTTCTAGAAGAAATGATCATCTCTAGCTCTAATAAAATTATGCATCAGAAATCACCTATATATAAAACTAATAAAAACATTTACTATAATGCTGGCTGAAAGTAAAAAATCAGTATTCTCCATGGATACAGGGTAAAGGGTTGGGGGTGCAGGGGCTCCTCTAGATGACCAGAAAAATTCATCCTGTCATTCATGTCAGTGATTTTGCTATCATTCCTGGCAGAATGACTTCGGTATATAAAATTGGTAGCTTCTTTCCTGTTGGTCTTTTAGCTTAATCAGGTAAATCAGGAGGGGAAAGGACATAGGATGAAATATAACTTAATACATTAATTTATGTTTGAATTTTGTCATTCAAGTAAGTATGAGGTCAGCAAGAGCCAGGAGGAGAGCTCTGCCCCAGGGAGTCCACTCAAGACACCAAATAGGCCCAGTAGTAGAAAGGCAGAGGTGGGAACAGAGAGAAGAGTATTTATCCAGTAGACAAGTCCAGCCAGGACGAAGGGAGTCAGAGTTTATCCAGGAAAGCAGGAGTGGAGACTGAGGTTGGAAGTAAAGCTGGGAAATTAGGACAGTGTCGGGGCTGAATATGCAGAGTGGGTGGGGCAAGTGGTTCAGGACTAAGACAGTGCCTGGGTCTGACTTCATGTGGTGGTGGCTATGTGGGGTGTGCACAGGCCAATGGAGGGCTGGGCTTCTCCAGTCTTTGAGGCTGCACCCTTCAGTGCTTGTACAATGACTCATCCCCCAGAAGCTGTGATTGCTGGGACTCCAGCTACTGATAGGACAACTCAGATGAGAATTCTTTAGTACCTAAAAGACACTTGATGATTCTGAAACAGTTATTTTGCAACTAAAGAAGTGGGCTGGGCAAGGTGGCTCATACCCATAATCTTAGCACTTTGGGAGGCCAAGGCAGGAGGGTCACTTGAGCCGAGCATGGGTGACAGAGTGAGACCCCATCTTTACAAAAAAATTTTAAAATTAGTGGGGCATGGTGGTGGTGCCTATACTTCCAGCTACTCGGGAGGCTGTGGCAGGAGGATTGCTTGAGACCAGGTGTTCAGGGCTGTAGTGAGCTATGATTGTGCCACTGCAATGGAGCCTGGGGGACAGAATAAAACCCTGTCTCTAAAAAAACTAACAAAAAAGAGTAGAACCTGAGAGGACATTGCACCAATGGATACATCAAGAGAAACCTTATTGTGATCTCTGTCACCAACTTTTTTCTTCTGGGTCCTCTGTGCAATACGGTCTCTCTGATTAGCATAGCATTATGGAAAGAGCACTAGATTGAGTGATGTTCAACTTCTAGTTCAACCTTGTGACCTTAAACAAAGATCTGACCCTCTGTTTCATTGCATAATTCCTTCCCATCATTCAGGGCTATTTATTCAAAGTCATTGAGGAAATGATAAACATTTTACGACACTGCTTTGCAAACTTTAATGTACATGCATATCACCTAAGGATCTTGTTTGCTGGTTAAAGGCAATAAAGACAGATTTTATTCAGGAACTACTGCAGTAGGGGAGAGTCCTCAGTGTAGAACTGAGCTAAACTCCAATCTGTGCAGAGGTAACTGGGATTTTAAAGGGAGACTAGAGAGTAAGGATGGGGAAGGAGGGGGGTGGCTTGAATAGAATCAGGGAAGTGGAAAATTACAAAAAGTTGGTAAGGGAGTTGGTCAGTGTGATTATGCTTTGTCTGCTAACTTAACCTCCCACAGAGACTGGGAGTCTGCCTTATCTTTCTTGATAATTACTTATCAAAGGGATGGCTCTCAGGTCATAAAGACATTATGGGTTGTGGAAGATACACATATGCCTCAAAGGAACAGAAAAAGGATTTATAATTATAAATTTTATAAAGTAAATGCTCTAAGAAAAAGGAGAGGTTAGAAGCCTATGGTCATGCTTCTAACCTGACAGGAAGTTCCTGCTTCCCCTGGCAGGAACCCAAGGGGGATGGTACTGTCCCAGACTCACAGCTTGAGCTGCTAGAAACTGTGCTATTGTTTCTTGCAAGCGTCAGCGTCAGGGCTGGACAAAATCGTTTGTGTTGAAAACCAATCATTTGCAGCTCTCAGGACGCCAGCAGTCTGGGGTGGAGCCTGTGTTTCTGCATTTCCAACAAGCTCCAAGTGATCTTGATACTCTGTTAGTCCAGGGGTCACACTTTGAGAAGCAAGGCTCTAAAGGACCCTACAAATTAAAGTCATTAGTCTCTGCGGGCTTTGGGCTTGAAGCTTCAGCAGTTTTTGACAAGCATTTGCAGGTTTCCTTTTTATTTATTTGATAAACTAATGGAGACTCCATAATGCAAAGAAATGCAGGAAAATGCAGAAAGAATGCAAGAAAATGTCCTTGCTGTAAAGCTGGTGGTTCTCAATTTGGATACACAGTAGAAGCACCTGGGGAGGTTTAAAAAACTTCTGATACACAGGCTCACTAAATTCCAATCTCTGGGATGGGCCCCAGGCAACAACAGTTCTTAAAGCTCCTGTGTGATTCCAATATGCAGCTGGGAACTAAAATATAATCTTAAGCTCCCTCTCAGCTGACTGAATGGACCCCCATTTGGCCAAGGGTATCCCAGAAATACCCTAAAACTGAGTTGCTGGCAGTGAGAAGGGAAGTCAGACATGCCTCATCATGCCCTCCTCCCTTCTTGGAGATGTCCTTTGTAACTCATTAACAGGCCTAAGGCCATGCAAGACAAACCTGCAGGTCCTCAATTTACATAACAAATTACTTGAGTCTGGGTATATGGCTAGTGGCTTATCTCTGATTAACAGACTTCCTTATCTTAAAACATTTCAAGCTTTTAGACAAAGCTTCATTTCTTTACCCAATTACAAATCAAAGAATCTTTAAACCCACCTATAACCTGTAAGCACCCTGCCCCTTTCAAGATGTCCCACCTTTTCGGGCCAAACCAATGTACACCTTCCCTGTATTGATTTACGACTTTACTTGTAATTCCTATCTCTCTGAAATGTATAAACCAAACTAACCCAACCACAGCGAGTCCAGTTGCTCAAGGCTTCGGGCATGATTCCTGGCCATGGTCCTCAAATTTGGCTCAGAATAAACCTCTTTAAACTATTTTACAGTGTTTGGCTTCTTTTCCATTGACAGCCAAAGTTGAGTACCACCCTAAAAGAAGTTTGAAAGACCAGCCTCAAGAGACCTTATCCAGAGCCAGGCTTGCCCCTGATAATCTCTGTTGAGTTTTGGGGAAAACTAGGTGGTGTTGGGAATCAGAAAACAATAACACAAAATACCACAAAACAATACCACAAAATGAAGGCCTCAGAAGGAGCCTCAGAATCAAGTTTTTCTCTGACCTTCTGCCCTCCTGTTGTTACCGAAAGCTTGGCACTTGTCCTCGAGGCCACGTTGGAAGAACAAGAACAAGTGGTTTGAGGAGAAGGAAAGAGAAGTTTATTACTTTCCCGGCAAGGAGGGAAAATGGCAGACTCTATCATCTCAAAATCCAAATTTCTTGAACATAAGCAGAAATACAGAGGGCCCTTAGTTCTAGGCGACTGTGTTAATGATTCTTATTGTCCCATCTCTGCTGAAGACAAAGTCTGTGACTTCTGCCCATCTGGGGGGCTGGTGTCAGCCTGGGATGGCTGAGCTATCTCCTGTAACACAAAGAACAAAAGACCTTCCTGCCCCAGGGATGCAGGGCAGGCTGCAGTCCCCAAAAAGAGTGGGGAGAAGTTTAAAGACAGAGGATGTTTTTTGCCATTTTTTTTCCCAGGCCATTCCCTCTGTCTCTGTCCCATTTTGCCCGAGGCTAGCCATAGAAACTAGAATCGCTCTTCCCCAGGGCAGGTCACAGAAACCAGAACCTCTTTTCCCCAAAGCCAGTCTTAAACCTAAAATATTACTGTAACATTTCCCCTACCTCCACCTTTCTGTGGAAAAACTAGCCATAAAGAAATTATATGACCTACCTAGTTTGACTGTAGGTCATAAGACCCCCATTCCTGAGAGGGCCCCGCCCAATACCCAGAAGGAAGGAATGCATGTTCAGAGAGGCCGAGAAAAATCTAGACAGGCCTTGCTGGGTTTCCCCACTCAGTCTAGTAGCATTAGATCATTCCCTTTTTATCTGATAATACTTGTACACACTGTCCGTATTTTGTTGAACCTAAACATAAAAACAGACAATTCCCCTATGTCTTTGTGTCTTCATTCTGAAGGCTCCCATGCCGCATAAAACTATGATCAAATAAATGTGTATACAAATTTATTAATAAATTAATAAATATTAATATTTATAAATATTAATTTATTAATTAATATTAATCAGCCTCTTGTCAGTGACTTTCAGTGAAACTTCAGAGGGGGAAGGGAAAGTTGTCCCTTGAAATGGTGGTAAGGGTCAGGGATGGTATTGGCATGTGTGTGGGGGAACCCCAGCGGGAATAGAATGTTCAAAGTGGACAAAATTTCAATAGTAAATGGTGGGTGGGAGAGGAGAGGGAGGAGTCTGGCATGTTTTGTTTACCAGATTCTTTGCCTTCTCCCCCAATATGCTGATTTCTCAAAAGCAGCACCTGTGTCTAGTTTCTCTCTCTTTTCCCATTGCAGTGTAGGAGAATGGAGGGCAGGCAAGAGGAGCTGTGGGGAAGAGGCTGCAGTGGCTGTGAGTACAAACATCAGGTGGAGGAAATCCGAGGGCAGAGACTGAAGCTTCTCCCCAGCCCTGGCCACCCTCCCTCCTCCATTCTGGGTTGCTCATGCCCCATGGGACAAGCAGCAAGTTGTGTATTTGTGACTTTATGTTTGGAAGGGGAGGTAAAGGAAAAGTTGATTTGCTCTGCTTTAACCTCCCTTCTAGGTTTAAAGCAGAAGGGTTTATTTGTGGTTTTGTTTTTTGTTTGTTTGTTTGTTTTTAAAGCAAATACCATTGAGGATGATAGTGGGTGGGATCCTTGGATATTTTGGGAGGGGGGTGAGGGGAGATCCTTTCAAGGACATGTTCTTTCCCAGGTATACCTAGTCACCTTTCTGTGTTATGTAGTGATACTCAGAGTCACCCCAACACACTAGTCAGGAGTCCGTTCTGAACTTTACTGAGAACAATGGGAATCCATTGTAGGGTTTGCAGAAGAGCCATATAATCCCATTTCCTTTATTCTGGCTACCGAGAGAATAGATTGTACAGGATCAAAGGTGGCAGCAGGGAACCCACTTTGGAAGCCGTTGTAAAGATCCAGGCAAGAGATAATGGTGGTGGGGACCAAGTGGGAGCAGAGGAGGGAGCGAGAAGTGTCAGATGCTGGATATATTTGAAGGCAGAGCTAAGAGGATTCCTGAACAATCGGGTGTGGGATTTGAGAGAAAGAGGAGTCAAGGATGGGTGACTCCATGACTTTTGGCCTAAAGGACTAACTGCATATGAATTTGGCAATAAAGGGGCAGAAAGGGATGGGGTAGTGGGAGGTTTTAATGTGCATTGTAACAACAGTTACAATGAATGAACTAAAGGTGTAAGTGTCAATTTAGGTGCATCAGAACAATGCTAAGGAAAAAAAGCTTGAGATGATACATTTAATAGGATACAATTTATATAAATTTGTAAGACGCAAACTATTGTTTAGGGCTCCATGCACAGGTGGTAAAAGTGTAAAGACAGGTATGGACTGATTAACAATGTGCAGCCACAGTTAAGCCTCCATGTGGGAGCCTCACACTTTAAAACACCCCATTGCTCAGACTAGATCCTAGCCCAGTTAAACCAGAATCTCTGGGGATGCATCCAGCCATCAGTATTTTTTAAAGATCCCTAGGGGATTCTGGTATGTAGGCAGGGTGGAAAACACCGCCTTAAATTGAGAAATAATTGTGAAATCTTTGAGAAGTAGAAGGAATTTTCCCCTTTTATATGCAAGCCTTGGTCTGTCTCTGTTTTGGAGTTAGTTAAGAGACACCCATGCCCTAATTTCCATGATGTTCAGCCAGGAAACATGAATAAACTCTCCCAAGAGGCAGCTGAGCCCAATATCAGTTTCCACTAAAAGGAACTCCTTGGAGAAACGGCTGACTGCAGGCTGGGAGAAGAAAATGTACAAAATGAGTTTGTAACATCTTGTCATACCAGATATCAAGCAAGCTCTCAAAGGCCACTGAGGGCTTATACAAAGGATGGACTCAGGAGATAATTTGAAGAGGCTCTTACTTGCCAAACATGGGACACTTTGAGCATCACTAAGAATAATTACAATGAATTAAAACACATCAGATATATTTAAATACCTGAGTTCATAATGATCCTTAAAAAAAGAAAATCTTTGGATGATCCTAAGAAAACAGTTCATTTTTAAACCCAGCAAAGTAAGAAAAATAAATTAGCATTTATCCTGACTTTTTTACTTGAAAGTAATAAATTGATGATAGAAGTTCTCATTACTGAAGTACTCATGCAGGCCCAGGTACAGTGATCATTACAGTAGGATTTGCCAATAGGCAGTCAATGCGAGAGGTCTGAGTCCCAGAAAATGCCTCTCTGATTCTGTCCATAGGGCAGCTCCTTGCAGAGCTCTGTCCCAGCAGATGATGGCTTTCATTGCAGTCTCTTCATCCAGCAAGATGTGCTGGTCCCACTCCTACTCTATAATGCTCCCCTGGCATAGATTGAATCAGTCAAAAATATTGCTCCTACCTTCTCACTTTATGGGGAAAAAGAGTTCCAGAGGGATAATGTTACAAGACACAAAGCTGGCCAGGAGAAGCTTTTTGATAGGGATAAAAGAGCCCTGAAGTAAGTCTCCAGAGCTGGACCACCTATATGCCGTGGAACCCTGGGGTGGTCCCTTCCTTCTCTGGGTCCTTTTCTCCATCTGTACCATGCAGGAGATGTCCTAGATTTGCTAGCTTCAGGCATTACAGTTCCTTCATCACAGCCAAACCTTGAGGCTAGGTCTCTGTTCACATCTGTTGCTGTTGTTACTGAAGCCATCCTGTTTGGATCAATGAGTAAACACTCCAGGAAAAGAGAAATGTTGTTCTTCCTGGTTTCCTCAGCATTCAGCACACAGCCTGGCCCTCGATAAATAGAACAGCTTAGATAGCAAAAACAACTATAAATGAAGTGAAAGACCAACAAAGAACTGGGAAAAACATTTGAAACTTATTCCACAGAGAGATGATTTTCATAATTTATGACAAGCTTCTACAAATCAATAAAAAAGGCTAACAGTGAGACTTCTGGTTTCCGGTCCTACATGTAAGGAGCTTGGAAGTTGACTCTCCATTCTAACAACAAGTGAAAATCTGAGCAAGCCAAAAAAATCAACTCTTCTTAGATTCGTAAGTGAACTGAGGTCATAGGGCAAACTGCTGCCCCCAAATTGTAGAGACAGATGGGCAAATAGAATCACAATTTATAGAAGCAGAAACCCACATGCAGAAATTTCCAGAAGAACCAGTGCCAAGGTAGGAAAACCTAAACTGTAACTGACAAATTGTTGGAGGCTCAGTGTGGAAAAGTTTGAAAGTCAAAAACTCCAGAAATACGACCCCAAAAGCACAGGTAACAAAAGCACAAAGTAGATATACGGAATTACATCAAACTAAAAAGCTTCTGCACAGTTAAAGAAACAATCACCAGAGTGAAGAGACAACCTATGGAATGGCAGAAAATATTTGCAAACTATATATCTGATAAGGGGTTAATATCCAAAATATATAAGGAACTCAAACAGCTCAATAGCAAGAAAACAGATAACCCAATTAAAATATGGACAAAGGACCTGAATAGACATTTCTCAAAAGAAGATGTACAAAAGCCCGACAGGTATATGAAAAAATGTTCAGCATCACTAATCATCAGGGAAACGCAAATTGAAAGCACAATGAGATATCACCTCACACCTATTAGGATGGCTTTTATTAAAAAAGAAAAAGATAAATGGTGGAGAGGATGTGGAGAAAAGGGAACCCTCACACACTGTTGGCACGAATGTAAATTAGTACAGCCATTATGGAAAATCGTATGGAGATTCCTCAAAAAATTAAAAATAGAACTACTATATGATCCAGCAATCCCACTACTGGGTATTTATCTAAAGGAAATGAAACCAGTATGTTGAAGAAATATCTGCACTCCCATGTTCTTTGCAGCATTATTCACAATAGTCAAGACATGGACTCAAGATAAGTGTTCATCAGTGGATAAATAAATGGATAAAGAAAATGTGATATAGACACACAGTGGAACACTATTCAGCCTTTAAAAGGAAGGAAATCCTGTCACGTGCAACAACATGGATGAACCTGGAGGACATTATGCTAAGTGAAATAAGCCAGGCACAGAAAGACAAATACCACACAATCTCACTTGTATGTGCAATCTATAAAAAAAAAATTGAACTCATAAAAGCAGAGAGTAGAATGCTGGCAGATGGTGGGATCCTGTACATTGGATCCCACCATGCTGGGGGTGTCCCTAGATATTACCCCCTGAGAATGAGATGCACCACTGAGACAACAGGCAAAAGCTATAAACCAGGCTTAACAGAGACATGCCAGGAGATGTAACCGACTCTGGGTTTATGTCCCCTATGAGATCTTTGGCACCACACATAAATGTCAGTGCTCATCAAAAAATGAAAAAGAAACCTGTCTCTGACCATGGCAGATACTGCCTCCTCCACTGCCACTTCCTTGGCAGCCCAGCAGACATCTCTCAACCTCGGGAAGGTTGTTTTAGAAAATAAACTTGCTCTGACTTTCTTTTAGCCCAAGTGGGAGGAGTGTGTGCAATTGCTAACACCTCCTGCTGTACCTGGGTAAAGACCAGGTTTCATAGAAACAAACACAAGTAGGAGTTCCAGAAACAGGCCCACTAGTTGCAGACAGTGGGGCCACCTAAAAGATCCATCTGTGACCTCTTTAGCAACTTCTTACCTGGATCACTGGGTCCAAGGCTATGTCATGCTCTAGGCAGTGCTGATCATCCTACTTGTGGTAGTGGTCATCCTGGGCCTGTCCCAGTGGATTCTGGCTATGGCTCAATGATGCACTGAAATGGTATCAGTCAAGGTGTTACAGCAACCTGATGAGACAAACTGCTACCTCCAAATCCAAGGTTGGTGGCATATGAAATGGACTAGCTTTGCTAAGGGGGTATATCTGGGTTAGGGGGTGGACTGCAGGACAATTCTCAGGTGCCATTAGACTGACCAAGTTTTCCCCATTTTCTCACTGTAGTTCTTAAGAATAACTGTGGGATGTGCTGGAAATGAAACAGGTTGAGATAAGGAGGAACAGGCTGGAACAGCCTGGACACTGTTCTTGTCCCTACCCACTACAGACAGGATGCCCTTCAATGCTGTAGCCTAATGAGTCAGGGCTTTCCAGGTTCCCTCAATTGTGGTGCAAATGGGGCACTCAGAGATGAGACTCCATCCACCCCAGGCAGCTTTCCTGAGCCTTGGGGGGCCAGCTCACAATGAATCCTAGGCTTCCATTGTCTCTTGGTGTCTGTTAGCAGTAAACCTGCTTCATGTAACTTGTGTGTGAGAATTCTGTCTCAGGCAAGTTGGTAACCAGTGCACAGTGAACCTGCTTTGCACTCAGCATTAACTGTTTAACGATTTAAACGTCAAACGTGCTGGGAATTTATTAGAGCCTAACTGACCTGGAGGAAGGGAAATACCCAAATCCAATCTACTTTAGCCATCTTATCTCACCAAACATGGGGGGAAGAGAAGCACGTGTGCAGTTCATAGTCCAGAGGCATAGGCTCACTACAAGATTAAGACCTAATCATAGGACTATAAATACCTCCATATTACAATAGAACTATTTATAGCAGTACCTTTTATCTAGTACGTCACATCTAGTTATCAAGAAAAATAAATTACAAGGCATACTACAAGGTAAAAAACACAGTTTGAAGAGACAAATGAGTATCAGAACCAGACTCAGATCTGGCAGGGATGTTGGAATGATCAGACTCTGATTAATAATTCTGAAAATAACTCTGATTAATGTAAGGACTCTAATGGATAAAGCAGACAGTATGCAAGAATATATGGGAAATATAAGCAGAAAGATGAAAATTCTAAGAAAATAAAAGAAATGCTAGTGATCAAAAATACTGTCACAGAAATGACAAATGCCTTTTTAATCTTTTTTTTTTATTCTTATACCTTGAGACAAACGTCTTTGATGGGTTTATTAATAGACTGGACACAACTGAGGAAATAATGTCTGAGCTTGAGGATATTTCATTAGAAACTGACAAAACTGAAAATCAAAGACTGAAAAACAAACAAAAAAACCCAGAACAGAATATCCAAAAACAGTGGGACAACTACAAAAAGTATAACATATGCATAATGGGAATATCAGAATAAGAAGAGAAAGAAAAGGAACAGAAAAAATATTTGAAACTACAATGACTGAGAATTTGACCAAATTAATGTAGGATGCCAAACCACAGATCCAGGAAGCTCAGAGAACACCAAGCAGGATAAATGCAACACACACACATGCACACATATACACACACAAACCCCGAAAGAACACACACACACAAATAAAAAACAAAACAAAACAAAAATCTTTACCTAGGGATATATTCAAATTGCAAAACATCAAAGATGAAAAAAATCTTGAAAGAAGCCAGAGGGGAAAAACACATTATATATAGAGGAGGAAAGATAAGAATTATATCTGACTTCTCTTCAGAAATCACACAAGGAAAAAGAGAGTGGAGTGAAATAGTTAAAGAGTTATATAAATGGTTTTATATGTGTGTGTGTATATATATAAAACAACCCACCAACCTAGAATTCTGTATCCTGAAAAATTATCCTTCAAAAACAAAGAGAAATGAAAACTTTCTCAGACAAACAAATATTGAGGGAATCTCTTGCCAGTAGACTTGCCTTGCAAGAAAAGTTAAAAGAACTTCTTTGGAGAGAAGAAAAATGATATAGGTCAGAAACTCAGCTTTATATAGAGGAAAAGCGTGGGAGAAGGAATAAGTGAAGGTAAAATAAAAGCTTATTTTCTTATTCTTTGTTGATCTAACAGATAACTCTTCAGAATAATCATAACAACAATGTATTCGATTATGTGTGTGTATCATCGATTTATATACTTTTATATAGGTAAAATGAATACATCAATGATGCAAAGGATGGGGGGAGTAACTAGGTTTATTTTGTTATTATTTAGTATAAGGTACTCACACTATCCATGAAGTGGTATAGAGTTATTTGCAAGTGGACTTGGATTAGTTGTAAATGTATATTGCAAAGTCTAGGAAAAACTTAAAAAAGTAGAAAAAGAGAAGTATAACTGATAATGCTAAGAAAGAAGAGAAAATGGAATCATATGAAGTGCTCAACTATAATAGAACCACAAAAGGCAGGAAAAAAGTGGAAGATAAAAATAGCAACAAAGAACAAGGAAAATAAATAGAAAAATTAAAACATGGTAGATGTTAATCCAACTATATCAGTAATCACTGTGAACATCAATAGTCTAAATGCACCAATTAAAAGACAGACTGTCAGAGTGGATCAAAAACCAAGATGCACTATATGCTGTCTACAAGAAACCTACTTTAAATATAAAAACATATATAGATTAAAATTAAATGATACTTCCACCTCGATATGAAAAAAAAAAGTAAATGGATGGCACCATAGTCACAGCTACTTGGGAGGCTCAGGCAGGAGGATCACTTGAGCCCAAGAGATTGGGGTTGCAGTGAGCTCTGATGATGCAACTGCACTCTAGCCAAGGCCACAAAGTGAGACATTGCCCACTGCCCAAAAAAAGTAAATGGATGGAGAAAGATATATCTAACACTAACCAAAAGAAAGGAGGAGTAGCTATATCAATTTCTTGGAGACTACACAGCACACTTCCAAGGAATAAATGAATCAAAGGAATCTTGGCTGGGCCATGGTGGCTCACGTCTTTAATTCCAGCACTTTGGGAGGCCAAGGCAGGAGGATAGCTTGAGGTCAGGAGTTCAAGACCAGCCTGGGCAGCTTAGAGAGACATCATCTCTACAAAAAATAAGAAAAATTAGCCAGGCATGGTATGCACACCTATAGTCCCAGCTACTTGGGAGGCTGAGGCAGGAGAATCACTTGAGCCCAGGAGTTGGAGGCTGCAGAGAGCTGTGATGACACCACTGCACTCTAGCCCAGGCAACAGAGCAAAACACTGTCTCAACAAAAAAAAAAAAAAAAAAAAACCCCAAAAAACAAAAAAAAAAAACCCCCACCAAAAAACCCAAAAAACAAACAAATAAAACCCAAAATAAATCCCAAGCAAAATTTAAAAATATTTTGAAATAAATGTAATGAAAACACAACTTATCAAAATATGTGGAATGTAGCAAAAGCAGTTCTTACAGGGAAATATACATAATATGAAAGAAGAAATCTAAAATCAATAACTAAGTCTCAACCCTAGGAAACTAGAAAAAGAAAAGCAAATTATATCCACAGTAAGCAGAAGAAAATAATAAAAATTAGAGCAGAAATCAATAACATTAAAAGAGGAAATTAATAGAGACCATCAATGAAGCAAAAAGCTGGTTTATTTAAAAGATCAATAAAATTGATAAGCCTATAGCCAGGCTAACTAAGAACAAAAGATAGTTCACAAATTACTAACACTGAAAATGAAAGAGGGAGCATCACTACAAATCTCATGGCTATTAAAAGCATAATCAAGGAATACTGTGAACAACTCATGCTCACAAATTTGATAACCTGGATGAAATGGCCCATTCCCTTGAAAGATACACTCTGCCAAAACTCACACAAGAGGAAACAGACAATCTGAATAGGTCTATATATATTAAAGAAATTCAATCAATAATTGATGACCTTCCAAAAGAGAAAACATCAGGCCCAGAGGGGTTTATTAGTGAATTCCACAAAATATTTAAGGAAGAAATTGTACCAATTCTCTACAATCTCTTTCAGAGGACAGAACCAGAGGGAGTAATTCTTAACTTATTCTATGAGGCCAGCATTACCCTAATACCAAAACCAGGAAAAGACATTACAAGAAAACTATAGATCAATATCTCTCATGAACATAGATGCAAAAATCCTCAACCAAATATTACCAAATCAAATCCAACAATATATAGAAGAATTATACATCATGACTAAGTGGGATTTATTGTAGGTATGCAAGGCTGGCTCAACATTCAAAAATCAATTAATAAATTACATCAACAGGTTAAAAAAGAAAAATCACATGATCATATCAATAGATGCAGAAGAAGAATTTGAAAAAATCCAACACCCATGCATGATTAAAAAAAAAATCTCTCAGTAAACTAGAAATGGAGGAGAACATTCTCAACTTGATAAAAAAAAAAATCTACAAAAGCCCTACAGCAAACGTTATACTTAATGGCAAGAAACTAGAAGCTTTCTATCTTAGTCCATTCAGTGTTGCTAAAACAGAATACCTGAGGCCAGGTAATTTATAAAGAAAAGAGGTTTATTTGGCTCATGATTCTGATGGCTGGAAAGTCCAAGATCAGGTAGCCCATCTGGTGAGGGTCTCATGCCGTTTCAACTCAAGGTGGAAAGGAGAGGGCAACACTTTGTGCAAAGAAGTCAAACACAAGAAGGAACAACCTACTCTTGCAATAACTAATCCAGTCCCATGAAAGCAAGACCTCACTCCTGGGAGACAGCATTAATCTATTTATAAGGGATCTGCCCCATGACCCAGTTACCTCCCACTAGGCCCCACCTCCCAACACCACCACATTGGAAATCAAACTTCAACATGAATTACGGGAGGGACAAACCACATCCAAACCATTGCAGTTCCCCACTAAGATCGAAAACAAGGCAAGATATCCCCTCTCTTCACTCCTTTTCAACATCTGAGTAGAAATTATAGCTCATATAATAAGACAATAAAAGGAAATAAAAGATACATATTGGGACTGGGTGTGATGGCTCATGCCTGTAATCTGAGCACTCTGGAAGGCCAAGGGGGAGGATCACTTGAGGACAGGAGTTCAGGACCAGCCTGAGCAACATAGCTGAACCTTGTCTCCACAAAATATCAAAAAATCAGCTGGCACAGTGGTGTGTGCCAGTAGTCCCAGCTACTCAGGAGGGTGAGGCAGGAGGATTGCTGGAGACCAGGAATTTGAGGTTATAGTAAGGTATGATGATGCCACTGCACTCTAGCCCAGGCAACAGAGCAAGATCCTGTCTCAAAAAAAAAAAAATTAGCTAGGCATGTGGTATGCATCTGTAGTCCCAGCTACTCAGGAGGCTGAGGCAGGAGAATCGCTTAAGCCCAGGAATTGGAGGCTGCAGTGAGCTCTGATGACACCAATGCACTCTAGCTGGGGCAACAGAGCGAGACCCTGTCTCAGTAAAAAGATGAACAAAAGATACAGATTGGGAAGGAGGAAATAAAACTGTCTTTGTTCACAGAAGACATGATTGATGATAGTCTATGTAGAAAATCTGAAAAAATCAGCCAAAAAACCCTCCTGGAAATAGTAAGTGATTATAGCAAGGTTGCAGGATACAAGATTAATGTACAAAGTCAATCATTTTCCTATACACTAGCAATGAACAAGTGGAATATGAAATTAAAAATACAATAACATTTATGTTTGTGCCCCCGCAAAAGAACATACATATGTTCTAGATTTATATCTAGGTGTAAATCTAGCACCATATGTACAAGATGTATATGAGGAAAATGACAAGACTCTAATGAATGAAATCAAAGAACTAAATAAATGGAAAGACATTCCATGTTCATGTATAAGAAGACTCAATATTGTTAGGATGTCAGTTCTTCCCATATTGATCTATAGATTCAATGCATTTCCAATCCAAATCCCAGGAAGTTATGTTATGGATATCCACAAACTGGTTCTAAAGCTTATATGAAGAAGCAAGACTCAGAAGAGCCAACACAATGTTGAAGGAAAAGAACAAAGCTGAAAGACTGCCATTACCTGACTTCAAGACTTACTAAAAAGCCACAGGAATCAGGACAGTGTGGTATTGGCAAAAGAATAGACAAAGAGATCAATGGGACAGAATAGAGAGCCTAGAAATAGATCCACATATATACAGCCAATGATCTTTGACAAAGGATCAAAGGCAACACAATGGAACAAAGATATCTTTTCAACAAATGACGCTGGAACAACTGGACATCCACATGCAGAAAAATGAATCAAGACACTGACTTTACACTCTTCGTTATGCTTCTTTACACTCTTTACACAAAATTAACTCAAAATGCATTACAGACATAAATGTAAAACAAAACTATAAAAATTCTAGAACATAAGAGAAAATCTAGATGACCTTGGGTTTGGCCATGATTTTTAGATATGACACCAAAGTCATGAAACTTGAAAGAAATAATTGATAAGCTGGACTTCATTAAAAAGTTCTGCTTTGTGAAAGATACTGTCAAGAGAATGAAAAGATAAGACATAAACTCGGAGAAAATATTTGCAAAGACATATCTGATAAAGGCTTGTAATTCAAAAAATACAAAGAACTCTTAAAACAACAATAAGAAAACAAACAACCCAATATAAAAATGGGCCAAAGATCTGAACAGAAACCTCACCACAAAAGATATACAGATGACAAACAAGCAAATGAAAAGATGCTCCACATCATATGTCATCAAGGACATGCAAATTAAAACAACAATAAGATACCATTACACACATATTATAATCGTCAAAATCCAGAACACTGACAACACTAAATGCTGCCAAAGCTGTGGAGCAACAGAAACTCTTATGCGTTGCTGGTGGGAATGCAAAAATGGCAACCATTTCTTACAAAACTAAATATACTCTTACCATGTGATCCAGCAATTGCTATTTACCCACATTTGTTGGTATTTACCCAAAATAGGTGAAAACTTATGTTTACACAAAAACCTGTATGCAGATGTTTATAGCAGCTTTATTCATAATTGCCAAAACTTAGAAGCAACCAAGATGTTCTTCAGTAGGTAAATGGATAAATAAATGGTGGTACATCCAGACAATGGAATGTTATTCAGCATTAAAAAGAAATGATCTATCAAGTCATGAAAAGACATGGTTAAGTGCATATCATTATGTGAAAAGCCAATCTGAAAAGTCTACATACCGCATGATTCCACCATACGACTTTTTTTTTTTTTTTTGGTTAAGAGATGGGGGTCTTGCAGCCTCCAACTCCACTCTTGGGCTCAAGGGATCCTTTCTGCCTCAGCCTCTTGAGTTTCCAGGATTATAGGTGTGAGTTACCATGCCTGGCTAATTTTTTTTTCCTTTGGTTAGAGATGGAGTCTCACTATGTTGCCCAGGATGGTCTTGAACTCCCCACCTGAAGCAATCCTCCCGCCTAAGACTCCTGAGTCACTGGGATTGCAGGGTGAGCTACTGTACCCAGCCCATATGACATTTTTGAAAGGCAAAACTATGGAGACACCGAAAAGATCAGTGGTTGCCAAGCATTAGTGGGGAGGAAGCGATGAATAGGCAGAGCACAGAAGATTTTTAGGACAGTGAAACTATTGTTTGATATTATAATGGTGGATACATATCATTATACTGTACATTTGTCCAAACCCATAGAATATATACCAAGAATGAACTGTAATGTAAACTACAGACATTGGGTGATTATTATGTATTGATGTAAGTACATCAGTTGTAACAAATGTACCACACTGGTGGGGGATGTCAATAATGGGGGAGGCTATGAATGTGTCAGGGTGGGGGATGTATGGAAAATCTCTGTACCTTCCACTCAATTTTGCTATGAACCCAAAACTCCTCTAAAAAATAAAATCTATTTTTAAAAAAGGCTAAAAACTCAATTAAAACTGTGCAAAAGATATGACTGAAGAGCTTAGGAGAAAAGGAAATACAAAGGGCTCGTAAACATGTAAAACCATACCCAAGATCATTCATAATTATTGTACATCAATGAATTAGTAATTGCATATTTTTTTAACAACAGATATCCATTGAAGGGGCTGGTTAATGATGGTATATCCATATAGCATATTGTTATGCAGTCACTTAAAAAGAAGAATTTTTAATGTACTTGATAAGCACATAATAAATATATTATGTACCAAGATTTTTGTAATATATACCAAAATACACTGGCAAGTAAAAATATATTGATACAGAAAAAAGCAAAGCATACAGAATCAAGTGTATTCTGTCTATATCTATGTATGTCTGTATTTGTTTGAGTCTAACAAGATAGATGTTTATTTCTTTCTTACATAATATTCTGGACATAAGCAATCCAGGGTTGGGATGGTGGCTCCATTGGGCCTGAGACCAGGCTCCTTCTGTATTGTTGTTCCATCACCGTAGGTCGATGCCTTCATGTTCCAAGAAGGTGATCCACCATGTTCACCAGAGCTGGTGGGAGGGGAAGTACAGGACCCCGTTCTTTCCCTTAAGGCACAAGCTGGAAGCAGCCCACATTGCGTTGCTTAAATCCCATTGACAGGGACTCAGGGCTGTTAGTAACTGCAAGGGTGGATGGGAAACGTCCTCTTTCTCATGGATGTGGGCTTTGCAGGTGGTTCTATCTCTTTAAAAAAAGAGGGAGAATGGATTTGGGAAGAAAACCATCAGTGTCTGCCATAAAATATTTATAAGAAAATACATGGGGGCGGGCGCGGTGATGGTAAAGGAAAACTTCCCCTTCACCCACGAAGCTTGGCTGAAAGATCAACTCACAATAAGGCAGATTAATAAGAGAAAGAGATTACAAATTTATTTACCATGCCCATGGGCAGAATAACAGAGTGATTACCCAGTATCTCCATGGGGTCCAGAAGTTTATATACCCTCATCTTAGGGGGCAGGGGGAGATGGGAACTGTATGTGATTCTGTTGAGGGGTGATAAATGGTTACTAGGGAGGATGAATACACACTTGGGGGAAATGAATGGAGGGGAAAACAGATTGACTTGTAAATGCTTCTCTCTGGAAATTAGATTAACCTGAGAGACAGGTGTTATCTTTAAAGTGGGTTTGGCCAGGTCTGGCTGCATTCCTGATCGCCATCCTGAAATAGATATGGAGGTAACGGGGAGGGAAGGAAAGGCAATTGTCTTCCGAGGGAAGATAAAGAAACTCCAAAGATTTTGGGAGAGCTGATGGTGGGGGGCAGGGTTGGGGGGGAAGGTCAGAGAGACCTTGAGGCTTTTTCAGTCAACCCAGTATGTCAAAATGTCATATTTTAGGGTAAAAATATTTATAATTTCTTTCACATGATAAACTGGTAAGAGTATTTGCCTCTAGGAACAGGGTACTGGTGGTTGGGGGCATAGGTGAGAGGAGAATGTCCCTTTTAATACCTCTTTGAACCTTTATAATTTGTTCCATGTGAATATATTAACTAATCAAACATTTTTACAAAAATATTAATAATAAAAATGCACCTATCATGTACTTAGGAAACCTCCCTAGCTGGTTCACTGACAAGAAATTTCTGTGCCCTCGACCTTACTTCCTCAGAGAGGCTGACATGTGGTGTTCCTGGAAAGGAACACAAACCCGGATAAGCGCCCTGGGAGCACACATCTTCCTGAGCCAGTGGCCCAGCTGGTACCGGGCCTCCCCTGTGCCCTTCCTGAATGTGCTAGGCTTCCTTAGGGGGAGAGAAGGCCAGATCTGCTGCCAGGCTCTTGGCCCAGCACTGCTCATACACAGAGGGAGGAGACCAGTGCCCTCTGCACAGGGGTGGCTGGGGAGTGGCGTCTGGAGGCCCAGGCACAGTCAGCTCCCAGGAAGGAGGTGCTGGCTGCCCTGGTCTGACTCTCGTCTCTTCCCCAGCCTTCATGATCAACAGAGCCTTGGGGCAGACTTCAGGCATGTGTCAGGTGGGGGCTGGGAGGCCACCAGCAGTAAATCCCTCACCCTAGTGCACTGGGCCAGCCCCTTACCCTGGCCCCAGCCAGGCTGTGGGACAGAGCACAGGACAGACACCTCCCGCCCCCAGTGTGCAGGTCTTGCTCCTCAACCCCCTCCCAGCACTCTGCAGGGCTCCCCACAGCTCTTGTTTAGTGCCAGAGGGGCTCTTTGTAAGCAGAGAAACATATCCAACTCCACACTTTGTCTAATGTCCAGTGAAAGAATACTGAAATAGTTAACATTTCTCTAAATATCCACATACTACTTCTACAATTAATAAATCAAATATTTATAATTTTTAGAAAGTAGATTTTCCGGGGACATTTAAGCATTAAATGTAATCAATTATACTCTTCTCAATTCTAATGACTCAGAATCTCATAAATGTTTCAAATACCTTTAAAAATTGACAAATAATGGCATAATCATTACAAAACAGGATCTCTATATGCATAATAAAACTGCTTATCAATGCTAATACATGGGCCTAAATCTGCTACTTTATTATTATGTTTTCAGTCAGCAGCCCTTGCAGCAGGCGGGATAGACATTATGTGCCCAGATGTTGCTCATCACTGCCCTGTCCTGGGGACCCCAGAGTTGGCCATGCCACACCTCCTGTTGGAGGCCCCTCGCCCAGACTCTCTACATTCCATACCACAAACCCCTCACCCTGGGCACAGCAACCGGACCAGGGGTGGGCCCTGGACCCTAAGTGAGGCTGTGGGGGCTGGCCAGTGACCTGCAAAACCTCACCAATTTCTGCCCCAGAAGGGACACAAATGGTGATGGCTGACAAGGGCAATCAGCTAGTCTTTCTTGGGGTATCTGAATGTGCCTCTCAGAGAGAGGCAAGGGGCAGAAACCAAAGACTCACAGAGGCAGTGGATAAAGGCCAGGCATGAGCCCTGCGGGGAAGTTGGCCAGAAGCTGCTGGAGCAGGGGAGACAGAGTTAGACACCAGTCTCAGAGCATGAACGGGGACTGGGTGTCATGAGGACAGTACTAGATTCAACCCCTCCAGGACTGCTCTCCTAGGGGCCTGGCCGAGAGGCTGTTCTGGGTGGCTTTCTACTTCCCTGTCCTTACCCAGGCAAAGGGAATGGGTAAAAAGTGTTCCAAGCCAAGGTCACGGCATGCACAGAAGCCAAGTGCACAGGAAACAGAAGCTCTTCCAGAAATGTGTGTGCAGGAAGTGAGTGAAGTGTTGTCTAAACTACAACGGGGGGTTCGGTTTAGGTCCAACTGCTCATTGCATAAAGATCCAATTATTGAGACAAGGAGGACTGCCAAGGAAGAAAGGAATTTAATATAACAGACATCTTGTCAGGAGGACTGGAGAAGCCCCCTCAAATCTGTCTCTTTGACTAATGGAGATCATGGGCTTTTAAAGGAGGGGCCACGTGCCCTGGGGCAGGTTGAGGGGGATGGCGAGTCCTGGTGTCAGGAAGTCTGCCCTGGGGCCTTCAGAATCTCAACTCCTTTGTCTTGCAGAAAACCCACCATTGCTGGGAAACAACTCAAAAGTTCAGGCAGTTAGAGAAGGAAGAGGATTATATAAATGTCATTGAAATGGGGGGGGCTACAACTCCCTCCTTTTTTATTCATTTCTCAATCTTGAGGAAATCAGGGTGTCGATCTACAGCTGCTTCCTGCTGAAATGGGTCATAGTTGGAGTATGAGGAAGAAAGAACATGTTGGGCCTGTAACTAAAACTTTTTAGTACACGTTGCTGAGTTGCCACCCTCTCCCCGCCAAGGTAGTAAAGTATATCAAAACAGGTACCCAACCCCATTTGAGATCCCTCTCAGGAAATATTGGCCCAGTGTTCCCCAGTTGGAATCTCCATCCTAAAATTCCCCTAGTCATTTATGAAAACAGTTTTAGATAGTTTAGCAGAAGAGGCAATAGATTGAGAGATCTTAGCTAAAGAGTTGTCTTGCCAGGAAAATGAAAATCTCCAAAGGACAAAGTAGACATATATGACATATGTTTTCAGACATCCCAGGGAGTAGGGCTGGTGTCTCAATTACCTGTTGGCCAGTAACCACACCATACCCAGCTTTGTCTTGTCCCTGTTCGATAATGCTGCCTCCATCCATAAACAGCTCCTCATCTAGGTCTGACAGTCAAATCCTGGAGGCTAGAATACACTTGGTCAATAATCTGGATGTAATCATAGAATGTGGAATGAGAGTCAGTAGGCAGCAAGGTGGCTGGATTTAAGGTGTACAACAGCTTGAGTTACATTAGGATTATCTAATAAGGTAGCCTGATACTCACCCATCCGGCCACTTGCGGGTAACTAAAAGCCTCCCTTTTGTTGTAGCAGGGGTAATACATAATGCATGGTGTGAACAGTCACCAGCTGCCCAAGGGTAAACTTTTTTTTTTTAAAGGCTGGTCAAGTGAAGCAGGGGGAGTGGAGAAAAAACAAAGGTATCTGTAACTGGTTGTGGTCAATTAGTTGTCAACACCACTGCACTCGGACCAACCCAAGGGTAAACTATTCAGCTTCCTATAAAATATCATAAGTAGCAGCTACTGCTCTCAGACAAGTGGGCCATCCTTTTGTTACCACATCCAATTGCTCAGAGAAATATGGTACAGGTTGCTTATGATCCCCCAAAGTTTGTGTCAATAACCTGAATCTAATCCCTTGCCTTTCTTGAATGAACAAATCAAAAGGCTTATATAAGTCCCCGGGCCCTAATGCGGGAGCAGTCATTAATTTTTAATCGTCAAGAAAGCCTTGTGGCATTCCCCAGTCCAAGTAAGTAGCTCTTTTCCTTTCCATTTAAGGCTTTATAGAGGGGTTTTGCCGTTAGCCTGAAGTTAGGAATCTAAATCTGGCAAAACCTGGCCATACTCAAGAATCCTCCTAACTGCTTGTGGGTGATTAGGACTGCAATTTACAGCCTCTCTCCAATCTGAAAGGAGGTTCTGAGTAGCAAGAGGCAATTCGAACTCCAAGTATTTGACAGTGGGAAGTGAGATCTGAGCTTTTTTCTGAGATGCTTTATATCCTTTGTCAGCCAGTAAATTTAATACAATTAGAGCATGTTGCCTTGATTCAGCTTCAGTCTCATTGGCTGTCAGGATATCATCTACATACTGTAAAATCATTCCCTTGCCTAAAACTATTATTTCCCTCAAATATCTGGCCAGAATTTTTCTGAAGATTGTTGGGGAAGTTTTTAAAACCCTAAGGAAGGAGAGTCTAGCAGTACTGGCATTTGGCTTTAGACTTTAAGTCTTCCCATTTAAAAGCAAATAGTTCTTGGGATTCAGGAACAAGAGGATTACAAAAGAAAGTGCCTTTTAAATCTGTTGCTGAAAACCAAGTAAAATTTCTAGATAAAGTGGTAAGGAGATGAATATTCCATTATTTGGTTTATTGCCTTTAGGTATCAAACAAACCGATAGGCGTGTCCAACTTCCCTTCCCATCATGTCTGGGAACTCAGTCATAAGGTTGGTTTGTTTGTTCCCCTTGGCCAAGAGGGGTCCGTTCAGGTAGGGGGGTGTACCTAGGGTACATTTCCCCCTTTTTGGCCAAGATTTGTCGGATGATGCATCAATGGCCAAACTTTTATTTTGTTCCATCATTGCCTACCTGCCCTGGTTCCATCCTGTCCCTCGGTCGGAACTTTATGGCCAAGGGTCTTAAAGTCCAGAGACTTCTAGCCAATTAAATATTCTAGGCTAGGTGGTAATGGAGGTGGACAGGCATTTATCAACTTTTACAATGTAAGAGCAAAAAACCAAATGCCAAAAGCAAGGTTATAAAATTCCAGAAGCGCTGAGCTACTGTAATCTTGGGTTTAGTTATAGACTTACAGCAATTTGTTATATAAAACATAAGCATTGTTAACCATTTAAGCGAAGGAATTTAGAGACTTTTGTTGTACAGCAATATTTTTTGCAGTCACTTTAGCAATTGCACTAAGGTGCCTGATCAATTTCTTATTACATGTCTATTTGCATAAACTTCATAACTGGCAAGAACTATACCCAGGAAGCTCTGTCATCAAGTATCTTGATATACTTTCGTAATTTTCTTTTAAGTTCATGGGAAGCAGGAAATTCTTTATGGTTGGGATAGGTGCCTGGACTACACGCTCAAAAAGGCAAAGTCCCTCATTTTGCCAGCTGTTTAGGCATCTATGTGTCCGTCCTTGGTCTGGAGGGTCTGAACTAATTCCATCCCTCAAATTGGCCCTTACAATCTCATACTCCCCCCTCTTCCTCAATGGTCCCTGGGCCAAGAGGGAGGATATTTATAGTTTTAGCAGCAGGGCATTGGCAATGGAATAGTTTTTAAATTCTGAAGATATCAAGTAAACTTTGCTATTTTCTTAATACTTGTCTTGACTCTGGAAAACAAAGCAAAAAGAGTCAGTAATGTTTTAAGTAAAAAGTCATAGAAAATATTTCAGTTCTTTCTATGACTTTTTCTTAAAGAAGCAAATTTTGGACCATAGCTGATTATATACTGTTGAACATAAACTTATGTTTCCAGAAATGACTCAGACATTTTATTATTATCTACTACTTAATTTACTTTAAGATTTCAAATTACTGAAAAGAATCTTGAAACTATGACACTGAAGGCACTCTGGAAATTTTACCCCAAAATACGACTCCTTAGTATAAAGAATATTTTGAATTAAAGGCTCTCTTAGAGATTAACTGGCCCTTGGAAGATGCTTTCCCTCTACCTGCATAAACTGCACTGACCTGATCAAAAGATCAAAGGGGACAATTGACTTCCCTTCCTCTCCCTGTTGCCTCAATATATTGTAGGAAAGAAGATCAAGAAGCAGACCAGGCTCAATCATTTAAAACATAACACCTGTCTCTCAGGTTAATTGACAAGACAATCTGTTTCCCCATCCATTCATCCTCCCTAGCAACCAACCCCTTGTCTACCTTTACTCCTCATTTTCCTCCCTCCCCTCTAAAAGGCATATATAAAAATATCTGAACTTCACTGGGATATTGGGTAATCACTATGTGATTCTCCCCATCAGCATGGTAAATAAACCTTTCTCTTATTAATCTGCCTTAATTGTGAGTTGATCTTTCAACGACCTTTTGGGGGAAAGTGCAAGTTTCCCCTCACCCCTACAACATACAGACACCCAGTCAGAAGCAGATCTTATAGATTTATAAGATTTTTCATTTGCCAGTTTTCAAATAGTTTCTCTCCCCTACTTTAGGTAAGTGATTTCTTGATTATTTGTTTTAGTGCCCTGAACAATTGTTGCCAGGCAACTCTAATTTGTATTTCCAAAGACATGAAACCAGGTAGAAAATTTACATTTCAAGGCACAGAACTTAGACTTAAACAAAGGTAAGGTTTGTTACGTAAACTTCAACCCATTGTCCTTTATATCCCAAAAGTTTTTAGTGGGTTTACCTGCAGAGAGGGAGGTACCCTTACAAAGGGAGATTTTAAAACTTTCTTTTACAAAGAGCTAACTGTAGACTGATTTAGCTTGATAGGTGGTCTTTTCAATAGCTTGTTTCTTAATTAGATTACTGGCTTTAGAGTGGGGCCCCTTTAAGGAACAGGATGAAGAAAGCCCACAATTTTAGCAACAGTACAGCTGGGAGGCAGAATTCTTAGATCCCAGTTATCATTTCAAGTTATTTTCTGTTAACCATTTTTATAGCCTGTGAATATCAGATATACAACTGTCAACAGAAAAGAAGCCAAACTCTGTAAAATAATTTTAAAGAGGTTTATTCTGAGCCAAATTTGAGGACCATGACCTGGAGCCACACCCAAGAAGCCTTGATCAAGTAGACTTGCTGTGGCTGGGTTACAGTTTGGTTTTATACATTTCAGGGAGACAGGGATTACAGGTAAAGTCATAAATCAATACATGGAAGGCATACATTGGTTTGGCCCGAAAAGGTGGGCCATCTTGAAGCAGGGGCTTACAGGTTATAGGTGGGTTTAAAGACTCCTTGACTTGTAATTGGTTAAAAAATGAAGCTTTGTCTAAAGGGTTGGAATGTTTTTAGATAAGGAAGAAACAAGTCACCGGACATATATTTGTTGTCTAAATTGAGGACCTGAAGGTTTGTCTTATGTAGCCTTAGGCCTGTTAATGAGTTACAAAGGACATCTCCAAGAAGGGAGGGGGGCATGGTGGGGCATGTCTGACCTCTTCCTCATGGCAGACAATTCAGTTTTAGGATATCCCCTTGGCCAGGAGGGGGGTCCATTCAGTCAGCCAGTGGGGGGAGGGAAGCCTTTTTTTTGTTTACACAACTGACGTGATTAATTGTGCCGTCATTTAATGTCTAAACAAAGTCATTTAATGTCTAAACAAATTCAATATCTAAACATATTTTCTTAAACATAATTGGGGGGAAAGAGAAAGAAAAGAATTTTAAAACATAGACCAAGAAACAATCACAAAATATAGTTTTATCTATTATTTTTAAACTTTAAAAAAAAAATGACCAAAATAACAAATGTAAGTATACAAGTAAGACTTGCTATTCTGAATAATGTAACATCTTTAAGTTCTATAAATACAGAAGTTTTAAAACACATCCTGCTTAAAGATGTTAACTAATTTGATCTTTCTAAAATATCAACATCCCAAAATAAAATTTATTGACATCACCTGACTGTAGACCAAAGAAATCTCTAACGTCAATCCTTAGCATCTCAAATAATGACACAGAGTCATAACATATTTTCATAAGGATCAACATCAAGCTATTCCAAAAACAATCTAAATGGTTTCAAACCATTTTTCTACTTAAGTATAAATTCGAGTACATGTAATACTTCCAAAGAGTAAGATGGTTTTGAGATTGTCTTTGGATTCTAAGAATAATACCATACAAAAATTAATAGTTCAGGGATTTTTAAAATATATTCTTAGGCAAAAGGCCTTTGCTATGGCAAGACAATGTATATATAACAGGCTAGCTTGCAACCAGTACTCAGAACAAATCAAGAGTGAGCTAGACCAAAGGGAAGCCTCCAATTTGATTTAAATAGATTTTGTGTGTACCTTTCTGCAGACAGCAAAGTCAATGGAAGAAATTGCATCAACAATTAGAATTAAGAGACCAAAACCAAAATATCTTTATAAACTTTTGACCATAAGTTTCTGTTTTTATGCTACCATTTACTTAGAGTTTTATTTATTTTAATACTGACACTTATTTTTGTTTAGGCATGCCTACTTTTTACCTAAGCAAGAACCTTAAAACTAAACACATGGGTAACTTTGCCGTTAACGCCGAAGATTTAGCTGTTTTCATTACACCAACTTATCAAAAATCACATAAACAGGCCGGAGGCTGTGGCTCACACCTATAACCCTAGCACTCTGGGAGGCGGAGGCAGGAGGATCAGTTGAGCTCTGGAATTCAACACCAGCTTGAGCAAGAGTGAGACCCAGTCTCTACTAAAAATACAAAAAAATAGCTGGGTGTGGTGGTATGTTCCTGTGAGGCTGAGGCAGGAGGATTGCTTGAGCCCAGGAGTTTGAGGTTGCAGTGAGCTATGATGACACCACTGTACTATAGCTGGGGCGACAGAGTGAGACTCTGTCTCCAAAAAAAAAAAAAATCACACCAACACAGATCATTTTTTTTGGCTGGGTTTATAGTGTTATAACTTTGGTGTCACACCCTGACACCTTCAAATATGAAAATGACCAGTAAACCCAGGCAAAAATACATGCTGACAATTTTGAAGACATTTTTATTTTTAGTTTACCAATAATTTTTTAAAAACCAACTTACTTACCAAAAATTACTAAATTCATGTGAACTTGAAAAGCCTTTGGTCTTATTTACTTAATTTACGAGAGCTCCTTTTATTTATAAGCCAATTTTTATACTATATATGAACATACAAAAAACATTTAAACACATACACACCCACACAACATGTCAATAGCTTTTATCTCAGAACTCTGGCCATGAGATCCTCTGAAGTTCCACATGAGTCTGAAAATTATTATGTTTCTGTTCCTCTCTTTCCCTTTGCAATGGTGGGTGTCCCTGCATCTCGCCAGGTTGCCTCCATGGATGGAGATGTTGTTCACTCTCCCAGACCTTAGGACAGAGATGTCTTCTAATCTTCCACACTTTAGGTTGGAGGCGTCTTTCAACCTCCCAGACCTTGGACTATGCTTGTAATACCTTCAGCAGCAAATCCCAAGCAGGCAGAAAAGATAATAAAGACAAAAAGCAAACAGACTCCACATTTACATACAACACACTCAACATAAAGAGAAATTCAAGAGGTTCTAAACAAAGGAATTGCAGTTTCACCTAATAAGCCCTGGGAGTGCCAAATCAAAACAGTTAGGTTAGTTCCCTCTCTCACAAATGGTTGGGGGCTTATCCAACCCCAAACAAACAGGAATTCCCTCAGAATTCCCCAAATTGAGACGGGCATCACCCACTGTGCAGTATCTTCAAATAGGACTCACCTGCCTGGACACAAACTTCAAAATCCAAATCCAGAGTCCCTTTCTTCGGAGGAAATCAGGAAGCAATCTCCAATGCCTCCGAGGCTGGTTAAGAATGGATGGATGCTGGTAATAGCGTGAGAGTCCAAAGCCGCCCTCTGGCAAATACGGCCAGGCAGCTGCTAAGGGGAAACTTTTGGTCTCTCCTTGCTCTGAAGCCACCAAACCACCAGCAAGGCCATCCCTGACAAGCCCCCATAATTGTTGTCGAAACCACAAGGGGGTTTCGGTCTAGGTCCAGTTACTCGTTGCACAAAAATCCAATTATTGAGGCAGCCAGGATTGCCAAGGAAGAAAGGAATTTTTCAGTACAACAGATGTCAGGAGGCTGGAGAAGCTGCCTCAAATCCACCTCTCTACTAATGGAGATCGTGGGCTTTTTAAGGAGGGGTCACATGCCTTGGGGCAGGTTGAGGGGGACTGTGCGGCTTGGAGTTCGGAAGTCTGCCCTGGGGCCTTCAGAATCTCAACTCCTTTGTCTTACCGAAAATCCACTATTTTGGATTTTGAAACAACTCAAAAGGTCAAGTAGTTAGTTAAGTGAGAGGATTATATAGGGGTCATTGAAATTTGTTTAGTGGAGGGCCATTATAGCGGCAGGACTGGGTGAAGGGAGAAATTGAGCTGTGAGGACTCAACTGATCTCACGGGAGCTCTGAGCTGAGATCACCCAGCAGTTGTCCAGAAAAAAGGCTAAGGGACTTTTTAACTCCCTCCCATTGAGTCTTGGAAGGAGCAGCTTCCTTCTGCCAGGGGCAATTAATTCTGAGTGAGTGATCAGATTCCAACACTTGGTCCTGAAGGGTTGTCTGTGCGGCCACAATACCGGAAGAGACAGGCTGGGTCACGAGTGTGAGGGAGGCCTGTGGTCAGAATGTGGTTGCAGCAGCCCACTCAGGGGCCAGGCCTGGTCAACCTCTGCAGAACACGGGAAAGAGTTGGTGTTCAGTAGAATGAACCTCTAAGGGTTTGTGGGCTGAGGACTGATGGGATTAGATTTTCATTCTAGGGTGGGGATGGGGAACTGGACCTCAGGAGAGAGATCAAGTGGGGGCCAGGCATGGTGCCACACCTGTAATCCCAGCAGTTTGGGAGGCCAAGGGAGGAGGATCGCTTGAGTCCAGGAGTTCAAGACCAGCCTGGGCAACATGGTGAGACCCTGTCTGTACAAAAAAAAAAAAAAAAAGACTCGGTGGGGCCAGGGCATAGAAGATATCTAAAGACAAAGGAGTGGCTGAGCGCGCAGAGAACCTGTGGAGATGAGAGAGGGAGGAAGGTGGACTTAGCACAGTCTGGGAAGAGCAGCAACATTTACAGGGAGCGGGGAGCAGGGCTCTGCAAAGTAGAATGAGGAGGAGCTGGCTGCAAACTACCTGGTCCTGAACGGGCGAATATTAATAGAAGAGAACCCAGACGAGGAGTGCTCCGCGCGCGCACACACACGTGTGCACAGAGCAGGGGCTTGAGAAGCAGTTTCAGCGGGCCACCCCTAGGTGGCAGTGTGCGCACACGGCTTCAGCTGCCATGCGGCGCTCCCCAAGGACGGTCCGGTTCTCCCAGGGAACCAGCTAAAAGCTCCGCAGAGCTCTGACAGGGACAGGGAGAGGCACCTGCGATGCCGGTAGCATCCATCTGTACTCCGCTCTCCCTCAGGGGAGTCAGGGTGTGCCTCTCTCCTCTCTTCAGGACGGTGTGGCTGCTGTCAGGCCCTCTCCTGGCAGGATCTGAGCCTGGGGGCCCCAGGGCCTCGGCAGACCCTCAAAGCCCAGGTGTGAGCTTGAGACAAACAGGGGACTCGGGCTGGACACTAAGCTGATAGTCCTGGTTCTATCACTTACAGGCTGAGTGACTCTGGGCGTCCTTTCCACATTTATTTTACTAACTCAGAGCTCTGTGAAGGTCAGTTTGCATGAGACTATTCTAGAACTAACATTCTTTACGCTGTCAAGTGGCCTTCGCATCTGCCTAACCCCACAGTTCACCGAGTAGACGTGAGCAACCCTCCGTCGAGTGGCCCAGGTTTCATTGGCGGATGTGGGATTGCCCAGGCAGTCTGACCCCCAGGGAACTTGCTCTTAACCTCCGGGATCTGCGTCCTCCTTCTGATGTTCTGTTTGGCCACATCTGGGAATTTCTTCCTTAGCAAAACCATCTTCTTCTCCCATCTGGAGTATTTAAGTATGGTCAACTCACAGACAGTCAGGGCTGAGAGGGCCCTGGGAGGTCACCTACAGAACATCCTTCCTCTCTCCCCCACCCCCAGTTTACGGATGGGACAGCTGAGGCCAGAGAGACGATGGGACTCCTTGTCACCACCATCTGCTAACAGCCTTAGACTCCATTATTAAAGTGTGCTCCACTGCATCTTGGCCTCACACTTGGCTCCTACTGCAAATCTTAGTCCTAACTGTCTTGTAGGGGACACCATCTGAGGGCAGCAGTCTCATGGCTGAGGTTGTAGATGCAAAGAGGAGTAAGAGATTCTTGGAAGTCTGTGGATTATTTAAAATAGATTGTTCTGGAACAAATAGGGCAAGCATTAGATGACAGGCTAGGAAATAAATTTCCTTTCTGTTCTCCTTTCCCCAAGGCTCCCTGACCTCTTTTTCAAGAAAGGCAACACCAATTCAAAACTGAGCTTGGAGTGAAAGGTTTACCAAAGATGTTGGCACCTGGCTCATTGTCCTCGCCTGCACCGCCAGTCCTGCCATACATTGATGAGGTGACCCATCATCCCCACTGGCCTCTTGTCCCTCACCTCCTCCCCCAAGGGGCCTTCATTCCATCTGGATCACCCACTCCCATGGATACACGCCTCTGTGTGACCACAGACTCATGCCACCATACCTGTCTTCTTCACTCACTGAGGACCCTCCAGACCCCCCTCATCTTCTCCTTCCTCCCTATCTACCAGCCCCTCCAGCCGTCTCTTCTCTCCCCTACCAGCCAAGACTCACACAACACCTCAGCTGATTCCTTTCCAATCTCCTTGAATCCTTTGCACCGTTGTTCTTTTGTCATGCCTTCCTGGCAAGTCCCAAACTTTGATCAATCCAGCCATCTGCGCTCTCTGCACTTGCGCTTACCTCAGCTGCTGAGTATTGACGAAGAAGGCCACATAAGCTGAGATGGGTGTCACTCTGACTCTGGGTCTCCAGTGTTAGCTGGGCTCGCACCCCTTCCCCAAACCTTCCTGCTTGCCCCTCCCCAGAGGTGTCTTCGTTCTCTGCTAAGTTTCTCTTGGATCCTACCAACGCCCACTTACCTTCAGCAGGCGACCATTCCTCCTACTTCCAGAGAAAGTGGAAGCCTCCACTCAGAAACCCACGAACCTCTGCATCCTCAGCCAGCTCCTCCTCCTTCCTCCTGTCTCCGTGCAGGTCCAGCTGTCCTCCAGTCTGGGGCTGTCCTCTTGTTCTGAACCCCAATCCTTCCCACCTTCTCCACAAGCGTCTTCTCTCTTTCCCTTCAGCCTCTTTACTCTCTCCTCTTCTCCTGCCTCTCCTCTTCCTCATTTAAACAAGAAGTCTCTCTCTCTGTGTTTTCCTTTCTTAAGAGACTGGGTCTCACTCTGTCGCCAGGCTGGAGTACAGTGGTGTGATCATAGCTCACTGCAGCTTTGAACTCCTGGGCTCCAGCCATCCTCCTGCCTCAGCCTCCTGAGTATCTGGGACTTATCGGCACATGCCGCCACACCCAGATAATCTTTTTTTATTTCAGTAGAGATGGGGTCTTGCTATGTTGTCCAGCCTGTTCTCTCTCCTTTCTTTAAATATAAAAAAACTTCCTCAATCCCTTATCCTCATCATCTTCCTGCTAACAACCTGTCTCCCATCTTGTACTTGCTCTTCAGTGCACTGTTAACTGGCTTTGACCCAACTACTCCACTGTAACAGCTCTCTGAAGCTACCGAGCCCTGTGGTTGCTCTTCAGCCTTGTTTCACTGGTCCTCTGCAGCCCTGGAAAGTGGCAACCGCTCTCTCCCTCTTGAAACTCTCGTTTCCCTTGACTGCCATCCACACCCCCTCTCGGCTGTCCTCCTGCCCCACTGGTCACTTGTCCTCAGGCTCTTTCCTCCTTCTCTTTCTGTGTCTGATTTTCTCAAACTTTGTATTCATCAGGATTCTGTCCTTGGTCCTTTTCCCTTCTCATCTCCCAATCCCAGGATAAGCTCCTCTACTCCTGTGGTTCTCATCATCATCCATGTGCTGCTTCCGCAACATCCGTTGTCCCCTCTTTCTTTCAAAGAGGGGCGGGGACCTGATTTTTTAAAACTACATTTCCCAGCCTCCTTCGGAGCGAGGGTTTGTCATGTGACCACACTTGGCTAATGAGGCGTAAGCAGTAGTCTGAGGGGATTTCTGGGAAAGTTTTGCTTTCCTAACATAGGTACTGCTCCTTCATGCTTTTTACTCTTTCTTCTTCCTGTCTGGAAGGCAGGCGTGAAGCTGGAGCTGGGGCAGCCATTGTATGACCGCAGGCTGACTCTGAGCACGAAAGCCGTCCAGTAAGGAGAGCCAGAACAGACCGACAGAGTGGACCTGGGACCTGAATGACATTGTGGAGCTGCTAACCAGCCTTGCTCTGCTTACCTTTACACTTCTCGTTATGTCAGAGTGTTTTCAACAACTACAGCAACAAACCCACTGTAGTTAAGGCAAAGTAGTTGCATTGCTGCTACAAGAGCTGAACGTGATCCCTAATTGGTACAACTCCCAAATTGATAACTTCTGCTTAGATGTCTCTCCTGAACTCCATACAAATTGGGCTTCTCCTCTCTGCCCAGGGGCACTTCAAATGGAAGAGATGCAAGTCATCACCCTTCACCAAACATACACACACACAGGGTCTCTTATGCTCCCTGTCTCAGTGAGCAGCGCTGCTGCCCATGCAGCCAGAATATGACATCTCCTTGTTCCTCATTCTCCCATGCAATTAGTCACTCCTCAGTTCTGCCTCCTAAATGTATCTTGAATCCGTCCACCTCTTTCCACTTCCTAATCGTCTCTTTCCTAACCATTCTTCTGTACTCCAATCTTGTGCCCTTTAACTTACTCTACCTACTGGAGCCTTAGGGATCTTCCTAAAGCACAAATGTAACAGTGTCAGCATTCTGCCTAAAACCTTTCAGTGGCTGCCTAGGGCCTGAGGAATACCTGGTATACAAGACTATGCCAGGAATTATGATGTCGGTTCTGCACACACCACCCCTTTTTCTGCATGGGCCTTGCCCCACTGACTACAGGCATGGGCATGTGACCCAGGGCTGGCCCAACTATGGTATCTCATCTCCCTAACCACAATGTTTGGTCCAGGAGTAAGCATGTGACCAGAGCTGGACTAATTAGAATCCTTTCTTGGGATTTGTTCATTCTGATTTAGAGCGTAAAGTTCTTCATAGTCACATCCCTGACATGGAAAACTCTTGAGAACTCCAACAGACGAAGGGGCTCCTGGTCCGGGAAGCTGCCAGGATCAATCCCCCGTTTCCAGAGTCACTCTGGTTTCAAGCTCTTTCGATTTTGTGAGTGACCTGAGTATCCTTCCAGTAATTTCCCCCTACCATTGGCCTAAGCTAGTTTGAGTGGCGCTCTCATTTTCAACCAAAATGTCCTGACTATGGTGAAGAGCCTTGATAAGACATCTTTCTCAGATAACAGACTTCTTTATAGATTACCCAGTGTTTTTCAAAGTTTTACAAACTTTATCTCCTTTGATTTTTACTAGCGCGTGAGGTGGGTTTTACTATTACCTTGACTTTACAGGTAAGAACACTAGGGCTCAGATATATAAAGTGTTGCTCAAGATCGAGATGCTGAGAATTAGTAGAGCTCAGACAGCAAACCCCTCTTCTGTTCAAGCTTCCCCCACTTGCCCCCTGGCATGTCCGCACACAGAGGTGCTGCAGAGTGGAGCCCAGGGTGAGCAACAGCAGCACAGGGATGGGGACAGGGCTATGGAGGAAGTCAGAGGAAGACAAAAACCAAGCTCTTTCACTTCAAATTTTATTTATAGCAGCTTCAGGTCCAGGAAAAAGAGAAGCAACTCTCAGCTTCTTTCTTTTCCTCCTTCCTGTACTGTGTTTTGTTCCCACAGTCCATACTTTATGCTTGCAGCCTGCACTATAATTCAGCTACATTCTTGGCAATTATGGTTCTAGGGGCCAGCCTGGAAAGTAAATCACTGGTTACAATATAGCTCTTGTATGACTTGGGGCTGTCCATATCCCAATTCTTTTTATTCTGTAATAAAGGAAAATAAAACGGACGTGGTTCTGCATTGAATATCCCTGATGCTCTCTGAAGCTACTCCACGTTGCTGTAAGAATGGGTCAGGTAAAGATCAGTGGGTCTCGCGTACGGCAGCTGGGAATGGCAGGCCAGTGTCAGAAGTGACCACCCAGTGAGGCTTGGGGGGTAGGAAAGGCCATGTTGGCTTTGTGGGCATTGCCCCCACCCCCTTCATACCCTGCAGCCAACTGGTCCAGAAAAGAAACGTCTCCCAGAGGCTGCCCAGGCCAGCAGATCTCCACCACCAAGTCCATGGCTCACACAACTGGCTTCACCCTCTCCTTCCTCCTTGTTCGACACTCACCGCCTTCCTCACACACAGGATTAAGCAGAAATCACCAGGTATGAATGATCATCTTCCCAACCCCAACCTTCACCAGAAACATCTTCTCGCCTCCACTTCCCTCTCCTTCATAATGGCAGAGGTATCCCTCAGTGAGAGGTGACCTCTCCTCTAGGGCCCTGTCCCATCCCCTCTCATCTGTTCTTCAGATTCATCGCTCCTGCCTTCTCTCCCGGAGCATCCCTAGCACTGTGCAAACTTGCTCTAGTAACTCCCATTTTTTTTTCTTTTTTAAAATATGGAGTAGAGACACATAGAGTAACACCCATATTTTAACAACCCCCTCTGTATTCTAATAAAAGTGAAGATTAGATACGGCTGTAAGCTCTGGAAAACAGAGGATTAAACAAAACAGAAACTTCCTTCTCTTATGTACAAAGTCAAGAGGTAGGTAGTCCAGAGCAGGAATGGTGGCTCTTCAAGCATTAGGAACCCACATTTATTCTAACTGGTTCTAACATCCTCCACATTTGGCTTCCGCTTAAGATCCTAAATGGCTGCTTGAGCTCCAGCTACGTATCAATATATTCCAGAGAGCAGGAAAGAGTAAAGGTTGAGGAAAGCACATTACTTCCCTTTAAAGCCAGTTTAGAATTTGCACATGAACACCTCCACTTACTTCCTATTGGGTGCAATGAAGTCACATGACCATGAGTAGTTCCAAGAGAAGCTGAGAAACTTGCCTTTATTCTGGGAAGCCATGTGGTGGGCAGAATTGGAAATCCTATCATGGAGGGAAAAGAGAGAGAATGGCTATTGGGGCCATCTATTAATACCAATCTCTACCAAAGCATCCTATGCTTCCACACCCCTTTGTAGAGCCCTCCCAGTTCTCCATTCCCTGTTACATAGGTTGTGCAAACACAGTAGCTCCACCACAGTCTGGCTTCCACTCCACTACTCCAGGAACACTGTCCTTATATTCTCCAACGACCTTCATGTTGCCACAGCCAATGGCCCCTTCCCTGTCCTCATCTTACTTGATCTCTAAGCAGCATCTAACACAGTCGACAACTCCCTTCTGGAAGCACTTTACTCTCCCAGCCTCTGGGACACAGCACTGTCCCGATTCTCCTCCTGCCTCCCCAGCTGCTTTTTCGGTCCTCTTGCCTGCTCTGGCTCCTTGTCTGAATCCCCTGAGGCCCTCCTAAATCCTCATCTGCATCGACCCCTTCACCCTAGGTCCCTTTCAGCTCCCACGGCCTTTACCATCTTTAAACTGATGCCTCCCAAAGTGCTCCCACCTCCCCTCCAGCCCAGGCCTCTCTTCTGAGCTCCTAGGGAACTGACAACCCCCTCGGATCTCTAACAGGCATCTCAAACTAAACGTGGCCAGAACAGAGTTCCTGATGTTCCCTCCTGAGATGTGGTCCCTTTCTATCCAACAAATGAGGCACTGTCTACCCATTTACTCCAGCCGGAAACTTGCAAGTTGTCTTTGGTCTCTCCATTTCCTCCCCGCATGTCCATCCTATCAATGTGCCCTGTCAAGTCCATGTCAAAACCAAAACAACATCTCTCAAGGACTTATTTTAGCATGGCCACCACTTTGGTTCAAACCACCATCATATTTGGCTTGGACTGGGGCAACAGTCTAATTGGCTCCCTGCTGTTATTTTTGCCTGACACCTACACACAGCAACGTATTCTTCACACAGCAGTACATCAGAACATGTTAGTCTTCTGCATAAAACCCTTCAATGGCTCAACAAAAAGCCTCCATTCCTCAACACTGCCCACAGGCCCTGCACACTTGGGCCCTGCCCGCCTTCCCACTCCATCCTGGGCCTCTTTCCTGGGCTTGATTCTTCAACTACACTGATTTTCTTTCAGCTCCTTGACACATCCAGAGCTTATCCTTTTCAAGGCCTTGGCACCTACTGCTGTCAACGTGGAATGTCTCTGCCCAACTTTTTCCCAAGGTTAACTCCTCATTCTTTTGACTTGAATTTCAACATCGCCTCCTCACAGTGTCTCTCCCCAAGTGCTCCATGTAAAGCAGCTCTTATTCTCTATTCTAGCCCCTTCTGTCCCAGCCTTTACTTCAACTTGCCATTATTTACTTGACTTCTCCACTAAAAATAAGCTTTATGGGGCAAGAGGCTTCAGATGGCTTGTCCACTGCTGCATCCTCGACATGGAAACAGGGCCTGGCACAGACCAGGCACTCAATCAAGCACTCGCCGTCTGCTGAAGGGTGACTGAGGGGACAGGTTCCCAGGAAGGTCCCTGAGCTGCCTGGGGTGTTACTGACAGGCTGCATCCCCCGTAGTAAAACAAAACAAAACTGTGAATGGACCAAACAGTCCCATTTCAAGATTTCCTCCTTACATTGGACTTAAACTGTTGGTTGCTTGTACTAGAACGTGGCACAACCAGTCTCTCAGCGCAGTTTTAAGAAACCCTTGTTTGTTATCGCCCAGCAGAGCAGATCACCCGGCCCTTGGCCACCTGGATGAGTTTAAGAAACAGCAGTGTGCTTCACTGCATAGGTAGGCTAGGTAGGCTAGGTAGGCTAGGTGAGCCTTTTTATCACCGGAACGGGGCCAGCAGTGTGGCTACCCCTTCACCCCGGCTGTCCCTCCAACCCCACACCCCCAATCGTCCCAAGTCCTTAACATAAAGGTGAGGAACAAATCTCAGCAGGCGATCCAAAGAAAGCTTGGTATTTTTAGCATCAAGGCTAGAAGGAGCAGCGTGTCCCTACCGCTCGGTTTGCAAGGAAATAAAAATCTTCATTTACTCTCCCTTCTCTTGAAGACTGCCCCCACCCCAGTCTCCAGGGCCCGGCAGGGACGCCTCCTGTCTTCCGCACAGCCTTTCTCCCAATCCTTCGCCCACCTCTCCCCGGTCACCCAGCGAATCCCTCGAGATGCGGCCTCCCACCGCTTGCGCCGCTCCCCGGCTCGGCCGCGCACCTCCTCAGAGCGCTCGCGGCCGCCCCAAGCGCCCGGCCGGCTCCAGGCTGGGCCTGCCGCGCACGCACCGCGAGGGCGCGGACCGGGGCCGCCCCCAGTCTCCCGCACAGCCCAAAGCGGGACAAAGGGGCGGGCCGGCGACCGCTCCCGCTGCCCCCGGAGCCGCGCGGGCCACGAGGCTGGGCGGGCGAGGGAGGGGCGGAGCGGGGCGAGGCGGGGCGGGCGGGCGGGGAAGGGGCGGAGAGGGGCGAGGCGGGGCAGGGGCGGGGCGGGGCGAGCTGGGGGGGCGGGGCGAGCTGGGGGGGCGGGGGAGGGGCGAGCCGGCGGCGGGGCGGCGGCGGGCGGGGCGGGGCGGGCCCAGGCGCGCGGGGCCGCACCGGGCGGCGCAGGGAAGTGGCGCCCCTTCCTCCGCAGCCGGCGCCGCCGCGCCCCCGGCCCCGCCCCCCCGCGCCCCGCCCCCGCCGCTCGGACGGCCCGAGTCGCGCCCTCCCGCCCGGCGCTGCCGAACTTGCTGTAACTTCCTCGGCCGAGCCGGGCTGCGCCGCCGCCGCCGCCGTGCCAGGGTGAGTAGGCGCGGAGCCCCCGCGGGAGGGTCGGGCCCTGCCCCACTCTTTGTCTGCGGCCGGTCCCCCCACCCTCTCGGGCGTCCTCTGGGGACGGGGACTGCTCCCTAGGTCCCCGCTCGGCCCCTCAGACTCCCTCCCCGCCTGCCCGGGGGCGGCCCTGCGGGCGGCGCTGGCTTTGTCTGCGGGGATCGCCCGCGGGAGGTGCGAGGCCTCGGCCGGGACCTCGCCGAGCCGAACCCGGGCGCCGGGCGGAGTGGGAGCCGCGGCGGGCGACCCGACGAGCGCTCCGGGTCCCGTAGCCCTCGCCCCACCCGCGCGTCCGGGCGAGTACGCGCCGCGGCCGGGCGGGGGTGAGAGCGCCCCGGGGAGGGAGCTGCTAGGCTGCCGCCGCCGCCGCGTGGGACTCTGCCCCTGTCGCCAGCGGCGAGCTCGGGGGTGGGCACTCCTTTCGGCTGCGTCTCGAACCCTCGCTCCCCCGGGGTCCGGGTCAGGGGCGGGGGCGGGCGTAGGCCTGGGAGGGCCGCCCCTCCCCCCGCCCCGCGGTGGGTGTGCTCGGGGTCGCCCACCCCCCGGTGCGCGCCACTCTGCCCCACGCTGGTTTGGGGCGGCCGGAGTTTGAGTGGGTAGTGACCCAGCTTCTCCGCGTTGGGCGTGCAGGGTTTGCTTGGGAGCAAAACCCCGACCCCTGACCTAGCCGGAGCTTTGGTCGAGTTGGGAAGGTGGCTGCGGAGTTAGCTTGTTCCGCGCTGTTGCTTCTCCCCCTGCCTCCTGCTCTCAGGGGTGGGGGTGCGGGCGGGTAGGAAGTGTTTGTGTGTGTGGAGGGACTTCGGCCCCAGGACCAGTAGGACACGTGTCTCGGGCGAGAAGCGGTCCCTACTTGGGGGTGTCGTCAGCCACGGTACCGGCCTGGCACTGGCCGCCGAGTGATGGTGAGGGCGGCGGTGTACACGCTCAATGGCTGCCCCTGGGCGCTGGTACTGGGAGGTCAAGTCGTCTTGGGCAGTAGTGCAGGGCATTGTATTGGAGCCCTTGCAGGTGTGCTCTTCGCTGTGGTCTGCTCTCTAGGGGGTCTTCCTCCCTTCAGAGATGGAGGTTGCCCTTAGGCTAGTGGGAGTGGGTCAGCTGCCTGCCAAATCCTCAAAAGTAGCCTTCCACCCGCCCCCTCACCTTGAAGTAGGAGCAGTTAGTGCCTGCGGAGTGCATAGGCCGCCTTTCCCAATTTGTGAATGGAAACCTGGGGACTAGGCCATCAGAGCACCCCTTTGTCCTCTCCACATCCAGCAAGTCCGGTGGACAGTGGACTCTTCCGTCCAGGTATCCTCCTGGACCCTGGCACCCTCAGAATGAAGCCCAGACTCCTCCATCATAGCCCCATATGCCCTTCTAGCCCCTTCCTCAGCTGTCCCCAAGTTTTGTGTCCCATTCTGAGGATCCATAATGTTTGAGTGACAGGCCTGGAAACCCAGGTCACCAGATGGATTTTCCCCTTCCCTCTCATTGTGTTGCATCCCAACTTCAGTTGGAGACTTTCTTGATATATTCGACCCCCACATCTCTGAACGCCAGTGCTTGGACCACGGAAAGTGATCTTCAGCTTATTTAACAAAGCCGGATTGAGAGTCTGTGGGTTGCCAGGCACTGTTGCAGGCACTATTCCAAGGCTCACTGCTCCCTGACTGGCTGTAAACTCTGTGTGGTCTTGGAACTCAGGCTGGACTTGGAGTAGGTGCTCAGTAGTGTTTATTGACCTGAGCTTGATCTCAGCATAGCATCATTCAGGCAGACAGGAGTCTGAGCCCACTGCTGCTTCTGGAGGTTTGTGGCTGCCTCCAGGAAGAAAGGGCATGGATGAGGAAGTTGGCTGCACAGGGAAGTTTCCCCCTTTACCAGCTGGGCACCTGTGCTGGTCTCTGAGGACAGGTGAGGGCACCTCCTTCCCATGTGGGAAGTAGGAGGATGAAGCTCTTGCCTAGTGTGGAAGGGGAGATGGCCCTGCCCGCAGGTTGTGGTGGTAGTGAAGTGACTTCCCCATGGAGGGCAGGGAGCAGGAAAGCCCTGGCTTCTGGAGCCATTTCCTAAGGCCTCACTCTAGGCCACCATGTGCTCAGGGATTTGACCTGTCGCTTGTTTAACTTCAACTGAGGTAGAATTCATTTTGGCAGTGCCTACAAAGTGCCATTGTGCCAGTCATGGGAAGCCTTTGCTTGTTTAAAATCTAGTGAAGGTTATGGACAAGCTTATAGCACCTATGTGGAAGGTTTCTTAGTGATAGTAATGGTGAGTTTTTTCAGCCTATTTATTGAGACTTACACCAAGCATGATCCTAGATCCTATAAGTTTTACTTATATTAACTTGTTTAATTCTTGAAACAACCCAGTGTGGTAGATGATACTCACAGCCCCATTTTACAGAAGAGGAAATTGTGGTCCAGATAGGTCACAGAGTAACTTGCTTGAGGTCTCAATATGAGCTTGGTTTTCTCATTTCTGATTTAGACAATGCCTTCCTCTCAGAGGTGATTAAAATTGATTCATATACCAAGCAAGCCTGGTCCACAGTGGAACTAACGAGTTCTTTGTATCCCTGCTTCTGAAACCATCTCATCTGCCTAGCACAGCTGGGGTACATAGCAGGTGCCCCTCAACCTCTGCTGACTGGTGATGTGGCTTCTTTCTCCCTTTGGCCAGGGAACGGGAAGACTGGCACTGCCATGCATAGAAGAGTGGGGAGTCACTGCCTGGATCTGTCTGGATAGATCAGGGTTTGCTGTGGTAACAACAATCCCCAAATCTCAGAGGCTTAAAGCAACAAAGGTTTATTTCTCGTTCACACTGTGTATCTATCGCATATCTGCTTTATGTTGTCCTCACTGTAATTGGAACATCCCTGGCCACTTGGAGAGAGAGACAGAGAGCATGATGAATCTTACCTTGGTTCTTACAGCTTCCACCTGGAAGTGGCATTTCATTGACTGAAGCAAGTCACATGGCCATACTTAGCAACGGCTGGGGAGGGGAAGAGGATCAGAAACATCTGGTGAACAGTTCTAAGCCTAACACCTGCCTACCACGGTGCCTTCCACCGTCACTTCTTCCCAAGTTCTGGGTCCTAGTGTCATCATATGTTTCTGTGTCATCAGGAACATTGGTCATGTTAAGAAGCACTATTTAGGTTAAAGATGGATTGAGGTACCACAGTCGTCTTAGGCAGTGGTGTGGTAAACAAGAATGCATGTTAGGGCAGTGAGAGATGGTCTGCAAAGGCAGTTTGCTCCTGCGTCCTCTGGGCAAGTTACTTGAGTTCCTGGAGTCTTCTTTTGCTCATTTATTTATTTCCATTCATTTGTCTGTGGGTCTGAAGACTAGTGAGTTCCTGGACAGAGATTATTTTTTTTTTTTTGAAGACAGAGTCTTGCTCTGTCACCCCAGCTAGAGTACAATGGCGTCATCATAGCTCACAGCAGCCTCAGACTCCTGAGCTCAAGCGATCCTCCTGCCTCAGCCTTCCGAGCAGCTGGGACTACAGGCGTGCAACACCACGTCTGGCTAATTTTTTCTATTTTTAGTAGAGACGGAGTCTCGCTCTTGCTCAGGCTGGTCTTGAACTCCTGACCTCAAGCGATCCTCCTGCCTCGGCCTTCCAGAGTGCTAGGACTACAGGTGTGAGACAGAGATTCTTATTCAGCACATGTTCAAGTCCTAGCCTGGTGCTGGGGGCTGTGAACAGGGGTGATGATGCCTCCTTCCCACCACTGGGTCCCGGTGGCTTTGAGAGAGGGGTAATAATGCCCATGGGAAGGGAAGCAGGCCCCTACTCCCCCTCACTGCCCTGGCTTGGCAGCCCTTGGACAGTTTGCACACCCCGTCTCCTACCTGGATGTGGCTAGTAGGGAAAGCCTCCTTTCCTAGAAGCAGGAGCAGGTAGAGGTGCCCCTAGCAGGCCTTGTCCTGCCCCTTTCCTGTGTGGGACTCTGGGGGAAAGGAGCAGCGAGGTGACTGAAGGGTGGACTCCCAGTGGGAACAGGATTGGGCGTGGGGCTGAGATGGTTCTCAGGACTGTAGAAGGGTGTAGAAACCCTCTGTTGATTGCATTTCCCCCTTCAGGTCACCTAAAATGTTAAAGAGCTGTGGCTCTTGCTTCTGTGCTTTGCTGCTTGCTAGGTCTCTGGCGACTTCCAGCAGGACCAGTAGACACTGGTGGAGGTGGTGAGACCTCAGGTTCTTCTGTCTCACTATCCTTAGGCATATTTCTTCCTTTTTCAGGGCCTCTGTTTTCCCACCTGTGGAATGGAGGGAGAGGTGATGGTGGTCTCCAACAGTGGTCCCACTCTCGGCTGGTCATCAGAGTCCCAGGGAGCTGTGTAGACTGGTGTTTTGAGACTCTTTGGTCTAGGTGAATGCCAGCATTTTGGTTTGCTTATCTTCTATTACAGCAGTGTCCTCTCTGACTGTGAATCAGGTAGGGTCTTCATAAAGTCTCCATATCCATTTTCTCCGTTAGCTGCGTATGTTTTTGGTTCAGACAGAGCAGGTGGCTGACAGAGCATAGGCCCTGGCAGGTGGGCAGTGTCCAGTGCTTCTGCTGATTGAACGTGAAGATGAATAACACTGTCCAGCTCGCAAGAGCAGACAGTGGTGAGGCCAGCTTTCAAGTTATGTCTACTTTCTAGTTGAGTGACCTAGACAAGTCTTTGATTTTTTTTTTTTTTTCTCTTGGGGAAAAAAAAATGTTTTCTCATCTGTAAAGTGAAAAGAATCAAGTCTGCCCTTCCTGCCTCATGGGCTTGCTGTGAAGCATGAGTACACACTTCAGGCTTGAGAAGCAGGATCCGAAGCCCCTGAGGTAGGCCCAACACTGGTTTGAGACAACTGCCATCTCTCTGGCAGCTCTCGGCAAAGTGCTCCGCAGCAGCTGATTCTGGGAACCCCACTTCCTCCACTCGTGGGCCTGGTGGGGTTGGGCGGGGCTGTGGTTTTCTCTTAGGAGGCAGCAGGCCTGGTAACCAGAGCTTAAGTGGGCCTGGGCCAACTGGAGTTGAAACCCTTCACCTCTTGAGGTCTGTTGTGCCTCCCTAGCTGCTTAGCCAGGGAAGGCTTGAGCCTGTGTCTGCCCATCAGCTAGATAGCTGGAGGGACTGGCTCCTTCCTCCTTGGGCTGTGTTGGCCTGTGCTGGGTGGCTGAGGGCCCTGGCAGTTGTCTCTGAAGTGGCTTCTGGGATCCTGGTAAGAGGTGAGTGCCGGGTGCTGCCTTGGACTGTGTGTTCGCTGGCATTTGGGAGAGCTGAGGTTGGGCTGTCCTGCATGGGAAGGCTTGGGCCGGGGCCGGGACAAGGGGCTGGTGAGCCTCCTCTCTGGGTTTTTCAACTACGTGTGCCAGCTGTTGGGGCCTGTGCTCATGTGTATTGCAGGGCCCAGAGAGCATTAATAAAGAGAGACTGAGGAGATCGTAGCCCTAGCAGCAGCTGGGAGGAAATGAGTGTCTCCTGAATCTCTTTCATCTATACCTTGTGGTCTAAGTGGTGATCTCAGGAGTGCCAAGGGCAGCAGCATGTCCAGGACACACAGTCCTGGGGCAGGATCTTTTTTTTTTTTTTTTCTTACATTTTTTTCTTTTTTTTTTTTAAATAGAGACAGGGTCTCACTCTTGCTTAGGCTGGTCTCGAACTCCTGAGCTCAAGTGATCCTCCTGCCTCGGCCTCCCAGAGTGCTAGGATTACAGGCGTGAGCCACCGCGCCTGGCCCACTGGGGCAGGATCTTGTGCTTAAAGCATCAGAAGCCCACTGGGGCACCTTAGGAAGCCTGGGCTTATTGAAAGTGGAAATAAGGAAAACAGCCACCTTAGCTTCAGAGTTGGGCTTTCCAGGGAGGGATGGCTGGGCCCCCTAAACCCATTGCAGCAGTTTAGGCCATCATGGGAGTGTATCTGCCCCTAATCTGGGGCACCCACTCAGCTGTGCTCAGACCCTGCTCCTTCTGTGCTTCCCAGCTGCTGTCACCAGCTGTTCCACAGAGAGGCTGTGGTTGCCCACTGAGTGACCATGGCCATGAAGAGACCCTGCGTCTTCTCCAGATGCTCTCCCTGGTGTCTGGCTTGCCTGCACATTAGCTGTCTTGTTTCAGCCCTTCTCCCCTGGGCCAGGCAGACAGGGTCTGTTCTTGGGGCTTGGTGGGGGAGGTTTACACACTCTGGGTGAGGGCTGGGAACAGTGGGTCCAGGAAGACTTGGGGAGCTCTGTGTGGTTAAAGAAAAATTTATTCCAACACGTGTGAAAACTGTAAGGTAAGGCAGACTTTATTCAGGACTATTGGAACAGGTGTAGGGACTACTGCAGTGGGGTTTTGCAGTAGGGGATAGAGAGTGGGCTCAACTCTGAAACAACAAAGAAAAATGGGACCTTACAGCCAAGGAGCAGAGTGCAAGAGTCCTGGAAAATTTCTAAGGGGAGGTAGGGAAATTTTTTGCCAAACGACCTAACTGGATTCTTGCTGAAGGCAGGCCAGGGTGATCAGCTATTACCTGGGGGATGGTGGTGGATAAGGAATTTGATCAGATATCCAGAGTGTTCTGGGTGGAGGATTCTGGCTAAACTGGCTTAGCAGGATTGTTGTTAAAACTGGGTTAAAACTGGGTTAAAACCGATGCAGACAGAAGCCCAGGGTCTGGCCTAGGCGAGCAAAGTGCTCAGGGGACTTGACTAAAATTTGGTCAAGGGCAGAATCTTTGTCAGTATCCCATGGCTGGCATTTAGTCCTGTATTTAGTCTTGCCCATGGTTCTTGCATTGGCTTAAGCTTATGACCACTCACATGTGTCCCTCAGGAGTGCTGTCTCTCTTGTGGCTGTCTCTCCTTGTAAATGTCACTCTCTTGTTCCCAGAAACCTTGGTCCTTTTCTTTTCAGTATCTACTGGCTCCTTGCCCTTGGGTCGCTGGACTTCCCCTCTGCACCCAGGAAACAGCATAGACCTGGGGCCTTCTTTCCCCACAGCCCACCAACTTTGCCCCTTACAAACAGCTTTCCTGCAGGCCTCCCATTGCCAAATCTATTGGCTGTCAGACCACAGCCACTTTACTCTGGATAACTCTTTTTTTGGCCCCTGAAACAGCTCTTCCTGCTGTACCTTGTGTTTCCTGCTCTCCCTGTCCTGGACAAACCAGTCTGACAACTTTGGGGCTCTCACACTCTCTCTCCCTCCCTCCCCAAGCAGCCTAGGGACTTTGTCTGAGCTGGGCAGAGGGAGGTACTGTGGGTGATCTCTGGAGCTTGGGCCAGCCTTGTTCCTCCTTCTCGGTGGGTGAGGCTCCTCCTCTCTACTTGGTCAGATCCTGCCTCTTTTGAGGGCTGGCTCCCTCCCACCAGCCTCTCCTGCACAGGTGACCCTGTCTGGTCTGTCTCCTTTTCCTGGGTTTGCTCTTGTCTCAATGGCCAGCTTTTCAGGAGCCAGGCCGCCTGCTGTCCTGAGAAAAACCTGTTGGCTGTGGGTGGGGGCTTTCTCCACTTCCCGAAGGCTCCGTGGCTGGCTTCCACCCCTGCAGCAAGAGTGGTGTGACAGAACCCTGCTCTCTGCAGCCATCCTGCCTGCCACAGTCATTATCTCTTGTTGTTCTAGCTGCTTCCTGTGAAATACAAGTAATGGTGTGAACACGGATAGGTTTTGAGGAGGTGTGCCAAAAAAAGAGTTGGTGGTAGTGGGGGGGTATTCATTCCCAAGGGTTCTGGGCTGCTGAGAAGAATAGAGCGTGAGCAGGGAGGAGGGGGTGGCATGTGCCCAGGTGCAGGCTGGGGTGGGCAGGTTCTGTCGGGGCCTCTCCGTGGCATGATTGAGGCATCACAGGCTTGGTGTGCTGAGGATCAGTGCCTACCTGGGGGAGGGGGTTGGAGAGGGGCTGGCCTTGGTCTGATGGACGTTGTGGGATTCCAGGCAAGACCTGCTGAGAGGAGCAGAACTTGTTCCAGCAACTGAGACATGCGGGCTCCAAGTGCCAGTGGGACTCTCCTTGTTGTGAGACTTCATTTGTGCTTCTTAATTCAGGGGCTGCTACTTGAACGTTTAGCAGTCATCAGAAAGCATCTTACGGACTAGGGGAACCAAACATACCCTTCCCTCTCTTTCTCTGTGGCCTGGGCAGTCCGTGAGCTTGTGTCTGCTGTGGCCTGGGGGGTGGCAGGGGCGGGATGGGGGCATTCTGCTGCATAGGTAGAGTTCTGTTCATGAACCACTCCCTGCCATCCAGTTCTCTCACCCAAATGGTCTGGCCAGTCCTGGTTCTAATGGCCCTTGTGTCATTCCCCTCAGCAGCAGGGGAGACTGGGATGGTTTTTGTATTGTTCCTTAGGGGGAAAATCGCTTGGAGGAAATACATCAGTGCTTCTGAGCGCAGAGTATTTATTGACACGTCAGTTAGGGGAGGCTTTTAAACAACATATATGTATCCCTTTAGTGAGGAATAAATCTACAAATGCATCTCACAACTCCATTTTGCAGCTTCCATTTCCTGGAAGGTACATGGAGTTTAGTGGTTAGGGATGGGGGTTTTGAGCTAGGATTCTGGAGAAACTGTTTTTAGCCTGTCTTTGGAGTTGGGCCAGGCCTAGAAATCTGTCAAAATAGCTTTCTTTAGCTGCTAAAATTGGGATGGATTCATAACACTAGGTCCTTTAGCCTCACTGATGACTGAGTGGGGAGGGCACAGGGGGGGTCCCTGCTGTGTTTCAGCCTCCCCCGCCATTTCTCCATTGCCTGAACCTGCGGGTCTCACACTCCTGTCACGGAGTGGGCTTGGCAACAGATGGTCCTTGAAGTGGAATAACTTAAGCCTCAAGGTTTCTTTTCTGCCTTTGTTAGAATCTGCTCCTGCTCTTCTCAGGAAAACTTTCCATTTTGGGACTTGGGGTGGAGTTGGTAAGTCTTTCTTCACCCCCTCCCCCATTTCTGCTCTCTCCTTCCCCTTGTTCCCCACCTCCCCAACCCCCTTCTAGGGAGACACAGAAGCTGCCTGCAGAAAGAGCTCCAGGTAAAATGTGCCTCTAGCCACAAACTTTAGGCATTTTAAATACTACTTTAGCTTTAACTTTTTTATTTTTAAAAAATGTATACTTGATGAGAAAAACACATAACAAAGATATACAGTGAAAATTCATATTTCTTCCCCTGACCCCTTCAGTTCTGCTCCCCTGGGGCCTCTGTCACCAGATGTTCAGTGCCTAGTCATGCGCATCTGTAGTACTCCTCCTGTTTATTCCCATGGTGGCATACCAATTACGCTGTTCTGCATTTACTGATTTTTAAAAATTTTTAAATTTCAGAATAATACGGGGGCATAAATGTTTTGGTTACATGAATTTTTACTCTAAAATTTATCCCCACATTGCTCAATTTCAGCACACACAGTTTAGTTCTGCAGTCCCCAGCACATCACTGGGCCTAGCATCACTGCCTGAAGTCCATGACACCCAGGACACCCCACCCCCCAACCCCCGTCTGTGGAAAAATTGTCTTCCGTGAAACCGGTCCCTGGTGCCAAAAAGGTTGGGCACCGCTGGTTTAGTCTATTCTTTTAAACAGCAGCATGTTATGCCGCTGAACAGTAGGTGAACCATGACTCACTTTCCAGCCCCCATTGATGGACTTTGAGGTTGCTTTCAGTATTTTGTTTCTACAGGCCAAGTTGCAGGAATATCTTTTACATGCTCTAGGTCTGTAATATAGATGGCTAGACATGAAGTTGAGGCACGGGGTGCTTAACAGGACAAGAAACATGCTGCTTGGATTCCAAGAGGGGGAACGAAAGTTTCCGAGGTTTTCTTCTGAAGGGAGCTTGAACTTCTGCAGTCAGAGGCAACTGGTGCTGGAGGGACTCCGGGGGGTAGTGGGGGTTGCCACCCCGTCCGTGTTCGGTTAAGCTCAGGCCAGCCTGTCTCCACAAGCTCCACGTTTACAGTCCTTGGCTGTGCCCTGTGGCCAGGAGGCCTGTGCAGCTAGAAATGTGAGGAGGCAGCTAGAGCGAGGTGGGGTCTGGGAGGGAAAGGAGGCTTCTCATCAGTGGGTTTGAGCTGCCTCAGGAGTTTGCAGGACTTGGGTGGGGTGTGAAGGGGGAGCCTTGGTTGGAAACCAAGCTGTAGCTGGGCATCAGCTTTTAGAAAAGCAGATCTTGTGCAGTTTCAGGGGTTAGTGTGAGGATCAGGCCTCCTGCCCTGGCCTCCCTGGACCTTCGGTTGCTCTGAGATCCCCCACATCCTGGCTGCTCTGTAGGCCCCTGTTCAGGCTGCTTTGGGCCTCACTGCCACCCTGTGATTTGAAAAGCCTGTGTGAAAGGCACTAGGGCGTAAGTGACAGATGAGTAGCTTCCTTTCAGAGCAGGAGCCAGGGGGTAAGGGTAGATGAGTTTTTTCTTCCTGGGACTGGTTAGGGGAAGGAAGATTGGGGGAGGGCCAATGTTGGAGCCATCCCCTCCGTGTTGGGAGCTCTCTGGTGGTTTCCCCTCCCCTGTGTGGCTCTGGCTGCCCCACCTTAGGTCAGGGTAGGAAGCAGGGAGATGCTTGGGCAGGCTGGCAGCCCCCCAAATAGACCCTGGCTTGGTGGGTTTGAGGCCCGTGTCCCTGCCATGGCCCTCCCACCCTTGCATGCAGAGAACTTCTCACCATTGCAGTTACACGCAGTCCCCATGAGAAGCCCAGAGCTTCTTGCCCACAGCTCTGTTGTCTAGGACTTGGGCCCGCGGTAACACAGAGGTTTCTATTGTGGCCTGGTGGCAGTGAGGGCTGACCTGTGGGGCTGTGGAGGCGGGACCTGAGTACTGACAGTGGAGCTATTCATGGGCTCTGCCCTGATTTCCTGCTGCCTCCTATTGTGGATTTTTGGGGGAGGGACTGGAGGAGGAGGAGAGGGGGAGAGGGCCAGAGGGGGTGGCCAGTGCAACTATTGTTGCTGGCAGCAGGAGCCTATTGTGCTTAATAGTGGTCCATTTGCAGACTGCCCTGAGCCTCTCCAGGGCCCCTCAGTGTTCTCAGATTCTAGGCCCTGCCCTTTATGGGTACCTCTGTTAAGATCTCCTTTCCCCACTGGATCAGAGTTCTGAGCAGCTGGGCAAGGAGCAGGAGTTACAGGTGCCGGGCTTGTTGGCCACCTGCCCACCACCTTGGGGAGTGTGTTCTGCCTGAATCCAGCTGCACCCTTGGGTGCTGTTAGTCTCCTAGGCCTCCCACTTTCCTTTGTGGCTCTGTACTCAGCCCAGTGTCCCCCCTTCCTCACTGGAGCACCCAGCTGCTGAAAAGCCTGCTTGCTGGCAGCACGGCCTGTAGCCACCCCCGCTGCCTGAGCCACAGCCATTTTCCTTTGTTCTGCCATCTCCGGGCTCTTGAATCTCAGGCGGGCAGCAGGCAGCAGGCAGCAGGCAGTGGGTGCACAGCACCAGCGGAAGCCGGGATGACAGGAATCTGCCTACTGAGCCAAAGGCATGGCAGCTCCTGGCTGCATACTGAGTTCCTCCAGCTGCACCTCTGTCCCAGTGATGCTGAGGTTTTCCTTTGTTTGGAGAGAGTCTCCCCTCCTCCTGGATCAGAATTTTAGTGACTCCTGTAAAGAGAAAACAAAACTTCATGACCTTCCAAATTTATTATGCCAGGGGAAAAGTAAAGCCCTGGAAACTGAGTCAAGTAAAACCTTTGTTTTCCTTCTCTGGTTCATGACCATAGCTTCCTGACCTTTGTGTTGAGATGTTTATACATTAACCAGACTCCCTATTCTCCATTCAAACCTAGAGTAAATGACATTGGAGATGTAGACCTCTTTACAATAGGATGTTAAACAGCCCCCTTAGAGTGTAATCAATAGTAGCCAGTCAAATCTTATGTATGAAAGCCTCTGTAAGGAAAATGTTATGATTCTGTTCAGCGCCTCCATTTTTTGCATATGTAAATGATCTTTACTTTTCCCCACACCAGGAGCACTGATCACCATTCTTTGGTGTCCCGCTGCCCTCAAGCACTTTGCGCTTGAATAAACTCTTTTAACTGGATCCTGAGCCTTTTGATTATTTTAGGTTGACACTCCTACTGTGGGGACAAAGAGAGGTCTCACGTGTTTTTGGTCACTCAGGATGCACATGTGAGAGGAGGGAAGGGAGGGAAAGGAGAGGGGGAGAGAGAGAGGAGAGAGCATGTGAGTGTGTGAGCATCTTTCTGTCCTTGGCAGAAAAAGACACCCAGGCACAAAGTGTGATTGTCCTTTGCTTCCTGGTCCTCGGTGAAATCAGTGGCAAGGTGGGTTGAGAAGTTTCTTTTTAATTTGGTCTGTATGGTCTTGAAGACTTTTCTCCAACTGAAGGGAACTGTCCCATTCACCTTCTTATCTGAATGTCTCTCTTTTCCCCCCAATTTTTAGTGGGCAAATGAGCATTCTCTCTGGGGGTCCAATTTCAGCCCCTGTAAGGGTTGCAGGCAGGGCTGAGGGCCGCTCTCACCCACTGTCTGACATCTCTTTCTGGAGGTGTATCCGCCCCAACCCGTACTGTCTCCTTTGGAAACCGCAGCCAGAATCTGTAAGTCACCTGCCTTTGAAATGCAGAGTTGTTTTGTATAGAACTCTTAACTCTCGCTACTTTTCATGTGTTAAGCATTTTGTTTTACCTTTTCAGAACCCATCAATCTTCAGATCAGCTTGGCTGTCTTACTTTACTCTCTCATCAGCCAAGTCTTACAAATCAGGAAGCAAGTCTCAGCCCCAGACAGGTTGCACCTTAGGGTGTCCTCATTTTAGCAAATGTTCTAGCATTTCCAAGACTCAAAGCAAAAAGAGTGGGTGCTCAATGTGAATTGCACTGAAACACAGATGCCGCTTTTGGAGTAGTTGGACTCAAACAAGATTGTGAAGGGTCATGATCGAGGGAGCACGGTGTTCTGGGAAGAGCACGTGGAGGTAGAGGCTGGGGTTTGAATTCCGGCTGTGCCCCTAGCCTAGTGGGTGACCTTGGCAATTCGTTTCCTGGGGTGTAGGTCTCTGACTGGAAAATGAAAGGGTTGCTCAGATGAACTTTGGAAACATTTTAGCTGTAATCCTTTTAGCTCTCTGAATCTAACTCCAAAATCCTTGGTCACTTGCTGGAACCTCTCTTGCCAACTCAGGATCTTTTGGAAGAAAATGTCATCAGATGGAATTAACAAAGGGTCCCTCCTCCCTGGGCATTTCTTCTCAGGTTCTTGAGGGGTACGGATGATCACCTCAAAAGACGTCTGTGGTTCTCCAGTGGAAACCCACTTGTCCTGAGAGCAAACACACATTGCCAGTTCTCAGGGGCTGGATGTGGTAGTCCAGCTCACTGATAAGTAGGCTTGCCTTAGACTTGACTCTTTTCTAGGAAGTGCCATATTACTTTTATTAGTGTAGCTGCCAAAGTGAGGCCAGGCTGTAAAAAGTAAAAACAAACTTATTAAAAGTAAAAACAAAAACAGTAAGGTAGAGATACTCTCTGTACTTAAATATCCCCATCCCTCTTCCTTGGGAGGTGGGGGTGAGTTTAATCTTTGTCCCTATTTTGTTAGCAGGTTCTAGGAGACTCAGTGTTCCTTCCCTGGCGCCCCTTCAGGGTGGATTTCTGGTCCTTTATCTGTCTGTCCCTGCCCAGCCTCCATCCCCTGGGCTCCCCAACCCTAACCAGCACTGCCTGCCAGGCCTCCCTGCGCCAGCTGCCTGCCTGGCTTCCTCCCATTGTCTTCGGGGCCAGCCTGTGTCACTGCTCTGGGCTGTGTGTGTTTCTGCCGGCCACGTCACAGGAGGCCTGCGGTCTTGGAAGAAGCCCAAGGGGCCGGTCGTCCGGCTGCGCTTATCATTTGGTTAGAGTAGCTTTCACAGCTGTGAAATGGGAATAAAAATAACTTGTGAGGGTCAAGCGGGGTATGCTAAAATGCTAAAATGCCAAACAAATTCCAAAATTAAAGCTTTCCTCCAGGAAATTTGATTGCATCCCTGTAAAGCACAGTAAAGATGGGTGGCTTCCCTCCCATGACTTGCCTGAATGGTTGTTTTCCTTCTGTGCATCAGTGTTTTACATCCTCACTACTCAAAGGGCCGCCCACAGGCTGGCTGCTGGGTGCCACTGGCATCACCCGGCAGCTTGTTGACCAGCTGAATCAGAATCTGCATTTTAACAAGCTTCCCAGGTGATTCGAATGCACTTTCAAGTTTGGGAAGCACAGGCTCAGAGAGCTGACCTATGATCCTCAGCTCTTTTATTAGTGTAGCTGTCAAAGTGAGGCCAGGCTGTTAAAAGTAAAAACAAACTTACTAAAAGTAAAAACAAAAACAATAAGGTAGAGATACTCTCTGTGCTTAAATATCACAGACTTCTTTAGTCTGGTTTTGCAGTCTTTACCCCCTTTCCTTCTTGAAAGTTGTCGACTTTAAAGGGGTCTGGCAGCCCATTCCCCACAGCCCCTCCCCTCTGGGTGTGCAGCAGTTATTCCCGGGTGCTGGAGGTGTCTTGGAAGCGGAGCTTGGGCCAAGAAAGCCCCCTTGGCCCGAAGCCTGCTGGCGAGGTCATCTTTGGGGCACCGGGCGGGGTTCGGAGGGGAGTGGTAATTGGAGCCCTCCTGCGTGAAAGGGCGGCGCTAAGCCTCCCTGGCCATCTGGTGCCACTCGCCCTGCCCCGTCTGTTCCAGCTGGAGGACAGGATCAGAATCAGGTCGTAAATGTTTGCTTTTTGTAGTAACACAAAGCATTCTATATAAAGATGTTTGAGTGTATGTTGAAAATAAATAAATAGTCCAGAAGCGGGACTATGAATTTATATTTTGTAGTAGTTTTGAAGTGAAAAGCAAGAGGTGGCTCTCTTGATTTTACTAGCACCACCGGCCCACCCCCCTGCATTCTTGTGAGGGTGTGGGGTTTGTGGGGAAGAGCTTGTGTCCTTGGGCATGAGACCCTGATTTCCCTGCTCAGCTGCCCGGGGCTCCCTGCCTCTCTGGGCTCCGTGTTAGGGGCTGATCTGCTAACATCCTCCTGACTCTCTCTCCAGATTCCTCAGCCTTTCCCAGCAGTTTCCCACCATTGATTTACAGTTTTAAGAAATCTACCCCCCCCATTCCTTTTCTCTTGACATTCTCAGTGTGCACTTAGCTGTATTTATTTTTCCCCCAGTAGGCTTCACTTTTTATGGCTTCTTTGGGAAGGTTTTTTGTTTGTTTGTTTTGTTTTTAGCTCTGTAAATCCCTCTTCCCCAGGCTGTTTGCTTTGCTTGGTGGGGAGCGGTGGGTGCGTGGGGGTGGGGGTGGGGAGCCTGGCTGTGCTCTGGGTGGCAAAGTGTCCCATCCTAGACTGGGGAAGGATTTGGGAGTCCTCCAGAATGCCATCCCAGGAGGGAAGTAGGTTGTTTGTCTTAGAACACCATACAGCTGTCCCTTGGTACATGGTGTCTGGGGGGATTGGTTCCAGCCCCACCGGTGGTATTTGCCTGTAACCTATGCGCATCCTCCCATATACTTTAAATTATCTCTAGATTACTTATAATAACCAATACAGTGTAAATACTGTGTAAGTAGTTACATTGTGTCATTTTTGAAATTTGTATTTTTTGTTGTATTGTTACTTATTTTTTTCTGAATATTTTTGATCCGTGGTTGGTTGGTGGTTGGTTGAATCGGAGGGTGCAGAACCTGTGGGTTTGACACCCGCAGGTATGGAGGGCTGACTGTATATTTTAGCTGACTGTACAATTTTGGATACAAAGATTTTTAAACATCTTACAGCCATAATCTTTATGCCTTTCAGGCACTGAAGAAAGGAGGATGAGTAAATATACTTCTAAATTCTCTTTTGTAGTTTCTTTGTGTTGGGGTAGGGGAGGGGACAGGTTGAGCAACGCATACAAAGAGAACGTTTCAAATCTACATTAAGGCATGAGGACCAAATCCTTGCAGTTTACTGGAGCAGCTCTCTTGACAGCCAGGGAAGACCCAGTTATTGGAGCAAAGTTTATTTCTCCCCAAGTACAGGCCCACACATCACTTGGAACATGTGTAGTGTTCAGGAGTGGTTCCCACCACAACTGTGTTGGCCTTGCAAGGTTGGCCACACTGGTTTTGTCTTGGTACCACCTACAGGGCCCAGCCCAGAGCTGGGGACATACTGAGGTGTGAACTAAAATAAAATTTTAAGCCCCCCAGCTGACTAAATGGACCCCTTCTTGGCCAAGGGGACCCCAGAAATACCCTAAAGCTGAGTTGCTGGCCGTGAGAAGGGAGGTCAGACATACCTTATTATGCCCCCACTCCCTTGGAGATATCCTTTGTAACTTGTTAACAAGCCTAAGGCTATGCAGGATAAAGCTTGAACCATACCTGCAGGTCCTCAATTTACTGAACAGATCACTGGAGTCTGAGTATATGCCTGGTATATGTCCAGTGGCTTGTCTCTGATTAGTCGACTTCCTTAAAACATTCCAAGCCTTTAGACAGAGCTTCATTTCTTTAACCAATTACAAATCAAAGAATCTTTAAACCCACCTGTAACCTGTAAGCCCCACCACCACCATTAGAGATGTCCCGCCTTTTTGGGCCAAACTGATGTACACCTTCCATGTATTGATTTATGACTTTACATGTAATTCCTATCTCCTTGAAATGTATAAAACCAACTGTAACCCAACCACAGCGAGTCCACTTGCTCAAGGATTCTTGGGCATGGCTCCAGGCCATGGTCCTCATGCTTGGCTCAGAATAAACCTCTTTAAATTATTTTACAGAATTTGGGTTATTTTCCTTTGAGGGGGGTTCTGTTGATAATCTGCATTAGAGGGTTTGTCATAGGGTGAGATAGTTGCCCACTGCTGGGCTGGGTTGCAGCATGTCCCTATCTCTGGGCACAGCTATTGCTCCCAAACCCGTGAGCCTCTAAATGTGGTGCCCTCATCTAGTGCACATCTAAAACCAGCTGCTCATGAGAGCATTTCCTGACCAGCCTCCCTCCAGCACCTACTTGACTGTGTGTTTGTTTAGTAGACAGAATCATGTTCTGAGCCCCCTGAGTCAGACACAGGTCCCACTCTGAGTTGGAGTTGGTCTCTACAGGCTCATTCTGGGTGTCTTGCACGAAGCAGTGCCCTGAACATGTAGAAATAAATCCTGAGCTTGTTTGTTTCCCACAACAAAAGGCTTTTCACCCCAGGACTTGCTGAGTAAGTGTGCTTACTCATGCATTGATGGGCAGGTTGCTTCAGTCTTGCTAGTCTAGCCAGCGTTTGGCCCTCAGGCCCTCCCTCAAGAATTTCCAATGGGACACAGGGTTCAGCCCAGTCCTTCTGAGGCCTGGAGGCACAGTACTTTGGCTTCCTGGGTTTTTGTTCGTGTTGGGGGTGCCACTATGAACTGGGCCCTGATTTTCCACATATGTGTGCATCTGGCTGGGAAGAGTCCCTAATGTACTCTCACCAGGGGCATGTAAAAGTATTCTGTGTATAGACATTTCCTGCGGACTTAGGTTTTCAGAATTAGGCCTGTTATGATTATCAGGGGACAGGACACCATGTCTGCTGTGGCTCTATGTCCTCCCCTGAGTGGGCAGCTCCACCTTCAACAGCAGAGGGAAAGTGGGCCAGGACATCAGCTTGGAAGCCAGGACAGTGCCAGGCCTCCCTTTGCCCAGCCCTTTGAGAAGTTGGAGGGGGCCCTCCAACTTCTGACCAGGCCCTGCCTCACCGGGCGGGCAGACAGGTGTTGCCCTGAGTTGCTGGTGCAGTTGAATGAGCCCCCTGATGAATCATTCTGAAAATCTCTGTTGGGGCCTGAGGCACAAATGTTTTGTTTGCTTGCTTTTTTTTTTTTTAAAGGAAAAGGACCACAGACTCTATGTTTGAGTTTGAGTTACTTGAGGCCAGTATTTTGTAGAATCTCCCTTAATTTGAGTTTGTTTCTGTTTGATGTTTCCTCATAATTTGATTCCGGTTATGCATTTTGGTCAGGAATACAGCAGAAATGATGCGTCCTTGGTGCAGCCCCTTGGGAGGCATGGGTTGTCAGTCTGACTCATGGCTGGTGATATTAACAGTGATCACTTGCATAAGGTGCTGTCTGCTGGGTTTCTCCACTGCCAGGTTACTACTGTGCTCTTTGTAATTAATAAGTGTCCTATGGAGAGATACTGTGAGACTATGCAAATATGAGGTCTGCTGTTCCACATCAAACTCATCAGCTGGTTTTAGGATCCATTGATGATTCTTGACAGAATCAGTTATTTCTGAATGGTGATGATTTAATTCGATAATTCCTTCTACATTCATCGTTTATTGTTCTGCTATACAGAACTTTTTCTTCTCTCCCGTTGGTTTATCTGTGTGTGTATTAGAATGGGCTCATGAAGTCTTATTTTATTCAATGAGTTGAAAATCCATTACTGTTGTTGTTTATTTTGATGTTCAGGTTATTGTATATTTGGCTAGTGGGGGCCCCTTCAAACTGCTGTGAGGGACAGCTCTTAAAATGTGCATTTCGAGGTTATCACAGTCGTCTTTAACTGGTCTCCGTAGGATTCAAGAAACAGCTCAAGGAGCCCTTCTGATGTTCTGTGGAGTTTGGGGGCAGCTGGCCCAGGCCCATCATTTTTGAGTGAGCTCCTCACGGAGCCTCCCTTTTCTCCTAACCTCCTGAAGATAAAAGTGACCTGCTCTGCCTGCCTCCACGCTGGGTTTCTGGGTCAGAGTGTCTTTGAACGAAGCCTCCTGTAGCTTAAAAAATAATAAAAATAGTAAGTTTGAAAATCAGTGGATTAGGTGACCTCCATTCTAGGCTCGGTGCTTCTCCTGCTGAGCCTTCCCTCCCGCTTCCCTCCTCTGACCCACATCCACCCTGCTTCTTTCCTGATGGTGGCACATTTGTCTCCTCTCATCAGATTAATGAGGAGGCCCCTCAGTGCTCCTGAAACTCCGGCAGGTTTTGGGCTGTGGGTTTTTGTTGGTGGAAATTCATAATGCTTAATTCGCTAAGTTCAGTGTTTTTATAGGAAGCCAAGCCCATTGGAGAGCCTGCTGGGGCTCAGAGCTGGTGGCCTAGACTCTCCTGGACCTCCACGTGGCGGCCATCCCAGGGCCAGCGATCAAGGGCCTAATGGCCTGGGAATCCTGGGAGCCTGCCCTCCCCAACGCCTGTGTGCCATGGCAGTGTTTGTCACCCTGTGATGAAGGAGGGTGGCCCACCCCAAACCCTGTGCTGCTTTATAGTGTCTTCCTGTGGTAAAGAGTCAAACTCAAACTTCTTGATCCCCGTGAGTGGCTGGCTGCTGCCATCGTGTCCGATTTTGCACTCTTTCCCCGTGGCCTCTGAGTGTGGGGTGTTGGGTAACTAGGGAATGGGTTAGGAAAGGACATAGACACTTCTGACCCTGAGAGATGAGTCAGAGCTGAGCCCCTCCTTCTACTCTCAGGGTGGCAGTGCTTTGGGGCTGAGACACAACATCTTTCCTCTGTGAGATTCCTGTGGGCAGTAAGGCAGCCTGCTCTGGCCTGCCTTAGCGACTCTGTCCTACTGGAGCCCAGTCTCTTTCCGTACTCACCTACCTCCTCCTAGACTTCTCCCCTTGGACCTACCTGTTCCTTTGGCCTGTGAATGTTCCCCAGCACTCAGTGGGCTCTGAGGATCCCCTTCTCAGATCCTGACCTCAGTCTGCATTTTAACAAGATACTGAAATAAGATTAAAATTTGAGAAGCTCGGAAATAACAGACTCACTCCAGACACAGACAGACAAATGAGGGGAAGGGGAGGGGGGAGGGGGAGAGAGAGCAGGAGACCCTATGGGGAGGAAGCCAGAGAACAGTGGAGAAAAGTGGGAACAATGTTGGGAGGGCCAGGTATGCTACTTGGAGGTGCAGCAGGGGCTCTAGCCTCCTTGGGAACGAGGCTGACTTCCCTGGAATGGGCCTGCGATTGGGTCAGGTCCAGTTCTAGGAGCCTTGAAGGTAGAAAGGTAGAATCTTGATGAACGGCTGGCATTGGAGAATGGGGGGAAGGAGACAGCAAGAATAAGTAGGAGAGGGGGTTGTTGCTCAGGATATGGGTGGACAGTGTTGTCATTCAGGTCAGTTGCCTCCTTAGGAGAAAGAAAAGGGCAAGAGGAGGGGTGGAGTTGGAGGTGGAGAGCCAGGTAAGAGAGCCTCAAACCTTCCCTGTGAGGTAATGAACTGACCTGTGGCCCTTAGATGGTGTGAGTGCCTGGGGTGGGTGGAGGTGCCCTCGGGGAGCCCACTTGGTGGCCACACTGTGATTGGGGTACCCGAGGGATTCCAGGTGGTGCTCCTTGGCCCATAGGCTGCTATTTGTGCCTGGTACTTGGGAATAAGGACTGTGTGGAAAGATACAGACCTGGAGCCACCAACAAAGTAGTGTTGGAGGGGTTGTGAGGTGTGTAATTATCTCATAGGAGGGTGGTAAACACTTACCCCAGAGGACATCACTCACGTGAAGCCTGAGGAGCGTGTGTTGCCTCTGGCAAGGCCAGGCAGCGAGGTTTGGGCCTGGCCCTCCCAACATTGTTCCCACTTTTCTCCACTGTTCTGGCTTCCTCCCCATAGGGTCTCCTGCTGTCTCTCCCCTTCCCCCCCTTCCCCTCATTTGTCTGTCTGTGTCTGGAGTGAGTCTGTTATTTCCGAGCTTCTCAAATTTTAATCTTATTTCAGTATCTTGTTAAAATGCAGATTGAGGTCAGGTGTTATCTGACCCTGAGAGTCAGAGTCAGTGTCTCATTTTAAAGCAGACTTTGTTCCAAGAGGGCCAGTCAGAATGGGGAGGTGCTTAAAGAACTGGAGGTAGAGAGGAGACCCCGTAGGAGGGGGTGTAGGTGTGGGACAGCAAGGGCTGCCCAGAGTTTAATCTGGACCTGAGGCTCATGTTGAGTGCTGGTTGGTGGTGATGATGTTTTGACAGAGTTTATCTGGAAATGGGAGAGGTAATGAGCTTTTCTGTAAACCTAAAAGTTTTGATTTAAAGGTCCACTCTTTATTCTGAGTTCGTGTCCCCGTCCCCTCTTTAAGCCAACAGATACAGTCATTCCTTGGTATTCTGGGGGTGGGAGGGATTGGTCCCAGGACAACCCCTCCACCCCATGCCAAAATCCACAGAGGCTCAAGTCCCTTATATAAAATGGCATAGTGTTTGCATATATCCTACGCACATCCTCCATATACTTAAATCCTCTGTAGATTATTTGTAATACAATGTAAATGCTATATAAATAGTTATTATACTATATTTTTAATTGTTACATTGTTACTTTTAATTTTTAAATATTTTCAGTTCACAGTTGGCTGTTTCAATTCTGTTGGATACAGGGCAGCAGATGTGGAGGGCCAACTGTATTTCTATCTAACAGTTTCTGTAGGTCAGAGGTCCAAGTATAGCATACCTCAACTGGTTCTCTGCTTAGGCCCTCACAAGGCCCAAATCAGGGTGTCAGCAGGGCTGTGTTCCTTTCTGGAGCCTCTGGGGAAGAATCCACTTCCAAGCTCATTTAGGTTGTTGGCTTAATTCAGTTTCTTGCTGCTGTAGGACTGAGTCATTGCTGACTGTCAGCCAGGGCTACCCTTAACTCTTCAAGCCTCTCTGGTCCTTGCGTGTGGCTCCTCTATCTCAGATCCAGCAACAGTGCATCATATCCTTCTCATGCTTAGAATCTCTCCAACTTCCTCTTCTGCCTTCAGTTGGGAGAAAGCTCTGCTTTGAAGGGCTCATGTAAATTTATATTGGACTCACTCAGATAATCTCCCTATTTTAAGATCAGTTTATCAGTAATCTTAATTACATGTGCAAAGTTTCTTTTGACCTTTTATGTGGTGATAGATTATACTTTCTGATTTTTTTTTTACTTTGCTAAATAAACAGGTGGCAACTAAAAATATTTTGAAATCTTCCTAGAGGTCTTCTGGGTAGGAATGGTGGATTGAGCAGACATACCTAATTTTACTTTCTTCCAAAACCCCACATAAGTTAAGATAAAGGGAATTTTAAAAAAGAAGTCCATGAGGATGAGGAGAATTGGAAAGAAAACAACAGCAAGAAAAGTTTTGCAAGCTAGGACTGCATGGATGGAGTGACTCAGTTTAAAATGCAGGAATTGATGGCACCAAATTATTTTTTGGGGGGCAGGGGAAGGTGGCTAAATATAAGAATAGTTGAAAACAGTTGATGCAGTTATATCCCTAGATGCCCTTCCTTCCTCCATGATGCTGGGTGACTGCCTCTCCTATTTTAGCTGGATTGGAGATTTATTCTGCAGAAGGAAAAACCAAGGGCCTAGGAGACTCCAGGAGTTCTTGGGTTAATATCGAGACCAACTCCATTCCCCAGTCTTCTAAGCCTTTCTGCTTCTAGAAAACAGACCACCAGGCCCTTACAGATTGGGAGGGACCTCACTGGGGAATTTAACTAGCCTAAGAGGAAAAAAACCAAAGGATCCTGACAACAGGGATTTCCCTGCAAATGACCCAGCCCAATCACCCTAATGGCCTAGCCGGATCACCCTAGACAGAAACTTACCTGCCCGAGGACTCAGAGCTTCCAGTTAGGTCCTTAGTCATTAACTCTTAATCATGAGGATTACCAAGGGTACTAGGCAGCTAAAGAAAGGGCCCAACTTGAAAGGAAGCAAAACAAATGAGAAAAAAGCAATTTGAAAGAAAGTCTATTTAGGGAAAAGAATATTTAAAAAAAAATTAGACATTTCCTCAGAGAGATGAGAAATATTATATGCGTGAAATATGAACAGGATACTATAAAAAAGGAACAGTTGTTAGGAAATAAAATTATTTTAGATAGTTATTTTAAATAATTTGTTAGGAAACAAGATGATTTAAAAAATTAAAAAATAAGGGCAGAGCAAAAATGTAGAATTATTAGACAATAAAGTTAAAGAAGTCTTCCAGAAAATAGAGCAAAAAGATGAAGAGCTGGATAATAGGGCAGAAAAAGTAAGAAAATTAAGGTATCGGCCAGGGTTCCCATATCCATTACTAGGAGCTGCAGAAAGGGAGAACAGAGAAGAATGCAAAATCATTGAGGAAAACATTTTCTGGAATAGAAGGTTACTGGCTTCTATATTGAAAGGGCCCACTGAATGTTGAGCCAAACGGATTAAGGTAGACTCAGACCTGTTCCCTGAAATCTCAGTATGCCAGGGAGAAAGGGATGATCCTACAAGTTTACACAGAGAAAGAAACAGGTCAAATATTAATACAAATACCAGGAATTGGAGTGGTTTCGGGCTTCTCAAAACGTCAGAGTATAGAAGATGGTGGAGCGATGCTTTCATCATTCTCAGTGAAATTAATTACTACCCTAGAATTCTACACACAGGCACACTCATTCAGGAGTGAAGGTAGAATAAAGATGTTTTCAGACATACTAGATCTGAAAAACTTGCCTTTTGCACTGAAGGATTTCTCCACAAAAGTGAGCAGACTGTGTCTTCTCTAGGTTGTATACCAGAGGGGTAAAGGGAATTCTGTGCACCTGTCCAGATTGAAGGAGCTCAGAAGCTCTGGGAGGAATTTCTTTTGGAAGGAGAGATAGAAATAGAACATCTGATGTGGAAGAATTTATTGAGAGGAGATTTAGACAACTGGCATTGAATTTGGGCTTAAATATTGATAAATTCATAGAAAATTAAGCACACAGGAAAATAAGAATTATTAACTCCAGAGAGAACAAAAAGTTGTACAGGAAAAGAAAATAGTCATGGGTTACGTTGCTCACTCTGATGGCTCATGTGGTGATAATAATGACAACTTTGAAAATGACTCCAGCCGGCGCGATAGTTCATTGAGATAGAGAGTGGAGACAGAGCAAAGGGCAAGTGTGAGAGGGGGTTTGTGGGTGGAGGTGGGGGGCAAAGGGTTCTATCTTCCAGGGTGGGAAGTGGATAAATAATGCCTAAAACTAGAAAAAAAAAAACAAAAACAAAAAAACAGGGAATAGTGATATAAACATATACAGAAATTTTTAAGAGAGATTTGGGTATAAACATTAAAAGAGTCAGCTAGAAGTTGGAAGTGTCCCCTGGCCTGGGGACTAGGTTCTGCTGTTTTTTCTCAACACAATTTTTACCGTAGATGATTGTTAGATTATGTGCAGATATAATTTGGGGCGGGGGAAGCACGTCTAGAATGCATGGCATGTGATAAAGGGAAGTATTGTTTCCTGAAACTCATTTTAGTTGTGCATATAACTTGTGTGTGCACTGAATTGAATTTTGTTAAATGTATTTCTTCTTGTGGGCCGTGGTCAAATGATTTGAAAACCATTGTTTAATGTTTTCTCATTGCTGGTTCACTTTTCACACTTCTGAATTGTTCAGATATTTTACAGTTGACCATATGGTACAGTTTTAATTTACAAAAAGGTAGGGGGAGGAGGAATGTTACAGGTTAGTGTAACACTGGAGCAGAGGAGTCCTGTTGATGATGATGGGGCTGTGTGGGATCATCACACTCAAGCCAGCATCCTAGGCAGGTGCACCCGCAGCCAGCAAAGGCCCCCATTTACATTTATAATGCAAAGGTGGTAATGGTAAGTGTGACAGTGGAAACCGTTTTGGAAAATCACTGTGAAGTCCATCACCCCATGCAACCATTTTCATGCTCTTATATTTCACTGTGGCTTTTAAGCACATGCTACAAATTGTTCCATAACTGCAAACCGTGGTGTTCATATTTCATACTTAATGCATATTCTTGAGGCAAATTCTTAGTCATGAGTTTATTGGATTAAGGGTATGACCAGTTATTTTTGGTGTTGAATGTCTGTAACCATATTGCTCACAAAAGGGTAGTAACAGTTCTGTGTGCTGCCAGCAACAAGGTATGAATGTGCTTGCTGCAACAGTGGTGGTGATTTTGTTAAACTAAAAAGTATAAGATAGTATCTCTGGATTGTCTTTAAGTTTTATTTCAAAATATATTGAATATATTTCCATTTGTGAATTATGTTATCCTTCCATTTGTGTATAATGTCCATACCCTTTGTACGTTTGTCTAAAACAGGAGTCTGTTGTTTTATTAAGTATGAATCTTTATATGTAGTAGATACTTACTCCTTGTCATAATTTTTGCAGCCACAGATAATGTATTTGTGTTTCCTTTTTTATTTTAATGTTACTTTTAATCATATGGGAATTTTTAGACTTTCTATCTGTTCTAGATTGGTAATCTTGTACTTTGAATTGTTTTTTCCTGTTGCCTCAAAAGTGGAGATTAACATGGACCTGAAATACCCAGTTCTCTGGGGGTGTGGGTGTGTGTATTTGTGTGTGTGCTCGCATACATGTATGCCCTTTAGATATTTGAATTGATATTTGCTTATTATTTAATTCCCCTCAGATTGCTAACCAGTTATCTCAATACTATTAAATAATTGTACCTTTGCCCCTGTTTTAAGAAGTTGGTGTTTTTGACAAACATGTGCCTCCTATTTGCCATGTAAATGCTTTATTTTGTATTAATAAGTTCTTAGAGTTAGGACATTTTGTGGTATTGATAACTGTTTCTATGCACACAAAACTGCTTTTGGAGATTCATCTCTCCTGGGGTGGTACTTAGTATTTGTAAAAAGTTTACCCATCTACTTTTAAGAAGCTAAGATTCTTGGGGGGGGGTGTGTGTATGTGTGTATGTGTATTTTAAGGTAAATGGTATTGGTGTTAAGTGAATGCATCAGTTGATAGATGGCTAAATTCTGCCTTCCTCTGGGATGACTTGGTTTAGCAAATAAGGTGAGATGCCTGGGACTGTGGTCACCTGGGAGTCATTTGGGGTCACTTTTAGCACAACTGCCTTTAGCAGCCTCGTTGGGGTTATTTGTAAATGTGGTAATGCCTCAGTTGGTGGCTCAGGAACGCCCAGTCCTCTTTCCTTCACTTGAGTATCTGAAGCCCCCGAGCCACACTTCGGCACTGACTTTATTCCTCCACAGGCCGAAGGCCATCTCACCCTGCCTGGGAGCATGTGGCTTAGGCTGGGGTCCAGACAAGACCGTTCCCTCCTTCAGCCTGGACTCTGGGATGCTCTGTGTGGAGACCAGGATCCATCAGCCACTCTGAGAGTCAGGACCTGCTACTCCTCCCACTGCCCAACAGAACAGAGAGGGCACGAGGGTGAGAAGCTGCCCTTCCTCCCTGTCCTTAGGTTAGGTGGTGGCAGGGGGCGGGGAGGGGGTGAAGAAAGACTAAAATGTTTCTTTGCAACAGTTTCCTCTTCTGTGGTTTAGGGCAGGGGAAATAAGTGTCATTGGGACAGCCCCACCCTTCCACCTCATGGGGTTATCCTGGGTTGGACAAAAATGGAATAATGCTGGTGCACATGCTCTGGGTTGTAAGTGGCAGGCATGTGGGATATGTTGTCTGAGTGTGGCACACCATGCCGTGGGCAATAAGGTGTGGATCTAATTGGTATTCCCTGAAGTGGACCTGTCCGGGGTAGTTCTGAGTGTTGACATTACCAGGGAGTAAGGGCTTTGAGTTAAAGTCATGGCTGTTGATATTCTCTCATGGGTGTGGGTTTGGACCCCAGTGTCTGTGAAAGCAGAGTTGTTTCCTGATTGGTTGTCTGTCTCTGTGGGGTGGGAGAGGGTGAAGCAGATGGTGAGGGAAGCTGGATGTCCTGTGCAGAATCCCCACTCCAGAGCACTGGTCTCACTGCTGTCTGCATCCCCATGATGTTCTCTGTGGCCTTTTCGTGTGTCTGCACACGTAATGGGCAAGAGCGAAGAAGACCTGGGGTTTTCAGATTGCGGGTCCCACTATCACCACAGGACGATCTTGTTCCAAAGGCCCTGGACAGGGGAGCAGGGATGAGTCACCAGAGCAGGGGAAAGTAGATTAGCTAGTTTCTTTGTGGAGCTTCCATCAAGGAGAAAGGGAGGAGTTTGGTTTCTTTTACTGCCTCAAAGCTTCTGGGAGAGATCTTTACCATGGGTTGGGTTACAGGAGTTCAAGGGGGCACCCTTTAGGATTCCTGCCCATTTGGGTGGCAGCCTGACCAGCCCTCCCCAGTCCCAGGCCCAGCTTCCACGGAGGGAGCTGCCCTCCTGGCTTCTCCAGGAACCATGAGGAAGGGGCGTGCATTTGGCATTCTGAGGAGCAGGATTGTCTCCTCCGTAAAAAGGAACAGTTTCTGCCACAGAACATTTTCCTGCCTCATAGGGCATTTCCAGCAAAATTGGCTATTTTCTGTGATAAATTTACTTGAGTTTTAGGTTAAAAAAATTTTTTTTCCCTACAGTCATGAATCCAGCCACTTGTAGCCCAACCTCTCCCCACCCCAAAACAAGCAAACAAACCAATTAAAAAAAAAAAAACAACCAAAACCAGTGCTCCGGGGCTCTGTAATCTGTGAAACACAAACAGCTGAATATCAGCTGCCTTTAGTTAGTTGCCTACAAGGAGCCACCCCTTACCCGCAGTCTGTGTGCTGGACTACAGGGAACAAGGCCCTCCTACCTTTGCAGTCTCCCTGGGGGGACTGCAGCAGCCCTTGGTGCCCAAGCTGATACCTGGTCCGCTGGGCATGGGTCTGGTGGCATGTCAGAATCACCTGGGAATATGTCAAAAATGCAGATTCAGGGCCCCAACCCAGCCCTCCTTGTGAGAGCCTTGGGGGTGGGGCTGGGATCTGTATTTAGAATCAGGCATGCTGATGCTGCCAGCTGGGCCCCTCGTGCCAGTGACTTTGGGGACTGATCACTGAGAACCCCATTTGAGTTGGGGCTGCTGAGGCCCCGAGAGGGCAGGGATTGTGCAGGGTGAAGTTTTGTTGCTGAAGGAGGGTGCCTGTGTCTGTGCCTGAGACCTCCTGCTCTCTTCTCCCTGCAGCCTCTCTGTGTGGCCCTGGCATGCAGGTCTCCTGTGTGGAGTCCTTGGGCAACAGGTAGTTGTGTTCACACTTGTTCTTGGAGGGGCGTTTTGTGGAAGTACGCTGCTGATGGGCGGATGGTAGGGGGAGGTGGCTGCCCGCTCCCTGGCTGGTTTTTGAGGTCAGACAGGCTAGGCACCCCTAGCCCTCTGGGAAGGAGAGGGCTGTGTGGTAGTGTTCAGGCTGTGCCTGTCCATTTTGCACCATGGGTGGGATGGAGTTGTCACAGGGTCCACTTCCAGAGGAATGTGGTTTTCATGTCCCTTCTTGGCACCGCTTTCTCAGAACGTGATTAACCAGCAGCCAGGCTGCCAGGCCGCCTCATAGGAAGGGGTTTTGCAAGTAGCCATTCCGCAGGAAGGCAACATGAGCTACATAAGCTGGTTTCTCACTGGTGGTTGTGCTGCTAGGGTGGCCTTGTTCTTGCCTCGGGCTGTGTTACGTTTGGCCCCTCTCCTCACCCTGGGAAGTGGGAGGTGGAGGGGGGGCCTGGCGGGAGCTCCCGCTTGAAGCACCCCTCCTCCCACACCACTCAGCCACTGTGTTGGGGGGAGGGGACAGTGGAGGACTTAGTGGTCCACCTGGATTGCCACTGGGGTTCAAGACAGAAAGTAGTACAGGTGGACCAGGCCCTCAGAATTCCCCTTTGATGGCACCTTCCTTTTGTAGGACTCTCTGAGGGGCTTTGAGGGATGGACACAGATAAAAAATAGGGGCCCCCACCCTTCACTCTGTGCAGTTCACAGGGTTGCTCCCACATGGGTCCAGTAGTCCAAGCCTCATTACAGCCCAGGAGGCCAAAGCCGTGGCCATGGTGGTAGAAGTGGGGGTAGGGAAGGAGGAGGTGGCGGTGGGAGGAATGCTGGCAGCTGTGGCCTCCTACCTCCGTGAGGGCTGAACTTGGGAGGTTGTCTCAGAAAATGTTAGATGAACAAATATGGAGTCTTAGTTCTTCACTGGGCACAGTCGGATCATGTCCAAACCTGCCTGCCTGTTCATCTCTTAGTCCCAGATGTGGCTCTTTGTGGTTGGTCTGCATTTCTTCCATTGGCTGTGGGTGGAAAGAATGTGGACCGCGGAATCCCCTGTCCTTGGTTCAGATCCTGGGCTCTGTCATTGTCCTTGGGCAAGTCACACGACCTTTCTGAACTCCTGTTTCCTCAACCATGAGGTGGGAAAACCAATCCCTGATGGAGAGGTGACGCCTGGGAAGGTTGCAAGCAGAACGCTTGGTACGTAGAAGACATTTTTTTTTTGTTTGTTTATTTTTATTTTTATTTTTTTATTTTTTTCTTAGAAGACATTTTTAGAAAGCCTCTTTTTCCCTTCTTTCAAAAATGCCCCTCTTATTCTTCTGTTTGTTTTTTGGAAGCTGAGTTGGTCTGAGTTTCACCTTACCTAGTACTGGCCTCGGGAGTAGGCCTGTGCTTGGGCTGCTACAGGGCGTGAGGGGAATGACCGGCGCTTTGTGGAACCTGCGTGCGAGCGGGTCGGGGGGAGATGTTTTAACACTGAACTCGCTGCCTCACCAGTCGCGCGTCTCTCCGCAGATCCTGCTTCTCAGAAGATGCACTATTATAGATATTCTAACGCCAAGGTCAGCTGCTGGTACAAGTACCTCCTTTTCAGCTACAACATCGTCTTCTGGGTAAGTGGAGGAGAGTGGCCACGCTCTCTCGTGCAGTCCTCCATTCAGCCATCATGATTCCCACGTCCTTTTGATTTGCGGACCCTTGTGTGAGGCTCTGGGATGGGTGGCGGGGCGGGGTCACTGAGCCCTGCCCTTGCAGAACCAGCAGCGGGTGCTGTGATGGGGAAGGCCAGCCCAGCCCTGGGGGTTCAGGAAGCCTTGGGGCTCTGGCGCAGATGCTTGTCTGTCTCCCCGCATCTCTGCCCCGGGAATGCCCCAGTGGGAAATCAGAGCCAGGTGCTTTCTGTGGGTTTGGCTAGGGGCCAGGCCTTGCTCTAGGTTTTGGGAGGTAATAGTGGACTAGGGCAATAAAGACCTGTTTATGCAAGAGCGGTATTAGCCTACTGAGCAGCAGGGAGCAGGGAGGGAGAAGCTGCCTGGCTAGCTAGTGTGGCCAGGGAAGAGCATTCTGAGGAGGTGACTATTGGGCTGAGACCTGAGTGCTAATGAAGATGCAGCCAAGTGGGGTTTGGGGCGGAAAGCTCCAGGGAGACAGAACAGCAGTTACAAAAGGCCCTGAAGCAGGAATGAGCTTGGCATGTGCAAAGGACAAAAAGAAGGCCATGTGGCTGGAGCTGAGTGGGGAAAGGGAAGAAGGAACACAAGTGAGGGAAGAGGGAACACAGGTGAGGAAGACGTACGCAGGAGCCAGGTCTTAAAGGTTTGTGTGGGTCTCAATAAGTAGCTGGAATTATTTTCGGCTTCTTTAGATAACTCTTGGAAGATTATAAGTTGCATGGTGTGATCTGATATTGGCATGACTGCAGCATGAAGGGATGGATGGTGGTACCACATTCTGAGATGGGATTTGGGGGTTAGAAGGGTAAGTTTGAGTTGTCTCTCATACTCGTGGAGATGTCAGTTTCCTTTGTCAGTGAATCCTGGAGATGGAAGTCTTAGCCATCGTCAGAGGAAGGGGTAGACCTGTGAGAGCTTCAGAGATGAGTGTGTTGACTGAGAAGAGGAACGGTCTGAATATTGGGCCCCGGGGTGCTACAGGTTGGGTTCCGGGGTGCTACAGGTTGGGTTGAGGAGGAAAGCCCACTCCCAAGTTGGCTGAGAGTGAGTGGCCTGAGGTAAAAGGAAAACAGTCTTTCAAGGACTCTTGCCTTAAAGAGGAGCAGAAAAATTGGGCACTGGCTGGAGATGGTTGAGGATTAAGAGAGATAGATCTCATGGCCTGTGTGTGTTGCTGGTGGAGTTGGTCCAGGGAGAGGCAGGCACTGATTCTGTGTAGGATTGCCAGGGACGTGATTGTGCACAGAGGCTTTTAAAACCATTAAGCCAGCATAGTTTATTAGTCTCTGCCTGGGAGCAGATGGAGAAGGAGGGACAGAATGAGTGGCCGTGATGCCACATTTTGCTTCTGCAGATTAGGCATTTCCTATTTTGACTGGAACTCTTTAAACAAGGCAGACATACTAAGACTTCTCAGCTTTTCAACCTTGATTTTACAGTGTCATCTCCTGGTGATTTATGTCAATGTGTTTGGGGATTTTCTGTCCTGGAAAAATAAGGTGGGATTCAATAACATGACCTTTCACCCCAAGGTCTTTTTCTGTGTTCGGACAACCTTTTACCAACAACCTTGTCATTGTCCCGGAAATGGGGCATTGCTGGACATTTGATGTGGCTTCTGTGGGTCCCTTCTAATGTGAGGACTGTACCCCATCCTTGTGACGTGTGGCTTCTCAGACCGGCATTGCTGCCTGTCTGAAGGAGAGCCCTCTGGCCTCACCCTGCATTCCCAGCCCCATACCCAGCCAGGTGTATGGTGGAGGCTTGCCTGGGCTAGGCAGGCAGCCTGACGCTTTGGACACTTGTACCCCCAGCTGTCCTCTCCCCACCCCCGGGTGTGCTCGCTTGGCTTTGTGCTTCAGCCTCTGACTTTTGTCTTAATTTTTGCAGCTGGAGCAAAACTCTGCCGACTGCTGCTGTGGCAGAGGGACCTAGTAGTCTCCATGTCTTCAGAGCCTTTTCAGGACAGATTCTTTGCTCTTAGGGACCTCTACTAACTTGCCCAATAACACATTCACAGCAACAAACTCCAATATTGGAGTTCATGAATCCAGCACGGTAGAAAGTCTGCTTGGTGGTTGAAGGGCGCTGCAGTCTTATCAGGGTTTTGCAGAATTGGCAGTGTGTGAGTCAAGAGTTAATTATTTTTCAGTTACTGTGCACTGGGGCAGAACAGGAAGGAGCAGACAGGAACAGTCAGGAAGATGAGGCGTGAGAGAGTGTGGTTGGGAAACAGGAGTGGGAGGCCAGGTGGCTCTCGGGGGAGGCTGCTGGGCCCTAGTTGCTGGGTTCCTGGCGGTGATTAGCAGCCTTCATCTGCACAGGAGCTGGCGTTGGCGGCGTGGAGTGAGGCCCGAGAGTTGGGGCACGCAGCCCCTCTGGGAAGCGTATGGTGTGGCGGGAGGGTCTGGCTGGCCTTGGGCACTGAGGTGCCAGTCTGGGCTCTCACCTGAACTGAGTGACCTTGATAAACCTCGATGTTTTCCTAGTGAAATATTGGTCTCAGCTTCCTGTTGTCTGCCTCATAAGGTTGCTGAAAATGTATAATGTGGTGTGCCAAGCCCTCATCTCTTCAGAGAAGTTCTCTTTTCCTAAATGGAGAAAATACAAAAATAGAATCATATAATGAATTCCATGTTCCCATGATCTAGCTTTAAAAATGATCAACTCATAGGCCATCTTGTTTCATTTGCTTCTCCCCACCCCACCCTTTGGATCGTTGTGAAGGAAAGCCTGGATAGATCATTTTGCATGAAGAGTTTCTGTATTTATTTTGTTTGATGAATTTACAACGAGTGGTGGTGCAGGGGGATTGCCTGCGGGTGCTGAGGGTGGACACTGGGCTCAGCAGGGAGTTTGAACATGCAGAAGGTCACCTGTTGTTTCTTTGACCAATTCTAGGTGCTAGGACAGACAGAAGGTTTTGTTTAGCAGTATGCCCCCCCCCCTTTAGAATTATTTTCACAGTAACGTTCTTTATAGATAAATACCTGTTGCCCTCTTAACAATTTTTTTAAGCTCTCTTTCTGACTTTTCCCAGGGATCATTAATACCTGCTTGGAGTGAGAAACGTGGATGCTGCTGATGTTGGCGTCTCTGTTCTGAACCTCATGGTTTACAGAGTGCGAGGGAATCGTGGTTTATGAGGTTCTTATCATGGGGATGTTAGGGAAAAATTCTTCCACGCGACATAGCATTTTGAGACCTGTTTTTAGTGCAAAATCTCACTTTGACTTAGGGAAATGCAAATCAAAACCACAATGAGATACCACTTCACACCCATGAGGATGGCTGTTAAAAAAACGAACGGAAAATAAATATTGGTGACGATGTGGAGAAATTGGAACCCTTGTGCACTGTTGGTGAGAATGTGCAGTCACTGTGGAAAACAGTATGGTGGTTCCTCAGAAAGTTAAAAATAGAATCACCGAATGATCCAACAATTCTACTTCTGGGTATATAACCAAAAAAGTGAAAACAGAATCTTGAAGAGATTTTTGTATACCCACGTTCATAGCAGCAGCATTCACAACAGCCAGAAGGTGGAAGCGACCCAGGTGTCCACTGATGATGGAATGGATAACAAAATTGGTATACAAATGCGATTGAATATCATTCAGCCTTAGAAAGGAAGGCAGTTCTGACACACGGTACAACATGGATGAACCTTGAGGACGTTGTGCTAAGTGAAATAAGCCAGATGCAAAAAGACAAAGTGATTCCACTTATTTGAGGTACCTAGAACAGTCAGAGTAATAGAGACAGAAAGTAGAATGTTGGCTGCCAGAGGCTGGGGAAGAGGAGAATGGGGAGTGATTGTTTAATGGGTTCAGAGTTTCAGTTTTGCAAGTTGAAAAGAGTTGTGTGGGTAGATGGTGGTAGTGGTTGCACAACACTGTGAATGTGCTTAACGTCAATGAACTGTGCACTTAAAAATGGTTAAAATAAGTTTTATGTTATGTGCATTTTATTTTTTTGTATGTTTTACCACAATTAAAATTTTTAAAGATAATGTCACTTTGACCTGCAGAGGAAGGGAAGCTGGGAGAAGGCGAATGCTGGAGGAGCTGCTGGAGGAGCCATCTGTGGCCCTTTGTCTTTGTTCATTCACACCCCACCTGTTTTCACAAAGATTTGCGCTTTCCTGGTTTTGCTGAGTGAATCCTCTATAGGGATGATTCAGATGATATCTGCATCTCCAGGGTTGCTTTCCACCCTGAGCATTGACTTTAATCTGCAAAGGTTAGATAAAACCCTTGCCTGGATCTATTTCCGAGGTGGATTAAAAGAGAACCGAGACCCCTGTATTACACAGAAAGAAGAGCCCCCTGCTTATCTTTAGTAAAATAAAAAAAGGAAAAATTTAGAGCTATGTTCTGCCATTGGCTTTCTCAGTGACTCAGGTGGGTCTGAGCCACAGCTTCCCTCCTTGTAAGATTTGTGAATTAGCCTCTGTACTTAACGTGTAGCCTGTTTCTGAGTGAGATGACAGCCATGGACATTTGTGCTCTGTGACCAGCATGGCTTGAGGCCCCTTTCTTCAAAGTAACGGATGGTTCAAATCAGGAAACTTATAAGAGAGAGAGAGAGGTTATTGAGAATTTTACCAGAACAACAGGTGTACCAAGGCCTGTCCTGGGCAAACCAAGGCAAGTCTGGGGTAGAAGGATCAGCTCTCTTCCCCTGCCCCTGTGTACGGTGTCTTTGCGGGTAGAGTCTTATTCTGTCCATCAGACCTTTTACTCTCCTCTTGGTAGAGGACTTGCCACCTGCCAGCGTGGTCTGTTGATCCTGGGTTCTTCTGACTGATGGAAGAATTGCCCTTGTCAGAGCTGAACTCTGTGCCTGTGATATCAGACCCCAAGGCCTGATTCCCAGGTCTGAATGCAAATGGTTTCTGTGCTTCCATCTCTTGGTAATTAATGCAGTCAAAAGGGAAAAGTCTAATGTTTTAATAATATATGTAGGGTATTTTTTTTTCACTGCTGAGAAGATTTGGTCCCTTTTTCTCTTCAGATATTTAGTGAGCTTTTATAATTGCATGGAAATTCAAGAAGGTTAAACAAGGCATCCCAGTTTTACTGCATCCCCTCTCCCATGCCCCGGTTTGCTCTCTGCAGGCACACATAGGTTCATATCCTTGTGAGCAGTATCCTCGCGGTCTTGAGGTCTCCATTTTCACATTAGCATCTCCTAGTCTAGAACATTCCAGGTTGCAACATTATCTTTCCGATTGCATTTTTAGAAATTCCCGTATTGGACATTTAGGTTGTTGCCAATTTTTTTACTATCCCAGGTAAGGATGCAGTGATTACTTTGTATAATACAGATTCTTCCCTTTGGGGAAGGCGGGTAGGAAATGATTTGCTGGGGAAGATTCCCAGGAGTGAGATTAAATGGGTCAGAAGGTGTATACATTGTTTTGACCTGCCTGACATACTTACATAGTCAAAATTACTTCTCCAGAAGGACTGCCCCAATTCATAGGAAATAGACCACCTTATCTTTTGGCACAGGTGTGTGTGTGTGTGTGTGTGTGTGTGTGTCTGTCTACGTCCTTGGACGATAAGTAGTCACATGGCACAGCCTACTTGGAGTAATCTGTCTTCTGTGTGGGGGTGCCTAGCTGCCATCATTTGTACTTTTTTTCTTCTTTCAGAAACTCTTTATAAAAAATCACCGCTATTGAGGTATAATTAGATAGAATAACATTTAACCATTTTAAGTGTACAGTTTGATGACAGCTGTATAAGCCACACAACCACCATCATCACATTGAGGATATAAAACATTGCATTGCTCCAAACACTTTCCTTGTGCCCCTCTGCACACGCCCTTACCCCCCAGGTGACCACTGGTCTGCCTCCTGTCCAACAAATTAGATTTGACTTTTTGGTGTCTGATTTCTTTTAGTTAGGTGATGTTTTCTCTGTTGTTTTTCTGTTTTTAATGCCATTCATTTCTTTTTTTATCTTTTAACTTTTTTTTTTTATTTTTCAAATTATAAAATACACGTAACAGTTTATCATTATAACCATTGTAACCATTTTCATTGGCATTAAGTAAGTTCACATTCACATGGATTGCTGCTCTTATTTTTTTTATTTCTTCCCTTCTGCTTACTTTGGGATTATTTTGCTTTTTTCCCCTAACTCTCTAACGTGGAAGAGAGATTTTGGTACATGCATGCTCTGTATGCAGTGTGTCTCCTCCAACCCCCAGGCTGTCTCCAGGAGTTTCTGTTTTTTATTAGATTTCAGATCTTATATATGCTGATGTGGTTTTTCTTTGTGTTTGTTTCGTTTGGGGTTCATTGAGTTTTTGGGATTTGTGGATTTATAGTTTTCATCAAATTTGGGAATATTTTGACCATTATTTTTTCACACTACATACACAAAATATTTTAACCAAATGAAGTGAAAATGTGTGGGATGCAGAAAATGTATAGCTTCAAATACTTATACTAGGCATATGGAAAGATCTAAAAGTCAGAGATCTAAACTTCTACTTTAAGGAGCTAGGAAAAAAGCAAAATAACCCCAAAGTAAGTAGAAGGGAAGAAATAAAAGCAAGAGCCACAGGCAATGTGAGTATGAATGTACTCCACTCCTTTCTTCCCCTGGGACACTGGTTATCCTACAGGCCACTTCGGCTCTATTCAGTTTTTGTTTTTGTTGTTTTTCTCCCTCTCTTTTAGTTTGGATAGTTTCTGCAACTTTGTCTTCAAGTTTCCCGATCTTTTCTTCCGTAGTATCTAATTGACTATTAAACCCATCTAGTGACTTCTTCATTTCTAGTGTAGTTGTTTCTATTTCTAGTAGTTACATTTGGGTCTTTTTTATATCTTCTATTTCTCTCCTCTCATGTTTATGTTTTCCTTTAAATCCCTGAACGTATTTAAAATATCTGTTTTAAATTCTTTCTCTGCTAATTTTATCTTCTCTGTCATTCCTGTGTTGTCTTTTGTTTATTGAATTTTTTCCCTTGTAGGTCACATTTTTTTCCTTCTTGCCTACCTAGTAACTTTTGATTAGATGCTAGATATAGTTTTTTCACCTAAATATTCTTCTCTAACAGTATGAAGTCTTGTGTGTTTGACATCTTTTGAATATCATATGTGAGATCCATTCATGCTGTTGTATGTGCTGTAGATCATTCATTCTTCTTCTTGTGTTATAGTCCATTGTGGGGATATGTAATTTGTGTTATTTACAGTTTTAGGCTATTAAGACCTGTTACAGTAATGTAAAAACATACCAGTGTTGGAGATTCGTGTGCTGAGCTAAAGGAAATCCTGTCTTTCGTCTGTAGGCCCAGATGGTTTTAGTGTGATAGTTAAGTGCTGGGCTTGGCAGACTACGGGTTGCAGGCCAAACCTGGCCTTCCGCCTGTTTTTGCACATACAATTTTATTGGAACACAGCCACACCCATTCATTTACGTGTTATCTATGGCTGCTTTCCCATTATAACAGCAGAGTTGAGTAATTGCATCAGAGATCATCCAGCACACAAAGCTGAAAATATTTACTATTTGGCCCTTTACAGAAATGCTGACTGCTGGCTTAGTTATCTTGGTTTTCTACCCACTGTTAATCACTGTGAATTGTGCCAGTAATGGTTGAGACTAGGGTGGAGGTGAGGCTGGGGTAAGGGTTTTCCCTCTCCCTCTGGCCTGGGGTGCTGCCTATCACCTCCCTTGGATGACTCTGCCCTTTCCGCCTTCCTTCCTTTCCAAGGCCTTGACAGAGTCAGATTCTTGGGTGGAGCTTGGAGGGGGTCGGCTCCCTGTTATCAGGTGACACAGAGACAGCTGTGGAAGCTGCCCTTGGAGCCCTCTGTGCACAGTCCTTGCCCCCCTCAGGGGCCCTCCCATGGGGTCACTGGCTCTGCTGCTTTTTTTCAGAACCACCCTTCCGGCAGGAGGAAAGGCTGGGGTGTGATAGCTGTGTGACCCCGCGAAAGGCATCTCCTGCCTGGGGCCCTGCTTCCCTCTGTCATGAGGAAGTTGGGCTCCAGCATCCATTCTGGCTCCCAGACCTTCCAAACACCCACTGAGAAGTGGCTTGGCTCAGACTGTTTAAATATGGGACTGTTTTGAAAGGGGTGTTCCTGCTCTTTTTAGGTGTCAGAGTGGCCCCAGTCTTGAGGGGCAACCTAACCCTGACCAACACCTTGCAACTCTTCCTTCAGCCCACGGAGCTCTCGGGGTCAGACTGGGTCTAGCAAGGGTCTGTGCCCTTTGGAGTCCTTTCTGGCCTCAAGTTCAGTTGAATCACTGGCATTTCACGTGGCCTCCAGTATCTCTGGTGCACTCTGAGCGAGTGCCCCCAAGCCTGGATTTGAGATTTCCTGTTCTGGAGAGTGCCAGAGCCCAGGACTCACTTATGATAGCAAAGCTTAGCCCGCAGGAGGTGCCTGGGCCCTTGGAATTCATCAGTCTCCAGCTGCTTGTTTTACAGATTGGCCAACTAAGGCCCAAGAGAGGGGTGGCTTGCTGGAGGCCACTGGGGGAGTTAGGAACAGAGCTGAGACTTGGTCCTAGTTTCCCCTGCTCCCTGCTGTTTTCCTTCCATCATTCTTTCCTACCTGGGGAGCCTTCCAGAAGGCCTCATTTCCCTAAGCTCTGCTTCACTGTTGTCTCCAGAAGCCCAGTGAAAGAGCTACCTTGAAAGGAGAACCTTGTCATAGGACAGAGACGGTCCTGGGAGTAACTGGGGGCAAGTGCAGAGCACCAGGGGTAGGAGAAGGAGGCACAGAGTGTCTTTGGTATAACAGGCGCTTGTGGTATCTCTTTGACAGCCTCTGTGCCTCTGCTCTACCTGCACCGCAGGAGGGCAGGGCTCCCTCAGGACCTGGCCCTGTGCCCTGGGGTAAGCAGGTCACACAGGATCTTGCTTCAATCCTTAAAACCTTCCCGTGACCTAGGAAGGGTTGCCTCTGTTCTGTAGAGGAAAACATAGGCTCCTAGAAGGTCCTGTCACTAGGAAGTTGCAGAGTGGAGATTGATCCCAGCACTGGCTGACCTGTGCCATGTGTTCAGCCCTGCTCTAGACTGTCTCTTGTCGCAGTGGCTTACTCTTGGGTTTCCTTCTGGTCCTCTCTGAGGCTCCCATAGGAGGCCCAGGGGAAGGGGTGCTGTGAATGTCAGCCTCAGTCAGCAAGGGAATTGTGTAAGAACCAGAGGCCAGCAGGGCAGGGCCTGAGAGCGTTGCCTTGCTGCTGGTGGGTCGCCTTGAGCTTGCTGAGGAAAGGCCTGCAAGAGTTGCCTAAGTGCTTTTACACATGCTTAAGTGAAATCTTGCAAGGGGCCAAGGCTATTACAATACAGGTGAGAGACTACTTGTGACCTGCTTGGAGTTGGGACTCTCTCCTCTAGCCTAGCAGGGCTGGGCTAGGTGTCTACATATCTGCTGTGACTTGATGGTGCTTGGGTAACATGCCACAGGCTTGCTCATGTGAGTGGATGAGTGGATTTCTTGTGGCTTCTAACACTCTGGGCAGACCAGCCCAGAGTGCTCCAAGACAACCTCTTGCCTTCTTTCATAGGGCCATTTGCCTAACATGGAAAGGTCAATGTTGAATCTTTACAATGACCCCTGCTCCCTCATCCACCTGCGTCTGGTTGGGACACAGAGTGGCTTCACCACCTGACAGTGTGGGTCATTGGCTTTAGAGTTGCACAGCCCAGAAGACCCTCTGTGGAACCCCTACACCCGGGGCCCCTGTGTGGACAGCTTGGACTGCTGCTTGCTCTTCCTGGCCTGGGCAGCTGGGGTGGCTGCCCTGTGGGTGGTGAGATAGCGTGTGACTGGGTCAGAGACACCAAATTTGGTTCTTAAGTGTTCCACCAGCTAACTGTGACCTTGGGCAAGATGAACAAATTGCTCTGCATCCGAGCTTTCCCATCTGAAAAAATAAGGGTAATGGGACCAGTGTTACAGGATGTGGAAGGGTCTCTTTAGGTACAATAAGTGTTAAAACACAGTGTGCAGCACTTGGGAAGGGTGGGGCTATTTGCCGTGATGACCACAGCAGTGTACATGCCCAGTGGTCCAAGCAGACATAGGGCTGGCCTCTCCTTGGGCTTGGCCGGAGTTGGGCCCCATTTATCAGTAGGGGATTCGGTTAGGTCATAGAAGAGGGACAAAGGAAGTCACTGAGGCTGGAGGGTACCCAGCTGAACCCTCACTCCCAGATTGGCAGCCAGGGAGGATGGTCTGGCCTGGCCTGGCTTGGCCTCACAGACCATCTGCTCCAAAGTTCCAGGGAAAGGGCTCTGTTGGGGAGAAGCTGGTGGTGCCCTGGCTTATTTGTGGGGCTGTTATGTGAACAGCCAGGCAGGTCACTTCCCCTGTCTGGTCCTCCCTCAGTCTCTTTGTGTCTAAAACCATTGTTGGTCCCCAGAGTTCCTGCCCTGGGCCAGTGTTCGTTGAACCCATGATCTGACATGTGACCCCCAAGTTCCTGTCTTTCCGGTGTGAGTTAACTTTAGTTCTTCCTTTAAAACAGAATGGAAAAAAACACGAGCCCTTATTCTTAGAGCCCAGAGGAGGAGAACTGCCCTGCAGTGGCAGGGAGCTGGCTTCTCAGGCTAACCATGATTCAGCCAGGGGGCTCCTAGGGGGCCTGAAAGGGTGCGGGTCGGGGTGTCTGTGGACCATGAGTGGAGCGGCACCAGTGGCCTTTTGTTTGGGGTAGGGGGATCGGAACCGACATACAGACAAGCACACCTACCTCTGCACAGCCACTGTGCTCCTGGGGCAGGTGAACATGGACTTCTCTCATGAGGAGTAGAGGATGTTTTTTAAGACCTTGTGCTCTAAATTTTTTGTCTGAGCAAACTTATTTTGTGAAACCAGTCACCTGTTCCCATTGTATCTGTTTAGTCACCTAGGGGAAAAATTACAGCAGCATCTCAGGGTGGATTCATGGAACTCTATAAATAAAGGTGGAGCCGAGGCTGGTTTTGATGTGGGAAAAGGTAGACTTAGAAGATGGGGTGAGAGAGGGTGAGTTATAGTGAGGAGGAGAGGAGAGCTCTGCGTGCGGTGGTTTGGCTTCATGTTTTTAAGGCAGGCTTTTTTCACCTGTTCCCCATGGCGCCAGGGGATAGGTGGACTGTTGTGGAAGCGGCTAGGCAGGGGCTGGGGTGTCTGGGAACACTGGATGGGGCATAGACTGGCTACCTGCAGGCCCATCCTCCTGCTCTGATCACAGGCTGATGCCTGGTGTGGGCTGGCCCCTGGCCCCGGGCCTGGGCTGGGCTGGGGTCTGGCCTGGCCCTCCTCTGTCCTGAGTGCCTTTGGACTGTGCCAAGGAGGACAGCTGCAAGGACCCAGGCAAGCCCTGCCCTGGGCTTGGGCCCTGGTGGGTCACTCGCTCGTGCCTGCTCTGTGTCTACTCTGTGCCAAGTCCTTCTCCAGGTTGTTGGGGTACAAGCGAACAAAACAGATAACGGCTGTGCCCTGAGAGGGCTTACGCGGGGGGACGCAGTAGGCACACAGCCCATGTGGTCGAGGGTCAGTGCTGGGAAGAAAGTCAGCAGGAGGAGGTCAGCAGTGGGGGCAGGGAGCAGTCCCACCCAGGATGGTGAGGGGAGGCGTCTCTGAGGAGGTGAACTTGAAGAGAGCTGAATGCGGTGAGGGAGGAAGCCAGGAACCAATATGGGGGAAGAACATTCTGGCCTAGGGAGCAGTGTCAAGGCTCTGAGGAATAGTAAGAATGCTGGGTGGCCCGGGGAGGGGGGTCGACTTGGGCAGGGGGCGGGCAGGAGGGCATGGGAGATGCCGTGGCAGACAGTGTGGATTTTATTCTAGGTGTGAAGGGAAGTCACTTGAGGGTTTTGAGGAGGGGAGTCCCCTGATGTGTGGTTTTAAAGGATCACTCTGGTTGCTTGGGGCCCAGTGAGGAGCCCCTACACGATCCAGGCCTGAGCGGGTAGAGCGTGGACAGGTGGGAGCAGAGGGTAAGAGCAGTGGCCGAATGCACTGTGGGTTTTGAAGGTAGAACCCACCAGGACCTCCTGCTGGGTTGTGTGTGGGGTGAGAGGGAAAGAGAGGCATCATTTCTCTTCACACACGCGAGTGGGTGGACATGGTGCCATTGACCGAGTGTCGGGTTGGGTGGGGAGCTGGGTTGGGGGCTGGGAGACCAACGCTCCGTGCCGGGGCGTGTTAAGATGGAAATGTCTGTAGCTGTGTGAGGTGGGCGAGTGAAGGAGACATTAGGGTGTTTGTGGGGAGTGGCCAGGGCTGGAGATCTGGATCTCCCAGATGGTATTCAAAGCGTGTGATTATGAGGTCACCTAGAGGGCTCAGGGAAGGATGAAGGGGTTAGGACGGCAGGGTGAGTGCCACTGGCATTTAGAGGGGTCTGGAGGAAGCGCCGGGTGTGTCAGCCAGTGGTTGGGGGAGGAGGGGATGAGCAGCTGTGTCGGATGAGGTCAGATAAGATGAGAAAAAAGACTTGGCCTCCAGCTTTGGCAAGAGGGAAGCAAGTTGCTGGGGCCTTGAGTGGTGGGGATGGGGCAGGCAGTGGCCATTGCCTTCGGACTCGCTGCCCGTGCCAGCACGGGACACCTGGGATGGAAAGGAAGTGGCCATGCCCTCCCTCAAGGAAAAACACCAGCCAGTTAATTCAGAGGGAGGGCTGAGGAGCCGGAGTCCACGCGGTGTGGTAGGAAGGGCCGAGGATGAGCCCGCTGGAGCATGAGCACCAGCAGCCCCGGGAGCTTTGCTGTGGGCTCAGAGCTATATCCAGTGCTGGAGGCAGTGCCGGGCACTTGGGACGTACCCTGTGAACATTAGTTGAATGAGTGAGCGAGGAGAGAATGAATACATGAACTGAGACTTGGGATCCGGCCCTTCTCCCTGCTGCCTGGCATTTTGGTCTTGGCCCTGCTTTATTCTGCTTTATAAAATGTAGGGATCGGGTCCTGGAAGAGCTTTTTCACTTGGGGTTCACAGACCACTGTGGGAACCAGAAATGGAAGACTGTGAGCCCCCAGAAATTCCGTGCAAGATATCGGGCATGTGTGCATTTTCTGAAACTGATGTGGTCCAAAAGAAGTTGAGACCTCCTAGGGCTTTCTTTAAGGGGCCAGTTCTTCCAACTTCAGCCCCCTGGGGCTAGTGTTGAGTAAAATGGGCAGAAATGGCTTGAGGCTTGAGAATACCCTGGAAAGTTGAGAGTCATAGAGGAGCCTAGCCCTGTTATTCATGGGGAGGTGCTGGTAAATGACAGCCAAATGCCAGCGTGGTATAAAGTAGAAAAATAGGAGGCGCTTTATTTGCAGAGATCATGTGTTTTGTTTTGTATGGAAGAATCTTCCCTGGTCTAGGAACCCGTGTGGTGTATTTGGGTGGGTCCCTTTCTCTTGTGCACATGGGAGAGCCTAGCCCCAGTGGATTCCTGCAGGTGGGAGGTCGGGGTTGGGGGTACTTCTGCCTCTCTTCTGGGGTGCAGAAGTGTAGGCCTATATTAACTCAATAGCTAATAACCCAGCATTTCCTGAGCATACATGTGCCCTGTGCTGAGTATAGGTACCGTGGGGAAGAGGTTCAGCCCTTGCCAGGAAATGGCCTGGGTAGCTGCTTGTCTGTCCTTGGAGTCTGTCTCCAGGGCTGGAGGCCTGCTGTGGGTGGCAGAGTTGGTGCTGGGCTCTGCTCCCCCTATCCCCTCACCCTGGGGTGGTGCCTGGTCCTGTGCAGAGCCTCACCATGTACTGGGAGGCTCTGAAGGCACCTGGGGCAGCCCTCACAAGGGGCGATGTCTTCTTACACACCAGATAGTGCACTGAAATGAGTTGGCAGTTGCATGATGGAAATGGGCCAGGGTACTTTGGAGGGCCATCTGGGGTTGAAGGAGCTGTTCCAGACATTTAGGGAAGGGAGGTGCAGGTTATCTGCAGAGCCTTAATGTCCCTCTGTTCTGGGGTGGGAAGCCCCTGTCATCTGTAGGGGTGAGGTGCCACCTTGGACATGAGCCAGGAGCATCCCCCAGCTAGCAGTGTGGACTTTGCTCTGTGAAGCATGTTCACAGTACTGGTTTCTGACATAATTTTCTTCTTTCTCTGTCTCTCTTTCCCCTGCCCCTGCTTAGTTGGCTGGAGTTGTCTTCCTCGGAGTTGGGCTGTGGGCATGGAGCGAAAAGGTAGGTGTTACTTTCACCAGCACCCTAAGCATCAGACAGCCAAAACCAGATTCATTTGACTTTAATGTTCCCCTCCTCCAATCTGTTCCCTGGCAATGAGCATTTCTTGTGCAATGTGAAGGTTTGTAGTCCTTACTCTTCACAGAACCAGCTCCCACAGCTGCTCTGCTCCCTGGTGGTAGGGCGGATGGGTTTTCAGCTCCGTGATTGTGGAGCGCCTTCTCTTCTGTTCCCAGATGCCCCCAGTCGCCCCAGGCTTGTCTGCAGCTGGGCTAACTTCCTGATCCCGTCTGTGCCTCTGGGAGCAGGTGAGCAGGTCCCCGGACACAGTGGCGTTTATCCCTGAAGCTGTTGTCCTGTCTCACAGAAAGAACCCCTGAGAGCAGGGAGCAGGGCTAGGCTTTGTGCCCCCTGGGTGACCTGTGGGGCAGGGGCAGGTCTTTAAGCACCTGTGGAGGGGGGATGGGGAGGGGAGACTAGGCTCTTACTGTCTGGAAGGACATGGGGCAGTTGCAACTCCAGGGTGTGGGCAGGGTGGAGCTGCCTGCCTCCTGTTGCCCTGTGGAGGTCCTGAAGGCTGAAAAGGGGGAGGAAGGAGGGAGGGGTGGGGAGGGAAGGGAAGGAGCAAAGTGCAGCAGGCTGGGTGGGAAACAGTGGGAACTAGACCTTTCTCTAGAGCAGTGGTCCCCAACCTTTTTGGCACCAGGAACCAGTTTCTTGGAAGGCAATTTTTCCACAGACGAGGGGGTGGGGAGGGGTGGGGTTCAGGCAGTGAAGCCAATGATGGGGAGGGGAGCTGGGGAGGGGGCAGCTGTAAATACAGATGAAGCTCACCCGGCTCACCTGCTGTGCAGGCTTTGTTTTGTTTGTTTGTTTTTTCCCCCCACCCTATCTAAGTTTCATGGAAGACAGTTTTTCCATGGACAGGGGCGGGGCGGAGCTCTGCTGCTGGTCCCTAACGGGTCCCTAACAGGACGCGGACCGGTTCCGGGGATTGGGGGACCGGACCGCAGCTCTAGAGCCTTAGGCCCAGGGCCCTCTTCTTTTAGTGGAACCTCTATGGGTGTTCCCACCATGGCCTTAGGAAATGGATAATGGCTCACCTTCAAGGTCGGGTAGCTTCAAGGTGGCCTCTGAACCCTTGAAGGGCAAGAGCTGGGGTGCGATGTCCCTTTGCCCCAGTGACCCAGAAGCAGGTGCAATCGTGGCTCACAGCGCCACCGTGTGGCCTCCTCTAGGACTGCAGCAGCCTGACTCGGCAAAACCCTGAGCGTGGGCTGGCTACTCTTCTGCATCTGTCAAGGTTAAAATAATCAAAAGGGTCAGAATCTAGTTTAAAGAGAGTTTATTCAAGTCTATAGATTGAGGATGGCAACCCAGGAAGCACAGATCCCAAAAAATGGAAGGCAGTGTTCCAAAGTGTAGCACTTTGGGATCGTTTATGTAGACAAAGCTCAGGGAAGGTTAACTATTTCAGCATCTTTCCGTGTGAGGCTTAATGCATAGTACAACGATCTGATCCGTTGAGGTAGTCTTTTTCTTTCAGGAAAGGTGTATTTAACATTCCACACTGAAGACGTAACTGTCGTGGGGTCTCGGACGCTATCTGGCCTGAGTTTGGTATAGGACGATAAAGTAGGCAGTTAACCTTTAACAAAGTTCAGTTACAGGTTGGAGGGGGGGTGGTCTGGTCTCTCCCAGTCATTTACAGAACAAGAACAATGATAAAGAATTAAACTATAATCAAAGAAGCAGAATTGTAAACATGCTATGTGACTCAGTCCCCAGGGCTTAACTTCCTCCTTGGCATTTTACAAATCCTGTGGAACTACTCTGTCCGTTGTGGTTTCCACTAGCTACATGTGATTATTTGTATTTATATTTAAATTAATTGAAATGAAATACAAAATAAAATTCCATCCTTCAGTCTCACTAGCTGCATTTTGAGTGCTTTGGCCAGTGGCTGCCATTTCGGACAGTGCAGATACAGAACACCCCCTTCATCACAGAACGTTCTGTGGACAGTGCTGCCTTTGTCCACCCTTGGTGGGTGCATTTTTCCACAAGAGTGCTCATATTGAATCTGTTTTTGTCTCAGGATAGTGGGGTTCTCCATTAGTTGAGTGCCAAGTTGGGGAACTAACAAAGTCAGCCACCCAGGCCTAGCATAGCATCCTGCAGGCTATAAGAGAATCCTGGCACCTGCCTAGGAGGAACTTACAGGCTAGGTGGAAGCCAGGAACACTGTGTGAGGGCCCCTGGGAGCTGAGGTGGGCATGATCTGCTGGCCAGAGGGGCCTCTAACAGGCTGGGCAGGGGCCTCACTCTGGCCTGGCTTTTAATGAGGTGACCGAGCCTCTGAAGGCAGGTCCCTGTCCTCAGTTCAGATGCAGCCCAATCCCTTGACTCCCCTCCTGGGCCAATGCTGCCCTGTTTTCTCTGCCTTTTTCAGGGTGTGCTGTCCGACCTCACCAAAGTGACCCGGCTGCATGGAATCGACCCCGTGGTGCTGGTCCTGATGGTGGGCGTAGTGATGTTCACTCTGGGGTTCGCTGGCTGTGTGGGGGCCCTGCGGGAGAACATCTGCCTGCTCAAGTTTGTGAGTGGCCACAGAGATGGTGGGACTGATGGGGCTAGGGGTGCGGGCTCTGCTGGGCAGGGGTTATAGGTTACGTGGTCCAAGTGGGTGGCAGCTCTTAGAAGCCTCCCCTAGGCCCCAGCAGTAGAAGCAGGAGGCAGCCCTTTGTGCTCTGCTGCCCCCCGCCCCCAGGTAAGATTTCAGGAAAAATCCAGATGAGCTGACTCTTCAGCCCAGGAGAAGTTGGGCCCCTCTGGTTTTCAACCCCTGATGGGAGGAGTCAGCTGCTCCTAGGCCAGCACTACTCCCCCCTCCTTTGCCTTTTATCTCCCCTCAGAAGTTCTAAGGGAATTGTTTGTTTGCTACTCACCTTTGCCCTTCCTGGCTACGATCAAAAGATATTGCCAGTAATGTTGAGAAATCATTTCCCTCCTTCAGGGTGTGTGAACCTGTTGGATGCGCAGTGCAGAATCCTTAATTTCCTGGCAGAACTGCCAGTTACTAAGAGTTTAGTTTTATATTTAGATACAAATTCACTTTTAAATGCATTCAGTTAAAATTAAGTAGCACCTATTGGGGAAAACGCATTATCTTTTTTTGCACTATATTATTTGTTAAATATATTAGACCAAGCTTTCTCTTTCCTAGACTTAATTTAAAAAGCAAAGCACATGGGATTTTTTTCTAATTTTTTCTCTTAAAAAATATGTTAAGCATCTTGTTTCTATGTGAACAGAGATTACATTCTACAGGGCCTTGTGTGTGTGTGTGTGTGTGTATGTGTGCATGCGTGTGTTTCTGCTTGGTTTTACTTTGAAAAGCTCCTCCAAATTTGCCAGTTGTGACAAAGCTGCTTAGTGTCCAGTAAGGGCAACGCTAATGGCTGTGAGAACACAGACTCTGCAGGCTGGGAGTCTGCTCTGATGGAAGGGGTTGTGGACCTGTGGCTGCAGTGGGTCTTTGTAGAACTCCACCACAGTTTGTGGCTAGGGACAGCCAAGCTTCTGGAGAGGCCTTTATGCAGCTGGTAGTCATATACTTACATACAGAGTGGGTACAGATAACATTGGCACCTCCAGAGTTGTAATGAGACCTGCCAAAGAACTCAAATGTCCTGCATGAACTGTGTGACCTCAGGCAAGCTACACACCTGAGTGAGCCTGTTTCCTTGTCCCTAAAGTGGGGGTAACAGATTCGTTTTCTAGGGTCTCGGATAGTTGTGTGTGCATGGGGAGTGGTCAGATAGTGTCTGGGGCACAGTCTCTGTCCTAAAGGAGCTGACCCCCTGGCAGGGTAGGGCTGGCATTCGTTCACACGATAGGCTTCCCTTCTTGTCCAGTGAGGGCTGTTTCCTAGGAAATGATTGGAATATCGGCTTAGAGCTTTCTCATACTTTTTCATTCCTTTGATTGTTACCAACAATGCAGTGACCTGGGTAGGGGGGAATACCCCCTTTTTACAGATGAGGTAAAGTTGCCCAGAGTCACCCAGCTAATAACGTGGGATTCCCAGGGCCCCAACGTGGGTCTTTCGGGTGCGGAACTCTCCGTGGCAGGCAGTGGTTCCAGACCAGGCAGGGGTGTGCGTGTGGCTAGGCCAGGCTGGTGGTGTGGTGACTTCCACTCCTGTCCTCGTCCCCATGCAGTTCTGTGGTGCCATCGTGCTCATCTTCTTTCTGGAGCTTGCCGTGGCGGTGCTGGCCTTCCTGTTCCAGGACTGGGTGAGGGACCGGTTTCGGGAGTTCTTCGAGAGCAACATCAGGTCCTACCGGGACGACATCGACCTGCAGAACCTCATTGACTCCCTGCAGAAAGCCGTAAGCAGTACCCAGTGGGCTCCCCGCTAGAGCACGTGCCTTCATGCCAGTATTCTGTGCTGCTCCAGAGCAGAGGCTAGTGGAAGGCACAAGGAGCTGCCTCCTCTGTGAGTTCTCAGCTTGCAGCTCGGCAGGTAGCAGGGAGGCCACAGAAGGGGCTGCCTCTGGTCAGTTCAGCTTTGCCTGCTTGTGGCTGCCCAGCAGTCCAGGCTCTCCTCAGTGTGCCCTCCCCGCATTTGCACTGGGCAGGCAAGTCCAGTTGGCAGGGGTGCAGCTGCACCTGTGGCCACCCTCTCCCAGGTGCCCAGCCCTCCCCTCCCCCAGAAGGGAGCCAAGATCTCTCCAGCCCTGCCCAGTAGCCAGGCTGGCTGCAGTCCTCCCTGGGACCTGAGGCGCTGTGGGTGCCCAGGGGTAGAGCTCCTTCTCCCCCCACCCCAGTGAGGCTCCTGACTCACTGTCTGAGGCTATTCCTGTCTCCTTCCTCCCCCAGACCTTTTCCCCTTCCTGTTTGAGGAGGCAGAGCTGCCTGGAGGAAGCTTCCTCAGATGGCAAGGAATGTAACCTCCCTGGAATACGTCCCCGGGGGTTTGTCTAAGCAGTCCCAGGCTGTGGCCTTTACTCCATCTGGTCCTGTCTCCCCTTGTGTGCAGCTGCACCTGGAGGCTTGGACCACAGCCCCCAAGCCCCCTCGGAGGAACCCACTCCCTGTCCAGGTTGGCCTTTGGGAGGCTCTTATTTAATCTTTGTGCTGCCAGAAAGCCCAGCTTCCTCAAGAACTTTTCATATGGAACACTTTGTTTCTGATAAGAAAATAAATTAGAAAGCATTAAAAATAACTATGACCCACTTTCATTATTAACCAAAGCTTGTTTACCCTTGTTTCCTGTATCATGGGATCCAGCAAGACCCATTTCTGTGACCAAACATCCTTCCTGTATTGCTATTATTGATCTGTATTAGTCTGTGGAAGGCACCGAGTCCTGTCCATTTTCAGATGCCCTCCCTATTTCTTTTCAGTGCCACAGTTCTGTTTTCATTTGCACATTGCCTGAAAGACATTGGCGTTTTCTCCATTGCCTTCTTTTCCTTTTAAAGATAAAATTTCCCAGAGGCATTCAGTAAATTATGGGCATTTCTGGGGTGAAATATTAGGTAATCATTAAAGCAGCTGGAACAATGGGGGATGGGGGGAGGAGACAGGACTTTACCTTAGAAGTAAAATAAAGGGGGTGATGGTGCAGCAATCCCAGTTGTCATTTGTTGCAGTTGGTGCCATAAGGATGATAAACCATGTGGCTGTAGGGACAAGCGCAAAAACGAAATCTGCTCTTGGGTGAGGTTGCTGTTAACTTCACAGTGATGCTTTCAGTGTGTTTGGTTCTTACAAATTTTTTAGACAAATGAGGATTTTCTTTGCAGCTACACCAAATAATAGGAAGGGGAGGGCAGAGGCCCCAGGTTGGGGCCAGAGCTTTGACTGTGTTACCATTTACCCTAATCCTACCTCTTTCCTTGGGAGTAGACAGTCCCTAGCTCCTTTTTTTAAAAAGGCAAAAATGGGAACTGGGGCCAGCTTGGAAGTTTCCCAGGGAGGAAGACACGCTGCCCACGAGGAGGTGTTCTCTCAGGACTAGTAGAGGACCACACCAGAGGTGCAGGGGGGCATCTAAGGAGAGGAGAAAGCAGCTCAGGGCTGCGTGGGTGGGAGAGGAAGGACAGGGTCCTGGCTGAGGAGGGACTGGGGCTGGGCACGCTGTGCCTGGTGCTGAGGCCAGGGGCCACCCCTGAGTCAGCCTTGTGTGTTAGACAGAGGAGGTGCCTTGGCCACTGTTTCCTTCTTCTTTTTTTTCTTTAAATTTTTTATTATTTATTTAGTTTTAGAGATGGGGGTCTTGCTATGTTGCCCAGGCTGGCCTCGTACTCCTGGGTTCAAGCGATCTTCTTGTGTAGCTGGGACTATAGGCACGTGCCACTGCCTCTGGCAACACTGCTTCCTTCTTAAAAGGCTGCCTGTGTTGCTAGGTCAGCATCTCTGTGCATGTGGAAGGTAGTGGGGTAGGCCTTGATTTCTCTGTATGGCAGATGCAACCCACTCACTTTGGTGTCACCAAGACCAGCACCCTGTGCCGGGCAGCCCTGACCCTGGCTTGGAGACCCTGATGGTTCTGACTTTTGTGATTTCAGAACCAGTGCTGTGGGGCATTCGGCCCAGAAGACTGGGACCTCAACGTCTACTTCAATTGCAGCGGCGCCAGCTACAGCCGTGAGAAATGTGGGGTGCCCTTCTCCTGCTGCGTGCCAGATCCTGCGGTGAGTTGGCCTGCATTTGGGCACGTGGAGCCTGCGTCCCTCCAGAAGCCAAGCAGTTCCCAAGATTCCTCCAGTGCTCTGGGACCTTCTCTCTCACACATACCCTGCCGCGAGGCTCTGGTGGTTGCATGGCCCACCCTGGCTCTAGTGTTCTGAGTGAAGCAGGAGAAAAACAGTATTATCCCGACCTGCAGGTGCTCTTATTGGGGTGCCTGGCCAAGGTGCTATGTGTGTAGTGAGCCCTGGTTGGCCCTCCTTGGTGTCATTTCTCTGTAGAAAATGCCTGGTACTCAGAAATTTACAGGGGCTGTTGGGGTACGTGTTACTCTCTGGGGGATAGCGTCGCAGTAGTGGAGAATTATTTCCTGTTCCTTCTTCACCTGTTTTCATTCTCGGTCCAAGGCACAGGTCCTTGGGTTCCAGAAGCTGGGCTCTTGGGGTAACCTGTGGAGGAGCTCTGAATTTTGCCTGAACTGAGCCTGAGCAGAACTGGGCCCTTTGTGAGCTCTCCGTGTAGTTATAGAATGGCCGGTGGTGGGTCACAGGGCTCTGAGAAGGCAGGGCATCGCCACTGTTACATGGGCAAGTTCCCAGTCGGAGAGGCTCAGATTTGCTGGTGTCTGAGGTCTCCACTGTGACTGTGAAATATTCCAGTCTAGTAAGTGTTGCTTTTAGCAAGTGTAACTTTTACCTCCTAGTAGAGAGATTGACAAACTATGGCCCAGGGGCCAAATCTGACCTGCTGTTTTTCTGTGACTTGTGAGCTAAGAATGCTTTCAGCTATTTTTAAATGGTTGAAAATAAATCAAAAGAAGGATAATATTTTGTGGCACATGAAAATTATGTGAAATTCAAATTTCAGTGTCCATAGAGTTTTCTTGAAATTCAGCCATGCTTATTCATTTATATGTTGTCAGTGTCTGCTCTCATGCTACAAAAGCAGCGTTGAGTCGTGTCTGAAATATTTACTATCTAGCCCTTCACAGAAAAGGTTTGCCAACCCCTGTCCTAGCCTGAAAGGTTAGTTGGCAGCATGATTGAAGGACATGAGCTGTAATGGAATTTGTACAGGTGTTTGCTGGTGTTCGGTTGTGACTTTTCTAGAGATTCCTTCCACCAGCTTTTTGAGAGATCGAAAGTGACTTGATTTTTCTGCTTTTCCTACAGCAAAAAGTTGTGAACACACAGTGTGGATATGATGTCAGGATTCAGGTGAGAACCATAATGTGTACAACCGCAAGAGTTCTTTAGGTTAACAGTTCTTTAGATTTTATTCCCTATGGTCCAACTTCCTGATTTAGCTTAAGTGCACGTTGAAGTGGGAAAATTAGGGGTGATTAAGCGCCAAGGTGCCGTCTAAGCTGGGAGTGAGCTGAACAGGGGTGCAGTTGCCACACCAACTGCTTCCTGAGCTGGTGGCAAGACCCCAGGAGCAGCAATGGGTGGTCATTTCAAGCCCTGTGAACTACGGTCCCCAAACCTAGCAGTCACTGCATTAAAGAGGTGGAACGGGGCTGGGCGCGGTGGCTCACGCCTGTAATCCTAGCATTTTTGCAGGCTGAGGCAGGAAGATCGCTTGAGCCCAAGAGTTCAAGACCAGCCTGGGTAACATAGTGAGACCCTGTCTCTACCAAAATAATCAAAATTATCCGGGCATGGTAGTGTGTGCGTGTAGTCCAAGCTACTGGGGAGGCTGAGGCAGGAGGATTATTTGAGCCTAGGAGTTCGAGGCTGCAGTGAGCTATGATCATACCACTGCATTCCAGCCTGGGTGACAGAGCGAGACCCTGTCTCTTAAAAAAAATAATAAAAAGAGTGGGATGGAAGTTTTGGGAACAAAGACTGCATTTTTATGAGGCTCCTTGGAGCCCCAGAAGGTGTCTGTTATAGAGGGGTTCAGGATAAAGCTGCAGGAGTGTATGGCTTGGTCCAGCCTCCACGTGGAGGCCATGGAGACAAGGGGGGACACTGGCCTGGGGCAGGGGCAGGGCTCTGTCCTTCAGGGCTTCCTTCAGGCCGTAGGGAGTATGCTCTCTGATGTGAAGAGAAGCAAGACCCCTCCCCAACGATGCAGACGTAGCCCCTGCCCCACTCCAGTCCTTGTTCTCATGGCCTTTGGTGATAGGAATAATGGCTGTTCTAAAAGGGAGGGGTCTCGGGGAATCTACAGAGACCCTTCCTGTTATCCATGGGCACGAGGGATGTGTATCTGCAGCTTGGGAAACTGAGTCCTCCTTCAGTAACCTCCATCTCACAGGAATGAGCTGCTATAGACTGAACATTTGTGTCTTCTCAGAATTCATATGTTGAAACCTAACTCCCAATGTAATGGTTTTTGAAGATGGGGCCTTTGGGAGGTGATTAGGTTGTGAAGGCAGAGCCCTCACGAACGAGATTAGTGCCCTTATAAAAGAGGCCCCAGAGAGCTCCCTCACCCCTTCCACCATGTGAGGACAAAGTGAGGATGCCATGTCTGTGACCCAGAAAGTAGGTCCTCAACAGTCAACGAATCTGCTGGCACCTTGATCTTGGACTTCCCAGCCTCCATAACTGTGAGAAATAAATTTCTGTTGTTTATAAGCCACCCAGTCTATGGTATTTTGTTATAGCAGCCTGAATAGACTAAGACAAAGATCTGTATCAACTTCAGCTTCCTCAGTTATGAATTTCTTTGCCACTTACATTAGTTTGCTAGGGTTGCTGTAACAAAGTACCATAGACTGGGTGGCTTAAACAACAGACATTTGTTTTCTCACAGTTTGGAGAGTAGAAGTCCAAGATCAGGGTGTTGGCAGGGTTAGTTCCTTCTGAGGGCTGTGAGGGAAGGGTCTGTTCTGGGCCTCTCTTCTTGGCTTGTAGACGGCTGTCCTCTCGCTGTGTCTTCACATGGTTTCACTCTGTGTATGTCTGTGTCATAATCTCTTCTTATAAGGACAGTAGTTATTTTGGATTAGGGCCCACCCTAATGACCTCATTTTAGCTGAATTACCTCTATAAAGAGTCTGTCTCCAAATACAGTCATATTCTGAGCTACTGGGGGTTAGGATTTCAACATACAAATTTTGAGGGGACACGATTCAGCCATAACACCACTAAAGTGGATTAATGTTCCATCAGTGTTGTCATGGGGGAGGCTGATAGGTGAGGGGCTGGGGCCGATTGCAGTACGTCGGGTGGGCAGTGGCAGGGTGTGCGCTGGGACGAGGTCTCCGTGCACCTGCTGACTCTGCACCGGGGCTGGGCCAGCAGAGGGAGCGGGCTGGCTGGTGACCATCACCCGCTGGCTCTGTCTCCTGGAGCCAAGCTTAGCTGTGGGACATGCTCTCAGAAGCCACTATCCCTTCCTTCTCCTGCTAGCTCCTCTGACCCACACAGGTCTAGGACCCCCTTCTCTCAGTTTCTCTCCCTTTAAAGGCACATCTTCTTTCTCCAGCCTCTCCTTTCTCCAGATGTGGGCTCTGAGGGTGCACGTTGAGCAAATTGATTTTTAAATCTCTGGAGGCCTGAAGAGAAATGGGTTGAAGATTACAGCCGGGGAGCCTTTGGTCGGACAGGTGCTGTGATAGCACCTGGCCCAGGGAGGGGCAGAGCCTGAGACAAGTAGATGAGTTTGTCCCAGGGATTTCTGTCCGTCCTCAGCACCTGCCTGCTGGATCCCGCATTCCCAGTGTACTTTGCCCTGCTCCCTGCTGCAGCTGTCCAGGGGACCAGGGTGGGGACATTGTGTGTGTCGTAGGCTCAGGCCGCTGTGGCGTTTCCCTGCAGCTGAAGAACAAGTGGGACGAGTCCATCTTCACGAAAGGCTGCATCCAGGTGCTGGAGGGCTGGCTCCCGAGGAACATCTACATCGTGGCTGGCGTCTTCATCGCCATCTCGCTGCTGCAGGTGTGTCCAGGAGCCCGCAGGATTGGCGGGTGGCCTTTTTCCGTTTGAGGAAGTTGGGCCCTTAACATAGAATGTTTGTCCAGCTTGGCTATGATATTAAGGAACCTTATTAAAAAAAGAAAGGGGTCCACTTGGATATCCGAGGCTGAGCACGTGTGTGTGTAGCAGGGGCAGGGTGGCTTCCATAAATGTTGTGTGTTGGGGCTGGGCCCAGGACAGGCTGTGCTCATTCTCTCCCAGTGGTCTGCTACCTGCAGGGAAGCCTCTAGGTGGGTATGGAGGGGGCGGGCATCGTGGCCGTGTGCAGGTCTTGCCGGCAGCCCTCTCCAGAGGGCCTAGTGGGCTGCGTAAGGGTGTGTTGCCTTTTTGGAGGTCGGTTCAGGAGTGCCGTCTGGGTGGGCTGCTTTGGAGTCTCTGCTTGCTGGTGGGAGGGCAGTGGTAGAATTTAAAGAGGTGTCAAGAGCTGCATAGTGGGAGGTGATACTGTTGGTCAGCTGGGGTTTGAAGGAGGCCTGAGGCTCAGGTACGTGCTCTCACCCTGGGACCTCTCCCTCCCTGTCCTGGGCACCTGGGCTGGGCTCTCAGGCAGCTTCCCTGTCCACTCCAGACCCTCTGAGGCCCCACGGCCCTTTTGTGGCTTCCTTTCACCTTCAAGGCTGCACTTGTTCATTTGAACCAGATTTCACCTGTGGAAGGATGCTAGTGGCCCGGGGGCAGAGGGGCTTGGGGTGAGTGGGCTGGCCAGGGTCTGGCAGGAGAACAGGTGGAGAAAGTCAAGAATTCACTGACACCAGAGAAACCAGGAGTCTTTCCAGTATTGCTCAGGGCTTATGGGAAGAAGCTCACAGCCTCTGAGCAGCTTCTGGGACAGCTAAAGCCGTTCTTAGGTGGAAAACACACCATTTAGAAAATGTTTGACCCTGACTTTGCCTTGAAGAGGGGACTAAGGTGGACCCAGGGCTGCCAGTACACCTTCCTCCTTCAGAAGCATCTAGAAAAGGAAAGAAAAAACTTTCAAGGGAAGTCTGATTCCTTGCTGGGGAATCAGACTTCAAAAAGACTGGCTCGTCAAATAAGAACCACAGGAATTTAAAGGAAAAAAAGGCAAACTTCCAAAGGTTACAGAGTTCACATTGGTCTGTTCTTGGTAGAAAAACATCAGTCTTCCCTCATGATTTTCTTGTTCACCAACGTCAGGACTTATATTCAGACATTAGCACAGCCCAAATTAGGAACAGCCTTGGTTTTATTGTGGAATCCAGGTTTACGGGGAACATTCCAGATTTATTCTTTTGGGAATCAAAACCAGTCACGGTGACCCTGTTATTTTTGGTTTAACCCAGGGACAAGCATGTCCCACCCTGTGGTATGTGATGTGCTTAGTCATGTTGGAGGCAGGGCAAGCGTCTGTTTTGCTTCTGTGTGCCTGCTGCTTGCCTCTTTCAGGCTCTAGAGATACAGCAAACTAGACCCCAGGGCTATCTTCCTACTGGTGGGTCTGCCATGCTTTACTGCTTGCTGAAGTGTTTCTGTCTGTCTGTCCTCAGTCTTGGCAGGGTGGGTGGGGAAGCAATGTGCCGTGGAACGTCCTCACCTTGCCCTGTGCTCCCTGCCCTCTGCCTTTGGGCCCCAGCACCAATGGCCACTTAACTGTGCTGGCTTTGGTTTCAGATATTTGGCATCTTCCTGGCAAGGACCCTGATCTCTGACATTGAGGCGGTGAAGGCAGGCCATCACTTCTGAGGAGCAGGGCAAGCAAGTGGAGCTGAGCCACGCCGTGGAGGCCAACGCCATTCATTGTCACCAACCTTATGTCCAGACGGGGAGAAGCCGACCCACCCACCCGCGGCCAGCGCCCTGTCTTCAGCATCAGTGCGGTGTGACCTCTCTGTTTCTGCTTGCTGGTGCTGAAGACTGAGGGGCCCCCTTGTTGCCTGGCCACACTTGTGACTGCATCCCCGCTGGGGTCTACCCAGAGACAGAATGTGTCTGCGTGGGAGTGCTGACTCTGACGGACAGACGGGGCTGCCATGGCCACGGGAAGGGCTTGATTCAGACTGCCTGGAGCCCCATGTACATCTTCAGGATACCGTCTGTTTTGGGTCATCCACATCTGTGGGTGGGCTGTGGGTAGAGGGACCAGCAGGCATGGACAAGGCTTCTCTCTCGAGTCAAGCAGCCTGGGGCTCTGCTTGTAGCTGGGGAGGAGGGCGGGGCCCTGGTGGACCTCCAAGCACCAGCTGGGTCTGTGGTGTGCATGGATCCTCAGCCACGTCCACGTGAAGTCAGCCTGAGCCAGTGTGTGGACCGGTGCCATGGGAGTGCCGTGCCCGCTGGCCCTGAGTCTGTCAGCCGTCTCATGGGGCGAGAACCGCCTCCAGTCTCAAGAGCATTAAGCCCTGAGGGCGCCGGGCGGCTGTGGGGGCAGTGGGCATGGCTCTCCTGAGAGCCCGCTCTCCTTGTCTTAAACTGTGTAAATAGTTTATTTATAGGGGTAAGAACGCTCTCACCCATTTCTTCGTTTCCCCCTCCTTTCCTCTGGCATTCTCCTCTGAGCAGCCTTATGTGGTGTCCACGGCTGGAGCCGTCCCTTTCAGTTCCCTTGAGTGTTTCCAGAACCAGCCCACGACAGCCTCTCCTCCCCCCGTGGACGTGCCGCCTTCCTCCAGGCAGCCCCACCCACACACTCCCCACTCCCCAGCTTGGCCTCACCGTCTTCTGGTCTTGGTGCTACTGAAATTGTCACCCAGAACTTGAGTCCTGGCCCTTCCTCCCCACTGCAAGGGCAGGGAACCCCAGCCTGAGATGGCCAGTCCGAGACCTTTGGCCAGGGCTCCTCGTGGCCACCTGCCCAGGGCTGGACTCTTCTGCAGCCAGGCCCCGCGCCCAGTCGCAGACCCTGGGCTCGGGGCGTTTTGTTTCTGACCTTTGGGGTGACTCCCCTCATAGCTGTGGTGATGGGGTCCACCTTCCTGTCAGGGCTGTTCTGGGGCTTGCTCTTGGGAGTGGAGTTGTCTTATGTCCTGAAGAGCCTGCTTGGGGGTAGCTGGGGCGTGCGTCCATTTTTGGCTGGGCTGCTTTCCAACGCTGCTCTGTAGTTTGTACCACTTCTCTCGTTGTTCAGGGACTGAGCGCGACCTTCAGCTGTTTGCGGAAGTGTGTATTCCAGTGTGGTGTATACTGGTGGCTGTTTGTTGATGCTGTCTTTTTTTTTTTTTTTTTTTTTAAAACAATTCTCTGTAGACTAGGAGAAGAAGAATGCTTGTGTTTTTTGGAAGTGTGATGCCTCTCTTTGACTGCCAAACTCTTTTATGGAATATATCTTTATACTAATGGTGGTGTTTTGGTCGTTTTTGTTTTGGGTCACTATCAAGATGGCACTAAGCATCTCAGTGGTAAATTTGGCTGCCAGGGGAACCAGTGGGACAGGGTGTGACCAGACCTTACAGAGGGTGGATGGTAAAGGCAATCCATCGCAGGCACAATCTGACATAGATTTCACTGAGTGGTTTTTTATTTTTATTTTTTGATAGAGTGTTTTTTTGGTTTTTTGGTTTTTTTTTAAGATTCTGTGTCGTTCCACTTTCGGTTGTCCCTCGTATGCAGGCTACAGCTGGAACAAGTTGACTTGTGGCTTAGCTACCCCCAGCTATAAGTGTGAGCTGGAAAAACTTTAACTAACTAGGCCCACAGGAAACATTATTTTAGGTCATCTCTGTCCAGCCTGAGCAATACTATTGATCCAAGCGAAAGAGGTTGGGGACACTGGACATTGCTACTGCACGAGCTGCGTGTTCTGGCCTGGCTGGCCCGTCTGTGAAGGGGGTTAGTGGCGGTGCCTACTTCACCAGGTGCCCCTGGCCCAGCCTGCCCTGGGAGAGTGGGTGGCACAGACCCTCCCTTCCAGTGTGTTGGCACCAAGAGCTCCCGGGCAGCTCCTGCTGGCCTGTCCCATCTATTCACGTAGACCTGGTTCAGGATAAAGTCTAGCCATGACTTTTTCAGAGTTGGGTTTGTTTTTCAATTAGTTTACAAAACTTTTGGGCCATTTCAGCTCTCTTATCTGACTTTGAGTAGTTGGATGAGGAAAGAAAAGAAAGCAAGGATGGGGGTATGCACGTGGGGGTCTCCAACAGGCACGGGCTCTCTCTGCACACAGGCACAGAGCCAGCCCCCTGCTCACTCCCCCACCCAGCACTGGCTTGCCCAGAATCCTTGCCTTCCCTGTCCTCCGAGACCAGGAGGGAGGCTGCTGCACTGCCTTGTACCCACCGTGCATGCTCACTTTAAAGTATTAGGATCTTTTCTTATTTTTCCTGCACCTCTCCTGCTCACCTCCTCTTTGCCTTGTTATTTTTCCTGTCCCCTCTTCCTGTCCCTGGCCTTCCTTTCTTCGTCCTAAAAATTTGCCACGGCCCTATTGCCTCTAGGCAGCTTCTTGCCTGGGCTCTCTGTACCCCTCCTTCTACCACCCACCACTCTCCCCACTTGGCTAAAAGCTGCTTAGCCCAACTGTCAACCCAGGGCCTCTTTTGGCCTCTGTAGCACCTGACACTCTGGACTGCCCCTCCTCAAAATCTTCTGCTTCTGAGGCCCAGGCTCGGTTCTCTGACCCGCTGCCATGTGTCCTGCTCAGGCTCCGGCTGCAGCTGCCACTGTGCTCACCAGTCTTCTGGGCTTTCCACTTCCCACGGGACAGGAAAACCACCTGCACTGGTGCACAAGAAGCCTGGCGCTTGGATTTCCCACATGAACAACAATAAAAATTAATGTATATAGAAACTTCTTGGAACATAGGAAGTGCTCAGAGTATCTAATAGTTAATAAACTTGTTCAGTCACTGGAACAGCTCTGAGGAAGCCATTTTAATGCCTGAAACCTGAGGCTCAGAGAAAGGTAAGTTACTGTCAAGGATTTGGACAGGATGGTTCAAATCCTGGAAGTCTTGCCCCAGAACCTCTACCTGCAGCTAAAATAGGAGGCTTGGTGCCCACCAGCCCTGAATACTGCATCTCTAAGTGGTTCCTGCTGAGCAAAACCAGCCCAGAGGGCTAGTCTGAGCAGAGCCATTCCCTGAGATTGTCCAGTCCACTGGGCTCTGTGGCAGGTCAGCAGACATTTGGAAAAAGTGGGAGAGTGTTGGTTCTCCCCCCTCTGTACTTGGATTTCGGTGCCCAGTTTGGTTTGAGGGACCTGGGGAAAGCATGGTGTTGCCCCATGGAGCTCAGTCCCCATCTGGGCTTAGAGGCCCTCGTTCTGGGCAGCAGGCTTGCTTCTGTGCAAGGCCACAGCTGCAGGTAGCACTAGGTGTTCAGTCTACAGACTGGTCCCTGGTATAGCGTTAGGTGCTTACTTTACTGAAGCAAGGTTGCTGGGGAGGGCAAGAACTGCCATCCAGCCAACAAGCCTATGAAGGGCTTTCTGTGCTGGGCAGTGGGGGATCAGACACAGCCTTTCAAGGAGATTCCATGCAGAGGCCACTGGGGCAGTGATGGGCATGCACATGAGTGTAGGCTGCTGCAGTGTGGGAGGGCTCCCAGCAGCCTCAGAGGAATACAGACTGCAGAGGGGCAGACAAAGGAGGGGGGTTACAGTGGTCCCAGCACCTGAGGCATCCTGCTGCCATGGGAAAGTCTTTGCCTAGGCAGGAAGTGCATTTAGCCCTGTCACGCACTAGTCCAAGGCCTTCAGCTGTAGCAGGTAAGAGGGGAGGAGAGTTGCAGTATGGCCTTCATGGGTGGGCCTTTCCAGCTCATGGGGTCATATGAGATGTCTGTCCTCAGGGCCACAGGGTTTTTACGTTGTCTATCCTGGGCTGTGGGAAACTGTCCCCCAGGATGGATCTTGGTAGAGGTGCTTCCCTGTGCTTGTGTCTGTCGTCATGCCCAGGAGGGTGCTGCCCGGCCCTCCAGAGCAGATGACCACCTGCGGCCCTGTTCTCATTCACCTGGGTGCTCTCTCCAAAAACTCGGAGAACTATACACCTTTAGGGCCTTTTCAGCTCCTTATAAAGTCCGCAGTACTTGGCCTTTCCTGCTCAAAGCCTGCATTAAAGAAAGGCATGTTCATTTTCAAATGCTTTTCGTGTCTCCAAGGTGCCTCAGGAAAACATGAAGTGGGCATTGTAGGACTGGGGCTACTGTGTAACTTTGGGAGGAGGGTAAAGTTAAGGGTACATTTGAAGCGTATGCTTGTTCTGGTGAAGTTGCCAACCTTGGAGATCTCAGTGTTGGAGAAGGAGGAAGTGAGTATTCCTTACAAAGGTCCTAAACAGGCCACGTAGGGTGGCTCATGCCTATAATCCTAGCACTCTGGGAGGCCAAAGCGGGAAGATCGCTTGAGCTCAGGAGTTCAAGACCAGCCTGAGCAAGAGCGAGACCCCATCTCTACTAAAAATAGAAAAAATTAGCCGGTGTGGTGGTGTGCACCTCAGCTGCTGGGGAGGCTGAGGAAGGGGGATCGCTTGAGCCCAGGTGTTGGAGTTTGCAGTGAGCTGTGATGATGCCACTGCTCTCTAGCCTGGCGACAGAGCAAGACTCTGTCTCAAAAAACAAACAAAAAACTCCCACAAAGGTCCAAAACAATTATTTCTTCACTTGGCTTTCTTTCTGTGTGCTGCATCTTATATTCCAACAGGGGCTTCAAAAGCATGGTTTAATAACTACCAGAATAAATTACCACCTTGGACTGTTAATTTTTTCACCTCAAACAACTTTTAAACTAGTGTTTTTTTAAATATACGTAAGTAAAAGCAATCTAAACATAGGAGAGTGTAAAGTGAAAAGTTTATTTTCTTTTCCCCAGAGGCAACTTAATACTAAAGTATCTTTCCAGAAAACGTCCATGCATATTCAGATCTTCACACAAATGAAATCATTTTACATAGGATTTTATGATTAATTTTACTTAATGTACTGATCTGAGGTGCATTTTTGTGGTCACACCGTCCATTGTAGGACAGTGCCAAGAGCAGATGGACCTTGCTCTTTTACCAGGGGAGTAAGTTTACAGTCACAGGTAACAGAAAACCCAATTCAAACTGGCCTAAACAATGAGGGGAGGTTTTTGGCTCCTGAAACTGGAAAGTCCAGAGGTGGGGTGAGTTTCAGGGTTGGTTTGATCCAAGTGGCTCAGTGATGTCAGCAGGTTCTGGTTTCCTTTTCTTTCTGCCTTCACCTATGGCAGAGGGAAGGAAGAGGCCACCAAGGACAGATCTCGAGCCCCTCTCTGAGGGGGTGGTAGGGTGGTGAAGCCATTGAGGGAAGGGTCCCCTGGCCACCCTGCCCTCCATGCTTGGTCATTCCATTTAAACCATGTGGCTGGGAATGCAGCATCCTCTAGGATGGGGGACGAACACCCGGGGTGAACACTGCCAACAAGTCCATTGTGCTTCTGTGGATGGATGTTATAGCTGTATGCAGTGTTGCTCTTACAAAGGCTTATTAAAAACCCCGCAGTGTTTTGTTATTGGAATTACCTCTACTAGTAGGGTTTCTAAAACAAACAAGTTTATTTAATTTATTTTTTTAACTTACAAAGAAAAGGAATTTATTTCTTACAGTTATGGAGGCTGAGAAGGACAAGGTCAAGGGGCCACATCTGGTGAGGGCGTTTTTGCTGGTGGGGACTCTGCAGAGTCCTGAGGTGGCTCAGGGCATCACATGGTGAGGGGACTGAGTGTGCTCAACATGTTTATTTTCAAGGAGTTCTCCAGGGAGGTGGGCTCACGTTCTAGTGAGTGGGTGCCTGGGGCTGGGGCGGGCCTCATGCTGCCAGACCACTGTTGGTGTGTGTGTGGAGTAACAATACCCCCTTCCTCATGGGGTTGTTTCAAGGATTAAATGAGATGAGGTGGGTAATGCATTTAACATAGGTCCAGATTACTTAGTATGTACCCCCCAAATTATTGCTAATATAATTTTAATGATTGTGGGGGATTTTATCTGCAGCTACCTGGGTGAGCTGCCTGGGTTGCATGTAATATAGCTCAAGCTTTGAACCACTCTGACATGAAACGGTCCACTTCCCTGTCCTTTTAGGAACAAGGCTTTGAGGTCTGTGGGGAGCCTCAGCGGGCATTTGGAGTTTAAGGTCTGTTTGCTTCCAGTGCCATAACGGTGAGGAGGCCAGAGAGGGGGGGTTGCTTCTTGCTTGGAGTGTGGGTCCTGCCAGAAACCAGCACAACTGGAGAAGTTGCCCCTGAGCCCACAGAAACAGCAGGGTGGCTCTCAGCTGCCTAGGAGACCCAGGAGGGATGGGACCCAGGGAGACAGGGGATTATTGTGAGCCACAACAACCCCGTGGCGAATGTGCTCTGCAAACTGCAGGACATCATGTTTGGACGGCTGGTGGACCCCATCTGGTCCCACTCCTTGTCAGGAGAATAGAGGCCCTGGGAAGTGCTGGGACTTGCCTGAGGCCTCACAGTGAGGGCCAGGTGCTCATCTGCACCTCCCGAGAGGAAGGGTGTCATCTCCACTGCGAGGACAGCCTCAGCAGGACTGGAACCCAGGGTCGCTGCTGGGGGGATGTGTGTGAGACTAGTGCATGGGCCCTGCTGTGCTTGCCCTGATGCCCTGAGGAAAACGTGGGTCTGAAAATATGTACAAACTGCCGAAAGGTCAGGAAAAGCCAAGATTTTGTTTGTTCTGAGGCAGTGGGAGCATGGAGCATTCTCCTCACCTTGGTGCTCCACCTCATGGTGACACACCTGGCTTGCGCTGTCTTCTCTCCACCCTCTGCATCCAGCCATTTCAGCCCAGCTGCACTGTGCCTTTGCAAGGAAATCAGGGTTGCAGGCCACGTGTGGAGATGGTTCTTTAGGCCCAAGCAGTTAGGTACTCAACTGTCAGCAGGAGGGACCATTGTGTTTTCTTCCAGTTTTAGATTTGCTTTTGTTCTGTTTTTTAAAACCAGCATAGCTGTGGTTCAATGTGGAAAGAATTAGATTGGCCTCTAGAAGGGACTGAGCTCCTTGTCCCTAAGGTATGCAAGCCCAGGCTAGACACCTCCTGTCCAGGATGCTAGGGATGGGGGTGAGGGTGGGTTTTGTGCTGCGTGGACCATGGCAAGTCTTTCCCTGTCTGAGAGGCAGTGATCCTTCCCATGCCCTCTGTTAAAGATAATTTTTTTAAAAAGGTATGACATAAATATTACATGTGCACATGTCAAAAATTTTATTTAACTCATTAATTGAGAGAGCTGGTAAGATTAACAGCCAGTTCAAAGGAGAGATCACAATGAGCCATAAATCTATATGAAGTAAAGGAATGTTGAAAGTGGCTTTTTTTTCTTCAAGAGGACAAGGTCAATTGAATCTCATTCAGGTATATTATATGCCCATCTATAGACAAGAATTGCTTTGCATTAACTGTACAACTTAGTTGTAAAATAGCTCAAAGGCAATGAAAGTCTAGAATCAGATCACTGGAAGGGTGTGCCTTAAACAATGCATAGCTTTCCACTGGAGTCACCAGAATCTTTTTTGCTTATTCCAAATTTTTTTCTACCTCTTGTTTGTCTGGCAGAGTTCCCTTTTAAAATAGGACTCAGGCAGGAATCCAGAGGATCCAATCTCTTATGGTGAAAAGTGAAGCCTGGGGGTTAGGGCATCTTCTGGGTGGCCTAGGTAAGGGCCAGCCACTGTGGGCGGTGTTCCAGGGCCTCTGGCTGTCCTCTCCTTAGTGAATGGATGGCTCAGGCCATGTCTGCTATCCGGAGAGCCCAAGTGTCTGCAAACCTGCATTAGATCTATCTCCCCACCTGCTCCTGCAGACACCTCAATTTGCAGCCTCCAAAACTTACCTTCTCTTCCCCCAACCCCAAATTCCATCCACACCCTAAACTGCTCCTCCCCCTCTTCTCCAGCTCAGCTGAAGGTACCACCATCCACCTCGTGGCCAAATCCAGGAACGTGTGTGTCACCTAGGCTCTGAGAATGACATCAGCTTCTCTGTAGGCAGCAGAACATCAGGTCACCTATTTTTTTTTAATTTATTTTTTTATTTGAGAATATTATGGGGGTACAACACTTTGGTTATATATATTGCCCATGCACTGCCCGTGTCAGAGCTACAATCGTGGTCATCCCCCAAACTGTGCTCCCCACATCCATTCAGTGAGAGTTTTCCCATCCCCTCCACCCCCCTCCCGCCCGCCCACCCCCTGATGAATATTATTGCCCTGTGTGATGTAGGTGTTGATCAGTTAGTACCAATTTGATGGTGAGTACCAGTGGTGCTTGTTTTTCCATTCCTGTGACACTTCGCTTCGAAGAATGGGTTCTAGCTCCAACCAGGATAATACCAGATGTGTTAATTCACTGTTGTTCCTTATTGCTGAGTAATACTCCATGGTATACATATACCACATTTTATTGATCCACTCGTGTATTGATGGGCACCTGGGTTGTTTCCACAACTTTGCAATTGTGAATTGTGCTGCTATGAACATTCGAGAGCAGATGTCTTTATTATAAAATGTCTTTTTTTCCTTTGGGTAAATACCCAGTAGTGGGATTGCTGGGTCAAATGGTAATTCTACTTTTAATTCTTTGAGGTATCTCCATATTACTTTCCATAGAGGTTGTACTAATTTGCAGTCCCACCAGCAGTGTTTGAGTGTTCCTATCTGTCCACATTCCCGCCAACATTTGTTATTTGGGGATTTTTTGATATGAGCCAATCTCACTGGAGTTAAGTGATATCTCATTGTGGTTTTGATTTGCATTTCCCTGATGATTAGAGATGTTGAGCAATTTTTTATATGTTTGCTGGCCATTATTCTGTCTTCTTTGGAAAAGTTTCTGTTCATGTCCTTTGCCTGTTTTTTAATAGGGTTGTTTGACAGGTCACCTATTTTAAAAGACTTCTCATCTAACCAAGGGATCCTTAAGGCTTCGCTCCCTGGAATTAACTATGACAGATTCCAGTGTCCCTTTTTTCTTCTCAGTGGTTCCTGGGACTCCCCTTGTTTGCAACGTGTGCATTCAAATCTCTTTTCAAGAATAACTGTGTTTGGAAGTGCATTTCCTTCCCTTCTCTGCGGATCTCAAGGTGATTCCTGGGAGCTGTGGGGTGGGAATGGCAGGACTTTGGTAGTATGAAAGAGAATCTGTAATGGATGCTATGAGAAACTGAGGTGTTGGGGTCCCCCAGCCCCTGGCTGGTGAACTCTCCTCTCCTTCCGCCCTGAAACAGAATTCCTGCAACTGGCAATGGCATGTGTTTGAAATTTGTGACTGTTTCCTACAGCTCCCCTTCTCCCACCTCACGCCCGTACCACGAATGGGTATCAGCCACTGGCCTTGGAGGGGGCGGCTCTGAGTTCTCAGGGTGAGGATGGAACTGGTGCATCCAGGGCCCAAATTCCTCCTTCCGTCCCAAGCATCTGCTACTCAAGGGCAACAGCCAGATGTCTCATAGAAAACCTACCGTGGGCCCAACACTGCCAGGCTGGTAGGGGTCGGGGAAGAGAACAGATGCTATTTTCTCCATTTTACATAAGAGGAATCAGACTCAGGCTAAGGAACTTGTTCGGTGCCACACAGCTGGGGAGTGGCAGAGCTGGGTTCACAGCCCAGGATTTCTACTCCAAGGTGCACGCTCCCTCCCTCTGATGGCACTAACTCATATGGCACAATCCGTGTGCAAGGATGCGACAGGTGTGGGGCAGGCACTGGTGTAGTGCAATGTGAAGGCAGCACTGTGCAAATGAGAGAGCCAGGGACCCGGTACTGTTTCCTCAGTAAAATGGGGATAGTAATTCCAATACTGCAGCTTATGCGTTAGGGCAGTGGTTCTCGAAGTGTGGTCCCCAGAGCAGCAGCATCCCCAGCACTTGTTAAAAATGCAAATTCTATGCCTCTCCCTTTAGGCCTATGGGACCAGAAACTCTGGGATGGGGCCCAGCAATCTGTTTTAACCAGTCCATAGGTGACTACAGGATAGAGTCAGAATAGACTAATCATTATAACAGAAATCTCCTATACCTTGGTGTTTATTTCTTGCTCATGTTACAGTCCCTGGTAGGTTGATGAAAACTGGGGTGGGGAATTCTCTGCTCCACACAGTCTTTCAGGGATCCAGCCTCCTTCCATCTTGTGGCTTTACCCTCCCCTAGCTGTTGGAGTCTTCTCTAGTCAGCTGGTGGTTGGGGAAGAGGATGAGGATCTGCAGAACTAGGGCTGGATGGCGAGCACCCTACTTGTGCTCACGTTCTGTTGGCCAGAACGCAGAAGCCACATCAAACTCCAGGAGGCTGGCAAAAGTCTAGCTATGCACCCAGAAGGAAGAGGAGAGGTCAGATATTGGAGGACAGCAGTGGTCTGTGCCCCAGGTCCTATGGTTTAGGAAACGTACCCTGGAACTGGATTTCCTGACTTCCTAAATGTCCCTTTATGGGGAACTTTGGGCCCAGTCTGCAGTGGGTGGGTTTGCCTAGCTCACAGCCTCTGCTCAGCCTTCTCTCTGCTTCACAGGGCGACCTGGAGGCAGTGGGCTCCTCCTCATGCCAGGCAGGGTGTGGGCTCCACAGGGCCAGAGACATGTGTGTTCTGCATCCAGATTGGGGGACAGACGGCAAAATGATTCCTGTCTGTGCCCTCTAGATCACTGGGGAGGTATGGGTCCAGGGACAGCTCCTGGGCCTGGCAGCAGCATGGCCCTGGAAGGACTGTCCAGCTGAGGACAAGAGCCTGGGGGGTGAGGCGGGGGAGGGGGGTGGGAGGGCAGGAGCCAGCAAGGGCCTGGTGAGACCTGGGTTAAAGTCCTGGGTCCATCATTAGCAGCTGTGTGACCTTGCACCTTGGTTTCCTCAAATATAAACTTGAGATAATAAAATCACCTGCCTCAAAATATTTTTCTGCAAATTAAATGAGATGTAAACAGACAGCCCTGGCACAGTGCCTGCGGCCACACGGTGGGCATATGAGAAAAGTTAGCAGTTTTTCCCTGGTTGCTCCACTGAGGAAGGCATAGGGATAGGGGTGCAGGGCTCCCCGGCCTGGGGGAATTGGGCGTACTTGAGTTCTCAGCCACTTTGGAGGTGGGAGACAAAGGTACTGCTGCTCCTTGCTACAGGTCAGGGCAGTCTTGGGGCCCCGTGGGTCAGGGCCTGTGGTTTGTATGGGACTCGTCTGCTGAGAGAGGCGCAGCAGGCAGGGCTAATGGCTGTGTGGTCTTTAGTGGGTACTGGTGACCCCAGAGGGCCTTGTGGGAACTGTCCATAGCCTAAGCCTGTTTGCCCTCAGGGGCCCCATAGTTCCCTCTTGCCCTTTGAGAGGTGATAAGAATCAGTCCTGGACTGAGACTTAGTCAATCTGTTACACCTGTGCTGAGTGGCCTCATTCCAGGGGAAGTCGCGGGAAGTAAAGTGTTTTCTAGTGGGCAGGACTTGGGCTCCAGGAGACCTTTATGGGGCAGGGGTGCAGGCAAGTGTTGGCCATCTGTCTGTGTCCACGGTGGTAGAAAGGTGGCAGCCGCCTCACCTCCCTCTACCCTGCAGACCCAGAGCTTCCTACTGCCCTCGCTGGGTGCAGACACAAAGGACTCACCTCCACTAGAAACTGTCCCTTCTTTGTGTCACTGGCTTTCAAGAATGAGGTAAAGGAAGTGGGGCTGGGGCCCTGCATGTCTCTAATGGAGCTTACGTCCAACAAGAAAGGATTCAGGGGCTGGGAGGACTCAGGAAGGGCCCTCAGTGATGTTCTGGCCCAGGTTCCTCACCTTCTTAGGCTCATGTCCTGCCCATCTCTGCAGCATCCTTGGCAAGAGTCACGCCACTCACTCAGGACACACTGATTGCAGTTGTCTAAAACTGTGGGAGACAGAGAGCGGGACCAGGGCTTTGGGGGCTGGAAGGGGCCTTAACATTGTCAGGGTTTTTTCTCCCCACTGGCACCTCTGCTTGTCTTTCTACGTCGGTCCTGTCTCTCTTAGCACACGCAGGGCAACACGAACGCCAGCAGCCCCAAGTTAGTGACTATGGTAGAAAATCAGCCAATTTCTCCCTGTTATCAGTCCCAGACCTGAGTCACATGCCTGTCCAGCACTCAAGACTTTTTCTTCTAAACCAGAAGGAGTATAGGGAAGCTCGCTAGGCAGACAGAATTAGCCACCACAGCCCACTCTCCCCACCCAATATTATTTTGCTTTACCAAGTTAGTGAGGAACTAGGCCCCAGTACACATAGTATTTTACAACCTACCTTGCCCCTTACTGATAAATACATCATGAGCACCCTCTTACGCCAATACTGTCCTCAGCATCGGTTCTAATGGCTGTATTGCATCTTATACTATAGATGTGCCCTAAACCCCTTTTATGGAACACACTGGTTATTCTGAAATTTTCACTGTTAAGAGTAATGTTGTAGTAATTATTATTATATATGTCACAGAACCCCCAGAGGACGTGAGCACTGAGGGGTGTCTCGGTAGGATCACAGCTAACAGGTGAGGATCTAGCAAATCCAGCTTCATTTATTGAACTTTAATCCTCTTTGCACTATTTTGAACTACCATTTTGATCATATACTAATGATTTAGTACAGCTCTTTCTTGGTTCAATCTAGCTGTTCCTGTATCAGGACTGAAATGTTTAATTTTATAAATTTGAATACTGGCAGTATAGAATTCAATATTCCTCAGTACTTTCAAGGCTGTTCTCATCTGTTCATTCTTTTGGTTAACTTGGGAATTATTTTATCATGTCTCTCGCTACTTTCCAATTTCCTTTCAGATTTGGCTTGAAATGATATTAGATATATACATTAATTTGAGATTGTATTAGTTACAATTGCTACATAACAAATTACCCCAAAATTTAACAGCTTAAAGCAACACATATATATCTCATACCCTTTCTGAGGGTCAAGAATACAGGAGCAGCTTAGTGGGGGACTGTGGCTCTGGGTCTCTCATGAGGTTGCAGTGAAACTGCTGACCAGAGTGGGAGGACCCTCTCCCACCCTCACTCCATGGCTGCTGGCATGATATATATCTGCTAGGACACATCATCACTTCTGGCATATTCGATTGGTCAGACAGACCAACCCTGATATGTGTGAGAGATGAGTGCAAGGTGTGAGTTCCAGGAGGTGAGGCTCACTGGGGACCACCTTGGAGACTGGCTAATACGGAACTGGCTAATTGAACGTTGTACAATATTGGGTCTTTCTGATTGTGAATGTGGCATGTTCCTACACCAACAGGTATGCTCTCAGCAAAGACTTATACTTTTCTTCATTATAGGTCCCCACATTGATAAATTCCCAGTATTTCATATGTCTGGTGACAGGACAGTGCCTGTCTGGCGGGTTTGCTGAGCAGCAGGCAGCAGGCCCAGGCTGAGGCCAGTGGTCTGGAGCCAGTGACGCAGGGGAGAGTGGTGTGGAGGGCTGTCTGAGGGCACGGGGTGAACTGCAGGGGCTTGGGCTTGGGCTTTGACTCTGAGTAAAATTGGTTTTGAGCAGAGGAATGACACGATCTAATTTCTGTTTTAGAAGGATTTTAGGTGGAAGCAAAGTACCCGATCAGAGTCTCTGGGACCCCCAGTTCTGGCCTTCTGGGTTCCTGCTGACAATGCTGTATGGTTGTTAGCACCCTATCCTGCACTTTGGCCAGAGTCGCTGGCCATTCTCCTTGTCTCCTGCTCTCCCAGTCCCCTCTCCACACCAGAGCCAGAGCTGTCTCCAAGAAATGCCTCAAAGCCCTTCTCCAGCTTAGGAACCCCGGGGGACATGGATGGTTTCTTCCTGGCCTTCCTGGCATAGGGAGGTCTAGTTTTGCCTGCAGGTCTCTCTCTGGGGGTGGGTCTCGGCCCCATAGGCGCTGACCTCCAGAGGTCGGTTTTTTTAGATCACATTTTAGGACTTTTGAAATACATTTTATTTTAGTCATATGAGTTATGTAAGTGTATCTTACTCATTGTATAAAACAACACAGACTTGTCTAAAGTGGTCTTCCCATTCTGTGAAGAAACGAAGAAACAATGCTTAACAATTAGGGTGTGATCTTCCATATTTGTTCCTTTGTCTACACAAAAGTAATCAAACATATAGAATTTAAAAAATGGATTACACTGTGCACAATGTTCTACATGTCGCCTTTTCGTTTAATTTTAATTTTTTTTTTTTTTAGAGACGGGGTCTCACTCTTGCTCAGGGTGGTCTCGAGCTCCTGAGCTCAAGTGATCCTCCTGCCTTGGCCTCGCAGAGTGCTAGGATCACAGGCGTGAGCCACCGCGCCCGGGCCACCTTTTCGTTTTATCAGCCGCGGCCAATTCCCCTTGCCAAAACAGCCAGCCGACCTCGTTCCTCAAGACGGGGGAAGAGTTCCTTCCTGGGCGACCCCACCCCCACTGAGGGACATTCAGGTGGTTTCCAGTCACTTGCACAACAGCATCGCGTGCGTGTACCTCCCGGCCCCGGAAGGAACTGCGCTGGCGCGCAAATTAAACACGCTAAACACATCGGCCAGTGAAAAATAAAATAAAACCAGCTGAAGACGGCAGAAAACCTTGTCTGAATACCCCGGGGCTCCTTGCCTCGTTTCCAGCCGCAGCCCCTTCCGCCAGGTCCCGGCCTCCCGCGCCCCGTCCGGCCGCCAGGGGGCGCCCCAGGCTGGGCCGAGCTGGCCCCGCCGCACAGGGCTGACCCACGGGCGGACGCCAGGCGGGAGGTGGCGCCGGCGGGGCCGAGCAGCGCCGACCCGCGCCCGCCCGAGCGCGTCGTTCCGGAAACCCGATCCAGCCCGCGCCCAGGCTTTCACCCGCGGCTCGGTCACGTCCTCCGGATTCGGTGTCTCTTGGCCTCCTGCCCCACTGACCTGGGATTGCCAGGGAGCGCCCTCTCCCAGCGAGGTCCCCTTTGTCGCACAAAACGGGCGCTGGCGGGGGTCGTTCTCATCCGGCCGCCACCCATCCTCCACCTCCAGGGTCCCCACGGCAAGGACAAGGACGACACCACCACTCTGCCAGAGGAGTGGCGCTCACGCCCGGGGCCAGCGGCCCGTTCCTGCTGCTGTGTGCAGCTTCTCTCTGCCCCCTTGTCGTAGGCGTCTGGGGGTTCCCGGGAAGGCAGAATGAAGCTGTCTGCAGGAGCCCCCCCACCCCCCGCCCCGGGGGCCTTCCTCCCCTGTCTCCTCTCTGACTCCGGCTCCCGCCCAGCCAAGAAGATAACTGGGCCAGAGGCCGGAGGGGACCCCCAGTCCCAGGAACTGAGGGGAGCCAAGACTCCAGGTGGGGGAGTCGGTGAAAGGCCCGCGGTGGGAGAAGGGAGAAGAGGGTGGTGGGCGTCCAGGGCCACAGCCCTGCGGGGGGCAGGAGCATCCGTGTGGAGGCTCCAAGGTGTGGGTCACGCTGGGACCCACACCTTGACCTGGGTGAGGGGCGCGGGGCTCTCTAAGACCCTGTGGGCTTAAAGCTCCTCTGAACCTGCTTAGTCCTTCCTGCTGTGAGTGAACCTGCCAAGGGAAAGAAGGCTCACTCACCGCCCCCTCCCATCACTCTAGGGTGCCTGATCCACCCTCTGTGCTCATGGGGAGGGAAGGGGACAGGAAGGTCACCACTCCAACCAAGCCACAGTGCCAAATCCTATTTGTTCGTTTGTTTTTCCCAGGTCAGGTTACGTTTTCAAACCATCAACAGATTCTTAGTTTCCAGTGGATGTCAAATTTGAAAATTGGGTAGCGTCCCAATGTGGCAACTTACAGATCGGGTAGCCATAAGCAAGTCACTTCCCTGCTCTGAACCCCAGGATCCTTGTCTGAGTAAAAGGGCAGCTGTGAGTAGCTCTAAACACATGTTTATCATTCACCATAAAGATCTCCGCAACAGCAGCTCTGACCCACCCTCATGCACCAAAGAGAGGGTGGGTTCCCTCCCAGCAGAAGGGAACATCCTGCCCTGTCCAGGGTGCTTCTGGTCAGGGCACAGAGAAGATCCAGTTTCATCTTCTTTCTTTTTGATCAACTCCAGACACCTGCAACAAACAATAAGGAGATTAACAACAGCCAGTAAAACTGGCCCCTGCAGGGTTTATTGGTGGGCACATGCACAGCTGTAGGACCTCATTATAGGGAAAGGGCAAAGGATGTCAGCTTCCCTCATGTCTTTGAATTCCATGATAAACCCTGCTCCAGCTGTCTCTACCGATTCCATTTTGTTTTCTTCTTTGGCCAAATACAGATAGGAGAAAAGATCTCTCCTTCCCCAAGGCAGAGTTTTAAAAGCATCGGCTCAGTATGCCAAGTGTTCTGGAAAAGAATGTGGGCAGTGGAGGAGCAGGCAGAGGGAGGGCTGAGGGGCCCAGCAGCTCCTGGCTGGCTCCTCTGGCCTTTGTTTGAAATTGGCTCAAAAGACATGGGATTAGTAGGCAAAGCTCTCTCCTCCTCCTCCTCTTATCTACAGAGGAGAGATCAGTTCCTGGCTGGCCAGGGCAGTGTCATCGATACAGCTGGTGTCATCGTTACCTTCCACTAACAGATCATTTGACACCTACCCACTCGGGCAGGGTTGGGTCTGGCCATTGCCTGGCTATGCTGGAGGCTTGGACCCTTCCCATTGTCCCAGAACCCCAGGAGAGGCCAAGACACAGGCGCTGCTGGGATGCAGTGCCTGGTGACCCAATAGAAGGACTAGATCGCTCCTGGTGGCTGCTGCGCCTTGCAGGGTCCCAGCTGCCCCTTTGGCTCCTGCTGCCTGGCCTCTTTCACTGTCTCGGGCAGAGGAGATGAGGTTGTTGCCGGCTGGGAGCCGAGGCAAACTGACGATGCCGTACTGGGAAGGGGCACTGGGAGAGGCCCTGGAATGAGGAGCCGGGGGTGAAGAGCAACCTGGGGCATCCCGCCCGGCCCTGCTCCCCTGGCTGGCTGCCTTTCCGGTGTGTGCATCCCAGGCAGCATCATGCTGCAGCAGATCCTGCATGACATGTACATTGACCCTGAGCTCCTCGCCGAACTCAGCGATGTGCAGAAGCACATCCTCTTCTACAAGATGCGGGAGGAGCAGCTGAGGCGCTGGAGGGAGCGGGAGGCTTGGGAGGCCCTGGCCCAGGAGGAGGAACTCAGGCCCCCAAAGGCCAAGAGAGGTATGTGGTTGGGAGTCACTGAGGGGTTGGCTGCCAGTCCCCCAGGAGGTGGAAACTTAGCGAGGCCAGGCGGAGCTCTTCTTCAAGACAGGCCCTGGTGTGCCAAGGGCTGAGGGCTTGAAACCCTTGTCCTGTGGGCATCTAGTCCCGTGAGCCTGGGCTTCTGTCTTTTGACTAGGACTTTAGAGCTTCAGGGATGCTGCAGAGGCTATCTGGGGGCCCTAATGGGGTGAGGGAATGAGGACTTGCTTTGTTGTGGAAGGCCCAAATTCTGGGAAGACACCAGTGGGACCGCAGATCATACGCAGATGTGGTCGGCAATGGCATGGTGAGTGAGGGCATGTTCATGACCCTCACTGGTGGTTCTGGGTCAGGGTGAAGTGAAGACATGCAGCTCCTCTTTCCCTCGCATGGGTGGCGCAGCTGTTCTCAGCTGGGCCCGCATGATGCACTGAACCTCTCTCTCTAGATCCTCGTATGAGAGGATGCTTTGGGTTGTGCCTGGAGCCCCACTGGGCATCTGGAGAGGGTGTCAGGGAACGTCCTGCACAATGGGTGACCAGCCCCAAATGGTAGTAGCAACTGCAGACAAAGCAAGGGCCCAACCTACATTTAGCGTGGTTTATATGCAAAGTCATGTGCCAGTCAAGCCTGTGGGCTGGTACACTTATGGATGAAGGAGATTGTTCTGGACCTCTGGTCCGGGAGCAGGGAGGCTGCTGAGGCTTGGCTTTGCACAGTCCTGCTGGGGTTGGTAGTTTCTGTGGATGTTGCACGCGCTGTACACTTTGCAAAGCTCACTTGCCTTCTCTCTTGTTTGCGTCCCACAACAACCCTCCTCTTGGCCTCCACACTGTTCCCCAGAGTGAAGTGCAGCTTTGATTTGCTTGAAGTTTTCAATCCAGGATGAAGTTCTGTTTCAGGGCTGAGCATCCAGGTCCACTGGTGATCTGGCTCTTGTCCATGCCAGTCCCCACTGTGTGCCACAGGCCACACTCACACCAATCTGGATATGCTTGTTCTTACCTCTGGTCTTTGCACATGTAGTTCTACTACGGAGAATGTCCTCCTGCCTTCATCCACCTGAAAATCTCCATCAGGACTAGCCCTGTGCCCTGGAGTCTTGGGGGATGCTCCTGGCATAGAGAAGTCCCTGTTCATTTGCAGCTGCCTGGCAGGTAGGACCTAACCTGCCCTGGTGCTGGCCACCCTGTCATTGTCATTCCTCATCTGCTTACCTGGTCCTCCCAGTGGACTCAGAGCCTCTGGAGCATCAGACCATATTCCATTCTGCCTTCCTCCCTTGGGCCCAGTGCAGAGCTGGCACATGGCATTAACTCCTCATTTTGAACAAGACACAGCAGGACCCTGAGGAGGGAGGCGTGGCAAAGCTGTGACTTGGCTGCAGGTGGCTGGTGCCAAGGCTGGGGCCTTCCTGGCTGGGCTGCACTGGCAGCTGCACAGCTATCTGGTAAAATGACAAGCCACCTTGCCAGCCCCACCCGGCCTGTGCCCCAGGGCTGCTTGTTGTCTCTATGGTGACTCTTCTGGGAGGAAGACAGATGCCTAAAAATTTAACTGCAAAAATATTTATATGGAGATTTGTCACACATAGACATCTACATTTTCATGTATAAATTATACATTAAACTCATTGGGTTTCTAGTGCAGAAGAATCTTTTCTGGGTAATTAATTTTCTGATTTATATAGAATGGAAAAGAGGGCAAACACACTGAGGAATGTGCATGTCCCAGGTCAGGGTCCACTGGGGTCCCAGCTCTTGGCTTCAGGCCTGCCTTTTGGAACTGTCTGGGTACACTGCTGGGAGCCCTGGGGGGCTGGCTCTGCCCAGGAGCCCAAAGAAATTTTTGCTGGAGGCTCCAGGATGCACAGTGCCTGCTTCATGTCCTGGGGTCATGATGAGGGGTCACAATAGCCCTGCACTTTGTCTGTGACCTTTACATTTACCAGGGGCCTGCCCTGCCCTTTCTGCTTCCATATTCCTGTGGAGTGGCAGGGCGAGCCCCCATGACCTCATGTCAGGTGAGGAAGGTGAGGCTCCTTCACCGTCACAAAGTGATGCCATACATCCAAGGTCATCCAGCTGCTGCATCCTGTGACTTTGTCGTGAGTTTGGCTGATTTTTCAATTTGCCCGTTCAGTCACTCATGCACTTACCCAGCATTACCAAGCGCTACCATTGGTGAGCTGGATGGCGCTCGGGTCCTGGAGTCCATGGGTGGATGGATCATAAGGAACACAGCCAGCTCGAGTGCCGGGGTGAGGTTTGGTGCAGAGCTGCTGTGGTGTGGCGGCTCAGGGTAGGAGTATGCGGGGACAGGCTCCGGAGATGGGATCGTTTCTCTTCCTTCCCTTCACAGGCATACCCCTCCCTGGTCCCCTCCCTGCAATTTGTCCTGAAGGAAGCATCTGCTGTGCCCTGGTTGAGCTGTGTGCCAGCCTCTTGGGATCCCTGGGCACGACTTGGCTCAGTCCTGGTCAGCCTGAAATGACAGTGTGCCTCCTCCTGTCCTGTGTCCCTAGTCCTGCTTGTCCTCTTTGTCCCCTCCCTGCCTTTTCTGGGAATGTTTCCTGGCTCCCAGCAGGCCTGACCTCACTGGCCCTAGGGCTCAGGTAACACTCCCCATGGCACTATGGGCAGGCAGGACAAGGTCTGCAGCCTTCGAGCTGTGCCTGGGGACGGTGGGAGTAGACACTGGTGACGTGGGGCATTCTAGTTTACAGAACCTCGAGGGCTTTACAGATCCTGGAACTCACAGAAAAAAGCTGGGGTGAAAACTCAGAGGCATACTGTGAAAGAGGGGAAGGGGAGAAGGTGGGGTCACCGCTGGGGACACGTTGCTCCCTGAGCATACAGCATTTCTCTTTTGCTCTTGCTTTACACTTTGGTGAGCACCTTCTGAAGTTCTACACTGTTCGGAGGATAGAGACCCTTCACTTGGTGGTTTTCTCATCTGCCATCATGTTTACTGTTTTATTGGATTTCTGACAATGTTTGTTGTCCTGTGGGAATTGGGGTTATTATACTGAGACTCTGGGAAGGCATGTTATAACATTATGTTCCTGCAAGATTTAAGCCAAGCCCCTCCAGCATCACCATGACCTGTGCAGTCCCACCCCTTCACTCCCCTGGGCCACCACAAGAACACACACTCTGTGTTAGGAATTACCCACCTCACAGCCTTGCAGGCCCCTTCTGTACTCAGTTATTCTGGTTTCTGGGGCCGGAGCTGGGGCACAGGACTCAGGACATGTGTTCATACTGTTGTCATGGCCCAGGAAGCTTTCCTGTTCGGACCTGTCGGTTCTGCCCTGATTGACGGTTTATGCCAGGGTTAAATTGGTTTCTCTGTGGAGCCAGGCATTGTGCCCTGCCCCTGTCCTGCTCTCCTGTCCATGAACCTAGCGTGAATACCCAGGGAGTTGCTTATTCCCCCTGGGGTTTCTCAGCACACAGCCAGCCCAGTGTCAGAAACCCCGTGTCCCTCGTGCTGGCTCGCTGGCCTGCCCTCGTTCTGGCCTGCGGACAGCATGAAGTCCAGTGGACCTCCAGCCTCCACTGCCCACAGCTGGGCTCAGGATGAGCCCCCACCTCCCAGGCCACCTCTCACGGCTCTGCCTGTATGGCTCCCAGACCCAGCCCTGACCTGGGGCCCAAGGGAGTCACCATCCTCTCTGTGTCTCAGCACTAAGTCTCTCCCGCTGCCCTAATGGAAGCTGCGTGATGCAGTCCTCACTGGGCATGTGCCTTCTCTCTGTTTCCTGGGGACCATCCAGTAACCATGGCAACCTTGCCTACTGGGCCTGGGCTCTTCTAGCCTCAGTGTGTTCCCTTTCCGGGTACGGCAATGCCGACCTAGAACGCCAGTCCTGCCTGGAACCCTGCCTGGAGCCCTGCACCCACCTGCAGACATTCCTGGTGTGGCCCTGCTCTGAGTGGCCCCCGCCTCACGCTCGTCCCCTGCAACCCCTTTTCCCCACAGCAGCCAAAGACCTTTTGACACACTAATTAGCTCAGGCCTCCCCCTGCCTCGGTGGCTTCTGTTGTGCTCACAATGAAATACATGTGGCTTTTGCTGGTATCTGCCATCTGTCCACTTCTCTGACCTGATTTCTGCCCATCCGCGTCCCTCTGCGTGGGATGCTCTTTCCCCAGCTCTCACGAGGCTGCTCCCTTCCTCATCACTCCTTTCCCGTGGAGCTTGTCGCTGGCTGCCTCTCTCATGAGCTCCAGCCCAAGCTCTTTCTCAACACCTGCCCACGTTTCGTGCCAGCACTTACTGCATCTGAAAGTATCTTTTTAAAATAATTGTGGTAAAATACACCTAATGTAAAATTTACCATTTTACCCACTTTAAAGTGTGCAATTCAGGGGCGTTTAAAATTATATGTTCAAAGTGTTGTTCATCATCACCACTGTCTAGTGCAGAACAATTTCCTCACCCCAGAAGGAATCCCCATATCCCTTAACAGTCACTCTCTCTCTCCGCCTCCCCTCAGCCCCTGACAACCACGCATCTGCCCTCTGACTCTATGGATCTGCTCCTCCCCCTCTTCCCCTCCCACCGCCCTAATGGAAACTCCCCCATCTCCCCACTTCCCTCTCCTTTCATGTATCTGTTTGCTTGTTTATGGTCTTTCTCCTCCATTAGCCTAAAAGTACCATGATGCCATGGACATCGCTAAGTTTCTATCCTGACCTCCAGAACAGAGCCTAGGGGTAGGGTTGGTGCGTGCCTGGGTCAGTAGCACCTAAGACCCTTGCATGTGTGCTGTGCTAGAGGGGCTTGATTGAAGAGACAGGTGTTAAAGGATTTCTTTTGTGAGTGAACGGCTGTGTGCTGCACAATGAGACTCCTCCTAGACCTTTAAATTGTTCAGTAAAAGTATCAAAAAATCACAATATAACTATGCTTTGGGATTTGTTGTAGAAGCTGATATATTAGGTCATTAAATATGAAATGTCCGATTTCGAATTGAAAGTTTAGTTTATTATATCTCAAACAAGAAGCAGTACAATTAATCAAAGTACGCACCTAAATTATCGACCCAGTTTTGCCACCTTAACGGTAGCTCGTTTATGCCAGCAGCGAAGAAGCCTGGAGAGCAAGTGGTGATGAAATCATGAAAGGCGTTTTCTACAGCTTGTTGAGAATTGAATATTTTTCCTTGCAAGAAGCGGGCCAAAGCCTGGAAGAAGTGGTAGTCAGTTGGTGCAAGGTCTGGTGAATACGGTGGATGACAGAGAGTTTCTAAGTCCAGCCTCTGTGGTTTGAGCAGTGTTGTTTGGGCGACATGTGGTCGAGCATTGTCTTGCAAGAGGATTGGCCTGTCTCTATTGACCAATCTCGGCTGCTTAATCACAAGCATCCTCATCATTTCGTCCAATTGGTTGCAGTAGACATCTGCTGTCATTGATTGACCAGGTTTCATGAAGCTGTAGTGGATAATACCAGCGCTGGAACCCCAAACAGACACCATTAGCTTTTTTTCATGAATATTTAGTTTTGGACTGTGTTTCGGCACTTCATCTTTATCCAACCATGTGCCAAATGCTTGCTATTGTCAAAAAGAATCCATTTTTTCATCACAGGTAACAATATGGTGTAGAAATGTTTTGCCTTTATGTCAGGACAGCAAAGAAAGGCAAGTTTCAAGACAATTTCTCTTCTGTCACTCATGTAATTCATGCGGAACCCATCTATCCAGCTTCTTTACCTTGCCTATTTATTTCAAATGGTCCAATATTGTTGGAATAGTAATGTCAAACCTTGCTGCTAATTCACACATAGGTTGAGATGGATTCGCTTCCACTACAGCTTTCAGCTCATCATTATCCACCTTGGTCTCAGGTCACCCACATGGCTCACTTTCAGGATTAAAATCATTAGAATAGAACTTCCCAAACCATCTATGTACTGTACATTCATTAGCCACATCCTTCCCAACACTTTGTGGATATTTCGAGCTGTCTGTGCTGCATTAGTTCCATGACAGATCTCATATTAGAAAATAACGTGAATATTTAACTTATCCGTGGTTTCGCAAAAATTTCTCTTAAAAAAAATTTGAAAGATAATCACAAGCCAAACTGTGTGTTTGAAAGAATGAGGACGTAAATTCACAATAAAAATAAAACAAGAAGTGTCAAAGTGAAATGTCAGATATAAACTGTCAAACATAGTACTTAAGGAAATTGGACATTTCATACTTAATATTCTATTGCAATAATATACGTCTGAGCAATGACAATTCTGTCACTTTTTCACTCATAACTCATTCTATTTTCTTTTTTTTTCTTTTTTCTTTTGGAGACAGGGTCTCGCTGTGTTGTCCAGGCTGGAGTGCAGTGGCATCATCATAGCTCACTGCAGCCTCCAACTCCTGGGCTCAAGCGAGCCTCCCGCCTCAGCCTCCTTAGTAATTGGGACTACAGGTGCGTGCCACCACTCCCAGCTAATTAACAACATTTTTTTTCTAGAGACAGAGTCTCGCTGTGTTGCCCAGGCTGATCTCCAACTCCTGGCGCCTTGGCCGCCCAAAGTGCTGGGATTACAGGCCTGAGCCACTGCACCCGGCCTCAAACTCATTATCTGTATCAGGAATGAAACATTATCTACTGAAGATAAGAAACATAAGCATACTTTTATATCTTCTCCATGATTTTGTTGGTGTAATCAAGGATATTAGATCAGATTTTAGATCAATTTTATTTGCATTATTTATTTCATCTTTCAAGATTTATTTTTTATGCTTGTAGTGTAAGTTTCACAATCAAATCATAATAGCAACAATTATTTGGATATTAACTCCACTTTGTACTGGTTTCATTGCTCCCTACGTTGTTTTTCCCTCTGAGGGAAAAGTGATAAATATTTTATTTCCCCTTTGCCCCATTGTACAAGTGATTTGGCCAACCAAGCAGTTACCCTCACTACTAGGATCCTCAGCGAGTTACACCAAAGTCACTGAGCATTGAGGGAAAGTCATGCTTGAAGCTGTCTCCTGCCCCATCCCTATGCTTGCTGTCACAATGGGTTGTTGGGGCATCATTGATTTTGGCATTTTGATTTTCCTCAACCCCCTTCTCCAGTTTTTCTGTTAGTTCCAGCAGTTTTTTGGTTGATTTACTTGGATTATCTAGGAAGCGAGACTGCATGGGACACTGGGGAGCTGGGGGGTGGAAGCTCTGGGTATCTGGGCCATAGCTATTTGCTGCTGTTGCTTATGGCCCCTTTCCTGGTCACTGGGGTCCGCGCTTCTAGGACAGTGCTGGGGTGGGGGAGGAAGGAGTTAGGGAGGTGACTGACAGACTCTCCCCTCCTGTCTGGTTTCTCATAGTGACAGTTCCCCACCAAGAGCGCCCATTCCTTTTGTTAAGAAAACGTTTCCTGTCACCATGCAAATATTCAAGGAACAATTCTGCGGAAGAAGTGTTTGATCTTTTTCAGAGACTATATGGGATGAGAAGAGAAAAGGAGGTGTCTGGGGGTGAGGAAGGGTGTCCAGAGCCCTGTGGAGGACACTAATTAGTGCCAGGAAGACAGTAAGTAAAAAGTCTTCTGTGGCATGGTAATTGGTAAGTTGGGGCTGAGGGGCTGGCTAAGGCAGCAGATGATCAGGGGGGTATTGCCAGCTTCTGAAGGGAGCCCTGAAGTCAGGCAAGAAGAAACGCATGAGAAGTGGATCTGTGGTGACACAGGGCTCTCCACCTGAGCCCAGAGAGGTGCCCTGGCACCTGTCCCCTGTAAGTAGGCCCCCCTCAAAGCTTTGGGGGGTATCTGGTGGGCAAGCAGACCCTGTCCACTCTTCCAGACTTTCCACCTAGGCATGCTCCATTAGCTTATTTTCTGAGGGGCTCCAGGGTGGAAAATAGTGTCATAGATCATTTTTCTACCGTTAGGCTGGTTTGATGCTATTTTCTTTTTCTTTTTTGTCTTTTGAGACAGAGTCTTGCTCTGTTGCCCAGGCTAGGGTACAGTGGCGTCAGCCTAGCTCACAGCAACCTCAAACTCCTGGCCTCAAGGGATCCTCCTGCCTCAGCCTCCAGAGTAGCTGGAACTACAGGTGCACCCACCACGCCCATCTAATTTTTTTTTTCTATTTTTAATAGAGATGGGTTCTCACTCTTGCTCAGGCTGGTCTCAAACTCCTGACCTCAAGCAATCCTCCCGCCTTGGCCTCCCAAAGTGCTGGGAATTACAGGCATGAGCCACTGGGCCCGGCCTGATGCTATTTTCAAAATGCCTATAGCATGGTGGATGGAACCAGCTGGATTTTCATCCTGGTTCCATAGGGGTGACCTTGGAAAGTCACCCGTGCAATGGGAATAACAACCCTTTCCCAGCAGTTGTCGGGAGGATTCAAAAACCTTCTTCGCATGGGAAAGCTTCGGGTACCATACAGGCACGTGAGAGCCAAGTTACACTCATCTCCTTCCTCTCCTGGGTCTGCTGGCAGATCCTCCGGGATTGGTCTGGGTTTCTCCCCGAGTGCTCTACCACCAGCCCTCAGCCAGGGGACCAGCCACATCACTGCCTGGCCAACCTCAGTTTCTCTGGAGTCTCAGCAATGGGGGACAACTTAGTGGGTAGGGCCTTTCTTGTGTGTGTCAAATCATCGCCTCTTGTGTGGTTTGTAAATTTACTTTTACTTTTTGGGATAAATTGGAGGAAATACAGTTTTCTCAGTAAAAGGCCACTCTTGGCCTTGGGAGGCTGATAAGCTTCCCATGGATGAAGTAAAGATGTGACATTGTGATGGGTGTGGGAAGAGCCCAGGGAATTGCTGGGATCTGCTGACAATCTGTGACATGGCCTATGGCCTGGGGTACCCTGGTTGTGGCTGTGTGGCTGGGCATGGGGCCCTCCTGGGCAAAGCATTGGAACAAAGGCTAGGGACCTTTGAGAGCCATGGTGGGACTTGGGTGTGTGTGTGTGTGTGTGTGCGATTGGCATGTGTTCTGCTGGTAGTTTGGGGCATGGAGGGGGGAACTGGGGGCCAGGCCTTTCTACTCCACTCACCTGGACTGTGAGACCCAGTGTGGGCCCACCATGCAGTAGGAGCTCCATCCAGGTCTGTGGCCTTAACCTTGATGGGGCTTTACTCTCTGGCTCTCCAGCCTTCTGTTCTGCCTCGAAATGGCAGCCAGAAAGGTGGGACAGCTGTGTGGGTGAGTGAGCTCCTCAGTGGTGCAGTCTCAGCATCACTGAGATGTGTCACTCTCCCCTGCAGCCCAGACACTTCATCTGTAATGAGCAGGGGGTTACAACTGCCCCCCTCCATGGGTGGTTGTGAGGATTGAATGAGCCACTGTGCAAAGTGCCTGAGGTGTGCCCTGCGTGCATGGCACCAGCTGCAGGCTTCCGGTTCCTTCGCACCCTTCTGCCTTCTTCCTGTTTTCTTCCTGCCTTCCCCAAGCCCAGAGCTGTGGCTCTTAGTGAGGCAGCTCCGTCTACAAAGGGCACCAGGGCCCTCTGCTCCCCATCTCCAGCGCCAGCACTTTCAGAAGCTGCAAAGCCTTGACTCTCCAGGCGGCAGGGAGAGAAGTCAGGGCAGAGGCCGCTGTGAGAGGGTGTGGGGTCACCCATAGTGACCGGTGGTGGTGGTACCTGGTGCCTGGTGGGCATGGGTGTCCCTCGGGGTGAGGGTGCAGTTTTTGTGGCTGTGGAGAAAGATTAACCTCATGTAGGGCCCTTAATTATCAGCTCTGAGCATTCTATATCCACAAGGAAAGAACGAGCAGCCTTGGTCAGCTGAGGGCATTTGGTAGGAGCAGCCCAAAGGGGTCCCCAGAGCAGGGGCTCAGGTTCTGGAAACTAAGGAGCAAGGGTCAGGCACAGCAAGGCCTAAGAGTGCTGCATTCTCTGGAATGAAGGGGAATTCATGAGGTGGAGCACCTGTCTGGCCTGTGCTAGATTCTTTAGGGTCATCAGCTTATCTGACCCCATGAGTGACCTGGAAAATGCACTCTTACGTATTTTGTAAAATCTAAGAGTGCTTGGTTGAAAGACACACTATTGTTTCATGTCTACTAAGAAAGCTGTAAACTAAACTATGATATACTAATGATTGTGAGCTGCCTAGGCTTAATCTCTCCCCCCTTTTCTCAGGATGCTCCTGTCTGCCACCTCCCTGCTTCCCCTTCCAGCCTGGAGGCCTGTAGGGCAGGTCCTGAGAAAGGCCTCCAGCTGGCTGTCTCCGGCTCCCTGTAACCCGACCCCAGGTCTCACTCTAGCTCAGAGCAGCTGGGCTGCAGTAACAGGTTGCAGGGCTGCCTGTCCCTCTGCTATCATTACGGCTAGCATTACTGCTTTCCAGGTTTTTCTCACCTAAGAACTAGGAAAGCTTCTTATGGTTTTCCCATGTGAAAGCAGATTTTGCGTTAGATTTTGGGGTCTAAATTCCGTGGGTTCTTTTCACACCTCTTTACCCCATGTCTGGTTAGAATTACATAACCCTAGGCCTCAGGGACCATTTGTTTCTATCCTATCATTCCACTGATGTGCTTATTTTCTGGCCACCATGGTTGGGTTCTCACACGCAAACCCTGTGAGATGCTAAAGATTTAGGACATCTTGTCCCTGCCCCCAGGACATGTGCAGCTCCCCCCTTTTTTTTTAGAGACAGAGCCTGGCTCTGTTGCCTGGGCTAGGGTGCCCTGGTGTCAGCCTAGCTCACAGCAACCTCAAACTCCTGGGCTCAAGCGATCCTCCTGCCTCAGCCTCCCGAGTAGCTGGGACTACAGGCGTGTACCACCACTCCAGGCTAAATTTTCTGTTCTTAGTAGAGACGGGGTCTTGCTCTTGCTCTGGCTGGTCTCGAACTCCTGAGCTCAAGTGATCCTCCTGCCTCGGCCTCCCAGAGTGCTAGGATTACAGGTGTGAGCCACTGTGTCTGGCCCAGCCCCCTCATTTTATAGATTAAGTGGTTTGTGTCCCTGAGCTGATAAGGAACAGAACTAATGCTCGGGTCCAGAGCTCCTCACTGGCATGTTGATTCTGCTGTGCTGTCTCTGTACTGAAGGAATTACAGACAGGGACTTGGGGTTGGAGGTAAGGTGTTGTGGATTTCCCAATTACAATTACACCAAGTTCCAACACACATGGGACACTATGGCCCTGGTGGAAGAGCTTCTTGGTCTTCTTGGGTTTGTCCTTGTTCTTGCAAGAGAGGGTTCAGGCTTCACAGGTGATGTGACCTTGAGCTGGGGAAGCCATTTCACAATTACAGGGTTGGAGAGAGTAATGGGAGGGTGGCTTAGTGTGCCCAGCCCCATGTGTGCATTGCTCATGTGCAGCAAAGGCAGTACGGAATACAACATAGAGCAGCCTGGCACTGTTGACAGTGGACCTTACACCTGCATCGTGCTGGGCTTTTGCCTTCTTTATGCCAAAGGCAGTTTGTATGATGGTCAGAGTGCCCAGAGTGCCTGGGTTCAGCTTTTGGCTGCCCGCTCCCTAACTGTGGCTGTTTTCCACGTATTAATTTGACTTTGGCAAGATACTCTTGCCTCCTTGAACCTCAGTTTCCTCTTCCATAAACTGGAGATGATGATAATAGGACCTATATCCCAGATTTGTGGGAGATGAAATGGGATGGTCCCAGTGAAGCCTGGTATATTGTAAGTACTTGATAAACATTAGCATAGCACATTCTTCGAGTTCCTAGAGGAGTTCTTTTCTGTTTTTTCCAGAAGACAAAACTGCACAGCTTAGAACAAAAAGCATCTGTGTTAAAAGAACACACCAGCTGTTGGGGCAGCCACCTCCTAGCAGGATTCTCTGAGAGGTGCCATATCATCAGAATTGGTCCTGCCCTTAGGAGCAGTGCTGTGGGTGTGGAGGGGCAGCGAGCACTTTATCTTGTGGAACACGGTGTCTCCCGGTTCCTTACTGCTCTGAAGTTCTGATTCAATCGCTTTATGATCAGCTAGTATTAGCATACGTATCAGTGCCGGTTCTCCAGAGAAACAGAGCCAATAGGATGTGTGCATGTGTGTTTATATGATTTATTTTAATTTATTTTAAGGAATTGGCTCATGGGATTGTGGGGGCTGGCAAGTCCAAAATCTGTAGGGCAGATGAGCAGGCTGGAAACTCAAGCAGGATTTCTAAGTTATAGTCTTGAGGCAGGATTTATTCTTCTTGGGGAAACCTATCTTTTGTTCTTAAGGCTTTTAACTGATTGCATGAGGTCCTTCCACACTATGGAGGGTAATCTGCTTTACTTAAAGTCAACTGATTGTAAAAGTTGATCACATCTACATCATACCTTCATGGTAAAACCTAGACTAGAGTTTGATCAAACAATTGGGTGCCATAGCCTAGCCATGTCAACACATAAAATTCATCATTACAGCATGTAATTAATTCCACCCACGTGTAGTAAGCACCTACTGTGTGCAGTGTGCATCTACTGTGAGAGACGCCAGGGGTCTGCTCAGCAGATGCCTACCATCCAGCTAGGTGGCTAGGCTTCTCAGTAAGGATGTCTTTTAGTAGAATCCAAGAATAGCAAGTCTGGTCTGGAAGCAGAAAGCTGTTTGCAGCCAGAGTTGTTTCTCTCCTCTTGTGTTCATACTTCTTTCTGTACACTTGCTTCTGCAGACCAGCTTCTGATGCTGTTCATTGGCAAACATAGCCCCCTAGCCCATCCCAGGTCTGAATCCGTGTGGTTTTCCATCTCCAAGACCCATCATCATCAAATGACCCCCACCTTTTTTTGTCTCTCAGTTTAGATTCAGTGGGAGTCTGACTGGCCCTGCTCCAGTCCCCATCTGTGAGCAAAGAGGCTGGGGTTATGGGGACGGTGGGGCTACTGCCTTTCCGAGTTATGAGCATGGAAGGCACAGCTAGGAGGGAAGTTGGATGTAGTGGGTAAGTTGATAATATCTCTGCTGAGGATGGACCATCTTGTTCTGGTTGGCCTGGAATTTTCCCAGTCTTAAAACGGAAAGTCCTGCATCTCGGGAACTCCCTCAGTTCCAGACAAAGTGGGACTGTTGGTCACCCTATCTTTGCTATATTAAACACACTCATGTGAAAACTTCAGAAGAAAAAACAGGTTTAAGGAACAGGAGAGTTGGTGTCTTGTAAATGCAGAGGAGGACTCAATGAGAAGGAAAAGCTTCCTGGGCCGTTTCTGGATGCAGTGACCCTGCAGCTGGGTTTTGAAAGACCAGGGCCAGGCCCAGTGGCTCACACCTGTAATCCTAGCACTCGGGGAGGCCCAGGCAGGAGGATTGCTCAGGCCAGGAGTTTGAGACCAGCCTGAGCAACAGCAAGACCCTGTCTCTACCAAATATAGAAAAATTAGCTGGGCATGGTGGTGCTCACCTGTAGTCCCAGCTACTCGGGAGGCTGTGGCAGGAGGATCACTTGAGCCCAGGAGGTGGAGGTTACAGTGAGCTATGATGATGCCACTGCACTCTACCCAGGGTGACAGAGTGAGACTCTGTCTCAGAAAAAAAGAAAGAAAGATAGAAAGAAAGAAGACAATGTGGTCGACATTTATGGCTTGGGCTTCTCAGCATTTTCAAGTGGAAAGTGCCTTTCTATTTGTAAAGAAATCTGAATATATATACATATATTACCTTTCTCACTCCTTGACAGCTAGAATGTGGACAAAGTAAGAGTCAATTTTTTTTGCATATGAATGTCTAATTTTTTTCAGTAGCATTTGTTAAAAAAAATCCTTTGTCCATTGCATTACCTTGGTGCTATTGTTGAAAAGCATCTGGACTCTCTATACTGTTTCATTGAGGTATATGTCTACCCTTACACAAATACCACATTGGCTGTAGCTTTACAGTAAATCTTGAAACTGTAGCTTTGTAGTAAATCTTCAAACCAAATTGTGCGAGTCATTCAACTTTGCTCTTTTTCAACGTTGTTTTGGCTGTTCTAGATCCTTCCCTTTTCCACATAAGTTTTAGAATCAGCTTGTCAATTTCTATAACGTGCTTGCTGGGAATTTTAGGTTATATTGAATCTATAGATCAATTTGGGGTGATCAATTAACACATTTTGTTAATATCTCTTAGTATTTCATATCTTTTAATGCTACTGTAAATGGCATTTTAAAATTTAACTTTTAATTGTTGCTAAAATATAGAAATACAATGGATTTTGTGTATTGACCTTATACCTTGTGACCTTGCTAAAATCACTTATTAGTTTGAATAGCTATATTTGTAGATTCTTTGAGATTTTATATGTAAATGATCATGTCATGCAAATATAGACAAATTTATTTTTTTCTTTTCAATGTGTATAGCTTTTATTTCTTTTTCTTGCCTTATTGCACTGGGTAGGATCTTCAGTCCAATGTTAAATAGATGTGGTAGGAACAGACAACCTTGCCTTGTTCCCAATCTTAGGGGGAAGTATTCAATTTTTGATCATTAAATATCGATGTTAACTGTAGGTTTTTCATAGGTGCATTTTATCAGAGAGAGGAAAGTCTCACTCTAGTATTTCTAGTTTGCTGAGAATTTTTACTGGGAATGGGTATTGGATTTGTCAAATGTTTTTCTGTAACTATTGAGTGATCATAATTTTTTCTTTTTTAGTGTGCTGATATGATAAGTTATTTTGATTAATTTTCAAATGTTGAACCCACCCTGAATTCCTGTGATAAACCATATATGGTCATGATACATTATCCTTTTTATATATTTCTGAATTCAATTTGCTAATAGTTTATTAAGATTTTTTAAAATCTGTGTTTGTGAGAGAGAATGGTCTGTAGTTTTCTTGAAATGTCTTTAGTTTAATATCAGAATAATGTTGACCTAAAAAAAATGAGATGGAATATATTCTTTCCTCTTCCATTTTCTGGAATAGTTCATGTAGAATTGGTATTATTTCTTCCAAAAATGTTTGATAGAATTCATTAGTAATGTCTTCTGGGCCCAAGCTTTCATCGTGGGCAGCTTTTACACTACAAATACAAATTCTTCAGTGGACACAGAGCTATTCTGGGGGTATATTTCTTCTTTAGTGAGCTTTGCTTTATTTTGCATCTTTCAAGTAATTATTTTATTTTATCTAAGATATCAAATTATTGGTGTAAAGTTCATAAAATTTCCTTATCTGTAAGATCTTTCATGCTTGATATTGGTAAGTTATGTGTTCTCTCTTGTTATCTTGATCAATCTGGTGAGGAAATTTATCAATTTTACTAATGGTTTCAAAAACTAATTTTTGTTTCATATTTTTCTATTGTTTTTCTGTTTTCTATTTCATCAATTTCTGCCATTATCTTTATTATTTCTTTCTTACTTTTGTTTTTACATTTCATTTGTTCTTATTTTCTAGTTTCTTACTGTGAAAGCTTAGACCATTGATTTGAAATGTTTCTTCTTTCTGAACATAAACGTTTGATGCTATAAACTTCCTTCAATGCCATGCTTTAACTACATCACATGGAGTTTTTTGTGTTATATTTCCATTTTTCTTCAGTTAAAATGTTTTCTGATTCACCTAGTGATTTCTTCTTTTATCCATGGGCTATTAGAATTGCATTGCTTAATTTCTAATATTTGAAGGGTTTTTGTTTTAGATATCCTTCTCTTAATGATTTATAGATTGATTCCATTGTGGTCAGAGAATATAACATGCATGATTTCAAATGTTTTAGGTTTGCTGAGTTTTTTTTTTTAAATAGCTGAGAATATTATCTGTTTTAGTGAATGTTCTATATGCACTTGAAAAAGAAAGTGCTCAGCTGTCATGTGGACTGTTCTATGAACGTCCGTCCATTAGCTGAAGCTGGTTGATAGTGCTGTTTAGATCTTCTATAGCCTAACTCATTTTTTCCCTACTCATCCTACCAATTACTAGGAGAAACTTTTTTTAAACAAAACAGTTTTATCAAGATATAATTAACATGCCATACAGGTCATGCATTTAAATTGTACAATTCAGTGGTTTTTAGTATACTCACAGATGTGTGAAACCGTCACCACAATTTTAGAATATTTTATCACCACAAAAAAGCCCGTATGCTTTGACTATCATCCCCCAGCTCTCTCTCCCCATTTCCACTCCTGCCCTTAGCAACCAATAACATGCTTTATGTCTCTATAGATTTCCTTATACTGGACTTTCGTATGAATGGAGCCATATAATATATGGATTTCTGGAACTGGCTTCTTGCACTATGCAAAATGTTTTCAAGGTCCATTCATGTTGTAGCATGTATCAGTACTTCATCTCTTTTTATAGCTGAGTAATGTTCTATTGTGTGGCTATACCATATTTTGTTTATTCATTCCTTTGTTAATAGACATTTGAGTTGTTTCCACTTTTTGGGCTTTTATGAATAATACTTCTATAAGCATTCATGTACAAGTTTTTGTGGGTACGTGTTTTGGGTGTATATACCTAGAGGTGGAATTGTTGAGTCATTTGGTAACTCTAATGTTTAATCATTTGAGGAACTGCCACACTATTTTCTAAAGCAGCTGTGCTATTTTACATTCTCACCAGCAGTGTATGATGGTTACCACTTCTTCACATCTTTGTCAACTCTCGTTATTGTCTATCTTTTTGATTAGAGCCGTCCTAGTGGGTGTGGAGTGTTATGTCATTGTGGTTTTGATTTGTAATTCCCTGGTGAGTAATAAAATCAAGCATCTTTTCTTGTGCTTATTGGCCATTTTTTCATATACCTACAGGCCATGTGTATGTCTCCTTTTGAGAAACGTCTTTCAGATCCTTTGCCCATTTTTTAATCAGATTATTTGATTTTTCCTATTGAATTGTTGGAGCTCCTTATATATTCTAGTTATTAATCGCTTGTCAGATGGGTAGTTTGCAAATATTTTCTCCCATTCTGTGGGTTGTCTATTCACTTTGTTGATTGTTTCCTTTGCTGTGCAGAAACTTCTTAGCTTGATGTGATCCCATTTGTCCAATTTTGCTTTGGTTGCCTGTGCTTTGGGGTATTACCCAAGAAGTCCTTGCCCAGACCAATGTCCTGAAGTGTTTCTGCAATGTTTTCGTTTAGTAGTTTCATAGTTTCAGGTCGTAGACTTAAGTCTTTAATCCATTTTGATTTGATTGTTCTATATTGTGAGAGATAAGGGTCTAGTTTCATTCTTCTGCATATGGATATCCAGTTTTCCCAGCACCATTTATTGAAGAGACTGTCCTTTCCCCAATGTATGTTCTTGGCAACTTTGTCAAAGATAAGTTCACCATGATGTGTGGATTTATTTCTGGGTTCTTTATTCTGTCCCATTGGTCTATGTGTCTATTTTTATTCCAGTACCATGCTATTTTGTTTAGTTGTATAATTTCAAGTCAAGAAATGTGATTCCTCCAATTTTGTTCTTTTTGCTCAGGATGGCATCTGGGTCTTTTTTGGTTCAGATAAATTTTAGGTTTATTTGTTCTATTCCTGTGAAGAATGTCATTGGTATTTTTGATGGGATTGCATTGAATCTGTGGATTGCTTTGGGTAGTATGGACATTTTAACAATATTGATTTTTCCATCCATGAGCATGGGCTATCTTTCCATTTTTTGTGTCCTCTTCAATTTCTGTCATCAATGTTTTATAGTTTTCATTTTAGAGATCTTTCACTTCTTTGGTTAAGTTTATTCCTAGGTATTTTGTTTTATTTGTAGCTATTGTAAATTGGATTACTTTCTTGGTTTCTTTTTCAGATTGTTTACTGTTGGCACATGAAAATGCTACTGATTTTTGTATGTTGATTTTGTATCCTACAACTTTACTGAATTTGTTTGTCAGTTCTAATAGTTTTTTTTGTGGAGTCTTTAGGTTTGTCTAGATATAAGATCACATCATCTGCAAATGACTTCTTTCCTTCCAATTTGGATGCCCTTTCTTTCTTTCTCTTGTCTGATTGCTCTAGCTAGAACTTCCAGTACTACATTGAATAACAGTGGTGAAAGTGGGCATCTTTGTCTTGTTCCAGATCTTAGAGGAAAAGCTTTCAGTTTTTCCCCATGCAATATGATACTAGCTGTGAGTCTGTCATATACAGCTTTTATCACGTTAAGGTCATTTCCTTCTGTACCCAGTTTTTAAAGTGTTTTTATCATGAAGGGATGTTGAATTTTATCAAGTGATTTTTCAGCATCAGGTGAAATGATCATATGGTTTTTTCCTTTGTTTTGTTGATATGATGTATCACATTGATTGATTTGTGTATGTTGAACCATCCTTGCATCTCTGGTATGAATCTCACTTGATCATGATGAATAATCTTTTTAATGTTTTGTTGAATTTGGTTTGCTTGTATTTTGTTGATGATTTTTGCATTTATGTTCATCAGAGATATTGGCCTATAGTTTTTTTTCTTTTTCTTTCTTTTTTTTTTTTGTTGTGTCTTTGTCTGGTTTGGTATCAGGGTGATACAGGCCTCATAGAATGAGTTTGGGAGTATTCCCTCCTCCCCAACTTTTTGGAATAGTTTAAATAGGATTGGTATTAATTCTGCTTTGAATGCTTGGTAGAATTCAGCAGTGAAGCTATTAGGTCCTGGGTTTTTCTTTGATGGGAGACTTTTTATTACTGCTTCTATCTCATTACTTATTACTGGTTTATTCAAGCTTTGGATTAATTCCTGGTTTAATCTTGGTAGGTTGTGTGTGTCTAGGAATTTATCTATTTCTTCTAGGTTTTCCAATTTATTGGCATATAGTTGCTCATAGTAGTCTCTAATAATCCTTTGAATTTCTACAATATCAGTTATAATGTCTCCTTTTTCATCTCCAGTTTTATTTATTTGGGTCTTCTCTCGTTTTCTTAGTCTGGCTAAAGGTGTGTCAATTTTGTATTTTGTTTATGTTTTCAAAAAAACGACTTTTTGTTTCATTGATCTTTTGTATTACATTTTTGGTTTCAATTTGATTTATTTCCGCTGTGATCTTTATTATTTCTTTTTCTCTACTAATTTTGGGTTTGGTTTTTTCTTGATTTTCTAGTTCTTTGAGATGCATTGTTAGGTTATTTATTTGAAGCTTTTCTATCTTTCTGATGTAGGCAATTATTGGTATAAACTTTCCTCTTATTACTGCTTTGGCTGTATTCCACAGGTTTTGATATGTTGTGTTTTCATTTTCATTTGTTTTAAGAAATTTTTAAGTTTCCTCTTTAATTCCTTCATTGATCCACTGGTCATTCAGGAGCACATTGTTTTAATTTCCATGTGTTTTTATGTTTTTCAATGTTCCTTTTATAATTGATTTCTAGTTTTATTCCATTGTAGTCAGAGAAAACACTTGATCTGAATTCAATTTTTTTGAATTTTTTAAGACTTGTTTTGTGGTCTAACATATGGTCTATCCTTGAGAATTATCCATGAGCTGAGAAGAACATGTATTCTGCAGCTGTTGGAAGACATGTTCTGTAAATATCTATTGGTTCCATTTGGCCTATAATGCAGATTAAGTTCAATGTTTCTTTGTTGTTTTTCTGTCTGAATGATCTGTCCAATGCTGAAAGCAGAGTGTTAAGTTCTTCAGTGATTATTATATTGGGGTCTAGCTCTCTCTTTAGCTCTGATAATACTTGTTTTATATTTCTGGGTGCTCCATTGTGGGTGCATATGTATTTAGAATTGTGATATCCTTTTGCTGAATTGACCCTTTTATCATTATAGAATGATCTTCTTGGTCTCTTTTTACAGTTTTTGACTTGGAATCTATTTTATCTAATAGAAGTATAGCTACTCCTGCTCTTTTTTGTTTCCATTTGCATGGAATATCTTCTTTCATCCCTTTATTTCAGTCTATTTGTCTTTATAGGTGAAATAGGTTTTTTGTAGACAGCATATAGTTGGGCCTTGTTTCTTTTATCCATTCAGTCACTCTATGTCTTTTGATTGGAGCATTTAGTCCATTCACATTCAACATTATTATTGATAGGTAAGGACTTATTACTGCCACATTGTTATATGATTTCTGGTTGTTTTGTGGTCTTTTCTTCTTCCCTCTTTTCTTCTTGTCTTCATTTGTTAAAAGTGATTTTATCTGGTAGTGTGTTTTAATTTCTTGCCTTTCATTTTTGGTGTCTCTGTGGCAGGTTTTTTGATTTAAGGTTACCATGAGGCTTGCAAAAAATAGTTTATAACCAATTATTTTAAACCTGTGACAACTTTACTCTGCTTACAAACAAACAAATAAACATGCAAAGCAAAATATAAAAGAAATTATACACTTTAACTCCACCCCCATTTTAACTTTTTATTGTTTCCAGTTATATCTTTTTATACTATTTCTCAAAAAGTTATTGTAGTTATTACTTTTTGTAGGATTGTCTTTTAGTCTTCCTACTCAAGATATATGTGGTCTATACACTGCAATGACAGTGACAGAGTATTCTGTATTTGTATACTTACTGTTACCAGTGAGATTTATACCTTCAGATAATTCCTTATTGTTCATTAATGTCCTTTTCTTTCATATTGAAAACTAATTTTAGCGTTTCTTGTGGGACAGGTGTGGTGTTAATGAAACCCCTCAGCTTTTGTTTTTCTGGGAAAGTCATTATTTCTCCTTAATGTTTGAAGGATATTTTTGCAGGATATAATATTCTAGAGTTAAGGTTTTTCTTCCTTCAGCACTTTGAGTATGTCATGACACTTTCTTCTGGCCTGTAAGGTTTCTACTGTGAAGTCTGCTGCCAGATGTATTGGGGCTACTTTATACGTTATTATTTTCTTTTTTCTTGCTTCCCTTAGGACCTTTTCTTTATCTGTGACATTTGGGGGCTTGATTATTATATGCCTTGAGGTAGTCTTATTTGGGTTAAATCTGCTTGGTGTTCTATGACCTTCTCATATCTGAATATTGATATCTTTCTCTAGGTTTGGAAAGTTCCCTGTTATTATTTCTTTGAATAAACTGTCTACCCCAATCTTTCTCTCTACCTCCTCTTTAAGGCCAATAACTCTTAGATTTGCCCTTTTGAGGCTATTTTTAGATCTTGTAGGCATGCTTCATTTTAAAAAATTTTGTTTTTATTTTTTTCTTCTGACTGTGTATTTTCAAATACCTTGTCTTTGAGCTCACTAATTCTCTCTTCTGCTTGATCAGTTCTGCTGTTGAGAGACTCTGATGCATTTTTTCAGTTTGTCAATTGAATTTTTCAGCTCCAGAATTTTTTCTTGATTTTTAAAAATTATTTCAATCTCTTTGTTAAATTTCTGTGATAGGTTTCTGAATTCCTTCTCTGTGTTGTCTTGAAGTTCACTGAACTTTTTCAGGACAGTTGTTTTGAATTCTTTGTCTGAAAGGTCACATGTCTCTACCACTCTGGGATCGGTCACTGGTGCTTTATTTACTTCATTTGGTGAGGTCATGTCTTCCTGAAAATTCCTGATGCTTGTGGATGTTTGTCAATGTCTGGGCATTGAAGAGTTAGGTATTTATTTTAATCTTCATTGTCTGGGTTTGTTTGAACAAGTCCTTCTTGAAAATCTTTCTAGATATTCAAAGGGAATTGAGTGTTGTGGTTTATTAAGTCTTTGGTCACTGTAGCCATATCAGCACTTGTGGTACCCCAAACCTGGTCGGTAATGCTGTGACTCTTGCAGACTCCTGGTGGTACCACCTTGGTGGACTTGGGTAAGATATGGGAGAATTCCCTGTATTACCAGGCAAAGTCTCTCACTCTTCCCTCACTTTCTGTGCTGGGCTGCTGGAGTTGGGGGAGGAGTGATGTGGACACTCCCTTGTGGCCATTGCAGCTGGGACTGTACCAGGTCATACCTGAAGCCAGCCCAGTCTCATCCAAAGCCCATGGTGACTGTTGCCTGGCTACTTCTGATGTTTATTCAAAGCCCAAGGGCTCTTTAGTTAGCAGGTGGTGAATGCTGCCAGGACAGGGTCATTGTCTTCAGGGCAGCCTGTTCACTTCTGGCCCAGGGTGGATCTAGAAATGCTGTCCAGGAACTAAGGCCTGACCAAAGGCTTCAGGAGTGTGCTTGGTACTTTATTTTCCTGTGGGTGAGCTGGTACCCAAGTTGCAAAACAAAGTCCTCTGAACTCTTCCCTTTCCTTTCCCCAGGTGGAAGAAGACTCTCCCTGAGCTGTGTTGCCTGGAGTTGGGGGAGGGTGACATAGGCACTGGCTTGGCCACCACTGCTGGTGTCTCACTGGGTCACATGCACCCCAAGTCCACTGGCTCCGAGCCAGCACAGCCACAGGAATTGCCCAAGGACTGTAGCCTTTGTAGCCTGACTGCCTTACACATTTATTCCAGGACCCAGGCCGATTTTTGTTAGCCAGTGGTGGTGTTAGCCAGAATTCAGGTTTTGGGGTAGAGGATTTCTCTCTGGCCAGGCTGGTCTAAATACTCCCTCCGTGGGTGCCAGCAGAATTCTGCCCTGTGCCGTGTTCCCCTGTCACAGGGCAGCCCTTAGTTCCAATGCAAAGTCCCACAGTTACTTCACTGTCCCTCTGCTGCGCACACAGATTCTCTCTCTACTTGGCACTCTGGTGCGGCACTGCCAGGGGATAGGGGAGGGGGGGCATAGGCAATGCAAGACTCTTTTCTGACCTCTTCAGTGTCTCTTTCCTTGATACAATGTTAAAGCCAGGTACTGTGATTGCTCACCTGATTTTTGGTTCTTCTGAAGGTGTTTCCTCGTGTGGATAGTTGTTGAATTTGGTGTTCATGCCCAGGGACGATTGCTGGAGGTTTCTATTTGGACATCTTCCTCTGCTCCACTCTCCATCTCCCTGTTTCTATCAGTCATAATTAAACCTGTGTTTCTTTATTACTATATTGCTTTTAACATACTAAAAAAATAACAGTGCCTTCCTAGATATATCTGGAGAATTAATGCTGACTTGTGCAATAGATAACCCTGAAATTTCAGTAGATTAATACAGTGAAGGTTTACTGCTTGACTACATCACAATTTGGTATGGGTGTGTAGCTCTTCTGTGTGGCTTGTTTTCAAACACTGACTCACGGGTCAGGCTGCTTTTTTCTTGGAATTCCACCATCTTGGAGTCATTTATTTCCAGCTGTGTGGACAAGACAGAAAATATGGAAAAGGCACAGCAACTGCTAACAGCCTTAGCCTGAAAGTGACACAAATCACTCCCCGTGACATTCCATAGACCAAATTCTGTCATATGGTCCCATGGAACTGAAGGGAAGCCGAAGAATATAGTCATCTGTGGGCTCAGGAAGAGAAATGGGGTGTTGGACATAGCATTGCCACTGTCATAAACTGTCATTCTGGCCATGCACACATTTCATTCTGCTCCATATAAAATACATTCACCACCTCCTTAAAGGGGAGGCCTTCAGGTCCTCATCCAGCTCAAAGTCCAGTTTCCGGGGTTCTGAATGTGCTGAGAAGACATGTCACCTAAACACCCTTTCCCTTAAGACACAACATATGGGGCTGGAGCAGGGTCACAATATCCATTGAGGAAACTGTCATTTGAAAAGGGGAGAATGTGAGCACCCCAGTCTCTAGTCTGTTGTGCTCCTGAAGTCCTATGGGTCAGGCCGTGTGACGTCCCCCTGGCCTAGCAGTGAAGGGAATTCCCTGAGTGGACACTGACTGCGCCCTCCAGGGGGCTCGTCCTCGCTGGTTATTCCCGTTGGCCTCATCTGAAGGGAGTGTCGAGGGTCACGCCCTCCTTGGACTGGTCTAGACTTTGAAACCTGCCTCCTGGCCATCGAAGTTGGGTGCCCAAGGGCTGTTTAACTCTTGAATGATCAAAGGTTTTTTGGTCCAGAATCAAACACTTAGGAGGCTTCTGATCTGTCTGCTTCCACGTCCCGGTGACAACACCTGAGATTCTTTCTAGACACATTTCTCACATTGACTTTACTTCTCTGCCTCTTTACCTTCTTCCCCTCTACCTCTTTATCCCCTGGGCACACGCAAGAGCATGGGGGCTGCAGTTCTTGGTCAGTGTTGCTCCCTGCAGCTGGAGGTGGATGGAGCACATTCTCACGGCCACCAAGGAGCTGTGTGCCCTAGGTCACTTTATTCACCTTAGGAGTGGGCTCTGTCATGCAAAACCTTTAAAAATCCCATCTCCTGCAGTTTGAGCCCTAGAAGAAGATGAGATGGTTTTTTCCAATCCTGCAAACTCCCAGGCTTCTGCGTTCTCTCTATTCCCTTTCGTTTCTACTTGCAAAGCACTCAATTCCTTCTTGATTTCATTTCTTTCTCTTAGAACTTGGCCGCATACAGCCACTAGCACCCAACACACACTATTGACATTCTGTTTTCCAACCTCTTCCCTTGGAATGGCATAGTCAGAAACCATGGGGGTCTTCCTTTTAAGTTATAGTGTCTGACATTTCCAATGTTTTGCTGCTGCGTAACATGGATCTCCAGATGCTCAACACCACTCACCACCCAAGTGCTAAGTCAGTGACACGTGGTTTATATTTCTATTTCAGCAGTACCCCACTTTTGGGATAAATTTCCATTTTAGTCATGGTAATCAATGGAATCTGTTGCAATAGGCAAACTGAGAAATCTCATTGGTTGAATATAATGTGGGTTTATTTCTTGCTTGTGTTATAGTCTGTTGCAGGCCAGGGAGACTCAGGGCCCTGGGCTGCTTCAGTTTGCAACTCCACCATCTCCAATTGCTTGTTTCCAGTCAGTGGGCAGGACAGCGAGAGTGCAGACAGGGCTCACCAGCTCCTGTCTCGGCCCAGGCGTGGCACAAGTGGCTTCCTTCAGAGAGTACTACTCACTTGATGTGCTCTGCTGAAGAGCTCAGGAGAGCTTGGGCTTGGACGCCTGCTCCTGCAGGCTGGCTTGGCCATCATGTTGCTCCCTGGAGGGACAGGGAGGGAGAGATAGTCGTGGACCTGCACTCAGGCCAATATCTCTCTGGAATTCTTCTTGTAGATGACAATGTTGTGTAGAGTGATGTGATGGCTGTGTACCGTCGCCCTTACTAATTGGAAATCAAACCTGTTTCTTCTTCCTTCTTTGTTCCTCCTGTTGTGAGACAGCGAGTGACAAGCACATCCAGTGGCTCCTGGGGGCAGACGGCGAGGTCTGGGTCTGGATCATGGGAGAAGGCCCTGGAGACAAGCCCTATGAAGAGATCTCTGAGGAGCTGATTGCAGAGAGGGCACGGCTGCAGGCACAGAGGGAGGCGGAGGAGCTCTGGTGAGGGGTGCCAGGGGGTGCTCGGTGGGGCCAAGCTAAGGACAATTGTTTGTAGGTGGGAGGGAGGAGGGGCCAGTCAGCTGGCTGGCTGTTTTGAGCTCTGCTAAGATCAGGTGACCAAAGCATCAGAGTCTTGCATCAGGTTCAAATCCTGGCTCTGCCAACTCGTAGTTAGCTGATCTGGGACCTCAGTTTTCATATCTGTGGTGTGGGCATCACAACATTATTCCCATATGGATGCAATTTGTGTTCACCGAGACAACACATAACAACATGCTTTTGCTTTTTCCCTCACTGGGTTGTCACAGGGACAGTAGAGCAGTTTGGATTCATGTTTGTTATCAACTTGTCCCTTATCATGTTACCCATGGTTCTCACACACGACGACATTTGAGCCCTGGTGAGGTTTGGAGTCAGACTCCTTTCATAAGCAACTTTTAACATTTTTTTTGCCAAACTTGGAAATCCATGTGATGTTGACTCCAACATTTCCCCCCCAATTTTTTTTTACTCACCCTTGATTTGAAGCTCAACGCCCCCTAATTTTTAATGACAGTGTTTCAGTTGTAAAATTGTAAAAACATGTAAACAGCACTGAAAACTATAAAAATAAAGGACAACCCACATCCACTACCTAAGGTAACCACAGTGAGCATTTAGGTACTGTATACTTTGCAAACTGTTTTATTCAAACATTGAAAAATTGATTAATATAGATCCACAATACTACTTAAGATTGCTATGTAGTACAGATATTATATTACATGAGAAACCCAACTTTTTGGCTTTATTGATGGACATTTGAGTAGTTTACCATTTTGTATGTTATAAAAATCCTCTGATAAGCATTTTTTACATCCATGTTTGTACACTTGAGTGAGAAATGTGATTTCCTAGTCTTATTTTCCTGGCTTCCAGAAAAATTCTGCTCATTTCCACTCTTGTATGTGAGAATGCCTCTTTCTCCCCACCTTTGCCAACGTTGAGTTTTGTTGACCTTCGATATTTGCCATTCTGATAGACCAAGGAAAGATTGCTCATTGTTTTACTTCAAGTTCTGTTGCTAACGTGTTCCTTTAGTTTTTCACACGTGCTTACACCTGTTGGTGTTTTCTTGGAAGGAGACAAAAGGAGGCAGAGATCACCAAGAAGTTCCGGGATGCTCTGGCCAATGAGAAAGCCCGGATCCTGGCGGAGAAGTGGAAGGTGGAGATGGAAGACCGCAAGGCTGCCAAAGTCCTGGAGGAACGGATCCACGAGGAATTCAAGGTGGGCCAGTGCTTGGGGCCCTGTGCACGGCCACCTGGGGCTGAGCTCTGGTTTGGACCTGTCCTTGGCCATTGGTTGGTACTGAACAGAAATCTGGCATGTCTGAGCAGGAAGGAACTTGACACACCACCTGGGCCAGTCCACTTCTTGTGGTACAGATGAGGAAACTGAGGGTCAGACAGGGGAAGAGGCTTGCCAAGACCACATATGGTAGTGGTTGGGGATAGAGTCAGGATCGCAACTCAGGCCTCCTGTATCCCAAACCGTGGGTCCTGAAATGAGGCCTAGAAAGAACTGGGTTTCTGGTCAGACCAGCCTGTGATCCACTTCTAACTCTACTGCTTACTGCTGTGTGACCTTGGGAAGCTTGCTGAACTTCTCTGAGCCTCTATTTTCTTGGTTGTAATATTAGGGTAATAATAACACTCTACTTGGGGTTTTTATGAGGATTCAAGGAGATGATATATACACACTTTCTGGCCTAGAATAGGGAGTTATTGGTCTACCGTCAGGTGCTGGCTAGAACAAATAGTAAGTTTTTCTGGCAACACTGAGCTTTTTCAGGCAGGCATTTTAACGGGAACCTAGAATCATCCTAGGAACGTGGCCTTATGCTGTTAAAAGCCATGCTAGAGTTTGGCCAAGTCTCTTAGTGCAGAGGTTTGGATGGAGTTGTTATGTATGCGAAGAGAGTTCTGCAGTTGTCAGTATATTGATGGCATTTGTCCATTTAAAAAATTTAAAAACCCTTTTTTCCCTACGTGATGATGAGATAGTGAGGACGTTGACCTTTTAAAATCATTTATGTTGCAAATATTTTTCTCAGTGTTGTTTTTTCTTAATTTTGGTTTTAGTATTTTCAGATGTACAGAAGATTAAAATTTTTATTAGCCCTATCTGTCAATCTTTTTTCCTTTATTATTTGTTTCATGCTTAGACAGATCTGTGCCACCACAAGCTTATAAAAATCAACATTGTTTTATATATCTTTCATGATTTTATTTCTCTGCACCTAATTTTCCTGTACTTTGGAGGGTGGTATGATATAGGGCTCTAACTTCATTTTCTTCCAAATGGTTAGCCAGTTGCCCCAGTATTATTTATTGTGTAATCTATCCTCTCCTTTCTCATTGGACTTGCTGCCTTGATTGGATTCTTACTTTTTACTTACTTCTGGGTCTCTCTTTGTGGATTTTTCTCCTCTGATTTATTATTCCTGAGCCAGACTTAATTGTTTAATTATTGTAGCTTTAAAATAAATTTTAACATCTGTTAAGGTAAGAACCCTATCATTACTCTTCATTTCCAAAATGTCCTTGTCTAATCTTCCTCATTTTTTTCTGCTATGGAAACTTTTGAATTATTTTGTCAGTATCCTGCCCACCCCAACAACAAAGACCACAGCCACTTTCACTGAAGTTGGACATTTTTACAATATCGAATCATTGACTCTTCTTGTTCGGAAATGTGGTATGTTTCTCCTGTTATTCAAAGCTTCTTTTTGTCTTTGTTAAGTTTTTTTAACACTGTAAATGCACCGGCCACACAATCCTGAACATTTTCAATAACTTATATATACCTATGTGCTTTTATTTTGGACCTTGGTAAAATTTATTTTCCTTAAATGTGCCACATTTCTTTTTTAGTTAAAAATTACATTTAATATTTTTTGTTGCTATTATGAATGAGATCATCCCCATTATTTTTAAACCTATTGCAATTGCTAGCTATATATTTGTATTATCATTGATCTCCTTATTTAACTTTCTTATGAGTTGTAGTTTTCTTAGGAGAGTCTTTTGAGTTTTTAAGTGAAGCAATATTTATTCCCCAAACATTTTATCTATTTAAAGAAATTTCAAACATGCAGGAAAAGTGAGAGAAAAATAAAAGGAGCACTCACACATTCTCTACTTAAATTCACCAATATTAATATTTTGCCACATTTGCATTCTCTCTTTCTATTTATATACACGCACATATGTACTTTGATGTCGCTGTGGTTTTACTAAACAGTTTGAAAGGAAGTTGCAGACATCACGACACTCTAACCCAGGGGTTAGTAAATTCTTTTCTGTAAAGGTCCAGATAGTAAATACTTTAGGCTTTGGGAGCCATACTGTCTCTGTCACGACTACTCAACTCTGCTGTTGTAGCACAATAGCAGCCACAGACAGTATAGAAATGAAAGGATGTGGCTGTGTTCCAGTAGGACTATAGATGTAGGCCAGATGTGGCCTCGAGCCTTGGTCTGTGGACACCTGATCAAACCCTAAGTAGTTCAGCACGCCTCTCCTATGAGGAAGGACATTTCCCTGCATAGCACAATAATCACTGTCACACCTATTGAACAATAATTTCATAATAATATTTCAAATCCAATCCATAGTGGAGAGGTATTTAGTTTACATTGTTGGATTTTGCATATGATTATTTAAGCCTGCTGGGGAAGAAAAGCAATTGTTTTTATAAATCTCTAACAGTGAGAGTCACCTGTTCCAATTTCTGGCCTCCCTCTTCCCCAGATGGGGGCTGAGTCCCAGATGCTGGAAGGGCAGCTCCACCGAGTTGGGGTTCTACGGCTCAGTTCACAAGGAGATCATGGAGGGATTAAGTTACCAGCAGAGATTTGCTGGTTGATGGTTTTCTTGAGAACCTCAGTGACAGAGGGGGTGAGAAATTGTGGGATGCTCTTGCCAGGGCTCACAGGGGGCCAGTAAGGCCATCTGGCCAGGCCCTAGGTTCACTGAGGGTCTCATACATGGGCTTTGGGTAATATTATGTGATTTTTTTTGTTCAAAAATTAATTTGCTAAATGTGATTGTTTAAACTCTATTAAAATAGTAATCCTGATTGGGTATGTCTTCATTTCTAGGAGCCTCAGACATGTAAGTCACGTCTGAGAGGCCCTGGAGGGGCTCGCTAGGGCAGTGTCTATCAGAAATATCAGATCAAGGACTCCGGAGTTGAACAGTCCAGGTTTATGAGCTGGGATATTTTTTGTTAGATCTGCCTTTTGTTTTCTTGAGGTTCTCATCACAGGAAATAGATAAGAGTCAGCTGAAATATTGTTTCAAAAGATTTCTGTGGTAGATTAAATGTGGTTGGTGGCAAATTCTTTGCCACTCCTTCCTTTGAGAGGTAGGGGTCTATTCCCCTGCCCTTGAGTCTGTACCAGCCTTGTGACTAGCTCTGACTATACAATGCAGTAGAAATGACTCGTGTAACTTTTGAGGACAGGCTATAAGAGATTTACAGCTTCTACTTTCACCTTTCTTGCAATGCTCCCCACGCTTGGAAGCTGTCCCAGAAGAAGCCCTACTACCCTAGACTACCATACTGAAAGGAAGCCCAAGCAACCATACAGAGAGGAAGGGGCTAAGTGGAGGGACACCAAGGGAGGCACCAGACATTGAGTGACAACTTCTTGGTTCTGCCAGCCCATCCCAGTGAATGATCCCAACCAAGTGATTGACCTCAGCTGATACCATGTGGAGTGGAAGAGCCACCCAGCCAAGCCCTGCCTGAATTATCAACCTACAGAATCATAAGCAAATAAAAGTTATCGTTTTAAGCCATTAAATTTTCTGGTAGTTTGTTACTCAGCAATAGATAACCAAAAACAGCTTCACCAAAGGGATTTATGCATTGGGTTAGAGATTAGCTTAGATAACTTTTACTGTGTCTTTCAACACCAAGATTCTAACATTCTGTGGGTCTTGCATGTAGGAACTTACCAACAACCTTCATTTAATACTTTCTTTTTTCTTGAGACTCTAAGGGGAGGTTGTTTGTTGGGGTGGGGAGGAGGGAAGGTGTAAACTCCCTGCTCTCAAAAATCTTGCCCAGTGCCAGAAGAGGGAAAGACAACTCTACAAGCAACCCTAAGTCCCACTACACCAAGGGGTCTATAATGGGGGTCAAAGGGCTACCTCTGGGAGTCTGGGCATGAGCAAAGGCAGGAGAAGGGAAAGGAGATATGTAGAACCATGAATGGTCTGCCAGAGGGAGAGAAAGAAAGCCTACCCACGATGGGTGGAATCAGACATCAACTCGGAAAGGTAGGTTGTGGAGCCCTTAAATGCTAAGTTAAGGGGGTGGACTGTCCTCTGTGGGCAGAGCAGGATCTTGATACAAAGAGGGGCACAAATGGATCAAGTTTTAGGAGCAGAACTGGTGGCGATGATGTGATTCAAGTGATGAAAGCTGTGGGCAGGGAGGCCAGGTGGGAGATTTTTGCAATGGCCAGGGTGTGAAATGATGAGGGGCTAGACAGAGTCTGTGACAGTGGGGAAGGAGAAGAGGGATGGACATAGAGAAAAGGTAGTGGTGAAATCAACAGGGCTTGGCATCGATCAGCTGTGGAGATGAGGGAAAGCAAAGAGCAAACGTGTCAGAGTTCCAGGCCAAGGGAAGTGGGGATGGTGTACCCTCCTGCCATGAGTAGCTGCAGGCTTGCAGGAAGGAGAAGCTGCTAGGCTTGGCTGTGCTGAGGATTTTTAGCCCCAGAGAAGGGAGAGGCTGGAAGAGAGGAAGGAACCTGGGTGGGAAGCCTGGTGCTAGAGGGAGGTGGGTGGGCTCACTTTGGGCAGCTTGTGTTGCGGATACAGACAGCTTCTGCTAATTCCCTAGGTCATAGAAAAGGTAACATTGACAGTTCCTTTTAGAAAATGGGAAAAAAAAATCCCAGAATCTTTGTGTAGGGTTACAGAGGAAACTTTAAGATAGAAGATAGAGACAGCTGGAGACCTGTTTTTTAAAACCATTCTGCTGTGGCTGATGCCATTTGAATGCAATTTGCATGCATATGAAAGTGCTTCTTTAGAAAAAAAGGAGCTCATGAGGCCAGATAAAATTTGCATTTTTTATCCTCCTGCTTTCTTACTCTTAAGACAGCTTCTGGATGCTTCTTCCTCTGCTCATGACCACAGAACATGGCTCAGTAAGGATCCTGCTCTCTCCCTGTCCCTGAGGTCCTGTGACCTTCCTTCTCTACTTCCAAGGTGAATGCTTGAAGAGAAAAAGGCAGTGAAGGGAGAATCCATGATGCAGATGTCCCTGGGCAGGTGGAAGGATTGATCTTGTCCTATCTCTGTTCTACACCTGGGAAGATAACTTGTAATCAACATCATTAGTGTGGAATCCAGCAGACTTTAGTTTTAGGAGCTAGACTTAGCCTGCAGACCTAAAGTTGCAATTTGCATGTCCTTGTTTATGGGAGGCCAGCAAGGAATTTCCTTATGAATGATCTGTAGGGCAGACCTTGTAGGTGCCTGAGGCTTTTTACATTTCTGTGGTCATCAGGCTAATGCCTAATGTTAGTAGCAGCTGTTCACTTGGGGGGGGGGGTGTTGCATGACTCAGCCTCCAGGCTTGACCTTCCTTTATGCATAAGGAGTTGGGGGGTGGTCCTGAGATTTTCATGTCCTGGAAGGTTCAGTCTGTGCCATCTGTACTTGCTCCCCTCCATGGTGCCTGGCCAGCAGCCAGCCTTTCCATTCTACTTGGGCTCTCTTGTCACAATCTCCCATCACATCCTGGGGCCATGTCCAGTAGTCGCTTGTGGCTTCTATGTCCTTACCTTTTGTGGTGTCTCAGCAGCCTTCAGCTCGGTTTACCACTCCCTTTTTCTTGAAATGTTTCTTCTCTTGGCTCTCCCCAGACTCGCTCCTTCCAGGTTTGTATCTTACCCCTTGGCCTTCCTCCCCTTCTCTGGCTCTGACTCTTTCTCTCAACTTCTAAATGGTGGAGTGACCCGACACACTGGTTGCTTTCGCTCAGTGGACTCTGTTTCTCCCCGTGATATCATTGAGTCCCATGGCTGAGCAACATCGTCCTGTCGGTCAGTATCTTCAGCCTGAAGCCCCAGGCTCATGCGTCCTCCTGCTGGCCTCTTGAGGGTGTCATCTTAGACTCATCCAAAATAACATTTTGACTTTTTTTTCACTCCAGCTGCAGGATAATTCTATACTCAAAGATGCCCACATGTTTTGCAACACTGGGGACTTTGCCCTGGTTGTTCCCTCTGCTTGGAAATTTCTTGTCCCTGGTTCTCACTGGGCTACCTCCTGCTTGTTATTCTGGTCTCAGATCATGTCACCCCTTCTGGGAGGTCTTCTGGTCACACAGCCTAAAGGAGCCTCCTAGACTCTGTCACTTACACGGTTTTAATTCTTTGCATGCTATTTATTATTTTGTGATATTTCTTGATTTCTAATTTATTTGTTTAGTGTTTTCCCCCCACTGGGAGGCAAGCTCTGAGAGCGTGGAGACTGCGTCTATCTTGCTCACTGCTATATTCTCAGTGCCTAGAGCAGGGCTGAGTCTCATAGGTGCTCAATAAGTGATTGTTGAACAATTAGAAGAAGCCGCTTACCTTCTTTAGCCCTTAAGTCCCAACTCTTAGAGAATGGGCCATGAGGAAGTTGGAATTTTGTCTACCTTTTAAAAAGGTGATCATTGGATTAAAGAAAAGTCCTCAATCTAAGCCATGTCAGAAGTAACAAAAATCTTGTCATCTTTAAAGTGAGGGATTAAAAATTCACAGTTATTTCCCTTTTCCCCCTGTTGATCCATTAAAATAGTATCAAAGGACTGAAAAAGTTATAAACCATAAGGACGGGAAGACAAGAGAGGAGGGGAGAATAGGCAAGAAGATGTCCAGAGGCGTTTGGAAGCTGGAAGGCCGAGGGCATGTGGTGAGGGTCCAGTGGGGTGCCTGCAGGGAGCAGCTGAGGGCAGCGAGGCAGCTCAGTCATGAACCCCACAAGGCGCAGGACGTGGAGGCACCATATACCGTGAAGGGTAGAGCTGAGAAGGTGGGATTGGCTGCACATTTCTATGTGGAGTGGCTGGACCTGTGTGTCCCCACTTCCCCCTGTTTCTTCCGGACTACTATGTCCCTCCCCCTGGTCAGAAGCAGATGGGAAGTTGCAAGGAGAAGGCTCGGGGCTCAGGGAACCAGGCAGAGCAGCGAAGGCAGGAGAGGGGCAGGTGGGAAATGGGTATTAAGTAAAGGTCTGAACTCTGAATAGCGGGACATGTAGCCAGGTCCCACCGTTTTTTCTTGTTTTTTTGTTTTGGCGAATATTTTTTTGTGGGATCTTTGTCTATATTAAAAAATTGAGCCACAGGAAACCAGCCTGTTAGCACTATTCTGATGACCCAATCTCATGTGATCCTGTGATCAAAATGCTGTTGTGGCCAGCAGGCGTCGTCTGCTTGCTAGGCCACCCTCTTGGAACCAGGGCCCACCCACTGGGCCCCGGGATGACTCTGTGATTGTGAAGCCTGGAGTTCCTTGGGGCATCTGGTCAACCCCTGGCATGGAGGAGAAGGTCAGAGAGCAGCACCCTGAAGGGAAGAAACAGGGACCAGGGCTCACGCAGGACCTGGTGTGGGCATGGGGTACCTTACCTGGACAACACTGCCTACCCCTTACAAAGAAGGCACTTAAAAGCATGGGCTCCCATGAAGTATGGGGCCCAGGCCGGGGACCCTGCTCGCTCGGGGCAGTCTTGCCTGCAGCCCATCTCCCCACCGACTCCTGGAATGTTGGTGGTAAGATATCACTCAGGAAGGATGGAGGAGAAGACACAGCATAGTCTCAGAGCAAGGACCTCTAGATGCTGACATTTGAGGGTCCCTCAACGAAATGGCTGGTTCCTCAGCCGATCACCCTAGAGTGAAGCCCACCTCTCAATGAAGCCCTGAGCACACTCTCTGAGCCTCCTATTCAGATATTTACTTCTCTCTTGAATACAAGCAGACAGTCTGAGGAAAACCTTTCCCAGGAACGACAAGCACCAAATCAAACAAACTTAAAAAAAAACACCCAAACAAAAAAACCACACAACCGCAGAGGAAACAAACCTAAATCAGAGTGAGGGGAAGAAAAAGCTCTAAAATCCTCAGAGAGACAAGTTATTGCATTCATAAAACAAGTGGAAGACACAAGGAAGAGATAGGGACAGCCAAAGAATAAGAAAGCTTGGAAATTACAAATGCAATGGCTGAAATAAAAAATTCAGCAGAAGGTTTGGAAGATAAAGTCAGTGAAATCAAGCAGGAAGTAGAGCAAAACAGACAAGGGGTGGAAAGCAAGAGAGAAACAATAAGGCAGAGGATCGCCCCGGAAGATCAGCATCTAACAAACAGGAGTTGCATAAAGAAAGACGAGAAACAAGAGGAGAAGAAATTATCAAAGAAATCCTAAGCAAAGATGTACTAGACTGGAAAGGTAAGAGACTCCAGATTGAAGTACCTGGAGTGCCCACACAATCAGTGAAAGAAAACCCCCTCCAAGGCACATCATTTAAAAAAGTTCAGAACATCAGTGTCAAAGGGACCCTAAAGGCTTCCAGAGAAAAATGAAGGCCTTATGCAGAAGGCGGAGAATGCCAGTGATAGTACTGGATGCTAGAAGACAAGGACGTCTGCACAGTTCTGCAGGAAAATGGTTTTTAATCAAATTCTGTGCTCAGCTAAATTAGCACTTTCATGTGAAAGTAGCATGTAGATAGTTTCAGATGAGTAAAGACTCAGAAAGTGTCTCTGTGCATCCTCACCTGAGAAGTATTTTAAGATATGTCGCTGCAAAATGAGGGCGTGGCCAAGAACAAAGCAGGGGCCCCGACTGGAGGAAGGCTAGAGGCGGGTCTTGGGGGGATGGATGGAGAAGAGACATAGGGAGAGACCAGCTCAGATTGGACGGGAAGGAAAGACGTCAGCCGGGGCAGAGGTGTCCCTTGGAAAAAGATAACTGCTGTAGCATCTGTTATAAGAAAAAGCAGTTGGTTAAACACAGAAAAAGATTTACTAAACCAGAGAGAAGTTTGGGAAAATTCAGTGTTCAGCCTCAAGGTAAAACAATTATTAACCTGGGAAAAAACAAAAGAAATTACTGGAAAGAAAAAGCTGTCATATGATCATATTTCACTGACTGTAAGGTACCATTAATTGTAAAAACATCATTTTACAAAGAAAATCTTTTGCCTGTTAAAAAGGCAAGCTGTAAGTTGTAAGACACACCCACATTTCAGAGATGTTAAAGTTTAAAAATGTACTTTTTGAAATTGGTGAAAATAGCACCCTATTTGACTTTGCAGTCAACTATATTTACACTGATTATTGATTTAACCACAGGTTGTGATGCAAATTTATTGTGAGGCTGAGGAGTTATGGGTATTCACCTCTGGGGGATGGGTAAGTGCTAAATACACATGTACGAAGAAAGAAAGGCAACATTTAATGTCTAGAATTGATAAGTCAAGGATTAGCAACGTTAATCAGAAACAGGGATGTAGCCACTTGAAGGAACAGCTAACAGTTGAAAGTGGTGGCCTCTGGGCACTGGCTGGACTGGGCTGAGGTGAAGTGATTCAGAGAACCGCTGGTTTTCATGAGAAGCCTTGGCTCATAAGGTATGTGTAACATGCACATGTTACTTTGATGTAAACAAAGGTCAAAGAAAATACACACATACACACGTGTGTACACAGACACATACACACACACACACACACACACACACGACCTTTTCGGAGCTTAGAAGTGGGACAGAAATGGGTGATTGAGGGTCCCAAATCTACTCTCTCTTTAAAATATCTTATCTAGACTTAAGGTTAAGACTTGATCATGTCCTGCTTAATTGGCCTCCAGGAAGACCAGGCATCCTTCCCTGTTCCTTCCCTGCTTCCCCACGTGGAAGCCCAAGGGTGCCCAGAGCCCTCTTATCCTTGCAGCTCGCTGTAGAGTTCACACATTGCTCCACAGCCATGCCGCTCAGGTGGAACGATGGCCATTTCACATGTGCAGGACTGAGGCTGGAGTGGCCACCCTGCCTGCTCAGCGCCACCTCCTGCAGAGTCCCAGAGGCTCTTCTCCTCTCTCTGAAGTGTCACGGTCACCTAATGTCGTCTGTCCCCATGACATTTCAGAGGAAAGAGGAAGAGGAGAGGAAGCGAGGCGAAGAGCAGATTCGCCTCCAGGAAGAGCAGCGGGCGAAGGAGCTCTACTGGACCCTGAAGCAGGCCCAGCTGCATTGCCAAGCCAGCGAGAAAGAGCAGCAGGAGTGGGAAGAGCAGCGTGAGTAGAGCCGGCTGCCCCGCTCACCCCCCGTGCTTACTTGCTTGCTCAGCGTTTCAGTTCATCATGCACCCCGTAAGCCTTTACCGGGAGCCAGCCACGTGCATGGCCCTGCTGAGGACCCAGAGGGCGAGGGCTCCGCCCTCGAGGAGCTTACATGCCCGTTGGGGAGATCTCTTACATTGAAAAATAAAATTCTACATTTACTGAGTTGCCAATAATTTCCTGGTTCTGTGCTAAGCCCTGGAGATCCAGAGGTGAGGAATCATGGCCTGTATCTTGGAAGAACTCACCGATGACAGCAGCAGGTAGACACACAGGCTGAGGGCTGTGAGGGAGGGTGCAGCACATGCCGTTGGAGCCCAAGGTGGCTGTCCTGCTGGGCTTGCAGAAGAGGTGTCATGAAGTGAGTCTTGGTGGTGACACAGGAATAAGTGAGTCACAGAATTTGGGGAGGGCACTCAGATGGAGGGTCCAGCATGTGCAAAGGCATGGTGACAAAGGAACATGGCGTGCCTAGGAAGTATGGGGTGGCGAGAACTTGGAGAGTGGCAGGGGTAGTGGGAAGAGGAAGGTGGCACCAGGTTTGGAGGGTGGTGTTTTACTATGTACCTGGGATTTGTTTGAATCAGGTGTGGTATGACATACAGGCCTATAAATGATTCTCATGAAGGAAAAAGCTTTTACTCACGATCCCTAGAGATAGGAGGCATGGCACGCCATGTGTGGCCATGTGGGGAATCACCAGGGTTGGTCAGGAGGCAGAGGGGTGGGGGGAAAACATGGTCAAGAGCCTTTATTGTGGTTTCCTTGGGAAAGGTAAGGCGAGGCAGGAGAGGCAGGCTTGGGATTGGCTAGCTTGAATAATTTTAGTGGGCTTTGGACTGTAGGGGTTGGCTCTAGTTTTGTAGCATCTGGCCCTGGGGTGATTAGGGCAGGTGGATCCTGGCCCAGAGTGTAAGAGACTGATACAGGAAGTGGTTGGGGGATTTGGGCTTTGGATTGGATGGTTTGCATATAAAAGTGCACTTGCAGGCAAGTCCTTTACTGTCTCTTGGAATTCACTAGCTCTGGGAGGGGCAGTATCTCCAGAATCAGCAAGGCCTCAGATGTCAAAAAATCAGAAACTGCAGAAAATAAAAAGTCACGATTAACACAGGTGGACAGTGGGGAACTTCTGAAGGTGAGTGACACGATTCTGGCAGGGTTTGGGGGTGAGAGCCAGGAGGAGGCTGTTGTGACAGTACCCTTTAAAGACAATTGGAACTAGGGCCACGCGGAGAACAGACATGAGAGGTGTCTTCTGCTGGCCAGCCCTCTGGCCCTCAGCATGTCTTAACCTTGTGCCAGATTCATTAAACAGACTTTTCAGACTTTTTTTTTAAAAATTGAGATGTAATTTACATACCGTAAAAGTTGACCTTTAAAGTGTACAATTCAGCAGTTTTTAGTATACTCACAAGGCTGTGTGACCATCACCAGTATCTAATTCCAGAACATTTTCATCACGTCAAAAAGAAACTGGAACCAATGGCTGTTATTCTTCCCTCCACTACACCCCTGGAAGCCACTAATCTATTTTCTGGATTTGCTTATTATGGACATTTCATATAAATAGGATCATACATTACATGGCTTTTCATGTCTGACTTCTTTCATTTAGCAAGTCTTCAAGGTCCCTCCAAGTAGTAGCATATATCACTCCTTCATTCATTTTTGTGGCTGGATAACATTCTAATGTATGCACGTACCACATTTTTGTTTATTCACTTATCAGTTGATGAACACTTGAGTTGTTTTCACTTTTTAGCTATTTTGAATAATATTGCTCTGAACATTTGTGTACAAGTTCGGTGTTCTTGGGTATATACCTAGGAGTGGAATTTCTAGGGCATATGGTGTCTTAGTCCATTTTCTGTTGCTATAACTGAATTATCTGAGACTGGGTAATTTATGAAGAAAATAAATTTGTTTCTTACAGCTCTGGAGGCTGGGAAGTCCAAGGTCTAGGAGCCACATCTTTTGAGGGCCTTCTTGCTGGTGGGGACCCTGCAGAGTTCTGAGGCAGAGAAGGATATCACATGGGGATGGGGAGGTGCACTGGGCACCAAACTGGCTTTTATAACAGACCCACTCACTTGATAACTAACTCACTCCTGTAATAACCCATTAATTCATTAACCCATTAATCCATGAATCCATGAATGGATTAATCCAGAGCCCTCATGATCCAATCGGCTCTTAGAAGCCTCACCTCTTAATACTGTTACACTGGGGATTTCCAATCTGAGTTTTGGAGGAACATACATTCAAACCATTGCATATGGTAATGATGTTTAACATTCTGAGTAGGTGCCACACTGTTTTCCAAAGTGACTGCACCATTTTATATCCCTACCAGCAATATATGAGGGTTCTAATTTCTTCACATCCTTGCAATCATTTGTATTTTTTATTGTAACCTTTCTAGTGGGTGTGAAGTGATATCTCATTGTAGTTTTGATTTGCATTTCCCTAATGACCATTGATGTTCAGCACCTTTTGATGTGCTTTATGGCCATTTGTGTATCAATTTTAGAGAAATGTCTCTTCAAGTGCTTTGCCCATATTTGAATTTTTTGTTGTTGTTGTTGAGTTGCAAGTGTTCTTTACATATTGTGGATATTGATCCCTTATCAGAGATAGGATTTGCAAATATTTTCTCCCATTCTTTGAATTGTCTTTTCACTTTGCTGATAGTGTCCTTTGAAGCACAAAATTTTAAAATTTTGGTGAAAAGTCCAATTTATTTATTTTTTGGTTGCTTATGATTTGTGTCATATCTAAAAAACCATTGCCTAATCCAAGGTCACAGTGACTTACACCTCTGTTTGTTCTAAAAGATTTATAGTTTTAGCCCTTAAATTTAGGTCTTTGCCCCATTTTGAGTTAATTTTTATGTGAGGTAGAATTGCTACTTAATTTTTTTTTACATGTAGCCATCCAGTTGTTCAAGCACCATTTGCCAAAAAGACTGTTCTTTCCACTGGATGGTCTTGGCACCCTGTTGAAGATCAATTGACTGAAAACATAAATGTCTATTTCTGTACTCTCAAATCTATCCCATTGATTTATTTGTCTGTTCTTATGCCATTACCACACAGTCTTGATTACTGTAGCTTTGTAGTATGTTTTCAAATTGGGCAGTATGAGACCTCCATGGTTGTTCTTTTCAGGATTATTTTGGTTATTCTGGGTCCCTTGTATTTCTATATAAATTTTGGCATCAGCTTGTGAATTTCTGTAATAAAGCCAGCTGGGATTTTGATAGTGATTGCATTGAATCTGTAGATCAATTTGGAGAATACTGACATCTTAACAATATTTAGTGTTTCAATTCATGATCACAGAATATCTTCTCATTTATCTAAGTCTTTTAAAATCTATTTCAATAATATTTTATAGTTTTTAGTGTATAAGTCTTGCCCTTGTTTTGTTAACTTTATTCCTAATTGTTTGTTCTTTTTGATGTTATTGTAAGTAGAATTGTTTTCTTAGTTTCATTTTTGGATTGTTTATTGCTAGTGCATAGAAATGCAATTGATTTTTGTCTGTTGATCTTGTATCCTGCAACCTTACCAAATTTGTGTATTAGCTGGAATAGATTTTTTTGTGGATTCCTTATAATTTTCTACATACAAGATAATTTCACGTGCAAATAGAGATAGCTTTACTTTTTACTTTCCAGTCTGGCTGCTTTTTATTTCTTTTTCTTGCCTAATTGCTCTGGCTAAAACAATATTATGTTGAATAGAAGTAGCAAAAGCAGGCATCTTTGTCTTGTTTCTGATCTTGGGGGTAAGCTTTTAGTCTTTCACCATTAAATATGATGTTAACTGTGGGTTTTCATACATAACCTTGGGTTGAGGAAGTTCCATGCTTTCTTAGATTGAGTGTTTTTGGGATGAAAGGAGGTTGGATTTTGTGAAATGCTTTCTGTACATCTGTTGAGATGGTCATGTGTTTTTTGTTCTTTATTCTATTAACATGGTGTATTCTGTGGTTGAGTTTTATATGTTGGACCAATCTTGCATTCCTGGGATAATTCCCACTTGTTAATAGTGTATAATCTTTTTTATATGTTGCTAGATTCTATTTGCTAGTATTTTGTTGAGGATTTTGTATCTGTATTCATAAGGGATATTGGTCTGTGTGATGTTTTTGTCTGGTTGTGGTATCAAGATAATACTGGCCTCAAAGAATGAGTTGGGAAGTGTTCACTCCTCTTCCATTTTCTCGTAAGAGTTTGTAAGAAATTGGAATTAATTCTTCTTTAAACATTTAGTAGAATTTACTGGTGCAACCACCTAGTCCTGAGGTTTCTTTCTGGGAAGTTTTTTGATGAGCCACTTTTTTCTTGAATAAATGCTCCCTGGGTTGCTGCAGGCCTTTAGTTAATTTCTGACAATCTGAGAAAGTTGATTCTGACAATTTGCCAGTGTTTTCATTGGTGTTATGTATGGACGAGAGGATTTTCAGAGCTCCTTAATTCACCTTTTCCACAGATTTGGAGACATGACTCCATAACTGGGCTCTTGGCAAGGGAGACAGGTGGCAAGTATTTAATTTTGTGTTGGATCTTTTTTCTATTCCAAGTGACCTAGTATATAATTAGGTACTTGGAAAAAAACATAAAGCCAAACAGAAATTGAATAAAATAAAAACTTGATTAAAAATTTTACATGTAATTTTTATTTTTATTTTTTACATTTTTTGCACCATGAGGCACTTGCAATTTTTAAGAAATCAGTGTTCTTCTTACTTCTTCCCACTGATGACCTAGATCAGATGTTCCAGGGCCCTTGGGTCAAGGCAGCCGTGAGGGCTGGGTGCTCAGGCCCAGAGCAGAGATTATTCCGTGTGTGGAAGTCTCAGAGCATCAGTGCCAGCATGGTGTGGATCTCATCTCTCAACCAGGTCTTCTGTCTCCCTTTCCTAGGGACTACGGTCATTTTCACAAAAGAGCGTGAAAATCGGCCTTTGTTCTCCAAGTCCCCTTAAGGCTGCTGTTTTCTCGTGTGTTTATGCTGGAACCCATCAGGTAAAGCAGCTATGAGCAGTTGGCTCTGGTGAAGAGGGTGTGGGGTCCCCCAGGCCCCAGGCCCCCTGTTGCCTTTCCACTTGCTGTGGCTTCAGGGACCCTTCTGTGAAACCATTTGGGTTCTGTGTAATGTATTTTGAACATTAGTACCCTGGCCTGGTGGCTACCCTTAGCTGGAGATTTTCTTTTCTTGGGGAAAATTCCATTCTTACCTGAGTGACCTCTGCACGAGGCTCTTTCAATTAATGAGAGCCCAAGACATTGTGTCATCCAGATAGAACTGAATCTTGGGCCCACCCCAGCAGTGTAAACAGGGGGCAGACCCTCCTGGCCTCTCCTCCTGGAGCACCAGAGTGGTGAGTCCACCCAGGCCTCCGATTCCTCCCTAACAGCGTGTGAAGGGACTGGTCCTGTCAGCGGTTTGTGGGAGGCAGCAAAATGATTGGTGGAGAAGAACCCTCTGTTTGGAACAAGAGTGGAACCACATTATGGAATGTGTGTGTATGCAGTTTAAAATCACAGTGAGATTTTGCTTTTAAGTCTCTATTGTAACTTGGGTATTGGCGTGCCCTTGGGGCTGGGGAGAGAAATGTGGGTGGGGTCCACGCTCAGGACCATGTCCTCTTTCCTCTGCGGGTCACTTCTGGCTGTGGGACCTGGGTCTCACTGTACCAGTCACTTCTTCCTTTCAGAGTCAAGATTACAAATGCAAACATTGTGCTCAAGGCTCATTTTTCAACCAGGGAAGGCCCTGAGGTGACACCTCAGGGGCAGATGCCCAGGAGAGGAGAATGTTCCACCTGCTCACTGATAACTGCTGGGCAGGTGCTTTTTAACCGTTTCATGCCCATTCACATAGGAGTTGGAGTTGTTTTAAGAATTGCCAAATATTGTCAAAAACTGTGTCGTCACTAAATCTGTCTGAATGCCCCAAACCCTGAGTGTTCACAAAGCCTTAGGACATGCATTACTCATAAGCTGAGAACAGCCTCAGAGCAGAGTGAGTGTTGGTATTTCTATTTTATTGATAAGGAACCTGAGACTCAGACTTAGAAGGCAGGTTGGGGGATTGTGCTCAACAGCAGGTTTTCTTTTTTCCTTCCTCCTGGCCTAGTGTTCTGGCTGTGGATTAGGCGTCCTCCATAAGCAGGTTGTAGGAGGGGCGTCTTTGGCTATCACCCTCACAGGGCCTTCAGAGGTCTGTGCACAGGAAGTTGCACAAAGAAGCAATGAGTACTCATTGAGCCCTTCCTGTGGAGTCTCTTAAACACTCGGCTGAGCACCCCCAGGACCATCGAGTGGTGGCTGAGGTTGCAGGAACACAAAGCAGACATCACACTCGATAACAAGATCGTTTGAAGCAACAGAATCCAGGTAGGCAGAGGCTCTATCTCTACTGAAGCTCAGAGCTGGTGGTAGCTGTGGGAGCAAGCTGTATACTGTTCTCAATCACAGAATATCCCTCTACAGCCCTTCCTTGGGGAAGGGTTGGGGAAGCTTGGGGAAGTCATCATCTGCACCCAGGGCCACTGAGGTGCAACAGCGTACAGTTAGCCCTCTGTATCCTTGCCTGCCATATCTGCAGATTGAAAATGTTAAAAAAAAACCAATAAAAAATAACAACACAACAATAAAAAATAATACAAATAAAAACAATATAGTATAACAACTATTTACAAAGCATTTACATTGTATTAGGTATTATTAATATAAGTAACCTAGAGGTGATTTAAAGTATATGGGAGGATGCCTATAGGTTACGTGCAAATACTACACCATTTTATAGCAGGAACTTGAGCATCCGTGGATTTTGGTACCTGTGGGGGGCGGGGGCGGAGGTGGTGGAGGGATTTCCTAGAACAAATCCCCCAGGATACCAAGGGATGACTGTGCCTTGATTGAGCACCTACTATATGCCAACCATTGTGTAAGACATATTAATGTTTCCTCTCCTCAAAAATCTCACAGTCTGGGAGAAGAGGCTGTTACACACAGTTACAATTCAACAAGTAGGTGTGCTGATAAAGGTTTGTCCAAAGTACATGGAGAGGGAGTGAATCCCTTTGGAGAAAGGTGTGCATTTGGAAAGGCATGTGGAGGAAATGGCATTTGGGAAGGTGGGGAAGGGCATCCCAGCAGAGGGAACAGCATTGAGCAGAGCAAGGTCATTGCGAGCATAGGTCATGGCACAGGCCGTGATGCAGTTGCAGCTTGGGGCTCCAGGGATGAAAAATGAAGCTGTGAAGATAAAGTGGGAAAAAGCTAAAGAAGGATTCATTCATTCAAATTCAGACTGGAAGAAGAGGCAGGTGGGAAAAGGAGGCAGGGCAAAGGTTTATATGGGAAAAAAAAACAAACAGTGAGCAATCACAAATGAAGTCACTTGAGGCTACTGCAGTGTGGGGGAGAGAGCACTGGACTGGGAGTCCTGTCCTGGCTCTGCTGCTTACTCTGTGACCTTGAGCAGGTTCTTGCCCAGTTGCTCAGTGTCCTCATTTGTAAAATGGGGCTAATCAAGTTGAGCTGAGGCTTGTTGGGAGGGTGAAATGAGAGAGAGGAAACAGAAGTGCTTTCTAAGTTGTAAAGGTCTGGGCACTTACGAAGTGCTTCTCCTTTTGTAGCCAAACCATGGGATGGAAAGGTAAGAGCTGGGCTGGTGTGTCATTAGGGATGGAGAATGGAAATCATGTGACCCAGGAGCGGCCTGATTGCTAATTAATGTACTGTGTGGCAACTGAAAAGGGAAAAGCCTCCGAAAAACAGAGAAAAGATGTGATCAACCAGGCCTTATGATTTCAGTTCCTCATTTTATACTTTCTTAAAGAACGATGAGCTAAACTCTAGAGCCTATTATTCAAATCCAACAAAGCCATTCTGCACTCAATTAATTTAATATGGAAGATATAGTGGGCCATTAATCTATCGTGGAGCAGCAGTTTTTGATAAAACACCCAACTTAAATTCTCCAAGTTAGAAAAAAAGGGAATTATCCTCTTTAGTATCGGTTGAATACAGTTAGTTATTCAGTTCAACAGAGAATTCAGTTAGTTATTCAGCCAGAGCTCTGGCTTCTGTGAAGCTCTGAATATATCAGGCACAGAAATTCATTTCATACTTTCTCAACTGTGAACTTGTAGGAGTGTGGAGTTAGATAACATCTAGCTGCCCAGAGATTCAGAGATTAGCTAGCATGACTTGACAAATGATATTATTTATAAAAATTGGACGTTTATTATTGTTATTTGGTTAGACATGTAAACAGTTTTGGAGCTGTCGGACTTGTAGTCACCCCTGGGCTCCTTGACTTGTGTGATTTTGGTTGTGGCCCTTAACCAGCAATCCACACACTAGTTGTGTCACCCCTTGCCAGGTTGCTGAGAGAGGTGAGTGAGCATTGTGGACTCAGGCCCAGTACCGGGTCCAGTGCTGTGGGTTCCAGTCCCTTCTGTCTTAAGAAGGAGTGTGTTCTGGAGTCTGGGTTTAACGTCAGTGATTCTAAAATGCTGTAGCCTTGAGACAAACAGAACCTGAAGGGGCTTGTGAGTGTGGCATCTGGCCTGGGGGTGGATCAGAGCAGAGTTTCAAGCTGGGAGGACAGCTAAAGGAGAAGACAAAGGACTTTTTCTATCCACTGATGGGGTGGGAAATCATGCAGTTTTTCCTTGGACATAACTAACTTGAAGTGCTGTCCAAACTCTAGGTGCCATATATTTTTGATATTATAACTCAGAGAAATGCCAACCTGAGCTCCCATGTGGCTGATTTGTGCCCTGCTTAGGGTTCTCTCTCCTCTTGAATTGCTCAAGAATCCCTGGGGTCCTTATGTTTCCCACACGGTCTTATGGAAGTTCTGCAGTTGCACCTGGAGGCCACAGGGCGTCACTGTTGGCAGCCACCGGGCATCGCCGCCAGGACGAGGATCGGAAACCTTGGGTAGAGGGTGAGAGAGCCCCTTCCCTCGGCCCACGTTTAGCTGTGGGTGAACGTCGCTTACTTTCCCAGACGTTCATTTCTCAGGGTTCATCACCTTGAGTGCCAAACCCACCCATCCTCCCAGGTGACCGTGGCTCCCGCAGGCTGAATCGCAAAAGGCCTGTGTATTCTCTTCAACGTCTGGGCCGCCTGTTTCTCCTTTTCAGGGGTCAAGAGGCCTCCCCTGTTCACAAAATTTTCATTTTTCCCATTCCCTGACAGGAGCCCCTGACTCTACCCAGCCCCCCACCCCTACGCCACTTCCCCACCTCCACCCAGGCACGGACCCTGTCTAAAGGTGCCATTGCAGCCTCCTAATCTCACAGCAAACACCATAACGACAACAGATAATATTTAATGAACCTCCACCGTGTGCCAGGAACTGCTTAAGCCCCTTCTATGTACTATCCCACTTATGTCTCAAAGCAACCCTATGAGGCCCTCCTTTTATAGACAAGGAAGGAAAGTGCAGATAGGGTAATTCAGGCTGCCCAAGATCACATGGAGAAGAATTTAAACACATCTACACACATACACAATTTAAATCTTTATTGATGTCTTTCCCTATATTATAGGATTTTTCATTAATTTTTGGGAACAGTCTTCTGCTCGTCCAAGGGATCACTACAAATTGATGTTGCTTTGAAGCATTCAGTTTCTCTGTAGGATATAAGTGGATCATCCGAATTCTATACGGCACTGAGTCTTTTCTGTCTGAGCAGGGGAGGGGGGAGGGCCTGGAATTTCTGAGCTGACCCAGGGTTGGTCTGGGTCTGACCACAGTTGCAGAGAGGCAAGTCTGTAGCATGGTGGGTGCTTGGTGGAGCCAGAGCACAGAGTGTGTGTGTTTGTGTGTATGTGTAGGAGGGCAGGGAGAGCTCAGAGGCCCACTGAGCTGGGAGAGGGGAGCGGGCAGGGTACTTAAGTGCTTCACCTGCCAGGCCAAGGTGTTTGCACTTGGGGAGCCACTGAAGGCCTTTGAGGAAGGGAAGGCAAGATTAGAGCTGGGCTTCAGGAGGATCTATTTAGTGTGACAAATGGCTCCGAGTCTCACCTGAGTTCGAAAAATCTGTCTCCCTAGTTTGCATACAATTTCTTTCTGCAACCTGTCTGTCTACCACTGAATGTTGCTGTCTCTCAGGGGCTATAAACACCCCAAGTCACTGGCCCCACTAGGGCATGAGCTTCTAGTGATTAGTTTGCTGTCTAGTGACTGCAGAGCCCATGTCTGGGCATCTTGACCTTGTCGGAGCCTCTCACCCCAATGCGAGGCAGGTATCATGGTGTTTTTAGTATCTGAAATTTACAGATGAGCCAACTGGGCACCAAAACCCAAGTTTTCTTCCTAAAATGGCCTCCTTCCTCTTCTTTCTTTGGAAAATTCCTATTGATCTTCTCAGACCCGGTCAAATTCTGTCTCCTGTGATGGCTGCCTGCTCCCTAGCAAAATGTGAGTGATGCTGCTCCTAATCTCTGATAATACTTTATTGGTCCCTTCTAAAATGATACTCACTACTTTCTCCTCATTATGGTAGAGATATTTTTTTGGTCTTATTTTTCCAGCTTGGCTCTGAGTGGCTTGAAAGAAGGGTCTGCTTCTTTGTTATCTCTGTATCCAGCTCAGGGCCTAATGCAAAGTCAAATACTTAATTGGGTACAATCAGTCATCCAAAAATATGTACCACCTGCTGTGTTCTTGGCACTAGAATACAGCAATGAATAGACCAAAGAAAATTCTCCACCTGCCCTCGTAGAGTTCACAGCCTAGTGGATATTCCTCATGTGACACCCACGAGGTACATTTCCATAAATACCTTCTGAGAGACAGACTTCACACTGCCTTCCTCAGATCTGGGAGATGTTATGTTCCCAGGAAGGGTTCTTTGACACCTTGTGAAGTAGAAACCCTTTCTTTCGAGACCAGGGCAACTGACCTTTATCCCCCAAATACTAAGGGAGAGCACAGCTCTTGGCGGGTGCCTGCTACACATGTGTTGAATGGTGTTGGAGTAGAAACAGACTAAGATTTTACTCCAGGAGGAGAAGGCGACCTGCAGGGGTCTGGGACAATCATTAGCCTGGCACAAGTAGAAGAAAAAGGCCAGCTTCAAGAGTTCTCTACAAAAAGATTGGGTTTTAGAAGCAGAGAGGGGCCTGCCAAGATGCAATCAGACTATAAAATGATTGGTTTTAATTCTAGACCTTGTCTCCAATAAGTTTTGTTGCCTCTCCTGCATTTTCCCAGTTCCAGACCTCCCTTTTGCATTTTAGAAGCAACAACACACAGATGTCTTTTCAGAGCCTCTTGGCTGAGATAGGGCCCTTCCCGAGGAGCACAAAAAAACGGAAGGCAGAGAGAGGGGTGTCTTGGAGTCCTGGAACCTGTAGAGTTACCAAAAGATCCTCTTCCCTCTCCCTTTGACACACTCACCAGCTCCCAAGGCCATAGGAAACCAAAAAGCAAATGGCACCAGAATTGGGATACCAACATTTCCAACAACTCATCCTGTGGTAGCAGAAGGGATGGTTCATGGCCTGGTCGACTGACCCAGGTGGGCAAGTTTCTGTCCCTCCTTGGGCCTCAGTTTCTGCATTAGTAACATGAGGAGGTTGGACCAGATGGCCCTTATTTTTTGGGAGACAAGTTCTCACTATGTTGCCCAGGCTGGTCTTGAACTCTGGGGCTCAGGGGATCCTCCCAACTCAGCCTCCTGAGTAGCTAGGATTACACACATGAGCCACAGCACCTGGCTGGACCAGATGGTCTTTAAATGCTCCTTTGGATTTTTGCAGGGAAGAGCTCTGGTGTCAGATACACAGGGTTTTAAATAGAAGGGAGCTTGGGGGAGGGAGTAGGGCATGTGGTGGGAAGCGCCTCATGGGTTTTAGAACCAGGTACCCCTGGCTTCCATTCCTGACTCTGCCCCTTATTAGCTATTTAACTTTGTGCAAGTTATTTAACCTTTCAGAGGCTGGGTTTCCTCACCTATAAAGCAGAAACAGTGATGTGCCTTCCTTGGGTGGTTGGGGGAAATGTCTATAGTGAGATGATGTTGGGAGAGCACAGAGCCCAGGGCTTGGCACAAAGCCCACAGTCAATGTGGGTGATGGTGCGGTATTTGGAAATGCCACCTTGACCATGCCCTTGAGGCTGGGCAGGTGGGCAAAGAGTTTGAGAAGCTGCTCTGAGCTAGCCACTCCCAGGAAGATGGAGATGGAAATTTCCATCTAAAGGTTACTAGATGGTTCTGGAATGGAGTCACAGGAACAAGCAGACAACTCTAAATTGTCATGAGTGTCTTTACCCCATAGGGACAGGCTTGCCCTAGGGCTGCTGTTAGGGCTGGACCTGGGCTGCCCTGAGCCTCCATGCAGCCTCTGTGGAGTGGCGGGTTCTGAGTGAATCCTGGGACTCCAGGAGAGTCCTGGGGCTCCTGGACTAAGCCCGGTCCTGGCTTATGCGGTGCACGGCCTGGGCTGCAGGTCTGGGCCAACGCTGTCTCCCTCCTTCCAGTGCGCCGTTCCAAGGCTGCTGATGAGGAGAGGAGCCGCCGAGCCCAGCGCGCCCGGGACGAGTACCGGCGCCACTCGCTCCGCGCCATCCAGAAGGGCACCGTCGCCGGTCTCAGCTCCATGTTCCGGGAGCTCGGCCAGAGCCATGAGCAGGAGGCAAGACTCTACCATCACCTGCTGGGCCCTGGCCCGCCGCTGCCCCTCGCTGTGCCGGTCAGGTGGGTCGGGGCTCTGCGTCCACGTGGCTGGGGGCAGGGCCTTGGACGGGGTGTGCCACACCGGGGTTCCAGTCCCGGTTCTGCTCCAGACTTGCTTTGAAATTTGGGGCTAGTCATTGCTCCTTTTTGGACCTCAATGTCCCAGTCTGTGTAGTGGGGTGGGACGGGCAGGAGAGGTGTGAGTGTTGGAGATTTCTAATAACTCTGGAGTTCCGGGAGTCTTAACCTTTTTGGGATCAAGGATTCCTTTGAGAATCTGAAGAAAGCTGTGGACTCCCCTCCTCCTGAAATGCGCACATATATAACCCCAAAATGCTTGTATGTAATTTTACTCTTAAAGGTCCACGGACCTCAGGTTAAGAACTTGTAATGGGTTAAACACAGCCCAGCAGCCTGGAAACCAGGGCTGGCTGCCATTTGTAACCACAGGCAACACTGCTTTATCCCCAGTTGGAGTAATGGGTTTGCAGTTTAGCGTGGTTGGGTGCAGGAGGGTCCCCACACACATTTGTGTCCCCAAAGTGTTTGTTTGGCAAGGGCACTTCGGCCACTGCCCATGATTGCCAGGACCCAAGGTCAAAAGGTTGCAGGGAGCCTCTCCACCTCCCACCTGTGCCCACCTTAGGCCAGCCCCCAGGTTTGACCCCTCTCCTCTCAGGTGCCCCCCTGCCCCCATCGTTGCTGAGCGAGCACCTGCCGGCTCCCTTAGCTGCAGGCAATCTGCCCAAGAGTCCATTTACCCCCAGACAACGAAGGGTTGTCTGAGTTTTGCTTTAATTGGGATTTGGGGTTATTCATAACCCTCTTCTCCCTCTCCCTGATTCAGTCTAGGGAGAGCTGACCCTGACTTCATTTCTTCCCTCCCTCCCTCCCACCCCTTCCTTCCTTGTCATGTGTGTGATTCCCAAACCAGAGAGTTTAAAAAGGTCTACTGACAAAAGTCCCTCTCCTTCCCTTGTCCTCCATGTACTCAGTTCCCTCTGCCCCCGTGGGTGACTACTGTTCTTAGTTTCTGCTGTGTCCTCCCAGTTTCTTTTTGCAGCTACCAACATGAAAAGCCTTAATCCCACCTCCCGTCACCTTTTTTTGGCATAAAAGATTGTGTATTATACATGGGGTTCTGCACTTTGATTTTTTTCCCATTTAAGTATTTTTAAGAGATCTTTTCATATCAATTCTTAGCTTTTTAATTTAATTTTATTTAGGTTTTTTAAACAGGTGCATAGTATTCTACTGCCTGGATGTGCTATAATTTATTTATCAAAAACTTTATATAATGGACATTGGCATTGTTTCAAATTGTTGGTTGTCACCAACAGCACCCTTAATGAATAACCTTACAGAAGTTTATTTTATACACATGCAACTATTGTCTGCAAGAGAAATCCCCAAAAGTGGGATTGCTGGGTCAGGGCCATGTGCATTTGTAATATTGATAGTAGTTATCAACTTGCCCTCCACAAGGGTGGCAAAAATTCACACTCTCATGCCTTAGCCTTGCTAACAGTGTCTTGCCAAACTTATGTTTTGTATGAGAAATAATATCTCTGAACAAGTTTAAACTTGCATTTCTATTTATGAATGAGATTAAGCATTTTGTATATGTTTAAGGGCCACTGGTATTTCCTTATCTATCTGTTCTTTCTCCTACCTATTTTTTTTTTTATTGTGCTATTGGTCTTTTCCTTTTTGATATCTAGGAACTCCTTAACTATTAGGGAGGAGGAACCTTTTGTCTGTGATAAACATTTTTTTTCATGTTGTCATTTATCTTTTGATTTTAGTGATGGAATTTTCTATTATGCAGAAATTCTTGATTTTTTGTGGTCAAACTTTCTGTTGTGTTTTTTAGATTGGGGGCATAATTAGAGAAGCCTTCTTTATCTCCATGCTTTTAAAAAGAAACCTAGAATTTATCCCTTAGGCCCACATGACAGAGCCACATGGACCATGTGCGGCCTGGTTCCAGGCTGGCTGTGTAGTCAGTAGGGGAGCCAGCGGGTGGGCAAGAAGCCATGCACACAGAGCTGCAGATTCAGGCACTGAGAGAGGCCACCCATCAGCTTCCCTTTTGTGGCTGCCCCAGGGACAGTCCCTGTGGCCTCACTGCTCTCAGCTCTGTGGCGCTTGCACTGGCCAGCACACCTGTCTGTCAGTGCTGAAGGGTGGAAGCACACTACTGATGGAAGGAGAGTTCTAGGTGCATGAGTGAGGCTTCTGGCAGGGGCCTCTTGGAGCACCCATGCTAGCATTTATATTCTGAGGGAATCAAATTCCCTGCTTAGAAATTCTCTGCTTAGAAACAAATTCAGATCCACTGCTTAGAAACAGAGGGACGAGAGCGAGTGAATTTTTTTTGGCTGTTATTTATAACCTCTGATTGCCTTTTAAGGAGAGTGAGTCCTAGAAACTAGAGGATAACACACAGTTATTTTTTTCAGGGAATGCAAATGTGGAGGAAGAGGCTGGGTGGGGCAGGGCTGCCCTGTGCTGCTTAGTAGAAAGGGGAAAGAAAGGCATCTGAGGTTCCTGAGCAGGAAGCGGGGGATACCGTAGGCGGCAAGGCCGGCTGTAGGGCTGTAGGGCTAAAGGAAGCCCAGAGAGTCGCGAGGGGAAGACAGGGTTTGGAGGCAAACTCGAGGGATGATGGCTTCAAGCTGTGGAATGTAACTTCACTCTCTGTTTTTCTTCCGACATCTTTTCTAAAATCTACAGTGTTCACTACTGTGTGTACATGTATGCACGAGTGCGCATGTGTAAGTGTATTCATTTTAGGGCAAGTAAAAATATGCCAAGTGGATTCATTCTGGGACTTGCAAGGAGGTGTGCTGAGTCCAGCATCAAAGTGTTGGCACAGGGCAAATACAGAGACCACACAAGGGGACAGCTGGCATTTATTTTATAAAGAACAAGGACAGCAGTGGCGAATTCTAAATGCCAGTACTATTAGGTGGATAGCAACGATAAAATAAGAATTTACCAAGCTTCTTTCTGTCACTCAGCTGGAAATAGTGAGGAGGCTGTAGTTGACCAAGGTGGGCTGAGGCCTTGTTTTTCAACAATGCTTTATTTCCGTGCAATGAATTAATGCAGCATGGTCTTAGTACATATTATAATAATTCAGCACATAATTGTTGGGTGCCTGTTATGTGTTATGTGCCGTCAAGCTTTTACTGTTTTGGTGTAGCCTGAACACAGCAGGGGTCTTATGTGGCCCAGTCTGTGTGTGCATTCAGCAACCACAGGTCAGACACAAAAGCAATGAAAATCTTGGCTTACCTGGAAGAAAACATTAAAATGTACCCGATGCCTTCTCTTAAATGCTTCCCACGCTCCTGCTCACTCCACTCTCGGTGCTTGCAGGCCTCGCCCGTGCCTGTCCACAGGCAGCCCATGTGCAGTGCTGTTCCCTCCCTGCGCCTTTTCCTCTGTCCTCATCGTTTGTGCTTCCCGGGCAGGGAATCTCAGCTATTTCCAGAGCACATTGAGCTTCTCTGGTTTCTCTCTCTGTTCACTGTCCTGATTCTGCTTCACAGAAGTGCAGGAACTAGTGGCAAAGGCAGGCGTCCCCTTAGAGGGTGGAGAGGGGAGATATGGGGCAGGGGACCCAGAATTCTCTTTAGCAGGGAGTGAGGAGTAGGGGAGCCACTGACATATCAATAAATTTGTTCCTGTTCCATCGGGATTTCTTCATAGATGTTGATATTTATGCCCTGGCCATGCTCGGGGGAAAATCTGCCTTTTCACTCAGGCATCCCCTCCGAGCCTCTTTTCACTCCCACCTGGGTGGCTTTTTCCTGAAGCAAGTGATAACAGTTTTCTTTTGGAAAAAATAATAACAGCCGGCACATTATAATCTGAAAGTGCCTTCAAGTACTTGGGCTCGGTTAATCCGCAGGCGGATTCATCCTCTCCACGGCCCGCCCTCCCTCCCTCTCCCCTCCTTTCCCGCTTCGCTTCCTTCTTCACCCCTTTCTCTCTCACTGCCCTTTCTTCCTCCCCCCTACTCTTCCGCTCTTCCTCTCTCTCTTCTCAGCCGCGCCTGGGAGCGCCCGCTGCGTCCAGTCTCCAGAGATGTCATCGTCCGCTGGTTTAAGGAGGAGCAGCTGCCTCGCCGAGCTGGCTTCGAGAGGAACACCAAATCCATCGCCCCCTGGTTCCACGGTAGGACCGCTTTCCGGGCCCTGGGGTGGATGATTTCCACATCTCTGCCTGTCTTGAGGCACTGCCGTAATTCGTGGGTAGAGGAGTTTACACCCTATGCCACCTCCATTCTGCCCCCACCATCTCCAAGCCGGAGTCCAGGAGACTGGAGGCCTCAGGGATGCGGAATGGGTGCTCCCCGCCCCCTGCTCTCACCATGCAACCTCCTCGGCCTTAGAGGCGTCTTCTCTGCAGTCATAGGACCGTGAGCTCGCAGAGGACCACGAGCTCCTGGTTGGGCAGGCCCCACATCTTGCTGTCTGTTCCTGCTTCACCAGATCTGGCCGCAGCCTGGCACACTGTAGGCTCTGAGCGATACTCGTGGGTTAGATGACAGATGGCTGAATGAAGACGGCAGAGTCACCCAAAGAGAATATTAGAGCTGGGAGGCTCCTTGAAGGTCCCTCCTTGCCCGCCTTGCTCCCAAAGCTTTGGCCTTTCTTCCCTTCCCCAAACGAGCCATCCTCATTTCCGTCTCAGACCCTCTGCACCTGCTGTTGCTCTGCCTGCTTTTGCTGTCTTCTCGAGGCTCTTTGCATGGCTGACACATTCTCATTTTCCATCTCAAATACCCCCTCCTCGGAGAGGCCTTTCCTGAACCCCTTACCTATAGCAGCCTTCCCCAGTTTCTCTCAACTCACCCTGTTTATTGCCTTAGGAGCGCTCACGCAATTGGTACTTAGCATATTCACTTGTCTATTCTCCTGCCTGAATGTGAGCCCATGAGGCCAAGGGCCTTATCTGTTTTCCCGCATGCCTGGCACAGGAGGCATCCAAGGGCGGAATGGATGAAGGCGGGAATGAAGTGTCAGAGTTGGGATTAGATCCCAGGCTTTCCAGTTCCAAAGAATAGCCCTTGCTTCTCCGCGTAGCTGTGTGGGCTCCTTCAGGGCCTGGGAGCAATAGGAAAACCCAGATCCATACATGAGAGGGTCAGGTTAGCCTTCCCGGTTGGCCATGTGCTCAGCGGGGCCAGGGCCCTATGTCTCAGGCGTCTCTATATTCACCTCTACCTCCAACCTGCCCAGGGTTCAGGTGCAGAAGTATGTCCAAGACAAACTTACCATCTCCTTCTGTTGCCTCTGCTTTTGAACCCTCCACCTCGATTCATGGCAGCCCATAGTGCAGGTCAGGTTGGGCGTGGGCATGCCTCAGTAGCAAATGCAACCAAAGTCTCTGTGACTCCCACCAACCAAGGTTTATTTCTTACTCATGGTACATGCCCTTTGGGAGTTGGTTGTAGGCTTGAACCTGGGGCTTAGCCCGAATGAGCTGCCTCTACTGGAAACTCTGATGGTCTCATGGCAGAGGGAAAAGAGAGACCTGGTGAACCACACACTAGCCCCTAAAGCTTCTGCGTGGAACTGACACACGTTGTCGTTGCTCATGTTCCATTGGCCAGAGCCAGTCTGGCATCTACAGTGTGGCAGACAGTTTTGAAGGATAACTGAGTCTAACTTAACCCCATCCGCTTTTAGACCTCTTCCTTCTCTCAGGTCTGCACACATCCAGCACAGGATGGAGTGGCTCTTTATGGCTCAGAGAGAAGACACTCAGCACTCTTGGGTGGCTGAGCCATGTGTCTCTAAAGCTGGTCCCAGGGATTTCCTGCCTCTCACTTCTGTCCCAGTTGTGTCTCTGTAGCCCCTAATAGAGCTTCTGTTTGAATCACCACTCTGCTTTTCATTCATACATTATTACAGTCCTGGCAACACAGCACTGACATCATCATTACCTGCAGAGTGCTACTCAAATGCGGTGTTTAGGTGAGGGTGTGGCAGCTGCACTGGGTGGTCTGAGTGTTTTTGGTAGCCAATGGAGAAGGCACAACAGAGGTGTTCAAATTTATCTTTAGCTTTATTTTCTGCCTTGATTTAAAAAAAAGGTAACTTTTCTATTGTCACAGAACAAACAGAACCAAGGTTTAAGTCGCACAATTTATGTAGCTAATTTTGTGTTCTTCTGACAGTTCTACCATAAAACCATGCAGAAAAGTTGCTAATACATAGACTGGAGCTGTTCAATGACAGAGTTTTCATTGATCTGTGACAGAATGAAAGAAAAAGGCTCACGTATGTAGGGTGGCCAGTTATCTTTACTTAGGAAGAACTGTGTTGTACTCTAAGATTATAGCCTTTCCTCAGTTTTAGTGTTAAAATGTCCTATCTTTTATGAATTGATGGTGATAGTAAGCAGTGGTTATTTTTGTATATTTCCCTTGCTTGGAAAAGCAAAAAGTTAGCAGCCCTATGTTGGTTCCCAAGACCTTTTTTTGTAACTTTATTCATTCCTAAAATCCCAAAGTCTGAAACAAATGGTGTGGTCCAACTTCTTTCCCAATGTAGGAATTTCCTGATGGGGAAGATAGGACTCCCTCTGTACCAGTCATTACGGAGACAAGCAGCCCTCACAAGTCTAATTGTTCAGGGAGAAGTTTTTGCAGGAGGTTGGCCGGGGGCTCTGCTCTCTTGGGCTTGCTGGGTGTCTCAGCTGCCGTGGATCTCTCTTGTGCCTCCCGGGACCAGCGGGCTAGCTCAGGTGTGCTCTTCTCATGGCAACAGGACAGGCACCAGAGAGCAATTAGCAGCATGCGAGGTTCTTGAGGTCCAGTCTTAGAACCAGCACATTGTCACTTCTGCCTCATGCCATTGGCCACAACATGTCACGGAGTTGAGGGGTGGGAAAATAGATTCTGCCTTTTTCTTATGAGGAACTGCAAAGCCATATGTCAAAGGGTGTGAAGACAGGGAGGGGAGAAGAATGTGAGCTGGTAATGCAATCTATCACAATCCCAATATAAATCTCTTCATTGCTGGATAAAACAGTCCTACTTAATATAGCTGGATTTTAGATGCAGGTTAAAAATGACTACTGCGACTTCTGTTTCCTTCCCTTTTCTCAAACACATTTGGATGTGTGGTGGTGTAAACAGCAACGTGGACAAAGAGTCTGAAGATATGGGGTCCAGTCGAGAACCTAGCAGTTCTGTGACCTTGGACGTGTCCTTTAAATTCCCCGTCTGTGAAATTTGCATTATAACATTTACCCACCTCATAGGATACTATGAAAATCAAGGCAACAAGAGTACTGTGTCCACCATAAAAAGCCATGTCGGAGTGAGTGCTGATGTTTCCTGGGGTCTGGGGCCAACCACCAGAGACCTTACTCCCTCTGGGAAACAGAGTTTGGGGAGATGGGCTCAGAACACAGAGTGGGAGGGGGATGGGAACTGGCTTTCTTTTGGGACTACAGGGTTCTAGATAAAGTCTCCTCTGTTAAAAAGAATGATAGAAAAGTAATTCTTTCTTTCTCCTTTGTTCATTGTTATGTTCCAGGAGTTATAAGAGAGACTTCTAGTTATATATTAGTAAAACTATTCCTGAGAAATGCTAGTACATATAGGTGTGGCTTTGGGGAAAAAAAATCTCTTTTTGGACATGGATATGAGTCTAAAATTATTAAGAATGTCTTCTGTCTGAACTTTGACTCAGTGAGAACCCATTTCTCTTCCCGAGCTTGGCTTCTAAAAAACAGTCAAAATGTGGTCCATGGTTTATTGTCTGGGCAACCACCCATTGGCTGTCTTGCTGCTTGCTCTTAGGGTTTGGCACAGAATGGGGCTACTTGGTGGATAATGTAGATGGCATTTGTAAATTATTCCCATGGGACTCTGCTCAGGCACTGGGATTGGATCTCAAGTGTGGCCTCACCTGGGCTTGGGTGGGGTGTTACTGCGTCTTCTGCCTCTTCTCCATGCTTCTTCTGACAAGCACAAAATGGGGGCAGGAATGACACGCTCCCCATCCGTGTAAACAGTATGGTCTGCAGGAGCCCAGCAGTTACAGGTGGCTTTCCTGTGCAACGTGAGAGCTCCAAAGTGGAATGGGCACTGCTTCCTACCTGCCCACACTGTGACCTCAGAACATATGTAGAGAAGAATGCTGAAGGTCTTCTGAGCACCTACGTTCTACAATGAGCCCCAATTCTTTGGACTCCTTGTCCACACTGATGTTCGGATTACACCACAGCACGTCCAAAGGTGTTTGAGGGAAGGGAGGGAAGTAGAAATCATGGAAGTTGTTTTAATGATCACTTGGGGAATGTTTATCTTGGAAAGAAGAAGCTGTGGGGTGGAACAGATGGAGGAGCAATCCCTGGACCTGTCTTGAGAAAGGGGGATTGTTAAAAGACGGACAGAACTGGGGTCCAAGAATGGGGGTTCTGAAGAGACACATTTCACTTCAATAGAAGAAAGAGCTTTTTGATGGCTGCAGCCTGCTGTTGGGCAGTCTAAACTCCCCGCATGGGGGAGCGGAGGGCCTTTGTGATGCAGTGCAACTCTGAGGGCAAATGCTGCTGACATTGTTCTGGGACTACTGGCCCTGCCCCCGCCAAGCTTCTAAAGTTTTCTTGGGTGGTCATGGGCGTTGGAAAAGGCACAGGGTTTCTGACTCCTACTTTTACCTGCTCCATTCTGGCTGCCTCCTTGAATATACTGCCATCCAGGGATGGAAATTGGGATGAAAAAGTGTCCTGTCTGGATTTACAATCCCTTACTGTATATTCAGTGAACTTCTTTTAGGGTCAGCCTGAGTTCTTTATTTTAAATCTCACCCCTCCTCAATCCATGACCTTGTAAAGCAGAGCTGGCAGTGGTCCCCTGACCCAGGCTGAGGGAAAATCTGGGAATGCCCTGTGTGGTTTTTGGGATTACTCCCAGGAGCTGGAGCTTCTGGAGCCAGAATGGAGAGATTGAGCTAGGTCTGACCCCTGTTCTTGGCTTCCAGGATCAATGGGAGGGTAGGAAACTATGGGGAGGCTTTGGACTCTGTTGAGAGGTGGCAGCCAGGATGAGGTGCTGGGGACCTCAGCAGTGTGGACCCAGGCACTAAAATCTATGTTTAGTAAGGAATTGCTGAAGAAACCAAGGGTGGAGAAAATAATAATACCTACTACATAGTGGCGTTGTGATGATTACATGTATCAATATTTTTAAAGTATTTAGAACATGCCTGGTATGCAATAAATGCTTCCATTTGTTATATGGAATAAATAAACATGGTGGCCTTTGGAGTTGCACATCAGGAACAGAAGCATGTGCAGCGGTGGCTCATCCCCTTAAGGCATACTAAGTTGCACACATCACTGCTATCTCTCAGAAGTAAAGAAAAAGACCCGTGCACAAAAGGAAGATGACACTGATTTAGCCTTCCAAAAAAAAAGTACAAGTACAAATTTTCTTTTATTATGGGTATGATACTCATCTTGAAATATTTTAAATAGTCATTAGATGTAACACACAGGCCATTTGGAGGGTTGGTTAGCATGTCATGATCCATCATGTCAAGGGAGATTGCTAATTTTCCTCTTCTGGGCAGAATTTGGAATGGAAATTTTCCACCAACTCTGATCCCAAATGCAAAACTTTCTAAAGGAGAAAAAAGTAGGTCAGTTGACCCAGTTTCCTCTTAAGTTCTTGCTTAAGCTGTTCCAACTAAGAAATAAAGGAATATTTTCCTTTTCTTTTTTTTTTAAGTGTGCACTGGTTTATGATCTCAAAAAGGGATTACAAAGAAGAATGAAATTATTTTTGTGTTAGAAAAGCATAGATTGTAATGGTGTTCCAAGATTTTAACTCTGTCTTTTCAACTATCTATAGTTCTGGTGCCTGCTCTGCTTCCAAGCCCTGTACCTTGTATGGGGCTGTGTCTGTCTGGAGGTGTACAAAGGTACCACTTGGATTAGTAGCATCCTTAGGCAGAGGACACATGACCTTGCACTGGTCCTCAAGTGTGCCCTGGCCAGTATCTGTGGGGTGTGGTGGTTGGCCTCACTCTGGCTTTTTATGTTTTAACTAATAATTTATTGAACATATATTTTGTGCTGGCAGTATGTCAAGTAAACATTGAACACCCAGTATTTACTCCTCACAGAACTCTCTGGAATAGGTTATGATGCTAGCAATTATGTATACAGTGGTTACAGTATGCCAGGCACCCTTCTAGATACTTCTCGTATGTTAATTTATTTAATCCTAATAACATCACTATGCACTTGCTACTAGCATTAGCCCCATTTCACAGATGAGGAAGTTGAGGCACAGAAGTGAAGCCACTTGCCCATGGTTGCCCTGATAGTAAGTGGGGGAGGTGGGATTCAAACCCAGGTGATCTGGCTTCAGAATCCATGCTCCTATCTGTGATGCAGTGCAGCCTTGTCACCATCTCAAAGGTGAGGAAGTAGAGACCCTAAAGGTTAAGTAGCTGCTCCAGGGCACACAGTGCTCCAGAGGATCAGTTCCTTTCCAATCCAGGATGCCTCCTTGAGGATGGAGAGATGGCTGTTTCTTTAGGAGACACCCAGCCTCTCTGGGCTGTGGGGCCAGCTGTTTTAGCTGCCATGCTTTATTCCTAACTGGGGCAAGTGTCTGTTCCTCCTGAGGCTGGTGCCACCCTCCCACAGAATTCCTGAAGGATGCCATCTGAGTCTCCATATAGCCTGCAAAGTCCTTATGCAATAAGTAGAATAATACAGGGAACTATCAGTGTTTGGGATTGTTGAGTTACCTAGACAGGGGCATTAGGAGGCAGGCTCCCTGGGTAAAGGCATTTAAATAATTCATATGGTGATTATTAATGTTAAGCTTCTGCTGTGTGCTAAGTACAGGGCATAAGGTGATAAACAAAATCAATGACTTCTCTACCCTCATGGAACTTAACATTCACCTGTAAGTAACAGAAATAATTCAAACTGATATTACCAAAAAGAGAAATTTTCAGCTTATAAGACTGAAAAACCCACAGGTAGGTCCAGCTTTAGGCTTTTCTTGATCCAGGGAGCTTAAGCTTTTTAGCAACTGCCCTCTCTCCATCTTTCAGTTCTGTTGGTTTCCACATTGTTTTCATTCTGAAGCAACGCATCAGCCTGAGGTTGCATGCCTGCACTCTGGCAGGTTCAAATCCAGCAGAAGAGGGAGCATGCTTTTCTCTCTACAGCCCCAATATTAGACCAATAGTCTGCCTTGTTGGGTCTGGTTTGGTCCCATGCCCACTCCTGAACCTAATCGCTGTGGCCAGGGGGATGAGCTGTCTCATTGGTTAGGCCTGGGTCAGGTGACCATGCAGAATGGGTTTGACAGATTCCATCCTATTGGCACTGCATAGACTGAAGGCAGGAAGGACCCCTGTCCTGGAATCTGACCTTCCCAAAAGAAGGTCACAATTCCCTTGTCGGAAGACGGGTGAATGGTACCAGGCAGGCAATACCAATCTTTGTCCACCATAGAGAGGAAAATAACCTGGCCCCTGCTCTAACGAAGCTGTCAGTCTAGTCAGCAAGACTGACGTGAAGCAAACAATCGTACCATAAATTTGCATATCCAGTTGAGGTAAGTGTTACTTACACAGGATCCTTGCATAGAAGTCATTTTGCTGGATGATGCCACCCTCTGTCATGAACAGCGGCATTAGTGATTGGAACCTGGCATGTCAGTTTGGAGCAGACGTTCGTGGGCATGGATGTTGCCTCTTGTGCATAAATAGATCTGGAACCAAGAAGCTCGTCCGGCGAAACCCTTGTCTCAGCAGTTAGCCGTGGATAAATTTCATTTGGAGTTATAAAAAATGAAGGCATTTCAGTTCATTCATCACAATCCCTGTGGCTTTAGGATGCTCTGAGAAACTGTTGAGAATGAAGAGCCTAATAATTCCAGCCTCCTTAATGATATCGTCTGGAAAGTATGGCAATAAGAAAGGAAAGTCACAAAAATGAATGAGAAATAGCGGAGCGGTAATGGAGGAGTCCTCAGCCGGTGAGGCGTAGCTACGGAGAAAGCATTAAGAAATATGCACGTCAGATAAATTGAGACCCATAAAAAGTGAAACGTCATGGCTGGCCTGCCCGGGTTTCTTTCTTTTCAGGGTGAAGCCCTAACAGAGAAATAAAAAGAGCTCATTTGGTTACTCAGGTTCAATTCCAAGCTAATGATTTCAGGGAACCCAATGGAGGTGGAGGAGGGGCTGGAACAGAGTCATGGGTCTGCTTTGAGGATTTGCGAACATGTGAATTTATGTGTCTATTATAGCAGAGCATCTTCTGAAAGTGTAGTTAAAATGCCTTTCCTTTCCTGGGGCTGCCGCTGATTAGCACCGATGGAGTAAATGTTTTGACAGTGAACGTGAAGTTGTTGGTGCTGTTTGAGAGCCAATATGGAATGGAATCCAGGGAGATGATTAGAGGAGGTGTCAGGAAATATGCACCAGGATTTGGGCTCAGGGTGCAGTAACAGAGGAGTCGGGGGCTGCAGGCCCCACCTCAGTGGGGCCAGAGAAGCTGCAAACTCCTGTATGCAATAGTCGTGGGCTGGTGCAGGGAGAGTGAAAGCAAACCTGGACTTGTCTGCTAGGCCAGCATTCATCATCCCTTCTGCATTGTCTGCCTTCTTGCCTTTACCTGCTGCAGCATGTAACCAAGGGGAAGGGAGTGGCTGCCCTGAAGGACCTGTGTCCCCTGATCACTGCCCTGTCCTGTTCTGCAGAGGCCCAACAGTGGGCACTGCAGTTAGTTGGGTGGCCTTATGTGCTTGGTCCCAGCTGAGGCAGGCTCAGGTGCATCCCTCCTTAGTCCCCATCAAGGGCCCCAACCTGGATGCTGGGCTTCTGTCTCAGTTTCCTGATTACAGCTCTGCTCATTTCTGCCACTGACCCTTGAACTGTGTGGCTTAGGCTAGGGCCCAGCTGGGGTTGTGCACTGCCTGGCTGCAGCAGCCACTGTGGTCACAGCATCCATCACTCCACTGGATTGTTTCACTTAATATGGCCAATAACTCTCGGTGATACTCATGTAAGTCCATTTCACCATGGCAGAGATTTAATTGTTTAAGATCAGGCCGTAAGTAGCAGAGACACGATTGGAAACTCAGATTCATTTGGCTTTAGCACCATCTTTCAATGGGGTAATATACTTAATTTCCCAGTCCTTGGGAAAGGGTCTCTCCAAACTGGAAAGACCTCTGCCCTGGAGTCTGAGCACAATTTCTCTTTGCAGATGTTTGCAGCTATTCCTCACTCTCCACATCAGGCTCCTTTGGGTACAGCCTCTGACAAAACTAGACCTTTGGGCATTGCTTCTTGAATCTCAGTTAGTCTTATAATCTGCAGCTCAGGAATGGCTGAGAGGCCTCAGTAGGCTTCCTGGCTGAATCCTCATGGTTTCTGGGCAAGCACAGCAAGCCCTGGGGGCAAGAGCTGGCTACCTAATCCACCCTTGCCGGCACATTCCTCCAGGACAGGATATGGGTTGTATCTGGGGAAAACAGGCTGCTGGCAGTCTAATAGGAGTGCAAGCCTTGTGTGTGTGACTGACATTAAAAATAATGCTGCACCTCTATGCTGGCCCTGCCACTTAGGAGCTGTGAGACCGTGGCAAGTAACTCGATCTCTGTTAGCCTAATTTTCAACTCTACAAAATGAGAAGAATAAAAGTACCTACCTCAAAGGATTATTATGAGAATTGAATGATCCAGTGTTTATGAGTCTTAGCACAGTGGTTGGCATAATGCCGGCATTCCATAAATGCCAGTTATGGGATTATAACTTTAATTAATTAATGATTTATTCAGCACTATTTATTGAGGTCCTAACTTCCAGACACTGTTTTAGACATGAAGATGTAGTGGGGGGAAAAAAAACCAGACAAAATTCTTGCTCCCAGAGATCTTATATTTGTAAAATTATGATAATTTTTATGTAAACTATTGTGGAAGGCATGTTTCTTGCATAAATTAGATCACACATTACAGTATTATTGTTCTACAACTTTTTTTTCTAAAGTACCAACACTTTTTAGAGACTTCTGGTCTTTGTCCATGTCAGTGGTTCTCAACAGTAATTGTGTTCCCAGGACATTTGACAGTATCTGGAGACATTTTTGGTTGTTGCAGCAGGGAGGTGCTTTTGGCATCTAGTGGGTAGAGGCCAGAGATGCTGCAAAACCTCTTACAGTTCACAGGGCTGCCCCACACCCCTCCCCCCCGCCATCCCAGCAGGCAATTTAGTGGCCCAAAATGTTGATAGTGCCCAAGTTGAGAAACTCTGATCTATGTTTATATTTGTATCTATATCTTCTTCAGACTTTTTAATTGTTGCTATAAGGTTATGCAACAGATGAAACTTCTTACTGTTTTTATAAGTGATCTCACCTTACTTTGGGCCTCTATTTCCTGTCAATGACTACAAAAAAAAAAAACCTTAAAATTTCTAATTAAAGATAGTCCTGTGTTCTCTGGTTAAAAGTCTCTTTCGGGCTGGGTGAGGTAGCTCATGCCTATAATCTTAGCACTCTGGGAGGCCAAGGCACAAGGGTGTCTTGAGGTCAGGAGTTCAAGACCAGCCTGAGCAAGAGCAAGACCCTGTCTCTACTAAAAATAGAAAAAATTAGCCGGGCATGGTGGTGCATGCCTGTAGTCCCAACTACTCTGGAGGCTGAGGCAGGAGGATCGCTTGAGCCCAGGAGTTTGAGGTTGCTGTGAGCTAGGCTGATGCCACAGCACTCTAGCCTGGGCGACAGAGCAAGACTCTGTCTCAAAAAAATAAACTAAAAAAATAAAAAAGTAAAAGTCTCTTTCAGTGTAACTGCTAACATGTGTAGGATATTTAGTGTATCCAATGCAAATAGTTGTATCACATTAAATATTTATTAATATTATGTTCTTAGGCACTGTGCTAAGGACCTTCATGCATTAACTTAATTAATTCTCAAACAACCTTAAGATGTAGGAATTATTATCAATACCATTTAATAGATGAAGACACCAAACTAGGTTTCAGAGAAGTTTAAGTAACCTGCCCAAGGCCACCTATGGAACAAGTCCCTGAGCTGGGATCTGAGTCCATGCTCTTGATCACTGCTCCAAACATGCATGCCAACGTCCCAGGCACGGAGGATATAAAGATGATAAGGTGTCTGTGTCACTTCAGGTCTTCTGGGAAGCAGAAGTGCAAAAGATTGATGGGAGGAAGTGCCTATGAAGGACAAAGGGAGGAGGGTGCAGGAGAAGGCGGGGAGGGTCTTCAGAGTGTGGTGCAGGTCTGACACCTCTGGAGGGGGAAGAAGGACAACTGTGGAGTGCAGCTCAGAGAAAATCTTGGTCAGGCTGATGGGGAGGCCCAGAGCAAAGATCGCTCACTAGAGGAGACCCACCTTGGGCAGGAATGGCGGCTCTGGTACCCGCTACCGGGAACAGCCTGGGGAGAGCATGCTTCTGCAGTGGATGCTGAAGGACACGATGCTGCTCCCGGCAACAGGTCTCTCTGGAAGGGAGGCCTGGGCAGCATCTCCCGTGGTTGCCACAGCCTCCAGCCTCGAGCAGTTCACAGCCTGTTTAATTCATCTACTGTAGCGTTTGGGTAGGATGTTGTGAAAACCCAAAGATAGGAGATCCAATGCAGCCTCCTGGGATAGAAATGATTTCCTGAGCAGTTGAACAGGTTGTATATTGAATAAAGGGACCCTGCCAAGGGGGCTCACTGGCAAGAGCAGGGGATTGACATGCTGATGTCCCCCCTCCCCCACCCCCAATCAAGCTGTGGGCTTTTCCATTTGGGCCCAGAGAGGCATCTTTTTCTAACTGAACCACTCAGAAGGGTCATCGTTTTCAAACTTGCCCAGAGGTAGAGTGTAGGCTACCAGCAGCACATGATTCCTGGGAGAGAAGAAGAGTCAGTCTTCAAAGGGGAGTCAGGCTCAGCTGGGACAAAGGGGGCTGGGAGTGAGGATGGGGCGTCACCCAAGGAAGGCTTGTGGGGAGCAGCCGGTAAGGGCGCATGGGATGGTGGCTAAGCCTGGAGAGGTAGGTGTGGGCGGGGCGGGGAGCCGGTGTCCACTGTGCGTGAGGCTGGGCTCTGCTGGGAGGCCAGTGGGAAGCTGCTCAAGGGTTGTAGGTGGGGGACAGACAGGACATGGTCATTTTGGTGTTACTGGTCATTTTTGGATATTATAAAGTCGAGTCCTTTTCAGATTTGCCTGTTAGTCTCCCACCCTCTGTAACACTCTCCTCTCCAGTCCCCAGCTCCAAGGTGCTTCAGCTTGAGGTGCTTGGAGTGGAGATGGGGGTGACCTCTTGGGTCCGTCTTCCTCCCAGCCCCCAGCCCTGCCTCTGTCTCCCCTTACCTCCCTAATTTTCTACATATATACTTGGTTGGGGAGGGGGTAGCTGGCTTGATTGCCTCTTGATATGTCCTGGGCAAGGAGGAAATGGGTGGTCCCTGATTGTGTTGACTATCTTTAAAAGGTGGAGCCTTTGACCGTGTGGTTGCCTCTGTGTCCTCTGCTTTGGGCACAAGGAAAGTCCCTTGTGCTTTGGGTAGGAGAGCAATGGGCAGGGAGTCTGACTGTAGGTTCACTAGTGACATCGGAGATTCAGGTGGGGAGAAGTCATAGGTGTGCAGTGCCTCTCAGGGTCGTGGTCATGAGCAGCCCAGCTACTTCCATCCCTCTGCTCGCCACTGACGATGAATGTATGTAAAGGGCATACAAGTGGGTGTGTGAAGGGAGAATACGTTGCAATTCACCTCTCCCCCAGAATAACAGATGAAAACAAGATCTAACATTTCCACAGCTATTCCCAGTATATAAAAAGATTTTGAATTCTTTTTCTGACTTGAAAGTCATATTGTGCTTTTGAAGTAGCTGGGTTATGACCATCTAAATGTCGAAGGACATTGGAGATGTTGAGGGCCTGGCTGAGGATCTCATAGCCAGGTAAGGGCAGAGTTGAGGAGTTAATCCGGGACTTCTGACTTCCCCTCCTCTTCCCACCTCCCTGACTCCAGAGTCTGATCTACCAAACACATGGCCTCTCCCACATTACCCAGATGACAGCAGCTCCCTAAAGGCATTTCAGGGCATTGCCACTGGCATATCAACAACTCGAAGGCCAGACCTGACTTCCATATTGCGATGAAACCACATCGCGTAGGACTACAAAACCTTAGAAAGTTTTGTCCTTTGAGCTGAAGTGAAGCTTAATTCTATGCCCGTATTAAGAGACATTTTGCCTGGTGTCCACAGGGATTCGGAGAAGTCCTTTTACTTTTTAAGGGAAAATCCTGTCTTCAGGTGCTCGTGTATGGCACCAGGGAGATAAGTGAGGCAGCCAGCGTAGGCCGTCAGCTGTCATTCTGGTCATTAACGCAGGGCTCTCGGGGCTTCCCACAGGGCAGTACCTGTTGACTTGCATTCCTAATCAATAGATGCTATAATCCCGGCTCGTTACTAATTCCTTGCTTATCCAATTAATTCTGGGCCAGGTTGCTCCCTCTGTGGAAGGAGGCATGTGCTGGCTACTCGAGGCCCTTCCCTTGCTGACGTCCTGGACCCCATGCACGGCATGTGGACTTGAGCCATGGGGTTGGTGGGGGGAGGGTGTGGAGGAGGCTGCAGAACCTGCTGACTTTTTTTTTTCTTTTTTAAACCAGGGATTATTAGCCGAGAAAATGCAGAAGATCTGCTAGAAAACATGACTGAGGGAGCATTTCTGGTCCGGGTCAGTGAGAAAATCTGGGGTTACACCCTCTCCTACCGCCTGCAGAAAGGGTTCAAACACTTTCTTGTGGATGCCTCTGGGGACTTTTACAGCTTCCTGGGAGTGGACCCCAATCGCCATGCGACGCTCACGGATCTCATTGATTTCCATAAGGTACCCCTCTTTGGAGTGCTAGCTGGGGGATGAAACTGGCAGAAACTTGAGCTGAAAAGAGAGCCAAAGCAAGCGCAGCAGGGCTGCAGGCTCTAAGCGACGGGGCTAGAGGGGCACGGAGATATAGAGCATCAGGGTAGAAGAGGCCAGAGGTTGTCTAGACCAGCCCTGGAGCCCACGTTCTTTTCTCTGGCTCATCCTCCTGGGCACGTGTGCACCTCTAAACCTGGCCCCCAGCTTTCACCTTGGGGCCACCTCTTTTCACCTTGAGTAGCTGAGCACTCCCTACTTTCAGCACTAGGGTTTGATGATCAGCCCTCTCTCCACGCCCAGGTCTCACGCCTCAACCCATTCCCAAGAGTGTCCCTCTTGTGAACTTCAAGCCAGGCTTCCGAGAGTTAGCTGAACTGAAGGATTCCGGGAGGCAGAGTGGTGGCAGCTCAGGGGTCCCACATCTACCTGAGCTTTGCAGGTGTAGAAAGGTTCACAGAATGATTTGACCATTTCACTGGGCTTTTACTGTAAAAGGGACTCTTGGATTTGTATTGCTTTCTCTTCCTCTCTTCCTGGATATCCCCAGGGCTCCAGGGACAGCTCTTAACTTGACCTTATGAGTAAAGCACATAGAAAAATCACCCATTCACAAATACCTGGACACTGAGTATAGAGTACTGCCTAGAAAATTGGACCAACCAGGATCAAGGTAGATTTCTACTTGGGTAGCCTTCTAACAACCAGAGGAAAGAGAAAGGGAGGGGATGTGTGCATATTGGCACCTTCTCTGTGTCAAGCCCTGAGCCTATTGCTCTATATTTATGCTCTTGTTTAATCTTCCCAATAGCTCTGTGAGGGAGGCATCTTAGCCCCATTTCACAGATCAGGGAACCAAGGCTAAGTTTCCATGGCTGGTACCAGCTAGCACCAGGAGTTAAGTTTCAAGCTGTCTGCCTCTAAAGTGTGCATTTTTCCACTAAACCACATTGTTTTGCTTTCCCTGTATCATATAAGCTGCTTTAACAGTGATAAGCTCCTTGTTCCTGGACGTGTTTCAAGCAAAGGGTAAACGTCCGTCTCTCAGGACAGGTTCCTATATAGAAAGGCCAGACCAAATGTTTTTTGAAGGTCTTTATTCTCTTCCAAATCTAAACTGTTGAGACTGACAATTTCATTTCTAACACATTTCTTTAGAGATACGTCATCTATGCCCATCTGGAGATCTGGTGGCCAGTTTTTACAAATTAAAATTTTAATCACACAATTAATTCATGATTACATTTTAAGAAAAATCAAATACAATACAAAGTGAGGGGCTCATTCATTCCAAATCCACCTTGAAGTACCAATCTGCCATGCATCCTCCTAAGTATTTCCTGGGCAGTAACATAAAAACTTACGTGCATAAGGAAATGCATAGTTTTGTTATTTTTCACATAAGTTGCATGATTCTTTACATATAGCTGGACAACTTGATTTTTTACATGTTAAATAAATCATTGAATGTAGTTTTAAAATGCATAGTCCCTGGGATCAGGCTGCTGAGTTTTACATCTCAAATTCATTACTGTGTGTGACTCTGGGCAATTACTCAGACTTTTGTGCCTTAGTTTCCTCCTCAGTAAGCTGGGTTTAATAATAGCACTCACCTCTTCAGGTCCCTGTGAGGTTTCAATGAGATATCACTGTTTAAAGTGATGAAAAAATATACCTGACACTTGTAAATTGTCAGGACATGTTGGCTATTATTAAAATATGTCTATGAGATCTTTCCATGTCAATACATGTATCAATCCCTAGAAACACCCTGGGGTATTCCATGGTATGGATGTATATTACAGTTTAATTACCCATTCTCCTCTTGATAGCCACTTACCTGGCTTCCAGTTTTTCATGAGCACAAACAGTGCTGCAAAGACTTCCCTGTATATGTCACTATGGATGCATGTGCAGTATTTCTCTAGGATGGGTCCCTCCAACTGGAATTGCTGGAGAGAAGAGTGTGCATGTTTTAATTAGAAAAGATCGGCCAGATTGCCCTTCCAAAATGTGCTGCCAATTCAGGCTCCTGCCAAAACTATACGAGGCTGTTCTCCCAGACTGCTGCCAACGCTGGGGCCTATCGGTCATTTAATTTTTTTCCATCAGATGGGCAGACACTGGATCTCGCTGCAGCTTAGCTGGCATTTCTCTGATGACCACTGGTACTGAGGATCTTTTCATGTGTTCAGTGGCCACTTGGATTTCTTCTTCTGTGAATCATTCACTCATATCCTTTGTCCATTTTTCTATTAAGATGTCTCTTTCTTATTGATGTGACATTTCTTTCAGCAACTAAATTGCTTTTTAGTTATGTCCATTCTGTTATTCAGTTCTTCTACTGAAATTTTTCTTTTTAATTTAGATGGTCATGCTTTTCATATCCAGGTTCTTTAATTGGTTCTTCTTCTTTTTTTAATAATGGCCCATTCTTGTTTCATGGCTGACTTATTTTTTTTTTTTTGAGAGAAACAGACTGACTCACTGACTTACTGACTGACTGACTGACTCTCTCTCCGACTTATCTTATTCCACGGAGGGGATTGATACACATCTCTTAAAGCCTCCTTCTCTTTGTTTTATAGACTTGATATATTCTTCAGAATCATTTCTGTTGTTGAGTTTGGCATCTTTTTCTTATGGCTATGATTTTCCTTAAATGTTTATGAATTTTGGGCTGTGAGGTGATCTTCCATTTTTAAATTTCCTGTTTGTCCATGAGTGGATAGAGTTTCTGTTTCCCAAATTCAGTCTCTTTGTGCTGTAGGGGTTGGAGTTGACAGTGCATGGTTCATCTTTTAGGTGTGGGAGTGTTTGAACTTTTTGGATTTCTTTGGCCGCCCAAGAAACTGTTTTCTTCTCATTTCCTGGCCTGCCTGCGGGAAACACCTCTGAGGCAAACGCCTGTCTGGAGTTCCCCAACCTGTCTCCAGCTTGCACTAGCGCCTGCCCCACACTGACTCCTCTGATAATCCCATCCTGTACATCTTTTGTTTTTTAAGGATTCTTTAACCTTTTTCACTTTGTTGATGGTATTCCTTCTTATTTTCCAGTAATTTTATAGATTTATTTCTTTTTAAAGACAGAATTTTTCCTGTCATTTCTAGAAATTTGAGTGATGGGGAGGCAGATGCATGTTGTCTATCTGTTTTAAACCAGTCTCTCTCTGGTAGATGTTTATTTCCCTTTCTTAATTATAAATAAATTTTCCTTTTTTTTTCCTTTTAGGAGGAAATTATCACTGTTTCAGGGGGAGAGTTGCTGCAGGAACCCTGCGGACAGAGGGACAGCCCACCAGACTATCATCTGTTGTTTGAATGATTTCTTTTTCTCCTTATCAGTTGGATTCCTTTGGGCATCCTCTTTTTGAATTCAGCTTAAGAACTCCTCAGCTCAAATCCTTATGGACTTCTGGAAGATCCCTCACCATTCAGAAGAACAAGTAGACTAGTATATCTCCAGGGATATGAAATATTTGGCATATGTGCTGCTGGTCTCATCCTGATGCTCAGTATAGAAATTGCTAATAGCGGATGCAACTCTTTCATGAAGAGTTTAGCTACGACCTCAGAAGACAAAGCCTATTTGCCATGCCTACCCTAAACTGAGCTCCCAGAGTGCATGCATCATATTTTAATTATCTAAAATAATTCCAGTGCCGAACCCTGCATTTAACATGGTTAAACATTGGTAGATATTCAATAAATGTTTGTTGAATGAATGTATAATACTTCTTCTAATAGTTTTCCAACACCAAATCGGCAATAGTTTCTAGTAAGGTATTTCCTACTTGTCACTTTTTATAAAATCATAGAAATAACAGACGAGAGATTATAAGGGATTTCTATGGTGGACATGGATGCTGCATCTTTCATAGTATTCATTATGACCCTCATAGGTATTATCACTTGACTTACCTAAAGTTCCTGAGCCCCAGCTTCCAGGACAGGTGATTGATACTGTCCTGCCTTCTGTATTTAACCTCTTCTTCTGCCACCCTCCTCTGTCTTTGAATCATATTTTGGCCATGGTTTTGCAATATTGAAGCAGTAGTTTCATGTACTCCTACAGATGTACCTAACACCTAGGGTGAATTATAAATCCAAGAATGTTTTTAGATGTAAGGTTTTTAGACATAAGGCCTCTGCTCTCTAGGATGGGGCCCTCTCTATGCAGTTTACACAAATGATTAGCTCTGTCCTCATTGTCCTTTGGATTTTGATTCTACTGTCCACTTAATCTGAGTATGTTCTTCTTATTAACAGGAAGACTATCCCAGTAACTCCTCAGTAACTGTCTGGGATGGTATCTATTTGTGCATACTCGTGTTCTATACTTATGGTCATATAAATGGAGGCAGCATATTATGATGGGAAGATTATAGTGTCTACGGTCAAGAAGATTTGGGTTCAAATCCCCACTCTGGAACTTACTAGCATAATAATGCTTGCAGCATTGTGTTTGGTGAGAGAAAATGGAAGAATGGGCTCTGGGGATGTCAGGGAGCTGGTTTGCTTTACTTGGAGGCTGTATCAGACATCTGCTATGCTCTACTTCACGTCTTGCCTCACTTCCTCCTTGGATCCTTGGCTGCTTGTTTCCCTCCAGCCACCACCACTGTCACTGATTGTGCACAGGTTCTGCTCTTCTCACTGTGTTGATCAGCCTCATGTGAGCATAAGCCAATGGTACTTGCCACATGCCTCATTTCCTGTTGCTGCAGAGGCATAAGACAGAAGGGCTGGGAAGTTAATGCCCCATGCGGTAACAAACCTTAGATCAATGGGTGTTAGAGGCTGGTAGATGAATTCCTCACCCTTCCTCCTCTTGGGGGGACTGTTCTGTGAGGCAACTCTTCACATGGCCTCTTAGAAGAAAGTCCTGCAAGGTCCAGCAACTAGTCATGATGAAACTAAGCAGTGACCTGGTGAGTGTGACACCCGCCCCCCGTTTGTTCTTCCTCCTTCTCTGCCTCACCCCCTCTCTTTCCTGCTCCTCTGGGACTGGGCTCCTGGACGAAGTAGCAGCACATAAGCTTTTGCCACAGGAGAACCCAAGATAAGGGCTCATCATACAAATGTGTTCAATAATAATAATTTTGCAACTCAGCTCCATGGCTTCCCTCCTGTCTGCCTGTCTCAATGAATGCATAAAATGAAGTGATGGAGGGGACCTACTTTTTGAACTCTAAAGTGCCTTAAAACCATAACCAATTATTATTAAAATTACTTTATTCCTATTAGGACTTAGAGGAAACAAGTTGTAGTTTTGGTTCTGCTACTTACCAATTATATGACTTTATTCAAGTCATTTAACTCCAGTAAACCTCAGTGTAACTGAGAAGAGCATTTTCTGTATGGTCATCACTAGGTTTTTTGACAGGTCAGTTAAATGGTAAATATGAAAGCTCTGTCCAAATGAAAGGTATTGCTAACAACCACCACAATAACAGCAACTAATGATGGCTTCGTGCTTAGCAGTGATGTGTCGGGGGATATGATGTGATGATTTTCAAGGTGTTGGGAGAAACTTCTGTTCCAAGAACTAGTGGCAGCTTTGAAAGCAAACCAAGATGGGTTGAGACCCTGAATCCCTGGGTTGTTGTTCCTGTCACCCCTAATTAATATGTGAAAGACAACAGCTGAGTTTTCCATCCCTAACACATTTATTTCATTTTATTTGGGGCCTGCACTTTCTGCATGTCTCATATATTTTAGGTTTTACCTGGCTTTAAAATAAATCCCTTGTAAGTTGTCCTGCAAATGAAATTACTGTCTGGAAAACTGCAATTTCATCTTGAGAGTTTTATTATGCTAATAAATGTCAGGATTCTCAAATAAAGGAATTGCCTTTTTTTTTTCCCCTGAACCCTACAAATATAATGAAAAACAGTCACTCAGCTACAAGACTCAGCAGAGGAAAAATTTACAATCTATAACTAGAAAGAGAAGTTGTAAAAAACACTATGCGACTTAATGGAAGATAAGTTTCAAGGAATGGAAGGACAACTTGGGGTATGGATTCAAGGAGATCCTTGCTGGACAGAGATATTCTTAGGGAATATCTAAGGGGCACGAGCTGAGAGAGGCTATGGAGAGTGGACCTTGGAAGGGGAACCTGGGCTGGAAGACCTGGGAGCCTGGGGAGTTTGTCCCTCTTGTGTACCCCTGAACCTTTCATCATCCTCAGGACTAAATTGTGATCCTAGATGAGTTTCTCTATTCTTTGGGCCACAGTTTCTTCTGGGAAGTGGGTAAACATTGCCCATTTCAGAAAGTAGCTCTGAAAATAACTCAAGCTATTCTAATAGTAATGATAAATATTGTTTTAGGCCCTGTGTGTGTGTGTGTGTGTGGATTCTCATAACCATGCTTGAGGGAGGCAATGCTTTCATCTCTATCTTGCAGTTGGGGAAACTGAGGCACAGAACAGTTCAGAACTTTCCAAGGGTCACTTCTCTGGGAATTTGCAGTACAGAGAGTGGCCACAGTTTGCCTTCAGAGTCTGCATAGACCTTAAACCAGTGTAAACAAGCAACATGGTGGTGGTTGTTAAAGATGCACATTCTCTTTCAGAGGAGGTTGGGCTTGAGGTTTTGTGTTTCTGACAAGCTCCTGGAGGCTGCTGATGCTGCTGGACTGTGGGCCGCCCTTGGAGAAACCAGCCTTTAAAGCAGGGGTCAGAAAATTATAGCTGCAGGACAAACTCAGCCTGCTCCCTGTGTTTCTACAGCCTGAGAGAGAAGAATGATTTTTGTGTTTTTAAATGGTTGGAAAAAATTAAAAAGAAGAAGAATATTTTATGACCTGTAAAAATGACATTAAATTCAAATTTTGGTGTTCATAATAAAGTTTTATTGCAATACAGCCACACTCATTTGTTTACACATTGTCCTTGGCTGTGTATGGCCCATAAGGCCTAAAATATTTACTATTTTACAGAAATAGTTTGCCAATTCCTGCTTTAAATTATGGTGCATATGTTAGGAATTATTTTGCTTCTTTCCCTGCTTTATCTAAATCTACTCTTAAAGGAGATTCTAACATCATCACTTATACTTCAAAGAAATCTAAGTGAATGTATTAAATTTTTTAGAGGTGTTCCGTTTTAATTTTGAATCTTCTCTCATCTCTAGTATGCTAGATTCTTTTCCTTGTGAAAGGATTCGAAACAAATGTAAGCAAGTAGTATCACAATTATGTAGATACTTTACGTGGGCATATGATCTTTACTTTCTAGAATTTATTCTTACTTCCTACACATAACTGTATTTATATGTTTTGCCCTTCAATCTGGGAGGTCCTGGAAATCAGGCAATGCCATATTTATCCATGTATTTTAGGGTGCGTGGGACAGTCAATGTTGTGGAATTGTGTTTATTATGTGTTAGGTGTAAGCAGATTGTGCATATTTCAAAGACCTGCTTTAACCTTTAGGGGACCTCTACGATAGAAAAGTCCAGGCATGCTGAGTATTCTGGCTGCTTTGGGTTGGAATCTCGATTCTACTACTACTTTTAGTTGTTAGGAGGAATAAACAAGCAAACCAACCAATGAGATTGAGAAAGTAGAAACTAGCTCTGCTGACAGCTAATCTGAGATGGAGGAACTGAGAATTGAAACAGAAGTCACGTCTTGCAAATCTGTTCTGTGACTCGCAAAACAGATAAATGGAGCCAAGCCATGGCATGCATGAGACACTGTCTAAACTCAAACTCTTTTAGCCAGCAAATGCAAACCCGTATGTTTTAGATAGGACATCAGACGAACTGATCAAACAGTAACTCCACATGACTTTTTAAGAAATTGTAATAAGATGTACGTAACATAACATTTACCATTTTAAGTGTACAGTTCATTGGCATTAAGTACATTCACATTGTTGTGCAACCATCGCTACCACCCCATCTGCAGAACTCTTTTCATCTTGCAGAATTGAAACTCTATACCCAGTAAACAATAACTCCTCACTCCTCCTCTTCCCTGAGCCCCTGGCAACCACCATTCTACTTTCTGTCTCTACGAATTTGACTACTCTAGGTACCTCATAAAAATGGAATCATACAGGACTTGACTCTTTGTGACTGGCTTATTTTGCTTTGCATAATGTCTTCAAGGTTCATCCATGTTGTAGCCTGTGTCGGAATTCCCTTGATTTTTAAGGCTGAATAATATTCCATTGTATATATATACCACATTTTATTTATCCACTTATCTGTCGATGGACCCTTGGATTCCTTCTGCCTTTTGGCTATTGTGAATAATGTGGTTCTGAACATGGGCATACGTGCCATGACTTTTGTTCTGAAGATAAAATCATTGACTGTTCCAGAAACTCCCTTATTTCCAGATTCTGACCAATCCCTGCCAAGGCCATTTAACTCCAGCTCCCCAATCTAAGTACTCTTTCTTAGCTTTTGCCTTTTGATGTTCCATGATTACTCTGGTATATATTCTCCCTTGCTGCAGCAAGCTAATAAACCTAACTTTGGCTACATCCGTATTCCTGGTAGACTTTAGCTGATGGGCTTTACAAAGATGTTACCTGTGAAGCGTGGTGCCCATGATAGACACTCAATAAAGATTCGACGTCTTCTTTCCACTGACTGTGCTGAGTAGCAGCTGAGACGGTCCCTCCTGTGAGTGATGTCTTGTGCCCATTTATACTCTCATCTCAGAGGATGAGCTCATGGACTTGCTGAGATTATAAGCTCATGGCCTTAGACTCTGTTAAGTGGAGGATAGTGAGGTGGTACACCCAGAGACAGACCCCAAAATGGCTGTGCCAGTTGCTCTTCTGAAGGGAACTTTCTTACCCTGGAGGCACCCAGTGTCAGAGGTCCAGTGACCAGAGGGACCCCTAGAGACAGCTGAGAGGGAGGAGGCTGAGGGAGCACCTATGCTCTGTAGCATGAGGAGGCAGAGCTTGTTCATGGTAGATCTTTGGCCCATTCGCCATGAGGCCTCTGCCCTTCGTGGACACCCCTTCCTGCTTCCCTACTCCCATGTAGGAGAAGGCAGCAGAGTGTAGGAGGAAGAGTAATTCTTTGGGAGTCATCAACATAAATCTGAATTTAGATGGCAGAAGAATAGAAGAGGCTTCCAGGAAGAGGAAACAATTGGCATAAGCAAAGATCTGGAGGCATGAAAGTGTGTGTGTGTGTGTGTGTGTGTATGTATGCGTGGTCAAGGGCAAAGAGCTTTACACATGATCCCCAGGGGTCATGCAGAATAAAATTTGGGCTCCGTGTGTGTGTGTGTGTGTGTGTGTGTGTGTGTGTGTGTGTGTATGAATGTAGGCCTGAAATGGGCTCACTAGCATATCATCCTCTACCCCTCCCTATCACACAAACTAAACATTTGCACAACCAAATTCGTCGTAAGAGACACATTCTGTCCAGATTCTCAGCTGTGAGCCAAAGGTCTTGGACACTTCTGCAACCTATGGGGCAACAGCAATTTGCCAGTAACTTGGGTTTTGGCCAAAAATTTAGCCTAGACTTTACATAACTTGGTTTGCTCCTCGTATATCTTTTCCTAATCAATATTGTATACTGCTAACTAGCTTTTATGTCCTTATGCTGGCATGCTTCTTGTTAATTTTCCTCTTATTCTTACATCTTCATGGGTTTTTATATTTGGCTTATTCTGATTGGCCGCAATTATTGCTTTTCATCCTGTTGTTAACAATTCATTTTTCTCTGGGCAGCTGCTGTGCAATTTGTTAAGGGGGAGAACCCAAGCCCTTCCACGGGGCCTGTGTGTACTTTCCAGCCTTCACTTCTTCTGGTAGCTAATTGTTAAACAGAATCACAGAAAGTTCTTTGGGTAATTAAGCCTCTTCCCCTATTTCTAGTTTCTAATGATTTATGAAAAGTAAGGAAACTTATGGCAAATAAAACAAACGGAATGACAAAATATTACACTGATATAAAAAAATTAATATTCCAATATATAACTAAATTCATGAAAAAAGAAATCTGTTCTAGTAGCCCAGAGTCTGACTCTAGCACATTATTTTGGGAACAAATCAGACACCTCCCGAGTCTGCCTAACAAAATATCATTTTCTATTAACAGCTTAGCAATTTGTTCAAGAGGCATAGAATCCCTGAACAAACGGGCTGTCGGAAACTAATTAATGACACTCTGCATTAGAAACACTCTTAACCTTATGAGCAGGCACTAACTCATAGCTGAAACAGAAATATAAAATCATTTAAAGAACAACTTAACCTTTATTACTTAGTATATACCAAGGGAGGAGTACTGTGTGTTAAAAGCATTTACCAGACATATATATAGAAACAACACAGCCCAGGCTGGTAGATGTAGCACACATAGCCGTTAAAGAGAAAACGTCAGTATTCACAATTGAGCAATTCAATTATTGGTTTAAGGGAGGTACCATTTCTCCAAAGAAGTTTAAAAGCCCCTGAACACTAATTTTTAACCGATTGTACTCAAAAGTACAATGGAGACTCAAAAAGGAGAAAAAGCTGTAGACACATTTCATAGACTCTTAAGCTTTTTCTCTTGTCTCTGTTTCTTACTTCTTTAGATGGAATTATTCTTCTGTCCCATTGAATAGTAATTTGTCTTCTTCCAAAGACACCTGAGAAAGGCTGGGAAAAGAAGATCGGGGGGCTGTTGGTGTCTGTATTAGTCAGGTCCCTCAGAGGGAAGAGGAGGGAGCCACAAAAAAGGGTCATTTGAGGAGGGTTCATTTACAAAGGTGGGGGTGTAGGGGAGCCACGGTGGGAAATGCAGTGACCTGGGGCTTAGTAGCATCCTCACCTTCCCTGCTAGCCCATAACAACAAAGGAGAGAGCCACTCAGGAAGAGAAGAAAGATGCACATAGAGTTGGCCATTTTGTAAGGGCAGGGAAGGACTATGTCCAGGGACAGAGCCAGCCCGAGCTGACCTTGCAAGGAGGCAGCCAGGCAATAAATAAATACCCCAGCATCACCCTCTTCCTTCCTTCTAATCTCTGCTCCCCAGAGCAGAGCAGAGCGGGCTCCCCATTGGCTGAACCAGCCTAAAGCCATAGGGTTAGGAACTCTTGGCGTAATCTATACAGGTCAGCCCTCCAAGGTGGAGAAGGACAAGGAAGACATCTGGAAGGGCAAACTTAGTCCTGTGGTGTTTCTGTAGGAGATATAGGGAAGAAAACTTTTTCCCTGCTGGCTCATAAAACATGATGCTGAACACTTCACCTCTGGTCACCAAATATGTGGGGATTTCTCCCTACCAACAAATAGCTCTCCAGTGGATACCAGCTGGATATCCCACAACTTGACTCAATTCTGACACTGTCTAGCTAGAATTAGACTCAGACCCCACTGGTTAAAGTCTCAGCCCCACAAGACTGCCAGATGCCAGTCACAAGCTGTATTTCTGACCCACCAGCCACAAATCAGAGTTCCCATGACCACCTCCTTGGGTTTGATTAATTTGCTAGGACAGTTCACAGAACTCAGGGAAACACTTACTTACATTTTCCTGTTTATTATAAGGTGTATTATGAACAGCCAGATGGAAGAGATGCACAGGGCAAGGTATGTGGGAGCGGGTACAGGGCTTCCATGCCCTCTCTGGGGTGCCACCCTCCAGAACCACCCTCCAGAAGCTCTCTGAACCTTGTCCTTTTGGATTTTTAGGAAGGCATCATTAAGTAGGCATGACTGGTTACATCATAGGCCATTGGTGATTAACTCAACCTTCAGCCCCCTCTCCCCTCCCCAGAGTCAGGGGGTGGGCCTGAAAGTTCTAACCCTCCAATCACGTGGTTGATCCTGCTGACAAGCAGCCCCCATCCTGAGGCTATCTAGGAGCCCATGAAGAGTTGCCCCATTAGAACAAAAGATGCTCCTGTCACTCAGGAATTTACGAAGGTCTGAGGAGCTCCGTGTCAGGAACCCTGGTCAGAAACCAAATATTTGACTCCCTGGAGGTTCTTCATCTGAACCCGTGGTCCAGGGTTCCTGCGTGAGTTTTCTTAGGCTGCAGTCTAGGGCTCTGATGCTGGGAGAACATGTAGACCTTGGGTCCCACCCACCAGGCAGCTCTGTCCAGTTTCTCCATGTAGTTGTTTTATGGTTTCTGCAGAACTAGGGGACAGCCACTGAAAATGGCTGTGTCATTGCCTCACTGGCTAATCTAAGCATGAGATGAAACTATTAGGGTTATTTCTGGCAAATTAGAAGGGAGAGATGAAATTTAACTGTGGTTGGGACTTCCGGCTAAGTCTGATATGGCTGCATTGAAACTTTGCAAAAACGGAAGGACAGAAAACAAACTAGCGAAGAGGTAAAAGATCGTCAGTTGTCTTCTTTATGTCTGTCTGACCAGTACATTGCAGGATTAGATGCCAGGCGTGAACAGGAAGATCTAAAGCAGTTTCCAATTGTACTCACATTAGAATGGTCCAAACAAACAAACAACCATGTTCCAACTCTAGAGATGCTGACTCCGTTGACCTGGGATGGGGCCTCTGTATCAGTATATTTTAAGGAAATGGGGACTCTGTTTCTGAGGTTAAGTGTCCCCCTCCATGAGGATAGGATAGTGTGAAATGCTGTCTTTGTGGGGGTGATGGCATTTAATCCTCAGAACTCAGGAAGCTGTGCAAGAAATGCAACTTTAATTTTTTTGTAATTGAACTTACTTTATATCAAGGTCCCATTCTGCTGAGACTAAAACTTGGTTATTTTAGTTAAAATCAGTCACTTTGCACTCCCCTCTTCTCCCTAGGGTGGATTTACAGCATTGGAGTATTAGTGACTTATCCTGGCAGGTGACGGGGCTGGTGTCTACCTTTTAGGAGCTGTTCCATCCTACTCAACATCCCTTAGATTTTTGGGGTCTGTCCTGCTTCCCTGATGGATCCTGGCAGAGGCTCCTGCCTAGTTTTAGCCATAGGATTCACACTGTACCAGCCGATGGTCTCGCCCTAGCTTCAAAGAGCTCCAGGTCTGCTCTTGCTCAAAGCCACACAGGAAGGGGCTTGTCTGCTTTGTGGGCTTTCTCCATCCAGGTATGTGGGGACTGCCTTGGGAGAAGAGGGCTCTGCTGCTGGGAGAACATGTAGACTATGGGTCCCATTATGACCTGCCTTGGGTCCATCTTCCTGGGTACCTCCAGGTGGCCTTCCCTACTCTGCTTTTCTGAGCCTGGGGATGTGGGGGACGTGGGAAGTCTTGCTGTCGGCTCTCAGACCCCAGCCGAGCTGGGCGTGCCATATCTCCCTCAGGGCTCAGCCTGCAGGGACCCAGAATGCAGGCTTCTTTTGGGGCTGCTCAACAGGATACGGCTGTCTTGTTCTCCTCTCCAATTCTTTTTCCCGTGCCAGCTCGGAGGGTCTCTACCTATTCCAAGGGTTGCAGTGGGCAGGGCTGAACTGCTTTGGTCTAATGTGTAGTCTTGTGAATAGTAGTTCTCTTGTACTTGGACTGCAGCCTTTGAACTTAAAGCCAAAATACATTGGTAATTATGAAGCTGAGAGATGGGTATTTGGTGGTTCATTATACTATATACCTTATTTCAACTTGTGTATATGTTTGAAATTTTCTATGGTACAAACAGGTTTGAGAAATTTTTCAAAAAAGGCAAGAATTTGAGATATGGATTCTCTGGTTTCTTTGTGAAAACAAGTTTAATGGGTGTTTCATGTCTACAATTCTGAATGGGGGAGGGTCTCAGGAGCAAAAATTAAAGAAGTGCATGTGCGTGTGTCCGTGTGTGTGTGTGTCTGTGTCTGTCTCTGTGTCTGTGTGTCTCTGTGTGTGTTTGTGTTGTATCTGTGTCTGTGTGTATCTGTGTCATTATATCTGTGCTTTGTGTGTCTATGTGTCTGTGTGTGTATCTGTGTATGTCTATGGGTCTGTGTTTGTGCATCTGTATGTCTGTGTATGTGTGTGTGTGTGTGTGTGTGTCTGTGTGCCATAACAGGCTCAGTGGAGCACCACAGGAGACCCCTCTTCCTGCCCCAGCCCAGCGCCTTCCCTGGGTCCCTGCCTTGCTCTTGCCCACTGTTCAGGGTCCTGGGGGAATTGTCTCGAGTCCTTCATGTCCTTGATTTAGACCTTGGCCTGCAGCACCACCCTTGGCTCCAGTGTTTCCTGTGGAGGCTGTTTCCCATTCTCCAGGGCCCTCCTTGAGTCCTGCCTGCTGTCCCTCCTCACCCCCACCCCGTGTCCCTTGCAGCACGGCCCCCTCTCTCACTGTGACTGTGGGCTGTCTTTGCTCTGGAGGACCAGGGCCCTTTGGAAAGCATCATTGTCCCTCGGCTCTATTGCTGGTCAGGGGCAGTGAAACGTTCAGAACCTTGTGCCATCTGCTCACCAGGCCTGTGCTCCTTGAGCTTTTGGGGTTCCAATCCCTCAGCCTGAGTATTCTCTGACGCATCACTACACCATGCCACACCATGATGTGTTAATGCTTCCAGAGTAATAGGGGCCTCTGGAGAGAGAACAAGCTGAGGGATGACAGGCCTCATGCCAGGGCCATGGCCCTACTGGTGTTAGCTTTCCTGAGAGGCAGCCTGAGCCCAAGGTGAACAGGACGCCTTGCCGGTCATCCGTAGTGCCAGGGTGGGAGGACCTGCTGGTGGCATCAGGGGGACGCTGATGTTGCAGTCCAAGTCCAAAGGTGGCTGCAGAATTCTCTCTTGCTTGGGGGAGTTCAGTCCTTTGTTCTCTCTAGGCTACAACTAGTTGGATAAGTCACGTTGGGAAGGCTAATCTGTTTTACTCAAAGTCTACCAATTCAGATGTTAATCTCTTCCAAAAACACTCTCACAGAAACGTCCAGAATAATGTTTGACCACATATCTGGGCACTGTGGACTGGCCTATTGACCTATACAATTAACCATCACAGCAGCCCTTAAATCCTGAGGCCAGTGCTGGTGTTATGCATTGACCTACATATGACATGACCCGGGTCATGGTGACCTTAAGGAGGGCCTTGCTCATGGCCCCTTCCCTTGGTGGTCTGCCACACTCCTGGGCTCCCATCTATGCCTCAGACTAAAAGGCACTGGATCTTTTTAGCATCCCAAACAGGCCTTTGCCCAATCTCTCCCCTCTGCTTCTTTACTCTAAAACGAGAGAGGGAAATTGCCCCCGGACTATGTGCTTTCTCTGAGTTTGGCCAATTCGAAGGCATGGGATTAAAAATGGCCCTCCCTCCAGAGCCGCCTGGATGGATTCCTCTGGAGCTCTCCTGGGGAAGCACATCCATCAGCGGCTTAAGAGCCTGTCCAGGCTGGCCTTCCACTTGCTAGCAGGCGCAGAGCAGTGAGCCGTGGCAGCCACCTGCCTGTGTCCTTTGGGAATTTTATGTGACTTCTGAAAGCCACTCACATTAGCTCCAGCTTCTATCCTCTTCCCAGAGGGGAAGGGAAGTTGTAACCCTGCTGTGTCCGAGAACTCCAAAAGCTTGTTCATCACCTGGAGACCAGTGCTCATCCAGCAGGGACAGGAGACACAACTGGATCCTCTCTATGACAGGGGCCCTCTGACCTCAGACGCTCCTGGCGGAACTTGTAAGGCAATGAAGAGAATGTAAATCCAGACTGGAATTCCCTGACCCTTTCCTGCTTTCCTCCCATTTGGGTCTTCACTTGTCCCTGTTGCTTCATGTTGCGCCCCATCTAGCCAGCTTTTATTCCCTTTGGGGACATGTCCTGGATGCCTGTTGAGCTCCTGGCCTGTGCTGGGTGCTGGGAACACAGGGACGAGTCAGACACAGGTAGTGCTGGTGGGTCTGCTGGGGTCACTGTATGTCATCACTCTGCCAGTGTCATCACTCTGCCCACCCCCAGGAGCCCACTTTGCCATCACTGCTGCTGACATTGCGCTTTCAATAGCTCACGCCTGCTGCTCCCCGTCAAACTGTTCTAGGGCAATTGGAGCCACTTTGCAAGGAGGTAGCTCAGAGGTTGTATTTCCACCCCTCTTCTCCAACCCACGCTGCTGTGAACCAAGGCCTGTCAGGTGTGGGGTATGGAAACCCAGCCCCTTGCCTTGGGTTGGGACAATTCTGAGGTGTAGTTTATGCTCTTGAGTTCCCCAGGGTGGGTGTGAGGGGGGTCAGCCTGAAGCCACCCTCTGCTTCGCTGTTGCCTGTGCTCACTCCCTGGCTCGGCTCCACCTGGTTCTCCCTGCTTCCTGGGGAGAATGTCTTTCACAGTCACTGGTACCTGATTCCTCCTCTCAAGGTCAGCTTTTGGGAAGTCTGCTCTAAGGGAGTCACAGAAACATAGTCAGAAAAATACAAAACCATATGACTAAGTTTAAGGGGTGCTGGGAGCACAGTTTAAGGACTCTGTGTTTTTTTTGTGTGTGTGTGTGTGAGACACACACACACAAAGGAAGATGTGTCAGGGAAGTATTGGTGTCTCCGCAATGCTCACATAGAGGTGATAGTGGCAGTGCAGGGGCAGGCTCAACTTGTAGGGCTGGTGGCAGTGGCGGTGCTTCAGGTGCTTGGCGGTGGTGGTGAGGCTTCGCCCCTAGATTATTCTGTGCTGCAGGCTTAGTTGTGTTCTGACCACACTTTCCTTCATTCTGCCCATTCAGCTGCTTTCTCCAGCTTTCCTGGTAATCTTGAGTTCCCTGGTGTCCTCTTTCTTGCAACCAACAGCCTGCCTAGTCCTTGAGTCAGAAGTTTGGGGAGGCCCGAGGGAGAGGGTAAGCAAGGGCTGTGACAGAGGTGTGAAAGGGTGCCGGGGTCTGGGGAGCAGTGGGGGCTTGGCATTATTAGGGAGGGCATCAGGAATGAGCTGGAGAGGGACAGGAGCCAGTGCAGAAGGACCTTATGTGCTCTGTTACATAAGGTTGTTTCAGTCACTCTTTGTTTCAAAATGTAACCCAATGGGGAGTGGGCCTTTGACACTTAGTGACCTAAACTCTTCGACTGTAAAATAAATTGCAGTCTGTTTTATTCATAAATGGACATTTCTGCAACATCTGCCTCCCAACTTCCTAGATCCATGGGTCCAGAGCTAACAGTGGAGAAAGGGTCCCAATTGAAGAATTCCAAGCTTTCTCACACAAGAGGAGCCAAGGCAAGGAGGACGATCATTTTCAAAGCACTTCCCATTCTGTGTCTGATTTGGAAGTATTATTATTGTCATCTCATTTTATAGATGAGGAAACTGAAGCTCAACTAGCTTACAAGGCTCGTTGAAGTTGTTCAGTTACAGAATATTGATGCTGGTACATGAACCCAGACTTTCCAGCTCCACAGCATCAAGTTCCTTCCTATGTGCTCTCAGACGGTTTTATTTGCAGGTCACGTTCCAGTGTCTGCCCAGAGCACATGTGAAATACAGCTCACCTCCGGTGTGGCGACAAGGCATCAATCCTATTTCTTCTGTGTCTTTCCAGTTTGGATGCGAGAGAAGATGTACATTCATCAGGGTCGACTGAGACCACTGTTAAGGATTCAGCTCTAAGCTGGCCATAAGCCTCAGGGTTTGCAGGTATAGGTGGGTCTAACCTTGGCAGCGAGGGACTGGTAAATGAAACTATGACATGTGTAAGTTTGAGATGTGGTGATTTACATGTTTGTGTAAATCAAACCAGTATTCATGAGCAGTGTGCTGCTGAGCACACGAACCTACTGGGAAAAATCCACATGATGGTAATAGTCACCATTTACCTAACATCCACCATGTGCCAGACATCATACGAAGTACTTATATATGGTATCTCTACAATCCACACAAAAGTGCATTGAGGCAGTTTGTGTTACGCCCATTTTACATATGTGGAATTCAAGGTTCAAGATGTTTAAGCCCTTTGTCTGAGATCACATAGCAAGTGGAAAAATTGAGGTTCAGACCATTTTGTCTGACTCCAAAGTCCACGCACGTCCATCTAGAATCTTGCTACTCCAAGTGTTGTCATTGGACCATCAGCTTCACTTGGGAGCTTTTTAGAAATGCAGGATCCCAGGCTGTACCCTAGACCTAGCTAATTAGAATCTACATTTTAACAAGATCCCCGGGTGATGTCTATGCACATTAAATTTCAAGACATTGTTTGTGAAATTTACTATTTCAGCTTCATCATTTCAGGATCTTGTGAACAGAATCCTGGTTGCCATAATCTCAACTGAGCATGAGTACAACAATGTTTCATAGAACATTTCCTTTTCCCTCTAATGTGGAGAATTGTCCCATTTTAGTCCCATATCTTACCTAGGAGTCTTAAACAGCTGGGGACCAACCCAAAATTCGTAGGGGGGGCGGCGGGGGAAGAGGGGCTGCCAGGCCTGTGGTGTTCCGTTTGGCCAGCAGGGGGCACCCGCAGCATCTGCAGCCGCAGCCCCTCTAGTAGCAGGAAAGGAAGGTGGGAAGCTCAGACCCTGCTTCGTGGAGGGTGCGATGTATGGATTAAAAACGACGATATGGGGGAAGAGCCCTGCTCTCTGCTTGCTCGACCGGGGGCATCTGGCTTTGTAGCGCTGTGGCGCAGAGGTGGAGAGGGGCTTTTGTCAATGGGTGTTTCAGAGTAAGTGATGGGACTAATTCCCAGGCAGAGCCCATGCACCTCTTGCGGGGCTGCAAACTAGCCCTTGGAAGCAGGCGCATGTGGACAGGAGGCAGGGGGCCTGGCTTCCAGTTTTGGCTTTGCCACTAACTTACAATGTGACACGTTGGGCCCTGGTTCCTTTTCTCGGCCTTAGTTTCCTTGGCTGTCGGAGGAATACAGTGCATAAGATCACCTCTAAGGTCTTTTCAAGCTGTAACATTCTATGAAGTCATAATTAAAATGCCCTGGGAGAACACTCTCTATTTAAAAGAATTTTTTTTTTGTTAAATCAAACTGTGCAAAGCTAATTATCACTCCTCAATTCATCTATTTTCTAACTTTCACTTTTTTCTGCCTAAGTTTTTTTTAGGTATAAAAGTGAATATTTAAAATATGAAAAGAAATCACAAAACACAAATTTGAATAAGTTGCCAAATACCACAAACACACACAAATCCAGAAAGATGGCATAATATTTTTACTAAATAAATGCTTAACACATCTCTATAAGGACTTTTATCTTTCTACAACTTTTTTTGGCTTCATATGCTTTGATTATCTCTCCATATAATTGCCATTTTATAATATTTTTCATACAAGGAATTACAAAGATAAGCTAGCCTTTCCTCTAACAGAGTTGATCAAAATTAATGTCTTATTATTATAGGTGGGATATATAAACCTTACAACTTCAGATACAGACTACTCACTGTAGTATTGCTACAGGATTGTGTTTTTCAAATAGGAAATCTGAAAAATCCTATTTCACCCAATTCCCCTCAACAAAGAAAAAAAATATGGTGCATTCATAACTATATACACTATAGTCTTGAGTATATTCTTGAGAATAGAGAACGTCCATTTGACTGTCAGTAAGAATTCCAGATTGTGGAATTAACTGTATGTATTTGATGACTTAAAGACTTTTCCACAGATTAACTTCCATCTCAGTATATTCCAAACCTTTCTCCTCCATCCTCATTTACTTCCGGTGCTAGGTGCTAGGACACGTTTCTAGGGTGCTAGAACTGGTGGCCTTGTACCTTCAGCAGAGAGTGTCAAATGAGTCAGGCTGCAGTGTTCCTAGAAGCCAATTCTACACTCTCGCTTTCTCCAAAGCTCAGCTGGCAATCAGGGTGGAGTCCGCGCTTGTTGTGAAGGATTCCCACCACCAGGGGGCGGTAAGGGCCATTGGCTGTGGCGGAGCATGTCTCTAACCTTCCCCACCAGAGGCTGCAGGGGCGGGTGGGAGACTGGAAAAACTTCTTTCACACTTTAGGTTTTCTTCATCTTTTCGTAGCTGGTTCAAACCTCAATGCCATTTCCCTCCTTTCTGTTGTGTCCTTTGTGCTCATTCACAACTTTTCTTACCACATTCCCGAAGTCTAGAACATTCCCAAAGTTGGCTTGAAATGGAAATAGCTGCTCTTTCCTTTCACTTCAGACCACAAGTTGAGGATCAACATAAGAAAAGGAAGCCAATGTCTTGTTTATTCTATTCATCTAGAAAATATTTCTCAGGTAGGTCTCCCTGCCTCTTGGTGATTCTTTGCCTAAGTTTTTTTTTTTTTTTTTTTTGAGACAGAGTCTCACTTTATCACCCTGGGTAGAGTGCAGTGGTGTCATCACAGCTCACTGCAGCCTCCAACTTCTGGGCTTAAGCAATCCTCCTGCCTCAGCCTCCCGAGTAGCTGGGCCTGCAGGCACAGGCCACCACGCCCGGCTGATTTTTCTATTTTAGTAGAGACGGGGTCTTGCTCTTGCTCAGGCTGGTCTTGAACTCCCGAGGTCAAGTGATCCTCCCTCCCGCCTTGGCCTCCCAGAGTGCTAGGATTACAGGCGTGAGCCACCACACGTGGCCAAGTTTTTTTTTTCTTTTAAAAATATTAAACCTGATATAAGAATGTAGTGGGCCAAATTCAGAATGAGGGAAACTTTGTTAAAAAGGTAAACTGAAACAAAATAAAAAAAAAATTTATTTGAGCACACAATAACTCATGAATTAGGCAGCTCCAAACCAGGAGTGGTTTGGGAGCTCCACAGAGAGAACACAGGGGAAAGGCTTTTAAAGGAATATGGAAATAAAGCAAAGAAAATATTTGATGAGTTGTAGTTATACAGTTGCCTCATTTGGTCTATCTCACTGGAAAGTCCCTAGTTACATAATTATAAGTTTGTTGGCTGCTTCTGATTGGTTGAGCTTAAGTTCTATTTTTTCTTTAATACAGGCATTGACAAGAAACAGCTCGAGTTAAATTTTGCTTATGTTTGCAAATCAAGCAAGGTTAAGGTCACTTTAGAGGCCTAATTGGCTTTGTCTGCTCAGGGGTTCTGCAGGCCTCATCTCCACTTTACTTTATGCAACAACTCTGTAGGACAAATGACGCCACCTCTTCAAAAAGGAAGTGGCATGAACAGAAAGGTGGCAGTGGAGTGGGGAAGTAACTTTTAGATGAAAAGAAACTTAAGAGACAGAACAAAATGCAACGTGTGGACGTTGTTTGGATCCTGATTTGAACAAACTGACTATAAAAAGGATATGTGTGGAACACGTAGGGACACTTGAACATGATCTGGAAAGTAGTTGATACTAAGGAATTTCTGTTAATTCCCATGGTTAGGTATGATATTGGAACAGTGTGGATTATGGTTCAGCAAATGGTTATCACTCTCTACTCCGTACCTCAACTGCAGGAGATACAGGGAAGGAGGAGGCAGATGCAAAACCCCAGAGGAGATGGCAGGGACCTTAGTCAAGGGGGTGGCAACAGGGTTGGTGGGAAGTGGATGGACCACAAAACCATTTTTCTGTGTCCATCTTCCCTTCCCCATACAGTTAAACCTTTTCTTGCCCTTGGGCTTTACTTAATCTGTTGCCCCTTCTTAGGGAGCCTCTCTGACTCCTCTCTCTTGCATCTTCCCTTAAGCTGGGCTGGACTCTGATCGTGCCACCTCCGTCATAGCACACGCTGTCTGTCCCTTCCCTGAATGCCTACTGTACTTCCACTGAATTTACAGGTCATTGCTCACAGGCTGGGCCTTGGGCACGTGCTCAACTCTTCACAAGGGGCTCTTTAGGGTAGGGCCACGGGTGGGTCTGATGTCTGCTGCACCCCTCGCATCCTATGTGCTCAGAAAAAGTTTGCTGATTAAAACGTCCACCGGGTGAAAACAAGTTATCCTGGAAAATGTATTTGCATAGAGATGGGGTGGCCCCAGCAGTGCCTGTACCAACTGGACGGGAATTAGGCAGGAACCTGCAGACCTCCTGGAGGGTAGTGGATACAGAGGCTTTATTTCATCATGTCCCATCCCTGACCATGGCTCTTCAGAGAAGCTCCCCTGGCAAACAAGACACTAGTGGGCTTCACTGCAGTGGTTCTCAGTCCTGGCCACTTGTTAGAATCACCTGGGGGGCTTAAAAAACTCCATCCTGATACTCAGCTCCCCCCTGAAGACTAATTAAAACAAAATCTCTGGGGAATGGGGGCCCAGGCGTCTTATATTTAAAAACCCATCCAGATGATACCAATTGTAGCTGAGGCAGAGATGCACTGGGCTGTGGACATCTTTGCTCCGCTACAGAGCTGGGATTTAATGGAGCCATTTACAAAGCTGCCAGCTGCTCCTTGTTGGCTGTGCCAACAGAAAGAACAAGCTTACAGTTTTTTATTTCTATAAAATATAGTCAATAGTCCCAACAGTAAGCAAGGGAAAGTTCTTAAAGCCATATGCTTCAGGAGAAAATTGAGGTCTGGGCCTTGCTGCCAAGAGGAGGAATTCAGAGGGATGGCACAGAGGCCTGTTTACAGAAGAAAAAGGGGCTGACAATTCAGATGCTTTCACATCCTTTGTTCTGGGACGGGATGGGGAGGGCAGAGATAGAGGGTAGGAAGGAGGGAGCCTACGGAAGCACAACTTCCTCGGGAGTCACAGTACAAGGAAGAGCTCTTATGGTCTCCAGAGGACACAGCTGCCTGGAGCCCCAGGTCCAGGTCTAACCTGCCACTCCCTCCACCTTTGGGTTAAGGTGGCTCTTTCCCTGGGGGTCCCGATGAAAGGCTCTCTACCATCGCCAGCCCTTGCCCAGAGGATGTGTTCTGGTGGGGCATGGCTGGGAGCTGAGCAGGTGTAGGTGGCGGAGTAGTGCTGGTGAAAGGAGGGAAGTTCTGGCCAGCTTGGACTCCCCTGTTTCTGCTCCTGCAGTAGGGGTCTCTCCCCCTCAGCATTTGCCACCCTATATGGCCAGTGAGTGAGGAAAAGGCATGAATTACTTACATGATGCTTGAGGTGCAAAAAGTGACACATCTCTTAATTTTTCTAAATAATACACAATCCAGCTATGAGATTCAGCTCATGAGGAAGCCAGGTCCAGTCATTTCTGGGCTCTCCTTAGACAAGACCCTGAGGCTGACACCACCCATAGTGGCTGCCTCTCTCCTTTCCTTCGCTGTGCTTAACAATGCCACGTTTCCCCAAGAAGGCTTCAGTGTTGCCCATTGCAGCAGCCCTTTCCTCTGCCTGCAGCCTGGACTACAGCAGCTTTGTTCCTCTGGGGGCCCATGCCGCCATCCCCATATAAGATCTTGCCATCCGTGGGCTGCTGGGCCTGAGGGGGGGTTCTGGTTACAACTACAAGCCGAAGCCCCAACCCTCCCCGTCCTGCAGCTGATCTGGATGGGCTGGAACACTTCCTTCCACCTCCAGTGTTCAAAGCTGCAAATGCCTCACCTTCCACCAGCCGTTCGCATTGGATTCACCTGGAGAACTTTAAGAACTGCTGATGACTGGTCTCACTTCCAGCTTTTCTAATTTAATTGGTCTGGGTGCAGTCAGCACATAGGGATGTTAAAAAGTTCCAGGTGATTCTAATCTGCAACCAAGGTTGAGAGTTACCACCAGTCCAATTTCTCTTCATTAGGCATAGGGAAGTTTGACAAAGCCAGCTGCCTGCAGAGAGTGAGTGGTTAACATCAATATACGACGTCGTCTCCCACCTGGCCAGATCCAGTGTCTTTAAAAACCTGTGCCAGCTGAAAACTGTGACTAAAGGGTGGCCCTCATTGGCCAGCATGGGACCACTCACCTGAGATTTTGAAAATAAAAGCTTACCCACATACTCACCTGGCAGGTAAAGGAAGCCTGAGCCTTCAGGACCAAAAGTCCTGGTTGTATTTCAGGGGGAATAAAATGTATTTCAGTTGTTTTAAATCCAGGTTGTAGCATATTTCTAACAAATCATCATGCTACACTAGCTTACTTGTCTGTACCCATCTTGATGCCAGTTCCACAAGGCCAGGGACTAGGTGGATGAGTTTCCTGCTGTTTCCCTACTTTACAGGACAAGACTGGCACTCCGCCAGTTGTGTTGCAAGAACAGATGAATATCTAAGTGGATGGATGGATGGATGGGTGGATTGATACAAGATGAGCATGTGGATGTATGAACCAGAATCACTGCCTCCTGAGATGCTCTGGAAAACCAGCGTCTTACTTAGGGTTTATGGTTCTTTTCAAAAGCCAAAATTGGTGAGGGACATCTGAAAGCAGAACACCCCATAAATTCGATTTTTAAAAAGGTCAGAATCTCAGAGCCCAGGAAAGTTTTATTTTCGCTATTCACATGGTTGCAATTTAAGATTTTATAAGAGTGTCTACCACATCAGCCTCTCTGTCTTATAGTACACAGACTCCATGACTGAGGAATAGAAAGCCATCAGCCTCAAAGAGTGACCTTTCAGATACATTGATTTATAAGAGAAGGAAAAAAATTCTGCAAGAGAAAGAATAAGATTTCTTTCTTTCTTTCTTTTCCAGCTATCTTTACTTCTAGGGTAATATACCTGAGCTGCCTTTTATTCCATCATTGCATAGCCTTCTCTCTGCAACCTGTACAAAAAGGAATCCCCCAGGCAGATACGTCCAAGCAGGTGGGGGGAGATGGGAGCACTCAAAGTGGCTGTGGTCAACTCCTTGTCCTGACCTGGTTTCATTCCAGCTGTTCCTCACTGGCATGCAGGGCCTGCTGGCTTCTCCCCTCTTCTCCTAGTGAGGGTGTAGAAAGCAGTCCATGCCCCTGAAGTACGCATGGTCCCTTCGTCCAGGGACATTGGGTCCAGGCCTGTCTGCAGGACCATGTCTTGGGTGGCCAGCAGGTCCTCTGACTTGCCCGATGGAAGCTTTTGGAACTTGATGTGGGTCACGCCTTCAGGACAGGGGGTGAGGACGAAGGTGGCCTTAGCCTTAATTTTGCTCTCTCCCTTTGTTTAGGAAGAACTACTGAGTCAAGCAGTCTGTTCCACAGCCCTGATCAGCTCTCGCCTCTGACCCCTGACCTGTGCCTGGGCAGGCACTGAGCCCACCAAACCCTGTTTTAAACTTTGTCATCAACTGTAAGCCCGTCCCCTGGAGGCGGGCAATGCTCTGCCCTGGTTGATGCGGCGAATAGGCGAGATGATGGTTGAGGCACAGCCAACATCCAGCCTGTCTCAGACGAGCCACCTCACTGAAGTGGCTCCTCCCTCAGCACCGACAGTGCCGCATGCTGGAACCATAAAGGGCTGGGTGACGGCTATGGATTTGTGTGTATTAATTTCGTATCCTGAGACTTTGCTGAATTCATTTATCAATTCCAGTAAAATCCATAGCCTTCATATATGCTAATAACAATCAAGCCGAGAAACAAATTAAAGATGCTATACCTTTCACAATAGCAACAAAGAAAATTAAATATTTAGGAATATATCTAACTAAGGAGGTCAAAGACCTATATAGAGAGAATTATGAAACACTGAGAAAGGAAATTGCAGAGGATGTAAATAGATGGAAAGCCCTACCATGCTCTTGGATAGGCAGAGTCAACATAGTAAAAATGGCTTTGCTACCTAAATTAATTTACAGAATCAATGCAATCCCTATCAAAATACCAACATCATTTTTTGCCGATCTAGAACAAATAATTCTACGCTTCGTGTGGAACCAGAGAAGACCCCGTCTAGCCAAAGCAATCTTAAGCAAAAAGAACAAATTGGGAGGCATCTGTCTACCAGACTTCAAACTATACTACAAGGCTATAGTAACCAAAACTGCATGGTACTGGCACAAGAACAGACACGTAGACCAATGGAACAGGACTGAGAACCCAAATATAAAACCAACCTCATATAGTCACCTGATCTTTGACAAATTCCAGAAAAACGTACACTGGGGAAAAGATTCCCTATTCAACAAATGGTGCTGGGAAAACTGGATGGCCATATGTAGAAGACTGAAAGTGGACCCACACCTCTCACCTCTCACAAAAATCAATTCACAATGGATAACAGATCTAAACCTAAGACATGAAACCATAAGAATTCTCGAAGAAAACGTTGGAAAAACTCTTATGGACATTGGCCTAGGCAAAGAATTTATGAAGAAGACCCCAAAGCAATCACAGCAGCAACAAAAATAAATACATGGGACCTGATCAAATTGAAAAGCTTCTGCACAGCCAAGGAAACTATCACTAGAGTGAACAGACAACCTACAGAATGGGAGAAAATATTTGCATGCTACACCTCTGATAAAGGCTTATAACCAGAATCTATACAGAACTTAGGAAAATCAACAAGAAAAAATCAAACAACCCTATTAAAAAATGGGCAAAGGACATGAACAAAAACTTTTCCAAAGAAGACAGAATGATGGCCAGCAAACATATAAAAAAGTGCTCAACTTCTCTAATCATCAGGGAAATGCAAATCAAAACCACAATGAGATATCACTTAACTCCAGTGAGATTGGCTCATATCAAAAAATCCCCAAATAACAAATGTTGGCGGGGATGTGGACAGATAGGAACACTCATACACTGCTGGTGGGACTGCAAATTAGTACAACCTCTATGGAAAAGAATATGGAGATACCTCAAAGAATTAAAAGTAGAATTACCATTTGACCCAGCAATCCCACTACTGGGTATTTACCCAAAGGAAAAAAAGACATTTTATAATAACGACATCTGCTCACGAATGTTCATAGCAGCACAATTCACAATTGCAAAGATGTGGAAACAACCCAGGTGCCCATCAATACACGAGTGGATCAATAAAATGTGGTATATGTATACCATGGAGTATTACTCAGCAATAAGGAACAAAGTGAATTAACACATCTGGTATTATCCTGGTTGGAGCTAGAACCCATTCTTCGAAGCGAAGTGTCACAGGATTGGAAAAACAAGCACCACTGGTACTCACCATCAAACTGGTACTAACTGATGAACACTTACATCACACAGGGCAATAACATTCATCTGAGGGCGGGTGGGCGGGAGGGGGGTGGAAGGGATGGGAAAAACTCTCACTGAATGGATGTGGGGAGCACAGTTTGGGAGACAACCACGATTGTGGCTCTGACACGGACAGAACAGAGGCAATGTGTATGGCCAAAGTGTTGTACCCCCATGATATTCTGAAATTAAAAAAATAAATTTAAAAAAAAAAAAAAAAAAAAAAGGGCTGGGTGACCCCACAAGGGGTGTCTTACTCTGAGGAAGTGAACTTTGCTTTCTGGAGTACTGCTCCTATCAGGCACGACATTCCAAGGACTTAGAAGCCTCCCAGAAGCCAAGGGCAAAGACAAGACCTGTTGTACAGCAAGGTTAAGTTATTTACCACACAGCTCCCAGTGGAGATGTCAAGTAAACAGTTGGACATATGAGTCTGTGCTCGATGGAAATGTCTGAGCTCCAGCCAAAGTGGTTGGGAGTCTTAGACACAGGGGACTGGAAGCCAGGGGTAGGTAGAGGTGTGAGGGCCTAGGACAACCTGGACACTCCCTCCACCATTTAGAGGAGGCATCCAGAGAGCCCGAGTCGGCAAACTACACTGAGCAGTATCAGCCAGTGAGGTAGGAGGAAACTAGACCCTTTCAGGGAGTCTTTGAGATATATATATATACATATGTCATTATGGGTGCAATACTAGAATGGTTAAAGGTGTCAGAATCATAAGTGCCAGAGAGTTTGAAAGGAAGAAAAATTACTAGTGTTTAATGGAGCACTTAATATGCATTAAGACTTATGCTTGCATTGTGCACAAACCTCCAGAAGCTATCTGCTCCTTTGAATTCTCCATTTTATAAAAATTACTAACATTTAGTAAGTGCTTAATATGAGTTAGGACTGGTGTTCACATTATGCACCAGACTTTATGAGGTATCTCTTCTACTAAATTCTCCATTTTACAGAAGGGGCATTAAGTCTTAAGAGGGTAAAGTAACTGGACCAAAGCCAAATGAGATTCACTCCACGTCTGTCTGGCTCCGGAGCCCTTGCGGTTAAGCACTGGGCAGTACTGCTTCTCTGGGGCACTGGGGACTGCGGAAGGAATCCGAGGTTCTTAGTGTAGGCAAAAGGTGATTTCTGCAGGGCCACCATTTGGAAGCAGATGTAGAACTGCTCTATATAGCAGCGAAGGGCAGACCCAGGGTCCTGTCCGGGGCTGCAGAGAAGATGATTTCATTTGGTGCAGGGAAGCCTTTCTGATACTGAGGGCTCTGTGACCTGTGCACAGGTAGTGGGATTTCCGATCAGCAGAGGTTCAGACAGAGGCTGGTGAGCCACGGCCAGGGAGGCGTGGACAGTGTCCCCTTTCCAGTTCACTCCACTCTTCCTTAAGTGTGACAGGCTACTACTGGGGGCTAAGCTCTTTTTCCTTCTGTGCTTTCTGGGCCATTAAGTATCTTTCAAATAACACAACCTACCTACCCACCCCTCCCACACCTATCCCCCAAGGTTTTCTTCCCATGCCTCCAGTTTTCTTAAATGGAAATCAGCCAATCAATAAGCTGCAATTTGGTGCATGTCATGTGGCTGGGTGCCACATACAGCTATACTGAGCACTAAGTATGTGCCTGGTGTGTGATAGGCACATCCCAACAACCCAATGTGGTAAGTATTATCATTCCCATTTCAAGATGGGGAAACTTCAGGAAGGTAAAGTTGCAGAGCCAGGATTCAAACTTCAGCCGGCCTGACCCCAAAGCTTGTCTACTTAATCCTCATTTATAACTCTGACCTGACCCTGGTGTTGTATTCCTTGAGGTTGTCCAGTCTAAGGTGCAAGCTGTCTTCTCAACCTTACTGGTTAATTAGGGGATTGCTGTGTTTCTCCCCATAAACTGTTAACGATAAAGGACTAAGTATTGAAGTTTTGGTGAAGGCCCAACATCAGAAATGTTAGCTAAGGAATAACGTGGTTCTTCCTCGAACATCAGCTGTGGGCAGTAGGGGACAGACACCCCACCTGCATCTGTCACCGTCAGTATTTGGGCTCAGCCTATGAGTGGGTACATGGGTGGGGTGCAAGTGCTCGTTCTAAATAACTTAAGTTGTCATCTTCATGCTGCTTTGTCTGTGGCTAAATCACTGTACAGTTTGCAAGGGACATCCTCCATAATCTTATGTGACCCTATGCCTGGAAGCACACTAGGCAGATGCAATTGTTCTTGTTTTATAGGTGAGGAAACTAAGACCCAGGGAGGTTGAGCAAACTGCCCAAAGTTATAGTCAATTATGGCAGAACAGGGACTCCCATCTGCTTTCTTCTGCCTTTCCAAAGGCCTAAATCTGCCTATGAACACCTTGACTGTGAGCCCAGGGGAACAGTCCAACCTCCTTCCAGAGTTGGAGAGGTAAGTGTTGAAAAAGAAAAAAACAGAGACAATAGCTATTGTGTTTTTCTGTGAGAAACGCTGTACAAAAGTTGATTATCTCCAGATTCCAAACCAAGCAGGCAGCTGGGCTACTGTCTCATTCTTAGGCTTGCCCATGCATGGAGGAAAATGGGCTATGGAAAGCATATAAGGCATTATTGCTACATTAATGCAGGAGCTTGGAGTGATTGCTCTGTGAAATCTACCTGGCAGCTCAGCAGGGCAATTGCAGCTAATTAATTTTGCCTGACTTCATGGACTCCTCCTCATTCTTAATCCTCTCTTTGCTCTTTGCTAGAAGGTAAGTGAGGGTGATGTGGACAGAAATGTAATCTGTTCCTTGCAAGGTAGCTTCCAAAACCCTTGGAATTTCCTGAGTGATTGGGGTGAGAGAAACATCTTTTGTCATCCATCATAAGCCCCATTGAAACATATCTGAGTTTATGCTAATGAGGTGACTCTAGGTGGGTCTCTAGTTTGCCTCAGGGTGGGGGGTGGTGGCCAGAAGAGCCAACCGTGGGACTAGAGGATTAGAACTTTCAGCTCTACCCCCCAACCTCCACGGAGGGGAGAAGGGCCGGAGTTTGGGTTCAGACCAATGAACAGTGATTTAATCAATCATGCCTACATAATGAAACCTGAATAAAAAACATAAACAGTGGAGATTGGAGAGTTTCTGGGTTGGTGAACACATTGGGGTGCTGGGAAGGTGGTGCACCTGGAGCGGGCATGGCAGCTTTGGGCCCCTTCCCCCGTACCTTACTCTCTCTGTTTCTTCCATTTGGCCGTTCCTGCATTGTATCGTTTATAATAAACCAACAATAGTCCTGTTTTCCTGAGTTCTGTGAGCCATTCTAGCAAATTATTGAACCTGAGGAGGGGGTTGTAGAAACCCTTCCACCCTCCCCCAACGTGAAAACTGGTCGGTTAGGGTGTGGCTGGCCCAGACTTGCGATTGGCATCTGAAGTAAGGGCAGTCCCGCAGGACTGACCCCTCACATCTGAGGTCTGTGCTAACTCTGGGTACTTAGTGTCAGAATTGAATTAAATTGTAGGATAACCAGTTGGTGTACAGAGAATTGGGGAATTGGTTGGTGTGAGAAAAAAACCGCACACACTTGGTGTCAGAAGTGTTCTGTGGGTAGAAACTGATCATAGTACTAGTAGCCCCACACCCAGTTTCCCCTATTATTAACAACTTAATATGTTATACTGCATGTTTGTTATATTTATCACAATTAACGAACCAATATTGATATATTATTATTAACTGAAGTCCATACTTTATTTGCATTTCCTTATTTTTTTACCTAATGTTCCTTTTCTGTTCCAGGGCCGCATCAGGGATGCCACATTACATTTAGTCATCAGACTCCCCTCAGCTGTGACAGTTCCTCAGATTTTAAGTAGGGGTGCTACATGGTCAGATTTGAGTTTTGGAAAACTCTGGGACCAGAGCAATGAAGGATGGGTGCCCTGGCAGAGATGGGCCTCGGGGTACAAAGGGCGACAGGTGGGCTTGCTTGCACCTGGGCTCAGCCCCTGAGTCCGTGGGGCAGGAGTCTGGGAGGTGGGCTCTGCTGCTCACTGGGTCAGGGCCACCTCTGTCCTGGCCAGAAGCACTGTCAACAAATGTATTTCTTTTACCTAGGTTTTCATTTATTAATGTACAGTTGTTTTATTTATTACCATTTCATCCATATTGTATCTGTAGATATTTCCTATTCCATTCTGTGGTTTATTTTAATCTTTTCTGTTTTCCTTGATTAGTCTTGCCGGAGTTGTATGTTGTAAAATTCTTCAAAGAATTAGCTTTTGGTTTTGTACAATGTCTATTTTTTTTAGCATTTATTTTAGTTATTTTTGCCATTATCTATATTATTTTGTTCTTTTATTTTCTCTGCTATACCTTTGGCGATTTCTTGAATGTTTGTTTTCAATGTGTATTTTTACTTCTCTTGACAAATTTACAAATGTCTGAAAAATTCTGCTTTAGTGCTTTTTACTCAGTGATTACTGAGTTTTAAGTACTTATTAATTTCATTTCTGATTTTGTTATTAGTAATATGGAAGCCTGTTTCTTGATTCAAGGTAATTTTGAACCTAACTTTTTCTTGGTAATTTCTAATGTCGTATTATGAGCAGAGATCATATCCTCTGTGATAGTGACTTCTTACAATTTATTGACACTTCCTTTGTGGCCTAATGGATGGTCCTTTTTGGTGTATTTTTAATATTTAATTAAAAGTACATATTCTATATTTACTAGGTACAGATTTCTCTATTCAATAATTCTATTATTGAATTATTTCTATATTCCATTTTTCAGATATTTTATATTTTTACTTTTTTTCTGCTTTATCCGTTTCTGAGAGGGAATATTAAATTATCAACTATAATTGTTGATTTATATAGTTCTTTCCATAGCTTGTCAGTTGTTGCTTTATATATTTTGAAATTATATTGTAAAGCATGTAAATATTTGTGTTGTTTTCTTACTGTGCTATTCCTTTTGATTAATATATGACATTTCTCTGTGTGTTTTGAATTTCCTTTTGTCAGATACTGAGATTGTTCCCTCAGCTTTCTTGTGCTTCATATTTGCCTGGTGTATCTTTTCACACCCTTACTATGTTAGGTTTTCTCTATTCTTTGGTTTCAAATTTGTCTGTCTAAGACAACTACTGTATTGGTGGATATTGTTTTCTTTAATCTAATGTGGGAGTCTCATTTTAAATTGGCAAGTTTAACATTTGGCTTTTTTTGTTATTACCATTGGATTAGAACTTATTTCTTCCATTTCATGTCATATTTTCCATTTGTTGTGTGTATTTTTCCTTTTTACTGTTTTTCATTGGGTACATTGAGTTTCATGCTGCTGATATAAAAGCCATACATTCTGTTTTGCTCTTATTGTGGTTCTTCCTCTTGTCTGGCTGAATTGGCTCTCATCTCCAGGGTGTTAAGTAGTAGTGGCGATAGTGGGCATCCTTGTCTTGTATCTGACTGTGGTGTGAATGCCTCCAGCATTTCCCCATTAAATACGATGTATGCCATGAACAATGCACTCCTTCTACTATTAGGGTTAAGTATAAAACTAATTTACCTTCTCCCCACTTGACCTCAATGCATGAGGAATTTAATAGTCATTTACTTTCATGCTTTCTTATGTGCCAGGCTTGTTAATAGCCTGGAGTCCTTCTGAATGAGCAAACCATGAATATAGAAATGCATATATTTTCTTTTCCAGAAACAGTGGTTTATTGATGTAATAACTCTAAAATAATATTGGCAATATATTTAATATTAAACATTTGCAGCAGAGACAGTTAGTTGTTTGCCCTAATAACCATTTCCATTTCATAGAAACCTTAATTTTTACCAGGGCACACGGCTGCATGGAATAAAGACTACATTTCCCATCTTCCCTTGCAATTGGGTGAGGCCCCTTGATTACATTTCAGGCAATAGGATTAAGTGGCATTTTTGTATAATACCTTTGTGGGTGCTTTCCCCCTTCCTCCTCCCCTTCCTTCTTTGCTGTTTGTAACATGGATATGATGGCTGGAGATTCATGTTGGATCACGAACAGGAGGGCTATCCCCTAGAAATGGTAGTGACAGATAATTCTGCAGACACTAACCCAGCCCTGGCCTGCTTACTTTGAAACAAGAGAAATATAAGCATCCATCTGGTTTAAGCCACTGTCATTTTGTGCCATGTTAGTGGCAGCTGAACTTAATTCTAACTGATGCAGTTAAAATTTTTGGGTGTTCATTTCTTATTGCTCATCATTTTATACTATGACTTTTACATTTTTATTTTGACTTAATATTTGCTGTGGGAAGCTAGTCTTTGCATTAGTCAGATTTCAGCTCGAATTCTAGTTTTGTCAATTATTAGCACAAAATTAGAAATATTTTCTAATTTTCAACCTTAATTTCTTATTTTTAGATGGTCAATGGCATGTGTTTTGCATGATTGTTGTGAGATTAAATGTTTGTAAAGTGTTAACAAAATGCCCATCATATAATCGCCACTTGACGCATTTTTTTTTTTTTTAACCATTCTTGTCTTTATGTACTCTCCATGTTGAGGAATCATGTCTTGACTCTGCAGAATAATATTCCAAAATATTTCCCATAAAAATTATATCTTGGCCCTGAGTGACCTATACCATGATTTCTCCCCCCACTTGATAGCTTTTCTTGATCTTTTTGCTGTCTGCGAGTCTCCGCGTACCATACGTCTCATGTGCTGATGCCCAGAGTAGGAGTGACTTACTAAACCTCCTGATCTATTGCCATTAAGTAACATTTCCAAGGACAATAAAAAAAATACATACTCAGATTCTTAAAAAAGGGAATTAATAAATTTCAAAAGTTTACTGCAGTGAATTAGTTTGGTTGAATTGAGTTCATTTAGTGTAACACACCCTCCAGCTACGTGATAAAGAAACCAAGGCCTGTGCTCTTGAGTAGTTCCCTGAGAGGTCAGATATTAAGTAAGTTTGCTGAAGTCTATGAAACACAGAGGAAAAACTACTTAGTGCTATGGGGAGAACAGAAGCATTAGTGTTTATACATCAGGCTGTACCTGAAGAAGAATTTGTTTCAAAATATAATATTATGGGGTACAAATGTGTTTGTTAACATGGATAGCTTTTGTAAGGCTTGAGTCAGGGCTAAGTGTGCCTGCCACCTGAATAGTGTTCATTGTACCCATTAGGTAGGTTTTTATCCCCATCCTCCTCCCCACTCCCTGCTGCTTGATTTCCAATGGCTTTTACTTCCCTCTGTGCACATGTGTGCCCCTTGGTTAGTTGCAATTTATTACAGAGTACATATGGTGTTTGTTTTTCCATTCTTGAGATATTTCACTTAGGATAATCATTTCTAGCTCCATCCAAATTGCTGCAAAAGTCATCACTTCCTCCTTTTTGATGGCTGAGTAGTACTCCATGGTATACATATAACACATTTTGTTAATCCACTCATGAATTGATGGGCACTTGGGTTGATTCCACATCTTTGCAATTGTGAATTGTGCTGTGATAAACATTCAAGTGCAGGTGCCTTTTTGATAAAATAACTTCTTTTCCTTTGGGTAATTACCCAGTAGTGCAACTGCTGGATCAAATGGTAGGTATACTTTTAGTTCTTTGAGGAATCTCCATACTGTTTTCCATAGAGGTTGTACTAATTTGCAGTCCCATCAACAGTGTATAAGCATTCCTTTCTCTCTGCATCCACACCAACATCTATTGTTTTTGGGCTTTTTAATAGAAGCCATTCTAACAGGGGAAGATGATATCTCTTTTTGATTTTAATTTGCACTTCCCTGATGATTAGTGATGTTAAGCATTTTTTCATGTGTTTCTTAGCCATTTGTCTATCTTCTTTTGCAAAACTTCTATTCATGTCTTTTGACCACTTTTTAATGAGGTTATTTGTTTTTTTTCTTGCTGATTTGTTTGAGTTCTTTGTAGATTCTGGATATTAGGCTTTTGTTGGATGTATAGCTAGCAAATATTTTCTTCCATTCTGTAGGTTGTCTATTTGCTTTGCTAATTATTTCCTTAGCTGTGCAGAAGCCTTTTAATTTAATCAAGTCCCATTTATTTATTTTTGTTGTTGCTGTGATTGCTTTTGGGGTCTTCATCACAAATTCTTTGCCTAGGCCAGTATCTAGAAGAGTTTTTCCTATATTTTCTTCTAGAATTATCTTGGTTTCATGCCTTACATTTAAGTCTTTTATCCATTTTGGATTAATTTTTGGAGTGGTCAGAAATAGGAGTCCTGATTCCTTCTTCTGTACGTGGCTATCCAATTTTCCCAGCACCATTTGTTGAATAGGACTTTTGTTGTCTGCTTTGTTGAAGATCGGTTGGCTATATGTAGATGGTTTTATATCTGGGTTCTCTGTTCTGTTTCATTGGTCTGTGTCTCTATTTTTGTGCCAATACCATGCTGTTTTTGTTATTATAGCCTTGTAGTACACAGTTTGAGGTCTGGTAATGTTATGCCTCCAGATTTGTTCTTTTTGCCTAAGATTGCTTTGGCTATTTGGGCTCTTCTCTGGTTCCAAATGAAGTGTAGAATTATTTTTTCTATATCTACGAAATATGATGTTGGTATTTTGATGGGCATTGTATTGAATCTTTAAATTACTTTGGGTAGTATGGATATTTTAACAATGTTGATTCTACTGATCCATGAGCATGGTATGTTTTTCCATTTGTTTCTGTCATCTGTGGTTTCTTTCCTCAGTGTTTCTTAGTTCTCTTTGTAGAGATTGTTCACCTCCTTGGTTAAGTATATTCCTAGGCATTTTATTTTCTTTCTAGCTATTTTGAATGGTATTGAGTCTTTGATTTGATTCTCAGCTTGAATGTTATTGGTATATAAAAATGCTACTGATTTGTGTACTTTGATTTTGTATCCTGAGACTTTGCTGAATTTATTTATCAATTCCAGGAGTCTCTTGGTGGAGTATTTGGAGTTTTCTGAATACAAAATCATATCGTCAGTGAAAAGTGATAGTTTGACTTCCTCTTTCCCAATTTGGATACCTTTTATTTCTTTCTCTTGCCTGATTTCTCTGGCTAGGACTTCCAGCACCATGCTGAATAGAAGTGGTGACAGTGGGCACCCTTGTCTTGTTCCAGTTCTTAGGGGGAATACTTACACCTTTTCCCCATTCAGTATGATGTCGACTTTGGTTTGTCATCTATGGCTTTTATAATTCTGAGATATAATCCTCCTATGCCTAGTTTGTTGAGGGTTTTTTATCATGAAAGGGTGCTGGATTTTGTCAAATGCTTTTTCAGCATCTATTGAGATGATCATATGGTCTTTGTTTTTGCTTTTGTTTATGTGGTGAATCACATTTATTGATTTAGGTATGTTGAACCATCCTTGGATCCCTGGGATGAAGTCCACTTGGTCATGGTGGATTTTAGTTTTTTACGTGCTGTTGAATTTGATTTGATAGTATTTTATTGAGGATTTTTGCATCTATTTTCATAAGGGATTTTGGTCTGTAGTTTTCTTTTTTTGTTGTGTCCTTTCCTGGCTTTGGTATCAAGGTGATACTGGTTTTGTGGAATGAGTTGGGGAGGATTTCTTCCTTGACATTGTGGAACAATTTCTGTGGTATGAGTACCAGCTTTTCTTTGTAGGTCTGGTAGATTTGGCTGTGAATCCATCTGGTCTGGGGCTTTTTTTTGTTGGAAGGTTATTTTATTACTGTTTTGATCTCAGTGCTCATTATTTATCTTTTCAGGAGTTCTATTTCTTCCTGATTGAGTCTTGGAATGTTGTGTGTTTCCTGGAATTTGTCCATTTCCTCAATGTTTTCTAGTTTATGTGCACAGAGATTTTCATAGTATTCATGGATGATATTTTGTATTTCTGTGTTATCAGTTGTAATATCTCCTTCTTCATTTCTGAGTGAGCTTATTTGGGTCCTTTCTCTTTTATTCCTGGTTAATCTAGCAAGAGGTCTATCAATATTTATCTTTTCAAAGAACCAACTTTTTTTGTTTTCCATTTTGTTTAGTTCTACTCTGACTTTGGTTATTTCTTTTCTTCTAGTGTCTTTGGGTTTGGTTTGGTCTTCCTCTTCTATTTCCTTGAGATATGTCATTAGGTTGTTAATTTGTGATCTTTCTGTCTTTTTGATGTAGGCAGTTAAGGCTATGAATTATCCCTTTAGGACTTCTTTTGCTCAATCCCATATATTTTGATAGCTTGTATCCCCTTTGTTATTCAGATCAAGGATTTTTTTGATTTCCATTTTAATTTCATTCTTGACCCAATAATTGTTCAATAGCAGGTTGTTTAATTTCCATGACTTTGTGTAGATTTGAGTGTTTTTCTTGGGATTGACTTCTAGTTTTATTCCACCATGGTCTGAGAAGATACATGGCATGATTTTGACATTTTTGAATTTGTTGAGACATGTTTTGTGGCCTGAGATATGATCAATCTTGGAGAATATTGCATATGCTGATGAGAAGAATGTATATTCAGTAGTTTTTGGGTAGAATGTTCTATAAATGTCTGTTAGGCCCATTTGTTCTAGAGTCCCATTTAAGTCCAGTGTTTATTTATTTTCTGCTTCAATAATCTGTCCAGCTGTCAGTGGGGTGTTGAAGTCACCAGGAATTATGATGCTGCTGTTTATCTCTTTGCTTAGATCTATTATAATTTGCTTTATGAATCTGGGTGCTCTTGTGTTAGGTGTATATATATTTAGGATTGTTATGTCTTCTTGTTTAATTGCTTCCTTTACCATTATATTAATATAATGACCATCTTTGTCATTCTTTGCCATTGTTGATTTGAAGTCAATTTTATTTGATATGAGAATGGCTACACTTCCTCTCTTTTGGTTTATCATTTGTGTGTAATATTTTTTTCCCCATCCCTTCACCTTGAGTCTGTATGAGTCCTTGTGGGTTAGATGTGTTTCCTTGAGACAGCAGATACTTGGGCTATATTTTTTCATCCATTCAGCCAGCCTATGTCTCTTGAGTGGAGCATTAAGACTATTCACATTGAGTGATAGAATTGGTATGTGGGGTGCTGTTCATCATGTTGGGTAGTACTTTATTGCTTTGTTTTCTCTCTTGTACTATTGTTTTATATGAGCTGAGAACTTTAGCTTTTGGGTGATTTTACACTGGTGGGTGTCTGTTTGGCTTATTCACGTATAATGTAGTTCTTAGTATTTTCTATAGGGCAGGGCTGGTCATGACAAATTCCCTCAGTGTTTGCTTGTCTGGAAAAGTCTTTATTTCTCATTAATATATGAAACTTAGTTTTTCAGGATACAAAATTCTAGGCTTGCAGTTGTTCTATTTAAGAATACTGAAGATGGGGCCCCAATCCTTTCTGGCTTGTAGGCTCTCTGCTGAGGAGTCTTTGGTTAGCCTGATGGGTTTTCCTTTGTAACTTACTTGATGTTTTTGCCTCATGGCTTACAGGAGTTCCTCCTTCATGTTGACTTTGGCCAGTCTGATGACTATATGTCTTGGTGATTGCCTCTTTGCAATGAATCTCCCAGGTGTTCATTGAGCTTCTTCAATTTGGATGTCTAAATCTCTAGCAACACCAGGTAAGTTTTCCTCAATTATTCCCTCAAATAGATTTTTTAGCCCTTGTGTGCTTTCTTCTTCATCCTCAGTGATGCCTATGATTCTTATATTTGGCCATTTCACATAATCCCATATTTCTCATAGGCTTTGTTCATTCCTCTTGATTCTTTGTTCCTTATTTGTGACTGACTGGGTTAAATTGAAAGAGTTGTCTTCAAGCTCTGAAATTCTTTCTTCTGCCTAGTCTAATCTATTCTTAAAGCCTTCCACTGTGTTTTGTATTTCCTTAAATGAATTTTTCATTTCTAGAAGTTCTATTTTTTTTTTTGAGACAGGGTCTCACTCTATCACCCTGGCTAGAGTGCAGTGGCACCATCATAGCTCACTGCAACCTCCAACTTCTGGGCTCAAGCAATCCTCTTGCCTCAGCAGGGCTGTCTGAGAATCACAATGTGGCTATCAGGAGCAAGTTGCCCTGTGGTCTCCTTCAGGCTTCTGGCCACAGCAGAAGCTTGAACTAGCTGAGCTCACCAGCAATGGTACTGCAGGCTGGGAGTTCTCTGTCCAGGATCCCGCCCCAGGCTGAGAGCACAGGTTTCCTGTGGGGGGTGCTCCATGAGTGCACTGTGGCTCAGACCCACACTGTACTCTGCAGTTCTGCCCACGTGGGCTCTCTTGCGTCCCAAAATTAGTTTAGAAATCTCTTCTCCATGCCCCTGAGCAACATGATCCAGTCCTGGGGGTATGGGATCTGGCCTGCAGGCCTGTCCCCAGGTTCCCCACATTCAATCCCTGACTGTGCCAGGGAGAAGTGTCCTGGTCCCAAGTTGCCTGTGGGGTGCTCTAGCAGGTTTGATGTCCCTCTGCTTCAGGGTGTGCCCTGCTCTGATGGAGCAGCTGGGCAAGCAGAATCTGGGAGGGCTGGCAGGCAGGGAACTCACAGACCAAGCATTCCTTGGTCCACTGCAGGTCTTTATGGGGAAAAGTGTGAGCCCCACTCTCTGTGGGAGCCTCAGTGTGGTAGGCACATCAGCAAAGGGGAAACTGCTGCTTCTGAGAGCCCTGGCTCAATTGTCCCTCTCGGCAGCAGCGGGTTGGGGAGGAGCAAGGGAGGAAAAGTCTGAATGGAGGAAAGCTAGCACTCTGGTTGTCTCTGTCCCTCTCTCCAGAAGGCAGCCCGCACAGAATGTCCAAGCTCTGGGGTCACGTATATCCCCCAGGACCCACTGGCCCCTGCGGCTTCTGCAGTCTGGGCCAGAGTTGGGAAATGTTTATGTGGGAATGAGCGAGACAAAAACTGAGGGGCTGAAGCTCCCTGGGAAGGACAAAGGTGGACAGTGGGTGGAGAAGCAATATGGCACCTGCTGTCTCAGTTCGGGCGTGTGGTGATGGGAAGTGACTCTGAGGGGGCTGGCAGCCTGGTGCTTTGTCCTCAAGAAGTTCCTAGTTCACTGGTGGCAACAGTCCTTGGGCTCGTGAGGGTAGAAAGGCAGAGGTAGAAACCCTCCCCCTCCGACCCTTCTCATGGGGCTCCAAGCTTCTCGGGGGTTGATCTCTGCTGCTATCTTGCTCCTTCTTGTTCTGTTCTGCAACTTCTTCCTGTGGAATCTCTGGTAGGTTCTGGTACTTTTCCCTCAGAATTATACCTGATCTATGTTTTGTTTTGTTTCCATCTAAAACTTTTTGTTCTTCCTGAGATGATCTGGCAGCCGATGTCTCTGATCAGCCATCCTGAAATCCCTCTGCTGAAGAATAGTAGAGATTTTCTGGGTAGGTGATTGGAAATGTCTAGGCAGGCCTGGGAAGGGGCGTTTAGATGGGAGAACAGCAGCCACTGAGGATTATAGGTGTGAAACAGCGTGGTCTGCCTGTGTGCCTGGGAGTGGCTCTGTATTGGTCCAGTGCAGGCAGCAAAATGCCCACAGTCTATGTGCAGTTCTGGGAAGGATGGTCTGAAAGTGGCAGGCAGGAACTAGAAGGTGTGGTGTTTTCAGGGGTGAGTCTGAATTTTCTAACGATTACTGGGCCATCAGAATTGAAGGAGAATTGGAGTGTTCAGGGGGAAACCACAGACAAGCAGACCAGCTAGAAGCTCTTGCAATCATCCATGTGAGAGATGACAAGGGCTCCAGGGAAGAGGGCATGTTTGAGGCATTAAGGAGACAAATTTGACAGCACTTGGCTACTGATTGGATACAGGATTTCAGGGCTGGCTCCCACTTCTGGAGTGGGTGACTGAATGAAAGATGAAGCCATCACCCAGGATAGAGCCTCCAGCAGGCAGGAGATGGCGAGGGAAGACAATGAGCTCCATTTTGGACATATTAAGATGCTGCTGCCTTTTCAGAACTCTTTTCCTCACTACTCAGATCTTATCTTGTTTTTTATAGAGTGCTTCTTGAAACCAACTATCACTTACCTGCTGCTGTTGTTGGGGCATCATGGCAGCCCAGTTTCAAACATCTGCTGATTTAGAGAAAGTGTTTCAAGCATTAGAAGAAAGCCCAGAGCAGAGCAAGGTGGGCAAAATGGCAGAGGAGTTTAGAAGGCAGACTCAGTGCACTGTGCATCCTGGATCCCTGGATCCTAGGAAATTCTTTACAGGAAGAGGAAGTGAAGTCTCAGTGGACAAAATCTGGGGAGTCCCTGAGTTATGGAAAGTACGTGGGGACATGTGGAAGGAGGCGACCACAGCCACAGCTCGTGCAGGAGAGCACTGGGAGACGCTGGGAGCACCGGGCTGTGTTTGACACCTGACAAGGCCGATCCTGGGAGGAAAAGGAGCAATTTATCCATGGGAGAATCCAGGTGGGCTGCTCTCTTGCTGTGCTGTCCCCGCTTGGCCAGGGAGCAATGATGGGGACTGACCCCTGGGTGGGAAGAACACAAGGCGGGAACATGAGAAAGGCAAGATGGTGCCTGGTGCCAAAAGGTGTTTCCACCGCCCCCGATGAGGTTCTGGCTCGTTCTGCCCACAGCCAGCCGCGCTGCATCCCACACTGACCTTGGGTCGGCCTCACCTGCCACTCTCTCTTGCTTGATTCTCTTCCCACTAGAAAGTATCTTTTAGCAGGAAAATAAGACTGTAGGAAGGAAAATCAGAGACAGTCTGTCTCATTGCTTATCAGAAAAATTAGCTAAAGTCCTAGGTTGTAGTGGGTGTCATGTGTGTTTTAATTAAGGCTTTATACATGTGATTAATCAGTAGTCCTTTAAATTTCTAGCCGGACTCCTGGAATTTTGGCAATGTTAGGTGCTTTTATGATGTGGAAGGGCATTCAGTACAGCATAAAGATGTCCGTGTTTGGGCTAATGCACTTGTCAACCTAAAACATTTTCTAAGATTTAAAAAATTCATCTGGGAATTTGTACGACATTACACAGGGACAGCATGGAACAACTGCACGTAGTGCTCTGCTCAACTGGTTGAAAGTCCAGGAATTAAAGCACTCTTTGCAGCTCATTATTTAATTAATTTGGGAGGTAATTTATTTATGATGACTGCTTTAGCTTCAGTAACAGGAGGGCTGGTTTTCTCATGAGACAGTCACGAAATGTGGCATTTTCTATGTGCAGGGCAATGTGGCACAGGAGCAAAGGCATGGGTCAGATAGACCTGAATTGGAATCCTGCCAGCGTCACTTATTTGCTGGATGACGCTGGCAAGTTACTTGACCTTCCTGTGTCTCAGTCACCTCACTTACAAAATAGGAGGAGCCGGTAAAATCTGCCTCATGGGACCACTGCAAGGATTAAATGAGATAAAGCACGTAAGACACATAGTAGGCGCTCAGTCAAGGTGATGTCTCCTTTCAAGAGAGGCTCTATTAGAAAAAGTACAGCAACTGGCAGCAGAGAACCCAGGTTCAAATACTACGTTCTATCCTTCTGACTCTGAGAAGCTCATTTGCTTCATCCATAAAAGAGGGTTAATATAATTGCACCCTCTAATTACCTCTTGCAGAGGCTATGAGGCCCTCAACTCACAATATTGTTGAAAATCCTTTAAAAGCTGCAAAGCCTTCTTAGTTATCATGATGTAAGAGGAGGTTTCTGAAGGCGCAGAAAGGAGAGGGGAGGGCATGTGCTTGTCTATATAGGGATTGTGTGGGGAAGACCTTCATTCATTATTCAACAGGTGTTTGTTAGCATGGGCTTTAGCTGTGTCCACTCTGGGAGTTAGGACTGTCTGGAGGTGGAATTGGACCATGGCACTAATTCAGGGGAGGACATTGTGATCCCTCTGGATATGAACTCACCAGTCGGAAGACAGCATCATGGTGCATATGCCTGGCTTCCAGCCAAGGAAGCACTGTGGGAGGGGTGAGGTGGGATCACCAGGAGGACCGTGCTGTACTCCAGCCCTTTCTGCCAGATGCCTGAGCCCTAAAGTAAAGTGGGTCTAACTAGACTGTATATTTATGGTCTCCTGCAACCTAGCAGTGAATAAGGCACCCTCAATAATCAGACTTCCCATAATACATTTTGAATTTATGAATGTGTTGAGTGTGTCTCTGTGGGACACAGAAAAGACAAGGCACTGATAGCTTTGGGATTGGGGATGGGCATGACATTGACCTTCATTGCCCTTGGCATTGGGCTTCAGTGCCTCATAGCAGCAGCTGGGTTTTGCTGGGCATTGGGTCTTGGCTCCCACTTTCTGAGTGGGCAAAGGTGGGAAATATCACCATGACAACTATTGGAGGACAGGAGGAAGTTGCAGATGTCTTAGCTGAGAGGGCTTGTTCTCAAAGCTCATGTGGGAAACCTCCTGGCCACTTTGAGGATTGACTGGAAGGAACTTTAGAGGGATCAATGTTTCCATAGAATGAATAAAGTTGAAGTTAGAGAAATACTTTTTGATGCCCGGGCTGACGTGTTATGATATAGGTAAAAGGCATGGTGGAAAGAAACAAACTGAGGAGGAGTCTGAATTCCTAACAGAGTTTAAGTCTAGTGGTGAAATAGACGTGTCCTTCCCTGCTGTAGGGTGGGAGGGAATAAATAGTGTCAGGAGAGAGGCTTAGGACCAGTGACGTGAATGTTCAAAGGAAGATGAGATGGCATCTGGCTCAAGATATCAGCGAAGAGCTTTCATTGGGACACTGGGGGCTGGGCAGGATCGGATGAAGGAAATGAGGCAGAAGGTCACTGAGACACAGCTCTGGATCCCTGTGAGGGAGAACCCAGTTGTCCCCCATGTCATGTGTCCATGCTATTCCTCTCAACCGTGGCTATGAGGGAGGTGGCGTCATGAAAGGATGCAGTTCACTTCTTGCCCCTCTACTCAGGTCTTAGAGATACATCCCAGGTATGCATCCCCTCCTCGAAGATATTCTTGCAGACTCTTTACATCTAGAGGCTGATGGTCTGGCTTCCACAGAGCCATCTAATTAATCTCTCAGAAGCACGACTCTACCTACCTTATGGTCCTGCTCCAAAAACCTTTAATGACTCACACTGCCTCTGCAAAGTTTTTCAAACATCCCCGATGACAAGAATCACTGGGATATCAGGAGTCTTCTCCAGAAATTCCAAACCAGTGCATCTAGGTGGGGGCCCAGAGATTTGCTTCTTTAACAAGCACTCTAGGAGATAATTAATTAACCTCTAGCAAATTTGAGAAACCAATTGTCCTGCAGAATAAATTCTAAAACCACGAACTTAAGACTCTAGAGAATTCAATAAAGTGGTCTCCAAATAAAGAAGAGTACATGGATGTTTAGGGAGAGGCAGAAATGCAGGAGAGGGAAAAGTTCCACCAATTTTCCACTTTTCACAAGACACCCTGTGTTCTTATAATAAACACCTTCTATATTTTGACTGATAATACATGATCTTCTATAATGTTCAACCAAGGACTCCTGACTAATACAGGAAGGATTTCAAGAGGTAATCATTCTAGTGTCACAGGCACACAGGCTGGTGGGTACACTTTCATCTCCTCTGACCCTGTCCCCTAGGGGAACATAATGTCAGAGAAGTTCTCGAACTTGGAGGCAGAGCTCTTGGCCCCAGTAGTGGGGGTAGAAAGCTGGAAGGCAGGGAGCCAGGCAGGTAATATTTTGACCTAGTTTGGTTTTCTCCTTTTTGAAGTTCTATTGTTGCTAAGGGCTACTGGGATTTAATTTCCCATCCTGCAACCCAGATAAACCTGGGTCTCCTAGACAAGCCCAAGGTTAGGGCCAGACAAGATTGCCCTGGGGCAAAGGCCAGCATGCACATCACACCCTGTGTGGGGCTGCAAGAACAGTGTCAGTCCCATGATCCAAGGTGAGCTGATGGGACCAGAGGCAGGGTCAGAGCTAGAGGTAGAAATGTAGGATGCTGGGTGGTAAGGCTCCACGTGCTGAGCGCTGAGCGGGGCCCTTACCTGCTCCAGGCACCAGTGGGGTGCAGTTCTGTGGCATGGGTGAGGCCATTGGTTTAAGGCTGCAGTTTCTGGTTAGATAAATTGGGTACACGTGGAGATTCTATGGCCAAAGGCAGGGGCTTCTAGTTTCTACCAGCTCCAGAAATCCTTTGGCAATTCAGAAAACAGGCACCCATGACTTGCTGAGGATGTCAATGGATCCATGAGCTGATGTCAGGGAGGGGTTCTGGGGAAGGAGCTTCAGGCATGCAGGGAGCTCTCTTGGCAGGACACTGTTCCCTGCCCCCACCGTCCTTCCCAGCCTCCTCCCTACCCTCTGCCCAGGACCAATGATCTGTGGGATTTGTGGCGTGTGCTGTCATCCTGGTGGCAGCACAGATGGAGGGGTAGTCAAGCAGCACCGTTTGCTTTTTGGAAGCAGCAGAAGCAAAAACCTTGTGTCATTTTAACAAAGAAGAAATGAAACAGCAGGCAATTAGGCAGGCGTGTATCAATTAGTGAGCCAGAAAAATGCTTTGCAATATTTTGATGATTCAACACTGTCAAACAAAAACAAAATTAAAAAAAAAATACCCCCAAACAAATACCAGAAAACCCACAGAAATTGTTAAATAATCACTTTTAAATGCATTTAAAATGCATGGAAATGGAAAAAAGAGAGAGAGATTCATGTGGTGGGGAGCACAGAATTAACACGATGTGATGAGGTGCTCCCATTTGTAAAAGGAATACAGTTGTATGAGTTCCCTTCTCAACATAGTCCTCCTTTGACCAAGAAACTATTGTGACCTCCCGCCCACTCCCCAGCCTGGAAAACGGGCTGAGTCTTCCCTGGAGCTAGGCACAAAGAAGACAGGCGGGGCACGTTCCCTCCCGGGCTCTGACACTGTGTGTACCTCCTTAGCCAGCTCAAGAGGGCCACCGACATGGAATTGTGTGGAGTAAGTCTTTTTCAAATCCTTCGATAAGGAAGAAGAGTGTGTCTTGCCACGACCTGGTCTGTGCGTTGAATCCCAGCTTTGACACTCACCAGCTATGGAAACCGAGGGCAGATATATTAGCTTTTGGAGGTCCAGTTTCCTCGTTTGTAAAACAGGGCAATGATTCCTACTTCCTGAGGTCATTGCTAGGATTAAATGAGATAATATATTAAAAAGTTGGTGACACAGAGCTGGTGCCAGACGTGTGCTATTTCTCTTTCCTCCTGGGAGCTTCAGTCTTGACGATAACCAGCCTCTCTGGGAGCATTTCCTGTCAGACTTGCCTTATGAGTATGCAATAGAAAGGGCCACTGGCCACATGGTAACATGTGGCCTTGCCAGGTACTTGTCCCTGGAAGATGTCCTGACAGTAACTCAAGTTGCTTTCTACAGAGGACACTTACCTCATTTCCCCACAACAGTTTTGCCTTGAGAAGAAGCCTTTATGAGGAATTCAAGTTCCCTGTCACTATAGTATCACCTCCTCATCCTCTCTGAGTGGAATGTGCGCGTCAGTTTCCACTTGCTTTGTATCTATCTCTTCATTGCCTTAAGTTCTTCAATTCTGGCATACAGGAAAGACATTCAATGCACAGAGAACTAATTAGTGTCTGATTTCATGTATTCACTCACTCATTCATTCACACATGTATATTTATGTCTTGCTTACCAGACAGAGTGTTACCGTGTTAGGGAAGATGGGGTGGGGGATGAAGCTGTGTTCTGCTGGGACGATTGTCAGCACCTGCAGTAAGGAGCAGCATGCTGAGTGTAGTTCAATGATTCCAATGGGAACATGATGCCCTTTCAAAGGTGCCTTCCTGTGGCCAGGCCATTAGCCTAGGAGCAGTGGGGTTGAGGGAGGCAGGGCAGAGTTTCCTTTGGCTGAGTGAGGGAAGGGCCCAGGCTGCTCTGGGTAAACCCTGCGCCTGTTGGGGTCTGAACATCCTTCTGAGATGTGTGCCGGGGCTGTTCTGGCCAGGTTCTGTGTGACAATCTGGTTACCATGATCATGAATGATGTTTATTCTCACACTTAGTACCCACAGTGCACATAGCCCACATGCCTGGGACCCTGCAATTGCAGAGCTGGACAGCCACTAGAGGTTACTCAGACAGTGCTGTCACAATGCAAACGGGGAAACTGAGACCCAGAGTGGGGAGTTCACAGGTCCAAGATCTCCCAGGGGCTGCAGGAAGGCCCAGCAGGCCCCACAGCCCGCTTCCCCCACCCGGTCCAGTGCCACTCCCTGGACACAGCTTCCCTCAAGTCTTTAGCTATTTCTTCTACTATTTATCTTTATTTTCCTGAATTACAAGTTTCGGCTGCTGCTTCTCCACTTACCAGTTTTGGGCAATTATCTGGTGACTCCTTGTCAGGCGGGTGTGGACTCAGCTCTCCTACTTCTGGCCCTCCACTTCCTTTTCGTCTCCCCATCCACCCAGGCCCGCTTAATTTAATTAAAAACATTGTTCACTGCAGGTCAAGTCGGTGCTATGATTGCACTTTCTTTCTTATACACCTTTTCATTTTCCTGGAATTAAAAATTCACATTACTTTTTCATTTGCATAGTTTGTGATGTGCCTGTCATCGTTCCCCTACCATCAGATCTGTCCTAACCCTGGCAGATGGGTTTTCCCAAATGGGGAGCTGCATTTTCAACCATGTCTTGGACCAGCTTGATTCCCGGGGTGCTCAGTCCTCACCAGTCTGGTTGAAGGCACAAGTAGGGTCACACCGCCAGGAGCCATTGGCGTTGCTCACACAGGGCCCGGGCCTCCCTCCAGGCACTCCTAGGAGTTCTAAGGTATCCCCTCCATGCCCTCACAAGCAGCTCTGTTTTGGGCCATTTTCTGCTGTGTGGCTGCCTCTGCCAGAGCCTCCTGCTTCTCTGCTTTTTCCAGCTCTCACCATGACCAGCATCTCCTACTGGGGGCTGTAGACTCCTGCCAGATAGCACACTTAGTGCTCAAGGACCTCACAATGCAGCCAGCACTGCAGTGCTCTGCGGCAAGATGGGATGATGCTCTGCTCTGCTTTTGGCTGCTGAGCTTATGTGACACTATAACACTGGGGCTGGGCCCATCATTGCCCTGGATTGTAGGGACAGTCCACATTGGTTGGTCGGGGGCCAGGTCTTCTGTTCATGCTCTCATCCCCACCGACGGTGTCCAAGTCCCCATCATTTGTTCACAGGGGTTTACAAGGGTCTGAGGCTGTTGTCCGTGGGACAGGTTGGTGAGGAAGTGGCCCTCCAGGACAGCTTATGCCTGGGCCCTTTCCATGGGCACCCTGATCCTTCTGCTTGCTAGTCTTTCTTCTCCTTCCCACTGCAAGGACTTTGCTCCCTCCTCATTTCCCTCTACTCTTCCTGTCACCCATCAGCCACTCTCTTCCCTCCACGCCGCCTTAGTCCTAAATACATCTGGGGAGCAAAATAAAAGCACTTGCTTTGGTAAAAACACATTGCAGAACTGCCGTCTTTTACCTAGGTCATATCTTTCTCTTGGGGTCTTTGTTTCAGCTTGGGGTGCCCCAGGGTACCTGTGAGAAGGGAAAGGAAGTACACAGAAAACAAATCCATTAATGCTTTGGGTCTAACCTGCCTCCTAGGGACAAAGTAGATGCTGCCCTAAGGAGGGTCTTTAGCCTTTTTAAAGAAAAAGCTGCTTGTTTGATTTGATTTTTGTTCCCTTTAGGAATGGGCAAGTTCCTGGGACTGGCCTGAGGGCAGATTCCTCAAAGTCTGTGTGATCACTCCTCCCAGGTCACTGTCTCTGTTCCTGGGGCAAGCTTGTCCTGCCCAGTTCAGTCTTTGCTGAGCTGGGGCCCCTGTCTCTCTGTTCACTGTCTTTTCAGAACAGGTCGGGATCCAGACAGAGCTTAAGCTGAGGCCTGGCGCTCTTGATTTAAATGATATATATTTTTGAATGATTTTAGTATGTTTTTCAATAGTATCATTTTTCAATAGTATAAAATGTTTTGAATGTGTAAATATGATTGATTTTGTACATCTTTGGAAAGCTTTTCATATAAATAAATTCACATTTCAGAACTAATTTTTTAAATTTCTTTTTCTTCTTCTTTTTCCTTCTTTTTTGTTTACTATATTTTGGTTTGGAAACACAGCCACTTCACCTGTAGAGGGACATCCGCAGCACCTGCCCCAGTTGTGGTTTGATTTGTCACCCTCCTTCCCCAGCCCAGAGCCCACTCCAGCTGCCGAGTCTCTGCTCTCTTTGCCTCCGGGGAAGTCGCCATCAAGCAGATGGATGGGCACTTTTCAGCTTTAGAGGAAATTCACTTCAGCAACCCCAGAGCAGTTTGAGAAACAAATGTTTCTGTTGTAAACATCTCACACAGTCATAAACTCCAGCCTCTGTTTAGATCCCCACAGAGACGTGACCCTGCTCTCCTGTGACCCCTGCACTGTGGTTTATGGCTTGTTTTCTCTGCAGGGGGGAGTTGGTGACTCTCTAGGATGGGGAGAAGCAGAAATCCAGGCAGGGACCGTGCAGGCACCTCAGGCAGGTTCTGCCAGACTGCAGTGTGGATGATTTGATTCCACTGGATCTGATGCCTTACACTGTGCCTGGAACTGTGGCAAGAAGCCGGGTGTGTCTGTTCCTGCCAGGCTCTGCCCTGCTGTGAGTGTGAGTCCATGTCTAGCCCAAGTCTTGCCCCCTGTCTGACCTCCATGTACACTAAAGTCTTGTTTCATGGAGCAGCAACTGCCTTTATTATACTAGAGCTGCCATCGCAAAATGCCACAGACTAGGTGGATTAAACAACAGAAATTTATAAGGCTTGGTTTCTCCTGAGGCCTCTCTCCTTGGCTTGCAGATGGCTGCCTTCTCCTGAATCCTCGCATGGTATTCCATCTGTGTGCGCACATCCCTGACGTCTCTCTGTGTGTTCAAATCTCCTCTTCTTATAAGGACACCAGTCAGATTGGATCAGGGTCCATCGTAATGGCCTCATTTTAACTTAATTACCTCTTTAAAGGCTCTGTCTCCAAATATAGTCGCATTCTGATGTACTTGGGGGTCAAAACATATGACACACATGGTTTTTTCTTGCAGGGAGGAGCACAATTCAGCCCATAACACATGAGAAAGAACAGGCTTATAGGGAACAAAGAGCAAAAGAGAAAAGGAAGAAAAGTAATGTCTTTTAAGTGAAATAGAATAGACCTTGGAGTTTCAGTTAAGGCTCTGAGAGTTAATGTCATATGGTAATTTATTATTTTGCCGGGCCTTTGATTTGAGCCTTGTACCCTGCGAATCCCATAGGTAGGAGGGTTAAGGAAGTGCTCTGGACCCTCCTCCCAAAAGGGCTCTGTTCTTCTGTACACAATTCACAGAGGAAGTGGTATGTTCTCGTAATACCTGGGAGCCTGAGCATATCTGCAGCCCATCCCCGGGCTCCACCGAGGCAGGTGTGCAATAACCACCGCTCCCCGTCCACCTCGCCAAGTGCCTGCAGCAGGCACACTCTCCGGTTCCTAACAGCCCCGCATCATCCTATAGTTGAGGAAAATGAGGCCCAAAGAGTTTAAAGACGTCGCGTCCCTAACCAAGGAGTGGCATGAGGGTGGCCTGGCAGGGGGTCAGGGCCCCGACAGTCAGAAAGAAGAAAAGTAGTGCAGATAACTAAACGAACAATCCTGCTGCTGACAGATGCTGGGAAAGATCAGATGCGGAGACCAGTGCCCACGGCACAAGCTCTCCCTGGAAGGCGAGGAGCGCCTCCTCCCCCGCCAGGGTTAGGGGTGGAGGAGCCGGCAGGGGAGCAGGGGAAGTGGCCACAGGAAGCGGGGGTCGCTCGTGCCGCGGCCACAGAGGAGACTTTCCGACTGTCCAGCAGGTGGCGCCATCCAGCTGATTATCCGAGGACAGCGGGCTCTGGCTGGGTAACATCCGCGCGTGAGGCCTTCCCAAGTTGCAGGTCCCCGCTAGGGGCCACGGCACGGCGGGGACTCCCGTCCCGCGTGGCATCTTCTCTCCTGGGGACGGAAAACGAGGGTGTTTGTCCTGCCCTGGAAAATCTGGGCTCTACACGCGCATTTCCCGCAGAGAAGAAAGCTTCTGCGCGGGCCGGGGCGGCCAGTGGGCAAGGCTCCAGGGCCAGGCAGAATGTCCCCTTCCTCGCCCCCTCCCGTGACGCCCCCCAGTAGCTGAGAAAGGAACAAAGGAAACATTCTCCCTGAAAATCTTGGCCCCTCCCTCGGAAGCTGTCCCCGGGATGTGGGAAGTCTTGGGATAAACCAGTCATAAACATTTTCCTGAATATGCCCATATGGACTATGTCTAAACAGCTAAGAAGAACTTTAGGTCTTTCCTGTCCTGGTGCTCATCCCTTTGTGCCATAGCATGGCGATTGCAGGCACAGATGCTGGATTTGAATCCAGACACTTCCTTGACTTGCTGTGTGACCTGGGTGAGTTTCTTAACCTCTCTGTGCCTCAGAGGCCTCTGCAGTAAAATGAAGATGGTAACTATTCTTATCTCATGGGCTTATTTTGAGGATTAAATTAATAAATATAAAACACTTAGGGACAGTGTCGGATACACAATTATTATAGCTAAACGGCTGTTATTACTGTCAGCTGAGCACAGGGCAATTTTCTCAACTAGGTCATGTAACACTAATGCCTGGCATGCAGTAGGTTCCCAATAATGCTGACTTGGATTTAAACGGGGGAAAAAGAGCTTCTAGCAGGGAGTGGGGAGCGAGGCAGCTCATACTGATGGTTGGAGAGTACTAACCAAGGGCCACAGGGCTGCCCAACGCCCTTCCAGAGAGGGACCTGCTAGCCAAGCCAGCAAGCCTCAAACTCGGGCAACTCTGAAAGGCTGATTATAAGAGGGAGAGGAAGGGAAAGGGGTGAGTGCTGTGGCTTCCAGCTGGGGGTGCCAGGGGCAGACTGGGACACCCATCCAGGTCCATGCATGGGAAGTAGGAATAGGGTCCAGCTTCAAGGGAAGGGCTGGCAGGGCCCTGCCACCCAGGAGCACAGCTGACCATCCCGGGCTTGGAAAACCAGGAACCAGAGGCCAAAGCTGGCCAGGGCAGGGAAAAAGGTTCAGCTGGACACTTGGGAGGCCACTGAGAACTCCAGTCTCCTTTGTCACCCCCGACACCTGACTTGGGAAGAACAGCAGGCCAGATGCAGGGCTGTTAGAATAAACTGTAGCGACTTCTCTGGGTCCCAGTAGCCAGATTGGTGGGCACTTCTTGGAGGCTCCTCACTGGGCCAGGGTCACCCCTTTAAAGGCTGGATCTAAAGTGGAGGAGTTGGAGGAGCCCTTCTGCGGGGGCGGGGTTGGGGGGGGTTGGGCAGCCAGGCCAGGAGGAGGGTGGATTGGGGCTGTGGCTTTTCATTAGCCAGCTTGGAAGTATTTTATTGATTTCACAACCGGCATGTCTGTGCCCATGTGCCCGGCTGGGCCCCAGCCCTGGTCCTCTTCCCCACCCTGTAGCCACCCAAGGGAGCTGAGGAGTGGGCAGCTGGTGGTGCTGGGAAGCGAGGCACGGACTGACATCCGCATTATTATCACATTCATACCGCAGCTGGAGTGTGTCTCTGGACAGGGCAGAGGCCTGGTGGCGGAGGGTGAGGAGCCCTGCATTCACGCTGCCTGAATTTGGGTCATGACTCCACCAATTCCAAGCTGTGTGACCTTCGGCAAGTTACTTGCCCTCTCTGTGTCTCAACTTCCTTCTTTCTAAACTGAGAACAAAAATAGTGCCTTCCTCGCAAGATGCTGTGAGGATTAACTGAGCAATGCATACATTTGGGACAGTTATAACTATTTATACTTATAATACTTAGAACTATTCAGTAAACATTAGCTTTTATCAGGAAGCATGCTTAAATTTGCATCACTTCCCAAACCACATAATTCCTGGCCTTAAGGACACATGTATTTGGGAAGGAACTGTGAACTCTCCGTCAGTCCTCTGCTCCTGTGGGGTATGAGCCAGCAAACCCAGAGATCAGAGAAGGAAGGGGTTGACCCAGGCCAGGAGCATGACTAGTGGCAGAACACGGGGCAGGATCCAGGCCTCCTGATGCGAGTCAGAGTCTTCCGGGGCTGTAATGCTTTGAAGAGGGAACCCAGTTTCTTTTCTGTCCTTCGCCCATTCTAGCCAATGCCTGGGCTCTGAACTCCAAAGATGAGGAAGAACTGAAAGTGGAAATAGCCGTCAAGTCTCCCTGGTTTTATTTCCAAAGGTCTTAGCCTCAAAGGGGTGGGGGAGGGATTGGGGACAGACAAGATGACAAAACATCTGGGACAAAACATGCAGGGAGAGGGATTTACCGTGGGACTGGAGGGATCTGAGGGAAGAATTGGGAGGGCTGGTGAGGACTTGGTCGTGGGCCAGCACCAGGCTGCCACTGGGTCCCCATTGCTGTGTTTTGTTTTTCATTAACAGCATTTCTGCAGGCCCAGCTACTTCTGTGGCTATTTTTTGCTGCATAGATCCAGGCCACCGAGGAGCCTGTCCCTCAGAATACACTCAGCAATGAATGGCCGCCGCAGCTGCCTGCTATGAACACCTTCCTCTCTCTGAGCTGCTGGCGTGTGAAGGGTTTTTATAGACTGCTCTGCTTCAGGTGGAAGCGGAACAGCTCTGAACTGGCTACCTATTACCTAGAAGTCGTTTTCCATATAGTTATTCCCTCTGTGGCACCATCAGCCATGCACACCAGTAGCTGCTGAGGATTTTGCCATTTAACCATCTCACACTCACGTGAGAATGTTTTGAATGTGCCTTTGTGAGACCCCTGGCTTGAACTCACATGTGCTGGATCTTATGTGCCCTGTTCTCATCATTGGTATTGTTATTAGCCTATAGGCTGCATGAGGGGCTGGGGGCCCAGCTCAGTCACTTTAGGACCTAAAGCTGAACTGAATGGAACTTAAGTTTTTCTGCCCCCAACCCATACATTACTATTTGTCACCCATAACTCAGCATGCATATTTTAATCCAGTTCTTTCTGGGATCCTTAATAGGGAAAGAAAATGATAGCACAGACTGAGCAGGAAGCTGGGTCTCTGGTGGGATGGAGTCGGGTAGGGGGTACACCAGGTCTCTGAGGAGCCTGGAGAGGAAGGGGACAGGGCCACCAAAATCAGATTTCTCAGATTTCATTGCAAAGGCTGCTGAGGAGTCTCCCAACCCCTCAGAGGGAAGCAGGAAAAGTCCAGGTTATAAAACTTTCTTTTTAAAAATTCTGTAGGTCACTTTCCTTTTCTTCTTGTGTTTTCAAGTGTGTAACAGTGATCAGTTCCTTGCTCTGTCTCCCTTTATCTTTGAACCCAGGCGGGCTGGGGGAGAAGGGCTGCCGTGTCAGGTAATGGGTCATGTGCACAGAGCTGGCTGCCTAGTGCCGGCCCCTGGGTAGCTCCATTCTCCAGGGCTTTGGACAGAAGCCCTACAACAGGAGACGGTGCTGATGTCATCAGAATGGTCCTGGTCTTCGGCTGCAGCCATGAGGAGCAGGAGGGTATGGGGAGGAAGGAAAGACATTAACTATCAAGCCCCTGTTTGTTGCTGTAGCAACATTCTGAAATGCCTGGAGATCAATTGCAGTGGTCCAAGTTTTATTTGCTTTTATTTTCTTTTCAGGAACAGCATCAGGCCTAAAAATAAGAACAGCAGAAACCGACCACTGGGCTGCGGTAGCTTCCCGAGTCTGGAAGGTCCACAGCAAAAGAGAGACAAATGGGGGTCTTGCGAGCCACAGTGGTGGGGGACAGGATGGTGATGAGTTGTGTGGGGTTGGGGGAGACCCCTACCAGGCCATTTAGACTGTTTTGTAGCCTTACAATTTGGCAGCCTGGTCCCTCCAAGGAAGGAAAAATCAATAGTTCTATCCACATACTCTCAGCTTCTGACCACTTTAACTTTCATGAAGAGGCAGCAAGGAGTATAAATAGAGCTCGGAGGCGGGGCCTTGGATTTCTGCTGTTGTGGGATTCCTGTGGGACCAGAAGGTAGCTCCTTCTGGGAAGCCATTTCCCACTTGTTAGCTGTTGTTTCTTTCATTTATTTTAATTTTTGAATATGGAAATTTCCCAGCGTATAAACATGTAACTAGAATAGTATTCTCTTTATGTTGGAGCCAGTTCATTTAGGAAGCTTGAAAAAGAAAGATGAAGGCCAATGTCTATATGTCTAGGCAAAGAATAAACGTTCCAGCTTGGATGGAGTTATTTCTGACACACTAAGACTGTTTACTGAGATCTTTTGGTTCATACCAGCACTACTGCACTAAAAACCTGAGTTAACCTTAAAAAAGAAGGAAATTTTGCCATTTTCAACAACATGGATGAACCTGGAGGGCATTATGCTAAGTGAAATAAGCCAGACACAGAAAGACAAATATTGCGTAATCTCAGTTATATATAGAATCTAAAATAGTCAAACTTGTAGAATCAGGGAGTAGGTGGTTGCCAGGGGTTGGGGATCAGGAAAATGGGGAGATGTTGTTGGTCAAAGGGTACAAACTTTCAGTAATGCAGGTGAATAAATGTTGGAGGTCTAATGTAAGCACGGTGACTATAGTTAACAGACTGTATTGTGTACTTGAAATTTGCCAAGAGGGTAGATCTTAAGTGTTTTCAAGCACCTCCACCCCCCCCTTAACTATATGAGGTGATGGACATGTTAATTACTTTGATTGTGGTGATCATTTCACAATGGATATGTATATCAAAACATCAAGTTATACACCTAAATATATATAATTTGTATTTGCCAATTATATCTCAATAAAAATTTTTAAAAAACATGAAAAAGAATCATCTACTATTTTACCACAATTAAAAAAAAATCACCTCTTGAGAAAAGGCTGCCCTTGGCAGTGCTAGGCGCAGGGCACCAGGAGGCCATGGATGGAGGCTTGGATCCTGGCGCCTAGGGTTGTGGACCAGTAGTGGAGGCAGGTGGAATTCTGGATGTATTCTGAAGTCATTGCTGGCAGGATTTACTGGATTAGACATGGTTTGTGACTAATTTTTATGTACTGTAACAAGTATGTATACTTATATAACAAGTATAACCCTTAAGATAAAATGATAACTATATAGTATGAACCTATACTTTGTTCAAATATTACCTAATCCCTTTCATTTTGTCACATTCTGTGTTTACAAAATATTTTCTTTTGCATATCAGCTCAGTGAGTCCTCAACTCCTCCCGAAGAAGGTTGTACAGTCGTTTGAACTTTCAACATAAGGCAAATAAGGCTTCGAAAGATGACATGGTTTTCCCAAGGGCACTTAACCTCTTTCCATTTTATTTTTGGGGGTCTTTCTCATATTGCAGAGTCAATGTTCTGACGTGAAACCCGAGGCCACATTTGCCTGTCATTGTTTTCTACCCATTCTCTCCACTAGAGCATGAGCAGGGCCTCTGCTTCATCATCTGTGCACAGTGCTTTCGACACTGTTACCTGGTAAGAAAAACTCTCCATGGTCCAACATTGGAGGATCAGAAGCACCAGCCAGATCATGATGGGTTGGGGGATAGTTGAAACAAGGTAGGCCATGAGTTGGTGAGGTGATAATTGTTGAAGGTGAGTAATGGGTTTATTATACTTGTTAACTTAAAAATCATGAGATCTATAAATTTGGAGAGGAGACTTAATTTCTTATGAAGGGTTAGAGCCCGCAAGGTGGCCACTCTGACAGGCTGGGAAGCATAGCCTCCAGCAGAGCCCAGAGACAGGCACTTGGAGGGAGGAAGGGATGAGGCAGGAATTTAAGCAGAATGGATTGGCCAACTATACATATGCAACTGGTTACAGGAGGAGTCATGAATATTCACGAAAGTGGTCCTAATGTATGTGTATGGAATAAACATACACATTACTTACATACGACCCATGTATTTGGGGTGGAGAATTAACATTTAAATGTATTACAATTAGGCCCTATGTGTCAAAAGATCTCAGTACACAAAGGCACTCAAGTGCGCAGCCTCTGTAAACCAGCCAGAACCAGGCCACGGTTGGTGGTCTCTTCTCAGGAGAAAGTTACTGAAATCGGTCTCTTGTCCAATCAAAGCTGTGATTATGGCTTGTGGAACAGGAAGCGGGGGTGGATGTGCTGCAAATTGTTTTAATATTGCTTATCTTGAGGCCAGTGTTTGTTTAATTGTTAAAGAAAAAGAAAAATCTTGTGGCAGTTAGAACATGGTTTATTCTTTAAGTGTAGGGGTGCGTGACTTATCCCTTCCCTGGCATGGCTTTAGGTCTTGTTTATAATTTAGTATCTTATTGCCACAAAGAGTCTGTTCTGTCAGTCTTATGACCTCTATTTCAGTATTAATGCTAGTCAGTTGTTGCGTCTAAACCATAAAAGGGAGGAGTTATAAGGAGCTGTGTCTGACCTCCCATCCAGTCATGGCTGGGAACTAAGTTTTTTGGGTTTCTCTGGGGTCCCCTTGGCCAAGGCTGGGGGTTCCGTTCAGTGGTTGAGGGGCTTAGGATTTTGTTTTTAGTTTACATATTATTCTCTTTACATTTGAATATACTGGGAAATTTCCATATTAAAAAATTAAAACAAATGAAAAGAAAGAGCAGCTTACCACTGAGGCAAGAGGAGAGTGAGAAGAGAGAAGCTTTGTACCAGCAGGAAACTGTGGCGGGGAAGAGGGTAAGTCTTATTTTCAAATTAAGATTATAGTATTGATTATTATATGGAGCTGGACCTTCTAATTTCTCAATCAAGACTGAGCTTTGTGATTTCAAATGACTTTAAGACTTTATAATAACCAGAAATAACCAGTCCTGAGAATTTATCTGAAAGTCAGATGAAAAAATTAATCCCACTGAGCAAATTTAAAGGGCATTACACAATGTTAGCTAGGGGAAGGCAATAACTATTTTATGCAGTGTGATTTTGATTTGAATTCAATGTGGGTTCAAAACTTGCTACTAAGTCCTGCTGGCTGTGCAGTCTTAAGTAAGTTACTTCTCTCTCTTTGAGTTTCCATTTTCTCTTCTGTATAAAGTCTGTAATGATGCCTGTTGAAGGTCATTGTGTTAGAGATGACACCAAGTGTTTTGTATAACAGTTATAAATGCTGTTGTTAATATAATTATGTTAATATGTGGTTAATTTAATGATTACATAGCAATGGAATCAGTGTCAACAAATGTTTATTGAGTATAGGCTATGTGCATAAATGCAAGCCCTGGGAGGACTTGGAAGTTATTTATTTATTTTTTAATTTTATTTTACTTGTATAAATTTATGGGGTACAATTGTGATTTTGTTACATGTATACAGTATGTAGTGGTGAAGTCAGGGCTTTCAGTGTATCCGTCACCTGAGTAATGTATATTGTGCCCATCAAGTAATTTCTCATTATCCACCCCCCACCTTCTGAGTTTGCAATATCATTCCACACTCTATGTCCATGTGTGCACATTATTTAGCTCCTAATTATAAGAGAGAACATGCAGTATTTGTCTTTCTGTGTCTGAATTTTTTCACTTAAGATAATGGCCTCCAGTTCCATCCATGCTGCTGCAAAAGACAGGATTTCGTTCCTTTTCATGGTTGGATGGTATTCCACTGTGTGTATACACCGCATTGTCTTTATTTACTCATCTATGAGCGGACACTTAGGTTGATTCCATACCTTTGCTATTATGAATAGTGCTGTGATAAACATATGAGTGTAGGTGTCTTTTTGATATATTGATTTTTTTCCCTTTGGGTAGATACCCACCAGTGGGATTGCTGGATCAAATGGCAGTTCTGTTTTTAGTTCTTTGAGAAATTGGGGGTTATTTTCTATGATTATATTTTGTGTGTGTGTGTGTGTGTGTGTGTGTGTGTGAGAGAGAGAGAGAGAGAGAGAGAGAGAGAGAGACTCAGTCCAAGATGCATCCCATTTACTTACACAGTGTTATAATTGCTTGAAAAAATGCAGAGGTGCTGGGACAAACATAAAGTTTATTTGTGATTACATCTCACGAGCCGTGCCTATTCAGTAAGCAGGTTATTCTTAGGGGACCAGCAGTAAAACCCTGGAATATTAAGGGCCTGTGGTCATGTCTTTGTGGCAGTGTCATGAGCGGGTATCTGCAGTCTCTGGGAGGGCGAGGAAGGCCGAGTCCCTGGGGCTGTGAGGAGGAACAGCCCCCCTGGGCCTGAGGAAAGAGAGACCTTTCTCTCCATGCATCACCCGATCAGGCGGCTACAGGTCCTGTGGTCTTACGGGCATAATTTCTACTCTCAACCCTTAATTTCCTCATCTATAAAGTGGGAGAAGGGAAGGGAGGAGAATGGAAGGAGGTCAGAGAGGGTCTTCACAGCACAGCACAAAGCAACAAAACTGAACTTACATCTCTAAGGTCGTCTCCTGGAAAGGTCTGCAAAACACAGAGAGAAATCCCCACCCAGCCATGCTCCCTGGTGAGAACGTGCTGATTGTGAATTCCAGAGGAGATTTTATGTAGCACATCCCATGGGTCTGTCATTTGGCAGAGTTTGCCTTGAGGGTGGGGAACAGCCTTGTGACAAGTCTAAGTCTCACTGTGCAAACTCAGGGGTGCAAGAAAGTATTTATTTTCCAAATCAAATTTCATTTTGCTCCTATGTTCTGTTGGGTAACCGAGTGTTGACATCACTCTTTCCCGGGGTTTCCTGCCACCCAAGCGTGTGTCAAGATCCCAGGTCTTGCACAGGACCAACGTCTGGTAGTGGGTGCCCATCTGGTCCTTGCTCCATCTGTTCTCAGAGGTCAGGTAGTGCTAGACACTGTCCTTTCCATCTGGCATGCCCTCCAGGGTCCTGACCCATGTGCAACTTGGGGGCTGTCTACTTTGGCCCCTGCCTCAGTGTACCCCGCAGCCAGTTCTTTTTGGGTGTCTTTTCAGTTGCTGTGCAGGCTGCCTAGATGCTTCCTGTCTTGGGACCCGTAGAACATGATCTCTGTCTCTCGCTGTCCACCCTTTGCAGTCTCTGTTTCTAGTCTGGGAGTGGTCACATGAGGTTTGGGGAAAAATCTACGCCAATATCTTCTCTTCCTTCTTTTGAGCTTAGGCAATCGGAAGTCTCACAAGCTATTTTTGCTTTCCATCCTCCCAGAGGCAAAGAAAATAGTACCTTTAATTGCAGAAATTATGGTGGGACACAGAAGACATCCTTCTCAGAAACTGGGCCTTGGTGAGCACCCTTTTTTTTTTTTTGTCTTTTAGAAGTAGCTACAGATTAAACAATTCTACATTGATTTGCACCCCCCGCACTCTGACACACCACCACCAGCAGAAAGGATGATGAATATCAGATTGTGCTGACCTAAGGAATGATTATATTTCTTATTCAGTTGAAGTCTTTTCCCTTTGAATTTTATTAATAATAGAATTAGCAATGAAATAGCTCCATTAGACATTTTTATGTATTTTTTATTATAAAAGTAATAGAAACACATTGCAGAGAATTTTAAAAAATGAGAAAGGTGAGGAATACGAGGAGAAGGTAAAGGAAGAATGAAAACAACTAGATACAAATCATTCGAGAACACTTGTTATGTGCTTGACTCCTAGGTGTTTCATACTGATTCTCATTAAACCTTCTCCACACTGCTGTGGGGGAGTGCTGTTATTATCACCACTTTGCAGCTGAGAATACTGAGGCACAGAGAGGTTAAGTAACTTTCCCAGAATCACACAGGTCTAGGTGTTCTGATTCACCACCAGACAATACTGTCGCTCAGATATTACATTTCCACATCAGTTGGATTGAGTTCTGTTCTTTTTTGCATGCTTTTCTAAATAATTTGTAATTTTGATTTCCTTTTTAATCTAGCCAAAGATTTTCTTAATTTTCAAGAACTCTAATTATCTTCATGATGATCTTTTAAATTGTTGATTTTTTTTAATTTCAAAGTATTACAGGGTACAAATAATTTTGGTTACATGAATTATTTATATAATGCTTGAGTCGTGGTTCTAAGAGTGCCCATCACCCAGATATTGTTTTTTGTACCGGTTAGGTAGGTTTTCATCAATCCCCTCCTCCCCCACCCCAGGTTGATTTCCATTGAGTTTTTACTTCCCTTTATGTACATGTGTGCTCATTGGTTAGTTCCAAATTGGTAGTGAGTACATGTGGTGTTTGTTTTTCCATTCTCTAGATACTTCACTTAGGATAATGGTCTCCAGTTCCATCCAAATTGCTGCAAAAGGCATTAATTCATCCTTTTTTATGGCTGAGTAGTACTCCATGGTATACATACAATTTAATCCACTCATGAATTGGTGGAATCAACCCAAGTGCCCATCAATTCATGACTGGATTACGTTGTTGATTTCTAATACCATGGAATCACGGTCAGACTGTGGCTTATAAATCTTTGAAGTTTTGAATTTGACAAAGACTTTTCTTTGGCTAAAGATATGATCAAATGTTCCCTGGATAGATGAAAGAACTCAATCAATCAATCATTTAAGTAATAAATGTTGATATCCTTAATCAAATCCTCATTCTTTTTGTCAACTTGATCTGTAAAATTTTAAAAGATACATATTCATATTTTAAATTCAAATTGTATCTGACTCAAGTTTTATTGTATTTATAGGAAGTTTTGATTTGATTGCTATGTTATTTGGTGCAAAATGTATATGACTATTATAATGTCATCATGGATTGAGTCTCTTATCATCATATTGTCTATCTTGCTAAATGCTTTTGACCTTAAATTGAGATTTGCTGACATTGAAATTATTGCTATTGCTTTTTATTTGTCTGTTTGCTTATTTTCATTTGTTGGTATTCTTTGTGTCTCCCTCATTTTCAATGTTTGTCACTCTGCCCTAGAGGTATTTCTTATGAACAACACAGAATACAGTGTTGTTTTTAACATGGTCTAATAGTTTGTTTATTGATCTGGAAATTCCGGATGATTTGTGATAGCCTTGGATTTTATCCCTTTCATTTTATTTAAAATTTACCATTTATTTTGTTTTACTCTTTCCTCTTTATCCCAGTACTTAAATCTGTTGGCTTCTTAATTTTTATAGTCCTGTTTCCCTGTATTAGTTGGGAAGTGCTGGTATCCTTTATGTTCTCTACTAATTTTCCCCTTTTATATTCTAAAAGAAATATTAATTTTTCCTTCCCTCTGATGCTTTACTTTCCTGCTCCTCCCCTTCACCTCCTACTTTTACTCTCCATCAACTGGGTTTATTTTAGCCACTTTGATAATTTAAAATTCAAGTTTTATATAAATTTTTCCCATACCTTATGTCCCTTTTGTTTTAACTCCCCGCCACAGAAAGGGGGTGCCCTGACAGCATGACAGCTTGCCGCCTGTCAGAGACCTCGTCCTGCCCATCTGTGCTGTGACTCTGAGAAGTAGAGAGAAACAGAGGCGAGTCCTTAAATCACTATCTTTAAATTAAAAACATTAAAGTTAATTTTCCTTGACTATCACCAAAGAAGGGCCTAAAGGAACAGCTGAATTTCAGAAAATGTTTCTTTATCACATGACATTGCTCTCTTCCCAGAAGATCCTTCCAAGGTTAAGAAATAGCTTATAAAACATTAATAGGTGCCAGTTAGATTTTTAAATTATGTCTTTTAAATTGTATATACTTCATCAACCAACTCCTTATTATGAGGGACAAAAAAAACTATCACTCCATTTCCTTCATGCCTTTATTTTTTGTTTGTTATGTTATTATTTTTACTTGGTTAAAGTTCACAACATTTACATTATAGTTTTAAATTCCACAATTGTTTAGTTTTAGTTCTTTATTTAAAAAAGATTAAATAATCACCACTATTCTTTTACCACAACTCATCATATCTGATCTTTAATTTTGATCATTTTCTGAGAATTGAATCCATTATGAAGTAATTTTTACAAGAAGGGCTCAGAGTAGTGTATATTCAACACTTAGCATAATTCCAGGTAGTAATCATTGTTAGATATGATTTAATAATAATAAATAGAATAATAGAATAATGATAATATTATCTTTCATTTTTTGAGAATATTTTACTTATTCATCTGCTATTTAATTGTTTTTCTTTTTAAATTGATGTTCCTTTGTTCTTCACAGAATAAAATCATTATCTCTGCTTTTTCTGAAGGTATATTTACAGAAAAATTTCTTTTCTCATCTGCCTTTTTATTTTGGTTTCTTTAGCTATGCAAAAACTTTAATTGTATGTAATTAAATCTGATGATCTATTCTTTGTGATTTCTTCTATTACTTCTAAATTTACATTGATATTCAATTTTATAGTCTTATTTTTCTGTAATTGAAATTTAACACCTTAATAGGTAGCTCTGTAATTCATTTAGAAATTTATTGAGAGTATGATTTAAGGAGAAACTCAAAAGTTAATATTTTTTCCAAATTCTTAACCAACACAAATTTTTGACAAATTCTTTCCTTTCTATATTTGTTGAATTTTAAATTTGAGCACACACCCCCCGCCACATACACACACCCGTACACTGTCTCTTTCTTGGCTATTTTTTGTTTTCTTTTTAGCTGCCTACTCCTACACCCGGAGCTCATACTTTTGTGATATAGGGCTTATTCCCTGCCCAGCAACCCACATTGATTGTGTCATCTAGATAATTCTCTAACTCAGCTTTTCCCAAACTGTGTTTCTTGTGTTTCAATGAAGTCCCTGCATATTCTGCAAAAATCCTGGCACATCTCTTATTTCTTTAACATAAACTTAAGAACAAATCAAACTTCTGCTCACCATGTTCACCCCAGAACCCTGGAAGTACTTCTGTTTAAATGCTCTGTGTGTATGGCACCCACCTTTCTTTCCAGAGTTGAGAGACAAGCTGGTCCCTCAATTATGCAAATTGATTCTCTCTTCTGCTCTGTGAACAACTTCTCCCACCAGGGGTCTTAAGCATCCACAGATTTAATAGGGCCACAAAAGGGTTTCTTATCCCATTATGCTGGCACAATGCATGCAAACTCTCCACATACTTGTCAAACTAAGAGGGCCGGTCTGGGCAGTATCTGTGGGACAAACACACTGTTCCTACCTCTATTATGCTTAATTGTTTGTTTTGTTAATTTATCTTTTTATAAGTCTGTCTTTTCCCAACATACTGTGAGTGGATGGAGGGAAGGAAGCATTTATCTTTTATTCTGAATCTCCAGTGCAGAGCACTGAATCAATCACAAGGTTGAGGTTTAATTACTATTCATTAGAGGATAATTAACTTTTAAGCCCCACCTTCTCCTCCAAACCAGTCTATTGAACAACCACGCAATTGACCAATCATCACACAATCAAGCAGGAACAGTGACAGAATTGTCAAAGCGATTTCCCAAATTTACTTAAATCAGTTGTGTTTGTGTGCAGTCAGGCTGTGTTAGTTATTGGATCTAGATTTTGTGGCAAATCCTGAGATGAATCAGACACAATTTCCTTCCTCAAGAAATTCAGACTCTCCGAGAATAAATGACACATTAGCTTAAATATATTTCAAACGGGAAACTGATTAGTGCCACACAAGCTGTGTATCAGGAAAGAGAAGAAAGGAAGAGAAGAATAATTTTTTTCCCCATTAACCTTTGGGGATAAGAAACACCATAATTTTAGTCTTATTAAAGGCTGCCCCATGATTAATATTTCCATCTAAGAAGTAATTAAGGAATTATTATCCAGGGAGATTGTGACAAAAGAAATTAAACCATGCCAGCTCTGTTCAGGGAGAATAAGGCTCAGCTTTGAGTATTGAAAATTAAATGTATTTAGACGAAAGGCTTACATTTTGTCCTTAACTTTTTGCTCAGGTGCTGTATAAGAACCACTGAGTGGATAAGTAATAAATTATCTAGAGCTACTTAGCAAATACAATCTACAGTGCAAAATGGAATACATTATAATCATGGCTTGATAATCAGAATAATAATAATAATTTAACATGTGTAGTAAACTTCAAGGGGCAACAACTGCTTCAGTCCCTTAAAGCACTTGCATTTTGAGATATAAATCCATACATTTCAATGTTATAGGAAGCACTTAATTATTTCCAACTATTATTGAAATAGTGGGGAAATCATCCAACCTCATTGCTATAACCACATCGTGTTCACAAGTGCATTTAATTATAAATATTTTATCAGAAATTTTTGCAAACCCAGTTGTTTCTTAAGGTGCTAAATGGAAAGGGTTTCTACAATGTCTGTAAAACAGCTTAAAAAATATACAAGACATCAACTCAAAAATAGGTATGTTTTCCATCTATAGGTTTATAGAAGAGTAGAATAGGAAAGCACTTTCTGGTTACTTAGGAGAAAATAGTGGCCCAGAGACCGACTGTCTTGCCAAAAAGGAGTAGGGTCAGGAGCAAAATCTATGCTTTCTTATCTCCTGTGTTGTGCTTGGAACGAACCATTTTTGTTACTGTCTTTAGCGGATTTTTTTCTGGAAGAAATAGGGTTTTTAATGTAGTCACTTGAGAGATGGAGACATCAAGGTGTTGCATCATGAAACAACATAGCTGAGCCATGTGGGTGGCAAGTGGTGGGTCCACGAACAGAATCAGAGTCTGCTTGCTCAATGTTACTGTCTCCTGCATGGCACCTGGGACAAAGCTGGGTGCCTCTAGCGATACTGTCCTCTGCAGTAGGTTCATGGTTTCCTGTCCAGTCTTTCTTCACACCTTTAAAGAGGTTGCAGCTCATTCTAGAACCACTGAGGGCTATCAGGAAGAGGTCTGGAAGTTCCTGTGGATATAGTTAGGGCAGGTTCATTACCAGAATCTACTTCAACTTAGCAAATGTTTATGAAGTACTTGCTTTATGCTGGGCACTGCTCTAGAAGCTGGAAATGATGAATAAAACAAGACACTTCCTTCAAAGAACTTACAGTCTAGGAGAGAAACGGTCCAGAGGGAATAAAGAGGAGAGGGTATTATAAGTCCTTAGCCTTGGGAGGTGTCCTTGGAATGCCAGGAGTCTTTTTAAAAGAAGGGTTTCTTTTCTCTTAATGTCTGAATTTCCACAGATCCCAGTGCAGTGACATTCTACTCACCGCTTTAACTCACCAGCTTCAAAAGAAGCTGCTGGCTCGCTTGTCTATGCTAATCATTTCTCCCATCCCTTTCCAGAAAATTTCCACGTGATTAATGTTACATTAAAAAAATCTCTGCTTTGGATATGTTTTGCTGTAGACGCCACACAGCTGAAGCTGTCAGTGGGTCACGCTGTGTGATAAATTAGTCAAAACGGAACTCTAGGAATGTTGTCACATTTCCTTCCTGCACATCATTGCTCCAAATTACACCTGGGATGAACAATGGGGCACCGGGTACAGAGAATTCTCCCGAGGTGATGCCCAAATCCACTGGAGAGCACAGGTACCAAAAGAACTCCTCCCAGAGGCTGATTCTCCCCGCAGCAGTCAGCTGACAGCAGGTTCCCAAATCACTTCTTGGTTACAGGTTCCTTTTTGCCACTGTTCATGCTGCGTGTTACTGTTTTTCTAGGTGACATGTTTGAACGCTGTGTGGGGAAGCTATCTTTGTCATTTTCTTGGGAAATTTTGGATTATTCCTAGGTGAGACTTGATGTCTGACTGAGCAAGCCAGAGGTCCTCAACACCACCTTGACAGGGATGCCACTCAGCCAGCGAGGGTGTGATTGTGGGGCAGGACAGCCTCTCCGGGGTACTCTTTACTTGTGTCTTTTTAACATTAATGTTCTGGGTTTTAATCCTCTGCTATTTGTAGGCCTTCTCCAAAGTGGGATCAATACAAATGACTAGGTTTCCACTTACTGAACTAACAGCCCAGCCTCTTCTTGAGGTTGTGCCCAGAGCACCTTGGGGAGAGTTTGGTGGTTTACATATTCTCTGGTCAAAGTCTCTTGGTTTGTTCCTATTCATGGCCTGTCATACATAGTGTTTGTGGTGGCTTAACCCTCTCAAACTTTATTTTCATATCTCCTGGTTCTAGGAGTCTTCACACCATGATAGGAGAAGCAGCTGCCATTTCTTTTACATTTGTGTGTGTAATTGGTAAGGAAGGCAGGGAGGGAATCAGAAGCCAGCCTCTGATTTCTGCTCCCTTAGGCAAGGGGAAACCATCAGATAGGTGTGGCTGACTGAGCAGTGTTCCTTCAGGTCCAGTGGGACTTGTCCTCTGTCACAGGGTATCATCTGCATGGTTCTTGGCCTGTGGTGTCTGCCCTGGGCTGGAGCTTTGCTTCCTGTGGGTCTTTATGGTTTGTGCGTTTATGGAAAATGCCCTGGCTCTGTGTATGTTATTTCACCCCAAGTTCACTTTCATATCCACGCTCTGGTAGTGAAGGCAGGCAGGTACCAAGGGCCTGACGCAGGGAAGAGCCAGGGCTCATGAACAAGGGGAGGGTGGTTTGAGATGAGGAGGGGGTAGGCTGGACGAGATCGTGTAAATTCTTGTAGGCCCCACTAAGGTCTTTGGACCTTATTCCCTCCCTGTTCACACACTCTAGGAAACCTCACAACGCTGCCTTGCTCCTTGGCCTGGCTCTGAATGCACACTCCCTCTGCCCACCAACCAGATAATTCTGGTCACTGTTCCCTAGATTCCGGGGGTGGTACCTTCTTTGCTCCAAAGGGTGGTAGGGAGACTCTTTCTCTGCCCCTGGGGACAGAAAGGGAAACTGCTTGGCCGAGATGGGGCTGGAAGCAACCTTTTTCAGCAGAGCTCAGGCTGCCATGACAGTCCAAGCATTACTACTCTATGAAACACCCACGAACTCCTACATCTGCTCCTTGACTGAGGCAGTCAGTACTCACTAACTTGGCCACTCTTGAGTGGATTGCACATAATGAGGTAGATGATTACAGTGTGAATAATTGCTGGGATTAGGTTTGGGTAAATGGAAAGACAACTGGTTGTCCCTAGAGGGGCTGCCTCAGTGGGGAGTGGCTCCCCTCCACCCTGGCCAGGACAGCACCTGTGGGAGATGCTGGAAGGGCAGCCCTTGTCTCCTTTCTGCTGGGGGGTGAGTACACAGGCTTCCACTTTCCCCAGGATGTGCTGGGGGTGGTCAGTATCCAGCAGAACGTGGCCACCTCTTCGTTGCCGTGGATACAACGCTGGTCCAAGCCGCCTCTGTTTCTGGGACTACCTTGTGACCTCTAGAGCCTATTTCTCTGCATCTACCTGGCCTTGCATCTTTCCGTCCATTCTTTACTCTGTACCTGGCGTTCTGTAAATGAGACCATGTCATTTAGAAACTTCCAGCAGCTTCTCATTGCACTGGGGAAAAGGTCCAAAGACTTAGTGTGGCCTCCAAGGATTTATATGATCTTGTCCAGCTTACCCATCTCCTCGCCTCCTCGCCTCAAACCCTCCCCCTGCTCATCACACTGGCTCTTCCTTGCCTTGGGCCCTCGGTACGGGCAGTTCCCTCTGCCTGGAGAGTTCTTCACATGCTTGGATCTATCTTACTCTTCAGATCTGCTCAAAATGTTCTTGCTTCAAATAAGCCTTTCTTGACCCTTATCTATGGCTTCCGTGACCTTACCTTGCCCTGGGTGCTGTCTGTAACATGATCCTTTTTATGGTCGTCAGAGCCCTGCTTACCTGAACTTATCTTTGCTGTTGTCTATGAGGCCGTCAGATCCACAGAGGAAGGATCTCGGCTGCCTGGGTGAGCATAGTTGTCCCAGTGCTCATAACTCAGCTGCTGCTCAAGAAAATATACTGTTGAATGGATCTGTCTGCACAGCTCTAGGCTATTTGGCAGCAGCTTCTATGGTCATTCCAAAGCCGTGCGTGGTTAGGAATGTGACAATGGAAAGAAGATTCTTGAAAATATTATTTCTGTATATTTGGAGGTTTGGTTATCTCTTGCGGACCAGAGCCTCAGTTTCCTTATCTGTAATAAGAATGACTTGAAATGAATCAGATAAGCTTTTGTGATCTTTCTGCTCTGAATTTTGATGATGGTTTTGACACGTGACCTCTGTCTTTCAGGGATCTCCATCTCCTTAGATTCTAAAACGGGAATAATTGCCCACAGACATTTATGATATTCTTATAGACATAGACTGTCTTATAGACAGCTGTATTAATAATCTTGCTTAACATTTTTTTTTTTTTTTGTCTTGGAGAAAAAGTTTCTCTGATTTAGTTGTAACTCTGATTCAGAAAAGTTTGCATTTTTGTAAGTGACTTGTGTGTGGGGAGTGTGTGCACTGCATTAATGAAGGGCTTTGCTTTCTTAGAGCATGTGTAGCAGGTTCCATCTTGTCACGTAGGAAGGGGGAGCTGCCCTTTCCCTCTTGTCCTCTGGTAGGCACAGACCTGTGGGGGCAGGAAGTTAATTATCACCTCCTGGGATGCTTGGAACCTCCTCTCGTCTTGAAAGGACTGTCCTCATGCTGGACCTCAGAAGGAAGAAACTCACAGAGACAATTATTTCCCTAGCTTCGTGCCTTTCTGTGTATATATGTGCTTGTCATACTTGAACTTTGATCGTGAGACTCATGCAGAATTCAATGAAGAGAGAAGTCCTGACTGAGAAGGCCCCAAAGCCCCCCTACTTGGTGATTATAATGAATGTGGGTGTCCACCCTGTACCAAGTCACTGTGGGAGCCAGGCAGGCTTTGGCAAAGGCCACCGCATGGAGCCCCCTCCCACAGTTGGTCAGATCAGACTGTCCTGAGGGTGGGGGGGTGTCAGACGTGAAAAAACTCCATTCTGCTGTGGCTGCCTCTTATCCCACGAGGCAATCAACTGCAATGAAGCTGAGAGCAAGTGGGCTTGGAAAGTCTAATCTGTACAGTCTGAGCCCCGAGAGGATGTGGGGGAGCATGTCTGACAAGATGGAAAATGTGGAACACCTTTCAGGACCAATTGAAGTCCTGTTCTCACCATGCTTGGAAACTCACACTTGGAGGGGCTGGCTCTGTGCTGTGCACTGTGCCGAGTGATCCACATTCTCTGCCTCATTTAGTCTTGACAGCATCACATGAAGCAGGATTTTAAAAAAAAATCACTATTATATGGAAGGGGCTCTTTAAACAGGATAACTATTTTGTCCAAAATCACACAATCGCAGGCAAGATGTTGCAGTTTTCTTTTGCTGTGTAACAAACTATCTCAAAACTTAGTGACATAAAACAACAACCATTTTATTATGCTCACAGATTCCATGAGTCAGGACTTTGGGCAGAGAACAGTGGGGATGGCTTGTCTCTGCGCCTCCAAGGACTCCCGCTACTGTAGGTGACCTGAATAAGGGGCTGATCCTGGGGTGGGAGATCTGGAAGGCTGGATTCAGCTGGGACTGTTGCCCAGAGCACCTACACGTGGCCTCTGCATGCAGCGTGAGCTTATCCCAACATGGCACTGGGTTCTGAGGAAGTTTCCCAAGAAAGACCATCAGAGACCAAGCATCCCAAGGAGCAAGGCAGGAGCTGTAAGGTTTCCGACATAGCAAACCACTGAGCATCACTTCCTTCTCAAGAGTAACTGGTTGAAGCAGTAACAAGTCAGTCCCATTTCAAAAAGAGGAAACACACAGACTCCACCTCTCAATGGAATGAATGTCAAAGAATTTACAGCCATGTTTTAAAATGGCCACATAGGAATTGAATGCAGGTGCCTCTTCCCATGAGACAATGTCACCTGGATATAAGAGATAGTATGTCCTAGGGGCAGGGTCCACAGGGAAATGGAGACTATGTCTTTAACATGGCTGCATCACCAAGTCCCTGGGGCTCTTTTAAAGAAAATGCAGCAAGTAGCCACAGGGGTTAGGGGGCAGATGCTAGAGGGGGAGCCAAGTGGCCCCACCTGGGCAGCCTTAGATGACCTACTGCAGCTCTCCTGCCCCAGGTCTTCTGTGAGAAGGGGATAATCACGGCATCCCCTTGCCAGTGCCCAGGGGATGTGAAAGCCTCAAGGACTTTTCAGCCTGCTCTGCAGAAAGAAAGGAGGGCTCTGTACCCACGAGGAGGCCTTGCTGCTCGGCCCTGTACTCCACTGCTTTTGGACACACTCAGTGGGCAGAATAGCCTTCCAAGCCCAGCCTGAAGCCCAGAAGCCCAACCAGACCCCCCAGATTTCATGCTCTTTTCCTTGCTTGGTCATCCACACTTTATTGATTCTATTACACATTGTTCATTTGCCAATTCATTACATCCTGCAAAGAGCAGTAAACTTGGAATCACAACATCCTCCTAAAGTCTTGGCCCCACGGAGTACTAGATGAGTAACTGTGGTCATATTACAGAGCCTCCCGTGACCTCAGTTTTCTGCAAAACAGTGATCAGTATATCTGTTTCTTAGAAAAGTTATGAGGATGAAATGAGCTGATACGAGACAGTGTTTTCTAATCTGATAAGCATAATATATAGTAGATGTCTTTATTATTGTTTCCTTCAGCCCTTAGTGAGCAGCGTGTTTCACTCACAGCAAGTGCTTAATAACTATGTGCACTTTAGTCTTGATTTACTCCAGACCCCAGATGAAGCGCATAGCAGAAGGAGATTGGAACTTTTATCTCTCGTCCCACTTGGGGACATATGTCACAGAAACCCTTTTATATGAATTGGCCATGCTGTGCTTTTCCTTACTCTGCCAAGCAGGAAGAAGGATTGCAGGCTTTTCTAACTGACATAATCAGAGCATTGATTAAGAAAAAATAACTGACTCTGTCAATTTAATTATATAGCCAGGGATATGCAACCCCAATCTCATGCTATCTGCTTTAGGGCAAAGGCGGGGTGGGAAGGGTGATAGGGGCCTCTGATCCAGCAGCTCCTTTTAAAGGAGATTTTGGAAGCAGCATACATTTTTGCAACAACTCACTTCATCCATCAGAGACTCAATTAAATTAATCTATGAAATACATGGAAATAGTTCTCTCCACGCCAGGCCTCTGCAAAAAAGAGTGACCAGAACAAACTCACAAGAGACAAATCTTGGTGCAAGTCACATTTCTGAAAATTTTCAATCTGCTCTATTTTTTATTGTAATCAATGGATCTGTGTTTTAAACAGCAGCATTTATTAGGTTCCCACTGTGTGGTCAGTGCTGTTTTAGAAAGTGGGGGGACTACAGGGTAGGAGAAGCTGTCCCTGCATTTATGACTATTTTTTTGTACCTGCTCTAAGAAAACCTTTTAGTGCACAACACTGAATATGTATAAAAGATCTTGTGCCAGACCATAGAGCGAGGCTGAGAAAAGCTTCAGGGCTAGGCTAGGCCACCCAGGGAGAAACAACACAGGCATCAGCATCTTAGTTCAATTTCCTTCTAACTAGCTGTGCAATAACTGGCACATTGTTTAATCAATTCAAGTCTTACCCTTATAACGGGTCTCACACGGGAGGCTGTTGGGAGAATCCAATGAGATCTAGGGAGTAAAGCTTTGAACTCACCTGACTCAGTGAACACTTTTTAGTCTCATTTGTATGGAAGATCAGTGGGAACTGCCTTGGATGTTGTGTTGATGAACTATTATTTCTGCCTGAAACACCAGCCCCAAATTTAGTGGCTTAAACAATGAACATGATTCACGAGTTGACTAGGGCTCAGCTGGCTGCTTCCTCTACTGACTCTCCTGACATTTCTCAGGCACTGTCAGGTGGGACTGGACCCTTGTGCTGCTCCATGTGGCATCTTGTCCTCTTGGGCCTCTACACATGGCCTTTTTCTCTCCCCTGGACTTTATTTGTGGTCATCCTGGGGCTCCAAGAGGAGTTAGAAGCAGTCAGGCTTTCTCAATGCCTGGGCTTGCAAGTCTCAGAATGACACCTCCTCCACATTCTACTGGTCAAAGCAGTCACAGGCACAGCCCAGCTTCAAGGGATTCAGCTCAGATTCCACCTCTTAAAGAGAAGGCAAAGATGTCTGTGGCAGTCTTAGGCCTCCCAAACCCCCAGCTCCAGAGCCCTTCTCCAGCAGTCTCTTGGTGCTGGGAGATGTGCAGGTTACACTTTCTGTTATCAGCATCCACAAGCATTTTGGATAGAGGGAAGACCCATCGTTGTTAGGGGTCAGCTGTGCAACAGGACATCTTCTCAGGTCCATTTCTTTGATGTGTAGGCCTTCAAATTTGTCTTTGTCAGGTTGGCCTGCTTTTTTTGTAGACTCTCAAGTACTGATTCACATGAACAAATCTCACAGGAGACTGATGTATAATTTAGACTATTGAAGTCTTTATATACAATGGCACATTGACTTTTCCCTCAATAAAACATCTGGGAGGCTGAATTCTTCATCAGAGAATTTCAGCCCTGGGCTTAGGCAAGGGAATAGGGATTCTTGAGAGATATTTTATTCAGGGTGGAAAAGCATTAGAGAACCATCCCAATCCAGAGTCTCTGACTCGTGGCTTTTGCATTTCCTCTTCCAAGGACCATGTAGATCCTGCTTCTGCATGCATATATATATATATATATATTTTTTTTTTCTTCAGCTACATTAACACCATTGAGAAAAGTACAGACATTGAGGGAAGTCTTGATCAGATCTGAACATTCTATTCTTTCATAATAGCAGATTCTTTCTGCTATGGCTTAAGCAGAAGGGGGGTTCAGATATTTGATGTTTCTTTTAGAAGCCTCTTCTCAGAAGAAGGGTTCAGATATTTGAGGGTGACTTGCTGATCACTCATCTTCTCCATCCAGTGCCAGCTTCAATAGAATAACTCATTGCCAACTTCGGGGAGTGGGTATGAGCCACGGAGGCTTTCTGTACACTGACTGTGGGGGAGACAGGCACATCAATAATGTGCCATGGCTCAGGGTGAGTGTGACTAGTGCTGACACTGGGCAAACACACTGCCAGTAGAACCTACAGGAGGGGCACATTCATCTCAAGTGGTCAGAGCCGGGAGGAGATAGTTGGACAAGATCATGACGACTGGCTTTTCCAGGATTATGGAAAGGCATAAACCAGGCAAAGAAGTGGAATAGCACATGGTATTTATGGAATATTGGTAGACTGGTATCAACTATAAAGGGCCATAGATATGCAGGTTGTGACGACTAGTATGACTATTCATTATGTCTTGTTTTGGATTCCCCAACTTAGGTGAATGTTCCTTGGAAGTCAAGGCCATGTCTTATTCTGAAGTTTCTTGGCACTGATTTTTCATAAGGTTAGATAGTGAGGTGATGGACACCCCAGGGGAGAAAGATGCCATCATAGGCAGACTCATGGCCCCCAGGGGGATTCCACACCAAAGTCCTGGGCCTGCGGATCTGATGATATACCACACCCACCGATATGTTACCCAAAAGGGACTTTGCAGATGGAATTAAAGTTACTAATCAGAGACTCTAAGATAGATTATCCCGGATCATCTGGGTGAACCCAATGTAATCACATAAGCCATTAAAAGCAGAAGAATAAGAGGAAGTCAGAGATTCAAAGTACAAGAAGCACTCAACACGACATGCTGGCTTTACTGAAAGGGACCATGTGTCAAGGAAACGGGGACCTTAGTCCTACAGCCACAGGAAACTGAATTCTGCCGACAACCGAAATGAGCATGGCAGTGGACTCTCCTCCAGAGCCTCCAAGTAAAGACCCCAGGCTGGCCAACGCCTTGACTTTGGCTGTGAGACCCTGAGCAGAAAACCCAGCTGACCCTATGCTAGACTTCTGACCTACAGAAACCTTAAGGTAATAAACTTACGTTTTCCTTTAAGCTGCTAAGTGTGTTATATTATAAATTGTTACGGTGGCATTAGGACACTAATGCAGATGACACATTTTTCCCCTTCTTCCACCCCCTCCCCTTCTCTTCCTCTCCTGCTCCTCTGGTTCAGCCCGAGGTCCTCCTCAGCCTTCAGTGGGGAGGTAGATACCAGAGAAGCATCGTTGTCTTGGTCCAGAAGAGGCTGCCAGTGGGCTCAATAGGGGGCCCCTGGCTGCTAGACTGGCCCGTGGAAGACGCTCAGGAGACAGCTTCCCCAGGAGGACTCCTGGGCAGAAATCAGCTCATCCTGGACTGCTTTCTCCTCTCTCCTCCTCTCCCCTGCCTCTTGGCCCCTCTGCCAAATTCCTTTCCACAAAGTGCCTTGACGATGAATAGGGTTTTGTCACTCACACTGTCTTCAAAGCTCCCTTCCCTAGAGACTGTCTTGACGTGGTGCTGGTCAGATTTAGGGAATTAGCATTAACATACGAATACAGTCTATTCAGGCCTGATAGGGAGCATTGCAGACCCCAAGAGAAAGTTTGTTAACTTTAAATTTTTAATGCATGACACAGGTATGGAATTTTATTCCTCCCTCTCTTGCTTTTGTTAGCATTGGAAAAGCTTCTGTTGTTCTTTGCCTTTTACAAAATAATCGCTCCTTCATTTGGTCAATTTATCCTTTAAGGCTCAAGCTGCATCCCCTGTAGAGTCTTTCTTATTTTTTTTATTTTTTTTATTTTTATTTTTTTTAATTTCAGAATATCATGGGGGTACAACACTTTGGCCATACACATTGCCCCTGCACTGCCCGTGTCAGAGCCACAATCGTGGTCATCCCCCAAACTGTGCTCCCCGCATCCATTCAGTGACAGTTTTTTCCAGCCCCTCCACCCCCCTCCTGCCTGCCCGCCCCCTGATGAATATTATTGTCCTGTGTGATGTAAGTGTTGATCAGTTAGTACCAATTTGATGGTGAGTACCAGTGGTACTTGTTTTTCCATTCCTGTGACACTTCGCTTCGAAGAATGGGTTCTAGCTCCAACCAGGATAATACCAGATGAGTTAATTCACTATTGTTCCTTATTGCTGAGTAATACGCCATGGTATACATATACCACATTTTATTAATCCACTCGTGTATTGATGGGCACCTGGGTTGTTTCCACATCTTTGCAATTGTGAATTGTGCTGCTATGAACATTCGTAAGCAGATGTCTTTATTATAAAATGTCTTTTTTTCCTTTGGGTAAATACCCAGTAGTGGGATTGCTGGGTCAAATGGTGATTCTACTTTTAATTCTTTGAGGTATCTCCATATTCTTTTCCATAGAGGTTGTACTAATTTGCAGTCCCACCAGCAGTGTATGAGTGTTCCTATCTGTCCACATCCCCACCAACATTTGTTGTTTGGGGATTTTTTGATATAAGCCAATCTCACTGGAGTTAAGTGATATCTCATTGTGGTTTTGATTTGCATTTCCATGATGATTAGAGACGTTGAGCACTTTTTTATATGTTTTCTGGCCATTATTCTGTCTTCTTTTGAAAAGTTTCTGTTCATGTCCTTTGCCCATTTTTTAATAGGGTTGTTTGACTTTTTCTTGTTGATTTTCCTAAGTTCTGTATAGATTCTGGTTATCAGCCCTTTATCAGAGGTATAGCATGCAAATATTTTCTCCCATTCTGTAGGTTGTCTGTTCACCTGTGGAGTCTTTCTTGATTCCCTGCAGTGTGGTCCTTGTCCCCTCCTCTTTTTGCATATCTCTTGGCTATCCTCCTTATCAGGTTCTACTGAAGTTCTCTGTTGATACGTTGCCTCTCCTTCTGGACTATCACTGCTTGTGTGTTTTCTTGCTACAGCGCCCAGGACAACATTATGAGTGTCCAGGGGTTGCTCAGTCAAAGGATGTGAAAGGACCAATGAATGCAGAGCAGCCCGCTGAAAAACTGACAGATGGGATCTGCCAGATTGCAAAAAGCAGCTGGGTGTGAGGCATAAAAACTAAGGCAGTTAATTAAAAACATTTTCATTTGACCTAATTAAGAAGAAGTTAAAGCCATGAGAAGTTTCTGCTAAGGAATTTAGGAGGATATGAATTGGGTGCAGGAGTAATATGCACTCTGGAAGGAAAGGAGGCAGAGGAGTCAGGAGTCCGTGGCTGGAGTCCTAGTATGGCCACTAGCCACTTGGGCCAGGGGCTCTCCACAAAAGGCAGTGAGGATTTGCATTCTTTGAGTACTTAGGGCTCTTCTGGCAGGCACCCAATATACTGAGCAGGCTGTGGCTAGCAGTTATGGTTAATAAGAAGTCTGTGTTGGACAGAGTCCAGGAGCATGGGAGGGGAAACAGAAAGGTTAAGGCCCCACCAATGTTTCAAGTTGCATGGTCAGTTACTGCTTTTGCTTAGAATCATGCCAATCACAGTCTCCAGGCTCCTGTGTGGAGAACAAATGCATATGCACCGTTTGCTTTCTCTCACTGGAATCCCCTGCTCTTGGGTTTGCTGATATGCCTAAGATTAAGCATCTTAACTGGGTTTTGCTGTAGTCACCAATAACTTGAAAAACAGTTGGGTTGGAGCCAAGTGGAGCTCACTTTTCAGAAGGCTGACATGAAAGCAACCCAGGCTTATTTGTGTTTTTTCTATGGTCTGAATGTTGGTGTCCCCCCAAATTTGTATGTTGGAACCTAATACTCAGTGTGATAGTATTAAGAGGTAAGGCTTTTGGAATTGATTAAGTCACCAGGGCAGAGCCCTCATGGATGGGATTAGTGCCCTTATAAAAGGTGCTCAAGAGAGCTCCCTTGCCTTCTTCCACCATGTGAGAACACAGCTACAAGAAACCATCCAAGAAGCAGAGAACATGCCCTCACCAAGCACCAGATCTGCTGGCACCTTGATCTAGGACTTCCCAGCTTAACTGTGAGCAGTAAATTTCTGCTGTTTGTAAATTACCTAGTCTAAGGTATTTTGTTATAGTGGCCTTAGTCCTGAATGGACTAAGAAAGGCTTCTTGCTAAAATTCGCCCCCTTCCATGCTTCCAGGCATAAAATTCTCCTTTGGGAAGGACCCTACCTTCCAGAAAATAAGTAGGGTGTACTCTTTATCTTTCAGATGAAGAAAACTGAGGTCCTGTGAGAGAAACTAACTAGCCCAAGACCAGAGCAGTGAAGGTTTATTGTATGTGTCTTACTGAATCAAATGGGATGCTTTCTCATAGCAAAATCTCACTGGGCAAAGAAGCTGAGGGTTTTGCACCCTGCTTGGTGTGGTAGGCACTAGTTTGAGAAAGGATGATGGAAGGTTTTTGTTTTGATACTAGGGAGAGAAGTGGTGAACCGTAAGTGTACAGGTACCTGGTGCTGAAGGGACCCAAGATGTGGAGAAATACAGGTGACATTAAGGTCATCACCACAACCGGGGCTGAGAGGTCTTTGTGAATTAAAGTGCCTTGTTCCAAAGCTGGCTGGAGATTAAGTAGGCAATCTAATGGCACGTGATGCCATGTACCTGGGAATTCAAAACTCCTTCTCTCCTAAATATCAGGGGTCAATATTCCCTGGAAAGATTTCCTCCTAGACTAAAGTGGAGTAGTGGAAAGAGATTTGGAATTCAGCCTTCACCACTTAATGGCCAGGTGACCTTGGCCAAATTTTCTAAGTCACAATTTCCTTACTTGACAATTTGGGAAATTAACCTTTGCCTCATTGGTTTGTTGTGAAGATTAAATTATTTACGTATAGAGGACTGCCACTTCAAGGTGGCCTCAGGCAATTAGTTCTTGAAAGAGTTTTCTCCCAGATGCCATATGAATATTAATGAAATTTTACAAAAACAGTTCTAAAAACTGAAACATAGTTAATCAGGATATTTTGGGAGAAATTTCCTAACTACAGCTCTGATGAAAGATTGAGCCCTTTTCCCACAGCCTCTCTTTTTCTTACCAATGCAGGTGACTTATAACGCTGTTTGATAATCTACTATCAATCTGTACCAAAATTACCCCAGAATTCTCAGCTTCTTTGGTAGCATGGTTCTTTCTGCCCACTGTCCCCTCTGAAAGGGTGGTGCCAGTTGCTAGGGAATAGGCAGAAAGAACAACCACCCCTCTTCCCACTGTCTGTCCATAGGTCCCACAGATTCTGCTCCTAATGGGAAACAGACTCTCTTCTGAGGGGCTAGGGTACTGCCACCACCTGCCACTTCCATTGGATCTTTTCTGTTTCACTTTGAGTCCACAACTTCTATGTACAACCATGGCGGGGACTGGCTGTCATGCGCTGATCCTGAGGGCTGTTATTGTAAAGGATGGGAAAAAACCCTGGAACAAGGCATGCTGGGAGTGGGAAGTGGTTTACAACTTTTTATAAATTGTGTTTGGTCAAGGGATAATCCCCAACACTTACTTTCGTCTTCCCTAGGAATTAAATTCCTTGCCTTAATGTCAGGCCATTTTATCAGAGCAGTAGGAAAAACACTTGTATTAGATGCTAGAATTTGGAGTCAGGGAGGTGAATATTAGCCTTTCCTCTAGCTTTAACTATAAAAAGGGATTCTTCCTGGCTATGACACTTGCTAGCTGTGTTATCTTGGGTAAGGTATTCCACATCTTGGAGTTCTCATTTCTAAAGTAGAGGTAGCAAAATTTACATCACAGGGCTGTTAGGGAGATAAAGTTAGTTCTCAATACATAGTATTTGGTTCTTAGTTCATAGTTCTTAGTACCTAGTAAGGCTGCCATGAATATATTATTTTCAGTTATTAAAATTAATCCTGTCACTGCACCGGCAAGGAGGCCATCCACCCTATCAACAAATACTATGTCTAGATAGAAAGAACCATTTAAATACGAAATGGCAGAAAAACAAAACAAAACAGGAAACAAAATGAGGCTTTTCAAAGAAGTCTGAAGCAAAAATTATTTATAATCAGGACAGAGAAGAACGTTTACCTAACGCGTGCATTTTGGAAAGCGTGGCCTTCGGGAGACAGAAGTAACCAAAGAAGGGGACATACGGGAATGAGGTGTGACGTCAACAGATGAGAGGGTAAGAAAGCTAATTACGCTCAAAAAAGACTTGCAGAAAAATAAAACAAATAAGCCTAACTGTGCATTTAATTGTCAGCGTAACTATGCAGAAAGGAAATATTCCAAGTGACACTAAAACACAGTCCTTTGGCATCTCCAGTGGGTTGTTCCCTAAGGACGAAAAGAACTGCAAAATGTCTTAAATTGTATTCAGAAATCATATTGGTGGTAGCAGTGCTGACATTGTTCCTCTGAGACTGTTGTGTGTGTATCATAGGATGAATCAAATGAGTGATTATGTTGCTGACATTGAGAACTGAGATTTTTGGTGTGGTCGAAAGGAGGAAAAGATGAAAGATGGATGAGGTTAAATAAAAACTCTGCAACTCTGAATTTGAATTGTCAGTGTGTACTGTATTTTATCTATTTTACCTGAAATTTTTTGCCATCTCTGTTGACTGAAAAGGCCTAGAAGGAATGGCCAGCGGGGGGCAGTGAGCATCCTTAGTGTCCAGATAGTGATCTCTAATGCCACTTACCACGAAGAGGAACCAGGGCTTCTTGGAGAATTGGCTAATTCCACCTCTTTTTTTCTTGAAGAAAAAGGTTAAGATGAGCTTAAAATAACTTGTCATACTAGATTGCAAGGAGGCTATTCAATACCACTAGGGATGTGTCAAAGGACTTAGGAGAACATCTGAATAAGCCCCCACTGGCCAAGGGTGGGACATATCGGTCATTCATAAGGATAATAAATGCAATGAATTAAAACACATCAAATAGGGTTCAATGAAAGTGTTCCTAATGATGATGATAATAAAAAAAATCAATTACTTTTGGAGGATGCTAGGGAATCACCTTATTATTTTAAAATCTAGGAAATAAAAGGAAAGTATCAAACATTTATTCTGCCTTCCTTATAGGATTTCTTTCTCTGGATAATGGGTTGAGTAGGGGTGGTTTCTCTGTGTAGAAGAATTTCAGCTGATAAGCAAAGAATGATAGACTAGTTTGCAGTTTCTAACGCATTAATAAATTCAGGCAATGGAGCCAGACAGTGCTTTAGAAATGGTTGATAATGTCACAAAAAGAGAGAGAAACAGACATTTATTTATGTTTTGATCAAAATAAACACCATAACCCACAGTTATGGTGGGTTTTCTATACACACATGCATGTACACACGTGCACACACACACATTCTGATGAAGCCTGTAGATCTAAATACCAATTTTCAGGAAACACAGGGGACAAAGGAATATGTTAATGATACTACAGGGATGCAACAGTGAAATCAGAGCATAGGAAACTCTTCAAGACAAATGGCCTATTGTCTCAAGAGGAAAAACCAAAATAAAACAACAACAATTAAAAAGCATGTATAAAATCCAAGAAAAATAAGAGAAAGGGAGGAATTCTATAAATTAAAAGAGATTTAAGAGACATATCAACAATTTTTGTTTCAAACAAACCAACTGTGTAAAACAAAACCTGATAAGACATTTGGGAAAATCTGAACATTGATTGTATATGGGTTTATGCTAAGGAAGCTTAGTGAATTGTTTTAGGTATGATTGTGAAATTCTAGATATGTCTTCAAAAGAGTAGTCATCTTTCGGAGACATATATTGAAACATTAATACTTATAGATGAAATGATAGTTCTACTTTTGTAAATGTTGAAAACATTTCATAATAAAAAGATAAAGAGGGAAAAAAGACTTCCAGGAAAATGAAACACAAAGCCAAATTAAAATGTGGTGGTAGATTATAAAGAACAGAAATGACACTGAAGACATAATGATCACTGATGTAGAGGACAATTTGGCAAGTTCTTCCACAATGTACAGGTGAAGTGTTTCGCATGGTTTCTTGACCTTGGCAGGAGCTTAAGATATGTTTTTGTCTCCTCAAGGTCAAGCTTTCTACTTCACCTTACCCCCAACCAAAGCTAGAGCAAGGAGGGACTGTGTGGGAATGACATGATTTCCTGGGGAAGGGCAGCTGGTTCACACTCTCCAACATATTTGTAGAACCAGACTAGAACCCAAGCTCTCAACTGTCCTACTGAAAAAATAAAGTTCTAGGAAAATATTTCACTTTCCTGTGGACCTGCGAGCAAAATGATCCCCAAAGCTTGTCCTGGAAGACTGACACCAGGAACATCCTGAAGTCCATATTTATTCATTCTTCCACATCCCTCCTTCTGTCTACTCACTGACTCCTAGAATCTTTGGGATTGGAGAATATAATGTTATTTCCTGATGCATAAAATTTCAGTGGCTCCCTTTTCCTAAAAATAATGTGGCAAATCACATAAGGCATCACCCCCTCTCTAATCTTATAAATTCCGCGTCCCCTGGGTCCTCAGCGTGGGATGTTCTTCTCCATCGCTAGCAGCCCAGTCCTACCCATTCCTCAAGACTCAACCCAAATGTTTCCTTTTTCATGAAGATGTTCCTGATCTCGCTTCGTATTTCACAGGTTCTCTTTCTCCTTCTGACCATCTCTCTTTTCTCCCTCTCTTTTGAACTTTCGCAAAGTCTGATCTGTGTTTCTGTGATGGTATTGTCATCTTTTGCCTTGTGTTTATATTGATGACTTATCTTTTCTACTAGGTTTTGGGCTTTTGTGTTATATTATTTTATGTGTGCTTCTAATAGGCAATATATATATCTATATAAAATCATGTCTTTTTTTCTTGACAAATTTAATGCATTTATATTTTGTATGATGCTGAACTGTTTACCCTTATTTCTACATCTAATTTGGTTTTTTTTGCTTACCATACTCTTTTTGGATTTATTTTTATCTCCTTTTCTTCTTTCATCTGAATTGATAAAAAATTTTAAGTTCCCTTTTATTCTCTCTTCTGTTTGGTAAGCTAATATTGGTTATATTTCTTGTAATGGTTACTCTTAACTTTTAACATATACTATATATTTATTACATGTTTATCTAATTTAGTATCTCTGTTCTCTTCTTAACATAGAAAAAGTATAACAGTAATCATGCCAATACTTTGGAAAAGGTAATACAAGGAGTGGTACATGGCTTCCAAGGCAACTTGGCCTGCATTTTGATAACATTTTTTTTATTTTTGGTTTTATTTTAGAAAGTGTGCTTGGGCCACACAGATTGGAACTATGAAAACCTCAATTCGTAAACTACTTATTCTAAGTTATTAAGTCTGAAACTTCTGTGGCACTAATTTTATCTATAGTTGTCAATATTACTAGAAGCTAAATTATCCTGTGTAAGCACCCTGGTTTATCTCTCACTTAAGCAAAAATCATAAATAATTTGCTAAGCAAATGAAACACATTTACTGAAGTTACTTTGTCAGATTCCTCAATTACAAGAATATTATTGGGAGTACATTTACAAAATTAATAAAAAATTATGTATCTTTATGATTTTTAAAATGATCAATTGCCTCCAAAACTAATCTTGCATTATTTTCAAATAACTCAGAGATAAAGGAGATTGCCTGTGAAGGTCATAGTTTTGGTGATAATTTGAACCAAATTTAAGTTCTGTAGTTTATCCAGACCTAAGAAATTTGTTCCTGTTTGAACTTCTCATTTATATTTAGGGCTTCATTCCATAACATATTCTTCATTCATTGCACACATGAATGACATGTGTATATCCCAAATTGTTTTTTTCCTTCTGTTTCTTGGCCCAGTTTACTTTCTGGAAACTTAAGATCATCACAAACCTCCCTAGTTGCTAGCTCTGCCTAAATTCCTTGAGGGTGGCTTTTCCCTTTTCTGTGTTCCCTCCTTGGGCTTCTGGGTGCTTTCACTTCTAGTGACCAAGGCTTGTGATTCTTTGGAGGCCTCCCTGTGGGCTACGGTGGCTGCCTTCCCTGTAGGCACAGAGAGAGGAAAGTGCCTGGGAGTTTATGCCAATAACTGACCTGGCACGGGTGCATGAAAGCCCAGCTCTCCTTGCCTCAGTGGGGGAAAATCTCTGAGGTGCAATTTATATGGGATCATGCTGAGACGGAGACTCTGCCTGAAATTGCACCATGGCCTTGTGGCTTCTTCTTTCTGATCCTGCTCCCCTACTCCTTACTCATTCTCTTAGGAGTAGTACACCCATCATAAATCACTTGCTCATGATCACTGTCTCAGGGTTGGCTTCATGGGAACCAGATCTACGACAGTGACCATCCTGAGTGCAAATCAGGCAATGTTCATTCCTCTTCACATTTGGAACACCCATATTATAAGGAGAAGGGTGAAGATTTTCAAATTTTGTTGTTCATGAAAAAAATAGGTGAAAGTTGGCCATGATTTTGTGAGGTCATCTTTTGAATGCAATGGAGCTGTTCTGCAGAAGCACTGGACAGAGTGAGAGCTGAGAGATCCCTACAGGGGACTCAGTTCCATCCACGTGCTGGGCTGGGGAGACGGGGAGATTTCTGGGGAATTCAAGTCAAGAATGAAGGGTCCTTTGCTTGGGCACTTTCGCTGGTCCCTTGTCTCCTGTGACCTGCTCTGTTTTGTTTCAAAATTTTTTTGTTCTTTTAAAAAACCAGGTATCTTTCTTGCATAAACTCTTCCAGAATCTTAAAGTACACTTATTTTAAAGTCTCTGTGAGTTTGTTCTAGTTTTTGCTGTGTGTCGGTAGTGAATTCATCCCCTTATTGTTGATTTTGTTGGCCACTCTTGGTAGTGTTAGCTTTTCTTGTGTACTTTGGAGTTTTTGTTTCCCCACTCTCTGCACTCACTTCTCCTTGCCCAGCAGTTTTGTGGCCAAATGGAACCCCAGGTGTAGCACTCCTATCCCATGTCAGTATCAGAGCTATTGCACACGCAGGAGTTGGTCCTGTATGAAGGGATTTCTGTTCTCTTTCCCAGACCTGCTGTTGCTGGTACTTCAAGTTGCAGTGCCAGGTGGTGGTCACAGTTTGTTTTTAGCCTCCCTTCATATGAGAGTGGCAGTCCACGTCCTGTTTTATGTGGCAGTTGGCTCTTTCCTGAAATCACTGCTGGGGTGCGGGTTGGGATCCCTATTACTCCCTGTTGTTGAACTCTCGGCCACTTCTAGTTTTGATTTGTAATCAACAAGGTCACGGTCTCAGTGCCTTCTCAGCTTTTGGTTTGTTTTCTGTTTTTGGTCCACCATTGAGGAATTTCCTTTCTCTTTAAAAGTGACATCATCTTAATTAAAAAAAATACAATGAAAAGTATTTAAGTAGAATTGCTCTGTTGAGAGTGGAGGGGGGTGTTTAAAGCATGAAACTTGGACTGGAAGACTGGCTTGGAGTTTCTGGTGGAGAAGATCTACACTCTCTCTCTGTCTATTGTTGAAGTCACATAAAATATAGAGAAGAATCTCTAAATTTAAAATACTTTATTTGGGAAGGAAGAAGAATTGCCATTTGGGGCATACACACAGAATGGGTGGTCTTTGGTATGTCTGAAGAACAAAGAGAAGGTTACAGGTTTTATAAAAAGGAGAAATGTTATGTATGGTTTTGAAAGAAAGCTCATTGTTACTATTAATAGTAAAGTTTTGGGGAGCTAGCAAGCTCTGACGGTAAGTGACAATGGGTAAAACTAGTCTCAGAGTCAGGTTGTTTCAGTAGTTATTAGATAAAGCTAGTTTCCGGTTACAACAGGCAGTTGCAGCAGCCAGGCTTGCAGAGAAGGATGATATTCTTGGAGCAACGTTATGTTCCCTGACTGCCTTCCCCCCTGTCCTCTGGATTCTGTTTTAGTTGGGTATGACAGGAATAATGCAATTCATATGATCAACTTTCACACTATAAACACACAGAGTTAGCCTTGAGCCTTGTAATAGCTCACAATCAAATCTTTGCTCAATAAATAATACATCTCCTTGAGTAGTTTTCTTTTTTAAGTTTTCTTTTATTTCTTTTCTTTTCTTTTATTGTGGTAAGAACACTTAACATGAGATCTACTCTCTAACAAATTGTTAAGTGCATGGTCCATTATTGCTGATTCTGGGCATGGTGTCGGACAGCAGATCTCGGGAGCTTATTTATCTTGCTTAACTGAAACTTTGTGTCCATTGATTAGTGACTCTCCGTTTTCCTCTCCCCTGAGTAGTTTTAAAACTTAGTTTTCAGCCCTGGAACTTTTGCCCCAAACAAAATCTGATATTATATTTGAGTCCTCAATATATTAAAAAAACCCATGTAAAATAAAATACATACACATGTGACACTTTATTAGTATATAGTTATTTTATTAAGTTCACATTTATGACATATACTTATTTTAAAGTCAGTTCTTGAGTTCAGGGAGCCTTTGGAAAAATGAAAATTTTTTTCCAGTTCCTATGGATGAGAAAACCACTGTAGCCCCGGTTTTCAATTTCTTTTTCATTATTTTCTTCTTTTAAAAACATTTTTTCTCTTTCTTTTTTACTTTCTTTTTTTCTCTCTCTCGCCTCCCCCCCTTCCTTCCGTCCTTTTCTTTTTGACTTTTAGTTCTATTTGTTTGTTTTTGCATTATCTGCAAAGCACTTGTACAGGTGGTAGGGCGATAGAATGCCTGTTTTCACAGGTCACACTGTGTTAGCAGTGCAGCCAGAGCTGGGCTTGCTCCCACCTGGGAGTCTTTTCTCTTCCCATGGCGCCACCCCAAAGAGAGACAATAGCCTGCGGGGGTAGGTCTCACCATCTCCCCTCATTCCACGTGGCCCGCAGTGGCAAAGCTTCAAGCCTGTCTCTTTCATGCCCCTACTTTTCTCACGCTCCTTCAAAACTCTCTTGCTTAATGTGAACAGTGGGAACAACGGGAACAAGAGCCAACGACCCTGACCTCAGACGGTGGCCTGGCTCTGAGCGTCAGTGGGGCATGACTTGCGAGCCACTCTTTCCTGTGTGGAGCATACCTGGAACAGACTCTGTGCCTAATGTTCAGTGACACGGTCACGTTGATCACATTTTTTTAATGTTTTCTGTTGCTTTCTGAACAGAATCTGGAAGCAGACTTCCAGGGGAGGGGGATACGAAACTCTCATTTCCACAGGATTTCAGCTGGAGAGTGGCAAGCAAAGCCTGGAGCAGCACTGGGCTGGTAAACAATACCAACTGGCTCTCTGAAAACAAAAGCTTTGGTTTGTAGCATTTACCAGTTTCCATGGTGTAAACACTTCCGTCATGGCCGATTTCAGGCTACCAACAATTCGACAACTGGTTTGCAAAATTTCGGAAAGTTTAACAGTCTGTTTTCTCAAGCTGGTATAAGCTGGCTCTAGCACACCATTGGCTCAGAGACGCACGGGCGAAGGGCATCCTGGCCAAGTTCTCAGCGCTCTCATTTTGTGTGCAGCTCCAGATCAATGTGTGCACCTCCAGCCCTCCAAACAGATTCTTTTCTAGGATGCCCAGTTGGTCCCAACATCTTCAACCTTTGTCCCCTGCTGCTCAACCAGCTGGTGTGGCCTACATCACTGGGGCATGTGGCTGTGTTTGTTGGAAGGTCCGTGATGGAAGGTGCTTAGATAAGCACTCATCATAATTGAATCCTGAATTAGTTTCTGTTTGCAATTTGGAATGAAGGAAATGACTTATGAAGGGAAGCCTTATTTTCTTTTTTTTAAAAGAACTATTTAGAAAGTGGTAAGAGTGAAGGAAATAAAGCCCACCTGCTCGGATTACCCATGACTACATCCACTGGCTGAAGAACAGGGCAGAAGAAAGAGGTAGGAAATGGACTAGTGTCTTGTCAATCCATAAAAATACTGTGCAAGCTCCATAATAGAGAAAAATTTTGAATAAATAGGTGAATAACATTGCCTTGGGAAAGTGTTTCACTTCAGCAGTTTCTTTTCTGGCTATTTTTATTGGTAGCTCTACCAGTGTGTTTACGGAGAAAAACAGTTCCAGAAATCCAGTTATTTTGGTCATGGCATGATGATGGCTGATGGATAGTCAATAACTCGAAGAAGGCAATTCAGGAAATAAAGCAAATGACAGCGGAAACATCAGTCTTGAAATGAATTCTTTGCTGGCACAGATCAGTTCAGGGTAAGGTCTCTTAAGTGAGGACAATGTATTTGATTATTAGCAATAATGACCAAAGAAAACCCTAATAACACCTGTTTTCCTAAATTATTGTGCTGAATTTAAAACAGACACACAGCATATTACTTACTGAATTTGTTGAAAGGATACAGAAGGGAAGGCTATTCTCCAAATTACACAAGATAATAATAGGCAAATTAGGTCATAATCAGGATCGTTTCCTGCATGTCCTCCACACTGGAAATTAAGAAACACTTTGACGATTATTTTTCTTACCTTTTTTCATTTAATTGTTCTCATCCACTGGTTGCAAATGCTGTGAGCAAAATCACAGAATGCTAAAACCTCAGTGTTGTAAAGGAAGAGGGAGAGGGAGAGACATGAAAAACAAAATAAACTGTTATTGAGTAACTCCTATGCTCCAGGAACTGTGTGAAGCCCTATTACTATTTAAATTCTCACACTTTTGTGGCAGAAGTGTGGAACACTGTACTACCTATTGGAAATATTTATTGCCTCTTCCCCACCCCTGGCCCATGCCTACAAGGGTTGCCAGTACCTTTCCCATGGGAAGATCTTTCTGGCTCTCTTGTTGGAGTTAGGCTTGGCTGTGTGACTTGCTTTGGCTGGTGGAACGTGAGCGTAAATGATGTGTGCCCTTTCCTAGCAAAGGCTTTAGAAACCACTGCTGCTTCTGCCATTACTCTTTATCTGCTATGAGAACAGCAGTTCTCAGCCAGGGGCTGCTCCTTCAGCATAGGCCCCAGAATGAAGAAGATACAGGGAGCACAGCCAGAGCTGATCTGTGGACAACGTGTATATGAATGAGAAATAAACCCTTTTTGTTGTAGGTCACTGGGATTTGGGTGTTTGTTATGGTAGCAAAACCTAGCAAAAAGTTGACCAATATGGAAACTGGTACCAGAAAAGAGGTGCTGCCTAATAACAACAAAAACAGCAATGAAATCTAAACGATGTGGCAGTGCCAAAAGTAATGAACTTGTGGCTTTATGAGATAGTAGGAAAATAGAATGTTGTAGGGTGAATTGGTTGTTATCAGAAATGTTCTAAAGTAATGAGCTTGCTTAGAAAAGAATTGGCCAATATACAAGCAGAATTGAAAGAGGATATAGAGAGTCTAGAAATTCCAGGATTTGCATGGTTGGAAGATGCAATTGATTTTCATTTACAACTCATACAACATAAAGCTGAGAAGTGCTTTGGCATGTCCTGAAAAGAATTGTGGGCATTACTTACAAGAGTTGTTCATTGGATCAAATGATAAAAAGCTACATTTTTGAGAGAGTCCTGTAGCCAAAAGAGACACCAGCACAGATTAAAGAAACTGAGACTGCTGAATACTTAAATGGCCCGAAGGCTGTCCAATCTTCTATAAGAAATAGCTACCCAGCCTTTAGATGGGCGTATCCTCCAAGGCCATCTTCAGAGATAGACAAGAAGGATACTTGAACAGGGACAATTTTCAAGAGGGCACAGCCATGAAAAACAATGGATTATGTTAAAGGGCTTTCTTTTTTTTTTTTTTAACATCTGTCCAGTTTGGAATTCAGAAATTTATATACCAGAAACAGACGTGACCTCCCATTATTTCCCTTTCCACACAGGAGTGTTTGTTTTGATTACACTGTCCCTCTTGCACCACTGTGTGCTGAGTGTATATGTGTGCATGCCAGTGTGTGCACATGTGCGTGCGCACGTGTGTGTGTGTGCAGATAATTTGTCTCCTTGTTGCGTAGGTCTCCATATCAAGAGAAGCCACATATAGGCCAGATACAGAAACTACCAAAGATCTTGGACTTTGGGTCTGAAGCCGTGATTAGCTAGGCCTTTGGGGAATATTTTTCCTTGGGGTGTAAGGGAGTATATTTTTCATGCAAAGAGAGGAAAGTCAATATTTGTGATCAAGAAGGCAAATTATGGAAGATTGTATAATTTTTTCAGAGGATTTGCTGTCCCTCTTTTGGTGCATTACTCCAGAGACTCTCCTTTGCACGCTCCCATTCCATTCATTGGACACATGACTTGCGCTGGCCGGTGGGACATGAGTAGCAGTGGCGTGTGCTACTTCTGAGCAGGAGCTTTGAGGACCATTGCTGTTTCCAGCACTGTGTTTTCCTCCGTGGTGGACAGCAACATATCCCTATTAGCATCGGGGATCTCAGAAGGAAGAAGATGTGTGGAGCAATGCACCAGCTGGCCCACAGCCAACGATGACCGTGAGCGAAAAGTAAACCTTGATTGTTATAAGCCACTGAGACTTAGGGGTTGTTACCGCCACATAACCTGATGAAAGCTGACAGACAAAATGACAGTCACATATGTGGCAATTTCAACTGCCAAGAGCATGCAAGGAAGCTCTCGTCTGACTGCACCCTTGCCAACCCTGGTATTCATTCCATTTGTTCCTGAATTTCACATCTTGACAGGCACACATAGTATTTTATCCAAATAGTCTCCATTTCTATGACGATTACAGAAGCCAAACATTTTTTCCACATATTTGCATTTTAATTTGGGGAATTTATTTTCTTTTTTGGACTACCTGTGTCAATTTCCTGTTTTTATTTTATCACTTGCCTTTTCTCAGTACATTGTAAAAGGTATTTTCTTGACTTATTAAAGACATTATCTTTATTTCCCATAGACACTGAAAATAGTTTATTGTAGTTTGTTTGTTTTTAAATATTGTATATGATGACTTTTGATATCCAGAAGTTTAAACATTTCATGTAGTCAAAACGCATATGCCTGATAGCCCCAATAAATATATGTTTAATGAATCAATGAGTCAATAACTAGGTTATTTCTTTGCTTTTAGGTATTGAAAATGTTTCTTCACGCTGACATGAGAAGATATTCACTTATATTTTCCTCTCATTCTATTAATATTTTATATGTTTTGTTTAAATTTCTAGATCAGGAGTTTCCAGCTGTAGTTTTACATTAGGATCAATACCATTTGGGGAGCTTTTTAAAAGTATGTATGGCTTTCCATACCCTCCGAGGGTGTGGCTTGGGAGTCTATAGTTTTATATAGCCTCTCTTTCTTTTTCCCCAGGATATTTTGATGCAATTAGTCTGGAGTTTGCATATTACTATTACACACATTTTAATTTTGATGTGGTCTGATTTATCTTGTTTTTCTTTTGTCACGTGTGCTTTTAGTGTAGTGTCTAAGAAACCTTTGCCTCACCCAAGATTATGAAGATTTACTCCTATGTTTTCTTCTAAGAGTTTTATAGTTTTAGCTCTTATATTTAGGTCTATGATCCATTTTGAGTTAATTGGGATGAATCAGAGGTCTAATTTCATTCTTTTGTATGTAGATATTCAATTGCCTCAGAACCATTTTTTGAAAAGACCATTCTTGCCCCATTGAAATATTTTGGCATCCTTGTCAAAAATCAATTGCCCATAAATGTGAGAGTTTATTTTTAGACTCTCAATTCTGTTCTATTGATCTCTATGTCTATCCTATGCCAGCAGCACACAGCCTTGATTAGTGTAGCTTTGTGGTAAGTTTTGAAATCAGGAAGTGTGAATCCTTCAACTTTGTTCTTCTTTTTCAAGATTGTTTTGGCTCTTCTGGGCCCATATGAATTTTAGGATCAGCTTGTCAATTTTTGCAGAAACCACTTCTTGACATCTTCTCCTGGCCACCCCGATCATATTGCTGTTGTTTCCCCTGGCCATAGGCACTACCTGACATGTTTTTATTAACATGAGTTATTTCCAAAGTAGATGGTAAGTTTCTCCAGTGTAGTTAGGATACCTTTCAATTCCGCAGTGATGTGGAAAGCCTAGAAACTTAATCTCTGAGAACTTACTTTCCCTTCTATTAAATGAAGGGGTTGGAACAGATCAGAGAGTCCAAGTGCCAGTGTGAGGACGTACTAGTCTGAGCTTGACCACGTGTTCCTCTCCACGGCCTTCAGCAGTGCTTACTGACGATGCTCTCCCCTGCTGCTTCTCCTTTCTTCTCCCAGCCTTTGTACTGATGTACCTTGGACTAAGCCTTCTCTCAGGTCCTTCAGGTTTTTGAAGACTGTGGTTCAATGAAGAGGTCTCCATCTGAGAAAGCCCCCTTTCTCAACAATTGAGCAGTTTTTCCTTCTGAAAGGAAAAAAAACCCCACTGTGTCTACTCAGTTTGTCTTAGTGTTGCGCTGCTTGCAGGCCTGATGTGCTTGCTTCTGCGAAAGCGTCCACTAACCGAGGCTGTGTCGTGCATCACGGATTTTAGTCTCATCATGCATCATAAGAGTAGAGCAAGTGTCAAGGGATAATAGATATTTTATTTCCCCAGCATCGTGTGCTAGCTTGCATTATGGATACTTGGTCGTCTCTGAATCACTGTGGCAGAGTTAAATGTAAGTGGGATTCACCAACGCTGAGAAGGGAAGGGAAATCTGTGACTCAGGATATACTCAAAGTCACTTTTACTAGGCCCTAAGAACACCTTTTTAATCTCTTGATGAGATTATGGAGTGCGCGAAAGGGTCTGCACCACAGAATCTGGCTTCTAAGCACCCTGAAGAATTCCTCTGGCTGTGGATCTTTCTTCTAGTTATCACCTTCACATGTGTGAGAGCAGGGCTGGCATCAGTGCCTGGCATCCAACAAGAGCTTAATAAACACTTATTAGAGGACTGAATGGGTGGTACAAGTGATTGCATCTTACATTTTGCCAAACACTGTGCTGTGCCATTTCACTTGGTCTGTACTACAACCCCGTAAGTGCTCAGTCCCTTAATGCCTTCACCTGGATGTCACTTCCACATTCCCTATTTGAATTTCATAGTGTCCTGGGACACACATGATTGGCTTTATCCCCATTTTACACATACGGGATATAGAAACACAGAAGATGTTCGATGTTTCAAATCAGCGTTTCTCCACCTTTAATGTGAGCATGAACCACGGAGGTTTTTATTAAAAGAGAAGTTCTGATTCAGCAGTTCTGGGGGGCGCCTGAGAGTAGCATTTCGAACAAACCACCAGGTGACCCTGGTGTTGCTGTTCTGCAAATTATACTCTGAGTAGTAAGACTTTAAATAGAACCTTCTTTTTGCCTTTGTGAGAGGCTAGAAAAATAATAAATGAGACGAACAAACGTTCCCCCTCCAAAAAAACCCAAAAGCTAAGAAGCTTAAAATCAAAGAATCATCATAGACACCATTCAACTGAAATCCCAATGAAGTTTGACAAATCAGGCATTCCTTAGGTCTACAGTACGCCACAGCATACAGCACACTGTAGACGAATAAAGTTGGAGGATTCACATTTTGGATTTCACATCTTACCCCAACTACTGTTTTTCATCTAAAAGCAAGAATGTAACCCTTGCGACTGTCTCCAGAGAAGGTTATCTTGGGCCAATACAATACAGTGATTAATTTTCATAATGTGCCTAGATATTTCCTTAGAGAAAAAAGGGACTTGAAAGCTGTAGTTGAGAGTAAAAATTGTTTTCATATTACACATGAAAACCAAACACTAACATCACTCGTGGGAAATCTTGATCATCTTCACGGGCTACCTAGGAAAACAAGGTTGTCCCAAAGCACGAAGATAATGACTTGCTATTTATATCTGTGCACTTGATCAGTTCCTGGGGCTTTTTGTGTGGGACTCAATAGACATTCATCACTGCTGCTGTCTCTCGCGATCAGGATTCCTCATCTGCCCAGACCAGATAATCTCGTACCTTTTCATGTACAAAGGAGCTCACCATCTCACATGGCCTTTGTTCCTTAAAGCATGGAGGTGCTTTGGAAAGTTAACAGCAGAAAGCAATAAGATGCAGGCAGCAGATATCCCAGCCCTAGGCTGGAGGATTGTAGCAGAAGGAAGAACTAAGTGAGGAACATTGATTGGACTTTGTCTATTAGAGAACTCTTTTAAGCCTAAAGGCCACTGGTTTCCTTTTTTCTTATAACATTTTCCAGAGGTGCTTTGTGGTTAGTGTTTTCCTAGGCACCAGTGCTTCAGATTATAGCTATGTCCTGGAGTTAAGTAAAATGGGGAACCTGTAAAGGACCTGGGATTGAAAGATTTGGAAGAATTATTGGCTCAGAGAATGTCAGATCTTTAGAAATCAAATTTGAACTTCTAGTTCAAGATGGCATATGAATCTCATGAATGAATTCTCCCTGAATCCTGAATCCCATTGCATGGCATAGAACATAGGCCACCGTCAAAGGATCCATTTGCCGGAATGTTGACGAGGTTTTGCGTGATAAAGTGCAGCCAAGACCATACTGAGTGGAGTCTGGCTAATTTGTGAGATACTACGTACAAAAGTAAAGTCTGCCTGAGAATCTGTGGATGGGACTTCTAGTTGAAACTTTCTAATGCTACCATGACCAGAGTAGAGGCTAGAGGGAAGTGTAGAATGTGGTGCGGTCAGTTGGAGACAATTTTTAATCCTACTAATATCTAAGGCAAACACACTGGTGGAGGTACATGAGAAGGCTGGATTTGGTGCCCACTTCCTGTTCATATTCAGCTCAGTGGGGCTTCTCTATGAACTGGAACCCATAGGAATGGCTAGATTTTCAGGGGGGCATTGTCCATGTTAGAGAAGGACCTTACTGGCCTTCAGATTGCAACAGTGAATAAGAAGTAAGCCTTGTGCACAAAGGTGAAGCAAAATGTCATCCAGACATTTTCTCCCCACAGAAAACCAGACTTCTTATCTGGCAAAATAAAATCAAAACATTTGAATATCCAGGTGGAGCTGTTAGAAGAGCAGTTGGCTACATGAATTTAGACCTCAGAGAAGTCTGGGCTGGAGCCAGCAGCATGTGGCTGGTGATTGAAACCATGTTTGTGTATGAAGTCTCTTGGGGAGAGAGTGGACTCTGCAAAGACGGGGTCTAGACCTGAGCCCAGAGGAATTCAAGCATTGAGAAGTATTTCTCTGAGGTTGGACTGGGGAAGGAGAAAACCTCAAAGCACCCTGAGAAGAGGAGCCAGAGAAGGAGGAGGAAAACCAGTATTGTGGGGTGTTTTGGATGCTCAGATATGAGTATGGAATTGGCTTACATAATTTTGGAGGTTGGCAAGTCCAGAATCTGAAGGGTAGGCTGCAAATGGCAGGCTGGAAACTTAGGCAAGAGCTGGCGTTGCACCTGGAGTCTGGCAGCAGTCTGCTGGCAGAATCCCTCTTCCTTTGGGGACCTTAGTCTTTTCCCTTAAGACCCTTCAACTGATTAAGGCCCATCTACACTATGGTCAGTAATCAGCTTTACTCAAAGTCCACTGATTATAAATGTTAATCTCATCTAAAAACACCTTCGCAGCAACATTCAGACATGTTTCACCAAATATCTGGGTACTATGTTCTAGTTGATACGTAAAATTAACCATCACAGTGGTTCAGGTTGGATGGGAATAGAGAAGTTCTGAAGTGTTCTCAGAAGACGATGAGATGTTGGACCAGGGTAGTGTTGTCAGAGAGTTCAGAGGGCCACAGGCCCGTCTGAGGGGATCAATCACAGATTTATGGCATTTCCTATTTGTCCTGTTGTCTGAGTTCTCTGGCAGCAATTAGCTGCCTGGGTACACAGAGTTAGAAAAAAGGGGTTGCCTTTAAAATAAAAATAAAATTTTATGCTTCATTTTTTGGGAAGAATTTGTCTTTTAACAAGTGTGTAGTTATGTGTGTGTTTACTCATCTGAAAGTCTTTCTTTCCACATCTATTACAACAGCTCTTGCGTCTTGTTTCTGTTATGTTATGTTTCCTTGCTACTTTTTGCCCCTTAAGTTTTTTTTGCATGGGCTTATCTAACTACTTCTGCATATCTTGAAGCAAATCAAATAAGTATTGCCATAAAGTCATAAATGTTTAAAATAAAACCAATATTTATCAGCACTCCCCTCCACAAAATAAACACAAAAAATCTGCCTCTTTTTCCATGTTAAGTCTTCATTCTTTGGGAGACAGGCAGGGTAGATTTTAAGGGTTAAAGATAGTTCCTCCAAGGTTAGCTTGTTCATAATCAACCTATAAATCAAATCCTGGGATCCTGGCCCTGAATCTTTCTTTGCCACACAGATTCTTTAAATTTCATTAAAAAAACATTAGACACTCTAGGTTCATTGATCTAGGGATTTAAAGGTGCAAGAATGAAGGAGAAAGTAAGTCGGTGAATTCTCTACTCTCTGATTTAATATACAGAGCTGTTAACTTCCCAGGTTTTTTCTTAAGTCTTTTGGAGGCAACAGAATGTACGGATTGTGAAGGGGTCTCTTGGTTATCTGGTTTGGGCACAGTTATACTTCTAGGTTCTGCAACCACCAAGTTACAGATTAATTTGTATGAAGAAAAGTTTATTACATTTTTATTTCAGATGGGTCTAGGACAGCACGGGGTGGTGAACAAGTGAGACATTGGGCATTGGTCGTGGAACCGCTGGCTTCTGCCCTGGGTGGCCACCTGCACTGCCCACCAGGGAGGAAAGGTCTCCTCTGTCCTTCCATCCTGGGCAGCAGGAGAGATCAGGAGGGGCTGGAAGAAGGAAGCGGAGAGGTGAGGTCTGCATTCCTCCCTCTCCCCACCCTACACTTCAAAAACAGGAAGCTTATTTTGAGAATCTCTCAACTTTTTTTCTTAAAGCATTGGTTGCAATAAGTTTTTGTTTGGATTGGAGTTTGTGTTGTTTTCATTCCTTTACTAAAATAAATTATGTCTTTCATAATATTTATAGAAGTAAACATTCATCACATTTGCTAGTAAAATGTGGGTTGAACAAACACTCAGAAAAGGAACAAGAAGCCCCTGCAATAACTTCCAGGGCTGGTGTTGAGCCCCTCATTGATGAGATGACCTCAGAAGCAGTGTGGCTGTCATTGCCTGTGGTGTCCCCAGTCGTGAGGTCCCCAGCCAGAGAGAGACACATGTACACACAGCCCTGCCCCTTCCTTCCTTTGATGCACCAGCCTGGAGAAGTTGATCCCTTTAGCTCACGGTGCCCCTTAGTCTTTGCATGATGGCCTCCACAGGTGTGCCAGGACACTGTCCCTTGTGAGTTCATTTAAATTGCTCTAATCTTCATCACATTCAGCAGAAATTCTTCAAGGTGTATGCCACATGGGCAGAACCCTTCCCTAATTTTGAATACTGGCATAGATTCTGCTCTCTTTTTGCTGGGTTTGAACCTAGCATTCATCTTGAGTTGCAGAGGGAGTTGGATCATCACCATTCCTTTAAGTCACATGAGCTTATTTTGGTCTCATCCCTCATTATAGTTTGTGATTATTTGTTTACTTATGAGACGCTGCTGGCAGAGACCCAGTTTCATGCATATCTGACCCTTGTGTATAAATCTATCAAAATATGTATGGGGCTGGGTGCGGTGGCTGACACCTGTAATCCTAGCACTTTTGGAGGCCAAGGTGGGAGGATTGTTTGAGGCCAGGAGTTTGAGACCCTGTCTGTACCAAAAAGAGAAAAAAATTAGTCAGGTGTGGTGGTGCATGTCTGTAGTCCCAGCTACTCGGGAGGCTGAGGCAGGAGGATCGCTTGAGCCCAGGAGTTTGAGGTTGCAGTGAGCTGTGATGATGCCACTGCACTGTAGCCTGGGTGACAGAGCAAGACCTTGTCTCAAAAAAAACCCAACAGCAGCAATAACAACAAAAAAACATGTATGGGACTTACATGCTGAAAACTATAAGGCACTTTTGTTTCATACCTTTTCTCTATTTTTTTTTGTTTGTTTTCAATAAAGACTTCTGTTCTTTATGATTTCCCCCCTGCTTGCTTTGGGTTTATTTTGCTTTTCTTTGTCTGGGTTCTTGAGGCGGGAGCTTAGATTATTGATTTGAGACTTTTCTTTTTTTTTTTTTTAATATGCATTTGGTGCTGCACAATTTCGTCTTAGCACGACTATTGGCTATGTCCCACAAATTTTCATATCTATATTTTTATTTTCATTTAGTTCAATGCATTTTTAAAATTTCCCTTCCACCCATGGATTATTTAGAAGTATGTTGTTTAGTTTCCAGGTGTTTGGAGATTTTCCTGTTATCTTTCAGATGTTGACTTCTAGTTTGATTTCGCTATGATTAGATAACACACTTTATATGATTATTATTCTTTTAAGTTTTTTAAGGTTTGCTTTATGGCCCAGATTATGGTCTATCTTGACGTATGTTTTGTGGGCACTTGAAAATATTGTGCATTCTGCTGTTCTGTGGTAGTGTGTACTATAAATGTTGATTAGATCCTGTTGGTTGATGGTGTTGTTGAGTTATTCTATATCCTCTCTGTTTTTTTGGTCTAGCTGTTCTATCAATTGTTGCAAAGGGCATGTTGAAGTTTCCAACCATAATTTCACTCTTTTATCATCACATAATGTTCCTGTTTTTCTCTGGTCATTTTCTTTGGTCTGAAGTTTATCTTATCTGATATTAACATAGCCATACCTGCTTTCTTTTTATTAAGGTTTGAATAATATATTTTCCCATTCTTTTACTGCTAATGTTCCTATATCATTACATTTGAAATGAGTATCTTGTAGACAGCACATAGATGGGTCATATTTTTAAATCCACTCTGCCTATCTGTGTCTTTTAATTGTTGTATTTAGACCATTTATGTTTTAAGTAATTATTGATCTATTAGGATTTAAGTCTGCCATTTTATTTTTTTGTTTTTATTTGTTCACTGTTGTTTCTGTTTCTCTGTTTTCTTTTTCCTGACTTTCTATGGGTTACTTGAATATTTTTTAGAATTCATTTTTTATTTATGTATAGTTTAAGAAAAATTTGTTTTTAAGAGACAGGGTCTTGCTCCGTCACCCAAGCTGGAGTGCGGTGGCACAATCATAGGTCACTGTAACCTCAAATTCCTGGGCTCAAGAAATCCTTCTGCCTCACCCTCCTGAGTAGCTAGGACTACAGGTGTGCATCATCATGCCAGGCTAATTTTAAAATTTTTTGTAGAGGTGGGGTCTTGCTATTTTGCCCAGCCTGGTCTCAAACTCCTGGTCTCAAGCAATCCTCTCGCCTTGGCCTCCCAAAGTGCTGGGGTTACAGGTGTGAGCCACTACACCCAGCATATGTACAGTATTTTAAATATATCTCCTTATATAGCTTTTTCTGTGGTTACTTAGGTGGTTACTTTAGGTGTTTTATTATATATGCATAAATTGTTACAGTGTACTGATGCCATTATTTTACCAGTTCAAATGAGTGTTGATATTCTACCTCCTTTTTTATCCCTTCATTTTCCTCTGTTTATAATGTAATTAGCTTAAATATTGCCTTTATGTATGTTTAGAATCACATCAGACAGTGGTATAATTTTCACTTCTACCGTCAAAAGTAATTTAGAAAACTTGAGAAGAAATGTCTTTCATGTTTATCCATATATTTTCTTACTAAATTTTTTCTTCCTTCCTGAAGTTCCAAGATTCCTTCTTTTAATGTTTTCTTTCTGTTTAGAGAACTTCATTCAGCCATTCTTTTAGGGCAGGTCTGCTAGTGACAAATTATCTTAGTATTTCTTCATCTGAGAATGGGTTGATTCCCCTTCATTCTTGAAAGATATTTTCATTGGACTTAGAATTATGGGCTGATAGTCCTTTTCTTTCAGCAATTGAAAAATATTGTGCCCCTATTTTTCAGCTTCCATGGTTTTTAATGAGAAATCTGCTCTCATTAAAATTGTTTTTCCCCCAAAGGTAAAGTGCTATTATCTCTCACTTCTTTCAATATTTTTTTCTTTGTTTTCTGAATTTTGGCTATGATACATCTTGATATAGATTTCTCAGATTTATCCTGTTTGGAATTCACTTAACTTCTTGAATCTGTAGTTATCTCTTTTGTCAAATATGGGAAGTTTTTACACAGGAGACAATAAAAATTTTCTACTGTTTAATCCAGCAATATTTCTTTTAGGATTTTATTCTAAGGAACTGATTGCTGATGTGTAAAAATTTATTTATAGATATAAATACCATTATTTTTACACCATCAGGAAACTGGAAAATCATAAAAGTTCCAAAGTAATGGATTGAACAAATGAGTCATTGCTCATTAATTAACTTCCACTATACAATCATTAACTGGGATGTAGAAGAATAAATAATGGCATAAAAATGATCAAAATATTTGAAATTTTACCTCTACTCATATCTAGCTGTGTGACCCTTCAGCCAATTACTTATTTATAATTCCATTTTCTCATCTGCAAGATGAGGATAGTGATAGAACCTACTTCATGAGGTTTTGTGAGTAATTAATGAGTTAATATACATCAAGAACTTTGAAGAGTGCCTAGCACAGAGTAAATGATATTTAAAGACCAATTATTATTATTATCACTATTATTATTAAAGGTATTGGAAGTTGTATATCAAGATGTTGACAAGAATTAGAATTATTTAGATGTAAGATCTCAAGGTGTTTATTTCTTTTTGTGCTTATTTTTATTTCTGTTTTTTAAAATAAACAATATTAATAATAAAAAGGTTTTAACAAAACAGATGCATAATAAACCAAACTTAGAGAGAAATATTTATAAATATTATAAATTGTGGATGCATACGTATGTGCATGCACCCGTAAACCCCAAAGGTTGACTCAGCAACACTTGTCATGCCTTCCTAGCTCCACCTATTTTTTCAGATGAATGTTTGTGCATAGTTAGAATTTATATCAATTCTGGTCTTTTATAACGTATGACACGTATTTTAATGTTAGAAAGGATACACATGCTATTTTATATTATAAAATAGTCATTTATGGAGTTGATGTAACATATGTAGCACAAATTGCATAGACATGCTTCTATTATTGTAATCTTTGGATAGTTCCAACTTAGGCTGCTATAATTATCTTACACCTTTTAGCTCTTTTTGTATTTTGTATTATTACAGGAGTGCAAAGTGGCCAAACTATAGACTTAAAAAAATCTGTGAAATTTATTGCCATATTTCTGTCCAGAAGTCTCTGTCAATTTATACTGCCTCTAGAAGAAGTAGGAGAACACTGATTTTGCCACATCCTCTGACAGCATTAAACGTCTTTTTAAAATCTTTTGCTAATTATTAGGTGAAAAAGGGTAAGTTGTTATTTACGTGTTTTTATTTCTTGTGAGGTTGAACTTTTTCCCAACATGTTAGTTTACAGGTTGTATTTTCTCTTTTGCAAATCTCCTCCTGCTACCCATTTGTCTTAATGTTTTTCTTATCTATTGGCATACTGTCTTTGTTTAATAAGTGCATCTATCTGTGTCATATTTCCTGCAAAAATGATTTCATCTGCTGTTTGTTTATATTTTAGTTACTTTTTATGTACAGAAGTTTTAAATTTTTTGTAGTCAAATCCTTCAATAATTTCCTTTGTAACATAAGAAATACAAGAATTATGTTACTACTAGACTTAGAAAATGATCTTTCTTCCAGAGCTTTGAACAATATGTCACTCTGTTTTCTCCTACTTTTTTCATTGTTTGATTTTTTTAGTGAAAGTATTTAACTCTTTAATCTATTTGAAATCTACCTTGGTGCACTGAAAGGGAATGGTGAGCAAGTCTTTTAAATTCCTTGCAGTGCTATTTTTACTTCTTCTAGATTTACTGGCCCAAATTCAGAGGAAAATTCCCTAGGATGAAAAGACTGCAGTCCATATGTTATGAGAAAGGGCTTGAAGACCATAAGACTGAATGATGGCTGTTTAAAAACTTTTGGATGCTTGTCAACATGTTGTGTAGTGGTTAGAGACTCAAGCTCTGGGGGCAGCAGCAACTGGGTTCATGTCTCAGCTTTGCCACTTATGGGTATGTGTTTTAGGGCAAGGCGTGGATCCATGTTAAGCCTTAACTTCTTCATCTATTAGATGGGAGTAATAACAGTACCTTCCTCATGGTTATGGTATAAAGATTCAGTGAGAAAATGCAGGTAAGCATTTAGGAAGATGCTTGGTTCAGAGAACGCACTCAATAAATGCTGATTGTCAGTATCATTAATTTTGGTGTTTATGAGTATGAAAAATGACAAATTCCAGCCTATACGAGGTGGGATTTGCTGCGATTCTGAGTTGTTTCAGGAGATAATGGCTCTTTGATCATGGAGGGTTTTAGGCAATGGCTCAGATGGGGCTGAGGCCTTCCATGCGGGGCTCACCTGTTTTTCACAACCCTTCCATGCTGTCACTCTGTGAGCCCTAGGGAACGTCTGCGGAAGACTTGCTTCTTCCTGCCCCCGCTGTCCCTTGGCAGGTTAGCTCAGGGATATGAATGAAATTGGGGCTTAGGCCAGCCGGTATGGAGTGCTGAGTGCCGAGCACCTTGCCAATGCTGCAGATGGTTTTGAAGAAAGGAAGACGTGATGAAACCTATACTTTGGGAGGAAGATGCTGAGCAGCCTGGGAGGCAGATTTGAGGCAGAGAGAGATACAAAGGGAAGCTTAAAGACTGGGGGAGTTGGGGCTGGGGGGTGAGGGGAGCAAGGGCAGTGGTGGCGACTGGCGGGTAGATTCAAGACACAGTGGTGAGGACAGCTGACAGGATTAGACCACATTTTCCTCTGTGTGTGTGTGTGTATGTGTGTGTGTGTGAGCGTTGTCAGAGATAAACGAAGCTGGACATTAGTTAAAAGTGCTGAAAACATGTTTTATTCAGGAACAACTGACAATAGGGGAAAGAGGTGAGCTCCACTCCAATTTGTGCAGATGTGACTGGGTGTTGTAAAGGGGGAATGAGGCAGCAGGGGGTGGCAGCAAGCAGGGGCCCAGTAGAGTTAGGGAAGTGAAAGTTACAAAAAGGGGGCAGGGGGTCTAGTCGGTGTAAATGAGATGAAGCCAGCTGTCTGCTAGCTGGAAATTATTGAAGTTAGGATTCTATCCTCCACAGAGACTGCGGGACAGAGGCCGTGTTTTTCCCAGACAATTGCATTCAAAGGAATAGCTTTCAGGTCCTTGAGAAAGACACACCTAAGTTATTGGAGAGACAGACATATATACAGATGCTTCTTGACTCACGATGGGTTTATATTGAAAATATTGTAAGTCAAAAATGCATTTAGTACACCTAACCTACTGAACATCATAGCTTAGCCTAGCCTACCTTAAACTTGCTCAGAACACTTACATTAGCCTACAATTGGGCAAAATCATCTAACACAAAGCCTATTTTATGGTAAAATGTTGAATATCTCATGTAATTTATTGAATACTGTACTGATAAAGTGAAAAACAGAACAGTTGTGTGGGTACTTGAAGTATGGTTTCTACTGAATGTGTATGGTTTTCACACTATTGCAAAATCAAAAAATTGCAAGTCAAACCATTGTTAAGTCGGGGACCGTCTGTCTCTCAAAGGGACAGAGGAAAGGTTTACAATTTCAAGCTTTCTTTAGTAAGTGCTCCAAGAAATGGGTAGGGAATGTCAGTGGCCTATTGTCAAATGTTGGCTAGAACAGATGGTAAATTCTTTTGACAGCCTTGAGCTTCTTGGGATAGGAACTCCAACGGGGGCTGGGTGAACCCAGGGAGTCAGCTCAGGCTGGCAGCAGCCACACTAGATTTGGTCAAGACTCTTAGCGCAGGGGTGTGATTAGGAGCCGTCAGCTCTCTGTGCAGGGCCTGGGTCAGTACAGAGGGGTGAAGTGTTGGAGTGGTGGGCACCACTGGTTCTACAATTCATGAGTGGGAAAAACATTGCTTCTCTTATGTTGTGATGATCAAAAGGGGTAATATATGTGAAATGACTTGGAAAACGGAAATAATTATTTTTAGTACTGAGAATCATAATTGGAGAACTTGGCTCCCTCTCGAGTCGTGAATTTATGTAGCAGCAGAAATGGCCAGGTCCTTCAAGGGAGAACCCTGAAGGCAAGACTGCCAGACCTCTGTTTAAATTCCCTTTGTAAAGTGCTTACTTACAACTGATGCATTGCACTTGTTTCCTTGTTTTTTTTTTCATTTTCTTTTTGGACTTGCTTTCTATGCTTAAGGCATTGCAACCCTAAAATCCATTGCCAGCAGGGAAAATGCTTTAAAAAGAATGCTAAGTATGTTCAAAATGCGATCAAGATTATTTTTTAATTTTAAAAACCTTTTTTATGGTATTAGTATTATGCTAAAAAAAATAAAGATAGTATTTGATGCTTCTGACTACTTTTCTGTCCTGTATCCAGGAGATATGTTACTTGGAAACCATTCAGTCCTCTGATAAAGGCTTTGACTTCATTTCTCACTTTATAGGATTGACAGAAATATTCAAATGATGTACTAGTTTTTCAATTACAAAGCTTAATTAATGTAAAACACTTCTTGAATTTGAATGAAAACACTATGTAGAGTTTTGTTTTTACTTTGTATGCAGTTAATCTTTTCTTCCCAGGTGGGTAGTTGCTAAAGCTTCTTGAGGGGAATGGTAAGGAATAATATCTTGTTTTTGTAATGCTTTCATCTTTTCAAAGTACTTTTCATGATCTCATTTGATCCTCACAACAAACTAGAGAACTTGTCAGGGCAAGAGTTAGTGTGTCAGGTGCACAGATGAGGAAACTGAAGCCCAGGAATGTTGTGTGATTGAGTAGCAGAGCTGGATATCCTACCTATTAACTGGAAGTGCTACAAACCCAGTCAAAAGTGTTCAGTTCTTGAAAATACCATGGCAGGGATGGGACACTGTAAATCTAGTAGAAGTTCATAGTGAAGCTTTACAAGTCCAGTCAAATGCTTGGGGAAACTCTGTTTTGGGATTAAATTGAGATTACTGCTCAACATATTGTTTAATATCCCACATAGGAAAATTTTGGAAGGGCTAAAACTAAGAATGGTCTCTTCTGATGTCACGATGTTTCCTTTCTTTAAGAACAAATAGCTTTATTGAGATATAATTTACATACCATATGATTTGCACAAAATGCACAGTTCAATGATTTTTAAAAAATGTATTCACAGATATGTACAACTATCACCACAGTCCTCTTTAGAATATTTTCATCATCTCAAAAAGAAACTCTGTACCCTTTATCTACCACTCTCTTATTCCTCCATTCAACCCTTAACCCTAAGCTGCAACTAATCTACTTTCTGTGTCTATAGATTTCCCTATACTGGATTTTCATATGAATGGAATTGTATAACATTTGGACTTTAGTGAGGGGCTTCCCTTCTTTAGTGAGGGGCATGACGGTGGTATCTTATTATGGTTTTGATTTTCCTTTTCTTGATTAAATTCCATATGAATTTTATAATCAGCTAGTCAAATTCTACAAAGTCAGCTAGGAGTCTGATAGGAATTACATTGAATCTGTGGGTCAGTTTGGGGAGTATCGACATCTTAACAGTGTCAAGTCTTCTAATGCAGGAACATGTGATGTTTTCTCATTTATTTAGATCTTTAATTTCAACAATGTTATGTAGTTTTCAGAGTATAAGTTTGGGACTTCTTTTATTAAATTCATCCCTAAGTATTTTACTCTTTTTGTGAGTAAAAGAGCTATTGTGAATGAAATTATTTTCCTAATTTCATTTTCAGACTGCTCATTTGCAAATGTACAAAAATAAAATTGATTTTTGTGTATTGGTGTTGTATCCTGCAAATTTGCTAAACTTGTTCATTAGTTCTAGTTGTTTTTTGGTGGATTCCTCAGGATTTTCTATTTATACTATCAGATAATGTCATCTGTGAACAGAGATGGCCTTACTTCTTCCTTTCCAATCTGTATGCCTTTTCTTTCCTTTTCTTTTTTTGCGATCTGGTTATGCCTTTTCTATGTTAAGAGCCACACTTTTCTATCATTTAAATCCAGGTTTTTATTTCATTATGCATAACTACCCTGGCTAGAGCCTCTAGTACAATGTTGACTAGAAGTGGTGAAAGTGGACATTCTTGTCTTATTCCTGATCTTAGGGGGATCTTAGGGTTTTTTGTAGATGTCCTTTACCAGGTTGAGGAAGTTCCCTTCTAATCCTAGTTTATTGGGTATTTTTATTATGAATGAGCATCAGTTATTATCAAATGCATTTATGCATCTGTTAAGAGGATGGGATAATTTTTGATTTTTATTATATTGACATAATGTACTAGTTAATTGATTTTCAGATGTTGAATCAACCTTGCATTCCTGTGATATACACAGAAATATACACGGTCAAGGTATATAATCCTTTTAATATGCTGCAGGATCTGATTTCTTAGTATTTTGTCGAGGCATTTGTTCATTTTATCTAGTTTATCCAAGTTGTTGGTGTACAATTGACCATAGTATTCCTTTATAGTCCTTTTTATCTTTGTAGGGCCATTAGTAATGTCCCCTCTTTTGTTTCTATTTCTATTGAGTCTTCTCTTGTTTTTCCTTGGCCAATCTCACTTGTGGATTTTGTTTATCTTTTCAAAAGATCAGCTTTTGGTTTCACTGACTTTCTCCATTGTTTTCCAGTTGTCTATTTCATCCAGTTCTCCTCTGATATTTATTTCCTTCAATCTACTTGCTTAAGCCTTAGTTTTGTCGACGGAAAAGAAGCCGAACTCTGTAAAATAACTTTAAAGGGGTTTATTCTGAGCCAAATTTGAGGACCATGACCCGGAGCTACACCCAAGAAGCCTTGAGCAAGTGGACTCGCTGTGGTTGGGCTACAGTTCGGTTTTATACATTTTAGGGAGACAGGGGTTACAGGTTAAGTCATAAATCAATACATGGAAGGCACACATTGGCTTGGCCTGAAAAGGCGGGCCATCTCAAAGTGGGTGGAGGGGGCAGGGGGGCTTACAGGTTATAGGTGGGTTTAAAAACTCCTTGACTTGTAGTTGGTTAAAAAAAAATGAAGCTTTGTCTAAAGGCTTGGAATGTTTTAGATAGGAGACAAGTCACCGGACATATATTTGTTGTGTAAATTGGGGACCTGCAGGTTTGTCTTGCACAGCCTTAGGCTTGTTAATGAGTTACAAAGGATGTCTCCAAGAAGGGAGGGGGGCATGGTGAGGCATGTCTGACCTCCTCCTCCTGGCAGACAATTTAGTTTTAGGATATCCTCTTGGCCAGGAGGGGGTCCATTCAGTCAGCCGGTGGGGGGGAAGATTTTTATTTAATTTTAGTTCACAGTTTGTTCTTCTTTTTGCCCATGTTTTAAGGTGGAAAGTTAGGTTATTGATTTAGGCTCTTCCTTTTTTTCTTAATATAGGCGCAGACTTGTCTTTCTTACAGAATTTTCTTATATTTTCTTGAATAGATATTTCTTCATTTGCTGTTTGCTAGTTTGCTATTAGGACCATTTCCAGAGGCTTTAAATGTGTATGTGTGTGTGTAGAGATATATATACATACACACACATAAATAAATTATATACAAATGTATACATATAATTTTCATCAGTTCTCCCGGGGAACAGATCAGTTGAGCTCCTTGTGTGGTTATGCTGGAATTTGGTCTCATGCTTCCTTTTTATTAGAGGACTTTGGGGAAAATATAGTGTTGACTCTGTAGACTCCACCCTAGGTAGGACAGAGTCATAGGACAGTGTACCTGCAGGAAGGTAGGCAGTAGATGTTAAGAGCCAGAACACTGAATACAAAGAATGGGTAAACATTTTTAGTGCAAATCTGAAGGTGGAATTGGAGTGATGGGTATATGTTTAAGCTCAATATTAGGACAAACTTTCCAACAACTGGAATTCTGGCAATGCATGAAGCTGTCCCTGGTGTTTTGGGCACCTATACACTCCCCAAGATCAACCACACTGTCAAGGACACTTTGGGAAAGATACCCGCACTGGTGGGATGATGAACTATGTGATCTCTTGTTTCTTTCCAAACAAAAGCTTCAGAGACCCTTGCATGGCTTCGTCGGGGGTGGGGGGGCTGTCTGTGGTACAAGATCTCACAGATGGAAAAGGGTTTGCATTCAGCACGGATCACAGCACTCTATGTTCTATGAGAAAGGGAGGGCAAATTACTTTCTAATAAGTATAATATATGTCCTCTCAACATGTGTATATCTGTGTGTACAATTTATTTTTTGCTATTTTATTTTCACATAAAGAATCCAAGATGTCTTCCAAAAACAATTAGTAAGAGTTCATACATTAAGGTTCCTTTGTTCTTTGATATGTATTTTGGTTTTTACAAAAATATGTTTTTTTTCTTTTGAAAGAAAGACTATAGGAACTTTTTGAAATTTTAGTGTTCCTGTAACAGAGGGAAGGGCTTGAGGAAAAAAAAATTTTCTGTCTCTTAACTTCCCCCACTCTTTTTGGGAACTGCAGCCTGGCCTGCATCCCTGTGGCAGGTTAAGTCCTTTGTTAAAAAAGTGGACTCCTGGGTGGTGCCAGCCCCCCAGGTGGGCGGCTGGTGGAGTTCACAGGCTTTGTCTTTGGCAGAGATGGGACATTTAGAATAGTTAACCACAATGGCCTAGAACCTGGGGAGGGGGCCCTCCTTTAGAAGCTCTGTATTTCTGCCTATGTTCAGGAAATTTGGATTTTGGGACAAGAAGAAGGTCTACCATTTTTCCTCCTTTGCTGGCAACGTAATCTCTTTCCTCCTCCCCAAAACACTTGTCCTTGTTCTTTTGATTTGGCCTTGTGCACAAGTGCCAAGCTTTCAGTAACATTCCTAGGTGTATTAGTCTGCTGGGGCTGCCATAACAAAATACCACAGATAGGGTGGCTTAAACAATAGAAATTTATTTCTTACAGTTCTGGAGGCTAAAAGTCCAAGATCAAGGTGTCCACATGTGGTTTCTTCTGAGGCCTCTCTCCTTGGCTTGCAGATAGATGGCTGCCTTCTCACTGCGTCCTTATACTGTCACCTTGGTTGCTTGTGTCCTAATCGCCTCTTCTTATAAGGACACCAGTCCTATTGGATTAGGGCCCACCCATATGACATCATTTTATTTTAATCACCTCTTTAAAGACTCTGTCTTCAAATACAGTCACATTCTGAGGTCCTGGGGATTAGAACTTCGACAGATGGATTTTGAGGGAACACAGTTCAGCCCATAACACTAGGTTTTGCTTTCCCCCCAGTGCTACTTCTGTTCACAGTTTTCCCTCAGTAATAATCAGCTAGAGGTTGAAGAAAACTTGAAATTTAGAGAAATTCATGCTGTAACTACTTAACTTCTGCCTACCTTGGGTCATGACAGATTTGGCTTTTGATTGCCAGATTGCTGGTGTCGGCACAGCCTCTGGCAGCTCATTGGCATTTCTGCAGAGGAGTTAGCCGGCTCTCTGGAAGGACATCCTGCCTCTCATTGTCAGTTCAGTTGTACCCAAAAAAGTTGTGACACAGTAGCCATGCAGACATAATAGCCTTTAAGCAGATCTTCCAGGAAAAACAATAGCATATCCACCTTTGTTCTAAGGAGCAAGAAGACCTCTGATTGCTTTCATGCTTTGCTTTTCTTGTGAAGCTAATTACATTTTCACAAATCTGTTTTTTTTTTTGACTCCTGCAAGACATATTGTTAACAAATCCCTAATGCATTCTACTGCAGCCACGTATATGGCTGATATAGAGACCCAGGATAAAATGTTCCCTTATATCTACCCTAAAATTTTGCTGAAGACTCACTCCTTGGCCAGGTCATCTCATAAAGCAAAGTTTTGAATGGGTAAAATGATATAACCATACATATTCTTTGATGAGATATTCTTACACATTCTTTCATAAGAATATTACACATTCTTTCACTCATGCTATCATGAGTATGATATTTTTTCTCTCCTATTCGGAAAACAGAGTTGTCATTTCAGCCAAAATGTCAACCTAAAATTTAGAAACCTACGTCTCTCTATATTTATAAAATAATAATGACAAAATACTGTTTTGTTTCCTTTTAAAAAATTACATAACAAATTATTGTGGAAATTTTCTTGAATTCACATAATTTTAATGCTAGTGGTGTTCTAGGTTATGGATAGATCATGATCCTTCCAACTCTTTCTTTTACTTGAACATTCAGGTAAAGAACACTGAGGTCATTATTTTCGCCTGTATATTTTTGAGCATACATTTGACAATTATATTTTCTCTGTCTTCCTCACTAATTTGAAATTACATATTTAGTATATCAAAAAATGCCTAAATGCAACTGGGTCTATTTATTGATTTTATTTGATGGTTCATTGATCTGTTTTTTCTGGCATCAGCCCTATTTTGCTTTAATTAATAAAATATAAGTTCAGGTTAAAAATCTTGCATTGTAATAGAATGTATTTTATTGTCTGCTGTCACCTGTTCACTGTTCTGAGAGAATTTCAATTTAGCAAATTTAGAATCTGTAGCAGTCTGGGTTTTCCTGAGGGACAGAACCAATAGGAGATACACACAAACACACACACACACACACACACACACATGAGAAAGGGAGTTTATTAGGGAGAATTGGCTCACACGATTACAAAGGCAAAGTCCCACATTAGGCCATCTGCAAGCTGGGGAATGAGAAAAGCTGGTAACTGCCTCAGTCCAAGTCCAGGGCCTCAAAATCAAGGAAGCTGACAGTGCAGTCCCCAGTCTGTGGCCGAAGGCTGAGAGCCCCTGGGAGGCTGCTGGTGCAGGTGCTGGAGTCCAAAGGCTGAAGAACTTGGAGTCTGATGTCCAAGGGCAGGAGGGGAAAAGGCATCCTGCTCCAGGAGAGAGAGGGAACTCTGATACAGATTAACTCTGACTAATACCAATTCAAAGGACAGAAAATTGGCGACTTTCCCACTAGTACAAAGACCATTACTTTTACGTAAAATTATAATATTTTGTACAATAAATACTTTAGTATCATCCTTGCATTGCTGAGATAAACCCTTTTCACATATTCATAGGTTCCATTTGCTGGAACTTCATTTAGGATTTTTGCATTTTTTATCTTATGATATCCCTTCTTCTCTTCCTCCTTGCTGTTCCTCTTCACTCTTTTGCTCTGATTGTGATTCAGGGGCACTTGGTTCATCTGTTCTCATACAGTGAGCTTGGAAGTGTTTTATTTTCCCCCTGTGTGTTCTGGAAGAGGTCAGTGACATTGGAAGTTTCAGATTTTTGAACGTTTATTAAAACTTGCCCTTAAAAACCCTTGAACCTTGTTATCGCTTAAAAGTGGGAGCTAAACTATGGCTGCACAGGGCACACAGAGTGGTATATTGCACATTGGAGACTCACAAGGGCAGAACATGGGGGGCAGTGAGGGATGAAAAATTACCTATGGGGTACAATGTACATTACTCGGGTGATGGGTACAACAAAAACCCAGACTCCACCACTGGGTAATATACATATGTAATGGGATTTGTCTTGTACCCCCTAAATCGATTAAAATTAAAAATAATAAAAAAATTTTAAAAATCCCTTGAACCTTGTGTCATTTTAAAGAATTATATCTTTCATTACCTTTTCAATAATTTTTAGTGATTGTTTATCTTTTCTAGAGAATCATCTATTTTGTGTAAAATTTTAAATTTATTATAAATTATACTAATTAATCTTTTATAATTAAAAATAATTTGCCATTTCTCTAACTTGACTTCTCTTGTTTCTAATGTGTGTGAGAGAGTTTTCACTTTTTGTTTGCTGTTATTCAGGCCTGGCAAAGGTTTATGTTTTCAGCTCTTTGAAAATTTTATTGATGATGTCTATAGCTTTTGTTTCTTATTTTAACTTATGTTTCTAATTTCCCCCTTTTTTAACTTAAAACAATTTTTTGTTGTTCATTAGCATCTTGAACTGTATGCATAAAGTTATTTTTAGCCTTTTTTTTCTAACTTATTCATTTATAAACCACTTTTAGCATCATTTTGGTTTTATCTCACAATTTAGATGTGCAGCACTTGTAGGTTTTGATATGTATGCTCTCAGCTTTGATGATCCTGGTCCTGGTCCTTCCTCTTCTGGTTTCTTTCATGGAAGAGTTGCTGTTTTAGGTTTTTCTAGTGAGGAGTTTTAATATTTTGGGCTTATCTTTTGTTTTTTTAATTTTATTAAACTGTTTACAGAGAATATGGTCTACATGATTTCAATTATTTGGAAAGTAATGAGATTTTTCTCTGAGGCCTAATGGAAGATAAATTTTTATCAGTGTTTCACATGTGTTTTCAAGGAATGTGACTTCTCAATTGTGTAGAGAGTTTTATATATCTTTACCCTATCTAGACCAATTAATTTTTTTGGTTATTCAAATTCTCTTATCCTTTTCTTTTTTTTTTCCTTTTATTTCAGAATATTATGGGGGTACAACACTTTGTTTATATATATTGCCCATGTCAGAACTACAATCCTGGACATCCCCCAAACCGTGCTCCCTGCATTAATTCAGAGAGTTTTCCCATCCCCTCCACCCCCCTCCCGCCTGCCCGCCCCCTGGTGAATATTATTGCCATGTGTGACGTAAGTATTGATCAGTTAGTACCAATTTGATGGTGAGTACCAGTGGTGCTTGTTTTTCCATTCTTGTGATACTTCGCTTTGAAGAATGGGCTCTAGCTCCATCAAGCATAATGCCAGATGTGTTAATTCACCGTTGTTTCTTATTGCTGAGTAGTACTCCATGGTATACATATACCACATTTTATTAATCCACTCGTGTATTGATGGGCACCTGGGTTGTTTCCACATCTTTGCAATTGTGAATTGTGCTGCTATAACCATTCATGTGCAGATGTCTTTATTATAGAATGTCTTTTTTTCCTTTGGGTAAATACCCAGTAGTGGGATTGCTGGATCAAATGGCAGTTGTACTTTTAGTTCTTTGAGGTATCTCCATATTACTTTCCATAGAGGTTGTACTAATTTGCAGTCCCACCAGCAGTGTATGAGTATTCCTATCTGTCCACATCCCCACCAACATTTGTTGTTTTGGGACTTTTTGATATGAGCCAGTCTCACTGGAGTTAAGTGATATCTCATTGTGGTTTTGATTCGCATTTCCCTGATGATTAGAGAAGTCGAGCAATTTTTTATATGTTTGCTGGCTGTTATTCAAATTCTCTTATCCTTTTCTTTTACTTGATCTCACCAAATTCTGAGAGAGTTGTTATTATCTCCCACTATGATTTTTTATTTGTCTATTTCCTCTTGTATTTATGTCAATTTTTGATTTTTTTAAATTTTGGAGCTATGTGTTTTTTTTTTTCTAATTTCAAAATATTGAGGGGGTACAGATGTTTTTGATACATGGCTTGAATCAGGGCTATAAGTATGCCCATTACCCAAATAGTGTTCATTTTACCCATTAGGTGGGTTTTTGCCCTTCCCCTCCTCTTCCCTCCCCCCGCTTGATTTCCAGTGACTTTTGATTACCTCTGTGTACTTGTGTGCCCATCGGTTAGTTCCAGTTTCTTATAGAGTACATGTGGTGTTTGTTTTTCCATTCTTGAGATACTTCACTTAGGATAATGGTCTCCAGGTCCTTCCAAATTGCTGCAAAAGGCATTAATTCATCTTTTCTATAGCTGAGTAGTACTCCATGGTATACGTATAACACATTTTGTTAATCCACTCATGAATTGATGGGCACTTGGGTTGATTCCATGTCTTTGCAATTGTCAATTGTGCTGTGATAAACATTCAAGTGCAGGTGTCTTTTTGATAAAAGGACTTCTTTTACTTTGCATAGACACCCAGTAGTGGGATTGCTGGATTGAATGGTAGGTATACTTTTAGTTCTTTCAGAAATCTCCATACTATTTTCTATAGGGGTTATACTTATTTGCAGTCCTACCAACTGTGTATAAGCATTCCTTTCTCTCTGCATCCATGCCAGTGTCTACTGTTTTTGGACTTTTTAATAAAAGCCATTCTAACAGGGGTAAGATGATATCTCATTGTGGTTTTAATGTGCATTTCCCTGATGAATAGTGACATTGAGCACTTTTTCATATGTTTATTGGCCATTTGTCTGTCTTCTTTTGAAAAGCTTCTGTTCATGTCTTTTGCCTACTTTTTAATGGGCTTGTTAATTTTTTTCTTGCTGATTTGTTTGAGTTCTTTGTAGATTTTAGTTATTAGCCCTTTATTGGAAGTATAGGTTGCAAATATTTTCTCCCATTCTGTAGGTTGTCTATTTGCTTTGCTAATTATTTCCTTGGCTGTGCAGAAGCTTTTTAATTTAATCATGTCCCATTTATTTATTTTTGTTATTGCTGTAATTGCCATTGGGTCTTTTTCATAAATTCTTGGCCTAGGCCAATGTCTAGAAAAGTTTTTTCTACATTTTCTTCTAGAGTTCTTATGGTTTTATGCCTTACATTTAAGTCTTTTATCCATCTTTAAATAATTTTTTTGAATGGTGAGAGAGAAGGTTTCATTCTTCTGCATGTGGCTATCCAATTTTCCCAGCACCATTTGTTAAATAAGGCTTCTTTTCCCCAGTGTGTGTTGTTGTCTGCTTTGTCAAAGATTAGTTGGCTGTAGGTAGATGGTTTTATATCTGCGTTCTATATTCTGTTCCATTGGTCTATGTCTCTATTTTTGTGCTGATAACATGCTGTTTGGTTACTATAGCCTTGTTGTATAGTTTGAAGTATCATAATGTGATGCCTCCAGCTTTGTTCTTTTTCTTTAGGATTGCTTTGGCTATTCGGGCCTTTTTCTGGTTCCAAATGAAGTGTAGAATTTTTTTTTCTAGATCTGTGAAATATGCGGTTGATATTTTGATGGAGATTGCATTGAATCTGTAAATCATTTTGGGTAGGATGGACATTTTAACAATGCTGTTTCTACCGATCCATGAGCATGATATGTTTTTCCACTTGTTTGTGTCATCCACAGTTTCTTTCCTCAGTGTTTCTTAGCTCTCCTTGTAGAGATCTTTCACCTCCTTGGTTAAGTATATTCCTAAATATTTTATTTTCTTTGTAGCTATTGTGAATGGTATTGGGTCTCTGATTTGACTGTCAGCTACTGATTTGTGAATGTTGATTTTATATCCTGAGACTTTGCTGAATTTATTTATCAATTCCAGGAGACTCTTAGTGGAATCTTTGGGGTTTTCTAGATACAAGATCATATTGTCAGCAAAAAGCAATATTTTGACCTCTTTTTTCCCAATTTGGATACCCTCTATTTCTTTCTCTTGCCTGATTGCTCTGGCTAGGACTTCCAGAAATATGCTGAATAGAACTGGTGACAGTGGGCACCCTTGTCTTGTTCCATTTCTTAGTGGGAATGCTTTCAACTTTTCCCCATTCAGTATGATGTTGGCTGTGGGTTTGTCATATATGACTTTTATAATTGTGAGATATGTTCCTTCTATGTCTAATTTGTTGAGGGTTTTTATCATGAAAGGGTGCTAGATTTTGTTGAATGCTTTTTCTGTATCATTTGAGATGATCATATGGTCTTTGTTTTTGTTTTTGTTTTTGTGGTGAATCACATTTATTGACTTATGTATGTTGAACCATCCTTGCATCCCTGGGATGAAGCCCACTTGGTCATGGTGGATTATTTTTTTGATATGCTCTTGAATTCGGTTTGCCTGTATCTTATTGAGGATTTTGCATCTATATTCATAAAGAATATTGGTCTGTAGTTTTCTTTTTCTGTTGTGTCTTTACCTGGTTTGGTATCAAGCTGATACTGGCTTCATAGAATGAGGTGGGGAGGATCCCTCCTTCTCAATGTTATGGAATAATTTCTGCAGTAATGCTAGCAGTTCTTCTATGTAGGTCTGGTAGAATTTGGCTGTGAATCCATCTGGTCTGGGGCTTTTGTTTGTTGAAAGAATTTTCATTACTGCTTCAATCTCACTGCTCATGATTGGTCTGTTAAGGAGTTCTATTTCTTCCTGATTGAGTCTTGGAATGTTGTGTGTTTCCAGGAATTTGTCCACTTCCTCTACATTTTCTAGTTTATGTGCATAGAGATTTTCATAGTACTCATGGATGATGTTTTTTTTTTTTTCTGTGCTATGAGTTGTGATATCTCCTTTTTCATTTCTTTTTGAGCTTATTTGGGTTCTTTCTCTTCTATTCCTGGTTAATCTAGCAAGAGGTCTATCAATCTTCTTTAACTTTTCAGAGAAACAACTTTTTGTTCCATTGATCTTTTGTATTTTTTTTCCATTTCTTTTAGTTCTGCTCTGACCTTAGTTATTTCTTTTCTTCTGCTGGCTTTGGGTTTGGTTTGCTCTTCCTTTTCTAGTTCCTTGAGATGTGATATTAGGTTGTTAATTTGTGATCTTTCTGACTTTTGGGTGTGGGTGTTTAAGGTTATGAATTTTCCCCTTAGGTATGCTTTTGCTGCATCCCAGAGATTTTGATAGTGTATGTCTCCTTTGTTGTTCAGTTCATCAAATCTTTTGAATTCCATTTTAATTTCATTTTTTACCCAACAGTTATTCAGTAGCAGGTTGTTTAATTTCTATGACTTTATGTAGAATTGAGTGTTACTCTTAGAACTGATTTCTAGTTTTAATCCACTATGGTCTGAGAAGATACATGGTATAATTTTGACTTTTTAAAATTTGTTGAGACATGTTTTGTGGCCTAAGATATGACCAATCTTGGAGAATGTCCCATATGCTGATAAGAAGAATGTATATTTAGCAGTTTTTGGGTAGAATGTTCTGTAAATGTCTGCTAGGCCAATAGGTTCTAAGGTTTCATTTAAGTCCAGTGTTCCTTTAGTTATTTTCTGCTTTGATGATCTGTTCAGCTCTGATAGTGGGGAGTTGAAATTCCTGGCAATTATGATGCTATTATTTATTTCCTTGCTTAGCTCTAGTAGAATTTGTTTTACGTATCTGGGAACTTCTGTGTTAGGTACGTATATATTTGGGATTGTTATGTCTTCCTGTTCAATTGCTCCCTTTACCATTATATAATGACCATCTTTGTCTTCCTTTACCATTGTTGATTTAAAGTTAATTTTGTCTGATATGAGAATGGCTACACCTGCTCCATTTTGGTTTCCACTTGCATGGCATATTTTTTTTCCATCCTTTCATTTTGAGCTTGTTTGAATCCTTGTGGTTTAGATGAGTCTCCTGGAGACAGCAGATACCTGGATTTTGTTCTTTTATCCATTCAGCAAGCCTATGTCTTTTGAGTGGTGCAATGAAACCATTAACATTAAGAGATAGAATTGATATGTGTGATGCTGTTCTGTTCATCATAATGGGTAGTACCTTTTGCTTTGTTTTTCTCCTTGTGCTATTTTTTTATAGGAGTTGTGAGCTTTGGCTATTTTGGGTGATTTTATATTGGCGGGTATCTATTGTGCTGATTCATGTATAATGCAGGTCTGAGTATTTCCTGCATGGCACGCCTGGTCATGACAAATTCCCTCAATGTTTGCTTGTCTGGAAAAGGCTTAATTTCTCCATCAGTTGTGAAACTTACTTTTGCGGGGTACAAAATTCTAGACAGGCAGTTGTTCTGTTTAAGAAGAGTGAAGATGCGGGCCCCCTTCCTTCTGATTTGTAAGGTTTTTGCTGAGAAGTCTGCTGTTAGCCTGATGGGTTTTCCCTTGTAGGTCTCTTGTTGCTTATGTCTAGCTGCTTGTAGAATTTTCTCTTTCACTTTGACTTTGGCCAGGTTTATTACCATGTGTCTTGGAGATGTCCTATTTGCTATGAATCCTCCCTGTGTTTGATGACCATTTTGTACCTGGATTTCTGGATCTCTAGCAATACCAGGGAAATTTTCCTCAATATTTCCCTTGAATAGATTTTCCATGCTTTTAGCTCAATCTTCTTCCCCTTCAGGGATACCTGTAATTCTTATGTTAGTTCACTTCACATAGTCCTATATCTTTTTAAGTGATTACTTTGCCTTTTTTATTCTCTTCTATGTCTCTTTAAATGACTGACTTAGCTTGACAGCCTTGTCTTCAAGCTCTGAGAGACTTTCTTCTCCTTGGTTTCATCTGTTGCTGAAATTTTCTGCTGTGTTTTGACTCTGTCATTTCTTTAATTTCTGTTATATCCTTCCTTATTTTGTTTAGTTCTTTAGTGACTTTTTCATTAATTTCCTGATTTTTTTTGTTGGTTTTCAACTTTCTCTTCAATTCCATTCATCTTATTTGCCATCCATATTCTGAATTCCATTTCTGTCATTTCAACAATTTCCTTATAATTGGAGTTCACTTCTGTAGCTCCATTGTGATCTCTTGGGGGTGTTGATCTATTTTGATTTTTCATGTTGCCTGGGTTCTTTTGCTAGTTTCTTCTCATCTGAAACCTCTTTTCTCAACTGAGGGCTAATAAATTTCAGGGTGCCTGTTCCTTGCTGGGAACTCTCCTGCTTGATTAGAAGAAGGGGAGGTTTCTAGGTGGCACTTTTTTCCCCCTGTTCTGGAGTGTTGATGAGGCAGGGGAGGGGTATGTGCACTAGAAGCCTGTAATGCAGCTGTTTTGATTTGTTCTGCTCACCTGTGATTGCCTCTGCTCAAGCCTGTGCTGAATGCTGTCTGTGTGGGGTGTTGGGTTGTTCACCAGACAGTTGTAGGATGTTCAAGTTGGGAGGTGGGTGAGACCCTCTTCACTGAGGCTGGTGTTGTGTGGATTGCTCTACTCAGGGTCTCCCCACAGGGGTGACAGTAACAGCTGGGTGGGGCTATCTGGGCAGTTGTTGTGGGTTCCTGGGCTGTGGGCATTTGCTCCAACCAGGTCAAGTTGTACTGGTGGCTTGAAGCTGGGTGGCCCCTGGTGGGTCACTGGACTTTGGAGCAGTTCCTGTGGTGGTGGTGGAGGCTCTGGGGTGTGGTCTTGGGGTCCAGGTGTCTTGGCGATGGTGTCTCAGGCCTGGCTGGAACTCTGGTGGCACAGAGGCAGAGCCTCAGTCTCCAGCATGAGAGCCTCAGAACTGGGACTGGGGAAGAGCCCAATGCAGGGTTTCTGAGCAGGGCCTCAGACCTGGGAGCAGGGCCATGCAGGCAGTGGGATTGATCTGACCTGGAGGGCGGGGTCAAGGCCAAGCAACTGGCAGTCTGTTCCACAGCCTCAGGACTGCCCAGATGACAAGTCACGTGGGCAGAGGTCGGTTCCAGCTGCCCAGGGACCTTGGATTTCTCCCCGCCCTCCCCAGGACCAGCTGAAGCAGTCACCTGAAACCTCTCAGGTTGGAGCCTGCTGAGCCCCAGTCATTTCCCATGCTCAGATCCCATTGCACTGTAGGTGAGAAGTGCTTGGCTCCCAGTCACAGGGTACAGCTCAGGGAAGCCTCCCATTAGTCCATTCCTTCCCCAGCCCAGTGCCGACCTGGCGCTGTGCACCAGAGAGCTCAGGATGGCTTTAGCTGCTGCCTGATCCCCACTCTGCCTGTTGTCTGATGCAGTGACTCTGCACAGACTCTAGGCAGGTCCTTGGTCCAACCAAATAGAGGCCTGTGGCAGTGAAGGGAGCCTTCTGACAACTCGCACAGCACCATCAGGGAGAGCATGGTGTCCCAGTGCTCTATCCTCCTATTTTTCCCTGTATATTCTGTGATATTGTTATATATATATCCCAGTCACCCTTTTTTTCCCCACACTGAGTGTTCCACGTTGCTTCTCTGTGATTTCACAATGTTGCTTCAGAGAAGAGCGATTCATAGGTAGGCAGCTGCCTGCATTTTCCACTTCTTTCCTTGGGAGTGGCATGCTGGCAGGCTGCTTCTAGTCCACCACTTTTTTGGAGCTATGTTTGGAGGTAAAAAATGTTCATGTGTGTTTTCTTTTTTCTTTTATATTTTATCTACATGATTATTACTTTTCCATTTGATTCTTTTTCCTCAGATTGTATTTTTCTGATATGAGTATTGTTACATTTCCTTAATCCTTGTAAGCATTTTCATGGTATATCTTTTTCATTTATTATTTTCAAGTGACATCATCTTGTTTTAAATATGTCTCTTACTAGTAGCATGTAGCTTTTTAAAAAAATCTGATTTGAATATCTTCATATTTCAATATGGGGATTTAACTTACTCATATAATGATAACTGACATGGTTAGTCTTATTTATAATTAATATTTACTTAATTATTTATTTATAATTAAAACTTTGAGATAATTGTAGATTCACACACAGTTGTAGGAAATAATACAGAGAGATCCCTTGTACATTTTGCTCAATTTCCTCTATTGGTGAATTTTGCAAAACTACTGTATAATATTACAACCAGGAGATTGACATTTATATAGTCCAACCATCTTATTCAGATTTAGCCAGTTTTACCTGCACTCATTTGTGAGTGTGTGTGTTTGTGCTGGAGCCATCTCAGCCTAATGGCCTCCCAATTGATATTTTTTTAACAACCTTTATCATCCCAAGTTGTATCCTATAATTATCTTGAGAGAGAGAGAGAGAGAGAGAGACAATCTGGCTTTGGCAAATATCATCATTTTACTTGGTTTAGATTATTTTATGTCTTCTCAGCCCCTACCATCACCTCATTTCCAGTATTTTTTAAAAAAATAAATACTGTGTTAAAGAGGATGGTGTTTCATCTTAGGCTGTAAGCAAGCCTGTGTGTTAGTTATACTTGGCCCTCAAGGAAACTGAGTCTTAGAGGCACTGTATGCTTCAGATTTTTACACAGAACAATTACATGATAATCATTGATAATGATTAATTCTAACGCACATAGTACTTAACTTACAGTTGAGTAAATTCAGAGGTGGTACTTATCTTTTTAACCATTTTCAATACATAAGGATAAGAAAACACATAATTTTCATATGGGCCAAGGCAAAGTAGAAAACTTTCTTTATAAAATTTTGAACAAATTTTAATTTTTTAGGTGAATGATTGTTTTGGTCTGAATGTTTGTGTTTCTCCAGAATTTATGCATTGAAATCCTAACCCCCAATATGATGGTAGTAGGAGGTGGGGCCTTTGGGAAGGTGATTAGTGCTCTTATAAGAGAGACCCCAGAAAGCTGCCTTGCCCATGTGGGGACACAGCAAAAAGGTGCTTTCTATGAGAACCTGGCCCTCATCAGACACTTAATCTGGTGCTGCCTTGAAGTTGGACATCTCAACCCCTAGGACTGTAAGAAATAAATTTCTGTTGTTTATAAGCTACCTAGTTTTTGGCACTTTGTTACAGTAGCCTGAACAGACTAAGACAATGACAGATAGTTACTTTATTGATTACTCATATTTACAGAATTTGCTAAATATTATATTTAGTTGAACCTTTGTGTCTACTCGGACTCTGTCTTTACTCAATAGTCTAACATTCCCAGCATCCAATAAATGTAAACTGTGTTCACTCTAAATATGGTAACAGAAATTGACCTGGAATATCCGTTCTGACAGCCTCCCGTTCTTACCACTTTCTGTCTGACTTCTGAATCTTACTGCAAATCTCATGTGTGGTTTTGGAGTTGCCCTTTGGACTTGGCGTTTATATGGGCTCTCACAAGATTTTGATTCTGGGCCATCTTTCATGATCTTTAGTTCAGATTTATATTCGTTTCTGTTTTTGGATTATGATGTAAGCTTGTTCCTCCAATAAATGTCCCTGTTGGGTCTAACTTTTCCTTATTTGAGGGCAAAGAGAGGACTGAATTCAGAGAACGTCTATATAGCCAAGCTACAGAGAGGATACCTGTAGATATCCTACAGGATACTGTAGAAAAAATAAAGGGTGTTGGGATGGAAACTGTGAGGAGACAGTAGGTAGGACTGGATGGAAAGACAAATAAAATACTTGGAATATTGGTAAAGGGTAGAGAAGCCTCTTGTTATTGGCCAAGCCATCAACAGGTAGAGAGTGGCACCTGGTCTATAATGTGAAGAGCAAGTTTCCCTATAGGTGTGGTTAATATCAGATATATAATTAGTTTTAAAACAAATTATGCTTTTTTTAAAAAAACAAGAATGTTATATAATTTAGTGTACATACATTACAGGATACAGTGGGATCTCATATCCTTCTTTAATTTTTTCTGCCTAAGAGGCTGAAAATAATCTTGACCACCAAGATGGCCAAGAAGACATTCTGGTACTGTGTGGGTCATTTGTAGACCTTATTTCATGAGTTTATGCTAAGATATTAAGTGTTTAAGTTTATATTTGGTCAAAAGATGGGTTTATATGGGTCTATATGTTCTTTTTTTCTCTGCTCTCTCTTCTCCCCTTCCTCACTTCCCTGAACTGCCTTTCAAAACTCTCTTCCTGCTCATATAATCACATTCTAACATGATTTTGCCTTTTAGTAAGACTTTTGGAAATGATATTGACTTGTGCACAGGTGTTAAACTCCTCCCTCCCAGAAACCATCTGAAATATAAACTCTTAGAAAAACCCACATAGACCCAGAAATACTGTACAGGGAGCTACCAATATGCCAAAAACGAAATTCTGCTATTTATCTGTAACTGCCACTAAATTCAGTGATGTTGGCAAGGGCTGCCCTGCTGCTTGTCTTTCTGAGAAAGCAAAGAGCTACCACAGAAAATTATTAGAGGAGATGCTGGTGACCTCGCTCCCCTCTCTCACTCAGGGTGTGGGGCTGGAGACGAGGCAGGCCATGGGCCTGAAGGGAGCCCTTTTTGCCACTTTGAGTCAATGACATTTGACAAAAACTCTAATGGGCCACTGAAGTGGTAGAAATTCCCAGAATGTTAAGAGTTCTTCCCATGGATGTTGGAAAATTACAACATACATGAGTGAGGCCTGATGTGGCCTGGCTGTATATCTCAGGGGAAGCCAGGAGGAACTGGAAGTAAAGTGTGTAAGAATCAGTCCTCCATCTCAGAAATGTAAAAGTGGAGTCCTGGTAGGTAGTGACGACCTGTGGAGAAGTTACCCACATGATTTTGTGTTAAATAAAATCCTTTGATAAATCTTTTTTGCATTCAAAGGTGACTAAAAAATAAGAAAGGAAAAAACCAACGAAGATATATTTTTTACAAAATTGATTATATCCTTAAGGGAAAGGAAAAAATCCAGTGATTATCTCAATTAGAGATCAAAATGTTCTTTGAGCAAATTCCATATCTGTTCTTAATGAAAATAACTCTTAAAAATGGGGCATAAAATTATGTTTTAAATGATTTCATATCTATCTCAGAGGTATGGCAAAGTAGTAATATGTGTCAAAGCCTTAAAATGAGCTTATCTTTTGCTTCAACAATTCCATTTCTAAGAATTGACCTAAGGAATAGTTCGGAAATGCACACAATATTTCCTTTGGAAAGTTATTATCTGTAATACTAAAGATTGAGCACGACCATCATACTCAACATTTGTAGCTTAGATCTTGACAATATGGCCATAAAAGAAAAATCACATCACTGTTCAGCCTTTGCAAGTCACACTGTAGAACAGGGGTTGGCCAACTTTTTCTGTGAAGGGCCAGGTAGTAAATAAATGAGGCTTTGGGGGTCATGTGGTCTCCCACATGATTTAACTTCGCTGTTGTAGTGTGAAAGCAGCCATACACAATATGTGAATGAATGAATGTGGCTGTATTCCAATAAAACTTATTTATGGACCTTGAAGCTTGAATTTCATATAATTTTCTTGCACCACAAAATCATATTCTTCTTTTGACTTTTTCCTCAATTATTTGAAAATGTAAAAACCATTCTTAGCTATACAAATGCATACAACAGACAGGATTTGATCCCTGCTATAGAGGGATATTTTGTAATAGCAAATAAATTGATCATGCATTGATACATGATAAAAATAAGTTATGAAGCAATAGGTACACTATTATTCTCATTTTCTAAATGAAAAATAAATGCTCTGCTAGGGCCTGGGCTGGAGAGGGGAGTAAGTTAAGACTCATCTCTGGAGAGCAGGGCATACAAGTCAGAATCAAACAGTGCAGATTTGGTGCAAGCTGAGGCTTGAAAAAATGCTCACATATTTCCCCTTTCTTTCCTGGACCCTGCCACTACTATGAGGGAATGTCCAGGCTGGCCTGCTAAAGGCATGTAAGACACGTATGGAAGAGCCAACTTGTCCCAGTCAAGACTGTCATAGACCAGCCAGGCCCCAGAAACCTGCCAACTGAGTCCCAATGGATGAGCAACCCCTGCTGAGGTCAAATAAGCCCAGCCCCAAATAGCAGAACTGCTCCCTGGTCCACAGACGTGTGAAAAGTAATAAGTCATGGTTGTTTCAACCACTGGGTTTTGGGCGGGTTTGTTATGTGTCAGTGTTAACTGAATCAGATAGTTTTGAGTGATGGTACTAACATCTAAATCTGTAGATAATCCAACAGGACTAAGAGAGGTGGAAGAACCAAGGTGAGAGATCATGGTGGATGCCAAGGAAACTGGCCCAGTGCAGAGGGTAGGATTCCACACCTAGGGTGGGGCAAACACTTTTTATTTGGTCCCTGTGGCTACATGCCAGCATGTTATTACTTTTTCTCAATTACCAGAAAATGGTGTACTAGCCAAGAACAGATTTTTTAGGAGCTATCCTGTGCTTGTGTATAACTAACTCCCTTTGCTGAGAAAGTCAGAACCATGGCAACTTCTTAGGAATTGTGGCTGTAGTCATCTTCAGTATTGGTTTCTGTATGCTAATTTGGAATTTGGGCCACAAATCCCCAATTTTTTTAATAGTTCTAGAGGAATTAGGGACTTTCATGTAAATGAGTGTCTTTGGGCTTGTCACAAATACCTTTAAATTCCTAAGATGTATATGAATAGCAGGGCCATGTGTGACCCTAGGTTATTTCAACTTGTTGGTCAGGGATGGCACCTTTTATTATCTTGTGTCCAAAGGAAGGCCTCTGACAGTGCTGCATATATGGTTGACCCTTGAACAACACAGGTTTGAACTGCCTAGGTCTACTTACATGTGGATTTTATTCCAACCAAACCGGGATCAATAATACCGCATTTGGTCGGGCATGGTGGCTCACGCCTGCAATCCTTGCACTTTGGAAGGCCAAGGTGGGAAGATCGCTTGAGCCCAGGAGTTCAAGACCAGCCTGGGCAACATAGAAAGACCCCATCTCTACACAAAATTTAAAAATTAGCTGGGCGTAGTGGTGTGTGCCTGTAGTCCCAGTTACTTGGGAGGCTGAGACAGGAGGATCCCTTGAGCCCATGGGTTTGAGGCTGCAGTGAACTATGATGATGCCACTGTGGTCTAGCCTGGGCCACAAAGCCAGACCCTGTCTTAAAATAAATAAATAAATAAATAAATAAATAAAATATTGTACTTGCAGGATTCAAAATCCCCCTATGTGGAGGACAGACTTCATCTCTGTGGGTTCCACAGGGCTCACTGCAGGACTTGAGTACACACGGATTTTGGAATATGTAGGGATCCTAGAACCAATTCCCTGCAGATACTGAGGAAGGACTGTACATACACAATGAATTCAGTAACTTGAAATTGCTTGGGTGAGTATAAAACTTGTTTCCCACCTTTTAGTGAATTCTTTTCCATCCAGAATCTACAATCAATTATGGGCTTCTCACTCTGCTAAGTAGAAATAACTTTAAATCCTTCACTTTTGCATAGCACTTTACAAAACCCCTTCACATAGAGTACCTCATTTATTCTCATTACGGTTGTATGAGATACGTATTAGTAGTCACATTTTAAGTAAGAAGAAACTGAAGATAAGAGAGGGGAATAACTTATTCCAGGTTCAAGTTCATTAAGTGGCAGCAATGGTGCTGGAAACCCAGGTCCTTTGATTTAAAATCCAAGGCTTTCTCCCTGACAGCACAGCTTTCTCCCTGAGTATAGCTTCATAGGGCAGCTGTGTATGATTGATTTAACCCATTTTCTCTCTCCAAGGCAGAGCAACTGGTTCCTCTAGAGCATCCCTAGCTGTGTCCGGGCGTCCTAGCTACAGAGCAAGTGGGAAGATTGGTTGCCTGTTAGGCAGTCGTTCAGAACACTTGCAAAACTCCTCATCTGTGTGCTGTGGGGATGTGATTTAGGTGCATCAGTCTAGAATTATTCTCTAGAGGTCCTTTGGAGAATGTGCGTTAACTGAACGGTGGAACTATGCTAGCTCCTTCTTACTTTGACTTCCTTTCTATGTCCCATACTTCTTTTAATGACATCATTCTTCTGCTTCTCTTACTTACTGTCCTTGTTTACTTTTCCTGTCATCCTTATCTTCGAATGGTGGCATCTCACGAGGTGCCAAGCCACGTGGGACCCATCCCTTATGGCATCACTGATCTTTTCCCGTCCCTCCATTCCAGGGCCATGGCCTTGTCAAGCCCCTTGCAATCTTGTACGTAGACCAGCCAGTGAGCAATCACATTGGATTTCTGCCTCCTTCTCCCCCCTTCTCCCCCAAACCTTACTGTACATTGCCCCCAGATTAACCTTGGGAGAGCAGAGTTATGTCACTTTTGTGTTTGTGGAAATCTTCACTGGATCACCACTGATCACGAATAAAGTAGTAACTATAACTAGGCCTCTTAGGATTTTTTTTTTGTTTTAAATAGACTACGTTTTAGAGCAGTTTTAGGTCCATAGCAAAATTGAGCAGAAAGTACAGAGAGTTCCCATGTATTCCCTGTGTCCTCACATGCAAGGCTCCCCCATTAGCAACACCCCACACCAGGGTGGCACGTCTGTCATAACTGATGAGTGTACACTGACACATCATTATCACTCAAGTCCACAGTTGACATTACAGTTCATTCTATGGGTTTTGAGAAATGTATAATGACATGTATCCACCATAATATTATCATACAGAATAGTTTCACTGTCCTAAAAATGATCTGTGCTCTGTCTGTTCATCCCTCCTTCCCCACTAGCCCCTGTCAACCACTGATCTTTTTTACTGTTTGTATAGCTTTGACTTTTCCAGAATGTCATATAGTTGGAATTAGTATGTAGCCTTTCAGATTGGCTTTTTTCACTCAATAATAGGCATCTAAGTTTCTTCCATGTCTTATGATGGCTTGTTAGCTCATTTCTTTTTAGCACTGAATAATAGTGCATTGTCAGGATGTACTAGACAATGGAATATTTATTTTTCCATTCACTTACTGAAGGACATCTTTGTTGCTTCCAAGTTTTGGCAATTATAAATAAAGCTGATATAAACATTTTTGTTTTTGTGTGCACATAAGTTTTCAATTCATTTGGGTAAATACAAAGGAGTATGAATGCAGGATCATACTGGCAAAAGTACAGTAGTCTCCCCTTAGCCACAATTTTGCTTCCTGGGTTTCAGTTACTCATGTTCAACCAAGGTCCTAAAATAGGTAAGTACAGTATGGGAAGATATTTTGTCCTTAGCATCATTGTCTGCTCTTTACCTTCAACCATCCAATATTTGTTACTTTCTGGTATTTTATTTTATTTTATTTTATCTCTTGAGATTACTATCCTTTTTGTTTTTATCCATATCCGTGGGAGGCAGTGGTTCCAGTGGTGCTATGGGTAGGCTCTGAAATCAGATTATTCCTAGTTCTGTCATTTACCAGCTGTGGGGCCTTGGGCAAGTTACTAAACACATTCATTTGTGAAGTGGAGATAAGAGTATCTTCCTCATACATGTCCAAAGTATTGATTGGGAGAAGGTACCCAGCAGAAAGTGGGTAAATGCTTAGTAAATACCAGGTAAGATGGCAGATAAATTAAAACTTTCAAGACATCGAGGAAGCCTCTTTCGTTTTAAGGCCTCAGAACCTTGGCACAACCCTAGAGTGGGAGGGTTGAAGGCTCAAGAGTGATTAAGGATGCATTTTCCATTAGCCTAGCAAAGGAGGTTGGAGTCCATTAATGGAAAATAAAGAAAATAAATATTGCATATCTGAACTTGTTGACTGATACATAACAACTAAACTGTCATCATCATCATCTTTATTGTGTTATTTGCACTCTCTGCAATGCAATCTTTCCTTACGTCCATAAGCCTAAATACCACCCACATTCCCAGGCCCACCTCCACTGCCTTCACCAGGAAGCATTGCCTTATCACTGACCGGAATTGCATCTCTCCACATAACAAAATTTGTAACTAACTCTTAATGCTCATGCGTTGCTTCCACTAGTAGGCTAGGGAGTTCCTAAATGTGGGATTTACTTCTGATCCAGTATTTATTCCTAGTGCCTGTTTACACATACTGAAGTTTAATATTGACACAAAATGGGGGAAATTATGGGGTCAAACAGGAAACAATGGGAATCTCTCCCTTTCTCCTTTGCTTCTAGGGGTTTGGCATTATCTTAGGATGCCAGAGCTTGAGTCTCAGACATAGGTGTTCTTTTGGCTCATTTTCTTTAACAAATTAATTATTTTATTCCATCTCTGCTAGTCCCTTGTATCATCTTTGGGCATAGCAGCTGAACTTATGTCTCGGTATTTAAATGTTAAGCAATTTTGAATCTTCGAAAGGAAGATAGAAACCTTCATTTCAGAAATCCAGGGTAGTTTGCAACATATGGAGGTCCCATTTGTACACAACCTATGAAGATTAGGGGAGGAGATTCCATAATCTATATAAATCTCTCTCTAGATAAGTTTGTGGCATCTCATTTTACTCTCCTATGCAATTAACTTGAGTTAACTTAGCATCAGTTTTGTCCTATCTGTTATAGGTTAACTTAGGACCCAGAAGTTGCTTTGGCTGCTGGGTATAAAGGCCCCAGTTCTGTAATAGTGCCTGTAGAGGGCCTTGCAAAGCAGAGTGCATGGTACCTTCATACTTAAAGAATGGGAAATTCACAGGATTCTTCATTTTCAAATCATTTTTTTCTTCTTTAGAAATTTAGCTATTAAGTTCCCACTGGTTTAATAGCTGTGAAACATTGAACATTCATTTGCTTTTGAGCCCTAACTGAATAACCAAGAGGATCTGTTCCTTTAGAAAATATGTATTTTATTCTGCCCATTGCATCTAAATGAATCTACTGCAAAGCTGTATTTACGCACATCCATATGCAAATATTGACTTATGCATTGCAATGAAGTAAGCTTGATAGGTTTCAGAAGGAAAAAACGTAACACAGATAAACACTTATAAGCATTTCAAATATTAGAGAGCTTAAACATTTCGAAAGACATTCACATACGAATTTTTCTGGGATGTCGTTATGGTGCTGCAGTCATTTGCAAAATGTGGTCACTGAACTACATAGCCTTTACGTATGAGAGTATGCATTTATTTCTGACGGGAATAGAGTCAATATGTTAAGTATTCACACCATCCTTTATAATAGTCCTTGGGGAGATACACTCAGCTCTATCTTCTCTTTTAAGGTGATACCCTAGTAAAATGCGACAGTAAATTTCATAAACTGTCATAAGTGTTGCTAAATATTTCTGGTAATCATGGATAAGGATTATTTTAAATGTTTATTCTGATGTTAAGAGGTATTTGCAGCAAAATATGTCATTTTAGCCTTCTTGAGTCTGGTATTTGTTCCTCTAATATGACTTTTATTAAAATGTCGTAGAACTTGGTTAGTGTACATGACACTTTTTTGAATCCCAATAGCTGCTTTCTTTCTTTTTTTTTGTTTTTTATATGAAGTTATATTAAAATGTAGTTTTAACTTACTCTGAGTTCTGAGGAAAGCCAGAAACTGGTAAATTCATACCTCAAGATAAACTTCAGAAATGCCAGAGGGGTTCCTGGAGATCTGTAACTGCCCTCACCCCCACCATCCACCACCCCTGGGGCAAATCCTCCATAATGATGCTTCACAATAAAACATACAGTACTATTATGAATTATTAACTACATAGGGGTGAGGACTTAAACTTTGTTCACAAGTCTTTTCTTGTGTCACTTTTATTAAATAAAAAACCCACTGTTATTGAAAGATACAGAATTGACATGCAAACTTCTTTTAGCTTTCAATAGTAAAAACAAGGAAAGACTAGGATAAATAAGTGATGATGAAATATGCTAATTACCAAAAAGGTTACAGATAATTTATTTATTCAACAATGTGTATAGTGAGCTTATTTTTGAAAGTCACTGGCTAAATCCTGTTTAGGATAAATAATATGAGACAGAGAGGCAGCTCTCCAAGGAACTGTGGTCTCCAAGTTGTCATATGACACTGCACACACATCAACAAAACACAGTGATAAAGTGTTACTGCTACAAGGGAAATAAAAATAAAAGCTGAAAGAGTGCCAAGAAGGAAGAGATCATTTTTGACAAGGCTATCCGGACAGACGTCATGCAGGATGTAGCATATAAGATGGTCTTCAAAGAATAATAGAAATTCAGTAGATATGGTGAATGTGGCCCAGGAAGAGGGCATGCCCTGAGCAGAGGTAGGGAGGTAGGAAAGGGAAAGCATGCTTGCATACTATTTTGTGGTCCATTCTGGTCTCTAGTAGAAGGTTCATGAAAGGAAATATTGGAAAATTAAATCGGAAATGGGGGAGTAGATCCCAATTGTGAAGAATCTCTAATTCTTGTACGAGGTATTTTATTAATTAGTTTCATTCAATAAATATTTATAAAGTTCCTGTCTAGTCTGTGCCTGACACCATGCCAGGCACTGGGATTCATCATAGAGAGAGCAGATGGGGTAGTCACACTCGTGGTGTTTGAAGCAGAGTGGAGGAACCAGATGATTAAGTGAGCAATTGGAATTGAATAGAATAATGGATATGTTGGATGTCATGGGTTCGCCCTCCTGATCCACTCTCCACCAACTCCTTCTACTACGCTCTGTGCTCTGACTTTTACGGAATGTAGGAAAAGACTCCCTTGCCTGTGGCTTCTAGAGGTCAGAGGCTGGAGAGCGGGTGAGGGTGAGGGGTACTTGTTCTCCTGGCTTTCTCCCTGCTGGCTCACTTTGAGTTGGCTATGTCCCTCTACTGAGGGCCACAGCTCCTGTGGGGGAGTCCTCTCTATGCATCTCTTCTGGGAGTTCTAGGTTACTGCTCCCTTCTCTTGCTCTCTCAGAAGTCATGATGGCAACTTGTTATCATAAGTGGGACTATTACTCCTTCCCCTCACTTAACTTGTTTTGCTATCTGTGCAATTTGTTGCCTGATGGGCCTTTGACTGATACAGCTGTGATAGTGTATTGGTTTCCTGAGGCTGCTGCAACAAATTACCACAAATTTGGTGGCTTAAAACAACAGAAATAGGATTTGTTCTATTAAAGTCCTGGAGGGCAAAAGTCTGAAATCAGTATCACAGGGTGAAAGTCAAGGGCTGTATTTTCCCCAGAGGCTTTAGGGGAGAATCTGTTTCTTGCCTCTTATGGCTTCTGGTTGGCTGCTGGCATTCCTCTGCTTATGACCAATCTCTGCCTCCATTTTCATACCACCTTTTCCTCTATGTGTGTCTTTTCCTCTTCCGTCTGCGTGAAATTTCCTCTTGCCTTCCTGTTATAAAGACATGTGATTGCATTGGACCCACTTAGATAATCCAGTATAACCCCCCACTTTTAGATCCTCAATTTAATTACATCTGCAAAGCTCTTTTTTCCATATAAAGTAAGAGTTACGTGTTCCAGCAACCAAGACCCAGTATCTTTGAGGGGGTCATCGTTGAGCCCACTACAGAGAGGGAAGTACAAGGTTGTGGGGCGGCATGAAGCAGGGAAGGTCCAACAGCCTCCCAGATCCAGGGAGGGCTTCCCAAGGAGTAAGGAATATTAAAGTTGACATTTGAAGGATAAGAAATTATATAGGCAAAGGGGACCAAGGGATGGAATTGAGTGGGGGACTGGTCAAAGCAATGACTAGCTGGAGCAAAGTCCTGGAAAAGGGACAGATCATGCATGACTCATTCCACACATTTGAAGACATGACTGTCTTTGAGCATGGCTGGCAGGTAGAGGTGAGAGAGTGTGAGCAGTGAGTAGGGAGGGGCCAGAACATGAAAGATCTTGTCAGTGACGTTAAGGAATTTGGACTTAGTCCAGTTGGCAAAGACTATACATTATGTACTCTTAAACAAAGGAGTGATACGATAAAAGTAGATTAATCAGAAAGATTAATTTAATGTTGAGTCACAGGGTAGATTATAGAAGGGAAAGCCTGAAGGCAGGGAACCCATTTGAGCAACAAGATGAAAATTTCACTGATGTTGGCCGCTCAGGAAACATCTGAGGGTATTAGACTAGAGTGTGCTCAATGTCATCAATTGTTGATGAGTATTTATTAACTTCCAAGAGCATGTGAGATTGTGACTAGTTGAGGAAGATGGAAAAAGGCCTGGTACGTGGTCCAGGAACATATATAAGGTTTGCAATTTAATTGCACTTAGCTCTCTTTTCCTCAAAATATTATTTCCTGTTACTATTTAGGAAATATTTAATCTACTTGTTATCGTGATTGTTTTGTTAGATACCACATTGCTGATTCTACAAAGAAAGGTTAGTGTTTGATATTTAATCCTGGAGGTCAAAGGCCGGGAATAACACCTGTGTGGGCTCTAGGAAACTGTTTCCAATGAAATTTTGTTTTTCAATGACATTAACTAGAAAAGTGTTAACCAGAAGCATATGATTTTGAGTCACGCGAAATGCATGTACGAGTGCTGCACAAATGCAGTACAAGTGCTCTGTGTAATTTTATAAATGTAATTTGAAATGTCTGACATTTTCTTATGTACCATAGTAATGGATAAACACAAAAGACTCTTCGCAATATGTTGATCTGGAAGAATGTGAGCAATTGACTTGTTACTAAGTTACTTTTTACCTATTGAAATACACTCTTCTGAAATAAAAAAAGTAGACCAGGAAAATCTTGTTTATTAAGTTTAAAAAATCATGAATGAAAATTAAATACTAAGATATCCCAATTCTACTTCCTCCCTCGACCAAGTCATAGTATAAAATAGCTTTTATCTCAAGGGGAAAAATTTCCTATGTTCACTCACCTATTATTCACTTTTAACAATTTCTTAATTAGACAAAATGGGTATTTGCCAGACTATAGTTAGCTTGCAATTTGCACTCTCCCAAAGAGACAGTTGGTGAGTTTGCTCAACATAGATGATATGACGCTAAATTCAATTTTTTGAAAATTAGAAAATTATGAAGAGATGGAAAGATATAGTAATAAGGATGCCCAGAAATGTGCCTGTAGTCAGAGTTTAGAAGTGAAGATGAGCTGAGATATGAACTTGCTCAGCCAAGACGCAAGAAAAGAGAAATGTGCATTATAGAAGGAGCAACACTTGACAGAGGAAAGCCAAGACTGGGTTGCTCCACATCCTGATCCTAAAACAAAACTGCAAAAACAGCTGTACTGATAGAAAGTACCTCATTACATTAATTTTGAAAAGAGAATTGGATTGTATTCGGTTCTGATAGAAAACAAGTAGCTAATAAAGTCAATTTATGCTTTGGACAAAACATGAGGTGATGAGACGGAGACTGTGACCGAAGGGCTGTAACTGCCAATCATTATTGGGGAATCACGGAGGTTTTGAGCTTCGCCAAGTTAGTGAAGCTGGAGCTACGTCTCCCAGAATTATCTTCCTTATATAGTTCCAGGTGAGGGTTGGCCACAAGAGCAATCGGTGTGAGGTTTGAAATGGCAAGTGAAGTAGGAGCTCATGATCTACAGGTAGGGCACAGATTGCACATGGCGCTGGCCGGCCCACAGCATTAGCCTCAGGCAGCAGCCTGGCTCCTGGCTCCTCCAGCTCCAGCCAGAGCTTCTCCTTCAGCTTCCGTGAGTCCCAGGCAAGACTCAGGGCCAGCTGTGGTCAAGGGGGCCTGCTTCTCCTGCGGGTCTCTCACACCACCGAAAGACACGTGCAAGTTCCAGTCTGTTCTCAAAGGTTCCAGACTATGCTTATGGCTTTGCTGTCATCTCTATTCACTGTTTCACTTCCAGATTTTCTTCCCAACTGCTGGCTCTGCAGAATTACAGCGACTTTGGGCTCCCCACCAGATCCAGAGACTATAGCCGTCCACAGACTTCTCTACAAGCTCCTCTTCATGGTTCCTAGTTAATGACTTCTTTCTGGTCTCTAGTCATCTCCTCCTGGACCTTTACATCCTTAGCTTCACCCATAGTCCTATAAGGTCTAATCCTTATACTAAATCTCTTATTTGATATTGCTCATAGTGGGTCTGTGCTCCCCATCAAACCCTAGTGAATACAGAAACCTCTCTTTCACAGATTCACCTTCTACTAGAAGGACAATATAATGCCTAATTTAAAACATCATATCATATGATACGATTGCAAAAGAGAACACACACACACACATGCACACATTCACATGATAATGCTTTCCTATAAGAGATGAGGGGCTATGTTCCTTTGTGGCTTCCTACCCTGGTGAACTGGGCTTAACCCTTTGCCCCTCCTCCTAGCCTGCCATGGTTCTCTTCTCATGAGGTTCCTCATTTCTGACAGGACGAGGTTCAACACTCTGCATGAAATTTTAAGAAGTCAAGAGAATGCCTTTTTTGTTAGCCCGTATCACAAGCTCTCCCCGGGGTGGCACAGGGAGGGCCGTGCAGACAGAAGGGTCTGGATTCTTGGTGGATGCTAGATTGTGTGGGTGTTCTCCCCTTGTTAACTAGATGATTCGACAACGAGAGCTGGTGTGAAACAGTGGTGATATAATTTCTCTCAAGGAAAGGAACTGGGAGAGTGACAGAAATTTCCAGCGTGAGTTTTCAAGAGAACGCTTTCCAAAGTAAAAGAAAAGGCTAGAGACTTCTAGAGTTGTCAGAGAGTTGGACCATTTGTGACCGTTTTCCAGAATCCCTCTCTGTGAACTTAAAACTCAATTATAAGGAGTCTTCCACCGAGATGTAACAGGGAGACAAAACTTCCCATATCAAGAAAGAAAAATCCTCTGCTTAAGGAGACGCCTTCTCTTTAAGAGTTTGTGTCTCATCACAAGTAGAAATTCATAATGATTTTACTCTTGATCCCTAGAATTTCGTTAGTAATCCATCTTATTCCATTTCAGTCCATTTGTTTTTCCCCATTTCTCCCTTTGTACACCTTTCCATTCCTATTCATGCTGTGATGGTTGATTTTGTATGCCCAGGTTAAGCATTGTTTCTGTGTTTGTCTGTGAGGTGCTTCCAGGTGAGATTAGCATTTCAGCTGGCAGACGCAGAAGAGCACGCTCCCCAAGGTGGGTGGGCATCAGCCAATCCACAGAGGGTCTGAATAGAGCAAAAGGCCAAGGAAGGAGGAATTTGCCCCTTTTTTTCTGCCTCACTGCTTGAGCTGGGACATCTCATCTTCTCCTGCCGTCGAACTGGGATTTACACCATGAGCTCCCCTGGCTCGCAGGACGGAACTATGCCACCAGCTTTCCTGGGGCTCCAGCTTGCAGATGGCAGATCGCGGGACTTCTCAGCCTCCCAAAATCTTGCTCTCTCTCTCTCTCCATATATGTATATATAAAAATAAAATACATATATTATACACATACACACACCCTATTGGTTCTGTTTCTCTGAATAACCTTGACTGATACACATACTTCTTTGCTTCTGGAATCCCAATCTTATCTTGTTTGGGATTTTCCCAAGCACCCAACTTCAGCTGTCATGAGAGTAGAAAAATTCCCTATTAACAACGGACAACCTACAGCAAATTCATGGCCTTGCATTCCTCATGATGCTGGTTATCCATCTATGGCTGAGAAATGGATTAATGAGGGAAAATCTGGGGTAGCAAGAATGTTTCCGTCCACCAGTGCATGGTGCCAACAAAATGTCTTCTTTCCCCAGGTACCTTTGCTTATCTTGTTGGTGAATCTCTCACTTTTCACAGGTGCTGATGACCAGCTATGATGCTGTTCTTGCTGTTTAAGTGTACTAGCCTTGGAAATGAATGCATTGTGGTTACCTAAGTTAGTGTCTCATATCTTAACCTCGTATCGTTAACTCACCTCACTTGGCCAAATTGTCTCAGATAGTAACTGTAATAATATGGTGAAACAACCAGGATTTCAATCCAGAAATCTCAGAGCCACCTGATTCATGGCCTTCCTTGCTGAAGTTTTCAAGAGATCTATGCAGAGGACACTCAAGATGAAAACACACATTGTTGTTTGCTTGGGAAGGTAGTTCTCTAACCTCCCAAACTCTACCGGGCCCTTTATCTTCTCTGGTTTAAGACCTAGCTAGACTACATATATTCTTCATGGTCTTTGTTACCTGTTTGACCTTTCTAATGTAAAGGGTTGGCCTCTTCCTGGTCAGAAGGAGAAGGGCCTAGGTCCAGTTGACTGTGCCAGTTGATGCAGCTCTGTTGGAGACTAAGAAGCAACTCTCCCCCTCCCCGCCCCAGAAGGAAATTCAACATGGAAAACATGGAGAGCTCTTTGTTTTGCTTAGTAGAACTCCCACAAACAGCACATGGCCCAGTAGTTCTTGCTTCACACTTTTCTTTCATTCACTCATTAATTCAATGTGTATTTGAGTATTCCCAGTGTTCCAGGACATAAGGGAGATAGCAGTAAAAAACAGACACATTCCCTATTCTCACGCAATTTGTATTCTAAGACAGACATTAAACAAATACACAAGCAGATACATAACTACAAATTACGCTGGATCTTTGAAGGACAAGTAAAGTTTGTGATTGGGGGTTTTCACAGAGCAACTTAATTCAGGAGTGGGAGACAGAGGAGCCACTGAAGAAGTGATGTTTCCGCTGAGGTCTGAGTGATGAATTTGAGTTATTAGCTGTTCAAAGAGTTGGGAGGGTATGTGTTAAGGCCAAGAGGACAGCATAGACAAAGGTCTGGGGATGCCACCTCCTCAGAAGAGGGCTGGGGTATGAGTGGTATAGAGATTGAAGTGCGTGGTTGGAAGTTACTCTGAGGACTTAGCCATTTGTAATCCATTTGGGTCACGCCAAGATACTTCAATATTTCTTGAAAGCGTGTACAACTGCAGATCCCATTTTTGCTGGTCTCACTTGGGAGGACATGGCAGTGAGGTGTAAGGCTAAAACATACCACACTCGCTTTCTGTCTTCCAGAATTTCAATAACCTCTCTGCTCTGTTGGGCGTCTCTCCTCTCATCTTCAATACACTTTAAACACCATCGATTTCTTGGCAAATTTCCTTTGTCCTAATTTGGTGATGGAAGACATGTTAGGTGGGTAGGACACATTGGGCCTGTCCCTTTTAACTGGAAGCCACTAAATATGTTGTGAATTTGTTCATTTTTCACCTTCACCACCACTGGCCTAGGCGAAGACATTTGACTTCTGCGTCAATATTCTTGTTCTGCTTTTTCCTCTTCCTGTTCTCTACCTCCTAGAAGCTACAGTGATTTAAGAAAAAAAAAAAAAAAAGCACATCTGACCGTGTCACAGCACTACTTAGAATCCACTCTCCAGCATCACTCAGGACCATTCAACCCCTCAATTACTTTGCTTTAGTGATACTGGGTGATTTTCAGTTTTTGGAAGGAGCCGTGTTCCCTGCCAACTCTGATCATCACACTGTGCCTTGTCTCTGCCTGGATGCTACCAGGAAGGGTATAATGATCTCGTCTTGTGGGTCAGAAAGAGCTTCACCTGAGATAAAACCTGAAGGATTGTTGGGGATTAAGCAATTGAAGAAGAGTTGGGAGCTTTTTGGGCACATGGGGAATAAATACCCTGAGAAGGGAGAGCGTGTAACATGTGAGGCTTCTCTAAGAAGTGTCTGGAGGTGTCAGGAGAATGTGAGAGGTCACATTAAAGATTTTAGTTGTTCATCTTAAGGTCATTTGGAAGCCACTGATGATGAGAAAGTATGTCTGTAGGGATTGCTCCATTGTCCAGGAATTGCAGCGAGTGCCCACAGCCAGGGACAAAGGTTGCTATTTACCCACATTCCAAGTACAGAAATCCCCCAGCTGAAGGGCATAGCCATCTCAGCATGGGCTCTATTGAAAGGCTTCTGTCTTAAAATCAGCCCTACCACCAGCCCCAGCACATATACTAATAATGGTAGAGAAACACGAGGGAGGTGTTTTTTTGGTGGGGCCCAGTATTGCTCATGGAGAGAGGGAAGGGAGACTCCAGGATAATCATTTCTAAATACCAGGGGTGGGAGCGGGGGGTGGGGCAGGGAGGAGGAGGGGTGCCTACAGAAAGAGAGGACTGATGTTTTCCACCTAACTTTTAGTGTGGAAGAATGTCAACCTCAGAAAAGTTGCAAGATGCACAGTTAACATCTGTATAACTTTCACTTGGATTTACCAGCTGTCAACATTTTGCCACATTTGCTTTATTTCTTTCTCTTTCTATAAATATATTTGCCTGAGTGAATATTTATGAATGATTAGAGAGTTAGAAATTAGCAATAAATCTTCATTGCTAAATTCTTCAGTACATATCTCTTAAGACTAAGGGCATTTGCCTACATTACCATAGTAAAAGTATTACCCTTAGGAAATTTAACATCAATATAATACTTTTCTTTCAACATAGAGAGACCAAGAAGGCTGATACTTGGATTACCAGTAAAAAAAAGAAAAAAGAAAAGAAAAACAACAACTTTGAACAAATTTAGGTGACCTTTGGTTTTTGCCTTGTATTTTTGTCATCCAAATTTTTTAAATATTTGCTTTTATTTAAATTAAATACAAGTTATATAAATATGTAGAAATGTAGCATTCAATATTGATATGAGTGCAGTGAAACAGTCATCTTATTCTTTTCTGTTAGTGTGAAAGTTCTAAAACCTCTCAAAAGGACAGACAAGTAGTTCCTATCAAAAGCCTTAAAAATATGCACTTTTGACCCAAGAAGTTTAATTCTAGGAACTCATACAAATGTAAATAATTTGCATGGAAGGTATAGTTATATTTAGGCAAAATATTATATTTTATATATATAAAATGTTCATATTTAGACAAAATATTAAAAACAACTTAAAAGCTAAATAAAATCTGGTTAAATAAATGATATATCCACACAATATAATCCTATGTAGTACATTTAAAAAGTATGTTTTGTAAAAATTTTTAGAGACATGGTAAAACTTTTATTAAGAGAAACAACAGGCTAAAATGTTCTTTTTAAAAAAATTACAGTGTAAGTATAATTTTGTATACACACACTCACAACACACTCTCATATATAGAAAAAAAATTGGGAAGAATGAACTAAAGTGCCCAAAGTGGTTATCTCTGGGTGGAGGAATTATGAGCCACTTTAGTTTTCTTATTCAAGAATTATGATTGCTTGAATAAGACTGATTGAATAATATTGATTTCTTATTCAAGAAATCATATTTCTTGAATTTTCCAAATTTTCTCTGATGAATAGGATATTGCTATTTTTGAATACATTTTTATTACAAAGTAAATACATTTATATTATAGAAAATGAAAACAAAAGAAAGAAGAAAGTTAAAAATCTCCTGTAATCTTGAGCATTTAAAATTGTAAACATTTTCCTTATATCCCTTTGTTAGTGGACTCCGAGTGGAGAGTTTTCCAGGTTCTTGGTGATTGTTGTTTCAGGACACATCACGTTAGCCAAGCGAGCAGCAACTATTTTTTCTCTTTTACTGAAAGTGAAAGTACACTCTTAAGAAAGAGAGAGTGGGCAGGCTGGAAAAGAGCAGCTGCACTGGGAGGAAGTGGTTTTTGGTCCTTTGAAGTCTTACTATATAATTGAGGGGAGGAATATTCAAGGCTAAGGGGTTGGCTTTTACTAAGAATTTGGGTAGTAATTCCTAGAATTGGGTTCCCTCCTATTTTCATACTTTGTATGGTTGTCTCAGAACTGTCATGGTGATTTCAAGGGCGGAGAAATTTTAAAACCACAATGTAAGTGATATTATAATTAGCCAAGGTTCATTTAAGGTGGCAGAGATAGCTGACAAGGAGGTTGAAGCGGGTTCATGCCCGAGGTTATCAGCCCCTCTAGTTAGCTTCTGTTTGAGGGTTGTTCACTTTAACACCTGCACCCACTCTGCAAGCCCCTGCATCCAGTCTCAGCCCTGTCTCCTAGTCTCCTACTGTAACACCTTCATCATGTGTATGTGTACCTATGCACATTGTGTATTATACATATGTGTGTAAGTCATATTCATCAGCGCTAGGGTTAAATTTGCATCATGATAATTCAGAACCATCTTCTCATAATGGTAAGATAGGAAACATTAACTGGAAATAACAAGTAATATATGGAGAAGAAGATTATACGTTAATTGATTTGTGGCTATTAGACGTGTGCACACACAAAAACACAGATATAACTTATTTTAATTAAGACAATACTCTACACAGTTTTATTTTTCATTTAGCCTCACATGGTAACTTTCTATATCATTCATATTCATTTCTGATGCCTACTCTATGCCATTGCATAGTTTGTGCTGTTAAAGCAATATTTCTTAGATAAATTGATCTGAGCAAATCAAGCTTATTTCTTACTAATGAATGACCTACCAAGCACCCATGGTCCTCAAGGTTGGTTGTACATTTGAATCACCTGGGAAGTTTTCAAAAATACTGAAGTCTGGAGCTCACCTCCAGGGATTCCGACCTCATCGATCCCAGATGGAATCCAGGAATAAGTATTTTTTAAAAAGCACCCCAAAGTGTTTCACATGTGCAGCCATGATTATGAACCATCGAGGAAGATATGCCAGTTTGACATAATATGGGAGAAAAGGGGCTTAAAATATAAGACTTCTAACTCAGTGCAGACTTGTTTTGCTTTCTGTGGCCCTATTTTCATCAGCAACAGAGTTAAATTTACAACATGGATGATTCCATCTTCCCATAATGATCAGACACGAACCATTAACTGCAAATAACAAGTAGTAGATGGAGATGTATATGATAAGCAAAGTGATCTGTGGCTATTAATTAGACATACCAAAAAACCAGGAGTTATTCCTTGATAGGAGCCAGTTAGTAAATAGATGTAAAATGTATCAGGCGAGGTCAGCTAACGGAAACACCATCTTGCTTTTCCTCAAGCAGCTGTTGATGAATTTTTCTAGCAAGCTCTCAAAGATGCTGAAACTTCAGTTTTCTTAGTTCTCAGTTTTTTGGGAAAAGAGTTTCTTCCTCGGTACAGTAGTATATTCAACCAATATACTATATTTCATCAATTTTAACATGCACATTTTCGTATTTTGACATCTCTGAAATTTGAACGCATTTTAAAATTGAAATGATAAAAAATTATAATATTGTTTAACTGTTGGCATTGTTTTTCATAGTGGCATATAAAATAGTGGGGCATCTTGAGACCAATGGTGCAGTGAAATGTGATATTAATATATTAAAATATTCAGAATCTGACTGTTTCTTAATGCCTTTACCACCATCTTCCTGGGATAAGCCTCCATCATCTTTTGCCCACATTATTGCAATAACTTCCTAATTGATCATTCTGGTTCTACCCTTTGCCCAGCTTCAATTTGTTCTAAACATAGTGGCCCCAGTGTTCCTGTTAAAACTGAAGCCTGGCCTCTGCCTCAGGACCCTGCTTCCCAGCAGCCCTTCCAAAGGTGGCTCTAAGGTGGGGAAGTGTTATTCCTGCTCCTCATTGACACTTCCCACTCTACCCTTCTCCATGCTACCTCCACAAAACCCCCAAACTTTTCATCTCCTATCATTAGACTATGAGATTAGCCAATCAGTACTCACCTTTGCCATGGTCATCTATGGCCACCAGGTCACGTCCACGAACACGCTAGCTTCCATTCTCTGTCTTTCTCTCCAGTGTTACTTCTATTGTAATTCTTGGTGATTTAATACATTAACTGCCATATGAATTGTATTTAACTCATGCTAGTTTTGAGCCCGGGGCCTCTTGAAGCACATATAGCTCACACACCTCTTTACCTTGGGAGCCACATGATGTGCAGGCAACTCACGCTGCCACGGTGTAGCATACATGTTACGTGATGGGTGGCCCCCTGGGCAAAACCCTACAGTTGGTTCGTGAAAATTTTACTTGTTGATGTTCTTATTGTTACAGTGAATATTGACAATTTAATTCTAAAAATGTTCATTAAATGAAAAGAAGTCAATAAATTTCTTTTTTCTGTTTATGTTTACCTTTAAATTACACTTAAGCCTGACAAGTCAAGAAAGACACTTTACCCTTATGAACTATTTTTCAAGTTTTCACATTACTTTTTACATTACTAATTTTCAAGTTTTTGTATTACTTTTTTATTGTAAAAAGCACAGAAAACAATAAAAAATAACAAATTTTTCATTAAATTAGAAAGGATCGTTTTGTTTTTGAAATTTTTATAAGAAAACATAATATTTTCATAATAAAACACCATGGCCCCAAGGAAATTTTTTTTCTAATATGGCAGTCAATGTGTTAAATATGCACTTGGATGATCCTTCCAATTCCCTGGACTTGTGGCATCTTAACCTGTTCTTTAGTGATCTTGTCCTTTCCCTATGTCGGTACTCACTTTCACTGTAAGCCTCGATCTTGTCCCCAAACTGTATTCCCTCCAAAATTGCAATTTCAAGCACCCTGAAATTCTCCCACCAGCTTTTTTGATCATCCTTTTTATTAAATAGTTCTTGACTTCAATAATTTCAGTCCCCAATAGACCTTCAATCCATTATCCTCTTCCTGTCCTCCCCTCCCTCATGACCTAAGCTTAAACTCTTCGGTCCATTACTTAATGGTTCTCTTGCATACACCTTCAACTCAACTCTCTTGACCATCTTCAGTTTGTCATACTACTCAGTAAAACCCCTGAGGAAACCCCTCCCAGGCCTGGGTCTACAGCTGCAAATGGCTCTAGTGAAACATACACCTCTGCTGACTGCTCTTGCTTTACCTTGATGATCAACAACCTCAAGTGCACCTTTAAAGCTGCCAGGCGATCACATCATACTTTCCAGGTTTATTTTCCCTCCTACTGTCCTAGATGGATGTTTCTTACTTTCTCTACTGCCTTTAAACTTCCCATATTTTCTCTCTATCTTCGTTTAGCTGATGATACCAAGAAAAGGAAATAAATCAAACAGCATCCACAAACTCTTACCACCACATCTAACTCCTTACTTGCATTGGTGTCTATATATTCTATGTTCTATCTTTTTTTTTTTGTCATTCTGAATTGTACATGCTCCCAGCTGAAAGCAGGCTCCCTTCCTGTGCAATAGACCTCAACCTCTCTCACTTGCATCCTTCTGATAATTTTTTCCATCTTTCCTGCATCATTAGCTTTCCCCCTTCTGGGTCATTCTCATAAATGCAACAACATGCTTTTATTTCTCCCAATTAAAAAAATAAACGAGTATGCAAACTTTCTTGACCTCACCACCCAATTTCTTTCATATCCTATTTGCAGAAAAGCTCTAGGAAGAGTTGTCTATTCCTATCGCCTCTGGTTTCTCTTCAACCCTCTCTTGAACCCACTCCAAACAAGTGTTCCCTCCGACCCTTTGAATGCGCTTGTGAAGATCACTAATGACCTGTGCTTTGCGCAATCCTATGCCCTTTCTCCATTTTTACTGGAGTCATCAAAATAGACAAGTCTCCTCTTAGAAACACTTCTGGCCTCCAGGATCCCCCCTTTCTGTTTTCTCCCCCCTCACCAGCTGCTCCTTTTTGGTCTCCTTTGTTGATTTTTTTCCCTCATTTTTCTAACCTTGATATGTTGTGTCCCAGAGCTCAGTCTAAGGACCTGTCCTTGTTGTTGTTTATAGACACTAACTCCCTAGATAATCTGATATGTCCCATGGCTTTTAATATACCAAAGACTGATGACTCCAAAAATTATATCTCCAGCCCAGATCTTCCCCAGAACTCCAGACCCGTATGTCCAGCTTGTTATTGAACATCTCCATTGGAACGGTTAACGGGCATCTAAAAGATAACAGGTCTCAAATGCAACTGCTGATATTTCTCCCAAAACTTGTTCCCTGTGGGAAAAATATGTATTTAAAAGGATCCTGGGTCTTACATGACAGAGCATGGGAGAAAAGCAGTGGCTTATTCAGGTAAAAACACTATGCTACTTACACCAGAGGGAGAACATATTTTAAACTTTAATTAATGCTGTGGGTGGATTTATATATTTGGAATTGTAGCAATTCCATCAAAGAAGAAAATATATTTTTACCTCCTTTGAACATCTGTGGGTTTAAAAATTCCATTTTAACAGGGACTTGGAAAAATAGGATTTTTCTTTACTTGCTTTATCAGCTTTCTGTGTCTTACATTTTTATTTGCAAGATGATTTATGCCATTTAATGAACTATTTCTTTTAATTTGGGCTATTGAGCCATCTTCTGAATATGCACATAATTGCAAACAGTGTAAACCTCCCTGTACTTTCCTTCCCAATTGCAAATGAAAAACAACGTGGGGGGGATGGAATTAGGGTCTGTGAAAAGTTCAATTATTATTTACGCAAAATTAAACACAAATAAAACATTTTAATATGTAGAAGTTACCTGAAAAACCCTTGGGGAAACGTCATGAAATTTAAATAGGTCATATAATAGGTACAAATTGCCCTTTAAGTCAAAACAAATGCCCCTGTAAGTACCACATGTCAAGGTGGGCACAGGATCGCTTCTCTTCTTGCCTACTCAAGGATATTACTTCAATAATTTCCCGTCTTTCCTGTATATATCACTTTTTTTACTGGATTTTTCTCATGATTATATAACATGCTATAATATTTTCTGACGTAAAATGGAAAGGAAAACTTCCTTGACCCCTTTGCCCCTTCCTGTTACTGTCTCATATCTCTGCTCTTCTGTATAGAAAAATTCCTTGAAGGTATTGTCTATACTCCTCCCATTTTTACTTACACCTAGTTGTGTCCATCAGTATTAGGTTTGCCTGCATATAGTAGAAAATATTAATACAATATAAAAGTAAATGAAGGCAGAGGTAATTTCTCTGTCTTGTAAAATAAGGTGAGCAGTAGCCTGGTTAGGTTTGGTGCAGTGACTCCGTGGACATATGAGATATATCTTTCTATTCCACCATCTTAGCTCAGTGCTTCTGAGGTCATGTGGCCCACAAAGGCTGCTGGTACTCCAGCCATCACATTGAATTTTAGTGCATAGAGGGTATCAACAAAAGAAGGTGTGGTCGATTTTACTATTTGTTCACAATTCTTCCCATCTCCACTCCCCTGCCATGGTTCACAGCGGGTGGAGAATAACTCTCTTCATTGAATTTGGGCTCAGACATACAAATTCTTTGGCCAATGGGTTGAAGTGACCATGCAGGCTCTGAGCTGAAGCATTAGGAGGCTTGGCAAGTTTCCACAAGCCCTCTTGGAGCTTCCAACCCTGCTATGGGAACAGCATGTTTTTCTTTCAGCCTGGATCTGGGCTGAAGCAGCCCAGACCTGATGCAAAACCTGGAGTGCAGCCTCACCCAGCCAAACCCACTAAGTTCAGCTCAGATCAGCCAAACTGCTGATCCAGAAGTATGCAATCAAATGTTGGTTGTAAGCCACCGACAAATGTATTTTGGGGTTGTTTCATAGTACTGCCATACTAAAAATCTGACTAATACAGAAGGGCAAAGGGGTGCCTTGTGGCTACATCAGCCGCTTCCTGGGAATTCCACATACACTTCTGCTTTCACACAATCACACTTTGAAGAAAAAGACTGGAAAATATAACTGGGAGCATTTTACCCACATAAAACCAGATTTCTTGTTACTAAAGAAGAATAGTGCAAGGGTTTTGGGTGGGGTCCTGCAGTTGCTTCTACATGAATCTGATCAGGCTTTTCTCCAACCCTCCATTGACACAGCTCTTGTCACCTCTGTCCCCGTCATTATTGGCCTGTCAGCAACATTTGCCACAATTTTACTTCTTGAAACTTTCTTACTTTGCTTTCAGTGCACCCCTTGGTTCTTTTCCTACTTCATCAGCCACACCTTCTCTGTCTCCTTTGTATTTTCATCCTTCTCCCTGAGCACCCAACATTGCTAGGAGCTCGGTCCTCGGCCTCACATACTCTCCGGGTACCTTCGCTCTCTGATAGACCCCATCCAGTCCCAATGTCTAGATACGTCTGTAAATAGTGATGACTCCCAGATGGGTATCTTCAGCCAGAGCTCTCTTATAACTTCAGATTTGCATAAAAACTGCCTTCTCAGCCTCTTTACTCAAAGTCTAGTAGGCATCTCCTGTGTAGCATGCTCCAAACAGATCTATTTCCCAGATCTGTTTTCTCCTACAGCCTTCCCCATGGTAATTTCAAGTCTTCTAGCAACTCAGGCTAAAAATGATTCTTATCTTTCCCTCAGCATTTTCAAGCCATCAGCAAATACTATCAGCTATATCTTTAAAATATAAATAAATCATGCTATATTCGTGCAATGGGATAGTACACATTGATGAGAAGGAACGAACCCCCTGCTTATGTGAACAACATGGATGAACCTCACAGACATAATATTAAGTGAAATATGACAGGCATAAATGTGTGCATACTATATTATTCTGTTAATATAAAGTACACAGACAAAACCAATCCTTTGTGACAGAGGTCAGAACAGCAGTTATCTCTGAGGAGAATGTTGACAGGAAGGGCCAGGAGGGAGCCTTCTATGTGGTCACATCAGTACACATGTATGTAAAAGTGAACAAATGATCCACTTAAGAATTGTACACGTTAATGTATATTAGACTTCAAAAAGAAATATTATTATTGGTTTCTTACCAATAATTTATAAACTATAGATTTGCTATAGATAAAAAATTCAATTCATTGAAATATATTTGTAGATGTGTCTGTATCTACAGAGCACCTTTACAGAACTGGCCACTTAATACATCCACATGCTGGTCCAAGCCACCATGATTTCTTGCCCAAATTATCAAAACAACCTCCTAGTTAGCATCTCTCCTTCCCCTTTCATCTCTCCGTCAGTCTATTATCCATATAGCACTGAGTGTATCCCTTTAAAATTCAAGACAGAGCATGAAAACCCTTCAAAGATTTCCCATTTTACTGAGAATAAAATCCAAAATTCACACACTGCCCCTCACTTCCTTCAGGCCCCTGCTCAAAAGTCATCTAAACAGTGAGGACGTCCACAACCACCCTGTGTAAACAGCATCCTCCCCACCTTCCTGACACTTCCTACCCTCTTTGGCTGCTTTATTTTTCTTTACAATGCAGGACCCTTCTTATATATTTAGTGGTTTATTTTGTTTATTTTTGTCTCTTTCTTCCCCATTGGATGTAAGGTGAGGTTTATGTTCCCTTCCCTTGAATCTGGATGGACTTTCTGGCTGCTTGACCAATAGATTATGGTGGATGTGACAATGTGCCAGTTCCTGGGACTAGGCCTTGAAAGGCTGGAGGCTTTCTCTTCCTGTTTCTTATACTCTTTGGGATCCTTGAGTGACAGTATGAGAAGTCCAACTGCACTAGGACTCCATGTAGGAAAGGTTATATGTGGGCAATCCAGTAGAGTCCAGCCTTTTAGCCATGCTTACCAAGATACTTATTCAGTCCAGACGTATGAACGAAGCCGCCTCAAACCCTCTAGAACAGCCATCCTCTGTCTGAATTCCACCAAGTGACCTCAGCCAAGGCCACGTGGAGCAGGAAAAATTGCCCAGTTGAGCCCTGCCTGAATTCCTGAGCTAATAATCATGAGATATAATAAGATGTTTGATATTTTAGATCACAAAATTTCAGGGTGAATTGTTAAGCAGCCATAGTTAACCAAACAAAAGTTGTTGGTGTATGTGGTGGAGGGAACTGGGGGTACTGACTGGCAGGTTTTATTCCAGGAGGTGCTCCAACAAGGAGCCAAGGAACAGGTAGACAGGCTTCCTCCTCCCCTCCGTGTCAAAACCAAAAGGGCTTTACCCTGTGGCACTAACACCCACACCTGGAACGCTGGCTCCTTTTAGGCAGATCATACAATTTTACTGGAGAAGAGGTTTTAGACTTCAGTGTGGGGACAGTACTAATTGCTACCAGTTTGTGTGTGTGGTGTGCAGGTGATATGTCCCTGGTGTCCCCCACTTGCCTTCATTTATCATCATCACTGAGGTGTTGCTAGCAGAACAGCTGAGTTCCTTTGGCCTTCTCTGTGTGCTCTGGGCTGCAGCTCCCTGCAGTCTGGTTTGTTCTTTGATACACTCTTTTCTTGCCTATAGAAATTCATCAAAGTGTCTACGTCCAGTCGTGGGTTCCTGTTTTATGATCCAAGCAGTAACATGTTTATTCCTTTCTGTACGTCTTTGCGGTCATTTCACTGGGATTTGAGTGTGAGGGAAAAGCAACACATGTGCTTCATTCTCCCTCTAAAACTCAAACATAAATTTCTACATTAAAAAAATATATGGCAAGAATTCTTCAAATGAAAGGAACTTCAAAGAAGCATGTGTGTGAGGAAACACTGGGTTGGGGTCGTTGTGTACCCTCTTGTTCAGATGCACCCTCAGAACCCACTGGGTCCAGCTAACCAGGTTTTGGAATGCAAACTCAGCCCAAAGCTGCCTTCTCTGGCCGTGGCTGGGGGTAGGGTGGGATGGGGGGGTGGTAGGGAAGAAGAAGAGGAGAGCGAGAGAAGAAGATGTTTCCAAACCAAGTTCCCTAACAGGGCTTTCAGTCCAGGCAGTGAATCTTTCCCATGGAGCTGAACTTCATGGAATGGAAAGTCTAGGTGAAGCATATGTATGTTTTATTTATTCTCATATCTTACTCTTCAGTTAACTGAATTGCACACAATATTACTATTTAGAGCAGCACATATACTTTTATTGTACAACCAACTAAAATGTTCATTAAGCATTTTTAATGATGTGAGAAAATGCTTGTGATAAAACATTGAGAATGAAAGCAAAAAAGAAAGCATAGTTCAAAGTGGTAGCTAGCCTATGACTTCAAGAATGTGCAAAAGCACAGAATGAGGATGGCATGTGAGAACACTAATTTTATTTGCTTAGTAAGATTGAGGCTGTTTTTTTATTTAAAAATTCTTCTATGTAATCAAAATAATTTTTTTTTAAAAAAAACAAGACTATGCATGACAGGATATATGGCTTCTCTAAATCTGGCATGAAATGGATAAATAAGGGTCATTGTCCAGGGCCATGGCTGCCTAGTAATTCAAACCGACCGTCCCGCTGAAAACAACTAGAAATACTAGATAAAAACGTCAAAAACATCTTAAAAGCATCTAAGGGTGCCAATACTGTAAGGAATTGCCAGGTCAAATCTCAGTGAAGGTGGCAACCCTGAGAGGTCAGTAGAGCATCAAAGCCTCTGACTCTTGCCCTGCCTGTTTTGCTGAATTTGCCAAACTGACCAGCAGTTTTTGGGAGTGCTGGGTAAGGGAGAGAGAAGTCCAGTGCTCATCTACATTGTAGAGTCCAAGAGGAGAACATCCCCCAGAAAACTAGGACACCCGAATCCCATACTCTCCAGGGCGTCAACTACAAAGACCTGTCATGGTTTCCAGCTGGGAAGGGGATAAACATATCCCTAAGAAATTGTAACCACGTTTGCCTTTACTAAGTTTTGCAGTTCCGAGTTTGACCTCACATGGGTGCAGGATGTATCTAGGTGGTGTGGGGATTGATGCTTACACAATTTGGGGTGGGGAGCTCATTAAGGGAAAACAAAATACACAATTAAAATACATGATAAGGTACAAATGTGAATATTCATTTGGAAGAGAAAAGAAGTCACAACAAATTTTAAATTAAAATAGCTGACAAGTGTCACAAACATCACAAAATCCAGAAAAATAATAAAATATAATGATAAATAATAAAATATATTTAAATTTATTAATGACTCAACAGCAACAGAACACTTTTTTCCTTTTTTTGGGGGGCTGCTTTGATAGCTTCTTTATATGACAATGCTTTTGTAATGTACCTTTCTATATAGAGAACATAAAGATGATTTAGTCTCTACTCTAACATGGGTGATAGAAATTTATTTTATTATTGATGGCTTAGAAAAATTTCTTTAAGATTCATAACTCATTACTGGTAATGTCACGCACATTTTTAGGATTGTTATCAAATTGGGAAATTATCTCCAAAGTTTCTTTCATATATGAGCTATAAAATTTCAGGGCATTTCAAATTTTCTTGCGTAGTGACTGGTCTTAAATACTCTTTAAATTAATGACCTCCATTAACTACTTTGTTGTTGATGTCTAGGTTGTAGTGGCATATTATCAGTTTTATGTTACCTTAGTTGATGTCAGCATTTTGTGTCAAATTGGCAAGAAATTTAAATCTTTTTTAACGTGTTTAGATATTTCACTCCTTCATTAATTGCATTTTCAAGGTGCCCAAGAACCCATTTCTTACTTTTATATAAAATATCTTTCTCTTAATTGTTTACTGCTCTAGGTATAGTCTAAAATTTTTTTTTTGGCTACTTTTCTTGATGTCAGAGTAATTTTTATTGATTTCATCACTCATCTTTATCACCTTTACTGTATATTCCATTAATGTTTTATCAAAATTTCCTTCCAGTTCTTTTGCAATAAATTTAAAGGTGACAAGAGGTACCCGTTATATGGATCTAACTCAGGACTCTGTAATTTATCACTTGTTTTATCGAAACATTACAAAATGTTTTTCTAAATTGAAGTTAAAATGGCATATTTGGACTTCATTTTTTGAACCTCATTTGTGTTTGGATTTCTCTTCTCAATCTTTGAAAATATACATTTGAATCCTTAAAATGTTACTCTACTCTTGATGCAAGGTTAAATAGTTTTATAACAGGCAAGGCATCTCATTACATTTCTTAGGTTATTTAAAGAAAACTCCACATTGGAATGACATCACCAGGATGGTGGAATAGAAGGTCACCTGCTCATATCTCCCCACAGCAATGAGAATTCTGCACCCACCCATGGTCAGTCTCTCTACAGGAGTTTCAGGATTCATTTGGGAGTTTGTGAAACCCTGGTGGAGCCCAGGACTTAGAAGGGTCATTTTTAGAATAAAGACTGACACTCAGGGGGCAAATCCCTTCCACTGAGCTTGTTTCTGGGTTCAAGCCCAGAAATGGCCCAGTCCCCCAAGGATCTTGGCTACCGCCCCTTTTGGCCTTAAGTCTGCAACCACAATCATCTGCCAGGGGGTCCAGAAAAAATGGTGCACACTAGTTCCTTGGGGGTAAGTCTTGTTTGCCCACTGACATTTGTCTTGGCAGTGAACTTGAAAGCTGGTCTGGGGCACTGCACCAGCCCTCCTGAGCTGAGGTCCCGGTTCAGAGCTACTTGCACAAGAACCCAGAGAAAGACTCACCCATATCTCACAGCACAGGAGTCTGAGTTTCCTTGATGGGCTTGCCAACCTCTGTCCCACAGCAGATCCTGAGAGGGCCCAGTCTTAGCTCCATAATATGAGTAATCATATTATGAGGGCCAACAAGATGGGTTCTCTAGCCTTGGTCCTACAACAGAGGGACTAGTCTCAGCTCTAGCTCCTCCCGCTGCCAAGAAAATTATCTTGTCATCTGTTCAGGGACTTGCTGGGAGATGCATGTCCCTCTGAGCCAATGAGAGTGGCATAGCTAGCCTTGGCTTGGCCCCATAGGAGGTCCCTAGGGGGGCCAGCCTCAGCTTGATCCCATACAAAAGCTGAGAGAATTTACTGAAACCATATCTGTCCTATAAGAAATGCTAAGAGGAGTTCTTCAAACCAAAAGAAGAGGATGCTAACATGATTGTTATACTAATATTGCAATCATGGCATTCAAACCACTTAGAAGACTAAAAGATAAAACTATTAAAAATAACAACTAAAACAATTTGTTAAAAGATAGGAAATATAAAAAATGTAAATGTGACATCAAAAATTCAAAATGTGGGGGGAGAAGAGAGTTAATGTGTACAAGGTTTTTCTTTTTTGGTTTGTTTGTTTTCTTTTTCTGTGACCAAAGTTAAGTTGTTATCAGTTTTAAATACTTGTTATAACTATAGGATGTTTTTTGTAAGCTTTATGTTAACTACAAAGCAAAACCTTATAATAGATTCACTAAAAATAAAAACCAACAAGTTAAAACATACTACCAGAGAAAATCACTTAACCACAAAGGAAGAGAGTAAGAAAGAAAAAAAGGAAGAAAAGAGTTACACAAGAACTAGAAAACAAGTAACAAAATGGCAGTAGTAAGTCCTTACCTGTCAATAGCAACACTGAATGTAAATGGAACAAATTCTCCAATTAAAACACATAGAGTACAATCATCAGAATGAATAGACAACCTACAGAATTGGAGAAAATATTTGCATTCTATACATCTGATAAAGGGCTGATAACTAGAATCTATAAAGAACTCAAGCAATCAGCAAGAAAAAAATCAAATGACCCCATTAAAAAGTGGGCAAAACACATGAACAGAAACTTTTCAAAAGAATATAGACTAATGGCCAGCAAACATATGAAAAAATGCTCAACATCTCTAGTCACCAGGAAAATACAAATCAAAACCACAATGAAATACCACTTAACTCCAGTGAGAATGGGTTATATCAAAAAGTCCCAAAACAACAAATGTTGGCAGGGATGCGGAGAGATAGGAACACTCGTACACTGCTGGTGGGACTGCAAACTAGTACAACCTCTATGGAAAGTAGTATGGAGATACATCAAAGAACTAAAAGTAGAACTACCATCTGATCCAGCAATCCCACTATTGGTATTTACCCAAAGGAAAAAAGACATTCTATAAAAAAGACACCTGCAGTCCAATGTTTATAACAGCACAATTCACAATTGCAAAGATGTGGAAACAACCCAAGTGCCCATCAATACATGAGTGGATTAATAAAATGTGGTATAGGTATACCATGGAGTACTAGTCAGCCATAAAAAATGGGGAACTAATACCTCTTGTATTAACCTGGATGGAGCTGGAGACCATTCTTTGAAGTTAGGTATCTCAAGAATGGACAAACACACACCACTTGTAGTCACCATTAAATTGGAACTAATCGATCAACACCTATGTGCACATATGGAAATAACATTCATTGGAAATCAAGCAGGTGGGAGAGGGGAGGAAGGGATGGGTAAAATCACAACTAATGGGTACAATGCACACTATCTGGGGGATGGGCATGGAACAAAAGCAATTTATGTGACCAAATTGTTTGTACCCCCACAATATTCTGAAATAAATTTTTTAAAAAAGGAAAAAACACAGTAATTATGTTTGTAAAAATAAAATGATTTACTCTCTTGTGAAAGTTCAAAAAACAAAGCAAAGCAAAACACACAGACATAGTGTAGCTGAATGGATTAAATAACAAGACCCAACTATATGCACCTGAAAAGAAATTCACTTTACCTATAAAGATACACATGGACTGAAAGTGAAGAGATGGAAAAAGATATTCCATGCAAATAGAAACCAGAAAAGAACAGGAGTAGCTATACTTAGATAAGATGAACTTTAAGTCAGGAGCTGTAAAATGAGACAAAAAAGGTCATTACATAATGATAAAGGGGTAAATTCAACAAGCAGATATAACAATAGTAAATATATATGCAGCCAGTACCAGAGCACTCAAATATATAAAGCAAGTATTAATAGATCTAAAAGGAGAGATTGACTGCAATACAATAATATTAGGGAACTTCAACACCTCATTTTGGCAATGGACTGATTGTCCAGGCAAAAAATCAAGAAAGAAACATTGCAGTTAAACTATACTCTAGACCAAATGGATATAACACATTTACGAAACATTTCATCCAACTGACATAGAATATACAATCTTCTCATTAGCACTTGGAACAACTCTCCAGGATTAACCACGTTAGGACACAAAACAAGTCTCCAAAAATTCAAAAAAGTAGAGGTTATATCCAATGTTCTTTCTGATCACAGTGGAATAAAACTAGAAATCAATAACAAGAGGAACTTTGGAAACTATACAAATGCATGGAAATTAAGCAACATACCCCTGAATAACCAATGGTTCAATGAAGAAATAAAGAAAATTTAAACATTTCTAGAAAAAAATGGAAAGAAAGCCAGGTGCAGTGGCTCACGCCTGTAATCCTAACACTCTGGGAGGCCAAGGTGGAGGATCTTTTGAGCTCAGGAGTTCAAGACCAGCCTGAGCAAGAGTGAGAGCCCGTCACTATGAAAAATAGAAAAAGTAGCCAGGCGTAGTGGCACACGCCTGTAGTCCCAGCTATGCAGGAGGCTGAGGCAGGAGGATCGCTTGAGCCCAGGAGTTTGAGGTTGCAGTGAGCTAGTATGATGCCACTGTACTCTAGCCTGGGTGACAGAGTGAGGCTCTGTCAAAAAAAAAAAAAAAAAAGAAAAGAGAAAAAAAGAAAAGGAAAACACAACATACCAGAACCTATAGGATATAGCAAAAGAAGTACCAAGAAGGAAGTTTACAGCAATAAATGTTTACATCAAAAAAAAAAAAAAAAAAGAGAGAGAGAGAGAAAGAAAGAAAAAGAAAGACTCCAAACAACCTAATTATGCACCTGAAATAACTGAAAAAGCAAGAACACACAAACTCAAAATTAATAGAAGGAAAGAAATAATAAAGATCAGAGCAGATATAAATAAAATTGAGACAAAAAGAACAATACAGAAGATTAATAAAGTGTAAAGTTTGTTTTTTGAAAAGATAAACATTATTAACAAATCTTTAGCTAGACTAACTAAGAAAAAAGAGAGAAGACCCAAATAAATAAAACCATAGATGAAAAATGAAACATTAGAACTGATACCACAGAAATACAAAGGACCATTAGAGACTATAATGAACAATTACATGCCAACAAATTGGAAAACCTAGAAGAAATGGATAAACTCTTAAATACATACAACCTACTAAGATTGAACCATGAAGAAATAGAAAACATTAACAGACCAAAAATGAGTAAAAAGATAGAAGTAGTAATAAAAAGTCTCCCATTAAACAAAAGCCCAGGACCTGATGGATTCACTGCTAAATTCTACCAAATATTTAAAGAAGAACCAATACTAATTCTACTTAAACTCTTCAAAAAGTTGAATAGGAGGGAACACTCCCAACTACCAAATATTTAAAGAGGAACCAGTACCAATTCTACTTAAACTCTTCAAAAAATTGAAAAAGAGGGAATAGTTCCAGACTCATTCTATGGGGCCTGCATTTCCCTGATCCCCAAACCAGACAAAGACACAACAATAAAAGAAAACTTCAGGCCAATATCCCTCATGAACATAGATGCAAAAATCAACAAAATACTAGCAAACTGAATTTGACAACACGTTAAAAATATCATTCACCATGGTCAAGTGGGACTAATCCCAGGGAGCAAAGATGGTTCAGCATATGCAAATCAATAAGCATGACACATCATGAACATATTCAAGAACAGAAATCATATAATCACTTCAATAGATGCTGAAAAAGTATTTGATAAAATTCAACATTGCTTCATGACAAAAACCTTCAACAAATTGGATATAGCGGGAACATACTTCAAAAGATAAAGGCTATATATGACAAGCCCACAGCCAATATCATACTAAACAGGGAAAAACTGAAAGTTTTTTGTAGGAAAACAGCCTGTTGCATGGCAAGAATGATGCCATCTTGAATCAAAGCCATCAGGATGACCAATGTTTGACTCCTACATACCAAGGTATTCTCCATAGCATAGACAACCCCTTATAAAGAAACAATGCCTAGAGCATAGATAACCCCTTGAAGATTTTTATCTAACCTCCCCAGTGGTCACAATTTCACAAAAAAGTCTGAGACAGGGCCAGCTGCACATGTCTTTACCCTAAGACTTGCTATACAAAGGATATTTTCTTAAGGGTTGGTGCAGAGATCCATCATTTCTCTGTTCAAAAGTCCCTAGGAAATGTTCTTTCTGAGAAACTGGGTTTGTTGGACTCTTTCTTCAGCATCCAGCTCCCTTGGCCTTTTGGGGTAAGTTTGCATATATCCTGTTTCCTGCAGAATAATTGGCAATCCAGCCAGGAGCTGAAAGACCAAGAAATGGGTAAAGGGAATGAAGCATCCTTGGGGGGAATCTCAGGGTGTCCAGTTACTTCTATGTGGAATGGTGTAGCTCACCTTTTAGATGCTTGTGGACCATTGCATGAGTACTGTAACACCCCCAAAATGCTAGTGGCTTTAGAGCAATTGTGAACTGAGAATTATATATCACACTGTCTTAAGGAAGGGTGGAAAGCAGCCACTGCAGTGGGATGGCTGCTTCTATGGGTTGCATGCTTGGTGATGGAAGCCTGGCTGGCATATACATAAGTTTCATTTTTTAAGAAAGAAGGCCTTTCTGCTTTTTCCCTCTTTGAGTCCTGTTTCTGAGAATTTTTTCTGGTCACCTGAAATTGCCTCTCTTTTTTAAAGTTATATATTTGGCTATGTTTTTTGGTGCCTTTCTTTTTGGCATGACTTGACAACCTTGGAAAGCTTAAAATCTCCCCAATTTGGCTCCTCTAATTTTCTTTTACACGTCTGTTCCTCCTTCCTTTTTGCCACCTTTGATACCACATAAGTCTAGGGGAGACTTCTAGTGGTCCTGAGGCTTCATAAGGAACATAGTAATAGGTGACACACCCCCTTTTTGGGGTCTTTTACCATCCTTGTGGAGTCCCAGGAGTCATGAAAAGGTTTTCCTTAGGTATAGAGCTCTGCTCTCTTTTGCATTGTGTTCCTTGATGTCTGTGGCTTTTGAGGTTACCAGAAATTACTTTTTACTATGAGAGAGCATGACCTTTGGGAGTGCAATGGCTAACAAGTCACTGATGAGGCCTGCAGTTTTGGAGGTGGGTGACAGCATTTAAAATGAGTAGTTATTGTGTGGCTACTTATTTCTTTGTGTGTTTGCATGAAAAAGATATGGTTTGAACATGTACAGGATTTGGAAACACTCACCACCAAGTGATAAGACTCCCATGCGGAATGGGTTGATCACAGAGTGGGTTAATTGGCATTGGGTTACTGACCAGCCTAGGTGGAATGTCCTTGCAGTGAGGTGCACTGTGGAAGCATCACACTATCCAGTGCCATGATGTTTTCCTCCTTTTTGGGACCTTCAATTCAGTGCAAAAATGGTATTCTTGATAAGTGTTCTGCCTTCCAGCTGCACCTGCTTTTCACATATTTAAATATTAGGTTATGAAAACTGCATGCTTTCTTTGCCCTACTCATTAAAGGGCTTGCTATATTTGGGATATTTGATTCCAAATCTCATGTTGAAATCTGATCCCCAGTATTGGAGGTGTTTGGATCATAGGAGCAGATCCCTCGTGAATGGCCTGGTGCCATCCTCATGGTTATGAGGGACTTTTTGCTGTATAAGTTCCTATGAGATAAGGTTGTTAAAAAGAGCCTAGTACCTCCCTTCTCTCTTTTTGCTTTCTCTCTTGCCATGTGATCTCTGCACAACTGCTCCCCTTCACCTTTGCTATAAATGGAAGCAGCCTGAAGCCCTCACCAAAGCTGATGCTGGCACCATGCTTCTTTTACAGGCTGAAGAACTGTAAGACAAACAAACCTTATTTACTTATAAATTACCCCACCCCACGTATTCCTTTATAGCAACACAAATGAACTAAGACAGGGCCTCACCCTGAAGTCAGTAATCTAATTAAGAAACAAGCTAAGTTGAAAAATCCACCTGTCAAACTAAATCAGTCTCCACAATACAACATTCTGACATTTAGCTGGCTATTTGAAACTCTTGGTAGAAGGAATTTACATCTATAAAGGTAATGTTCATTTGTAAGGTCATCCCCCTCTCTGCATCTAAACCACTAGAAACTTTTATGATGAGGAAGACATTGACTTAAATGTTACATAACAAACCTTATCTTTAAGATACTTCTACTGGCATTCTGACACCCAGGATTCCATGGACATTGGGGCTCACTCCATTCCCACTAAAAAGAAGCAGTGAGTGTTTTGTGTGCCCCAAGGACAAAAGCTACTGCCTCCCCTGAGGGACGGTGGGGCTGGCTGTCCTCTCCCCAAGCTGCAAGCGTCCTGTCTCTTCTGTGAGGAGCTTATCCCCTCTGGAGGAAAGTAGCTGACACAACCTCACCTCACCTGCTGGAACATTTCTGCCACACACCACACCCAGTCTGGTAAGCTCTACACACAATGGGTTGAGCTGCCTCCACTACCACTGCTGCAGCTGGGCCAGAGTGGGAGCTGGGAATCTGGGTGCTTTTGTGCCCCTGAAGGACAGAGACCACTGTCCTTTCTGAGAAGAGGAGGTGCAAGTGGCTTGTGTGTCCCACAGTTGCCTGCCTCTGCTATTCTTATCAAGAGAGGCCCATCCCTCCTGTCACAGGCTCACTGTTTATCCACCCTTCTCCTATTTCAGCATTTGCTGGAGCAGGAAAGCACCTTACCTCTCATATCACAGGTAGCACTTGAACTCAGGGAGGCTTGAGAGCAAGTTTGCCAGCTCAGTCTCAGTCTGGTCCCCCAAGGACTCAAGCATGCCATCCATTGGCCTGGGGACTGGGGATTACCTAAGCTAGTCCACCACCACTCACACCTGAACACTTTCCTAGGGGTCTGAGGTCCAACCAACCCAAACTGCCAGCAACACCACAGTGGGTACCTACCTGCATGAGCTGAAACACAGCGTACTTCTACCTCTATACACAGAGCAGCAGAATTTGTGGCAGAGGAGAACAGGTGAACCACAAAGATATCTGTTTTGAGCTGAAGGAAAAGGTTCCAGATGAGAAAGAACCAGCATAATAATTCTGGCAATATGAAAAGTCAGGTTCTATCAACAACCCCAAAGGATCACACTAGCTCTCCAGCAATGGACTCCAACCAAAAAGAAATTTTTAAATGTTGGATATGGAATTCAAAATGTGCATCACAAGTAAGCTCAATGAGAAAGTTGAAAACTCACACAAAGAATAAAAAAAAAAAATTTAGGACATGAGTGAAAAATTCACTAAAGAGATAGATAGTTTAAATAAAAACATAACAGAACTTCTGGAAATGAAAGAATCATTTAAGAAGTACAAAATATAGTGGAAAGTTTTAGCAACAGATTAGACCAAGCAGAAGAAAGAATCTCAGAGCTTGAAAAAAAGGCTTTTGAATTATCCCAGTCAAAAATGAAGAAAAAAGAATCAAGAAGAATGAAAACAGTCTTTGGGAATTATGGGACTATACAAAATGACCAAACATAAGAATTATAGGTATACCTGAGAGAGAAAAAGAAAAAGCGAAAGGCCTGGAAAACCTACTTGAGAGAATAAAATGGAGGAAAATGTCCCTGGTCTTGCTAGGGATTTAGACATCCAGATACAAGAAGGTCAATGAACTCCTGGAAAATTCATTGCAAAAAGGACATCTCCAAGGCACATAGTCATTGGACTGGCCAAATTCAAAGTGAAGGAGAAATTCCCACAAGTTGTGAGATGAAAGCATGAAGTAACTTACAAAGGAAAACCAATCAGACTAACAGCTAACTTCTCAGAGGAGACCTGATAAGCTAGAAGGGAATGTGGTCCTATCTTTAGTATTCTCAAACAGAATAACTAAGCTAAAATTTTTGTATCCTGCAAAACTAAGTTTCTTAAATGAAGGAGAAAAAAAGTCTTTCCCAGACAGCAAACACTAAAGGAATTTGTCACCACTAGACTTGCCCTGCAAGAAGTCCTTAAAAGTGCTCTATCCATTGAACAGAACAATTCATACCCACCAGCATAAAAACAACTGAAAGTAAAAACTCACAGCTCACAGCTCGTATAAAACAGTAACACAAGGGAGAAAAGAAAGCAACTACATAGCAATCAACATGACGACTGGTACAGTATCTCACATAACAATATTAACAATGAATTTAAACAGTCTAAAATGCCCCACTTAAAAGGTGGAATGGCTAAAAAAATACAACCCAAATATCTGCTGTCTTCAAGAAACCCATTTAATGCATAAAGATTCTCACAGACTCAAGGTAAAGGGGTGGAATAAATATTCCACACAAATGGAAACCACAAGCAAGCAGAAGTAGCTACTCTTATATTAGATAAAATAGACTTTAAATTAACAAAGGTAAAAAAAGACAAAGATGGTCATTATATAATGATGAAGGGATTGATTCAACAAGAAGGTATAAAAATCCTATATATGCACCTAACACAGGTGCACCTAGATTCATAAAACAAATACTACTAGACTTAAGGAAAGAAAGAAACAGAAACAGCATAATTCTGGGGACTTCAACACTCCACTGACAGAACTAGACAGATCATTGAGGCAGAAAATAGACAAAGTAACATTGGACTTAAACAGTCCAAGTAGAACAAATGAACCTAATATACATTTACAGAACATTCTACCCCCAAACTGCAGAATATACATTCTTCTTGTTTACACACAGAACATTTTCCAAGATAGATCATATGTCAGGCCACAAAACAAGTCTCAGCAAATTAAAAAAAAATCAAAATCCTACCATTGACCTTCTCAGACCACAGTGGAATAAAACTAGAAATCAATTCCAAGAGGTACTCTCAAAACTACACAAGCACATGAAAATTAAACAACATGCTACTGAATGATCCTTGGGTCAATGATGAAATTAAGATGGAAATAAAAAATTTTTTTGAATCAAATGGCAAAAGTGATACAAGCTACCAAAATACCTAGGATACAGAAAAAGCAGTGCTAAGAGGGAAGTTCATAGCACTAAATGCCTACATCAAAAAGATAGAAAGGTCACAAACAACCTAATGTCACACCTCAAGAAACTAGAAAAAGAAGACCAACAAAACTCAAAGCTAGCAGAAGAAAAGAAATAAATAACAAAGATCAGAGCACAACTAAACAAAATGGAAACCTATATAAATAAATAAATAAGTAATCAATGAAAGAAAAATTTGGTTCTTTGAAATGATAAACAAAAGTGATAGACCACTAGTTAGATTAACCAAGAAGAGAAAAGATTCTAATAAGCTGAATCAGAAATTAAAAAGGAGGCATTACAACTGATACCACAGAAATACAAATTATCATCCAAGACTACTATGAAAACCTCTGTGTACACAAACTAGAAAATCTAGAGGAAATGGATAAATTTTTAGAAACACACAGCCTCCCAAGCTAGAATCAGGAATAAACAGAAATCCTGAACATACCAACAAGTAGTGAGATTGAAACAGGAATAAAATATCTCCCAACAAAAAAAGTCCAAATTCATCCAAAAGATGGATTCACAGCTGAAGTCTATCAGACCTACAAAGAAGAACTGGCATCTATCCTAATGAAAAGGTTCCATAACATCAGGAAGAAGAGAATCCTCCCTAACTCATTCTACAAGGCAAGTATCATCCTCATAACAAAATCAGGAAAAGACACAACAACAAAAAAAGAAAACTACAGACTAATATCCCTTATGAACATGGATGAAAAAATCCTCAATAAAATACTAGCAAACCAAATCCAACAGTATACCAAAAAGATAATTTACCATAATCAAGTGGATTTCATCCCAGGGATGTAAGGATTGTTCAACACATGCAAATCGATAAATGTGATTTTCCACATAAAAAGAATTAAAAACAAAAATCATATAATCATCTCAATAGGTGAAGAAAAAACATTTGATAAAATCCAGCTCCCCTTTATGACAAAAACCCTCAAGAAACTAGGATTACAAGGAATATACCTCAAAATAATAAAAGCCACATATGACAAACCCACTGTCAACATCATACTGAATGGGGAAAAATTAAAAGCATTTCTCCTAAACTGAAACAAGATAAGGGTGCCCACTGTTGCCACTTTTATTCAACATAGTATTGGAAGTCCTAGCCAGAGCAATCAGGCAAGAGAAAGAAATAAAGGGCATACAAATCAGAAAAGAGGAGGTCAAACTATCCCTGTTTGCCAACAATATGGTCTTATATCTAGAAAACCCTAAAGACTATAACAGACTCCTAGAATTGATCAATAAATTCAGTAAAGTCTCAGGTTGTAAAATTAATGTACACAAATCAGTAGAATTTTACACACTAATAACAATCAAGGTGAGGGTCAAATCAAAAACTCAATACAATTTACAATATCTGCAAAGAAAATAAAATACCCAGGAATATGCTTAACCAAGTGAAAATTCTCTACAAAGAGAACTACAAAAAACTGATGAAAGAAATAATAGATGACATAAACAAATGGAAAAACATCCCATGATCATGGATTGGAAGAGTCAATATTAAAATGTCCATACTGCCCAAAGTGATTTACAGATTCAATGCAATTCCCCTGAAAATACCAACATGATTTTTCACAAATCTAGAAAAAACAATCCTAAATTTCATGTGGAGGCACAAAAGCACCTGAACAGCCAAAGAAATCCTAAGCAAAAAGAACAAATCTGTAGGCATCACATTATTGGACTTCAAATTTGGCTATAGTAACCAAAACAGCATGGTACTGGTATAAAGGTAGACACATAGATCAATGGAACAGAATAGAGAACCCAGAAATACAACCATATAGCTACAACCAACAGATTTTTGACAATGCCGACAAGAACATACACTGGGGAAAGGATACCCTATTCAATAAATGGTGCTGGGAAAATTGGATAGCTATGTGCAGAAGAATGAAACTAGATCCCTATCTCTCACCATACACAAAACATAATCCAAGATGGATTAAAGACATCCCTTGACTTAACCCTCTGCTGGGGACCCAATGCCTTTTGCACAAAAGAGGGTAAAATGGTCTAGGGATAGAGAGGAGAAGTTCCTGGTACTGGAACACAAAATATGTAAAGGTTTATAGGGTTATAAAAGTTGGAATGTTTAAACAGGTTTTATGTAAATTAGTTGTGTCTCTTTAACCTAAATGTCTTATGGGAATGAACATTGTATCTGACAGGGGAATGTTTTCCCTATCTAGTACTGTAAAACAGAAGGCATGTAAATCTGCCCTTCAAGCAACATTAATTAGACAAGCTAAAGGGGAACCAGTAAGATTGCCCAAGCCCACAAAGTGGAGAGTAGAAGCTGGTGTGCTGGTAGGAACAAATTCTCCACTTGATATCCCTTTATGGAGTGTTTACAGCAAAAGCCTGTGAGCATCTCCCTGCAATGACTACTGGGTCTGTGGACTAGAGAACTTCCACTTGAGGGGCATTTACTGCCTTGCTACAGAATGATATTAATAACTGAAGTTACCCCTATGACTGAAGGACATAAAATGATCTTGACATCGGAAATACCCGTGCTATCTTGAGTGATGTCAGAGAAATACTCTAAAGGGATAGCAGCGCCCAGAGAAGTTCCATAGTAAAATGAAAATTATTTATACAGGACATGCTACCGGGAGAGTCCAAGGAGGAGATATTCATGAGCAGGGAGCCTCTTTTCCCCTAGGACTGACTCTGGAACTGTGTGAGGAGCTGCTGGATTCCACAGTGCCCAATAGACAGCTCTCACCTGACCAACAAGGGGCGGCTTGATTTGCGGATGGCAGTTCCAAGGTGAATGAACAACGTCCTGTTTGGGAGGCTCTTGCTCTGATTGAAGAAGAGTCAAGAAAACTTTTTTTTTCTTCTTTTAAGCCATTTGTAGCTTACAGCAATTGGGTAAAGTATACTTCTGTGAACAATATTGAAACATTTACCTTTCTCTCTACCTGATTTTGGAAAGTATTCATATCTTTATTTTATGGCAATATAGTTATTTGCATAAGGTCAATAAGAATATGTTTTCTTTTGTAACAGGAAATATAGGAGATGCTGGTTATTTTACCAAGACTTTGACTGGAATTGTTATACTTTCAAATATAACCAGATTGCATCGAGGAATTAAGATTGACTTTATAGCCGATAAAAAGCCCGTTGGAAAGACTGACCTGGTACCTTGTCTGTGCAGTGGTTCCCTTGCAAGGTTCCTGACCTTGTGCTAAGTGAAGAATGTCGCTTTCTGATAGGCCCAGGAACCTCAAGATATTTTGAGACCTTGAGAAGAGAAGGTAATTCATACAGGTATTACATGCATGGTCTGATGGCAAATCCTTGGCTTCTTAGCCTTGAGGCTTTAAAAGTCTAATCTGAAATTCCTTATGAAAGTTCTAGCAAAACCAACATTAAAAGAGCCTATGGGGCCAATCACTATTCTTGGTGTGCTTTATGCAAACAATCAGTCCAAGCATAGTAAGAGTAAAACTTATTTTGTAAATAAATTGGTCTTACTGTGATTTCTCTTTGTTAGACAATGGGGACTGGAGGGAGAAAAACGATGTTCCAGAAGACAACTATAGCATACTTGTTATCAGGTTTTAGTCCTGACCATTGTTTTCGAGTTTTTATTACTTACCTACAATTTAGATTGAATCTTGAATTGTTTCCTGGCTACAACAAGTCTCTAAAGAAGAACCAGGATTTAATTTTCCTCATGATGTTTTTAGTTGGCTCCCTGATGGAATAAGTTTTTTTTGTTCTTTTCATTCTGGCATACAAATTGTCTTTTTGATTGCAATCCCTGTGTGCATCATATTTCTATTATTCAAATTATTAATGTTATATATCTCTTGCTGTTTTACTTCTTCTGAGAAAACCAAAATCATGGTATTCTGAAGCCTAGAGATGATTTGACAAAGCCTAAGACTCTTCCTCATTTGGGATCACATTGGGCTCAATCTGTTTTCCATTGCCAATGCACTGCTGCTAAAGCTATGCCATATCAAGCACTCTCCCCCTAGGCTAGGGACTATTGTGGAATAGTGAGCATGTCAAATTTTAAGAGCTGCTTTTGAGGGGTGTAGTGCAGAAAAATAATCTGTTGCACGGCAAGAGTGGCACCATCCTGAAGTGAAACCATCACGATGACTGATGTTTGACTCCTGCATACCAAGGTGTTCCTGTGGCACAGACAATCCCTCATAAAGAAACAATGCCCAGAGCATCGATAACCCCTAAGAAAGATTTTTATCTAATCTCCCCAGTGGTCACAATTTTGTAAGAAAGTCTGAGGCATGGCCACCTGCACATGTTTTTACCCTAAAATCTTGCTATATAAAAGGATGCTTTTTGGAGGGCAGGTACAGGGATACACCGTCTCTGTGTTCAAAACTCCCTAAGAGATGTTTCTTTCTGAGAAACTGGATTTGTCAGCTTTTTTCTTTGGCCTCAGCTCCCTCAGCCTTTGAGGGTAGGTTTGCATACACCTGCTCACCACAGAGCATCTTTCCATTAAGATCTGGAACAAGTCAAGGACGTCCACGTTCACAACTTTTACTCAATGTGGTACTGGAAGTCCTAGCCAGAGTAATTAGTCAAGAGAAAGAAATAAAGGACATCCAAAGTGGAAAGGAAGAAGTTAAATTATCTTTGTTTGCAGACAACATGATCTTATTTTTGGAAAAACCTAAAGACACTACCGAAAAACTATTAGAACTGATAAGTGAATTCAGTAACATTACTGAACATAAAACATAGTAGCATTTCTGTCTCTCTCTTTTTTCTTTTTTGGTAGAGATGGGTCTCTTTATGTTGCCCAGGCTAGTCTCTAACTCCTAGCCTCGAGTGATCCTCCCACCTAGGTCTCTCAAAATGCTGGGATTACAGGTGTGAGCCACTGCACTCAGCAAAAATTAGTAGTATTTCTATCTGCTAATAGTGATAAATCTGAAAAGAAATCAAGAAAGCAAACCCATTTACAGTAGCTAAAAAAATATCTAGGAATAAATTTAACCAAAGAGATGAAAGATTGCTATAGGGAAAACTATAAAATACTAATAAAAAATATTGAACAGGACACAAAAAAACCAGAAAGCTATTCCATGATCATGAATTGGAAGAATTATTATTCCTAAAATGTCTACACTACCCCAAGTGATCTACATATTCAATGTATCAAATATCAATGACATTCTTCACAGAAATAGAACAAAAACCCAAAAACCCAAAAATTCATATGAAACCTCAAAGGATTCTGAATAGCTAAAGCAATCCTGAGAAAGAAAAGAAAAAAGTTGGAGGCATCACACTATTTGATTTCAAATTACACTATAAAGCTATTATAACCAAAACGTCATGGTACTGGCATAAAAACAGGCATATAGACCACTGGAACAGAAAAGAGAACCCAGAAATAAATCCATGCACTATAGCCAATTCATTTTTGACAAAGACACCTAGAATATACGGTGGGGAAAGGAAAATGTCTTTAATAAATGCTGTTAGATAGAAAGAGTAAGGTCTAATATTTGATAATACAGTAGGAAAATTATAGTTAACAATAATTTATTGGGTTTTTTTCCCAAAATGGCTAGAAGAAGAGAATTGTAATGTTTTCAACACAAAGATAAATGTTTGAGGTTCTGGATATCTCATTTACCCTGATTTGATCATTACACATTGCATAGATGTATCAAAATATTACATGTACCTCCTAAATATGTACAACTATGACTTATCAATAAAAAAATACAGAAAAAGAGAAAACTCCACACTTGCACGTACGTTTAAATTACTCCACATAGTGGACAATTTGAAACAAAAAGTGTATCAAAACACCAAAGTAGTCAATGGTTTCAGGAACTGTGGAGGCAGCTTTTTGTCAGACAAGACTAAGTTGCTGATAGACTTTTTATGGGGTTTCAGCCCTGCACCCAGTGTTCCAATGTATCTGTCTGTGATTATTATTCAACAGCAGGTTACACTTGTATAGAACTTGTTTGACGTTATTGAATAAACTTACAGATACAAAATTTTCAGTTGATGAAAAAGAAACCATGCTCAAAGTTTTTATTGCTATGCTATTTGTGGTGAACGTGCAAATAATTCTCAGCTGATTGGTGTTTGTCCTATATGGTGACAAATATGCAATAATGTAACATTATTTGCTGTCTGGTTTATTTATAATATAAAGTGATATAAAGATCACTTTATTTTATATGTATTATCCATTATTTTTACTAGTTATTCACAAACTGTTTTAAATAATTATTATTATATTTGCATTCAAGATTTTGCAGGTACTTATGCAAAAAATGTATCAAATTAAGCAGGTAGATGGTTCCAATTATATTTCTGTCATTTGAAAAATACTATTTATTATGAAGAATATACTATTTTCATCATCACCCCTGAAACCTCTTTCATTTAAACATATAATACCTGAAAATACCCTTTAGATCACTTAAAATAATAAATATTCTATATTTCCTGTTTGTCATTTTCTCCTTGGAATTACAAGATTTTGTTGATTTTCTTTCCCTAGCTGCTTCATAGTTTTGGATGCTAACACAAAGGGTACTTTGAAAACTTTTTATACCCCCTTTTTTATTGTTATATAGAAATGTAATGGACTTTTGCCTGATTTCATATCTGCTAAATTCCAATTCAAATAATTTGCCTATAGATTAGTATAAGTTTTCTATATATAATATCATATAATCTATGATAATTACAGATTTGTTACTCTTTTTTTATTCTTATGATTTAATTTTTATTCTTACTGTGCTGGTTTTGACCTCAGCACAATGTTGAATAGAATTGGACAATTCGGTCTTCCTCCTGACCTTAGGAGGGAACATGTTTAATATTTCCCCATAAAGTATGATGTGTGTCATAGAATTTTTATCTCATAGTTGTTTACCTTGTTGATACTCTGAGCTGTAAGGGTCTGCAGTGCCTCATAAGTGGGAGAGAAGGTTGGGCGAATAGCTACAGCCCAGGATTGAGTAGTGATGGGAACTTCATTAGGTCAGGAAGAACAGGAAAGCTGGGCATTGGGGTATGAAGATCAGTGGAAGAGTTAAAAAGTGGTAGGAAGGAAAGCAGGCAAACTGAGGCAGGGGCAGGGAATGCTGGACCACTCTCATCAATCCCAAGACAGTTTTTGCAGGAAACCCCAATGCCTGGATAGAAGTTCTCCATCTGTGCAGAGGATACAGGGACAGTGTGGCTAGCACAAAGGGCCATTCCTTACTTCCACCCAACTCAGACTGTGAACCTGTCCTATTTATATTTTCTTACACCAAATGTGAAGTAAAATAGTCATTGAACTTTCTTTGGGGTTGTCAGACTGGCTTTCCTGGCAGAGAGTGGGAGGTGGATGACCACACACCCCTAACTGCAAATAACTGAGCATACCTCTCCATGGGCAACAGGGCTGCAGAGATCAAAGAACCATCCTAACCATTGTGAGTGAAGGAGACTAGTACACGCTGTTCATTTTCTTTATACTTATTTTGTTTTAGAGTTTTAAAATATGTTCTTGTTTTAATTTTCTTTGTAAAGTGTTAAAACATTTCAGACCAGGCAAAAATCCCCTTTTGGTGTGTCCTATCCCTGTCCCTCTCCCCAGGAGCTCACACTAGTTCTCAGAGGAAACCACAATTATCAGTTTGTTGTATCTCCTTCCAGGTACGTTTCCGTGAATTAGTACTGAAAACACACAGTGTTCTTGTTCTTGTCATAGTGTGTGTGTTTAATACTGAGTCTATCACATTTAAGTATCATTTTCCCTCTCTACCTTCTGGAGTGTCGATTCTTCAAAAGATATATTCAGGGACAATGCTGCAAGAACTACAGTGAAATACTTTTCTCTGGAAATGTCCGTCAGGGATGATAATGAACATGGAGGTGGAAGATGCTAATGCCATAGAAACTCAGGACTGAGAAACTTGAAAATGGCTTAATTTATAGTGGGAACTGTATGGAAGATAAAAGAAAAACATCTGCCCTGAATTTCCTCCAGTCTTGCCTAATGCCCACAGGGCACCCACACATCTTAGCAACAAGGAACACAAGTGAGGGTTCTGGTTGGCACCAAAATGGCTATTAATTGCTTCCTCTCCTTAAGATCAAATCTGAATGGAGAGGCTAAATGAGTTTCCTTTAAGCATGAAAAGGCTCTTGTTCAACTGCGATAGGACTGCTGCAAAGATGAGGGATGAATATGAGGTGTGTGTTTTAAGGACTCTGCTTCCAATTATTCTCACCCCTTTATTGTTGATAAGCAACGCCTGTATCAGAAGGATCAGGGACTGAATTCTCTTCAGAAATTCATTATATTCATCAGCCACTTTTTAACCTTTGCCTGTGAATGATTTTTGCAGTGCACTCATAGTGGACGATTTTTAAATTCAAAAGGTGAATGAAATGGCATTGTCAAAGTGCTAATGTCTATGGTGATGAGAACACTAGTGCCTGGAAATTGAGTTCTTCAAGGGAGGGATATCATGGGAAGAGTTAGAAAGAATCGTGTCTTGATTTCCAATATATTAATTTATTCAAAGAGCTTCATCTGCTTATATATAGGAATCATAGAATGTTAGATTTAAAAAGACATTAGAATTAATCCAGTTATTGAAATAAATTTTATAAATGTCTGAGAGAGGCAGAACGAACCACATGGACAGTCCAAGGTCATACAGCTGGTTAGTGGAACAGACCAGAAAAACCCAGTCTTCCTGAATTATGGCAGTACAATGGGCTCTCTCTGCAGTGTGCTGCCTCCTTAATTTGGCCATGCCTTGACCCACATATTAATTGAAGAATTTCCATGGAATGAAGCTTTTTAGAGATGGTGGAGGGCTGTGGTAGAGGAAGGGGCATTAGCTATGGCATTAGACACCTGAATTTGAATTCTGAATTTGCCACCTACTATATGATTTTAGGTAAATTCCTTTACTGGCCTAGCCTTCGTTTAACTATCTGAAGTACTTATCTTGCAGGGTTCTTGGGAAAGCTAAATACAAAACTCCAGGAAAGTGCCAACACATGGCCCCACACATTGTAGGCTCTTGAAAAGTTCCTGTATTCTCTGCTTAAAAAGATGTCAAAAAAGAGGAAATAAAGAAACAGAACAAAATCAATCAAAAACCAGAAATACAGTCATGCATTGCATAATGACATTTCAGTCAATGATGGACCTCATACTCGATGGTGGTTCCATAAGATTATAATACTGTATTTTTACTGTACCTTTTCTATGTTTAGATATACAAATACTTCCCGTTGTGTTACAATTGCCTACAGTATTCAGTACAGTAACATGCCGTACAGGTTTGTAGCCTAAGAACAATAGGCTATACTATACAGCCTAGGTGTGCAGCAGGCTTGTGTAAGTACCTGCTTTGACGTTCACACAACGACAAAATTGCTTAATAGCTTTTCTCAGAACGTATCCCTGTCGTTAAGTGATGTGTGACTGTGACTCTTACTGGAAATAATTCTAATCTTAGGCTGTCTATATTTTTCCCTTTTTTCTTCTTTTCCTAATTAATCTATTAATTTAAGTAACAGGCTATAACCCCAGTTTCACATAATCTGCGAAGTGATCTGGGGACCTTTGGTTTGCCAGGAAAGGCTGCTAGGGGTCTAACGTTACACAATAACCCAAGAAATGAAGAAAGCTCTAGAACTTGTGGTTGGGCCCTGAATCCCTTAGATTCAGGCACTCAGCAGCAGAGAAGGAAAAAGGCTCCTCTGATTTCTCAGGAACTGCCCCCAGTGTGCAGAAAACTCACTTTGAAAATGCAGAAAAAAGTTATTATGTTTTACCCAAGGGTGACTGCAGGGAGGCATGATTTTTGGTGTGCTGCTTGATGAGGTCATCAAAATGTCCCTTGATGAACCTGCTCATGCAGGTTCAACAAGCATTTTTAAGCCTGCCCTCTACTAGCTGTTGGAGAGTCAAGGATAAACAAGCCATGATGTCTCATTTTTGTAGAAAATGGTCTTAATCCTTGAAAGAAGGGGTATGAGAAACCAAGATAGAAAATCAATATGAAACAAAGTAGCAGAAACAAAGACATACACCTTCATCCCTACTCCTCTGACCCTGGTTGAAATGAGGAGGAAACGTTTTCAATGAGAAGGGGCCATGGCTACCAGAACTAGCCTCACTGTGGGTGGGACCAGATGATGAAAAGGACCCGGAGCACTTACTGTGAACTTTCTCCTGAAGAAAGTGGCAGGATCTCATGGGAATTAATTAGAGAGCAGCTCAGACCTTCTGAAAAGGAGAGAGGGCCCAGGCCATGAGCTATGGGGAGAATGTGTAGCTCAGATTGGAGGCTGGAAGCCACATGTCAGGTGAAGGTAGCAGCAGCAGAGGCCTTTTTACAGATGTAACGACCTTCTCTCCAAGTAATGATGGCAGAATCTAGAAGGGAGCTTAAGAAATTCCAGGGGGCTGGGGAGGGAAGCGTTGGTGCACTGATTCCCTGGCAGATGAACAGCAGATGGCAGCAACAAGGGATTTTTGCAGACTCTGGGTTTCTCCTTTGCCGTTGCACAGCCACGAATGGAGTTAACAGAAAGCCCAGAATGAAGGTTAGGTAGAACTGAGGTGCTGCCCAGCCACAGTATGGGGTGCAAAGGGGCCATGAGCAGGTACAGTTGCACTGGGAAGGGTCTTGCCCTACTGGCTCTGGCAAGCATCAGTGCACACTAAGAAGAAGCACAGAGGTTGCTGGGGTGAGGGTGGTAACCAGCAGGGGGTGCCTATGACCACCCCTCTGGGAAAGCCTCCCTCTGGTTTTAGGAGAATTTTCAAAAGCATCCTCTAGTTTGCTAGAAATAACTGTGGAGCTTTTGAATAGAGTCTTCATACACTTGCATCAAGTGCTCTATGCCTTCTAACCTGGGGTCCAGATAGTGTCCTGGGGATTGGAACCTGGCAAATATGGATGAGAATACCATAGAAAGGAAATGAAGGCAGGGTGGACAGAATTAGCAGACATCGTCATGGTGCTGATGACAATGAATAGAAACAAAAACCTGGTCAGAATTTGGGAAAGCGTTAGCTAAGAGACCCAGAATCTGCCTCTACATGAGGGTCATGAAGCTATGAAAATTTATTAGCAGTTTATTCATCAGAAGTAGTAACTGATAACAAACTGACGGGACAATGTTCCCGGGAAGTCTGTATGCCATTGCGGGGAGGGAAAGCTATGTTTGAACAGTGTAGGGAGGTAAGATGTGAGATTTTGTGGGTCTCTGCCCTCAGAGTCAGAAGGACAACAGTTTAACATTGACATCCACAGGGAAGGTAGGAGGGGTGGAAAGCCCCAAGCACCTTCAGGGAAAGCTTGAATGCCTCCCGCCTGGGACCACACTCTCCTTCTCTAACTGGAGCTCTCCTGTTGGCAGCCATGGCTGTGGTGAGCTCTTTAAGCCCTACCCGCTGAACTCTCCTAGCCTGAGCTGGAGCGCGCCCACTCTACTGCTCCTTGTGGATGGGGGCTGGCTCTTGGTGCAAACCCTGAAGATCTCCTAGGGGTCAGGGTCGAGTCTGTGTCCTCTTTCCTCCCGACCCCCCCTCGCCCATTGCCTTGCTGTCCCCTTAGCCCTGGCTCCTCCAAGCACATGGATGTGAGTGGGTTCTTCCATGTTTCTTTCACTATCGCCCAGGCAGGCTCTTCCTTCCCACACCGTGGACTGGCCAACCCTTCCCTCAATCTGATCCTACCTGTGCTCTATGTAGCAGAAGTAATGGACATTCCTGACTCGTGGTTTAAGGATGTTAAGGATGTGTTTACCTTTGTACATCTAGACAGGTCTTGCCTCCCTTTGCTCTAGATAGGGAGTTGTCAAATATATAGGCACATGGTAGGAGAGAAAGCCCAGTGTATACTTGTATTTGGAAAGCACCAATTGTAAAAAACAAACAACTGCCTTTGCAGAGAGCAACATATTGGGAAAAATGATAATTATATTCTGCTAGTTCTAGCTTTTTCTGTCTCTGTCATTCTGTACTTCTCTCTCACTTTGTGCTTTGCTATTGTTTCTTATTTGCTTTTTGACTTTCCACCATTTTAGTTGCCATTTTGGTTCTGTTTTTTTTGGTTCCTTTTTCTGTTTGAACTATTGTTCTTTTTTATGTGTAATTACAGCGTAAGCCGGAAGTCCAGATAACGTTAAGCTAGAAAGCTCCTGTTAAAATGCATTTGTATCACAAAAAGGAAATGAGCACATTTGTATGATAAATTAAAATGTGTTATCTTTCAGGAATAGTGAACATGAAGGTTAGGCAATGTGAAGATTCAATGACATTTTCCCAAGTTCAAGGATTGCATTTGGGAACTATATTTCCCCTGGGTTAGAGGCTGGTGTTAAGTAGGCAGAGAACTGGAAGCTGATAAAGGAATTACTAATACTGCCATTTGTTTTACAAATTTCAATTAAAGGATTTAATACAATGGCTAAACTATAAATTACATTTAGTAAAGCTACAAGACTGCCATTTCCCTTAATCTAATATTCCTGCTGAATGGCAGGAGGTGTTAATCCCTGAGGCATTTGGTGGTCTCAAACTCAAACTAAATCCCTAGTATTTATGATTCCTGGTTAAACAAGAAATACTGTGCATTAGACTGCAGAGTGGAATAAAGTAATATTATCATTTTTTTCTTTAGAGCCCAGAGTTTAATATGATCCCATTGCACTTGAAACATTCAACAGATCTCATAATGAATCAAATGTTGGGATAAACCATGTCAATTTCTCTTTCATTTGCTTGATGATTGCAAATGAAGAATGATTTCATTTTGTTAGGCTTCCAAGACAATAAAAAAAAACTTAAGGAAAATGAGCATTAGGACACAAATATATATTTAATGTTACCAAATTATAAAAGCTTAAAAAATCAGAGAATTTATAGGAAAAATTCCATGATATTTCCAATCAGGCGAAGACAGCTTATCTTGTTCAACCACAGGGTTTAACATAATTTCTCTAGTTATTTATATTTTTCATTCACACTCTATTAAAGGGCCAACTGCAAGTTAATTTGTGTATGTACATATGTACTATATATATAAAATATGCATGTACATGTAATATGTAATTACATAATATATTAATATTATATATATTTTTTCTCCATGTTTATTTAGTCTGATTTTTTCATTTGAATTGTCCTCATTGAGATCAGTCACAGGAAGAGGTAAAGGTTTTTTTTTTTTAAATTTCAGAGTATTTTGGGGGTAGAAACACTTTGGTTACATAAATTGCCTTTGCATTGCCTGACAAGAGGGCCCATCCCCCAGACCGCGTGCACCGCATCCGTTAGGTGTGGATTGACCCATCCCCATGCAACAACCGATAATACTTCTCTACCTAAAATTCTTCCACAGATGCTCTTAGGATCACGTTCCTTTTAGCTGCTTTGTGGCCTTGGAAGTTTGGTCACTTTCTATGCCCTAGCCCCTTATTCTTTCTGCTCTAACCACATTGACCTTTTTAAAATTTTGCCCAAGTATCTACCTCCTTTCTGCTCTCAGGAACTCTGCACGTTCCGTGACCTGTGCCTGGGTTGCTGCCTCACCCCACCCAGTCCCTTGACCTAGTTTGCTCCTGCTCAGCATCCAGCTTTTCAGGGAAGCCTCTCCTTTCCCAAGGACTAGGTTAGGGCTCCCTGCTATGCGCTCTCACAGGACCCCTCTTGCTCACTACCATTGCAGTTAGTTACTAACTTCTCTACTTATTTCTTTAATGTCTGTCTCTGTCCTTGGATGAGTATTTCTACGAGGGTAGGGGCCATTATCTGTCTTGTTTACAAGCATGTTGCATGACACGTGATTTATAAAAACCAGTTAATTGCATGTATAAATGGACAAGGCAGAGACCTGGTGTTCTGGGTCAAATTGTGTCCCCTCAAAAGATATGTAGAAGTCTTTAACCCACGGTACCTGAGAATGTGACTTTACTTGGAAATGGGTCTTTGCAGATGTAATCAGGTTAAGGTGAGGTCATTAGGGTAGGCCCTAATCCAATATGACTGTTGTCCTCATAAGAAGAGGAAACCATTACATGATGACAGAGACACGTGTGAGGAGAGGCAGAGACTAGAACGATACTTCTATAAGCCAAAAACACCATGGGTTAATGACCACCAGAAGCTAGAAAGAGGGCAAGAAGGATTCGACATAGAGCCTTAGAGGGAGCATGGCCCTTCTGACATCTTGATTTCAGACTTCTAGCCTCTAGAACTGTGAGAGAATAAAGTATTGCTGTTTAAAGCCACCCAGTTTATAATACTTTGTTAGGCCAGCCCTAGAAAATGAATTCCTCTGATCACTGGAGCTGGTGCCAAAGGTTATGACAGAACCAGCAGCAAATGGCACTGACTTCTAGAGTGAAAGACAGTGGTGCCCAAGGCCAAATTTGCTCTTAGAACCTAGAATTAGATTGATATGGTAGGTGATGCATGAAGTAATTAAGCTGAGAAGAGAGGAGAGTTTCAGGGGTTTGGTTTGATAAAGCCTGAGAAAGGGCACCCATGAGAAAAGCGAATAGTTAATATTTAGTGGTAATTATATGTATCAACATTATCTACACTTACCTGCATGATATTATCTATCCCTGAAAATAACTCATAAGTTAGATTCTACTATCCACATTTTATAGATGAAAAAACTGAGAAACAGTGAGGTTAAGAAATGGCAGAGCCTTGATTTGAACCCAGGCAAGCAAGAAGGACAGATAGTAGGGAAAGTCATCCCCAGAAAATGCCAGTTTGTATATAGTTATTCAGTTCCCAAAAGTATTTATTAGGAATCTATATGGGTTAAGCTGTTTCACAGGCTGCTGCTGTACACTGAGACCCAGCTTATTTCAAAGCTGTTATTGAGGTATAGGTATATGCTTTCCATTTTTAAATTTGTTTTTGACAATACTGTCAATCAGTCTGTGTGTTTTGTAACCCCTTAGGCAATGTGGTGTGATATTGTCATTATATTCAAAATTTTGGTTTTATATCCACCTCATTAAAACCCAGAGGTACTTATGACATTCTAGTGCCAATTCCTTCCTCTCCTACATGTTCCTATTCTTCTGCTTCCAAAGTAGGTCAACCTACTGGTCTCAGGCTCAGAGAAGGAGGATGCAGAGGCATCGAAAGCTAGAAGGAATCTTGATGGGGAAAGAGATCATTAATTCTCCCTGCAGAGAGAGTTGCATCTCTCCAAGATGAAATCTATTCTTGGAATTCCCAAGAGAAAGAGATTCCGTTGAGTCTCAGAGTGTAGAGAAGGTGAGACACTGGAAACAGTGCAAGGCGGTCAGTCAGCAAGTCTCAACCTCAACCGCAAGTCTCCCACTTTGGAGCCATCACCCCAACTTGCTGAGCCTCCCTTTCCTCATCTGTGAATTGAAACTAAGAGTAGCTTACTCGCTGTCGGAGTTTTTGTGAGACAAAAGTGAAAACATGTAGAGGAAGGTATGTCTTCATTCAGGGCAAGTCCACTAAAAAAGCTCCACCAGGAGGGAGTGTCTTTTCTTTCATTTTAGGAATATTTTTATGATTGTGTCCCAGGGGTCTTTACCTTTTGCTTTTCTAGCTTTAGAAACATCCTCAATCATCTGTACTGCTCTTTTGGATCCTTTTCAGGTTTTTACTTGCTGGATAGCAGGCAGAGGCTCAACCTGCACAAAACATCCATGCCCCCTGCTGTGCATGCCAGATAAGTCATACATGTATGTACACATTGCAATGCTCTTTAGGGGGGACTTTACATGCTTTTTATTCTACTGGGGTTTACTAGAGCCATAGGTTAATTTTGGTAGTTTGGGATATGTCAGCAATTTTCACAGCTCATTTTTCCTTCTCCAGATATATTTCTTAGACTTTCCTTTTCCTTTTAGCTTGATTTTGGCAATCTCTTTGTTCTTGTTAAGATAATCTTAAATACTAATGGTATTATCCCAAAACATAGACAGTCCTCTAAAAACTCTGTGATGTTTGCCCCTACAAAAAATGTTCATTATTAAAATCACAAGTAATGTCACCATGGATCCCAAGCAGTGACCTCTGAAAGCTCTGTCCAGCATTTTATAGGAATGTCAACACATGAGTAATAAGGGCTGATGGTGGTAACAATAAAATTAAAGACAATTCATCGAGATCACACTATGTGCCAGGAACTGGGTTGAGTTCTTTCTATGTTACCATAGGCATGCTCAAAGGGTTTTATTATCCTTACTCAGCACACTTCCTTTATGAAAGCTGAGGATTTCATAAATTAAGTAAGTTGAAGAGAACAATTAAAGTAATTTAGGTTTAGGGACTTAAAAGCCCATGCTTTATCTTCTGCCCTTGACTGCCTCCTAAGGATATTACAAACCATTAAGGACCGAACAGACCTGGTTTTGGAATCTGCATGCATATAGGTTCAGGGCATCAGAATATGGTAGAATCTCCTTCTTGATATCTCTAAAAATCTGCTTCTTTGCCCTTTACAATCACTGATACATCCATCTGTTCACAATAAATTTCTTAATCACCTCTGGTGATGTGATTCTGACTCCTTAAGTATTTTGTCCCTGCCACGCATAGGGAATGCAAATTGTTAAAGCATCTGCTCACCCCCTTCCTCCCGGTAAACTCCAAGGCAGAGAATTCACTGGAGGGTTTTTAGCAATGTCTGCCTTTTCTGGCGGCGAGGAAAGTTTGCCGTCTGTCCGTGGTCATGGAGAATCCTTCACTGACCTCTTGCATTTAATTTTCTGGACCGAATGCTCCCACCCTTACCTGTCCCATTTACTCTTGTGACTTTTGGCCTCCCCTTACACAGATGGTTAAGAAATTGTAATTCCTCCAGGAAGGATGAAGGCTGTGTTTTTCAGCATGGTGGAGAATATATTCCACTATAATATGACTTTGGTTTTCTAAAGGGCAGTTTTGTTATTTGTGCTTATTGTAATATTGCATTTCTTTGAATTTGCTTATCATAATAGGGCATGGACCATACAAAGTCCAGTCTACAAAAGTATAGGTAAGAATATCTCCCTGGTCACTCCCTCCACCTTCCTGGAAGCTCAGCATTTTTGTATGAATAGATAAATTAGAAAAATTTAATTGTATTTTCAGCTAAGGGATTGGCTTTTTATAATGGCTGACTTTTACTCTGAAGAATAGAATTTAGGTGAATGTGCCTTACACCTTATTATCTGCTCTGCAAATGCATGCTTTCCCTCTTCTTAGAAAAGCTCCCAAGATGATCCTGCTCAGTTGCATGTACTTTCTTCTAAATACATGGATTTTGTTAACAGCACCCTGTCCCTTTAGATACATAAAGTATGATCCAAAGATGGCCAATATACAAAATCCTCTGAGATTTTCTGACATGCACTAATGGAAAAGTTTCCTGAACAGTAAAAATCAGCACAATTGACACGTGCAAATGTGGCCCTTGACGACTCTCTGCTTTTAGTCTCTTCAGGTATTTCAGCCTAGTGATATTTCCATTATTCAGCAGCTAGGACAGGTGGTCTTATCCACTTTCTCTCTCCGGTCTAGCATCTGTTGCTCTCTTCTTCGTTTTCAATTCTATGAATTTCCTCCTCCATATTATTAAGTGTCCAGATGGATACTGAATTCCTTCCTCACACCTGGCTTCCTGAGCAAGCAATGAGTTTTTGATTTTTCACTGGGCATAAGCCATCTCTCCTGGCCTGCTTTTTGTAACACACGATACTTTTTCCCTCCCTGGTTTTAATGGTTTCATTAAGGGTCTCAGAATTGGTGGCTCTTGAATATCATTTACCCAAGTACCATCAAGGTTTCAGTGGAGAAGAAACTGAGAGAAATAGAAAAACACAGTCCCATATTTTTATTCATCTTCAGCCAACCTTATCATGCTGCCTTTTCAAGGGTGGCTTTATAATTAATATGGGTGTCAAAGAGGCTAGCGTATCACTAGCTGCCCAAGCAAACCACCTAAATGCTTTTATACTGTTAATAAGACATAAATGTGGCTAATAGCAGCATTTTCATATTACATTAATGAAACAATTTCTAAATGTGGTATGAATCTTACCCAATTAGTCACTTTTAAAATGCCCTCAGACCTGTTTTCAAAGAGAATTTGATGCACTGAAAAGGGATTCAGGAGTCAGAGACCCCAAATTACTCAATTTCCCAGGATGCTCAAGACCCTCTTGTTCTGGGAAACTTGATAGAGCATAAAAGTTCTCAAGTATTTTTACCCCAGTAGAACCGTACCTCGGACTCCTTACATCACCCTTCCATTCCATCCATGAGCTAGAAAAACAACAAATACCACTAAGCTGGACCTTTTATAAAGCTCGAGGTACTCATAATCCCTGACACTTTTCTCATGGTGTAGCATAGCATAAATTCTGAGAAACAGCCAGTACATGGTGTCAAATATGGACAGGGTTAGCTGGAGCCTAGAGGTTCTTATGGCTCCCAGCGACCCCCAAGCTCTTTAGCTAGAAGAACCACACACCCATCAGCCACTTGCCTTTCTTCCTGTATTTTCCAGCTTCCTTCCTCCTTTCTCTGCTCTCCTTGTGCCTTTGGGTTAGTTTGTTTCTTCCTTTCTCTGTACCAGTTTTCTTTTTTGTGGACCTCAAACATTGGGAGTGGAGGTAATCATATTCCTCAGTTTATGATTTGTTAGGATGAATTGTCTTGTCTCACCTTTTTCTCCTTCATTGCCCATATTTATATTAATTTCTTTACCTTTTATAGGCACCCACCACAGAGTATTTAATACAGGTACTTGGATACATATCAGTAAAAAGTGAAGTTTTATTTGGCAAATGTGTCTTTTGAATTTATATAAATGGTATCATGTTACAGACCTTACATTGTTTCATTTATTTACTCAACCGTATTTTTAAAAAGATTTGATAATGTTGTTATTTGTAAATCTTAGCCTCTTCTGACTGCTACATTCCATCATCTATCAAATATCTACACTACATTTTAGTTATTCATTATTCTAGTGATGGCAACAATGTTGCTTCTAATTTTAGTACCGTAAACAATATTTTAATGAACATGATTATACATGCCTCCTCATATTCCCATGTGAGAGTTTCTCCAGTGGGGAGTAAGATGGTAAGGTTGTAGGGTACGAATATTTTTAATTTCAGCAAGTTTGGCCATTTTGTTCTCAAAAATGTCTTCTTTCTAAGAGACATCTGCATGCTCTTGTTTATTGCAACACTATTCACAATAGCCAAAATATGAAATCAACTTGTGTCCATTGAAGATGAATAGATGAAGAAAATTTGGTATATATACACAGTGGAATAATAGTCAGCCATAAAAAATGAAATTCTGTCATTCACAGCAACATGGGTGAGGACATTGGATTAAGTGAAATAAGTTAGGCACAGAAAAATAAATACCGCATGTTCTCACTCATATGTGAGAGCCATAAAAGTTGAGCACATAGAAGTTGAGAGTAGAATTGCAGTTATCAGAGGCTGGGAAGGGTAGAGGGCAGGGGAGGATATGGGGATTTTGGTTAATGAATACAAAATTACAGCTAGATAGGAGGAATAAGTTCTAGTGTTCTATAGCACTGCTTAGTTAGTAATTTATTGCATATTTTCAAATAGCTAGAAGACAGGAATGTTCCCAAAACAAAGAAATGATAAATGTTTGAGGTGATGGTTATGCTAATTACCCTGATTTGATCATTACACATTGTATATATGTATTGAAATATCACTCTGTATCCATTAATATGTGCAATTACTACATGTCAACTAAAAACAAAAAAATAAAAAAGTCGTCTTCAGCAAAAGTGCTTAAAGGTTCTGATTTATCCACATTCTTGCTATTGCTTGGCTTTATCTGAGTATTAGCTCAAAGTCCAGAATCTCATAATCTAAGTCAGGTCTAGATGAGCATGAGGCTCCTTGGATAAAGTTCTTAAGAACAACTCCCAGGTACAATTCTTCTTGATCTGTGAAATTAAAGAGACAAGCTATTCATCCCCTACATACCTGACAATCTGGATGACACAAGCATAGGGTAGCCTCTGTAGACATTCCTGTTCAAAAAGGGGTGAAACAGGAGGCACAAAGAGTCAATGGAAGCAAGACGGATGACTAGAGATGCCTGGTTCTGTTCCCCCCACAAGAAAGAACCAAAGCAATGAATAAACACCTAATATTTGACTGGAGTGTCAAAGGGACAGTGCTGGAGTGCAGCAGGGAAGTGGAGAGGAACCTGTAGTGAATGAAGGCCCAGAAGGGCAGCATGAAGGCAAGTGGCTTCTGCAGCCCTGTCTCCCCTGCCCAGATCTGGTCAGCCTCGAGTCAGGAGGGACTTCTCCTTGCAGAGAAAAGGTACGCAGAAAAACCCCACCAGCCCCCATTGCCACCACAAACACCTACAGTCCTTACTACAGGAGAATCTCACAGTCCTTGCAAGCCCTGAAGCCAGTTTGGAGAGCAGCCAGGAATTCACACAGCTGCACTGCTTTGGTTAGGAGCACAAGGTATGCACTTTCCATCCCCCATCCAACTCCGTGGGCCAAGCTGCTGCAGCAGAGCACCATCTTGAGACCAGAGTATCCTCTGGAGTGTGCCTTGCTCTGGGGGCCAGCAGCCATTGCACCTCTCTAGCACTGGGGATCCACTGCCATTCCAGCAAGCCCACATGGGTGGCTGAACACCACAAGCCCAGCTGAGTGGAACCTGGGCCTAAGATCACCTGTGACTCTGGTCATGCACAGCAAGGAAACCAATCTCTACCACCTGAAGTTCCAGCCATAGTAATAGTCTGGCAGTCCTGCCCAGGGTGAACACACCCTTGAGTCACCCAAAATACTTTACATCCTCCCGGGAATGGGAAAGGTCCCTGAGAAACAGCCTCATGGCACGTTCCCCCCACATATACATGCCTGTGGCCTGTCCAAAGGTCCCATGTCCACAATAAGGGCCTAAGACCTTGTGGGAAACCCCTGGAAGACATGTCTTCAGGCTGGCTGAGTAGCTGTGTCCTCATGTCCTGGGCCTGAAAAACAGCCCCACGGGCTGCTCCTGGAAGACATACTCCCAGGCTGGCTGAGCAGCCTTGTGCCCATGTCCTGGGACAGAGAAATAGCTCTGTGGTTCACACCCACTAGAACTGTATCCAGGCCAGCTGGGAGGCCATGTGTCTGTGTCCTAGGTCTGAGAAACATTCCTGTAAGCTATTCTTGGCAGGCAGAACCCCAGGCCAGCTGAGCAGTGATGTCTGCATGTAGGGCTTGAGGAACAATCCTACAGTCCAAACCTGGCAGGCATGCCCTCAGCCAGAGTAACAGTCCTGCAGCCCCTAAACCCAGAGAGCCAGACCCCAAGTTGGCTGACCCACCATGTGTATGCTCTTGCCACTGACTTGAGAAACAACTTGACAAGCCTACCTCTGGAAAAACCAAATCACTCCAAATCACTACCATCACAAACTCTCTCAGCGTAGGCCACTGAAACACTTGCAAACATCACCAGCATGGACTATAGCTAAAAAAAATATTGAAACTACACTACTGCATCCACCTAGGACCCAAGACCCCCACCAAACTGACACCCTAAGACCGATCAATACAAATAAGGCTTTCCCTACAAAACCTACTCCATAAAATTTGAAGAGGTGACTATTCCACCAGATACATAGAAATCAATGTAGGAACATCACAAACATGAAAAATCAAGTAAATATGACATCACCAAAGGAACATAATACTTCTCCAGTAACAGACCCTAATCATAAGGAAATATATGAAATGTCAGAAAGAAAGTCAAAATAATAATCTTAAGGAAACTGAATAGATACAATAGAATGCAGACAGAAAATGCAATGAATTAGAAAAAACAATTCATGATTTAAATGAGAAATTGAACAAAGAAATAGATATCATTTATAAAAACAAACAGAATTGCTAGAGCTTAGGAATTCAATGAATGAAATAAAAAATACAATAGAGAGCTGCAACAACAGACTAGACCAAGCAGAAGAAAGAATTTCTGAACTTGAAGATGGTCTTTTGAGATAACACAGATAAAAAACAAACAAACAAAGAATAATAAAGAATAAAGAAAGCCTACAGGTTTTAGGGAAAGCCATTAAGCAAACAAATATTCATATTATTGGCATTCCAGAAAGAGAAGAGAAGAGAAAGGAAAAGGTGAGGAAACCATATTTAATGAAATAATAGCAAAAAAGTTCCTAAGTCTTGGGAGAGAAATGGACATCCAGATCCAGGAACCTCAAAAACCCCAAATAGAGTCAACATAAACAGGTACTCTCCAAGGCACATTATAGTCAAATGGGCAAAAGTCAAAGAAAAAGAAAGAATTCTAAAAACAGCAAGAGAAAAGCATCAAGTCAAATATAAAGGAATCTCAATTAAATCAAAATTCTGGCCTCAGCAGAAACCTCACAGGCCAGGAAAAAATGGAATAATATAATCAAAGTATTGAAAGAAAAAAAACCCTGACACCAGCAAAGCTATACTTCAGAAATGAGGGAAAAATTATTTCACAGACAACCAAAAAATAAGAAAATTCCCCAACACTAGATTGGCCGTACAAGAAATGCTCAAGGGAGTCTTACATCTGGAAGTGGAAAGATGATAACCAAGAACATGTGAAACTGTAAAACTCACTGTTAGAGCTGATACACAAAGTAGAAAGAGAAAGAAATCAAACATTATTACTACAGAAAACCACTCAACCACAAAAATAAACAATAAGAGAGGAGTAAGGAACAAAGGAGATGTATATACATATATGAAACAAAGGAGATATATATGAAACCAATCAATAAAATGACAGGAGTAAGTTCTCACTTAGCAATAATAACCTTGAATGTAAACAAAATAAATTACTCATTTAAAAGCTACAGACTGAATGAATGGATTAGAAAAGAAGACCCAACTAAATGCTTTCTACAAGAAACTCAGCTTACCTGTAAAGCCACACGTAGACTGAAAGTGAAGGGATGGAAAAAGATATTCCATGCAAGCAGAAACAAAAGCAAGCAGGAGTAGCTATACCTAGATAAAACAGATTTCAAGTCAAAAGCTGTACAAAGAGACAAAAAAGGGACATTGTATAATAATAATAAAGGGATCAATTCAGCAAGAGAATATAACAATTGTAAATATATACACACCCAACACTGGAACATCAAGGTACATACAACAAATATTATTAGATCTAAAGGGAGAGATATACCCCAATACAATATTAATTGGGACTTCAACATCCACTCTTAGCATTAGACAGATCTTCTAGATAGAAAACCAACAAAGAAACATTGAATTTAAACTGCACCAAAGACCAAATGGACCTAATAGACATATATAGAACATTTCATCCAACAGCTACAGAGTACACATTCTTTCCATCAGCACATGGAAATTATCCAGAATTAACCGTATGTTAGCACACAAAACAAGTATCAAAAAATTTTAAAAAGTCAAAATCATACCAAGTATCTTATCTGACCACAATGGAACAAAACTAGAAATCAATAGTGAGAAATATCTGAAACTATATAAATACATGGAAATTAAACAACATGCTCCTGGATGACCAATGGGTGAAGGAAAAAATTAAGAATGAAATTTAAAAATCCCTTGAATGAAATAAAAATAGAAACACAACATACCTATGAGAAACAGCAAAGGCAGTCCTAAGAGGCAAGGTTATAGTAAAAAATACCTACATCAAAAAACTAGAAAAACTGCAAATAAACAACCTAATGACAAACCTCAAGGGACTAGAAAAGCAAGAACAAACAAAAATCCATGATTAGATGAAGAAATAATAAAGATCAGAGCAGAAATAAACACAATTGAGACTAAAAAAATACAGAAGATCAACAAAATGTAAAATTGGTTCTTTGAAAAGATAAACAAAATCAACAAGATTTTGTAAGAAGAAAAGAGGGAAGACCCAAATAAAAACAGAGATGAAAAAGTATACATCATGACAGATACCACAGAAACAGAAAGGATTATTAGAGGCTACTATAAACAACTATAGGCCAATAAATTTGAAAAACCTCCAGGAAATGGATAAATTCCTGGACACAGAAAACTGACCAAGACTAAACAAAGAAGAAATAAAAAACCTGAACAGATTAATAACAAGTAATGAGATTGAATCAGTAATAAAAAGTCTCCTAACAAAGAAAAGTCTAGGACCAGATGACTTCATCACTGAATTCTATTGAACCTTTGAAGAAGAATCAATACCAATTCTTCTAAAACTGTTCCAAAAAATTGAAGCAGAGGGAATTCTTCCTAACTCATCCTATCAGGCCAGCATAACTCTGATACCAAAACCAGATAAGGAGACAACAAAAAAAGAAATCTATAAGTAAATATCTCTGATAAACATAGATACAAAAATACTCAACAAAATACTAGCAAACCAATCCAAAAACACATTAAAAAGATAATAAACCATGATCAAGTGGGATTTATCTCAAGAATGCAAGCACGGTTCAACATATGCAAATAAATCAATGCGATACATCACATCAAAAAAATGAAGGACAATAACCGTATGATCATTTCAATAGGTGCAGAAGAAGCATTTGATAAACTTCAACATCCATTCATGGTAAAAATGCTCAATAAATTAGATATAGAAGGAAAATACCTCAATACAATAAAGGCCATATATAACAAACCCATAGCTAACATCATACTGAATGGGGAAAAACAGAAAGCTTTTCCTCTAGGAATTAGAACAAGACAAGGACACCCACTGTCACAACTCTTATTCAATATAGTACTGGGAGTTCTATCCGGAGAAATTAGGCAAGAGAAAGAAATAAAGGACATTCTAATTAGAAAGGAGGAAGTCAAATTATCCCTGTTTGCAGATGATGTAATCTTATATGTAGAAAAACCTAAAGACTCTACCAAAACACTCTTAGAACTGATAAAAAATACAGTAAATTTATAGTGTGAAAAATCAAAAGACAAAAATCAGTAGTGTTTCTATACATAAACAATGATCCTTGCTGAAAAAGAATTCAAGAAGGCAATCCCATTTATAATAGCTACAAAAAAATGGCTAGGAATAACTTTAACCCAGGTGGTGAAAGACTTCCACAAAGAAAACTACAAAACACTGATGAAAGAAATTGAAGAGGATACAAACAAATGGAAAGACATCCCATGTTCATGGATTGGAAGAATTAATATTGTTAAAATGACATACTACATAAAACAATTTACAGAGTTAATTCACTCTCTTACCAACATATCAATGAATTTCTTCATAGAAATAGAAAAAAAAATCTTAAAATTTGTGTGAAACCAACAAAAGACACTGAATAGCCAAAGCAATCTTGAACAAAAAGAACACAGCTGGAGGCATCACACTACCAGACTTCAAAATATACTATAAAGCTGTAGTAACCAAAATAGCATGGTACTGGCATAAAAAAAGACACATAGACCAATAGAACAGAATAGAGAACCCAGAAATTAATCCATGTATCTACAATCAACTTATTTTTGACAAAGGTGCCAACAATATACATTGGTGGAAAGGACAATGTGTTCAATAAATGGTGCTGAGAAAACTGGATATCCATATGCAGATGAATGCAACTAGACCTCTACCTTTCACCCTATATGTAAAAATAAAAAATGGATCAAAGACCTAAATGTAAGATCTGATACTATAAAACTGCTAGAAGAAATGCTTCAGGAGCTTAGTCTGGGAAAAGATTTTATGAATGAGACCAAAAGCATAGGTAACAAAAGCAAAAATTTTGAAAATGGGATTATATCAAACTAAAAATCTTTTTCACAGCAAAGAAAACAATCAGCAAGAAAAGACAACCTACAAAATGGGAGACGATATTTGCAAACTGTTCTTCTGACAGGGGATTAATATCCAGAATATACAAGGAACTCAACATTTCAACAGAAAAAAAAAATTCCCATTAAACATGGGCAAATGATCTGAACAGACATTTCTCAAAAGAAGATATACAAATGGCCAAGAAATACATGAAAAAATGCTCAACATTACAAATAATCAAGAAAACCAAAATCAAAATCACAATGAAGTATTACCTCACCCCAGTTAGGATGGCTAATTTAAAATAAGACAAAAAATAACAAATGCTGGTTAGGATGCAGAGAAAAAGGATCTCTTATATATTGTTGGTGGGAATGTAAATTAGTATAGCCACTTGGATAACAGTATGGTGGTTCCACAAAAACCTACAAGTAGAACTACCATATGATCTTGTAATCCCACTACTGGGCATTTATCAGAAGGAAAGGAAATCAGTATTTTAAAGAGACTGCTGCACTCCCATGTTTATTGCAGTAGTATTCACAAGAGCCAAAATATGAAATCAACTTAAGTGTCTCCCAACAGATGAACGGATAAAGAAGATGTGGTATAGGCACACAAGAGAAAGAAATTAGACAAGAGAAGGAAATAAAGGACATTCTAATTAGAAAGAAGGAAGTCAAATTATCCCTGTTTGCAGATGAGTGAAATACTATTCACCCATAAAAGATAATAAAATTCTGTCATTTACAGCAACATGGATATAACTGGAGGACATTAAGTGAAGTAAGCCAGAAACAGAAAGTTAAACACCGCATATCCTTACACATACATGGAAGCTAAAAAAAAAGGTCAATCTCATAGAAGTAAAAATTGGAACAGAGAATACTAAAGGCTGGGAAGAGTAGGGGAAATGGGGGCATAGGGAATAATTTGCTAAAGGATGCAAAATTACAGCTATATAGGAGGAATAAATTGCAGTGTTCTATACCACTGTAAGCTGCCTATCATTAATAATATATAATTTCAGATAGGTACGAGGATATCGAACGTTCCCAACACAAAGAAATGATAAATGTTTGAGATGACGGATATGCTCCTTAGCCTGATCTGATCACTATACATTATATGTATTGAAGCATCACTATGTACCTCATAAATATGTACAATTGTGATATGTCAATTAAAAAATAAAATAAAGGTGAAAAAGAGTCAATGGAACACAGCAATTATAAAATTGAGCTGGACAAATGTTGGAAACTCAGTCCTACTTCTGCCCAGGAGTTATTCTCCACGGCTCCTGGTTATACTCTCTGGGCTCTTGGTTCTGCTCTTGAAGTCATCCTCTCTCATTTTTATGAAAGGTAGCCTGTGTTGGCAGCTGAGTAGTTTTCTTAGTCTGCCTCTCGTTTGTAGGTTTTGGGAGTCCTAAGATTTCTTTTCATTTTGTACTTTCTCTGTTCCCTTCATTCCAAGCTGGTGATATTTCTGTATATATAATTCTTTAAAAACTTTTATGGGTCTTCTCTGCATCTTTTTGGAGTTCACTCCATTAGACAAAAGCACACTTTACAAATTTCTTCAAGATGATCTCTTTTCCACTTTGGGTTTCCAATGAGGGACAACACTCCTATTCTTCTTAGAAGCTCTATTGTTTGATTTAAAGGATGTGAGAGTCACACTCTTAAAACCTTAAGAAGGCTTTTTTTTTTTAAAAAAAACAACTAACTCAATGATACTGAGGCACCACCTTCGATTTGTATGAGATCCAAATGATTTTATGCTCACATCTTCAGCTTCCTTATAATCCATGCTTTCTTGAGAATGTCCTGGATTTGATCTTTGCTCAGAGCTGTTTCTTGATATTATTTGCCATCTGAAGAGGCTGGAAATCTTCAAAACTCACAAGTTTTGATTCTTTTTGTATGACATTTCTTTCTTTAGAGAATCACTCTCTTCTTGGATTTTACTATAAATAGCACTTACGCAGCATTTCCACCAGTTTGGCTGGAAATCTCCTTAGCTAGATCATCCAGGTCACATTACTTCCGGTGACCATTGCTAAACTTCCTGCCAGCACATAGCAAAGATATCCTTTTCTCCAGTTTCCAATAAGATTTTCCTCATTTTCTTTTAAGCCCTCGCTGACAACATCCTTAAAGTGTAAAATTCTAAAGTCTGATCAAGGCAATTTAGACTTTCACTAATCCTCTCTTTAGAAAGCCCTTTACCCATCCAGTTTCTACCCACTTTTTCTCCCACATTTTAGGTTTTTTTTAATGGAATATCCCACTTTTGGTACCAAATTGTAATAGTTTTTAATTGCTGCATAAAAATTATCCTAAAACTTAGTAGGTTAAAACAACAGACATTATCTTGCATTCTCAGGTCAGGAACCTGGGAATTGCTTATCTGAGTGACTGCCTCAGAGTCTCTCACAAGGTTGCAGATAAGCTGCTGGTCAGAGCTGCAATCATCCCAGGGCGTAACAGCATGGAAAATCTGATTCTGAGCTCACTCACATAATTGTTGGCAGGCCTCAGTTCTTCACTGACTGCTGGCTGGAGGCTTAAATTCCTCGAGATGCAGACTTCCCCACGGGGTTGCTCACAGTATAGCAGTCTGCTTTCCACAGAGCAAGAAGAGAGACAGGGAGAGAAGGAAGAGGATGCACCCCAGATGTAAGTCACAGTCTTCTATAACCCAACCTTGGAAGTGATACACTGTCACTTCTGCCATATGCTACGGGTTACATAGACCAACCATGATACGATGTGGGAGAGGACTGTGCAATCCTGTGGTTGTCCAGGATTGTGCATTGGGGAGTATAGCTACAACGACTCCATCTTTTCAACGCTGTTATTAAACAATCCATTGTTTCCTTCTTGATTTTTAGTTATCATCCCCAGCATATAGAAAATTCTTATATAGATAATTCTTGGCTTTTTCTGCTCCATCTGTCTCTTTTTATACCTGTGATCTTTCAGAAGGTCACATTTTGTGACCTTTTGGTATGTCTTATCTGAAAGGACATGAAGAATGTAAATGGTTAAAAAGCAAGTCTGTAGTCCTGTCTTTCCCAAAGGGATTTTCCTGGGAAGAAAGAACATGGGCAATTTAGTAAAATCCCATTATAAATATGCTAATGACAGACTTCCTGATAAAAAACTAATAATAGTATTTGCTAGTGGGGGAGTTCAGCAGGATATCTGGTTGTCCAGGATTGTTCATGGTAAGCAAGCCTGGGATCTATGGATTCATGAGGCATAGCTCTCTGGAAACTGTCGCATAAACTGTTTAACTCTCCTATTCTATTAGACGAACAAATATTTTTGGCCACCTTGGCCAACAGCAATCAAATTTAGAGGTTTGCTCTGATTTGGTTTGTCTCTTTTCTCTAAGAATACATCATAGGTGGGTTATCTTCCATAGGAGACACATAGTATCTTTCTATCTTTTTGTCATATTAAAAGCCATTGACAATCAATGCTTAGATTAATTCCTTAGAAGTTGCAAAATGGCGGAATCCTAGCATTTCTTCATTTATTAGTTAGAATACTTCTATAAAGGGAGACGTCCCTTCATCTACTATTTGGTAATCCATTGGTATAGTTCTTTTAGAAAAGGCAGGATAAATGCTTTAGTTTTTCCCTTATTGATTAGTTTTCAGATGATGAATTGGTTTGCTATCATTCTTCAGTGTTGACCTATTATGGTATTATTATAAAATCATGGATTTAAACGTGTTGTATGTATTGTAATACATTGTAGTTATTGTTCATATTGATGTTGAAACTGTGCGATGTTTGGTAAATGGGAACCTCATTATGGTGGCTCTTGAATCCTTTAGATATGATTCTATTATAATATTTTTTGATAGCTTCCTTATTATCAGGTATGACAAGATGTTCTAGACTTATTTTGCACATTTCTGCTCCAGACTGGAAATCATCTATCTCTTGAGGATTCCTGGTTTCCTTTAGAGGGAATGGATGTTTAAAACCCAAAATTTGAATGCTAAGCTTATTACTATTACTGGGTTTCTCCACAGTCTTGACAACAAAGTTCATTGTCAATTTTCTGAGAAATTTTTTTTAAAAAAATGGTGTCTCAACATAATTTTGTGTTTTTATTAATATGAGCAAGATTGAGCATCATTTCATTTTTCTTTTTTTGTGAATAGTTTGTTCATTTCACTAGCCCATTTAAAAATAACATTGTTAGACTTTTTCTTTTCTATTTTTAGAAGCTTTTTATCCCAGGAGTTCTCGAAGTATGATCTAGGGAACCCTAGGGTTCCCCAATACTATTTCAAGGGATGTGTGCCGTAAAAAATATTTTCATGATAATACTAAGATAGTGTTTGCCTTTTCACTGTCATTATCTCATGAGTGTTCAGTGGAATTTTCCACAGGCTACATGACATGATATTGCAACAGATTGCATGCAGAAATAGCTATTTTTTATTAAGCCAGACATTTTTAAAACCTGCAAAAATGTAAGGCAATAATAATCTTGCCCCTAACTTTTTAATTTCAATTTTTATGTAATTAATCAACCTCTTTTTTGAGTCCTATAGGACATCAGACTTCTTGCCAGTAACACTAGATGCAAGAAGATAATGAAGAAATGCTTTCAACTGCTGAGAAAAAAAATTGAATTAGTGTCATACATCCTGTTAAACTATTGGGGTGAGTGAGAAAAGATATCTTTTGGACTGTCAAGCCCTCAAGAAGTTTAGTATGCAAAGGTTCTCCTGAAAGCCACTTAGATTGGGGCAGGGGCAGTGGGAAGGGTCATACCATGCCCTGTCTTTGCTAAATTTGAAGCAAGCAGAAGAATGCATAGGGTGTAGGTGAGTGGAGGTGGTCTAGGGGCACGAACGTCTCTCTCTCATCTGAACATCTCTCAGAGCAGTGGGATCTGCTTAGTGTTTTTGACATGGTTGTTGGTAGTCATATTTTGCTGTTGACCTATACTTATATTAAGTTTTTTTTTCTTTCTAAGATATCCTATAAATGATCTATTGCTTATTCTTTCCTTAAGCAGATTTGGCGGGGGGACACGGGGTCCTAACTAGATGATTTTATTTTTGAGCTTTGCATATTTAATCTTATAGATATCTAGGGAAAGTCAGTTTGGCCATTACCAGGACTCAGACATGCCCAGAGGACTAGTGTCCCCTCTCCGTTAAGGTATGTCATACAGGAATGAGTGGGGATCCTGGCGGCTTTTGTGTCCCAGTTACATAATGTAGCTCATATTCTAATTCCATACTACAAACTCCAGAGCTGCTTCCTTAAGCTATAAGAAGAACTGTGCAGGGAGGTTATTGCTGTGAAAATATTGGATTGTTTCTGAAAACCTGCTTTTCCAAGACCTGCTCCCTATGTGGTTAGCTTTATTCTTATGGAAAATAGCAATTACACATTAAAGATTTTCAGCAGTCCCAATGTGAAGATGCACACTGTAGCAGCATCGTGGAAAATGCAAAGAGTCATCAGTTACTGTAGTAATCAAACAACCTTGGGAACCCAAGTAGAAGCACTTCAGGATGAGTTCCACAGCTTTCACTTCTTGTCATTTCTTTCCCCATGGTTTAGGAGAAAACAAACTAATCTGTACACCAGTCTGTCATCTTCATTACCTAGGAGATAAACCAACTCTCTAAGGATTTCTTTCCATCCAGCCACCAGTCTTGCCCTGCATTTTAATTTGCACTTGTATTACTCATTTGGTTGTTATTTATAAAGTGGCAGAGATTAGGTTTCAGAGTAAGGTTGAATTTGGTGCTAGAGTTCATAACTACTTTTCGAAAATAAAGTTTCTTTAATAAGCCCAAATAAAGGGGATTGCTCCTGGGAGGATGCTGACTTGGTCTTAGGATCTAACATTCTTTTTGCATAATTCCTGATTGTGGTCATTACCTTCCAATCTTTGGCTACTGGTGCTCCATGAAGCCAGAGGCATCACTTTGGAGGGACAGTTACAAATGATTAAATGGTAAACAAGTATTTCTAGAGCTCTCTGTTTTTATTAAAGTAGAAGGAGTTATGAAATCTAGCTTGCCGGTTTAGAGGAGAAGGACCTTGGTCAAGTCAACCAGCAAGATTTTGTTTTTGGGTTTGTGCCACCCAATGTTGCCCAAACTAAAGGATAGATTTGTAAACCAGACCTTGATGTATTATTAATAATTTACAGTGGGGGATTCTCTTTTACAGATTCTATATAACAAGCCCATTGTCCTGAGCATTGTTTTCTGAAATGTATCTCCACGTAGGGAAGGAGTCAGTAGTTGGAGCCTGGTGAACTGGATTCCAGGTAAAGGGATTGGGCTACTATTGCAGGATACAGGTAAGGCACAGAAGTGTCTTCTTCCAATGTCAGGGATTCTATGTATGCTCTTTCATAGCAATGCAGAAGAAGCACCCAACTGCACTTACATTTAGCTCTTCTCTATTTCGTCTTCACTTCTGCATAGATTCCACAATTATTTTGTGACCCCAAAGAATGTTTTTCAGCTTTTCGTCTGTAACACCACACTTATGTCCTTCTAGGTTTATATCCTTACAGATTGAAAATCTATAGTTAAGTGCTCAGACAAGGAGATCTTGTTGAACTATTGCAACACATGCTATCTGTGGGCTTTGGGTCCATTATCATAGCCTAAATCTTAATTTCTACATCTATAAATGGGTATCATATTAGTAACTATCTTATCTCATGGGGCTATAATGGGATTGAAAGAAATGGTTCCTGTGAATTTCTGTGTGTGGTAGGCAGCCTCCATAATGGCCCCAATGAGCCTCACTTCTTGGTATTCATGTCCTTACATAGTCCTCTCTCATACTCAATAGTGCTGATAGGTGTAAACTCTAGGATATTGTAGATATGAAAGGTATGACTTCTGAAGCTAGATCATAAAAGACATTGTGTCTTCCATCTTGCTTTCTTGACCACTTGCTCAGGAGGAGGGCAGAAGACATTAAACAGCCCTTAAGAAGCCCATGTGTGGGAACCAGCATCTCCAGCCAAGAGCCACGTGGAGTGCACCGTCTTGGAAATGAAGCCACCAGCCTAGTCAAGCCCTCAGATGAGAAAATCCCTGGCCAATAGCTAACTGCAACCTCATGAGACACCCTGAGCTGGAACTACATAGCTGAGCCACTCTTGAATTTCTGATCCACAGAAACCATGAGGTAATAACTGCTTGTTGTTTTAAGCTGAAAATCCTTGGGGTAATTTGTTATGTGGCAACAGCTAACTCATACAGTATAAGGGTACTTAATAAATCTAGAAGTTACTATTGCAGTCTAGTCAATTAGGTTGGATTTTAGTTTTTTCTGGTCTTGTTTTGATGTGGGAGAAGTGCCAAGGTAGTCAGGGACACCTGTTAAACCATTTTAGTGTGGGCCATTTCTCTAAGTGAGAATTTGTCTTTCAGTATGCAGTGGTGATTTTCATTAGCTTCACTTATGATACTTTAATATAGTTATTTGAATACTAGCTACACCATTTACTTATGCCAGACAAATTGGATTGGCAGTTTTTGGAGCAAAAACAATTTTTAGGATGAATGCAGAAGAAGGCAGAAGTAGAGTATTTAATGCAAAGTGTAGGTGAGCCCTTTGTCTGAGGTCTGTTTTCCAAAAGGGGTCATGATTTTGAGACTGGTATATAGGAAATTGAAATAAACTAAAATAATGAAGAGCCCTAAGATTTATATTCCGATTAGTAATTAAACTTATTAATATATGGGAAATTGGCTTATCCCTGAAATAAAAGTAGGTTGCAACATTGAGTGAATGGGCAGAGAATTTTTCCTACAAATAAGTAAAAGGAAGTACTTATACTATCTTGAGTGTATATATACCTTGGGAGACTGTAGCATAGAGGAAACTAGCCCTTGGGATGTCTTCTAGCTATAACTTTATGTTCTCCCAGTCTGATACTCAGGGACACTCCTACGTAAGATGCTGCAGTAGTAGCATAGTGCACAATGTTGGTACCCCAGGATAAATGGCAGGAAAATTAGGTTCAAATTTTAACCCCGTTTCTTATCAACTGTGTAGGTTTGAGGAAATTAAACTCTGTATGAGCTTTCTTATAGGAAAATGCAGTAGAAATTACCTCAAAATCCTTGTCATATTATTTGTCACATAAATAATATGATATATATGTCTGTGTGTTTACTGCAGGGCCTAGCATGGAAACATAGTAAAAACTGAATCTTAATGAAGAGGGAAGGTTGAATTTGCTGAGGGGAGCAACCTTGTGCACGTGTTTGCCTACTGAGTGAAAGATATTTTGTTGGATTCTTTATTATGGAATGTGCAGTTCATGTGAAGAAAGTTTCCCGGACTCCCTTGTGCTGTCTGTGGTTTTGTGGAGTTTAGGTTATACCTCCATTATAGCACCTGTTGTCCTGCATAGCAATAATATCTTTATGGGCCTCTGATCCCCAGTAGGTTCCAAAGTTTTCTCTGGGAAAGAATATGTCGTATTATTATTTTTTAAAAATTCTCAAGACTTAACACATAGTAGGTTCTTAATTATTTGATGAAGGAATGAATGTCACAGATTTTTAAACAGCACTTATTCTTGAAATCACTGCTATGAATTTTCTCCAGTCCAGAGAGCATGCAGCAATTGTCAATTTTAAAAATGTTAAAAAGACAAAAAGAAATGTACAGTAGGTAAAAAAATATGTGAATGTTTTTACAGAAACATGTCACTGTACTTACTGATCTTGAACTGAGTCAAAGTATGTGGGGTTTAATCAATGTACATGAATAAGCCTTTTATAAAAGCCTCAAAAGACTTGTGCATGCATGAACTGCCATAAGGATTTTTAAATGGATGTTCAGATTGCCCAGGGAAAGGAACTTTCCCCGATAATTAACCTGTGCTCTGGATTTGTTGGCATAAACACTTTTGTAGCAGTTAATGTATATGAGATTTTTTTGGACTGGGCATGGGTATACAGAGGGTAGAAGAGAAGGCCCTGGCTCATGGTGACGTACATTTATAATAGACATGGAGAGTCAAGTGGAGGGAAATAGGCCCCCCTGCAACCTACATAACTCAGGGCTTGGTAATGACATATGGACTATCTTCACTGCTTAAATAGAAATGTTAGGAAAGGTCAGATAATCATTTAGTTCATTTAAAAAAGTAAATTACATCAACAACAAAACCTTTTGCTTTGCATAAGTAACTGAAAAGGGTCGAGGTTAAAATAGTAATTAAACTATGCATTATATCCTTAGTGAATAATAAAGTGGCATTGCTTTCAGCATTATTACTGAAGAAGCAAGTAGGCCTGGTAGTACAGATGTTGTAGCCAGGCCCCTTAAGATTTTAGCACCCCAGCATTTTTAGCAATGCAAATTCTGACTAGGCCTTTGTTTGCTTGCACCTGATAACTGTGCTTCCTGCCCTACACCCCTTGTTCGCACAGGAATCATTAACTGCCGCTGTACTGTTTCTTTGTCCAACAGGAAGAGACAACTCCAGGGTCACAAGAAAAATTTATGAGTTTGTTTTGCAGAAGGAATGAATGCCTTTGAGGAATTTAGCTGTGGACATTCAGAACTCTGGTTGCTCAAGATGTTATCTGAGACTGAAGAAACATAGACTTCACCCTTGGTTCCCTGAAACCATGCCGTCCCACCCCCCCTTACTTCCAGCTGCATAAAACCTCCCTGCTTCATCACTTTGGCAAGATGGATCTGAGAAATCTTGCTCTCCCGTCGTCTTCTTTGGCTAAATTGAATAAACCTTTCTCTATCTCCAAGCACTGGTGTCGGAGTGTTTGGCTTCAGCTGCGCATCAGGTACGTAAGCCTGAATTTGGAAGTTCAACAACGTCAGCAAACTGAAGGGAACTCAGAAAGTATATTTGACTGTTCAGTCCCCTGGTGTAATGATATATATATTGATTTTCGTCCATGGCTCCTGGCTTATAAGTCCCATAGTCCTTGTTATTAATATAATGTTGGGGCACTTTAGGCCTTAGGAGGTAGAATCTCTCTCTCTGAACTTCTGTCCTCCTTTCACCTGCTCAAGGCAGGACTCTAACCTGACTGTGGGCCAAAGGACGCTCATTCCAGAGAAGGCCCTGTCCCATACCCTGGAGGAAGGAATGCTGCACAGAGAGGCCTGGGAGAGTCTGAACAGACAGGCCTCACTGGGTGTAGGTCATGTGCTTTTTGTCCAGTCACATTTCTACATGGTTATCAATCACGCCTATGTCATGAAGCCTCCATAAAATCCCAAGAGGATGGGGTTCGGAGAGCTTCCAGACAGCTGAACACGAGGAAATTCCTGGGTGGTGGTGCCCCTGCCCCCATACCTCAGCCTACACATCTCTTCATCTGTATCCATTGTAATATCCTTTATAATAAACTAGTAAACATGTTTTCCTGAGGTCTGTGAGCCACTCCAGCAAATTAATTGAACCCAAAGAGGGGGTCACAGGAACCCCAGTTGGAAGCCGGTCAGTCAGAAGTTCCAGAGGCCTGGACTTAGGACTGGTGGAAAGGAGGGGTCAGTCTTGGGTACTGAGCCCTCAACCCATGGGACCTGACACTATTTCTGGGTAGTGTCAGAATGGAATTAGAGGATGCCCAGCTGGTATCCGCTGCTTGGTGTGTGGGGAGCAATCCCATATTTGGTCACAGAAATCTTCTTCTGTGTTGATTGTTGTAGGGTTTAGAGGAAAGCTTGGTTTGAAGAGTATTTTCCAAAAGCAAGTCCCTTCTCCCAAATTGTTCTTAAAAAAACACTAGTCCTTCAAAATGTTCTCCAAAATTATCTTTCAGGTTCAAAGCAGTTTGGAGAATATTTAATGCTAAACTGTCTTTTTCGAGAGATACAATGGATCTTTCTCTAATGTCTAATGGATTTAAAAAAAATAATTATGAAAGCAATACAGGCTCACAGGGGGCCAGACAAAAAAACACCAATAAACTCAAAGCAGAGCATTCTGAAGATGCCTTTAGAAGACTTTAATTTCTTCCTAATTGCCAAATTCCACTCCAGAATAGAAAACAGCTGGGAATACCTGCACCAGATTCTTTATATTCCACACGCAGAACCAAATATAATAGTTTGGCTAATAGCACAGACTTTGGAGTCAGTAGGCCTAGAACATCCTGGTTCTTCCACTTGCTATTAGACTTTAGCTAAAAGATACTAAACTTCTCTGTAACACAGTTTCCTTATTAGCAAAATTGGGAAAATAACAATACCAACTTTATGGAGTATTGTGAGAATTCAATGAAGTAATACAGGCAAAGTTTTTTAACTTAACATATTATGGACCTATTTCTGTGATGGTACATACAGATTTATCTTACTATTTTTGAAAGCTGTGAAAAATTTACTTTTGTAACAAGTAACAGCTTGGTGATTTTTAAAATATAATTTAGAGTGGAATAGGTCTTTAAAAGCATGGCATGAAACTTGGAAAGCCTAAAAGAATGATTGCTGCCTTTGACTACATGTAGATTAACATGTATGAACAAGAACAAACCTCACTAACAATGTTAGAAGACATATGGCAAAATAGGAATATATTGTTATTTATAGAAAAAGACCCAATTTCTTTAAAACACAGAACTTTTCCAAATAAACAGATTGACCCGATGGAAAAACAAGCAAAGACTTAAGTACTGTACACCCAAATTGCCAATTTTCAAATGAGGACCATGGGACATTATCTTTTTCCCATAAAATTGGCAAGTATTAGAAGGATGTTAGTTAACATACAGGGTTACTGAGTATGTATAAGAAAATGGGAATATTAATTCACTATTTGTGGAGGTAAGCTGGTATAATTTTTGTTGGAAAGCAAAATGTGAATTTGAATTAAAATTTTAAAAAGATCATGCCATTTGAATCAAGAATTCCACTTTTAAAACTTTCCTGATCTACTGATATGCTTTTGCACATGCACAAAGATTTGTCTGTAAGCATGTTGCAGTGTTTTTTGTACCTGCAAAGAACTGGACATAAAATATACACAAGGCTCTGAAAAGTTTTGCAGTAAAGAAACCTTTTAAACTTTTTATTTTAACCAGAATTTACTAAACTTTGGTCTCTGAATCCGGTTTTTAAGAGTAATAACTTGTTATTATATAATCCATAGGAGTAGAATTCTGTAAAACACACTGTAGAAAATGCTGCTCTTGAAAAAAAATTTTTTTCAACTGTTACCTGGAACTGTGGCTTTAAGAATTATTGGAAGGAGAGTACTCAAAGACCAAGAAACTCGGCCTTGAGGCAGGCTCTCTTGGAATCTTTGTTTCTGGAGGACTTTCTACTCAGGGAGAAGAGAAGGAAAATTCCTACCTCCCAATGTCCTGGTAAATGGGTTACTTTAAAATTTACATGAAAAAAGGACTTCCCTAGAGGGCGTAGAAAGTAGCAAAACCACGCCTCTCACCCTAACAAAGGGGAAAGGTCACATCATCTACAAGGTCCTAATTTTTCTTGAGCCCCTCAGGGAGCAGAGGTCCCCAGGCAACCAGCTGCATGGAATTTCCAAAGACTGACCAAGAAAGACCGACACACAAACGTTCAGTTTTGACAGTGCATGGTAGGAGGAGGAGACCAGCACAGAACTGGATAAGAAGAAAATAGCTAAAACAAATACCCAGTCTTAAGGGCCGAGTGTGGACCATTGTGGCCTTTTAGAAACCTTGGGTGCTCCAGACCCAGAGAGAGACAGAGAGAGAGAGGTGGCCCTTGGAGGAGCTGGGCCTGCCATCTGCCAGAGACTGCCCTCCCCTCCCAGGAGGCAAGAGCCAGAAGCTGCTGGTGGAGGGAGGAAGCACTTCTGCTCCCAGCACCCAGGCCAGAATCCATTGCTTTGGGGGGAGGAGGGAGCCAGAGTTGCCTACAGCTGAGGGGCCAACGGGAAACTCTCTCCTGCCCAGGGGCAGCAGGAGAGGGGCAGGAACCCCGAGAAAGGCTCACCTGCCAGACACCCAGGTGCCCTAGGTCTGTCCAAGGTCAGAGGCTGCCTCTGGGGAGACACCCTCTTTCCCAGCAGCAGGGCAGCATCAGGTGGCCAGCGTGGGCAGGGACAGGGAGGAGACACCCGGCCTGTGGTGCAGGCTGAAGGCTGAGGGAGAGGCAGGAGCACTGAGAAAAACCTCCAACCCCCAAGGCCGACCCTAAGCACCAGGCAGCAGCTGCCCACACTCCGAGGAATTCGGATCTGTGCAGCACTGAAGGTAATCTAGACCCCGAACCTCAACTCCGCTCACCTACTCAGCAGTCTGCTCATCCCTACCTCCCACCCCTCACAGACTGGACACAACTATGAAAAGAAATGGTGAACTTTGAAGATAGGCCAATAGAAATGATCCACACTGAAACCCCGTGAGAAACAAGAGTAGAGAAAGGCAAGGGGCTCTCCCTCAATGTTGGCTTGGGATCTAAGCATTTAAGATGATGTTATGAAATTATATTCTAGGTAAATAATTGTACCTTGGCATTGTCTCCTGATTTCTTGGAGCTGTTAACACATTGAAGGACGGCATCTGATGACCATCTGGTACATGGTGTTCCTAACACATGATGAGAGGAACAGTAAATTCCCAATATGGCAATGACATTGAAGTTCCTTAAAAACAAAACAGAACCCAGCACAGTGATTGCACATAAAGAGTTTGGGAACTTTTACCTCTAATCTCTGCTGTGACTGAAGCCCTCGTGAAGGGAAGGCTGGTTTTTCCACCTAATGTGACTCTATTTGTATAATTTCCCTTTGGATTTTTATTATTCAGACAAATCTACCCTATACAAAGGATATGCTTACATTTTTTTGGACAGTCATTTTTCTTTATAAGACTGTTTATTTCAGAATCTACAATCATTTCTGCCTTTGTTTCCCCTTAGCAGGGGGCAAGAAATTACTCATTTTCTGAGTGATGAAACTAAAGCGGAAGGAGGTTGTGAATATTTTATGTTAAAGAGACAGGAAAAAATAATCCCCTAATGTGTTGTCTTTGACTGAACTATAAGGCTGCTCGATTTTTTTATCTTAGCAACTTATCATTTTTCCCTGGGTCAATGACTACGTGCGGAAAACAGTAAGTCTATATTCACCCAAGGAAAAGATCTGATCTGAATACCAGAATACCATTGGTACGTGTAGAGGTATGGGTCTCCTGTTTATAGCTGATATTTCCACATTGAGATGAAACAGCTGCCAATTCCAAACTGCAGCCCTCCAGCAAAGCCCCATGGCATTATAAAAATGCATATACTCCTGGCACTTTCCAGCTGTCAGCCTCACCACTCACCTTTCTTCTTGCATTTCATTATAGATATTTTGACCAGGATTTTATAATGTGGAGCAGGAGAGAAATTCACCCGTTCCCTGTCATAAAACATCATCTCGATTGAGAAGACAGAGGGAAATCAGAGTGGAAATTTGGTGTCTGGAGAATATGATTTTGCCTGGAGAGAATCCACGCCTGTCATTTCTGCAGGCAGTGTGGTTTACTGGTTAGGTTTAGTGAGCTGGACAGGCCTGGGTTTGACTGCTGGCTCCCCTGTTTACCAGCGATAAGACCTTGAGCACGTTATTTGGTAACAATGGGCCTCAGTTTCTCATATTTGAAACGGGTAATATATGCATCTCATTTAGTCATGGGGAGGGTTATATGAGGTGTTATATGTGTATCTTTTGGCACAATACTTGGGTCAAGTATTTTTTTTTCTTTTTTCTTTCTTTTCTTTTTTTTCCGAGGCAGAGTCTCGCTGTCACCTGGGCTAGAATGCAGTGGCATCGTCATAGCTCACTGCAACTTGAACTCTTGGGCTCAAGTGATCCTCCTGTCTCAGCCTCCCAAGTAGCTGGGACTACAGGCTTGTGCCACCACACCTGGATAATTTTTATGTTTTTTTGTAGAGATGGGGTCTTGTTCTTGCTCAGGCTAGTGGATCAAGCCTTTATCTGGTATCAAAGTAAGTAACTGAATTGATGGTGTGGCTTAAACATTAGGCATGTCCATTATGTTATGAACAGTATTTTTCAAGGGGGTGGGATAGACCCAACTGCAGGGGGGAGGATGAGAGCCAGCATGGCTGGGGAGCCTGGCGGCAGGAGGTGGTTATGTGGTTGTCCATCAGTCATGGAGAAGTCTGGTAGGAGAAGGCAGAGCCAAGACAGAGACTAGTGTTTGGGAACACGTGAGTGCTGTCTGGAAATCATGGTAAGAGTAAAACAGTGTATTCTAGTCTTGACGGGAAAGACTACACAGGAAGCTACACTACAAGGGACTATGTCACCCCCTCCCAGGGGCCCTCCTTATGTAATTGGTATAAGAGCAAGGGACTAATTAGTTTCCACAATTGGGGACTGAGATGAAATCTAGGCTGAGCTAGCATTCTTTAAGTCCTTCACAAGGTGAGGAGTATGGGGTATGGGGCATGGGGCAGGGATGAGACAAAGCTGTGCAGAGAACCAAGCAGGTATTGCAGACTTTCGTCTTGTTTACCCAATCTCTGAATAATATTGTGTTTTTCTTCCAGAAACTAGTAGCTTTCACACTTCCAGTTTAACTTACATTGATAAAATTAAATTCTCCTGTAGATATGGGTACCTACTAATAATGGCCAGTAGGTGGGTTATAATTGGGTGGGTTCCACATAATTCTCCAACCAAACCTCCCTTTCAAATGCTGTGTCTTCTTTTTCAGGTTTGTTATTCTGCCCTTTGGAAATCTCCCTCTGTAGGTGGGCCTTTTCCCAGTTCTGTGTGTGGGGATGAACTTGCAGATAACACTTCACCTTTATGGCAGAGAAACAAGGGTTTGCCTGTCTCTTCTCAGATGCTGTTTGCTTGGGAAACTGGCTGTGAGGTGCATTCCAGGGGGTCCTCTTCTGTGCTATCCTGGGAGCCTCCTGGAGGCCTAGGAGACAAACTTTGACCCTCACTTCTTTGAAGATTCATATGGCTTGCCAGAATTTAGGCTCTTATTTCCCACTCCAAATCCAGTGATCTAGTTTCTGCATCACAGATTTTAAGTATGGCTGTTCTCCAGATATATATGATTACAATTCAAAACACATACAAGTATCATGTTAGTCAAGAAAATGTAGTGATTTTTTTTGAAGGATAAAAAGCAGATAAATCATGTATGTATCTTATGGTTGCAATAATAGCTACACTAATGTTTATGTCAAATCTCAAAGGAGAACAAATAGCTGAGCTAATGGCGTATAACAAAGAATCTCCTAGTATGAAATACAATAAAACTTGTTAGTTCATAATGTAGAGTACCTGGGGAAAAATAGATTTTTGAATTATCTGGGATGAGCTGATCTGCTATTTTTTAAATAAAAGGAGAATACAAGTTGCTTTGAATTTAACATGCTTTAATACCAATAACCTATAAAGTTTTACTTTGTGGATGTAAAGTCTCAGTAATGAGAAAGTATTTTGGTATATTTATAACCTTCAATTGCAACAGACCTATTATGTGTATGGTGTGTATTATGTCTATATATGTGTGTGTCTGTGAATACATTGAGTGTATTGTATGTGAGTGTTTGAAAAGGGAATACTGTTCACCTGATTGGATAATTCAGTTGAGTCAAATCATGAAACTTTATTTCTAGACTCTAGGTATTTCAAAATTACCATTTTAAACTTGAAAATATAAACTTTAGAGATAGTGTAGAAGTTGTTTTATAGATTCATTTGATTTTGAATCCGAGTGATTTATTTTCTTTTAGTCATACATTACGAAAGGCCCAAATTGCGAAATATTAAAGAGAGAAAAATGTTACCCTTACTTCCTTGCAAATGAGGATACACATCCCAACGGATGGTCTTGGTTCGCAAAAAAGTATCTGCATATGCATGTTCCTTAAATTTATCACACCTGAATTTACTAACAGCTATGGTTTATGAATGGAGTCCGAAGTTTTGCTATTGGATCAGCTCTGAAAAGACAATGCGATGGTTTTTTTCTCCCCAGACTCCCCTCAGCTGCTTTCAAGTCCTACAGACTGGTTGAATATGTGATGTAAAAAGAAGTTTTGGGTTAGAAAGCCTGCTGAGGGACTCTGATTAGCCCAGGAATGTTCTCAGTGTCTGCTCACAAACAAAACCCAGACTTTCTTAGTCAAAAGGTAGTTGGGACTGTGTTCTCCCAGGAAAGAATCCTAATACTATACTAGTAACTTTTAATCAAATTAATGAAAAGCTTGGCATTTTGGAGGATAATCTTTGGTATAAGCCTGTAATATCCTCCGTATTTTAAAATTTTTAAATAATTTTACTAAGGAATGCCCTGCAGTCATTAATCTGGATTGGTTTTTCTAGTTACTACATGCTCTTTCAATATTGAGATTCAAATGTTATTTTATTTCAGGAAAAATATTTTTGAACTATAACTTTAAATATAAATTGTTTCTTTTTTATTTTCACTTTTAGCCACTGGAAGGAGGCTGGGGACCCGGTAATACCCTGAGGCACACTGTTTAATTGATCATAAAAAGCATCCTTCCATCCTCCTCATCCATGAGTGTCTGCAGGTATCCACTCTCCACATCCAATTCTGAATACTATTGATTCCCTTCATAAACTACCAGGGAAGCCTAGATTCTAGGGACAGGGTATTGATCTCCTTTAGTATAATTATTCTGCCTACGATGATCTACACCAATTCTAATTTTACTTTGTATTTGTCACGCCTCCATGACAGGGGATACGTAGGGCTTCTGAGACACAGATATAAAGCCATTGACTAAAACTTATTTAATATCATCTCTAAAATCATTAATCCATGACAGAGACATCCTTCTTGAAAAGTTCTAGGATCTTGCAAAACTGGATCAAGCTGTTCCTCTTTTCCACAGCGCCCATCACCCTCAGTGTGTGTAGCACTTCCCACTTAGCTGGTGGTGTGCTGGTAAATGTTTAACAACTGGCTCTCTGGGGGTAAAAGCAAACCAAACCAACAAAAATCCCTCATTTATAGCTCTTGCCAATTTCTGTGGTTTAAACCCTCTCACCATGGCTGATTTCAAGCTACCAATGTGACGTCACTGAGCCTGGAGTTGGGAAGACATCCTCACAATTGGGTCTTGCAAGCAGATGAGAGCTGGCTCCAGCACACCACTGCTCCTAGTCCAAAAGCTTCACTTTTAACCTCCGCTTTCCTGCTTCAAGTGCTGGGAAACTTTTGAACTTGATGTAATTCAAACTCAGCTTCCCCAGGTTCAACTCTGGCAAACCTATGAGCTGGAGTGGATCTGTTGTCACTATGTGGTTACGTATATGCGTACAATATTAAACAGCAGAAACTTAGCTAAAAATGTTTCCTCAATTACTGTCAACAACATGAGTCTGGAGTTAGTCTCAATTATTGTTGCCAGTCAATTCCAGTGGTTCTCAAGGGTGATTTTTGCCACCCAGAGAACATTTAGCAATGTCTGGAGACAGTTTGTCACAACTCGGGAGATGGTGCTATGGCACCTAGTGAGTAGATCAGGCTCTAACACCAGGCTGATTCCCTGAGTTTGTTCATCTGGCCATCATGTGCTCACTATGTCCATATCTGAAAAGAAATATGGAGAAAGGCTTGCCCAAGTGTGCTTACTATCTTTAGAGCAGCACCCAACATTTCAACAGGGTGTGTATCACAGTCCAAAGTGCAGTCTCGGCACCTTTTCTGTATATTATAAATTTCCATAGCTTACTTTGTACTATGTACCACTTGGATATACTGTATTAGAAAATTCTTGAGGTCCTTAGGCCATTCATAAAACCTAAAGTTGTATGGTACTTTTTGGCTATAAATGCCTCCTGATTTCATTTAATAATTTTCCTAATCTCAGTATTTAAATATCTGGTCCCTTTTTTGTGTTCTGCTAAGTCACCATACCCTAGAAGGCAAATTCCTCACTCTGTTATAGTCTTTAGCTCACTCAAGACTGACAGCAAGGCTCTACACCATTTAAATGACATTTGAGGCTTAAATATTCTTTTACTTTGAAATAAGTGACTAGGTTCTTCTCATTTTTCAGGAATCTCTTTTGTTTTCCAATCTGAAGATAGTTCCTAGTTTATAGCAGAATGTCTAAACCAATCAGAGCAAAGTAGGAGGGTGGGCCGAAGATGTGTGCACAGCACCCAATTAAATGGTCCCATCTTTTCAGGCCTGTTCCTTCTTATTAATACTCAGCATTCCTATGATTTCTGTCTATTATGTCCTCTCTCTTAGACACCCACAACTGTGAGCAGCTGCCGTTCACCAGGAGATTCCTTTTATGGCAGGTGAGCTAGGCTGTCTTTTTGAATGTTGTGGGGTTTTTAATCTCATGGGTAAAAATAGTTTTGACTTCACAGGATCCCTAAAATCTCAAGGATCCCTGTGATCAATTTGGGAACTACAGGTCCAACCCAATTATGTCAATCATGTTTATCTTTCCAGAGATTGGTACGATTTGGGCCAATGAGGTGTAAGGAAAGTTTTGCTGGCGGCTCATGAATGAAAAGTTTCTTCACACCTAAGAAGAGCCATAAGGAATGAATCTCTCCTTCCTGCCGCAGGTGAACCAACACCTATACAGCCTTATTTGCTTCTCATAGCCATCTGTGACCTGGGGGAAACCAGCTTTAAACTGACTTTAACTCTGTGTATGGCAGAGGAGAGATGAAGACACCTCGGTCCTTGAGGATGTCACGTGACCCCTGGTTGGATCTGTATGGAAGCCCTTTCTACCTCTGAACTGGTACAAATGTGGAACAGTACCTCAAATAACTAGAGTGGCTTTGAATTGGATTTTTCTCTTATATACTGCCAAATGCATGGACAGTGGCATATATGTTTTTGTAAAACTCATATTTTTGTGGGTTTCCAGTAGATGACAGAGTGAGTTCCCATAACCCTCCCTGTCCTTCATGCAAACATCTAACAACTAAGATAAAAGATGGAAAAAATGCTTAACAAACTGATAAATATCTTTATGGACTAGAAACAGAAAGTGAACTTTCTGTTCACTTATAAATAAACATAATGGAAAAATGGATAAATCTCCCCATAGTCTACAAACATCAAGTGGGGAATGGTTCTAAAGCTAAAGGCTTATTGGACGGTGGGAATGGAAACAGAACGTGATAGCAAGGAGTTTAACTCTAGTGGGAAATAGGAATAAATCATCTCCCAATGAAATAAAAATAAAATTCTGAAAAAAAAACTTTTAAAAAATCTTCTGTAAGACACTGTAAGATATTCAAATGTGTAATCTAATATATACCATCCGTAGAAAGAATAAAAGGTTACACAATGAAAATGGGTTGACACGAATTAAATAAAAATGCATGTATAAAAAAATTTCAGAGTGTAGAAACATAAGCAAAACTCTGGGGAAACCATGAAATCATTTCTATTTTTAATTCTTCAAGTGGTTAACCTCAAATACTAAGCAATATTATTTTTATATTTCTAATTTATCAGATCAGTCTCACAAATGTGCTATTATCATCTGTAAGTTACTTTGCTAGTCCCTCCTACCATCTTAATTTTGTTAAATTATCTTTGTCTTCTTAGGGGTAATCCCGGTAATATTAAATTTGTAGATAACATTTCTTGATTCAGTTATTTTAGGCAACAGAAGCATCCGCCAGTCTTATGGGGAGCACTTCCCTTCAAGGGGTTTCCCATCGAGGTAAGGGAACAGGGTTTTTTTTATCCCACGTTAGCCAGTCACTAGATGCAGGCTGACCCTGGGGAGTGTGTGATACCTTGGGAAAGATAGTTCCCTGTATAAATGTTCGGGTTCAGATGACTGTCAGTCTTTTAAGATTAAGTGATTCAGAAATCTCACACTGTCAAAATAAAATGACTTTACCTAGTTTATGTATTTGCATTGATCTTCTAGAAAGCTGAACCTCAGGAAAAGATGAAAGTGCTAATTCTCTCCTAAAAACTGACAGCTTAGGGCAGTGAGATTGTGGGGAAAGAGGGACAAGAAGCCAGGAACGGTGTAAAGTAGTGTGATGCTGTCTATGCCCTACTACACAGCTGACTGCTACGAGTAGTGCTCACTACTAATGTGGGACTTCCCTGGAGAATTTCCATGGAGCAACCACACCTTGCAGCAGTCTATGCAGCAGAAAAAGTAGAGGAAATTTATCTGCCCATTTCCCTCCATTTCTGTCTCCCATTGTTGAAGTTCACCCCATAGGAAAGCTAACTGGCCTCCGATAAATCCTTCTGGAACTCAATTATATGTGTTAGACCAGAGCTGCATCATCTAGTATTCTAGTGGCAACTAAAGAAACCAGAGTTTACGTTTAATTTTTTGGTATTTCTCCTATAACAAAAATAGCTCAAGTGAGATGTTAACCGAGTGAGAAGAATGAGGCAGTCAAAGGATCTTAGCAGGCACACAAAATTTATGTTTCACGCATTTCATTTTTCTCCTGAGCGAAGAAACCTTTCCCTTTATTCCCAAGTCTGAAAGTTCAGAGGGCTTTTACAGTTTAGGTATTCAATGTGTTGTTTCCTATAGGACTTCGGTGGATAGTCTTTATTGGTTTAAGGAAATTTCCTTCTAAGTCTGTTAAATTTTTCTTTTTGTTTTTAATAAATTGACTGGGTGCTGATTTTTTTGAGTCTTTCTTCATACATGAAGATAATATCTTTTTCTTCCTTTTATTTCTTTAATTATATTGATAGAATTTTTTATTCTAAAATTGCATTTCTGAGATAAAGATTGCTTATGGATGACCTATTATTTTTAAAAACACATTGCTGGAACCAAGTTATCAATTTGTATTTTTATTTACGATACTTGTTTCTAAGTTGTAAGCTCAGTCCATCACCGTCTTTTATAATCTTCCTCTATCGGTTGTTTGTATTGAGGTTATATGAGGCTTATAAAAGGATTTGGGAAACTTTATCTCTAATTTTAGTATCTGGAATAATTTATGTAAAATAATGATTATCCTTGAAAGGTTAGTCAAATTTTTTGAACGCTGTGCTTTTTCAGAAATAAGGGAGTTTAAAAAAAATTACCAATTCTAGTTTTTTCAATAATTTCTGGATAAATGAAGTTTTTATGCTTTTCTTGAAATATAAAACTTTATTTTTATAAACAATTTTACATTTTATCTGTTTTCAAACTTTTCATAGAGTCACTCATAAAATTGTGCTATATTTTTATTGCTGAAATATATATATCTAGTTATGCACTTTTTTATTCTTATATAGTTTATTTTTTTACTGATATCTTTTAAAATTCATCATACTTGCCATATATATATTAACCTTTTCAAAAAACATTTTTGGCATAATTGGGGAAATTTGAATATAGACACTATATTAGTTGATTTACAAAATTATCCTTAATTAGTTTAGCTATAATGATAGTGTTGTGGTTATGGAGGAGAATATCTTTATGTCCAAGAGATGTAAGCTTAACTATCGAGGGATGAAATACCACAATGTATTGGGGAGGGAGAGAGAGAGAGAGAGCAAGAGAGCAGAAAAGAGAGAGCAAATGAGGCAAATGTTTACAAAGTTCAATGAAGAATCCAAATTAGTAAGTATTTGCAAGCCACTGTCATATTATATGACATCCATAAAAAAATAAGTGTTTAATATTAATTCAATTAATCTTGGTGGCAGAGTTCCTGGTCATGAAGTACTTGCTTTTGGCCTTGATATTCAGCTTTTTGTCTCCTTGGGTCCGTGGAAGCCAGGCCGGAGGAGGTGGCTGTGGCACTCGGCCATGACCTGGAAAGGAGAGGGACTCTGCTTCAGGAACCTGAGGGGCCCTACCGGTCACAGCTACCTTAGGAAGGTCACGTCGCCTGTGGAGGCTTTCGGTTTTGTTTGGGTCAGATGGGCCCCTACACCAGCACAGCTCAATGAATCTTTATCATTAGGGTAATTTTTGGCTGTTAGCAACAACCTCAAATAATAGTGATTTAAATGAGATAGAGTTTAATTTCTCTCTTATGTAAGTGACTTCTAGGGGTTTGTAGTTTAGGGCCATTCTGGTTGCTTCACTGTCACTGCCATCTTCTTGCTTTATCATTCTCAACATAAACCTTATGTTGGACCATGGCTGCTTTGGTTTCAGAAATCACATTCACGTCCCAGGCAGTGGGAAGGAGGAAAAGGCTAAATTGGATATGCCTGCCTTTTAGGGTCCTTCTTGAAGACAATTCTGCTTAGATCCCAATGGCCAGCACTTAGTCATATGGCCAACATATTTACCTACAAGGAAAGCTGCAAGTGTAATCTTTATTCTCAGCTAAAATGCATACCCAGACAATAATAAGGCTCTATTACTAAGGAAGATGATGAGAACTAACACTGCAGCAACAACGAGCAGTTTTTCTCGCAGATTTTTATAGGGATATAGGGATTAGCTTTTACCCTTTGCTGTATGCTGCCATATTTCTGACATTGATGGTAATAAAGCATCTTAAGAACCAAAGAGGAGGGAGGTTCTCCCATTTTGACTACTCAATTTTCCTGGAAGGTTTTTCTGGTGCACCTACTGTGATTTCTTTCAAATGCTTCCATTTCGTAAGTCTAGAAGGCACATAAAATCCCTGCTGTCTTGCAAATTGTCAAAAACCTCATGATTACAAATAGGAATTTTTTCATTTCGAAAGAGGGAATTTAGTTTCCTCACCATCACCTTCTCTTTCTCTAATTTTATTATTTTATCTTCTTTAATTTCATTTCTTTCATTTTCCTTTCTGGAGAGTCATTTCCAGTCTCTCTCCTATCCATTTTCTCCATTTGCTCCTGAAAGGACTTCCCCCACTGAAGTTTATTCCAGTCTCACAGCACGCCATAACATGGAATCCATTTGAGCAACGCATTATCCTGACGTTTCAGATTATGTCAATATCAGCATCTTCATATTTCCCCTTCCTAATAAAGAATTAAGTGTTTTATGTCTGTTTTAAGTCATTAGTGTTTTTTTGCACTCCCTACGATAAAAGTGAATGGTTTATGGTGAGGAAAAATACGGTCTGTTGTCTGAATAGCTCCTGTACTCTTCTCTTCAGATAAAATACATTCTAAGTCAGACTCGCAGCTGCAGATTAAAATGTTCCCCCAAGGATTAATATGGATTTAGCAGCCCAGCATTGCAGTGTCATGTGGCTGTTTGTCATGGGTGTTTGTTTCAGCTTATGCCCTGTTGGGATGTTGTCACTACCTCCATGCCATTCGCCCCTGTTTCCCTTGTTTTCACTGAAGAATTGCCATGGTAACTAAACAGCGGTGCTACTAATGACTAAATAGGAAAAGGTATTAGAGACCCTGATAATGTGTAAGTTGTTTCTTGGAGTTTTCTGTAACTCTTGGATGTCATAATGGCTACATTTAAAAAAAGTAAAAATCCCTCAGTGTTAACTCACAGGGAAAATTGAAAGTTAATTCATTTTAATTATTTTGTAGTAACAGTAAAATTGTAATTTGTGTAGCATTATGTACTTTTCAAAGTGTTCTTATGCCTATTCTCATGTTTGATATTTTCAGAAACATATGGCATCGTCATCATTTAACAGGGAAAACAATGGCCAAAGAAATGAAGTACTTTACCCATAGGGTGATTATATGTCTTGGTTTATGCCTGTTTTCCTGGTGTTATTGCCTCTGTTTATTCTCATACATGTCCAAATTTAGACAATAAATACGTCACACTATTTCCCCAGGACTGGATCCCAAGCCTCCTAACTTCTAATTTATCTACGTAGAGCTGCAGTCCCCAACCCCTGGGCTGCGGACTGGTACCGGTCGGTGGCCAGTTAGGCACCAAGCCGCAGAGCCCCGCCACCCAGCACCCACCCCCATCCGTGGAAAAATTGCCTTCCATGAAACTTAGGAACCACCAATGGCAGCACAGCAGGAGGTGAGTGGTGGGCAAGCCAGCGAAGCTTCACCTGGATTTACAGCTGCTCCCTATCATTCGCATCACCGCCTGAGCTCCACCTCCCACACCCTGTCCCGGGCCGTGGAATAATTGTCTTCCATGAAACCGGTCCATGGTGCCAAAAAGGTTGGGGACCGCTGATTTAGAGAGTGAAATATGGATACCTTTGGTGGTTGTTTCCCTAGCCTAAGAGTCATGATGTTTAATACTAGTTGGAATAGAATTCCTATGGACATAACTAGAGTTGTTATGTCAACTCAAACAGAGATTTGTGAATAAATCAGAACTCCCTTAGCAAAATATTTAAGTACCTCTACTCTCTAGCCTGATCTAATTTCTAGCTATAATCACCAAAACCCTACCTATTCTTTTACTAGGTTCATTTATACTAGATTGTTTGCTCCACCCAAAACATACACTGTGCTTTTCCTTCTCCATAAATTTATATTTCCAGGAATGCTTTCTAAAATGTGTGCTGGAAAGCTTCCGTGTTTTCTTTGAATCCAAAAGCTGGTGGAGGAAATAGGTCTTGATGTCCCATCAAAAGAACAACCCAGGCATTCTAAAGATACACTGTAGTCAGTGGGATAGGAGGGAAAAACTGTTCCATAGAAAGCTTCTCCCAGGCTACAAGGGCTCTGCTAGGTTCTAGATATTGCTCAGTCCTAGTTGAAAATGAAGAGAAAACTCCAATGTCCTCTTGGCTGAGTTCATTAGAAAAAGTGGCAGGACTGAGTCTGTAAGCAATAGTGATGGAAACTTGGTATGGGAGTCTGAATAATGGCCCTGAAATACATCCACATCTCCATCTCTGGAAAGTTACCTTATTCTGCAAAAAGGACCTTGCAGATATGATTGAGTTAAGGATCTTCAGATGGGGAGACTATCCTGGATTATTCACATAATCATGATTCAGGAAGAGCTAGAGTTAAAAAAGAAGGCAGTGTGGTGATGGAAGCAGAGGTCAGAGTGATGCACTTTGAAGATGGACGAAGGGGCCACATGCCAACGAGTACGGGTAGCCAGTGGAAAGTGCAAAAGGCAAGAAAAAGCATTCTCCCTGAAGCCTCCAGAAGTAAGCAGTGAGGCTGACAACTTGACTTTAGTCCTGTGAGACCATGTTGGACTTCTGACTTCCCAAAATGTAAGAGAATAAATTTGTGTTGTTTTAACACATTAACTCTAAGTGGTCATATGGTAAGACAGACCTGCAACCAGCTCTGGCCTGGGGACAGGGAAAAGTTTTCTTGCCCTAATGAGGCCTACGGGGTTGGTGAATTAGGCCAGTTCTGCAGGGAATGTGTAGAGAAGATTATTTAGAACTTGAGATTCTGATTCCAAACAGAGTAGGAACAGGGAGAAGGGCACTGTTAGCATGAGGAGAGTCATTAAGAAAGTTTAATGGAGGAGCTGAGCTGAATTATTAATAGCAGATGTTTAGAGCAGTAATGGACCTGGAGGGTCTTTTTGCCCATGTGGGCCTTACGCAGGGTATATTCATTATTTTATGCCTTACTTCTGGAAGACTAGCATCATCTTACACCAATGTGGTGCTTTAAAATTGAAGTGGATTTAAATATATAAAACTAATAACAATTTATAATGGCTTGGCTGTCTATGGAAAGTATAGTACTCTGTGATGACCGTATATTATCTAGTGTAACCCTCAAAACAACTCTGTGAGTTAGATGTCTTCTCTTTTTTACAGAGGAGGAAAGTGAGGTCCATATAATCTTAACAACCTTGTTTTTCAAAGTATGCAACAAATCATGTGCTTAGAATAATGCAACAAAGACCTAGCAAAGGTAAGATGTGGACATGGATTACCAGTCACCAAGTGAACTTCTTTCATTGCTACATAAACTCACACATATTCCAAGGACAAAAGCAGAAGGGCAGGAATGGGCTCTGGCTTTGGAGGACCCAAGTTTGAATGTTTGAATGTTCACCTGAGTCCCAAGTTGCTAATCTGTTAAAATATGAATGAGTTATTGGAAGGATTAAGTCCTATCAAGCATTTAAAGTGCCTGGCACACAGTATGTGCTTAATAAAAGAAAGCTCTTCAAGTTCACCATCATCTTATTTTTATTGTTATTTATATCTGAGGACAACTTTGAGTCTAATTCAAGGTGAAATAAATCCATCAAAGATGACTCAAAAAGGACCTGAAAAAGATTGCTTTGTATTTTCAAGTCCCTTGGAATAATTTATTAGATTTTGGTTGTCTCTTTCAACAGCAACAGGCTTGCATATGTATTATTTTAAAAACAGAATTAGATCACACCCACATGTAAGGTAAAATGTTTATACCTCTCTTCTCTTGTCCAATTCATTTCTGAAATACAATTTTCAGGTGGAAAATTTTGGGAAAGGCTTCTTAGGTCTGAATCATAAATAATGGCAGCCTAAGATACAAGTCTCCTTGTGTTGATTAAACTCAGATTTGCCAAGTAGATTGTGAAGTAAAAATATAGGAGCAATGTTTTAAGTAAAATGCTCCAACTGCTTTTGAAGTGTATTGAAATACGTAGTTGCTTGGGAATTTTCAAGACTAGTTAAGGTTTCAAAAATGAATGTTTCTTCACTTCTGAGGAAATGCAATATGTTATCATTATAAAACAACTGGCAAAATAAAAAGGGAGAAAAATATGTGTGTGCATGTGTGTATATTAGGATAACAAATTCAATTTCATTAACTGGGGCATACAAAGCAATTTAGTATTTATTCCTTTATAAGAGTCTGGATTTCCCGCATGAGCTCCCCTCTAGCCCACCATGGGTTGGGGGGGCAAGGAAGGAGGGAATAATTATATTTATTCCAAATTTATAATCTCTGTTCTCTCCCAATAATTTAAACTGCCTTTTAAAGAAAATTGGTCACTGCTTGGATGACTTGGGTAAATGATTATTTTTGTGATCGCCTTTTCCAAGATCACCCTAGTAGTATGGGGGAGTGGTGATTTAGATGATACGACTTTGAAGTGGGTTCCTTGAAGCTACACAATGTTTTTGGGATCCTTTTGTGTGACTGCCATGGAGTGGCCAGACAGGACTGATCCCTCCCTGGTGACTTTTGTGGCATCACTGGTCTCTGATTGTTATCCACGTGATGTGACATACCTCAGTTCAACAGTCATCATTTTGGCCTGTTTAAATCGTTATCTTTGTTGTGGGGTTTGGCTTGTCTCCCAGGCTTCTTCGGCAAATCCTTGTCCCTTCATAGATTCGGGGACAAACCTGGGACCCTTGCAGGGGCATTCACGTGTGGAACTCAGGAGCACTACCCCTGTCCCATCCGTCTGCTACAGCATCGGCTCATACTATGTTTTGCACTGGCTACACAAAGTTTTTCACAAGGATATCATGTAAACTACACTGCTGGTGTCAGACTTTTTAAATTTCCGCCTGTGTATCTGGATAGGTTTAACAATCCCTGTTTAGTCTGTTCAGGCTCACATCCGTTAAAGGAGGCTGTTAACACAGGACATTTATTCTGCACAGTTCTAAACCTTAGGAAGTCCAAATTCAAGGTGCCAGCTGATTTGGTGTCTGGTGAGGCCCTGCTTCCTTGTTCACAGATGGCCATATTATTCAGTGTCTCTCATACGAAGGAAAAGGGAGTCTTGGTGGTCCTAACTAAAGGGCCAATCCTATTCATGAAGACTCCAACCTCATGACTTAATCACCTTCCAAAGGTCCCACCTCCTAATACCATCATCTTGGCAGTTAGAATTTCAACATCTGAATTTTGGGGGACACAAACACAGTCTATGACAGCCTACTGCTTGGTCCCTTAGGATCACCTTCCTTGTGTGGTGGTGGAGGCAATGAGAAATGACTTTTCATAGCTTTTTCCTCCCCCTGTCTACCTCATCTTTATGGAATCCAACTGGAGTCAAAGGGAAGGTATTATTTTTTTCTCTTAGTTCCTTCTCTTATCAAATTTTGTCCTCCCCAAGTCACTTTCTCCTTCCTAAATCTGGACTCAAAACTAAATTAATGCTAGGCAGGGTGCAGGGAGCAAGAAACCCATTTATTGATCAGGGAACAGGAAGCATATACAAATATTTTACTTGATCTCTCTTTTCTCTTATCTCTTCTATTGTTCTTAGAACAAATATAACAAACAATGATATGGACCTATATAATGCAAAACAGAACACTAATTTTCTTCATAAATAAGTCTAGAGAGATTTCACATTTCTAAGTTCTGAAAATGCTGGGATATTTGCAAAGAGTCATATTTTACATCATACAAAAAAATTCTCCATTGGCCAAAGAATTCCCTGTGAGACAGAGATCCATGTTTATGGGATTTCTTGGTGGTAGAGGAATTTCTAAGCCTAAAATTAGAGGTAGAAAATATATATCATATAGGAATTATTAGTACATTTCATCATGTAAAAATCCACATGGGCTAAAACACCATTAAAATTTGAGACAAACTGGCAAAATACTACTGTAAAATCTTTGACAAAGGGATATTTTAAAAATCTTTTAATAAGTCTTTATCAATAAAAGACTAAAACCCAATGGAAAATTAGTAACATTCATAATCAGGGAACTAACAAAATATGAAAGACAAAAAATATATTCATGAACTCTTTTTCAGTCTTGCTAAAACAAATAAAATTCCATTAATCCCAAGATATTTAGATTTCAATATGTCAAGCAGGCCATGATTTCGCTCATCCACTGTCATCATTCTGTGCTGCTGGGTGTGACCTTTTCTAGACAGCATGATGGCAACAATTGTCTAAACATGCTTACATCTTGTTCACCAATTTCATTTCTACAAATTTTATCTAAGGAAATTATTTGAAGTATATACAAATTTTCCCAATTTCTATTCCTCACAGCATTTAAAAATAACCCTGAACTGCAAATATCCAAATTGTCAAATATTGAGCTTGGTTAAATAGATACATCCATATAATGGAATGCCATTAGACATTAAAAATGCTGTTGTAGAAATGCCAACATGCTAACAGTATGTATACTGTTCAGGTGAAGAAAATAGGTTATAAAGAGATATATTTGAAATATATGGGTATATACGTATGTGTGTGTCATGTATGTTAAAATAGCATCCTGTTATTTCCCTCCTGTGTCCCAAGGCTGCTACTTCTGTCGGTGCACTGAAAGTTACATGTGAGCTTGGTCATGTTAGTCTTTTTTATTTGGTTTCACTGGTGTTTCTTTGGACTAGGAATCTAAGCTGTCTTCAATGCTAATTCTAGCCACCAGCTCCTGGTTGGTCGGTCACAGCTTGCAGCTCTGCCACACCAATGTCATTAGGAGGAGTGCATATGAAGGGTGGCAAGGGCTTTGCTCAGGTCTCTCCACACCTGCACTCATGATGAAGAGGCTGTGCCTGCCCTTGATAAGCTCGAAGCTCATTGCTGCCCTGGGTCAATTTACCTCTGCAGTCAGAGCTGGGCAGCCCGCCTCAGGCATGATAGATAGAGGAGCAGTTGTACGGGGCCAACAAATGTTTCAGAGACAGGTAATTATGTTGTCCTTTTATCCTCAGCAAAGATAAGGGCCAGAAAATATCTTCTTGAAGCTGAGCAGTCTATATTCTGACATCATTGTATAAGCTTCATTAAGTGAACAATCTTTAAAACAATAGTGGATTTGAGGACCTTTATATTTAGTGAGAAATAAAAGGCAGTGTCGACTACAATATTTCTTTATTTAAAATGAAAGAAAGTTAAAAATATAAACTTGTTGCATTAAAATACCAAAATAGAAATTATTCTGCATTTATTATTAGGAATGTACTTAAAAATTCTGACTTATATTGTATCTTCACCTCTGATAGCCAGTACTTTCCTGCTACTCTGACTTAAAAGATGAATGTGAATTGAGCACATCCTGAAAAGTCACAAGACCCCAGTAGGAGTTTTTTTTTTTTGAGGATTTTTATTTTTATTTTTATAGATTTAGGAGGTACAAATGCAGTTTTCTTACATGGATATGGTGCATAGTTGTGGAGTCTGCAGGACTTCACAACTAACAGGGTAACCATCACCTGAATTGCATATGATGTACCCATTGAGTAATTTCTCATCCCTCACCACCTTCCCGTTCTCCCACCCTTCAGCATTGCCAGTGTCTATTATTCCACTCTCTATGACCATGTGTACGCATTATTTAGCTCCTACTTGTAAATGAGAACATGTGGTATTTGACTTTCTATTTCTGAGTTATTTCACTTAAGAGAATGGCCTCTAGTTCCATTCATGTTGCTGCAAAAGACAGGATTTCATTTTTAGGGGGGGCATGAGTAGTATTCCATGGTATATATGCCATATTTTCTTTATCCAGTTATCCACTGATGGACACTTAGGTTGATGCCGTATCTTTGTTGTTGTGAATAATGCTGCAATAACCATATGAGTGCAGGTATCTTTTTGATATAATTATTTCTTTTCCTTTGGGTAGATACCCAGTAGTGGGATTGCTGAATCAAATGGTAGGTCTACTTTTGGTTCTTTGAGAAACTGCCATACTGTTTTCCATAGAGGCTGTAGTAATTTACATTCCCACCAACAGTTTATAAGTGTTCCTTTTTCTCCACATCTTCAGTAACATCTGCTATTTTTTGACTTTTTAATAGTAGCCATTTTGATTGGTGTAAGATGGTATCTCATTGAGGTTTTAGTTTGCATTTCTCTGATGATTAGTGATGAGCATTTTTTCATATGCATGATGGCCATTTGAATGTCTTCTTTTGAAAAATGTCTGTTTATGTCCTTTACCCACTTTTTAATGGGGTTATTTGGGTTTTTTGGTTGAGTTGTTTGAGTTCCTTGTAGATTCTAGATATTAACCCCTTGTCAAATGCATAGTTTGCAAATATTTTCTCCCATCCTGTTAGTTGTCTGTTTACTCTGTTAATTATTTATTTTGCTGCAAGGAAACTTTTTAGTTTAATTAAGTCCCATGTGTTTATTTTTGGTTTTGTTATATTTACTTTTGAGGTGTTAGTTATGAATTTTTTTTTGCCTAGGCCAATACACAGAAGAGTTTTTCCTATGTTTTCTTCTAGAATTTTTATAGTTTTGGGGCTTACATTTAAGTCTTTAATCCATCTTGAGTTAAGTTTTGTATATTGAGATACATAGTGGACTAGTTTCCTTCTTTTGCATATGACTATCCAGTTTTCCCAGCGCCATTTATTGAATAGGGCGTCCTTTCCCCAGTGTATGTTTTTAGTGACTTTGTTGATCAGTTGGCTATAGGTATGTGGGTTTATTTCTGGGTTCTCTATTTGTTCCATTTATATATATGTCTATTTTTATACCAATACCATGCTGTTTGGTTACTATAGCCTTGAGTATAATTTGAAGTCAGATAAGTAGTGACTTCAGCTTTGTTCTTTTTGCTTAGGATTGCTTTGGCTATTTGGGCTCTGTTTTGGTTCCATATGAATTTTAGGATTTTTTTTTTCTAATTCTGTGAATAATGACATTGGCATTTTGATAGGCATTGCATTGTCTGTAGATTGCTTTGGGCAGTATGGTCATTTCAATGATAGTAATTCTTCCAATCCATGACCATGGGATGTTTTTCCATTTGTTTGTGTCATCTATAGTTTTTTGCATCAGCGTTTTGTCGTATTCCTTGTAGAGGTCTTTCACCTCTGTGGTGAAATGTATTCCTAGGTATTTTATTATTATTATTTTTCTGTAGCTATTGTAAATGGAATTGAGTTCTTAATTTGATTCTGAGCTTGATCATTATTGGTGTATAGGAATGGTACTGATTTTTGTATGTTAATTGTGTATCTTGAAATTTTAGTGAATTTATTTATAAAATCTAGAGGTATTTAGGCAGAGTCTTTAGGATTTTGTAGGTATATGATCATATTGTTGGCAAACAGAGATCATTTGACTTCCTCTTTTTCCCAATTTGTATGCCTTTTATTTCTTTTTCTTGCCTGATTGCTCTGGCTAGGACTTCTAGTACTATGTTGAATAGAAGTGGTGAAAGTAGGTATTCTTGTCTTGTTCCAGTTCTTAGGGGAAATGCTTTCAATTGTCCCCTATTCAGTATGATGTTGGCTGTGGGTTTGTCATACATGGCTTTTATTATTTTGAGGTATGTCTATTCTATGTCTAGTTTGCTGAAGGTTTTTATCATGAATGGATGCTGAATTTTACCAAATGCCTTTTCTGCATCTATGGAGATAATCATATGGTTTTTCTTTTTAATTCTGTTTATGTGGTGGACCACATTTATTGATTTGCATATGTTGGACCATCCTTGTATCCTTAGAATAAAACCCACTTGATCATGGTGTGTTATCTTTTTGATGTGCTGTTGGATATGGTTTGATAGTATATTGCTGAGGATTTTTGCATCTCTGTTCATCAGGGATATTGGTCTGTAGTTTTCTTTTTGCTTGTTGTGTACTTGCCTGGCTTTGGTATCAGGGTGATACTGGCTTCATGGAATGAATGAGGGAGGATTTCCTCCTCTTTGATTTTTTGGAATAGTTTCAGTAGGAATGGTACCAGTTCTTCTTTGTGAGTCTGATAGAATTCAGCTGTGAATTTTTCTGGTCCTGGGTTTTTTTTTTTTTTTTTTTTTTTTTTTTTGTAGGGGGGAGATTTTTTATTACTGATTCAATTTCATTATTCATTATTGGACTGTTGAGGAATTCTCTTTCTTCCTGGTTCAATCTTGGAAGGTTGTATATTTCCAGGAATTTATCTATTTCCTCTAGGTTTTGCAGTGTGTGAGTGTAGGTTGTTCATAATAGTCTCTGATGATCTTTTGTATTCCTGTGGTATCACTTGTAATGTCTCCTTTTTCATTTCTGATTGGTTCATTTCAATCTTCTCTCTTTTTTTTCTTGGATAGTCTAGCTAATGGTCTATCTTTTCAAAGAAACAATTTTTCATTTTGTTGATCCTTTGCATTTTTTGGTCTCAATTTCATTTAGTTCTGCTCTGATCTTTGTCATTTCTTTTCTTTTGCTAGCTTTGGGTTTAATTTGTTCTTATTTTTCTAGTTCCTTGAGGTATGATGTTAGGATGTTAATTTGTGATCTTTCTATTTTTTTGATGTAGGCATTTAACACTATAAACTTCACTCTATCCTAGAAGTTTTGGTATGTTTCCCTTTTCATTCATTTCAAAATATTTTTTGATTTCCATCTTAATTTTGTCATTTACCCAAAGCTCTTTCAGGAGAATTTTGTTTAATTTCCATGTATTTGCATAATTTTGAGAGTTCCTCATGGAACTGATTTCTATTTTTATTTCCCTGTGGTCCAAGAAGATCCTTGATATAATTTTGATTTTAAAAAATTTATTGAGACTTGTTCTGTGGCCTAACATATGGTCTTTCTTTGAGAATATTTTATGTGGTGATAAGAAGAAAATATATTCTGTGGTTGTTGGGTAGAATGGTCTGTAAATGTCTGTTAGGTCCATTTGGTTGAAAGTCCAATTTATATCCAGTGTTTCTTTGCTGATTTTCTGTCTTAATGATCTGTCTAATGCTGCCAGTGGGGTGTTGAAGTTCCCCACTATTATTGTATTGTTGTTTATCTCTTTTCTTAGGTCTACTAACATTTGTTTTATGAGTCTGAGTGCTTTGGTGTTGGTTGCATATATATTTAGGATTGTTATATCTTCTTGTTGAATTGATCCTTTCATCATTATATTGTGACCTTCTCTGTCTTTTTTTTTATTGTTGCTGGTTTAATGTCTGTTTTATCTGATATAAGTATAGCAACTCCTACTTGCTTTTAATTTTTGTTTGTGTGAAATATCCTTTACCATCTCTTTACCTTCAGTCTGTATTGTCTTTAATAGTAAGGTGGGTTTCTTGTAAGCAGCATGTCGTCAGCTTGCATTTTTAAAACCATTCCATCAATCTGCATCTCTTAAGTGGGGTATTTAATCCATTTGTGTTCAAAGTTAATATTGATATGTGAAATTTGTTCCTGTCATCATGTTAGTTTTTATCTAGTTGCTTTGTAGCCTTATTTATGTAATTGTTTGATAAAACTTGAAAGTTTTATATTTTCATTTGTTCTTGAAATGGTGAATATCAACCTTTCATTTCCATATTTAGAACTCCCTTGAGCACTTCTTTTAAGGCTGGTCTAGAGGTGAAAAATTCCATCATTTGCTTGTCTTGGAAAGACTTTTTTTTCTCCTTCACTTATGAAGCTTGTTCTAGCAGGATAAAAATATGTGGTTGGCAGTTTCTGTCTTTAAGAATTCTGAAAATAGGACCTCAATCTCTTTTGGCTTGTAAGGTTTCTGCTGAGAAGTTTTCTGTTAGTCTGTTGAGATTTCCTTTGTAGATGACTAGACGCTTTTCTCTTGCTGATTTTAGGATTTTTTTTCCCTTCACATTGGCTTTAGATAATCTGGAGACTTGATGAAGTCCTTCCTTCAGTGTATTTCCCTGGAGTTCTTTGAATTTATTGTACTTGGATGTCTAAATCTCTAGCAAGGCTAGGGAAATTTTCCTTAATTATTTCCTTAAATACATTTTCAAACGTTTTGCATTTTCTTCTCCCTTGGGTATACCTGATTCATAGGTGCAGATACTTTATGTAATGCCACAGTTCTCCAAAGCTTTGTTCATTTTTAAAATTCTTTTAAAAAATTTTTTTGTTTGGCTGGATTAATTAGAAAGATGTATCTTCAGGTTCTGAGATTCTTTCTTCTGCTTGGTCTAGTCTATTGTTGCAGCTTTCAACTATATATTGTATTTCCTTAATGAATTTTTCATTTCCAGATATTCTGTATCTTTTTCTTTGAAATATCTATCTCTTTGGTAAATTTTTCATTCATATGCTTAATTGTTTTTCTGATTTCTTTGTATTGGTTTTCAGATTTCTTTTGGATCTTCTTTATAGTCCATATTTTGAATTCTTTATCTGGCATTTCAGAATTTTCATTTTGGTTAAGATCCATTGCCAGAAAGCTAGTGTGATCCTTTGGGAGTGTCAGAACACATTTTTTAAAAAAATAATTCCAGAATTCTTATGCTGATTCCTTCTCAGGTGGAAACTATCTCTTCTTCTTATTTTTGGATTTACTTTCATTTGGATGAGATTTTGTTTTCTTTCTTGAGGATGTGACTTATAATGTACTTTGCATGTGGTTGTTTGGCTTTGCTTCTAGGTTCTTTCAGTGGCAAAGACTCTGTATGAATTCCTTGGTTATAGTTAGCCTTAGTGTGGTGGCTTTCTCAAATGCTGGTTGCAGTAGTCATGTTTTGGGCATGTGAGCAGGCTCCCAGACTCCTGAGTGGCTGGCAGAGGTCTCAACAAACTTATCTTGTACCTAAACACTGTGCACTTGTGTCAGCAGATTTTGTATTTGGTTGTGCACTTTGACCCCCAGGCCAGTAGGTGGTGCTTGCAGGTAAGAGCTGGCTGCGGGAGTAGCCATCTGGTTTATGCTTGGTCTTTGTTTACTGGGAGAAGCTCTCAGTTGCCACAGGCAAGGAGCTGGTCTGTGGAGTGCACGGTGGCCTGAACTTCCTGCTCAGCCCTGGAGAGGGGGATGAAGCTGGACAGAGCTCTACTGGGCATTCCCACCCTCTGGTCCCCAAATGGTGACCACAATCACCAGCCCCTGATGGGGGTGATGGGGGCACTTCTGGTGGAATGTGCTGAGGTCTCTGCAGTGGGTGAGGGGGTTGCCCCAGCATCACAGCCTCAGCAGGCAGGAACATAATCTGTTTCCCTGTCATGCCTCTATCCCAGAGTTTGGGAAGCTCAGATCAGTCAGACCCTGCTATCTCCAGGCTGCAATGTAGTTAAGAGTCATAAAAGACACTTCCCTCACGGCTAAGTGCTGAAATGGCTGTGTGCAAAGCTGCCTTCCTCAGCCCAAAACACACAGCTCCCCAGCTCTCCTGCTCTCTGCTGCAGGTATATTGCTGCTCCATGCAGAAGGGGATAGGGGCCCTGCCTTTCACAAAAGCTTGGGCCCAGTGGCTACACTAGTAGTGGGGATGCGGTCCCCCGATCAGCCCCATAAATGTGATCCTCTGGCATGTTCCTGCCAACTTCCAGTGGGAACAGCCACAGCTATGTCTGCAGCAGTCGGTGGGGAGGGGAGAGGAAGTCTTCTTCTCCACGTCTGAACCTGAGCACCAAGGCAGCTTGGCTGGTGGGATGGATTTACACTCTTCCTTTGCAGAGCAAACCACAGCCTTTGTGCCTCTGCTGGAGGGTGCTGCTCCCCGCCCACAAGCAGAGAGCGCTCAGACTCAGGAAAGCATGTGCTCTGGTTTCCTTTGTCCCAAGGGCCCCTCTTCCTCCCTAACCTTGCAGTGGTGCAGTGGCAGCAGCTTTGGGCTCAGGGAAAGATGCAGGCCTCTGGGGCCTGGGATCCCCAGAATGACAAGAGCTTCAGGGCTCAGAAGCCTGTGGGGCTTGGCGTGAGCTCTCTCTCTGGAAAATGAAAGGTGTATCTTCATCTCTAGGCACAGTCTCTAGCCGCTCTCTTTGTTAGTCTGGAGGCCCGCAAGGGTCGAGGGATGCTCCCATAGCTAGGATTGTAAAAGTCCATGGTGGGAATGTGGAGCCCTGGGACTCTCTCACTTACCCGCTCCCTGCAACCAGAAGCTTCTCCTGGCTGCCAGCCCGTCCCGGCCAACCAAGCTGCCTCACTGCCCTTTCCTTTGCTTTCTGTGCTTCCCATCACCTCCCTGGCGAATCCCAGTGTTCTCTCTTGGACAGTCTATTCGAAGTGTGGGTACCTACCTGCTATTTTTGTTCTTCTCAGTGGAAGAGGTGCATACTAGTTGCATCTAGTCAGCCATCTTGGATCTTCCAACGAGTAACAGGAGTTTTGTGTCTGCCGTCTCTGTGATTGCTTTTAAATCACAAATTAGTTGGTAATCCTAAGAAGTGCCGTGAAACAGAAAAATTTAACCAGGAGAGTGCTAATTGTCCCTTACTTGGTAAGTCTGGACAATTCGATTTTTCAGTTGTAAGGGATGTTTCAGATTAAGGCCATAGTTGTTACAAGACCTACTTGTGTATTTAATTTTTTGAGTTTTGAGATAAATTTGTGAGTTCATCCTATTATCAAAATTTTCCAGTCCTAACAGTAATACGAAGCATATTTGCATGGATGCTTCTACGTCCTTTCTATTAATGCTGCCCAAAGGCAGGGTAATTAAGCCCTGTTTGTTAAACCAAAAAATTTAAAGGGAAACAAATCATGGGTTTGAATCTATATTACAGAACTTTATAATTTTGGACAATTCAGTAAGACCTCAATTACCTCTATATTTCCTTTATTTGTTAACTGACAGACTGGAAGAAGAATTAATGAGAAATTTTATTTGAAGTGCTCCATAATGTCTGCATTAAATTAGATGCCACTTAAGTTTGGAATTTTTTCCAGTTATTATTATTATCGACTGTGAAAACAATGAAACATAGCATCCTTGAATTATAGATGTGAACAGTTCAGTTCAGCATTTTAATAAAAATGCCTGAGCATCTGCTAGACATCCAGCATTCTTATGTGCTCTACATAGAGTGTGCTATATATAGAGAGATGCATTAGGCATGGTTTCTCTTCCAGAGAGACTTATGAACTAGAGGGCAGGACCTTGGAGAGTTTTCTATTCCAAAGCATAGATGAGGAAATGACTTGATTACCTTCCTCAATTAGAGCTCAATAAGAGTATGGGACCTCCATCCTTGTCTACCTATGAGAGAAGGGGTGTTAGGCGGTGGTGGGGAGATACTGCATTATCAGCCTAGCCACAGATGAAATGACCTATTTAGGATGAGAGAACACTTGAATGTCCTTCATTTTTATCTAATATTCCAACATTATTCCTGGGGAGAAGAGACAATGAAGTAAAGCAAGGGTGGATTCAGGAACCAAAAAGACATGGCTTGAAATTCTTGTTTGGTACTGAGCAGGCATTTTGTGTTTGGGGGAAAGTGATTACTGTGTCTGAACCTCAATTTTGTAATCTATAAAATGGAGATAATGCAAAGAGGCTGAAATAAGATAACAAAACACAACATCTCAATGTCTTACTCCTACTCTGTGTTTGATGGATAGTAGCTTTTGTTTATTATGGTGAGGGTTAGGAAGGTGATGGTGTCTGTATAAGAGAAATCTAAGAAAGCCTTGTTCCCAAGTGAAAGCAGAGAACAAAGGGACATCAGGTTATCTGTACACAGGATCATGTTGTCAAGAACTGTAGAGCACAGAGCAGAACTCCCCCCCCCCGAAAAAAAGAGCATGGTTTTTCAGAACCTTTGCCATTTCCATGTCTAGGTTTTCATCACTTCCTCCTTATAGTGTTCTCCACCTCTTTTCTCAGAAAGAATAGCAATGAATGTTTTGAATAATAAAATTCTATGTAGTTGTATTTCAGAGCAAGGAAGGAGGGTGGTTTGGTCGGTGGGAAGACTGAAGAAGGGTCAGTTTAAGACTTAGAATCAAGGCAACCACTGAGAGAGAGAAGGAGTGTGGCCCCAAGGCTCAGAAAAGAAGCTGAGTTGGGTGGGACTCAGGTGTGAGCCCCAGGGCTCAGCGGCAGGAAGCCCTTGGTTTCAAGCACTGGCCTGTTGCGGGGCCTGAGATGGGAGGATGAGAAGTAAAGGTTGGGAACTTCTATTTTGGGCCTGACCCCGCTAGAGTGGCTTCCTTACTCTCGCATTCCTGAGGAAGCTGAAGGGAATTTTGTTCCTATTCTAAGAGTGGAATTTTAATAATTATGTAAAAGCAGAAGATACAGCCAGAGGAGAAGGTATAGAAGTGAGAGCAGCTAGAAAAACTGCAGTGTCAGCCTGAAGGCGTAAATGTTTTCACCCCAATGAATGGAATTCTAATCACTATGTATTGGAGTAAGCATAAGAACTCTGCTAAGTTTCATAAGCTGCCTTATTTTCATCCTTTATATAACATTTATATAATGTGTATAATTTCTATGACTTGTCTTAATGTCCAGAGATGTTTATGTGTCTCTATGGGAAGAAGCCCTGAGTATGCTAAAAGGATTATGATGATTGCTTCATATGGATTACTAATTGATTCAGAAGAAAAGGACTAGCAGACCAGATTAGAAATGGCTAATTGTCTCATTAGTGACTTGGGAAGACGGCAAAAAACAAACCCTTACATCTTAAACTGTTGTCTATTTGACTGTAGAAAGAAATTTAACTTCTCTAAAATGAAAAAAAAAAAGCCCTAACCTTTCAAAGTAGCTACTTTAAGTAGAAAAAGTAAGGGCTATTTCCTAGGCTTTTTGTTTTCTCTTTAGATATAAATTTATTTCTTGTCTGAAGTTTCTAATTAGATTGATATAGATATAGATGTAGATATTGATTCATACATCCATGAATTCTTATATCCAGCACACTATTCCTCCTACCCCTTTGATGTTCCTACCTTAACCAGAAGAAACCAGCTTGTCATTATCCTTGAAATGGAAGGAGTTTTGTGCAGTGGTTAAGGTTCTGGTCCTGCAGATTCAAGGACTGGGTTGCAATTCTGGCCCTATTGCTTACTTTCTGTGTGATCTTAGATAAGTTAGTGAACCCCTCTGAACCACTTATTCATGAATAAAAATAGATAAAATAATACCATTGTTATGAAGATGACATAAAATCACACTCGTAAAACACTTTTCATAGTATCTCGTACTTGGCAAGCACTCATAAATGTTTGGTCTCATTATTAGTAATGTTGTTGATGATAATTATAACAACAGTAAAGGTTGTTGGTAAAATTCAACAATAAGAAAGCAAAGAGCCTAAATAAAAATACAGGCAAAAGATCTGAACAGATACCTTACCGAAGAAGACATATAGATGGCAAATAGACACATGAAAAGATGCTCAAGATCGTATGTCATTAGGGAAATGCAAATTACAACAACAATGAGGTACAATTACACACTTACGGGAATGAATAAAGTCCAAACACTAACAACACCAAATACTGGTGACTATGTGGAGCAACCGGAGCTCTTGTTCACTGTTAGTGGTAATGCAAAATGACACATCCAGTTTGTAAGACAGTTTGGCCATTTCTCACAGAGCTCAATATGTGCTCACCATACGACTCAGCAATCACAGTACTTGGCATTTACCCAAATGAGCTGAACACTTACATGTACACAAAAACCAGCACACAAGTGTTTACAGAAGCTTTATTCATAATTGCCCAAACTTGGAAGCAACCAAGGTGTCCTTCAGTAGATTAGTGGACATTAAAAAACTGTGATAAATCCAGACAATGGAACATTATTCTGGGATAAAAGGAAATGAGCTATTGTGTCATGAAAAGACATGGAGGAAGCTTAAATGTATATTACTAAGTGAAAGAAGCCAATCTGAAAAGGCTGCAAACTGTATAACCCCAACTATGTGACATTCTGAAAAAGGTGAAACTATGGAGACAGTAAAAAGATCAGTGATTTCCGGACAATGGGGGCTGGAGGGAGGGAAAGATGAATAGGTGTAAGTAGAGGATTTTTAGGGCAGTTGAACCATTTTGTATGATACTGTAATTGAGGATAAATATTATACATATGTTAAAACCTATAGAATGTACAATACAAAAAGTGAACCCTAATGTAACTATGGACTTTAGTTAATAATAATGTATTAATACTGGTTCATTAATTGTAACAAATGTACTCCACTAATGCAAGATGATAATAATAGGAGAAACCATGTGTGTGTGGGTGGAGGGGTAAGGGAATGTATAAAATTCTCTATATTTTCTGCTCAACTTGATTTTTGTGTGAACCAAAATTGCTCTAAAAAATAAAACTATTAGTTAAGAAAATCACTGAGGATCAAAAGACCTCAAAAAGATTATAAAAGAGAACAGTATCTAAGTATCAAGAATCAGACTGGTATCAGACTTCTCAAAAACAGTGGTGTGTGCTTTCAAAATTGAGGGAATGTGATTTTAAATGTAGAAATGTCACCTAATACGGGTGGGCTACAATCATTTTCAACGTGAAAAAAAGATGGTGGGTACTATGACCAAAGTCTGTAGAGTGAGGCAGAAAAGCGAAGTCAAGTATTTTGGGAGAGAGATTTAGGAAATGCTTGACAGAATAAGTAGCCCTTGAACCTTAAAAATGAGTAGGTGACTCAGAAATAGTTAAGTAGGAGAAATATATACTGGGCAGAAGGAGCAGAAGGAGCAACAGCATGAAGAATAAAGCATCCAGGAGCATTCTGGAAACCACCCGTAGTTCCATATGGGTGTGATTCAGAGTAGTAGTGGGGGTTATGGTGTAGAGAGGTCACCTCATGAAGGGCCCCGTATGCCATGCCGAACTACTGAATTTTACAGTTAGACCATGGGTTGACAAACTTTCTCTGTAAATGGCCAGATGGCAAATATTTTTGACTTTGTGAGCCATATGGTCTTGTTTGTAACTACTTGACTCAGCTATCATAGCATGAAAGCAGCCATAGATAGTATGCAAATGGTGGGGATGTCTGTGTTCTAATAAAACTTTATTTACAAAACCAGGCAGAAGGCTGGGTTTGACCTGCCGGTCATAGTTTGCCAATCTCTTTTCTACACCATGGAGAGTTAAAACAGAGTGTTAACCAGGCAAAGGATATCATCATATTTGAGTTTTAGGAAAATTATCTTGATGGTAGTGCAAAGAATGTACCAGGCAATAACAGGACAAGGGAGAAGATTAGTTAAGAGACTTTGACAATAATCTAGTCAAGATATAGGGAAGCCATGACCTAAGGCATTGACAATGGAAATAGTGTACAAGAGATGGACTAAAAGATATCAAGAGAATACAATTAACAAAATGGTCATGGATTAGAGTGCATGAAAGACACGAAGAAGGGGTACTTTAGCTTCAACGACACAATCTATTGTATTCCTTTCACTGAGATAGAATAAGATAAAAAGAAACTATATTTAGTAGAAAGATATTGGGTTTAGTTTTGAGGTTCCTGGGGTTCATCCAGAAATCTGAGTTATTATATACATGATCAAAGATGGCCTCTAAGTTGTTTATTTCTTCACAGCAGGCTGCAACCTGTTAGCTCAAAAGCCTGCTAACACCAACTTCGATTTTTACACATAAGATTGTTTTCAGTGAAGTCCAAACAAGCAGATTTCTAGCCTTTTCGAGACTGCTTGTTTTGTATACCCCATGAAACTGCATCCAACATTTGCTAGCTAGCTATGCTATAGATAAGATAAAACCCTGGGCTATTCATAGCTCAAATTGCTGCTGCCCTTTGGAGCTCTCCAACCCAGAGACTTCCTGCTGTGCTGTTGAGAGCACCTAGACCAGTAAGCCCCTCTCTGATGCCCCTCTTTCCTAAGAGTTCGCTTGCCATCCTCCTCAATGGTGTCATGCTGTAAGGGACTACCCCCAACATGCCAACTTTTCAAAAACATCACCCAAATAGAACTTGCTCATGCTACTGCCACCTCGTGGTCCTATCTTTTTCCTTGATCAGTTTTCCCTCTTCCCCCCACTCCACGTTGCCGAGCTCCCTGTAGGTACAATGATCCATGCAAGCTTTATTGGCATATGTGGGATATATGATGCCAAAGGAGTGGATTTTTCTGAGGGAGACCCTACAGGGTATGAAGAGGAGATCAAGGACAAAACCTTAGCGATTCCTCAGGAAACATCATTACACAATGACCAGGAAGAAGATGAGAACCTTGAAAAAAAAATTGCTAAGAAGAAAATAAGACAACCAGTTCAGAATAGTATAAAGGAAAGAAGCAATTTCAAGCAAAAGGGAATGGTCTAGCATCAAATTCCACAGAGAGGTCAAATAAGGCCAGGACCAAAACCAATTCACTGTGTTTGGCTATTAGGGGATCCTTGCAAGAGCAGTTTCAGTAGAACAGTCGGGACAGATGCTTGATGACAGTGAGTGGAAAAGTGACTAGAAAGTGAGAGAGATTTTGAAGTGTTAAGCAATGAAGAGTGAGAAAATTAGAAGCTCCACCGCGGACTGCTGAGTGACACGCAGCTTCCGGAGGAGGATGGAGGCTGGAAGCTGCGGTTCACGTAGTATGCGCCTTTCTCTAGTAGTCTGCGCCTTTCTCTAGTAGTCTGCTGACACCCAGAGAGAGAACCAGGGAAGGAAAGACTGTGTTGATCTAAGGAGGAAGATTTTAAGGGCAGGAGTCTTAGATAAATAAAGGGATAGCACCATTGTAAACGCTGGTGAGCGTATGTTTGGTGTGCTGAATCATGATGTTCACACTGGATAGGGAAAAACATAAAACCTCGACTAGATCATGGCCCTAAAGTACAGATCATTAAAAAAGACACAGGTTTTCCAAGAGTGTTAAGTGTGGGAGTGTTGGGAATGAGCGATGAGAAGGGTGTATAGGCAGAGCGTTGTAGAAGCTCACATCTGGTGCTGTGGAAACAGAGTGGGGCTTAATATCAAACTAAAGATCTGACATGTGATTCTTTCACTTCCTGGATGGCCGACCTTGGATGAATCCCTCATTGTGTCTGAGTTCAGCTGAATGGTAAAATGGGCAAATTCACTTATCTGTGGCATTCGTTGGTATCACACTCAAGGGAAATAGTGGGCATGAAGATGTTTTATGCATATGTAAGACTGATGCACTGTAGGGCCTGTGAATGTTATGATGTCCATATCTCTCTTGATTCTCTTTATACATAGTTACCCCTTTTCCACAGTTGCACTGAATGGTCTCAGTTACTCATAGTCAACCATAGTCTAAAAATATTAAATGGAAAATTCCATGAATAAATAATTTGTAAGTTTTAAATCATTCGCTGTACTGTGTAGTGTGATGAAATCTCATGCCTTCCTACTCTGTTCCATCTGGGAGGAGAATTATCCCCTTGTCCAGTGTATCCACACTGTAGACTCCACCTGCCTGTTGGTCACTTAGTAGCCATCTGGGTTGTTAGATGGACTGTCATGGTATCACAGTACTTGGGTTACCATTAAGTAACCTTTTTTTTACTTAATAACGTCCCCAAAGCACAAGAATAGTGATGCTGGGATATTGCTATAATTGTTCTATTTTATTATGTTATTACTGTTAATCTCTTCTTATGCCTACTTTATAACTTAAACTTTATCATAGGTATGTATGTATAGGAAAAAACATAGTGTGCATGTAGGGTTTGGTGCTATCTGGGGTTTCAGGTATCCACTGGGGGTCTTGGTACGTATCACCTGTGAATAAAGGGGGACTACTGTATAATAATATATAAACACTAAAATCAATTCTTCTCAATCCTGACTGCTTATCATAATTTTCTCTAGAGCTTTTAAAAAATATATACAATTGGTTCCTAGTTCTCATTCCAAATTCAGAAAGGGATCTGTGTTAACAACAACAACAAAAAACCCTGCACAGGTGATTTTTATGCATGATTCTGACAAGAACCCTAAACTCTCAAAACTGAACTGGGGAAAGAAAATTCCTGAATACCTGAGTGGAAGTGTTTCTAAAAAAACAGAAATCTTTACTTTATTTGATTGTCTTTGAGTGGAACAAAATGAGCAACACTGGATATATTTTTCTCTCAATAATATCAAGACATGCATTATCCTATTTTACAGTTTTATGAGATATTTTTGGCTTATGTTCTTCATAAATACATTCTCAGTTAAAATATTTTTATGGTAAATAAGTGGCAAGAGTATTATAATCTTTGGAAAAATTGACAGAAAAATTATCAAAGGTCAAATACTTGGAAAGATTTTGTGTAGAATTGAATGGCAGAGGGAGTGGGAGGTAAAATACAGCTTTTTAAAATTTTGCATTTTAAAATAATTGCTATATTTCTCATGTTATAGTTAAAAAACATTTTAAAATGCTATTTCATTTTGTATATGTAATACCACCTCAAAGCTGGAGATGGTTGTTATTGTTGCCACCCCTAATTTACAAATACTGAAACCAAGCTTGATGGAGTGACTTGCTGAAGGTCACACACCTTGTGAGTGGCAAAGCTGAGATTCAAAACCACATGATCTTACTTAAAATGTCACACTGTTGAAAAAGCTCCCCAAACTGGGAGGCAAAGGCAAAAATGGGCCAGGTCCATCATGACTGAGTTAAAATTACAATGAGTTTTGTGACAGTGAAAATGGCAGAGTAGGGAGCCCTCCAAAGCCCTGTCTCTTCACAAAAACACTGAAAAATTGAGCAAAAATTGTCAGAATTGTCTTTGTCAGAGCTCTGGAAAATAGTTAAAGGTTTATAGCAAACAAGCAAGCACTGACTCAAAAAAACACAACATAAAAATGGTAGGAAAGCTTTATGACGCTTCAATGTGCCCTTACCCCTCTGCTATCCCCAACTCAGTAGTGGTCTTAAAGACACAGTCTCCTGTTTCCAGTGTGAGGCCTTGGTCCCTGATTTTGGAAGCAGCAGGGTAGACCTTATTTTCAAGGAACTTTTTTTGGTCTGTTTTGACCTGTTTGGGGACTACCTGAATGACTGATGCAAGGAATTTGTCTTTGTTTTACCTTATTTGGAACAATTTCAGGGTAGGAAAGCACCTATGCCTAGGGCAGTTCTTAAAAACATTGTAGGGAAAATGAGCAACCCCCTGCCAACTGGGGCTAATGATTACAGTTGACACAAATAATAGACATGCTGAAAGCCTGGGAAGAAAACCTGGAAAAAGAGTTTCCTTAGGAAATTAGGGAAAGGAAAATTATCCATGTATATCAGGGAACTTATATACATACAGAAAGTAATGCACAGACCCAGGGCGGAAAGCATGCTTAGAAAAGACCTGAGAAGGCCCTAAACTTTCATCTCTGGTTGGCCTCTAGGCTCGGCAGAAGCAGAAAGTGAAGGCAAAGGCAGAGCTCTAAATTGCCTGGCTAAGCATTAAAAGAGTGCCCCAACACAGAACCAATCTGCACAGACCTGAGAAAAGTTTTTTTTTCTTTCCTTCTTTCTTTCTTTCTCTCTCTTTCTTTCTTTTTCCCCTCAGGTGGCCAACGTAAATACATTAGCTGACCACAAGCTAAAGAAACGGAGACTTCATAGACCATACATGACTAAGAATACAGACTTTACAAAAATAATTTAGGACAGTAAAGCAAACAACCAACTATTCCCAAAACAAGCAACAAAAATAAACCCTGAGGAGGGGAGTAGAATCAGATTTCTAAAGTTACCACCTTATACTATCCAAGATATTCAATTTTCAGAAAAAATAAGAATGCAAGGAAACAAGGAAATATGGCACATGCATAGGAGAACTTAATAGAAACTATTCCTGAGGAATCACAGACATTGAGTGACTTACTAGACAAAGATGTTAAGTCAACTGTTTTAAATGTACTCAAAGAGCTAAGGGAAACTAGGAGAACTATGTCTCACCAAATAGATAATGTTGATAAAGAGATAGAAATTATGAAAAGGAACCAAACAGAAAGTCTGGAGCTGAGAATTATAATAACAGAAATGAAAAATCCAGTAAAGGATTTCAATAGCAGATGTGAGTAGGCAGAAGAAAGAATCAGCAAAATTGAAGATAGATCAGTTGAAATTATCCTATCTGAGGAGCAAAAACGAAAAGAGGATGAAGAAAATTAACAAAGCCTAAGAAACCTTGGTAACACCATCAAGCATACTAATGCACCCAAATGAGTCTTGGAATAAGAGAGAGAGAATGGGGAAGGAAGAATATTTGAAGAAACAATGACTGAAAACTTCCAAAATTCGATACAAGACACAAATCTACATATCCAAGAAGCCCATTAAACTCCAAAATGGAAAACACAGAGATCTACACTGAGAGACCTTATAATCAAACTGTCAAAAGTCAAAGACAAAGAGAAAATCTTGAAAGCAACAATAGAGAAATGACTTGTCACATCCAAAGGATCCTCCATGACATTAAAAGCCAATTTTTCAGCAGAAACCCTAAAGGATAGAAGGTACTGGGATGACATATTTAAAGTGCTGAAAGAAAATAAACTATTAACCAAGAATTTTATATCTGGCATATTATCCTTCAAAAATGAGGGGGAAATTTGGAGAGTCCCAGATAAACAAGAGTGGAGGAATTTCATCACTGGTAAGCATGTAATACGTGCAGTGATAAAGAGAGTCCTTCCGGCAAAAGTAAAAGGCACTAGACAGTAACTTGAAGCCATGAAGAAGAAAGAACCCTGGTAAAGGTAACAACATATATAAATACTAAAGCCAGTAATATGGAATTTTAGGTTTGTAACTCTATCTTTTCATATATGATTTAAAAAATCTAATGCATAAGATAAGAACATATCTATGTTAATTAGAGCATAATGCATGAAGATGTAATTCGTGACAACATAAAGAGGGAGGGATGGAGCTGTATAAGCAGAGATTTTGTATACTATTGAAGCTAAACTGGAATTAGTTAAAAATAAATTATGACAAGTTTAAGAGGTTTATTATATTCCCCAGGGTATCACTAAGAAAATAACTAAGATTGTAAGAGAATTATAAGAGAACACCATAAACAATTGAATGCCAAAAAATTAAATAACCTAGATGAATGGGCAAATTCCTAGAAAGTCACAAACTATTAAAACTGATTCAAGACTATATAGACACTTGGAATAGACCAATATCAATGAAGAGATTGAACTCATCAAAACAAAACTAAACCAAAAATACTACCCACAAAAAATGCCCAGACTGAGATGTATCACTGCTGACTTCTATCAAAAAGTTAAAGAAGAATCAATACCAACCCGTTAAAAACACTTGCAAAAAATTCAAGAGGGTAAACACTTCCTGAACTCATTTTATGAGGCCAGTACTACCCTGATACCAAACCAGACAAAGATATCACACAAAAAAGAAAACTACAGACCAATAACTTGTACAACTGTGGACGTGAAAACTCCTCCTCAAAATACTAGCAACCTGAATCAGGCAGCATATATAAAGAGTTATATAACTTGACCATGAGAGATTTATCTCAGAAATGTAAGCTTGGCTTAATATCTGAAACCAGGGAATATAACTCATCATTTCAAGGTAATAAAACAAGAATTAGATGCTTATCTTGATCAATTCAGAAAAAAGCCTCAGACAAAATTGAACACTCATTCATAGCAAAAACACTCAACTAAAAATAGAAGAGAACTTCCTCATCCCAATAAAGGGCATATGTCTTAGCTCAGAAGCTATAAAAAATACATGAACTGAGTGGCTAATGAACAATATAAATTTATTTCTCATAGTTCTAGATGCTGGAAGTTGAAATCAGAGTACCAGCATGGTCAGGTCTAGTGAGAACCCTCTTCCAGGTTGCAGACTGCTGACTTCTCACTGTGTTCTCACATGGTGGAAAGAGTGAGCAAAATCTCTGGCCTAGTTCTTATAAGGGAACTAATCCTGCCATGGAGGCTCTACCCTCCATGACCTAATTACCTCCTAAAGACTCACCTTCAAATACCACAACATTGGCGATTAGAGTTCAACATATAAATTTTGGGGGAACACAAACCTTTAGTCAATAACAGCATCTCTGAGAATTTCACAGCTAATATCACACTTAATGGTGAAAGACTAGATGCTTTCCCCTCTAAGATCAAGAACAAGACAAGGATGCTACTTTCGTGTCTTCTATTTAACATTTTCCTGGAAGATCTAGGCATGACAATTAGTCAAGAAAAAGAAATGAAACATATTCAGAGTGGAAAGGAAGAAATAAAACTATCCCTGTTCACAGATCTTATATATAAAAAATCCCAAAGAAGCCACTTAAAAAACCTATTAGAACTAATATGAGTTAAGCATGATTATAGTAGAGGAGATCAGTATACAAAAATAAATTGTATTTCTATATACTTGAAATGAACAATCTTAAAATAAAATTAAGAAAAATATTTTGTTTACAATAGCATCAAAAATACTGAGGAATAAAACAAATATAAAACATGTACCCTAAAACCTACAAAATATTGTTGAAAGAAATTAAAAAAGATCTAAATAAGTGGAAAACATCCCATGTTCGTGGATCTGAAGACTTAACATTACTATGGAATACTTCCTGAATTGTTCTACAGATTCAGTACAATTACTATAAGAATTCCAGCTGACTTCTTTGTAGAAATTGACATGCTGATTCTAAAACTTATATGGAATTCCAAGAGACCCAGAATGGCCAAAACAATCTTGGGGGAAAAAAAAACAATGCAGGAGGACTCACACCTTTTTATTTCAAAGTTAACACAAGGCAACAATAAACAAGATAGTGTATACTGGCAATTAGAATAGATGTATAGATCAGTGGAATAGAATCGAGAGTCTGTACATAAACACATATATCCATGGTCAAATGATTTTTGTCAAGGATGCTAAGACCTTTCAATGGAGAAAGAATAGTCTTTTCAACAAATAGTGCCAGAACAACTGGATTGTCACATGCAAAAGAATGAAGTTGGGCCCCTATCTTACACCATATACAAAAATTAATGCTACATGGACCAAATAGCTAAATATAGAGCTAGACTATAAAACTCCTAGGAGAAAACATAGGAGTAAATCTTCATGACCTCAGATTTGGCAAAGGATTGTTAGATGTGACAACAAGAGCATAAGAAACAAGAGAAAAAATAAACTAGACTTTATCAAAATTAAAAACATTTTGCTTCAATGGATGCCATCAAAAAAGCAAAAAGACAACTAGCAGAATGAAAGAAAATATTGCAATCTCATAGTCTATATCTAGAATATAAAAATTCTTGCAAATCAATAATAAAAAGACAACTCAGTTAAAAAATAATCAAAATATTTCAATGCAAACATCTACAAGGAAGATATACAAAACGCCAACCAGTGAAAGAAAAGACATTCAGCACCATAGTCATCAGGGAAATGCGAATCAAAACCACAATGAGATACCACTTCACAACATCCTTAATGGCTAGAATCAGAAAGTTAGGTAATAACAAGTGTTGCTGAAGTGTTGGCAAAATCGGAAACTCGTATGCTGCTGAGTATGTGTAATGGTGCAGCCACTTTGGAAAACAGTCTGGGAGTTCATCAAATGATTAAAGATAGACTTTCTGTGTTATCCAGCAAGTCCACTCTTAGGTGTGTACCTATGAGAAATAACATAAGTGCACAAAAAAACTTGATCACAAATATTTATAGCAGCATTATTTATAATTGCTAAAAGATGGAAAGAACCCAAATGTCCATCAACTGATATAGATATATATATGTAATATATATATATAAAATATATAATATAGACACATATAATAAAATTAGGTATATCTATACAAGGGAGTACTAGTAAGTCATGAACAGAATGAAAAAGTGGTACAGGCAACCATACGAATGGACCTTGAAAACATTATGTTAAGTAAAAGAAATCAGTCACAAAACACCACTTGTTGTATGATTCCATTTATATGAAAGTCTATAACAGTTAAATCTATAGAGACAGAAAGTAGATTAGTGGTTCCGTAGGACTGGTGTGGGGCAGGGGATCATAGGAGAAAATTAGGGTGTTAGCTAAAGGGTACAGGATTTCCTTTCTTGAGGTCATAAAATGTTCTAAATTTGACTTTTGTGATAACTAGACATATCTTTAAATATACAAAAGCCATTGAATTATACAGTTTATATGGGTAAATTGTATAGTGTGTGAATTATGTCTTAATAAAACTGTTGAAAAAAGAAGAAATAGAGAATATGAATAGACCTATAACTGGTAAGGAGATGGAATCAGTAATCAAAAATCTCTCAACAGAGAAAAGACTCAAACCAGATGGCTTCCCTGGTGAGTTACACAAATCATTTAAAGAAGAACTGACACTAATTCTTCTCAAATTCTTCCAAAGAACAGAATCTATGCACACACATGTGCATAGAGGGAAGTAAATCTCAAAGGAAATCAAGTGGCGGGAGGGACCATAGATGTGTCACTTTACTTCTAGGTCTCAGTTCTATTCCATTGATGTGTATGGCTACCCTCATGCCAGTACAACCCTGTTTTGATCACAGTAACTTCATAGGATGTTTTGAAATCAGGAAGTGTAAGTCCACCAACTTCGTTCTTCTCTTTCAAGATAGTTTTAACCCTTTGGGTACCCTTGCAATTCCATATGAATTTGAGAATCAGCATTTTCATTTATGTAAAAAAGGTCATAAGATTTTTAATACAGATTTTATTGAATCTGTAGATCACTTTGGGTAGTACTGTCTTCTTAGTAATATTGAGTCTTCTAACCCATGTACATAGGTCTTTCCATTTACTTAGGTCTTCCTTAATTTATGTCCCCAGTGTTTTGCAGCTTTCACCTTGTATTATTTTGCTAGTAGTGCCATAAAAATATACCAGAGATTGGGTACCTTAAACAACAGAAATCTATTTTCTCACAGTTCTGGAGGTTAGAAGCCTATGATCAAGGTGTTGGCAGGGTTGGTTTCATTCTGAGTTCTGTCTTTGGTGTGCAGATGAATACCTTCTCACTCTGTCTTCACATGGTCTTTTCTCTGTGCATGTGTACAGCTGGTGCCTCTTTTTGTGTGTTCAAATTTTCTCTTCTTATAAAGACACCAGTCATATTGGATTAATTCCCACACCAAGGGGCTGACTTTAACTTAATCACCTCTTTAAAGGCACTTTCTTTAAATGTAATCACATTCTGAAGTACTCAGGGGTAGAACTTCAACATGAATTTTGTGGGGACATATTTAGCCCATAACAGTCCTGCTTGGATACATTTATTTCTAGGTATTGTCTTCTGTTTATATTGTAAACAGAAATTTTCTCTTACTTTCATTTTGGATTATTCAGTCCTAACTTGTAAAAATACTTCTGACTTTTCTACGTTGGTCCTATAAATTTGCTGAATTCATTTACTATCTCTGATAGATTTTTTGTGGGTTATGGTTTTCTTTATGATTATCATGTCATCTACAAACAAGGGTAGTTTTACTTCTTCCTTTCCTATTTATATTTTTAAATTTCTTTTTCTTGTCTAATTGCTCTAGATAAGACATCTACTACAATGTTGACTAGAACAAAAGTGGCCATTCTTGTCTTATTTCTGGTTTCTGGTAGAAGGCTTTTAGCCTTTTACCATTGAGTATAATGTTAAGTCTGGATTTGTAAAAAATGTCTATTATCAGGATAAGGAACTTCCTTTATTTCCAGCTTGCCAAATGTTTTGATGTTGAAAGTGTGTTGGATTTTTTCAGATGCTTTTTCTGCATCTATTGAGATAATTGTGTGATTTTTAATTTTTATTCTATTTACATATGTATTGAATTCGTTGACCTTCAGGTATTAAACTACCCTTGAATTCCTGAAATAAATACCACTTGGTCATAGTGTATAATTCTTTTAATATGCTTTTGGATTTGATTTGCTAGTATTGTTTGTTATTTTTTGTCATTTTCTGTGAGTTATATGCAACTTGTAAAATAGTTCACGCAGCTCCCAAGGTAGAGATGTGTGAGTTACATATGCTTCACGAGGCCCTGGGCTCAAAACTAGCATGAGTTAAATACAACTCACATGGCAGTTAATGTGTTAATTGATTTCTTTTGAGGTGATGAAATGTTTTGGAACTGGACATAAGTATGGGTCCTATGCCCATGAAATTGTATACATTAAGATGGTTAATTTTATGCCATATAAATTTCACATCAATAAAATAACTTTTAATGTCACACTGTCTTTACCACATCATAAATCATAAATCCCTGCATTTTTCTGACATTTGAGGGAAATATCCTAAACTGGTCTCAAGGAGAACAGCTCCTCTTTCCTGATTCCAGGGGAGGAATGTGGAGGAAGGCAAGCGGGTGCAATTATTGGCTTTAGACCTCACAGCAGAGGCATCCGGGAAGAGTCGCTGTCTTTTAAAATGGCCATCACTTTCATCCTTAAAGAAAATCAGCCCAAAGTATAGGACATAAAAGCAAAAAATGTTTATAACATCTCTATGAAATCAAGTCTTGTCATGGACTCTTTCTTTACTAAATCATACAGTTTTGGAGGAAAGAAGACCTTGTCTCATTTAGGCTTTCATTATTCACCGTATGAATAAAGCCCAGAGAGGGAAAATGACTGTATTGAGACAGATGGTGTGGTGGGACCACAACCTGGGACTATGAGTGAACAACCAACCCATCATTGGTACCACCTGATATATACACAAGGCTGCACACAGGTGTTCTGGTGTGTAGACACAGGTGGTCCGTATCTCCCACCCAGATTTAAATAAAGATGTATCCTGGCTGTACTTAGGGGCTGTCTTTTAGATAGTAATCCCTTGAAACTTAAAAATATCTTTCGCTGGGTTGAATAGAAGTTAGAGAAAAAAATGAATGTCTTTCCCTACAAGGTTATTTCAATGCTGTAAAAATGATGTAGGAAGACATGACCTGAATTCAAGTTAGAATTTCAGCATAGAGCTTATCTTTAGAATCTGGAAAGGTGTCACCTGAAAAGAAAATTCGCAGTATCTAAAGTTGTGTTTTTCTAAAATGCTTCACTTGACAAGAAAGTCCTCCTTTCTTCTTTACCTCTTTCTCCTTGGCTAACAAAACATACTTTAAGTCCTGTTACATCTCAGAAGTTTTTTCTGAGTAGGTCACCTCCTGGCGATTCCTCTTTCCTTAAAAGTTCTGAAGTTCTTTCTGTGTAAATAATTTATTTTCCATATATTATAAACCCCTTATATTAGTGGATAACTATGTATTTCTCATCATCGCCAACTAGACTGTGAACTAGAGGAAAGTGCCATAACTATCCTATTTACTACAGTTAGGGTTGCATAATTTATCACTTAATATGTCCAGCTTTGCATGTGAGTAGGCTCCAAATGAGCTGATGTTGATTTTTAACTGACTTATGATAATTGTTTAGTGCTAGCTCTAAACCCACCACCAGTGATTGTGGTAGCAGAAAAGCAGAGTCTTCTGAAATCTTAAGGAGAAAGTCCTTGGTGGTGAGTTAAAATTCCAGTTAAGTCCATGATGCCTTCACTGGAGAACTTGACTGTCCACTGGCCTTTCTCCGCGTGCCCACACAGAGTGGATATTCCAAAGTCTCACGCTTCCTTGCTTCTCCCATGGCAGCACTGCAAGAGACCTTTTGTATGATCATATGATCATGTCATGTTCACCGTCCTGTCATTCTTCTCCATGTTTCTAATTATATTGCTGAAATCAAGTTCCTTAAAGAAACAAATATTTATAGTATTGTCAGTAATTTTTCTGTCCTCTGCTTTGATTTTAGCTATTATCTGTACACTGCTTTAGAAATTATAAAGTACTTTTACACTCATTGCCTTATTGAATTCTCACAGAATCTCTAGGAGGTAGATCACTCTTGAATTTACAGAGGGGGAGGCTGAGGCTCACGAGAAAGATTATTTCCTCCAATTCACAGAGTAAGTCAGTCAGCTGGTAGTCAAGCATAGATCCCTTAAGTCACTTGCAGTGGACTGGATAAGTGTTGTACTATTTGCTTTTGCTGAGAATTTTTTTATGTAATAAAATGATATGATACATGAATATAGTAAAAAAAAAATCAAAGTTGGAGGGGCACAAAATGAACCTTAAATCTCCTATCTCAATGCCCATTGCTCAGCAGAAAGCTTTCTTAGTCATTTCTATATTCAATTTCTTGGCATATCCATAACTTGATGGACTATATCAATGTTTCTTGACTTGTCCATCAAGTATCTCCTGAGGCCTCTCTCTGAAGGATAAGACATCAACTCATTATACAACTCTTACACAACTCTGCCCTAACTCTTCTTCCCTCTTCTATTCCAAATTTTGCTATTTTTTTATTCTTTTAAAAGTAAATTTTAATATATTTTTTGTTCCATTACCTTTAGACAGTGTTTATCCTCTGCTTTAGAAAATTAGAAAAATACCAAGTGTCCCGATACTTTCTTACATTTTCTTTTTTCCCCTTGCCCACTCACCTCACATTGTGCTGGTTCCTTTATGTTGTCAAGGTTACTTACTTTACAATCAGTTTGGTAACCACAGTTAATTCTTCCATACTTTGCCTATAGTTTGATTCTAAAAAGTAAAAATCAATAAAAAGCATATTCAAAATCCTGATTATGTAAAAAATATTCATTAGAAAACCAAATAGGGTGAACAATTCAGAAAGACTAAAATGAAATTCTGTATCAGCAACCATGGCTCACTCAAAGAAAAATGTTGTAAGTGTATGTTCAAATAAATTTTCTTTTTATCAAAGTATATAAATTTCTTAAGTCATGTAAAAATTATGCCACAGTTCAGTTTGCCTCGTATTTGTGCTACGACTTTATTGTGTAGTTCTGTTTTCCCCTGGAGTTTCTACTTGCCTCTTTTTATTCTCTTAAAAGAATCTAATTGAGAAATAAAGATTGTATATATGTACAATATGACATGTACAGTGTGTACAATGTGATGATTTGATACACATATACATGCGTAATGATTACCACAAATTAATTAGCACATCCATCACCACCCTATGCTGTACCTTAGCTCCCCAGAACTTGTTCATCCTATAACTGAACATTTGTTCCCTTTGACCTACATTTCCCCATTTTCCCCACTCCCCAACCCTGGAACCCCTCTTCTACTCCCTGCTTCTAGGAGTTCAACATTTTTAGATTTCACATGCAAGTGAGATCACGCAGTATTTATCTTATCTTTCTGTGTCTGGCTTATTTCACTTAGCACAGTCTCTTCCAGGTTTGTTCATGTTGTCACAAATGGCAAGATTTCCTTTATTTTTATGGCTGAATACTATTACATTGTGCATATATGCTCCATTTTCTTTATTCTTTCATTTATGGTTGGACGCCCACGTTGTTTCCATATATGGGTTATTGTGAAAAATACTGCAATGAACACGGGGGTGCAGATAAGTCTCTGAGATTCTGATTTCCCTTCTGGTTGTACTCCTAGAAGTGACATTGCTGGGTCATATGGTAGTTCTGTTTCTATTAGTAATTTTTTGAGGTCCTTCCATATTGTTTTCCGGAATGACTATAAGAATTTCCTTTTTAACAGTAAGAAATGTACATTTTGCCATATCCCCGAATTTAACAAGCTTTTTAAATAAATGATCTGTTTCATGGACTTGACTCTCTTCTTGAGGAGACACTTTTCACAGTCATTGGATTCCCTTGACGGTATGTGCTGGCCCCTCTTGAGGCTCATGGCAGAGATTTCTTCCTGGGGCTGGCATTTATCTCCTTCCAGAAGTTTATATCCCATGTATTTTTTCCACCCAACTTTTCAGCTTAATTTTCTTAAGAATCTCCTCAAATAACTTCATGAATGTATATCAGGTAAATTTTCTCGTCTTTCTAGGTTAAAGATGTTTCTTTCTTTTACCCTCATGCACTAATATTTTGAGTATAAAACTTAAGGGCTCAAAATCTTTTTTACTCTTGAAAGGAATTTTATATTGCCATCTTGCATCATGCTCTGTGTCACCTATTGTTGGTGCCTAGATACTTGATGGCCTGAAATTTGCACAATAATGCGTCTAGGTCTGTTTTTGTAAATCATCCATTCTTTTTCTTCTGAATATTCACGTATTTCTGCAGCTTTGGGAAATTTTCTGTTATTAGCCTTTTAATAATTTCTCTCCTTCCATATTCTTTTTGCTTTCCTTTTCTAGAATTCTAATTACTCAGCTATAATTATCTTTTGGAGTTCCCCTCTGTGTTCCTTACCATCCTCATTTTTTTAGTCTTATCTTTTGACCCATGTTCTTAAAGACTTCTGTAACTTTTTCTTCAATATTTCTGTTGATTTAAAAAAAATCAGATTTGAGAAGTACAGTTGACCCTAAAATAACACCGGTTTGAGCTTCATGGGTCCACTTATATATGGATTTCCTTATGCTTCTGCCATCCCTGAGACAGTAAGACCAACCCCTCCTCTTCCTCCTCCTCCTCAACCTACTCAACCCGAAGACAACTAGGATGAAGACCTTTATAATGACCCACTTCCACTTAATAAATAGTAAATATATTTTCTCTTCCCTATGATTTTCTTAGTAACATTTTCTTTTCTCTAGCTTACTTTGTTGTAAGAATACAGTATCTGATATATATAACATACAAAATATGTGTTAATGGCCTGTTTACATTATCAGTAAGGCTTCTGATCAACAGTGGGCTACTAGTAGTTAAAATTTGGGGGAGTCAAAAGATATACCCATATCTTTGACTGCACAGAGGTGTCCCAACCTCTGCATTGTTCAAGGGTCTACTGTATTTAATTTCCCCAAACTCTAGTTCTTCAATTTCTCTTTTATTTACAGCATTTGCTCTTATTTTAATGATACTATATATTCTTGAATTGTCTGGAGACACTAAAAAGTAGCTCCTGTATTTTGGTTTTAGGTTCATTATTCTTTCCTGAAAATATGTTTCTAGGCGGCTCAGTTGTTTTTTTCCCCTTGTTTACTAGTTTGTTTTCACTAATGCTTCACGTTTTCTCATTTATCTGCTGGTTATTGATTGGGTTTTACTTTTAGTGGGAGTGAGCCAGCAGGAGGGGATTTCCACAAATGCCAGTAGAAGCAGGGCTTATTCCCACAATAGCAGCTTAATTTTCCATGAGCATTTTGTTTGATTTCTTAAGAAAAGGGGCTTTTTTTCTTTTAATTTTATTTGTTTGTTTTGTTTGAAGCATATGTGCTATACTGCCTGCTGTTATGCTTGTGGGGGACATGGTTGAGGTGACTGGCACTACAGTTTCCAATACAGACCTTGAACTATCCCTCTATTTCTCTCTTTCTTTTTTTGAGTCTCACTCTGTCACCCGGGCTAGAGTGCAGCGGCGTCATCCTAGCTCACAGCAACCTCAAACTCCTGGGCTAGTGATCCTCCTGCCTCAGCTTCTCAAATAGGTGGTACAGGCTTGCACTACCATGCCTGGCTAATTTTTTCTGTTTTTAGTAGAGATAGAGTCTCGCTCTTGCTCAGCCTCGGCCTTCCAGAGTGCTAGGATTACAGGCATGAGCTACCCTGCTTGGCGTATTCCCTCTATTTCTGAGCATGTATATAAGCTGTGACATCCTCTTTTTGGTTTCAAATAAAAATATCTTTTCATCCACTTTTTTGTCTTATAGAAATTTATCTTAACTTCCATATGCTGTCTCCTGCCCCTTTCCCTTTATGGGCCAATTCCGTTATGAATCCTTTTACAGTTACTTTATTGGATCTCACACTGGGGGGTGGCAAATGTTTGTGCTCGGTCCATCAATTCACGCCAGAACTCTTGGGAGATTAACAATCCTCCTTCAGATATTTTTAAAGCTATGCTGCTTAGCTCATGGCAGAGGTTATGACTTGTAGATAAATAAAAACTGTAGATTGAATCTTTTTTCACTTACACGTTTTCCACACGTGTTCAGCCTCCTTGTATTTCCATAGTTGAGATTCTGAAATTAGACCCCCTGTGAAATTCTTCTGAGCCAATGAGAGGGGAAACTAAAGTGGGCATGGCCTAGGTGAAGTAAATCATTGTATTTCACAATGGCAAGCCAACACACTTTGAATAGAGCACATAAGTCAAGAAACAGATGTGCAAACATATTATTAAGTATAATGGAAGTGTTGCCAGAAGAACAAGTTAAAAGTGTTTGCCCCCGGGGAGTGGGATTAGGCATAGGGTGAGTTGAGCATATACTGCTGTTGATTACAAGCTCTTATGTATTTTTTAAGTTTTTACTTACATGCCTCTTTGAATTTTCTATTTCTAATTTTTATAGTCGTCATACCCTTAAGTCATATGCTATAGTTTAATTTTTCATTTTCTCAACATTAGACATTATCTGCTGACTCTCCTTACTGGGCAAGATGAAGAGTTGCCTTATCCTTGGCTTTTTGTCTCTCCTTTTCCCAGTTATTAAGGTCATGTCCGTGCATCTAATTATTATTACTGTTGTTTCTGTTGCTTTTTCCCCTCTCCTCCTTTCCCTCCTACTTCCTCTTCCTCCTCCTCTGCCACCACCTCTTCTTTTTCTTTTTTTCCTCTTCCTACTCTTCCTTTTTCTCCATCTCCTTTTTTTCCTTCTTGATTCATGCTGGGACAGAGTCATACACAAGAAAGCCATGATACAAACATGAGGCAAACATATGTGGGGTGATGTACAGCAACGTGCTGGTGCTGGTGCTGCCTGGACCCTCCCTTCAGGGCTGAAGCATGTCCCTGCCCCAGTTGCGGCAGCGCTGGCTGGGTTACAGCTTGCTGCTCTCTGGTGACTGCTCTTGGTCTGGGAGCTGCCTTGCCCAAGGTCCGCCTCCCCCTGGGGCAGCCCACATTTAAGGACTGCTCAGTGAGAATATGAAAAGGGCCAACTCCTTTGTCTTGATTTGAGACCACCCTGAAGGACCATTCTAGCTCCAGAACTTTCGGTGGGATCAGTTAAGGTCTGTGGTGCAGCTGAATCATATTCTAGCTTCTCATCCTGCTTAGTCTTGCTTCCTTCAATGCCTTACTGGAGTTGATCCCAAGAGCACCCCCAATACATTTCCTGCATGCAATCCCAGTCTCAGAGTCTGTGTCCTGGGGAATCGAACTTACCATGTTAGAAGCCATAAAAGGAAAAAATGAACACAAAAAATAATAAAAGTAATTGCTTTGAATTAGGATGAAGGAGAGTTTGGAATTCTTTACATTACAAACCATTTTAATCATATTTGCTTTTCGCCATGTGAAACAGCAAATAAAATTCAGGACTGCTAAAGTTTAAGAAAAATATATTAACTGTAGAGAGGACTAATGGTTCAATATGGCAATTTTAGAACTACATTTGTCATCGAGCTTGTATCAATTCCCATTGAAATTATACAAAGTGTCAACCTTGGAAACAATGTCAGCAATTTTGCAGAATTTCTTTTCAGCAGATACACCAGAAAAGCATACTGTATTGAGGAACAAGCAAAGGACCAAGATTAATTTTATATGGAGGGAAATACTTATTCATTTAACAAATATTTCTTGAATACCTATTATATGTGGAAAAGTTGTAGTGTATATGGGTGGGGGACAGACAATAAACAAATGAACCTGCAAATATATAACACGTCAGATGGTGATAGCTGCTGGAGAGGAAGATGACACATAGTCAGTGTTGGGTGTGGCTGTCGAGAGGAAGGTGGGCCATGGACATATTTCTGGAGGAAATGAACTCAGGGCTTTTGGCAAGTGCACTCAGGACTGCCAAGCTAAATAAAAGGGGAACTCCCATAGCTGCCTCCTACCTTGGATGTTGCCACATAGAGCAAGAACACTGCTCAGCTAGCTTCATGCTCTCATAGAAAGTTCAGAAAACTAACAATTTGGTCAAGTAATGAATTCTCTATTTCCTCCCTACTCCACACAGTGAATTAGAATTCTAATAAAGAAAGAAAAAAATCTCAACTGATTTCTTGTTTTTTCATAAGATTTGAAAACAGTGGACAGGCTCCATCTCTGAAAGAAATTCTCTCTGAATCTCTGAAAGATCAATCATCTGACTGATCATCTCAGCCAATCATTGACTCTCCTGCCTTTCCTTCCGTAAAGATGGGCAAACGGAGGAAAAAAGTTACCAGAGGGAAAGACATTTCCATGTCTGTAGACGCTGGCTTCATTCCAGGAAGCGAGGTGAGTGAGACATCTGAGTGGACACTACAAGTGAGGAAAGAAAATTCCAGAAAGTCTAATTCAAATGCGTTGACAAGATTGAGGAGGACACCTCACTGAACGAGAGCTGAAACCGTCTGACATCCAGAAAGTCTGCCTAGAAATGAAAAACACTGATTTCCAAAAATTTAAAGTAAATTAGAGAGGACAGTGAAAAGCAGACCAGATTCTGCAGAAAAGCAAATCTTAAAATGTGATGACAAAGTAAGAAAGTCTCTCAGATTCAGAGGAAGAGAAGGAGGTAAATAAAGGGGAGAAAAGATTTAAAAAGACATGAAGGACATGTCTGGATTTTTAAATTTATTTCTCATTGGAATCACAGAACAAGAGAGAAAGGAAAACGAAGGAGAATAATTAGAATAGGCATTTATTAAGTAGTTACTACCTGCCAGGCCTCCTTCTAGCTTCCCAGCATGTGTTTACTTTCTAATCCTCATAACAACCTTACAAGGTAAATGCTACTATGATCTTCATGTTACAGCTGAGGAAAGTTAAGCATGAACTTGCCCAAGGACACACAGCTCAGGAGAGTGGAGCAGGGATCTAAATTCAGAATTGTAACCATGATGCTATATTGTCTTTGAAAATTAAATGAAATATAAAGCAAAAATGACTCAGTTTTATCTTCGCCATCAGATTGAAAGGACTTTGTAAGTAACTTGATTGCTTCCCGCTTAGGTATCATGGTTTGAAAGGATTAATGTACCATGAAATTATTTAAATGTTGTGTTTATTTTCTTGTGGTGCTTTACAGGCTTGTATTGAATGATTTTCTTTTTAATCCATCTGGACTAAGTATGAGCACATGGTGTTAGGTAAAATGGTATATAATTATTTCTAAGTAATTAAATTATTATCACAGCCCACTTACTGAATTTCACAACTTCCCCAATGATTTGACATGCTATCTCTATGTGCTAAATTGGTGAATATACATTTCTACTTAATTCTGAGTGTATTTCAAAATTAAAACACTTCTTTTTCTTTCTTTTTTTTTTCCTTTTTTTTTGAGACAGGGTCTCACTCTGTCACCCTGGGCTAGAGTGCAGTGGCATCATTATAGCTCACTGCAACCTCAAACTCTTGGGCTCAAGTGATCCTCCTGCCTCAGCCTCCCAAGTAGCTGGGACCACAGGCATGTGGCACCACGCCTGGCTAATTTTTTATTTTTTGTAGATACAGGGTCTCACTATTGCCCAGGCTGGTCTCAAACTCCCGGCCTCAAGCGATCCTCCTGCCTCAGCCTCCCAAAGTGCTAGGATTACAGGTGTGAGCCACCGTGCCTGGCCAAAACACTTCTATATAATTATCTACTTTATTGAGATTTTAAAGTTTATTAACATAGGGTTGTATATAGAACTCCTTTTTACGTGTAACTATTTCCTTAGCGTCTGTGGTAAAACACACTTTTTTATTTGCAGTTTGGTTTATTTATTTAGGACTGACTTAAAGAGTTTGACAGAAGGATCATGAGAAAACTTACCTACTTCATGGAAGTTAAAATGAATTGGGAACTGGAAGAAGTTTCCCAAAACTTCTGTTTCAAACCTTGTGTGAAATCCTGGACTTGTTCTTTGTGCTGGACTCACCCCCTACCACCCCTGAGGCGTGTATGTGGTCCTGTATAACAGAATGTCTGCGGTTCTGTAGTCTGAAGCAGGAGCCGAGTGGGCCCATGGGGCCATCATGTTTCTGGTTAATATGCTCTGCCTTTTTGTGTGATTGTAACCACGGCATCCTGGCCTGGTATGTAAGGTTCCAGCTGAATCTGATATAGTCAGACACCAGAGACTGTTAAAAAAGATGATTTTCTCTGGATTTATGCCACAGTGGCATTCAGGGTATGCTCCAAGGAGAACTAGAGCTTGTAAAACATGGATGGGGTGTGCATCATGGTGCCTAATAGCACAGTGCCTTATGCAGTCTTTCTATAGCTTCACCCAGCTCTCATGCCTCCTGGTTATTTGTAGGCATGGAAGGTCCCCATGAGCTGCTGGTGAATATTCAGTGTGTGACATGCTTCTTGGGAACAGGATCAGCCATCATTTTTCTGCAAAATTCCTAGGCCAAGGTCCTGTGCTCAAGTTTTATGCAAGGATGCTCATTGCTTTATTGTTTATTATAAACAAAGAAAAAAAAAAGAGCCTGAATGGATAATGGTAGGAAATCAGCAAAAAAAATTATTTGAGACACATCGTGTAGTAGACAGAATTTTGGTTGTCATAATCTCTGCCACCTGGGTGTTACTCCTGTGGTTATGTTTTGTTACATGGCAAAAGGGACTTAGCAGATATAATTAAGGTTACTAATCAGTTCATCTTAAAATATGAAGATTACCCTGGGTATTTGGGTGGGCCCAATGTAAACACAGGAGCCCCTAAAAGCAGAAGAGAAAGGTAGAGAGAAGCAGTAGAAGGGGACATCAGATACAAAGCACAAGAAAGATTTGCCACTGTTGTTGGCTTTGCAGGTGAAGGGGACCCTGTGTCAAAAGAACAGAGGCATCAATCCTACAATTGCAAGGAACTGAATTCTTCGAATAACCAGTGAGCTTGGAAGAGGACCCTGAGCCCCAGTTGAGAACTGCAACCCTGGCTAATACCTTGATTTCAGCTGTGTGAGCCCCTCAGAAATTGTGAAATAATAAATAAGTGTTATTTAAACTGCTAAGTTTGTGGTAATCTGTTATGGCAGCAATAGATAACTAATACATGGTATGAAATACCATATGCCCCTTAAAATTATGTTAGAAGTAGTCATGCAGTAGGATTGCAAAACTAAACTCAAACTATCACTCCGATGTGTAGAGACAATGTACTTGTCTTAATTTTTATCTGTAATGTGTATAGCCTTCTCTTTCAAATCCCTACCCATAGGTTAGTGGGAACTAAACACATGTGTTTAGTCTAGTTTTAAGCCCAGGCCAGGCTGATAACTTAAATGGTCACTTTGGGTAATATTTAGTCACTCTTTTGTAAAAATGCTCAGTTTTCCTTAATTTCTTCCACTCCTCCTGCTTCTCTTCTCAGATGTTATATATTTGAAAGTGCATCACAATGGATGATTTAGGAGAATGCATGGCATTGGGGAAAAGGTCCTCTCTAATCTACATGGTGACTTTTAATTTATACTTGATCTGCTGGTCTTCAGGACAATGTTCTTTCCACCTAGATTCTAAGGCCTAGCTGGCATTCAGGACAGAAAATTTTGCCTGATATGAGTCATATTCTTATTTTTCTCAGCTATGTTGAGCCTCTGCTCTCTCTGGCTGACTTCCTCCTCACCCTGCCTACCCCTGCTTCTCTCTCTGTGGCAGAATAAGACTCCTTGATGTCAGGCTGTGTCTCTGCTGTAGTTCAGTTCAGAGGAACTGCTTTGTGGTGACTACTGAAGATTCCCCTTGCTCCCTTCCTGGTACCCTTCAGCAGGCTCCACCGCAGGACTCACAGCATTTTTGAATCCTGTCCGTGTTACATGGAAACTAAGAATGGCTCAAGAAAAGCCCAATCTCTCTGGTGTCACGCTGCTGCCAAACCTGAGATGAAACAAGAGCATTTATCTGCTTGTCCCAATGCCTTCTTTCTGTCTCGCCTTTCTCCTTCCCAATGACCTCTTCTATGGTATGGCCTCCTCTCATCAAGGAAAAAAGCCTTAGGAATTTATTGTCATATGTAGAAGGTATATCTCTGCCAAACTACGGGAGGACTCTATAAGTATGCATCTGTCAGGCGTGGCTGTTGCAATTTTAAGTAGAGGAGATAAAGGAATTTTGAAAATCCTATCTCAAGAATGCTTGCCTCTCCAGCTAATTTCTTGTGGCAAAATCCTAGTTTTCTTATCAGAAGCTGATTATTGCTCTGTTCCTTCCCTTTTCATTTCTTCTGAAACATATGTTCAGCTCCCTGTAGGAAGATGGATAAGGTAAGGGAGAGAAAACGTTAATAATGTTCAAAATATCAACATATTAAAATTACTTACTATCTTAGTAAAAGGATCGTATCTTGTTAAATAAAAGAATAAAGTTACAAAACAGTAAACAAATTATAATCATATAGAAGAAAATTGAAAATCTGAACACAAAGTTAACTTCAATTGCACAAGGGTGGGCTTGTGGAGATTTTGGATTTTTTGTGTGTGTCTTTCTTTTCCATTTTTTCTTCTGTGAATATAAACTATTTTTATAATTTGATACAATAATGACGTATTATACTTAAAACATAGGACACTTGATCCACATATTCTTTCTTTCTTTTCCCTCCTTTTCGCTCTATGTTGTTCCTCCGGTTACTTCCCCTGTCGCAGGTTCTGAAGTGCCAGATTGGTTAATCTTTTGCTCAACTCAGCGTTGTCATGCAATTTGGAGTTACAATTCAGTGTGAATTCAGAGATTTTCAACATGGTTTCATGGCCTTCTCAGAATGTCAATATTTACAACTTCTCATGTTTTTGAAATGCATCAATAGTCTGTTTATTTGGCTTTATATTATTTTAATATTTGAATAGCTAAATTCTTACAGCTCAGATATATTCTTCTTAAAATATGAATCTAATTCACTGTTTCTAATATTCAATATTGTGCCAGTACTGGATACCATCAGGAGACAGAGAACATACTAGTTATTTGAACAGAAATAGTTAAATATAAGGAATTGTTAACCAGATACTGTTCAAGAAAACTAGAGCCACACAGAAGTTACAGTGGTGAGGATAGATTTGATTAAAAAGAAACCAAACAAAAACTATTGCAATAGGGGAAGAGAGGCTCCAGAATAGAACTGGGCTCAATTCCAAATACAATCAGAACAAATGGAGATTTATAGCCATGGAGTAAGTTACGGGTGTGTGTATGGGGCATCTACAAACGGAAAATTACTAAGAGGAGACATCAAGTCTGGGAGATTCTGGCTGAAGCCATCTAACAGGATTCTTGCTGAAGGCAGGGTGATCAGATATCACCTGGGGGATGGTGGGGATGAGGAGTTTGATCAGATATCAGATATGGAGGGTGAGGAGCTCTGCTAAACTGACTTAGCAGGATTCTAGCTAAAACTGTACTTTACAAGGAAGTACCTGCACGGGTCATGCTGAGGAGAGGGTTCAGGACTAAAGTTTGGTGAAGCAAAGAATCTTTGTCAATACGATGGCATTTAGTAGGAAACTGAAAGGATGAAAAGTCAACTTTAAAGTATCAAGGTAGTAGCAATTGCAGGAAACAATTCTCACTCTCAGGGTGGGGGAGCAAAGGAAAGAAGTCTGCGTTTTTAAAATTTAGTAACTGACAAGAGAAGCCCCACAGAGATGAAACTCAGACCTCTGAAGAGAGAGCACTGGCTGGCCTGTGCTGGTGTTGGTTAGGTCGAGGGAGTCATGAGGCTAGTTTCCTAAGTGATGGAAAAATTGCAAACTGAGTAGAACTGCTGCCACTGCTGCCACCAGGGTAAAGAAGAAAGTCTGCGGTGTCATATCAGAAGGAGCAAACAACAGAAGGAGCAAATCCCATCGCCGCCCTGCGGCTCCTCGGACTGCCTCTGCGGGCCTAACATGCAGCCCAAACCAAGGAGCTGGTATAGCATTTCAGCCCCACTTAGAAAGACTAAACAAGAGTACGTGACTGAAGACATTTTTTAAATAACGGCACAAATTAATAATAAAAGTGTATCTATTTTGGTTGATAAAGTAGAGACATCATACTAATTTAAAAAACTGTTTAGTGATAAGATGTTCATATCTCGTTGCGAATCGTGTAACCAGGTTGACTCAGGAACTAAGTCTTGAAGGATGATGCTAAGTTCTAGCCAAAAATTGGGTGCCTTAAGAACTGATACCCGTGTTGAGGCCAAAACGGAAATTAAGTTTAGGGTGGTCAACTCATAACGGGAGGGAATAATGTCAATCAATTGGTCACTATGAAATTTGACTCGGGACTTTGTAAGAAGGATGTTATTGGGATTTAATTAAGTATATTCCAAACTATCTAAATTTTCAGGAAAGTCCAATTATCAAATTTGCTCAAATTTTGAAGGGAGTTCAAAGAAGCTAAATTTCTTTTGAATCTACTTATGACAAGTAGTAATTTGTTTATTTAAATCAATTATATTCATACAAAATTCACAAGTGTTTATTGAGCAATTTCTCAAATTGCCAGGAAGCAAAGGAGCTTAGAATTAAAGACCTTTGAATCTACTAGAATAAAGAGAATTTGTTTATTTAAAATAATATTTGTATTACAAAAAATGTGTATAACATAAAATTATAGAGTAAAATAAGAAAGCATTTAAATACAATAATTCACACAGTAATTCAACTGTTAAGCTTTTATGTAGTTTAGTTGAGATGCACACACATTATTAAAATACACACACTAATTAATATTCATATGGTGTATAATAGAATTTTTACCTGTTTATAACACTAACAATACATATATAAAATTCCAGGTCTAACAACTAGAATTCACTTATTTTCCATAGTTTAACTTTTAATACTGCATGATTTCTTTTAAGGTTTCCACCTTGCCCTTTTTAAATTTCAGAATATTACAGGGGTACAAATGTTTTGGTTACATGAATTACTTTTGTCCAGTTTGAGTCAAAGTTATAAGTGTGTCCATCACCCATATAGTGTGCATTGTACCCATTAGGTGTGAATTTACCCATCCCTTCCTCCCACTGGCTTGGTTTCTGTTGAATTTTACTACTGTATGTACACACGAGTGTTGATCTGTAAGTTTCAATTTAGTAGTGAGTACATATGGTTTTTGTGCTTCCATTCTTTTTATGGCTGAGTAGTACTTCATGGTATACATATACCACATTTTATGATCCACTCATGTATCCATGGGCACTTGGGTTGTTTCCACGTCTTTGCAATTGTGAATTGTGCTGCTATAAACATTTGAGTGCAAGTGTCTTTTTTATAAAATGTCTTTTTTTCCTTTGGGTAAAAACCCAATAGTAAGATTGCTGGATCAAATGGTAGGTCTACTTTTAGTTCTTTGAGTTATCTCCATACTACTTTCCACGGAAGTTGCACTAGTTTGCAGTCCCACCAACAGCATATAAGTGTTCTTTTCTCTGCACATCCATGCCAGCATCTGTTGTTTTGGGACTTTTTGATAAAAGCCATTCTCACTGGAGTTAGGTGATGTCTCATTGTGATTTTGATTTGCCTTTCCCTGATGATTAGAGACGTTGAGCATTTTTTCATATGTTTATTGGCCTAAAAAAGTCTATCTTCTTTTGATTCTGTTCATGTCTTTTGCCCACTTTTTAATGGGGTTGTTTGATGTTTTCTTGCTGATTCGCTTGAGTTCTTTGTATATTCTGGTTATCAGCCCTTTATTGGATGTATAGCATGCAAGTATTTTCTCCCACTCTGTAGGTTGTCTGTTTGCTCTATTGATTGTTTCTATGGCTGTGCAGAATCTTTTTAATTTAATCAGGTCCCATTTATTTATTTTTGTTGTTGCTGTGATTGCTTTTGGAGTCTTCTTCATAAATTCTTTGCGTAGGCCAGTATCACTGTATTTATTTATAAGATCTACTTATTCTTCTTATATTTTATTGACATTGATTCATGGTTTGGATATCACTTTTCTCTGAGAATTGGCTTCTAGGATTGTTAGGTTTACCTCTTTCTTTACGGATTTAAGTTTGGAAAAACTGAATCATGAACAAGTGGATAGTCAGATATTATCCTAAACAGGGGCTAATCTATTCTTCTCAAATGAATGAATGAATAAGTGGATGAAAGGAGGGATGGTTGGAGGCAGCTGAAGGTTTCTTTCCGGAGGTTTTCCCCTGGTTGGTCACAGGGTCTCCTTTTCACAGAGTTTGTATTAAAAGTTTGTCTTGGTGGGATTAATGTCAGTCTGGATTCTCAAATGCTTTAATCACCATAAGTCACTTCTACAGACAGTCTTTAATTCTGGGTTGCAGTCATGGAAAAGAAGAGATATATCATGATGAGTGTTTTAGACACATCTATGTTGATGGTGTTCAGGACATGCCACGCCAAAATACAACTGTGACAGAACAGCATATGCCACCCCAGAATATGCCTTTTTGGCCTAAGCATTGTTTTGAGACATTGCAGTCGCAGGAGATCTGAGAAGTTACCCTCTGTAAGAGAAGATTACATCTATAATGGAAATCTCCGTTTGTAAGAATGTCTCCTTCCCTGCCTAGGAAGAAAAAGCTAACTAAATCATTAGCGACTCTTAGTCAGTGGAGAAGGCATCAGACTTAAATCTGCATGACACATCTTACTCTTGTTTTACAGTTAAATGGGCCTCTTCCCACTCCCTTCTTTCTTTGTTTCACAGAACCACGGGTATTTAAGCCTAAAATCTTAAACAACTCTTTGAGATCTACTCTAGAAATTTACTCCTTTTTCTAGGTTATCTCCCGTGCATACATGTTATTAAACTTCTGTTTGTTTTTCTCGTGTTGATCTGTCTTTTGTTACAGGGAGTCCCATTTAAGACCTCGTGAAAGGTAGAGAAGAAAATTATTTTCCCTCCCCTACAGTTCCTTTGTCAAAGAACCATAGGAAGATACACTGGGTCCTGTGCTAAAGTATTTAAGACAGATTTTCTAACTAACTGGGAGTAAATGAATGAATGAGAAAAACAAAAAAATAGTGTTTATTTTAGAATAAACAAAGATTTATTACTGATCCACATGTCTTATTTTGCACTGTGTGAACTAAAATTAAATAAAAGCCTTCCCTCCCCCCCAGCGGCTGACTGAATGGACCCCCTCCTGGCCAAGAGGATGTCCTAAAACTAAATTGTCTGCCAGGAGGAGGAGGTCAGACATGCCCCACCATGCCCCCTCCCTTCTTGGACATGTCCTTTGTAACTCATCAACAGGCCCAAGGCTATGCAAGACAAACCTGCAGGTCCCCAATTTACACAACAAATATATGTCGGTGACTTGTCTCTTCCTTATCTAAAACATTCCAAGCCTTTAGACAAAGCTGCATTTTTAACCAATTATAAGTCAAGGAGTCTTTAAACCCACCTATAACCTGTAAGCTCCCCACTTGGAGATGGCCCACCTTTTCGGGCCAAACCAATTTATACCTTCTATGTATTGATTTATGACTTTACCGTTAACCCCTATCTCCCTAAAATGTATAAAACCAAACTGTGGCCCAGCCACAGCGAGTCCACTTGCTCAAGGCTTCTTGGGTATGGCTCCGGGTCATGGTCCTCAAATTTGGCTCAGAATAAACCCCTTTAAAATTATTTTACAGAGTTTGGCTTCTTTTCTGCTGACAACTGAGACCTCAGGTTACTTGCTATAGTTAAAAATGAATTCTGTGGCAGTGGAGAAAGCACAAAATAATTGGTTCATTGGAAACTAAAATCCAAACTTCCTTTATGAAGCTAAATCAGCTTTTTACTTATTTCCAGAATATACACCCAAAGCCTTAAGACAAACTGATAAAGGACTTCCTTTGACATTTAGCCATTACAAGATAAGGTTTTATTTCCTGCATGATTTTTAAGCCTATAAAATCAAGTAAGAAGATAAAGCACATTAACTATCACATACAGATTTTTAACATGTTGAAAATCCTTGCTTGTATTTGGTGTTATTTTTTTCTTTTGTCTTTATAACTCAAGTTGTCTAAGAAATCCTTTACTTTGTAGGAAGAAATATGTATGTATTCTGAAAATCATGCTACATTTTCAGAGTTTTAACTTGTAAATGAAAAACAAAAAGCAAAACTAAAGAACTCCTACCCCACACCAAACCAAACAACTCTTGAAAGTCAACAAAAACAGGTATATGGAGCATGGCTAAATTTTTTGCCTTTACTCCTAAATCAAGGACAATGAAACCTTTTCTTGTAAAAGCACAAAGATCAAAGTGTAGAAACCTCTCAGTGAAATAATTCTTTTCTCAAAGTGAACAAAGAAGATTGATAAATGACAATAGGAATGAAAGCATAGGCCATTACTTAATTCAGCATATTTATGCAGTGTAGGTTGTGTATATAAATTTTAAACATAGGAGTGAGGATTTAGATTCTCAACTGAAAACTGACAAGTTTCATAAATTTGGAAAGGACAGCTTTACTTCTCATAAGGGGTTGCAGCCTGCAGGGTGGCCGTTGTGACAGGCTAGGAAGCATAGTCTTAGTCAGAAGCTGAGAGCAAGCACTTCCAGGGAAGGGTAAAGGGAACAGGAATTTATGCTCATCAGGATGGCCAAATATACATATTTAATAAACTCTAGAAGGAGTCATGAATATTTATGAAAGGAAAAACATGTGCATGTGTGACTGAGTTTCATGCCCCTTCATAGGTTGTGTGTGCCAAAAATGGCAGTGTTCACATGATCCGAGGTTGGTGTTTTTGGCTCTCTGACATTGAAAGGTGAAGCAGAGGACACAGAAACCCTCACTGCTCATGCTCTACAGACTGGTCAGAACCACTCGATGGTCAGTGGTCTCTTATCAGGAAGGAATATTGGTCAATTTTTGCATCAAATCATAAAAAGGGAGGAGCAACATTAGGTGGTTTGTTGAAACCAGCAGTGGAGCAAGTCTTTCCAAAAGGCCTTGTCTGTTTGGCCCTTAGGGAAGGAAGCCTGGTGGTGGTTAATGAGGGAGGGGGTACAACGAGGTGTGTCTGACCTCCCATCTATCACAGCTGGGATTTCAGTTTTTAGGTTTTTTATGGGGTTCCCTTGGCCAAGAGGGGTCTGTTCAGTTGGTTGTGGGGCTTAGAACTTTATTTTTATTTCTCAAGATTTTATGTTAGTACTGATATTTTTTGTACTTGTTAGTACAAGTCATTTTTTAAAGAAGGAAATGTTATTATTTTTACAATCATATAACCAGTCCAGAAACAATTGTGCAACATAATTTCAGATCTTTTTACCTTCATGAAGTTTTTCATCCTTTGATACTAATTTCTGTTTTCTGACAAAAATGATAACAATGAGTAGCATCCATTGAGGGCCTTAGTAAGAATGAGGTCCTGTTCTAATTCTTTTGCATCTATTATCTCATTTAATTTTTACATCAATCCTCATTAATGTATTTAATGAATATTTGTAGAATGTCTACAATATGGATTATATTTTGCCAGGTCATGGTGAACCACTCTTGAGGAAAAAAGTAAAGAGAAAGAAAAAAATAAAAACTCCATCCTAACCTTCATAGAGCTTACAGCCTGGAATCTGCCTTGTAGGGCAGGCATCATAATCCCACCTTTACAGAAGGAAAAACAAAGGTCCATAAAGACAATGTGCCTTGCTCAAGGTCACCCCATGAAGGTGTTGGAGCTAAGGTCTCAACTCAGGGCTTTCCATGAGGCCTCCATGTTGCTGGGCTGCCTTGAACTATCCCATTCTATCTCTGAGCTCCACCTAAGTCCTGTCCTCCTTCGCCCACACCTGCCCTTGTTAGTAGTTCATATGATACAGCCTTGAACCAGTGCTGTGCCTTGGTTTGTACTGAGTGTACTTCTGTCCCCCCACTGGATTCTGACTTCCACCAGGCAGGTGTTATTCTAATATGTAATCTTCACCTCTCCCTCCCACTACCAATTTGGTGCTTATTAACACTGCCCACTGAAGAATAGGGTTTTAATCAGTGTGGAATATTGAAAAGAACTCCGGATTTGAAACAAGGGTAAGACCATAGGCTGCACTGTCAGGCTGGGTTGAAGTCATGCTTTATCCCTTCCCACATGTAAGACCTTAGGGAGGCCATGTAGACTTAATTTATTAATCTTTAAGCTGAAGGTTGTAATGTATTAGTATGAAATAAATCTAGTTTACATGTTAAAATTGTTTTTTCAACTATGACTCATGAAGGACACAGCTTAGGCCTACAGGTACAGACATCAATCCACCCTGATTGCCATAGGGATGTGGAGTCGGATAGTGGGAGTGTAGTGGAGTGTACTCTGCACAAGCAGTATTGGCATCATCTAGGAACTTGTTAGAAGTGCAAAAATCTCTGGATCTGACTTAGACCTACTGAATCAGAAACTCTGGGGGTGCAGCCTAGCAACTAGGGGTTAAAAAAGCCCTCCAGGTCATTCTAATACACTACAAAGTTTAAAACTCACTGCTGTATTGAAAATTCACCTCTGTGACTTTGGAGCAATTACCTCCTACTCTCTGATAATCAGTTTACAAACCAATAAAATGCAAGACTAGATAACATGGGTACAAGGGTAACTCCTACCTTTGACAGTTTGTAATTCTGCTCTTAAGAATTGCTGGTAAATTTATTAATAACTCTTATGTGCCAGGCACTTTGTCAGCTATATGATGTATAGTATTTAAAATAATCATAGGAAATCTATAAAACATAAAACTGAGGTTTAGGCAACTTATGTTGTGATGGAAAAATAAAAATTCACTAAAACCTTTCACCCTGAAATGGGAAACTATAGACCTGTTTATGTTAATTGCTTATCTGCTTCTGTAAGACTGCTTCTCCCCACCCCCACAGGAATGTTTGTGAAACTGATGTTATAAAGAAAGAATTGAAATTGACTAACGCCTGCAGCTCATGCTCCCGTAAACAGCTCCCCTTGCAGCAGCCACCTTGTAAATTACAGTAACTTCCTTATGTGTACACTTCCTGGTATAAGCTGCTCTGTACCCCCTCCTTGCTCTTGAAGTATAAAAGCCAAGTCCCCCTGACTGGGGTGCTCAGAATTTGGTGGAGGATCCCCTCTGAGCCCGCCAGTGTTAATAAACCTGATCTCTCTGCATCCTCGTGTACCTCTCGGTGTTTCTCTCGGCAATGTGACTCCGGTTTTGCCATTACAACGTAACTTGTCCAGGGACACTAAAAATAGCTTACTATGGAGCTAGAACTAGAATCCATGATGTCAGTATCCAAAACTGTTTGCTAAATCATTTTGCTGCACAAACCCACAAGAATGCATATCAGCATTTCTGGCCCATTTTTTCATTCAGAGTTCACAATAAGGAACAAGGTATTCTCTTTTTTGCTTGCTGATCTTTTACCAAATTTCCAATAGATTGAACTAAGACTGCTAGTAGAAGTTTCCGGTGCAGAACAGATGCAAACCAAAACCCAAATATCCTTGTATAATTGTGATAAAATTTTTCTTTTTGTATAGAATTTTTCCCCCCAAAATAACAACCCCTCATCTGATTTTGTCCTAGGTGGAGTAATGCAAAAATTCAGATATGTCTGTTTAAATTGTTATTTTAACTTATTATCACTTAAAAACTAAGAAGTCAATTCTAATCCCAACTTTTAATACTGTAACGGCAAAAATCGGAATCACGTTGCCGAGAAAAACACTGAGAGGTACATGAGGATGCAGAGAGATCAGATTTATTAAAGCCAGCGGGCTCAGAGGGGATCTTCTGCCAAAATCTGAGCACCCCCAGTCAGGGGGACTTGTCTTTTATACTTTAAGAGCAAGGAGGTGGTACAGAGTGGCTTATACCAGGACGTGTACACATAAGGAAGTTACTGTAACTTACAAGGTAGCTGCTGCAAGGGGGGCTGTTTAGAGAGCATGAGCTGCAGGCGTTAGTGCAGACGTTAGTCAATTTCAATTTCTTTCTTTATAACATCAGTTTCGCAAACATTCCTGTGGGTGTGGTGACAAGCAGTCTTACAGAAGCAGATTAAGCAATTAACATACATAGGGTTACAGCTTGTCCATTTCAGGGTAAAAGGTTTTTAGTGAATTTCTATTTTTCCCTCACAATACAATAAAGCAAATTCAATGAATATATTATATCGAATGTCTTCCGGGAAAACATCTAGAGGTGTAGTTTGGAAAATTCAGTTATGGTTAAGACTCATATTCCTTCCTTAAAATGAAACAAGAAGGGTTTTTTTTCTCTCCATCATATTCCAAGCAGGTTTGGCTGGAATTAGCCAGCCCTTCGCCAATCTATTTTATACATTTCATAATATAGATATCTTTGAATGAAAATCAAGGAAACCTGCATTTGAGTTTCATTTCCTCTAAGCCTTTATTTTTTATTTGTAAAATAATGACATTTTAAAAATCCCCATTTATTTCCCAAGGGTTTAGTGAAAAACAAACTATTGGAGACACTTATTTGTAAGGTACTTGATCTTTTCCAATCTTTAGTACTTTAGGTGTAATGAACCCACAAACTTGTTATAAAGAAACACATTTTACAGGCATATACAGCACAGTTTCAAACACAAAAAGGGAGCTAAATACATATGCTATTTAAAAGGTTAGATACAACAAATGGACTCTCTTTATGTTCGTATCTATTTCCAGCTTTTGAAAATATTTTACCTTTTAGTAGAACTTTATCTTCCATGCCTTTTTATTTATGTTTAGTTTTCTCATTTGAAAGTTTCAGGACTTAAAAGTGTTCATGTAATGTTTATTATACTCCAGACTGTGGGCTAGATTCTGGGAACACAGTAGTAAGCAATACAACTGTGTAGAGGTTATTGTTCAGTGGTTCAAGCAAATTCATATATAAAAATTCAATTATGATGAAGTGTGGTAAGTCTCATGATAAGAGGTGCTGAGAAATGGATGGATTTAACTGACACATAGATGACATAATAGATGGGGTTTGGTGAGTTTGTGGGAAGTGAAGGAGGGGGAGAAACCAAGAATGACTTGGCCTGGGGGACAAGGCAGATCATGGTGCCATTCAGAGGGATAGAGATTTTGAAAAGTAGCATGTTTGCACTGGAAGGTGGTGTTCAGCATAGAACGCAATGATTTTTACGTGCTTTTAAGACACCCGGATAGAAATGGCCAGTTGGTAATTGATTTATATGAGTTGAGTTAGAGAGATAGAGGTTTTAATTTAGGATTAGTGGTTGGGAATCATCAACATATAGATAATAACTTTTCTATCTTCATAGTATGACAGTCATAAAATCTCTTCAAAGAAGATATATGGTTAGAATATATGAATGCATAAACATTTTTAGTTGACATCCAGGGGTTTTTGTTTAAATAGGTAAGCATGCTATTTTAATAATGGAACCTGAACAGAGTCACTCCATTATACTCCATCATTTAGATGTGGATTTATATAAGGGTAGAGATGTATTCTCCCACAAACTGAGAATTCACTCTAAAGAGATGGATTGGAGTCACACATGCTAAAAGAGAAATCTTCACCTCCTTCGGTAAAATGCTTCCCCTTTATCACAACTCAGCAATATAAGAGAAAGTAAGGCTTAACAAGCAAGTTGTTTAGATGCTGAGGGAGCAAAGTTGGGTCAATATTTTAATTTGAGTCCTGCAATTATGGATGCAGATAGCATTTCTTGACACTGTGCTGATTCTTAATAGAATGCTCAGCACACATTTCATTTTAGATCAGTTGCTCTTGAAGACTTATTTAGTATATAAAATTGCTCTTCTGAAAATCTGAATGTTCACATGTTGGAAGCTCTGATCTTTCCCATTTTCTCTTCACCTCTACACCTTGTTCAAGCATGCTGTCTTTATCCCTTAAGACTTGTTTAGTGGCAATAAGACAATTTTTAATTTATTATGTCTTAAGAGGTAAACATTATGTCTTTTCATTGATTATCTTTTTTCAAACTTTATCATGAAAATAACAAAAATAGTAAGATGAAATTTAAAATGAAAATAAAATTAAGAATTCCAAGCTTAGGCTTTACCCAGATGCTTGTAGTTTTAACTGTTACCAAATGAAACTTCTCCTTTTTAATGTAACTTTTTTCTCCCCGGATAGACATGACTGCAGTAAATATCTTCAGGTACAGCACAGTTTTCTTCTTTGGAATTGTTTTGAGTAGCAAATTAGGAGTTTAATTGCTGAATCAAAGAAACCTGAATTTTCATGATATTTTCCAAATGTTTGAACCATTTTGCAGTGCCATTTATTGATTTTAGGAGCAATTATTTTGTAGCTTTCAAATCTATTTCCTCATAAATTCCATTTCTCGGTCTTGCTGATTATCAAGTTTCTAGGTGTAGTTGCAAATATTTATCTTCAGGTGATTTTATTATGCTACTATTAAAATGTTTTTATGGGAGATAGAAGGAAGGCACAAGAAGACTCTTATTTAATTTTAAATGCTAGAAAAAAGGATAATATTAAAAATAATGAATAGTTTGTTTGGCATAGACTTTGCCCAATCAGAAGTAATATGTAATCAATTAGATTGAACAGCAGGGTGAAAAACCCATACAGTTGGAATAGTGCTTCTGGCTGAATGTCAGTCCTCACTAGGAAGATAGATAGATAATGAATTGCTTACATAAATATAGTTGAGAAACCATTACTTGGATTCAGAAACTTACCCTGAGATAGGGCTTTACAAACCATTCACCTTGAGTCACTAGGTCTCTTCACCATCCACTGCCAACTGTTACAAACTATTAGACTTTGAAAAGACAAGAAACTTGAACAGCTAACAAAAGTTAAAGAGATGCTCAATCTTACTTATAATCAGAGAAATGCAATCCAAAAGAAATTTATTTAATTTTATATCTAATATTGGCAAAGATTGTAATGTTGAATAATTCCCAGTGTTGGCCAAGACATAGAGAAAAAAATGTTATAGCTATTAAAAGTGTAAAATGATGCCTTCTTTCTAGAGAGCAATTGGGCATCAATTAAAGAAATGAAGAATAAGTATTTCGTATGAGCCAGGATCCCACTCACTCAGGTCACAGGCAGACAAGGGTGAGTATGTCTATTATGACATAATTTGAGGTAAACAACAAAGGTGCCCATATCCATGTTAATGAAATGGATAATTAAAATGTGATGCATGGACATAAATTCATGTGGACAGATTGTGAAGCATAATGTTGTATGAAACTATCAATAAACAGAAAAAGATCGCACAATGTCATTTATGTAAATTAAAATATTTTATTTAGAATAACAAAATGCATGATGTTTATATGAATGTATACGTAAAGATGTTACATTGGATTGATAGACACATAAATAGAAATGTTCAAATTTCCCTCCAAATCAGGCTTTACCAAGGAAATACATCAAACATCATTTTGCAGGACCCTACAGGGGTTGGAAGGTAGTGGGGCCTGGGATGAGGGAGGATACATTAAAACTCAGCAATTGAGGGCCTAACCTGACAACTTGATAAGAGTGTGCCTTCATCTGAGGAGTGTGATTAACTCACCTATCTGTACTTAGGTCAAAGTAGAAAAGACAAAACAAAGAAAGGAAGGCGGCAAGGAGGGAAAGGCAGAGAAAGAAACACAAAGAGAAATGCACATAACGTTTGGTAGACATAAAGACAGACATAAAGAAAGGAAGAAAAACAAAATGAGATGTTTTTTGCAGGCTGTGAAGTGTACATAAAAATTAAATTTAGTACCTCAAAAATGCAGCTATAACAATTTTGTAAACAAAATTGAAAAGCAAAGCTGGGAAAACATATTTGCAGGATATATGAAGGGTTATTTTCTTTGTTATATTAGGAAATCTGACAAGTTCAGGGCCCAATAGCAAGAAACATTTATAGTACAGGCAGTTCATAGAAAAAGAATTACAAATAATTATATGAAAAGTTGCCTGAACTCATTCATGATTAAAGTAATGCAAACAAAACAGCAATTTGATTTGTCCACCTATTAAACTCTCACCTGATACAAAGTTTCACAATGCCCGACACTAATGAGTAGAGGGATTCTAGAAATTTCATATACTGTTGAAGGGAGTATATAATTGATACAGCCTCATTTAAAGGATAACTCGGCCATATCACTGAAAGTTTAAAATGTGCATTCTATTTGATTCAGACATCTCAGAAATTATCCTATGTATTTATTAACATATGGAAACATATATGTATTTACCGTCTATGTAATTTGGGTAATTTATATAACTTCTATGTGCTTCATTTTCCTCATTTTTAAAAGTGAAATAATAATAGTGACTACTCCATAAAGCTGATGTGAGGATTAAATGATTTATATGCAAATCACGTAGAATAGCGCCTGGGACATAGTAATAATAACAATAACAGCATCGACAACAATATTATGATGACTACTGCTACTAGGAGTTGTATTTATTTTAACAATATTTATAATAATAAAAAACAATCATTGAAAAGTTAATTTTTATCAGTAGTATGCCAGTTAAAGTAATTATGATATATTCATCTAATGGTATTCTCTGTTTGTAGTGAAATGAAAGGTTTCAACAATATATCAAGTGAACAAAGGGAAATGCAGAAGAATGCATAGCCTATGCTTTTATTTATATGGCAAAGAAAGAATATATTATCTATGAGCATATGTAATTGTTCATGAGGGATGGAAATGGGCTGGGAGGAAGATTCTTTAAACTGCTAGAATTCTTGAGTCCTTTATTATTTTATAACGGTAAAAACACTGTCAAAGTAAATACAAATAGGAAATATTTACTGATATGAAAAACCACTCTCAATATATACTTAAGTGAAAATATAACAGCAGGCTACAAGAGTAAACATTTAGTCACCCTGTGTCCTAGTCCATTTTGTGTTGCTATAACAAAATACTCAAGACTGGGTAATTTGCAAAAAAAGGAAATTTATTTCTCACAGTTCTGGAGGCTGAGAAGCCCAGTATCAAGATGCCAGCTGCTGGTGAGGCCTTCTTGCTGCGTCATCCCATGGTGAAGGTGAGAGGGTGAGAGGGCAAGACAGCAAGAGAGAAAGAGAGAAAGACAGCAAGAGAGGACCAGAACCCACTCCCATGATAACTAACCCACTCTCACTATAGTAGTGTTAATCCATTCTTAAAGGTCCCACCTTTCAACACTGTTGCATGAGGGATTAAATTTCCAGCACATAAACTTTGGGGGACACGTTCAAATTATAGCACCCTAAAATTCATACATGAATATTAAAAGGGAGAAAAGATTTCTCATACATAGCAAGGTGCAAGTCTGAAGCACCTATAATAAACAACAGATTAATAAAAAAAAGCATACAAATTTATTTAATAAAGTTATATGTGACACAAGAGTCTCTAGAAATGAGGACCCAAAGAAACAGGAAAATCTATTTTTGTATACAGTTGTGCAGAAGTATAATTGGAGAACGAAAGAGTATGACCTAATGGTAATAAATGGGGAGAACTTAGCAAGGCCTGTTTGTTCAGATTCTTTCCTGTGTCTCTGTGTGACATTTCTTTCCTCTGGTATAGAGAGGACCCCTCGGGAATGAGGGTCTTATGACCTATTTTAGAGAAAGTTCAGAGAATTCTTTTATGGCCTGCTTCGGGGTGGAAGGGCAGGAAAGGTCAGAAAGACCTTCCTCCTTCTGTCATTTTCTCAAATGTCTAGGTGCTATTTTTTGGGGTAGTGTGTCCTGAACCCTATCAATATACACAAAAAATTCTGTAAAGCTATATGACAACATGTAAATACTCATTATTTCTGGGTAGGTCTGCTTTATTTCTACAAATTTTTAAAAAGTAAAATGAATATTATTTAGACACAAGACACACAATTATAGATATTTACATATATGCATATAGAAAAATATTAATATTCACTATGTCTTAAAAATAAAATTAGCTATTTAAATTTTTGTGATTTTCTGTATCTTCTATTGTAAAGTTTCATTAATATTTAAATTAGATATATTTAAATTTAAATGGCATATTTTGGGTTTAATTTCAGCTTTAAAAATTCCTAGGTATATTTAAATTAGTCTATTTAAATATTTTTTTTTCTGAGACTTTGCTTATTTGCAAAACCTGAGGAACAAATTAAAAACAAACATGCAAACCCTTTGGCAATTTTGTAGACTCTTTACAAATGTTAGTTGGTAATGTTATAAAGTTGTGTGAGAACATCATGTTTAATGATGGTTGGAAATATTTCATAAGATTGAAAAATAATACAAAGATCCTACTGCAATTAATTATTCATCACACAACTAGTCATATTCAGAAGGCGTGCCTACTCCACTGATTCCCTCTGTCAGCCTTCTGGCAACACTTAAATGGCTTTAACTACCTCATGTAAAGGTTGTTTCACTTCAGCTTTCAGGCTCAGCAGTGTTTAAAACAGTTTGTTTAACATAACAGAGGATCAATTAATTTTATCTGAATTAAGTGGCATAAGCTTTATTAATCATTGTTTTCATCTAAAATAAATATTTTCAAGGCTATCATAATTTTTCTTGTCTTTGTGAAATGAAACACATAATTTGGTTCTCCATGACAGGGAACTGTAAAGATGATTAAAATAGCACTAGAATGGGTGCCTTAAAAAACTCACCAAACATGTTTGGTTTGCTCTCTGTTCTTCTTTCCTTTTATTTCCCTTTTGATAGTGCTTCTGTGAAACTGAAATCTCTTTTATCTAGGAACAGTTTACTGGATCCTTTTATGATTTGGGTATAGTTAGACCATCAGAGTTGGAATTTTAGAATTCATGTCTTCTTGGTGTTTGCTTTCTTTTAGAGGACACTTAAGGTTCTGAAAACTATCCCTGAGTTTCAGAAGCCCTGAGTGCCTTGATAGAGATGGTGACTTTCAAGTGCTAATTGACACACTTTATATATCACAGGATGCCAAGATCACCAGATGAGACACCCAATGAGAAATATCAAAAGCTCTCTCCTTCAAAGGAGCTCCCGTAAGCTATTTGTTGGGAGTGCAAATTGGTGCAACTTTTCTGGAGAACAATCTGCCAGTTATATATCAAAATTTTAAATGCACCTATACTTTGAATGAGCAACCCCAGTACTTAGAATATATATTGTAAATATACAGGCATAAGTTAGCCAAAACATAGGTACATGGATATTTGAAGCACTTTTTTGTATGACCATACTGCTAGACAAAACTATCCAACATGTTGTGATAATGAAGGAGAATATCTTTATTTTTAGGAGATGCATGCTGAAGAATTTAGGGAGAACAGAAAGATGACAAAATGCTAACATTGTTAAATCTAGGTGGTGAATATATGAACGTTTATTGTACTATTTCTATTTTTCTCTATGTTTAAAACTTTAACAAAAACATATAAAAAGGAGTCTGTTGATAGATAAGTATTGAGCAAAAATATTTATGGTCTATTTATATAATGGTAGATATGTAGTTGTCAAATATGTAAAAAAATAAATAATAGGTATATTTTCAGTGAAAATGGTAAATGGCAGAAAAGTATTCATTCCATGTAGAGTATTTGAATAATTACTTTAAAACAAGACTCTGGAACTATGATGGAATTGCTTGCAGAAGACAGATTCTCCTACTGAGAACTATTAAGAAGCTGGATAGAACACAAAAAACATGTGCTTGAATGCATCAGAAAGGATTTAAGGGTCCAAGAGCTCAGAGAGAAGAAAAGCTTGGAAAAGATGACATCTGTAACTGCTTTTTTCCTTGGGGCATTTGACTGTTCTTGGTACTGAGCAAGTAGTTGAATATCCTAGTGTAGAGCCAGAAGGGGGTTTGCAGCTAAAAGGGAGAGAAGCCAGCAGCGTCTTTGGCAATCCTGCAGAACCAGAGGGACAAAAATTAAAGCTTGGCGATGCCAAGACAGCCAGAACATGGGGTGAGGGCAAGATTCTGGTGAAAGGGAGGCACAGAAAAAGAAAACTGACATGAGACCAGTTTTGTCCTTGTGGCATTTGCCAAGTTCTTAAACACAAGGTAAGTAGGCAAAATGGTCATGAAAGGCAGAGTCGCATTTTCTACTATTTCATGGTGCCAAGAAGACAAAAAATTTACTTCAGAATCTACTAAAAGGAGGGCGTTTATAAAACCACTTGGACAGCCACAGTCTAAGGGTAGAGATGAAGCAGAAAAAATCAAACAATAAAACTATACGTCAAATTAAGTCAGCTCAGTCACTGATTAGATGAAAGTGACCTGTTCACACTTTGTCTACCAAAGGCAGAGTGAAGATCATTTAGGAAAAGGTAATGACTCTGGAGACTCTATAGATTATCACATAAAATGTCCAACAATCCATCACAAATTACCAGGCATTCCAATAATTAGTACTAAGAGAGGGAAAAAAACAATTGAAAGAACCACAGATGATCCAGATATTGGGGTTATGAAAAATGGACTTAGAGTAGCTGTTATCAATAGTTCCAAGAAAATAGATAATAATGTGAAGAATTTCATTAAAGAAGTGAAAATTTAGTTATTGAAAAATGAAATAATATTAAAAACAATAGATGAGTTTAATATTAGATTGCACATAACAGAAAAGAGGATCAATAGAGGTCAGTGGAAATGTTCTGGCTGAGGCAAAGAGAGGAAAAAAGACAGAAAATATATATAAAAAAGTGTTAAGAGACATATAGGATATGGTGAGAAAGTCTAACATATGTGTAATTAAAGTTCCAAAGGTGAAGGAAAGACCAACCAGGGTAAAAGCAATATTTAGGAAATAATGGCTGGGCATTTTCTAAAAATGTAAAAAAAAACTCTTGCTACAGATTCAAGAATCCTTATAACTCCAAGCATGCAAAGTACAAAGAAAAAAAAAATACATAGGCACATTATAATAAAATTTGTGAAAACCACACAGAGAAGTTCTGAAAAGCTTCTAGAGAAAAAGAACATATTACCTGAAAGAGAACATTCATAAGACTGAGAAGTGTCTCCTCAAAAGAAATTAATGAAACCAGAATTCAATGGAAATACGTCAAAGAAACAAAAAGCACTAGTGTAGAACTCTGAATACACCAAGAATATTCTTTAAAAGTTAAGGCAAATTAAAGGCAAACAATACAAACAAACAAAATTGACTAAATTGCCAACATTTACCCACTAAAAGAAATACTAATGTGGAGGGAAAATCATCTCAGAAATGAACATGAAAGTGAAGGAAGAGCTTTGGAAAAAATCAATCTCTGAATATAAATGAACATCAGTGATTTAAAAATAAGAACAACACATCATCAGATTTAAAATACATGTAGAATTAAAATGAAGAAAAACAAAACACAGAGTGGAGGGAGGGGTGAATGGAGCTCAAGTGTTCTAAGATCTGGCAACTGGTAAGTACGAGTATTAAGTATATTAAGTCGTAGTAATACAAAAGTGCCCAATGTAACCTGTAGGGAACCTCTGAAAGAGCAGAAAAAAACATTTAAAATTTATGTAGAGGGGAAAATAAAATAATAAAAATAATTGATTAATCCAAAAGGGTCAAGAAATGAGGCAAAAAGAAATGTAAAAGTGGAGGGAAACAGGGCTGAAAAGAATGAATAGATGATGATAGATATAAATCTAAATATGTCAGTAATTATGGCAAATTCATCAATTAATAAACTAAGCTTGACAGACTGGATAAAGAGCAAAATCCAGCAGTATACCGCTTACAAGGAACATACCTAATATATAAAGACACAGAAGGTTAAACGTAAAAGGATGGAAAAAGATATACCACAAAAATGCCAACCAAAATGACAACTGATATAGGTACTAATAATAGACAAATTAGTGTCCAAAACAAAATACAATCTAAGAAATAAAGATGTGTTTTACAATGATAAAAGTGTGAGTCTGTCAGTAACATAAAGCGATTCTAAATATTTATGCATATAACATACCTTCAAAATATATGAAGCAAAAATTGGAATAATTGAAAGAATTAGAGAAATCAATAATCTGTGATGAAAATGAAAGAAGATAGAATATATGAAAGATATAACCGAGAAACTTGACCTAATAAACATTGTAGAAACTTGTTCCCACCAATAGAATAATGCATATTCTTTCCTAGTGGACATGGAACATTTAGCAAATTTGACTTTATGTTGTGTCATATAGCAAGATTCATTCGGGATAATAGTGAGTGGAGCCACTCCCGTTTCTACCTCTTGATTCCTGGTTATGCAAAACACAGCACCATATACTAGATGATGATTTAGGACATGTACTGCCTCGTGGAGGACATTACTTCAGCCCTGCAAGGTGTAGCCAAGTCTTCAAAATCCCATTTCATTGTTCCATCAAACCAGGTGCTTCAGGATGATGGGAAACATAGTAAGAACAGTGAATTCCATGTGAATGGGCCCACCGTTGCACTTCATTTGCTGCAAATGAAGAATTCTGCTGTGAAGGCATTCTTCAAGTACACGTATGATAATTTTGGCAGAAGCAAATCCACATCCAAATGTGTTTTTCAGTAAGAACAAAATTATACTCCTCCATGATGGAAAGGGGTCCATTGTAATCATCCTGCCACTAAGTAGCTGACTGATCACCCGAGGGAAGGGTGCCCTATTGGGAGCTTGGTGGTGTTCTCTGCTGCTGGCAGATTGAGCACTCAGCATGACTGCGGCCAGGTTGGTCTTGTTGAGTGGAAGTTCATATTGCTCAGCTCATACATAATCTCCTTTCCTGCCACCATGGCCACTTTGTTCATGAGCCCACAGAGTAATGACAGGCATGGCTGGGCACAGAGGCTGACTGGTATTCATGAAAATGGATCATCCTATCTACTAGAGTATTAAAATCTCCCTACACTGAGGTCAATCGTTGATGAACAAATGAAACACAAATATCTTACAATTCTTTGTCCATTCAGAGGGATTTACCCATGTGTCTCTTCCTTCAACCTTCTTGTCACCAAATTTTCAATCATGTTCCTTCCAGGTGCCTGATTACCCAGATAAACCACTGGTCACAGCTTATGAATTAGTATATTTTTCTGGCCATTTATCCTTTCAAGGAAAATGAACATTGGTACATTGTATAAATTAAAAATAGAGTATTACTCAAAGTTCTGCCCACTGGGAGGATTTTCTTTAACCACTATCTTTCAGGGATGTCCCAGAAAGGGGTGTAAACCTGCAGCTGTCCACTTTTGGGTGTGCTTGCATATCATGCAGAACTATCTGTAAACCAGTCCCAGTATTCTCTTCCTCAGCCAACTGATCAAAATTCCACATGAGGCCATAGTCGTAGGCTGGGAAAAAGAAAGTAATATTACAGAAGTAGTGTCCATGACCATTCAGGTACTTCCTCTTGCAACTTACTTGTGCCTTCAAGGGCTCCTTGATCCCGATATCATATGTACCACTTCCATTTGATAAGAGAGTGCTGCTGTGCACACCCAACATCATGGATCTGTGGGTCAGACAATACTCTGCTTATGATGGGCAGCTTAGATCATGTGGTAACTTGGTGGCCCGTGATTAAGTGTTCATTCTCTACTAAGGGCCAGTTAGCAAGCCAAAAGCTGTTTGGCAGAAGGTAAGTATTTATCCACAAACAATAGCAGGGCTGTGCTCCTTCTGGATACTTTGAGGGAGAATCCATTTCCTTATCTTTTTTAGCTTCTAGATGCCACCTGCATTTCTTGGCTAGTGGCCCTTTCTTCAATTTTTAAAGCCAGCAATATTGTCACAGCTCTTTCTCTGAGCACAGCCAGGAAATGTTCTTTGCTTTCAAGAACACATTTGATTAGATTGGGCCCACATGGATAATCCAGAATAATTTTTGTATCCCGAGGTCTGTAACCTTAATCACATCTGCTGAGTCTCTTTTGCCATGGAAGGTAACATATTCACAAATCCATGGACTAGGGCATGGGTATCTCTGGGGGCTATTATTCTGTCTACCACAGATGCCTGCTATTATTTTCTATTCAACATTGTATGGGAGGTCATAGACAGTAAAATAAGGCAAGAAACATAAATAAATCACAAGAACTAAAAAGAAAGAAAAAAAAACCTGTTCTTATTTGCATATGACATGATTGTGTACCTAAAAAAATCCCAAAAAACCCCAAGCTTTTAGAAACAATAGACCTCCTATTAGAAATAATTAGTAAATTTAGCAAAGTCACTTGATACAAAATAGATATTAAAAAATCAATTCTATATTTATATAATAGCAACAAACAAAGTAAAATGAAATTTTAAAAAATTCCATTTATGGTAATATCAAAAACATTAAAAAACAAGGCTAAGCCTAATAAAAGATACAAAAATCTTTTCCAGTGATATCAGATATAAATAAGATATAAAAACCTATTGAGAGATAGCAGAGACCTGAATAAATGGAAGGGTGTATGATATTTATGGGGTAGATTCAATATGGCAAAGCTATCAATTTTCCTAAATTAATCTATAGATTAAATGCAATCCAAATCAAAATACCATTTTTTCCAGAAATTGACAGGTGATTATAAAATTCACATAAGGGCCAACAGACAAAACAATTTTGAAGAATAAACCTGGAGGTCTTATACTTTCAGATATCTACACATATTACTACAATACTCTAGAAATTAAGAAAGTGTGGTATTGGCACAAGGTTAAATACACTGACCACAGAACAGAATGAAGAATCTACAAATAAACCTCTTGTAATTGTATGGGGAAGGTAATGGTCTTTTCAATATATATTGCTGAGTCAATTGGCTATCATATGAAAAAAAAAAGTATTTTAATCCCTACCTCACATATACAAAAATCAAGTCCAGATAGTTTGTACAACTAAATGTAAAGAGTAAGATAAAAAACTTTTAGCAGTAAACACAATTGAATCTTATATAATAACTACAAGGTTGTCCCAAAATTCTTAAACAGGACACAAGAATACTAGTCATAGAAATAAATGAATCGATCCCTGGTTCCAAAATGGCAACATAGAAGCTAGCTGGCTTTATTTCCCTCAACAGAAAACCAAAAACAAATACACAGCACCAAGTTTATCATCAGAAATTGCCCAAAACTCAAATATGAGGATGAGACAGTTCCCAGGGACACAGAGAAGTGAAAAAAACTCCAAGCAGATGGTAAGAGAGTCAGAGCTCTGTTTTCACCCCTACCCCCCAATCTCCTGCCACTAAGCACATGCAAAATTTCTCCTCAACTCACAGTTTCTACACTGAAGAAAGGGAGATCAAGGTGGACAGTCAGCTTTCCCGTCATCTTGGTTTTCCAGGCAGGAGACCTGTCCCTGCCTCAACCCATGGGAAGCACTGGGAGTACCTGAAGAGAGAAATATCCCAAAGGACAACCAGAGACAAAAGGGGAGGCAGGACTAACATCCCCAACCCTGGAACCTCTGCTCTGTAACTCAGCCAAAAGGGTTGCTAAATCAAAGTGCCTATTCAGCAGTAGCACACTGTAGCATGTTTGTTTCACAGTCCCCTGTATACAAACCCCTAGCCAGCCTTCCCACACTGCTGGAATATCCCTGTTGGGATCTCCTTCATTCAGGATGGGTGGCACTATGATTGTTCACTAGAACTGAGGCAAACCTAGGCTTAAGGTGTCATCTGTTGCTGAAAAGGAAGCAGTAACTTAGAGAGAGAGAGAGAAAAATAAATAAATAAAAAGAAAAGAAACAGGTAAATTATAAATAATCTGTAAGCAAACATATCTAATAAAAACCCAAACAAGCCAGACAGAGAAGACTAGAATAAATAACTAATCCTTCAATGCAAAGACATAGATGTACATCTGTAAAAAACAAGAGCCGACAGGGAATCATGATCCCCTCAAATGGACAAAGTAAGGAACCAGTGACTGACCTTCATGAGACAGAGATATGTGAACTCTCTGACCAAGAATTCAAAATATCAGCTTTAAGAAAACTCAATGTTCTCCAAGGTAAAACAGAAAAGCAATTTATAAATTTAGCAGAGAAATTTAACAAAGATATTGAAATAATAATAAAAAAATTAAATGTAGGGAGAGTGGGAAGGGGTGAGAGATGAAAAACTACCTATGGGGTACAATGTACGCTATTCGGGAGATGCGTACACTAAAAGCTCAGACTTCACCACTATATGATATATACATGTAACAGAATTCAACTTGTACCCCCTAAATCTATTAATATTTAAAAGAAGGACAAAAAAATCAAATGGAACTCTTGGAACTGAGAAATACATTTGCTGAACTGAAAAATTCATTAGAGCTTTTCAATAGCAGGATGGATCAAGCAGAGAAAAAAAAGTCCGTAAGCTCAAAGACAGGTTATTTGAAAATACATAGTCAGAGGAGAAGAAAAAAGAATGAAAAGGAATGAAGATCTCCTACAAGATATAGAAAACTACCTCTAAACATCAAATCTAAGAGTTATTGGTTTTCAAGAGGGAGCTGAGCAAGAGCAAGGGGTGGGAAGCTTACTCCAAGAAATAATAACAGAAAACTTTCCAAAACTCGAGAAAGAGATAAATATCCAGGTACAGGAAGGTCAGAGAATACTAAACACATTTGAGCCAAATAAGACTACCAAAAGGCATTTAATAATCAAACTTTCAAAGGTCAAGGACAAAGAGAAGATCCTAAAAGCAGCAAGAGAAAAGAAGAAAATAGCATATAAAGGAGCTCCAATTCATGTGGCAACAGACTTCCCAGTGGAAAAGATACAGGCCAGAAGGGAAGGGAGGACATTTTCAAAGTGCTGAAAGAAAAAAAAAAACAAAACCATGCCATACAAGAGTACTGTCTCCAGCAAATCTATCATTCAGATATGAAGGAGAGATAAAGTTTTTCCCAAACAAACAAAAAGCTGAGAGAATTCACTGCTACCAGACCCATCTTACAAGAAATGCTAAAGGGAGTTGTTCAACTTGAAAGAAAAAACACTAACATGCCAAAAGGAACCACTTGAAAGTATAAAACCCACCAGTAAATTAAGTACATGGATAAACCCAGAATACTCTAGTACTGTAATTGTAGTGGGCAATCCACTCATAACTTTAGTATGAAGCCCAAAAGACAAATCTATTAAAAACAATAGCTACAGCAACCTGTTAAGAGATGGGTAATATGAAAATATGTAAATTGAGACGACATAAAGTCAAAATGTGGGGGGAAGAAATTAAAGTGTAGAGTTGTTTTCACTTTTCTTGTTCATTTGTTTCTATTCTTTTCTTTGTGATCTAAGATAAGATGTCATCTCTTTAGAATAACTTATATTATGAGATGTTTTTTGTAAGCCTCATGGTAACCACAATGTAAAAACCTATAATAGAGTCACTAAAAACAAAAAGCAATGAATTAAGACGTACTACCAGAGAAAATCACTTAACCACACAGGAAGATGGTAAGAAAGGAAGAAAGAAAAAGATGAGTTAAAAACAACCAGAAAACAAGAAACAAAATGGCAGTATCAATAGTAACACTGAATATAAATGGACTCAATTACCAATTATGAGGCACACAGTAGCTGAATGGATAAAGAAACAAGACCTAATTACATACTGCCATCAAGAAACTCACTTTACCCATAAAGACACACATAGACTGATGGTGAAAGGGAGGAAAAAGATTCCATGCAACTAGAAACCAAAAAACCAAAAAAAAAAAAAAAAAAAAAAAAAAGCAGGAGTAGCTATACTAATACCAGACAAAATAGACTACAAATGAAGGACTGTAAAAAGAGACAAAGAAAGTCACTATATAATGATAAAGGTGTCAATTCAACAAGAGGATATAACAATTATAAATATTTATGCACCTACCACTGGCGCTTGCAAGTATGTAAAGCAAACATTAATAGATCTAAAAGGAGAGAGGGACTGCAATATAATAATAGTAGGGGACTTCAGTACTCCCTTCTTAGTAATGGACAGATCATCCAGGCAGAAAATCAGCAAGGAAACATCAGAGTTAAACTACCTTCTAGACCAAATAGACCTAACTGATATATATAGAACCTTTCACCCAACTGCTGCAGAATACACATTGTTTTCATCAGCACATGGAACATTCTCTTGAATACACCATATCATAAACCACAAAACAAGTCTGAACAAATTCAAAAATGTAGAAATCATATTTAATATGTTTTCTGATCACAATAAAATAAAACTAAAAAATTAATAACAAGGGGAACCTTGGAAACTATACAAACATATGGAAATTAAATAACACTCTCCTGAATGACCAATAGGTCAATAAAGAAATTATGAAGGAAATTAAAAATTTCTTGAAACAAATGAAATTGGAAATACAACATACCAAAATGTATGGGATATAGAAAGAGCAGTAGTAAGAGGGAAGTTTATAGCAATAAATGCCTGTATCAAAATGGTAGAAAGACTGCAAATAAACAACCTTAATAACACACCTCAAGGAACTAGAAAAGCAAGAACAAATCAAACCCAGTATTAGTAGGAAGAAAGGAATAATACAGAACAGATCAGAAATAAATAAAAGTAAGACAAAAAAAAAAAGCCAATACAGAAGGTCAATGAAACAAAAATTTGTGGTTTTTTAAAAAATATAAACAAAATCAACAAACCTTTAGCTGGCCTAACTAAGAAAAATAAGAGAAGACCCAAATAAATAAAATCAGAAAAGAAAAAGGAGACATAAAAGCTGAGACTACAGAAATACAATGAATCATTAGAGACTACTATGAACAACCACATGCCAACAAATCAAACAACCTGGAAGAAATGGATAGATTTCTGGACACGTACAGTCTATCAAGATTGAACCATGAAGAAAAAGAAATCCTTAACAAACTAATAATGCATAATGAGAACAAAGCTGTAACAAAAAGTCTTTCATCAAAGAAGAGTCTGGGACATGATGGCTTCACTGTTGAATTCTACCAAACAGTTAAAGAAGAACTAATTCTACTCAAATTCTTCAAAAAAATTGAAGAGGAGGGAACACATCCTAATCATTTTATGAGGCCAGCATTACCCTCCACAACAGCATAAGAAAACTGCAGCCATCCCTGATGTACAGAGATGCAAAAATCCTTGCCAAACTACATCATTGATGAACATAGATGCAAAAATGTTCACCAAAATATTAGCAAATGAAATTCAATAACACATTAAAAAGATCATAAACCATGATCAAGTGGGTTTTATCTCAGGGATGCAAGTATGGTTCAACATACATAAATCAATAAATGTGATATATCACATTAACAGAACCTAGAACAAAAGACCATATAATCATTTCAATACATGATAAAAAGTTGCAGTCCCCAACCCGGGTATTGGTCTATGGCCTGTTAGGGACCACCAACCCCCCACCCCACATCGTGGGAAAATTATCTTCCATGAAACTTGGGGGGGGGTGCACAGCAGGAGGTGAGCGGTGGGGGAGCCAGTAAAGCTTCATCTGTATTTACAGCTGCTCCCCGTCGCTTGTATCACTGCCTGAGCTCCACGCCCGCATACCCCCTATCCATGGAAAAATTGTCTTCCATGAAACTGGTCCCTGGTGCCAAAAAGGTTGGGGACCTCTGCTGAAAAGCATTCAATAAAATTCAACATCTCTTTATGATAAAAACCCTCAAAAAATTGGTATGGAAGGAACATACTTTAAAATAATAAAGGCCATATATGACAAACCCACAGCCAACATCATACTGAATAAGGAAAAATTCAAAGGCTTTCTTTTAAAATCTGGAACAAGACAAGGATGTCCACTTTCTACATTTATATTTAATGTAATACTGGAAGTCCTGGCCAGAGCAATGAGGCAAGAGAAAGAAATAAAGGGCAACCAAATTGGAAGGAAGAAGTCAATTAGCCTTGTTGGCAGATGAAATGATATTATACTTAGAAAAACCTAAATACTCCACAAAAAACTGTTAGAACTGATAAATGAATTCAGTAAAGTCAGAGGATACAAAATCAACATACAAAAATTAGGAACATTTATATACACCAACAGCAAACAATCTGAAGAAGAAATCAAGAAAGTAATCAATTTACAATGGCTACAAAGCATATAAAATGCCTAGGAATCGCCTAGGAATCAATTTAACCAAAGCATTAAGAGATCTATACAAGGCAAACTATAAAATAGTGATGAAAGAAATTGAGGAGGACATAAAAAAGGAAGAATATTCCGTGCTTATGGATTGGGAGAATTAATATAGCTAAAATGATAATACTACCCAAAGAAATTTACAGATCCAATGCAATCCCTATCAAAATACCAATGACATTATTCACGAAAAAGAAAAAAATCCTAAAATTTATATGGAACTACAAAGACCCTGAATAGCCAAAGCAATCATAAGGAAAAAAGAAAAAAGCTGGAGGCATCACACTACCTGACTTCAAAATATACTACAGAGCTATAGTAACTAAATCAGCATGGGACTGGCATAAAAACAGCTACATGACCAATGGAACAGAATAGGGAACCCAGTAATAAATCCACATATTCACAGCCAACTCATTTTCAACAATAGTGCCAAGAACATACAATGGGGAAAGGATAGTCTCTTCAACAAATGGTGCTGGGAAAACTGGGTAACCATATGCAGAGAATGAAACTAGACCCCTCTCTCTCTCCATATTCAAAGATCAAATCAAAATGGATTAAAGAGATAAATCTAAGACCTGAAACTATGACACTATTAGAAAAAACTTTGGGGAAATGCTCCAGGACATTGTTCTGGGCAAAGATTTTTTGTGTAAGACCTAAAAAGCACGGACAACTAAAGCAAAAGTAGACAAATAGTATTACATACAGTTAAAAAGCTTCTGCACAGCAAAGGAACAATCGACAAAGTGAAGAGACAGGCCACAAAATGGGAGAAATTATTTGCAAACTATTTATTTAACAAGGGATTAATAACCAGAATATATAAGGAGCTCAAACAATTCAATAGTAAAAAAAAAATCCAATTAAAAAATGAGCAAAAGATCTGAATAGACATTTCTCAAAAGAAGACTTACAAATAGCCAACTGGTATATGGAAAAGTGGTCAACATCACTAATCATCAGAGAAATGCAAATCAAAACCACACTGAGATATCATCTCACCCCAGTTAAATTGGCTTTTATCAAAATACAGGGAATAATGGATGCCAGCAAAGAGGCGGAGAAAGGGGAAACTTCACGCACTGTTGGAGGTAATGTAAATTAGCACAGCCACTGTGGAAAACTATATGCAGCTTCCTTAAAAACTAAAAATAGAACTACCACATGATCCAGCAATTTCACGTCTGATTGTATATCCAAAGGAAATGAAATCATTATATGGAAGAGATCTGCACTCCAATGTTTATTGCAGCACTATTCACAATAGCCAAAATATGGAATTAACCTAAGTGCTCACCAGTGGATAAACGGGTAAAGGAATGTGGTACATATACACAATGGAATGTTATTCAGCCATAAAAGGAAGGAGATCCTCTCGTTTGCAACAACGTGGATGGAACTGGTGGTCGTTTTGTCAAGTGAAATAAGCCAGGCACAGAAAGATAAACACTGCCTGTTTTCCCTTATATGTGGGAACAAAAAGTGCATCTCATGAAAATAGAGAGTACATTGGTGGTTAGCAGAGGCTTGGGAGGGCAGAGGAGATGAAGAGAGGTTGATCAATGGGTACAAATATACAGTTAATGGAAGAAATAAGACCTAGTGTTTGATGGAACAGTAGGGTGGCTATAGTTTACAATAATCTGTTATATATTCCAAATGGCTCAAAGAGAATAATTTAAATGTTTCCAGCATAAAGAAAAGACAAATATTTAAGGTGATGGATATCCCAATCACACTGATTTGATCTTTACAAATTATATGAATATATTAAATTATAGCATGTACCCTGAAAATATAGACATCTATTATGTATCAATAAAAAATAAAATTAATAAAAAATAAATGAATTGGACTACAATTAACCCTTGAACAACATGGGGGTTAGGGTTGTTGACTCCTTGTGCAGTCAAAAATCCACATATAACTTCTGACTCCTCAAAAACTGTACTAATAGCCTACTATTGACCAGAAGCCTTACTGATAACAGAAACAGTCAATGAACACATACTTTGTATGTTATATGTATGATATACTGTATTCTTACATTAAAGAAAAGAAAATATTTAAAAAATTATAAAAAAGAGAACATATATTAATTATTCATTAAGTGGAAGTAGATCATCATAAAAGTCTTCATCCTTCTGCATGTGAGCAGGCTGAGGAGGAGGTGTATGCAGAGGGCTTGGTCTTGCTGTCTCAGGGGTGGCAGAAGCAGGAGAGGTGAAGGCGGTAGGAGGGGACGAAGGAGAGGCAGACACACTCAGCGTAACTTTACAGAAATACATCGTAATTTCTGTCTGACTTTTTTGCTTTTCCATTTCTTTAAAAATGTTTCCATGTGATACCAATCCTTCTTCCCCTGTTTGCTTTAGTTTCAGTGCCCATATCACAAAAGTGTCCATGTCACAAAAGAAGTCAAAAGCAGTCTTGAGTAATTAGAACCCTTCTTCCAGATTGTCTAAAGTCAGTTCATTTTCTGGCACTGCTTCTTCTAGGTCTTCTTCCTCATCCATCATCTGGCCCTGGTTCAGAAGCACCCATCTCCGTCGAGCCATCTTCTGTTAATTCCTCCGGTGTGGTTTCTACTAGCTGTTGAACTTCTCCAAGATCCATATCCTGAAACCCTTCCCCCCGATCTTTTTTTCCATATTCAAAGTCTCTTTCATGATTTCCTTGATTAGCTCTGTCATAAATCCTATGAGGTCATGCACAATATTTGTTCACAGTTTTCTCCAGCAGGAATTTACTGTTTTGTGCTTGATGGCTTTCATGGCTTTTTCTATGACAACAATGGTATCTTCAATGGTACAATCCTTCTAGACTTTCATGATGTTCTCTCTATTGGGGTTCTCTTCCACAGCGTTGGCAATCCCTTCCATAGAATACCATGTTAAATGAGGCTTAAAGGTCCTTATAACTCCCTAAATTAGAGACCTTGGGTTAAGACCACTTTGATGCCTTCAATGTTGAACTCATAAGGTTCTGGGGGCCAGGGTCATTGTCCAATATCAAAAGAACTTTCAAAGACAATCTTTTCCTGGCAAGGTACTTCCTGACTTCAGGGACAAAGTATTGATGGAACCAATTCAGAAGGAGTCTCTTTGTCCAGGACTTTCTGTTGTACAACCAAAACACGGGCACCTTGCGTTAATCTTTCCCCTTCAAGGATTGGTGGTTAGCAACTTTATTGATAAGGTCAGTCCTGATCTTAAACCCGACTGCATTCGCACAAAACAATATAGTTAGCCTATCCTTTCCTGCCTTAAATCCTGGTGCTCAGTTCTCTTCCTTACTAATAAATGTCCTTTGTGGAATTCTTTTCCAGAATAGGCACTTTTGTCTGTGTTAAAAACCTGTTCAGGAAGATATACTTTCTCCTCAATGATTTTCTTAATGGTGCCTGGGAAATCGTCTGCTGCCTCTTGGATGGCAGAAGTTGCTTCTCCTGATATCTTGACATTTTTTAAGCCAAACCTCTTTCTAAAATTACCTAAGTATCCTTTTCTGGCATTAAATTATCCAGCTTTAGATTTTTTGCCTTCCTTTTGCTTTAAGTTGTCATATAATGACTTTGCTTTTTCTCAAATCATATTAGAGTCTACAGGTATATCTTTTTTATAGCAATCATGCACCCACATAAAATCTGCACTTTTAATATAAGAACGTATTTCATAAAAAGTGCAAGGTTTTGGCACCTGCTGGCATAGCTGCAGGAACAGCTTCACAAATTTTCTTTCTTTTTTTTTTTTCCACAGTGGTCCTTATGCTGGATTCATTTATCTTGAAATGGTGGGCAACTGTAGCTGCAGACCTCAATCTATGGTACATATCAAGCAATTCAACATTTTCTTGTAATATCATGCCTTTTCTCTGCTTCTTGGGAGCACTTCCAGCGTCAATAGTGACACTTCATCCGGTCCCATGGCGTTATTCAAGGTTTACAGTATCGCACTAAACACAGTGAAAAATACTTGAGAACTGTGAGAGGTCACTTTTTACAGCAATACTCAATTTACTGGAGAGATGAACTGCTCACATGTAGATTATTAGCGTCACATGGCAATTTAAGCGGGTACTTGTAACACTAGAGTTCACGGCAATAGCAAAAAGAGGTGGCTATAAAATTATTATAGTAATACAGTATGTACTACAGTTAATTTTATGCAGTTCTGATTTAATACTGTATCTTTATGTGTGTTTATATTTCTCATGACTGAATGGTGCCATGCATAGTCTGTGTTTGTGTGCCTAAGTTGTGATAAGTTTTCATTTTTTTATAATAGCTGTGTGTATATTTTATGGCATTTAAATGTTAAAATAGACTAGTATCTACATATATTTTATGCACTCATGACATACTTAACTTTTTCTTAATTTTTTTGATATTTCTAGGCTATGTGGTTTGTCTGAGAGTTTTTTCAAGTTGTCGTGAATCTCCAAAAAAATTTCCAAAAATTTATTGAAATAAATCCACATACAAGTGAACCCATGCAGTTCAAGCCTGTGATGTTCAAGAGTCAACTGTATGTTAGAGTGAAGGAATTCTGTTCATAAGGACACATCACTAAGTGAGCGAAGAGGCAACTAACAGTGGGAGAAGATATTCATGTATATATAAAGAAATTTATACATCTATAAGAAACTAACAGATAATGTAATAAAAAAAGAGCAAAAGATTTCATCAGACACTTCAAGAGAATATGCATATGGCTAACAAACAAATGAAAGTAACATTCAACTTCATTAGTCACAGGAAAATGTAAATTAAAATTATAAAATTATTCAGCTAAGCACTCACCTTAATGTCTACAATGGAAAGCACTCAAAGTGCTAACTGCTGGTTACGATGTAGAAAATCTAGAATTCTCATCAGTATTTATGGCATATATTTATTTTGAAAAATTTCAACTAAAGCTGAACATGTGCATATCTGTGATCTAGCAGTTCTGCAGCTGGATATATGCCCAAGAGAAACGTGTACAATATCCATCTAAAACCTGTACAGTCTGTTCTGGTATAATGTAATCCACGTGTTCCACAGGGATTGTGGAAAAAATAAGATTAGGAGCAAAACAGGCAACAACTTCATCAGTAACACATAAAGAAGATTAGAACCTAATAAAAATGGTGCAATTTTGTACATATTAAATGGTTAAAAATACATAAATGCTATAATAAATATGACACTTTAACTTGAAAAAGACCTAAAGTTTCCTTTTGAAAGCAGACACCAAGGCTTGTATCTTATGAATTATTATGAAATGGTGGAAGAGGTGCATAAACTTTCTTATGGCTGCTGTAACAAACTTGGTGGCTTAAAGCAACAGAAGTTTATTCTCTTACAGTACTAAAGACCAGGAGTCCAACATCTAGGTATCTTCAGGGCTGCACTCCCTCTGAAGGCTGTAGGGGAGAATCATTTCTCACCTCTTCCAGCTCTGGTGGCTCCATGCATCTCTTGGTTTGTGGCTGCTTCCCCCCACCCTCTGTCCCCATCTTCATATGACTGTCTCTTCTCCCTGTATCTTCTCCTCTTCTGTCTCTTAGGAGGATTTATCATTGGATTTAGGGCCCACCTGGATAATCCAGAATGATCTCATCTCAAGATCTTTGACTTAATTACATCTGCAAAACCCCCTTTTCCAAATAAGGTCATAGACGGAGGTTCTGGGGGTTAGGACATAAACGTATTTGTTTTGGGGCCACCATCCAACCCACTGCAGAAAGCTTATTAAAATTTGCAATTTTTTGCAGCCTTAAATTGTGGATCGAGTTTTAGTGTCTTTGAAATGTAAGTCCTTTGAGGCACATTTTCATAATAGACAGCTGTTTCATCAAAAAAACCCAAAACCGTTCCAAAGCATAGCCTTCTTCTTGGATTAACTTTAACTTCTGTATCAGGCTGGAAATTCTTTTGCGGCCTTCTGGTTTGTACTCTTGGCTTTCTCTGAGAGTTGAAGGCTCTGGAAATTGCTGCACGTTTGAAATCATCAAAATAGCTACTACTAGCGTTAAAAGGAGCTACTTTAGCAGGATTTGGCAATTTCTGTTTAAAGTCTTTGTGTATACTTGATGCTTTCTGTTTGTGAGAAAGGTTGTTCCTGATTTTTTTCACCGTTTAGTCTTAAATCCACATACATGCTCAACAATCTATTCCTTTTATTTCTTTAGGCCTTGTTCGTATTGACTTCATAGCAGTTGATGTTTTTCCAGCCTTTCTGGAAGTAGAAACCTTTCTTTTATTTTCATAGCATTGTCTCTCATGGTCCAAATGTAGGTTCCTTTATGACTATTACTTATGAAGTATCATATTTTCTTTCATTTCTTTTAAAATGCCTTATAATTTCTAGCTTCTAGTCGATACTTGAAGCTTTTATTTTGCCTGTTCTTCCCGGCATTTTTGAACCAGGATGCTTAGAGATGTTTGGGATGTTGAATGTGCATGTGTACGTGTGTGTTAATATAGAAAACTTCACAAGTGAAAAAAAAAGCATAGCAACACACAACCTTGTAGAATAACACATATGGCGAACTGAGGTAGCTGATAAGTGTTTGAGGTGTGCGCATGTATGTGTTTTGTCTGTTCCTACATGGATTGATTCAGTTGGGTGCAGTTTTAACTGTGTATATAGTGCTTCTCACAAACAAAATTGCACACAAGCCAACAGAAAACCTGCATTATGTTCAAATTGTTCTCTGATATACCACTTGTGTTGAAACAAATTTGTGTTTTCAAAGCAAGCATTCTAGCAGAACTGACTGTGCTAGAATGTTCACAGCAACACTATATGTAAGAGCACCAAACTGGAAACCACCCAACAACCCATCAACAGTAAAACGGGTAAATTTTGGTAGGCACACAGTGGAATACCATACACCAATGTGAAGAGTGATGTGCACTGCACATAAAAATATGGATGCATCTGGCAAACATAAAATTGAGCAAAAGAAATCAAACATAAAAGCATACACTGCATAATTTCATTTATATAAAATACAAAAATAGGCAAAACTAGTTTATGCTGTTGTAAGTCAGGACAGTGGTTACCCCTGGAGGTAAGAGTGTGAGAGGGCTTGCATGGTGCTGGTTAAACAGATGAGCTCACTGTGAAAATTCATGCAGCTGCACACTTAAAATATGTGCACTGTTTGTATGTGTATTATACCTCAATAAAAAATCTTTTAAAAGTCTATTGTGAAAACAAGAAAAAAATGGCACCATCTGGCTCTGGAATCAAACTAGTAGAGTTTAAGCACTAGTTCCATCATTTACTAATTGTGTGGCCTTGGGCAAGTAACTTATTTCCCTTGTGCCTCAGTTTCCTTACCTGTACCATGAAAAGAAAAATAATAGTAATAGTAATGCTTACTTTATGGTGGTGTTGTGAAGATTAAGTGAATTAAAAATGTAAAGTACTCAGAGCAGTACTTAGAACAACCTGAGAGCTGGTGGAATATTTGTTATTATTTATTCACTCTGTTTGGTAACCTGTATTTTTATTTAAATCATACTTAGAGCATATCTTTTCATGTCTGCTTACTTCTTGGAGTTTTAAGCATATAGGGAGGGCCATCTAGCTTCCAGAGTTTCCCCATTCCTGTTGTCGGAACATTTAAAATTGGTTGAGGGAGAATATCATATGTTGGGCTTATCACCTTATTTTTATCCTAGATGTTATCTCTTTAGATTTGTTTCTATTCACTATATATATATTTTTTCTGTCTTCCTTTTTTGTATTTTTGGCTCATTTATTTACATGAGATCCTATTTTTTATTCTACTCTCTCCAAACTCATTCTGTCTTCCTCTCAGTGATTAGATGATTTTAGACCCAGTTTATTATTGTTAAATTTATATGCTTTTTGTAATGTTCCACTTTTGTATCTACTATTCACAAATTATTTTAGCAAAGATGTTCTTTTTGTACCCATATTTATAGCCACTTTTACCCTTAAATTTATTTATTTCCCCGCTTTCCATGTGCACTCTAGTTCTTTCCTGCCAACACCTCTCACCTACTTGTGTTTTTATTTTGATTTATCTCTCAGTCAGTGTAACTTTTTAAAGGGAGGAATGCTGGTGGGATATTTATGTCCCCTTTTATATCTAAAAAATGTATTTTTGTTGTCTTAAAAGTAACCCAAAAGTAGCAACATAACATAGTTGGGTATTGAATTCTTGGGTCATGGTTTTTCCTTCAAACTTCTATAATTTTTTCTTCCAATTTTTCTTCTTATTTTTCTTTGTCCTCCTCCGTGGTCTAGCAAGTCCCTATCAATTTACCACTGAATGGATGGGAGCTGTATCTTTGGATGTGTCCTTTCTGTAGCCACGCAGAAGGGTCCACCCACTTACCATTGCTGGGAGAGAGAGGACGCAGGCTGTGCAACTTTCAGAATCTGCAATAAGGTATGAATTTCCTGCATCCATCTTCCTGTGACCTTTTGCTTTCTTGTCTCTAGTTTGGCCTTCGAAATCACTCATAGCCTGTTTCTGATCTCCATCCACTTCCGGCCCTCACCATTACGTCCTCTTGAGCAATGGAACAGAAATCTTCTCCTGAAAGAATAAATCATTCAATTTGCAAAATAAAGATCATTTCTAAATAAAAGAAAAGCCCACCACTCAGCAGCAAACGTTGCAATCACTCCATTTGTTGCATGGGAAAGCGAGGCTGAGAGAGGATAATTTCCTGCCCCAGGATAGAGAGAATGGGGCAGAACCAGTCCACGGATGTGGGAGAGGAGGAGAGAGTGTCTCAGGGAAAGGGAGAGCAGGAGGCCAGGCAGGAGCCAGGAGAGGACCCAGCGGCTGCAGAGGCCAGCGAGGAGACGGGCTGATCCCGTCATTCAGACCTGGGCCTGGGCATACAAGCCAGCGAGGATCAGAACACACACGGGGGCACCTCGTCCGTGGGGGACTGTGAGAATTGGGCGGGCAGGGAGAGTGCATTTTGGGGCTGAGGTCTGCACCTGCTAGGGCCACTGTCCACCTTGGTGGTGACCACATTCAGGAAGGTCTCTGCAGGGTTGAAGCTCCTCTGGACAAGGAGCTTCTCCAGGTCCCCCTGGGGAATCTCAGGCTGCACATTAGGCTTCTAACAAGATATCAACGGAAGGCTTCTGGGTCCAAGGGCAACAGTTGCCCATAGCATTGCTTGATCACCTCCCACAGGGCCCCGTGGAGTCACTTCAGGCAAAAGGAGGGGGGAGCCCCCCGAAGAGGGGACTGGGAATGAAGGAGGAGTGATCACAGCTCTGTTAGAAAGTGACATGCATTTCTATAGAGAAACTGAGCAGAATGAAGTCGCCAGAATACTAGACCAAGGAAAGCAGAGTTGTGCTCCTGAACCCCCACAGTGTGTCCCCTCACCTAGCCATCACCATGGCCCTTAGACAGAGGAAGAAACAGGGCGACAGGGAAGGTAAGAGGTTCTGGGTGTCCCCAGCCTGGCTGAAGGCTACCCCTAGGCCTCTATGTCCAGATCTGTCTCAGTTCAAATTTGTTCCGAAGAATGTTCTCAGGAACACTTCTGCCCATCCCAGAGGCACCAAGAAAGTTGCCAGATGACCCCTGTGACCCTGATTTCTACCAGGTTTCTTGGGTCAGTGTTGGGTTTTCAGCCCCAGTCAGGGTCCCCCTCACAACCCCCAACACAGCATTCCCTGGACACAACCACAGGAGGAGTCATTGGTGCTGGCAATGACAGCGGAGGCAGCACCTAAAATGAGAGCAATGAGCCCACACGACACGGCATGAAAACAGACTCAGGTACCCCAAATGCATATTCCCGTACCCGAAGTCCTCCATTTTACCCCCCGTTCTCTCTGTGCTGCATGGCGGGCATCCAAAGGCGAGGGTGGAAATAAGATCTTTGACAGCAATGGGCAGCTGGTCACTTTGCAGGCTCATCATAGAGAATCATGTGCCAATGTGGGGCCACCATGGCTACCCCATGAACTGCAGGAGGACCCAGCAGTCCCGGGCTTCAAGAAAAGGCACAACACCTACACCTGCCTGGGACTAGGCCCAGGGTGGAGGCTTTGGCCTGGGACAGACCCTAGCTGTGCTCCAGCCCCGAGCTCTGCCCTCCGGGGCCTGGCCTCCCGGCTCGGGGTTGAGAGCTCTGACCCATGAGCCACAGGCTCTGTTTGAGACTTGAGCCTCTGGATCTAGGCTCAGGCTTAGCTCATTTTTCAGAACTCTGGCTTCCGGGGCTGAGCTAATTTTTCTGACCTTTGTCCCTGGGCCTACTGTGGGCTGTAGGGTCAGGATTTTAGTTGGTCTCCTCATTCTTGTCTCTTTTTTCCAAGATCTGCTTGTTGGTCTATGACCTGAGTCTCTACCAGGGTCTCTGGGCTCTGGGCTGTCTCTTGCCTTATGGACTGGGCTCTGTCTCTGTTCTCTGTCTTGGGGTCCTGGGCTTTGGGCTCAGGTGTGGTTTTCTGGTTTTGGCTCTAAGGTCAGGGCTGGACCCAGAGCTCAGGGATCTGTCTCATCATCGGGGAAACCAGTGGGCTGGGTGTGGAAAGACCCAGCCCAAAGGCTATGGGAACAGCTGGATCAGGATCTGTTTGACAGACAAAGATGTCATCCATCTCCTTGGCCCTGACCCTGGGTGGGGGCTTGTCCCTGGAGCAACCAGGTTATCCTGAGATCCATACCCCATCAATCCCTTTGTAAATCCTGCAGACAGTGAAGGGTGAGGAACTCATTGAGTCTACACCAGCAGCAAAGGTTCTGCACAGTATTATCTGTCCTCAGGGTCTGTCCCTGGACACACAGGCCTGGCCAGGTAGGAGTGTGGGATAGAGTTGTGGCTCACAGGGACTCCCTGCATCATTCATGTAACCATGTTCATAGTGGGCCCACAGTCAACATTCGTGAATAAATTAATAAATTAATGAGCATATTTAGAAAGACTTAGGAAAAAAAAACCAAAAAAGAACAGAGAGAAGATGCAAGGAGAGAGAATAAACCAGGAGCAGGCAGCTGCCCAATCAACCCTGCAAAGCACAGGGCACTTCTGTGGGAAGAGAGAAGAAGGACCAGGTATTTGTGGAGCATGTGGGGTATGCCTCTCTGCTGGTCATTTGTAAACAAAATCTCTTGATACCTTGTCAGTACTTGGGGGGAGCTGGGAGATGGTGTCGGAGTACACTTCCTCTTCTCAGCACGAGAGAACTGAGGGTTAGAGAGACAAAGTCACTTGCCTACATTACCCAAATGGGCAGCCAAGCCAGGGCTCAAGCCCAGTCCCGTGTGTCCCCTGTCCTTTGACCTCTCCTCCAGTTGTCCTGTGCCTCAGCTCCATCCACAAGGCCACTCTCATAGTTGAGGGATAGTGATGTCAAACCAGGAGCCCCTTTCAGCCACAGTTGACCAGGACTGGGTGTCAGATGTGACGTGTGGATGCTGGTCAGATGGGTGCCAAGTCCTGCATGTCCACAGGGCACACAGCATGGCATCTCAGCCTTGGTCACAACCTTTAGGCCACACACTGACACTGTCACTGGGCCCTGGGCCAAGGAGGCAGACACAGAAGGACTGTGACCTGCCTGAGGGCCTGGGCCTGGGCTGGGGATGAACTTCTCATCCTTGGTGACAGGAAGAACTGAATCAGAAGAGATGGTGGACATGAAGATTTTTGGAATTTGAGCCGAGAATAAAGCCCATGGGCAGGGGATTTATGGGGAGTGACAGCACCTGCCCTGCAGTGGATGTGTTCCACCAGTCCCAGATTCCGTCCTCTGCTCCCAGTGGTGTGCTGCTCTAATGGGGGGATATCAGGCAGAGACAGGACACCAGGAGCTCTGGTCTGGGATGAACATTAGTCCTCTGATTGCCCAGGTGGTGTCCATGTGAATCTTTCCCTGCTTCTCCCTGGCCTGATCTGCCAGGAACAGAGAATTTTCACCCTTGTGTACCTTCCTTTGCTTGGGCTCTACTGGCTGCTTGTCCTGTATCTATTTAGCCACAGAGGCCAGCTCGGTGCTTTCTCCCCAGAGGAGTCTAATGTGACCACCAGTAGTTAGACCTTTTCTGTGTATTCATATCCCTTCCAGGATCACTGAAAGGCATGGCTCATATATACTCCCTTGTAACAAATGGGGAAACTGAGGCTGAACGAAGTGCTATAATTTACTAGAGGTTGCATGCCTGCAGGTTCTAAAGCCTGTTTCAAAGCTTGTTCCCACTGACCCCAGAGCCTCTGTTTGGGTTTCCCTGAAGACCCCAGTGCATGCTCTGCCCATAATAGCCACAGCTGTGGATCAGGCTCTGCTCAGGCTCAGCCTGCCCTGTCGCTCTGCAAGGTGGAGCTGGTCTGGATCTCAGGTCTTGGGACTGCTCACCGTATCACCCTGGGGCTCCAGCCTTCCTCTTTGCCGACAGGGCGTGCACACCCAGCCCTGGACATGCTTGATCCTGGCTTAGCCGGGCTGCTGGGCACAGCAACTTTCACACCGCAATCCCCAGTCCCTAGGCTATAGATACCCCAGAACTTGGCACAGGCTGCCCTGAGACCCTTAGTACGAGCATTGTACAGACGGTGGGGACACTGGGGGAAGCCCTTCAACCAGGTGAAGAGTCTGAGGGCCCCAGTGGCTCATGCCTTGTGAGCTGGAATGCCAGCCTGTACTGACTTCTTGCTGCCTCACACAGCTGAGCTCAGTACAGCTCTGGCCAGGGCCCTGACAGCCAGACGCAAGCAGCCCCTCTGGGCCCAGACCAGGAGCCCTCCTAGATCCCTCATTCTACACACTTTGCCAAGAACTCCTCATTTGGATTGACCGGAAACACGGGGTTTGGGTGTGGAGGGGAGGAGGGAGAAGGCCTGGCAGCGAAGGAAGTGTGAAGGGAGGGGACTGAAGCCCTCCAGTCTCAGAGGAACATTTTCATTACCCCCAAAAGAAACTCTTTACTCTTCAGCCTGTATCCCTGCCCTCAGACTCACATATCTCCCCAAGATTCAGAGAACCAATAACCCACTTTCTATCTCTATTAGTTTGCCTATTCTGGACATTTTGTATAAATGAAATCATACAATATGTGGGCCTCTGTGACGGATTTCTTTCACTTAGCGTGAGATTTTCATGGTTTTCCACGTTGCAGCATTTACCAGTGCTTCATTCTTTTCTTATTTTTAGGTAATTTCATTATACAGATATACCATAATTTACTTATCTGTTCATCAGTTGATGTAAATTTGGATTCTTTGCACTTTTTGGCTATTATAAATAATGATGCTATGAATATTTGTGTGCCAATTTTTGAGTGGACACACATTTTCATTTCTACCTCGGAATGGAATTTCTGGACCATATGGAAAATTTATATTTAAATTTTGGTGAACTTTAAGGTTGTTTTTGAGAGTGACTGTGCCATTTACATTCTCTGTAGCGATGTATGAGGATTCCAAGTTCTCTAACTCCTTGGCAGCACTTGTTACTACCTGACTTTTTTATTCTAGCCGTCACAATGGGTGTGAAGTGGTGTTTCATTGTGGTTTTGATTGGCACCTCCCTGATAGTAGTGATGTTGAGTATCTTGTTATGTATTTATAGGCCATTTGTATATCTTATTTGGAAAAATGTCTATTCATATCCTTTTAATTGGGTTGTATTTTTATTATCGAGTTATAAGCATTCTTTGTATATTCTAGATACTAGTCTCTTATCAGATATGTTATTTGCAATTTTTTTTCATTTTTACTTTCTTTTTTTTTTCTTTCATGATGGGACCCTTTGAAGTCCAATTTGTCTTATTGTTTTCTTTGGTTTCTTGAGCTTTTGGTGTCATATCTAAGAAACCATTGTCAAATCCCAGTTCATGGAGATTTATGTTATCTCTGATGTTATCTTCTAAGAGTTTTATACTCCTAGTTCTTATACGTAGGTCTGGTATCCATTTTGAATTAATTTTTGTATGTGGTATGAGGTAGGGGCTCAAACTTTGTTCTTTTGCATGTGGATATCCAGCTGTCCCAGCACCTTTTGTTGTAAAGGCTATTATTTCCCCACTAAATTGTTTGACACATTTATTGAAAATCAATTGACCATAAATTCCATGGTCTATTTCTTGACCTTTGATATCGAAAATCCTGAGGAATCCACTAAAAGATTATTAGAACTATGAAACAAGTTCATCAGGGTTGTAAAATACAAGATTAATATATTAAAAATCAATTGTATTTATATGCATTAGCAATAAACAATCTGAAAATGAAATTAGGAAAACAACTACATTATAATGGCATTAAAAACAATAAAATACATAGGAATAAATTTAACAAAAAAAAGTACAAAAAGTACTCTGAAAACTACAAAATATTGTTGAAAGAAATTTAAGAATATCTTTAAAAAATGGAAACATCTCAATTTCAAAGATTGGAAAACAATATTGTTAAGATGGCAATATTTCTTAAATTCATCTACAGATTCAACACAATTGATAGCAAAGCCTTGGCTGGCTTCTTTGTGTAAATTGATGAACGGATCCTAAAATTCATATGGAAATTCAAGGGGCCCAGAATAAACCATGACAATCTTAAAAAAGAACTAAACTGGAATACTCACACTTCCTGATATCAAAACTTACTACAAAGCCACAGTAATCAAAACATAAGAATAGGCATATAGATCAATTGAATAGAATTAAGAATACAAATTTTTTATTTTTTTGTAGAGACGGGGTCTCACTGTTGCTCAGGCTTGTATTCTTTCTATTGACATTGAAGTAGTAGTCATGAAATTGTTCTCTTACTTCAGCACTATTCAAAGTGAATGATTGAAACATTTTTGTGATTTTGTTGCCATTCAGTATTCTTTAATTCTCTAGAATTCAAAAACCTGTTGACATTCTTCAACAAGCACAGTTGATAGAATCCTCAGTTTATTCTGAAGCACTGAAATTATACTTTAATTCTGGTGGCCCAAAAAGTTCTTGTTGACTTTTTAAATAATTCATTGAGTGAAACCTACTTTTAGTTTTTGTTCACAGTTTTCCATATCTCTTAAGTAAAAGGATCATGCAAATTGAAAGAAGAGTAAACAGTGTTATTAAAGTACGCCATTGTTTACAGGAATTTGTTGGATGGGTTAAATGAAGAATTGAGAAAAATATGTCCCTTTCAGTGTCATGGTTGTTCTTACCAAGCGTGACATTACTGATGAACAGGAAAAGAAATTTTGATTGGAAAGGGATAAATATTATAATATTTACCACGACTATCTTTTAAAATGGGTTTCATCTCTTGAAGAATTCAATTATTCCACATGGGTGTTAGTAAATACTCTTCCAGCAAGGGAACAAATGCACTCATATGTGTACTGTTGAAGAAAAGAATAAAAATAATGCTGGTTTTGTCAGTGAAAAATACTTTTAAAAGTCATTGTTCAAGAGGTATAATATAATCCTGGAGAATGGCAAAGCAAGTTATGCCACTGAAGAAGGCATCATATATTTTAACATATCTAATTTGAACAGCTTTCTGAGTGCTAAACTTTATGACAGTAAATGTTCACAGTGTGGGCTTATTTTTTCTCATTAATCAATGTTGGATAAACAAAATAATGAAATAAATTGTATGTGACATGATAAATGCTATGTTTGCAAGGTAAATGGAACTTAGATCGTAACTGCAAAGAAATTTATAAGCAAATTCTGTAAAACAAGGAACAAAGAGAGCCAGAACATTGAGGAAACAAAATTAAAGAAGGTGTTAAGTAATTTTATACACTTAAAAATGATTTGAGATGAACAATGAATAATTTTTAATTTAAGCATGTACATGTAATATTTTTCTTTTATATCAATGTACATACGCACAAGCCATTAGAAATTATTCACATACAACTGGAAATACTGCATTTTTATTTGCTAAATCTAATAACCCTCGTCAGAAAGCTAGACTTGCCCAGGGCTGAGGGAGCTGCCTCTACGATGTTTTCAGAAAAATACACACACTGACTCTGGGATGCAAGGTCTTGGAAGAGCTCCCTCCTTCAAAACCTAAAACTCCAACTGTTGATCCAAAGAGTTCAGCCTAAGAAGTAAAAAAATTCCTTTTCCTTAGGAATTTCTATTCATATTTCTATGTTACAGGTCAGGAAACTAAAGCTAAGGCAAGAAACTGAGGTTTAGGTGGTTACTTTTTAGTAAAGAGCAGAGCCTGTGCTATGGCTGGATGGGAAACACATACAAACCCAACAACAGAGCACCCAAATACATGGGGCAAAAACTGACAGAACTGAAGGGCAATTCAACAATAGTAGTTGGAGAATTCAATATTACACTTTCAATAATTGATGGAACATGTAGGCAAAAGATCCAAAGAAAATCAAACCTAAATAACATTATAAACCAATTATACTGAATACACACCTACAGAACACCATCCTATAACAGGAAAAAAATACATATATATTCACTTCAAGTACAAATGGAAAGTTCTTCAGGGTAGCCCATATGCTAGACCATAAAACAAGCCTCAGTAAATAGGAAAAAATGGAAAATATACAAAGAATCCTACCCCCAAACAATGGAATGAAATTAGAAAACAGTAACAGAAAGAAGTTTAAGAGTTTCAGATAAATGTACATTAAAAAACACACTCCCAAACAGCCAATGGGTCAAGGAAGAATTCATGAGGAAAATTAGAAATTACTTTGAGCTGAATTAAAATGAAGACATAACATATCCACACCAAAATTTATGGGATACAACTAAAGCAGAACTTAGAGAAAAATTTATAACTATAAATTCCTATGTTAAAAGAGAATATCTCAAATCAATAACCTAACCTCCCAACTGAAGACACTGGAAAGAGTAGTGCAAACTAAACTTAAAGCAAGCAGAGGAAGAAATGATAGCATGAAAGTGAAACGTAATAAAATAGAGAATAGAGAAATAACAAGACTTTTTAAAAGTTGGTTCTTTGAAAATATAAAAAAAGACAAGCTTTTAGCTAGATTGACAAAGAAAAAATAAATATGACTCAAATTATTAAAATTAGAAATGAAACAAGGGGCATTACTTACAGACCTTAGAGAAATAAAGATTATAAGGGAATACTGTGAACAATTGTATCCCACTACATTAAGTAATTAAGAAAAAATGTACAAATTACTAAAAGATAAAAACTACAGAAACTGACTCAAGGAAAAATAGAGAATCTGGATAGACCTATAATAAGTAGAGACTGAATTAGTAGTCAAAACAAAACGCACATAGAAAAACCCAAGCCCAGATGACTTCACTGGTGAATTTTACCAAACATGTAAAGAAGAATTAATACCAATTCTTCACAAACTCTTCCAAAAAAGAGTTTCATGAGGCCAGTATTACTCTGATACCAAAACCAGATAGAGACATCCTCAGAAAAGAAATCTACAGACCAATAACTATTATGAATATAGACACAAAAATCCTCAATAGATTACTAGTAAACAAAATCTAGGAACATAAAAAAAGAATATACACCATAATAAAGCAGGATTTATTCCAGGAATGCAAGGTTCTTTCAACATTCAAAGAGAAATTAATGTAATATTTCATATCAATAGAGTTTAGGACAAAAAAACACATAATCATCTGATAGATACAGAAAATGTATTTGAAAAATTTCAACACAACTTCACAATAAAAATATTCAGCAAACTAGGAATAGAGAACTTTCTCACTCTGATAAAGAGCACCTATGACAAACCCACAGCTAGCATAATACTTGACTTTAAAAAATTTAATGTTTTCCCCTTTAAGATCAGAAAAATACAAGATATACTCACCACTTTTACTCAACATTGTACTGGAAGTTCTATCCAGGGCAATTAGACAGGGAAATTACTTGGAAAAAGAAGTAAAATTATTTCTATTTGAAGATGATATGACATGTGGTGGTGTGCACCTGTAGTCCTAGCTGCTGGGGAGGCTGAGGCAGGAGGATCGCTTGTGCCCAGGAGTTTGAGGTTGCAGTGAGCTAAGATGACGCCACTGCACTCTAGCTGGGGCTACAGAACAAGACTGTCTCAAAGCAAACAAACAAACAAAAACAACAACAAAGAAAGATTAAAGATGTGGTTTGGGCAGCATTAAGCAGAATATGGTCATAATAGCCAACACCTTTCATAGAATCATTTATGCTTTGCTTCAACTTTGAATAAACATCATTTGCACCTTTATATCAACATTGTATTTATATTATCTCCATGAAAAGTAGTACTTTTTTCCCATCTATTCCTAATGAAATAGGAGAGGTTTTTTTTTTTGTTTTTGTTTTTGTGTTTTACAAAAATCTCTCTTGTTTCTGAAGTCTCATCTGGAAGATTTTACTTGTGGTAGCCTTATAACCAGCCCTTTTCGTAAGCAAAATATTGTACGAGTAATGGAAAAATTTTTTCTGCATTGTGATTACTTGTAATCATGCCATGTCATAAAAAATAGGTGAGACATTTAGGTCTTTGATAATACTTGTAATAGTAAATGGAGCTATTACATTTTTATTATCGCAGTAGATTTCATTCTGGCACTTGAAAATTTGCTTGCAATTTTGGAATCTGAAAATACTTATGGTAGCAGTATGTTCAAACAGTCATTTGAGCTGAAAGGCTGATGATGACATACAGTGTGGGAAGCCATTTCAACTTCTGCTGTGATTATCATCTTCATTTGAATTTATCTTAATCAAAAAATTTGTTATTTTATCACTTACTTTGGAAGTAGTTTAGGAAATCATACGTCTCTTAAGCTTAGCCGTCAGTATATGCTGGCTTGCACCAACTTTCAATTCTTGACACTGAATAACAATTGCATGCTGTTCAAAGAGCTTTAGAAAAACATTTTCCTTATTTAATACATGTCCGTTGTTCAGAAAATTCATCACAAAATTTAAACCTATGTTTCAGTATTTGAGGGTTCAAATATACACAAATAAAGAATAAGTAACAGCAACCACCCAAGAATTGAAAAAATTGCCAATCTCGTCTCTTCTGGAGTGTGTCTACAGCTCTCAAATCCAAACTGTATCTAACAGTAAACGGGTCAGATTATGGAAAGGGGTTGAGAGCTTGTGACCAAACCACAAATTTGATAACTAATGCAAAGCCAGATGAACTTCCCGGTTGTCTGCAAGGGAGAACTGTATCTGCTAGGCATAATTTTCCTAAACAAAACCAGAGTTGATCTTATACAAGTCTTTGGGAAGCCTGGTGTTCAGGAATTGGTGAATTTTCAGAAGCAGTAGTGTTTAGGGATTGAGGGATTTCCACCTGTGTTAGGTGGAATTCTGCCACCTAACACTGCAGGTTACTGTTTTAAAATTGCTGTTGACAGGCTCTGATCCACGGGATTAAGGTTGCTGTCACAGGCTTTCAGGAGCGTTGGCCCTGGGGTCAGACAGTTGATGACTGGTTGTTGTCTGGAACTGTGACCTGGAGTGAGCTAATTACCAGAGTGAGGCTGTCACTGATTGGCTGATTTCAGAGCATGTGCACCTACGCAAGTTATCTCTAACAGTGGTTATTTGTTCATGACTTTGGCGAAAGAACAGTCTTCTGCTGGGCGCAGTGGCTCACGCCAGTAATCCTAGCACACTGGGAGGCCGAGGTGGGAGGATCACTTGAGGTCAGCAGTTCAAGACCAGCCTGAGCAAGAGGGAGACCCCGTCTCTACCAAAAATAGAAAAATTAGCAGACGCAGTGGTGTGCACCTGTAGTCCCATCTACTGGGGAGGCTGAGGCAGGAGGATCCCTTGAGCCCAGGAGTTTGAGGTTGCAATGAGATTATGATTCCACTGAACTCTAGCTGGGGCGACAGAGTGAGACTCTGTCTCAAAAAAAAAAAACCAAAAAAAACCCCAAAACAAACAAACCAACAAAACCAATCTTTTCTTTTCTTGAATGTGAAATATAAGTATTTTTTATTCTCAGCCTCCCTCCCTACCACTCCTCCCTCACACCCCCTTTTTGGTTTTCCCTTAGCTAAACCTGCAAGAGAGACATTGAGGGGTAATGCAGATCTTTATTTGTGAAGGTATAATTTTCAGCTAGTGTTGCTATTTAAGTGACTTAAGGGTCAAATTCTGTGGCAAATTGGGGTCTAGTGGTGGAAAAGGGGTGCACAATTGGAGATCCCCCTATCAACCAGTATCACGCGGAGACACACATCAGAAGGGCAGACACACGTGGCTAGATGAGCAACCTCTGCGCTGTGTAGAATTTTCCCAACTCAGCTCTCACACTGCAGCCAAAAGAAATTGTGTTTCTACCTGCACCTCAGGAGGATCAGGGTCAAAGTAACCCCTAGGAGCTACAAGGCCCCTCCCAAAGCATGGGGCTTTCACATACCCCAACTGGGGGATCAGAGTCTGCCACGGACATAACAGAATACCTAGCTAATAGGGAGTGGTGGACTCATATCCTCAAGTACAATTCATTAGCTCAGAGCCCAAGCTGGGAGGTCATTCTCACCACACTCCACTGGGAAGAGGAGAAGACCACAGGTCAGAGTTAACTCAAGATCCACCAAACTTGCTAAAATACACCTAAGGCAATACAGGCCACTACTTCTCTCCCTGGCTTTGCCAAGGAACAATAATTGTGGGCCTGGTGACGGGGCCATAAACTAGCTCTAACACCCCCAGCTCTCGACCAAGAGGCCAGATGAGAAAAAAACAGTGAAAGAACTCAGGGAACATGAAAAATCAGAGTGAAAAGTCACCCCCAAAAGAAACCATCAGTTCCTCAGCAATGGATACCAATCCAAATGAAATGGGTAGAATGACAGAAGAGGAATTTCGTTTATGGATTATAAGAAAGCTCAATGAAATTCAAGAGAAAATTGAATCCCAGCACAAAGAAACCACAAGAAAAATGCAAGAAATGAATGAAAAATTCTCCAAAGAAATAGAAATATTATGGAAAAATCAAATAGAAATCCTAGAAATGAAAGAAGCATTCAAGGATCTACAAAACACAGTGGAAAGCCTTAAGAATAGGCTGGACCATGCAGAGGAAAGAATTTCAGAGCTAGAAGACAGCTCCTATGCGCTAAATAAATCAGCTGAAGAGAAAGAACACAAAAACAAGAGGCAGGAAAAAAGCATACAAGAAATGTGGGATTATGTAAAGAGGCCAAACATAAGGATCATAGGTATCCCTGAGGGAGAGGAAGAAAATTCGCATGGGCTGGAAAATTTATTTGAAGGAATAATAGAGGAAAATTTCCATGGCTTAGCCAGAAATCTCGATATCCAAGTACCAGAAACACACAGGACTCCTGGGAGAGTCAACGTGAAAAGGCATTCACCACGCCACATAATTATTAGACTGACCAAAGTAAACACAAAAGAGGCACTCCTCAGAGCTGTAAGACGAAAAGAGCAGGTAACCTACAAAGGGAAACCAATCAGATTAACTGCAGATTTCTCAGCTGAAAACTTACAAGCCAGAAGGGAATGGGGAGACATCATCAATCTCCTAAAACAAAACAAAGGTCAACTCAGAATTCTGTATCCTGCCAAACTAAGCTTCTTATATGAGGGAGAAATAAAGACGTTTCCAGATAAGCAATCACTGATAGAATTTGCGAAATCCAGACCGGCCTTGCAAGAAATGCTTAGACCTGCATTATACACTAAACAGAGCAACAGACACCCACCTATGTAAAATTACGCAAAAGCTAAAACCCCAGAAACCAGATTCCACAATGACGCAAGAGGTAAAACAAAAGACACCACCCAATAGAATAATCAGAAATTTACCCCAAATATCAATTCTCTCAATAAATGTCAATGGCTTGAACTGCCCATTGAAGAGACATAGGCTGGCTGAATGGATTAAAAAATACAAGCCAAGTATCTGTTGTCTTCAGGAAACACACCTTACACACAAAGACGCATTCAGACTCAAGGTGAAAGGATGGAATACAATTTTCCAGGCTAATGGAAACCAAAAGAAATCCGGAGTAGCCATCCTCATTTCAGATGATATAAACTTTAAAGCAATAAAAGTAAAGAAGGACAAAAATGGACACTATATAGCGGTGAAGGGAAAAATCTCACAAGAGGATTTAACAATCCTAAACATTTATGCACCCAACACAGGAGCACCCAGGTACATAAAGCAAATACTGCTAGATCTAGACAACATAATAAGCAGCAATGCCATAATAGCAGGGGACTTCAACACCCCACTGACGGAACTGGACAGATCCTCCAAACAAAAAACAAATAGAGAAATAAAAGACCTAAACAGGGCTACAGAACATTTGGACCTAACAGATATCTACAGAACACTCCACCCAAATAACACTGAATATACATTCTTCTCATCAGCTCATGGAACTTTCTCTAAAATTGACCACATCCTAGGCCACAAAACAGATCTAAACAAATTCAAAAAAATAGAAATCATACCATGTATCTTTTCAGACCACAGCGGAATAAAATTAGATATCAATTCCAACAGAAAACTCACATCTTCCTACGAAAACTTGGAAACTAAACAATCTATTGCTGAAAGATTATTGGGTCAAGGAGGAGATTCAAATTGAAATCAAAAGATTCTTCGAATTAAACAGTAATGGGGACACAAGTTATCAAAATCTGTGGGATACAGCAAAAGCAGTCCTGAGAGGAAAACTTATCGCCCTAAATGCCCACATCCAAAAGACAGAAAAGTCACAAATCAGTAAACTAATGAATCATCTTAAGGAAATGGAAAAGGAAGAGCAAAGCAATCCTAAAGCCAGCAGAAGAAAAGAAATAACCAAAATTAGAGCAGAATTAAATGAAATCGAGAACAAAAGAACAATACAGAAGATCAATGAAACGAAAAGTTGGTTCTTCGAAAACATAAACAAAATAGACAGGCCACTTGCCAGGTTGACCAGAAGCAGAAAGGAAAGGACTCTAATAAGCTCAATTAGATATGAAAAAGGAGAAGTCACAACTGGTACCATGGAAATACAAAACATCATCTTTGAATACTACAAAAATCTCTACGCCCACAAACACCAAAACGTGGAGGAAATGGACAAATTCTTAGAAACACACTACCTCCCTAGGCTCAACCAGCAAGAAACAGAATTTCTAAACAGACCAATATCAAGCACCTAAATTGAAGCAGTAATTAAAAACCAACCCACAAAAAAAAGTCCCAGACCAGATGGGTTCACACCTGAATTCTACCAAGCCTACAAAGAAGAACTGGTGCCTATACTGCAGAAATTATTTGAAAATATCCAGAAGGATGGAATCCTTCCAAACTCATTCTACGAAGCCAGTACCACCTTGATACCAAAGCCAGGAAAGGACACAACAAAAAAAGAAAACTACAGACCAATATCCCTTATGAATATAGATGCAAAAATTCTCAATAAAATCCTTGCAAACTGAATTCAAATGCACATCAAAAAAGTAATCCATCATGATCAGGTGGGCTTCATTCCCGAGATGCAGGGATGGTTCAACATATGCAAATCTATAAATGTAATTCACCATATAAATAAAAGCAAGAACAAAGATTATATGATCCTTTCAATAGATGCAGAAAAGGCTTTTGACAAAATCCAGCCTCCTTTTATGACAAGAACTCTTAACAATATAGGCATAGATGGCTCATTCCTAGAAACTATTAAAGCCATATATGATAAACCCACAGCCAATATCATACTGAATGGGGAAAAATTGAAGGCATTCCCCCTTAAAACTGGCACCAGACAAGGGTGCCCACTATCTCCACTTCTTTTCAACATAGTGCTGGAAATCCTAGCCACAGCAATTAGACAAGACAGAGGAATCGGGGGCGTCCAGATGGGGGCAGAAGAGGTCAAACTTTCACTATTTGCAGACGATATGATATTATACATAGAAAACCCCAAAGATTCAACCAAGAGATTACTGGAATTGATAAATGAATTCAGCAAAGTCTCAGGATACAAAATTAATACACACAAATCCATAGCCTTCATATATGCTAATAACAATCAAGCTGAGAAACAAATTAAAGATGCAATACCTTTCGCAATAGCACCAAAGAAAATTAAATATTTAGGAACATATCTAACTAAGGAGGTCAAAGACCTATATAGAGAGAATTATGAAACACTGAGAAAAGAAATTGCAGAGGATGTAAATAGATGGAAAGCCCTACCATGCTCTTGGATAGGCAGAGTCAACATAGTAAAAATGGCTTTGCTACCTAAATTAATTTACAGAATCAATGCAATCCCTATCAAAATACCAACATCATTTTTCGCTGATCTAGAAAAAATAATTCTACGCTTCGTGTGGAACCAGAGAAGACCCCGTCTAGCCAAAGCAATCTTAAGCAAAAAGAACAAATTGGGAGGCATCTGTCTACCAGACTTCAAACTATACTACAAGGCTATAGTAACCAAAACTGCATGGTACTGGCACAAGAACAGACACGTAGACCAATGGAACAGGACTGAGAACCCAAATATAAAACCAACCTCATACAGTCACCTGATCTTTGACAAATTCCAGAAAAACGTACACTGGGGAAAAGATTCCCTATTCAACAAATGGTGCTGGGAAAACTGGATGGCCATATGTAGAAGACTGAAAGTGGACCCACACCTCTCACCTCTCACAAAAATCAATTCACAATGGATAACAGATCTAAACCTAAGACATGAAACCATAAGAATTCTTGAAGAAAACGTTGGAAAAACTCTTATGGACATTGGCCTAGGCAAAGAATTTATGAAGAAGACCCCCAAAGCAATCACAGCAGCAACAAAAATAAATACATGGGACCTGATCAAATTGAAAAGCTTCTGCACAGCCAAGGAAACTATCACTAGAGTGAACAGACAACCTACAGAATGGGAGAAAATATTTGCAAGCTATACCTCTGATAAAGGGCTGATCACCAGAATCTACACAGAACTTAGGAAAATCAACAAGAAAAAATCAAACAACCCTATTAAAAAATGGGCAAAGGACATGAACAGAAACTTTTCCAAAGAAGACAGAATAATGGCCAGCAAACATATAAAAAAGTGCTCAACTTCTCTAATCATCAGGAAAATGCAAATCAAAACCACCATGAGATATCACTTAACTCCAGTGAGATTGGCTCATATCAAAATATCCCCAAATAACAAATGTTGGCGGGAATGTGGACAGATAGGAACACTCATACACTGCTGGTGGGACTGCAAATTAGTACAACCTCTATGGAAAAGAATATGGAGATACCTCAAAGAATTAAAAGTAGAATTACCATTTGACCCAGCAATCCCACTACTGGGTATTTATCCAAAGGAAAAAAAGACATTTTATAATAAAGACATCTGCTCTCGAATGTTCATAGCAGCACAATTCACAATTGCAAAGTTGTGGAAACAACCCAGGTGCCCATCAATACACGAGTGGATCAATAAAATGTGGTATATGTATACCATGGAGTATTACTCGGCAATAAGGAACAACAGTGAATTAACACATCTGGTATTATCCTGGCTGGAGCTAGAACCCATTCTTCGAAGCGAAGTGTCACAGGATTGGAAAAACAAGCACCACTGGTACTCACCATCAAACTGGTACTAACTGATGAACACTTACATCACACAGGGCAATAACATTCATCTGAGGGCAGGTGGGCGGGAGGGGGGTGGAAGGGATGGGAAAAACTCTCACTGAATGGATGCAGAGAGCACAGTTTGGGGGATGACCATGATTGTGGCTCTGACACGGGCAGAACAGGGGCAATGTGTATGGCCAAAGTGTTGTACCCCCATGATATTCTGAAATTAAAAAAATAAATTAAAAAAAAAATTCTGTGGCAAAAAAGTATCTCTAAGTGTCCTGACAAACAAAATCATATATAGTATACGTCCTGTATCTACAGGTTACTCGTCAACCTTAGCTCTGGTGGCAGAGAGCAGAATGGGCTTTCTGAGAGCTTCTCCGCCCCAACCTTGATCTCCAAAATCAGCACACGCTTGGCGGCCTCCTCGCCACGTGCCAGGGTGGGCACCTGACCTGAGAGCCAAGTGTCCTATCCTGAAGGCACCTTGAGCCAAGGGCATGTGCCAGGCGAGCACGGCATTGAAATCTCAGCTCTCGTAATTATAGAAGATGTTCTCTATTGTGTTTTCTAGACCTGTGAACTGATAGATCCTAAGGTGCCAGTCACGCTTTTCTCAATGAAGATTTAAATTCCATTATTTCATTTTAAATTCCTCATATTGCTCTGTGACCCTCAATTTCTTTCTTTCCACTTGCCCCTCAGTCAGTTCCGCTGATTTATCAGCTAATCTTTCATCTATTTTGTTGAGTCCATTTTTGGTGGTTTTTTTTTTTTTTTTTTTTTTTTACTGTGAACACAAAATAGATATGAACTAGAACATATATTTCTGGTTTAAATCTTTTTATAAATCTCTTCTTCTTTCATGCTATATTTTCTTCCTCCTTTGGTGATTATTCTTATTTTGGTGATTATTTCCTTTCCATAAACTCCAGTGGAAGTTTTTCTATTTCTTTAAACAAAATGAGGTATATTCTTTATTTTTAAAATTCTGCTTTCTTTCCTAAGATATGGTCTAATTCCCCTCTTTGTGGTTTTGATTCAGCATTCTCAGTGGAGGGAGAAATGAGTTGGGACTAAATGCAGGCCCCATATGGGATCATAGCTTTGGCAGTTTTTCTGTATGTTTACTGAAGTTGCTGCTAAGGGTACAATTTCTATATCCAGATTTTATTTTGTCCTGCCTCCATTCCAGAGACATTGTATGTTCCTAGCACTAGTCCTTTTTTATCATATAGAACTACTCCTCTATTTTCTTTTTCAATTCAAAGAACTCAAGTTAAACCACATCCTGGCACCTTAGGCACAGGTGCTGGACTCATGTGGGGGATGCTCACAGCCATCAACTCTATTTTTCAGTGCTCTTGATTTTCAGTAACATAAGGATATGTTATAAAACAAGTGAGCTTGTTTTCTGTGGTCTCCACATCACAAAATATAATCCATCCCAGCTGGATGGTATCTGCGTATTCTCAATGACATAGCTCCACCTTGTCTTCCAACAAGGGAGTTGTTCCTTTAGTTTTTGCTGTAGTTGTAGTTCCACTTGCCTTTTATCTAAGAAAACTATCTCGTAAAATTCCTCACATGTGAGTGGGATCCTTCTCTCAATTTAGGGCTTTTGAGCATTTCTTTCATTTTTTTTTTTATATTCATCTGAATATTTTAGAGATCAGGGATAGTTCAGATTCTGTGTTCTCAGAGCTGTCAAATTTATAATGTTGTATTTGCTTTTTGTATTACTATAGACCTAAATATATGTCATTTGAAGAAGATATACGGTGTCTCAGACTTTGTAACTTTTCCTTATGTTATTTTTGCTATTTTCTGTGTATTTTCTCTCAGTATTGACCTTACAATTTTTAAAAAGAAAGGCCTTGCTTTCCAGAAATGGGCATAATTGTATCCCATTCTGTAGTCAGGCTTAGAGGAAGATGATGCCCCAACTCGTGCCCAAGTGCTAGAGTAGAAGGTAAGTTAGTCCAAAGCAGAATGAAAAACTGTGAGCCTAGCCAGAGGTGAAAGAAAAGAGGCTATTCTAAGTCTGAGAGGTGCCATGGTTTTATTGTAGACATATCTGTTGAGCTTTTGCACATTCATTTAGACGAGGCATAGGCAAACATTTTCTGTATGGGGTCAGATAGCAAATTTGTTAGACTTTGCAGGACACACGATCTCTTTCACAACTACTCAGCTGTGCTGTTGTTTCATGAAAGTAAACAAATGGGCTTGGTTGTGTTCCAATAAAATTTTAATTACAATTATATATGGTGAGCCAGAATTGACCCATGGACCACAGGTAGCTGACCCTTGATTTAAATAATAATCATTGAATTATGACTATTTAATAACTATTAAAAAACAAATAATGTTTGAGTATTAACAGGCCTTAGAAAGCAAATATTAAATTCATTACTTACTTTTGGATAAATTACATTGGTACAATGAGAGCAGGAATTATATGTACTTGTGATATATATGTGTATGTGTGTGTATATATATATATCACATATGTGATATAATTGATAGATATGTATGTGTGTGTGTGTTGTGTGTGTGTATAAATATTTGTGTGTGTGTGTGTACACACACACACATATATATATTTTAATATATACCCTACTGTAAGCACTGTGCCTGGCCCATAGTAGGAACTAAGTATTGGTTTCACAAATGGGTAAATAAATGACGCTAATAATCTGCTCTTCTCCATTGCTCATGTTACTTGGAATTATTATTGATATGTCTTTCCTGCAGGTCCCTTTAACGTTCAAAACCCTTATTCACAGATACATACATTTGTAGTGAACTTTGATTCTATCCCATCCTACGTATTTGCTATGACTGAAATCTTTCCTCTAGTCTCCTTTGGCCTTTGTCTTGTACCCCACTACCTGCTCTTCAGTCTCTCCATACCATTGCACCCCTAAACCTCACTGTACGTTTGGCTGCAGGAATTTTCTTAAACTCTTGCCGTAAAGGTGGAGTACATACTTTCTTTGAATTTTTAAACTTCTTGGACTACTTTTTAAGTTTTTATACCCTCTAACTAATAAACTTATTGGGTATTGTCTGCCATGCCTGAAATGCCAATATGCTTTTGAGGCACAGAAAATGTTTTCTATAGATAGACCATGGGACCCTCAGCTATTTCACACTTTTATTGTCCCCTCATCTATGATGTTCAGATCTCTCTCCGTGGGCCATTTGAGTCTAGTGAGATTGTTTAAATGATATAGGCTTCCTTTTCATTACTTTGACAGGAGAACAAGTTCCACAAGGCTCCTTTCTGACTTGCCCTCTGGGGAGGGGTATTTGCTGTCTTTGCTGTCTTATTCCTTTAGTGATATATTATCCCATCTAGCCCCTCACACCAGTAGGGAAGATTCCTCAGCTCCAGCTTTCAGGTGGTACCTGGTAACAAGCTTTTGGTCATTCACTCCACATAGCAAACATCCTATTCACACAGAGTCACCTGAAGTTTCATGAGAACTGGTCTCTGCAGGATGGACCCCAATGTTCCCAGTTAGGTCTGGAATCTTCACAACCATGACCAAGTCCAAAGAACCTCTTCAGACTCTAGCACAGAAACTTCACCATCAGCTTCTTCCTAGGGGGTACATCAGAGACAGAAGCTATTGGTTCAGATACATAAAGTCAATACAGTAGCCACCATACTTTTTCCAGAAGATACAATGGATCTCTGGTTCCCTGAGATTGTCCCCAAGGACCTCAATCTGATTATTACTCTTGAAGACAAGAGTTTGTGAATCAAAACATGAATCAAGCTTTAAGGAAGCTGCTTCGCACTCAGCATAGTTTATTTGACTGGCTCAACATATCAAGTGGTGTACATTTGGAAATCAAGGCTGGTCCTTTACAGGGATGTGTATGCTCCTCCAAGGACATAGATGACTCTATAAAGATGGCATCCTGTCCACCCAGGGGAGCACTCTGACTGCATGTGAGTACCCTGCTCAGGCTCTGTGAGGTTCTTCTCTCCCTACACAGGCTTCCATGGTCTGGATCTCCCCCAGGAGTAATATTTTAGGGTGTTTCTCAAGCTTCTTTGGAAGACATACTGTTTTCTGCTAGGCTCTTGGAGGTCCACAGCATGAATAATTGTACCCTAGCCTTCTGACTGGCAGTACCACTCAGTGACAACCCTCTATTGCCTAGTACTTGGCTCTGGTTCCTCCTGATGGGTTGGTCTAGGAAGTGGCTTGAAACAGCTAGTGCACATCAGAATCTCCTAAAGATCCTAATAATGCAGATGTGAGAAGTCCAGTTCTAGAGGATCTGAACCAGTCTGCGTGGGGCAGGGCCTGGGATTCTGCATTTTAACAAGTCCTCAGCTGATTCTGAAGGAGGTGGTGCAGACGGCGTACATTCAGAAATGCTGGGCAGTGCAACAGACTGAGATTCAGAGGCCCTGACAAATAAAAAACTGTGCCTTTCGCAATGCAGACACAGGTGCAGGTAGAGGCGCTTCCGGATCATCACTGACGGGGTGAATCCCGTCTACCATCCCCTTGGCATCTTTTGAAGCAGACAGTGTTAAGACAAGATTTGAACAGTTTTATTGTCCTCTCTCCATTCCAAGTCTGAAGGAATAGCTGCACTCAGCCCCAGTGGGTCAGGGCAACTAGTCCTGGGGGCATTGGCCTGTACAAGGAAGGGGCTCTGGGAGCTAGGACTGAGTTGAGTTTGTTCCTGTTTCAAGTATGGTTCTTGGAGGTAGTTGGGACTTCAGAAAGTAGAGTGGAGTACTTTAGAACTCAGAAGAAAAGGAGCACAGGGCTAGGCAGGGCTCCATGTCAGCATAGAGAACTTGTCTCAGAATACTATAAGGATGATTTCCTTTGGTTTGGAAAAACAGAATGTTTTTTTTCACTACCAATCACCCAGCTCGTTTAGCCTGACTGCTCTATTGATTGGCAAGTCTTTCTGTATATGGGTTATATATAGATTTAGTTGCCTGAACAAAATATAGAAAGCCATGATCTATCACAAGCAAGGTATCTGAAGACTATCTATAATGCTTGCAGTGATAGGTAAACAGGCAATTTGATTCAGGCCTGGGCCAGAAATAGCATGCTGCTATATATCCAGATTTCTTAGCAAACTGTGGTTGGGTAGGGGGGAAGAAGAGGAGTTAAAATATGGAACTACAACTCCTTCATGGGAGTCGGATGAGGAAAAGGGAAACAGAGCCCGTGGAAGTGCTTGGAGAAAGTCTTGTACGCAAACAAAGCCTACCATCTGAAAACAGCTCACGTTGAGTTTTAGGAAGTCTTGTTTCAGGAGAATGGAGTGTCCTCAGAAAAAGACCAAACACAGAGATATGGCTTGGATAACAGCCAGGGAATTGGCATCCAGGAAGTTGCTAATACGTTAATATGCAGTACATACTGCTGGGGTACAGTGGGAAATGACATGGTTTGTATGTGCAAAGCAGGGCATGATGTGGGCACCCGTGGGCCAAGGCAAGGCCACGGGGAATGATGCAGAGAGCAGGAGGCTAAGTCCTGATCTTGGGTGGGGCTTCATTCTGTAGTCTGGGCAGGAAGATGGAAAGATGTGCATGCAATCCTGGGAATCAAACAAAGTACTCGCTCAAGTCACGCCCACCAGTTTTATAATTGAATCAATTTCTCTAAAACATATTGCACCCGACTTTCTCCCACTGCCCCTCTCCCCTAGTTTTAACTGTTCCACCTCCTGCTTGTTCATAACTCTGTGTGCCCTCGGGTATTTCAAAGAGCCCCTGGAATCTATACTTTGTGCTCGTTAATCGTCTGAAAGTTCAAAGCTGCTGAAAACAAAATCTTCGTTGATGTACAGCCTTGTTTAATTCCACTTCCAGCCTCTGTCGTGTTGTAGTTCACTAGCTTACTGTAAATCTCATGAAAATTGGTTGTAATCTTTTACCAGCTGCTGCTGTCCATTTATTCGATGCTGACTTCTAGGAGCTCACTTTTTAATTCAATTTTTGGATGGCAACACATTAAACAGAGTTAATTTAGAGTTCACCTTTTTTCTTCTTTGCTTCCCTAATGAATAGAAAAGTCATATTTATAAGTCTAGGAGGACATCTGGGATTTGTAATTCTGATCTTCAGAGCTGAAAGCTAAGCATTAACAAAGCCATGTGTAAATTTTCAAATGCTATTGCAGACCTTTTAGGACAGTTTCTTTCCTGAGAGGCTTGAAGGTTATCTTTTGAGGAGCCAACTGAAGGAAATAGTGTTTGGATGATGGTAAACCTTTTTATTTCTCCCATTGGAGCTCAGTAGCTCATAACTGCAACCTTTCCTTGAGAAGTCAGACCTGTTGTTTGGCATGGGCTGGTTCATAATCTATGTAGTTTAGAAGAGAAGTAAGGTCTAAGATTAAATGTCTGTTGGAATATGGTCCATGATTTTATTCAATTCAGTAGTTTTACTGAATATCTGCTCTATGCAAGGATTTGGTTAGGTGGAAGAAATTCAAATATTAACAGGAGAAAATGTGTTTTGGAATATTTATTATGGGCCTGTCAACACCAACTACTGCACTGTATGCCAGTTACAAACATGTCATTCTTTCTTTATGACAAACTTGTGAGGTACTGCTTTTCTACAAGAAAATTTTTCATGAAGGTTAAAAAATTTACACATGCCAACATGGAAATTTTAATAGCAAAAACACATAACTCACAATTTCCATAATATAGAAAAATTATTATACTTCTGCACCAGGCTATATCTATATCTATGTCTATTTTTGTTATCTATCGGTCTATACATGTCCATGTCAACATTCTTTGTAATAGTAAAAACAAAGCACAACACAAATGTGTTCATCAGCAGTAAAAAATATGTATATATATGTACATATATATAACTTATGTTCTCTTTATTCAGTTATGTTTTTACAACATTGAAAATGAATGAACCAAAGTAACCTGAACTAATATGGATGAATCTCAAAAACATAACAGAGAATGAAATAAAATATCCTCTGGTAGATGAGATGCCTACAATGGTTTTATTTATCTGAAGCTTTAAAATAAGGAAAAGTGAACAATATATTATTTAGGGATACTTTCATATATGATAAGACTATATAAATACAGAACAGATGAATTGTCAGAAATTTGAGGAAATAAGTATTTTGGTGGAAGAGAGTAGAGAATGCAGGTAGGGAGAAACAGATACTGAGCTTCAAAGGGATTGACATGTTTTATTCGGTTTGGTCAGGGATGAGCATAATATTATTTTATAATCATGATTAAAGAATATAGATTTTTATAGATGTGGTACTTTTATAACAGAAAAACACTTAAAAAGCAGGCAGAACTGTGATTTTTGCTCATGTCTATGTGAGTCAAAGCTGGCTGGCTAAAATGGGCTCATAGTTGTGTAGGCAAGGGTGTGAGTAGGGAGAAAGCCAGAGCTATCAGGGAAACTTAGAGCCAGGAGGTGATATTTTTCCCCTTTTAGCCTTTGCTATCTGTGTGACCTTTTCCAGGTCTCTTAATCTTTGGGCCTCAGTTCCTTTAGTATAAATTGATTTTCCTTTTCTCCTCTTCTCAGAGAACCTGAATCCTGGCAATAATTTTTAGTACCTCTGCAATGAGGTGATAATATATTACAACTTTTAAAAGAAAGTTTTAAAAATGTGTACATTTTTCTAGAAATATACCCACTAATCTGCTGATTTTTTAAAACTCTATTCTAATTGAGTCCATCAATAGTTTCTGAAACAATTTAGACTCTGGCAGCAATTGCATCTAGGTTGAAGCACACATCATCTGCCTACAGCATTCTCTTTCTCCTCTGCTTGATGACCAACATTCTGATCAACTTTACTCTTTAATTGAAAACTTTATGTCTTGCTTACAATATTTCTTTCTATCCCAACTTCTGCCTTTATTGTCAGTGGCTACGTGGACCAAGAAGGTGAAATATCTAACAATCTAGTTTTAGTCTCTTGGAACCTTGGCCTCCTGAACTCCATCAAAGTTTCTCACTACATTTCAGCCAGTTTTTTTTTTCAATAGCTTCTTCCTAAGGATTATATGCCTATCCTTTCATGTTATTTGCTCAAACACCCACTACTTCAGCCCCATGGAAACCTCTAAGCGATGACTCCACTACTTTCTCACAATTCATTGAAATACTCTGGCTTTATTTTGCTGCTTATTTTCCTAGACTCTGTGGTCCATTATTATAATATGCCCTGGGAAATACCTTCCACTCCCTTGCTTGCTTCCACCATTTCATATGTCTGGATAAACCTACAATAAGCATTCTCATATGTGGGAGGATTCCAGGCAGAGAGAACAATATATACAACATCCCTGAGTGGAAGGTTCGAATCACACAAGCCCTGACAACATGTGGGAACCCTCAGCCTTTTCCTGTCTCCTAACCACCATAAAAACCCTACTAGTTTTCTTTACTTCTTCTCTCAAGCCATTTTTGGATCAGATTGGGAGGCCTGCCCTCCTCTCCCCAGAAGGCTTCATTACATAAATAACAAATTTTTCATATCCTCTTGGTGTGTGTGTGCTGTCATCAGTCTCAACATCCAAACCAAATTTTGGGTAAGGAACCCATCTGTGTCTGCGAAGTGGCCACAAAAACTTTATCCGGTAAACAGGCTCAAATGGACGCTCTAGGCAGGGGCCACATGATGTGGTATCTTGTGGACTGTGATGAGGGTATTGGATTTTTTTCTAACTATATCAGAATTTTAAAATGTTTGCTTTGATTGTTTTAAAGAAAGTTGGCTGTAGGGATGTAAGCGTGAGAACAGCAAGAACAGTTACGAGGCAATTGCACTAATTCAGTTGATGGATGAGGGCTGCTTGGCTTAAAATGGGAGCAGTATAGGGCAGATATATTTTGAAAGTTGGAGTCAAGTGGATTAGCTGAACACTGCCATAGCAGGGAATACTGATAATGGAACAGATTTGTTGTTAGGGTGCGGGTAACCAAGAGTTTTATTTTCAGCAAATTGAATTTGAGATGCCTGTTAGACATCCCAGTTGGGTACAGAAGTCTGGAGCTCAAGGTTGAGGGAGATACTTTGGGCATAGGCTAACATGGACAAAAAATTACTTCAAAAGGCCATGCCATCTATCTAAAGGCAATTTACATATGAAATTGAAGTCTGATACATGTTAATAACATGCATTAAATTCTTTTTTTTCCAGCTTTATTGAGGTATAATTGACAAAAATTGTACACTTGTAAGGGATACAATGTGATATTTTGTTACACATATACATTGTAAAATGATTACCACAATCAAGCTGATTAACATATACATCACCTCATGTGATTACCATTTTATTTTTGTGGTGAGAACACTTAAGATCTACTCACTTAGCAAATTTCAAGTATGCAATACGGTATTATTAATTATAGCCTCCATGCTATATGATAGCTGTCCAGAACTTATTCAACCTGCACAACTAAAACTTTGTACCCTTTGACCAACAATTAAACTCTTTTATAACCGGATTCTTGTGGAACCCTGACATTGTTGTAAAAATATGTACTCACAAAAATTTGAGGTCAAGTTTAAAAGTCTCAGAGATTTTTCTGGGTCTTAATTTGACAGGCTTTATTGACCTTCTCAATTATCTTTTATAAATTAGGCCTTTATGAATATCTAAATTTAAAGGCCTTGAAATTCAGCAGTGTTAACCATCTACCTGTTAAAAGATAAATAGTTGTTCTAGTATCCATGAAAATAAAAAATTATAAAAGAGTTTCATGGAAAAGAAAAACTCAAAAGCTTTCATTTGTCCGTGTTTTGCTTTTTATTGCTATTGCCAATTCGTTGTCTAAAATTCTATCTAAGTTATTAGGTGTTCTATGTTTACAGTCCCTAATATATTTTCCCTTGGGGAGATTAAAATGTTTTCTTCTTTTTTAAGATTAGTAATGCTGTATTCTTGTATTAATAGGAAGTATCATCTGTTCCTACGTAATTACAACTTATTGAAAAAGAATTTGGACCAAAAGTAAAAATAAATTAATAGTAACTTCTCTGAAGAAAGTACATTGGCTGACTCTGTAGCTCAGGCAGTGGTCTTTTTCTTTTTGTTTTCTTTTTTGAAGCTCAGTTTGTTTTTTAATTAAAAAAAAAAAGCAGGGGTGGGGTGGGGCTTCTGTACCCTTGCGCTGCCTTCCTGATGGGCAAATGTGCAAGATCAATATCCAACATGAGAACAAACATTGTGGAAATGGTTTACATCCAGGCAATCGTTGATGAGCCTGGCTAACAGGATGGTGGACCTTCTTCCTGTTCTTATTCACAAGTTCTCTATCTCAGGCAAATGAAGGAAGGATGATCATTCAGAAGGGGATACATTGGTTTGCTTGACATTTTATGTAAATTTCTCGGGACTGTCCACTAACATGTCTTGTGCCTTATTTGTCAAGCTCACAATGTAGGGAAACCTGTTAGAACGGCTACTGCAACGTGGCCAATCTCTCGGCTACTTTTCTAAACTTCCCAAAGGATTTCATTAATATTCCAAGGTGTGTAGAGATGAATGTGGTATAGTGATTGTATGCTTATTTTCTGGATTTCTGGAAGTGTTGATTATATTGTATTGACAAGGGGAATGTTAAATGATTTAACTCTTTATTGGAAATGCTCACATGTATTACAAGAGAAAAACTATCGCATAGATCAGGCAGTAAAGCAAACCAGTAAATTTTAATGTAAATTAATTATAGCATTGTCCTCATTAGCCTCAGAAGGGCACACAGCTGATAAAAGAAATAGGACTTTAAGGAATACAGGGGCTAATATCTGTTGACAAAACAGAACAAAATTGTCCTGAGGTTTTATCTTTTGCCATAAAAGAAAACCCACATTCAAACTATAGTTGACCCCTGAACTACACAGGTTAGAACTGTGTGGGTCCACTTATAGGTGGATTTTCTTCCTCCTCTGTCACCCCAGAGACAGCAAGACCAACTCTTCCTCTTCTACTTCCTCCTCAGTCTACTCAAAGTGAAGATGATTAGGATGAAGACCTTTATGATGATCCACTTTTAACTAACTATACTTACTAAACTATAGTAAATATTTTTTCTCTTCCTTATGATTTTCATAATACTGTTTTCTTTTCTCTAGCTTACTTTAGATGTATTATATACCATACAAAATATTATATATGCATACATATTTATATAAAATATGTTTTAATTGACTGCTTATGTTTCAGGTAAGGCTTTGGGTCCACAGTAGGCTATTAGCAAAGATTTTGGCAAGTCAAAAGTTATATATAGATTTTTTGACCGTGCAGGGCAGTTGTGCCTATAACATCTGCATTGTTCAAGGGTCAACTATAATTGGATTTAGCCCAGAATTGTAATTAGGTATGATAAAAACTCTGAATATGAAACTCTGCCAAACAACTAAATACAACTAAATTATTAATGTCACAAAATCATAACCTTGTGTAGGTTTGGTAACTTAAATTTTGTATTAGAAATAGAGAAACTACAGTTTTTTGTAGAACATACTTATGACTCTGACAATATAATCCTTCAAAATTTAGCTGACTCTTGGTCTATTTCTAGTCAATTGTACATGTAAATAGTCAGAGCTAAAAATCTCATCTGGACATGATTCTTAAGTCTAAAGGCTCATTTAAAATAAAATTATTGTCCTCTAGGAATGTCCCATTCCTCATTTCTCAATCTCATGGTGAAGACACAGGAAATAGGTTGATCAGAATGCCATCCTCTTAATCTGATCTTTATCACTGGGCTGCCTTCCATTTCTGACAGAAGAATATCAGTGAAAAGTGTTAGTGAAGGGATTAGGGATGCAATTTTATCTCCTTCTAGGATTATCTCTTCAGAGTTAGTAACCATATATACCAATACGTACTAGATATTGCCTGTTTATGCCCATTGTTCCAATTAATTCTTAATAATGTTTCCTTTCACTCACAAGTATAACCTGGCTTGGATGGGAAATTATATGATCACCCCATTCCTAAGTTGTTTTTTATAACTGATTCAGTTCGGGACAGGTTTTAGCTGTAAGAGCCTTCTTAAAGTGGCTAGGAACCTCGATATACTCTGATATTCTTACTTTTACCAACTACTTCCTCTAGTGTTTAGATCAACAAGCTTGACGGTTGTGCTGCTTGTCTTTCTGTCCATGCAATAGTGTACCGAGGGTTACTAGATTTTCACCTTGCAATATCTGTGTCCAACCACTAAGCCAGTGCTAAACATTTTATGTATTATTTGGGAAACACCCAACTCTTGTTTAAATTTCTGTATTATTAAGAATAGGCTTGTAAAACAATAGATTTAGATCTGTAAAATATCGAAGTTCTACTCCTCACATAGCTGAGTAAGCTCCTAAAGACTAACCCTCTTATTATCTGGACAAAATACAAAAACATAAAAAAAAATTTTAAAAACCTAACTACCTAAAGGTACTTGAAGGTGAATAAAAATAAGAAGGTTCTGGAGGGGAGGCAACACTTGGAAGGAGAGAACTTGACATGGTGACTTCTCTATTTTTGTAGCTTTTAACCTGAATGTTGTCCACAGTTGGAGCAGCATGGGGTAGCTGAAACTCCAGGAGTCTTTCCAGAGGACAGAAATGAGAGCAATATAGCGGCTGGAAGGTGAGGGGGGCAGAGAAGGCGGGGGAGAGAGAGACAGAGAGAGAGAGAAAGTGTGAGCAACTAAGCTCTGTATTCCCTTTGCCCCTGTCTCTGGCTGAGCCCTGAACCAGGGTGGCTAGGCCAGACTGTAAGCAGCTCAGTGAAGAATAAAAGAATTGAAATGAGCTTTGAGCCACTGCTGAAGAGATGTTTGCAGTTTGAGTCTATGCAAATTAATTGCCTGCTAAAATGAATGAACAAACCAAAACATTATTTTTTGAGTAATTTACTGGAATCTAGAGTCTCTACAAAGTAACATTCCCAATGTCTAAGATACGACCCATAACAGCAAAGAAGTAGGAAAATATAAAACATTCTCAAGAGAGAATAAAAAAAAAATTCAACAGAGCCCAGCTGTGAGATGACCCAGATGGAATCGGCAGAAGGGGATCTTAAAGCAGCCGTGAAGCCATGCTCAGTGATGTAAAGGAAAACATACATTGAATCAAAGAAAATGTAAACTATATGAAAAGAACCAGATGTGATTTCTAAAACTGAAAAATAAACTACCTGAATTAAACAATTCACTGGATGGCTTAGCAGAAGGGAGGTGACAGAGTAATAAGTCTGTGAATATGAAGACAGACCACTGAACATGATCCAGTCTGAAATAACAGAGAACCAAAATGGTTGAACAAAAATGACAAAGACTCAGGGACTTTGGGGCCAGTATCAAAAGTCCTAACATACAGGTATGTTTGGTTCAAGAAGGAGAGAAGAGAAAAGAGCATGGGGCAGAAAAAAAGCATTTGAAGAAATAATGGCCAGCTGGAAGCAAAAAGTGCTTCTCCTCAGTAACAGGAGCTTTACATGCACATGCTGCCCTCTTCCCAAGACCGGATGGTAGAAGAGGCTCATGCTACAGAGAGTGTGGGCACAGGACACTTGCATAGCTGCTTCATCTTGCAGAATTCCTTCTTCCCAGGCTGCCTGATACATACCAAGAAAGCAAAGCCTTCTGTGAAAATTGATTCATTAATGACCTGATACTCAAAGGTGACACTTTATGAAAATGCATAAGCAAAGCCTTAGCAAGTCCCCCAAGCTGGAGTGATTTGACACAATCTGTAAATAGGTGCAAAGGAACCTTCAGAAAGAGTTACTCAGCTTACCATTCAGAGGCGTGAAGAGGCACTGGGCTCCCAAACAGCTGTAGATCCGTGAGTTAGAGGAGGCAGAGAGTTCCAGGGACTCTTTGGCCTAATGAAGTTCCACCTCCCTGCCTTCCTCCCTTAGTGACACCATCACCTCAATTATAAAACATTATCCACAACACAGGAAGTCATCTGGAGGTAAAGATAAGTAGAACTAATTTTACATGGGTCGTTATTACTAATTAAGATATGTGGATGTAATTTCTTTTTTTTTCCTATTTTCTGTGCCGTCCTTTTTTCTTTGATTCAATATATGTTTTCATTTACAATTCAATTTTCGTATATTGAATTTCAATCTTTCTCTCTGCACTCTCTATTAACTTAGGTCTGTAAGCTTTCCTATCATTTACGAAAACTTGAAATTTCAGGAACCTCACCCTAGGAATTGGGAGTGATTGTGATATTCTTGTAATTCATTTGGAAGTATAATGCCTCTTTCCAATAAAACTATGCAGGATCACCATCAAATTGGTACTAACTGAGTAATACTTATGTCACACATGGCAATAATATTCATCAGGGGGTGGGCAGGCGGGAGCAGGGTGGAGGGGATGGGAAAACTCTCACCAAATGGGTGCGGGGCACACAGTTTGGGGGATGTCCACTATTGTAGCTCTGACATGGGCAGTGTATGGGCAATATATATAGCCAAAGTGTTGTACCCCCATAATATTCTGAAATAAAAGGAAAAAAAAAATAAAACCATGCAGGATAGGGGGAAGAAATAGACATTACTATGTTGATTTGTTTGACCATGCCACCAAAGCTTCTAGCACCTGGCTGCACCAAATAAGGTTAGCAGACCAGCAGCAGCAGCCTCACCTGGGAGCTTGCTCAAATTGCAAAATGCTGGGCCCCACTCCACATCTATTGAGTCAGAATATGCATTTTAACAAGTTCTTTGGGTGATTCTTATTAACATTAAACTTTTAGAAGCACTTCCATAAGATAGCTTTATCTTTCTTCTTTCAAAAACCGTGTATTCTTTAGACTAATTTAATTTCCATATTCTCATCTTTCAAGTGTTAATTGATCCTCTCTTTTGTATAAGTCATTTTATTATGTGGCCTTTAGCACACTGATGGCCAAAGGATGGGGAGAGTCAGCACACAGATAGTATAAGTAATACAAGTTAAGAAATTCGTAGGGCATGAGGAATGTACTCTAATATCTTGAGTGAATTAATATCTAAAAAGATGGAGCCCTCCTCAATGTCTGATAGGTGTTTAAGGCATTGGCTAGGCATGTTCTATGAATTGATGCAAAAAATAAGGTCAGGGTAGAGATAGGGTAGTTGGTGATTATGGAGGGAAGATGATGGGAAGGACCCTTATCAAGCATTTTTATTCCACTAAAGGCTTGTAATGCAAGTTAAAAAGTCTTCAGTGTTTTTAAAGATTGGGTGAATTAAATCAAAATAAGGAGTCTAGTGATGTTCCCTTGGATCTTCGTATTGTTGGTGCTTCCCACTAATGAAGTCTTCTCATGTTCACTTATATAAAATTCTTTTCAAAGGAGAAATCAAACTCACACACACATATGCATGTGCATGCACACACACATACATACACATTCATATGCACAGCACTGATTAAAATGGATCCAGTCACTGACTTTGGACACAAAAGTACTACTTATGCATAACTAGGTCAATAATCATAACCTAGACTTACACAATGCGAAGCTGAACTTGTGTTTCAGAGCTGCAGACAATCAATGCCCTGCTTTGATTCCTGCACTCTCTTTGATTAATTTTGGGCCAACACAGGGCCCACTCTAATTAGTCTGTCTTTAATGGAGGCAGTAACTGAATGTCAACACCAGGGTAGGTCACTAAATGCCACTTCTGCTGTTAAAAACCAAGGAAACAGCCCAGGAGAGCACACCCAACGCAGCGAGAAACATGGAGCAGGAAGAACACGGGTGAGGGGGGAGGTGCTGCTAATGAATGTAATGAAATGAAAGAGGCCAACGTCTATCACAAGCTCTGAAGTTAATAATCATCTTATTTTCCATTTAATGAGGTAGGGAGAGTCTTCAGAGGAAGGTAAGACTCTGATGTTATAAGCAAAATGATGTGGGTTAGAGGGAGACTTAAGTGAGCTTCCTTGTAACAACATTCATTAGAGTGAATACAATAGAAGGCAAAAATTATGTTCAAGATTTTTTAGCCTGGTATTTTAGTCTTTTTAAAGAATAGAATATTCAGAAAAGTGTTTCAGTTATGATTGAGTGAATGTTTGCTGCATGCACTTTGAATACTTTGAGTGGTATTTTGGAGGTACAATTTGTTTTTGCATATTTGACTAATTTGTCTCTCACAATGTCCCTGTCCATGCCTGTTGCCATATTTACATTTTAAAAACAAAAAAGCTGAGTATAAATATTAGGGAGTAAATGTTTGCAAAGTGAATTATTGCTTACAGAAAATATTTTGTGTGTATGTGGCGGTTCCTGATTATGAAAGTTTTATAGTTGTGTACATTCTATTACTCTCAATAGATTACAGAACCTTTCAATTGGAAAAAATGCCCGGTATTCTCTACAACATTTATCTAACAGTGTTCTGTACATAGTAGGCTCTCAGAAAAGCCAACTGTTTTTCTCTACACTCATACTCAACACTCTGTGACCAGATGTGTGGGTTTTTTTCCTACACTGACTAGACCAATTCTCCAATACCAGCTGGGTGTCCTGCAATTCAATTCAATTCAATTCTGACACTAACTGGACTTAGTGCAGACCCCACAGATGAAGGCTCAGTCTCACAAGACTGCCCCCAACTTCAGATGCCAGTTGTTAATAATAGGTTCCCAAGTTACCCCCAACCTCTGTCCAACTTGGCTACAAATTGGTGATTCCCACGACCTCCTTCTCAGGTTTGATCATTTGCTAGAATGGTTCAAGAACTCAGAGGAACATTTACTTATGTCTACTGGCTTATTATAAAGAATATTACAAAGGATACATAAGGAGAGGTCTGGAAGGGTCCCAAGTGCAGGAGCTTCTGTCCCTGTGGAGTTGACATGTGCCACCCTCCTGGCACGTGGATGTGTTCACTAACCCAGAAGCTCTCTGAACTACATCTTTTGGGGATTTTTATGGAGCTTTGTCATGTAGGCGTGCTTGACTCAATCTCCAGTTCCTTTCCCCTCCACAGAGGATGGGGGTTGGGTTCAAAGCTTCTAATCCTGGCTTTCTGGCAACCAGCACGTATCCAGCAGCCCACCAAGGGTCACCTCCTTAGAACAAAAGAGGCTCCTGTCACCCAGAAAATTCCAAGGGACTTAGGAGCTCTGTGCAGAAATGAGGAATGAAGGGCAAATATATATTTCTTGTTATATTGCAGTATCACATCAGTAAACGTGTTTGAAATTTATGTACTTTTCAATATTCATTTTAATTATGAAAATATTATTTTTGTGTTTGTCACAACAATAATTCTCTCACTGAGCACTAAATTTTTGAATTCCAACATTAGCTCTACAGAGTATAAAGGATTTCTTATAAAGTACATTTATAGACTGATGTTATTATTTTACCATGTTAATTTGGGGTTTTTCCACAGAGATTAGTTGATTTTGAATGAGAAATGGCAACAAAATATCATAAATAGTAAATCTTTTCACTAATATTTTCTCATAGATTTTCATGACTGATGCTTAATGTAGTGAAACAAAGCTTCCTTGAATGTCTTGGAATTTAAATAGCTGTGCCGTGAGGATTTTAACAATACCTAAGATTAAATTTTTAAACAGATATATAGACTCTAAGCTTAGAAATGTGTTTTTGAGCCTTTTAATAAATGCTGTCATACTTCTGCATATATTTAGAAGTCATCTTTAAAAAGATTTGCCTAGCACAAAGTAGTAGCTCAGTAAAGGTTAGTCAAATGAATGAATCTGCAAGTATCTTCTTCAATTAACCTTGTAAGTTGGATCAAGTGCTATAGTCTCTCTTTTGCACACAAAAAGTTAAAACATGAAATAAATGCCCAGGCAAGGAGTTAAATGCTAGGATCCTATAACTTGGCCCTTGCTCCTAAAGTGATCTCAATCTAACATGCAAATAAGACAAGAAAATCAAGAATTAGAAAAACAGTATGATGTAGGCCATGTAGATTAATTGTATTGATGGTCCAAATTAATGTTTTGTCTGTGTCCACACTTTTTGTCTTTTCTAATCCCTTCCCAGTCTGACTCTGGGCTGGCCTTGTAAGTTTCTTCAGCTTACAGAATATGGTAGAAGTAACAGGGTACTGGTTCCAAGTTGAGTTGCCCCATTCATGACAGAAGCCCTTTTTTGACTGGTTCTAAGTCTGTGTCTTAAGAATCTTGTACCTTTCTGCTTGGATTTTCCTTTTCCTGCTCATTCCAGTTCTCTGTGAAGATCTTGTGAACATGCCTGGACACCTGGAGGGTGAGACATACGGATAAAATCCCAGGTGGCTCAACTAACAGCCAGTTAACTCCCAGAAGCAGATTCAGTTCTGCCTGGACAAGCTGCAGTTTACCACAGATTTATGAAACCACCTGAAAAGAGAAGAGCCTCCCAGTTAAGTCTAGTCAAATTTTTCAATCAACAGAATCATGAGCTAAAAGACCGGTTGTTGTTTAAACCTCTAAGTGTAATGGATTGCTGCTATACAGCAGTAGCTAACCGTTACATGAGGTTAAGAGCAGTGGACCCTGCAAATCTTATGTTTGCAAATCTTTCTAAAAATTATTTCCTTACATAGACATATACTTTCCTTATCAAATTGTTGTGAAGCTTAAATTTGTACAAGACACATTGCCTTAGATGCACTTAATAAGTAGTAATTACTACTACTGCTATTGCTAATTCTACCACTGTTGTAATAAACCAAGAGTTATAATAGTGATATTTTAATATGCTATAGAAAAATGGAGGAGGTGGCAACTTAACTTTCTCTTTAAGTGACAGAGAAGGCTAAAGAGAGGTGGCCATATATGAGCTGAATCTTGAAAGTTCTTTCAGGTGTGAGAAGGTGTTGAAAAATCCTAGCCAAAGGATGGCCTATATTGATATTGGAGACAAAAATAACTGGATTTGTTTAACACTTCACTTGAGAAAGCATTTTCAGAAACATAGTGTATGATATTCACAGCAGAAAATTTTACTTTTATTTTATTATTCAGTGATGGAAATCATGGGAAGTTTCTATGAGTTATTTCAGGTCATTCAGTTTGAAAATCATGCAGCTGCCCTTGAACCCAGGCATTTTGACTCCAACAAAAGGTGATTTTCCACATATCATAATGATTCTTTTTATATCATATTGTTTCCCTAAATCAATTAGAAGTATTGAAAGTTTATAAAGAAAGTATTTATATAAGTCTGTCAGCATGCTTATTAAAATATATCCTTTAATTCAGAATATACTAAGTCCTTCTTTAGATTTTTCCAACTGTTTGATAGTTAAGCAGAGAAGATGCCACTACAATTAGGTTAACATTGAGAATTTATGTATCCCACATTCATTTTGTATAGTGTCCATGTGTATAGTGTTTGCGTGTAATGGGGGCGGGGGCAGGAAGGAGAGAGAAAAAGAGAGAGAAAGAGTGAGAGAATACATCCCATAACAGCAGTCTTTTGTTCTATCACATTAAAAATTCTCTAATTCTGACAAACAAATTGCTGAAAGTAATGAGAGTTTAGAATGATTGGATTTTCTTTATTGTCTTTAATTGGATATATGGAGGAATTTGAATTGTTCTTAATACTCAGGTGAGGACTTGATTTTATTTTTTGACATCTAGGAAAACCTTTCTGATATGTGGTATAAAACCTATCTATTAATGACTTGGGATGTATCCTGTGACTGAAAGCAAAATAAGAGGGTGTATTTGCAGCCCATTAACGTCTTTTCAAAGGTTTAAGCCACATAGTAGCAAAGCACAGAGTCCAGTTTCTGATGTCAGTAATTTCATTGTAAATCACATTTAATGTGGTTTTCTAGTTTAAAAATGCCATTTTACAAGTCATTACTTGGTTGTCTGCCTTCAGGCCAAGGGTGGCCCTGCTGGAGTAATAAATTTTGATGGAACATTGGCTTATTAACAATCTCCAAATTATGCTGATAATTGTCCCAGGTTTATAGAGATTACTAAGTCATTATGTTTAAATGAGTCTCCAACATAACCCACTGTGAGCCTGGGCCACAGAGCTGCTGCTAACATCGCCACATGATATGTAGCTGGATTAAGAAAGATAACATGTTCTCTTGGGTTTGTAATAAACTACCAATTATCATAGACTGAATTCTGGATGCCTGTTACCACTGCAGCCCAGATCTTGTTCCTGAGTTCTAGCTCCATGTATCCAATGGTCTACCACTGGAAAGGCCCACATACACCACCGTTTCAGTGTAAACTAACTGATTCCCCTCCTTTTGATGACAGAAAGGCCACTCAGAAAAATGAGCAAAGGATGTAATTAGCCATTTCATCAAACAGGACAATCCAATGGCCATTAACCATATGAAAAAGGTGGTCATCCTTTTTCAGGGAAATAGAAATTAAAATCATAATGAGATACTATCATATACCTACCAACCTGGTTGAGACTAAAAAGGATGGTAATCCCAAGCGTTGGTGAAGATATGGAGCTGTGGGTACTCTCATACACTTCCAGTAGGAGTATAAATTTTTGCAACCAAAACACTTTGGAAAAATGTTCATTATTTACTGCTTTAGTCTAAGGTATACATACTTTATGATACAACAATTCCATTCCAATAGAAATGCATATATATGTGCAAAAAGATACATGCACAAAAATGTTCATAGAAGCATTATTCTAATACAGTTGACTCTTGAACAATATGTGGGTTCGGGGCACTGACCTTCCTGCACAGTCAAAAATCCACATATAAATTTTGACTCTCCCAAAACTTAACTACTAATAGCCCACTGTTGACTGGAAGCCTTACCAATAAGATAAACAAGCAATTAACACATATTTTGTATGCTATACGTATTCTACAGTAGTTCTAAACCAGAAATTACTCAAATATCTATCAATGATATATACTGTGTTATATTCATACAATGGAATCTCATGCAGTGATAGAAATGAACAACCTTTCTATACACAATAGCGTGTGTGAATCTCACATACATAATGCTCTATGACAGAAGCTAGACATAAAATAGTTTACTAAGCTTTTTCATTAATGTCAGCTCCAAAATAGGAAAAAGTTAACTATTGGAATAGAAATAAAGACATTGGTTACATTTAGGAAGGGGAGAGAGGCAGTGCGTGGGAGGGGGCCCCTGGAAACTAGCAATATTCTATTTCTTGAAATTTGGTGGTGGTATCACAAGTGTTAGCTTTGTGACAGCTCATTGAACGGTTGCATTCCTGGCATACGGAAATACTGACTACTCCCAGATAGATAATATTTTTAACAACCCTCTCTTCTATATGACAAAATTATTTTTAGTAATGATCACATAATAATCCATATTTTTCTGGATTCATCTTTAGTTTTAAAGCAACTAAAACAAGAGAATAAAATTCAATTAATATTTCATTTTACAGTTTGCTCTCAGTTTCACTGTTTTACATTTTAACACAAATAAAATCTCTAAGTAGTCACATAGAATAATTCAATTAAATAACTAAAGTTCTGTTTCTTCATTTTTACAATCACTGTGTGATCATTGTTTATTTCAAATATAGTATCACGTGTTGGAGTCTCAAACTGTGCCCAAAGCAAGCTTGTAAGATTAGAAACCCTTATTCTATTAGTTCGCTAAAGATGAAATAGCAAAATACCACATAGTGGGTGGGTTAAACAACAGAAATTTAATTTCTCACATTCTGGAGGCTGAAAATCCAAAATCAAGGTGTTGGCAGGGCTGGTTTCTTCTGAAGCTTCTCTCCTTGGCTTGCAGATGGCTGCCTTCTGTCTGTGTCCTCACATGGTCTTTTCTCTGTGTGTGCACATCCCTGGTGTCTCTTCTGTATGTCCTGATCTCTTAACATGACACTGGTCAGATTGGATTAGGGCTCACCCTAGGGACCTCATTTTATTAATAAATTAATTTCCTTTTTAAAAAAGCCCCATCTTCAAATACAGTCACATTCTGAGGTACTGGGAATTAGGAATTCAACATACGAATTTTGGGTAGGGACATAACTCAGCCCATAACAATTATGAACTTAACTCTTGAGATGAATGTTTGTAGCTTGTCCTCATGTGTTAGGACTTTAAACTGGGAGTTCTCTGGATTAATGTCCATGTTGAACCCAGAGTTTATTAAAACAAAATTAATAACAATGTGCTAATTCTATACACACACATCTATATTTAAAACTCAGTAGTAAGCACACGACGGTTTAGAATTTAAATCAATACAAGATTTTTTCAGTGAAGAGTATTTTATCACTGACATTGTTCAGAAATGTTGGCCCAGAGTGATAATTAAAAGGATACCAACTTTACACAGTTTTTTATTGTTTTAAAGTTTTCTACAGACTATGCACCCCCTTATTGCCTGAAGTCAGTGCAGACTGCTCCAACAGGTGTGACCTAGGTAAACCTCTGTCATGGAATTTGGTAATTATGCTTTATTTGCTTTTCTGTATTTGTGCTATATTTCAATATTAATAAAAAGTGTTGACTTGGAAGATAGATAAATCAGGGTTCAAACCCTCCAGATCTATGAATGGTGCCACCGTGGGCAAGCTGCTCAGTTTCTCCGTGTGTCAGTTTCTCACCCATAAAAAGAGTATTACACTATTTACCTCCAAGGACCATTGCAAGGATTTAAATAAAATGATACAGTGTATATAAAATACTTAGCTAAGTTCCAGGCAGAGAGTAAAACGCCCACTGTTGCGTGGGCCACAGAGAATTCTGGCTACTGTCATTGCACTTGTTTGCCTCATTTACCAAATTTTAAGCTTCCTGAGAGGAAGGACAATCTTAGGTGAATGAATTAATTTGTTAGGTATTACGTGAAAAGCACTGTTAGGAAGAAGACAACGACCTGCGTTTGTGGACTTGTGGGGTGGACAATCAAGCAGGAAAAACACAGCAATATGTTTTATTGTGTTAGTGGAGAAATGTGTAGGATGCTATGGGAGGACTGACAAGGGAGCAACCAAGTTGCTGGAGCTATCAGGAAAGGCTTCCTAGAGGAGATTGATTAGAGCTTGATTTTGAATCCTGTGAACCAACAATGAAAAGGTATGACCGGTAAGTAGGCTATGATCAATTGCTACCTATAAGGCAGTGGTTCTCACTTGGGGGTGATTTTTCCTGACAGAGGACTTTGGCAATGTCTGGAGACACTTTTGGTTATCAAAACTGTGGGGGTGCTACTGGCACCTAGAGGGCAGAGACCAGAATTGCTGGTAAACATCCTACAATGCACAGGACAGCCCCCACAAGAGAGAATCATCCTGCCCAAAGTGTCAATAGTGCTGAAGTTCAGGAAACCTGCTATAAGGTTTACTTTGAAGAAACCTAGAAAAATAAACATGAAATGTTCTTGGATAAATGTTTGTCTTTTATTTTATTATTATTATTATTACTTTAAATCAAGATTTGGCTGCGGTGGTGGAAGGTTTGCTGTTCAAAGTACACCCCAAAGTTGTAAGAATGGCATCCCCAGTCAGGCCCTGAGGCAGGGCTAGAGTGAGAAACTTTGTCCTCACACATCCAGGGCATCGCAGGCTGTCGTTTATTTTTCAGTGCAGTTTCCAGAAATAGCAGCGGGTAAGTGGAAGTTGCCACAACAGTGTGCAGAGCTGCCCATCAGAAACAGGGTCTGGGCTGACCTCTAGTATCCTCAGGAGAATGCAGGAAAAAATAGGCTCTGAGAATTAGAAGAAGAAAAGAAATCCCTTAAATGATGAAAATGCATTAGAAAACATGGAAAAGGATAAAAATAAGACAGAAATTTGCAAGGAAATTTAAGCTACCAAAATCAATGCTGCTATTTTCTGTGCTCTAATTAATCGATTTCAATTTATATTTCATTTGACTGTCATTCTGCTTTTCCTTAGGATTAACTTTATTAGTTTCTTTGCTAAAAACAATTAGTTCATTTCTTGGTGTCTTTTTGTGCTCAATAATAAAAGTATTTTGAGTTACGGATTTTCCTCTGTGTACAGCTTTGTCAGAATTCTATATTGCAGCTTGATTTACATTTTGAACAAGAATGATTTGGAAGAATGTTTTAATATTTCTATACTGTTTTGTTTCTTTATTTGAGACATGGTAGTTTTTTTTGTTTGTTTTTAATTTCTAGTTTAATTGCAAAAAAGTATTAATGTTTGGAATTTATTAAGATTTTCCTTGTAGCACAATTGATTTTAAAATGTCCTGTGGCTCTTTCAGAAGAAAATGCTACATAGTCATGTCAGTCAATGACAGACCACATATACAACTGAAGTCTGACAAGATTATAATACTGTATTTTTACTGTACCTTTTCTATGTTTAGATATGTTTAGATACACAAACACTTACCATTGTGTTACAACTGGTTACTGTATTCTGTACAGTAATATGCTGTGTAGGTTTGTAGCCTAGGATCTTTAGGCATAGCCTAGGTGTGTAGTAGGCTACACCATCTAGGTTTGTGTAAATACACTCTATGATGTTTACACAGTGACAAAGTTGCCCAACAATACATTTCTCAGAACATACCCCTGTGATAAAGCAACATACAATACACATACTAGTCCCACCTTATCCATGGGGGACACATTTCAAGATACTCACTGGATGCCTGAAACCACAGAGAGTACCGATTTCTATATAGACTATGTTTTTTCATATACATACATGTGCATGCATATCTATGATGTTTAATATATAAATTAGGCACAGTGAGAGATTAAGAATAATGAAAATAATAAAATGAACAATTATAAAAATATACTGTAATAAAAGTTATGTGAATGTGCTATCTCTCTCTCACAAAATATGTTCTTGTACTGTACTCACCCTTCTTGTGATGATGTAAGATGATAAAATGCCTATGTGATGAGACGAAATGGGTGAGTGGCATAGGCATTTGATGTAGCATTAGGCTACTATTAACCTTGAACACAAGCATTGCAACGCCACAACGGTTGATCTGATAACCGAGACAGCAGCTAAGTAACTAAGGGGTGGGTATTGTATACAGCCTGGATACACTGGATTAAGAGATGATTCACCTCCCAGGTGGCATGGAGAGGACCAAGAGAGACTTCATTATGCTACTCAGAATGGCTTGCAATTTAAAACCTATGAATTGCTTATTTATGGAATTTTTAACATTTAATATTTCTGGACCACATTGATGGTGAGTAACTGAAACTGCAGAAAATGTAACTGTATCTCTATTTTATATATAAAATCTCTGTGTGTGTGTGTGTGTGTGTGTGTATTGTTAGGCTGGAGGCGAGAGGAAAAAATTCAAGCCTGGGGCATGGTAAAATGCTGTTTATTTTGGGCACCTGGGTACAGGTGGGTGGAGGCCAAAAAGGCTGTCCCCCCCGAAATGGGGTCTAGTGAGTTTTTTATAGAGGGTTGGGAGGAGGGAGTGGAGTTGGGGGGAATTAAACAGTAATCGCAGTATACAGCAAGTCCTTGACGTTTGGGAGGAAGTTGTGCCATAGCAGAAGTCCTTGAGATGTCTTTGTTTTCAGTCACATCCCCCTCTTAGGCCTGCAAACCTTCCCCCTTTTGCCTGCTCAGCTGCCTTTTGTCTCCCCTCCTCCCTCCCATCCCCTTTTCTGGTTTTGCAAACATTCTCTCTGGGTAAAGACCACATACCTAACATATATATAAAAAGACATACTTTTATTTAAATTTTTTAGTTATTTACTCAAATCCATATTCTTATTTATTTTTTCTCTCTTCTGTCAAAAGCTGAGGGGAATATCTCAAGTTTCCCACAATGATTGTGATTTTGCCAATTTCTGTTCTTATTTCTTATAGAGATCTTTTCATCTATTTAAAAGGTAGTAGGGATCACAATTATATTATTATAGTAGAACTTAAAGCAACAAACATTAAAAACGACAAAGAATGTTTTATACTGACATTTCATGATTAACATACATTTTTGTGGTTTATGACTTTTTGTCACTAATTCGAACATATTTGTGCTTATATTTTCTAATAAGGTAAAGAAATTAGAATTACCTTGTCATTTGTCTCTATCATACCATTCTGTTTGTTTCCTTCAAACAATTATTATTGGCTTGTTTTATTTAATTAATCTTTTAATTAATTATTAATTATATTATTAATTGCTAATTAATTGGCTTGTTTCTTTTAATCAATTCTTTCTTTCTTATTTATTTTCCTACACATATAGCTTAATGAGAGCCAGATCCACATCTGTTTTGTAAGCTGCTGCATCACCAAGCTGTAACACAGTTCCTGCCATGAGTACACATGACACAATAAATATTTTTTGAATAAATAGATAAACGAATGAATGAATAGAATGGCTGCTACCCATTTTCTACAATTAAGTCACTAAAGTAAGCATACTTTTTTGCTTCCTTGCATCCCTGTCCATTCATACTTTTATTGGCATATGTGGGACTTTAGAACTACCTTAGGTTGAGGCTTTCCTTTCCCCACGGTGGCCTCCTGAACGCACCCCACCCCATTTCATCCCTGATTCCTGTTTACAAGGAGACTTCCAGGAACCCACAAAGTCCAGGAAACCTGTACTGAGGCTCTGGGCAGGGTGCTTCACAATCCTCTGGTGCTATGTCCTTCTTGATGACAGGACCATATCTTCTCATTTGACCTTGTGTGTGTCTCCTGGGACTGGAAACATGACCTTGTCATTGAATTTGTTTTAGGTGAATGAATGGACCACTTCTGGAAGCAGGACCAGAAAAAATCCTTAAACAAGAGCTTGTGGGGATGGGATGGGGTCCCTTTGAGAATGCCAACTAGGTTCTTTCCCAGAGGCAAAATATGTCTAATCATCCACTCAGAAATACACTTTTTTATCAACCTTTCACTGAACTTGAGTGAGGTCCTGGGCTCTATCCCATTTGCTGGGAAACAAATAATGCCACAGTATCCACCATAAAGTGGCTGATACAGACACAGGATCCATACTGGCTTCTTATTGTGAGAAGAATATATGAGTAGGTCAAGGGTGATGAGTAGAAGAATATGACATTTCAACTACAGCTTGAGAGAGGTTGACATTTTGCCAGGTTGTCCAGGAGGAGATCAAGAATGTTTTAGAGAGCAACTAACACCCTGTGTCAAGGCTGTGGGGAATGGTGTGTCATTTGGGGTGGCTTGTTGAAGAGGGAGGTGCAGAGAGAGTTGGAGCAGGTGAGAGGCTGGGGTGCAACTTTCGGGGCAGAGAGAGATGAGTAAGCCGTTATGGGGCAGTGCAGTGCAAGCTATCATGGAAAGACAGAACTTGAAGAAGTTGTGGACATGGAGAAAGTAACCAGAATGCTGGGAAGTTGGGGACAATCTCAGGGAGGTGGATATTTTTGAGCTAAGTCTTGACAGCTTTATCTTAATCTAGTAACAATTTATATAATGTAATGTTTGCTCTGTGATGGGCACTATTCTAAGTTTTTTTTAAACATAATCGTTGTATTAGTCCATTTTGCATTGCTATAAAGGAAATACCCGAGGCTGGGTAATTTATAAAGAGGTTTATTTAGCTCATGGTTCTGCAGACTCTACAAGAAGCATGGTGCCAGCATTTGCTTCTGGTGAGGGCTTCAGGGAGCTTCTAATCAAGGCAGAAGGTGAAGGTGGAGCAAGTGTGTCACATGGCGAGAGAGGCAGCAAGAGAGAGAAGAGGTGGTGCCAGGCTCAGCCAGCTGTCATGTGAACTAATAAAGTGAGAATTCACTCATTATTTTTATCACGGGGAGGGCAGCAAGCCATTCATGAGGGATGCACCCTCACGACCCAAACACGTCCCACAAGGCCTCACATTCAACACTGTGGATCAAATTTCAACATGAGATTTGGAGGGGCCAAGCATACAAACCATACCACTTCCCAAGGAATCTATGAAGTAAGCACTATATTATTTTCCGTCTTTTAGAGATGAGGACACTAAGGCACAGGTAGGTTAAAAACTCGTCAAAGGACAAACCGTGAGTAAGTGCTGAGTCAAGACCCAAACCCAGTCTGTCTGGATTCAGATGGTGAACTCTTCACAAGCAGAAAAACTTGTGTTTAGGGCCATGTCACAAGCTGGGGGGACATGTGACAGGCTCCCATCTCCCAGTACAGGGCTGTAGAGGTCTGAAAACCCCTGGAAACTCCATGCAAAATGCTATGTGTATGTTATTTGTCTTTATTGAAACACACATCTGGGATGTTTTCAAATTCTCAAAGGTTCCCTGACCAGAAGGGGGCAAAGAAGAAATGGTCTGCATGGGAAAACTTGAGGAAGGGCAATACCATTCTGCCGCCAGAGTTGGGAATTCACAGTCTGAAGGACATGGCTGGGAAGGACAAGCACAATCCTGAGAACTGTCAGCTGGATGCTGTTCTGACACCCACAGCCAGGTCTGGTGTCCCCAGCTTAACATACACACACCCAACACCGGCCCCAGAGGTCATTCTGTGACCAGGATGGAGCCACACAGAGCAAGAACTCCTCTGCAATTATGCTGACAAGAAAGGTCACTTGTCACCAAAGAAATGTGGGTAGATGAATAATTCAGGGACAACCAGAAATCACCAAAAATGACCAACATGCTCCTCTCCTGGCAAAGCTGTAGTGTCTCCACTGCTCCCCCAAAAACAGCTTTAGCCCAGCTCTGTTCCTTTCCAGGTCTGGGTCAAAGTTATCAGAATACCCAATCATTAAATTACCACTACTTCCTGACAGCACCCAACTCAGACCAGACTCCAGATTCCTTGAACAGTCTCCCACAACACCAAGCACAAAGTCAAATCTAACAAAAGTCCCCTCCTGACAGCCTATGCCTGGAACACCTTAAGGTTCTCCATGGGGTGCAGTCTCCCTTGTTGTACCAAGTACCAAAAATACAATAACAACTTTGATCAACTACGGGTGTGTTCCTGGTGGCCTCTGGCTAGCTGCCAACGACCCTCCCAATTGTCCTACCTCATAACATCTCTGTGGGAAACAGAAATGGGATTAGGAACTTTATTTTATATCTATAAATACTGAAAATTTGCCAGAATAAATGGTATGTCCAAATTCAGAGATTCTAAATTTATGAAATGTAAGTCAAAGCCCAGAGTTTTAACTCTAAATCTCAAGCTGTACCTCCAAGAGGGGGCTTCCCAAGCTGCTGTCTAAGGTAAGATTATAGTACAGTCATCCTAGAGGGAAGGTAAGGCCTTGTCCTGGAGTAGGGTGTCATGCTGAGCTGTGTGTCATGCAGGTCCAGAGCAGAACAGCAGAAGGTCATACTTAGCAACTCAGGAGGACGAGGTGGGAGGATCGCTTGAGGCCAGGAGATTGAGACCAGCCTGGGCAATACAGTGAGACCCTGTCTCTAAAAAATATTTTAAAAATTAGCCAGGCATGGTGACATGCTCCTGTAGTCTCAGTTACTCAGGAGGCTGAGGCAGGAGGATCGCTTGAGCCCAGGAGTTCGAGGCTGCAATGAACTACGATCATGCCACTGCACTCCTGCCTGGGTGACAGAGCAAGACCTCATCTCAAAAAAAAAAAAAAAAAGAAGAGGGTCATACTTTGTCATGGCCAAAGTGGCCAAAGTAGTGATATTGTGTTTCAAAGATGAGAAAACCCAGCTCTAAAGAAAATGGAACCTGGCTAAGGTCACACAGCTGAGAAGTTGTAGGCCAGTCTGACTGGAACGGAGCATCAGCAGGGCAATGCCCTGTGCTGATGGGAGGCCAGGCTGCAGGGGAGGCGCAGGGAGCAGGGCCGTCCTCATGTTGGACAGGGAGGCCGCCATCTACGCAGCCTTTTGGGGTGGGGCGGACATCTGGTGGGGCTGCCAGGGTGGAGGCAATGCTGGGCAGGGCCTGTGGGGTGTGGGTGCAGCAAATCATAATCATTCGACAGAGTATTTGAAGTGTTTTTAACTGTTTGTTAAGAGCTTAGCACTGTGATTATGAAGATTCATGAGAACATCACTCAGCATTTTAATTATTTAAACACTGAAATGTACATGAGGTGACAAACCCCCTTCCCATGAATGTTTCAGAGGAAGGTGACATCAGATGGGGGGAGACAGCCGTCAGGAAGTGTGAGTGGAGGATGGGGCGGTGGAAGCTTGGTCTGAGAGATCTAACATTTGGGGTAGCAGATGGAGTTGCGGGGGAATGTGAAGAGACTCCGGGAAAGGGCCTTGGCAGCTGGTGAGGTTGGAAGGTTGGGGGCAAGATCCTTAGAAGAAATTTCCACCTTGCAAAATGCTGCAGAGTAGGTGTGACCTGAGAACAGTGTGAGAAGCAAAGTGACAGACACTGGGCTGTGGCGTCTCCATCCTTGTAACCATGGCATCCTCAGAAATGTTGTGCTATGTACCATAGCCTCCTGAGAGTTTAAGGGGAAATAAGAAAAAAGGATTATGTTCTGGCTTTGGTTTGTGTCAGCCCCAGATGCAGAGAAATGTGGGTAGATGAATAATTCAGGGACAACCAGAAATCAACCAGAGGGAAGAACAACAACAAAAAAACCCACAATGATGAGGATATGCCAAAGGGACATAAGAACCAATTGAAAGAGTTCCCAGTGCCCAAAGTTGGAACAACTTGAGCAAAATAAATGAGTAAATAAATAAATAAAACAAGATTGGATTATAATCCAAAGTATAAAGTAAATATCTGTGAGTTCATATTGATGTAAATAATGATTGAATAAATAAATGAGTAGAGAAGAGACAAACTTCTGATGCAGAAGAACTCCAAATAATTCATATAGATATTTCAACCTCAAGGTGGTGGAGCATATTCCTCACTACTTAAGTATGAGGTGCACACACTTCCTTCCAAACTGTAAAGTATGGAAGTGGGTGGAAGAGCAACTTTAGAGTTGAGAAACCTGTCAAACACTGTCTCACTAGTGATCAAGATTAACATTAAAAGTGATGAGTTATGTTGATAGCACCATTGGTAAAATAATGATGAAAATGGTGCTTACTTCTGAGGTCTTCTTTCCCAAAACTCCTAAGTCCAGTTTATTCTTGAGAAAAACATCAGGCAAACCCAAATTGAGGGACGTTCTACAAAATACCTGATTGGTACTCCTCAAACTGTCAAAGACATCAAAAACAATGAAAGCCGAGAAACTGACATAGTCAAGGGGAGCCTAGGGAGACATAACAACTAAGTGTAATGTGGTTTCTGGATGGCATCCTGGAACAGAAAAAGGACATTAGGTAAAAACTAAGGAAATCTAAATGAAGTATGGACATTACTTAATATCTACCAATGTCATCATGTATCAATATTTGTTCATTAATTTTAACCAATGTATCATACTAACATAAGATGTTACTAATAAGGGAAACTAGGTGTGGAGTATACACAATATCTTCACATTTTTTCTGCAAATATAAAACTATTCTAAAATAAAAGGTTTCATTAAAAATAAAATGGCAGACTTATGCCATAACATATCAATAATGACATTAAGTATAAATGGTCTAAATCCACCTGTTATAAGACAGAGATCCATAGAATGCATAAAAAACATGACCCAAGTATATGTTCTTTAAAAGAAATTCACTTCAACTATCACAATATAGGTAGGTTGAAATAAATGAGTCAAAAAAGATACATCATGCAAACATTAATCAAAAGAAAGCAGGACTGACTATATTAACATCAGATAAAGTAGACTTCAGAAAATTATCTGAGATAGAGGAGGATATTATTTAATGATGAAAGAGTCAACCTATCAAGAAGATGTAGCAATTCTCAATGTGTATTCACCTAATATCAAGATTACAAACTATGTAAAGCAAAAAGTGATACAACTCAAATAAGAAATAAACAAATCCACAATTATGTCCAGGGACGTTAACATCCCTCTCTCAACAATTGATTAAGAAACTAGACAGAAAATCAGTAAGGACATAGAAGAATTCAGCACTACCACCAACCAGCAGTGTCTAATTGACATTTATGGAATAATCCACCCAACCGCAGCAGAATACAGTCTTTTCAAACTTCCACAGAACACATTACCAAGATAGACCATATCCTGGGCCATAAAACAAACATCCACAAATTTAAAAGAATTGAAACCATACAGAGTATGTTTTTTGATCACAATGGAATTAAACTAGAAATCAACTATAGAAAGATAATAGGAAAATATACAAAGACTTGTAAACTAAACAACATACTACATAATAACCCATGACTCAAAGAATAAGTCTCAAAAGAAATGGAAAAAATACATTAGACTGAACGCAAATGAAAATGCAACATATCAACGTTTGTGGAACTGAGCTACAACAATGCTGACAGGGAAATTCACAGGACTAAATGCTTCCATTAGCAAAGAGTAAAATTCTAAAATAAATAATCTAAGTCCTACCTCAGGAAGTTAGAAAAAGAAGAGCAAAATAAACCTAAAGCAAACAGAAGGAAGGAAATAATAAAGACGAAACACAATTTATTAATATTGGAAACAGAAAAGATAGAGAAAATCGATTAAACAAAGAGCTGCTTCTTTGAAAAGATCAATAAAATTGACAAACCTCTAGCAAGGCTGAAAAAACAAGACGGCACAAAATACAAATATCAAGAATGAAATAGCAAATATCACTACAGACCCTGAAGGAACGGAAAGAGTAGTAAGGAAATATTGTGAACATCTACGAACATCTCTACACACGTCAATTTAACAACTTTGATAAAATGAACCAATTTCTTAAAAACACAAAACACCACAACTCATCCCATATGAAATAAACAATTTGAATAGCCTTATAACTACTATGGAAATTAAATTCATAATTGGAAACTCCCACAAAACAAATCTCCAGGCTCAAATGGTTTAACTAGAGCATTTTACCAAATGTTTAAAAAAGAATTAATACCAATTCTACACAATCCCCTTCAGAAAGAGAAATGAACATGTCCTAATTCATTTTATAAGACCAGCAGAACATGACATCAAACCAGATAAGACAATAAAATAAATAAACTAAACGAATTATACAAAAAAATTTAAAGAAATCTTTAATAAAACATTAGTAAATATAATTAGCAATATATGAAACGAATTATACAATATGACCAAGTGTGCTTCATTCCAGGGATGCAAGATTGTTTTAATATTCTAAAATTAATCAATAAAATCATATTAACAGGCCAAAGAAAATAACATGATCTTATCAACAGATGCAGAGAAAGAGCATTTCACAAAATTCAATACGCTTTCATGATAAAAACTCTCAGAAATCTAGGAATAGAGACCAACTTTCTGATCTTGATACCAAATATCTATAAAAACAACCTATAGCTAACATTATAGTTAATTATTATGACTAAATGTTTTCCCTCTAAGAACAGGAAAAAAAAATAAGAATGTCTGCTCTGGCCACTGCTACTACTTGAAGCATACTACTTCAAGTTCTAGCCAGTAAAATAAAGCAAGAAGAGAAAATAAATGGCATACAGATTGGAAAGAAGAAAATAAAACTGTCCCTGTTTGCAGATGGCATGAATATAGAAAACTGAATAATCTAACTCTCCTTCAACTAATAGCTTCGTTCAGTAAAGTCTCAGGATACAAGGTCAACATACAAAAATCAACTTTATTTCTATATTCTGGCAATGAACCAGTTGAAACTGAAATTAAAATATAATTCAATCACCAACCAACCAAACAAACAAACAAACAAACAGAACACACATAACTTAGTTGAAAACCTAACAAAACATGTACAAGACTTTCATGCTGTAAACCACAAAATGTTGATAAAAGAAAAAAGATCTAAATAAATGGACAGATAATACTGTGTTCAGGGACTGGAAGACTCAGCAAAATAGTGAAGTCAATTCTCTGCAAACTGATGTAAAGTTTTACTAAAGCATTCTCTTCTTCTTGCATTAACTTTATTTCAAAGCGGCTAAAGAACCTGACAACAACTCCTGTCTTACTCCCACAAACCTACATTTTAGCATATTTTGGTAGAAATGATTATGAAAAAGAGGACAAAGTAATTACTCTACATCTTAACCTATAAATTTTTCCAAAAGCAAAAGAGTTGGGAGAAAAAGTGTTCCCTCTCAATAAAGTTATTTAAGCTGAGAAAGGAAACCAGTTGGTAGAGGTGGTCATGGCTGTGTTTAGACTGGTCCTGCCCAGGTTTCTCTGATCCCTGAGAGGTGATGATAACCTGAAATATCATCATCATCATCATCATCATCATCATCATGATAACCACTATTTGTTGTGGGCTCACGACCTGGTATTAACTACTAAACCGCTGAGGCCAAGAAAACTTACAAAAATAGCTCAGATTCACACAGATTGCAAGTAGCATCAGTACAGCTCCAACTTGGGTTTCCATGACTTCAAAGCCAGGGATCCAACACCAGTGGAAATTATTAGAAATATATTTGTATTTATTTTTATCTTATATGTTCATCTTTTCAAATAATATATATAACATAACATCAATATAATGATATATATATAAAGTTCATTAATAATTAGGTATAGGAAGTGAAATTTTTATAGTTTTCCTTCATAGATAATTATATAAAATCTGGGAAACCACTCGCAGCTGCACTCTCCTGCCTTCTTCATACTGGGTTCTATATCTTCATATACTCAGCTGTGTGTGTGATCCATCAACACCTCAGTGATGAGTAATAATTCTAATGTGCAAGGTCTGTAAGCAAGAAAACTAGACGTTATGATTAAATGGCTCTACATCTCCATTTTTTCAAAATGTGTCTGTTAACATGAAGTGGAGCAATTTTCTGCACCCACCTCAGAGGTCCTGCTGTATAGTCTTCTCCTTTTGGAGTTGTTTTCTTCAGTATTTGGTGTGATTAACAGTGGGGGTAGGGCCCACACTCAAAACAACATACTGCTTTGGCACCTTTCCTATGAATTCCTTAAGCAATGAGAGTCAGAAAAACATTGTCAGGATAGGGTCATAATAAAAGGCCCTATTGAATGCTGTTCTCCTGAGCCTGTAAATTCAGTGAAGTTTATTGTTCTGATCTTGAGTCCACAGATTATGCTGTTTGATTTAAGGCACTAAAGAAGCAGTCAGTTTGAGCAGCAGTAAAATTTCTGCAGAATAAACAAACTCATAAACTGGCACTCTACAACTTTCTCATACTGCACCATTTCCCCTTTGTTTTATTCTAGGATTATAGTGGTAAAATGATGCAAAATACAGACTGACTCCTAGGACTTAAAAAGACAGGGCTCACATTTAGACAATGCCTAAGATACATCCTGACAAAAATTTTACAAACTATGTTGATAATTTAGCACTTCCCATGTTAATAAACACCATGGTCCTGTGGTATATTCAGTGACTTCGGCAGCTGCATAGTCTGTGACAAAGTATGTGCCAAACATAGTTACTTCTGCTGGGCTGTGCTTTTCTTGGCTATTGCTGTGATTAATTGAAAATTACCTGGGAAATGCCAGCTAAAGGTAAGAGATTCTTGTTTGGATGTGGCACAATAATTTGTAATTGGTGCAGGTCTTCCCTAAATCTCCCTAGCACCCCTTTCCTTTTAAGCAGCTAGCAGGATCTTTTTATAATTCAGCATTTCTATAAAACTATGGATTTTCTAGTCTTTTGTAAAAGCCAAAACTATCTGGAGAAAGACTATAGATGTCCCAGAAGGACTGGAGTAAAAGAGGATCACTTTGAGAAAAATGAGAAAGAGAATCAAGTCTTCTTCCCCGTCCTGGGAAAGATATGAGTAGCCAAGAACTGTGCCCAGCATGTTGGTTGTGCACCAAGCAGGTGGAAAATTGTCTGATGGTTGGCTATGAAGAATATCAAGTTTACTAGGTTCAGAGCTCAACCCAAGAGTCTGGGACTCAAATGAGTCAAAGGAGCACCAGAGTCACAGGACCTGAAGGAACTCTATGTGTGCAGGACCAATGGATATGTTGTGTTATCCAATGTGGACAGATGGCTGGTGACCAAAAGGGTATCGTGCCTTGAGCACAAGTCCAGTTCCTAAGGTTAGGAACTGGAAAGTTATTAAATAAAGATATTAAATTCTTATGTCCTTAAGATCTGCAACAATAGCTATCCTCCTGGAGACATTCACTTCTATGATATGAATTTCTAAATCTTTTGGAAAACATGTCCTTTCTATTGCACCTTATATTCCACTTACAACAAGGTTTATCATCAGTTTCAAAAGATTTTGTGGTATTCGTTCTGATATTGTTTGTATTATGTATGCATATATTGCTTGATTTTAACATTATTTATCTCTGCCTTTACTAGGAAGTCTTATAGCTTATTCTGTTTATTTCACTTCCCTATACTCGAAAAAGAGCCATAGGGAGCAGCATCAACTGCTCTGAAAAGAGAAGAAGAAAAGCAAAAAGATGAAGACCAAATGCCAGGATTGTTTTTCTCTTATAACCCAGAGCATATGTGTTATACTGGGTGTATTGTATTTCATTGAATCTAAGATACTGTTGATTGTACAATCATTATTTTAGGTGCTAAAAAGAAAGAAAATACTAACAAGAAGAATATGTTATCAATTAAAGAGATATATTTTCTTATCACTTAAAATTTTTATTTCATACTTATTGGAGGAACTCTTATGGTTATTTTTATTGTATATCGCTCTTGTACATGTATAAAAAATTGCTCAACTTCTCTAATCATCAGGGAAATGCAAATCAAAACCACAATGAGATATCACTTAACTCCAGTGAGATTGGCTCATATCAAAAAATCCCCAAACAACAAATGTTGGTGGGGATGCGGACAGAGAGGAACACTCATACACTGCTGGTGGGACTGCAAATTAGTACAACCTCTATGGAAAGTAATATGGAGATACCTCAAAGAATTAAAAGTAGAATTACCATTTGACCCAGCAATCCCACTACTGGGTATTTACCCAAAGGAAAAAAAGACATTTTATAATAAAGACATCTGCTCGTGAATGTTTATAGCAGCCCAATTCACAATTGCAAAGATGTGGAAACAACCCAGGTGCCCATCAATACACGAGTGGATTAATAAAATGTGGTGTATGTATACCATGGAGTATTACTCAGCAATAAAAAACAACAGTGAATTAACACATCTGGTATTATCCTGGTTGGAGCTAGAGCCCATTTTTCGAAGCGAAGTGTCACAAGAATGGAAAAACAAGCACCACTGGTACTCACCATCACATTGGTACTAACTGATGAACACCTACATCACACAGGGCAATAATATTCATCAGGGGGCGGGCAGGTGGGAGGGGGGTGGAGGGGATGGGAAAACTCTCACTGAATGGATGCGGGGAGCACAGTTTGGGGGATGTCCACGATTGTGGCTCTGACACGGGCTGTGCATGGGCAATATATATAGCCAAAGTGTTGTACCCCCATAATATTCTGAAATAAAAAAAAAAAAGAAAGAAAGCAAAAGTGAGATAAATGGGTCAGCCTATCCCGAAGCCTTCTCCTCTCCAGAGTCTGACTTTCCTGAATTACTTTCTAACTCAGGGTCATCAAGTTCATGTTTATTCAAACACAAACTGAGTCGTCAAGAGAATTGGTGAGGCAACATTCTTTTAGAGAATGTTCCACTGTTATCTCCCTTCTCTCCCAGGGTGCTGACATCCATTCTGCAGGTTTTGATGTTGCTATGTTTCATGTTTGCTCATGCCAAAGAAATGGCAACCACATCGTAACTGCCACTTGCCCACAACGATCTTAAGATGCCATATTGTACCGGGCACTTCAGTTTCAATAATATTAAACAGCTTTTAAAAATATGTGCCTTGAAACCAATGAAACATGGAATTAATAGTCTGCAATTTGTTATAAAATGGATTCATGACACAGGAAAATTATTTCATAGGATGAAAAAGGAAGACCTTTTACCTTGCTTTCTTCTTATATTTTTATTTTCAAGTCAAAATGCAAAATCTTTTCTTGAAAGCTTTCAGAAAGGCTATAGCCCACGAATATGGTGAAAGGATTTGCACCGTGATGGTTTAATCAAGATTCCTGCTTACATCAGAAAAAAATTATTTAATATTCTCCCATAGTTCTTCTGTTGAAGAAAACATCACAACAATCAATTAGGAAACAGAAGACACTAAAGAAAGTGAGTCAATGAATGCCGACTATTTTTTCTTAAGTGTTATCATTTTTTCAATATATAGAATGGGAAGATTTTGATATGGCTATTTGAATGCCCTGTCTTCTGTATAAAATTATCTCTTCTAAACTATTTCTCTTTGTAGAAGTCTTGGAGCAGTATTCAAACATTTTGATCATGATCCCACAGCAGTAAAATGTTTTTGAGCATGCACTCTCAACAAATATGTGTGTTTTCATGAATTATATACATGTGGTACCATACTGATATATTATTTACATTTAAACTATATACAAAATATATAATAGGTATGGGATGTGATCAGAAGTGAAAGCAATTAAAAGTTATGTGCTCTTCCTGGACCCCCAAAGGGTAAAATCTTTCACACTGATTTTGAGGAGCACCTTCCTAAACTGTCAAGACCGTACTAAATTTGATGAAGGTCCTTGTTTCTTTCAGGGAAAGTATAATTCATCTTTTCCTCAGTTTTTTAGTGATGTCTTAATGCTAGAGGGTTAATTTGTTTCTGCAAGTGAGCCTTTGATTACCAGAGTATGACTTCCTCATGTGGCAATAGTTAGTCTTAGGAAAAGTTCCCTGTGAAGTTAATTTTTATAAATTGAGTCTGGCTCCCTGCTGACTTTGTAAAATGGAAAATTTGTTTCTCTTGGGGCAGAGGAGAAACATGGCCCTTAGATGTAATAAAATCACACCAAAGTATAGAGAAAATCTTTGAAAAGCCTATATTTAAAAGAAAATCATTACTTTTATGCTCAAATAATGTTATTCAGAATGAGATCAAGTCTTGATTGCAAAACAGTATAACTCTCTCCCTGGCTTTTTATATTCCTGGTACAATACTAAATGATCCAAAGGAGAAAAGAGAAATAATAAAGATATCAACTTCATTAACTAAATGAAAATTTCCTTTTTTGTTTGCTTTTTTCCATGTTTCTTTCAGGGCCTAGTGTAAGCCCCAGCTATTTAATATTCTCATATTAAGATTACACTAAAAAGGATCAATATTTCAAATAATATAATCAGCCTATGTGTATAATGGGTAATAAATTTTACCAAATCGACTATTTTGTAAATAAAAATCTTCCCCTTATTTATGAAGTCAGGTTCTTTGGAGTGAGGACAGAAAGTGTGTCTCAGGACCTCTCATTGAAAGAGCAAAGAAAGTAGAGCTGTTTAGTTCCAATTTTTGAATATTCATTTTGTTTCAAAGCGTTGGCTATATAGAGTGAGTATAGATGCATCAATATCTGGTTAAATCTTTAGGCAACATTTTTAGAAATTGAATTATTAGCTCAAAGTGATAATTTTTTGAAGCTCTTGAAACATTCTGGCAGTATATGAGTGACCATCTCAGAAAATATCTACCAGTATTGAAAATTATTAATTGTATTAGTTTTTTTCAACATGAGTTAAAAAAAGAAAGTCTATTTTAATTTGCATTTTGAAAGTTTACTTAACTATATATTTACTTCAAATTGTTTCTTAGCCATATTAATTTTTTGTGCACATGTTCTTATATATACATTGATCATTCTTTTCTTATGGGAGCCTTAATATATTTTCTACTTGATTTAAAGTAATCTGTGCATATTATTGTTGTTAGCATTTTGATAATTTTACAAATAGTGAAGTATTCTTAGATAGACAGTTTTTAATTTTTATGCAATGGTTCTCTTGTTCTGGCACTATGCTGGCAAAGCAAACCCAGAACCATTTTAATTATAAACTGAAGAAATGGAAATTTAAATTTAATTCATAGCTAACCTCACAAGAAGGAAGGGAAGTTCCATTTGCCAGAAACAAAGAAGGCACTGAAAATCAGAGTATTAAATAAGTAAACTGAAGCTGTGTCAGCATTGTAGATGATTATCAAACCCCATGTTAGGCCCTAAATCCTAGAGAATTAGGCTTTACTTTCCATATAGGAACAGAAGACTAGGCCTTGGCTCTATGGAGACTTGGGACTAAGACCCCTGAGCAAAGACAGGACATCTGGAAGATGTATTTTCAGGGAAAAGAAAAAAAAAGAAAACCTTGAAAAATAGCCCTTGAGAGATAAAGAAGCCCTTTCTGTACAGGAAAGAAAAAAAAATCTAGGAAAAAAATCAAAACCCTGAGACTGTGATGAATTTATGCTACCTTACCTAGGCTGTAGGAATTCTCAAACTGGGAGCTTATATTGAACTCAGGCTGATAATTGCCCTAAAGCTGGCGAGAAGCTAATGTTCTGGAAGATGGAGTCACAAGCTAGAACAGTTGACCTATCCAACAGAAGTGAAGAAAGGAGAGCAAATTAAAAGAGGAAGCAGCAAAGTAAATATATGGTAAATAGGAAATATAAAATATTAAAAAATAACAGAAATAAATGCAATGTATAAGTAATTAACACAAATATCAACATATCACACTCAATAGTAAAAAGATAGAGATTCTCAGATTGGAATAAAATAACAAAAGAATCTAGTGTCAAGCTACATTATAATAATATGTAGTGATGTAAATTTTAGGGGAAAAAGATGGAAGAAAGATTTGAGTCTTGATCCAGCCAGATGGTAAAATAACATAACTTGAAATTATTTTGCCTCTAAACACCTTAGGTTGTGAGTAAAGTTATAATTATTTGATATCTCACAGAGAAGAAAGGAATATACAGGAATGCCAGAAACTAAGAAAAAAACTTAAAACCATAGGAGGAAATACAGGTACTCAAAATTTGCCTGTTTTGGTGGTGATTTGGGGAAAGTTAATGGTATGGTCATGGTAATTTAGGGAATCCAAGTATAATGCCCAATAGAATAAGAAGATTATGTTTGGACTATTAAGAAGCAAGGAGACAGATCTGAGACCATTTGCGATAAGCTGGAAACTCAAGGAATTGCATCTTCAATGAAAGCAGGGCCCATATGTATCCACTGGCACAGAAGAAGAAAATGAAACTTTTCTGTTATTTCTATGACTTTGGGGAAAGTCAAACTCTGACTGTATGCAAGATTGGGATGAAAATTTGCATTTACAAGAATTCAGGATTTTTAAACTGAAAAATTAACACCAGTGTTTTACCGGTACAATCAAATGAAAATCAATTTAGGAGAGACATTCCCATGAGATTCCTAAATTTAAAAAAGGGAACCACTAAAGATTAGCTAACATTTAACACAAATTTAGAAAACCCAAGGAAACAATCAACAATGAGCAACAGCCAGTAGACAAAACATAGTTTAGAATTAGACTATCATTAATTTCTGATAATAAAATATGAAATAAGGATTAGAAAAATAAGTTTGTTTAAAGTGCTTAAAAACATAAAAGGAATTGAAAATATAAGAAAATATATGTTGTGAAAAATGAACAGTCTTGGAAAAAAATAGAGTTTCAAAAAATAGTTTAAAAATATAGTTGAAATTTAAAAATTGTGAGTCAAATATCAGATTAGAAATGGCTAAAGAAGAGAGTATTAGTTAAATGGAAGTTAGATCAGAGAAAATTACCCAGCATGCAGTACTGAGAGATAAAGAGATAGAAAATAATTAACACTAAGTACTGGAGGTATAGCAGTGAACAAAATAGACAAACTACCTTCCCTCAGAAAGCTGACATTCTAGTGTAGAAGGGATACAATAAACAAGCAAATGTTTTGTGTTTGGGGTGCTTGTATTAGTTAGGGGTCTCCAGAGGAACAGAGCCTTGGGGGGTGGGTGTGTGTGTGTGGAGAGAGAGACAGAGAGAGAGAGAGAGAGAGATTTTTAAAAACTGGCTCATGTGATTAGAGGCTGGCAAGTCCAAAATCTGCAAGGTAGGCTGGTGGGCTGGAGACCCAGGGAAGAGCTGATGTTGCAGTCCAAATCCGAAGGCTGTCTGCCAGTGAATTCCTTGTCCTTTGGAGGAGCTCAGCCCTTGTTCTGTTAAGTCCCTCAACTGATTGGATGAGGCCCACCCACAGTATGGAAGGCAATCTGCTTTACTCAAATTCCACCAATTTACATGTTAATCTCATCCAAAAAACAGCCTCACAGAAACATCCAGAATAATGTTGGCAAAATATCTGGGCACAGTGGCTTAGCCAAAGTGACACATGAAATGAACCATCACAATGGTGGTAAGTGCTATGAGAATCATTAAGGGGGAGAAGTCTCAGTATGAATCAGGGGTTACTGTTTTATACGGGGAAATGAAGAAAAGTTTCTTTAAAAAGGGTAACATGTAAGCAGAGAACTGAGGAAGGGAGAAAGTAAGCCAAGTGTCCATCTTGGACCTAAATTCTAAGCAGAGTGCTGCAGGCTCAGGGTTCTGCCAAGGGCCTGAAGTAGGAGCACGCACAACACGTTCAAGGATCAGTAAGACAGTCAGTGTGGCTGCAGCAGAGTGGCAAAGGAGAAGAATGGTACAAGATAAACTCAGAGAGAAGTGAGCATAAATAACATATGGCTGCTGTGGGCCAATAGATAGACTTTGGTTTTTACTTTGCAGAGTGAGATGGGAATAAATTAATGGTTTTTGAGCAGGGATATGACTTTTGATTATATTGAGAATAGACCGTGAGGGGTAATGAATGAAGATGGAAACCAGCTTTGAAACTAATAAAGTTATAATCCAAGCAAGAGATACAGGTATCTTGGTAGTGTTGGAGATAGTCAGAATTCATACGATTCTGGATATACTTTAAATTACAGCTGACCAGATTTGATTATGATTTGGTTGAAAAAATAGAGGAATCAGGGATGATTTTAAAGGTTTTGACTTGAGCACGTAAGAGGATGGATTTGATTTTTATAAATCAGGAAGAAATCAGATGTTTAGTGTTTATATATTTTAAAGTTGAGATGCTTATTGAGTATTTCTGTGGAAAATTTAAGTTGTCAGTTGGATATTCAAGGGTAGTATGGGGGAGAGTTCTAGGCTGGAGCTATGATCCCAAGAATCATTAGCAGTTAAGAAAATTAAAAGAGAAAGTGTATCTAACATGAATTCCAGCAGGAGAGGAGGAAGAACAGTATTTAAAGAGAAAATGGCTGAGAATTTTCCAAAACCTATAAAAGGTGCAAAACCTGAGGCTAAGTAAAGGAATTCATAATAAATCTATTCATTGGCATATTGTGGTGAAGTGGACAAGCACCAAAGTAAAAGGGTTTGTTGTAAGAGCAACTAGAGATAAAACTCAGATAATAGATGTTCCACATCAAGAATAGAAGCCAAGGAGTAATTTGAGTTCCACAGATGTGTGCATTTGCTAAAACTAATTGATTGTACACTTGAGATTTGTGCATGTCCTTGTATTAAATTTTGCATCAAAAGAAAAAGCTAAAAACAAATATTTAATTCCAGATAATCATATGCATGCTTCAATGATAGGAAATGTACCAATGTGTGTAATAGACTATGAAATGCATCAAAAGATGGACTAATGGATGGATAGAAGGATGAATAGACATGTGACAAGCAGAATCTAGGTGGTAGATGTGAAGGTGTTCATTGTACAATTCTTTCAAATTTGCTATGTGCTGGTATATTTTCATAATAAAATGTTAAAAAAAAAAAGAGACCAGAGATTTTAGTTCTAAACTAAAGGAAGAAAAATTAACTTGCAACTTAGAATTACTTACCTAAAAATTTTAACCAAATGACCTTTCACATTTGAGGTTGAAATGGAGATCTTTTCTTTCTTTCTTTCTTTTTTTTTTTTTTTTAGAGATAGGGTCTCGCTATATTGCCCAGGCTGGTCTCAATTCTCCTGCCTCAGCCTCCCAAGTCCTTGGAATTACAGGCATGAGCCACCACCATGCCTGGCTGAAATGAAGATATTTTCAAACAAAGGCTGAGTTTATCACAAGAAGAAGTTTGCTGAAAGGATGCTTGTGGATGTGCTTCAGGGAGAAGGAATTAAACAAAGAAAAATAACATGCAAGAAGGAATGAGGAGCAAAAGAATATTTTAAACACATGCATATCTATCTTACCTAAAACTCATAAACAGTTTCTGAGAGTGCCTGTTTCTTCATACACTTCCCAGCGTTTGATCTTGTCAAAGTTGAGCTTTGAGTTCTGAACTATTTTGTTTTATGTATGTCAGTAATAAAAGAGGTTGAGCATTTAAAGCTTTTGATTTCAGGCAATTTTTGCTCTCTTTTCTGTAAACTAGACTTAACCCAGATATTTTTTCCACTAAGTTATTGGGGTTGAAGTTTGTAAATGATTTATGAGCTATTTAGTAAGTTATTTATGTCTTTGACATTTATGTAGATATGTTTTCTTAGTTTGCCATTTACCTTTTTCTATTTTTATGGTATTTTGTCAATTTTTACTATTTTCATATATTTAAATTCTCAAAACATCTCAAAATTTTCCATTATCATTTTAATATAGTTCTTAGAAATCTCTGATTACTCCAAGAGTAGAAGTAAATTGAATTATGCTTAATTCTAAAGTTTTCTTATTTCAGCTTTTAGGTCTGAAATTTTGATCATTTGGAAATTATTTTGTTGTACAAAGGGTGGTAGGGGTCCAAGTTAATTTTCCTCTTCATTGTGATTGAATTTATTCAAATTGCATAATGGAAATCCATGGATGAGTTAGAATTCATTTTACAAAATTTTCTCTAGTGTCAAAGTGACTGTAAAGTATGGGACTTCTATTTTTATACTGCTCATATTAAAATAAAAATTCCTTTAAGTAATATATGGACATTAACTATTCAGAATCACTGATGCAGTTGGAAGACTAATGAGGTAGTACGTGAAAACATCTTTGACATTCTGATAGTTAGTGGCAATGTGTCTGTATGAGGCAATGCCAGGACAAAATTTAATGTTCTGAAATTGGATTTGCATTGCTTCGGACTTATTTTCAAATATGAATAAATGTATTACTTTTAGAGAAGCCAAAAAATGGGAAGAGTAAACACAGACTATTGAAATCACATTGTGCTTATTTATTAAATATATTATTGACTGTTAATTTCACTGCATGAGTTATGCATTCATAAAAATCCCTTGGAGAGCTGGATTCATCAAAGGTTAATGAGTAGTTAATTTTCATGGTGGGAAGTGTGACAACAAATGTTTTTCTCGTCACTGCTTCATTTGTATTTTTAGTTGTCTAGATAAGTCGAGGAATGTTTTCTAAATTAATATACTTTCCCTTTTCATTCCATCCTCTAAATTTCATAAAATCATAAAAATAAAATTGTATTAATACTTTTATTCTTATATATATTTCTGGATTCTTAATATTTTCATTTGAATATTACCACCAGTTGTCACTTTTGTACTTTAATAAAAGTAATAAATCGGGTTTATGAATTTAGATGTCAAATCTGAGGTTTGTTTACCTTCCCCATTTTCAAAAGCTGATCAGTAGTACTAACAGAATTACAAAGGAGGACCTTCAACAGATCTCTGGAGTTTTCTCTCTGTGAAGTTCTTCCTCTCCAGTACTTTGCCCTGCGAAGATTAGTTGTCTTGGTTTCCCCAGACTCCCAACTCCATCCTTTTAACTCCAAGAGTACTCTGGGATCTTACTGGGCACCCCTTCCCATGCTGTGACTTGGAAACTTTTTCCAGACAGTAACTTAGGGCAATCAAAGGGCTCGACTCATTTGCTTTCCATATCTCAGGGATTATGGTCTCTTGTTGCCTGATGCCCAGTGTATTAAATGTTGTTGTTACATGTGTTTGTTTTAATTATTTAGAAGGGAGGGTGAACCCACCTCAGGTTAACTGGAAGTGGAAGTTTGTCTCATGATTAAAATAACAAGAAAGTTTTTTTTAATCATTAGATTTTGACAAGTTAATCATATTTGGAAAGTCAAAAAACCTACAATGTACAAAACAATCTTGAAAAAGAACAAAACTGAAAGACTTACAGTATGTGATCTGAAAACATATTCTAAAGCCCAGGTAATCAAAATAGTATGGTATTGGCAAAAGCATGGACAACAAAATCAATGAAACAGAAATGAGAGTCCAGAAATATATTTTTATATTTAAGGCCTTTTGATTTTTAACAATAGTGCCCAGACAATTTAATGGAGAAAGGATAGTCATTTTGACAAATAATACTGGCGCATATCGATAGTAACATGCCAAACAAATGCAGGTAGATCCTTATCTCACATCACATACAAAAATTAATTAAAAATGAATTATAGACTAAAATATAAGAGACAAAATACTAAAACTTAGAGAAAAAAATAGGAGAAATCTTAATGACCTTGGTTTGGGTAAAGAGTGTTTAATATGACACAAAAACAACCTATAAAATAACAAATTGGAAATTGGACTTTATCAAAATTTAAAAAGTTTGTTTTCCAGAAGACACCTTTACAAAATGAAAAGACAAGCTATAGACTGGAATTAAATATCTTCCAACCATATATCTGATAAATGACTTATATCCAGAGTATGTAAAATTCTCACAAATTAATATTAAGACAACCTGTTTAATGTCTCACTAAGGAAGATATGCAAATGGCTATAAGCACATAAAAAGATGTTCACTATCGTTATTCATTAGGGAAATGCAAATTAGAACCACAATGAGTCACCACAACACCCCATTGAAAAAGGCTATAATAAAAAAGGCAGCATCAAGTGTGGGTGAGGATATAGAGACACTAAACTCTCATATGTGCTGGTAGAAATGGAAAATGGTGCAGTAACTTTGGAAAACAACCTTGTAGCTCATCAAAAGGTAATCATAAACTTTCCATATGGTCCACCAATTCTACTCCTAGATATATCCCCAAGAGAAATGAAAACATATGTCCACAAAACACTTGCATACAAATGTTCATAGCAGTTTTATTAATAATAGCCTCAAACTAGTGTACAACAAATGATGTATGGGTAAATGCACGTGATGATATATGATGATATACTATTCAGCAATTAAAAAGGAACAAACTACTGATGCATGTGATAGATGATGCACTTCAAAAACATTTTGCTAAGTGAAGAAAAGCCAGATACAAAGAACACATATAGTATTATTCCATTTATATAAAAATCTCTAGAAAAAGCAAATTGGTACTTGCCTTGGGCTAGGGTGGGAGGGCAGGGATAGCAGGGCTTAACTGCAAACAGACAGAGGGAACTTAGTGGGGGTGATGGATGTTCTAAATCTGTATTGTGATAGTGGCTACATAATTCTACAAATTTACTAAATGTCATTGAATTGTACACCTACAGGGGGAGAATTTTATGGTATGTAAATTATATCTCAATAGAATTATTTTTTTAAAAAAGAGAAATAAAAGCTGCAAGATGTGGCCCAGCAGAAAAAGCAGAACACTTCCTAAGACTATCTTTGTCCTGTCTGCAAGATCTGTTTAACCAGGAGGGAGTCTACCATTTTTGTTATTGGTTTCTAATGTAGGAAACCGGAAAGATTGAGTCTGTTTGGGAGGTGTGTTATCTTAGGATATTGTGGTGGGGTTGGGAGGGTGTAGGGAAATGTGGGGAGATAAGATGGAAAGACAGGACTCTCATCAACAGGAACTAAATTTCCTGTAAAAAAAAGGTGAATATATGGTCCAAGTTGTTGGAATGTTGCAAAGGTATCAGAGGTGAATTACTAAAGTCTTGAATGATTAAAAGATTTGTATTCAAAGTACTTATAGAGCAATTTATTTTGTAACTGAAATAGGTATTATAATGGAATGGAAACTAAGGCCTTCACATTTATTACTCTTAATGGCTATGGGTAGACAAAATGTTTTTCTAGCATTTACTGTTAAATAGAAAATTTTTAAGAAATGCTTCTGTGAAATTAAAAAATATAATATCAATCACAAGTGTGCCTCAATAAAATTTGAAATCAAGCTCTGACTCATAGATGAAGTTATGGGTTTTCTGTCCCACCCTTTTCTTACTATGACTTTTGTTAAAGGGGCAAATATGTCAGTGCATTTAAATGGCATTACTTTTGAGGGAGCACACTATAAATCAGTTATAACTAAAATAGAAAAGGGATTATCTTTCTCAGGACATTTCATTGTATTTTAATAATTTGAAATTTAACAATTAAAGCAGTATTTAATTAAGAAAATTTATATTTTTTAGTCGGGCCTATGTTTATTATATGATTAATTCTACAAGGAGTTTGACATCAAATTTTGACAAAATTACACCATAAATAAATGAATACACACTTATATATTTTGCTCTACTACTTCATTTGGCATTTGAAGCACATTAGAGCAAGGAATTAAACCACTGGAAATTTAATATGTTTTTAATGTAATAAAAGCATAGATCAAAATCCCTCTTCTTCTTTTGAAAATCACTTCATTTTAAGAAGAACAGGAAGACACGAATCTGGCAATCATATATGAATGGTGATGTCACAATTGTCATCACTATGAGTGGTTTTGTATTTTGCTATTCATTTTATGACTCTCTTGCAGCCTACTATCACTTCATTAAACATATGATTTGGTGTGGCTAATTAGCCTTTAATAGCAAGGAAAAGGAGGTTATGAGCAAAGAGACCTTCTCTGGCTATTTTCAGGTATTTCAAAACCATTCATATGTAATGATTTTAGATAATTTCATTTGGAGAAGAATATATACAAAGAAATGTTTCTATATGCAGATAATATAAGTTACTCTGGTTAATGGTATTTTAAACTGCTGTTAGTAAACTACAAAGACATCTTGTGAGGCTCTATAGTTTAACAGAAATGAAACAGGTCTGTTTCAAGTTTGGAAAACATGCAGTAATATATTGATGTATAACATAAACTGAATATTAGGCAACAATAGGAAGAGTATAAAAAGCAAAACAAATGTAAGAATACACATAAACTTATTTGGTAAAACTGGTCTATCCTTACCTTTTGATAATATTCTGCCTTTATAATGCATCTAAATTTGTAGGTAAGTTTTGGGAATACCAACCTCAAAACAGGTACATAATTTCAGTAATTAAATATTTAGAGTTCATGTAATAATAAGTAGATGATGGCATGAAAACGGATATATAATAGTTGAGAAAAATTCATTGTAATAAATTATGTAGAAAATTCTAAAAAATAGTGTATGAAACAATTGTATATTTATTAAATACAAATATCTTATGTGGCTCTCTCTATAAAGATTAATTATTTGAACATAAAATAACATAAGATAAAAATAAAAGGGAATAATAATTCAGGTAGTGAATAAGCTGAGTGGTCAGGAAGTGATTGTAATTTAAATATTTTTGGGAAATACGAAAATCATTCATCCAAATTGAAGCCTTGCTATATGTGGCTTTCTGTGTTCTGACTTTCAGTTAGAGGATTTTTAAATAAGAAAATTCTGATATCTGGTTAAAAAAATGGGCCACAAATATGAGTGAACAGTTTAGTAAAGAATAACTACAAGTGAGCAATAAACACAAAAGTATTTGGCTGAAAGTATAATTTGGGGATTGCCCAGCTAGTAGCTAGGTGTTTTTGAGTTATTACCCCAAAAGAAAAAGGTATTCAGTGTTTGGAAGTAAAAAAGTGGTAATGTAATTCATAATTATAAACAAGATAAATTTTATACAGTAGAATATTATTAATAAAACTGTGGTGAAATCACAAAATGGAATGCCAGTAATGTGCATTTCAAAAGGTAGTTTTTTACTATAACTGAGTCTTCTTATTTATTCTAATATTAAAAAAAATTAAGAATGTAAGCTAAATGTTACCAAATGCCCTTTTACATGTTTTGATATAATTCTAATGTGTATCTTCTTTAAAGGATTGCTTTGAGAAATAATATTATTACATATTTTAATATTGGACTATCATTGCAGAGTCCTTACAATTGGACCTGGGAACTAATCCTACTTGTTCATAATGTATTTCATAGTTTCCTTTAGGATATATTTGCTAGTGTTTATTGAGATGTTTTAGGTTTGTAATAACTCATTTTGTCAATAGTTTCATTTTTATTTTTATAAGGTTCCTTACACAAATGTGTATTACTTATTTTTTGCCTACTTAACATGGAAATAGCTAAGGGAAGTCTATTATGTCTCTCACTTCAAATGTGTTTATGTCAATTTGTTTCTTATATTTATAATTTTTTAAAATCTATTTTGATAGTCTAGTATTCAGTTCATAAAGATTCATGACAGTTATATCTTCACTGTGGAGTTTCATTGCATTTAGAATACTGCTGCTTCTTATCAAAATTAAAATTTCATAAAGCCCTTAAGCCTTTTTTCTCACATGCTGCAACATAAGCCCAAGCACATCCTTTTTAATTTATTCCTGCACATTTTGTGGAACCAAATGTAAGACGTCACATGCTTCCTGTTGCATTCTTTTTGCATTGGACCCTTCAGGGTGAACAGAGACTTTTTATCCCTCTAATCAGTTATCTGTATTCTCTTCTCGCTCCTCTGCCTAGGATGAAGAGGTAAGGATTTTTTATAATGAAGTATGAAAAGATAACGTGTTATGTAAATGAAATAATTAATTGTGAATATTCGCAAAGGATATGACAAATTATATAGATGTTCACATGAGCATTTTTAGAAACAAAAATATAACTATAAACAACTTCAACTTCAATCTGAAAATTCTTCCTTGAAAAGATATTGTTGCTGCAAGGTACATTTATGGATTTAAGGTTGAAGAAAACACGTCAGTTTGTGTTAAAAATAACAGCTTTATTTTATGCCACAGTATTAGTTTAGATTGCACACTTCTGAGCTGGACTAGTCAAGCATAAACTTTGTTTACCAAAGATCTGAAAGCACATTTTACACAAGCACATATAACACGTCCATGCTGTAGATTGTGAGTGGGTTGCCCTTGTACAGCAGGGTGGGGAAACTTTTCATGTTGGAAGGCCACATTAATTTAGCTGTAATCAAATTAGTCACATTCAAGAAACTTCAATTAGATATACTTAAAAATGTATATTATTTTGTAAAAATCTACTATCTACTTAACTTAAAAATCTACTTAACAATTTCAAAAAATGAAAACTATTTGTTAATTTTAAAGTTAATTAACCTTTTAATGACATTGTTCTATCTACTTTTTGTTGGAAAGTATTTGAATATTTGGTTGCAACATTGAGGTCTGCAGTTTCAGGTGATCCTCTAGATGGGTATCAGTCATTTGTGACCTTAAGGGCGTCTTAATTTGGGTTGGGTGGGAGAAATTAGATTCGCAGCAATAAGTAGTTGAAAAGCAAGAAAGCATTTTTCGGGCATGTTGCTGAAGGCGTGGGTATTCTGTGTTTTTCCATATTTCAATTGGATCTTTCTTAGTATCAAACAGTGACTTTAAAATGCCATCTACTGAGAGCTCAATCAATTCCATTTGTAGTTCTTTAGGTGCCTTGGTGATATCAACGAGGCGAGGCTGAAATGCTAATTTGAGTGTGATGTCATGATTTTCAAAGTCAGTGAGTCTTTCACTGTATTCTCCAATTAATAGGTCTATAACAGCTGCTGCATATTCTTCAAATGATTCATATATATCATCCTGTTCATCAATGAATTTTGGTAACTGGGGAAAATTTTCATCAGAAATTTCCTATTGAAGAAGAAGTGTTTTGAAAAAAGATACCTTTTTTTGCAAAATACTTGAATTTTTTGCCACATATCATATATAGACTTAGTTTTACCTTGCACAGAAATATTCAAGTCATTTTGATTTGACATGATATCACACAGAAATGCTGCATTCCTATAGAAATCTTCTTTCAATAATTCACATTGCTAATTCTGTTCTTCATAAAATTTAACTATCTGTTCTCACAGAGATAAAATTTTGGCTAACACCTGTCCCTGCAATAGATAACACGCTTTAGAATGAAAATGGCAAATCCACACTGAATACCTCATCTTTCAACTTTAGCATGTTATGAAACTGATGATGACATGCTGCATTTGCACAAATATAGTTAACAATACCTATAAGTTGTTGCAAAGTGTCACTTAAAATTGTAACTTTAGTACAGAGATTTTGCTGATGCAAGATACAATGAAAAGAAATGAGAGCATCTGGATCTGTTAATACTTTTTTTATCTGTGCAATAAACCCTTCATGTTTTCCTGTCAAGGAAGGTGCACCATCTGTACATACACTCACTAAATTTGCCAAATTCAGTTCAATGTCATGACATTTATCTTGAAAGTTGTTGAAGATATCTCTTCCCCGTGTTCTGTTCACAAGAGTGCCCAAAAGGAATAACTCTTCGTAGCAATGAAAATCTTCTGTTATGACCCGAATGAAGTATAAAACCTGCACCAAGTCAGTAGTATCAGTTGATTCATCCAAAGCAATTGAGTACTACGTATTTTCCTTTTGAAGTATTGCATGAAGTTGTTCTCTTAAGTTGAAGGCTAATTCATGCTGCTGATCAGTTGTGGTTCTCCTTGAAAGAGGCAGTTGTTTGTACTTTGAAATGTTATTGGAGTCTAAGCATCCTACAACTTCGACAATGCATTCTTTCACAATTTCTACATTGCTAAATAACTTCCCTCTTTTCCTGAGTATATAAGCTACTTTATAAGTTGCTTCAGTGGTGTTATTTCCACGTCTTATTGCTGCTTGAAAGGATTGTCTTTGCTTTCGCTTTTCATCTTTTAATTTCTGCAATAGAACCTTTTGTGCCTCTCCCTCTAATTTAAAATATTTGTGGTCCTTATGAGTGTTATAATGCTGATGAGCATTGAATTTCTTTAATGTTGATATTGCAGTATCACAAAGCAAACAAATCACCTTATCTTTAGCAGAAACAAGATAATATTGCAATTCCCAATCCTCATTAAAAAATCTGTTTTCCTCCTTCGGTGTTGTCTTGGTCTTCTTTGACATGATGGGCTGTTAAGCAGACAGAATTAAAAAATACTGTCGAGCTGTACAGCTATTCACAAATTCCACTTCAAACAGAAATACAGTGCACCGTTGTCAAAAGCTGATAACAGACTGATATACTTGACCCCTGTAAACTCTTGCTAACCAGGCTTGTGAGACAGTGGTGCCAGTCAGACAGGGGAAGTTGAACTAAATCATGAACATAGCAGCCATCAATTTAGCCCTTATGGTTTACTAATGTTCTAACTGTGCCAGTCAATCTGGGAGGATTATTTCATTGAAACTTATTTTATTCTTTGGTATTTTAAATACATTCATTTTAAAAATAAAATAAAAATATAAAAGACAAACAAAAGTGTATTAATAAAAATAAAAGGATTTGTTCTGTAAAATTAGGATTCAGTCAAAAGGCCGTACTTAAGGACCCAAAAGGCCACATGTGTCTTTTAGCTGCAGGTTCCCCACCCCTGCACTCGTCTGTGGAGATCTCCATTTATCTGTTTAAAATTCTTGATTTAAACTTGTGAGTTGTCTGATCTACTTCCTTGACAGCCAACTGAGAAGGGAGTCCCAGTCATTTAAAATAGAGCAGCACTAGGGGAGCTGAAATAGATGCAGCCTCTCCGTGCTTTCTGACTCAACAAGGTAAGCGTGTTCAAGGCAGTTAATGCTGCTCAATTTGGTAGGAGATTACTTTTTCATAGGAGATTAAAAGAGCATAATATGCGTATGTTGGCACTTTTCTAAATCCAGACTTACGCATAAAATCCTGCGTACATTTAGATTCTAACTTTGTTTATGGTTCTAACAAAAGGATTCTGAAATTTAAAAATAAGATTTTAAAATTTAGGAACCTTTTACGCCATTGACTGGAATCCTTTCATTTGTCAGATCCTGATCAAGAGTTAGCCTCAGATTTTGGCTTGCGTCAGAGCTGTAAATCCTTATACTTCCTCCTGCCTACAGCAGAAGTACTGGGTATTTTGTTCTCACCTTTTCGTTGATGTTATCTTTTCTCTTTGTCTTTGTGGAGCAAGCTGCATGTCTACTTATTATAATAAGCATGTTCTTTGAACAAATAAAAACAAAAAATAATGCATTATTTTTCATCATTGCAGGCTCTGTGCACTTCCAAAAGAAAGAAAGGCAGAAACATCCAGACCATAATATGTAACAGGGTTTATTATTTTTTTGTCTAACAATTTACTATAAACATTTTCAATAGAAAAAAGAATTTACTACAAATGCCCACACATTCACTGCCTAGATTCTACAAATTACTATTTGGCTGTGTTAGCTGTGCTACGTATCCATTCTTCCAACCATCCATCAGTCCATCTTAGTTTTAAAATGCATTTCAAAGAAAGCTGTATCATTACAGTTCAATTCTAAAACCTCCAGCATACATATCATTCATTAGATTTTGATATTTGTTTATAGTATTTTTTGGAGAGAGAAAATTTATATACAAAGAATTTGAAATATCTTAAGTGTGTATTTGCTGAGTTTTGGCAAATGTGTACTCCTTTGGAACCCAAAACTCTATCCAGACGTAACACTTTATCTTTGTGTTGTTAGTGTCCTAGGTCTGCCTTTTTACTATGCCTGGGTTGCTTACAACTGAAAGGTGTTCTCTCACAGTTCCAGAGGCTACAAGTCTGAAATCAAGGTGTGGGCAGGGCCATGCTCCCTCAGAAGGCTCTAGGTAAGAATTCTTCCTTACCTCTTCGTAGCTCCTGGTGATTCCTTGGCGTGTAGCTGCATTATAGCAATCTCTGTCTCTGTCTTTATATGGGCTTCTTCTCTATGTGTGGCTCTTCTTATAAAGGACAAAAGTTATTGGATTTAGTATCCACCCTAATCCAGCATGACCTCATCTTAACTTGATTACATCTGCAAAGATCCCATTTCCAAATAAGGTCACATTCACAGTTACTGGGGTTTAGGCTTCAGCATATCTTTTTGGGTGACACAATTCAACCTACTACAACTGTCTCAGCCCAAAAAGGTCCCTCGTGCCCATTTCCAGTTAATCACTGCCCTCTTTCACCCTGTTCTGAATTTTTTTTCCTACCATACATAAATTTATCCTGGTCTGGAACATTAGTTAAATCAAATGTAAGAGTATGCACACTTTTGTTTTTATAACAGAAGCTTGACAAGTACATTTATAATATTTTTCAGTTAGCATTCTTTCTTTGAACACAACAAACTCTAGCTAAGTTAATTATGAAGGTAATTTATTAAAAGAAAAATCAGGTATCTCACAGAATTGGTGGATTGGAGCAGCAGAGTCAGAAAATGGATGGGGACCAGGGAAGTTTTGGAGTTTAAGTAGTAGAAATATTCAGTCAGATGATAAGGACACAGCCATAAGAAAAAATGAGCTCCAAGTTTTGTTTTCTTATCTTTTCACCCTTGGTTCAACATTAAGCTTAAGATTTAAAGTCCTAGAAGTGAGACAGTCTGGTTGGTATGGTTTGAGTTACATGGTTATCCCTTGACTAGGAGAGGGTGTATTAATCAGTGTTCCTGGTTACAAAACAAAACCACCCTAGTTCGTTCAAGCAGAAAAGGAATTTAATATAGGACATTAATATCTTCTAGAATCTCTAGAATGGCCAGAGCCTCAGGTTTGGAAGCTCAAGAGCCAGGAACTATGCCCAAACTAGACTAACACTGTTCTAGGGAAGATGCCAGTGCTGGTGGGGCTTGGAGATATCAAAGAACCAGTTACAGCAGGCACTGGATGCCAGTCAACTCGCTTTTGCTGTCTCTATAAGCTGGGAACCTCTGCTTCCCTTTAGCCATAAAAGGCATTCTGTCTGCCACTTCTTTATCACATTGTTCTCACTGAAATCAAACTCTGTGAAGGTGAATCAAATGATGATGCCCCCTGCAGCACAGAAGGGTGGGGACCTTGTCAAATCATCCAAGGCACAATGGCGAAAATTCCTAATTATTGAAAGGAATCTAGGGTGCTGTTACAAGAAGGGGAATAGATGCTTTGTTAGCCAAAACCCAACAAATGTTTACTGTATAGGATACTACTGTTTGATATAATGTCAGAGTTCATCTAGTTCAACTTCATTCCACATAAATAAATGTTTTTCTAATTGTTAATCTTCTGAAGCTCAGGGATCCTTGACAATATTGCCATTTGTGGACCCTCTCCCAAGAAAAGTACACATAACCTTACAGTTTGTTTTTTTGTTTATTTGTTTTTAAGGAAAATGCTTGTTTATTGGTTAAGCCAAAGATGCAATTTTGCCTCATGCTTTGAATTTAAAGGCAAGCAATTTGAATAACTGGAACTTTCCTACTGGTTTTCTGATTTTCTTAAACTCTCTATAGGCTGTCATTATCATTAATCCATATTTTGGCCTAATTTACCTAATTTTTTTAGTCATTTAAAAAATTTTTAATTAAATACATGACATGAGCCAATATTTCCTATATTTTGACCCAATTTTCTAATTCCAGTATGAAATTTTTTTATAAAACCCACATAGCCAGTTTCTTCTATTCATCAACAATGGTAGTTGAGGTTTATTGAGAGCTTGATTCAAAAACCAAACACTGCTCTAAACAGGAGAAACAAATACCCAGGTAATCTTTTAATTGACTAATTCCTATTTTATCCTCACTGTTGGAGATATCTCGAAGAATGAAAGGTATTGTTTTTTCCCTTCCTCTTTCCACTCTGCCTGGGTGTGGGGCAGAGAAAGGGGCATGGTAGAGGGGCTTTATTATCCTTCCTATTTGAGAGACAAAGAAGCAGAAGGTGGCCAGGCAGCTGGGATATGAGCTCCTCCAGGCTTTCATTTGCAAGTGTAGCCTAAAAGGAGAGGTTTCTCCAGCTGATTCGGCTGGAGGCAGGGGTGGTTTTACCTGGGGGAGGGAAGGAAGGTCCATATAAAAGAGAAAAATGGAGATGATTGAGAAGGCTGAATTCCAGAAGGGGCCAGGGCCTGTGCACAACTCTGATGAGGTTGGTAATAGGTCCTGGAGAGACAGGACACTAAGAAGATGCCTCAGGGGCAAAGGTAAGGTGCCTACACCCCTCTACCATAAGGAGAACAGAACCACCAACCTGGGCCGGGATATCTCACTGGCACTGTTGGGTAAAAGACTTTTAAATCTCCTTCTCTCTTTTTCTGGCTCCTTGTATGTCTAGATCTTTTATATGATCCTATGACTAGGGAAAGCAACCAGTGCTATGCTGGAGCCAGCCACAGCGGCTCATGCGAACAATTGTTAAATTTTTAGGAATTTTGTGAACCAGTTGTTAAACATAGCTATTATAAAAAATTAAATCATATAAACTTATAATTAAATAAATTATATTAACTACAAGATCAATATATATTAAAAACTCATTACTTCCTAAATATTTGACCACATTTTACTATTATCTGTGTTCTTGATGTTATTTACTATATCTGAAAGGTAGAAATATTACAATGGAGTGCTAGTGCACTTTTTAGCAACTCTGTGTGCAGCGATGTCACATTAGTAGCTTGATATCAACCTTGGTGGAGGTATTTAGACCAAAAAACTTGGTAAACCCTACATATCAGACTTCATTTATTATTCTAGACCAGGAGTCTGCAGACTATAGCTCACAGGCCAAATCTAGCCCACTATCTGGGTTTTTTTCCTCTCCAATTTTTCTTTATTGTGGAAAAATACATACAACATAAAATTTACTATCTTAATCATTTTTAAGTATACAGTTCAGTGGTCTTAAGTACACTCACATTGTTGTGTAACCATCACCACTGCTCATCTCCAGAACTCTTTGCATCTTACAAAACTGAAATTTTATACCCACCAAACAGTAACTCCCCATTTCCTCTACCCCATCCCCTGGAAACCACCATTCTACTTTCTGCCTCTATGATTTTGACTTCTCTAAGTATCTCATGTAAGTAGAATCATACAATATTTGTCTTTCTATGACTAGCTTATTTCAGTTGGCATAATGCCCTCACAGTTCATCTATGCTATAACATATGTCAGATTTTCCATCCTTTTCAAGGCTAACTAATATTCCATTGTATGTATATATCACATTTTGTTCATCCGTTTATCTGTTAATAAATTCTTGGGTTGCTTCCACATTGTAGCTGTTGTGAAAAATGGTGCTGTAATCATGGGTGTACAAATATCTTTTTGAGACCCTACTTTAAATTCTCTTGGGTATATACCCAGAAGTGGAATTGCTTGATCATACCATAATTATATGTTTAAGTTTTTGAGGAACTGCCATAATACCGTTTTCCACAGTGGCTGGACCATTTTACATTCCTGTCAACAGTGCACAATGGCTCCAATTTCTCTATATCCTCACCTCCAACATTTGTTATTTTCTGGTTTTTTGATAGTAGCCATCCTAATGGGTGTGAGGTGGTATCTCATTGTAGTTTTGATTTATATTTTATTAATGATTAGTGATATCGAGCATCTTTTCATGTGCTTATTGGCCATTTTTATTTATTCTTTGGAGAAATAGCTATTCAATTCCTTTGCCCATTTTAAAATCAATTTGTTTGTTTTTTTGCTGTTGAGCTTCAGGAATTCTCTGCATATTCTGGATATCAATCCTTTATCAGATATATAATTTGCAAATATTTTCTCCCATTCTGTGTGTTATCTTCTTACTCTGTTGAGAGTGTCTTTTGATGCACAAAATTTTAAAATTTTCATGAAGTCCAATTTGTCTATTTTTTCTTCTGTTGCCTGTGCCTTTGGTGTCATATCCAAGAAATCATTGCCAAGACCAAGGTCATGAAGCTTTTGGTCTATGTTTTCTCATAAGTTATAGATCAAAAACCAAAGACATCAACTCTGTAAGTCAGAATGGGCATGCAAGAAGAAGCATGGAATGAAAGGCAGATAATCTAAAATGGGAATTAATGTCTATTCCAATGATAGAATAATTCCAATAAAGTCATCCTGTCACTAGTTACCTGTCTTGATCTCTCCAAGTGTTGCACATATTGAGGCTTATAATAGGCTGAATAACGGCTTCCAACAATATCAAATCCTAGCGCCTGGGACCTGTGAATGTTACCATTTATGGAAAAAGGATGTTTTCAGATGTGAATAAGTGAAGACTCATGAGTTGAGGAGATTATCCTGGATTATTTTGTTGGGTCCTAAATGCAATCACAATTGCCTTTATAAAAGACCAAAAGAGATTTGACGTAGAGAGGAGAAGGCAAATTTGACTATGGAGGCAGAGATTGGAGTGATGCAGCCACAAGTCAAGGAGTGCCAGCTGTCACCAGAGGTAGAAGAGACAAAAGACAAATCTCCTTCTGGAGCCTCTGGAAGGAGTGTAGCACTACCAACATCTCGCTTTCAGTAGAATGGAACTGATTTCAGACTTCTGACCTCCAGAGCTGTGAAAGTGTAAATTTGCATTGTTTTAAACCATCCAATTTGTCTAAGTTGTTACAGCAGCCCTGGGAAACTATTACAGAACTTAACATTTGCATTTGCATCAGGAACATTTAGCATTCAGCAGTGGCTATAGGCATAGAAGGCTGATGAGACATGGCACATACTGTTGAGCTCAGGCATAGCCGTGGCCATTTGTTCATGAGCTTGTTGAGTAATCACTGAAGTATCTGGAAAAAGATGGACTGACACTCAGAACATATTATATAGGGAGTATCACAAGAAATACATATATTCTTATTCTTTAGAACAACTGTGAGAGATTCACCTATATCCCTCTTTTCCAATCATTCACATCTTGTTCTTCCCATGTCTTTGGCTGTCTGGACAAACCACCACTGCTCGTGAATCAATGTGAATTCTTGTCTCAAGTTCTTTCTCCATGTAGATAAAGGGGAAAACAGAATGTACCACTGGATTCTACCCACTGGGCATTTATAATGTGCTCACTAACTTTTGGAGCTACCCATGAGTGAAGCTCCAATGACAGGGTGGTACTTTCAATGGGTGTCAGCCTATAGTGTTAAACATAAATTGGAATACTATAGCCATGGGCCAAATTTGGCCTTGGGTCTTTGTATGGCTGGTGAGATAGGAATGATTTTTATGTTTAAACGGTTGGAAAAAACACAAACACAAAACAAATCAAAACAAAAGAAAACAAAAGCAAGAATATGTGACAGACTTTATGTGGCCCGCAAAGCTTAAAATATTTACTCTGGCCCTTTACAGAAAATGTGTGCTGAATCTTGGTGCAGAGCCATCTGCAAAGCAGGCTCATTTTTATTTATTTATTTTATCCTGAGTAAACTGACCAGAAGAATCTTTTCTTGGGAGCTTCAGTGAAGCTAGAGCGAGGGGAGGCAGTGCAAGCCAAGCAGCCTAATTATGCCTTCAGGTTCTACCAGTTCAAAGGCTCCAACACACTATTTTCACTTGGTGAAGGAGGACTGCTTATTACCCTTAACTTTATTTCTATTTGAATTAACTCTCGGTTAGTGATGAGTAATTTGGATTGCATGACCACGTGGTCTATCAAAATCATGTGTTCAGTCTCTACCAATCAACAAACTCAACCAAAGACCCCATCAAAAACTAAGAACTATTTAACAAAAGGAGAATACAATAGTTAATCCTGAAAGATGGCATAACTTTGTTCCATGATCTTAGCTGACTTGACCATTGTTGTTATTGAGGTTTGCTACAAGCTCCACGCAGCATCCTGATCTGGCCCAAGTATTCTGAACCTCACTAGATTGACTGGGTCCTAAAGATTGAGAAGCAGAATGCCTTGCTCTGTAGGCTGGACTAACCAGAAAGCTTTCTTTCATTCTGATCTCCAAAGTGATAGGAAGCCTATAAAGTGGCTTCTAATAATCTCCTAGCATTCACTCATTCTCTAATGTAATTCACTCCTTTTGATTGTAGGCTGGACCTAAGTACTCACTTCTAGTTTAAAAACAAAAAAGCAGCTCAAGTGATGGGATGTCACTTCCAAGATTAGGGTACAAAAAACCTGTTATCTCTCTCTCTTTCTCTCTCCCCCCCCCACCTCCCTACCCCCCACCAGCCCTCATTCTGGGGTACGCAAGCTTCCATGTTGTGAGTAGCTCTATGGAGAAGCACATCTGGCAAACATGTGGTCAATAGCTGGTGAGCCTGGAAGAGAATCTTCTGAGGCTTGCAAACAGCCTCATGAGTGAACTTTTAAGCACATCCTCCCCAAGTTGAACTTTGCAGCCCCAGCAAACACCTTGATTGCCCTCTTCTGAGAGACTCTGAACCAAATGACCTAGAGAAGGTGCCCCCAGATTCCTAACCCACAGAAACAATAAGGTAATATTTAATATGTTTTTATTGTTTTAAGCTCCTAAATTTAAGGCTAATTTGTTATGTAGCAGTAGATAACTAATAGACAAAAGCAAAGATGGAAGTCTTTGAGGTTATTTGCCCAAAGGAACTCAAATTCCTTTAATATTGCTTCTGAAATATGCAAAGAGATCACTGAGTATTCTATTTCTTTCTCAGTTGAAGGAAGTGAAGGGAGGAACAACTTTTCCTTCGTTGTGTAGGGACCTCTCAGCATACCCAGGCACTGGACACACTGGAATTTCACTAAGGTGACAAGCCCTTTTCATTTTTATAAAACTATTTCTTATGTTCTACCAACATGCATTTTACCAAAACATCTACAGAACCTGTTACTGTCTACTCTGCAGGTCCTAGCTCTATGCTGCCATTAATGTGGTGGATAAAAATATTACACACAACTGAGACATGGTTGAAATGTGAAATGCGTGAAACCTAAACAGTGGCACCTAGCCAGGGAATTGACATAATCTTGTAGCAAAATGATGAAATCCTGTGGACTCTGCCAGGTGAGTGCAAATGAATTCTGTTTTTAAGTGTTTATTAGGGTAAAGAAAAGAAAATCATCAGCCAGACTAGCTGCTGCAGTTTGGGTGCTAGAAGTCATATTGGTTTATGCCAATAAATATGTTAAATGTAGAACAGTAGCTGCAATTGTTCTCTCAAGTAATTAAGATTATGATAAACTATTGTCATTTTCCAAGATTGATCTTTCTGTTTGGTGTAAAATAAATTACATATATATGTATATATAGTATTATCATAACCGGTGTACTTCAGCTGGCCCATTGAAAGAGGATGCCTGGTCAATGCACACGTGTTTATAGGTTTGGCCTGATATAAATGAAATACGAAGTTAACGTGCTCAGTATTTTCACTTTTCAAATTATATCTTATGAAAAATAGCTACAAATACAGATACCTTTTTCATATATGAAGAACCTCAATGTATTCTTATTCGTAGGAGTGATCGAATGGAAACGACCTATAACTCTAACAATTGGGAAATAACTGAATTAATTATGGAAAAGCCATGTGATGGAAGACCCTGTCGCCATTGAAAATAACGTTTTTCAAGAATATATCATTGTAAGCCCAAAATGATATAATAGGTAAGTCAAAAATTATTATATACGACTCTGAAGTGTCATTTATAAATACATAAAACACTTTTGTGTATATTAAATATGAAATATACTGTTTAGTAAAAAGTAATATTTAATTTTATTAAATTAAAAATTGAATATGGTCACAGGAGGCAGTATCTACTATAATTTCCTGATGGACTCTGAGGAGCCTAGTGTAGCTAGAACTAAGGGTTGTATGTGGAATAATAGGAGATGTGCATGAGCAGGTGGGGGGTCTCATGGCTGTCAGCAGCAACCACACTGTGATCATCACATATTCCAGTCTTTAGCAGCACTGGGTTTTTTTTCCATCTCTATCTTTATTCATTTCTACTTTAAATTTTAGAACCAACTACTGTGACACTTAAAAAAATAACATAGCTAATTTAATTTATTTGCATATAAAAGAGAAAGCATTTCTACATATTTAGCTGAAGTAATATTTAAAGAGCGAAACTATGTGTCTCCTAAGAAACGTTCCGAGAAGAGCTTCTGTATATGAATCTTTCTCCTTCATTGTCAACAGAGAAGGATTCAACAGGTCTGGGTTTGTGTTCTAATTCTGCTTGTAGCTAGCTGCATAAAATGTCAAATTTCTTAATATCCCACAATGGTAGCTTTCTATTTTAGGTTATGGACAAATTTATGAATATCTGTCAACGTTTCAAAAAGGTCAAATGGGATCACATATGGGAAGCATTTCATGAGCTTGTGTCATATATATGTTTTGTTACATTATGAAATGGAAAATAACACTTAAGTTACAGGTAATGAAATCCTTTTCTAAAATGCAATTTATTGACTACATTTGGGTTTCTAGCAGCCATGGGATGTCTGCCTGAGACTGAAACCCATTTTTAGTTTTCTTTCTTCATCAATATGTTCATTCATCATTTAGTCATTAATCAATTAATCATTCAGTGTTTCATTTATTCATTAAAATTACTTATGTAGTGCCCACAGAAGATAATAGACGATAGTTCCACTTAAAGGACTATTGAAAGATGTATTATGATGGGTTTCTGGAAGATCGAGAGGGAGACCTGGATACCAGACCAGCTCAGCAGCTAAGTTGCTTTGTAATCTTACAGTTTCTTACCTGTTTTCTAAAGCTGTTTCCTTAGCTTAAAATGATGGACAGTGTTAGCCTGAATGAGCTCCACGTTGCCTCTCATCTCTGACATTCTCTGAGTCTGCAGAGCAGTAATTACCCAATTTCAGATGTGCCTTTTCCCAAGACGCTGGATAGCAGCAGCCACTCTGTGCCCCTGTCCTTCACCAGGGTCCGGATATGCTGTGGCAAGATGCTGGCAGGAGATAAGAGAGGGAGGCAGTGCTGAGCCCCGCCAAGGTTCAGAGCATATTTCTGGTGGAAAACATGTTGATGAAAGGTCAAAGAACAGGAGGAGAGGGAAAGGGAAGTGAGAAATGGAAAAGCAGACAGCTGAGAGTCTTGCTTCCGTAACCTTGAAGGGGAACATAAGGTCCTCGTTAAAACAATCCTTCTTCTTTGATCACCCACACCCTGTTGCATCCAGCCCTCCGTACATGCCAGCACCCACCACGCAGCCAGCCTTCTGTGCTTCCCTACGCACAATCGCTAGCTTCCCACTCGCAGATGTTCCCCGTTGTGCCTCTCATCCTTCAACACAAGTTTGCCCAAGGCAGGGTGCCTCGGATCAGTGATTCTCTGAACACGGCATCCAACAGAATCATCTGTCAAGCTTTTTAAACATCCTGATTCATGAGCCCAGTCCCCAGATATTCTGATGTGGGGTGGTGTCATGGAGACTGAATGTTTGACACACACGGGAGGACTCTGATGGAGCTAGCCCTGGGGCTACACTTTGAGAAATGCAACCTCAAATCAACCACCCAGGAGTTCTTGGACTGCATGAGAAAACCTCAGCTCTTCACAATGTGTTTGTAAAATCACTACTTGTGAGTCCTTTCCCTCAGTGGAAAGATGCTATTTCTATTTTTAAAATCTCCCATTTTTATGGTGCAACTCGTTCTATCCTAAAGTTTTACAAGCTGCTACATAAATGCAGTATTATATGCATGTCTATACATAGTTATACACATATAGAAATAATATACACCCTCCTTGAACATTATATTTATAGGTTAGAAATGTAACATGTATCTAACTATTTATACAAAAGTGTCTGCCTGTGTTCACATGTGCTGTACGTGAGAAATTAAAACTTAATAATATACTTTTGTTGAAAATGTATTATATAGCTACATAGAGGCTCTTATCCATTTGTAGTGTGCACAGGTGTATATTTATATGAATTTGATAGTTACTGTTTATTGGATGTGTAATATCCATCACTTTCTAATTGATTGATGATATCAATTTAATAATCCATTGTGCTTATTATGAGTACAGGAAGGAAGAAAGGAACTATGGAAAGAAGAAAGGAAATAAAGAACAAAAAGCAGTGTGCCAGGAACTTTGAAAGACTGTATCTCATTGATCAAGTAAACCATTGTACTTACCCTAGAAAACCTCCTCTGTCAGTAGTAGAAAGTAAGTACAATAACACAAGCGTTGCTTTTATAAAAGGATGCACACAGTGCTGCAGGAGAACAGATAAAGATGAAATTAATTTTGCCTGGTAGTTTGTTGGTGGCTTTATTAAAGTGGTATGTTTTTGTCTCCTCTTTAAGTATGTACATGCCTGCATGCCAGGCACTATTCCAGGTGCAGGAGTTCAGTGACGAACAGGACCAAATCTGTGCCCCTGTAGAATTCCATCCCAGAGGTGGAAAATACAACAGGTAGGAGACAGCCTAACAGCAACAATGAAATGCTCCCATTTGTTGTGGGTAAAGGGGAGAAGATGGACAAGGGCCTGAGGGAGAGATAAAGGATGATACTTTTGAAGGGATAGAAGTTGTTCAATTTGCTAGAGAACTAGTCAGGAGATAGATGATGATGAGTCTTATAGGTGAAAATAAAATTTTTTTAAAACGCACCCTTAGAGTAATAGTAAGTCATTGAAAGTGTCCATGTAGACAGGCATATGATCAAAGCAGTGGCACGTGAGATGATGGTGGCTTGGACAAAAGCAGTAGCGATGGAAATGGAAATAAATGTGTGGCTTCAAAATATATTTTAAAGAACAGCTGACAAGACTGAAATAGGGGAGAAAAGATGTTTGGGGAGAAAAATCAGGATTTGTTGCAATCTTACATTTGTGGTGATGTAGCAAACATTTGTCAAACTTCTTGGCTACTCAGGATATTTGATCCACATTTCCTTTATGTGGTAACCAGGAGGTCACTCACAAAAATGTCAGTTCTCCTCTTCTTCTGGGGACAGGGTAGGGTTGCATCTTCCTGCCCTTGGTAACTTTAGGCATGGTCATGTGATTTGTTTTTGGTTAAATAAACCTCAAGAAGAGGTCATATGTGTTACTTCTAGGTGAAATTTTAAGAGCCCTTTACAACTAACCTTGACCCTTTTTATTCTACCTTGGTGATTCCATGTAAGATTGGAACCTCCATCAGCCTAAATTCCAGAATGTCTCAGATGCACTGAGAGCCTTCCACCTACTTCTTCCCCACTTGTTTTAAGCCATTGAGGTTTTTGTTGTTACTACAGCATAATCGAGACTATCTGACGGACATACCATGTTTAGGGAATTTCCGACTATGTAAGTTCTGATTTTTCATGCTACAAGTCACAACCCTCTTTCCCAGCTTTGCTTACAGTAGAAGTATGTGAAATGTGACACCTAGGCATTTAGAATCTAATGCACCTGCTTAATATTTAGATCCAGAAGAGACCCATGTGAAGGAGGAGATGTTGTTCAGTGTCCATTAATGATAAGAGGTAGCATCAGCCTTGGTCCCAGCAGTGGTGCCCATGGCTAGTGGTGGACCCTGTAGTGGGGTTGCCCAGTGACAGTTATGGCAGAGTAGTCCAAATCTTAATATGTTCCTTATTCCCGGCTTTGTAGCTTTCATATCTGATTCTCTAGCCCTAGAAGATCTCTAGAAAGAGATTCTGTGAGCTACATTATATGCTTAATACATATAACGTAGTAGCTGCATTAGGTTCTGTTTGCAATCATGAGCCCTCAGTGATAGAGATGCCCATTGCAAATATTGATGGAAATGCTGAGTGGACAATTATATATACAAGAATAGACTTTTGAGCATGAGATATAAGTTTAGCATTCAGATTACAAACAATTTTGGAAGAAAATATAGAGAGAGATAAAAAGAGGGTTTAAACCCAAAGCTTGAATATTTCAATAGGTCTGTCTGAGGTGAATGAAGATGTCCAAGACAAATTTCTCAGTAAATCAGGAAAACAAACAATCAGGACAGTAGATCAAAAGGAAGCCAAGAGAGGAAAACAGTATTTACAGTGAGAAGTAAAATTTGTTGAATGCTGAGTACTATGAGAAGTGTTCTTTGGGTTTGGCAAGTAGAGGTCTGGTGTAGGTTATATTGATGCAATATAGTCATGGTTGCAGGAGTCCTATTGGTTGAGCAGAGAATTGGAGCACTTCCAGTGAAGACAGTTGGCATGGACAGATTCCTTAGGAGAGATATCCATTACCTATATTTGAAATTGTCTTTTACCATTCAACAAACAACTACAAACTCCTAGCAACAAAAAAATAATAATCATTTGTTTCTATTCAGTTCTTACTTGTGCATCTGTGGGTCAGCTCAGGCATTTTAATTCAGGATACAGGTCAATAAGTCGACTGGGGTGGCTCTGCACCAATGCTCCTGCTAGAGAAGACACTGGAATGGAAATGGCCGCCTGAGGCATGCTGTTCTGTTGGGGAGGCTGGGAGTTCCTGGTGTAGAAACATGGGCTACTTTGGAGGCTTAGGCTCAAAACAGGCTTGCTGTCACTTCTGCCCACAACCTAGTGACCAATAGCAAGTCACATAGCAGAGCCCAACCTCTGAGAAAGTTGCTTGGGGTTGGTGCAAATAACTGCTGAATAATAATTTAATCTACCACAGATGTAGGCAAGTGAAGAGTAATTTTTTATTTGTTTTCATGTTATATAACAACCAAAGGAAACTGACATAACTACTTCATTTATTTTTATATAACTTGAGCTTTGTCTTTATTTATTTACTTAAATAAATAAATATTCATAAATTTATTGTTATACAACTACCAAAAGTAGATGGAAGCCCAGTGTAATCTCGAAATCCTCTGTTGAAATTGTCCAATCAAACACATCTGGAAGAATTGGAGTAAAATGCATTTCGTTTGTTTTCTCATAAAATCTCACATCAGGACCACATTTCTAAAAATCTGTTCTTGGGAACATCAATTCCACATGGGCGATAATAGATGTTAGATGATAAAAACATTTCAATGGTACAGTAAAATTTATAGAAACATGGGGTTAAACAAAAATAAGATTTTTAAAAAATGCACTATTTCTAAAATCTCTTAGTATGTAAATATATATTATAATTTTCCAGACCATTCAGAGCCAGAATTCCTTGGAAAAGAGTTTGGGAAATTGAAGTATAAATAATTCTTTCTTCAAGTTTTATGCTTTAAATTTATAGATTCTGAGAAATAAAGACCTTTAGTAGTAAATTATTTGCTGACTGGTAAATTTTACCATGAGCCTTTGTTGGTATATAGAAATGTGTTAGGAAAAAACCCTATTAAACTGTGTATTTTCCCTCAGAGATAGATTCAGGCAACACCACCAAACACAGAGTTTTTATTGTCTGTGCTAGACCTCGTATCAGGAACAAGCCTGAATAAACTATGAGTTCTGCCATCAAAGACATTCTAAGTCTCTTAAGGGGGATTAGACAGGAATAAATATAACATGAAAGTGCTTATCTCCAAAAGGGAGTTAGGTAAAGCCTGTTGGGAGTTTTGAATCAGGATCGATACCTCACAGCTGGGGAGAGAGGGTCACCTTTGGTCTAGATGGCAGGATTTCAGACCATCCTCTGATCCTTCGGCCAGCCACATCTTGCTTGCGAAGTGGGAGTCTGCTTTGAAGTGGCTTGGCTGTCTGCCCCGGTGGAAATTCTCATTTCTCCATCAGCCTGTACAATAAACAAATATGCTTTATATGCCGCTTCTGTGCTTGCAGTATCTGTATGAGACATGGCCTTGGGCCTCTTGAAAATGCGATTATAAAATTTTATAGAGATAATGGTTCCTGGAATGCTGCACCCCATCTTCTTCACTCAAACAACTTTTATGCAGTGTATGCAGGTTTAGCAATAATTGACATCTCCTTGCAGAAATGGACCTAACCCCTGACTATTAATTATTTTGAACTACGGAATGAACTGACTAGCTAAACAATATATTCACGGCAGTAGCAGCTTTGTGAAGAAAAGCCACAGTGAGGTTGAGGGAGAAGAGCTGCCCAGGAAAGGGTGACCAGCCACCCAGCCAAGCTTCCACCAGGGGTACTTTTATAACACTAGGATTTCCTATCCAGGATAATGGAATGCTTCCCCATTTAATAAAGTCTTATTTTCTGGCCTCTAATGGAGTTTTAAAATTTTCTCCAGAGAAGTCTGGAAAATTCCTTTTCAAGATAACTTTTAGATGACTTATAATTTCTGCTATATTGCAAATTGTATTTTATTTTAATTTGTTTTCAGGTAATTATTGCTATAGTAGAAACATGCTATTCATTTCTTTTCTTTCATTTATTTATTTATTTACTTTTAAAAATGTGGTAAAATATACATAACATAAAATTGACCATGTTAACTACTTTTAAGTGTAAAGTTCAGTGGCATTAGGTACTTTCACATTGTTGTACGACCGTCACCACTTTCCATCTCCAGAACTTTTGTGATCTTGCAAAACTCTGATTACGTGCCCATGAAATAATAACTCCCCATTCCCCATTTCTGCCAGGCTTTGGCAACCACCGTTCTACTTTCTTTCTCTATGAATTAGAACTCTCTAGGTACTTCATGTGAGTGGAATCATACAGTATTTGTCTTTTTGTGACTGGCTTATTTCACTTACCGAAATGTCTTCAAGTTTCATGATGTTCTAGCGTGTGTCAGAATTTCCTTCCTTCTTCAGGCTGATCAATATCCCCTGTGTGCATACTTCCTGTTTACCCATTCAGCCGTCAGTGAGCATTGACCTTACCCCCCCTTCTGGCTATTGTGAATGGTACTGCTGTATACATGGCGTGCAAATATCTGTTTGTGTCCCTGATTCCGATTCTTTTGGGTGTATATGCAAACGTGGGATTGCTGGATCGTATGGTAATTATTTTAATTTTTTGAGAAATCACCACGCTGTTTTCCACAGCGGCTACATCGTTTTCCATTCCTACCAGCAGTGCACAGTGGTTCCAATTTCTCCACGTCTTTAGCAACACTTGTCTTCCTTCCTTCCTTCCTTCCCTTTCCTTCTTCTTCTCTTCTCTCTTTTCTTTTCTTTCTTTCTTAATCATAGCTACACCAATTGGTGTGAAGAAGTATCACATTATGATTTTGATGCGTTTCCCTGATCAGTAATGATGTTGAGCGTGTTTTTGTGTGCTTATTGGTCATTTGTATATCTTTGGAGAAACGTCTATTCAAGTTCTTTGCCTATTTTTGAATCAGGTCTTCTTTTTATTGTTGCAATTTTAGAGTATCTCTATTCTGGATATTAATCTCTTTTCAGATATATGATTTGCAAATTCTTTCTCCATTCTTTAGATTTCCTTTTTATTTTTTTTTGATGTACAAAATTGTTAATTTTGATGAAGTCCACTTTATCTATTTTTTCTTTTGTTGCCTGTGCCTTTGGTGTCATATCTAAGAAATCATTGCCAAATTCAATGTCATGAAGATCTGCCCCTGTTTTCTTCCAAGAGTGTTATAGTTTTAGCTCTTATGTTTAAGTCCTTGATCAATTTGAGTTAATTATCATCTATAGTGTTAGGTAAGGGTCCAACTTTATTCTTTTGCATGTGGATATACACTTCTCTAGCACCATTTTTTGAAGACTGTTCTTTCCCCATTGAATGGTCTTGGAATCCTAGTTGAAAATCATTTTACCATCTGTGAGAAGGTTTATGTCTGAGCTCTCTATTCTATTCCATTGATCTATTTGTTTGTACTTATGTCTGTGCCCTATTGTTTTGATTACTGTAGCTTTGTAGTAAGTTTTGAAATTAGAAAATGAGAGTCCTTACTTTGTTCTTCCTTTTCAAGATTGTGTTGGCTATTCAGGGTTTTGGGGAGTTCATGTGAATTTTAGAATAATTTTTTTTATTTCTGCAAAAAACTAGTTGAGATTTTCATAGGGATTGCTTTGAATCTGCAGGTCACTTTGGGTAGTATTGACATGTTACCAGTACTAAGTCTGCCAATCCATTTACATGGAATGTCTTTCCACTTATTTGTGTCTTTGTCACTTTCTTTTAGCAATGTTTTGAATTTTTTATTGTACAAGTCTTTCATCTTCTTGGTTAAGTTAACTGCTAAGTATTTGATTCTTTTTGATGCTATTGAAAAAAGGAATTGTTTTCTTAATTTTCTTTTAAAAGTGTTCATTGCTAGTGTATAGAAATGCAACTCATTTTTGTATGTTTATTTTGTATCCTACTACTTTACTGACTTTAGTTATTAGTTCTAACAGATTACTTTTGTGGAATCCTTAGGGTTTTCTACATATAAGATTACTTCATCTGCAAACAGATAATTCAGACAATTTTACTTCTTTCTTTCAAATTTGGAAGACTTTTATTTCCTTTTCTTGCCTAATTGTTCTGACTAGAACTTCCAGTATTGTGTTAAATAGAATTGGCAAAAGTGCATGTCTTTGTCTTGTTCTTGATCTTGGAAGAAAAGCTTTCAGTCTTTCACAATTGTGATGATAGATGTGGGTTTTTTCCATATATGATTTTTATTATGTGAAGGTAGTTTCCTTCTATTCCTAGTTTGTTGAGAGTTTTTATCATAAAAGGGTATTGAATTTTGCAAATGGTTTTTCTACATCAATTGAGATGATCATGTATTTTTTTTTCATTTATTCTGTTAATGTGGTGTATTACACTGATCAATTTTCGTATGTTGAACCATCCTTGCATTGCAGCAATAAATCCCCCTTGGTCATGGTGTATGATAATTTTAATATGCTGTTGAATTTGGTGTACTAGTATTTAAGGATTTTTGAATCAATGCTCAAAAGGTATATTGGTCTGTAGTTTTTATTTCTTACAGTGTCTTTGTCTGGCTTTGGTATCAGGGCATTGCTGGCCTAATAGAATTAGGAAGTGTTGCCTCCTCTTCGATTCTTTTTGGAAGAGTTTCAGAAGGATTAGTTTAATTCTTCTTTAAATATTTGGTAGAATTTACCAGTAAAACCATCAGGTCCAGGGCTTTTCTTTGCTGGGAGGTTTTGATTGTTGATTTAATCTCCTTCTGATTATAGGTCTATTCAGATTTCTATTTCTTTGTTATTTAGTCTTGGTAGGTTTTGTATTTCTAAGAACCTTTCCATTTCATCTAGGTTATTCAATTTTTTTTTTTGCTGTGCTATCATTCACAGTACTCTCCTATAATCCTTAATATTTTTTATTTCTGTAGAATTGGTAGTAATGATCTTGCTTTTATTTCTCATTTTAGTAAATTAAGTCTTTTTTTTTTTCATGGTCAGGCTACCTAAAGGCTTGCCAATTTGGTTAATCTTTTCAAAGAACCAACTTTTGATTATGTTCATTTTTCTATTGTTTTTCTATTCTCTATTTGATTCATCTATACTCTAATCTTTATTATTTCCTTCCTTCTGCTAGCTTTGGGATTTGTTTGGTCTGCTTGCTCTCGTTCCTTAAGGTGCAAAGTTTGGTAGTTGATTTAAGATCTTTGTTTTTTTAAAAATTGTAAGCATTTTTAGGTATTAATTCTCTCCTTAGCACTTCTTTCTCTATATCCCAAAAGTTTTAGTATTCTGTGTTTTCATTTTCATTCAGCTCTAAATATTTTCTAATTTCTTTTAGGATTTCTTCTTTGACCTTTTGGGTTTTTTAAGAGTATGTTGTTTAATTTCCACAAATTTGTGGGTTTTCCTGTTTTCCTTCTGTTATTGATTTCTGGCTTTACCCTGTTGTGAATGGAGATGATACCTTGTATAATGCCTATCTTTGTAGATCTATTGAGTGTTATTTTGTGGCCTAATATATAATCTATCCTAAAGAATGTCCCATCTGCACTTGACAAGAATGCATATTCTCCTGTTGTTGGGAAGAATGTTCTGCACATATCTGTTAGATCTAGTTAAATTATTGTGTTGTATGGGTCCTCTATTTCCTTACATATCTTCTGTCTGGGCATTCTATCCATTATTGATGGTGGTGTATTTAAGTCTCCAACTATTATTGTAGAAGGGGCTATTTTTCCACTCAATTCTGTCAATTTTTACTTCATATGTTTTGGTTGTCTGTTATAATGTGTGTACATGTTCATAATTGTTATATCTTCTTGCTGTATTGACTCTCTTGTTAATATATCATGTCCATCTTTATCTCTTGTAAATTGTTTTGATTTAAAGTCTATTTTGTCTCATATTAGTATAGCCACCCTGCTGGGTTTTTGTTAGTATTTGCATGGAATATATTTTTCTGTCTTTTTACTTTCAACCTATTTGCGTCTTTGGATCTAAAGTGAGTCCCTTGTAGACAGGACATAGTTAGGTATTTTTTTAATCCATTTTTCTAATTTCTGTCTTTTGATTGACAAGTTTGATTCATTCACATTTGATGTATTTATTGATTAGGAAGGATATCCTTTTGTCATTTTGCTTTGTTTTTTATTTGCCTTATAGCTTTTTTTGTCCCTTATGTCCTGAATTACTGTCTTCTTGTGTATTTAGTTGACTTTTTTTGTAGTGAAATGTTTTAATTCCCTTCTCATTTCCTTTTGTACATAATTTAAAGATATTTTCTTTTTAAATTGCATATATTTAAGGTGCACAACATGATGTTTTAATATACATCTACATAGTGAAGTGATTACTGCAGTCAAGAAAATTAACATATCCATCATTTTATATAGTTTTCTTTCTTTGTGTGTGGTAAAGGTGCCTAAAATCCACTCTTTTTGAAAATTTCTTAGTATGCAATGAAACACTATTAACTATAGTTCTCATGTTTTACATTAGATCTCTGGACTTGTTCATCCTACATAGCTGCAACTTTGTACCTTTTGACCTACATCTTCCTATTTCCCCACCCCTGGTAACCACCATTCTACATCTACATTCTGTTTCTATATATTCTTCTTTTTTCTGTTTCTATATATTCTTCTTATACCACATATAAATACAATCACGAGTATTTGTCTTTCTGTGTCTGGCTTATTTTGCTGTCACAAATATCAGGATGTCTTTCTTTTTTAAGGCTTAATAATATTCTATTATGTATATTTATTATACACATACACACACACCATGATTTTTTAATCCATTCATCATTAATGAACAATTTGGTTGTTTCCACATTTTGGCTATTGTGAATAATGCTGCAGTGAATATGGGAATACAGATATCTTTATGAGGTGTGATTTCATTTCCTTAGGGTTTAGCTATTTTCTTTGCAGTTACCATGGGGATTACATTTAACAACAGAAAGATATAATATTCCAATTTGAGTTGGTACCAACTTAACTTTAATAACATACAAAAACTCTGCTCCTGTATATATACTCTACTCCTTTTCAGTTATTAATGTCAGAAATTATATTTTTCATTCAAAAACATAGATAAATAATTTTTATGCATTAGTCTCTTTGTTCATGTAGGAAAAAAACAGTGGAGTAACAAACCAAAGTTACAATACTACTATACTACTAGCTTTTATAATTGTCCATGTATTTACCTTTGCCATAGATCTTTATTTCTCTACATCTGCAGTCCCCAACCCTCAGGCTGCGTATTGGTACCTCTCCATGGCCTGTTATGAACCAGGCTGCACAGCAGGAGGTGAGTAGCAGGCCAGGGAGTGAGCCAGCGAAGCTTCATCTGTATTTATAGCTGCTCCCCATCGCTCCCATCACCACCTCATATCTGCCTCCTATCAAATCAGTGGCAGCATTAGTTGCAGGAAAACAAGCTCAGGGGTCCCACTGATTCTGCATTATGGTGAGTTGTAAAATTATTTCATTATATATTACAATGTAATACTAATAGCAATAAAGTGCACAATAAATGTAATGTGCTTGAATCATCCTGAAACCATACCCTGCATCCCCCTACCCCCTAGTCTATGAAAAAATTATCTTCCATGAAACCGGTTCCTGGGGCCAAAAAGGTTAGGGACTGCTGCTTTACATGGCTTCAAATTTGTTTCTATTATCCTTTTATTTGTACCTGAAGGACTCCCTTTAGCATATTTTGCAAGGCAGGTCCACTGGTGATAAACTCTTTCAGCATTACTTTTTTTTTTGTAATTAAAAAACATCTTTTTAGCTCTTACCATATGATTTTTAAAATATATTTTGTTTTTTTAGAGTAGTTTTAGACTCACAGCAAAATTTGTCAGAAAGTACAAAGTGTTCCCATATATCCCCTGCCCCCACATACACAAAACTTTCCTCAATATCAACATACCACACCACGGTGGTACATTTGTTAAAATCAATAAACCCAAAGTTCATAGTTGACATTAGGGTCTACTCTTGGTGTTTTGCATTCTATGAGTTTTGACAAATGTATCTACCATTGTACTATCATGCAGAATAGTTTCATTCTCCTAAAAATCCTCTGTGCTCTGCCTGTTCATCTCTCTCTTCCCCATCCCATTGCAACCACTGATCTTTTTACTGTCTCCATAGTTTTGCCTTTTCCAGAATTTCATATAGTTGAAATAATACAGTATGTAAGTAGCCTTTTCAAATTGGCTTCTTTTACTTAGTAATATACATCCAAGTTTCTTCCATGTCTTTTTGTGGCTTGATAGCTTATTTTTTTATAGTGCTGATTAATATTCCATGTCTGCATGCACCATAGTTGAGTTATCTGTTCACCTACTAAAGGCCATCTAGGTTGTTTCCAAGTCTTGGCAATTATGAATAAAGTTGCTATAAACATCCCTGTGCAGGTATTGTGTGACATAAATTTTCAATTCTTTTGGGTAAATACCAAAGAGTATGATTGCTGAATCGTATGGTAAGAGTATGATTAGCTTTGTAAGAAACTGTGAGACTGTCTTTCAAAGTGAGTTTATCATTTTGCATTCCCACCAGCAAGAATTCCTGTTGTTCCATATCATCAACAGCATTTGGTGTTGTCCTTGTTTTGGATTTTGGCCACTACAATAGGTGTATAGTGATATATCATTGTTGTTCTAATTTGCAATTTCCTAATGAAATATGATGTTGTACATCTTTTTTTATCTTATTTTTAGTTGACACATAATAATTGTACATATTTATGAGATACAAAGTGATATTTCAATACATGTATACAATGTGTAATGATCAAATCAAGGCAATTAGAATATCTATCACCTCAAACATTTATAATTTTTTGTGAGTTGGCGACATTCAAAAGCCTTTCTTCTAGCTTTTTGAAAATACATAATAAATTAGTGCTAACTATATCCACCCTATAGTGATATAGAGCCCTAGAACTTGTTCCTCCTGTCTAGCTGTAATTTTGTACCTTTTAACTAACTTTTTTTAATCCTCCCCCTTCCTACTCTTCACAGCCTCTAATAAACACAATTCTACTCTTTACTTCTATGAAAACAATAATTTTTTTTTTAGTTTCCACATATGAGTGAGACTATATGGTATTTATCTTCCTGTGTCTGACTTGTTCCACTTAGCATAATATTCTCCAGGCTCATCCATGTTGCCATGAATGACAGAATTTCATTCCTTTTTGTGGTTGGGTTGCGTTCCATTGTGTATATACACCACATTTTCTTTATCCATTCATCTGTTGACGGACATTTAAGTTGATTTCATATCTTGGCTATTGTGAATAGTGCTGCAGTAAACATGGGGGCGTAGATAGCTCTTTGATATACTGATTTCCTTTCCTTTGTATAAATATCCAGTGGTGGGATTACTGGATCATATCATAGTCCTATTTTTATCATTTTGGCAAACCTTCACACTGTTTTCCATAATGGCTATGGTACTTTACATTCTCACCAACAACATATAGGAGTTGAACATCTTTTCATATGCTTAATTGCCATCTGTATATCCTCTTTGGTGAGGTGTCTGTTGAGGTCTTTTGTTCATTTTTTAATTGGGTTGTTTTCTTATTGTTAAATTTTGAGAGTTTTCTGTACATCTTAGATAACAGTCAGATGTGTCTGTTGCAAATATTTTCTACAAGTCTGTGGCTTGTTTTCTCATTCTCTTGACATTGTCTTTTGTAGAGCACATGTTTTTAATTAAAATTAAATCCAGCTTATCAACTATTTCTTCCAAGGATCATACTTTAGGTGTTATATCTAAAATGTCATCTCCATACCCAAGGCCATATGGATTTTTTTCATATGTTATTTTCTAGGAGTTTTATATTTTTGCATTTTACATTTAGGTCTATGATCCACTTTGAAATAATTTTTGTGATGGGTTAAGATCTTTGTCAGGATTCATTTTTTTGCATGTGCATGTCCAGTTGTTCCAGCACCATGTGTTTATTTCAGGCTGTCTTTTCTCCATTGTATTCCTTTGCTCCTTTGTCAAAGATCAGTTGACTATATTAACGTGGGTCTATTTCTGGGTTCTTTATTCAGTTTCATTGAACTATTTGTCTATTATGTAGCCACTACCATACTGTCTTGATTATTGTAGCTTTACAGTAAATTTTAAAGTTGGTAGTGTCAGACTTTGTTCTCCTTCAATATCAAGACTATCAAGTTGTCTATTCTGGTTGGGTTTTTTTTTTTTTTTTTTTTGCCTTTCCATATAAATTTTAGAATCAGTTTGTCAAAATCCACAAAATAAGTTGGGGGGGATTTTGATTGGGATTGTATTGAATCTATAGATCAAGTTGGGAAAAATTTACATATTGGCAAATATTGAGTCTACCTATCTACGAACATGGAATGTTTCTCCATTTATTTGGTTCTTCTTTCCAGAGCTTTTATATATCTGGAAATGCATTAATTTCTCTCTCATTTTGGAAAGACAGGGTGCTTTTTGCCCACCCTTGCTCCTGCGAGCCGTGTGCATGCTGCTATAGGAACATGGGCACAACTGCCAGCCCTAGGACTAGCGACTGGGGGATAAGTAACCACTACTATGGTAAGATCTAAAATTGATCACAATTAACTGCAATTTGCCATCTAAACCTTTAATAGACTTAAGAGTCCCAAAACAGTTACATCACACAGACTCTGTCAGTGCAAGTATTGTCTAAATGGGGATACAAATTCCTTGTGCTTTTTACTCCACCATCTTCTCTCCAGTTATAATGCTATTTATTTCTATAAGTTGATTTTATATTCTACAACCCTGCTGATCTGTCCTATTTATTGTAAAAGTTGTTGCTTTGATTATGTTGACTGGTCAATGTAGAAAATCTCCTTCTGTCTGCAAGAATGGGAATTTTATCTCTTTCCTTCCAATTTTTCTCTTCTTTATTGTCTTTCTATATTATGTTGGCTTTACCCTCCAGTTTTATGTCCCACAGTTGCTGTGTTAGTGGGCGCCCTTGTCTTGTTCTCAGCTTCTAAGAAAATGTATTAAGGTTTCTCCATTAGGTATAATGTTTTCTGTAGTTTTTTTTTTTTTTACCAAATAGAGAAAGATTTTTTCACTTTTTGTTTTTTTGAGTTATTTTATTACTGTAAATTTTTGTTGAATTTTATAAAATTATTTTTATACCTATAGTGAAAATTATATGATTTTCTTCCTTTGTTTTATTAATATGGTGAATTATGTTGGTAGATTTTCTGACCTGGAATTATAGTGCAGTACTAACTTAAACCTTTTTTGTATTAATGATGTATTTCTTAAAGTGTATTAGTAGTTATTTATGAGTTATTAGTTAGCTAATATTTTAGTTAGATAACCTGCAAATAGATCTGTCATTGTCTTTTCTTGCACTCTTTATCTTGCTTTGGAAATGAATTTCATTCATATCAAAAATTATTTCTAAATTATTTTCCTTTTCTATGTTTTCAGGAACATGTTATTTAAAGATTGAGACTAATTCTACTTGAAAAACTGGTAAAAGTCCCTGTAAAAGTATCTGAGCAAGGGGATAGTTGGAAGAGACAGACTTTTGTCATCCTATCAGTTTGGTGTAGTAGTGTTTTTAGGTTTCAATTTTTTCTTTCTATTTTCTTGAATCAATTTTATCCATTTGTACATGTCCAAATAGTGTAGGAGTTTTCAAATTCATTTATATATAGTTATTCTTGATACCCTTTCTGTTTTTAATATTTCTGATGGTCTCTCCAGAAACAAATCTTAGGGTCCTAATGAAGCATTGTTAATGGGTCGTCAGCTTACATGCTCCTCTCGAATTTTTTTCTTTTGTCTCCTCTTCCTCCTCCTCCTCTTCGACTTCTCTTTCTCCTGCTCCTCCTCCATCTCTTCCTTCTCCTCCTCCTCTGTCTTTCTCTTTGCCTCTTGCTCTGGCCTTCCTTTGACAGTATCATGTGCTGCACACACTCATAAACGCTGGGCGCTGCTGTGTCTTTTCCTGCATGCAGCCATGTGCATCTCCACTGCCCTAATCCACAGCCGCTTCTGATGGGCACTACACAGTCTGTCCTGTCCTGTTGTAGCTTCTATTACGTAACACCAATTCTCACTTGATTCCAGCTTTTTACTGAGTGCGGTAGTTCCAGATGTCCTACTGCCTATGCTGTTCTTTTCTGCTATGGTATAACAGTATCACCATCTTCCTTCAGGCACTGACATCTCCTTATGCCTTCCTGCAACTTTTCTGCACACCCCTTCCGTGGGGTATGCAAGATGATGGTGGTCTGTGGTGAATCCACTTTATATGACCTTCTGAGAAGGAACCCTAAAGCACTCCCACATATGTCCCAATGTCTCAAAGGGATGTAGGAAACCAGATCTTGAAGTTTTTGTTAATAGCCACCAACCCTTTCTATAGGATTCACATATGAGTGTCTAGGCCTGGGTCAGGAGACAGATTTTTGTGACAAACAGTAATGCTTGTCCTCTGACATTCAGGGCCCAGCTTGTATGCCTGGTATTTCTCTGTACTGGTGTGAAGACTCCCTTGCTTCTTATAGGAATGGACTTCAGCAGACTAACCTCCATCAGTTAGAAAACATGCTTGGATATTTTAGCACCTTGGGATGTACATTGTTCCCTCCTGCCACCCCCACATCCAAATAAGAATGCTGATGAAAAATAAAACTAGCAGATGGAAATAATGTTGGCAGAGGCCTAACCAGTGTGCTTCTGCCTCAAGCATGGTAAATTACAGAGTAGATCAAAATGATCAGATAAAAATGGGCACAGATTAAAGCATAAAGTAATTTATAATTCCAAATTTGTCTGCCAAGTGTTCCCACTGCTGGACCATATTTGGATGAGTCTTGCCAATCAAGATGTATCAACCGACTATCCTGGGGGTCATTGTGTCTCTTTAGTGCAACTTCTCTTACCTCTTTACTGATCTAGTCAGTACATATTATATATCATAATCTCCAAGGGACCAACATGATACTTTTCAGTTTCAAGTTCTTGGGAATCTTGACTCTATTCTTCCACCTATGCAGCATATATATACCAGATTTGATAAAACTTATTGTGTAATTTAAAAAATTTAAGTTAAAGTCCATGCTGGCTGACAAAGCCACCATTCTTAAGTTTTTTGGCTCCTTTTCCCTTATTAGAGAACCATTAATGAGGTTGATAAAAGGAGTTTGTAATGTTCTTTTCTGCTTGAAGGAGCTACTCGTGGGGGAACTCTGAAATAAGAGAAAAAACTAGAGATTGAGTCTCAGACCTATGGCCTTGGACGAGTAATTCAACCTTCCTAAGTACACTTCCAGGCTTCTTTTTTAAAAATTAATGTATAAAGTTGTATTTCTGGCTATTGTTAAAAGACTATTGGCCTGAAAATTGGTGTTGGAATACTTTATTATCTCTAAATTGGGTGCTCGTATATTAATATGGGCAGAATTTTATTCTCTTAACTAATTAGGGGCAGTCTTCTTAAGGTAGAATTAACTTTATTGGATCATTATTTCATGAGTGTGGTAGGGGTAGAAGTTAAATATCTAGTTGAACAGGCTAGTGTAAACACTTGAAACAACCACTTTGAATTGAGAACACGTAGCAGAAATTGGGGAAAGGGTGAGGAGTGATGGGTTTTGTCAGCGCCCTGCATACTGCTCAGTGAGTGATGTGATCCCTGTGCTTGACTCTTATCTAGCCCCATCCTGGGTATTTGCAAATGTGTCAAGAAGCGTTTGAACATTTTGTAAAATCTTGTGGAAGGGATTTTTTTTTTTCCAGACTCAGTGGGGAAGTCACTTCTGAAAGTGGCTGGAACTCAAGGGGTATGGCTGGGGTATGGCTGGGGTATCACTCATGTGACATTGACATTTACATCACATATATCTGTATTTAATGAGCTGACTGAGAAGAGAAATCACAATTGCTGAGTTAAGTTTCTATGGATGAATATTTCTTTCTTTGTAAAAAGTATGAGCAAATTTAACTCTTAACTAGCAAACCCAAACCATAGTTATGCAGGCCGGGTGCTGAGGAGGACAAAGATTGTCCCAGAGGCACAGGCAGCTCTGATATTTAGGACCAAGCGTAGGGCGCCTAAAGCTAACAATGGTGTTGTTTCCACATATGGCTGGGCCACCACGGTTTAACTGGGGCTGTAGAACCAGGATTTCTTCTCAGTAGAGAAGGGGAAGACAGTACACAGGCCTAAGGCCAAGTCATGAGCGCATGGGTGCCTTGCAATTAGAAACCAGACTTCAGAACAGCCACACATTTCTAACACTATGATTTCTTCCATTTTATAGTTGGTGGGAAGGCATCCTCTTCTGGCCTAACATCCTGAAGTTCTCAGGAGTCTGTGGATTCTGCCTGAAGTCTGGAAGAGTGGCCACAATTGCCAAAAGTCTGGAACCCATAATCTACAAGATGGTGCGATGAGAGATGGCAACAGCTAGGTGTGAGTCAGCTGCCGGGACTGTGTTCGGAATATAAGCAGCAAGAGGGAGAGCTGCCTAATCCTGAGGTATCTAGAGAGAGGCCATGGGCAAGAAAAAAAAAAAAAAGAAGAACACTACATCAGGGGACACACTTCTGTTTCAACCCTCAAGTTCCAGGCCCCAAACTGCAAAATCCTGCCAGGACAGGGGAGGAAGCAAGGCACACTTAAGTGGGGCCATATGGAGCTTCAAACCACTGGATTACACACGTAAGATATTCTCGGTTATTCTAACTTTCCCTCCTCCAACTCTCACACAAAAATTCTTATTTTTGTCCTTGAATCCAATGTAGCAAAATCTTCTGTCTGAACCTTCTGTAATGTCGCCTGTAGCAATGGAAGCATGAATCTAAAAAATCAGATGGCCGTGGTTATAGAAGTCATGTCCCTGAGAAAGGCTTCTCCCTTATCAGTGGTGAACTCCTGACAACTGTTAAGAAAAATTACCCAAAATTTGAACATAAGGTAAAAGAATGACTTTGATATTATACTACAACATTGTCTTTTAGAACTAATTAGGGATTATTTCATTCTCTAAGAGAATGCATCTTTTCTTGACTTATTTATTATTGATTAGAGCCCAGAGACTGTGAAGTTGCATATAAACTGGTGGAGATTGATAAATTGTAAATGACTTTTGATCAATGGAAATGATTTCTTTTGGACAGTAAAAGATAATCCCAAAGATCCACAGTTATATTGCCTTGTAGAACATTAACCAGTTGTGTGTCTACTTAACAAAATTATTTCACTACCCAGTTTCGCTTGATGATATAAATCTGTTTTTATGTGGTCTTATAACAGCTCTGCAAGCTTACCAGTTACTGCATTGAGTTAAATCAATCTTTGTCATGTTTATATGAAATATACATTAAGAGACCAAGAGACCGAGTTCTGGGTCAGTGAATGGAGCCCAAGTCTTGTAATTTTTACTCCTTCTCCTACTAAACCAAAGATCCTTAGCTAAGTTTCATCACCGATTCATCTCCTTGATCTTATCCAATCACTGGTGCATACCCTCGAATCTGCAGACATTTATTTTATTATTTACACTCAGATAATTTATAGAAAGAACATGAGGCTCAAATAAAGCAGAAAAAAACACCATTATTAGTTTTGGGTAAACACTGTAATTTACTTGTCTTTCATCACCTTGAGTTTTCCTGTTTAATACAATCATCTTTGTTTCTTTTTAATGCCACCCACTCAGTGTATCTATTTGAAAACTGTTTATTTTTTTCCCTTTTTGTAAGTGACAAGAAAGTGTGTGTCTACTCATTTGAAAAAAATACAAAAAATATAAATTACTCTGCTTTGAATAGGTGTTATATTTTGCTCACTTTTTCCTCATCTTGTTCTGTGATTTGTTGACTTTTTGAAGGTAGATGGAAAGAATCTAATGAAAGCTCTGGACTCTTAACCCTGAAAAAGATGGACATATACATGAGGTTTTGCAAACGATTTCAGGATTTGGAAGGTCCTGTGGAGCTTACCTGTGAATCCATCAAGGGTCTGGGAACCCCAAGTTAAGAAACCCTCTTCTACCATTAAGAAACACCCTGTTACCTTTTTTCTCTTCCTGAACCCACATCCATGTCACCCTTTCAAAATTTTGGGACCACATTCTAGTTTCTCTTTATAACCTAACTATTTTAGCATTTTATTCTGTGCTGCTTCGATGGGTCAATTTCTCTTCACTTATAATGACATCCGGTTTTTACCATAATAATGGATGTACATTTTTTGGATATGAACTGTACACTTTACAAGAGATACTGTCTCTTTTATACATATTTTTCTTGATGTAACTTGTGCTTTTAGGCCATTTATTCTTTTAGCATTATGACCTTACATATACTGCTGAAATTTAACTATGTGAGATGATGGAAATGGGGAACAAAAGGCAAATACCAGTTTGAAATTGTAAGTAATATTCACTCTTTGGGGCCAAGTAACAAACCTTAAATACAAGTTTTTGTCGTCCTTATCATACTGCTTTTAAAAGGATTGCATTTTCCCTGCACTGAAGTCCTTGAAAGCATACAACTGGTGTCACATTTGAATCTTGCCAGTACTGAGCAAGTCACTTGGCACGGAGCAGCAGCTCATAAAAAATTTGAATGGATAATGGGTGATAAGAGAAATTTCAAAGATTCTTTGTCCTCAAGCAGATATTGGGTTTTTTGGTTTCATGGTTCAATTACTGTTTAGTCAGCCAACCCCACTTTTCCTTTCACACTGTGTATTACTATTGACATTTTGATTAATAGTTCTAGTGTATAGATATAAAAGGAAATAAAAACAGAACTTTTTGTTGAAAATATATAGTAAATAGAAGAAAAGAAATCAATGTTTTATAAATAGAAAGTGCTCAGACCAATTGAGATACCATTTTAAGCTTGAAAAGCAATTTCTTTATTTTCTCCTTATAATCAGACCTTTGGAAGCTAAGAACAAAGCAGTTTGTATAGAAAACTTAAAAAAATAAGTTTGTATATATTATTATTATTATTTACTTAAAAGTGTTGTTTCTGAAACATAAAGGAATAGAGGAAAGAACATGGGCTTTGGGGTCAAAAGAACTAGTTAAGAACCCAGGACTCATTGCTTCCAAGCTGTGGTATTCAGGCAAATTACTTAAACTTTATGTGTATCATTTTCTTTGTCTATAAATTTTGGGGTTATAGAATATGTAGGGTTGTTGGAAGTCAAAAGTGAAATAATATAATTTTCTCCAGATGGTGCCTAAACTCTAAGATATATTAATAAATGGACTCTATGAGTATTTTGTCTCTTTTCAATCAAGCTATACTCTACAATAACAGTTTCTTGCTTTTAATGTACATTGTGCCACACGCAGAGGTTGTGAAGTTTCCTCCACACACAATATATAGATTTGTGAAGTTTCCTCCACACAAATATATAGATTTGTTCATTATATGAAAACAATAAAATAACTACAATAAGGATAAAGGGAGAAAACACAGCTGAAACAAGAGGATAAAAATATGCAAAATCCAGTCTCTTGCAAGGATTGAGGATAAAACCTGACTTTGAGTTGCCTGGTAGTAGTGGTGGCTCTGCAAATGAAATGGTGGAGTCAGCAACAGTTCGGATGTATCCACTGTTATATGTATTCTTGTAAACATCCACAAATTACCAATTTCCTTCTTATTGCAGTATCCTTCCTTAAATTCCAACAACCAGGTTATGGTAACATCTGGACCCAACTGAATCACCCACTCTTGGCCATTATGTGAGTATTTTAATCTACCTCCTCTTATGATAAGCTCCATGCCTCACCTCTTCCAATTCGTCACTGTGGGGTTGTGGGAAGAGTGGTAACTCCCCGTTGCCTTCATATAGTAACGAGGCAAAATTTAGAGAGGAGTTTCTCACTCAAGTCTGTAGAGTGTTGAGTGATGAGCTGTCCTCACATTGTTAGAGTGCTCATCTTCTCAGAAGTCTTCTGTGCCAATTTGCTTTTTTGCTAAAGTTGACTCCCTCTCTCTCTATGTGTGTGTGTGTGTGTGTGTATTGTGTGTGCATATGTGTATAAATATACTGAAAATTTATAGTAAACTTTTCCCAGTGATCAGTTTGCCTCTTCCATAGCCCATTAGCCCAATAGTCTGTTCTCCATCCCAGCTTCAACATCTTTAAACCTGGTTTATTTAAGAATTCTTCCTGAGCTATCCTCCTATTTCCTTCCCAGGGTGGCTTTTTTCCCGAATATAAGTTAAATCTCTTACCTGCATTTTCTTCGCTGTTGTCCCATCTTCAGTATATTTTGCAAAAGTTCTTTATAATTTCACCTGTTTCCTATTTATTTTGATATTCTTGATGGATATTTTAAAGTTCTTTATAATATTAAATGTTTCCTGATTGTTTAGTAGTTTGTTCTTTTTCATGGATATTGTGGAAGGAGCTAAGTAAATGTTCACAATTAATCATTTTTGGGGAGCAGTCTCTTCTTCCTCTTGATTGAGAGGCAAGTTTAGAAGATAATATTGACATTAAATAACGAAGAGGGAAAAGGAAACTATGCAAAGAGACTGAAATAGGGCCCCAGACCCTGTGTTCCAGTCCAGCACCTGTGGATAAAAGAAAACTTTTCCACACGATAAATTTAGCAGAGTTTATTTGAGCCAAGAATGGTTGTTGAATTGGGCAGCACTCAGAACCAGAAGAGGTTCAGAGAACTCTGCTCTGTAACGTGGGTGGTGAGTATTTTTAGAGAGAAAAGGGTGAAGAGAGCAGAAACAAGGAACAAAAAGCAGATTGGTTATTTCAAAGTTACTTGCCTTGTGAAGTTAAAGCAGAGAGGGGCTTCCTTATCATGATGGGTAAACTGGCTTGTTTGGGGACTTGGCTGTTATCTCTCTCTCTCTGTTCTCTCTCTCCTGGTTTCTCAGAAGACCAGACAAACAACTCAGTTTCACCTTGGTGGGGCTTTACATTAGCATGAGTGACTTCATTTTGATTTGGTCTCTTGGGGCTTTAGTGGAGGGGCTCAGTCCTAATTAGTGGCATAAATTTTATCTAACACACCCGTGTGTGTCTCTGAGGTCCACAGTCAAAACTCTGTGGCCTTCCCACTTCTCCTAAAGACAGTTTAGGGGAAATGAGTGCAACTCACCCTGGCCCTGTCGTCGCTGTTGCCCACGTCAGTTAGGGTATTTGGCCCACGGGTAACAATGTTCAGTTTCTGTGGCCATCTTGCCTATGGTCTGTGAGAACCTCAGGGTGGTATCTGTGCCTCGTTCACCAGTTTTGTCTATTTCCAGCCCCACATATAGAAACCCCTAATGGGCCGATAAATTTTTGCCAAGAAAATAATTGAATAGATGAATGATGGTCTCCAATTTCAGTTCTCTCCTGAAGCTAGAAGGAGCTTTGTTCATGAACTTTGAAATTGTTCAAATTACACTGCTGTAATATGACCAGGGTCTTAATTCCATCTTTGTACTTCTACCTAACAAAGAACTCAGGAGCAAATTTTTAAGCTGAGCATCATCACAATTTTTCCCTTTAAAAGTGTGGTAGCAATGGGAAACACATCAAACTGTCCTAAAAAGGTTATTGTAGGGACACTGTGTCAGGCTTTTGCCTTTGTTCAAAAGCGTATCCCTGAGTATCCCTTCTGCACGTGGAAACCACATCTCGTCTTCGGCCATACGTTTCCGAGCCTCACTTTCTTCTTTGCTTTTGCTTTGCCCTTCACCAGTTTGGAATATTTTTTCCAAATGATTTTTTTAAATTCTGATTTTTCACTTTTCATTTTTCTCACCTCCAGTAAATTTTATCCCTTGAGGCAAAGCATCTTAACAGACTGATGGGCTCTGTACCACAAGGTTCAGCTCTGGTATCTGCTCTACCTCCATCTCCAGCAATAACAGACACACACAGCTGTTATTGCCTCCATGGGAAGTCATACCAACAGCTTTCCTAAATTCATTGAGTACTACTAACAAATGGCCAGCTTAGCCAAATAGAAATATTATGAAGTTGCAACCTACAGTCTGTAATCAAAACTTGCAGCATTTTACCTTGGACATGATGGTTGCAGGGGTGGGGGGCTTCATTTACTATTGCATGCATAGATCCTCAGAGCTCATAGAGGAAATGATTTGGTTTGTGTTGGGTCATAGTCTGTTCTTGGTTCTTGGTGTGGTCTTGGTTGAATGACCAAACACACCAAAAGCAAGGCAAGTGTGAAGCGAAGTTTATTGAGGAAGGACGAGATAGGTTTACAGAGCAAAAGCAAGATATAGGTTCACAGAGCAAGAGCAAGATATAGGTTCACAGAGTAAGAGCAAGATACGTTAGCCACAGACAACCAACAGACCCCCTGTCCTAACAAGAAGGGCCCAATTATGGTTTGGGGTCCTGTTTTATAGTGTCTGTATTGGGACTTCCTCATGGTTCAGATGTCACCACTGAACCACTCTGATGAACAGTAAAGGACAAGATAATTAGCCTGAGGTTACTCTAGGTCACCTTCCAAACCCTATTGTGCCTGGGCTGCCTGGCCTTCAGGCTGAGGGAGTCCCAGCATTCTTTTACGGATTAGTAGGAGTTCCTCCCTCCTTCCCCCAGGTGTGGCAGTTGCTCAGGGCTGGCTTAAGGTGGGGCAGCATTAAGACAGGGTGTCCACCCTTGTCCTTCTTCCCAGGTAGGGCAATTGCTCAAGGCAGCACCAAGGCAAGGCACCCACTTTTGTCCCTAGGGGAGTCTTGGAGGTTCCTTACTATCTACCTAACAGTTGCATAAGAATTTACCACGGTTAACATGGCAACTGCCAATATCTTACTATTTTCTTTATAGAAACATATATCTTAGAGATGGTAGACATCATAGATCACCTTTTTATAGAGAGGAGGAATGGAGGCTCAGGGAAAGTTAGTGAATTGCCCCAAAAGTAGACAAGTAAGTGGCTGTGATAAGACTTGGATTCAGAGCTTCTAACTCCAAAAGCCATATTCTTACAAGCAATTTCTATTGTACTTTATAGTTTACAAACCACTCTCATATAGTCTACTTATGCAATTCTCATAATATTCTATTGATTTGATATTTTCTGCACTTTAGGAATAAGAGAATCTACCAAAAGCCCTTTAGAGTTGGAGCCAGGACACATCCCAGGTTGCTTGTCTCTAAATCTGTGAACTTTTAACTGTCACTGCTGACCTTTCTGTCTATCATATGTACCCTGTGAGTCATGATGAGAAGCATTAAAAGTAACCCTGAAATCATATATTCTTAAAGTCAGAATTATCAATGACATAAAGTTTCTTGTGTTGTGTTCATTGTAACTTCTCATTCCCAAATGATTTACCTGCTCAGATGACAGGTATTATCTGACAATTTGACTATTAACCAAAATGATCAGAAAAGAATATTCTTTAGATACTTCATTTAGGATAATGGTCTCCAGTGCCATCCAAATTGTTGCAAAAGGCCTTAATTCATCCTTCTAAGTGAAGTATCTAAAGAATGGAAAAACAAGCACCAAATGTACTTGTTATTAAATTGGAACTAACTGATGAGCACACATGTGCACAGAAGGAAGTCAAACACAGTGGAAGTCAAGAAAGGGGGAGGCAGGAGAAGGGGTTCAGTGAAAACCTACCTAATGGGTACAATGAACACTATCTGGGTGATGGGCACACTTATAACCCTGACTCAAGCATAACGAAGTCAATACATGTAACCAAAAACATTTGTACCCCCACAATATTTTGAAATTAAAAACAAGAAAAATATTCTTAAAAAAGGTGTTTGTTATGGGCTGAATTGTGTCTGCCCTAAAATTCAAATGTTGAAGTACTAACACATGGTACCTCAGAATGTAGCCATATTTGGAGATAGGATACTTAAAGAGGTCATTAGGGTGGGTCCTAATCCAATGTTATTGGTGTCTGTATAAGAACAGGAAATTTGGACACAGATACACACAAGGGGAAAACAATGTGAGGACACAGGGAGAAGACTGTCGCCTACATGCCAAGGAGACAGACCTGGAACAGATTCTTCCTTCATGACCTACAGAAGAAACCAAACCTGCTGATACCTTGATCTCGAATTTCTAGCCTCCAGAGCTATGAGAAAATAAATTTCTGTTTTTTAAGCCACGCAGTTCATAATACTTTGTTATGGCAGCCCCAGGAAACTAATACAGTATTGAAAAACAATTAAGCGAAATCAAGGATGGCTATACTAGTCTTGGGAAAATAGTAAACTATCTTTGATGGGACAAGGAAAATCTCAGGGAATATATGCCTCCAGATACTACAATTAAAGAATATCATCCTAGGGATGGAAGGAAACGTTGGGGGCAACAGGAGTTTGTGGCACAGACTGTGGTGATGGTTTCAACTGTGTATACTTATCTGAAAACTCATCAAGTTGTATACATTAAATACATTCAGCTTTTTGTATGTTAATCATACCTTAATAAAATGGTTTAAATACACATGCACGTACGCACACACTCTCACACACACACGCAAGAATATTAGCCAACTTCTCATAGTCCAGGATATTGGTTATGTGGTCAGAATTATGAAGATGTCAAGCATTAAAACCCTGAGATTTTATAAGGCTTTGGTTGGATAATAGTGGTCACTTTTCTTCTAGGCTCAAGGAAGTTGACAATTAGTATAACACTTGCTGACGAAGATTTTATGGTAAGCAAGGGTAGTGTGATGTGAGAGCAGAAAGATAATTTTTAAAATTATCCTCCATTTTTTTGTAGTTCTGTATTTTCAGCATTTCATCATCTAGCTTTTTCACAGGTTAATTTATAATCGGGACACCAGCAGCTTTCCTTTACTATTGCCACTAGGTGGACTGGTACAAGTTAGCAGTAATATATTTGGAGAGTTGAGTACCAATGATGGTCTGTATAAAGGCCACGGGTATAAACCAGCCTATGTAACTCTAAGAAATTTGCCATCATTTTCCTACTGTAGGGAAGCTCCTTTGGAAATGAATTGGTAAGAAAGTCCACATGAAAGTCACGGGTTTTGAGATCTAGAAGGGGTGTTCATCCAATCCAATAACTCTGAACCAGAGGTGCCTATCATAATCTCTGGAAATAGACCTCAATGTTCCGTGTTCCATAAGCCTAGGGTAAGCCTTGAGCATTGAGAGCTACAAAAATTGCCACGGGTGATTCTGATGTTCACTTCTATGAAGAACCAGGACAACTTCCTCATTTATGGCATTTGTAACGTCCCAGGGATGCTTGGGCTGGAGCCTGCTTGGAGGCAGTTCTTAGATCCAGCCAAACCCCTTTCTGCTGCATCATAATATCTCTTAGTGGTAATTCAATATATTTTGCTGTCCTCACTGTTCCCATCATTACAACTTTCCCCTATATCTAAATTTGACTTTGGAAAAAGAAGAGATTAAAAAAAAATCACAAAACCTTATCAGATGAATGCTCAGCAATCAGAAAAAAGCATCTACCTCCTCATCATGTCCCTTACCCCCTGCCAGGTGTGATTTCTATTTCATCACCAGCCTGGCTGGGCAGCCCCTAATTAAATAGTTAGCTTCATCAGCTGCAGGCTTTGAGCTAACGGTGAGATCAATACACACTAGGATGTGACTCAGATAGGTAGTTGTAGCTAATGAACAGCAATCTTATACAGAGTTTCTAGTGCAAGTCACACGGAATGAGTTGAGTTAGAATATTATTACTGGAATTGTTAAGAGTGCTAACCAGAACACTGAACCTTATCTGTCCCATAATGTAGCCCTTCTCTACTTTGGAAAGCTGACTAAATTAGTCAAGCTTGCTTACGCTTCCCCTTCCTTTGTGTTAAATACCAATTGTAAGAAATATAGTATATACAGCATGACACAACTGTTTGTAGGTTGTTTTGAAACTTGTATGTTAGGTCTTATGCAAGTAAATTAGGTCGTTTGTATCTAGATCTTCTGGAGAAAGACTGTGCTTATGTATTCAATTTATTTTCATTGCTTAGCAGTACTTAATAAAAGGCTTTCCAATTATCTTAGAGATAGGATGGTCCAGTCTAGTGGAAAGAACATTTCAGTGGGAATCTGAAGACTTGGATTTGAGTTTCGGCCCTACATGGGTGAGGAAGGCTTGATTACTATCTGTTTCCCAAATGCAATAAAGTGCTTATAAGGTTTGGCTGATGGGCCATTGTGATGTAAAATAACACACGCAGAAGTGCTTTGGGGATTACACAGTATTGTGAAAATATAATGCCTTTCTGGTCCAGTTCTATGGACTCATTTATATGGTCATTTAAAAATAACACAATTAGTTTTCAGAAGCAATTTTCAGATTTTAATTTGTCTTTTTGAAATATAGTATTAAGGTAACTTTCTAGGTTTGGAATTGCTACTTCTGTAGAAAATAATGGAAACTGGAAAACTGAAAATTTAATGTAAATGTAATTAAATTTAATTTTTTGCTAATATCTTTGGTTTTATTCTTTTGCACCACTGGGCCAAGTGCCTATCTATTTGCTATGCTATCCTTCACATTTATGAAACAGTTCACACTTTTTTTTTAGAACCACTTAGAAAATGTTATGGCATCTTTACTTTGCTCAGCATAAACTGGGAGGCAGAGAGGAAACTCAGAAGTGGGGAACTTCAAGGAGTGGTGGCTTATGCATCATCAATGAAATCATATTTATCCAAGCTTTTTTCCAAATCTCCTAATTTATCAGATTCCCACAATAGCAGGGACTGTTCCTTCAAAACTGATTGAAACTTTGTCTATTTCTGGAAAAATATCTTGGGATTGATTACAAATAAATATTCCCCTTTTATGTTATTGTTTTAACTGTAGTGTGATTGTAAGGTCTTAAAGAGCAAATATATTATTCATTTGCACATTAATTTTTAAAGGGAAAATTTTTAGTCTGATTATGAGCAATACAAAGAGCATAGTTACTATACAATGAAGAAATTTATAAAGATGTGAGTAAAAATCATCCATAATTCTGCTCTCAATAGTTAATACCATTTTGTATGCCACTTCAGACTTTTTTGTTCTTATGTTTACTTAGAAAAATATATCTTTGCATATGGTTTACAAACAGTGGGATGCTATTTTACATGCCGTTTTGCAAGATATAATTTTCATTTGATAGAATGCATTAGACATGTTTGCAAGTAAATGTGATTGGGTGTCTTATCATTTTCCATGGCTTTAGTTTATCTCCTTTTATGGACTGACCATCATTTAATTTTCTAAACACTTTTATTGGGCATTTAAGTTGTTTCCAATTTTTCGTTGTTGTAAACAATGCTGAACTCTGAGCACTGTTATTTAATCTATAAAGCAGGGCTACAGAGCCTACTGTTCAGGCTTTATGTGGGGAGTATATAAAATAATGTTTGAGCAAACCATGAAAACTCATATCCGTAGAAGATTTTTGTGTTATCTAGGCTTTCATATGGTGGGAACTTTATGAATTTTTCATTTAAACCTTTTGCTTTTGTATATATGTCATTCTTTTTCCTAATGCTTATGGTCTGTTTTTATTACATTTGTCTGAGATTACTAGGTGGTTCATTCAAGAAACATGCATAGACGATTTTTTTTTATGTGCTGGGGAGACAGTGGTTAACAAGGTAGATATAATCTGTGCTCTAATGGAGCTTCTATTCTTTCAGTAGACAGATTTTAAAGAGACTAAAAAAATGCAAAGAATAATGAATTTTGATAAAGAAAATGAACAAGGCTTTGAGAATGAAAATACTGAAGGGGGTGGGCTCACATAAAATATTCAGGAAGTACTTTCTGAGGAGGGGACATTGAAACTGATGCACAAAGGATAGGAATACAAAGCCATCGGAAAAACAAAACAAAACAAAACAGAAAAAGAAAAAAGAAAAGTAACTGTGGTAAGACTGAAGCATCTGGGAAGGGAAGGAGACTGGCCAAGGCAATGCTGGATCCTTAGTAACAGGTATGTAATGAAGTGTCGTGTGGCCACAGCAAGGAGCTTTGTTTTTTGTTTTTGTTTTTTTTTTTTTTTTATTAAAGTGCAGTTTGAAGCCTGGATGTCATTGCATCTCTTTTATTTTTCTTTAAGTTTTACGTTAAAAGCTTCACTTATTTTACTTTTCCTGTTATGAGACAAAACAGTCTTAAAAACATTTTCTTTCTTGGTATGCCTTATGCAAACATTATTTTTGTCCAGAGCAATGCCCAAGTTGGAACTTTAATGTTAATGAAACATTAATTCAGAAGAATGTCATATCTTTTTAATTTAGAGAATTAGACCTTTAACTTTTTGACAACCTATCTATCCATTACTGCAAGAAATATTTTCAAATTTCCAACTATGGATGTGGATTTTTCTACTTATCTTTTTGGCTCTGTCCATTTTTACTTAATATATTTTGATAGTTTGTTAGTAGTTGCATATAAATTTAAGGTTGTGTATCTTCTTGTTGAATTGACTCTTTTGTCATTGTGAAATGTCCCTTTTTACTTCAGAAATTCTATTTGCATTAAAATCTTATTTGCCTGCTGTTGAAATAGCTAGAACAGCCTTCTTTTGCTTGGTGTTTCCTTAATATGTCTTTTTCTTACTGATCTAACTTACGTTTTGAAAATATCATCTTCCCTCCCAAACACAGACACAGTTTGCCGTTTGTTTTTCTCAATTCCTTTGTTCAAGTTTGCTGTGCTCAATATTATCAACGATTTTCTTTTATGACATCCAGGTTTTATATCTTTTAGAAAGACTGACCCTACTTTCCTGTTTGTAAATTTATTCCCCCATATTTTGTTTTATAATTTTATAGTTTTGTGCTTTGTGCTTAAGTTTTTGATCCATTGTAAATATTGTGTTGTGTAAGTAAGGATTGAAGTAGCAATGTAAAGTTTCGGGTGGTGGAGGTTATTGATCAGTTGATTCTGATACACAGTGTTTATAACAATGTTAGCAGAATCTAACTTCATATAATGTTATCATTTAGATAGATTTTATATACTTCTTACTTGACTTATCAATAACAGAGGACAGTAAATTTAATTATTTCAGAATTTTAATAATTATATTATTATAATTAAAGATATTTCCTTAATCTAATAGGAATTTATATATTTCAGTGTAATGCTATTTGGCTGATAGCTTCATTGCCATTATATTTTCAAGTTGAATTTTACCTTGGTAGTATAAAATATGATCTCTTTTTTGTCATTTATAGCTATTTCATTTAATTTTACTCTGCCTGATTTAAAAATATTTTCTGTTGTTTTTTCTTTTAAAAATTTGCACTGTGTGACATATCTTTACCCATTTTTTAATTCTTTAGTCTTCTAAATTTTTTAAAAATGATCTTGTAAAGAGCATATGTTCCCTAATTCTCAGAGTCTTATTTTCTATTCAATATCCATTAGGGTACTTTGCATGCACTAGGGAACATACTTTATGGATTAATTTATTATAATTAGCACAAATCTATTTTTTCTATTTCTCTGAAGAGAAAGAAGAATATTAGGAAGGTGAAACAAATTGTCTGGAGTCACACACCTAAATATTATTATTGTATACATGTTCTTTTAAAAATCTTACATCTATTTTTATTTCTAATTTTATAATTCTTATGTAATTTTTCATATTATATTTTGTTGTATGGGATATATTGTCATTTACTTCATCATCTTAATTTTAGAAAACATATATTCTTTTTTATATTGTGGTAAAGAATACATAACATAAAAGTTACCTCCTAAGCCATTTTTCAATGTACATATAGTTAACACTCTGTGACAGATCTCTAGTGCTTTTTCACCAAAAACTGAAACTGAAACAAAACTGAAACTCTATATCCATTGCACAATACCTCTTCCTCCTTACCCCCAAGAAGACATATATTCTTAAATGTTTCAAGAGGATACTATAATTATTTCTTTAATTATTTGAACCGAGTGTCTTTGAAGTGTCTCTATTGAAATTTGAAATACAAGACATATTTTCTCCCTTCCCCTACCTGCAAGTGTTTCTGAATATAATCTGTGTTTTATTTCCATACAATTATTACATAATAGCATTTGTCCTATGTAACTTTAAAGAAGAGTGTTTAGACCACTTTTTTCATCTTCATAACCACATTTGTCTTAGAATTATCTCTACATTAAAGAGGGTTGAATTCATTTCAAAATCATTTCTGTGTCTTTCCTGTGATTTATCTCATTGTTTCAATCTTTCTTGGTTGATTAGAGTATGTATTAAATAATTTTTTAAAAATTGTGGATACAGGCTATGCTTTTTGAGTCCCTGAATATGAGGCTACTTTTTATTGCTCTAATAATTCCCAATAACACATTAATAAGAGTTGCTTTTTGAAACAAATTAAGAATTTGAGGGATTTCTCATCCATTAATTTCAAATATAATGTTACTTATTTTTATAGTTTTTAAATTTTAAAATTTTTCTTCTATATTTCACTAAATTTTAAATCTAAGACTTAGGTCTGCTGGACTCAGTCATCATGTATAGTTGTAAAACAATGTATATCTATAAATACATATATAGTTATAACTATAGTTGCAGCCATTGCCTACTTTGTTTCCAGTTGTCATTTTTATATAGCTATGTAATTGTGTATGGATGATATGGTTCAAGTATGGTTGACCAGTAGACTATAAACATTTTGATTATACATATTTATTAGTGAAACTCTTTGAGCATGTACCTCAAAAAATTACATGTTTATTTAACAATTATGCATGTCATACTATTAATTCACATATTAAAATATTAATAAAGTTCAAGTTCTTTCCAAACATTTTTAGAAAAATAATTAAAATCAACATGCCCTGAGATTTTCTTTCTGGCTTCAATGTTTATGTCTGCACTTTGATTTTGTGACTGTGTCTTTTCTTAGGCTTAAGTAAAAATCACACCTGACTTGTTTACCACTGTACCCCACTACAGTGTCTGGAATCTTGTAGATGCTCAGTAAATATTTACGGAATGACTGATTGGACTAAGAATGCTTCATACGTAAGTTAAATTTATAAATGCTGAAGTAGGTATCTAGAGGGAGTAATTCGTTTGCTAAAGTCATACAATTTTCATTCCAAATCAGTGAAACTGCAATGCAGTTTTCTTTCTTGCACTCCAGAGTTGTTCAAAATGGTGCTGTGCAGAGTCCAGAGTTTCATGGCTTCCTTGTGGGAGCTGTCACAGGATCAAAGAGGGTAAGAAGGAGGAAAGGGAAACATATTTCAAGGAGATATTTGTAAACAAATTGATCAGTTTAAATCTATTTTCTTTGTTTACCCAAACAAAAACAAGTCATAAACACACACTCACACAAAATATAAAGTTTAAAAGTCATAACCCTGTACAATACTCTTTTTAATAAATTACATATTATTATCTTTAAGTGAATTTACATATACATTGTGACAGTCATATTTCCTTTTGTGTGCTTCTAAATGTGAACATAATTAGTACATATACACATACATAAAGACATATTTAAATATTTTATTAAGATAATGCATAAATCATATTGAAGACTTTAGTAGGTATTAAATGGATATGATTAGCTTTTATACTATTAAAAATTGATATTTTTAGCTTTTATCTTAAAATATCACGGGGATTGTAAAACCTCACAGTTTGAGATAAAGAGTTGAGGCAGGACAACCTATTTCTGGGGGAAAATGTTAGCTGCCTTATCTGTCTTACAGCCCAATACGGCTTTGACAAATGTGGTCAATTTTGATAGTGTAAAGTTATGGAAGTGTCCACAAGATGGCAGATCCAGAGTCTGGGATGATTTATTCACTACCACATGGCAAATGTGCCCAGTAAGCTTTATTTTATGACACTGATAATCCAAGCTGATTGAAACAATTAAAATTAACATGCTTTAAAAAAATCAATTTGCTACTTTATGTCTTTATTAGAATACATGTCACAGATCTTTAAGATAACTATTAGACTCATACCACGCTATAGTGGTTACTAAATCTATAGCAATCAAAACCTAGCTTATACTCTTCAACTTTCCCTTTAAAAATGAATCCCCTTGCTTTGATATGCATAACTCATAAATACAATTATGATGTAACAAGATTGCTGTCCTACAAAATACGTATGAAAGCCATGCTTTTTGGAGTTGTCTCTTCTGCAATATCTCCTTCCCTCACAGGTTGTTGCATAGTTCATGAATTAATAGATGATTAAGCCCTACAGAAAAGTTGAAAGAATCATTTCAATGAACACCTAGATGATCTCTCACCTAAATTTCTTTGTCACTAATATTATGGCATATTCGCTCTCTCTGTATATATACACAGAATTATATACATCTCCCACACGCACAGAGTTGCTTTTTGCTGAACCTCAGCATGATGTAGACATCATGACATTTTAGCCTTAAATAGTGCAGCCTGTATCTCCTGAGAATAAAAGCATTCTCCTACTTAAGCAAAATGTCATTAAAACTCCTAAGAAAAATAACTTTATTAATATCTGATATACATTTTTATGTTCAAATTTTCCCAGTTATCCTAGGAATATTTTTATAGAGAGGACCCAATAAGAGATTATGTACTGTACTTATTTGTTATTTTTTAATCCTATTTAATTTACAATGGTTCTCCCTCTTTTTTGTTTTTCAGGACATTCAATTTCTGGAAATTTCCAGAGCTTTGTAGCATGTTGTATATTCTGCATATGCTTTTATGTTTCCTTGTGGTTATATTCGAGTAAAATATTTTTGGCAAACATTACATAGGTGATGTCATATGTGACTTTTTACAGCACCAAGGAGACATATAATGTCAGATTGTTCTACAATCAGTGACATTAAGTTGAATCACTTGACTACGTTGGTGACCCATAGAACTCTCCATTGTAAGAGTACATTTTCTCTTTTGTAATTAATTAATATTCTATGTCTTTGAGACTTTATGAATATCCAGTTTATAAAATCTTTTACCCACTGGTTTTAGTATCCATTGATGAAAGAATTTTTGTAAGGTAAAACAATTAAAATCTTCATTTATGCATTCATTCCACAGATATTCACTAAACATCTTCCATGTGTGAAACTTTGTGTTAACTGGTAATATAAGGGATAATAGGAGTGACATGCCCTTTCACTAAAGAAACATAAAGTTTAGAGATAAACAAGTAGGCCCAGATTTTAATACATTTTTTGATAAATTTTAGTAAGAGCCAGAAAACAAATAAGCATAATGCTGTGGTAGAAAATAATGGTGTGTGGGTATAGCTTAGATAACATGGTTAGAGAAAGTTTCTTACAGAGCTGGCATTTAAACAGAGACCTAAAAATGACATGAAACAAGCAGTGTGGAGTATGGAGAGTTAAGTGCTTGAAGACAGGGTTATTTAGAACAATCTAAATATTTTTTAAGGATCATTCTGCCTTCAATGTTGAGAATCAATTTTAAGAGTATAATATTAAATGCAAGAAGACTTGTTAGGAAGCTACTAAATCATCCACGGAGGAATAAGTTTGGGCTAGGAAAGGTTAGGAAAAGTCAAAGGAAATAGAACTGACCCAACCCCAAGAGTATCTGCCAACCATTGTATTATTATTATATGAAAACGTTTGGAATTGTAAATATTTCATTTATAAATGTTTTATAAATTTTTTTTTCCTAAAAAATGAAGTCTTCTATTTAATTCCAATGGATTTTGGTAGTAATATTGCTATTCATTTTGGCCTGAGGGAAGTGAAGGAATAAGTGAGTGTCTGTGCTTGTGTGTGTGTGTGTGTGTGTGTGTGTGAAGTAGAAGGAAATATTGGAACATGATTGTGGATCCCCATAAAACCACTACTTTTGAAGGAGAGGCCGAGGTATTCTTACATGGAATTAATCTTCACAAACGTCTTAAAAAACGTACCTCATCTGAATCTTACTTTCTTCCACTCCCCTTTTCACAATAGACACCTTGGAAGGATAATTTATACCCTGACCCTATACTCTCGGCCACCACCGAGTAAAAAAAAAAAAAAAAAAAAAGAGGCAGCTGTGAGTATTTGAAGGAATCAACTAATTAACTATAGCAACCCCGGACCAGCTTCAATTCCCTCCTAACTTAGCTTTTTTCAGTCTCAAATTTGCCTAAATTCTGACCTTTGGAACTGTCTCTTGAATTTATCCATTTCTGCCCTTTGAACTTCTCAATTGATTCCTCTGGGACACATCCCCTAGATCTTTCTGCTTTTAACAACCAAAAGCAGGACACCCTACCCTGGTAGTGACTGACCCTTGTTACTTCTGTTACTTTGAGCCCCAATCTCTGGCTTATTTATTTATTTATTTAGAGACAGGGTCTCGCTCTGTTGCCCAGGCTGGAGTGCAGCGGCATTGTTGTAGCTCACTGCAACCTCCAACTCCTGGGCTCAAGCGATTCTCCTGCCTCAGCGTCCGGAGTATCTGGGACTACAGACACGTGCCACCATGCCTGCCAGGCTGATTTTTCTATATTTTGTAGAGAAGGGGTCTCACTCTTTCTCAGGCTGGGCTCAAGTGATCCTCCTGCCTCGGCCGTGCCCAGGCCCAATCTCTGGCTTTAAATCGCCCTAGTAGGTTCTTCCTGGCCTGGAAATCAGATACTTAATGGTTAAAACCCTCAAAGTGCAAGCCTAATAATGCTAGGCTTGTGCTAATAAACACCGAAATCAATCAATAAATGCTCATTATATTTCTAACAAATTAGCCATTTTCAAATTGGAAACTCCCTTTTAAGTTGACTCCTTTCCAAAAGGGAAGAAACTCTTTTTTTTGAGTACTGCCTTTGGTCTCAGCCTCATTGTTCTGGAGTGCCCTTCAATGGCGGTACATCTCCACGTTTGCACAACAGATTTAATATTTAACCTCAGTGATGAGTTATTCAGCATCACATTTGGGGAAATAATGGGTGATCAAGTTAGAAATTGCTGTTTAATGTTAAAAAATAAAAGCCCACTCATGTAAGAATTTTTTCCCCCTGAAACCAGTAAGCTCACTCTGAGGGGAATTTAAAACAAACAAACAAACAAAAAAACTCAAATGTATTTCAAGATACAAATATCAGAGTGCTCTTTCTGGGCAGGAAACACCACTTAATTTCACTTCATCTAAACTCATTCACGAGACTGTACGATGCTTCCCCGGGCCAGGCCCCCTGCCCTGTTGGGAGAGCAACCAGGGAATGGACAATGTTGCTGCCAAAGCCTCCTTTCTGCTCTCCAAATATGCAAAGCTCAAGTCCAATGGGCTGTACTCTGAGGAAAAATTTTATAATACACGTAATAAGAACATTTTCTGGCTCTCAGACAAAATGTATGACACTATAACTGCTTTTTCCCAGAACCCTGACATCACAAAAGAGGAAGAGGTAGGCGCAAAAATGGAGAAAGAAGGTTGAAACTCTGAGATTTGCATACAGGAGATATGATTCAAGCTGATTAATTTTTAGACTGGAAAATAAACCAACCTCAGGACAAGAGATGTAAAAATAGAGTTAGAACGAAGATTTGATGCTTGAAAAGAATGGCATTTATAAGCACATGCTTTTCCTCTATTTGGCATTCTCTTTGCACCACAGAATAATGAAGATGGGGTGATTTTCTTCTTGGAGTCCCAGGCCACTTGCATTCCAGAAGCTCTGCCAGTATAGTTTGTTTGAAATGTTCTTAGCTTTTTTTCCTCTTTTTCTGCTTCTATAAATAGGGAAAAATGATCATTCCTAAGATATATTGTAAATTTAGGTCATGTCAATGTATCAGAGAAATAGGAAGTTCAGAGCTGGCTTACAGCAAAATTATCAAGTCAGTGAAGTGTGTCTTTTGAAATGTAAACTTCCTGCATGTAGGTTTTCTGAACTGACCTTCCATGCTGCTAGAAGGGTAGTTCATTGTCCCTGTCCATGCCGTTTCTATCCCTCTTTCCCCTTAGCTTTCTACTATAGACTTCATCAAATTTACTTAGTAATCCTTTAGGAGATTAGGCTAAGGTTGGGGGTAACATTGAGAAATGCATGTGGACAAGGCGATGAAAACTCTGTCATATAGGTGGAGAAATTTAAACTCTCTTCCGCAAGCTAGTGTTCTCAAAGTTGCTGAATCCATCCTGGCGGAGGGGAATTTGGCCTAATGGCAGGGGTGGGGGCAGGGTGGGGGAGTGAGGAGACTGGGCATTATGCCGAGGGTCTTGTGCAAGGACTGTGGAAAGCACTTAGCATGGGCCTCTTCCTCAGTGAAACTTCCATGCATACCAACTAGTAGGCTTTTTATACTTAGCATCGTTTTGACGGGACTCAAAGACTTAAATGATTTAAATGAAGGATTTCAAGGTTCAAATTGAAATTTTAAGAATGAGAAAAGGGGAAGAAAATACTCATCATTTATTGAGCATCCACCATATGCCAGAGACTGCTGTAGAGAATTCACAGGAATGATCAAATGAACCCTCCACAGCCCTGTGAGAGAAGTATAATTCGGTATAATTAATACCATTTCAATGGCCGGGTGTGGTGGCTCACACCTGTAATCCTAGCACTCTGGGGGGCTGAGGTGGGAGGATGGCTTGAGCTTAGGAGTTCAAGACCAGCCTAAGCAAGAGCGAGACCCTGTCTCTAAAAATAGAAAAATTAGCATGTGCATGTGTAGTCCCAGCTACTTGGAAGGCTGAGGCAGGAGGATGGCTTGAGCCCAGGAGTTTGAGGTTGCAGTGAGCTATGACGCCAGCCACTGCACTCTACCCAGGGTGACAGAGTGAGACTCTATCTCAAAAAAACAAAACAAAAACAACAACATTTCATAAATGTGGGAACTGACAGACAGAAGTTAATATATATCCACATCCTCGTGTCCAAAGTGAGGCAGAGTCCAGATTATAGCCTACTTCTTTTTGACCCCAAATTTCATTTTGCTACTTCCTGGGTTGTACTGATAAGCTTTAAATCACACCAAAATCAATAGAGTGCACTGCTGTCTACTGATGAGTGATTAGGCTCAGGCTCTTTCTCCAGTGTTGTTTTAAAGCAGCCAATGACAATGGCAATCTACTGTACATCAGAGGGATGAATTTGAGTCAACAGATATTGTTGAGAACGTGTTACCTGCTGGCCGAATGGCAAGCTCATCAGCTCTCAGGATGTCTGACTGGACCCAAGCAAACCTGTTTTTATCCCCTGAGATGTGCTGATGACTCCCCATGCCCACTCCCAACTTCAGGCCTTGATTACTGGCACAGCGCACAAAGTCCCGCTTGCAGGCTTTCCTTACACCTGCACCAGCACCTTGCTCTTCTGAGTAAAGTACTTTATGCCATTGCCCCTGTTACATTTCCTTCCTCTAGAACTGGAGCTCCAAATCTGTGTGCAAATTTTGTGCATATTACAGATGTTTCTTCACTTTTCTTCTGGGTCTGAAACTTTCCCCAATGTAATGATTTTGACAGAAAAATCCACTTTACTGCTATTTGCTTTCTGAGACAAATATACTAATCTCCCCTATCTGTAATATAAATGCCTTGTCTTTGTGCAGTGCTCAGTCTAAGTAACCCAAAGGGATGACTCTGAACAGCCAACAATTATTTATTGAATACATATGTGCTGTGATATTTTAAGTAAATAACAATAATAAAAGACCATACTTGTTGCCCTTATGGACTTTCGTTTTGTGGAAATTATCAATTTAATAAAAAAGAAAAATGAGGAGAATATATATTATATTGTGGTAAATGCTGAGGGGGAAAAATAGAGCAATAAAGTTAAATATAAAACATTAGTTTTGAAAATTTACATATATTATGTACTAATATGTGCATTGTGAAATATACACAAAAATATAAATTAAAACAATTTGATGAAAATAAATGTGAGTGACAGTCCCAATATAATCCCCAGTGGCTGCTCTTGCATCTCTCTGTGGCCAGTAGAACTTTCTGCAATGTTGGAAATCTTCATTCTGTGCTGTTCACCGAATGGTAGCCACAAGCCACATGTGGCTATTGAGTCTTTAAAATGTGGCTAGTGAGACTGAGGAGATGAATTTAAATTATCTTTGAATTAATTTAAATCTAAATTTAAGTAACCATAAATGGCTAGTGGCTATTGTCTTTTTGTATTAAGCTCCAGAGAGTGTTTGGAAAAGCAAAACAAGTTCACAACACAACCAGCATCCCAGGTTGAAGAATCAATTTCTAAAGATGTGGACGGTCTGAGGACAGAATTGTCATAACAGAGGGGTCTGAGTACAACTCAGGGAGTCTATAGTGAGGTAGCTAACGTGGCAACACCCGGAGCCGGTAAATATATGAGACCACATAGATGGAGCCAACTGTAGAGAAAGCAAAGTTTTGTTAAGGATGCAGGGTCTGAGCAAGTAGAACATTGCCCTTGACCTTGATCTATGGCATCCATTGCACTTGCAGACCCTAAGGTTATCCTAACCCTAACCCAGTTTGACCTGCATTAATGACATGTGTCCTCCATTCAGTCTCTAACAAGCTTCCTCCTGAGTTCTGGGATACTTACCCAGCTCTGCCTAACACTGTCTATTGCACCTCTGCTAACATGCTCCCATCTATGTCTGTGGTGACCCTGGCTCCACCTATGTGGTCTCATATATTTACTGGCTCCGGGTGTTGCCACGTTAGCTACCTCACTATAGACTCCCTGAGTTGTACTCAGACCCCTCTGTTATGACAATTCTGTCCTCAGACCGTCCACATCTTTAGAAATTGATTCTTCAACCTGGGACGCTGGTTGTGTTGTAAACTTGTTTTGCTTTTCCAAACACTCTCTGGAGCTTAATACAAAAAGCAGTCTTATCTTCCAGTCTCATCTTAAACTATTGTTTAAAGCCAATATGTTCTATTAAGCAGCTGCATAAAAACCCTCCTTAGAGGGTGCTTCTGTGTTTAATATTGGATTAAGCAATCCTTCTGGATCTTTACTTGCATCTCTAGAGCATAGTGGTGCTAAATATGCAAATATTATATGAGAGTCTCAAGTTGTTGTGAAAATATCAGGTTCAAGCAGGAAGGCTGCCTTAGGCCGTGCAAAGTTCCTTTAGACTACTGCCGCTCCAAAGGAAGCCTCATTAGAAGGCTCCTGTACTAGAAAAGGTCAGAAGACCCCCCAACAGGAGGTGAATGGTCAGCAAATTCAAATAAGCAGCACTCTGTCCTCCAAAGTTCTTTGTCCACTTGGACAAATAGCTCCATATCACTAGGTGTTTTATTCACAGTACATGATCACACACACATGCGCAACCCCAGCAGGTCATTCAGGAACCCCAAATATAGCAAGCAAGATCAAAACTCCTGAATTCAGCCTGGAGCTTCCTTATCCAAAAAGTAGGTGGAGGCATCAAAGCTAAAGCTCAGAAATTTTTTTTCCCAGACATTCACATAAACCTAGCAAGATTGATATAAAATAAAGAGGAAGTATAAGCAAAAATATTAAAATAATCTTAAACAAAAAAAGAGCTAAGAAGAAGAGTCATGCCTAAAAACTTTTGGTTTTGGGTAAGACAACAGCAAAACATCACGATATTAAAAAGCACAGTAAAATAATCCCAAGGAAACAAAAGATGTGAATTATTAAACATAAGAGGAGAAACAAATTAATTAACAAACAGCACAAACAATAGAATTGACAAAAGATTTGGTTCTTTAAATAAACCAATAAAATAGAGAAGCATTTAATTTACACAATAATGAGAATAAGAAAGTGGTTATAATTCACAAGAGGATATAATATATAAAATTCTATAGTAATTATGTTTTAATATCTTGATGAAATAGATAACATTGCAAGTACATATAAGTTTCTATCACTGACTAATAAAAGAGAAGTGAACCTAATATACTCTAAACCATAAATAAATTTTAAAAAAATCATAAATAATCAATAAAAATTTGGCCCAAGATAGTTTTAAAGAAAATTCTCATAATCTTTGGGTAATACATAATTCCCATGATATTTAACAATGCTTGGATTTAAAAGTTTTTTTAGCCACACCTATTATAACCTCTCTGAGACTAGGAAGAGGGGAAAGGTCATTAGCTACCCTAGGACCCCCTGTACTGTCTGAACTATTTGTGCCTCCATGCTTACCTGCACCACCCCATCAATGCAAAGGTAGAGAAAGAAGCTGCTGTTTAGGGTCCAGGAAGCTCAGATCATAATTTTAGGGGAGGTGGAGGATGCAGATAATCTGAAAGTGAAGTAGACATATATTACTTCCTAGTATTTTCAAAATTCTGAATAAAATAAAAGTGAACACAACATATTTCAAATGGTGTTCGGCAAAGGCAATATTAAATAGACATGAGAAAGTATAACTCCAAAAATGATGGAAATCAGTTTAAAAAATAATGTAGTTACATTAAGACACATTATCAAGTACAATATCTGACCTACTGAACTCAAAACAAAGAATTATAAATTTTAATTTATAATCTAATTTAATTTATAAGCAATTTAAAATAGGTGGGCAGCTATATGATATTCTCAAGAGATATGTCTAAATTGATAATACATTAATTGTAAAAGGGTAAATAAGTTTTATAAAGCATGCATGATCAATAATAAAGCAGGGTTCCCACATTTACTGTCTATACCTATGCATAACAAATCACCCAAATTTAGTGGTATAAGCAACAGCCATTTTTGCAGATTCTGTGGTCAGGAATTACAAGGCACAGCAGGTTCGACTCATCAATATTCCATAATGTCTGAGGCCTTAGCTGGAAAGATCTTTTTCTTAGTCCTGGGCTGCTATAACAAAATACCATAAACTGGATGGTTTATCAACAACAGAACTTTATTCTTCACTGTTCTGTAGGCTGAAAGCCTGAGATCATGCTGCCAGCATGGCTGGGTTTTGGTGAGGGGCCTCTTCCTGTTTGCAGACTGCTGACTTCTCCAGTATCTTCACATCCTGGAAAGAGAGTGTGGTAGCTCTCTGACCTCTTCTTATAAGGGCATTAATTTCTTTCATAAGGGCCCTACTCTCATGACCTAATTACCTCCCAAAGGTCCCACCTCTAATGCCATCACCTTCATACCAAAGGTTAGGATTTCAACATATACATTTAGGAGGGGCATGAACATTCAGTAACAAACTGGAAGTCATTCACACGCTTGGGGCCAGAATTACCTGATGGCTCCTTCGCTTACACATGCAGAGCCTGAGCTGGGATGAATTAAAGGTTGGATTTAACTGGGATTGTCTCTTGCTGTACCTATACATGGCTTGGCCATATGGCTAAGGCTTCTGGCAATAGGATGGTTGGGTTATGAGAGAGAGAATCCCAAGATCAAATATTTCAAGAAACTAGGCAGAAGCTACATGGTTTTTTATGACTTAGCTCAGAAGTTACATAGCATCATTTTATCAAGCTCTATTGGTTGAAGCAGCCATGAGTCCATGTTAGAATCTTTTCTGAACTTCCATAACAACAGATGATGTGGAATCCAAAGCAAAAGGCATTAAGCTGGACAGTCCATCAATTCATTCACTACAGAGTACTGTTGACAATGAGGCTAAAACTGTTGGGAATCTTTACATGTTAAAAAATATCAAAATATATGATGCAAAGCATTTCCCTCTCTAATTTTTCAAATCAAGTCTTCAAAAATATAAAGGATCTAATTTCCATACAAATGAACAAATGAAAGTTAATTTGATATATTTAATTAAACATTTGCACACTAGGAAAAATGCACATTTTTTTCTGTGTCAGTTGATAATTTCAAAATTAATGTATATTAGGCCACAAAAGAAATGTCAATAAAATCTTCAAAGCATAAATTCTATGGGCCATTTTCTCTGCCTTTATACTTCCTGTAATAAAACTAAAAATAAATAGAAAAAAATAAATGTTTAACATTGAAAAGCAGTAACACAGCAATTAAAAAGTCTTCTAAATATCATGTGTCAAATAGGAAATCAAAAGTGCAATTACAGGCTCTTTACTAGAGTAATTAGTGAAAAGACAACAGCATATATCAAAATATATGGGAGTAGCTCGTTCTGACTCAGAAAAAAATTAGTATACACTTATTTTATGCACTTAATTTCTCTCCACAGTGTTCTGCAAGCTGAGTTCCAATATTATTATAATTCTATTATCATAATTCTATCTATCTATCCTCTATCTGTGTAATCTAACTATCATTTATCTGTCTATTCAACGTTCATTCTTTGCATCATTTATCTGTGGGTATTACAGTTGCCATGGCAGGGAGCAATCTAAATGCCTATCAATGGACCATTAATTCAATACATAAGCCATTACTTCAATAAATTTTGGAACTTCCATATCATACAATTATATGAAGCCCTTGGAGGAATACCAGTGGTATAGTAGGGTTAAAAAAGAAGACTTCAAAGGAAGATACAGAGCAAAGTTTTGCTTGTATGTAGGAAACCTGGAAGGATGTAGCAGAAGGAATGCCAGTACCTATTCCATCCCTCCTTTCTTCTTTCTGCCACAGCCCTGAGTTTTTGCAGGTGATTCACCATCCACCACATAGCCATGTGCTTCACTAAGTTAAGCACAATAATCTCATTTTCCTTCCTAGTGATTTATTTAGGAGTTGACATATGACTCAATTCTGATAAATGATATGAAGGGCCATCTCCTGGAGGATTCTGGAAAACGTTTTCTTGTTCTTAAAAGGATGAAAGAGTACCTCTTTTTCAATTTGATATTTTTATGTTTGTGTATTATGTTTAGAAACTGCTGTAGCTACCTTGCAACCCCGAGAGAAGCTAAGCCAATATGATAAAAATTGCTAGTAGAAGAGGAAAAGTTCCTACTTTGAATCACTGAATAAACCAGCCTGGAAGATGTTGCTCTCTCTTGGAGCTTAGTCTATAAGATACTACCTTTTCCTTGTCTTTCAGCCAGTTGAGCTGGTGCTGCCTGCCTCTTATTTGCAGCTGAGATCATTTTACTTGACACATAGGACACACATCAGAAATGTTACTGGGGACAAGATTGTGTGCATTCTTTATTTTTCTCTTGTTTTTTTTCCCTGATTGGCTTTTTTTATTTTTTGCAAATGTTTATATTACGGGGCTTGTCAACATTTTTGCTTGATGGAGATTTTTCTATTTTTCCTGAGACTCCTGAAGCTCTCCCAGTCTTGGCACAATTTCTCAAGCCACTTGTGAGAGGAATAAAGAAAGAAGTTTTACATTAGGTCAAATATATGTGGGGATGACTTCAACTTTTATGTACCTGGGCACAAGTATATCTTACTTCAATATAAATAATACTTATTATTTATCCTGTCCTTAGAATTGTGGAGGGTATAGTATCCCGAGGGAAAAGACACTTCTAACTACATGTCCCAGCAAATAAAGAAATAGTTGAAGTTCAGCAAATTTATGCAATTAAATGAGAAGAAATAAAAAATGTAGGTATTTATAAGGAGGAGGCCCAGATAACAAGAGTGTAACCTTATTCTTGGAGATATTTCTCCAGGTCTTTCTGAAGATGTGGAAAGCAAAAATTAAAACTAGTGACCCTTTATTTAAGACAAGGAAAGCATAGCTCCCAGTCTTTGATTCACAAGTACCAGAAATATAGATGTTGTTAAAGGCCATTAAGAATTAATAATGACTAGTGACATAAATATCAACACGTGATGTGAAATTTTATATTATATATTGCTTGAAGTGATTATTGAAATATTTTTGAAATTTGAAGAAATGAACCAAAATCACATTCTACCTGAAGGAGGCATAAAACAGTATGTCAGCAGTAGTATAATAAAACAGAAAAAATAATGAGTGCAGAATTAAAAATGAAACAAACACACACACAAACACCCTGGTTCAGTTCTCAGCTCTTTCATTAAATATCTGCATGATGCCAAGAGGATGAGTTAACCTCTCTGTGCCTTGGTCTCTGTTATGTGAAGTTGTTCTCATAGGAAGGAAGTAGAGGAGGCTTTTGTGGGCAACATAAACAAAGAAATCCACAAATGAAGTTGAACCCTGGAGGGGAAGAACCTGAGGTTGGGGTATCAAGATCCAGGGGTCCTATCTATGTCCAGGAGCCCAAAAAGGAACACCCCAGGTCATATGGGAAAACACAGAACTGGAAACAAGGAGGCCAGGAGCTTGGTCAGAAAAGGCAAAGATTTAGAGCTTCGGAGCTCTCCGGAACATCAGGAAATAGCGCAGGGATTTCTTGATTAGCAAAAGAACAAGTCATTAAAATTTGAGGGTCTAAAGTGTTTCTGGGCTGAGGTGGGCACCCCTGGTAAGAGTCATTAGTGAGACCACCATTTCTGGCTCTCTCTGTGGTTTAGGGCATGGGAAGCATGTTTCTAGTTCTAGTAATGATTTCTGTGGAAGAGAAGGAGTGTTATTTCTTTTACTTCATCCACAATGACCAGTAATGTTCCAAAAAGAGGACGGCCTAAAAGCTAGAGAATAAAGCAGAGTAGGTGCCTCCAGAAAGTCCATAACAGACATACAGTATGAGGGAAACATAAACCTTTTTAATTAAACTGAGAATATCGAATTGTTTGCCACGGCAGCATAATCTATTTTATGACAAAGCTGGAATGATTGATATACTCTTTTCTACTGGTAGAAGCAGAGGCAAACCCATTCTAAAGGGTGGTTTCTCCATGTAGAAGCTCATTTACTAGCCAGTAGGACTACGTCAGATAACAACCATGTGTGAGTTCACAAAGAACACCAAACGCAGGACAAGGAGAACCACCGTGAGCTATGAGCAACAGAAACAAACAGTGGAATTAAACTCCCAAGGATGGTAGATATCATAATTTTTTACAGTTAAGATATAAAATATCTGGGTATGGACTGTTAAGACAATAAAAAATAATCTTAGAAAGGAAGCAAAAAACATCATGAGAAAAATAGACTTCGGCAAACAAAATGGAACTTCTAAAGGTGAACAATATAATTACTAAAAAAAATTACTCAATAGATGAGTTAAATGACAAAGTACAATGGAAGAAAAAGTCTGCTGTTAACTGGAAATGTCTATTTATAAGATATTTGATATGATATATATGTGTATATATGATATTTGATATATATATGTGTATATACAAACTGCAAAAGAGTGGCCGAGACATGAAAGATAGAATAAGAAGCGTTTAAATACATCTGATTGATGTAAAATGAATTGGGAAGAGGCCTTATTTAGAGAATTAATGGCTTCAAATATTTCAAGATTGGTGAGAATTTAGCTCAAGCCAAATAACTAAAAAAAAATTTGTGACTAGACATGGCAGTGAAACTGCAAGGTGGGTGCAGGGAGAGAGAGCCAGAGAAAGAGGGAGAGAGAGATTCTGAAAGGAGCTAGGTAGAAAGGATCTTCTACAAAAAAATGAAGTTAGAATTACAGAATTACAGAATAAAATAAGGGAAATGTTATTTAAGCATTCATCATTTCAATGATTTTAAATTCAATGTCTCTTTGCACTAGTCATGGCTATAACCTCTAAGGATGTAGCAGTGAGCAAAAAAATCAAAAGGGTCTCTGTGTTCATGAAGTTCACATTCTGACAGGGGCAAATGGGTTTAAATAAGTAAATGACAAAAATTAAAAACAAAGATATAATAATTTCACAGTGTAAAAGTGATATGTAGAAATAAAGTGAGTAGTCACCATGGGTTATTTTACGTAGGGTTGTGAAGGATAAACTTAAAGATGAAATTACAATGGGGCTGAAATATCAAAAATGGTGGGAAACATACGGGTAGTTGGAAGCAATCCACAGGCCCTGCCGTAAGAATGAGTGGGCACGGGGAAGAGGCTGAGCAGAGCAAGGGGACAAGTGAGATGCTGTAGCAGCCTGGCAAGTGTAAAAAGAAGGCTGGACCTGATTTTAATAGCAATTAGAAGAATTTGAAAGTTTTAAGAGGGGAAATCATATGAATGGAATTACATTTTCAAAAGGTTATACTCTTTCTGCTCTGTGGAAGTGGTAGGGAGAAAAGGCCCCTGTCCCTCTAACAGTTCACTGAAAAATCACTGACATGAGGCAGGTTAATTATTATAATGGGAGAAAAGACATACAAATGTATTTAATGTGTATACATGGGAGCTTTCAGAATGAAAACTCAAAGATAATTGAAAATTATCCATTTTTATGCTTAGGTTTAACAAAGTATGGACAGCCATGTAAAAATACGATTGGACAAAAAGGGTATGTTTTAATGCTAATAGACTGAGTGGGGAAACCCAGCAAGGCCTGTCTGTCTAGACTTTTCTTGGCCTCTCTGAGCAGGCATTCCTTCCTTCTGGGTGTGGGGCGCAGTCCTCACTGGAGTGGGGGTCTTACAGTCAAACAAGGTGGGTCAAATAATTGCTTGATGGCCAGTTTTCAAACAGAATAATTTTAGGTTTTATGGCTGGTTTTCAGAAAAAGATGTTCTGGCTTTTATGAGCTCCTTGGGGATCTGGTTTCTAGAGGAATTCTAGTTTCTAGGGCTAGCCTCGGGGAAGAATAGAACCGAGAGTCAGGGGAGAAGAGAAGGTCAGAGAAAAACTGTTGCTTTTGAGGTACTGTTTTCTGAGCCCCATCAAAATTGAATATTGTCAATTATAGGAACTTGACATACTTTACTTTGGATTTCCTCCTGTATTGGGTTTTTTTTTGGCCTCAAAGCCAAGATCAGAGCCTATGTCTTAGGATTCTTCCAGTTTAAGTAAGAGAGTTAGATAATTCAACCTTAAGCTTAAAGGATACTTATTTTTGGCCCCAACCAAACAAAATATCCAACATTACCTAGCTTCAGGCTTGGTTTGATCAAGGGAGTTTAAAAATGTCATTAAAGTTCTGAACCTCCATCTCTTAGACAAGGCTTTTCTATGTGATATGCATGATGGTTCCTGGCAGCCTAAGGCTTTGATCCTAATAGCGTTTCAACCTCAGCACAAGGAAAGCTGCTTTCTTGATAGCATTGGAAGAAATACCCTGGGTGGGGAGAACTTTCATGTGCCCCCTTTTGATGACATTTTATTCCTTAATCCTTCCTGTGGCCTGGGGGAATTTGGGCTGGGTGATTAATGAGGTCGGTCTCTTCCTACTGCTGGGTAGTCAGTGGGGAGTGCGGTTAGTCTCTCCTAAGCCACATAGTGTGGTTTCACTGTAGGAAACCATATACCAGGGGATGGTGGAAGGCTGTTAGCCAGGAAAGAAACTGATACAAGCAGCAGAAAGAGAAAAGAAAGTCTACCTATTTCTTTAATACAATTAGTTTTCATGACTCCACGTTGTTTGGTTCTCTTGGTAGGGCCAATGTAATGGTCAAGACAAATCCTGATAGTGAAAATTAAAGTGATTTTTTTTTTTTTAGCCCATATAATGTCCTTAGAAATCAATTAGCCTCATAAGGAAGTTGATGGGTCAAGTGGAGAGCTTGATATTTCCTTCCAGAAGGGGCTCCCTGAATCCTCTCATAGCAGCAGCAGCACGAAAGACAAGGGAAAAGCTGACAGGCTTGGGCATCCTGATCGCCAACACCCAAAGAAAGGCCCCCAAAGAGAGTATTCCACGGGCACTAAAGAAATTGACTTTTCATTTTATTTATCCTCACTAGATTAGCTCTTTCAAGCACAATAGCCCAGTTATTTTTCTTTGGCCATCTAAACCCTAACCACTCTCCAAGGGTGAAAGTAGGGAGTTATCACTGAGTTCACTGTAGAGAATGAATATGACACAGACAGTTGTATAGAAATATTATAACCTACAATGATTATTTCCCCAGCATAACAAAGAGGAATTAAATAGAGAACAAAGAGTCTATTAAATAGAGGAAAATATTTCAAAATTATTCATGTTAAGGTCTCAGTAGCATACGGGGTAGGAATACATAGTTATGGGAATAAAAAGGAAAATTAATACATGAATTTTAATTTCTGTTCTGCACCACTTCACAGTATGTTTGAGCTTTTAAAAACTTGTTGAGGCTGCATTATTTGTAATTGGTCTGAAATAAAGCAATGTCAAAAGGAAGGCAAAATGGGTTTTTTTAAGATATTAATACTGGCAATGTCAAAAGGCATAATTTTTAAAGCTTTATAGCAAATTGTTAGGGTTTTAAGTGTAATTGAATTAGATTACAGTTGAATTCAGAGCTAATGATTTTTTTCTAGAAAAGGATTGTATTGTAGAATAACAAAATAAACCTACCCTGTGCCTTTTCTCAGAGAATTTTAAATGCATTCATCATTGTTTTATTGTTGTAGAAATTTTGCTTTAAAAATTTATAGACATTTATTGAAAAGTAGCTTTCTGAGCCCTATACACTTATTGCCCTGCTTTCCAATTTCCCACTGGAAAATAACTTCCCATTGCAAAATAAAAATTGAAATTTTTGCCACAAAGGTAAATTAAAGTCTGTATCAAGACCAGAAATTGGGAAAGAGTCCTGTCCACAAGGTGATGAAAGCAGTTTTGCTACTTACAGAAGGGGATTGTGCTCCACCTGAGAATGAACTACAACGCCCATCATGGAAAAGAAAACGCTTTCTATGTGGAAAACCTCTGTCTTCACCAGCATTCGTACCTCATCTTTGATAGGACTAAAAACCATATCTTACTTCCAACCATCTCTTTTTAAAATTAGAGAAAATATCAATATTCTTACTTTCTTTTTGTTCTGAAATCAGAGTTTTGGACAATGATCCATCTAATATAAAATAGAACTTCCTCAAATCTTGGCGTGCACATGCACAAGTGAAAAATAAGTAAATCTATACAATACTTCAAAAGATGCAGTATTTCAAACAATGAGATGTATTGTAGGCAAATTAACAAGCTCCCCTCCCACCACCAAAGTAAGCAGGTTATATGACACAGTAAAAAAAAAAAAAAAAAAAAAAAAAAAAAAAAAAAGAAACAAGGACATTATATACTTTGTATTTTCAGGAAAGCATTATTTGAAAAAAAAAAATCCAGCATTTGAAAGCAAAAGCAGTAAACCCGTTGGACAGCATATTGACTAGGTGAGAAAATCAGATAGGTGAATTAGAAAGTTGGTGAATTTTCCATGACTTCCAGGAGAAAAGATAAAGAGAGAAATGTAATTAATTAAATATAAGAAATATTGAGGATAGACCCAGTTAATTTAAAATAACTCATACAGTGATAAGTTATCTTTTCAACACTTAATATTATCAGATTTCCTTTTAATTTTGACCCATCATATGAGTAGAAAATGATATCTAAGTACAATCATTTTGGAATTCCAAATTGACAATTGATTTCTAATTTATATGTAATTGCCATATATACATACAATTTGACTTAACACTTATCTCAAATATTCATATTCTACAACCCAACAATTAAACTCCTGGGTGTATTGCTCCCTGCATTTGGAGGCTTTCAGAAGCAGACCTGGAGACTAAGATTTCAATGCAAATAGTTTTTTTGTGTGTGAGGTAGTTCCAGGAAATGCCAATAGGAGACTGGAAGTGAGGCAGGGAAAGAAGCCAATACAAGGGTGGATTATCAACAAGTTGTTGCTGTGCACAATTGGAGCTCAATCTGATGAAGGGATTGTAGCAGACAGTGTAGAATACACCTTCAGATTTATTCCAGTCAAGGGTGAATAATCTGAGATATTTATCTCCTGCTCCCTGTCCATCACTGGTTAAGAGCAATTTCTGGGAGCACTAATTCTTGTGCACCTTCAGCTTGCCCTGAGCTTGCTCCCAGCTAGGAATCCACTCTCAGGCTGTTTGCAGCCAGCAGGTGCTCATGGTAGGCAGCCTTCAGAGATGGAAGGGAGGACAGAGAGAACAAAAATAGGGCATGGAAAGTGTCTGTGCTACAGTAACTTAATGAAAGCAGACCGTGGTAAAAGGAAATCTATAAAAATATATACAATATTTAATCATTTGTAATAGATAAAGTGGAAACAACTGAATGCCCATCACTAGGAAGATGAATAATAAAATGTGATATAGGTACAAGGAATAAACTAGATCTCTATATATCCACATTTCTAGATCCTAAAATCGATAAAAAATAAGCTGCAGAATGATACATACATTTATTAAAGCCTTTATATAAATTTAATAAGAAATTATATAAATAAATGACTCATATATACAATAGCATTTTTAAATTTCAAAAATCCACCAAACAATGTAAACATGCTTAACATATGTTAAAAAAAATTAACAAAGGCCTAAGATACACAGAAAATTCATGATGCTTTTTACTTCTTACAAAAGAAATGGGATAGGAATAAATAACAAAATGAACTTTACATTTATCCATAATATTTCTTTCCCTTATTAAAAAATGAACTTGAATAGAACATCTATATGTTAAAATGTCAATTCTTGGATGGGCCTTCGGATCTTGTTCTCTGGAAATTTCTCTCGATTTTCTGAAAATATAAAGAAAACAGAAAATTAAAAGCAAGTAAACATAAAAATGGAAGATGGAGAAAGAGCAATAAAAAATTTTTAAAAAGTATCCTTGAGCTGAAATGTGCATTAAAAGTATAGATATAAATTGTTCTAGGCAAAGACAACTGGTGAAATATGTGAATTTCATGAATAAGAGTAAGAAGTCTTGCTGTATTCTGGGTTTTAATTGGAATGCTTCTATTTGCCTCTGCACCCATACCTGCTCAGCCTCCCTTGGCAGGGTTCTCTTCCCACAGGCCCTGCTCCATGGACACCGGCCACTTGCCCAGTTTGTTGGCCACAGTTAGATCTGAGCAACATCGATCAGATTCCCTCCTGGACACATCTGTGATTTGAACTCAGAAACTACGAAGGCATCGTCTCCACTCTAAGGCCACTCCAAGTAGAGAGACACAATCTTTGGGGGGTAGGGGGGTGGAGAGGGAGAGACAGAGAGAAACTTGCTTTCTGAACATATTTATTTTTGGGTTCCAAACTTTTGTGAGATGAGGTTCATCTCTCAAGAAGAGGTTTCATTTCTTGGAACCATTGCTAGTTACTTTGGCTCCGTAGTGGTAAATTCTTTCTCTCTGCTCCTATTTGAACTGATTCATGTGGATTTTTGTACCGTACGGCCAAAAGGTCTTTGACTAAGATATTACTGTTTTAATTTGATTCCTGTCTGTCTCTCCCTCCCTCCCTTCCTTCCTTCTCTTTCTCTCTTTCTTTCTTCCCAGCCAACAATGTCTCTTTCCTTTTTTCTTTTGTCTAAGAGAGTGCTTGTCTCTGCATATTTATTTATTTAAGGTAAACATAATATTTATTAATAAATATTATTCTTTAGCTATTTCTCTTGATGATAAAATGTTTTCCTTCTATAAATGTTTGCTATCATCTATTTAAGTTCATTAATATTTTTCTAATTTTGAGCCATTTTTCCCACCTTTAAGTGGATTCTATTTAGTGATATATTATATTAAAATTTGCCTCTATGTTTATAAGGTGTATTATTCTAGAGTTTTCTTTTTTTCATGCAATGTTTACCAGATTTTATGTCAGGCATGTGTTAACATTGTAAAATTATTTGTAAAGTTTCTTGTTTTACTATGGTCTTCCCGATTGTAATCCACATTTGAAGTGTTAAAGAACTCATCCAGAAAACAGAATGGACCCATCCTTTTTTAGGGAGTGGCTTACTTTTTAACATCTCTCATTTTATTTGCTAGTTATTGTTTAATTGCCATTTTTGCCATAGACTGAGTCAGTTACGGTAATAACTAGGTACCTAGAAAACCATGCACTTCATGTGAAAACACTACAGACTTTTGCCTTTGGATACAGTCCTGGGACTGGCAGTGGTGGTCAGGAAGGACTTTAGCATCATCTATAATGTTTTAAAGATTTTACAAGGATTGCATTCATGCGGTTCTGGTATTAAAAAAATACTTTTTTAAAATTAGGAATTTAGTAAAGAATTAGATTAAATACAATGAATATATGTTTTCTATATAATGTTATCTCCTTGAGAAATAAAAATCACAAAGATCCAAATCGCATAATAAAAAATATAGTGAAAATATACAAATAAAATTAATATGATGATATATGAAAAAATCAATAAGAAGTTTAGCTTGGGTTATTAAAAATACTCAACTGAATAAATACATGCTTTTCCCAGAATGAATCACACAATATTATTAAAAAGTCAGTTTTCCACAAATTAATCTATAATTTTACAATAATCCTAATATAAATAATAACACTTTTTAGAACATAGTGAAACCACTCTAAAGTTTATCCAAAAGAATAAATATGTGAGAATTGACAAGAAAATTATGAAAAAATAATGAAGGTACATTTACATTAGCACATGTCACAGAGCATTTAAATAGTCATGATGTTGATTCCAAAAATAATATTTCAGTGGATTAAATGAGAACATCTAGACTTAGATGCTAGTTTATATAAAATTATATATATGTATTCAAAACAGAATGGAAATATTATTCAATAAATATTGAAGAAATTATGTTAACATGACAGCCAGCTTATATAAGAAAAATACCAAAATTACATTCTATTCCATAATTTACACAAAATAATTCCATATGTGTATGTAACTGTGGATGCGTTTCTATGTATATATGTACATAACAAAGGTTTAAATAAAAAAAGTATACCATAAAAATAATAGTTTATTTAATTTGAGGATGGTAAAGTCTCATACCAATGACAAAAACTATTGAAATAAAAATCAACCCACTTAAACACATAAATGTTAAAACATTTCTTGGCCAATGCATAGAAAGAAAAAGACAAGCTGGGAGAAAGCATTTCTAGTATAACAAATACAGTTTTAAAATCCTAATAAAGAGAGATCTTTTACATCCTTAAGCAAAATATACTTTGAAATGTTAAATTTGTACAAAAATAAACAAACAAAAATGTTTATTTTCATTAGTGATTAAAGAAATGCAGATTTAAGCAGCTGGTGACTTTTTATTTATCACCTAGCAAAGTTGGGAAGGAAGCCATACCAGGCTGCCAGTTCTGAGATATACAAGAGTTTAGTTAAAAGAGGCCTTCACTCAGCCTTTTATATCCAGCAAGATCATCCCTCTCCAGTTTATCTGAATTTGAGTCATGAGAGTAAAGTGTCTCCATTGATCCCCTTATATACCAGCTTTACATTTTAGATTTAATACTGACTTGCATGCTTGTTATTTCATAAGAGAGAATTTAGGCCAATGCAGTCCAATAGGACTTACTTCAATGATGGAAAATACATTGTTCAATAGGGTAACCGCTAGCCACGTATGGCCAATGGGCATGTGAAATGTCATAGTGTAACTGAGAAACTGAATTTCTAATTTTATTTAATTTTTATTTGTCATTAAATGCCACATATGGCTAATGGTTACCATATTGGACAGTGCAACTCTAGAAAAATCCCATCACGCCTCTCATAGTCATTTACCTCGGTCAGTGCTAGATGTGTATGTCTCTCAAGCCACCCATCTACTACTGTCTTTGCACGTATCCAAGGGAATAACCATCTTCCTATCAAACTTCCCATGTGGCCAGTGATGTCTTTCCTCTTGCTGACTCAAGGGCTTCCTTTCTTGTTTTTCTTTCTCTTTCATCTACTTGCACTGGATCATCTGTAAAAACACTTGTGAAAGTGTTGTCCACCTTACAGAAAAATCTGCCATTATTTATTCTCCATCCCTGAGATCGTGTCTATTTTTTTTGTTCCTATTCAAAGCACAGCTTGATGACAGAGTTGTTATGATAGCCCTACACTTCCCTACACCTAATTCTTTATTCCCCTTCATTCCTTTAAAACTGCTCTTGACAAAATCAGCTATACCTACCATGTTACTAAACATGTGGTTATTTCCTGTCCTTTTCATAGCTTGACTTCTCAGAAGCATTTGTTACATCTCTAGTGAACTGAAAATGTTCAAGGCATGGTGTGGACAGCTGTGTGATGGCTTCTTTTACTCATTAACTAAGGTAGAGATGGAGGTAAGGGATTTTTGAGGGGAGAAAACCAGTAGAAAACAGTTATCTCGACTAATGGGAATGTGACTCTTATTAATGAAATACAATAGGGCTAATAAGTAGTATGCTTAAGATTTGTCCATTTCTCTGTAAGTTTACCTCAATAATAATAGTAAAATTATAAGCAAATATTGATCATTAGTTAAAATATGCCTGTGAAAAGTGGGTTCACTATATAATTCTTTCAACTTGTATGAGTATTTAAAATTTTTCATAATTAAATTGGGGGGAGGACACAGGAATATTAAGGGTAGAAAATAATACAACAAACGGCACAGAATAATGATAAAAGAAATAATGAAAGAAAATATGCTCTAACAGAATAAGTGGAATCTTCAGACTGAAATTTCTCATTTAATCCCTGGCAGAAAAAAAATTAGAAAGAAGCAGTATCTTAGAATACTTCTTGAATTCTAATAATAAAGAATGAACATTGTTAAGTTTAGTAAAGATTGAGCTGGTTCCTAACAAAGAAAAGAGAATCTACTTTATATGTTTTTTTTTTAAACTGTAATATAGGAAATTAGAAAACCACAGAACAGCATCTTGAAACTGTTAAAGAAAAGTACTATAAATGACATATCTTATATTTAGTCAATATAAAAATTAAATAATGTTTGACAAGGTAAAACCCTCAGAGAAATATAGCAGTTGAGTACAAAATTTTGGCAAAAATTGAAAGGATACATTAAACAAATTATGTATAGACAGAGGAAGATGAAAAGAAGAGGAAATTGGTGGGCAATGATCTTATATTTTCTCTATACATGGGTAAGTATATCATGATAACATGATAGGTAATTTTAATATGTCTTAAATAAAGATTATTAGACAAAGACTCTTGATGAATGGAATGATGCAATAATATACAAGAAATAAAACCGAAATCATTTCAAAAAACTCCTAGTCATTTATATAACGGGAAGGATGACTGAAATGTTTGCAGAGTAAAGAGATAAAAGCAAATTAAAATTTACATATTTATTAGTGTGAGTAAATAAATGGGAAATAAAATATGAATAATAATGTTATATCTTTGTATGTATGAAAAAGGAAATTTAACATTAAATGGGATTTATAGGAATGCACACATATTGAAAAATAGTAGTACATTCTAATTATGTGATTGGAAAAGGGGAAAAGGAACAAATTGGCATTGACCAATTCTGCAATGTAGGGGATGGATATGAAAATATTTGTACAACAAAGTACACTAAATAATAAACATGAAGTAAGAAGACTAGAAATCCAAATGTATAAATTATCTCAATACGTGGGAAGAAGCTGAATTTCATCATCTCAAATGAGAAGTTCAGATTTGATTAAATAATACTATGTGCTGCTTAGGAAAAACAGAAAAGTATTAATATAATTGTTTGGTTAAAGATATTTGAAACAAATATGAATAAAAACAAAATTAATGCATCAATATAAATGTAATGCAAAATGGATTCAAAACCAAACATTTAAAACAGAGCCATGAAAAATATTCTTGACCAGGCACAGTGGCTAACGCTTGTAATCCTAGCACTTTGGGAGGCTGAGGTGGGAGGATCACTTGTGGCCAGGAGTTCAAGACCAGCCTGAGCAACATAACATAGCAAGACCTTGTCTCTACAAAAAATAGGAAAATTAGCCAGGTAGGGTGGTGCACACCGGTAGTCCCAGCTACTCAGGAGGCTGAGGCAGGAGGATTGCCTGAGCCCAGGAGTTTGAGGTTGCAGTGAGCTATGATGACATCACTGCACTCCAGCCAGGGAAAGAGAGCAAGACAAGACCTAGTCTCAGGAAAAAAAAAAAAGGAAGAAAAAATATTCTTAACATTAAAATACAAGATCTTGTGATATACAACTTGTTCAGAAAACAGAAAATGGGCAGTATTGCCCGTCTACTGTTACAGGCTGCCATATTCTTTTACAAAACAAGAGACAGAGATAATAAAAGAGAGGATCATTATTGGCCAGTTTCTCTTAAAAACATAGGTAGAAAAACTCTAAATACAATATTCACAAAGATAATCAAGTAGTGTATTGAATTAACAATTTAACTAAGTAAATCAGATTCAGGAATGTAACGATGATTCAACTTTAGAAAACATATACAATTTCCTGTATCTATAATAAGAGATGGAATAGTATAATTTCAGGCATTCATAGATGGGATATGATGAATTCAAAAAAGTATCCAATAATTTTCATTATCTATTTTTTGGTTGGAATCTCTTAGGACACTTGGAATAAAACAGATCTTTCCAAACCTGATAATAGTTAATCACTGGAAAATTATAGCAATCGTCAAACTAGTAAAAATTAGATATGTTCCATTGAATTTAAAGATGCTTACCCTTGTTGCTACTATTTATTATTGTCCTAGTGAGAGTGATGCAATATGATAAATGAGTAGGAGTTACAAAATTTGGAAATAAAGATAAAATATGTATAATTTTGGCCTAAAACATCTCTCTATTTTTCTTTTTGTTCCTTGAAATATGATTGTCTATAAAATCCAAGAAAATTAAAACTATTAGAAATAATAGTTCAGTTAGATGGCTATATAAAATTAACATTAACATACAAAATCAACATTGCACTTCCTATACACCATAAATAAACAATTAAAATTTGTTTTCCATAAAATAGGTCAAATTGAAGACCTATTGATACAGACATTTGAGAGAAAATGAGTAAATTTATAATATGTTTATGAATGGAAGGTCTAAGTTTTATATTTATAAAGTTGAATCTTAACAAAATGATCAATATTCAAAACAAATCCATTAAGAAATATATGGGTTTTTTTTTTAAAGAACTTGATAAACTGATTCCAAAATTCACCCAAATATTATAAATGCAAGAATGTTTAAAGCAATTTTGCCAAGGAGCAATGAAAGGCATCTTTACTGTCAGTGATTAATGCATGCTTAGTAATTTCACTTTCGAGATAATGGACTAGCTTGAATTTGAAGAAGACTCACAGGAAAAAAATGCAAAAAGAAACAAATAAAATGCAAAATATAATCTGATTGAAAGCATTAAGGAGTTATTGAGGCAACCAGGATTTGAGGATTCAAGACTCCTAAAAGAAGATAACTATAGAAAGGACAGACAGCCGTTCTTTGAGGATCCTTCCTTGGGGGAATTTGCCAGGTTTTGGTTTGATACAAGAGGCTGCAAATCAAGCAGATGACTTTGGCCAGGAGGCAAAGAAGCCAACAGATCATCTGGAAGTCCCTCATGACCAAAGATTTAAAAATTCAAGTTTGGAATTGCCGAAAGAGTCAGGACTTGAAGATCCAAGTTTTCAGAAAAGAAGGGAGGAACAAAGAAGCAAGATTAATACTCTAGTAATTTTAGCTTGAGGTACTTATTAAGTTTTTAAACCGTGAAGGGCGAAAGACTAAGAAGTGACATGGAAAACCACGGAAAGTCAGAGTAGTTTTTAGCAGCCTCCCAATGCTGACCAAACAAAAGTCTGAGTTCAGGACCTCCAAGAAAGTGGTGTCATAGTAAATTTCACAGCTTCTCCGTTGTGATCCCTGGAAGTCTTCATCCTAAAAGTAAGCACCTAAAGACAGAATATTAAAAATTCTACAATTAAAGTAGATGAAAAGCCTTTGGAAGATCAGAGTAGATTCTCTGGCAGGTTCCCAATTCTGAGAACCCCAAAACTGGGGTCCGGGACTTACAAGGAAGAGAGACCATAGTAAGTTCCACAGGATTTGAAATCCTGGAGGTCCTTAGAACAAATAGGGCTTCCTAAAAACTGTAGCCCAGCAGTTTCTGTCAGTCCCTAATTTGATTAAGATGATTCCCCTGCCTTGGCCTACCAGAAGAATGAACTTCTCTAAATTATTACAATATTTTACAAAAAATATCTGGCATTTAATAAAAAATTAACAGTCAGAAAAAAAAGGACCAAGAAAAAAACAGAAAATAGACACATAATTCCATGTATCATGCAATTATTGGAGTTATCACTATGGACATAAAAATGCTGCTATTAATATATACAAAAAATATTGACAGTATTCAGCATTTCACCAGAGAATCAAAATTTATATATTTTAAAACCCTAAAAATTATCTATTTGATTATTCAAAAATAGAAATTAAAAATTTAATGCATGGGATTGCCTTTACTGTAAAGGCAGCATGAGAAGGATATTCTCTTCTACAGAAAACATGTATAATATGAAACAATTATTAGAATTAACCTTTTCAGGGAAATATCCAAAAGTAGGTTAACAAGTTGAGAAGTGTTTACTCATGGAAGACTGTGAGAGCTTTGGATAAGAGCAGTGTTTATAATCTTCCCTGAGGACATTTTTGGAAGTGAGAGAACCACAGAAATACACTGTTACTGTACTCTACACGCATCCTCACAGACTGTTGAACTATGTTAGGGCCCAGCAACAATGGAGAGCCTGGGAGGCTTGTAGTCTTGCTGGGTTTGTAGTGTGTTCCTCAAACTACACAAAGAGCAGAGGGCTCAGAGTTGTCTTACAGGTTTCAGGTGTCTGAGCATAATCTTGAAATTGCCTTTACAAATTGATAAAGGGGTGCAAGGTGAGAACTGTGGGCCTAGCTAAAAATAAGGCAGAGGCCTACCTAAAAGTAATGATAATAATTAGCCACTGTCCCCCTCTTTGCCTATCTATAATTGCCACTCTGGAGCCATATAGCTGGTGATCATAAAGTTTCTTAACTTTCTCCATAGATAACATCACCTTTTTGAAACCTAGGGGTAATTTCTGAGATATCTTCCAGGTCCCGCATTCCAGTGGAACAGCTGGCCCACCCAGACCAGGGGCCTATACCGAGGAACTGACTCAACTGTCTTGTGACTCCCACCCAAGAACCTGGTCAACAAAGAAGACAATTTCTACAACCCTATGGTTCTGCCCCGCACCCAGCCAATTAGCAGACTCAATTGCCTACGCCAACGTGTCTTAAAAACCCTGTCTCCCAAATTCTGGGAGAGGCGGATTTGAGAAATTTCTCCCATCTCCCTGCTTAACGCTATGCGGAATTATTAAACTCTTTCTCTGCCATAAACCCTGCTGTCTCAGTGTATTGGCTTCCTCTTGGGCAGTGGGCAAACGAACCTGGCTGGGTGGCAACAATCTTTGCAGATTATTGACTGACAACTAAAATATGCAAGTTCAAAAGAAACTCCCTAGAGAGCAAGACCAAAGTGTGTGTGTGTGTGTGTGTGTGTGCGCGCCTGCGTGTGTGTATGTATTTCAAAATAAAACAAACAAAAATCTGTGTAGAGATATCAACAGCTCTACATTACTGAGAGTCCGAGTCCATGCAAGTTAATTGCCTACTAAAGCAACAATGAGAAAAAACAATCCTCATAAGAACAAAACAGATTTTAGAGTCCATTAAAATACATTATTTAAAATACATAGTTTTGAATCACAAATTACTAGACATGTGAACCAGAGAGAAATTGAAAGTGTCAAGAAGGTTTATATATCTAGTGAAACTATTCTTCAAAAATAAAAGCAAATTAAAGACAATTTTAGGTAAAAACTATGAAAACTCATTGGTAGTGGATCTGGACTACAGAAAATGGTAAAGAAAGTCCACTAGGCTGAAAAGAAATGACAAAAAATGACAAAATACAAGATTATATGAATGTATCATATGTACTGTGGTTATGTGCTATATATACTTTTTTCTTTTCTTAGTTTTTTAAAAAGAAACAAACGACTGTTGAAAGCAATATCTATTATATCATATGGTTGGCTTTGCAATGTATATAGATACACTATATATGACAACAGTATTACAAAGGAGGGTAGGATGGCACTATTTTTGTGCAAAATGTCTATAATTTACCAGAAGTAAGTTTTGTGATGAGTTAAAGGCGGGTATTGTAATTCCTAGACAATCACTAAAAACTAATGTAAAGAAATAAGCTAAGAAGTCAATAAAGAAAATAAAATGGTGTGCTCAAAATAAATGTTTAACAAAAAAGATGACAATAAAAGAGAAACTGAGGACAAACAAAAAGAGAGAAATAAAAGTAAACAGCAAAATGGTACACTCCATGTCCAATCATATGGACAGTTACATTAAATGTGAATGAGTAAACAATCTATCAAAAGGCAGAGATTGTTAATCATACAAAACATTAGATTCAATTACTTTCTAAGAGAGATGTACTTTAAGTTCAAAAAGTTTAAGTTCAGAAAGTTTGAGGTAAGAGATGCAAGATATAAGATGCCAGAAATTAACATAAGACAAGTGAAATTGCTATATTAATATCAGCCAAAAATACTCTAAGATGAAACCTATTAGAGACAAATAGGGATATTTCAAAGTTATAAAACAGCACAACAGGAAGAAGTAATATTTACAAATGTATATGCACAAAATACAGAGCTACAAAATATTTAAATACAGAATTGAAAGGAGAAATCAAATTGAATTGATTGAAAATTGAAACTAGTTGGAGTTTTCATTATTTCTAAGTCATTAATAGAACAAGTAAACAAAATAGATAAAATGTAGAAAACTTGATTAATGTTAACCAACACCACCTAACTTACATATAGAACGCACACCACTTACAACAGCAAAACATACATTCGTCTCAAGGGCTTTAATGTTCATCCAGATAGATAATATGATTGGCCATAAAATAAGTCTTAATCAATTTAAAAGAATTTAAATAATTCAGAGTATGTTCTCCAACCCCAATAAGTTAAACTGGGAATGAATAACAGATAGAAATCTGAAAAATCCCTAAATGTGTGGAAATTAAACACCACACTGCTAAATAATACATGGTTCACACTTTAAATCACAAAGCAAATTAGAAAATACAATTAAATAAAAATGAAAATGATACATTAAATGGTGAAAGAAATTTATAGCACTAAATGATTTATTAGAAACAGGTAAACTCTCAAATCAATGCTGTATGTGTCAACCTTAATGAACTAGAAAAATAAGAGCAAATTAAACCCAAGGCATGTAGAAAACAGGAAATAGGCAATGTCACAGTGGATGGACATCAGTGACGTAGAACAGAGGTCAGCCCACTTTTCTGTAAAGGCCCAGGTAATAAATACTTAAGTTTTACAGACCTTGTGGTCTCTGTTACAACCACCAAACCCTGCTGTTATAATGTCAAAACAGCCATAGACAATATGTAAACAAATGGGCATGCTTTTGTTCCAATACAACTTTTAAATAGGCAGCAAGCCGAATTTGTCCTTTGACTCAAAGTATGTTGACTCTTAATATAGAACTTAGAAAAATAATAGGGAAAATCAGTAAAGTCAAGAGCTGGCTCTTTCCAAAGAACAAAAACATTGATAAAATTTTGGACAGACTGATCAAGACAAAAAGGATACACAAGTTACCAATATCAAGATAGAGAAAGAGACCATCGGTATAGATCTTGTAAGCATTAAAAGGGTAATAAAGGGAAAAGTCTACGAATATGTCAATAAATTTGACAATGGATGAAATGGCCCAATTCTCTGAAAAATACAAACTACCAAAACTAACTGAAGAAGTAACAGAATATCTCAACAAATCTCAGTCAAGTAAAGAAGTTGAATTACTAACTAAAAATTTCCCACAAGAAAAGTTCAAACCCAAGTGGATTCAACAGTAAATACTATCAAACATTTAAGGAAGAAATTATATTGATCTTTAAAAAAATCTTTGAGAAAATAAAGGAAGGAAGAACATTACTCAACTCATTTTACGAGTTGCCAGTATTATGCTGTTACTAAAGTCAAGCTCATCAAACGAAACAAAATAAAACAACGAAAAACCCCTACAGCTAATATTTCTTATAATAGTGGATCTAGTTCCTTATCAAAATATTAAGAAATTGAATTCAGTGATCTACACAAAGAATAATGCACCAGAACCAAGTGGCGTTTTATTCTTGGAATACAAAGTTATTTTAGCTTCTCAAAATCACATAATGTCATACATCACATTAATAAAGAAGCAAAATCATAAGATCATCTCAACATATGTTGAAAAATCGTTTGACAGAACTCAATTCATGATCAAATCTCTCAGTGAACCAGCAACAGAGGGATAGTTCTCAATCTGATACGGGCATCTATTAAAAACTAATAACTAATATTCCACTTAATGGTGAAAGACTAAATATTTCAACTTAAGTTCAACAACAACAAAAAAGTAAGATTGTCAGCTCTCAGTGCCTGGTTCCAAAAATTTTCACCCTTTCCATTTCATGGCTCTTCTCCTAGACCTGAAAATTGTATTGTGTTATGGTGATCCATTTTGTTCATCGCCAAAATAAAGATGAGAAACTTCACAGAGCATGTACTACGAATTTTTAAGTTGTACCGGACACTGTATTAATTTCTTTACATATATTACATCAGTAATTCTTAAAGAAACTCTTTTATGTACACACACACACACACACACATATATATATCTCCTCTTTTTTTACATTGATTAAATTGATGCTCCCCCAAATTAAGTAATTTGCTTGAACTCATAGAACTTATGAAAGATAAAGTTAAGATTCAAATGCAGGACTATCCGACTCCATTCCTGGCATTTAGAAAGCAATTTTAGAATTTTGAAATTCCAGAACATTTTAATATTTTTATTTGATGAATGTTCCTTATTAATTAGGATTTATTAAAACCCTTTTCCTTCTCCTAACAAAAAACTTCCCAATTTTAAAAAACGTACTTAATAAATGACCACAAATTCCTTGAAACAATTCCTATTAACTTATAATAAATATTGTTAATTGATATAAGGCATATATTATATAGTTTCTCAAATGAGAAACATATATAAATATATATATATACACACACATATATACACACACAGCACTGTACTATAAATTTAAAAGAATAGCTCTTCAGTAGTCACTAATACCAAATTTATCTTGTTTATTTCCATATTCTGAATTTCTGGGTATTACTAATGGATCCTTTGTTTTGTTTCTGCACCAAATTTATTTTTCTTTAGGGAATATCCTACAGCTCTGATGAAGTTAACATGCTTCTCGGTGGATATACGCTTACTCCTGGTTCTGTATCCCTAAGGGTGCAAATAAAAATAGTCAGGTTTATTGCTTTTCAGATTATAGAGCAATTTAACATTTTATGGATTGGCTTTATGATTCCATCCCATAAATACCACAGGAACTTTGTCCTTTATGTCACTCAGTGGAAAAAAGTATATTTCATTATTCCTACTCCATATACTCCAATTACTGATTTCTACTAATGAAGCAACCCTTCCCCAAACCAGTTTTATTTCACAATAACATTTTTTTAAAAATCAGAACTGTACTTGGTCTGCAATCTTATTTTTCAAAGGAACAACCTGTGATCAAGGGTTTGAAATGACTAATTCCTACAGTTAATATGACTCGCACACTTTTGTCTATTCATCTAAAAGCTGTATGGGTTTTCTTTTTCATATTTTAATATACATAAAAAAGTTTTGTCATGTGTATGGTGTAAGAAGAGATGCAATATTTTAAAAATGAATTCCTAATAATCCTTTGTCATTATTGAAAAGACTGTTCCCCCATCCTCACCCCCATGCCCACGCCCAGTGATCTGCTATGTGACCTCTGCTTGCTATTATATATAGATCTTTTTCAGGGCTCTCCATTCTCTTATATCAGTTTGCTTGATATTTATCTACCTTGGTACCAATAACACAATGTTTTAATTACTACAGTTTGAGTTCTTCCAACATGTGATTTTGCAAAAATTGCTTGGCTATTCTTGGCATTTTACACTTGCAAATAAAATTCAGATCAGCTTATCAAATTTCACAAAAAAATTTGGAATTTTTAGTGGGATTACTTTATATTTATCATGTGTCTATAGGTAGAGATATAAATTTGAAGGAAATTCACATTATATATCATATACACATATACATACGTAAGTAAAATACATGAGAAATTATATAAGATGTGATGGCATTAGCAAAATTACATTATATTAGGATCATTGCTCTGTCCAAGAAGAAAATACTAATTAGTAATAGATTTTGATATATTAAAATTGTACCTTGTGACCTTTGTCAGCAGATCACTCTGAGGATGTTAACTTTTTTGTACTTCCAAGTTTGCCTATGCACCAGAATGGCTTAGTGGGCTCTGAAGGTGAGCCACTTGGTGGCAAAAGAGAAGCCTTGAGAAAAATTGGTACTTTAAGATGAGAGTGTGCCATTTTCCTCATTTGCTGGCAAATTAATAAACCTCCCTTTCCTTCTCCCCAAACCACTTGTCCTTGTTCTTCTGATGAGGCCTCGGGGACAAGTGCTGAACTTTTAGTAACAATATGATTCCAACTATGTGACATTCTGAAAAAGGCAAAACCATGGAGACAGTTAAAAGATTAGTGGTTGCCAGCAGTTATGTTGGGGGGAGGGATGAACAGGTGGAACACAGAGGATTTTTAGGGTAGTGCAAATATTCTGTGTGATACTATAATGGTAGATACACATCATTATACATTTGTCAAAACCCACAAATATACAACACAAAGAGTAAACACTAATGTAAACTATGGACTTTGGGTGACAACGATGTATTATCAACGTTGGCTTAGCAATTGTAACAAAAGCACCACTCTGGTAGGGGATGTAGATAATGGAGGAGCCTGTGCATGTGTGGTGGTAAAAGGTATATGGGAAACCTCTGTACTTTCCTGTCAATTGTGCTGTGAATGTAAACTGCTATGAAAAATAAAGTGTATTTTAAAAGAAAAGAAAAGAGAAGCCTTATAACTGAAATTGACATGCCTGTCATGTAGCCAAATAAAGTACTGCCAGGCTACATCTACCATAGCAACAATCAGAGAAAATGGTGGGTAAAGACAATAGAGATGGGGCAACAGATACATCTAATTAATGTACCGGATAATATAGCTTTATAATTTATGGAACTAAATTAAAATAAATAAAAGAGAAATTTGGTAAATCCAAAATCTCAGTGAGAGATTTAATGTCACTGTATCAATTTAGACAGCACATACAGACAAAAAAATTACTAAGCATATAGGAGATTTGATAAATTGAATTAATACATTTGATTTAATCAACCTATATAAAACACTGCATGCCAAAACTGAAGAAAAAAATAAAGTTCATATGGGTTATATACCAAACCAACTGACTCTATGCCTGGTGATAACACAATTTTAAGAATTTAAAAGGAATGAAATCATACAAATTATCTTCTTTGACTATAATTGTAGTATTCTAGGCAAGAGTAACAAAAGTTAACTGGATAAACCCCATGTGTTCGGAGTTTATGAAGTACATAGATCAATTAAAAAATGGAGATTAGAGTATATTTTACATTAATTTATTATGAAAATAATACATACAAAAATATAAAATTCAAGTAAAGCCATCATTAGTGGAAAATGCGTAGCTTTAATTATGTTAGGAGAGAAAGGCTGAAGACAAATGAACTAAACATCCATCTCAAGAAGATAGAAAAGAACAGTGAAAAGTAGTAAATAATAGCAATAAAAGAAATAAGATAATATTATAAATAAATATAAAAGTAAGCAAATATATGACAGAGAGGTTAAACAAAATGAAAACTTTTGTTTTATTGTGAAGATTAATAAATTTGATGCATCTCTAGTAAGATTGATAAAGAAAGAAAAAGTATAAATAACATCAGTAATGAAAAAAGGCATCACTGCAGATATTAAGAAGATAATGTTACAAAGATATGCCAATAATGTGAAAATTCTCATTTATATAGCTACACATCTATACATGATCAATATTAACTCAAAAAGAAACAGAAAAACTAAATAGTCACAGTATCACTAAAAACATTGAGAAAGTGGTGAAGTATATCTCTTCAATAAAAATTCAGGTCTCAGTTGGCTTCATTAGTAAATTTTACCAATTTTTCAAAGAATAACTATTCCCAGTATTAAACAAATTCTTTCAATAAATAGAGTAAGAGGAAGCATTCCAAAACTCAATTTATGATGCTATCATAACCTGTCACAGAAACTTGAAAATACACAAAAATATATGAAATTTTTATTCATGGACACATATACAAATATTCCTAAACAAAGTGTTAGCAAATCTCCCTCTAGCAGTATATAGAGAGTATAAGTTTATAAGACGAGTTTATACACAGAATGCAAGATTTAATATTGGAAACCCATTAATATCAGCTAGTACATTAACAGATCATAGAGAATATAAATATATGAATATCTCAATGGATATAGAAAAAATACTTGATAGTTTCAACATCCTTTCATAATAAATAATTTAGCATATTTGGGCCTCAAAAAGGCCCTTTAATATAAGTGTACTGCAATAAAATACAGTGCAAACTTCAAACTTAATGCTGAATCACTGAAAGTCATCACAATGGTAGAAGTCCTACAGATCAAAGGTAAAGAGATAACTCAGTAGGAAAAAGAGCTAAAATTTGAACAATCTCTTTATAATAGGAAATCCAAACCATATATATTTATATACATACACACACACACACACACAAAAGTGACCAATTTCATCAATAATCAGGGATTTGAACATTACAATCATAACAATTCTACATGAACAATATAATTTTTGGCAGAAATTATGATTTTAGCACTATCAAGTGGTGGCAAGCACGTGGATTTATGGAAATTCTCACACGCTGCTATTAGAATGGAAATGTGTACATCTGTAAACCAGAACGACATTATCGAGGGATTTAGAATCTACCCGTATTCTATGGTTCAGCAAGTCTGTTTCTGTCAGATACTGTGAAGAAATGTATGCACACTTGGGTCAGGGAAATATGTACAAGAATGTTCATAGCACCATTTCTCTTGATAACTTCAAACTAGAAAGATTTCAAGTGTCCTAAACATTAAAATGCGTAAATGGTGCATGTGGAATATTATAAACAAGTAAAATAATTGAAAAACAGCTCAAACAACAAAGTTGAATCTATCAAACTCAATGTCGGGCTAAAAAAAAAAAAGCAAGCCATGAGAAAAATCCTTGGAGAATGTCTCCATTCATATAATGTTCACACTGAGCAAGGCTAACTGCATAGTTTAGGGATGGATACATAGCTGGTAAAAGTAAGATGAAAGCACAGTATTATCACAAAAGTCGGGATGTGAGTACCTATTGAGGACCAAAAATTATAGGGAGTACAGTTGGGTGAGTCGAATTATCATGTCCGAAGTCAAGATTCTCAGAGGATGCAACACTTTAACTGCGAAAAAAAAACAGTGAAAGAGAAGCCTGGAATGGAAATTAGAAAGTATTGTTTTTGCTGTTTGTTTCTGAAACACAAGCCAAATAAGGCTTACAGAGACTCAAAAATTCACAGGAGTAGAATACCCACGGTGATTACCTGAGAGACAACGTGTGGAACAGCTGTGACAGGTGTCCTCCTCTTCTAAACACCCCTCCTCACTCAGGGAGGATAAAGAGTTACCTTTCCTGGCCAAAACCTAGAACATTGTTGAAGTCGTGAAAGGTGTTTTCCACAGCTTGTTGAGAATTCAATATTTTTCCTTGCAAGAAGTGGTCCAAAGCCTGGAAGAAGTGGTAGTCAGTTGGGGTAAGGTCTGGTGAATATGGTGGATGACAGGGAGTTTCCAAGTCCAGCCTCTGTAGTTTGCACAGTATTGTTTGTGCAATATGTGGTCGAGCATTGTCTTGCAAGAGGATTGGCCTCCTGTATTGACCAATCTCAGCTGCTTGATCACAAGCATCCTCATCATTTCATCCAGGTGGTTGCAGTAGACATCCGCTGTAATCGATTGACCAGGTTTCATGAAGCTGTAGTGGATAATACCAGCGCTGGACCACCAAACACACACCATTAGCTTTTTTGATGAACATTCGTTTTTGGACAGTGTTTCAGCATTTCATCTTTATCCAACCGTTGTGCCGAACACTTGCAATTGTCAAAAATAATCCATTTTTCATCACATGTAACAATATGGTGTAGAAATTGTTCACCTTTATGTCGTGACAGTAAAGAAAGGCAAGCTTCAAGACGATTTCTCTTCTGATGCTCATTTAATTTATACAGAACCCATCTATCCAGCTTCTTTACCTTGCCTATTTGTTAGAAATGGTCCAATATTGTTGGAATAGTAAAGTCAAGGCTTGCTGCTAATTCACGCATAGGTTGAGATAGATTCGCTTCCACTACAGCGTACAGCTCATTATTATCCACCTTGGTCTTAGGTCACCCACGTGGCTCATTTTCAAGATTAAAATCACCAGAATGGAACTTCTCAAACCATTGATGTACTGTGCATTAATTAGCCACATCCTTTTCAGATACTTCATTGATATTTTGAGCTGTCTGCCCTGCATTGGTTCCACGATGGAACTTGTGTTAAAAAATAACACAGATTTTTGACTTATCCATGGTTTTACAAAAATTACTCTAAAAAAATTTGAAAATCACAAGCCAAAATGTGCATTTCAAAGACTGAGGATGTATTTTCACAGTAAACATAAAACAAGAAGTGTCAAAGTGAAATGTCAGAGATATCAACTGTCAAACTTAGTACTTATGGAAATCAGACATTTCATACTTAATAACCTAGTAATATCACATATCATATTTATGCTAGGAGTTATATTTGTACTGCGTATCTATATTTAATATATGTAAATGCCTACTAAATATTTTTATTATTTGTGATTCAATTTAAGCCAAAATATATACAATGTCTGACCTATACATAGTTGTCCTTTGTACATTTTCCCCAAAGGAGATAATTGTTACAGAATTCTGTAGGAAAAATGACCCAAACATTGATTGATGCATGATTTTTTCCTTCTTTGCCACTTTGCATTAATGGAAAATAAAACTTTAAGAAATCTATTTTCCATGGCTATGGAAAGATTATCAGATTGTGTGTAGAGAGGAAGTCTTGCTCTTTTTCTGAAAACCTAATAAAGTTATGCTTAATTATAGGCTGTGGGGAAAATGCTTGCTAATGGAAATGATCTAGAAGACTTTCAAAAGTTAGGGTACTTCATGAAGGGACATGCCAGAGGAGATTGAAGGATGGAATTAATGGAACAGACAGCAGAGAGAGCTCTGGTAAGTAGGATCACTTCATTGCCATGGGCAAAAAGGGACATTTGTAGCATGATCAATGAGCAAATTATGAAAACAGCATTGTTTAGTTGAGTAAATATAGAAAAGCAGTATCTGATGTTTTTACACCATATTACCCAGTTGAAAAACTTTTCTTTCATTTTCCTTACAAGCTTTATTTTCCCAGTGAAGGCAGATTTTGGCTTAATTACTTTCCTTAAAATTAAAAGTGATCAGTGTGAAGTCTAGAATAAACTTGGTGAAGATTGCATTAGTCATTTGCCCTTGCTTAATACAGAATAAAGTGGGATTAATGTAAGCTCTTACCAATCTGTCAGGTCTTTACACTTAGCTTAATGTACCTGAACAGGAATACTCACATGTATCTGTTTGGGCCTCTACAATTAAGGTACTTGCATTTACATGTCTTATTTGCAAGCATTCTTTTTTGTGAGCTTAGTTAGCATAGAGTTCATTGGTTCACTAAGTGTCATCCTAGAGGCTCTCTCATCATCTTAAAATCTTTGGCTACCCATCATTTGGATGAGACGGGGTTGATGCGTGACAGGGGATCAAATGAACAGGAAAATGCTAGCTGGATTTTATTGAAGGAAAAAAGTAAAAAGTGGTCCTACTGTGTATACTGCTGTCTTCCCTGATTCTTCACTTTTGGTTTCCCCATTTAAAAGCACTTTGCATCTTGGCACTATAAATACATACAAGGATTGATATATTCTAACTCATCAAAAGACAGAATGCTGGAAATTGCATTTCCAATTCATTATTTTTGTAACTGTACTTATGTTTGTTAATTGAATTACTATTGTGCACAACAAGGTGTACTGGGAGAAGTGGGGCACATCAGGTTTTGCAGGGAACCATCACATTTACAGGAGTACTCACAGAGATAATTGACAAAACCATGTTTTTGTCCTAATTTTAAAAGTAAAGAGAACAATAAAATTACTGCATATGCTTGAATTTTTTTTTAGGGATGAACAGTTGAGTATACAGGGGTCGACATAATGGGTCAAGAGATAATACTACTCTGAATAGAGGAGTAATACAGGTACTTGGGCAAATGTGCCGGAAACTAAGGCTCAAATGGGGGCTGGACCTTGGATCCAGATCTGAAAGGAGAATTTATTCACACACATGGACAGAGCGTGAGGGGCTGGGCCCATATTCTGTCTGTTGACAAGTAAAATAAGAATTTTTTTTTTTTTTTGGCAATCAGGAGATGTATATTTTGGAAAGAAAAAAATAGAAAAAATTGATTTCGATATAGTCATAATGTCGTAAGTAGGGCTTGAACATAAATTAGAAATAAAGAATATCTGGTTGGGTGCGGTGGCTCATGCCTGTAATCCCTGCACTTTGAGAGGCTGAGGGGGGAAGATTGCTTGAAGCCAGGAGTTCAAGACCAGCCTGGGCAACATAGAAAGGCCTCATCTGTACAAAAAATTTAAAAATTAGCCAGGCTTGGTAGCTAGGACTATACCCGTAGTCCCAGCTACTCGGGAGGTTGAGGCAGGAGGATTGCTTGAGCCTAGGAGTTTGAGGCTGCAGTGAGCTATGATTGGGCCACTGAACTCCAGCCTGGGTGATAGAGGGAGATCCCATCTCAACAACAACAAAAAACAATATCTGAATAACATAGTAAGATTGATTTAATAGATAAATATTGAGTTTTATATTCCATTAACAGAAAATGTCTTATTTTCAAGTAATAATGGAGTATATTTAGAGATTTCTAAATATTGAGTTACTAAGGAAAACACAAAAAATAATTATAATTTATAAGCTATATTATCTGACTGCAGTGCTACAAAAGGGAATAGGGTAAAAATATAGTAAAAAATTATATTGATTACAACAGACTTAGAAAATTATACTCATGTCAAGGAGACTATAACAAACTGAATTAAAGAATATTTAGATGACCTTGAGAATAGACACTATTGATAATTATTAAATGAAGTTCAAGTATGTGCAGAGGCAAATTAATAGTATTAAATCCTTTTTTTAATAAACTAAAATAAATTGGTATAAATGACCTAAAATTTAAACTCAAAAATTAGGAAACATAATTGATTTTAAAAAGATAACTAAAGAAAACAAGAGGAAGAAATTACTATGAATACATGTAGATTTGATGAAATTGGAACCCAGAAAAAAAAATAGTAGAATAGCTAAAATATTAGTTGGTTAACTGAAAACAAAGATCTTTAACTGCAGTGTGGTATCTTCAATTTTAAGATTACCTATTGGCAAAGATTCATCTATTTTATACTTCCTTCAATACTGCAAATCTCTTTCTTTTGTTTTCTCCTAAATTTCTTAGATTTATGTTCTGGATGTTGCTCTTTCTAAATTTGGGGTAAAGTTGGTCAGGGTGGAGAGTGCCACCTTCAGAGGTGTCCCAGCAGAGTTAGGGGAGAGCTTCCCAAATTCTAGCAGCTATTGTCCCCATGTGCATGAATAAACCACAGACATGTGGAGACGTGCAGAGTGCCATATTCCCTTTTGTGAGAGTTATTTATTTCCTAAAGTAAAACTTAGTCATACTATGAGGTGCAATCTACACAAGTATTCATCCATCTGATTCAGTGGAGATTCCACAATTACTCACATGCTAGTTAACTTTGTGGCCTCTGTATTCACCAGTATCCTGTGTTTTAAGATTCTTCCATGACATAATTAGTCGGAAGTTTGAAGAGGCTGCAATTAGAATCACTAACAATCTGTAAACCCACATCTATAGTCTTCAAGTATGGCTATAATCAAAAAGACAATAACAAGTGTTGCCAAGGTCACAAAGATTTACATGTGTGTTTTCTTCTAAGAGTTTTGCAATGTTAGCAAATGTCTGTACATGTGTGGGGTAGGGTGTCCAACTTCATTTTTTGCATGTGAATATACAGCTTTCATATCACTATTTGTTGCAAAAATATATTCTGTCCTCATTAAATTGTTTTGACAAACTTGTTGAGCATCAGGTGCCAACAAATGGGCGGGTTTATTTCTGGACTCTAAATTCTATTCCACATGTCTATCCTTAAAGCAGTACCACACAGTCTTGATTAACGTAACTTAAAACAAATTTTGTAATCATAATTGTATATTCTCCAACCTTGTTCTTTTTTCAAGATTGTTTTTGCTGTTCCAAATCCCTTCCATTTCCATATGAATTTTAAGATCAGCTTGTCAATTTCTGGAAAGAAGCCATCTGAAAATGTGATTGTGATTGTTCTGAATCTTTAGATAAATTTGGTGTGTATTGCCCTTTTAACAACATTACATCTTCCTATCCATGGAAACAGAATGTCTCCATTTACGCAAGTTTTTTTCGATATCTTCCAATGATGTTTTATAGTTTCAATATATAAGTTTTGTACTAAGTTAAATGTGTTCCTAAGTATTTTATTCCAGTTGATATTATTATAAATGGAATTGTTTCTTAATTTCATTTTTGAATTTTTCATTGATAGTGTATAGAAATATAATTGATTTTTGTATATTAACTGTATTCTGCCACCTTGCTGAACTAATTTAATAGTTTTAATGGTTCTTTTAATTTCTTAGAACTTTCTATGTCATCTGCAAATAGAGATTATTTTACTTATTTTCTCATATGGATGCAATTTATTATGTATTTTCTTGCTTAATTTCTCTGTCTAGAACCTTCGATGTCGAATATGACGGTGAGTGTGAGCATCCCTGTCTCATTCCTCATCTTAGAATGATAATATTCACTTTTCACCATTAATTATGTAGTTGTATTTTTTGTCACAGATGTTCCTTATAGGTTTGAAGAAGTTCCCCTTTATTCCTAATTTGTTGAGTGGTTTTGTCATGAAAGGACATTTTCTGCATCTATGAGGACGATTATGTGATGTTATTTGTCCTTTATTCTGTTAATCTATTACCTTGATCAATTTTTGTATGTTGCATTCCTGGGATAAGTCTCTCTTAGTCATGGTGAATAATCCTTCCATATCTTGCCAGATTCCATTTGTTAGTATTTTATTGAGAATTTTTGTGTCTATATTCGTAAGAGATATTCATCTATGGTTTTCTTTTCTCCTGAGTTCTTTGTCTGGTTTTGGTATCAGGATATTAATGACCTCAAAGAATGAATCGTGAAGTATTTTCTCCTCTTCTAGTTTTTGCAAGATATGGTGAGGTATTGGTGTTAATTCTTTATACGTTGTTAGAAGTCACCAATGAAACTATTCAGTCCTGGGCTTTTCTCTGTATAAAGATTATTTTTTTGTTGTTCTAAGTGTATTCAGACTTTCTCTTCCTTCTTGAGTTCGTTTAGGTGGTTTGTATCTTTCTAGAAATTTGTCCTTTTCATCTAGATTATTTAATTTGTCAGCACAAAATTTTTCATAGTGTTCTCTTACAATCTTTTTATTTTTATAAGTTTGGTTGTAATAGCTCCTCTTTTATTCCTGATTTTAGTAATTTAAATCTTTTCTCTTTTTCTTAGTCTAACTAAAGGTTTGCCAATTTTGTTGCTCTTTCAGATAAGCCAACTTTTGCCTTTGCTGATTTTTTCCATTTTTTGTTTCATTTGTTTCAGCTCTAATGTTTATCATTTCCTTCATTCTATTTGCTTTGGTTTTCGTTTGCTTTTTATAGTGTTGTTTTTTGGGCATTCATGTGTGTTTAATTTTACAAATGGTATTGTTTTATATATATTAATATCTTTTGTTTTCTTGATAAACTCACTTTATCTTTTAAGGACCTCTATATGTTGTATAGTTTAATAGTGAATAAATATGCCACGTGTTAGATAACTCCCTTGCTGCAGTTCACCTCCTTATGTATTTCTCTTTATGGATCCTTCAGAGAACTTCTCAGGGCTAAAAAGATTCCCAGAATGGGATGGGTTAGCTGTTATTACTAAGTACTGATTGCTTTCTTCTGTACCAGTTGGCACTCCTACCAGAAGTGCATTTGTATTCCTGTTTCCTCACATTTTGGCTAACAATTGAGTAGTACATTATTTTATATCATGTTATTATTATTTTAAAATTTTTGCCATTGTCAAAGATGTAGAGTCTCATTCTTGTTTTAATTTGCAATTCTCAGAATATTATTAAAGATAAGCATTTATTCTTATGATTATTAGCCTTTGGACTGCCTCATATGGTAGTTTCTGTTTTTATTCTATTTCTTAGTTTCATGTAATTTGTTATCTTTGTTGGTTTTATCAAGAGCCATTGAATATTTTTTATTTTTATTTCATGTTAGTTTCAAGCACTGAGGTATTTTCTCTAAATTTGTCATTCCATACTTAATTGTGTTTATGGTTTTTGTAGTTGAATCAAACACTTAAAATTTGATGTAAATTCATTTCCTCCCTTGTTTAAAAACTGTTCCTTTCCCTCTGGTTATAAAGGTGTTTTTGTCTTTCTTCTATTACCTTTGTAGTTTTGTATCTTTTTTTTAGTATATGGGCTGAGGGAATCTAACTTTATTTTTTTTCTATATTATTATCTAAGTTTTAAAAAACATTAACAATATCTAGCATTATCCCAGTGATTTGTGATGCTATTTCTGTAACATATTTAATGTTTACTGTGCATCTATTTCTGGGCTACCTACTCTGTTCCACTGATTTATGTTATGCAGCTTTGAGTGATGGTGCCACAATTTGGGGGTGGGTGAGGTTATGGGTCTGTTTCTGTATGTGTTGTATCATCTGATGGGACAAGTGCTCCCTCTTTACTTTTACTTTTTCAATTGTCTTAGCCATTTGTGGACCATTATTCTTTCAAAAGAGTTACATTTGGTTTGCAAATTACTCTACAAAACATTAATAAAATTTAGCTTAAAATAATGAATTTATAGATTCTTTAGATGTCATTGCAATGTTTTCAATAAGTCAAGTCATCTATTATTGTGACATATCTTCCTTTTTATTCAAGTCTTTTGTGTGCTTTAGTAGAGCTTTTAATATGTGTGTAAGTTTATATATACATATGCACAAAATTTAATTATATTTTTGATATTTTTCTGCAATTTCCTATTCTCATCACTATATCTGAAAAATGTTTCACTGTTAGTCATTTTTTAAAAGCCAGTGTTTAAAAGAAACAATGATCTGAAATAAAAGCTCCACAGATGATTCTGATATGAATTATGTGTCAGGATGGCAAATAACAGACTTGTATTTTCCCCCAAGATGTAAGATATGTTTTCATGCAAGTTACAGACCACTGGTTGAGAATGGCAACAATCCATGCATGAGCCTTCTTTTTTCGCACTTGTGACTATCATTACTGTATAGAAAATTTTAAAAGATCATTTGAAGTAACTTAATAACATCTCATTTTCACTTATAAGTGTGTCGTGAAATAATTTCTTCTCTACAGTATTGCATTCTTTAGATAGATGATAGCTTTTCATAAAAAAAATTGAGACATTGAATCCACAAGTATTCACAAAGAGTGAAAAGATACCTAAATTAGATTTACATCTTTATAAATATTTAGAATGGTTACGCATTGCAGTGTTAATAATTTGGTGAGTGGTCACTGATAAAATTTAATTTGACAACTCATACGGAGGTAAGTGATGTATGCTTAATTTTCCTTTCAGTTCTGAATGTATCCATCCTTCATTGCCTGCACTTTACAACTTAATTTTACATTTTATACCTGTACTTACACCTGTACCTCACTTACAGCTACACCTGCATTTAGGAAAAACAATGCTCGGGAGACTGCAGATTCTTGAAGAATCTGGAAAGGTGGAAAAAGGAAGATCCAGGGAAAACACATCTCCTATGCCTTGATCCCCGACCTAGATTTCTATTAGTGACCCTTATAAGACGCTTATTGTATGTGACTGAAGAAATTAAAAAATAGGTAGAACCACAGGCTTGGTTAAATTTGATCCTAAGAACTTGAAAGTGGAATAAGAATTGTAGCAAACTTATATTGCCACATTATATTCTTTAGTGTATTTCAAATACAATACACTTATTACTCAGGCTATGTAATTACTCTTGAAAAATTATCTGAATGGGAATTGATTTATGTAAAAATAATGCAAAATATCGTTTTCAGTGAAAATGTTTGAGAAATAGCAATATATGTTGTAGACGGTCTTGAGTCTGTTTTCACTACCTTTTATTTGGAGAAATGTTCTTTTGTAAGCATCACTTAATCTGTGCCTGACCTGTATCTATTTCTTGTCTATGTGGATATATGAGTGTTCTGGTTCAGATGGTGACTCATAAGAAATGAAGAATGAAGAAACCTGAAGTTTGTGGGAAGGATGAGCAGGAATGGCTTTTATATCCTACTGGAGCATTGACGATTAAATGGAAATGAGCTGCATTTAGAGCTATTTTCCTGTATTGTCATGATGATGCATCACATATATTGCCTAAGATGTAATCCCTTGGACTTTGACAAGCATATTAATGTCTGATTTCTTTATTCAATTTGACTTTTAACATTTGTTTAGAATTTTCTATATTCCAGATATTATGCAAAGCATTTTATATGGATTAATTGACTTAATTATGACAACAAACATAAGATAAGGTTATTTTTATTATTCTGCTTTTAAATGTGAGAGAACATTTAAATAAATTTTTTCAAGTGCTCACAGCTGGCTACTGGTGGAAATAAGATTTAAAACCAGGCAGTTAGATTCCAGAAACTGTGCTCACATACACTATGCAGACTTTTTATTCTGACTTGATTGTATTATTGGACCCACAGAACCAGGCCACTCTCCATGGATAATGGTGCTTCCACTAAAAGGAGTATATATGTGGCCAATTAATTTAGAAAGACGCAGATCTTGTTATAAGAAGCAAAGACTGGTGGAATTAAATGAAAATGGTTCAAGAAATAATTTTATTAAGGAAATTAAAAAGGTATAGCTAGCTTTCTTTCCTTCTTTCTTTTTTTCTATTTTTATTTTTTTTTTATTTCAGGGTATTATAGGAGTACAAACACTTTGGTTATATAAATTGCCTATGCACCACCCAAGTCAGAGCTACAAGCATGCCCATCCCCCAGACGGCACTCACCGCATCTGTTAGGTGTGAATTTACCCATCCCAACCTTCCCCCTCCACCTGCCCGGCACCCTATGAATGTTACTTCTCATATGTGCACATTAGTGTTGATCAATTAGTACCAATTTAATGGTAAGTACATGTGGTGCTTGTTTTTCCTTTCTTGTGATGCTTCATTTAGAAGAATGGGTTCCAGCTCCATCCAGGATAATACAAGAGGTAGTTCACCATTTTTTTATGGCTGAGTAGTACTCTATGGTATACATGTGCTACATTTTATTAATCCACTCATGTGTTGATGGGCACTTGGGTTGTTTCCACATCTTTGCAATTGTGAATTTTGCTGCTATAAACATTGGACTGCAGGTGTCTTTTTTATAGAATGACTCTTTTTCCTTTGGGTAGATGTCCAGTAGTGGGATTGCTGAATCAAATGGTAGTTCTACTTTTAGCTTTTTGAGGTATCTCCATATTACTTTCCATAGAAGTTGTACTAGTTTCCAGTCCCACCAGCAGTGTGTGAGTGTTCCTATCTCTCCGCATCCACACCAACATCTGTTGTTTTGGGACTTTTTGATAAAAGCTATCCTCACTGAGTTAAGTGATATCTCATTGTGGTTTTGATTTGCATTTCCCTGATGACTAGAGATGTTGAGCATTTTTTCATATGCTTTTTGGCCATTAGTTTATCTTCTTTTGAAAAGTTTCTGTTCATGTCCATTAAAAGCCCACTTTTTAATGGGGTTGTTTGATTTTTTTCTTGTTGATTTTCCTGAGTTCTATATAGATTCTAGTTATCAGCCCTTTATCGGATGTGAACATTCATCAAATAAGAAAAAATTTATAGAATTCCTGAAAAGACCGATATCAAGTACTGAAATTGAAGCAGCAATAAAAAATTTTCCAAAAAAAAAAAAAAGCTCCAGACCACATGGTTTCACACCCAAATTCTACCAGATCTACAAAGAAGAACTGGTACCCATCCTGAAGAAATTATTCCACCATCGAGAAGGAAGGAAACCCCCCCTACATGTTTTACGAAGCCAACATCACCTTGACACCAAAGCCAGGAAAGGACTCAATAAAAAAAGAAAACTACAGACCAATATCCCTTATGAACATAGATGCAAAAATTCTCAATAATATCCTAGCAAACCAAATCCAGCTGCTCATCTAAAAAATAATCCATTATGACCAAGTGGGCTTCATCCCAAAGATGCAGGGATGGTTCAACATATGCAAATCTATAAATGTAATTCACCATATAAATAGAAGTAAAAACAAATTTACCTGATTTTTTCATTTAAAAAAATATTTGGTTTGTTCATATGAGGATGCAAATACAAAGAAGAAATTTGTTATTTTTCTCTTTGTCTCATTGTGTCTGAGGCTAGACTTCAAGAAGTCTGGGGATGTTTGAGGACACTCATGGGTTGTGGAAATAAAATGCCCTCTACTCAATCAAGACACCCTATAGGCTGGACAGGAAAAGATTTTTAATGGTTCAGGAGCCTATAGACATCAAAAGGAGTCCTGTCTGGTAGCTAATTTTTAGTCAATTACTATGAGAAACCTTATTTTGTTATTCCTGAATCTTAATTAGCACTAGCAAATTTGGCAGCCTGATCTCTACTAAGTTTTGGGCCATGGGACAGCGAGGACTCTGTCCATAACTAGGTCAGAAGATTAAAGGAATCAGAAACCCAGGAGACAATAACATGAAGCCCAGGAATAGCAAGCAATAGTACTGAGATCAATAGCCCGGGGTAGGGAAGAAAATAGGTGTTGGTAGTCATGTAACATGGAATTTGCAAACAGATACTTGATATCATTAAAATGTACATATGTGTGTGTATATGCCCTGATATGGGGACTCAGTGAGAGATAACACAGAGAAGGGCAAAACACAAAAGAATTAGGGAATGGAAAGTTTTCAGGTCTATTATAAAGGTAAAATCATTAACATTTACATGTTTTGGAAACCTGAATACATGCAGTCACACTTCTTGGGGAGACAGTAATTTAGGCAACTTTTTAGGGTTTTGTCAAAGGCAACACACCTGGTCAGATAGTAATAGGCTTTGAAGTATTTTTGGGTTATTTTTACCAACGTACATTACTTAACATTTTTCACAACAGTGCTTGGTTTCATTTTCTAGGTGTGTAAAATCACTAGTTAAATACGAGATATATCATATTAAAGATGTACATATAATTTTATGTGTTATGTTACATTTTAGTTATATAAAAAGCCACACATTTTGACAACAAAATAAAGCCTATATGAATAGTTTTTTCCCTAGACCATCCTTAGTATGCTGAGAGCTTTTTAGAGGTGCAGCAAAATTGTCCATCATTTGTAGCACACCATCTTTTAATGTTATAAGAATAACAATAAAGGAAGAAGAATGTGTGCTTTATCCCAATAGAGCCACATTTATAAAGACTCGAAATTATATTTTATTCATGTAGGTTGCATTGAAATCAGTGAGGTATTATTCATGATTGCTAAAAATTGTAAACTAACCTAATGCCAAGCAAAGGCAGTGGTTAAGTAAACTACGGGCAACGACCTCATGGGACATTATGCATCAATAAATAGTGAATATTTTAAAGACTCTACAAGAAAACTGAAATGAAGATATAAAACATTGTTTTTTGAGGGGGTTATAGGAATGTTTGCTTTTTAAATTTTATTATTAATGTTCTATATTATTTCTTTAATTAATAGTTATTCAAAAATTAAGAAACAGGAAATGAAACTGGATTGGTTTAAAAATTATTTGTGAATAGGAAACATGTCCATTAAGTCTGTGAATGGACATAATGAACCAGAATATGTTAATTTCAAGTTGAATATGAATTGACCTGGCCTGAGTCAATACCAGGCCTACTTTTATGTATTGTGTCTACTGTATTAGTGAAGCAATAGTAGCTATTTAGAGAAATAGAACAGAAGCATTTCAAGGCAAAATGAATAATTAAATAGTTACTATAATAGAAAGTAATTTAAGCCATCTGTTTCAAAAATTTTCCTCATTGAAAATTAAGGAAACTTAACACTTTAATAAAATAAGTTTTTTAAATATACTGATTCCATGAATGTTGCCTTGATGTCAAATCTTACCTCTAAATATTCAATTGTTTGCATTAGAAAACTCTGAAGAATGGACAAATATATCCTTTTTTCCTCTAATTTTTAGAAATAATTTCACACAGAAAAATTTCAAAAATAGTACACAGACCCTTCCATTATTAACATTTGCTCCATTTTTTTCACTTTGCTCATGCTCTCTCTCTTTATATGTATGTCTAACAACTTTTCAGAATATTGATACTATATATTATTAATTATAACATATTAACATATAGCTATATATAATATACTAATAATATAATTCAATTATATAATATATTATGTATCTTCTCACTATATGTAATGTGTTTTCCCAAAAATGAGATTATTTTTAATTACATGCCATAATTAATTACATTAATATTAATATGTCAATTACTAATATATTAATAACATAAATATATTTCACATGAAATTTATAAAGTAGTTTAATAATATACTTGAATTATATAATAATATATATTTTCTGTGTGTGTATATATATAAATATGTATATACATATGTACAGTTGGCCCTCTGTATCCTAGAATTCAACTACTCAAAGATCAAAAATATTCAGGAAAAAAAAAATGGCTGATTGTGTCTGTACTGAACATGTAAAGATTTTTTCTCTTGTCATTATTTTCTAAACAATACAGTGTAACAACTATTTACATAGCATTTGCATTGTACTAGGTATTATAAAATATGTAGAAATGATCTAAAGTATATGGGAGGATGTGCCTAGGTTGTATACAAATACCACACCATTTTAGAGAAGGAACTTGAGCACCTGTAAGTTTTGGTATCCTTGGGGGGAGCCCTGGAACTAATCTCCCACTGATGCTGAGGGATGACTGTACATATATATGTATGTATGTGTGTATGTATACATATTTGTGTGTGTGTGTGTGTATCTGTGTGTGTGTTTCAGAGTACTATGTCCAGAGAAGGGGGAGGGGGAGGGAGAGAGAGAGAGAAGAAAAGGTTGCAGTTAATATGCCCTAAAAACTTTGATTTCTATTTTTTAAGACCAAGAACACACTGTTACCATATGGAGTACAATCCTAGCATGCTTACCATGTAGGGGACACTTTGACAATAATGAGGGAAAATGAATTAATTATTGGAAATATTTGGCATAAGGCATTTTATTAATAAGATGAAAAGTGTGATAGTATTGAAGAGCAACAAGGTAAAGAAGTATATATTATACAATTGCTTTTAAAAAAGATGCAGTATGAGTCTATGGCTGTGATATACCAGCTATATAAAACAGATTAACACTTCTTCAGAAGTAAAATGGAAAACTGGATTTAAAAAAATAAATAAATACATTTGATGATATCTTTAGTGTAGCTAGGGTTTGAGAGGCCAAGATGCTAAAGAAAAGGAAAGCTCTCTGGTCAGCCAAACAGCTATGATTTCTCTTCTCCTTAAAACATCCTCACAAACAACACTCACATAAGTGCGAGCTCCTCAGCATAGCTAATGGCAGTCTCTTGGTGTTGTGGATACAGAAATTGTGAATATAGGGGTCTCCAAGGTGGAGGCTTTCATTTGGAATCCCTGGAAGATCACACTGTCAAACTAAGGGTGAACCAGAAAGAAATTAGGACTTACAAAATCAAAACCCAGTCTGGTTAGAGAAAAATAATCTGTACTTGAATTGCCTGCCAAAATGTACAGGAAATTGCTGGAAGAAGGTATTATCTATAATCTATAATATTTTAATACAAAATGTTTAGGAATCAATAAATTTACCTAGAAAACTAAGTAACAAGAGTAAGATAAGACAGACAATAGAAACAGATTCACAGGGGTTTTATTTGTTATTAGACACATATTTTCAAAAACAATTGATAAATATGTTCAGGAGAACAAATAATAGGATGGAGAACTTACAGAACTGAAAACTATAAGAACTAAAATTTTTAATGCAATTTCTAAGCTTAACAGCAGATTGCATATAGCTAAAGAGATTAGTATTCTGGAAAGCAAGGTATTAGAATATATTCAAAGTAAAACAAGTGACATGGAGTAGTGGCTTAAGCCTGTAAACCCAGTGACTTGGAGGCTGAGGTGGGAGGACTGCTTAAAGCCAGGAGTTTGAGACCAGCTTGGGCAGCATAGCTACATCAAAACAAAACAAAACAAAACAAAAAATAAAACAAAACCAAAAAACTCAAAAAGTTAAACATGGAGGAAAAATAGAATGGAAAAAATATAATGTTGACTATAACATCTTAGATGGAGCATATTGAAAAGTTTTATCTGTAATTGAATTCACACAAGGTAAAATGAGAGAGAATGTTTGGGGAGATTACGGCCAAGAATTTTTAAAATCTGATAAAAGATATACAGTCATAATTTCAATTAACTAAAACCAAAAACGGCAGGGTAAAGACAAAGGAAATTATACTAAGGCACATCATAGTTGAATTGCCGAAAATAAAAACTATTGAAAAATCTTAGCGGTATCCAAAGGAAAATGACAGATTGCTTCCGCACATCAACAAAGGACATATCGCCAATTGTGCAACAAAAAGAGTTTAAATCAAAAGGAAGTATAATGAAATATATAAAGTGCTAAAAGAAAATAACTGTCAGCCTTTAATTTAAACCCAGATAATATATTCTTTAAATTTAATGTGAAAGAAAAGCATTTCTAAATAAATAAAAGCTGATGAAATTTATCATCAGTAGAACTACATTAAAGGAGATATTAAAAATACTTTTGAGGTAGAAAAAATAGGATCCCAAATAGAATAAAAGAAAATAAAAACAATGGAAAGGGTAAATATGTGGGTAAAGCTAAACTGAGTGTTTACTGTTAAAAATAATAGTCCTGATTTTTTGTGGAGTTTGAAATACAAGTAAAATAAAAATACATTACAATGGACTTCTGTTTTCAGCCATGATTGAGTAGACTGGAGGAAATTAATTAACGCACCCACTGAAGACAGCTAGAAAAGCTGCATAAAATAGATTTTGTTTGTTTATTTTTAATAATCTGTTTGGAGACATCAGCTTTGAGCTGGCCAGGCAGCCAGGATTTGAGAGGCTCATTAAGATAAACCAACTTCCTTTATGCCACTGAAAATCCCTCAAGGCATTTTCCAAGTCTTGGTATGGGCACAGGGTAAGGAGCTAAGTGTAGGGCAGAGCTAAGAGACAGAGAAGTCAATAGAGCTTTAGGCAATCTTGTGGAGTTTTGAGAAAAAATTTGCATTTTGGTGCTGTCAGAAGAATCAGGATTTATCAGACCAAGATCTGAAAGAGAAGGCACTTGCAGGGAAGTGAGCCCAATACCTAACATAGGTCTTCTCTCCAGTCATTTGCAACTGGGGTGGAAAGGGCAAGAGACTGAACAGCCAAACATAAACTAGCTGAAAAAAGAGAATAATTATTGGTAATCTCACAGCGCAAAGGAGTCAAATATTTGAGCTCAGGATTCATTAAAAAAGAAGGGTCCCTAAGAAACACTCCAGGTTACCTAACTGATGTCCTAAAACGTCCTATAGTAGGAGTAGGGGAACACAGAGTCTATAAGCACGTATTTGCAAAGGCTGCAAAGCAGCCTGGAATGAACTAAATGCCTGACTGGACTGTGATAATCCACAGCTCTACTGCCATCTAGAGAGGAGAGGCTTAAGTTTTTCTGCAGGAAGATAACATCCATGCGTCCTACACAATGATTGCCATTCAGTAAAAACACCAACATAAAAATTGTGGTTTAATGATTACCCCGATTGTATTTCTACTTGAATCTATCTGTGGTTCTTACAATGTGACTTTGCTGTTGCATCAGGAGGTTGAGTATATCTTCCCGCCCATTTTTTCTAGGTAGACTTTGAAATTAGCTGTGATTGATAAAAATATGTTGAAAGTGATGATGTATTAGTTGTGAGTTTAGGGTTCAAGAGGATTTGTGCATCTCTCTCCCTCTCTCTCTCTCTCTTTCTGGTCCCCATCCCCACTACATGAATAGCCTGGGCTAATGTGCTGGAGAAGAAGAGACCACGTAGGAGAGAGCCCATTTGTCCCAGCTAAGACCTTCTTAGATCAGTTTAAAGTTTATCCCAAACATGTAAAAGGGTCAGATCATGATTGGTGGGCACTCCAACCTTACACCCGGCTAACTGCGGAAACATAATGGGGCCCAAATGAAATGAGAACCATAAGGGAGTTGATTGGTATATTCATAAGTAACAGTAGACACTTGGTTTTAGAGTTGCTTATAACGCCGCAATAGCTAACTGTAAGACATGTTAATAGAAAGCAAGAGAAAAACCAGACAATAGAAACATACCTTTAGGTGATCCAGTTATTGGGGATATTAGCTATGGGCTTTCAAATATCTGTGATTAATATATTCACTGACATTCAGACTAAGAGCTGAGCCATCAGCAGAAAGAAAAGGAAAACAGAATGCAATAGAAAAACAACTTTAAAATACCAAGAGAATATAAGTTGCTATCTAGAATTCTTCAGCCAATGAAAATAACCTCCAAAATTAAAGTTGAAATAAAACGTCTCTAAATGTCTCCTAAACATTCCTTAAAAAGGAATCAAAAAAAGAGAGATTATTACCTGTAGAACTGCACTACATTTTTAATGGCACAATACTTCAGTGACGAGTCTAATCACTAGTTAAGTGACCAGTAACTAGTCATTTTAAAAATGACCCTAGATTACCCTGTACCCCCAAATGCAGAGAGAAATGAAGAAACAGAAAGTATAACAAATGAACATAAGTAAATATTGACCACACACAAATTAAAAATAATATTTTTGGTGACTAAAATTAATATAAAAATACAGGTCAGCAATTATATAGGAAACGGACAGGTAGAGTTAAAGAAATCTAAAATTCAATAAATTCCTGGAAATAGATAAAATTGATAACTACTAATATCATGAAGAAAAGTGGGACAACCATATAGATTTGATACACACAAATAGCTAACAAGAGACTGTTTTGAACAACTTTATGGTAATAAATATAAAAATTTAGATGAAATGGAAAAATTTATCTTAAAAGAATTCATCAAAATTGACCCAAGATGAAATAGAAAATAAGTATTATTATATTTTTATTACTGCAGTCAAATCTATAAATGAATCTTGTCTACCAAAAACTTGAGCCTGATATGGTTTCACTGATAAAGATGTAAATAGTCATTTTCATTTCTTTTTGAATTGTCACTTTTGAAATTTATTCCTTTTGACAATGCTGCAAGGTAAATTAATCCATTTCACAAATTATAAAACTGAAATTTAAAGAGTGTGTCAATTAGATTAGATTTGGCTTTAACTAACCAAAAACAAAAAGTTGCTTAAGCAAACCAAAAATTTTTTTTTCTTTCATGTGAATATGAATCTCAGTTCTTTCATTAATAATGTGGTAATGACGATATTGTTTCTGAAAGACATTTTTTTGTCAGATAATTTATTGGGGATCTATAATTCTAGCTGGGAAGAAAGATCAAATTAGATTTGTATTCTATAACTTTGCAAATACCTATTTTTGTGGTGTATCATATATATTCAAAGTTTTGGAGATTATTGGGTTTACTGTTTGTTTTGTTAAGTTAAAATTTCCCGTGAATCATTGGAAATCAGTTGTTTTCTGTATTTTTTATGGACGTGAGGAACTAAGCTTACAGATTTTGTATCTGGGACAGATAATATTAGTATACTTTGTCTCAATGAAAATTTCTTTAGGATGTCTATTTACTCTGCAGTGGAGGCATGAAAGCATTTATCTATTCATTAATTTTACTCAGTCACTCAACAAGTATTTTGTGATCACCTACTCTGTGATGTCAATAGATATAAAGTAAACGCCTGATTGCTGCCGTCATGAAGTTTGCCACACAGAGAAAGGGATAGTCATTAATGAAAAACTTGTAAAGTAAATCCCTATATCCCACCTTTGCTAAGTCCATTTAAGGAATGTTTCTCAAACGTGGAACAGTGCTACTGGGAGGGAAGAGGCTGATACAGCCCAGGGATCAGGACAGTGCTCACTGAAATACATCTTTGACTTGAGATCCAAAGGAGCTTACTCACCAGGCCGGGAGGGGAGGTTGTGGAGCAAAGAAGAAATTGTAGGCAGAGGGAAGAGCAGGATCTGCATCAGAGGGACCATAAGCAGTCGGATGACTGTGGGCCCACCAACGTAAACAGAAGATCAGTAGGTATGGTATGGGCTGTGGGATACTAGAGGGTGTGCAAAGGACCAGTAGCAGTGAAGCCAAGTGATGCGAGTCTTTTCAAGGTCTATACACTGTGAGGAAGCTTTTGTGATGATAATTTAGATGCAATGCCTTAGGGTTTAAAAGGAATGGGGTGGGGAGTTGTTCTTTCCTTCTTTCTCTGCTTTTTTATCATTTGATTTTGTTTATTTCATTTTTTATATTAAGGTACAATTTACAAAACTGAAAAATTTTGCATATTCCATGATGGCATATAAGTGGAATAATATAACATGTAGTGCTTTGAGTCTGTCTTCTTTTACTTAGCATGATGCATTTGGGATTCAGTCATATAGTTGCATGTGTCAGTAGTTCATTCCCTTTTACTGCTGAGTTTATAAATACTACCTTTATCCATTCTCCAGTTGAGGGACATTTCTTTAATGGGTATGGAGTAGTAGATTTGCAAGGTGAAAAAGTTCTGGATATCTGTTTCACAACAATGTGAATATACTTTACACTACTGCACTGTATACTTAAAAATGGCTCAGATGGCAAATTTTATGTTATGTATTTTTTTTATCACAATAAAAGAATGACTGCAAAAAAGGAAAGGAATTTTGTGTCACTGGTGACTCCATTAATTCTAGTGAGGAAAGTAGGTCATGTAAAATCATTTTGCCCTATAATCTCTCAAAAAGTAATATACATAAAGTTTAAAGATGATTTAATAATTTGTATCATGTGGTATTTTGCCATAAACCAGAAAATCCAGAAAATTAGGATAAGATTATAACATTTTCTTTGTGTATATACATATATTGACTATTTCCTCTTTAGAAATAGTACCTTTGTGTTTAAAAAAAATTTGCAAGTTTCAAAGTATGTTACATTATTTGGTTTGTTGTTAGCTATAATTACTCCTTTCCTAAGGCAAACTCCAGCCTTTCCTAATCACACCAACACATAGGTTACTCCTAGAGGGGAATTTTTCTTATTGATCAGAAGTTTTTAAAAATAGAATGGTATTTTTTCTTCCTTAGTCACATATATTTATTGATTATACATGTGTTCCTGTTTTGTTTCATGTGCATATATTTTTTCAGATAGTTTTAAAACTTTTTTATGTTTTATATAATTTTATATAACACATTTAATTATCTATATCTTTAGGGAAAAAAATCGGTGAATTTCTCTTCATGAAAAATAATAGAATTAGTATATTTCTATATTTTTCCATGACTCTTTCCCAGCCACTAACCAAATTTATTAATTTGTATTATATTTTAGCATATTCTTGCTCTTATTATTCAAATATTTAAATACTCTTGAAAGCATATATTACTTTATTGTGTTTTCATCATATTCATAATATTTTTGGATCACTGTAAAAAATAAATTAGTGTGTTTAAATTGTGATACCTTCTTTTCTTCTCTCTTGCTAACTCTTGTCATTCATGCAGTTTCTACACACATGAAATATATTCTAGGATTATATTCCCTATATGAAATAAAAATCCAATCCCTTCCTACAAATGAATTCTCCATTCTTGCCTTTTGTAGGACATAGAAATCCCTTACAATATTTTCTTCAGGATGAGTTCATGGAACCAATATCCTGTGCATTCATAGATGTAAATAATTACTAGCTTAGCATTTAGATTTGATTAGTTGTTTCATTGTGAAATTCTTGGTTAGCTATTTCAACATTCGTAGCCAAAATCCAATGTTTTTTAGTGTTGGATATGACTGAGGAAAATATTATACTAAAACAAGCTTGACTTTTTTTGGTGACTTGAGGATTGTTTTCTTTTTCTTTTGATTTCCCAAAATTTTATTACAATATAGCTTTGTTATCCATTCAGTTTGATTAACAAATTAATTTTTGACACAAAAAATTGTTTACATTTAAGGTGTGTAACATGTTTTGATATTCATATACATTTTGAAGTGATCACAATTAACGTATCTGTCACCTCATATAGTTACTATTTGTTTTTATTTTTGTCGTTAAAATAATCAGTTTAAATCTCTATTTTTACTCTCTGAGTACTTTAAGAGACTTTATAGTATATAAAACTTTAAATATAAACAGAAAATGAGACATAAGAAAACTAATTCCATATACCCATCACTCAGTTTCAAAAATTATCAACTCATAACAATTTTATTTCCTATATAACCCAACTCACTTTTTTGCACAACTCAGACTTTTCTGAAGGAAATATTAGACATCATAATACAAATATTTCAGTGTGTATCTCTAAAAAACACATGTTGGCTGGCTCATCTAGAGCAATTTTTATGGTACAAAGCTAAGACTCAATCTCTGGCAATGTAAATTTAAATTTTGCAATTTTTTGCTCTACTACATTTATCCAAATTTAAAAGTTTAATGTTTGAATATTTAAATGAAATACTGCTAGTAATAACAAATGAAAATTATTGTGAATGTCAAAATTTGTATATGTAATTATATCAATTGGATATTTTCATAAAATTTTAATAGTTTTTTCAGAATCACTTGTTTTTATAAAGATTTGAGATTTAATTACATATTATAAAATTCACCCTTTAAAAAACATACAAACCTTGGCTTTTAGTATATTCACAGAGTTGTACAGCCCTCATCACTACCTAATTTTAGAACATTATAATCACTCCCAAAGAAACCCCATGCCCATTAGCAGTCTCTCCTGTTTCTTTCCAAATCTCCCATCCTTAAGCTCCACTAATCTTCTTTTTGTCTCTATAGATTTTCCTATTCTGGACATTCCCGATATATTAAATGATATAATATTTAGTCTTTTGTGACTGGCTTTTTCACTTACCATGTTTTCAAGGTTCATCCATGTTGTAACCTCTATCAGTACTTCAAACTTTTTATTGCTGAATAATATTCTTCTGTATGCATATACCACATTTATTTTGTCTGTTCATTAATTGACACTCATTTGTGTTGTTTCCACATTTTAGCTATTACGAACAATGTTGCTACAAATATATATGTCAGTTTCAGTAGTTTGTGTCTTTCTAGGGTATTTTCTGTTTTATCCAGGTTATCAAATTGGTTGAAATACAGTTTTTTATAGTATTCTCTTGGAATCTTTTTAATCTGTAATATTAGTGGTTATTCCCGATTTTAGTAAGTTGAATTTTCTCTCTCTAGCTCTCTCTCTTTCTCTCTCTCTCTCTGTCAGCTGAAGGTTTAACAATTTTGTTGATCTTTTCAAAGAACTAACTTTGGTTTCTTTGACTTTCTTTATTGTTTTTCTACACTCCATTTCATTTATTTACCCTATAATCTTTATTATTTCCTTCCTTCTTCTTGCCTTGGGTGTAGTTTTTATTATTTTTAGTTTATTAAGTTAGAAAGTTGTTAATTTTAGAACTTTGTTCTTTATAAAAATATTGGCATTTATTGCTACAAAATTTCTCTCTGAGCATGTCTTTAGATTCATGCTGTAAGTTTTCGTGTGTCATGGGTTTTTTAAATTCATCTCAAAAATTTTTCTAATTTCCCTTACAATTTCTTCTTTAACTCATTGGTTATTTAAGACTGCTGTTTAATTTTCACATATAGATGCTCCTCTACTTACCATGGGGGAGGGTTACCTCTTAATAAACTCACCTTAAATTGAAGATATCATAAGTTGAAAATGCACTTAATGCCCCAGTAAAATCATCATGAAATCAAAAAATTATAAGTTGAACCATCATTAAGTTGCAAGCCATCTGTATTTGAATTGCCCAATATTCCTTCTGCTTTTAATTTCTAGTTTAATTCCATTGTCATCAGAGAATATATTTACAAAATATGTGTATCCTGGATAATGTTCTATGTGCAGCTAAGAAGAATGTATATGTCTGCTTCTGTTGAGTAAAGTGTTCTGTGTATGTCTATTAGGTCTAGTTGTTTTATACTGTTCAAGTCCTTTTTTTTATTTGTTAATCCTCTGCTTAGTTTGTTCTGTAGGATCAGCATCTTTTGAAGTCTTACTGAAAATTTACAGTAAACAAAAAGTGATTTTAAAAAATCCACACAATATTTATACACAAAAATTAGACCTTAAGAACAGAGAAATAGTCATAAATCCAAAATAAATATAAAGTTACGTGAACTATACATAAAAAGAAAGCAATTCTAGGTGAAAATATTACCATGCCCATTTTATTTCCAGAGAATGTCAAAGTTATAAAAGTATGCTGTTCCATCTGTAGCTGATAATCAAGAAATGTCAGATTACCTTTGTGTTTTGCTTTCTGACCTTCTCAGCAATTGTTTGAGAATATCAATACAGAATTTCTTTACCTTTCCTTATAGTAACATGCATTACTGATAGTAGTCTTCAAAGTATAACAACAGCTCCAAATTAGAATTTAGAAAACTTAGGTAGGGATTACATGTATTAAATATTGTTTTCAGCAGCATTCTTAAGCTACCTCAAACTAGGTTTACTGTCAACTACATTATTATTAGTTATCTTCCATTATAACTTCATGATATTGATTTCTTAATCAAGATTTTCTAAGTAATCAGAAAATAATAAGCAAGCCAAAGGTAGTGTGTTTCTGTGCATATGTGTGTGTGTGTATAAGTTTTGAGGAAAAATGAACAAAACAAAAATTGACATCTTTTGGGGCACACAATCTTTTAGGGTCATTAAGTGAATGTCTGGTATTTCATAAAGTACTGAATCTTGATTTAATTTTGTCAGGAACATCTTCTCAAGTTGAAGGGTTTTGACAAGATAAATGTCACCAAAAAGATTTTTTCCTAAAACTTTATAGGTTTTATCTCAGATTTAGGTGACAAGTAAACTATTCACATATTTTCTGCCTTAAAATGGTAATTTTTATTGGATCTTCCACATCTACAAAATTACAATTATGGACATTAAATCATACTATAGACAATAAGGACTCCATCCTTAGTTCATGTCAAACATACTCAGGAATTCCATGTGGTGCTCATATGATATATAATCATTATTTTTATTTGCTGTCAAGACAAAGCTCATTAACAACAAAACTAGAGAATTGTGGCAGTATTTGTTTATCTAAGTAGATAATCATTACTTATTACCACACACACAAGGACAACAGTGAGAGATGAAAATAGGACAAGATCAAGAAGCTATTGTCTTGCCATCCCAAACATTTATGTGAACTCTCTCTGATGGGAAACGCAGGTCCAATGAAGAGATTTAATTAAATATATTTTATTAAAAAAGTTTATTAAGCCTGAAGTATGGATTAACAAACAGATTGATGAAGGAAGGCTAGAGCAAAAGAGATCAGTTAGAAGAATGGTGTGGTAATACAAAACTATTTTTAAAAAGAAATCATTTTCTCCATTCAAATTTCGGCAATGAATGAGCTGGAAGGCACGAGAGTTTGGGGGGTTGATTTCTGCATGGGGGGCTGGGCGTGAAGTAACTGTGATCTCTGACACATTTTCCGGTTCTTTATCTGGTAATGTTCTTTTATTTATTTATTTAATTTATTTTTTAAATTTCAGAATATCATGGGGGTACAACACTTTGGCCATACACATTGCCCCTGTTCTGCCCGTGTCAGAGCCACAATCGTGGTCATCTCCCAAACTGTGCTCCCCACATCCATTCAGTGAGAGTTTTTCCCATCCCTTCCACCCCCCTCCCGCCCGCCCGCCCTCAGATGAATGTTATTGCCCTGTGTGATGTAAGTGTTCATCAGTTAGTACCAGTTTGATGGTGAGTACCAGTGATGCTTGTTTTTCCAATCCTGTGACACTTCGCTTCGAAGAATGGGTTCTAGCTCCAACCAGGATAATACCAGATGTGTTAATTCACTGCTGTTCCTTATTGCTGAGTAGTACTCCATGGTATACATATACCACATTTTATTGATCCACTCGTGTATTGATGGGCACCTGGGTTGTTTCCACAACTTTGCAATTGTGAATTGTGCTGCTATGAACATTCGAGAGTAGATGTCTTTATTATAAAATGCCTTTTTTTCTTTTGGATAAATACCCAGTAGTGGGATTGCTGGGTCAAATGGTAATTCTACTTTTAATTCTTTGAGGTATCTCCATATTCTTTTCCAAAGAGGTTGTACTAATTTGCAGTCCCACCAGCAGTGTATGAGTGTTCCTATCTGTCCACATTCCCGCCAACATTTGTTATTTGGGGATTTTTTGATATGGGCCAATCAATCAATTTTTTAAAAATGGGCAAAGGACATGAACAGAAACTTTTCCAAAGAAGACAGAATAATGGCTAGCAAACATATAAAAAAGGTAATGTTCTTTCTTAACCCACTTCCTCCTTCTCCATGAAAGCTGACATTTTTTCTATTTTTTTCCATTGCTATATCCCCATATCTACAATAATCCTCTTTTCACACATGAAGTAACAAAGTTTGGGACTTTAGACTACATAACCAAATCTTTTTTGTATGTGTCATTTATTCTGTAATTTGTTTTAAAATTGATCTTACAATAAATTCTGATGCTTCTTCATAAATAGATTGCCCAAGTCATAATTTGGGTATTCCTTCATCCCTTTTCCTTAATAAAATTATAGTAGCAGAATTTCACTTTATTTTCTAACATATGGCACAATGAACAGATAATCATCCTTGAGTGTGTGTGTGCGTGTGTGTGTATCTCCTCAAGGAAGACTGTGGGGGCAGGGGCTATGGCCCCTGGTACCAGTTATGTAGAAGCACATACTTCCTGAGTTTGAATACAACTTCATATCTCACTAACTCTCTGACTTGGAGCAAGTTATTTAATTTTTCCAAGCAGCAGTCCTCTCATCTAAAAGTGATGCAGTAATTATAGCCCCATAATTTTGTCATGAAGGTTAAATTTGTTAATTAACTAACTACAGTACACTAGCTAAATTAAATCAGTTAATATTTGTAATATACTTACAAAGTTCCTGGAAATTAGTAATTGCCATTTAAGTGATTTTTAAGTTAAAGTTGAAAGAGTTCCTGGATTTCTTTTTCTAGTATCCTAGTGGATCAGAGAAGCATCTGTTGAAAAGTCTCAACAGCTGAGAAAAAGGAAAAAGAACGAACTTTAACTGTAAGATTTTGGCAAGAAATTAATAAACTCCAGGGGCTAAAACTAAATGAAAGCAAAAATTCTGAGGCCAAATCAAGAACTCATGGTGGTTTTCACCAAGCCCTGATGACCCTAAACTTTATTCATGAAGAAAAATCCCAGAGAAACACTCAAGATGGGAAGTTTAAAAGAAGACCACTACTAACATAAATGGTAATGAATGAAATACTCTCATTAAAAAACAGAATATGAGGCAAAGTGAAAACCCATAAGGAAGTTATGACTTATTTATGAGAAATATTTAAAACACAAAGGCAAGAAAGGTTAAAAGTACAATGATAAAAACTATGCTAAGGCAAAGCTAACAAAAATATTAGCATGAGTAGAATTTCTCTACCAGTAGAATTGGCAAATTCATAATCAGAGTGGATAAATTTATTCGTGTACTTATTTATTTGTTTATTTTCTTATCTGTATAACACCACTGCAATGTAAACTTGGTAGGGCTGGGATTTTGTGTTTTATATCTTGCGTATATCCAGGATATAGAACAGTGCCAGGTATAAGATAAGTATTCAAGACATATTTGTTGCATTGATCAAATAATTAAAAAACAATAGCAAGTAAAAATCTCCTGAGAAAGAAAGCAACCATCCTAAATGATTTAATTGACAAGTTGTAAGATCTATCAAGGAGGAACAAAATTTAAATTTGATTTAAAAGACTAAATTAAAAAATGGAAAAAGAATATACAAATATTCTATATTGTATATGAATATTATACTATTGAAAAGAATACTTTCTAACTTACACAATTTTATGAATTGAAGGGTATTTCTTAAATCACCAATCAAAACAAGAACATAATATAAAAGAAACAAGTCATGCCCAAAAGTAAATAATATATTACTATCTTAAGAGAAAGAGAGTATGCAGGAGGGGGAGGCTGACTAGAGACATCAATAGCCAGATTATCTCAGAAAGAAGAAAAAGTTTTAGATGAAAAACACAGCGCAGGTGTACCGCTGACGGAAGAGTGCCAGAACCTACAGGATATTCCATGAGAAGCAGCTGTGGAACAGAATAGGGGCAAGATTTCGGCAGAGATTGACCTCTAAGAAATTTGGAGTCCCACGGAAAGGGTAGGTGAGGGTGTTTGTTTTTCCTCCCCTCACGTCTCTGGCAGACTGCTAGCTCCTGAACTGTTGGAGAGCTTCTCTACCCTCTTCATACTGATGTTGCTTGAGAACAAAGCACCAGACTGCCAGCCCCCTTGGGGTCACTCCTTCCCACCACCCACCTGAGCCTAGGTGGTGGGAACCATACTGCTTTTCCATATGTTTGCCTTTGTCCTGCCTGGGGAGTTTTAGCTATTCAGTTTTCTTGTGACTGGACCCTACACAAACATTCCCCAACACCTGCCCAGACAGCAGTGGCCACAGGGGGCCAGTGGCTCCCAAGGGAACTGTGTGATCTCAGAGCTTAGACATTCAAGCAGGCTTTCTTCAGGTGAGAGGAGAGTGCAGCATGCCAGGGGGCCCCTGAAGACATAGGGAAACAGAGTGACAGCTCTACTCTATTGAGACTCTTCTTCTCCTCCTCCCTTCCCACATCCACAACTGCTAACACAGCCATGGTGGTTCTCATGTGGGTTGACATGGGTGCCCCAAGGGACAATTGAGCTGGGGCTTTTGGGAGCAGCTTCTTTCCATCTATTGGTGGACCCATCACATCCAGGCTTCTATGGAGAGTGGGGTTCATGCCTTTCCTCTTAAAGATGTTCAGTAGACCAATAGGTGCTCAGACTGTGAGGTTCCTGCCTGCTGGCCCTCCCTGCTCTGCTGGAGCAGCCAGGCAGGCACCACCTGGATCAGTGCAAGAACTTTGGAAGTATGAACAATCAGAGTGAAAGGACCCTCCAAAGAATCACACCAGCTCTTTAGCAATGGATCCCAACCAAAATGAAAACACTGAAAATAAAGATAAAGAATTCCAAATATGTATTTTAAAGAAGCCCAATAGATCTAAAAGAAAGTGGAAAACCAACTCAAAGAAACCAGAAAAGTAATTCAGGAAATGAATGAAAAATTTACTAAAGAGATATGTATATTAAGAAAAAAACAAATAGAACTCCTGGAAATGAAAAATTTATTTAGAGAAATACAAAACTCAGTGGAAACTTTTAAGAATAGACTAGAGCAAATAGAAGAAAGAATTTCAGACCTTGAAGAAAATTATTTTGAATTAACCCAATCAGCCAAAAATAAAGAACAAAGAATCAAGAGGCATGAACAAAGTCTGAGAGAGATATGGGATTATACAAAACATCTAACATAACAATCATAGGTATCCCTGAGGGAGAAGAAGGAAAAGCAAAAGGCCTGGAAAACCTATTTGAGGGAATAATTGTGGAAAACATCCATGGTCTTGTTAGAGATTTAGACATCCAGATACAAGAAGCACAACGAACACCTGGGATATGCATTATAAAAAAGGCATCACCAAGGCATACCATCATCAGACTGGCCAAAGTCAACACAAGGGAGGAGCTCCTAGGAGCTGTGAGGCAAAAAACATCAACTAATTTACAAAGGGAAACCCATCAGACTAACTAACAGCAGACTTCTCAAGAGAGACCTTACAAGCCAGAAAGGAATGGGGTCCTAATTTTAGTCTCTGTAAACAAAGTTACTACCAGCCAAGAATTTTGTATCTTGCAAAACTAAGTTTCATATATGAAGGAGAAATAAGGTCTTTCCCAGACAAGCAAACACTAAGAGAATTTGTCACCACTAGACCTGCCCTACAAGAAATGCTTAAAAGTGTTCTATACATGGGACAGAACAACTGATACCCCATGTGTGTAAAAACACCTGAAAGTTAAAACTCATAGCTCTTATAAAAAAGTAACACAAGGGAGAAAATAAAGCAACTAGGTAACAATCAACATGACCAGAATAGTATTTCACATATCAATACTAACATTGAATGAGAATAGTCTTAGTCTTAATGGACCCCCTTAAAAGATACAGATTGGCTGAATGGATTAAAAAAACCCAAATATATGCTGTCTTCATGAAACCCATTTAACTGGCAAAGATTCTCATAGATTCAAGGTAAAGGGATGGAACAATTTTGCAGGCAATGAAAACAAAAGTGAGTAGGAGTAGTTATTCTCATATTAGATAAATCAGCCTTTAAATCAATAATGGTAAAAAAGACAGATAGTCATCATATAATGATAAAAGGATCGATTCAACAAGAAGATATAACAATCCTAAATGTATATGAACCTAACACAGGAGATCCCAGGTTCAGAAATAAATTATACTAGATCTAAGGAAAGACATAAACAGCAACATCATAATAATTGGGGACAACAACACTCCTATGACAGAACTAGATAAATTATCAAGGGAGAAGATCAACAAAAAAAACCCTGGACTTAAATGGGACTCTAGAACAAATGGACCCAAGAGATATTTACAGAACATTCTACTCCAAAACTGCAGAATATAAGTTCTTATCAGCACATGGGACATTTTCCAAGATAGATCATATGTTAAGCCATAAAACAAGTCTCAGCAAATTTAGAAAAATCGAAATCATAACCATGTACCTTCTCAGAACCACAGTGGAATAAAACTAGGAATCAATTCCAAGAGGAACTCTCAAAACTACACAAATACATGGAGATTAAAAAACCTCCTGCTGAACAATACTTGGATTAATGATGAAATCAAGATGGAAATAAATTTTTTTGAATTGAACAATAAAGGCAATGGAACCTTCCAAAAATCTCTGTGATACAGTAAAAGTAGGGCTAAGAGAGAAGCCTTAAATGCCTACATCAAAAAGACAAAGATCATAAATTAACAACCTAATGTCATACCTCAAGGAACTAGAAAAAGAACAAACCAAGCCCAAAGCTAGCAGAAGAAAATAAATCACAAACATCAGAGCAGAAAAAAGTGAAATGGAAACTGAAAAAACAATACAAAAAATCAATGAGACAAAAAGTTGGTTCTTTGAAAAGATAAACGAAATCCACAGGCCTCTGGCTAGGTTAACCAGAGATAAAAGAGAAAGGATTCAAATCAGCACAATCAGAAATGAAAAAGGATACATTTCAACTGATACCACAGAAATACAAAATATCATCCGAGACTACTATGAAAACCTCTGTGCACACAAACTAGAAAATCTAGAGGAAAGGGATCAATTTTTTGGAAACACACAACCTCCCAAACTCGAATCAGGAAGACATAGAAACCCTGAACAGAGAAATAATGAGTAGCAAGATTGAAACAGGAAGAAAAAAATCTCCAAACAACAACAAAAAGCCAGGACCAGATGGATTCACAGCTGAATTTTACCAGACCTACAAAGAAGAACTGGCACCTAGCCTACTGAAACTGTTTCAAAATGTTGAGAATGAGGGAAACCTCCCTAACTCATTCTATGAAGCCAGTGTCACCCTGATACTTAAGCCAGTAAAGGACACAACAAAAAAAAAAAAGAAAGAAAAAAGAAAAAAGAAAACTACAGACCAATATCTGTCATGAACATAGATGCAAAAATCCTCAACAAAATAGTAGCAAACTGAATCCAACAGCACATAAAAAAGATAATTCACCATGGTCATGTGGGTTTCATTCCATGGATTCAAGGATGGTTTAACATACATAAATCAATAAATGATTCACCACATAAACATAATTAAAAACAAAAACCATGTGATATTTCAATAGATGCAGAAAAAACATTTGATAAAATCCAGCACCCCTTCATGATAAAAACCCTCAACAAACTAGGTATAGAAGGAATATGCCTCAAGATAATAAAAACCATTATGACAAACCCACAGCCAACACCATACTAAATGGGGTAAAGGTGAAAGCATTTCCCCTAAGAACTGGAACAAAACAAGGATATCCACTGTCACCATTTCCACTCAACATAGTAGTGGAAGTCCTAGCCAGAGCAGTCAGGCAAGAGAAAGAAATAAATGACATCCAGACTGGGAAAGAGGAGGTCAAATTATACCTGTTTACCAATGGTATGATCTTATATCTACAGAACCGGAAAGACTCCTCCAACAGACTCCTAAAATTGATAAATAAATTCAGTGAAGTCACAGGTTATAAAATTAATATACACATATCAGTAGCATTTCTATATACTAATAACAATCAATATAAGGGTCAAATAAAGAACTCAATACTATTTACAATAGCTGCATAGAAAATAACATACCCAAGAATTTACTTATCCAAGAGATGAAAGATCTCTACAAGGAGAACTGCACAAGACCAATGAAAGAAATCACAGATGACACAAACAAACGGAAAAACATCCCCTGCTCATGGATTGGAAGAATCAGCATTGTTAAAATATCCATACTTCCCAAAGTTATTTACACATTCAATAAAATTCCCATCAAAATATCAACATAATTTTTCACAGATCTAGATAAAACAATTCTAAATTTCATATGGAAGCATAAAAGAGCCTGAATAGCCAAAGTAATCCTAATCAAAGGAAAAAAATCTGGAAGCATCACATTACCTGACTTCAAATTATACTACAAGAGTATAGTAACCATGATAGAACACAAATTTCAATAAATAAAAACAAAAAAAGAAAAAAGAAAAAAGAGACTATAAGTAACCAAAATAGCGTGGTGCTGATAGAAAGGTAGACGTATAGACCAATGGAACAGAATAGAGAACCCCAAAATAAAGCCATATATCTACAGCCAACTGATTTTCGACAAGGCAGACAAGAACATGCACTGGGGAAAGGATGCACTATTCAATAAATGGTGCTGGGAAAATCAGATAGCCACATGCAGAAGAATGAAACTGGATCCCTATCTCTCACCATATATAAAAATCAACTTAAGATGGATTAAAGACTTCAATGTAAGACCAGAAACTATAAGAGCCTTTGAAGAGAACATAGGAAATACTCTTCTGGACATTGGCCTAGGCAAAAAATTTATGGACTAAGACCCCAAAAGGAAATATAGCAATAACACAAATAAATGGGACTTAATTCAACTAAAAAGTTTCTGCACAGCAAAGGAAATAATCAAGAGTTAATAGACAACCCACAGAATTGGAGAAAATATTTGCAAATGATACTTGCACCAAAGGACTAATATCCAGAATCTACAAAGAAATCAAAGAAACCAGCAAGAAAAAAACAAATAACACTGTCAAAAAGTGGGCAAAAAACATGAACATAATTTTTTTCAAAAGAAAATAGAAAAATAGCCAACAAACATATGAAAAGTTGCTCACCAATTATCAGGGAAATGCAAGTTGAAACCACAATGTGATACCACCTTATCCTGTCAGAATGGCCTTTATTAAAAAGTCAAAAAACAATAGATGTTGGTGAGGATGTGGTGAGAAGGGAACACTTATACACTGTTGGTGAGACTACAAATTAGTACAATCTCTACGGAAAACAGTATGGAGATTTCTCAAAGAACTAAAAGTAGACCTACCATATGATCTAGAAATTCCACTATTGGGTATCTACCCCAAGTAAAATAAGTCATTTTATAAAAAAGACAACTGCACCTGAATGTTTATTGCAGCACAGTTCACAATTGCAAGGATATGGAATCAATCCACGTGCCCATCAAACTGATAAGTAGATAAAGAAAATGTGGTGGCTACTCAGCCATATAAAGGAAATAAATAATGTCTTTTGAAGCAATTGGATGGAACTGGAGACCATTATCCTAAGTAAAGTATCTCAGGAATGGAAACACAGACAACACATGTTCTCACTTATAAGTGGGAGCTAAATAATGGGTATATTTGGTCATAAAGTGGTTTAAAGGACATTGAAAACTAAGAAGGGGGGAGGGTGGGAGAGGGTGAGGAATAAAAACCTACCTATTGGGTACAATGTACACTATTCTTGTGATGAGTACACTAAAAGCCCTGACTTCAGCTTTAAACAATTCATCCATGCAACAAAAAACCCTTGTACCTCCTATATCTATTAAAATAAAAAATTACTATAAAAATTAAAAAAACAAAGAAGCATACAGTTAAATCTAACAATCTTTTAAAAAATACTCATCAAAATTGGAAACAAAGGGAATTTTCTTGAACTAATGTAGGGTATCTTTTAAAAACATTGAAAAAAAAGTTGAAACATTAAAATTATTGCATTTGTAATACATATATCCATATCACTAATCATGTAACCCATCCATATTACTAACCATAATCACGGTAAATGGCATAAACATTCTTTTTTTTTTGTGAATAATTTTTTTTAATGGCCTAAACATTGTAATTAAAGGGCAGAGGTTCTTAGATAAGAAAAGAAAACAAGTCTTTACTATATGCTATCATCAACAACAAAAAAGGAAAGTCGTTAAACAAAATGGCAGAAATTGGTTAAAAGATAGAAATACTAATGAAAAATACTAATAAAAATAAAGGTGGAATGGGTCAGTGAATATCAAAAAAGTTTTCACCATAAGACATATTACCAGGAACAAAGACATACACCTCATAATAATAAATTAGTCAATATAATGAGGACAGAACTTCAGAATTCATGAAACAAAAATAGTGAAATGAAATTTAAAATAGAAAAAGCTACCCTTCTGTTTGAAGACTTCAACACACCACTCTCAATAATTGATAAGAGAAGTGGACAGAAAATCAGTAAAAATATAGAAGACTTGGACATTATCAACCAACTTGACCTAATCGCCATTTGCAGAAAACTCTACCTCATGATAATAGAATAAACTTTCTTTTCAAGTGCAAACAGAACCTTTACCAAGATCTACCATATTTAGATACATAGTAATTTTTAAAAATATTGAAATAATGCAAAATATATTCTTCTACTATAATAGAATTAAATTAATAATCAATAAAAGTATCTGGAAAATTCCCAAATAATTTACAATTAAACAAAACAAAAGACCTATGAATAACACATTGGCCAGTGAGGAAATAAAAAGGGAATTTATAAAACAATGTGAACTGAATGTAATGAAAACACAACATATCAAATTTGTGGAATTCAGCTAAAGCAGTGCTTAGAAGGAAATTCAGAGCATTAAATGCTCATATTAGAAAATAAGACTTTCCTCAAATATAAATGATCTAAGCTTCCACCTTAAAAAAGTAGGCAAAAAAAGCAAATTAAACCCAAAATAAGTAGAAGGAAGAAAATAATTGTGATAAAATCAGAATTCGATGAAATAATAAAATAAGAATGCAATATAAATAAACCACTGACATCAGAACTAATTCTTTGTGCTGATCCATTAACTGAAAATCATCTATCCAGACTAATCAGAGAAAGAAGACAGAAAACAAAAATGCTTATAGATTTAATGACTAATATTTTAAACAAGTCAAGTATTTCAAAATTAGTTTTAGTATTTAATGAAATATCAATTCAAATCCAATTTTTTTTAGTGTAAATCTTTGTAAGCTGTTTCCACAATGTATATATTATGGAATTGCAGTGGAACAAATTAAACACAATGTGGGAGGTTGTCAAGAGTTATGGAGGAAGGATAGACAAATATAAAAATGGAAAGTATAGGATGTCAAATCAGATACTTTACATAGAGGGCCTGTTTATGACAATTAGGTAGAAAGTGAAAAAAGGCTAGTGTTTTAAATAAATAATGATGGGCAATGGATATTCAAATCTAAAAATTAAAATATGACTTTTGCCTTACATTATAAACAAAAATTTATCCCATGTAAAGTATAGATTTAAATTTCAAAGCAAACACAATAATTCTAGAAGAGAATATAAGAGACTATGTTTATGACCTCTCCTGTTAAGACTTTTTAAAAAGGAAACAAATCATGCCTACTATAAATTTAAAGATTGATAAATTTAACTAGGTTAAAATTAAGAACTTCAAAAGATATGATTAGAAGGGTGAAAAGAAAACAACATAGTGAGGAAAAAGATATTTGTTAGACATAAAGCAAAAAAAATATAGAAAATTCATACAAATCAATATAAAAATGACAAAAGGGACAGAGTTTTAAAAACACAATTTACATAGGAAGATATCCACAGCTAATAAATCAGATACAGCTAACTTGTTTAGGGGAATGGCAAATTAAAACCACATTATGATACCGTTAATCATGCACAAACTGACTACAATTACAGAGGCTGACTATACCAAGTGTTGGTGAGTAAGTGAAGCACATACCAACTTTCATATACCAGTGGTAGGAATATAAATTGGTAAAATTACTTTGAAGAAAATATTTGGCAATATCTTATGCTTAATATATATTTGCATACCCAGCAATTCTAACTGTAGGGAAATACTCAACAGAAATGTCTATATAGACACATTTAAGAATGCTCACAGTAGCACTATTCATAATAGTAAAAAAGTAGAAACAACCCAAATGAGTATAATAGTAGAATGGATAAACACATTATGCTATATCCATGAACAGTATGTATTATTCAGCAATGAATCTAAAGAAGTACAGCTAATTAATAGCATAGCATATCTTACCTATATGGGTTGAGCAGAGAAACCAGGCAAAATATCATATAAATTATACGACACCTATTATAAAAACTAAACAATATAAGAGTAATTATCGATGAATGTTTAGGTTATAAAGTTACAAGGAAAAGCAAAGAAAATCATCTTAAAAGATAAGATGCTAGTAACTTTTGGGGGGAAGTAGGGAAAGTGTAGTGATTGGAAGGGGGCACAAAAAGGATTTTCTTTTTTTTGCAGTGTTTTATACCTTGACTTAGGTTTGGTTACACTGGCACTTGTTTATGTAGCACAGTAAGCTGTACATTGTCACGAATACACTTTTTGCTGCATTTTATACTTTAATTTAAAAAGTTGAAAAATAATATACAAAGATATATTTTTAAAAATAAAATATTGGTAAAAGTTTTATATTAGAAGTGGTTCAACACCGTTGGATAACAGTTGTTATTAGCCAACAAAGATGAAGATTTCAATAAGCCATCATTTTCTCTTCGAGGTGTATACATCAGAGAAACTTGCTTATTTGAAATAGAAGCATGTACATTCATATTAATAGCAGAACTCTTTAATAGGTCATATTTAGAAGCAAGAAAATACTTAGTGAAAAGAGGATTATTAAATTGTTATTAATATATTCATAAAATGGAACAATAAGGAGGAAGGGAAATACACTATTGGTTCACACACAAATCTCACAAACACATTGTTGGAGTAAAACACTCGGTTCAGAGGCAAAAGTAAACAGTATATTGTTCAGCAGTATGAACATACGTAGTGAAACCAAGAAAAAAATAGCCTCTGGGGGTGGAAAAGAAATTGGATCAGCAAGGGACATTAAAAGAGGCTTTAATTTGAATGAAATGAATGTTCTCTTTCTTAAAATGGATAATGGATTTAAATTATATTTTTATTATTTTAAACCAATATATAGCATATAACCACCTTTGTAGCAACTCAATATTTAATGTAATCTTTTAAAAAATAATATCCCTGGTTCATCTAACAATTTATCCCTCAATTGCTGCCTACCATTTTTATCTCATCCCTAAAACATCATTTAGAAAATAGCTTCATATAAGCTTTATCCATATATATATACACACATACTATATATAGTAATAAAGTTGATTATATTTTGACAAAGTAAACAACTCAGTATTTTTTTCAACTTGCTTTTTATGAGTTACTATCTATCTTTAATTATAATGATGGGTTCTTTATAACAAAGCTTTCATATATTGAGAAATAATTTTTCATATTTTAGTATTAATCTTGATGTCAGAATTATGGATGATAATTTAAGGAATCTAAAGGAAACAAGCAATAAATTATGCAGTGAGCCTTTGATTTCTACTTTTGCATATTTTCAGCACCTGCAAACCATTGATTGGAATCAGTGGGATACATGTTGTTGCTGCAATCAGAATAAAGACCAGTGTTTTATCAAAGGTAGAGAATATTGAACACTCTGTGTCCACACAGAAACTTTTGTAATCCCCCTGAGTAACTCAGCCTAGTATATCCACCTGCACCTTTGTTTCGCTTTGTGTTTCCCATTTCCCTGTCTTGTTTATTGGAGAGCAAATAAATACATTTATGATGCACTTTTTCAAAATATGTATGTAAGAATTTGGGATTGAAAATGGGAGCAGAGGAGGGAGGTCCCCACTAACTAGAAAGGATGTAAGAACTGTTTCTGATTTGGTTTTTTACAGTGTAACAAATTAGTAAATCATATTCTTTCTGAAATAGTCCCAATATTTACAGCATGTCAGCATGAGACTGATATCTTATTTCCTATACTACCCTATTTTAATTCAAGTCCTGTAGAGGAGAGCTTAAATCTCTTCTCAACACGTATCCCCTAAATTTATTTCTCAGTGACCACAAGACAAATCCTCTTGTGTGCCCAAAAAAGGTTTGCATTGTTATTCAGCCTAACTGTTGTCAGTAAGTTGCCTATAACTACAAAAATGAAAATTTTATTATTCACACTAATGAAAACATAACCTGATATAACTTTGAAATCACACTGTTAATACAGGGATTTGTTGTTTTTGTGACTGTTGGATTTCTTTCTTTTTTCTTTTTTTTTAATTTTTTTATTCCTAGCTTCTATCCATCAAGATTTTTTAAAAAAAATTTATCCCACAAATTTTAGCCTCTCTGCCAGGCCACCAGGTTGTATAAATATTATTTGAAATATGTGCTGGACTGTTCTGGTGCTTTTTCACTAGGGGTTAGTTGGCATTTGTGGGTTTTTTTATGATCCTGTTTTAGAAATGATAGGCACTGAGAATAGGGGCTTCTTATCAACATGGCTCTGTAAGTTCATATTATGAAGTAACTTTTTAACCAAAATAAATAGAAATTGTAGGTAAACAATAAAAAGAGAAATTTTAGTATATATTAACATAACATATATCTACAGTCATGAGTCTCTTAATGATGAAGTTATATCTTGAGAAATACATTATTAGGCGATATCATCAGTGTGCAAACATCATAGAGTATACTTACAGAAACCTAGATGGTACAGCCTACTGCACACCTAGGCTATATGGTATAGCCTCTTACTCCCAGGCTACACACCTGTACAGCATGTTACTGTACTGAATAATATAGGCAATTGTAACATAATGGTAAGTATTTGCAGATCTAAACATAGCTAAACGTAGAAAAGGTACAGTAAAAATACAGTATTATAATCTTATGGGACCACTGTTGTATTTGCAGTCCATCATTGACTAAAATGTTGTTATAAAGCTCATGACTGTATATATAGTATATATATGTATGTGAGTATAGCCTCAAGTGTAGCATCTATTCAGCCATTTTCTACTTAGAAGTTAAATAGACAAAAAGTATTATTCTAGATTAACTTAGTGCTTGTAGGGTCTGATAAATCTAAAAGTCTATTTAAATTCTGTTTTCAAATTCACCGCTTGGTAGCTATATAAACTAATCTTTATTTTCCACATCTAAAGAAATGATTTTATTAATAAAAAGGTGACACCGGCAATATGGTGGAATAGGAAGCCCCAAGCTTATCTTCCCGCCCATGGACACACTGATTCAACAACAAAATACAGACCAATTCTCTTTGTGAGAATCTAGAAACTAGCTGAGAGGCTCCTACATCAAAGGCGAAAGTAAGCTGTTTTATGTAAGCCCTATAGTAACCAAAAAGAAAATATCTATAGAAAATACACACACAAAGAGAACCCAGCCACACTGAAACTGGTAAGAGAGTTTAAGACACTCTTTCACCAAAAGCTCTACTACTGGCACAGCACCATATGAGGAGAAAGTCCTCAGCTCCCAGCTTATCTCTGGAGAGGAAAGGAAAAGACAGGACCATGCATTCAATTTTCTGATTTTTCTGGGGTCATCCTGAGGCACTGCCTTCTGCCTTCCCTGTCTTGGAATGCTGAAGAGACCTGGAACACTACAGATTCCCAGGGGCTACTGAGAACAAAGACTGAGGTTTGAAATAGCAAGCTACCACATGCTACAGTCCTACTCTTCAGCTCAGCACAAAGTGAGTGAGTGTGAAAAACCCAGCTCCCAGCCTCTCCCTATGGAGGAAAAGAAAAAAGACAGTAAACATTTAATGTTCTGATTTTTGCCTGGGCCTTATTGAGGCACTGTCTTCTATCTTGCTTATCCCAGAGCACCAACAGGCCTGGTATATTCTAGATGCCTGAGAGGGGCCACTGAGAACGAAGATGGTGGTCTGAACTAGCATGAAGTTTTGAGAAGCCCCAAGAATTTGTAGCCAGGCTGATTGGTGAGGGTCTTCACCTGTATGAGAACAGTCCACAAAGACTAGAAGTGGCAGTTTTGTCCGATGTGTAGACATCAACATAAGACTCAAAGAATATGAAACAGAGAAATATTTTACAAACAAATAACCAAGATAAATCTGCAGAAAGGAATATATATGACTTACCTGACAAAAAATTCAACATAACCACCATAAACATCCTCAGGAGAACAATACATGAACAAAGGTAGTATTTCAACAAAGAGTTAAGAAATATAACAAAGTACCAAACAGAAATCATGGAGCTAAAGAATATAATAACAGAACTAAAAATTCACTATAGAGGTTCAACAACAGACTAGATCAAGCAGAAGAAACAGTGAATTCAAACACAGGTCATAGCAAGTTATGACAACATAGGAACAAACAGAAAAAGAGTTAAAAAAATGAAGAAAGCTCAAGGGACTTGTGGGAAATCATTAAGCATACTAATATACACATTATGCAAGCTCCAGAAGGAAAAAATAAAGAGAAAAGGGTAGAGAGCTTGTTCAAAGCAATAATGGCCCAAACCTTCTTAAATATGGGGAAGAAAATGGACATTCACATCCAGAAAGCCCAATGGATCCCAAATAAAATGAACCCAGATAAATTCACAATGAGACACATTATAATCAAATTGTCAAAAGTCAAAAAGAGAATTTTAAAAGCAGCAAGAGAAAAGTGAGTTGTTATATATAAGGAAACTCGCATAAGATTATCAGCAGATTTCTAAGCAGAAAGTTTGCAGGCCAGAAGGGAAAGGAATAATATATTCAAAGTGTCACAAGAAAAAGCAAAAAACAAAAAAACTGCCAAACAAGAATGCTACATCTGAAAACCTGACCTTCAAAAATGAATGAGAAATAAATACTTTTCCTGAAAAACAAAAGCTGAGGGAGTTCATCACTACTAGACCCACCTTAAAAGAAATGCTAAAGGTAGTTCTTCAAATTGAAATGAAGAGATACTAAACAGTAATAAGAAAGCATATACAAGTATAAATCTTGTTGGTAAAGGTAAATATATAGACAAATACAGAACACTGTAATACCGTAACCATGATAGGTAAATCACTTTTAATTTTAGTATAAAGTTAAAAGACAAAGTGTTAAAAATAACCATATAGTTGGCCCTTTGTATCTTCAGGTTTCACATCTATGGATTCAACCAACCACGGATTGAAAATATCTGGGAAAAAAAACAATATAAAATAATATAAATAAAACAAATATAGTATAACAACTATTTACATAGCATTTTCATTGTATTATGTATTATAAGTAATCTAGAGATCATTTAAAGCATATGAGAGGATGTGCACTGCTTATATACAAATACCACACAATTTAATATAAGGCACATCAGCATCTATAAATTTTGGTGTCTGCAAGGTGAATTGGAACCAATCCTTCGTGGACACTGAGGGTGACTGTAATTATAAAAATATGTTAACAGATACACAATATATAAAAAGGTAAATTGTGACATCAATAATAGAGAGTTTGTTTGGGGGAAGAAGTAAAAGTGTAGAATTTTTGTATGTGGTTGAAGTTAAGTTGTTATTAGTTTAATTCATTAAGCTTAATTAGCTTAATTAACTGTGATAACTATAAGCAGTTTTATGTAACTCCTATAATAACCACAAAGAAAATACTTATAGAAGATTCTTACACAAAGGAGAAAGGAATAAAAGCATTTCAATACTAAAAAGCAACAAAAAACAAAGACAGTAATTGAAGAAAAGAGAGTTAAAAGAACTGTGAGTCAGACAGAAAAAACTATTATCAATATGGCAATAGTGAATCCTTCTTTATAAATAATTACTTTAAATGTAAATGGATTAAACTCCACAATCAAAAGACAGAGTAGCTGAATGTACTTAAACAAATGAACAGACAAACCATGATCTAACTATATACTGTCTACAAGACATTTATTTTAGATTTAGAACACATATAGGGATGTAAAAAGATATTCCATGCAAATGGTAGTCAAAAGTGAGCACTGGGGATATATTTATGTAAAAAAATAGTCTTTATGACAAAAACTATCACATGATACAAGATGGAATTATGTGATGATAGAAGGTTCAATTCAACAGGAAGATATAACTATAATATCATGCAACACATATGTGCACTCAACATCAGAGCACCTAAATATATAAATCAAACATTGACAGAACTATAGGGAGAAATGGACAGCAATATAATAATAGTAGGGAATTTCAATACCCTACTTACAATAATGGCTGGAACATCCAGACAGAAAATCAATAAGGACACAGTAGATTTAAACAACACTGTAGAACAAATGGACTTAGAGCTATAAAGAACATTCCACCCAATAGTCACAGAATATACATGCTTCTCTAGTGCACACAGAAATTCTCTATCATAGATCACATGTTCCCAAATAAGTCTTAACAAATTTAAGAAAACTGAAATTACACCAAATGGAATAAAACCCAAAATCAACTGCTGAAAGAAAATTGTAAAATTCACAAATATGTCACAATTTAACAACACACTCTTAAGTAGTCAATGAGTCAAAGAAAAAACCCAAAGAGAAATTAGAAATTATCTTGAGACAAATGAAAATAAAAACACATTATATGTGTTTGAGACAACAATATGTATTGTTTCCAATCTGAATGTCCATTGTGAATAGTGCTACAATAAATATGGAAAAGCAAATATCTCTTCAAGATCCTGATTTCAATACTTTGGCATAAATATCCAAAGGTGGGATTACTGAGTCATATGGTATTTCTATTTTTTTATTTTTTGAGGAGCCTCCATACTGTTTTCCATAGCAGCCGTACCATTTTACATTTCCACCAACAGTGTACAAAGGTCAGTTTCTCCACATCTTCAACAACATTTATCATTTGGTTTTTGATAATAGTCATGCTAACAGATGTGAGGTGGAATCACATTGTAATTTTAATGAATGATGTTGAACATATTTTCATATACCTGTAGGTAATTTGCATGTCTTCGTTTGGAGAAATGGCTATTCCAGTCTTTTGCTGATTTGCTGATTAGGTTATTTGGGGATTTTTGCTATTGAATTGAAAAAGTTATATATATTATTTATATTAATCCATTATCAGATATATAGTTTGAGAACATTTTTTGCCCATTCTGTAGGTTGCGTTTCACTTTGTTGACTGTTTTCTATGTTGTGCATAAGCTGCTAGGTCTGAGGCAATCCCGCTTGCCCGTCTCTGCTTTTGTTGCTTTTAGTGTCGTATCAACGAAATCATTGCCAAACCCAATGCCGTGAAGTTTTTACCTACGTTTTCTTCTAGGATTTTTACAATTTTGAGTCTTATATTAAAGTTTTGAATCCATTTTGAGTTGATTTTTGTGTGTGGTGTAAGATAAGGGTCCCATTTCATTCTTTTGCATGTAGATAACGCGTTTCCCAGCACCATTATCATTTCCTCATTGCGTATTCTTGGCACGCTGTCCAAGATCAGTTGCGTTTATACCTGGGTTTATTTCTAGGCTCTTTATCCTGTTTCAGTGGCCTATGTGCCTACCTTTATGCCAACACTGTACTGTTTTAATAAGTACACATTTATACTGTATTTTGAAATCTAGAAGTGGGACGCCTCCAGTTTTGCTCTTCTTTTTTGAGATTGCTTTGTCTATTCAGGTCTTTTGCAATTCCATATGGATTTTAAAATGTTTTTTCTATTTCTGTAAAAAATATCACTGGGATTTTGGTAGGGACTTAAAAGAATCCATGTCTCTTCATGTAGTGTGACCATTTTAACAATACTGAGTCCTCCAATCTATGAATATGGGATATGGGACGTCTTTCCATTTATTTGGGTCTTCTTTTGTCAAATTTTTTTTAAATTTTCAGTCTATAAGTTTTTTATCCTCTTAGTTAAGTTTATTCCTAAGTATTTTATTTTTTGATGCTACTGTGAATGAAATTGTTTTCTTAATTTCCTTTCCAGATAGTTTGTTGTTAGTGTATAGAAACAAAACTAATTTTTGTATATTGATTTTATATCCTGCAATTTACTAAATTTATTAGTTTTAACAGTTGCTTTATATTTAGATTTTTCTCCAAATAAGATTGTGCCATCTTCAAAGCAAGATAATTTTACCTCTTCCTTTCTGATTTGGATGCTTTTGTTTACTTCTCTAGCCCAATCTCTCTGGCTAGGACTTTTGAGTAATTTGTCGAATAGAAGTGACAAGAATAGGCACACTTGTCTTGTTCCTGATCTTAAAGGAAAAACTTTCAGTTTTTCACTGTTGAATATGAAGTTAGCCATGGACTTTTCATACACAGCTTTTATAACATTGAGGTAATTTACTTTTATTTCTAAATTATTGAGAGTTTTTAATCATGAAAGGGTTATGGATTTTGTTAAATGCTTTTTCTGCATCTGTTGAGATGATCCTGTGGTTTTTATTCTCCATTCTGTTTTTGTGCTCTGTTACATTAATTAATTTTCTTATGTTGAACTGTCCTTGCATCTCAGGAATAATTACAATTTGGTCATGTTGTATGATTCTTATAATAAGCTGTTGAATTCAGTTTGCTAATATTTTGTCAAGGATTTTTGTATCCATGTTCATCAGGAATATTGGCCTATAGTTTTATTTTCTTGTAGCGTTTTTGTGTCATTTTGTTTTGTTTTCTTGTAGCAAGGTAATGACAGCCTCACAAAATGAATCTGGAAGTATTTTGCATTCTATTCAATTCCTTGGAAGAAATTGAGAAGGATTGGCATTAATTCTTTAAATATTTGGTAGAATCCACTGGCAAAGCCATCTGGTCCTGGGCTTTTTGTGTGTGTGGAGGGGGGAAGATTTTTGAGTACTGATTTAATCTTATTACTAGTTATAGATCTGTTCAGATTTGCTATTTCTTCATATTTCAGTCTTTGTAGTTTTTATTTTTTTGGGCATATATACATTTCTTCTAGGTTATCCAATTACTGACATATGATTGCTTATAGTAGTCTCTTATGATCCTTTCATTTATGATTTTATATATTTGAGTCTTTTTTTCTTTTTCTGAGTTAGTATAGCTAATGTTTAACCTTTCCAAAAACAACTCTTAATTTTGTTGATTTTTTTCTCATTATTTTTCTATTCTCTATTTTGTTTCTTTTGGCTCTAAACTTCATAGTTCTTTCCTTCTGATAAATTTGGGCTTAGTTTGTTTTTATTTTTCTAGTTCATTAAAGTGTAAATTAGGTTTTATACTTGAGATCTTTCTTCTTTTTTAATGTAGACATTTATCATTATAAATTTTCTTCTTAGCACTACCTTTGCTGCATACATAAGTTTTGATATAATGTGTTTTGATTTTCATTTGTCTCAAGATGAAACAAATGAAATTGGAAACAATCTAAATGTCCATTGACAGATGAGTGGATAAAGAAAATGTGGTATATACAGTTTGATGTCATTTAACCTTAAAAAGAAGGAAGTTCTGCCACATATGACAACATGGATGAATCTTATGGAAATTTTGCTAAATGAAATAAGCTATTCTTCCAAAGCACAAATGCTCCATTATTCCACTTATATGAGGTATATAATATAGTTAAATAAATAGAAGCAGAGAGTAGAATGGTAGTTGCCAGGGACCGGGGGAAAGGAGAAATAGGAACTTGCTATACAATGGGTATAAAATTTCAGTTATGCAAGATGATTAAGTTCTAGAGAACTGCTGTACAACATTGTGCCTAGAGTTAATAATGCTGCATTATACAGTTAAAAAATTGTTAAGAGACTAGATCTCATGTTAAGTGTTCTTACCACAATAAAAAATAAAGAAATGATAGAATATCTACCAAGGATTTTTGAATTACAAATTATGCAGAAATAGTTCACACTCACACAAGAGTAGAAATGCAATTTTTTCAAAAGGAAATCTAAGTTATAAAATTTAAAAAATAATTATAAATTCAATGGACAGTGTTTCTAAGGGTATAGTGTAATGTATAATCCATAAGGACGTTTGGCATTATAAGCCAAATGATTTATAATATGTGTTCAGTTGACCCCATGATTCCATATTTATGGATTTATTAAGACATTTTTATGTATTTTAAGATAGATGAATCTTCAATAATGTGCATTGCCTTTTTGCAAGAGATGCAACTTCAGATACATATGGAAATAGTTATAGATCTGTGTGTATAGACTATTTAGTATAGACACATTATACTGTAAGACCTAAAATTTCAAGTGCTGCCTTAACATCTTTGAGACTCACAGGGCCCCCAAATGCCTAATTATTAATTTCCCTCTTCTTGCAACATATTTTCTTCTACTCAATGTAAAAGGTTCTCCATCTAGCTAGTTTCACTATCAGTTGGAGCAGCTGTATTCTATCTGTTCCTTGACTTGGTTTTATCATCTTCCCAGCCTGTGGAATTATTTCAACAAACCAGTTACATCCTCCTGCAGGAACCAGGGAACATTCAACTTTCTTGTTACTATAAAGCCTACCTCCCACATCTCCTGCTTGTTAACTCTGTTCCAGAGTGCAACAACTGTGTGTCTCCGAATGATGTGTGGTGTCCTTCTATCCAAGTTTGTGAGTATAGGTAACTAATACATCCCTTTGACTCTCCTTTGTCCAGTGCTGAGTGCTATGTATTCAGCATCTTACACCATTCATGGTGGGGAAGGGATCCCCTCTCAACAATGGGGTGAACAGGAGGCAATCGGACCATACATATATTTCCCTCCTCTATCAGCTGGAAAAGCTTAGAAACGATGACATCTTGGTGGCAACTAGTGCACCCAACACACAGTTCTTGGTTTCTAACACTACTCTCCAATGAGGGAAACCAGAGTTCCTTTGGGATATGGCTGATTCTAGGGCTGGGGCAGAAAATGTACAAGATAAGCCTGGAGCATCCTTGGTGAATGAAGTAAGGCAGAGCTTAAAAAACTCAACAATGATGAGGATCTGTCAAAGGATGCAGAAGCCAAATACAAGAACTCCCAGTGGTCAAAGCTGGAACAATTCAAGCAACACAATAAATATAGAAGTATTAAATTATAGGCACAAAGTATAAAATACCTATCAATCCATACTAATATAAATAACTGATTAATTAAATGAATGAAGAAGTAAGCAAATAAGAGGGAATAGACAAATCTTCAATCTCTTGTGCAAAGGAATTTCAAATAATTCATGTAGATGCTCAGCCTTCACAGAAGTGAAGAATAACTCCCCTTAATTTTGGGCTGCACATAGTAACATCCTTCTGAAAAATACATTATGAAAAAGGTGAAAAAAGAGTAACTATATGGTAGAGAAACTTGGCAAATATTGACTGAGCCAGTTGATCACAATTCAATATCAACAGTGATAAGTCATATCCATAGTACATACCTCTGATATTTTGTGATGAGAATGACACTGTACTTCTGTGGTCTTCCTCAACCCCAAAATCTGTAACCCTAGAATGGCACTTTACATCTATGGTATTTCTTCAAAAAATCCATAACCTGACTATAATTGTGATAAAACCATAACACAAGCCCACACTGAGGGACTTTCTACAGAATATCTGACCAGTACTCCTCAAATTTCGAGGTCATCAAAGGTAAGGAAAGTCTGAGAAACTGTCACAGCCTCAAGTAGACTAAGAAGACATGATGACTAAATTTAATGTGATATCCTGAATAAAATACCAGAGGAAAAAAGGACATTTGGTAAAAACTAAGGAAATCGGAATAAAGTATGGTCATTAGTTAACAATAATGTATTGATATTGGTTAATTAGTTCTGACAAGTGTACCATACTAATGTAAGATGTTAGCAATAGGGGAGACTGGGTGTGGAAACTCTGTACTATCTTTGCAATGTTTTTGTACATCTAAAACAGTTTTAAAATAAAAAGTTTATTTAAAAATTAAATTCCTTTTAAAACTTATTCCAAATATACCAATTGCAGCAATATCACTTTCCTGGCTTTGATATTGTACTGCAGTTATTTAAGGTGTGACTACTGGGAGAAGCTGGGGGAAAGACTCATGCGACTATGTACTCTTTTTGCAAGAGTGAATCTATAATTATTGTAAAATAAAAAGTTAAAAATCCTTTCTCTAAAAACTGCAGCTTTATTTTTCTATAACAGGCTGTTAGGTTAAAGCCGGTGAAATTGCCGATATTTGATTATTAACCTACAGAAATGGCAATTTCATATTTATCACATAATAGAACATTGTTTGAACAATGGAAGGTAAATTTAGAGCCCCTCTTCCTTTGCTTATTATTGTGTTTAAATCGTGGGAACATTCATAGGCTATGATATCAGGGAAGGAACCTTTTCTTCCCATGTCACTTTCTTCCCATGGTGGCCTCCCTGAGACGCATTTTACAGGGACAGATCTTGGACTTGCAGTCTCTTCACTCAGGACATGGCTTAGTCACATTTGATCTTGACTGTGAGCTCATTTAGTTTTGGGTTCCTCTCTGCTAACTCCAATGCATTGCTCAAAGAACTCCACCATACTTTCGATCTTATACTATAGTGACCTTGGAAAAATGTTGGGACTATCTATGTGCTGTCAAGGTACACAAAGAGTTCTGCTTCTCCTGTACCAAAATGTGGAGTGGAAAACTTTGCAGTTTGTCTCATCCCCTGTAATGACTAGCCACAAAATGAGGTTCTTTATCTCTTGGGTCCTTATTTTCTCCCTGAACCTCTCTGGGAAATGGAGCATGACATCAACTTGAAATTTCTGGAAAAGCCCAGAGGAAGGACTTGCAGTGTTTACCTAATCTTTGTTTCCCCTCAAACTTTCTTCCTCTTCACACCATTCTGAGGATATTTCACCTAAAAAGATTTAGGAATCTTATCTCTGATTCATCAGGGTTTTTTTTTTTACTTCCCATGCATCCTCTTCCGGCCTAAGCTTTTGAAAATGACAGTCTATTTCTTTGCTACTGTTAATGCACTTCTCTAAAGCCATTGCTACCTTATAGTTTATTTGCTGGAATGCAATTGGATGGGGGCCAGGGGCACAGAGTAACTAGAAAGAGCAGCGAACCCCATCATTCAATGTTTCAAAACTGGACTGTGCTATATTTCTTCCTCTAGTAAATATTGATATGGCAACAAGAAAACTTGCTGCTTTTCCAGATCTCTACTTTCTTTCTGGCTCCCCAGGCTGTCACCCCTGAAGCATGCAACTCCATTTCTAGCTTTTCCCTGGGGACTCTGTGAGTTTATTCTCATCAGAAAATACTAAAAAAGACTGCATTTGTCCTTGCTTCCTAAATCTGACAACTTCTCTTGGTGGGTAGGGGTAGTGTAGGAAGCTCAATAAATATTTCAAAAGCATCCTTCTTTAGGAGTATTCTTAGCTAGTGGTGGGGTGTGTGTGTGTGGAATCTTTCTGCCTCCGTAACATCAAAACAAAAGTGAGTGAGTTTTAGTCTCTGCCTTCTTATTTGGCCTTGATGAATTACTTTTCTTGAAGATCCAGCAAAAATAGAATATTGATTCAGGTCATAAAGAAGTTGCTTCCAAAGCTTTCAAACCCAGCGATTTTATCATATTTATCAGTCTGAATGTTTCATAAATTTTGTCTGAAATTGACCAGAGACATTAATATTTCATCCAAACCATTTGTTCAAAACACTGAATACATTATTATGTTTCCTTCTAATTTTACTACTTTTATCAACAGATTTCAATACTTTAAAAATCATTAGTGAAGTTACCACAGGATTGTGGAAATATGTGAGTATATATACATGAATACATGTACATGAATTATTATATTATATATATACATGAATATATATAATATGGATAAAGTTACTGTGCCTCAATCTGTTAAAGGGAATGTACCCATGACACCCATGAAAAAATAATGAAATATTCCATCTGTGTATAATGCTTATTAGATGGTAGTGATTTTTCTAGTTGCAGCATTATCCCACTGGTCCTATTAACCAAATGTCACTGCTAGTCCTTTGTCTTACTTTCCTCAGGCACTTCTTAGCGAGCTTAAGTTTATGTTCTTGCATTTGCTTTAAGTTAGACTCAGAGTAAAGATACTCACTGAGTTCTTGCATATTTAAAAAATACATAAAGCATTTATACTTGGAAAACAGCTTGGCTGTGTATGAAATACTTGGGCCAACTTTATTTCCTGGAGGATCTTGAAGCTATGACACCACTGTCTCTTAGAATTTAATAAAAAGGAAAATCTGAAGTCAGCATGATCTTTTCTCCTAGCTGTCCAAATTATTATTACTTTAGTTCTGAAGGTCTGTATATTCACTAGGACACGTCCTGGGCAAGTTATTCTGCCTCAGTTTTTGTACCACATGGTGTACTCTTTAAGTACATAAATCTATTCCTTCTTTTAATATATTTTTAAATATTGGTTCTCTTCTATTATTTTGGTTTTCTTCCGAAGGAAAAAGCTTTTCCTGTGTGCCGGTTTTCCCATGCCTGTCTTTTATGTCTGTCACTATCTCCCTGACGCTTTTCAACTCATTCATGTATCATTTTGCATACTTTTTCCATTCCATCCTACAGGTCTCATGTTGTATGTTCCACAGTGTGTATTTTCCCTTGCTTTTCTTATTACTATTTTTTCTCCTTCCTGGGATGGCTTTATTTCTATTGCTTTCTTAAGTTTTACTGGTTCATGTTTCATCTTCTCCAGCTGACCTGTTATTTCTGTCCTGAATTCTTGCTTTTTCAACTTTCCTTTTTAAAGGCAATTGTTTCATGAAATTTTCAAAAATACATTCTTGGCAAAACATTTAGACAGAATTATGTCTCCTCTATGCCACACTTTTTATTGAAAAGTCTATTGTTATAAAACTGTTTAAAAATTCTTCTTCTCATTTTTTTCATATCTTATCTTTGTATTGATGCTGTACCAATTTCTATTTTATCACTGATCATTGAAGAAATTGAATTTCCTGGGCTTGCTTTTAAATAAATGGTGGTTGGGGAAAAGAAGCCTAATGGTTAGGTAGATCTCCCAGCCAAGAACCGAATACATTTCCCTCTTCCCGCGACCAAGCAAGGTACAGGAGGACCTCTGGCACCAAACCTGCTCACTACCGATGCTCCCCGAAAGAAATATCCCACCACTTCAGAAGAATACAAATGCTGGAGCTTAGATTTGCCTTCACTTGATACAATACTTTTGCTACTTTCTATACTTCTTGTCCTCACTTACCCCCAACAGGATCCCCCAATCTGCAGGCCTTATGTGTACTGCAAAATCTGTCGTTTTTATCTGTCTCCTAGTTTCACCAAAAATGATATTTCCAGGGTTTTCATTCTGCATTCTGCTTTTGGATGATTTCTAGGCAGAGAATGAGAAATGCTGACTCACCCAGCTATGTTCCTACCATAAGCTCCAACATTGCTAATTTTAAGTGGGAAAAGTTTGGATACACAGAAAAGAATATATATATATATATATATATATATATATATATATATATAAAAATGAAAATTACAAGTCTATAAAACTCATGTACAGAAAAATGTAAGGACATAATAAAATTTAAAAAAGTATATTGTGGTAAAAGCTGATTTCAAGATCTGTTCCATATGCTATGAATTATGAAAGGTATAGAAAAAGTTTTGAGAGTTAAATATAGAAGGTGTAAGGAAAGGTGTGCTACCTTTTCTCACCCATCATAAGGGTCACTGCAGATACTCCTATAACAAAAGACAGGTTAATAAGAGAAAGGCATAACAAATTTGTTTAATCAAGGTTTTATGTAACATGGGAGCCTTCAGAAATAAAGACCCAAAGACCCAGGGAAAACTGTATTTTCATGCTTAGGTTCCATGAAGAATGGACAGCCATGTAGAGATGTGATTGGATAAAAGAGTATGATCTAATGGTGACAGACTGAGGTGGAGCAGGACCCAGCAGGGCCTGTCTGTCCAGATTCTCCTTGGCCTCTCTGTGTAGCCTTTCTTCCTCCTGGTCACCGTGCAGGACTCCTCTGGAATGAGGGTCTTCAAGGGAGAAGCGAGAAGGGAGAGAAAGACCTTTCTAGGTTTTATGGCTTGCTTTGGGGAAGAGGGACTCTAGTTTCTATGCCCTGAGTTGGGGAAGAGGAATTCTGGTTTCTGTGACTTGCTTTGGGGGGGAAGAGTGGTGGGAGGGAGGAGGGCAGGAGAAGGTCTGAGAGATTTTGTTTCTGAGGCTGCTGCTGAAGTCTTTCAATCTCCTTCAGTTCAAAGCGCTCATCATACCAAAGTACCATACTTTGGGGTATCAATTTCTGAGCCCCGACAAAGGCAACAGTGATTTCATGGGTGGTTTTTATTTTATTCTTTTAGATTTTCTGAATTATATGCTTTTCAGCAATAAAAAGTGTTGCTTTGTTTGAAGAAAAATAAGTTATTTATTATAATGTATTTTATACTTAGGCTATTTATGGATATATTCTTAATTTTTTTCCTTTATAGCTCATTTTTTATTAATATATCTTCTTTTCAAGAAAGTTATTTGTTACTCCAAATATAGATATACTTTTATCTTCATATTCTAATTTTGTGGTTATTATGTTTTAATTCTTAAATTTAAGTGTGAATATTTAATTAAATATCTCAGCATCTTTTATTAGATTGTCTTTGTTTTTGCCACTCATTTGAAATACTAATTTTACTATACTTTATGAGTGGTTTTTAAATTTTACTTTTTTTCTGATGCAACTGCTTAATGATATTTCTGTCATCGCAAATGATATTCCACTATGGCCTGCCACATTCAGTGTGTACACTGACTGGAAGGTGTACTTTTTACAGCTCTGTCTCTTTCTCTCCAAACATCAGTAATATGCAGTAGCTGAGAATCTACAGACCAGGTATTTATATGTTTTGCTTTGTTTTTGGTCTTTTTTCCTCTATGTTTAATCAGATATGCTTATCATATTCTCTAATTATTGTAGTTTTATGATGTTATTAATAGCCCAAATTTATAATTGTTTAGACAAGATTTAATGTTTAAGATAATTTTAAATTCCTTTAATAATTCGATTGAATTTGTATTATGTTATACTTTAATGGCAAACTGATATTTTCATAGTATCCCTTCTTCCTGTTCAGGAATATTGGATGCATCTCCATTTTTCAAATCTTCTTTTATGACACAATAAAATTATATAGTTTACATTATTTTCTTTAAAATACTAGATATTTTATAATATAAGGAGTTTTGAGATTTTCTTTTAAGACAAACTTTACTAAACATATGTGCATACATTGGATTTGAGAGAAGCATGACTAGAGACAGGGTGGAAGAGGATATTTCCACTATGAGAATAACTCTGGCATGAGACGGTGATGGGCTGAAATTGAGTAGGGAGTGGTAATGATGGAAAATGGCCTATGCAAGCGTGTTCTGTTCATTGTTGAGTGTGAGATGTAAACAAGAGGGAAAAGTCAATACTGATGTCTAAGTTACCAGCAAAGTTCAGACCTAGGTTTTAGAAACTAGATAAAGAACTTCTTCAGAGTGGGTTGGGCTTATGGTACGTGCTAGGGCATGTAGGTGAAGACTTCAGTAGGAAATTAACTATATTATTTAACTATTGACCTTGGTTGAGACCTCGATTTCTTCATTTGTAAAATAAGGATAATCATAGTTACTTCGTGGGGTTTATATGAGTGACTATGGGAAACACGCTTAGGTTCTCCCTCTTTCTCTTCCCTTCTGCTTTTGACATAATTGCTCAGCTACCTTTCCCAGCTGCAAGGGCAAGAAACATGAAGGAACGTGAAAGTGAGTTGAATAGCCAGCTTGCACATCTGTCTCTTTGAAAATGAAACCACCTAGCATAGATGACTAAATACTGTATTTATTTTTATATATCAATACAGTTTATGTAACAAAATATGGACTCATTTTCTTGTAGTATTCATACATTTTTACTCTTTCAGTAATTATAAATTCTCTTGAAAATGATATTTGCAGTAATGAAGCCCATATAAATGATTTGTTTTTGAAAAATAAAATAGTCCTCAGCTGTGTGAACATTTAAATCCTACCTACATTGTATTAATATTTTTTGGGTAGGAAGTATATCTTACCATTTTTAATATCACTTTTCCACAGCAGTTTTATTTTCTTTCACAATTTTTATGTATCTAACTACTTTACCCCCTCTAATGCCATGAAATACAGTTTGCAAAAATTCATCATGGTCATTCGATTTAATTTTTTTTGTGTGTGAACGTAGACATTTTTTCTATCCTTAGCATGTATGATTCTGTATGACTTGTGAATTGTTTGGGGCTGTTGGCCCAGTGACAATATAAACAAAATCTTATTCTGAGTCTAAAAACTTATAAGGAGAAAGAAAATTTATTATTAACTTTCTAAAAATTGACGTGATGCAAGAATGTAATGGATCTTGGATATCTGAGCTAGAAAAATATTGGATAACATATCTGACCCTGATTTAAGTAGTCAAGAGAAACTTCCATCTGCTCTCAGAAGTGAATATAAACATAAAATTATAACTTTTAATGTTTTATGTCATTTTATGTCTTAAATGATTAAAGTAAAATTTTAGGCAGCAAAACATGACAGTGGGATTGGAAAGGATACGAACAGAAATAAAGAGAGTAAGTTTGCAAAGCAGAAAGATTTACCTGGAATTGCTGAGTCTACCTGGCCCAAGTAGAGAGGGAACTAAAAGACAATGAATGTCCATCGCTTAATTCCTATTAATGGATTAATAAAAAAAATAGGCCAACATATTTCTTACACTGACAAATTAGCACAATCCTCCCCTGGTGGGAAATGAATAAATGGTGGGACAGTGGCCAAGAATTGTGCCGTAATGGGATTCTTTCTATATGAGAACCTAAAGACAAAGGGAAGGAGAATCCTTCACAAAAATTCACTGTTCATCATTGTTTTCTCTGTCCATTATTAGCTGTGTTCTTGCTATATCTCTGTTCAAACTCAACTGTAGTTTGGTTAGAGAACATCCTCAAGTATTATGTCAGGTATGAAACATGGCGGTTCACTCTGAACCCTGGAATGTCCTAAGATACTTTTGCCCAGAAAGATGAACAATATCTAGGCTACCTATAAGATTATTGGATCATATAATTTTCCTCTGTAGATTTAAATAAATTTATATACACATACACACACATATATGTAAAACATGCAGAAAATTGTAAACTCCATGTAAGTGATAACTCAAACTTTTGCATAAGAAGTTAATCCTATATTAAATCAATTTCCTTTGTGATTAACCTGATTAATGTTATACTTAAGTATGTCCTGGTTTCTAAGGATGGCATCCCAGTGTCCCATCAGGTTACTAGCCCCTGATAGCATCCTGATTTAAGCAATAAATTAAATGGTTACCCTAGATTTAACACTTCTTCATTTCAGAAGAATTTTTTTCTATTACTTCTTTAACCGATTATTTCTATGATAAAAATTCCAGCTACTCCTTAAATTATCTATATCTGGCCTCCAAATCTTTTTTTGTATCTTCCCTAGTGATATTAGTCTTTTGTGTTTTTTTGCTCTCTACTTTTCTTTCACTGGTACATCAAGTTTCAACAGTAATCATACTGCTTTTTAATTCTTTTATTGAATAAATATTTTAATTTGTAATGCATTTTGATTCTTCAATCTTTCTCTTGTGCTTTTGGAACACTTCCTTTACAGTTTGCATTATTTTTCAAATTAATTTTCAACTTTGTAAAAATAACATGACTTAAACAAATAAAAGGTTACTATAAGGCTAATATGGTAAAACAATAGGTCCCTGCTCTACCTCTCCTGACATCCAAGGCCTGACCCCCTGAAGTATTGATTTAAACTCTCTGAGTATTTTTTTCCTATTTACCTTTATATTTTTAACAATATACTTGTACTATTGTGTTGCTACATAAGTTGTATGTGTGTGTGTGTGCTCTGTGCACCACAGTTGAGTGTACTAATAAAGAGCATGGTGCTTACAGCCAGGCTGCTTGACTATGAATCCCAGCTCCACCAGTTACTTGATATCTAATCCTGAATAAATCATTTAACCAACTTATCTGGAATTTCCTAATCTATAAATGGAAATGATAATATTATTTAATTCATAAGATTGATGTGAGGATTGTTTATTTTTATCAATATATATTGCTTACGCATTTTCTCTATCTGTTCTCCAGTTTTGAACTCTATTCCTTACCTCACATTCTCCTATAACAGTTACCAAAAATTCTGACACTGTCCATGATTCTTAAAGGATATGTACCTTTATTCTTATTAGAATCCCCAGGAAGCCACTTCGTTTATGCTTTGCCTACCTGCTCTTCATCTTGAAAATAAAATGCACTAGACAATTTTGTCTGCTGTCTCCTTGCTTCCTTTTGGATTGATATTTCTCTACCACAATTTCAGTGATATTTGGGGAGAGGGAAAAGATAAACAGATGTTCACCATCTTCCATATCTCTAATGCATACACTTAAAATTTATTTTGCGTTTTTAGATAAATCTACGAAATCATGACACATGATACAACACCCATAACTATAACATTTTTCTCAAATTAAACAACATTGACTCATTTTTCACTATTTCTCCTTCAAGCAAGATAGTGACATGAGTCTGTGTGCTTGATTAAATTATATGCGTGCAGTATGCAACCTTTTGTCTGGAGGTGGTAGGTAATATATTCTTGCCATGACTGCTCCAGAAAGTTGTAGAGTAAGAAGAGGAGAGAGGTGGTGCAGTGGGATGCAAGCTGAGGGAAGAAAGGATGTTCCAGGAAGGAGATTAGATCAAGGATCTCAAAGTCACGTAAAAATGATAGTTCTATTGTCTGTAAAATAGCATTGCTGGGACTAAGAAACAAGTAAAAGACAACATGCTAAGTGTCATTGAGTGATTAAAAGTAAAAATTAGAAACAAGCAAATCATTGATTAAAAAGCAAACATGACAATAGGAAGATGAAAATTGAAGTCATAATTTGCAGGTGTAAGAAGCTTGAAATGTGCATTTGGTTTTAGTCTGATGGAGATTTGGAAATGTGTTTTACTTAAAATTTATAAGGTGGAGAAAATGAAGATATGATTTTAGTATTTTTCAGGAGTCATTCTGAAATATGTATCATTCCATCCCTGTATTAAGTAATAATTAAGTTAATGGATATTCCAAATAGAATGATTAGTATTTGAATTTAGGAGAGAATAAGAGCACATGAAGCAAGTGGGTTCAAAAAAGAAAAACATGAAAAAACAAATCTTGGTTTGGCTTTTCATTTCTAATCTTCTTAATCCCAGATAAATAAAGGACAAAGCCATTTACTGCATTGTAATGTGAGAGTGGAGTTTAAGGAGGGCAGAGAAACAATTTGCAACAGTCATGTGTGACATAGGATGGGATCAGTTACTGATGATTATTGAGGCCAATTAGTACTAGAATATAGATGTTTAATTTCACTCATATTATTTCTTTACCTATACACTATAATAAAATATCTTCACAAGGCAGGTGGAAATCTTGAAAACAGACATTTGTAAAGTTAGTCTAGTGAAGAACAGAAAGTGAATTAGGGAACTAAATCCACATGTGGGGACTACTTTTCAGATTTCAGGACTCAGAGCAATTGTACAGAAATTCAAGAGAAGACCACTGCATGGCATGTGCAATTACAATCAAAATAAAATCAGCATGAGCCTTCATGCACATTTTTCTTTTTGCCTAATAAAAATTGAGATTAAAATCAGTAGACATGCCATATATTACCATATCTTAAATGCAACATATCATTTAGGGTTTTTTTAAAAAGCATTTCTATACAACTTGTGGGATAGTTCTCAGAAAGAAAACAATATTAGATTTTAGGAAGAACAGAAAAAAACAGTTTTAAAGATTCAGTGGAGACATTATTGGAAGACATAAAAATACGTGACTGGCATTATAAAATTTATGTATGTGACAGATCAGCTGGAGAGTAAAGTGAAAAAAAAAGTGAGTGGAAACTAAGTCATGGTCATATTCTCAAACCTAATGGAAGGATTTATTAAAGAATCATTGTAAATCCAAAAAATTTGGGTATTTGTATACCAGAAAAGTATACCATTCAAAAGTATACCATTCAAAATTAAAATGGTTTACATGTGCCAACTCATTTCATCCTCATAAAAAGCCTATAAGGTAGAATTTGTAATTTTCCCCATTTTACAGAAGAGAAAACTAAAGCATAGAGATTTCTTGCCTCAATGACACACAGATGAGAAGGTAGATTATTTAGTATCACTACATTAACCTAAGATAACTAAGTATCATAACATGAAACCTAAGACTCAGAGAAGTTTGGTGACTTGTCCAAAACCACACAACTGGCAAGATATCCTCTCAGCACATTGTCTTGATATAAATGAAGAGTCCATGCAATCCAAACACTGAGAGATCTGAATTAAACAGATCTTTATTTTCCTCTTGGCTTCGATATTTCAGAGCTATGAGAGGTTTGTCAAGTTATTTAAGCTCTTTAAGCCTTTGTTTCCATTTGGTAAGGTAAAGACATCAATGCTTACCTGACAGATATTATGAAAAATAAATTGCTATCTTTAAAACTCTTACTATTGTATCTGGCACAAGATGATTTTTAACAGATTCTACCTCTATCATCCCTCTTTCCTTGTCGCCTTGCCCTGAACTCTAGAAAACAAGAAATAAAAGCATATGTCATATTCTGCTGCTTTGTTTGCAATGGACGCAATTTTGCCACACAGGCCTGTTTGGAGGGGATAAAAAAGGAATAAAAAGCTTTTCCTGGAGATAACATCCCCAAGTTTAATTTTTTGACTTGTTGAAAATAATGCACCTCAATTTAAATGCATAGTATAGATTATAACCTTTAGATAGTGCTATTTATACAAATAATATCAGGCCCTTCCAGAAGAACAAATAACATGACACCGATATGCATGATTACCATTAACCTAAATCAGGCATGGCAAGCTCAGAATTCTGTGACTCTAGAAAGCTGTTCCCTGATTAGCTCTGCTCAGCAGTCGGCTCTCCCTGGCTGCACATTAATAACCCCAGCCCCCCCCCCAAAAGGAAAGGGAAAGCCAGGACATTTTTGTGTGTGTGTGGAAAATGAATGATTATAAATGGACTGGTCACAGCATCTTCATTAAACAAATATGGCACTTTGATCAGGGTGGCCGTCAAGTAGTTTTGATAGATTTTTTTTTTCATTTTCTTTGAGAAAGATGTATTGGTTTAGCCCACTGCAAAGCACCCAACCATGCTTGTGGATCACTCCTCCCTTGTTAAAACAAACAGCCTTGCATATTGTGGCCGATAGATCAACCGCCATGGATTTTCCCAATAATTCATCCCTGAACAGTCTGTGGTTGGCTAGTTGCTTTGTAAAAGAGATATAATGTCTGTCCTAAAGAGACATACATTTAAACACTAAGTTCAACTCTTGGAAACTGAACTGAGTAATGTGTGTGCCTAATGGCTGGAGTGTAATAAAAACAACAGCACAAGAAATTTCAGAAATATTTAATTACTCTTCTAGTGGAGCAGAGACTAGAAGACCTTGAGAGGGAAGTACACATGATAAGACAGCATGGCATTATGAAAAAAAATAAACAAGCAAACTAACTTTAAGTGAGATGGCTTAGGTTCTAATTCAGGCTGTGTAAATAATCTACCATGTGAGCAAGTAACATCCCCTTCCTAGTGTGCTTTAGCCTCATTTATAAAAATCCTGTGGTTAAATTAGCTTATTTTCACCTCTATATGGTCCCTAATGTCTGTGCTCCTACAAGTCTCATATTTTTTAAAAAAATGATCTCCCAAGGAAAGTGTATTTATTAATTAATAATTAAATAAATTCTTATCTGGTTTTGCTAGGTTGTCTGAAATGATGAAATTTTTTTTGATCCTTATTTTACTATAAAAGATTGATCTTTTGGACCCTTCTAGCTCTAATGCTGTGTTTTTCTTGGAACACAGTTCATTGAAGTCATAGAAATATAACTTGCCAGAAAAAACAACAAAAAAAATAAAAAGAGGGAGAAAAGAAAAGAAATGTGAAGAAATAAACTAAGCCTAAGTGCTTCTTAAATATCTTTTTTATCTGTGGACTTTGACCATTAAGGTGGGACTATAGGGAAAAGGGAAAAGAGAGTCAGTCCTATAGCTTTTTTTTGTTTTTTTGGATTTTGGTAATTATAGATTTTCTTAATGTAACTATGATAATGATATGTGTACAAAGTATGTGTTTATATAAAATGATATTTTATGAATTACAAAATGATTATAATATTATGGACTATTCAAATACTAAAAATAAAAAGAAGAAAAAATTAAATAGTATTTCACCATATCAATATCACCACTGTAATGTTTTGTTGTATGTTCTTTTATCTTTAAATATAAGATTTATAGTGCTGTTTTAAAAATATTTAAATTTTATGTTTTCTCTAGCATATACTTTAATAAGACAATTTTTATTAGAAAAAAATTTAAAAGTTGGAATTATAAAAACCCAGCATACTCTGATAAACATTTTTAACAAAAATTGAAATATTAGGAATGTAATACCTTATTGATTTAATAATATGAGATCACATTTTCATATGAATAAACATCCTTTAATATTATTAGAAAAATATTCTATTTTTTTATTGCACCATAGATTCCATCCTATAAGAAGAATCCTACTACATGGATTCTTCACATTTCTAAAGATGATACAACTTAGGTTCTGGGAGGTTAAGTGTTTTATGTGGGTTTCTTTTTTTTTTCGTACTGTTTGTTGTACGTGAACAATACTTGCTCAGGGTAAGTAATTAAAACTATATCTTAGAGTATATATCCTGTATGAACCCCTAGTGAGATTTTGATGGCAAGACATTCATGCATCTTTAATGTACCCATGGCTATGTATGTAAATGTGTTTATAGTTTTAATAGATACTATTATACTATAATATTTCTTATTTTAAAACATGGACATTGTTATTTTAAAGCATTTTTGTTTTGATATTTTATTGCTCTTATACTGCTAACTCCAAATCAATATTAACAATTTGAATTGTGTCTTCCCATAGCTTTCTCTATGTTTATATAATCACATACTGACTTTTTAATTTTATTTTTTTTAAATCAAGGAACATATTTATATATACTTCTCCACATCTTGCTGGTCTCAATTTACAGCAGATCATGAATATTCCTCCCAGTAAATCAATATAGATGTAGTAAATTTTATAGCAATTTGAAATGCAAATTTATTTCTCATGTAAGAAAAAGTTAACACATATTTGGGTAGTTTCAAGTTCATCCTTATACTATAACAGATACTCTACCAATCACTTTATTTTGAACAAAGTACTAGTTGTGGAAAAGAAATATATTATAATGGAATTGTAGCAACCAGTGCTAGTTTAAGATGTTTATAGAAATCATTCTGTGAATTCTTAAGTTAAATACATTTTTTAAATATTGGAGATTATTTCAAAGGGTATAACCTCATAATTTTAATTGTTAGATAGCATTATACACATGACTTTTGAAAAATCCAAACTAAACAGCAATATAATAGTTGTTTATACTATAGAGTCCCTAAACATTGAACTAGTTGGTGGAGGGGACAAATTGTTGGCAAACAAGCATTTGTGCCTTGAGAAAAAAAAGTATAGTTTCAAAAAATACTATCTCACAAACACAATAAATAATGGTAAAAAGTATAAGCTCTTTTCTTAGGGTATATATATCCAAAAGAATTGAAAGCAGAATCTCAAAGAGATATTAGCACATCCATGTTCATAGCAGCACTATTCACAATAGCCAAGAGGTGGAAGTAACCCAAGTGTCCATTGACAAATGAATGGATAAATAAAATGTGATGCATGCATACAATTGAATATTCTTCAACCTTGAAAAGGAAACAAATTTTCACACATGCTACAACATGGATGAAACTTGAAGGCATTTTATTTAGTAAAATAAACCAGTCACAAAAAGACAAATAATGCATGATTCCACTTACATGAGGTATCTAGGGTGGTCAAATTCAAAGAAACATAAAGTAGAATGGTGGCTGCCAGAGGGTGCAGAGAGAGGGCAAAAGATCTGTTGTTTAATGGACGTAGAGTTTCAGATATACAAGATGAAAAAGTTTTGGAGATCTGTTTCACAACAATGCGAGTGTACTTAACAGTTCTGAACTGTACACTTAAAAAAGATGAAGATGATAAATTTTACTTTTCACTACAATAAAATAATCCAAAAAAAATGTAGCAACAGAAAGCAGACCAATTTCTTCCAGTGGGTGGAGTTGGGGAGGTTTTGACTATAAAGGGGTATGAAGGAATATCTTGATTTTCATGATGGTTACTCTACTTCATGTGTGTGAAAAAACTTACAGAATTATAAACCAAAACTGAATTTTACTGTTGAAGTTAAACCTTAATTTTTAAAAAAAGTATAGGCACTGGAAAAAAGAAATAAATTGTTCTAGGATGAATAAAATTATTTCATAAAATATGAGAATGGGAAAGCAATATTTTGATATTATTATAGTTTGTGTTTTAATAAAAAAAATGTTTGAGTATCTTATCTTCCTAATTTAAAGTTTTTAAATTTATGTTTGTAAAAGGAAAGATTTAAAAAAAGGAAAACTTTCGTCGGAAATGAGGTATCTCTTCTTATAGGTGGGTGTATAGGTGGAATTAATGTACTAAAATTTATTTAATAATCTATTATTTAACTTGATGCAATTATGTTGTCACTACAAAAAAAATCTTATCAACAGGAGGGCAGAAAAATGGTGATCTGCTAGAAGCCTCCTGCCTCACCGGTCCCAGGGAAGAAGGTAAAGAGCCGGGATGGCTGCCTGTGCGTGGATCGCTCACTCCGAAAACAGCACTGTGAAATTGCAGAGAAGCATCATGGGACACTCAGCACAAGAAAAAAGGTGACAGGGAGATACATTCACAAAGATCGGAGAGTACAGTGAATACAATAGAGACCAGAGCGTGAAGGATGAGTTTGCCAGGTCAGCACAGTGTGACCTGACCTACAGGTGGTCACCCACCATCTGCACACACTTCCCATCCACTCAGTCAGGGACAAGCCCAGAGTTGGTGCAAAGTTGTTGCATGAGACAGCAGGCTCTGTGGAGAGGAAGCGATGGTAGAAACCATATGGAACTCTTGGGTGCATTGTACAGGGGCCAGGTAGGGAATGGACTGAGATACAGCTTTCCAAGACAATACACTGGAATTTGGAGATGGGCACCCTGCCCCTGGAAGTCAGTGGGACCAGGGCACAGGAGTTCAACGGAGAGCAATGGGCTACGCCCTCACTGGCTGCTGGCAATTGCTTCCATGGGACCCAGGCAGGTCTAGGAGACCTGCGTTCGTGGCATGATTGGAACGCTGCTGTATGCCAGATTGTCAGTTGGCAGCCATCTGTAAGGTCTCCCACCTGGAGCTGATTGTTAGCTTGGTCTCTAGCTTCACCCTACCCCGGCCCAGGGGCTCTTCCTCCTGGGCATGACAGGCTACATACTTGGAGGCTGCAGACAGCTGCCTCCGTGGGTTCCAGGTGGGATGAGGTCCCTGACCGGTATTGGTGGGACCTTTGTGTATTGGAGACTGTTTGCAGCCCATCCATCCGGTCCTGCCTCCCTGGCTTTGGCCTTCTTCTATATGATTGGCCCTAGTGCCCGCTTTCAAGGTCCCCATCCTTCCCCACCCCAGGGAATGGTCATACTGAAGGTTGCTGTGCCATAGTGACTTAATTTGTATAAGTACTGGTTCCCGTGGCAACCAAATGCCTCAGGTGCCACAGGCGGAAACAGAGCAGCTGTCCCTAACCCTACTCACTTTATTAGGGAGTTTTGCTTGATCCAAGAGTGCCTTCAGCTGCAACTATTCCCCCCAGTGGGAGCATCCCCCTGGAAGAGACTTCTGGGGATAGAGAGGCCTACCCGCCTGGCCGTGGGGTCTAGTGGTGAAAAAGGGGTGAACAATTGGAGATCCCTCTGTCAGCCAGTGACACGTGGAGACACACATTAAAGGGCCAGACACATGAACTGTGAGGAAGCTTGAGAGCCCACAAGCGGTCTGATTGGAGGGGAAAGTGTCCGAGCTTGTGGACAGGTAAGAAAAATCCTGGCTAGAAACCTCAGCAATCACACCAGTTGGTCCATCCCACCAGAAGCAGCCCTCCAAGACCAGAGGGAGAGAGCTCTGAGCTCCATAACAGCAGCCCCCCTCAGCAGCTGGATAAGCAAACTCTGAGCTGCGTAGAAGTTTACTCACCCTAGCTGTCACACTGCAGCTACAATCTATCATAAGCCTTCCCCCACCTCAGGGCGAGCAGGGTCAAAGTAATCCCTGGGAGCTACAAGGCCCCTCCCAAAACTTGGGGCTTTTGTACACCCCACCTGGGGGACCAGAGCCTGCCATGGGCACAACATATTACCTAGGTAACTGGCTCCTCCATACAAACTACAATTAATGACAGTGGGAACAACCCCATACCTAAAAATATTACTTTCCATCTCAAGCTATTAGGGAGCAGTGGATTCATACCCTCAAGTACAATCCACCAGCTTGGAGTTCAAGCCGGGAGAACAAAGTCACTACACTCCACCAGGAAGAGGAGAAGACAACAGGTCAGAGGTAACCCAAGAGGTCCACCAAACATGCTAAAATACACCTAAGGCAATACAGACCAGTACTCTGCTTCCTGGCTATGCCAGGGAATGGTTCTCAGGGTCTTGGAGACAGGGCCATAAACTAGCCCTAGCACCCCCAGCTCTCAACTGAGAGGCCAGATGAGAAAGAATCAGTGAACGAACACAGGAACCATGATAAATCAGAGTGAAAAGTCACCCCCAAAAGAAATCATCAGCTCCTCAGCAACAGAGACCAACTTAAATGAAATGGGTAAAATGACAGAGGAAGAATTTCATTTATGGATTATAAGAAAGCTCAATCAAATTCAAGAGAAAATTGAGTCCCAGCACAAAGAAACCACAAGAACAATGCAAGAAATGAATGAAAAATTATCTAAAGAAATTGAAGTATTATGGAAAAGTCAAATAGAAATACTAGAAATGAAAGAGGCATTCAAGGATATACAAAACACAGTGGAAAGCCATAAAAATAGGCTGGATGATGCAGAGGAAAGAATCTCAGAACTGGAAGATAAATCCTATGTACCAAATAAATCAGTGGAAGACAAAGAACACAAAAGCAAGAGATATGAACAAAGCATACAAGAATTATGGGATTATGTAAAGACAAACATGAGAATCATAGGCATCCCTGAGGGTGAAGAATAAAATTCACTAGGGCTGGAAAATCTATATGAAGGAATAATAGAGGAAAATTTCCATGGCCTAGCCAGAAAACTTAATATCCAAGTACAACAAGCACACAGGACTCCTGGGATACTCAATGTGAAAAGGCATTCTCCACTCCACATGTTTATTAGGCTGGCCAAAGTAAACATGAAAGAGGTACTCCTTTGAGCAGTAAGGCAAAAACAGCAGATAACCTACAAAGGGAAACCTATCAGATTAAGTGCAGATTTCTCAACTGAAATCTTACAAGCCAGAAGGGACGGGGTACCCATCCTCAGTCTTCTAAAATAGAATAGTGGCCAACCCAGAATTCTTTATCCTGCAGAACTAAGCTTCTTATGTGAGGGAGAAATAAAGACTGTCCCAGACAAGCAATCACTGATGGAATGTGCAAAGACCAGACCTGATCTGCAGGAAGTATTTAGACCTACATTGAACACTAACCAGCACAACAGACACCCACCAGTGTAAAATTACCCAAAATCTAATAGATCAGAACCCAGATTCCACAATAAAAAAAAAGAAAGAAAGAAAGAAAAAAAGTCTACCCAACAGGATAAACAGAAATCCACCACAAATAGCAATTCTCTCAATAAATGTGAAAGGCTTGAATTGCCCATTGAAGAGACATAGGTTGGCTGAATCGATAAAAAAGTACAAGCCAACTATCTGCTGTCTCCAGGAAACACATCTTACACACAAGGACTCATTCAGACTCAAGGTGAAGGGATGGCATACAATTTTCCAGGCCAATGGAAACCAAAAGAAAGCAGGAGTAGCCATTTTTATATCAGATATCATAAACTTTTAAGCAACAAAAGTAAAGAAAGACAAGTTGGTCACCATAGAGTGGGGAAGGGAAAAATCCAACAGGAAGACTTAACAATCCTAAATATTTATACACCCAAAACAGGAGTGCCCAGATACATAAAGCAAATACTGCTAGATATAGACAACACAATAAATAGCAATGCCATAATAGCTGGACTTCAACACCCCACTGACAGAACTGGACAGATCCTCCAAGCAGAAAATAAGAAAAGAAACAATGGACCTAAACAGGACTCTAGAACATTTGGGCCTAAACATCATCTACAGAACACTCCAGCCAAATAACACTGAATATACATTCTTTTCATCAGTTCGTGGAACTTTGTCCAAAATTGATCACATTCTGGGCCACAAAACAGATCTCAACAAATTAAAAAAATGGGAATTATACCATGTATCTTCTCAGACCAGAGTGGAATAAAATTAGAAATCAATTCCAACAGAAACTCACATCTCTATCCAAAAATGTGGAAATTAAATAACCTATTGCTGAATGACTACTGGGTCAAGGAGGAGATTCAGATGGAAATCAAAAGATTCTTTGAAGTAAATGATAATGGGGACATAAGCTATCACAATCTGTGGGATACAGCAAAAGCAGTCCTGAGAGGAAAACTCATCACCTCAAATGCCCACATCAAAAGATATCACAAATCAGCAAACCAATGAATCAGCTCAAGTAAATGGAAAAGGAAGAGCAAACCAACCCTAAACCCAGCAGAAGAAAAGAAATAACCAAGATCAGAGCAGAATTAAATGAAATTGAGAACAAAAGAACTATAAAGAAGATTAACAAAACAAAAAGCAGGTTCTTTGAAAAGATAGACAAAAAAGACAGGCCAATTGCTAGATTGACCAGAAGTAGAAAGGAAAGGACTCTAATAAGCTCAATTAGAAATGAAAAAGGAGAGGTCACAACTGATATCATGGAAATATAAAACATCTTTGTATACTACAAAATTCTCTATGCCTAAAAACACGAAAACTTGGAAGAAATGGACAAATTCTTAGAAACACACAACCTCCCTAGGCTCAATAAGGAAGAAATAGAATTTCTAAACAGACCAATATCAAGCACCAAAATTAAACCAGTAATAAAAAATCTTCCAACAAAAAAAAGCCCAGGACCAGATGGGTTCACACCTGAATTCTACCAAGCCTACAAAGAAGAACTGGTGCCTATACTGCAGAAATCATTCCATAACATTGAGAAGAACAGAGTCCTCCGAAACCCATTCTATGAAGCCAATATCACCTTGATACCAAAGCCAGAAAAGGACACAACAAAAAAAGAAAACTACAGACCAATATCCCTTATGAATATAGATGCAAAAATTCTCAATAAAATCCTAGCAAACCGAATTCAAATGTACATCAAAAAAATAAATCATCATGATGAGCTTGGCTTCATCCCTGAGATGCAGGGATGGCTGAACATTATGCAAATTTATAAATGTAATTCGCCATGTAAATAAAAGCAAGAACAAAGACTATATGACCCTCTCAATAGATGCAGAAAAGGCTTTTCACAAAATTCAGCATCCTTTTATGATATGAACTCTTAACAATATAGGCATAGATGGCTCATACCTCAAAATTCTTAAAGCCATGTACGATAAACCCACAGCCGATATCATACTGAATGGGGGAAAATTGAAAGCATTCCTGCTTAGAACTGGAACCAGATAAGGTTGCCCATTATCTCCACTTCTATTCAACATAGTGCTGGAATTCCTTGCTAGAAAAATCAGACAAGAGAGAGAAATCAGGGAGTCCAAATAGGGGCAGAAGAGATCAAACTTTCACTCTTCACTGATGATATGATATTATATCTAGAGAACCCAAAGATTCAACCAAGACTACTGGAATTGATAAATGAATTCAGCAAAGTCTCAGGATACAAAATCAATGCACACAAATCTGTAGCCTTCATATATGCCAATAACAGTTGAGCTGAGAAACAAGATAAAGATGCAATACCTTTCACAATTGCATCAAATAAAATTAAATATTTACGAACATATCTAACTAAGGAAGTGAAAGACCTGTATAGAAAGAATGATGAAACACTGAGAAAATAAATTGCAGAGGATGTAAACAGATGGAAAACCTTTCCACGCTCTTGGACAGGTACAATCAACATTGTTAAAATGTCTATACTACCTAAAATGATTTACAGAGTTGATGCAGATCTAGAAAAAGTAATTCTATGCTTTGTATGGAACCAGAGAAGACCCCATCTAGCCAAAGCAATCTTAAGCAAAAAGAACAAAATTGGGAGGCATCAATCTACCAGACTTCAAACTATACTACAAGGCTATAGCAACCAAAACAGTATGGTACTGGTACAAGAACAGACACACAGACCAATGGAACATGACTAAGAACCTACTTGTAAAACCATCCTCATACTGTCATTTGATTATTTACAAAGTAGACGAAAACATACACTGGGAAAAACAATCTCTATTTCATAAATGGTGCTGGGAAAATTGTATAGCCACATGTAGAAGACTGAAACTAGATCCACACCTCTCACCTCTCACAAAAATCTACTCAAAGTGGACAACAGACATAAACCTAGACATGAAATCATAAGAATTCTGGAAGAAAACATTGGAAAAACTCTTATAGACATTGACCTAGGCAAAGAATTTTTGAAGAAGACCCCCAAAGCAATCAGAGCAGCAACAAAAATAAATAAATGGGAACTGAACAAATTACAAAGATTCTGCACAGCCAAAGAAACTATCACTACAGTGAACAGACAACCTACAGAATGAGAGAAAATATTTGCATGCTACACATCTGATAAGGGGCTGATAACCAGAATCTATACAGAACTTAGGAAAATCAACAAGAAAAAAATCAAACAACCCTATTAAAAAGTAGGCAAAGGACATGAACACAAACTTTTCAAAAGAAGACAGAATAATGGCCAACAAACATAAAAAATTGCTCAACTTCTCTAATCATCAGGGAAATGCAAATCAAAACCACAATGAGGTATCACTTAACTCCAGTGAGATTGGCTTATATGAAAAAGTCCCAAAACAACAAATGTTGGTGTGGATGCGGAGAGATAGGAAGACTCATACACTGCTGGTGGGACTGCAAATTAGTACAACCTCTATGGGAAGTAATATGGAGATACCTCAAAGAACTAAAAGTGGAACTACCATTTGATCCAGCAATCCCACTACAGGGCATTTACCCAAAGGAAAAAAAGACATTCTGTAATAAAGACAACTGCACTCTAATGTTTATAGCAGCACAATTCACAATTGCAAAGTTGTGGAAATAACCCAAGTGCCCATCAATACACGAGTGGATTAATAAAATGTGGTATATGTATACCATGGAGTACTACTCAGCTATAAAAAAACAACAGTGAATTAATACGTCTGGTATTATCCTGGATGGAGCTAGAGCCCATTCTTCGAAGTGAGGTATCACAAGAATGTAAAAACAAGCACCAGTGGTACTCTCCATCCAATTGGTTCTAACTGATCAACACTTATGTGCACACATGGAGATAATATTCATCAGGTGGGAGGGGTTTGGAAAGGATGGGAAAACTCTCACCTAATGGGTGCAGGGTGCACTGTCTGGGGCATTTTCATGATTGTAGCTCTGACCTGGGCAGTGCATAGGGAATATATGTAACCAAAGTGTTTGTACCCCCATAATATTCTGAAAAGAAAAATCCTATCTGCTTAAAATATATCCTTATATACTCATGTTTTTACTTTCACAGTGTAATGTCCTAGGAGTTGGTAGTATATATACTATTAATTCCATAGCTATCTTTTTTCTGCTTTCTTTAGGTATAATTGGTAGACCAAAAAACTACACATAATTAATGTATGAAATTTGGTGTATTTGTGTATATGTGTACATTTGTATATGTGTACATTTGTATAATCATCACCACAATGTGGGTAATAAACATATCCCTCACCTCCAAAAGTTTCCTCTGTCTCTTTGTCTTGCCTTATCTTCTCTTGTCTTTTTTTTCTCTTCCATGTGTGTGGTAAGGACACTTAACATGGGATCTATTTTATATTGCTTTCTAAATGGAAGATATTTACATTTCCATCAGTAATACATGAAATAATTTTTAAATTTATATCTATTTTACTAAATGTATGTATTTTAGTAACTTATAATTAGTTTTTATTTGATAGTAATATTGGTACTGTATTCTATTTTAATTAATAAACTTTAATTTTTAGAGAAGTTTGAGATTCACAGCAAAATTGAGCAGAAAGGAAAGTTCCTATATACTCCCTACTTCCATATACTCCACACACCATCTCCCCAGTATTGAAAGCTGCATCACAGTGGAATATTTGTTACAATTAATGAACCTGCACTGATGCATCACTATGAAAAGTCCATAGTTTACATTAGGGTTCACTGTTGGGATTGCACATCCTCTGAGTTTTGAAAAATGTATAATGTATCACCTCTGTAGTATCATACAGAGTAGTTTTACTGCCCTAAAAGTCTTGTGTGCTCTGCCTATTCATTTCTCTCTCCCATAACCCCTGGAAACCCATGAGCTTTTTACTGTCTCCAGTGTTTTGTCTTTGCAAGAACGTCACACAGTTGGAATCACACAGTATGTATACTTTTCAGATAGTCTTCTTTCACTTAGCAATATACACTTAAAACTTCTTTCATGTCTTTTCATGATTTGATAGCTCATTATTTCTTTCCTTTGCCCATTTTTAAATTGGATCATTTGATTTTTTTCTACTGAGTTGTTGGAACTCCTTATATATTCTTGTTGTTAATATCAATCTTTTCTAAAGTGTGAAAATATTTTCTCCCATAATGTGGTTATCTCTTCACTTTGTTGATTGTTTCCTTTGCTGTGCAGAAGCTTTTTAACTTGATGTTATCCCATTGTTTCAATTTTTCTTTGGTTGCCTGTGCTTTGGGGTTATTACTCAAGAGCTCCTTGCCCAGACCAATGTCCCCAATGTTTTCTATTAGTAGTTTCATAGTTTCAGGTCTTAGATTTAAGTCTTTAATTGATTTTGATTTGATTTTGTATATGGCTAGAGATAATGGTCTAGCACCATTCTTCTGCATACAGATAACCAGTTTTCCCAGTACCATTTATTGAAGAGACTACACTGTCCCCACTATATGTTCTTGGCAACTTTATCAAATGTAAGTTCACTACAGCTGTGTGGATTTATTTCTGGGTTCTCTATTCTGTTCCATTGGTCTATGTGTTGGTTTTTATGCCAGTACCATGCTGTTTAGGTTATTACAACTCTGTAGTATAATTTGAAGTCAGGTAATGTGATTCTTCTACTTTTGTTCTTTTTGTTCAGGATGGCTTTAGCTCTTCTAGGTCTTTCGTGGTTCTGTATAAGTTTTAGGATTATTTTTTCTATTTCTGTGAAGAATGTTACTGGTATTCTGAGGGGGATCACATTGAATCTATAGATTGCTTTGGATAGTATGGAAATTTTAACAATACTGATTCTTCTAATCCATGAGCATGGAATATCTTTCAATGTTTTTGTGTCCTCTTTAATTTATTTCATCAATGTTTTATAGTTTTTTTATAGAGATCTTTCACTTCTTTCATTAAATTTATTCCTAGGTATTTTATTGAATTTGTAGCTATTATAAATGGGATTATTTTTTTGGTTTCTTTTTCAGATTGTTTACCGATGGCATATAGAAATGCCACTGATTTTTGTACATTGGTTTTGTATCCTGCAACTTTATTTACTTTGTTTATCACTTCTAATAGTTTGTGGAGTCTTTAGGTTTTTCTACATTTAAGGTCATATCATCTGCAAACCAGGATAATTTGACTTCTTTCTTTCCAATTTGGATTCCCTTTGTTTCTTTCTCTTGTCTTATTGCTGTAGCTAGAATTTCCAGTACTGTGTTGAATAACAGTGGTGAAAGTGGGCATCCTTGTCTTGGTCCAGATCTTAGAGGAGAGGCTTTCAGTTTTTCCCCATTCAGTATAATACTCGCTGTAGGTCTGTCATATATGGCTTTTATTATGTTGAGATAAGTTCCTTCTATACCCAGTTATTTGAGTTTTTATCATGAAGGTATGCTCAATTTTATCAAATGCTTTTTCAGCATAAATTGAAATGATCATATGGGGTTTTTTGATCTGTTTATATTATGTATCACATCGATAGATTTGCATATGGTGAACCATCCTTGAATCCCTGAGATTAATCCCACTTGATCATGATGAATTCTTTTTATTGCATTGTTGAATTCAGTGTGCTAATATTTTGTTGAGGATTTTTGCATCTATATTCACCAGAGATATTGGCCAATAATTTCCTTTTTTTTTTTTTTGTTGTTCCTTTTAGATGATAGATACACAAATTGTATTCTCTTTGCTTCTGTCTTCTGGAAAAGCTTGTAGATTTTTGGTGTAATTTCTTCCTTAAGTGTTCGGTAGAATTCACCAGTGGATTTATCAGGGCCTGGTGCTTTCTGTTTTGATAGGTTATTAATTACTGATTTAATTACTTCAATAGAGATGTAGGCCTATTCAGATTACCTATTTCTTCTTTTCTGAGTTTTTGCAGATTGTGCCTTTCAAGGAATTGGTCTATTTCATCTAGGTTATGAAATTTGTGAGCATAAGGTTAGTCATAATATCCCTTTATTATTATTATCATTTTCTGTCACACTAGCTAGAGTGCAGTGGTGTCATCATAGCTCACTGCAACCTCAAACTCCTGGGTTCTAGTGATCCTCCTGCCTCAGCCTCCCAAGTAGCTGGGACTACAGGCATGTGCCACCATGCCCAGCTAATTTTTCTGTTTTTCATAGAGTGGAGTCTCACTCTTGCTCAGGCTAGTGTCGAACTCCTTACCTCAAGCAGTCTTCTTGCCTCGGCCTCCCAAAGTGCTAGGACTAAAGGCATGAGCCACCATGCCCGGCCTATTTTTTAAATGTTTATGGAATTTATGGTAATGTCCCTTTTTCAATTTTGATATTAGCAATTTTTTTTGTGTGTTTTTTTTCTTATTTAACATGGCTAGAGGCTTATTGATTTTACTGATCTTTTCAAAGAACCAGTTTTTGGTTTTATTGATTTTTTCCATTGATTTTTTGTTTTAAATTTTATTGATTTCTGCCCTATTTTTTATTTCTTTTCTTCTGCTTACTTTCAATTTAATTTGCTTTTTTTCTGATTTCCTACTGTGGAATATAAATTATTGATTTTAGATCTTCTTTTCTAATATATGCATTCATTGGTATAAATTTCCCTTGATTTTGCTGCATCTCACAAATTTTGGTAAGTTGTATATTATTTTTAGTTCAAAATATTTTAAAATTTCTCTTGAAATATCCTCCTTTGACCCCTGTGTTATTTACATTTGTGTTATTTAATATGCAAGTATTTTGATATTTTCTAATTATCTTAGTCTACTTAAGCCATTGCAAAAGTGGTTGGCTTATAAATAACAGACATTTACTTCTCACGGTTCTAGAGGCTGGGAAATCTGAGATAATGGATCTGGCATATTCAGCATCTGGCGAGAACAGACTTCTTGGTTCATAAACAGCTGTTTTCATTGTATCCTTATATGGAGGAAGGTCAAGGGAGCTCTCTGTGTCTCTTTCATAAGGGCACTAATCCCAATCAAAGTGGTTCTATCCTCATGACTAATTACTTCCCCAAATTTTCACCTCCTAATACCATCACATTGGAAGTTAAGATTTAATAATTTTTGATGGAAACAAAGGTTTAGTCTATAGTATCAGCTATCTTTCTGTTATTGATGTCTGGTTTAATTCCTTTTGTTTTCTGAGAGCAGATATGTATGATTTCTCTCCTTTTTTTTTTACTTTTTCTAGGTACTGTTTGTGGCCCAGATTGTGATCTATCATGGTGAATATTTCATGAGAACTTGAAGAAAATTTATAGTCTGCTGTTGTTAGAAGAAGTGGTCTATAGATGTCAATTATATTTGGTTGGTTGGTGGTACTGCTGAGTTCAACTATGTCCTTATGATTTTCTCCTGCTGTATCTGTTCGTTTCTGATAAAGGAATATTAAAATCTTCAACAATAATAGTGGCTTCATTGGCTTCATCTATAACTTCCTGCAGTTCTGTAGTTTTTGTCTCACATATTTTGATGCTTTATTGTTAGGTGGATAAACATTAAAAATTTTTATGTCATCTTGGAGCATTAACCCCTTTATCATGATGTAATACTCTCTTTATCCCTCAAACCTTTCCTTGCTGTGAAGTTTACTCTGTCTGAAATCAATATAACTACCTCCACCTTTTTAATTAGTATTTGCACGATATATGTACTATCCCTTTACTTTTAGTCTATATGTGTCATACTTAAATTTGGTTTCCTGTAGACAAAATATATTTGGACTTTGCTTTTTGATTCATTCTGATCATCTGTCTTTTAATTGCTGTATTTAGTCATTAATATTTAGAGTGATTGTTGATATAGCTGAATTAATATATTCCATATTAGTTACTGTATTCTATTCTATTTGCTGCCCTTGTTCTCTGTTCCTTTTTTTGTCTTCCATAATTTTTATGTGTTTTGTGATTTGAATTAAACATTTTATATCATTCTATTTATTTTTCTTTTTTAGCATACCAATTATACTTTTTTTTTAGTTCTTTTTTTAGCAGTTGCTGTAGAGTTTGTAATATATGAGGGCTGTCCAGAAAATATTCAGCCATTGTTAATATAACTTTTCATGTTACATGGCTGGATACTTTCTGGACAGCCCTCATACATTTACAACTACTCCAAGTCCACTTTCAAGTAACATTATGCCACTTCATGGGCAGTTTGAGTCCCTTGTAATACTAAAATAATTCCCTTCTCCAATTTCTTGTATCATTGCTGTCACTGATTTCATTTATACATAAGCATACTTAAATGAATACATTGTTGCTATTATTATTTGGAACAAACTGTTTTCTGTTAGATCAATCAAGAAAAAGAAAAAAAGAAAAAGAAAATGCTTTTATTTACCTTCACTAATTCTTTTTTCCAATGCTCTTTCTTTATGTAGACCCAAATTTCTGACCTGTATTATTTTTCTTCTCTCTAAGAACTTCTTTTAATATTTCTTTCAAGACACATGTACTGGCTAAAAGTCCCCTCAATTTTTGTTTGAGCGAGTTTTTATTTCTTCTGCAATTTAGAAAGATTACTTCAAAGGCTAAAAAAATTTTAATTTTGTGTTTTTTTTCTTACATCACTTTAAATATTTTAATCTATTCTATTCTTGCTTGCATGGTTTCTGAGGAAAAGTCAGATGTAATTCGTATCTTTGTTTGTCTTTGGGTAAAAGTGATCCTTCACCTTTGGCTTCTTTCAAGATTTTTCTTTATCACTGATTTTGTGAAGTATGAATAGGAAATACTATAGATTTTTCTTTGTTGCAGTTTTGTTGCTTAATGTTCTCAGAGCTTCCTGAATCAGTGGTTTGGTGTCTGATGTTAATTTGGAAAATTTCTAAGTTATTATTGCTTCATTATATGATGTTTGTCTCATGATATGCCTTTTTAGTAGCTTTAACTTACTCCAGTTAAATCAGCTGAAAATTGGAGGGAGTACATACCAGTTCCTTATATTAGATTTTCTCTTAGTTTTGGTGTTATTGACTTTCTTTTTCCTTTCTGGCTTTTTTCCCTTTATTTTGTATTTTATATGTCTTCTAGTGGGTTATTTGTCTAGGATGAATGGAAAACATCAAGTCAGATACCATTTAATATTAAGGAAAAATGGAAACCAAATCTATCTGTCTATCCTCTTGAAGACCACAATGATTTACTCACAATAGGTATGCATTTATAACAGCATAAATACGTGAAAGAAATATACCCTGTGTTCATTGGTTCTGTATATTATATATCTAACAATACAATATAACTTTTAAAATAAAAAATGGAAAAACACTTCTGTAGAATACTAATGACTTCCTCACACTATTTTTCATCTTTCTGAGATTAGATGACATGATTATAAAGCCTATCAGAGTGCCTAGGAGATGGTATATAATTGATGCATATTATTTTTTTTCTATTCCATTTTTCTAGATATGCTGTGTCTCAATTTTTCTGCAAGTCCCTGGTATAGAATTATCTACTCTTCTTTGCATTACAAATAGATGTTTCATAAATATTAGGTTTCTGTTAGAAAAATTCAAGTAGCCAGTCTTTTGGAGAATGATCTCAAATAAGATTGTAATCTATTTTTTTCTATCAGGATTCTCTTATGTTTTTTTCCCCTACATTCCCAATCCCCAGCATGTTTAGAGCTTCTGTGTTTTTCCTATTAATATACCCTTATAATATAATTGCCACATTCACTGTAATAATAGTTATTGCACTTACAGTCAATCATGCATCCATATTTTAATAAGTATTAACTTCATCATATTCCCACAGCATAACAATAAATTCCCTTATCCTTTCTTTCATGAAAAAGAAATGTTATCCACTAATAAAACAAAATCACATTGGCTCATGTTGAGAGAGCTAGTTAGATTGTTCTCTACAGTTAAGACTGGACAAATATCAAAGTTGTGGCATTACCCTACTTGCACTTGAACATTTTCATAGATGTTGACTAGTCTATGACCCTTGAACAAATAGCTATATATTTATTTAAACTGAGTATGTTACTTTTACCTGGTCCAATGCATAATTCATTTTAGAACATTCTTAATTCTTTGCTAAAATACTCACCTGTGACTGAAGAATGGCCTCCTTCCATTTAAAGATGTTTAAAGCCATTTTACCCATTTAGAAAACAAAGTACTTCTTTCCTAAGGCAGAAAAGTTTTAAATATGATCTTACCTTCCTCTAAGCATAAAATTGAAATCTGTCCTGCGTTAACACACAAATCTGTAGGTTGATAAGAAAGGGAACATTGTTTTAATGACTCCAAATAGCTTGTGCAATTCAAAATCTTTTGGCTTTCTTTATGCTCTACTTTTTTATTCACCATTGTATTCATATCCCTCTTAACTTGTTCTCTCCCTTTTCAACTCACAGGAATAAATGTTTCATATCCTTTCTGGTTCTCAAGAGAAGTAATCATTAACAAGGCAGTGATTATGTCACCAATGGATCCCAAATTTAATATAGCTAAACACAGGAAGAGAGAGGAGAAAATTTACCTCAATTATTTTATACTCAACTGTATTAAAATAAAACTAGGAAATCTTAATGTTAAAGTGTTTAATGTACATGGCTACTTATTGTTGATACCATGAGCAAAGAAAGGAGATGTGGCATATTGTCCACTCTTTTGCTCTTGACTCCAAGGCAAAGATAGAGTCAATGATTTAAACCTTGGGATGGATAAAATTCAGGATGTATACAATAAAAAAGAGCCCTCCATAGCTATAGCCTGACCAATTCTGGGCCCACATGTAAGAAATTTGTTTGGAATAAACAAACTATGAATTTAATTTCTAAAGTGCCATGTGAACAATGAAGGCATATGCCACAGAAATCCCAACATATGAATGGAGTTTTTCTCTCTATTATTATTTCTGTGGTATTTTCTATATCAGAAGCAGGAGGTTTCCATCCATAAGGTTATTCAACCCCATAGGCAAGGTGTAAATGAGATTTTTCTCATTTTTCACTTAAATGATTTCATCTCTTTGATACAGCAAACTGTATCAACAGAAACTAACATAAAATTTGTGACAGCTGTGTCAAACAGCTTTTTATTTTATTTATTCAATACTTTTATTATGTAAAATGCTATTATGCTTATTATTTCTTTTGATATATCCTGAGGTGAGAGAGCTAGAAGCAGAATTTCCAAAGTACCTCTCAGTGTACAGCCATGTGATTTTTCAGGTCTGAGTTTAAGGATCATGCCAATATAATTATTGTCCAACTTAGATGTGTTTTTCATGTATTTTCCTTATGATACACAATCTGGAAAATATAATTTCTCATTTCTAAGTATGTTTCCATGCAAAATTTAGGATGCAAAATTTAGGTTAGGATGCAAAATTTCATCTCTTGCTTCTGCTTCATATATATCTCATTTTAAGAAGACTTTTGAGAGAAGATATGGATTTGAAGTGGGCCTTAGCAGAAATGATTTGAGAGCTATGAAGTAGAAATAAATAGAAGTTCTGTATGAGGAAGTAGTGATGTTAATTAATTTTTTATATATCACAAATGTATAATTTCTTTTAATTATAAAGCAAACCTAAAAGTGACAGAATTCAAATAATGCCAAATTGATTGTTTGGAATGGTCTTTCTTTTGATAAAAGTCAGAAAATCTGCATAAAATATTTTTAAAAATATGATAGGAAATACCATAAGATAATTTAAAAATGCTAGAATAGAATCTAGCAATAGACAGAAGTTAGGATTTTAAGGGCTATTGAAGACATTCACCTGGTGCATTTGACAATTCATATGGGGTAACTGAGAGCCCAAGAGGCCAAGTGACACTTCTGGTGGTCTCAATTGCAGGGGATCATATTGGAGTCCAAAGTCTGCTAAAAATGGTTGCCTCTCATAAAACCTCATTGCTTTGCTTTGGGTCCCCCAAAATTAGCCCACAAAAATGAAGATTAATGGCAGTTAAAAGGCCCACAAAGGGCCAAACCTCACCTTTAAATCATTTAAACTGAAATTAGATTACGGTCATCTGTGACTGGTATAGTCCTCAAACAGTCTTGATTGTTATAGGTCCAGGAGCCTTATAGAATGAAAAGTAAATATCTACATGTGAAACAAAATGTCAGGCCTCCATTTATTTCTACAATTTTATGAAATGAAAGATCAGATCACAAAATAATAAGTAATAGGGACAAGTAGTGTCAAGATTATGTGAACCAGCAGAAACAACAGATAATTTAAACAGACTCACAGAAATTTTACTTATTGAAGTAAGAAGAATGGTCTTTAAATTGCTATGTGTCATGCCCAAGTAGATAAAATACAGGCCTGGACATTTCAGCAGATTATTAAAAATGATTTAAAATTGAATTATAAAATTGAACCTTGTCAGCAAGATGACAGAATAGGAAGTTCTAGCCCTGATTTCCTCTTAGAAACACAAATTTAACAATGATATAAGTAACAAAATACTTCTATAAAAAGTCATAGTCCAAAGAAGAAGTTTCATTATCCTAGACAAGCACAACATGAAGATAAGCCACACTGAAATGTGTAAAAACAGCAATTTCATGTTACCTATATTATCTCCTCCCTCAAGCCAGCACAGCTCAGTGCCAAGAGAGATCCTGACTCCTCCCTAAAAGCAGAGTGGAAGAGAAAGTGGCATAAAATAAATGTCCAATGTCCTTGGCCTTTTATTGTGCTTTACAAAAGACCAGATTCTGTCTCACCTCACATAGAGTGCTGAAGGAACTGGAATAGTCCAGATGTTGATAGCAGATGGGGAGATAGGAAACTTTCTTTGACCAGTATGGCTGTGCTAGACTTGGAGAAGATGAAGAATTGAATTATCTCATCCTGGAGGGAAGGAAGAATGTAGCATGGCTTCAATGTTCCAGCCTTTCAGTGAACTTCCTGAGGGGCTGGTTTCTGCCCCACCTCACACAGAGTGCTGAGAAGATCAGTACAGTCCACATTCCTGGGGTAGCTTCAGTTGGCATAGCTCCATGAGTTGCAAAAAGGTGCATAACTGAGAATTCTTCCCCAGGAGTGGGGGAAGAGTGGCATGTGGCCCTGATGTCCCAGGCTTTCCAGGCTACACCCAAGGGACCAGTTTCTATCTCACTTCAGAGTACTGATGAACTGACAGTCTGAAACCAGGGAGAGCAAGAGAATAAATGCTCCTGAAAAAACTGACTGTGTGCCTGGTATAGCTAGGAAAAAAGGCCCAGAATTTCTAGCCAGGCTGATTGGTGAATGTTTTTCCCAGTTAAGGCCAGTCCATAAAGAATGGGAGAGGGAGCTATTTCTTCAAATGTGCATAAATCAATGCAAAGCTACAATGACCATGAAGAATCAGAAACACACAACACAATCAAAAGAACAAAACAAATCTCCAGTAAACAGCCCTAAAGAAATAGAAAACTGTGAATTACTTGACAAAGAATTGGACATAATTGTCTTAAAGAAGCTCAGTGAGTTACAAGAGAACACAGATAGACAACTAAACAAAACCAGGTAAATGATACATAAACACATTGAGAATATTAACAATGAGATAGAAACAATAAAAAAGAATCAAGTAGATATTCTGTAGCTCAAAAATACACACAAAACTGAGAACAGCTACATTAAAATCGGTAAGAAGAGCAATTTCACTTTATCCCTGTTATCCTGTCCCCCAAACCAGCACAAAGAAAAATTGCCTTTCCCTCAGGGGAAAGAGAAAGTTGAGCATGCCTCCAGTGACCTACCCTTTCTGTGCACTGCCTGAGGAGCTAGTTTTTGACTTGTATTACATAAAATGCTAATGGAATTGTTATAATATAGATGCCAAGGGCAGCAAAGTAAAAAGATAAAGGGGCTAGAAGATTGTTGTGGCCTGGTACAGAACTGAGATATTTGGATAAGATACAGACTCTAAAGCTTCTCTTCAGGAGGCTGGAGAGGAGTGGATTGTACCTCCAATGTGCCAAATTTTCAATATGCTTCCCACAGGATGAGCCTTCAGGCTCACCTAGAGTACTGACATAACTGGCATAGTTTGGTAGGCAAAGATAAGAACAATAGAAAAGTGGCAGGTCACTTTCAGTTTAAGAAGGTCTTAGAATCTCCAGCTGAGCTGATTGGTAAAGATTTTTCCCAGTTAAAGTTAGTCTGTAAAGACTGGGAGAGGTGGCTGTTATACAAATGTGCAGACATCAATGCAAAGCTACAAAGAACATAAAGAATCAAGGAAATATGAATAGTCAAAGAAACAAAATAAATCTCTAGTAACCAACCTTAAAAAAATGAACAACTATGAAGTGTCTCAAAATATTCACATTAAAAACTCAGTGAGTTACATGAGAACACAGAAATACAACAGAGAGAAATCATAAAAATGATTCACGAACAAAATTAGAATACCAACAACAGATAAAAAGAATCACAAAAGAACCAAACTATAAAAAAGAACAAAATAGAAATTATAGCACTAAATAATACAATAATTGAACTAAAAAATTTATTAGAAGGAATCACCAGAGGAATTGATCAAGGAGAAGAAAGAATCAGTGAATTTGAAGACAGGTCATTTGAGATTAGCCAATCAGAGGAGAAAAAGAAAAGAACAAAATATAGTGAAGAACACTAAGGGAATTATGGGATGCCATTAAGTGTACCAATATACATATTTAGAAAGTCCCATAAGGAGACAAAAGAAGGAAAGGGACAGAGAGTTTAGTCAAAGAAATAATGGGTGAAATCTTTCAAAATCTAGGAAGGAAAATGGAAAACTGGATTCTACAAGTTCAAAGGATACCAAATAGTATGAATCCTAAGATGTCTACACTGAGACACACTATAACCAAACTGTTGAAAGTTAAGGAGAAAGAGAGAATTTTGAAAGCATTGTGAGGAAAGCTACTTGTCACATACAAGTGAATAAACATAGGACTATCAGAAAATTTCTCAGAAGAAACCTTAAAGGCCAGAAGGGAGTAGAGTGATGTAATCAAAGTACTGAAAGAAAAAACTGCCAGTGAAGAATACAATACCCATCAAATCTGTCCACCAAAAGCAAAAGGGAGAGAAAGAGCTGAGGGAATTCATCACCACTAGACTTGGCTTATAAGAAATGCTTCAAGTTGAAATGGAAAGACACTAAACAACAATATTTCATATAATACAAAATACATATGAAAGTATAAATATCACTGGTAAAGATAAACATATAGCCAAATTCAGAATACTGTAATATAATAATGGTAGTATGTAAACCACTTTAATTTTAGTATAAAAGGTGAAGAACAAAAGAATATTAATTTATTAAGAATAAATGTAACCAAAATATATTAATGGATGCACAGTATAAAAATACACAAATTGTGACACCAATAACGTTAAAGTGGGGGGGAAGCAAAAGTACAGTTTTTATAGGCAATTGAACTTAAGTTGGTACCAACTTAAAATAGACTGTTTATAACTATAAGATATTTTATGTAAGCCTAATGGTAACCACAAAGAAAATACCTGTATAAGATACACAGAAGAAAAAGAGAAAGGAATCAAAGTGTATCACTAAAAAAACAACTAAATCAACAAATAAGAAAGGAATACAGCAAGAGAGGAAAAGAGGGACAAAATAACTACAAAACAGACAGAAAACAATAAACAAAATGTCAATAGTAAGTCCTTACATAACCATAATTACTTTAAATATAAATGGTTTAAACTCTCCAAACAAAATATACAGATTGGCTGAATGAAGAATAAAACAAGATCCATCTATGTGCTGCATACAAGAGGATCACTTTAGATTTAAGAGCACATGCTGAAAGTGAAGAAGTGAAAAAAAGGTATTCAATGTAAATCGTAACCCAAAGCAAGCAGGGGTGGCTATGCATATATAAGAAAAAATAGACTTTAATCAAAAAAGTCACAAAAGACAAAGAAGGTCATCATGTGGTAAAAGGGTCAATTCAACAAAAAGATATAACAATTATAAACATATATTTATACTCAACCTCAAAGCACCTAAATATATAAAATAAACATTGATATTTCTGAAGGAAGAAATAGTCAGCAATACAATAACAATGAGAGAATTTAATATATCACTTTTAATAATGAATAAAACATGAAGTGAGAATTCAATAAGGAAAGAGAGAAAATCAATAAGGAAATAGTATTGCATATATATGTATATGCAAAAAAGATATATATGTGTATAAATACTTTACATGGTTTAAATAAACATTCAGCAAATTCAGAATAGAGAAAAACTACTATTTAAGCATATTTTTAAAACAACAGTAGTAAAATCCTAGAGCAAGCATTAATTATATTTAGTGGGGAAATACCAAAAGTTTTCTCTTTCAGATTAGGAAAGAGCACAGGATGACCACCATCACAACTTTCATTTACCATTTTACTGGAAGCCTTAACAAGTGTGATCAGGCAAATATAAATAAAAGGAATAAAATCAAGGAAGGATATATAAAAATGCCACCATACACATACAGTATTTATGTAGAATAGCCCAAAATTTTTCAGAAAAATTATTAGAATTAAGAAGTGAATTTAGCAAGTATGTTAGATAAAACACTTATACAATTATCACTTGCATATTTATGCAGTCAAAAAATTAAAAGTTTATCTCTCCCAATATGATCACACATGTCAAATTCCTTTCAATAAGCTTAACAAAAGAAACATAAAGTTTCTTCACAGAAAATTATAAATCATTATTGAGAGAAATTATCTAACTAACTGTAAGAACATACAGCCAATCATGGTTTAGCAGACTAAATATTGCAAACACATTCAAGACAAGGCCAATAAAAATCTCAATAGTTGTGTGTTTGCAACTTTTCAAGCTGATTCTAAAATTTATATGGAAGTAGAAATGACCATGAATGGCTAAAGCTTTCTTGAAAATGATTTACTTTCCTGTTTATGAAGCTCTTAACAAAGCTACTTTAAGATTGTGTGGTATTGGCATAAAAATAGATCAATAGAATAAAATACAGTTTATAATTAGACCCACTCATATTTGAACACTATATATTGCACTTTGGAACTACAGAGCAATCTTTCTAAAAATAAGGGTATTGAGACAATTGAATATCCAATTCAAGAAATGAAAATTATTCCACCTTACATCAAAAATCAAGAGCAAGATAAAAAAAATACTACCCCAGAAGATAATATAGGGGAATATATTCACGAACTTGAATTTTGAAAAAAATATTTCTTTACCATCATGGTTTGGATGAGGTTTGTTTCCACCAAAACTCATGTTGAAATTTGATCTCCAATGTAGCAATGTTGGGAGGTGGGGCCTAAAGGGAGGTGTTTGGGTAACGGGGGTAAATCCCTCTTGAATAGATTAATACCCCCCCTCAGGAGTGAGGGAGATCTTGCTCTCATAGGAATTGGTTAGTTCCTGAGACAGTGGTTTCTTATAAAGAGTCTGGCTTCCTTGGTTCCTCTCTCTCTTTTGCTTCCTCTCTCACCATGTGATCTCTTACACATGCATGCTCCCCTTTCACTTTCCACCATGAACTGAAGCAGCACAAGGCCCTCACCAGATGCAGCTGTCCAATCTTGAGTCCTTCAGCCACTGGAATGATGAGCCAAATAAATCTCTTTTCTTTATAAATTACACAGTCTCAGGTATTCTGTTATAGCAACACCAAATGGACTAAGACAAAAATTGGTACCAAGGAGTGTAGTGTTGATATAAAGATACCCGAAAATATGGAAGTGGCTTTGGAAGTGGGTAATGGCTAATGGCTGGAGAAATTCGGAGGAGCAGACTAGAAAAAGTCTGTATTGCTATGAATGGTACATTAAGGGAGATTCTGGTGCAAGCTCAACAGAAGACAAAAGAGAAAAACTTGGGATGTCTTAGAAATTGGTTAAGTGGTTGTGATTAAAATGGTGATAGAAATATGGACAATGAATCCCTTTCTGATGAGGTTTCAGATGAAAATGAGAGGTATTTATTTGGAAAGTGGAGCAAAGGTTACCCTTGTTACACCATAGCAAAGAACTTGGCTGTGTTGTGTCCGTGTTCTAGGCCTTTGTGGAAGGCTGAATTTAAGAGTGGTGAATACTTGGCAGAACAAATTTCTAGGCGGCAAAACATTCAGGCGGCTATATGGTTACTTATAACTGCTTATAGTGAACTGCTAGGAAAAAAAGAGGGGCCTATAAATTTGAAAAATTCTCATCCTAGCCATGTGGTAAAGACTGACAGCGCATTTTCAGGAGATGAATCCAAGGGTGCTGCACTAGAGACTAAGAGACTGCTTGCTAAAGAGATTAGCAAGGCTAAAAGGAGCCAGGTGCTAACAGTCAGAACAATAAAAAAAAACCCAAAGGCATTTCAAACAGCTTCAAGACCATTCCCCCCGCCATAGTCCCAGAGGTCTAGGAGGACAGAAAGCTTTAGTGGGGCAGGCCCAGGGCACCACTGCCCAGTGTCATCTTGGGACACTGCTTTCTGCATTCTGGCTGCTCCAGTCCCGGGTATGACTTGTACTGGCACTTTGGAGGGCATAAGAAGTAAGATTTTGGCATTCATGTGGTATTAATTCTGCAGGCCCACAGAATGCAAGAGCTATGGAGGTGTGTCTTCCTCCACCAAGATTTCAAAGGACATATGGAAAAACCTGTGGGCCCAGGCAGAGACTTGTCACAAGGGTGGAGACACCACCAGGGCAATGCTGGTTGGAAATGTGGGGTTACGCCTGCTTCAGAGAGTCCCCACCAGGACAATGCCTAATACCAAGTCCCCAAAATTGTAGAGCCACTGGCAATATGCCACCTCATCCTGGGAAAGCCACAGGCGTTCAACTCCAACCTGTAAGAGCAGCCACTGGGGCTATGCCCAGCAAAGCCATGGAGGCAGGGCTGCCTGAGGCCTTGGGGGCCCAACCCTTGCACCAGGATGCGGGACAAGGAGTCAGAGGAGATTGTTCTAGAGCTTTAAGGTTTATTGTCAGCCCTTCTAAGCTTTGGGACTTGTTTGGGGCTTGTTAGTTCTTTCTTCTTTTGGCCTGTTTCTCCCTTTTGGAATGGTAATGTCTATTGTAGGCCTGTTCTCCCATTGTATCTTGGAAGTAAAAAACTTGTTTTTGATTTTATAGGCTCATAGATTTAGACTTTTAATTTGGTGCTGGAACAAGTTAAAACTTTTGGGACTATTAGGATGGAATGATCGTATTTTGCATGTAAGAAGGGCATGAGTTTTAGGGGGGCCAGAGGTGGAGAATGCTATGGTTTGGATGTGGTTCATCCCTGCCAAAACTCTTGTTGAAATGTGATCCCCAATGTGGAAATGTTGGGAGATGGGGCCTAGTGGGAGATATTTGAGTCATGGAGTTGGATCCCTCATAAATAGATTAATTCGCTCCCATGGCAGTGAATTCTCACTCTCACGAGAATTGATTAGTTCCTGCCAGAGTGGGTTGTTAGCAAAAGCCTGGCTTCCTTGCTTTCTCTCTCTTTCTCTCTCATACTTCCTCTCTCACCGTGTGATCTCTTAGCACACACACTCTCCCCTTCTGCCCTCCACCATGAGCGCGAGCAACATGAGTCCCTCACCAGTGCAACTGCCTAATCTCAAATCTTCCAGCCACCAGAATTGTGGAGCCAAATAAACCTTTCTCTTATAAATTACCCAACCTCACATATTCTGTTACAGCAATACTAAATAGGCTAAAACAACTATGAAGGAAAAATGTGATAAATTAGAATATATTAAATATGAGAGAATCTCTTCATCAAAAGACACCATTAAGTGTATGACAGTTAAGTCAGAGAGGGAATATATATTTTCAAATATATGTATCTTTAAAAGAGACTCATGTTAAAAATATACAAAGAACCTATCCAAGAAGGTAATAGAAAAGTAAACAACTCAATAGAAAAATGCACAAGAGACTTGGACATGCTCTTCAAAGAAGAAGATATCCAACATACAGAAATCGCTTACTTCATTAGTAATCAGGGAAGTATGAACTCCTACTGCAATGATATACTCCTCAGAGGAGCTAAAATTGAATGGCTACCAACACCAACTGCTAATGATCACCTGATGTGGATCACCAATAACTCACTTTCACTGCTGTATGAATGTAAAATGATAAAACACTTTGAAAATTCCGCATTATCTACTTAAATCTAAGTGAAGACTATCTTATGACCAACAATTCCACTCATGAGTATGTATCACTGAACTGCATGCCCATGTACACCAAGAGAAATGTACATGAATGTTTACAGAATCATTATTTTTCATAGCTAAAAACCAAAACACCTCTAAAAAATAATTACCAGAGAGTTGTATAAAGATACTGTCATGTATTCATATAATGGAATTCTATACAGAAATGAAATGAATTTAGATCATTACACACAACAATCATACTGTTGTCTAAAGAAATATTTAAAAACTACATACTTTATTCTTTCATTTAAGTAGAGTTAAAAAATAACTGAACAAAACACACTCCAGTGTTTAGGGAGGCATGACTTTGTGGTGACATGCTGAAGAAGAACAAAGAATTTGTTATCGTAAAAGTCAGGGGCATGGATATCTTTTGGGGAAAAAAGGAGACTAATGAATAAGGAGGTGTCTCAGAATGCTTTCGGAGAGCTGGCAACATTATGTTTCTTCATGTGAATGATGATGAGTCCAGTGGTTTGAAGGAGATCCTTGCTTCAATCTGTTTTGTTTGAATCCATAGCCCCAAACATTACTAGGTGTAAAGGCAATAAACAAAATCATGAGGGTTATGACTTGTTTTGTTTGACTAATTTAAATGGTTTGAATGAGAGAACATAGAACACTATAAGGCAATCAGCCATTTTAGCCCAATTAATAGCACAATTCAGAGGACACATTCATCTCATGTCAATGGCTATTATGTGCCATTCAATTACTCTACTACATGAATGTTCCTCTAGAATTGGATAATGTGATGGTCCTAATAGGTAAATGAGAGGTTTTTGCACAACCTATTGAAATGTGGTAAATACAACAATATGAAGTATTTTAAGTGACTACAAAAACCCAAATCTGAGCGAGCTTTTGAAGTACCTTTCTTTTTTCCCCTCTATTTTAAAGGACTTATGAATACTGTGTAGCACTTAGTGTCTGCTAATTTGTATATAAAGGTTATCTATGTAGAAGTACCTGAAGTTTTGCCTGGAAAAAATAGACAACAGTGACTTATTGCAGTTAGAGTGACAATTGGTGTCAGTGCCCTGCTTGGAAGTTCACGTGGTAATGTTCTATTGATTGCACTATCACATGTCCATATCTATTGCACAGTCAGTAGCTGAAAACAAAATTCCCCATAGTGAGGGCATTTTCTCACTGAGACGATAATAAGAAAAGATTTTTGTGGAATGTTGTAATGAAATGATGCAGCAGAGAAGAATTCATTGCTATATCTGACAGGCACTGGTTCCAAATGGAATTTTATTGAGTACTATTAGATATAGAATACTCTCACCCCACCACCTCTCTATACCAGTAAGTCAGGACACCCATAAGTTTACCAGTAACTTAGTGAAGATAGGAATAAAGCTGGCTTTTAGATTTGAAGAAAGCTCGATATATTTCAGTGTCATAGCAACAGTTAAAGGGGCAGCTTAAGCTCAAATCACAGGTATAAGTATTTTTGCAAGATTGTATTTAGCCTCGATCCCTTTCAAATTAGCAATATTTTTCAGATTCTTTTTCCACGTGTTACTGTAAAAATCAACATCCTGCGTGAAGGCTAATTAGCCCGGTTTTAGGAAAAATGGGAGAAGGGAACTTTTCCGGTTTCCTTATCAAAGACTCTTCCTCTTTTGGTCCCCTGGAACGCAGAGCTGCACAGTACTACCTATTTGGGGAATGAAATTTCTTCTTTGATTCAGAAATTTCCTGAACATGGAGATATTCTTGCAATGACCGCTTCTCCCACCAGATCCTTTCATTAAAAGAGCAAAAACAAGAAGTCCACGTACAGTTTTCTCAGCATTAAAAGGAAAGATTATGGAACACACCAAAGAATGTAAACTACAAATACATCTAGACTCCTCTTATAAATGGCTGATGTGTCCGTAACCTGCACAGCTTTTCTGGATGTTTTTCCTTTATATTACTGGTGCAGCAGATCCTGACACAATGATTTTTAATGGCAATTCTGCATGCATGTTCCCTTTGACTTAGCATTTGCACTTCTAGGAATTTAGTCCTCAGTACAGTGTAGGATATTACACTGTTGCTGAAAAACAGGGATATATACAAAAATATACGTATATTTTAGCACTGGTTATAATGCTCAATAATCTATTAATAAATATTAGTATAATGAAATGCTCAGTTCTTACAAATAATTCTATAAAACTTTTTGATATGGAAATATTTTCAAAGTATATATATTTTATACATCTTTTTAAAATTTATTTTTTATTGTATCTATTTGTGTATACTATGATGTTTTGATATGCGTATAAATAGTGAAATGATTACTACAGTCAAACAAATTTACATAGTCATCATCTTTCATAATTATCTTTTATTGTGTATGTGGTAAGAGCACCTAAGATCTACTTTTTTACCAAATTTTCAGTATACAATACAATATTGGTAACTATAATCTTCATGTTGTACATTAGATTACTATATTTATTCATCTTACCTAACTGCAATTTTGTATCCTTTGACCTATTTCTTCTTATTTTCTTTCCCTCCTTCCCCCTGGCTCCCCCATTTTACTCTGTTTCTTTTATTTAATCAACTTTTTAATTTTATTTTTTATATTCCACATATAAGTGAGATTATACAGTATTTTTCTTTGCTATGTTTGGTTTATTTCACTTAGCATAATGATCTCTTGGCTCATCCATGTGGTCATGAATGGCAGTATCTCCTTTTTAAAGGCTTAATAATATTTCACTGCATGTATATATACCTCAAAGAACTAAAAGTAGACCTATCATTCAATCTAGCAGCCCCACTATTGGGTATCTATCCAAAGGAAAAGAAGACTTTTCATCAAAAAGACACCTGCACTTGAATGTTTATTGCAGCACAATTCAAAATTGCAAAGATGTGGAATCAACCCAAGCATCCATCAATTCATGAATGGATTAATAAAACGTGGTATATGTATACCACCAAGGAGTACTACTCAGCCATAAAAAAGATGAATTAATAACTTTTGCAATTCTCCTAAGTGAAGCATCTCAAGAATGGAAAAACAAACATCACATGTACTCACTATTAAATTGGAACTAACCAATGAGCACACATGTGCATACATGGAAGTAAAACTCAGTAGAAATCAACCAGGAGGAAGGGGGAAGAAGGGGAGGGGCAAAAACCTACCTAATGGGTACAATGAACACTATTCAGGTAATGGGCACACCTATAGCTGGTACTCAAGCATTACAAAGGTGATCCATATACCACAATTTCTTTATCCATTCATCCATTCATGGACACTTAGGTTGTTTCCATCTCTTGACTATTGTGAATAATGCTACAATGAACAAAGGTGCACAGATAGCTCTATGAGTTGCTAATTTCATTTCCTTTGGGTATATATACTCAACAGAGGAATTGCTGGATCATAGGGAATCTGATTTTTAACTTTTTTAGGAAACTCCATACTGTTTTCTATAATGGCTGTACCAATTTACATTCCTACCAACAGTGTATAAGTGTTACCTTTTCTCATAGTATATTTTTAAGTGGAGAAATTTATGACACTGTTTATATGGAATGATCATCTGCATGTATCTGTATCTACACGTATTTTTATTAGAAAGATTCTAAATGCATGCATTCTAAAATATTAACAGGATTATCTATGAATATTAGACTTTATACTTATTCAAATATCCATTTATTTTCTAAAGGTAAGCCTCTATTAATTGAATAATAAACTATTGTAAAGGAAAATAGACTAACAGCTCTAACAACCTGTTTCCAGGGGTGAAAATTATTGAGCAAAATGATGAAACAAATCTGAGATCTACAGTGGGAATCTTTCTTTTTTGAATAGTTTCTCAGGAGTCAGTCTATCTCCTTTGTTGGAATATCTAGTTTCAAATGCCTTGAGCAGTGAGTAACATCCATTGCTGAAATTACATTTAGTTTATTGACAGTTGTTTGTAACAGGCTTAATTTTTAGTGTTTTAAGCCTTGAGTATTTATAATATCCACTGCAGAACTTCTTGGGAATGAGGAAGTAATAGAAGGATAAAACTATTTATGGAACGTGATTAGGTAATTAAGATCACACTACACAGCTGACATACCTATGTTTTAAGCATATTGTGGTCTGTGGAGCTATAACTCTGAGTGATTTATTTACCTTCTCCTTTAATTTTTAGGTGTACAAACTGGTGTTAGAATATTGCCCTTGTACAGCACTAGAATAAGAAGTTCTTTAGTTTTAGAGTTGACCTGTTTTCTGACTGGCCTGTGAGTAGTTAGGTTTTCCAAAAGAACAGGTTGGAGGGGAGGTAAACACATTAATTTGTGTAAGCTTTACTTAACTTTCACTCTAACAGTGTGTCTGCACTCTGTTCCCTTTCTCTGGGCTTAAATTCTTTTTTGGTAGGGTGAGGGTATACGGTTTGAATGTGTCCCCCAAAGTTCATGTGTTGGAAACTCAGTCCTCAATGCAATTGTGTTGAGAGGTGGAACCCTTAAGAAGTGATTAGGTCATAAGGGCTTTGCCCTCACGAATGGATTAATGTTATCATGGGAGTGGGTTAGGTATAGCAGGAGTGAGTTCCTGATAAAAGGATGAGTTTGGCTCCCTTCCCCCCCGCCGCCTCTTGTGCTCTCTTGCCCATCTACCTTCCACCATGGAATGACACAGCAAGAAAGTCCTTGCCAGATACAGGTCCCTCAACCTTCAACTTCCCAGCCTCCAGGACTATAAGAAATAAATCTCTGTTTTTTATAAATTAACCAGTCTCAGATATTCTGTTATAGCAACACAAAAGAGGCTAAGATGAGGGAGAGACTTTATTTTGAACATGAATCTTTTATTATTCCCCTTGTTACACTGAGAATTATGTAATGCATTAGCTTGGCCAGCAATAGTAAAATATGTTGCATATACTAAACTGCAAAAATAGAAGGGCTACTTTTGCTGAGTTTCCACTGAAATAAAACAATAGAGGTTTAAGTGTATATACATAATAACAATAAGAAAAATATGGCTAATATTGGTACATGAGATTTCAAAATAATTTCTGAAGGAGAGAAATTATAAAATAGACTGTGACAAATTGAGTTGAGGCTGTGTGGACATAGATCTACCAGTAAGTACACCTGGGAGGCCTGCATCTCAGAATCATAGAGACAGGCAGAAGGAAGCAACAAAGATGAGCTCAAACTGCTAAAATTCAATGTTAGGGGTGAAATGCAAAGCCAATGAATGCTCAGGCCACAATTCAAGACAAATAGTAACAATGCAAAAATAACAAGACATAGAATTCAATTTAACATGACTTATCTAATAAGTATTTTAGAAAGAGAGGATAAAAATATGAACATAAAGAAATTACAAAATAGGTAATATAAGATAAATTTCTTTAAGGTAAGGCACATGTTTCCAATAACTGAGTGGTCTTAAAAAGTGATAAATAAAGGATAAAGTTGAAAGAACTTTAACATAGACAGAACTTCATACAAATTAATAAAATCACAGATTAAAAGAGTATTTTAAAAGTTTGTAGGAATAACATATAAAGTCAGCTGTCATTATTCATGGATTCCATATTTTTAAAATTGCCTATTCACTAAAACTTTTTTGTTGAACCATCCTCGTATCCCTGGGATGATCATGGCACTTGGTCCTGGTGGATTATTTTTTTGATGTGCTGTTGAATTCAGTTTTATATATTTTATTGAGGATTTTTGCATCTATATTCATGAGGGATTATTGGTCTGTAGTTTTCTTTTTTTATTGTGTCCTGCTAAGGATATTTATAACTGAGGCATCCATCCAGAACCTAGACTGCTATCGAAGCACCCACAAGCAAAGCCAAAGGTTTTTACCCAAGAAACACTACAGACACAACCTTAGGAGTGAGTGGGGGGGAAGCCCCACCTAAACAAAAAAAAATCCAAAAATAAGAAGCAACAGCTGCTCCAGATGAGGAGGAATCAGTGCAAGAACTCCAGAAGTATGAAAAATCAAAGTGAAAAGACACCCTCAAAGGAGAACACCACCACTCTAGCAATGGATACCCACTAAAATGAAAATATCAAAATAACAGATATAAAATTCCAAGTATGGATTGTAAAGAAACTAATGGAATCCAAGATAAAATGGAAAACCAACTCAAAGAAAACAGAAAAATAGTTCAGGAAATGAATGACAAATTTACTAAAGAGATAGACATATTAAAAAATATAGAACTTCTGGAAATGAAAATTTCATTTAAGGAAATACAAAACGCAGTGGAAAGTTTTACAAATAGACTAAATTAGGCAGAAAGAATCTCCACGCTTGAAGACAACTCTCTCAAATTAACTCAGTCAAAAATAAAGAAGAAAGAATTAAGAGGAATGAACAAAGTCTACAAGAAATATGGAATTATGTAAAATGGTCAAATATAAGAATCATAGGCATCCCTGAGGGTGAAAAAGAAAATGCACAAGGGCTAGAAAACCTATTTGTGGGAATAATTGAGGAAAACTCCCCTGGTCTTACTTGAGATTTAGACATCCGGGTACAAGAAGCTCAAAGAACACTTGGGAGATTCACTGCAAAGAGGCAATTACCAAGACATATAGTCATCAGGCTGGCCAAAATCAACATGAAGGATGAACTGCGAGCCGTGAGGAGAAAACATGAAGTAATTTACGAAGGAAAACCCATCAGGCTGACTGCAGTCTCCTCGTTGGAGACCTTACAAATCAGAAGGGGCCCCATCTTCAGTCTTCTTGAACAGAACAAGTGCCAGCCTAGAATTTTGTATCCTTGTTTTCCATTCTTGATTCATTTTCTTTCTTTTCTTTTTCTTTCTTTTTTTTTTTTTTTGCCAATTGCTCTGGTTAGAATCTATAGTACAATGTTGAATAGAAGTGGTGAGAGTGGACATCCTTGTCTTGTTCTTAATATTAGTGGACAACATTCATTCATTCACCATTAAATATAATGTTAGTTGTTGGTGTCTCAGATTCCCATTATCAAGTTTTTGGAGTTCCCATCTGTTCTTGGTTTATTGAGTATATTTATTATGAAAGGTATTGGATTTTTAAAAATGCTTTTGTCTGCATCTATTAAGATAATCATACAATTTTTGGTTGGTTATTCTATTGGTATAGTGCACTACATCCATTAATTTTCAGATGTTAAACCAGCCTTCATTCCTGGGATAAATCCCCTTGTCATGGTGTATAATTCTTTTTCTATGCTGCTGAGTTCAGTTTGCTACTTTTTTTTGAGGATTTTTGCATTCTTATTCATAAGAGATATTGATCTGTAGTTTACTTTTCTAGTGATGTCTTTGTCTGCTTTTGTTACTAGTGTAATACCGGCCTCATAGAAAGAGTTGAAAAGTGTTCCTTCCTCTTCTAGTTTTTGGAAGAGTTTGTTAAGAATTCATATTAATTCTTCCTTAAATGTTAGAATCTACCATTGACATTATGTGGGCCTGGGCTTTAAATTGTAGGTAGTTTTTTTGTATACTAATTCAACCTCTTTATTTGTTATATGTCTATTCAGATTATCTATTTCTTCCTCAGACAGTTTTTGTAGTTTATGAATTTCTCTGAATTTGTCAATTTTATCCAGATTACCTAACTTGTTAGTATACAATTATTCCTAATATTTTTTTATAATCCTTTTTATTTCTGTAAGATTGGTAGTAATATTTCCTTTTTTTTGCCTCTGATTTTAATAATTTGAATCCTGTACATTTTTTTATGATCAATCTAGTTAAAGCCTTTTTAAAATTGTTTCAGTTTTTCCAAAGAGTCAGCTTTTGGTTTATTAATTTTCTCTGTTTTTTTATTCTCTGTGTTTCATCAAGTTTTCCTCTAATCCTTACTATTTGCTTCTTTCTGCTTGCTTTAAATTTAATTTTCTCTTATTTTCTCAGGGGCTTAAGCTGTCATTAGGTTATTTATCTCACGTTTTTCTTCTTTCTTAATCTAGACATTTTATAGTCATACATTTACCTATAAACACAAAGTTTTTGTATGATTATAAAATAGTCTTGTATGCATATGTGTGTATGTTGTCTCGACTCAGTTTTGAGGCTCTGGCTTGATTCCTGTCAGTTTCCCTATTTGAGTGTGCCGATTAAGTCCACACCCACAGCCACTACCATTATTGGTCTGTTACACTCAGGGCCACTATACGCTGGCACTAATTGCCCTAGGGCCAGGTACCAGACAACTGGGAACACCCCTAGGCTCCAGAGTCCCCTAAAAATTATTCAAATTAGCCAATCCTATACTTCCTTACCCTGCCTCACACATTCCTTCCAGTGGAGACCACAATAACAGTGCTTGCCTCCAAGTAACCCCCTTCTCTCTGCTTTGGGACTGACCTCAGTGCTTCCCCTGAGTGTTCCCATGACATGCTGTGGCCTCCCCATGTGACTGTGACTGTAACAAAACTAAAAATCTTTCTAGTTTCTTTCTTTTGATCTGCATCCGACCTCCTCATACCTCACCCAAGGTAACATGGTTCAAGCAGTTAGTGAGGCAAACAGGGTGGTTTGGCCCCAGATAAGAGAGAGATCACTGCTAGACTGTCTTTGGTTTACTAACTGGATTTGCCGAAAAGTGGAGGCAGCCTGCTGGCGTACTTGTGCTTTGAACTTTGCCATCATCACTGTTAAGGTTTTGCCATCATTTCCAATCCTAACTTGTGTACCTCATAATCTAAGTTCTCCCCAAGTTTCATGATTTAAGCAGGTATCTGGCTCCTCACGTAATCACCTATCCATAAGCCTCCATGGGTGAAGGTACCATATTGACTACCTTATTCTTCAAAAGCTCCCCCAGAAGAGAGGAGGGGTGTTAACCCTCCTAGACCTTAGGATGGACCCAACCACCTGATTGGGCAGTGCTAGCTAACAGCCATGCATATTTGAGTCAAATTCTAATTTTTTGTTGCCTGATCCAGTGCAGCAACAGGAAACTACCCACAGATTGCCTGGAAGCCCCAACAGTTTATGGAGCTAGCATGAGATCATCCGTCCCTGGGATTTGATATGGAACTTTTAAAAAAAGTGTGTTCTTGGGGCTGGGGATTTCCTGGTTGTCATTAACATTGTATCCGTCAGTTCTCCAACCCCAGAGCTGGTGGGCTATAGGGATGCACACCCATGGAGGCCAATGGTTCAAAATCTTATGAAACAGGAAAAGAAAAAAGGATCACCTTATCCCTGCTCCCCCTAGGACCTCTGAGGAGATCTCCAAGCTCCCGGATGAATGTAACAGTCTAGGTCAATATGCCTGGGCACTACTTCCTGCTGCAGCCTATCAACATACTAAGAGCTTGTTACTGAAATCAAATGGCCTGAAAGTCTTCTCTGGAGCCAAAGTCACCATCACTGTCCCAGATGTTGACTCTTATCCCTCCTCAGTCAACGGGGCGGCCCTGGAATGAGAGTCAGCGGCCTGTGAACAGGGCCATGAAGACCACCAGGAATAACTAACCGGTAAACACCCCCGGGGTAAAAATGGTTGAGAACAGACAGGAGATTCAAATGGAAACTCAAAACTTTAACTACCTAGAGATACAAGCAACTCTATAATAGAAAAAATAAAGGAGAAAGGAACTGATACTTTGGACAAGGGGGCTAACTGCACCGCTCCCAGGCGCTGCCACAGCTCTCAAAAAGACAAAATCCAATCCCTGGCAAGTAACCGGGAAGCCTTGGAAGGGAAATGGCTGCCTATGAGGCCGGTGACCCCCCCACACCCCGCTTTCCTTGTAACTGTCTAGAGCAGTGGTCGCCAACACTTGGCACCAGGAACCGGCTTCGTGGAAGACAATTTGTCCGCGGGCGTTGGAGCTCAGTCGGTGACGGCGGCCGCGTCTTCCCACCGGGCGTGGGGACCGCAGGTCTGGAAGGTACTCGCTGGGCGTTATCAGACCAAGACAAACCCAAAACCATGGCTTTGGGTGGCTAAGAGGCAATGAAGAAAAAAAGGACGGAAGGAAGGAGAGAGAGAAGTGGGGGAGGAGGGGAGGAGGGGGGAGGAAGGAGGGAGGGCAAAAAAAAAAAGAGAAATGTGGATTCAGGTATATGTAACTACACCGAAACAAAGGTTCATAATTTGACAGAATTAAACATTCAAAATTCACTAAAAAAATGCACAACAAAAAGATAAAAGAGTGCCCATTGGCTTTTGTGCCTCTACGGCATAGGTTCTAAATTAACTTTCACATCTACCAAACTGGCAAAGCTTCACGGACTTAATCAATACTGTGACTCAAATTACAGTTGTACTTGGGGTTCTCACTAAACTTAAACATGATACCACCTATAATCTTTGGAAAGTAAATATAAAAGAGAGAAAAATAGGTATTCCTCACTTTATAATCTTGCCTAAATTTCCCATAGCCATAATACCCTTTGCCCCAAATATCCCACATTGGTCATAGGCACTCTGACAAAATGAGTAATGCATTAAAATTACATTAAGTCTTTGGCACCTACATATTGACTTGATAAAATAGGACCCCATGGACCCCCCTTTTTCCTGATTAAAATAGTTCAGATGGCCCAATGTAAGTTAAACCAAGGTCTTCTAGAATTTGAACTTACTACATAGGCCTAATTAATAAAGGAATGATTATCCCCATTTCTTCTCCATTTAACGGCCCAATATTGCCTATTCTTAAATAAACAAAGTGAATAGCACTTCTTAGCAGATTGCTGTAACCTTAATGCTATAGACCCATCCATTAAGATACCCATAACCAATACCCAGTGTTATTAAAATTACTGACCCTATCCAATCAACACCAGTAAATATCTTGCTTTTAAATATCTGGCCAATATGATCTATTCAGTCTCTATTTCAAAAGCCTCTCAAGTGCAGTTGGCCTTCACCTCTGAAGCAATATAATGCATCTTTTCAAGGTTACCCATGAGGTACCTCAACAGCTTTGTCATCACACCCAATCTTGGTAGACAAAATCTTAACTCTATCCACCTTTCTCCAGGAGTACAGGTATAATATTACATTGATAACATCTTCCTCAGAGAGATATATTTGACACATTCCTTAAAGACATACAAACATAACATCTTTTACTCTTTTTATTGATTCTGGTGGCAACATGTTCCTCCTTTACAAATTTATAAATTCAGAAACAATTTTAAGAGATAAGCAACACACTGAGAAAAATATAAGCAAATTGTATATCTGATAAAAATTTTTTATATGAAATATATAAATAACTCTCATAACTCAATAAGAAAACAAAATATTTTAAAAATTGGCAAAAGATTTGAATAAAACTTCACCAACAAAGACATATTGATGGCAAATAAGCACATGGAAGTATTTTCCAAATCATTGGCCATTAGGGAAATGTACATTAAAACCACAATGATATATCATTGCACAGAACAGACTAAGAAAAAAATTGTGACAACATCCTGTGCAGGAAGGACGTGTCACTGAAATTCTCATACACTGCTAACAGAAATGTAAATTGATACAATTCCTTTGTAATACCATTTGTCAGTTTCTTTAATACTTAAACATATGTCTGATTTTGCAGGTGTACACATAGATCAAAATTGATTAAATTGTATGCTTTAAATATGTTTAGTTTATTGTATATTAATTATGTCTCAATAAAGCTGTAGGATATGTTTAGTGATTCTTAATACTTAATAAATTGTTTTTTTTACTAGCTTGACTTTTCTATTTTCAATACTGTAATCAATGGATAAACTTACCAAAAGCCATTACCTACCTTTCAACTTCTTATAACCTTCAAAATAGTACCTTAAAGGAGCTAATCACCTCGTATTTCATATATAAAACACCAATAAATTCCTATCCACTATCACACTTAGTACTAAATGGATAAGAAATGAATTAGTGTTTTGTCATGGGATGAATCCTATAATAGGGATAATAAGTTAAATATAAATACACTTTGATTGGTAATTAACTTATCTCTTTTGAGGTTCTCTCTTAGTCTTCTAGAAAGTTTAGTGTGTTACTATTTCCTATCCAATGTGATAAGACAATGCAGAGTCTACTTCTTATCAAGAAAAGAGGTCCTCACTCTTAGAAAGCCAATCCATGATGGAACTCTGTAGAAAAACATCCAGACTGGCTTGGATTAGGTATCTTATCCTCACCATTATTCTAGGACTAGAGTTTTTCAAAGTGGGTGAACTCTCTCCCAGTGAAATCTCTTATACAAGCCCAATGTATGAAAAAGATAAAACAAATTTGCTTGGATTAAATGGGTTTGGTTGAATCAGTGGCCTGTGTACTCACCTTCTTCCACTTTTTAGGGGCCTCCTGATAGACGTCTTCAATTCTATGGGGGTCTGGGGCTTTGGAGCTTGAAAACCATTGACCTAAAGCCACTCAACACTTTGGGCAATGCTGGGTGATCAAGGTAAGAGATTACATCTGGGTTTAGGCTGGGCAGTAGCTAGCATTACTGGATTCCTTTTTTTCCCCTGACACTTCCTATGGGTTAGATATCTTTCTATAACTGTGGCTGTAGATATAACTTTTAGGTGAATAATGTATGTGTTGGGGGTAAGGGGCAATACTAGGATGTGATAAACAGATTGAAAGAGAGGATCTTGGCTGCACTTATAAGTATTATCACATTGAATAATTGCAGATGTCACAATGAATTAGAATAAGTACAAAATTCAATGTTATGCAAAGTACTTCTCTGTAAACATTAAAATTTTGCTTTGATGTGATAACAATTCTTAATTAACGTGTTTGTAATCTGCTTATTCAGTCATCTATAAAGTGAGTTAAGCTTAGCAGAGGTAGTAAGAAGCATGATTCACTGGGATGTGAGAACAACACTGTATTAGTATAATTTTCATTTAATTTTAACTTAAAAATAATAAGCAAATTAAGTTTCAGGAAGCTTACTGGTGAAGATACGAGAGCTCCACAATCCAGAGCTGCTGATAATACTACTGGGACTCACTGATTTACTACTGCTGAATTATAGCATGGTGTAGCATATTTGTGCTTTGCAAGATGTAATTATGGATTAGATTTTCTAGTTTTGACCCCAAGAAAATAGAAAAGTGTTTTAAAAAGATTCCTCCAACTGTGAAAGTCAAGGAAGTGGCAGAGCTAGTATGGATAGTATGAGATTTTGTCAGCCATATTAAAATGTAAAAACAATGGCAATTAAAACACCTGACAAGTGCAAAAAAATGGCGGTGTGATAGGGTCCTCCCACCATACCGCTCCCAGGAAAGGAGGTGAAGAACGCCAGCGGCTGCCTGCGAGCACGGACTGCTCACTCCGAAAACAGCATTGCGAATGACAGAGAAACAACGCCGAACGCCCAGCCCAAGAAAACAGGTACAAAATTTTCACAAAGATCGGAGGGCGCACGGAGCACAATAGAGCCCAGAGCGCGGGAGGGACGCACTCGCCAGGTCGGCGCGGCGCGACCTGCCCCCCAAGCGGTTACGCGCCTCCCCATACACGCAGTCAGGGACAAGCCCAGAGTTGGGACAGAGCGGTTGCTCGGACCGGCAAGCCCTGTGGAGAGGAGGAGGAAGTGCCAGAGCCGACACAACTCGCAGCTGCAATATACAGAGACTGCCGAGGGCTGGGAGGAACTGGGCGGGGACCGAGATTCAGCTTCCCGGGACAGTGCGCGGGAACCCGCAGGCCGGCACTGCGCCACTAGAAGTCAGCGGGACTGGGCCCAGGAGTTTATCGGAGAGCGGGACGCGCCCTTAGAGGTTGCTTACAACTACCGGCGGAGAAAAACTGCGCTCCTGGCGCGATCGGAGCCCGGCTGTGCGCCAGGCTGGCGGCGGCCGCCATCTTTACAGCCGCCCACGCGGAGCCGTGAGCCGCGTCTCTGGCTCCGCCCCGCCCCGGCCCAGGGCTCATCCGCTGGGGCGAGACAGGCTTTGCCTGTGGTGGCCAGGGACAGCGGCATCCGTGGGTTCCAGGTGGGACGAGATCCCGGACCTGTAGAGGTGGGACCTTTGAGTATTGGAAACAGTTTGCAGCTCGTCCATCTGGTTCTGCTACCCCGGCTCTGGCCTCCGACAACTCCGCTCCGTGTCGGTCCTAGTGCTCGCCCCTCAGGTCCCAGCCCTCCTGTACCCCAGAGATCGCTCATTTTGAAGGTTGCTGGCCATAGTGACTCATTTGGTATAACTGCTGGTTCCCATGACAACCAAATACCTCAAGAGCCACAGGCTGAACCAGAGCAGCTCCCCATAATCCTGCCCACTTCAATAGGGAATTTCGCGCCACCCAAGAGTGCTTCCAGCTGCCACTACTCCCCCCTCCCCGTGGGAACATCCCCCCGGTGGAGACTGCTGGGGATAGAGACGGCCACCTGCCTCGCCTTGAGGTCTAGTGGTGGAAAAGGGGTACACAATTGGAGATCCCCCTATCAACCAGTTTCACCGGAGACACACATCAGAAGGGCAGCCACACGTGGCTAGATGAGCAACCTCTGAGCTGTGTAAAATTTTCCCAACTCAGCTCTCACACTGCAGCCAAAGGAAATTGTGTTTCTACCAGAACCTCAGGAAGAGCAGGGTCAAAGTAACCCCTAGGAGCTACAAGACCCCTCCCAAAGCACAGGGCTTTCGCATACCCCAACTGGGGAATCAGAGTCTGCTACGGACATAACAGAATACCTAGCTAATAGAGAGCGGAGGACTCATATTCTCAAGTACAATCCATTAGCTCAGAGCCCACGCTGGGAGGTCATTCTCACCACACTCCACTGGGAAGAGGAGAAGACCACAGGTCAGAGTTAACTCAAGATCCAACAAACTTGCTAAAATACACCTAAGGCAATACAGGCCACTACATCTCTCCCTGGCTTTGCCAAGGAAAAATAATTGTGGGCCTGGTGACAGGGCCATAAACTAGCTCTAACACCCCCAGCTCTCGACCAAGAGACCAGATGAGAAAAAACCAGCGAAAGAACTCAGGGAACATGAAAAATCAGAGTGAAAAGTCACCCCCAAAAGAAATTATCAGTTCCTCAGCAATGGATACCAACCCAAATGAAATGGGTAGAATGACAGAAGAGGAATTTCGTTTATGGATTATAAGAAAGCTCAATGAAATTCAAGAGAAAATTGAATCCCAGCACAAAGAAACCACAAGAAAAATGCAAGAAATGAATGAAAAATTCTCCAAAGAAATAGAAATATTACGGAAAAATCAAATAGAAATCCTAGAAATGAAAGAAGCATTCAAGGATCTACAAAACACAGTGGAAAGCCTTAAGAATAGGCTGGACCATGCAGAGGAAAGAATTTCAGAGCTAGAAGACAGCTTCTATGCACTAAATAAATCAGCTGAAGAGAAAGAATACAAAAACAAGAGACAGGAAAAAAGCATACAAGAAATGTGGGATTATGTAAAGAGGCCAAACATAAGGATAATAGGTATCCCTGAGGGAGAGGAAGAAAATTTGCATGGGCTGGAAAATTTATTTGAAGGAATAATAGAGGAAAATTTCCATGGCTTAGCCAGAAATCTCGACATCCAAGTACAAGAAGCACACAGGACTCCTGGGAGAGTCAACGTGAAAAGGCATTCACCACGACACATAATTATTAGACTGACCAAAGTAAACACAAAAGAGGCACTCCTCAGAGCTGTAAGACAAAAAAAGGAGGTAACCTACAAAGGGAAACCCATCAGATTAACTGCAGATTTCTCAACTGAAACCTTACAAGCCAGAAGGGAATGGGGAGACATCATCAATCTCCTAAAACAAAACAAAGGTCAACCCAGAATTCTGTATCCTGCCAAACTAAGCTTCTTATATGAGGGAGAAATAAAGACCTTTCCAGATAAGCAATCACTGATAGAATTTGCGAAATCCAGACCGGCCTTGCAAGAAATGCTTAGACATGCATTATACACTAACCAGCGCAACAGACACCCACCTATGTAAAATTATGCAAAGGCTAAAACCCCAGAAACCAGATTCCACAATGACGCAAGAGGTAAAACAAAAGATACCACCCAACAGAATAATCAGAAATTTACCCCAAATATCAATTCTCTCAATAAATGTAAATGGCTTGAACTGCCCATTGAAGAGACATAGGCTGGCTGAATGGATTAAAAAATACAAACCAAGTATCTGTTGTCTTCAGGAAACACACCTCACACACAAAGACGCATTCAGACTCAAGGTGAAAGGATGGAATACAATTTTCAGGCTAATGGAAACCAAAAGAATCTGGAGTAGCCATCCTCATTTCAGATGACATCAACTTTAAAGCAATAAAAGTAAAGAAGGACAAAATGGACACTATATAGTGGTGAAGGGAAAAATTTCACAAGAGGATTTAACAATCCTAAACATTTATGCACCCAACACAGGAGCACCCAGGTACATAAAGCAAATGCTGCTAGATCTAGACAACATAATAAGCAGGAATGCCATAATTGCAGGGGACTTCAACACCCCACTGAGGAACTGGACAGATCCTCCAAACAAAAATTAAATAGAGAAATAAAAGACCTAAACAGGACTCTAGAACATTTGGGCCTAACAGATATCTACAGAACACTCCACCCAAATAACACTGAATATACATTCTTCTCATCAGCTCATGGAACTTTCTCTAAAATTGACCACATCCTAGGCCACAAAACAGATCTAAACAAATTCAAAAAAATAGAAATCATACCATGTATCTTTTCAGACCACAGCGGAATAAAATTAGATATCAATTCCAACAGAAACTCACATCTTCCTCCAAAAACTTGGAAACTAAACAATCTATTGATGAATGAGTATTGGGTCAAAGAGGAGATTCAAAATGAAATCAAAAGATTCTTCGATCTAAACGATAATGGGGACACAAGTTATCAAAATCTGTGGGATACAGCAAAAGCAGTCTTGAGAGGAAAATTTATCGCCCTAAATTCCCACATCCAAAAGACAGAAAAGTCACAAATCAGTAAACTAATGAATCATCTTAAGGAAATGGAAAAGGAAGAGCAAAGCAATCCTAAAACCAGCAGAAGAAAAGAAATAACCAAAATTAGAGCAGAATTAAATGAAATCGAGAACAAAAGAACAATACAGAAGATCAATGAAACGAAAAGCTGGTTCTTTGAAAAGATAAACAAAATAGACAGGCCACTTGCCAGGTTGACCAGAAGCAGAAAGGAAAGGACTCTAATAAGCTCAATTAGAAATGAGAAGAGGAGAAGTCACAACTGATACCATGGAAATACAAAACATCATCTTTGAATACTACAAAAATCTCTATGCCCACAAACACGAAAACGTGGAGGAAATGGACAAATTCTTAGAAACACACTACCTCCCTAGGCTCAACCAGGAAGAAACTGAATTTCTAAACAGACCAATATCAAGCACCGAAATTGAAGCAGTAATTAAAAATCTACCCACAAAAAAAGTCCCGGACCAGATGGGTTCACACCTGAATTCTACCAAGCCTACAAAGAAGAACTGGTGCCTATACTGCAGAAATTATTTGAAAATATCCAGAAGGATGGAATCCTCCCAAACTCATTCTACGAAGCCAATATCACCTTGATACCAAAGCCAGGAAAGGACACAACAAAAAAAGAAACTACAGACCAATATCCCTTATGAATATAGATGCAAAAATTCTCAATAAAATCCTTGCAAACCGAATTCAAAAGTACATCAAAAAATAATCCATCATGATCAGGTGGGCTTTATTCCCGAGATGCAGGGATGGTTCAACGTACGCAAATCTATAAATGTAATTCACCATATAAATAAAAGCAAGAACAAAGATTATATGATCCTTTCAATAGATGCAGAAAAGGCTTTGACAAAATCCAACACCCTTTTATGTAAGAACTCTTAACAATATAGGCATAGATGGCTCATTCCTAGAAACTATTAAAGCCATATACGATAACCCACAGCCAATATCATACTGAATGGGGAAAAATTGAAGGCATTCCCCCTTAAAACTGGCACCAGACAAGGGTGTCCACTATCTCCACTTCTTTTCAACATAGTGCTGGAAATCCTGGCCACAGCAATTAGACAAGACAGAGGAATCAGGGGCGTCCAGATAGGGGCAGAAGAGGTCAAACTTTCACTATTCGCAGACGATATGATATTATACATAGAAAACCCCAAAGATTCAACCAAGAGATTACTGGAATTGATAAATGAATTCAGCAAAGTCTCAGGATACAAAATTAATACACACAAATCCATAGCCTTCATATATGCTAATAACAATCAAGCCGAGAAACAAATTAAAGATGCTATACCTTTTGCAATAGCAACAAAGAAAATTAAATATTTAGGAATATATCTAACTAAGGAGATCAAAGACCTATATAGAGAGAATTATGAAACACTGAGAAAGGAAATTGCAGAGGATGTAAATAGATGGAAAACCTTACCATGCTCTTGGATAGGCAGAGTCAACATAGTAAAAATGGCTTTGCTACCTAAATTAATTTACAGAATCAATGCAATCCCTATCAAAATACCAACATCATTTTTTGCCGATCTAGAAAAAATAATTCTACGCTTCGTGTGGAACCAGAGAAGACCCCGTCTAGCCAAAGCAATCTTAAGCAAAAAGAACAAATTGGGAGGCATCTGTCTACCAGACTTCAAACTATACTACAAGGCTATAGTAACCAAAACTGCATGGTATTGGCACAAGAACAGACATGTAGACCAATGGAACAGGACTGAGAACCCAAATATAAAACCAACCTCATACAGTCACCTGATCTTTGACAAATTCCAGAAAAACGTACACTGGGGAAAAGATTCCCTATTCAACAAATGGTGCTGGGAAAATTGGATGGCCATATGTAGAAGACTGAAAGTGGACCCACACCTCTCACCTCTCACAAAAATCAATTCACAATGGATAACAGATCTAAACCTAAGACATGAAACCATAAGAATTCTCGAAGAAAATGTTGGAAAAACTCTTATGGACATTGGCCTAGGCAAAGAATTTATGAAGAAGACCCCCAAAGCAATCACAGCAGCAACAAAAATAAATACATGGGACCTGATCAAATTGAAAAGCTTCTGCACAGCCAAGGAAACTATCACTAGAGTGAACAGACAACCTACAGAATGGGAGAAAATATTTGCATGCTACACCTCTGATAAAGGGCTTATAACCAGAATCTATACAGAACTTAGGAAAATCAACAAGAAAAAATCAAACAACCCTATTAAAAAATGGGCAAAGGACATGAACAAAAACTTTTCCAAAGAAGACAGAATGATGGCCAGCAAACATATAAAAAAGTGCTCAACTTCTCTAATCATCAGGGAAATGCAAATCAAAACCACAATGAGATATCACTTAACTCCAGTGAGATTGGCTCATATCAAAAAATCCCCAAATAACAAATGTTGGCGGGGATGTGGACAGGTAGGAACACTCATACACTGCTGGTGGGACTGCAAATTAGTACAACCTCTATGGAAAAGAATATGGAGATATCTCAAAGAATTAAAAGTAGAATTACCATTTGACCCAGCAATCCCACTACTGGGTATTTATCCAAAAGAAAAAAAGACATTTTATAATAAAGACATCTGCTCTCGAATGTTCATAGCAGCACAATTCACAATTGCAAAGTTGTGGAAACAACCCAGGTGCCCATCAATACACGAGTGGATCAATAAAATGTGGTATATGTATACCATGGAGTATTACTCAGCAATAAGGAACAATAGTGAATTAACACATCTGGTATTATCCTGGTCGGAGCTAGAACCCATTCTTCGAAGCGAAGTGTCACAGGATTGGAAAAACAAGCATCACTGGTACTCACCATCAAACTGGTACTAACTGATGAACACTTACATCACACAGGGCAATAACATTCATCTGAGGGTGGGCGGGCGGGAAGCGGGTGGAAGGGATGGGAAAAACTCTCACTGAATGGATGTGGGGAGCACAGTTTGGGAGACGACCACGATTGTGGCTCTGACACGGGCAGAACAGGGGCAATGTGTATGGCCAAAATGTTGTACCCCCATGATATTCTGAAATTAAAAAAAAAAAAAAATAAATAAATAAATAAATAAATATAATCAATTATTCCAAAAAAAAAAACAAAAAAAAAAAAAAACACCTGACAAAGCATTGACCCAAAAACTAAATTATGAAAAATATTATTTTACCATATAAATTCACATTCATTTTCATTGAATGTGTCTTAAGCCTTGCTTTCAGTTTATATTTTGACTAGCATTAGGTAAAAATGACAGAGATTGCTAGTTCTGCATAAAAGACCAGCGTTCTCCTTCTGTAGTTTAAGTTGTTACTGGGAATAGATTGTAAGCCAAAAAATAGATCTAGCCACCTTCGCCAGTAGAATGTTAGCAGAACTGATGTCGGCCCTCTTTAGCTCTGGCATATAAAAGTCTTTTCCTCCACCTATTGCATACATGTCAATATCTAGGGTGACCATGAAAGCCGTGAGCTGAATCTTGAGGGTCCTATGTTAGCCAGGCCTCCACGTGAATAGAGTCATTTTCTCTCCGAGCCCCGTTCTCAATACAGCTTGATTTCACCAAGATATAAACTTTTTTTAAGTAAGCCAATGAGATTTCAGAGTTTATCAATTATAACTTTTTGATAACCATATGTTAGCAAATATAGTTTGCATTAAATAATTGCATAACAACATTATGATTAGTGTAGCTTTTAAAATATTACTGTCTGATACACGAATATGTTTATTTACAACAACATTTTAAGTGGAGATAATCCTTCCAATACTTTGCAAAATTTTACTAAATTTAATGACAAATGTGAAGAGACATATAATATATTGGAAAAAATGGCAACAAATAGTGTACTGTTTCTCATTAGACACTATTAAAACATGTAGAGAAAAGTTGCAAAAGTTTGATGAAAAATGTTTAAAGCAGTATATAGCCTGAGACACTTGCCTGAAATAGGTAAAAGTATAGATTCCTAACATGCCTTAGTTTTTGGTATTTGCTACCTTGTATTTCTGGGATATATAAACAGAACAACTATTCTTGTGAGGCACTAAGAAAAGATACAGAAGAAAAACTGCAAGTGTAACCACTGATACTTTGGCTACTTTTGTGAGAATAAATAAAAACACTCTAGAAAAACTTTTGAGAGATAACATTTATTTGCTCAGTCATTCACAGGCAAGCTTTACCAGCAAGCATGCATAAAGTACAAATGAATAATATACTATGAGATAATTCCATAGTTTATTTTATAAAAATAAAGCCTTATTTGTAATTAGATTTTCAGATTTATTCTGAAAATCTTTGTGCCTCACAGGAGTTCACTAGTTACATTTCAAAAAGTTCTTGATCTGCATATTAATTTAAAGGATGTTATTAACTTAGTGTTATAAATTCACTGATTTTGTTTTGCTTTATTTTGTTTTGTTTTAAGTAGTTACCAATAGTAAGCTACACAGAAGATATTTTTTGCATTATTAAGAATGATAAAAACTAAAACTTACATAGTATTACCTGCTCCTGAAAGTGTTTTAAGAAACATATACTTTAATCCATTTTATTCAGCTAAATTATATATAATAAAATGCACCAGTGCTTGATAGGATCAGCCTTTTATATATTGCCTATTATAGTGGATATATAGTGGTATTTAATTGCGGTTTTAATTAACATTACCCTGGTAGTTAAAGATGTTAAGCACCTTTTCATATGTTTAATTACAATTTGTGTATTTTGCTGTGCAGCAAAATTTTTTCTCTAATAAAAGAAATGGGTGGTGTGCTTTCTTATTATTGAGTTGTAAGAGTTCCTTATATTTTGGATATAAGTATTTCATCAGCTTTATATATTATAAACACTTTCTCACAGTCTGTGGCTTATTCTTTAATGGTTGGCTTTTTAAATTTTGATGAATTTCAGTTAATCTTTTTTTTTGTTGATCTATGCAATGCTAAACTATAGGTCATAAAATTTTCCTCATCGGCTAGAAGTTTTATAATTTAACTTTAAGCTTAGGTTCATGAACCATTTTGAGTTCACTTGTTTATGGTGTGAGAAATGGATGAGGTTCATTTTTATTGTCCAAATGAAAAGTTCTTTCAAAATGGATCATAGACTTAAATGTAAAATATAACATTTATAAAACTTCAGAAGAAAGCATAAGAGAAAATCTGTGTTGCTTTCAGATTGGTGATGAATTTTTTGATACTTTGCCCAAAGCATAAGGGAAATAATTTATGAATTGGATTTTACCAAAGCTTCTGCCCTGTGGGACACTGTTAAGAGAATGGAAAGATAAATCTTGGCCTGATTGATTACATTTGCAAATCTCATGTCCAATAAAGGACTTGTGTTCAGTTTATAGAAAGAATACTTAGGCATCAACTATAAGATAACATAAAAATCCAATAAAAAAGGACAAAATATTTGAACAGAAACTTTATTATGTGGATGCTATATGGATGCCAGATAAGCACATGAAAAGTTGCCCAACATCATGTATTGTTAGTGGAATGCAAATTTAAAAATCAACCAAAGGCTGGAAACAATCCAGAAAGGGTTTATTCAAGAAACAAGGTTGAATCTAGGTAAGAAGGGCAAGTTATGCGGCCCTTTAACTCGTTCGATTCCCGCTCCCCTCAGCAGCTCTGCAGTCACGTTGAAAACCAACAGCTCCACAATCGTGGTGAAAAACAGCAAAATTTGTTTGCCACTGGAGGGGGCCGAATGAGATTTGAGCACCTCAAAAACCCCATTCCCAGAAAATTGTAATTATTTGACCCGTCTGGAAGTTCCTTGGCAAACTCCACTCAGAACTTGCCCTGGGCTAATAGTGCTTTCCCTGCGGGCATTTGTAAATAACACAAACAAACAAAAACAAAAACAAAAAAATCCAACAACAATTGTTCACCATTGCCACTTCCTGAGGCAGCAGTTACAGTTGAAGCAAACAAGCTGGCCAAAAAGCTAAAAAGGGGAAAGTAGAAATGAGATGCCCCTAGGGGCTTTGAAAAGCTCCGGCATATTTCTGGGAACTAGATGGCCACGTTAGCGTGTGGCAGTGTTCATCTCCTCAGAGGTGTGTAATAATCAGGAAAGACCTGGGAACACCCTAAGTTCCCACCCCTGGCTGATCTTGAAGCTCTGCACAAGCAGTAAATGAAGAAGGCAGAGTTATAAACTTGCTGCTTGGGCATACAGGGTGTGCATCAAAATGTATACAAAGACTCTTAGCAAAAGCTTGAAGACTTACTGGTTTCAGGCATTTTAGAAAATCTCTGTTCAATCATTAGCCCGCTATTAGATAATTGGATAGAGACTTCAGGAGCCATATACCCAATAAACAATGCAGACTTACAGAGTTAGTTCAGGAAAATTCACTAAACAAGCAAACAAAAGCAGCAAAACCCTTTGTTGGGGGATCTGCTTTTCAGAGTTCTCACATTATGCCATTTTTTTTCCATCTTAAATATTTTATTATCTTTCAGGTTTTACCAATAAAATACATTTTACAGTTAATGAATAAATCTTTTCAAGGTGAAAAGTCCAGGGAGGGGTGGTGCTGACTGCAGCACAGCCATGTGTGATTGTAGTGTCAAGTCAGACTGTTCTATCACTTGGGAAATCTTCCCACCCTCATCCGGCTCATTGAAGGACTTAATGACCACCATCCCAGGTGACACTGCTCTATGCTTCTGTGTGCCTGAAGTGCAAATTGCTTTGCAGGTTCTTGCACTGCCTCACTTGGGTGGGTTTTCCCTGTCCTTTAGGATAGTTTTTCCTGCCTTCAAAAGTCAGAAAGAATCCAGAGGGCAGGAGTCATTTCTACCTTTCCCCTCAATACCAGCATCTGATTGGCTGAGCACCAATGTGTCGCCAAGGAATGGAAGCTTAGGTTGGGGAATAAAAAACTTAATGTCCCAAGGGGTTACCTCTTTATTTATTTATTTATTTATTTTAATTTCAGAGTTTTACAGGCGTATACACGTTTTGGTCTGCTTTTGTACAGTTTGAGTCAAAGTTACAAGTGTGCCCTTCACCCAGTTAGTGTGCATTTACCCATTAGGTGTGAATTTACCCATCCCCTCTGCCCCCTCCCACCTACTTGATTTCCCTTGAGTTTTACTTCCATATGTGCACGTAAATGTTGATCGATTAGTTCCAATTTAGTATTGAGTACATGTGGTGTTTATTTTTCCATTCTTGTGATACTTCACTAAGAAGAATGGTCTCCGGTTCCATCCAGGCTGTTACAAAAGATACTAGATCACCATTTTTTTTTATGGCTGAGTAGTACTCCATGGTATACATATACCATGTTTTATTAATCCATTCATGTATTGATGGGCACTTGGGTTGATTCCACATCTTTGCAATTATGAATTGTGCTGCTATACACATTCCAGTGCAGATGTCTTTATTATAGAATGTCTTTTTTCCCTTTGGGTAGATACCCAGTAGTGGGATTGCTGGATCAAATGGTAGTTCTACTGTTAGTTCTTTGAGGTATCTCCAACTACTTTCCATAGAGGTTGTACTAGTTTGCAGTCCCACCAACAGCGTATAAGGTTTCCTTTCTCTCTGCATGCACTCCAACATCTTTTGTTTTGAGACTTTTTGATAAAAGCCATTCTCACTGGAGTTAGGTGACATCTCACTGTGGTTTTGATTTGCATTTCCTTGATGGTTAGAGACATTGAGCATTTTTTCATGTGTTTTTTGGCCATTAGTCTATCTTCTTTTGAAAAGTTTCTGTTTATGTCTTTGCCCACTTTTTAATGGGGTTGTTTGATTTTTTCTTGGTGATTTGCTTGAGTTACCATTATACCATTTTAAGTGTCCATTGTTCAACAACAAAAAAATTCTGATACGTGAAAAGAAATGAGAAAGTACACCTCATACACAGGGAAAAATAGCACTAATGGAACACTTAATGGAAACTGTCTGTGGGATAACCCAGGTGTTGGACTTATTAAAGAAATACTTTCAAAGTACTTATTTGAAAATTTATTTGTATTAGTTTGCTAGGGTGACCATTAAATAAAAGTACTACAAACTGGGTGGTTTAAACAACAGAAATTTATTTTCTGCCTGTTATGGAGGGTAGAAGTCTGAAATCAAGGTGTTGGCAGGGTTGGTTCCTTCCAAGGGTTGTGACAAAAGGATCTGTTCCAAGCCTCTTTTTTTGGCTTGTAGATGGCCATGTTCTCTCTTTCTCCAAGTTTCCCCTTTTTATAAAGACACAAGCCATTCATTTAAGGTGTACAACTTGATGCTGTGATATATGCGTACATTGTGGAATAATCACCAGTCAAAAAATATACATATCCATCAACTTGCATGGTTACTTTTTTTTTTGCATGATGGAAATACTTAAGATCTACCTGTAGTGATTGTTTATAATTTCTGAATTATAAACGACATCCATTTTTGAATATAAGTTTAACTTTCTCATGCCAGATGTAGGCCTAAGTTACCCTTGACATACTTTCCAATACTATACACCAAATGGCTCCAGCTGGTGGTCCAGAGATTAAAAACTTAGAGGCATCTCTCCTGGCTAGCAGGCTAGGCTCCTTGATTTCCCCCTGCTTCCTTTAGAGAAACCATTCAGACATTTGCCTGTGAACTTTAAGTGACAATCTGTCAGTCATAGCATGGTTACGTGGAACTAGTGTATGCTTGCTGTAAACTGAACCTATGCAGGTACATTCCTTGCTGGTGCTCTTTTGTCTGGGCCTCTCAACTGCTGGGGACACCAGCTAAGCTTATAAGCTTAGCTACCAGCTAAGTTTATAGTTTCATTCAAAACACTACCCTCTTAGCAAATTTGAATACAATAAATATTATTTTTAATTAATTTATGTTTTAATTGACAAATTAAAGTTGTGTATATTTATTGTGTGCAACATGCTTCAAAATACGTGTGCATTGTGGAATGGCTAAATAAAGCTAATTAACATATGAATTGCATCACATGTTTATTTTTTGAGTGAGAACACTTGAGAACACTTAAAATCTACTCTCCTCACAATTTTCAAGAATACAGAACGTTGTGGTTAACTATAGTCACCATATTATGCAATAGATCTCTTGAACTTATTCCCTCTAACTGAAATTTTGTATCCTTTGACCAACATCTCCCCAATTCCCACCACCACCCCCAGCCCCAGGTAACTATTCTACTCCCTGCTTCTGTGAGTTTGATTGTTTTAGATTTCACATGTAAGTTTTAAGAACATGCAGTATTTGTCTTTCTATGCCTGATTTATTTCACTTAGCATAATATTCTCCATATTGTCACAAATGATAGAATTTTTCTTTTTTAAGTTTGAATAGTATTCCATTGTATAGATAGATTGATAGATCACATTTTCTATATCCATTCCTCTGTTGATTGACACTTAGGTTGAGTTTATAACTTAGCTATTGTGTATAGTGCTTCAGTGAGCACGGGAGTACAGATATCTCTTCCACATACACAAGATTTCAAATCTTTTGGGTAAATACCCAGAAGTGGGATTGCTGGATTATATGGTAATTCTATTTTTAGTTTTTTGAGGAATTTCCATAGAGTTTTCCATAATGGCTATACTAATTTACATTCCCACCAACAGTGTCGTAGGGTCTGATTTTCGCCACATCCTTGCCAAGACTTATTAGCTTTGATCTTGTTGATAATAAGCATTCTGACAGGTGTGAGGTGATATTTCAGTGTGGTTTTAACTTGCATTTTTCTAATTATTAATGATAAGCATTTTTTACATATCTGTTGGCCAGTTGCTATGGTTTAAATGTCCCCTTCAAAACTCATGTTAAAATTTAATTTCCATTTTGACAGTAGTAAGAGGTGGGACCTTTAAGAGGTGACTAGGTCATGAGGGGTCCATCTTCATAAATGGATTAATGCTGTTATTGTATGAGTGGGTTAGTTATCAAGGGAGTGAGTTACTCATAAAAGGATAAGTTTGGCCTCCATCTTGTCTCTATGTCTCCTACGTGTGTCTTCTCACCATGTGATGCCCTTCTGCCATGTATGACACAGCAGGAAGGCTCTCACCAGATACCAGTGCCATGCTCTTGGACTTCCCAGCCTCCAGGATCATGAGCCAAATAAACTTTTTTTGTTATAAATTATCCATTCCGTGATAGTCTATTATAGCAGCAAAAAACAGTCTATAATACTCATACCCTTTGCATGTCTTATTTTGAGAAATATCTATTTAGGTCCCTTGTCCCTATTTTAATAGTGTTATTTGTTGGCTTGCTATAGAGTTGTTTGAGTTCCTTATATAGTTTGGATATTAACCCCTCATCAAATGTATCATTTGCAAATATTTTCTCCCGTTCTGTAGATTGCACTCTGTTGATTATTTTTTTTCTTGGCAGAAGCATTTTAGTTTGATGTAATCCCATTAGTCTATTTTCACTTTTGTTGTCTATGCTTTTAGGGTCATATCCAAAATATCTTTGCCCAGACCAGTGTTTTCCCCTTTGTCTTTTCTAGAGGTTGTATAGTGTCAGAGCTTACATTTCAATCTATAATCCATTTTGAGTTGACTTTTGCATATGGTGTGAGGTAAGGGTTAAATTTCATTTTTCAGCATGTGGATATCTGGTTTTCCCAATGCCAGTATTGAAGAGACTGCCCTTTTCCCATTGTGTATTCTTGGCACCTTTGTTTAAAATCAATTGACTTTAAATGTATGGATTTATTTTTGGGCTTTCTATTCTGTTCCATTGCTCTGTCTGTCTGTATTTGTATCAGTACCATGCTGTTTTAATTAGTATAGCTTTGCAATAGATTTTGAAGTTAGGTAGTGTGATACCTCCAGCTTTATTCTCTTTGCTAAAGGTTGTTTTAACTATTTGAAGTCTTTTGTGATTCCATATGAATTATAGTGTTGTTTTTCATATTTCTGTAAAAATGTCATTTTTATTGGTATTACATTGAATCTGTAGATTGCTTTGGATAGCATAGATAATTTTAACAATATTAATTCTTTCAATCTATGAACATAGGATATCTTTATTTGTGTCTTTTTCCATTTTTTTACCAATGTTTTACAGTTTTCACTGTACAGGTCTTATACTTCCTTGATTCAATTTAATTCTAACTACTTATTTTTAGCTATTGTGAATGGGATTTTATTATTGATTTCTTTTTCAGATAGTCCTTGTTAGTGTATAGAAATGCTACTGATTTTTATATGTTGATTTTGTTTCCTACAAATTTAGTGAATTCATTCACTAGTTTTAATAGTATCTTGGTGGAATCTTTAGGATTTTCTGTATATAAAATCATGTCATTTGCAAATAAGGCCAATTTTACTGCTTCCTTTTCAATTTGGATTCCTCTTATTTACTTTTTCTTACATAATTGCTCTGGCTAGAATTTCTAGTACTATGTTGAAAAGAAATGGTGAGAGTTGCTGTCCTGTATTGTTCTTTAACTTAGAAGAAATCTTTTTTTTTTTAACCATTGAGTATATATTATCTAAGGGCGTGCTATATATGGCCTTTATTGTGTTCAGGTGCATTCCTTCCATACCTAATTTGTTGAGAGTTCTTTTTTTTTTTTTGTCTTTAAAGATGTTAATTATTTTCAAATGTCTTTTATGCGTCTATTGAGATGATCATATGAATTTTGTCCTCCATTCCATTAAAGTGGTATATTACATTTATAGATTTGCATACATTGAACCATTCTTGTATCCCAGGGATAAAACCCACTCGATCATGGTGACTGATCCTTTTAATGTGCTGTTGAATTCAATTTGCTAGTATTTTGTTGAAGATTTTTGCATCTGTGTTTATCAGGGGTAGTGGCTTGAAATTTTCTTTCCTTGTAGTGCCCTTCTCTGGCTTTAGTATTGGGGTAATGGTGACCTAATAAAATGAATTTGGAAGTATTCTTTCTTTTTCAGTTTTTTGGAAGAGTTTGAGAAAGGTTGGTATTTATTAGTCTTAAAATGTTTGGTAGAATTCAGCAGTGAAGCCCTCAGGCCCTGGTCCTTTCTTTGATGAGAGGCTTCTTATTACTAATTCAATCTCCTCATTCATTTTTTGTCTGTTCAATTTATTTATTTATTTTTTTCATGTTTCAGTCTTGGTAAATTATATATGTCTAGGAATTTATTTATTTCTTCTAGGTTATCCAGTTTGTTGATGCATAATTTTTTATAGTAGTCTCTTGCCATGCTTTGTATTTCTGTGTTATCAGTTGTAATGTCTCTGCTTTCATTTCTGATTTTATTTATTTAAGTCTTCTCTTTTTTTCTTAGTTTAGCTAAAAGTTATTTGATTTTTTTATCTTTTCAAAAAACCAACTCTTACTTTTGTTGATTTTTTCTATCATTTTCTAGTCTCTATTTCATTTATTTCTCTTCTTTTCAAAAAACATTTTCTTCTTGCTACTCACTCAGGCTTGCTTTGTTCTTTTTCTAGTTCCTTGAGGTGTAATGTTAGATTTTTTACTAGAGAAATTTTTTTATTTTTTGATGGTGGTGTTTATTGCTACAGATTTCCCTCTTAGGATGGCTTTTGCTGCATCCCATAAGTTTTGGTATGTTGTGTGTCCATTTTCATTTGTCTCAAGATATTTTTAAAATTTCCTTTTTAATTACTTCTTTGATCCATTGATTGTTGTTCAGGAGAATGCTGTTTAATTTTTATGTATTTGTAAATTTTCTGAAATTCCTTTTGTTATTGATTTCTAGTTTCATATCAATGTGGTTAGAAAATATACTTGATATGGTTTTAATATTCTTAAATTTGTTAAGGCTTGTTTTGTGGCCTAACATAGGATCTATCCTGGAGAATGTTTTGTATGCATTTGAGAAGAATGTGTATTCTGCTGCTGTTGATAGAATGTCCTGTATTTGTCTGTAAGGTCCATTTGGTCTAAAGTGAGGTGTAAGTCTAATGTTTCCCTATTGATTTTCTTTCTGGATGATCTGTCCATTGTTGAAAGTGGGTTATTGAAGTCTCCTACTATTATTATATTACATTCCAATTTCTCTCTTAAGATATATTAATATTTACTTTATGTATTTAGGTACTCTGATGTTGGGTGAATATGTATTTATAATTTTTATATCCTCTTGATAAATTGACCCATTCCTTATTACACATAAATTTCTTTTTCTCTTTTTACAGTTTTTGCCTTAAAGTGTATTTTTTTCCTAAAATAATTGTACCTATCTCTGCTGTCTTTTGGTTTCCATTTGCATAGAATATCTTTTTGTATCCCTTCACTTTCAGCCTATGTGTATCCTTAAAGGTGAAGTTGGTTCTCTTGTAGGCAGTAAGTACTTGGGTCTTGGGGTTTTTTTTTAATCCATTTAGGCACTCTATATCTTTTCATTGGTGAATTTAATCTATTTACATTCAAGGTAGTTATTGATAGGCAACACTTTACTACTGCCATTTTGTTGATTGTTTTCTGGTTGTTTTGTAGATCCTTTCTTTCTCCCTTGCTGTCTTCAGTTGTGATTAGGTGACTTTCTCTAATGGAATGCTTTGATTCCTTACTTCTTATTTTTTTGTGTATATATGACAGGTTTTTTGATTTGTGGTTACTTGGAGATTTACATAAAACATTTAACAGTTATAATAAGCTATTTTTAAACTGATAGCAACTTAATTTTGATAACATAAAAAAACTTTACACTTTTACTTTCCCTCCCCATATTTTATGGTTTTGCTGTCACAATTTACATCATTTTGTATTGTGTATTCCTGAACAACTTATTATAGTTATTATTTTTAACTATTTTGCCTTCTAACCTCCACACTAAAGATATGTGACTTAAACACCATCATTACAATATTAGAGGATTTTGAACTTCACTATATACTTATTTTTACCAGTGAGTTTCATATTTTCATGTTTTTGTATTACTAATTAGCATACTTTTTTTCAGCTTGAAGAGCTCCTTTTAGCATTTCTTATAAGATGGGACTAAAGATGATGGACTTGCTCAGCTTTTGTTAATCTGAGAAACTCTTTATCTCTTTTTCATTACTGAAAAACAGCTTTGCCAGGTACAGTATGCATGATTGGCAGGGTTTTTTTTTTTTTCCTTCACTGCTTTGAATATATTATCCCGTTCTTTCCTGGCTGTAAGATTTCTGCTGAGAAATCTGCTGCTAGCCTTACAACACAGTACTGTAAACTATAGTCCCATGCAGTCCCTTAGATCTCCAGAATGCCTTCATTTTGCATAACTGAAACTTTGTATCTTTTGACCCTTCCCATCTCCCCTTCCCACCAGCTTTTGGCAACCACCATTTGCTCTCTGCAAATGAGTTTGCCTATTTTAGATTTTACATACATGTGGGATCATGCAATGTTTTTCTATCTGCGTCTGGCTCATTTCACTTAGCATAATGTCCTCCAGGTTTATCTATATTGTCTCAAATGGTACAATTTCTTTCTTTTTAAAGGCTAAATATTATTCCATCTGTGTGTGTGTGTGTGTGTGTGTGTGTGTATCTTACATTTTCTTTATATTTTCATCTGTTAATAGACATTTAGATTGTTTCCATATTTTGGTTACTGTGAATAATGACATGATGAACATGGAAGTGCTGATATCTTTTCAAGATAATGCTTTAATTTTCTTTGGACATACCCAGAAGTGGGATTTGGGATTGCTGGATCATGTGGTAGTTTCATTTTATTTTTCTGAGGAATATTTATATTGTTTTCCATAATGCTATACCAATTTACATTTACACCAACAGCGTACATAGGTTCCATTTTTCCCATATCCTTGCCAGCACTTGTTATCTTTTGTCTTTTTGATAATAGCCATTTTGACAGGTGTGATGTGATATCTCACTGTGGTTTTGATTTGCATTTCCCTGATGATTAGTAAAGTTGAATATCTTTTCATATTACTTATTAAAGAGTAATACATATTACATTTTATCCTTCTTTTTATTTATAGAAATGGTGTCATTTTGTTTTTAAGTAGACCTCTGTAAGCATAATAACTTAATTCAACTTTCTCCAAATTTGTTTTTTTAGATGTTTATTCACTTGTCCGAGCCTATTTAGGTAAGTGGATTTTTGATGTGAACCTAAGCAATGTGGGTGCTGAATCCATGCCTTTAATCTCCTTCTTGAGAACTAACAGATATCAATTTTGCTATACAGCCTTCTTTGTGTGTGCTTTGTGTGTGTGTGTGCATGTGGTGGTTAAATTTTAATTCATATGAGATGATAATTTTTTCAATACTTTAGTAATTTATTATGGTTTATTTTTACCTAAATACCTCTCCTTAGTTTGACAGATGTAAATACATTTATTTACTTTTTCATCAGAATAATTATAAGTGACTAAAAAATAAAATGACAGAATAAAACTGAAAAATTAAAGTAGGAAATTAAATCCATTGAATGCATTCATTAAATGCATATTTACATATATGTCAATGGTTTACTTTTCAAAACAACAAATCTAGCAATTCAATTTCTGGCCTCCAAATCTTGTGCTCTTAGTTTGATTTCTAAATATATATTGAAAGTAATGTAGATTTTAGTGAGTCATATTTTCTTTTTTCCTCTCTTCAGCAATGATTCAGTGAGTAATTTCAGCAATATATTTTCCTACTTTTATCATCATAAGTAAAATAGAGAATCAGCTTTTTCTTACATTCCTCCTAAGAGTTTTAGAAAATTTTAGTGCCACAAGCACTACAAATATATAGATAAATCTCTTTCCTCTTCATGTTATTTCCCCTCAGCACTGATAAAATCCAATTTTCAATTTCAATTCAACCACTATGAGTGGTTGTTATTTATAAGTTTTTAATTTAATTTTATCAGTGCTGAGAAATCTTTACCTCAAGATAAATGTGCGTGTGTGTGTGTGTGTGCCTAAGAATCCATAAAAGAATAACTATCGGGTTAGATTCGTAGTTGCTCCCAATTACTAGCTCCACCACCCACTGGCCATGTGACCTTTGGCAAATTTATTAATTAAATTGTTTTGGTTAAGTCACCTGTAAAATAGCAAAGGCATTGGCACCTACCCCATAAGATGAAATTATTAAATAAGTAAAAATAATGTATGTTCTGTAATAATTATTTAAATATGTTAATATATTAATTTTTGTGATTGTTATTATTTCTCCTTCCTCTCTGTCCTGCCTGTCATTTTTTCAAATTTCTGCTTAATATTTTTACCGAGAATGCAAACTCTTTAACCATTCTGTTTGACCTAGAAATCTTACTTAGGCATATTATCCTGCATAAATGAATCCACCAGTCTTGAGGATATATGTATAAGGTGGTATATTACTTGAAGAATAATCCAACACTCATCAATTGGAAAATGAATGGTTATATTGTAAATTCATCTTGTGTGATTTTAAAAATAAATGACTTTACATTTCTGTATTTACTCAGAATAGTATGGCTATACTATAGTAACAAATAATCCCCAAATATTGCTGTCTTAAAAATAAGAATGCTTCTTATGCATGTCCACCTTTGGTTAGGAGAGCTACTCAGAGTTCCTGTCACTATCTCAAATGTTGACTCTTTCTCTGCAAAAGAGAGAATGTGGTGAAGTAGCCAGCCACTTGTCTCTTAAAGCATCTTTGGAGAGGTAATGTGTAAATGTGCTCACATTTTATTTGTAAAAACAGATCACATGACCTGGTCTTTTTTCCAGTGCATGAAGAAGTTCAATCATATCATAAGGTAGAGGAGAGAGAGGGAGAATATTTGTGAAAAATGCTAGTGACTATGACTGTTTACCTCAATTGACCTTGAAGGATGAACATTAGACATGTAAGTTGTTGAGTAAGTGTTGTCCTATGATCTAAATAAAAATTAATTTGTGAGCTTTTACATTTGCATTAACATGGATAAAGATAAAAATGCACATGCATATCAAGGGCAAGGGAGGGTGGGGGAAATGGAGAAATAGCAAACAATTGTTGTTTTTTTAAAAATATCTTTTTCTATTATATTTCTACTAAAGGAAAAATGTTTTTAAGAAAATTTAAGAACAGTCTAATAACAAATTACAGAATTAATTTGGTAATAAAAAATCTCCCATCAAAAAAAAAAAGCCCAGCAATAGCTTTACTGCTCATTTCTACCAAACATTTAAAGAAGAATTAATACTTATTCTTCTCAAATTATTCCAAAAAATTAAAGAGGAGGGAATTTTTCCAAACTCATTCTACAAAGTCTGTATTACCCTAGTAACAAAACCAGACAAGGCCATGACAAAAAAGAAAACTACAAGCCAATATCCCTAATGAAGACAGATGCAAAAATCTTGAATGATATACTATCAAAGTGAATTCAACAGCACATCAAAAAAATTATTCACCATGATCAAGTGGGTTTTATCCAAGGGATGAATGTACGGTTCAACATACGCAAATCAATAAATGTGATACCGTACAATGACAGAATGAAAGACACATTAGAAATACTAGAAATATGATTCAAACAGCACATCAAAAAGATATTATAGTTCACCATGATCTAGTTGGCTTCATCCCAAGGATGCAAGGATGGTTCAACATATGTGCATCAATACATGTGATACACTAAATAAATGAAATCAAAAACAAAAACCGTATGATAACCTTTATGATAACAGCCCTCAACAAACTAGGCATAGAAGGAACATATGTTAAAATAATAAAAATCATATATGACAAACCCACAGCCAATGTCATACTGAGTGGGGTAAAGTTGAAAGCATTCCCCCAAGATTTGGAACAAGATAGAATGCCCACTGTTGCCATTACTAATCAGCATAGTACTGGAAGTGCTAGCTAGAGCAATCAGTCATGAGAAAGAAATAAATGACGTCCAAATTGAAAAAGAGGAGGTCAAACTATCTGTGTCTGCCGATGACATAATCTCATATCTAGGAAACCCTAAAGACTCCTCCAAAAATCTCCTAGAATTAATAAGTAAATTCAGTAAGATCTCAGGTTACAAAATTAATGTACACAAATCAGTAGCATTTCTATATGCTAATAACAATCAAGCTGACAGGTCAAGAACACAATGCCATTTACAATAGCTGCAAAGAACATAAAATACCTAGGAATATACTCTACCAAGGAGGTGAAAGATCTCTACAAGGAGAGCTACCAAACACCATAAAGAAGTCATAGATGACACAAACAAATAGAAAAACATACTCATAGATTGGAAGAATCAATATTGTTAAAATATCTATATGGCCCAAAGTGATTTACAGATTCAATTGAATTCTCATCAAACTATCAATGTTATTTTTCACAGAACTAGAAAAAATAATCCTTAATTTCATATGGAATCAATAAGGAGCCTGAATAGCCAAAGAAATCCTAAGCAAAAAGAGCAAATCTGGAGGCATCACATTACCAGACTTCAAATTATACTACAAAGCTATAGTAACCAAAACAGCATGGTACTGGTATAAAGGTAGACACACAGATCAATGGATCACAACAGAGAACTTAAAATTAAAACCATATAGCTACAACCAAATGATTTTTTGACAAAGCAGACAAAAACATACACTGCGGAATGGACATCCTATTCAATAAGTGGTGTTGGGAAAATTGGATAGCCACATGCAGAAGAATGAGACTGGATCCCTATTTCTTACCATATGCAAAAACAAACTCAGGATGGATTAAAGACTTAAATGTAAAGACCTGAAACTGTAAAAATTCTAGAAGAAAACATAGGAAAAACTCTTCTGGGCATTAGCCTAGGCAAAGAATTTATGGCTAAGCCTGCAATGAAAATACAGCAACAACAAAAATAAATAAATGGGACTTAATTAAACTAAAAAGTTTCTGCACAGCAAAAGATATAACCAACAGAGTAAATAAACAACCCACAGAATAGGGGAAAATATTCACAAACAAATCATCTGACAAAGGACTAATATCCAGAATCTACAAAGAACTCAAACAAATCAGCAATAACAAACAAACAAAAACAAATAACCCCATCAAAAAGTAGGCAAAAGACATGAACAGATTTTTTTTCAAAAGAAGATAGACAAATGACCAAGAAATGCATGCAAATATGCTCAACATCACTAATCATCAGGAAGATGCAAATTAAAACCACAATGAGATACCATCTTACCTCTGTCAGAATGGCCATGATTAATGTCACCAAATAATAGACTTTGGAACAGATGTGGTGAGAAGGGAATGTTTATACACAGTTGGTGAGAATGTAAATTAGCACCACCTCTATGGAAAACAGTATGGAGATTCCTCAAAGAACTAAAAGTAGACCTACCATTTGATCCAGAATTCCCACTACTGGGTATCTACCCAAAGGAAAAGAAGTCATTATATCAAAAACTCATCTTCACCCAAATGTTTATGGAGATCACAATTCACAATCTCAAAGAAAAGATATGGGATCAACCTAAGTGCACAACAACTGAGGAGTGGATAAAGAAAATGTAGTGTGCATATACACACACACACCATGGAATACTACTCAGCCATATAAAGGAATGTAATAATATCTTTTGCAGCAATTTGGATGGAACTGGAGACCATTATCCCAAGTGAAATATCTCAGGAATGGAAAAACAAACACCACATGTGCCCACTTATAAGTGGGAGCTAAACAATGTGTATATGTGGTCATAAAGTGGTGTAAAGGACATTGGAAACTAAGTGGAGTGGAGGATGAGAGGGCAATGAGGGTTAAAAAATAACCTATTGGGTACAACGTACGGTATTCTGATGATGAGTATGCTAAAAGCACTGACTTCAGCATTATACAATTCATCCATATAACAAAAACACTTGTGTCTCCTAAATCTATTGCAATAATAATAATAAAAAGAAATATAAAAAAAAATTATAAAGTTTGTATGGAACCACCAGAAACCTCAAGCAGTCAAAGTAATCTTGAGTGAAAAACCAAACCTGGTAGCATCACACTAATTGACTTCAAAGCATATTACAAAGCCATAGTAACCAAAGAGCATGGTACTGCCATAAGAATGGAAACACAGACCAATAGAACAGAATATAAAGCCCAGAAATAAACCCACACATCTACTGACAACTGATTTTCAGCAAATGTGCTGAGTACACACAACAGGGAAAGGATGGTGCTGGGAAAACTGGATATCCATGCACAGAAGAATGAAACTAGATTCTTATCTCCTACCATATACAAAAATTAACTTTAATTAGATTAAAGGCCTATGTATATATAAGACCCCAAACTATAAAACTACTAGAAGAAAACATAGAGAACATAGGGGAAAAGCTTCATGACATTGGTCTAGGCAAGAAGTTTTTGGAGAAAACCTCTAATGACAGGCAACAAAAGCACACATAGACAAATGGGATTACATCAGACTAAAAAGCTTCACCGCAAAGGCTACAATCAACACAGTAAAAAGACAACCTACAGAATGAGAGAATATATTAGCAAACTATACATTTCATAAAAAGCTAATATCCAAAACATAAATAGAACTCAAACAACTCAACAACAAAAATAAAAATAACCCAACTAAAAAATGGGCAAAACCTGAATAGACATTTTTCAAAAGAAGACATACAAATGGCTGACAGATATATAAATAAGTGCTCAACATCACTAATCATCAGAGAAATGCAAGTCAAAACTGCAATGAGAAGATATCACCACACTCCAGTCAGAATGACTGCTGTTAAAAATTTAAAAGATAAGTTTTGGTGAGGAAGTGGAGAAAATAGAAACCCTTACTACTTGTGGGAATGTAAATTGGTACAGCTATTATGGAGAACAGTATAGAGTTTCCTAAAAAATTAAAAATAGAACTACCATGTAATTCAGCCATCTATTTACTTGGTATATATCCAAAGGTAATGAAATCAGTATGTTGAAGAGATATCTGCACTCTTGTGTTCAGTTACAATAGCCAAAATATGGAAGCAACCTAAATCTCCATCAACAGATGAATGGATAAAGAAAATGTTGTGTAGGTACACAATGCAATATGATTCAGACATAGAAAAGAATTAAATCTTGTCATTGGCAGCAACATGGATGAACCTGGAGGACATTTCATTAAGTGAAATAAGTCAGGCACACAAAGACAAATATTGCATGATTTCACTCACGTGTGGCATCTAAGACATTGTTCTCACAGAAGTAGAGAGTACAGTAATGGTTAGCAGAGGTCGGGGAAGGTAGGGAGGAGTGAGAATTGGGGAGATATTGGGCAACAGGTACAATGCTACAGTTAGCTAGGAGGAATAGGATCTGGTGTTCTATTGCATAGTAGGATGACTAGAGTTAACAATAATAATGTATATTTTGAAATAGCTAGAAGAGAGGTTTCTGAATGTTCTCATCATAATGAAATGATAAATATTTAAGGTCATGGACATACTGATTTGATCATTACACAAAGTATACATGCATTGAAACATCATGTTGTACCCCATGAATATCTACAATTATCTTATGTCAATCATAAAGAAAAGAGTAAAAATGAAGATTAAATGAAAACCTTTTATGATTGCTTATTGTATGGCATGGGCTTAAATTCATTTTTAAAAAATTATATAAACTTAGGTACAATCCAACTCACTGTATTAGACAGAAACAGGGAATGAGGGGACCTCAAGCTTTGTGAGGGTCTCGGCACTTACTCTGCCATTTTTGCCATCAAATTGTTGTATGCAATTGTTGGTAATCTCCTCCAAATTCAGCTACTTCTTGGTATTTTTAAAATTTGATGTTAGATTCTGTGCTTTATAAAATGAAAAGATTAGTTGAGATTGACTAAGGAATGAAAATTACATAGGTATTTCTGTATATTAAATTTAAACATGTTCTCTATATGGATAGCCCAATATACATTCATAGTTAATTATATAGAAATTCACAGCAAACACAGTGGAGGCAAAAGGTTAGTTCTACCTGGTGGTCTAAAATATGGAAATTCTTCAAACCAGCAATTCCACTTAAATGGAGTTGAAAGAGATAAGAAGGCAATGTGGGCATTTAATTGCATGGGATTAACCCTGAGCTGTAGAGAAAGCAAATTGTTTGCAGGAATATATTGTGCAAAGTGGGATGAAGGCAGGAGATAGGTTTATATGGAAGGGTAAATAATAGAAGCTTTTTTAATATCACAATCAGTTTAATATTTATATTTGTTTATGAAAAATAAATATAATATCATCTGCAACCATGTTTATGTCATCCTTTATGAGATATTTTGTTTCATTCTCTTACACAGATTATCAGAAGACAGCAGCATTTTTAAATAAAAAATGTTTCGGTGTTACACCTTTAAATTCTCTTTTCAGTCACTCAATTATTTATTCAACAAAATATTCAGTGCAGATTTTTAATTGAAAAAGCAGAGTTCTATTCTTTTTAGTTTCAAGATGTTCTTTATCTCCACTGATAATATACTGTTATGCCTTATAAGAGGTAACCTATCTCTACAAAAACCTTCCAAGGTAAAATTTGCTAGTAACTTATTGCTGATTTTTTGATGTCAGAGTAGGTAGTCATAACCATAAAGTACTGGAATCCACTGATGCTGGGTCTCATGCAGTGCCTTATAGAATAATGTAAAAAAAAAAAATGGTGTCAATTATATTCTAGGATAATTTTTGTACTTCTATACTTATTTTACTTGAAAATTTACATGGTCTCACTGATTCATTATAGATGGTGTTTTGGGCTGAATTGTGTTCCCCAAAATTCATATGTTGAAGCCCTAACACCCAGAACATCAGAATGTGTCTGTGTTTGGACATAGGGCCTTTCAAGAGGTAATTAAATTTAAATGATGCCATATGGGCAGACCTTAGTCAAATATGACTGGTGTCCTTACAAGAAGAAGAAATTTGGACATGCAAGAGGAGACACTAGGCATGTATGCATATAGACAAAAGACCATGTAAAGACACAGGGAGAAGGCAGCAGCTGCAAGCTAAGGGGAGAGGCCTCAGAAGAAACCAAATCTGCCAACACCTTGATCTTGGACATTTAGTCTCTAGAACTGTGAGAAAATAAATTTCATTGTTTAATCCACCCAATATGTGGTACTTTGTTAAGGCAGCCCTAGTAAAGGAGTACTGATAAGTACATAAAGACTCTTAGCCAAAATAAACAAACAAACAAATAGTACAAAGCAGTCCTTTCTTATTATGTAATTAAGTTTGATAAGGAGTAGGACAAAGTTAGATTTTTCTACAAGTAACATGAGTTTGTTTTGCATAACGAATTCCACATTTGAAGGGACTTTGAAAGGAATAGATTGGATAAAAGCAAGGGATGCTAAAATTTGGACAGGTCAAAGCCAGCAACACTACATTAACTAAAAAACCTTGTAAACCATCAAAAGAAAGTTGTTGTTCAGAAAAGAAAATTTCAATTATACTGGAAGTTTTGACTACATTTAGGGCAAAAACATAGTTTTTTTGTTTTTAAAGAGAATACATGTTAAGAAACTCTTACTTTTGGAAATAAAATGGCTGAAATGAGATCTACAATAGAAGCTTATTTGGGGAATACTAAAAGACTGCTAAAATATTCAACTTATTTTTCTATTGTTCAGTGAAGTGTTTCAAACTTTCCTACTGAGCACATCATGTTCAATCCCTAATGCAAATAGATTCAGTTCCAATTCATTTCATCCCCATGTTTTACTTATTTGTATCCTACTGAGCCATTTTTGATCCCATATACTCTCTTTTTTCCTACATTTTATTTTTTATCTATTCAATTTCCAACTGTGGAGTTTGCCAGATGTCCTGTATAGCAATAAGTTACATTTAAATAAGTATCATATATTTGGAATTCTAATGGTCAGTGACCATTCAGCTGGAAAGGAAAAAAAACTCTTTAAGATTTACATAAAGGAATCATGAAAGAGGCAGATTAATTCTGACCTTTTATTAATAATAGAATCGATTACACTAATATTTTAAAAATTCCTTAAAATCTCTGAATGTTGATTGCTGCTCATAGGAGAAAGTTGTGTTCTTTATGAGGACTACCAGATATCTATCAGTAATTAATACTGGATACTGATTATATGATACACAAAGGAATGAACTTGCTCTGAAATCTAATGAGTTGAGGCTTTGTTTCACTTCGAAATTAAACTGAAAAAATACTCTTTCATTCACTTACATTAAAAGTAGTAGATATTTGAATGCTAGCCTAGTGGTTTTACATTTCTCTGTGCTCTTTGCTATACTAAGTTCTAAGGTTTCAGCCACAACCTATTGTCTAGGTTGGAAATCTTTAGACAATGGAAGAAAAGAGAAACAATGTATTTAAAGAAGAAAAAAGATGAGATTAGATGGTGAAATTTGAGGGAATATTAGTAGAGAGGGTTACGTTCTTGTTGCTTGAGAAGCAGTGTTTTTTTTTCTATTGGACTCACACCTATAATAAACATCCAATGTGTTTACTATTATTCTTGCAACACATATTTCCAAGGCAATATTGAACTCTGGGCTACAACTAGGATTAGAGCAACAGCCTTAAATATTAATAGTTTCTCTCTAGTTCTGCTTCCTTTCACTTCTTAGGAATTTTACTATCCCCCTAAAGGACATCTTCAAAATTTCTCTCTATAATCATTGTTCAAAATACAATGTCACATTTTAGTTTGTGTTATATTTAAGAAAGAGATTTCTTGTTCAGTAGTCAGGAGAGTGCATTTTAAAGACATTATAGTTAATAGCATGTGACAGCTGAAGTGATTGACCATATGAGGTCAATAATTGAATAGAGTGGGAAGATTGATTTTGTAGAAGAGGCTCTCAAAAATTATTGGACCAAAATTCTTGGAGAGACGATAGGGATTAAGATTAGAGGACAAGTATTTCACTGGACATGACTAACAAGAAGAAATTATAAATATATGGACACATATTCTGATAGGCAGATGTGGTCTTAGGTGATTTTGGAAATCCTTTTCTAATTGCTTAAGTTTTCCTTCAGGGAAACTGAAGCCATATTCTTTAGAGATTAGTAACTATGTCAAAAGAAGTGATATGAAAGTTGAGGAGAAAGGAAAAAGTGTAAAATGGTTGAGTGTGGGGACTGAATCAATTATGAAGTTTATAATCTGATTACCCAGTGTTATGAAGTGCCCACATCGTAAATTTGGAGTCCACTCAGCATGAGAACCATTCAATTGCAAGAACACAAGCATAGAGCAGGTAGAGGCGGGAAGATTCGTCGAGTGGGTGTGATGAAGAGAGGGTCAGGAGATTTGAGGATGTTTGCGTACGAGTAATTCACCAGGCAATAAAAGCTAGAGAAGGAAAGGAGATGACAGCGAAAAGGTGGCAAGTCAACAAGAAGAGGTGATCAACTTACGGAAATGTTACATTTACTGGCAGTGACAAAGTCTAAGAATATACGACCATGGGAGTGACTGGTGAGGCTAGGTTGAGGATGTAACAATTGCAGTAGAGGCCAGGTATAGAAAGGCTTGTCTATATCAGGTTTTCTCAATCTGGACTATTCACATTTTGGGCTAGATAATCCTTTGTTGTGGGATTCTATCCTGGGCATTGCAGAATGTTTAACAGAATCCCTGACTTCTACCCACTAGATGTTAAGAGCACAGCACCTTGCACCAACACCCCCAGGTGTGGCAACTTAAAATGTCTCCAGACATGGCCAAATGTCTCTCAGGGGCAACTTGCCCCCAGTAAAGGACCCCCGAGGATCTATGTGAATATCACCAAGATATGAAAATCTAACCGAAAATCACTAGGAATGAGGACAAGAGTGATGTCACAGAGTGACAGTAAGTCAGAAAGCACAATTTTAAAATGAGGATGGCAGAGTCAATCAGGGGTGAGGTGGGTGGTTAGCGAGAAGGGAAGGAAAGTGATCTGGATGTGGAGAAATGGGGGCCCCAGTTCCAGGCCCAGGGATATGAGGGCAATGGGAGAGAAAAGAGCAGCTACTCAAGCTACCCTGAAAGAGAGGGCTGCAGGGAGGGCAGCGTCCACAGAGGACAGTAGGTTTTGGTAAGAGTAGGAAAGGAAGAAAACATACAGAGACAACATGAAGGCTATTGAAGATTTTCCTAATGATGAAGATAGAGCATCAGAAGGTGCAGTAACAGGGTTTGGGAACTGGTGAGAGATGACAAATAGAAAACAAAACAGTATGTAAGGAGGATTATGAGAATTAGAGCTTTGGACGAGGACGCAAGTGACCCAGAAGGTTATGGAGGCAAGCAGCCAAGGCGAGGTGTGCAAAGACTTCTTTTAGATCAATTAACCACTAGTTCATTTGAGAAAATGTGTTGCTTTTGTTAATACTTCTTATCCCTCTCCCTGTGACAAAGGATCCCTGGTATTAAGTGCTGCTGATCTCCATTGGATGAATGCCCTTTCAGCAGATGTACTTACAGAGAAATTTCTGTTGTTAAACTACATAGAAAGAGGACAGGTCTTCTATTGACATGGTGAGGTAGAGGGATTCAAATTCTTCTGCAACAGTTTAATTGGAAGGAAGAATGTGTGTGTGTGTGTGTCTGTGTCTGTGTATTCTCATTAAAACTCCAAGATTTAAAACACAATTTCTCTAGAGATGAAATCCAAACTATATGAGGATGAAAGACATTAAGTTAAAAATAGGACTGAAATAAAGGGAGGTGGAAAACTATAAAATTTATTATGGGATCAGTAAAACTGGACAGAAAATTAAATAACTTGTCAGATATTTGTTCTCAAATAAACAGTAAATCTGTGTTGAAGGATTTTAGTGATAGGTGAGTATACTCCCCCTTAAAGAGTGGTAAGTAAATTTGAAGGACAAACAAAGCAATTCAAGATGCCACTATAATAAAAATATATGCATGATGTGCCCAAAGGGCATGATGAACTATAAAAAACATTCCATTCTTTACTAATTTATTTATAGGTTGTTTCTGTTTCCAAAAATTCAGTGATTAAAAAATTATAATTTGACAAAATGATTTTTAAGTTCATGTGAAAGGAAAACAGACAAACAATCAAAAAGAGACACTAGGAAGTACTGGTGAGGATATGGATACATTGGAACCCTCATTCATTGCTGGTGGGAGCAAATGGGAAAAAACACTTTAGAAAATAGTCTGGCAGTCCTTCCCATGCATAGTTACCCTATGATTCAGCAATTCCACTTCCAGGCATATACATCCAAGAGAAATGAAGACATACGTGTATACAAAAACTTGTACAGAAGTGTTCACAGTAGCATTATCTATAATAGTTAAAAAGTGGAAACAACCCAAATGTCTATTGACTGATGAAGGGGTTATACTGTAGCATTAACCCATGATAAAGAGGAATAAAATAGTGATGCGTGCTACATGCTAACAGGGATGGAGCTTGAACTATTTATGTAACTATGTAGTGAGCCTATTGTTTCTCTAATAGTAGCTCTGCTTCCTGATTCCACCACACAGATTCGATGAAACACCCCAAATACAGAAAATGTTCTCTACTATATTGTTGAATGGTCACATTGAACATGTACTCTTGATTCGGCACACTTCAATGAAGAAGATAAGCATCACCGAATGCAATCTCCAAACAGGAAACCCAGTTTATTTTCAATTATTTTAATTGATTTATATGTGATTCAAAATAATGTACACTTTTTTAGTCAAACATAGTGTTCTGTCCGTGTTTCTCAGAAAAACCATTCTACATATGCTTTAAAAACTGCTGTATACTTAGGAATGTTATCTTTTGTCTTTAATTTACAAAAAGAGTAGGTTAAAATAGCACATTGTTTTTATGGATTGCCAACTCATCATTGTAATTTTTCTTTACATATTTTATGTATTCTAAACTAATATTACAAAACACATAAAATTTAGACATTAATTTTTAATAAAAAACAGTGGGAGTGGACTTCCAGTTTTGGTGCCCACACGTAGAGGGCTTGGAAGTTGTTAATCCATCTTTACAACAAGGAAAACTTGACAAACTGAAAGTCAATAGCTTTTCCGGGACTGAACTGAGGCAAAAAGGTTAAATATCAACCTGAACAATGGAGAGATTCACACAGAGACACACTTGAAATCTGCTTACCTAGAGGCATAAACTGGTAGAGATACATATATGATAATTTTGACAAATTGCTGAAGGCCAACTATGGACCAGGCTGAGAATGAGAAAGTCTTGGAGGTTGTGGGCATCAGAGGCTTCTTCATTTTTGTGGTCATTACTTTCAGAAACTTCTCAAGGGTCTCACGGTGAAGATTCAAGAACGATATTCTGGTGGCTCCAGCAGGGAGAGGGACGCATAATCACTGTGAAATACATTCTGAACCTTCTTCACAAAAATGGCCTAACCTCCTGGTCTTATTCCAGCTGGAGGAATGGTATCCCTCTCTACAAGTCCTTCCAGGCTTCCTGTTTCATCTAAGGTAGAAATATATCATACTAAGCAGAGGTAAAGGATTTAAGGAAATAGATTGGGAATACCTGGGAGGAGAGAAGGAGGGTGGAGGACAAAGATACCACTAAAGAAATAGGAGTGAAGGTCACACACCTGTGACACAGACTCACAAAAGGATGATATTTAATAGACAATTATAGAACGTTCCCCACATCCCACAGTTTATTACTACACCAAAAGGGCTCCAGTATTACAACAATGGATTATACTAAAAAGAGATGAAAGATACTGTTTCTTTTTGATGGTGAGTACTTAGGGAAGCCCAAAACCGAGTGGAGACCAAACAAACAAACAAACAAAGAAAAGGAAACCAGAGGAATCTGAATCTCCGACACCTGTAGCTACAGCCTACGCCAAACATAGCCTAAACTAGCCATATTACCATAACTCCTCACGCTGTGACTGCATATCTCAGTGCCTAATACCTGATACATCATGTTGAATTTCAACAAAAAAACACAAGACAGGTGAAAAGATAAGAAAATCAGAGTTTAGACAGACAAATCCATCATCGAAATCATATTCCAACACAACACAGCTAATTATTATCATACAGGTAATTTCAAATAACCATGAATGATATGTTAAGGGTTCCAATGGAAAAAGTAGATAGCAAGCAAGAGCAGACAAGTAACGTAAGCAGAAATGTGGAAACTTGAAGAAAAATTTAAAAAGAAATGATAGAAATTAAAAACAGAGTAACAGAAAAGAAGAAAGGCCGTTGATGGGCTTATCAGTAGACTTGACAAGGCCGAGGAAAGAGTCAGTGAGCTTACGTGGCAATAAAATCTTCTCAAAACTATTACAAATAGGAAAAAAAAAACAATGATTAAGAAAATCAAACATCCAAGAACTGTAGAATAATATCAAAAGTTGTGACGTATACCTAAATGGGGCACCAGAAAGGGAAGAAAACAGAACAGAGTAGAAGAAATATTTGAAGTAGTAATGGTAAAAAAATCTTTAAAAATTAACGATGATAGATACTAAACTTAAATGTAAAACATAAAACTATGTCTGTTAGAAATAAACATAGAAGAAATTTTTAGGACCTAGGGCTAGGCAAAAAGTTCATTTACATGACACCAAAAGTACATCCATAAAAGAAAAATTGGCAAATTATCATACATCAAGATTTAAATTTTTTTCTGTGAAGGACCCTATTATAAGGATGAAGAAAAAAAAAAAACAAGGTAGGAATTAGGAAAAAATATTTGCAAATATAAAAATTTAAAAAGGACTGGCATCTAGAATATATTCAAAAAGTCACAAAACTCAAAAGCAAAAAAAAAAACAAGCATTCCACTTAAAAATTAGGCAAAAGACATGAACATCTCACCCAAGAGGTTATTCAAATGGCATATAGACAAGAAAAACATGTACAACATTGTTAGTGACTAGGCAAATTAACACAAATTATTCCAAATACATTTTATTAGTTTGTAACGATTTCTATCAGTCTTCTTTATATCTGTCAATCCTTCTCTTTTGATGGTTTTCATTAATTTGTAATTGGAAATAACTGGGAATATGATTTTCAGTGATAATAGTGTAAGAACATTCAGCAGACCTGTAGGGAACACTCTTCTTCTCAAATTGAGGTGGCTTTTTTCCTGAAGGTGCACTTCATGATGAAGAACTAAGGAACATAGAATATGGGTCAGGGAAAGTAAAACTTGAAAAACGACTTGGGTATGGCTTTGAATTGCAATTTCAGGCCCAAGAGATGAGGGTGTCCAAGAGGAAAATGCTTGATCCAGCTCAACTCAATAGGAAAAGCTAAAACAACTGTTTTTCTGTTTGAGGCATAAGGTTGGCTATGAGTACAGTGTGCACATACAGCGGGCATTCATTATGTGTGGTATTCTGGGAACATTCCATACTGTTACAAGACAGTGACGGTCTGGGGGTCCCAGCCGATACAAAGAAACTCAGCACCTGAAAGTTGTCCACAGCGTCACATGTTCTTAGTATTGCCTCCACATTTCTTTCAGCTTTCTACCATTCACAATTGCTATTTGCTTTTCCCCTCAAACCTAGTAGACATGTTGTATATATCCTTACCTCCATCCTCCATCCAGGAAAGCCTTTCATAATGCAAAAAGAAAATGTCAGAAAAACATAAAGCATACGGTATTTTTGTATCTTGGGTCAAATGATGACACTGCAAGTGAAATGTCATGGCCTAAGATAACAGGAATGGAGGACTTTTTCTTACAGAGACTTTTAGAGTCCTTGAATCATGCCAAAAGGGACCTTCAACCGTGCATATTCATCCAGTCTTTGTTCCTTCATTTCATTCAACCAATATTTATTGAACACATACCTCACTGCAAACACAGGAATACAACCTTAACCAAGACAAACAGAGGCACCAACTTCATGGAACATATACTCTGGCAGAGAAGACAGATAATTAAATGGAGATAAAAAATGAACAAATAAATAGATGTGGACATAAGGTAATTATAAGTGCTTTAAGGAAAAAAATAAAGCACATTAAGTTAGAGTGCTATTTTAGATAGCGTGGTCAGAGAAAGTCTCTCTAAGAAATGACTTTTGATCAGAGACATGAATAAATTGAAATGTCAATGAGAACATATGGGAGAAGTATGCATTGGGCGGAAGAAATAGCAACCTTGAATGTACTAAGGAGTGTATTTAGCATGTTTAAAGAACAGCAAGGAGACCACAATGGCCAGATTGAAATGGGTGTGTGTGGGGAGGAAAGGGCTAACAAAGAGAAGATGCTAAAAAAGTAGCTTGAAGGAAGTCATAATTGGGACTTTGAGTTTTATTCTAACAGTAATGAAAATTCTTCAGAGGGTTTTGACTTTAAAAAATAAAACAATGTCTGTCTGCTGTGGAGACATAGTGTATTCTTATTCATAAAGCTCCATCCTAGAGGCGTCTCTACAGCATGCGAGAGCACTGTCTATTGAAAATGGAGGTTTTATATGATATCCTAAAAAAAGGGCTGAATTGGGAGTAAGAGGACTTGTCAGGATAATTGATCTCTTCCTACTCTAACTCATAAATCCTACCCACTGCGTGGTGATCAATATCTTTTGCAATTTTAGTATTTCAGTTTGCTTTAAAATCTTTATTCTAGTAATATGAGTAGGAATAATTTGCAGAATAGCCTCATACCTTTGATGAAAGAACTGAACTGCCTGTGCTTTTCTTAATTGCATTCCTTGTTCTACCTTACTTTGCTATTTCAAAATAAATTCTTTTTGTCAAATTAGTGAGAGAATTTTCTCATCATATTAGAATAATTTTATCTAAACCTAATGGTTTTTAATGCTCATTTTAAAAAATATTCACTTTGCTATGTTTTATTAATAGGTATTTTACACATTCTCCATTACTACATTATTGTGCAAAATGCTCTTGTCTCCTTTTCTTATTAAAACCAGGTTTTAAAGTGAATTCAATATCTTAGCATTTAAAAATAATTATTAATTTCATGCCTACTTGCTTTCTATGTGCTTTACTTCTGAGATATTTATACAGCTCATTCCTATTCTTTTAATTCATTGGATAGCATTAACTGTGCTTTTTCACTGTTCTCATGTTTATTTGCATCTCTCAAAAATCATCCTGCACCTTAGCTCTTCCTCCCCTAACCCTGGTAAATTCCCCTTTTTGGCATTAAGTTTTCAGAAGATCATTTTTTGGAATATCAAAAAAGCTATCTTGTTTTTCTAAATTATACCCTTGAAGAATGTACATGCTAATGTCATAATTATGTGGACATGGTATTTTCTCAGCCTTTATCCACAGAAGTGTTGACTAACATCTCCAGCAAGTTCATAATAATTGTCACTTGGTTTTCTAATTTCTTTAGGTGGTTTTCTGATATTTCAAACAATTCAACAATATAAGGTGATTTAAAAATTGATTAATATAAGATCATTTACTCCATCAGTACGTAGTTCTTTCTGATTCATTTTTTACCTATCCTCTAGCCATCTTTATTTTTTCCCCAATATCAGATAAATACATATATGTATTTTCTGATATTCTCCATGTAAAATTGAGTTTCAGGGTTAGAAATAACCTTAAAGGTCCTCCAATTCAATCGCCATAGAAGGCAGATCTCATTCTTAAAGTCAAAACCCATAGCCTCAGACTTCATTCACATACGCATCTCTCGCATATATTACTGTAATAGTCTTTAAGTTTTCTTCATATTTCCATGTTGCCGTGAGTAAATCTCTCAGTGGCATTCGGTGCACTTTGTTATTGACCTTGCTATTTCCACATTTTCATTCCTTCCAAAGCTATAATTTTAGCTCTACTAATTTACATTCATCTCTATTGTTGACAACCAAAATATAGAATATTTTCATGAAATAACTCTGATATTATTGTCAGAGCCAAACTCTGGGATGCTTAGATCGGTGACAAAACTCAGGTGATCATCGTCCATGGTTGATTGTAGAATAATAGGTCCCATGTCATTCTATGTCCAAGCTAGGCATTTGAAAAAAGAAAATAGGAAAACAAGGGCAGGAATCTCTAAAATAGATTTGCCATGATTGAAAGCGTTCCAACCTATGCATGGCAGAGGGTGACACAGTAGGGTAGAAAGAAAGAAAGGAATAATGTGTGTTTGTGTATGTCCCATTTTCAAATGTGTTTTTTCACTGAAAAAATCAGTCTTCTGAACGCTACTTCTTTATTAAATTATTATGGTAAAGTATACAAAACATAAAATTTACCATTTTGAGATTTACACTTATGTTTTCTTCTAATAATTTTATAGTCTTTCCTCTTATTTTTTGGAATTTGGTCCATTTTGCAGTATGTGTGCTGTGATATAGGAGCAAACTTTTTGCATGTGGATATCCAGGTGCCCCAGAACCATTTGTCAAAGGGATACTTCTTTCCCCATTGAATGGTCTTGATATCCTTGTTGAAAATCAACTGATCCTAGATATATAGGATTATTTCTGGAAACATTGATTTACATGTTTATCTTTATGACAGTACCACGCTGATGATAGTAGCTGTGTAGTAGGATTTGAAATTGGGAAGTATGAGTAACCTAATAATGTTTTGTTTCAAATTTTTCCTGTGTGTGTATTTGAGGTTCCTTGCAAAATTCCATATGAATTTTAGAACCAGCCTTTCCATTTCTTAAAAAAAAAAAGGCCAATGAAATTTTGAAGGGGACTGCATTAAATCTGTGGGTCATTTTGGAGAGGATCGCCATCTTAACAATATTAAATCTTCCCAATCTGTAAATGTGCAATAATGTGCCATTTATTTAAGTCTTCTTTATATTTTTTCTGCAAAATTTTTTTGCTTTAAGTGTATAAACCTTTTATATTTTTGTTAAATGTGTTCTAAATTATTATGTTCTTTTGATGCTATTGTAAATGATTTTTTTTAAATTTCCTTTTTGAATTCTTCATAGCTAGTATATAAATATACAACTGATTTTTTTCTACATAAAGATTATACTTCAGGTATTTTGTTTTTTAAATTTATGATTGACATATAATAATTGTAGATATTTATGTGGTACAATATGATGTTGTGTGTTGTATAATGATCACATCAGGGAAATTAGCATAGCCATCTCCTTAAACATTTATCATTACTTTGTGATGAGAACATTTAAAAACCTTTCTTTCAGCTATTTTGAAGTATACAATACATTATTATTAACTCTCCTGGTGCCACTATGAAATAGAACACCAGAACTTACTTCTCCTATCTCACTGCAGCTCTGTGCCCATTGACCTATTTCCCCTCATCCTCCCAGCCCCCTACCCTCCTTTCCTCTGGTAACCATTATTCTACTCTTTACTTCTATCAGAACAACTTTTTAGATTCCACACATGAGTGAGATAATGTGGTATTTGTCTTTCTATGCCTGGCTTATTTCACTTAACATAGTGTCCTACAGGTTCATCCATGTTGCTGCAAATGGCAGAATTTCATTCTTTTTTAAGGATGAATAGTGTTCCATGGTGTATATACAGCACATTTTCTTTATCCATTTATCTGTTATGGACGTTTAGGTTGATTTCCACATCTTGGCTATAGTGAATACTGCTGTAATAAACATAGGAGTGCAGATATCTCTTTGATACACTGATTTCATTTCCTTTGGGTATATACCCAGTAGTGGGATTGCTAGATCATAGCTCTATTTTTAATTTTTTGAGCAACCTCCATGTTGTTTTCCATAATGGCTGCACTAATTTACATTCCCACCCATGGTGTGTAAGTTTTTTTTCTCCACATCCTCACCAGCACTTATCTCTTCCATAGCAGCTATTCTAACTGGAATGAGATGATATCTTACTGTAGTTTTGATTTGTCCTTCCTGATGATTAGTGACGTTGAACATTTTTTCACGTATCTGTTGGCCATTTGTATGTCTTCTTTGAGAAATGTCTATTCAGGTCTTTTGCCCATTTTTTAATCAGGTTGTTTTGTTGTTGTCGAGTTGTTTGAGTTCCTTGTATATTTTGGATATTAATCTCTTATCAAATATATAGTTCACAGATATATTCTCCCATTCTGTAGGTTATCTCTTTGCTTTGTTGATTGTTTCCTTTGCTGTGCAGAAGCTTTTTATTTTGATGTAATCTATTTGCCTATATTTGTTTATGTTGCCTTTGTTTTTGAGGGTTTATCCAAAAACTTCTTGCCTAGAAGCATTTCTCCTATGTTTTATTCTATTCGTTTTGCAGTTTCAGGTCTACATTTAAGTCTTTAATCCATTTTGAGTTAATTTTTGTATATGGATAGAGATAGGGTCTAATATTTTTCTTCTGCATACAGTGATCTAGTTTTCCCAAAACTATTTATTAAAGAGACTTTCCTTTCCCCATTGTGTTTTCTTGGCACTTTTGTTGAAGAAGACTTGGTTGTAAGTGTGTGAATTTATATCTGGTTTTGTATTGTGTTGCATTGATCTATGTGTCTGTTTTTATGCCAGTATCATGCTATTTTGTCTACTATAATGGTATGTTTTGAAGTAGGATAGTGTGACGCTACCAGCTTTGTTAGTTTTGCTCATGATTACTTTGACTATTCAAAGTCTTTGGGGGTTCCATAGGAATTTTAGGGTTATTTTTTCTATTTCTGTGAAGAATGTCATTGATATTTTGATAGGGATTGCATTGAATCTGTAGATCTGTAGATCACTTTGGGTAGTATGGGCATTTTAACAATATTAATTCTTACAATTGATGAACACTGGCTATCTTTCCATTTTTTTGTGTGTCTTTTTCAATTTTTTTCTTCAATGTTACGTAGTTTTAATTGTAGAGCTCTTTTACCACCTTGGTTAAATTTATTCCTAGGGTTTTTTGTTGTTGTTGTTGTTTTTGCAGCTACTGTAAAAGGGGTTGCTTTCTGGATTTCTTTTTCAGATAATTTGCTATTGGCATATAGAAATGCTACTGATTTTTGGTGTTGATTTTCTACCCTGCAACTCTACTGACTTTATTTATTGGTTCTAACAGTGTTTTGCTGAAATCTTTGAGGTTTTCCATATATAAGATCATGTTGTCTGCAAACAGGGACAATCTGACTTCCTCCTCTTTAATTTGGACATCCTCTATTTCTTTCTCTTGCCTAATTGCTCTGGTTAGGACTTAAACTGGATTTTATGTATTGATCTTCTTTTCTGCAATATTGCTGAATTTTTAGAACATTGGCTCTAAAAAGTTTTTTTTTAATTATTATTCCTTAGGATTTTCTCTATATAACACTGTGTCATTTGTAAAGAAAGACAAAGAAGGTAAAGTTTTATTCCTTCCTTTCCAATTTGGATGCCTTTTGTTTCCTATTTTGGTTTAATTGCTCTGGCTAGAACTACCATTGCAATGTTGAACAGAAGTGAGGACAGAGGATGTCATGTCCTTGTCTTGCTTACAATCTTAGGGTAAAAGCTTTCAGTTTTTCTCCATTTGAGTATGATGTTAGCTATAAGTATTTCTATCAGTACCCTCTGTTATGTTGAGAAACTGTTTTTCTATTGCTAGTTATCTGAGTGGGTTTTTCACAAAGAGTGTGGGATTTTGTTGAATAATTTTTTTGCACCAATTGAGGTGATCATCTATATATTTTTAAATTTTTCTTTCATTCTCATAATATGGCTTAATACATTGATTTTATTCATTCCTGGAATACATCCCACTTAGTCATATCTTTTTAATATACTACTGGGTTTAGTTTGCTATTTTTTATTGAGGATGGTTTTTGCATCTATATTCATAAGGGATTTTTGTTTGTAATTTTCTTTTCTTGAGGTGTCTTTGACTTGGTATCAGTGTAATGCTGGCTTCTTAGAATGAGTTAGGAAGTGTCTCATATTATTTATTTTTTGGAATAATTTATTAAGGATTTGTGTAAATTCTTCTTTAAATATTTGGGAGAATTCATCAATGAAGACTTCTAGTCCTTGGCTTATCTTTGTTGGGAAGTTTTTGATTGCTGATTCGATCTCTGATTTGTTATAAATCTATTCCAATTTTCTGTTTCTTCTGGAGTTTGTTCTGGTAGTTTGCATGTTTTAGGACTCTATCTATTTTCTCTAGTTTATTTTATATATACAGCTATTATAGTATTTGTTATACAACTTTTTATTTCTGTAAGATCAGTAGTAATGTCCTAATTTTGATTTCTGATTTTACTAATTTAAGTATTTGTTTTTTTCTCAGTCTAATTTAAGATTTGTACATTTTTTTCATCTTTTTAAAAAACCAACTTCTGATTTCCTTGAATCTCTGTATTGTTCTCTATTATCCTCTTTGTTTATATCCGCTTTATTTTGTTTGCTTATTTACACTTTCTTAACTTCTATTAACTTTGAGTTTAGTTAGCTCTTTTTTTCTCCTTCTTTCAGGAATAAAGGTTGGTTATTGATTTGATATCTTTCTTTATTTTTAATGCAGGCATTTATAGCTATAAATTTTCTTCTACTTGTGCTTTCATCAGATCCTGTAAATTTTGGTATGTTGTATTTTGTTGTTATTTGTCACAAAATGAAATATTTTTAAATTTCCCTGTAATTTCTTCTTTGACCCATTGTTTGTCTGAGGATATTGTTTAATTTGTACATACTTGCAAATTTTCCCATTTTTCTTGTGCTATTGATTTCTAGTTTCAGTCCATGTTGTTAAAGAAAATACTTCATATGGTTTTAAATTTTTAAATATATTGAGACCTATTTTGTGACCTAATATATGGCTATCTTGAAAAATGTTTCATGTGTACTTGAAAAGAAATATATTCTGCTGTTGCTTGGCAGGATATTCTCTACAAGTCTGTTAATTCTAGTTGGTTTATAGTGTTGTTCAAATCCTCTAGTTTCTTATGCATATTCTTTTTAATTGTTTTATATATTATTGAAAGTTGGGTGTTGATATTTCTAACTACTATTGTAGAAATGTTTATTTTCCCCTTCAATTTTGTAAACTTTGGGCTCTATTGTTAGGTGCATATGTGTTTATAATTGTTATATCTTCTTGTTGGGTTGACCCTTTAATCAGAATATAAGGTCTTTTATTACTCTTTATCATAATTTTTTACTTAAATTCTATTTTGTTTGAAATTAGTAAAGCCATCCTAGCTATCTTTTTGTTACTATTTGCATGGCACATTTGTATCAGTTATTTTACTTTCAACTTATTTGTGTTTTCATATTTAAAATGAGTTTTTTTGACAGATTATTGCTGGATCATTATTTCTATTAAATCTGCCAGTCTCTGTCTTTAATTAGAGAGTTTAATCAATTTCCTTTAAAATCATTACTAATAAAAAATTACTTATGTCTTCCATTTTGCTTTGTTTTTATATTATAGATTTATATCTATTTTTCCTTAGTTTCCTTATTATTGCCTTCTTTTGCATTGAATTAATTTTTTAATCAATAGACTTTATGTTTAAAACATTTTTAGGTTTACAGAAAAATTGAGCAGGTAATACAAAAAAATTTCCATAAAACCCTCTTCCCTTCTCACAGATTCCCCTATTTTTAAAATCTTGCATTAATATTGTACATTTGTTACAACTGATGAACAAATATTGATACATTATTATTAACTAAAGTCCATAGTTTACATTAGGGTTCATTCTTTGTCTTGTACAGTTCTATGGCTTTTGACAAATGCATAATGTCATGTATCCACTATTACAAAATACTTTTTATTTCAGAATATTATGGGGGTACAAACACTTTAGTTACATATATTGCCTTCGCACCATCCAAGTCAGAGGTACAAACGTGCACCTCCCCAAGACAGTGCACACTGCACCCATTAGGTGTGAATATAACCATCCCCTCCTTCCCCCCCACCTGCCTGACACCCAGTGAATGTTACTTCTATATGTGGACATAAGTGTTGATCAATTAGTGCCAATTTGATGGTGAGTATATGTGGTACTTATTTTTCCATTCTTGTGATACTTCACCTAGGAAAATGGTCTCCACTCCATCCAGGATAATACAAGAAGTGTTAGTTCACCATTGCTTTTTGTGGCTGAGTAGTACTCCATGGTATACATGTACCACATTTTATTAATCCATTCATGTATTGATGGGCACTTGGATTGTTTCTACATCTTTGCAATTGTGAATTGTGCTGCTATAAACATTTGAGTGCAGGTGTCTTTTTCATGGAATGACTTTTTTTCCTTTGGGTAGATACCCAGTAGTGAGATTGCTGGATCAAATGGTAGTTCTACTTTTAGTTCTTTGAGGTATCTCCATATCACTTTCCATAGAGGTTGTACTAGTTTGCAGTCCCACCAGCAGTGTATGAGTGTTCCTATCTTTCCGCATCCACACCAACATTTGTTGTTTTGAGACTTTTGGATAAAAGTAATTCTCACTGGAGTTAAGTGATATCTCATTGTGGTTTTGATTTGCATTTCCCTGATTAGAGATGTTGAGTGCTTTTTCATAAGTTTTTTGGCCATTAGTCTATCTTCTTTTGAAAAGTTTCTGTTCATGTGCTTTACCCACTTTTTAATGGGGTTGTTTGATTTTTTTCTTGCTGATTTTCCTGAGTTCTGTATAGATTCTAGTTATCAGCCCTTTATCAGATGTATAGCATGTTCACTCTAGTGATAATTTCTTTGGCTGTGCAGAAGCTTTTTAATTTGATCAGCTCCCATTTATTTATTTTTGTTGGATCTTCTTCATAAATTCATTGACTGTTGAGTTTAAAAAGTTCTTTGTGTACTTTGGATACAAGTGTTTTATCAGAAGTGTGTTTTGCAAACAATTTTTATATGTCTGTGGCTTGCCTTTCCATTCTCTTGACAGTGTCTTTCATAGAGCAGAAGTGTTTAAATTAATAAAATCTAGCTTATCAACTTTTTTTCATAGATTGTGCTTTTCGTATTCTATCTAAAACACATCACAAAGCCCAAGGTCACCTAAATTTTCTCCTGTTATCATCAAAAAGTTTTAGAGTTTTTTGTTTTATTTTCAGGTCTATCATCCATTTTGAGTTAATTTTTGTGATATCTAGGTTCAATTTTTTTGCGTGTGAATGTTCAATTGTTCTGGCATCATTGTCAATAAGACTACATTTTCTCCGCTGACTTGCTTTTACCCCTTTGGCAAAGATTAGTTGACACTATTTATGTGAGTCAACTTCTAGCCTTTCTATTTTGTTTCATAATGTATTTGTCTATTCTTTTGTCACTGTTAAAGGGTCTTTATTCATTAAGCATTCTTCTGGTTCCTGTAAGTTTTAATTAGATACTAGAGCGCCACAAAAAGGTGATTTTGACAGATTTTGCCAGTTTAGTCATTGTTTTAGGGGAGGGATGGAGTTTTGGAGTTCTCTACTTCACGAATTTTAGTGATATCAATCAAGGCTAGTTTTTTTGACAGATAGCTGGGCATAATTTTCTAGGGAAAGTGTGGAGCCTTAAGGTAATAGAACCATACTAAACACATATTAACAAAGTCTTATTTTATTAAAGATTTATTAGAGATTAAAATCAGTATCTAGCAGATGTCATGAAGTTAACTAGTTTTTAATTTTGGATTTTAACCCACCCAATGAGTTACGTTGACCAAAGTATACATTTTTGGGGAAAAGAATTTACTATATAATGTTTGTTGAAGTAAGCATTATAGTTTCTGAGAAATACTGACAGTAAAAAAAATTAAATGCTGGTTGGGAAACTAGTGTAATAATCTTAGGCCAATGGCATCTATTCCTAAAAGGTGAGAGAAAAATTGTAAATGTTTATTTCTCAGTAAAAACATGTGATACTCAAATGGGCAAGTTGTGAATAAACCAGTTAAGTTTGCAACAAGAGCAACTTTCATTTCTATCTTTTGTAACTGTCTTCTTGAAAAATTTTCCAAGACATTTTTATGTTAGTGGCATGAAACACTTCAGTGATGGGTTGTATCATTGCTCCCCAAGAAATCAACTTTGCAAGTTTGCTTGTTGATGCTTGCAAATCCATAAAAATACGCACATATGCAGCCTTAAATACAGAAACTGGCTTGTGGTGTCAGTAAGAGTTTACATTTTCAGTGTAACCAAAATAATTCTAATACTCATATTTAATTTGTTGCAAAAAGTGTCACCCTTTGAGCCGCAAAGCTGTAGGATTACACAGCAATGGTATTTAATCACCACCAGTTAAGATGCTCTTCTCAGAAATTACTGTCCACATCTGTAATCTCATCAGTCACCTTGTTCAGACCGAATACCATAAATTACAAACAAATATTTTAACAAACAATATATTTCTGTCTGGATTTATTTTAGAAATCTTTTTAAAATAAAGAGACTACTGAGGGAGAAACAGAATCATACCTCAGCGGCATCTTGACTTCCTTGCCATTTTTCCTAACAGCATGAGTACAATTTATAACTCATGCATTTCACAGTCTTTCTAAATGGAAACATTTAGAAACTATTAGAACCATTCTAAATGGAATCTTTTAATTGCTATTATTACATTTTCTCACAATTTTATGTGTATAATTAAAATGCTTTATTTTAAAAGCTTAGTAAAAGAGAAAAAAGGAACTTCCATCTGAGATGATCAAGCTTCATTTAAATGTGTCTTGGCCAAGGTCATATCATCATCATCTTGGCCATCATCTCTCAAGGAAGAGAATGGGCCTCTGTAACATGCAGTGGTATTGAACTTGTCCGTTTAGCATCCTTACAACAGTTACTAAGATCACTTCACCTACCTGAGCTTCAGTTTCATCATTTATAATGAGGGGATAATTATAGTAGTTCCTCTTCTGCCAAATTATTGAAAAGTACACATGAGATAATGAGTGTTGAAAGCATATTACTGAATGTTTTATGATTATTCTGAACTATGATTCTTTCTGATATTTACGTGTAACAAGGAGCATGTGTACAATATAATAGAAACTATATACTAGGTTTGCTGAGGTCTGATCACAGTTCTTAAGTCTATTTGAAGACCCATCCTCTTCTCGTCTTTTACAGTTTTCCCTTTTCCGCTGTGGCTTTTCCTTTTATTCATGTTCCAGTGTCATTGTCCTTTTATTTCCCCATGTTTATCAACTCAGAGTATAGAACTGGGACTCCACTAATTATGGAAAAGACAAAGAGAATCATGTGGGCCTAGAAACACAGAGACGTTTTTTCAAGTCCTGTCTCTGCCACTTGCTAGCCCTGTGAAGAAGGGAGAGTGATTTAACTCACTCATAAAAAGAGACTAAGAATGCATATTTTATGTTTTCATGAAAATGGTAAGAAAAAAAATTTTAAATAATGTATATTTCAGAAGGCAACTGTAATGGCTAAGTTGAATATAATAGACATAACCACCCCTCCCCAGTAAAAGGTTGGGTATGAAAATGTGCTCTAGTCAAACCTCAATTTATGTTTTGGTCAAACTCCCCAAATATTTGCTAGTAACAGCAATGTGCCCACTCCCCACTCACCAGGTTGTGAACATTCCAGAGAAGTCTGGTGAGGCCCACATCCATGGAGTGTCACGGGGTGCCATCCACAATGGCCACTACAATGAGAGGGCTGGTCAGATGTTAGTCTTCCTGAGTTGGGTGCCAAAGATTTGGCAAAATTTGGTCAAAGATGCTGAATCACCTCAGTGTCCTGGGTTGTTGGGGGGAACTTCTGTTCGGCAAAGACAAAGGAAAGAGACATGAGTGGTTGACTCGAACCTGATCTTGAATGCTCAGCCTCCATAAATCAGAAGCAGAACCTGGGATTTCTTTTCAGCCACCTGTGTTTGACTCTTTTAAGTAAGAATTTTTTTTATTTCTCTTTATTTCTTTTATATTAAAAATCATGAAAGTAATTTTGTGTGTGAAAACTGGGGTTTTATAGAAACATTCAGCTTTATCAATATCTTCTGTTCTATATCTACCTGTCACCTACTTTGTGCTTGCTGTTGATAAATGTGAAGAAAACCTGGCCTCTAAGTCTGTGTGACTAAGGTGGAATTCATTGTATTCAAACAAGGGACCATGAATCTGCCAGAAGTTGAACATTTCTGCCAACTGCTAAACAATCTCACTGTGCGAACAAAGATAAGATTGTCCGTAAAATTGCTATAGCATGTTTCAGAGCTGGTAAAAATGCACACGCTTTATGTGCTGTTAATTCAAGGTCTTGGGGGAGATTTTTTCTTAGAATAAATAATAAGCAATCTTTTAGATTTGGCTAATTGACATTAGCAACTTCCAGTGTACTCTCTTTCTGCAGTCCCAATAGATAAACCAAATGCCGTAAGTCTTATTGAACCATTCTATCTGCTGTGTATTTCTGCTTTCAATGTCATTAGGATTTTGCTTATTTTTAAAGGAGACCTGTATTCATAATGAAATGTATTTGTTAATGGAAATCAGAAAACTTGTGATGTTGCTTAAAGTGTGTAAAAGAAAACCTAGCAGTATTTATTGTGTAACATGTCAAAAAATGTGTACCTTGACAATTATAACAATTTGGAATATTCAAAAAAACTAACATTGGCAATATTTTCTGAATCTTTAGTAAACCAAATGTATCACTCTGTCTTTATATATTAAAAAAATCACTCTGTTATTGCATTCAGTTTCTTGTTATATTGTATATATATAAATTTGGTTCCAACCCAATATACTACTAGATAGTACGCAGCTAGAAAACAGATATAAAATATAAGTACCATAGAAAGATTGTGATTTAGAGTTAATATTTTTGTTGTAAAACATGGACAAAACTTTCCTGCCAGTATTACTTTCATGTTACAAATTGCAAAATAATTCTATAAGAAATGATGTAAATATTAATTATTTGCCTATTTATTTCAATATGATAGAATACACTATAGTCTGGTTGAGGTTATATCTAGATTTAAATGTGAGTCTTGCATTTGTCATCTACATGAATTTTTAAGACTACCTAACCTATTTGATCTTCAATATACACCTCAGTAATAGTCTTTTAAAATAAAGGTATCATAAAGTTGCTATGCCAATTAAGAGAAAAAGCATGTGAAACATTCTAATATATCCCACTGTATACACAAGGAGGTAAATAGTTCTTTTCTCTTTACAATCTACTTTTCACCTATTAATCTTAATATTTTTAATGTCAATATATGCTTAATGAATAAGTGATTGAGCAATTAGCATTTTTCTTTCAACAAAAATAATGATCATTAGACAATTATGATAAGCAGAACTTAGAATAAAATACAACAAATGTAAGAGAGAGGAACTGCATTTTGAAATCATATAAATATTTCAACTATTATAGAACATAATTAATTCTATAAAGCAATCTCTTAAACTCAAAATCAAGATGAAACAAATGAACCTATCTGTGAGCTAGTTGAAGGTATAAGCACTTCAAATGATTTTAAATTTCTGAAATTTGCTGTACAGTTCTAGTGAGCTGTATTCTAAAATGACCAAAAAGAAAAATCTGCAAAAAAATTCTACATTGTTTGGAATGAACATATTGTTTATGGTGTTATTGTAAGTACATATTGTTACTCAGATACTATTGTGGATGTATTATGGCATAAAGGAAATGACTAATGATGTTGGTGCCATTAAGAACCAGGATTTTCAGAGTCAGAAAAGGAAGAGAAGAAATAATATTTGTGAGGCTATGTAAAACCCTGAATTCCTGAACTCAATTTGGAAGTATTATTATTAACTCATATTAAATTTATTCCTTAAAAATTCTATTTCCTAGCTCTTTTCACTGGAAGTACCTAGACACAGGGACAATTTCAGTAGCAAAGATCATCCCTAATGCCCATATTGTAAATTCTAAGTGCAATGCTTCTCTAAAAGGAACTAAGGCTTCTTGAACAAAAAGCCCACCCAGGTCTAGGGCAAAAAATGTACAGGAAAAGCATGGAACATTTTGTCATACCACATAGCAAGAATGTTCTCAAAGACTTCTAAAAGCACAGCTAAAATGCTTTAGGATCCAGTGCAAGGAGAATTCCTCTAACCAAAAATGAGACAAGTTTTAGCTTCAGTTAGAAAATGTGGCTATCAATTTACATCCCCATATTAAAACCCATAATATTATTATAAAGTAAGAAAATAATAAGCCCATTGATCATCTTTGGAAGATGCTAAGTATCTAACTCATCAATCAGAAAATTTGTAAATAAAGGGAAATATCAAATATTTGACTTCAGGGCAACCAACCAGATGATGAGTACAAATTTCTCTTTAAAGTATTCCAGCTAATAAATGAAAAAGGAACAATAAATAAGAAAATGATCATTTTTTAACATGTAATAAAACAACAAATCATAGCAATAATCATTAATAGGCACTAACATCACAAAAAAAGAGTGATAACTGGATTATATGCATCTGCATCTTACTGAAAGGACACAACCTATAAAGAGGTGGTGCAAAAAGTAAATCCAAATCATATAAAGCTTGACATATCCATTTATTGCAATGAGCAGAAAGAGGAAAAATGATGAACGAGACCATGGAGATAGAGCAGAAAAATGCGGGTTGTGACATACTTTGCAAGACAATTGACCTTTTGGACTCAATTAATAGTAGCCAGGGAAGAAAGAACATGCAGTGAGAACGTGTAGATTGAAAGAGATTTAAGAGCTAAATTAACTAATTGCAACCTATAGACCTTCTTAGGTTGTGATTTCAATAAACTGTACAAAAATAATATGAGTTTGTTTATATAAGACTAATATTCTCATCAAAAACTATGAAAACTGAAAAAATATGAAACCGTTTAAAGGCATTAGAGAGAGAATAAACAATGCAGTCATCACTTAAAGACCGATTGTCCTTAAAAGTAGAAATAATACCTAGTACTGACAATAATCTGTGCCAAATATAACACTTAAACATTGATGCCTAGAGCAGAAACTGATGCAACCACTTTGGAAACTTTTTCAAATTACCTTCTAAAGCTAAACGTATTTATACCCTATTACTGAGTGCTACGTGAAACAATCTAAATGTCCATCAACATTAGAATAGGATAAACAAATGAACTGTTTTATAGTTAAGCAATAGAAAATAACAGAAATGATAAAGAATGAACTACTGCTACATGCAAAACCATGGATGAAACTCAAAGACATGTTAAGCAAAAGAACCAAACACAAAAGAGTAAAAATTATGTAATTATAATAATCTGATGTTTAAAAACAGACCAAACTAATGTAGTAGAGAAAGAGGTCAAAACAATAGTTGTATATAAATATGTAATATTTTATTGGTGGGGCATGAAAGAACCATCTGAATGGTGGAAATATTCTTTAGCTTGCTGGTTACATGGCTATATGCATTTAAAAAGGGAATAAAGTAAAAGAAAATGTAAAATAAAAATTAAAATATTAACAAATTATGAGTTAATTTGGGAAATCTGAACTCTGACTAGACATTTGACTTAAGAAACCATTGTCAATTTCAACAGTTGAGACAATGGTATTGTTGTTATATTAAACAGGTTCTTAATGTTTAAGTATATGCATTGAGATATTTACAGCTAAAATGATATAATATCTTGGATTTGCTTCGTGATGATTTGGAAAAACAGAGCCCCAAAATATACAAAGCAGACAGTGATAGAATTGAAGGGAGAATTAAACTGTTCAACAATAATGGAGATTTCAATGCTGTAAATTCAACAGTGTTTAGAACAACTACACAGAAGATCAACAAGAAAACAGAAGACTTGAGCAACACTAAAAACCAGCTGGATACCTAGAAAGCATCCCGTCCAACAAGAGTGCAAGAAACATTCCCGAGCATGAACCATATGCTAGGCCATAAAATAAGCCTCAAGAAACTTAAAAGACTTGAAATTATGCAAAATATGTTTTTTCCAGTCACAATGGAATGAAATTAGTAATCAATAACAAAACTAAATTGGGAAATTCACAAAAATTTAGAAATTAAACACACTTCTAAATAACCAAAGGTCAACGAAGAAATTACAAGATGAATAAAAATACAAATCAAAACTTACACTATTTAATTAAAACAGTACTTAGAGGGAAATTTATAGCTGTGGACTCCTATATTAGAAAAGACCTATATCTCCCCATTTCTCTGACTCCTTCAGCCCTGGTAACCACCTTTCTACTCTTTGTTTCTGTGTATCTGAACTTTTTGGATTCCTCCATGTATAAAGTGAGATCACGCAGTATTTTTCTTTCTCTGTCTGGCTTATTTCACTTAACATAATACCCTCTAGCTTCATCCATGTTGTCACAAATGGCAGGATCTTCTCCTTTTTAAGGCTGAAAAATATCCCACTGTATATATATATACACATATACATATATATATACTCCACTTCATTAAAAATATATGCCACAACTTCTTTAGCCAATCATTCAACAATGGACACTTAGGTTGTTTCCATATTTTGGCTATTGAGAATAATAAGAAAAATTATATGTCAATATATTAGATAACCAGATGAAATGGAGAAGTTTCTAGAAAGACACAAACCATAGAAACAGGCTCTAGAAGAAACAAAAAAAATCTGAATAGACTTGGAACAAGTAAAGAAATTTACTTAGTAATCAAAAATCATCTCTGAAAAAAAAGTCCAGGCCCAACTTCATTAAGGAATTCCACCAAACTTTTAAAGACAAAATAACACCAATCTTTCATAAACTCTTCCAAAACATAGAATAGAAGGGGAAACATTCAATCTCATTCTATGAGGCCAAGGTTACCCTGACGTCAAAATCAGGAAAATGTATTATGAGAAAAGAAAACTATAGGCCAATTTCTCTTATGAATATAGACACAAAGGTCCTAAACAAAATTCTAGCAAACTGAATCCAGTAATATTTAAAAAGGATGATACACCATGACCAAGTAAGACTTATCCCAGAAAATGCAAAGTTGGTCCTATATATGAAAACCAAGCAACATAATGTGCCAAATTCATAGAATAAAGGACAAAAATCATGTAGACATATAGATCAACAGACTGCAATTGAGAGTCCATAATAATCCATACATGGCCAATTGATTTTCAACAAGGGTGCCAAGACCATTCAGTGGGGGAAAATAATTCCTCAAAAATATACATAGAGTAATCACACAATCCAACAATTTCACTTCCAGGATTATGCCCAAAAGAATTGAAAACACATGTTCACATGAAAACTTGTACACAAATATTCATAGCAGCTAATTCATAATAGCCAAATAAATGGAAACAACCCAAATGACCTTCAATTGATGAATAAATAACAAAATGTGAAATATCCATTGCAATGTTACTGAGACATAAAAAGGAATGAAGTACTGATGCATGATTTAATGTTGATGTACTTTGAAAATGTTTTACCAAAGTGACAGAGTCAGAAGCAAAAGAACACACATCATATGATTACATTTATTACATATGATATTCAGAATAGGCAACTCATAGAGACAAAAATAGGTTAGCGGCTGCCAAGGGCTAGAGGGAGGGGTTAATTGGAAGCCACTGCTAATGGCTATACAGTTTCTTTTTGGGGTGATGGTTGCATCAACCTAGTGAACATACTAAAAACTACCGAGTTGTATATGTTAAAAGGTTGAGATTTATGATGTGTAAATTATATCCCAATATAACAAAAAGATAATATGGGCTGGGGTGTTGGATTCTGCAAGGCCATAAACTAAACAAGATTGATAACAAATTGATCACTTAGGAGACATGGTGATGAATGCATGTTTCTATTGTATTATTATTTTAATTTCTGTGTATTTGGAATTTTTCATGATAAAGGTTTTTTGTTTTATTTTGGTTTATTTATTTATTTTTTTTACAAAAAGAAGCAAGACATTATTTGCAGAGAGTGCACAGGATTGTATAAATATTTAATTTCCATCATGGTTCCTAATTTTGTAATGCTTACACCATACTAAATACCCAAATAGAGTTGAAATGATTTAGCTAACTCATTTAAAAACGAAATCTTTTCAAATTAACTAATAGACACCTAGAAATATTGATTCGGAATCTAGAACTTCATGGTCTATTTACCACTATCATTTCAACTCATCATTATGTCATCCCACTATTTATTCCATCATCCGTGTAGATTTTAGCTCTATGGTATGCTGGCCATTTTACATAAGATATTTTTCTATACTACTTTCCACCTATGAGCTTAAAAAATATTTGATGGAAAGTATATTCTGCATTTTTTTAGAAACTTCTTTGTTTTAGTTTTCTATGTTTGAGAAATTAAAGAAGTCTTTTGGGTTTTCTCTGGTATTCAAAATCTAATGGAACAAAAAAGTGATAGGCACTCTGACAAAATACTTACATACACGTAACAAAGATAATTTGTTAATTATAATTGTAATGTAACATAGTAATGAAGTGACTCTGTAATTCTGCTGATCTTTAGCTAGCTACCCATATAATTTAAATATATGAATAAATGAAACATTTATATTTTCTAACAGTACATAGTAAGATTTCAGCCAAGTGGCAGGTACTTTTTATGAAAAATGAAAAATTTATTTGAGCATCTGCCTGCTTCCAAATAGCCAGATGTTTTTCATTATGCAGCAAAGCTTTCAACAGTTTTAACTTTAATACCTTTATCACCCATGGGGAGATTTTAATGTCTTTCTTCTTCTGAATAACCAAAACCAAGCATGATATACAACAACTAGTTTAAATATCTAGCCCCGCAAAATATTACCATGAGTCTTTAGTGGAGGTGTCATTGTATCATTTCTGTTATTAGGCACATCTAAATAGTGTTTGGAGAGTTTCTAAAGAATAATCTTGCTTAAACTATTAATATTTGTATCCTGCAGATTAAAACTGGAAATGCATTCCTAAATATATTGTATTTCCTTATGATATGGTTATCCAAATTATATATGAATGAATGACATAGTGAAAGTATTCTGAAAAGAAAACATGAATATTATTGACTACCTCTGATGTTCTAGGTACACTGCTAATCCATGTTTTAGGGCAACTGAATCATAAATATCTGGGATGGCAATTTTAAAGAGCCTGACTCCAGACACACTGAACCCGAGTCTCTGGAGAAAGGCTCCAAAATTGCATGAAAAGATAGAAGCACTGTGATATTTCAAATTTTATATAATTAGTTTTCCACTTCTGACAACATGCAAGTAAGAAAAAAATTAGAGATGAGGAAACAAAACCTCAAATTTTATCTGCCTTAGACTTAGGCCTAGTGAATGGCAGATTCAATTGAAAACAGAATCCTCTGAGTTACAAAATACATAAAGATTAATCTCTGCACACCTAAATTTCATGTTTTATATTTTTTTAGAAATAGTCTTATGCATTCTTTATATCTATTTGTTCGTATGTGTATTTCCCTTTTAGGAACAAAATAAAGCACCTTCTAGCTTTGCAAAGTTGGCTAAGTTCTTTCTGTTAAAAAAAATGTTGGCTTTCAATTGCAAATATGAACATAATTAATGAAGTTAGCAATTGTAATTTACTTCGCCCTTAAAATTTGACAGATAATATGACAATTCAAGCATATATATTAAACCCTAAACTCTTGAACTGAAACTTAAAGGGTAAAAAAATCAAAGTTAAAAATGATATACATTAGCCCTGAAAAAGAAAGAAATATGACCATTAACAAGCCAGAAACTCTGAAAGATTTCTCCAACAGCTCAATTATGTTAAAAAAAAGCAAGTTACAAAAATGTGACACCATTTACAATAATTTTAAGAACATATAACAATACTATATGTGGTTTTTGAACTCATACATTTGAATTAGGCTTATAAAAATGCAATTAAAAATGTGTTCCAATTTCAAAACAGTAGAAGAGTGCTTTCCCTGGAAGTGGTTTCCTTTGAAGGGATTTCTAATATATTTTAAAATTATATTTAAAAAAACCCCTCAAATTTTGCAATACTAACATTTATTAAATCTCGGTGGTAAATAGGGACTATTGACTACATTTTCCTTTGCATTGTTCTAAATAAAACAAGAACATTCTCCTAGAAAGCAGGTGAGAAGGCTTTTGAGCTAGTTACAGAAAGAGAAGGCATTTTACCTTCAGCTGACATGAGAATCAAGGGAAAAACTTGCTCTCTAAAGCAGTTAAATTCCTTAATCCATAATCAATTTTGGGTTAGAGTCATCACTGGCTTCTCACAGATATTTGAAGCTCTAAATAAAAACAAACAGTGTTAAGATTTGAGCATCACAATAGATCCTGGAAAGGCTGGATCTGGGTGGTCTTCAGGGGTCAAATATCAACCACAGGAATGATTTCAGGAGCTGCAGGGACTCCTGCACTGGAGTAGCACTCCATGAACAGTGACCACATACAATCTCCACTTGCTACAGATAATTTGAAATAAAGCAGAAGCCTTGTCAAAGCACACAGATATTGCGATAATTTCTACCAGTTGCAAAAGTGAAGAAGCTAATTTGGAAATGCTGGGATCTTTATAAGCTAATTCCGACTTCTTGGCAGAACAATGTGATCCTTTGCTTAAACAATGTCTCCCTCTCCCTAAGGAGTTAGTTTAGACCAGGGGTGGGGAATCTGCAGCCTTAAGGCCACATGTGGCCTTCCAGATCCTTAAGTGCAGCCTTTTGATTGAATTCAAATTTTATAGAACAAATCCTTTTATTTTTATTAATACCTTTTTTGTCTTTTATATTTTTATTTTATTTTTAAAATGAATATATTTAAAATACCAAAGAATAAAATAACTTTCAATGAGATAATCCTCCCAGATTGACCAGCACAATTAGAACATTAGTAAGCCGTAAGGGCTGAACTGATAGCTGCTATGCTTATGATTTAGTTCTGATTTTTCCCACCTGACTGGTGCCACTACTACATGAGGCTGGTTGGCCAGAGTTTATGGGAGTCGAGTTCGCCAGTCTGTTATCAGCTTTTGACAATGCTGCACTATGTTTCCGTTTGAAGTGAAATTTGTGAATAGTTGCGCAACTCAACAGTATTTTTTAATTCTGTCTGCTTAACAGCCCATCATGTCAAAAAAGACCAAGACAACACCGAAGGACGAAAACAGATTTTTTAATGAGGATTGGGAATTGCAATATTATCTTGTTTCTGCTAAAGATAAGATGATGTGCTTGCTTTGTGATACTGCAATATCAACATTAAGGAAATTCAATGCTCATCAGCATTATAACACTTATAAGGACCACAAATATTTTACATTAGAGGGAGAGGCACAAAAGGTTGTATTACAGAAATTAAAAGATGAAAAGCAAAAACAAAGACAATTCTTTCAAACAGCAATAAGACCTGGAAATAATGCCACTGAAGCAACTTATAAAGTAGTTTATATACTCAGGAAAAAAGAGAAACCATTCAGTGATGTAGAAATTGTGAAAGAATGCATGTCGAAGTTGTAGGATGCATAGACCCCAGTAACATTTCAAAGTACAAACAATCTTTCAAGGAGAACCATAACTGATCAGTAGCATGAATTAGCCTTCAACTTAACAGGACAACTTCATGCAATACTTCAAAAGGAAAATATATATTATTCAATTGCTTTGGATGAATCAACTTATACTACTGACTCAGCACAGGTTTTATACTTCATTCGGGTCATAACAGAAGATTTTCTTTGCTATGAAAAGTTTTTCTCTTTTTTTCACTGCTGTATGTCCATTCAAAAGAGTGTCTGGCCTTTTGATTGAGGTCCTCATAAGTTTTTTCAACTCGTGAATGTACGATGAGGAAAGAACTGGCACAGGATTGCAAAGGAAAAATAAAATTTTAACCAACGTTTCAAATGGACATAGAAGTTACATTACTGAATCAAATATTAGCAAATCAAATACACACACAATGACTGATTGAAATTGATCTGGAAATCACATAATGTACATTTTTAAGTGCATCTAATTGAAGTTTCTTGAATGTGGCCTTATTTGATTACAGCTAAATTAATGCAGTCTTCCAACATGAAAAGGTACCCCACCCCCAGTTTAGACACACATCACAGAGCATAAAATAAAGTGAGTGAGTGGACCAACATGAAAGAAAACTGGTGTCACTATAGCTGGAGAATAGTCTATCATGAAGCCAGAGGTGTGGGCAAGAGACAGATCATGCTGGGACTTGCAGACATGTGACTTGATATTCATTCAAATAGCAAAGGAAATAACAATAGTAGTTTTAAGCAAGGGAAAGATGCAGACACATTGATGCACAGAAAGATTAAGTCATTTGCTGAAGATCACACAGATACAAGGTAAAGAGATATCTAAATCAAGAAAGCCTGACTTTAGAGTTCACAATAATAACTGCCGAGTGAATTAAAAATTTAGAGATATTTAAGAAGAGAATCTCTCTGACTTGATGATGATGTGTATGGGGTGTAAGGAAGAAGGGAATGTCAAAAAGTTGTGAAACACAACTCATATGTTTCTAGTTGTGTACCGATTAATTTCACATATTTTTTGTTAAGATTAGAAAATACACCCATAATACCAAGAAATGCATGGAGAAATCAAAATCAGAAAATGAAATTAGTTTGTGGAACCTTTCTTCTGTTCCAACATCATTTTTTACAGGCCATGTATTCAGTAAGCAAGTGGTTTTCTGGTTTGCAAAATATGAACAAATGACAGCATTCCTATTTTTAAATTTTGACTTGACATGAAGATCCCACTGTGAGCTCATTTCTCACATTGTCTATCTTTTAACTTTTAATTTGAGGGAATTAAAAGCCATAAAACTGAAAGTATTCCTAGTTCCTTCGTGTTCTTTCACAACTCAGCTCTACTCATTCATCCAGTCTTGTCACTTCTACCGTGTATATTGCTTGGATATCCCTCTTATTTCCATTGCTGCTGCATTTATATTGGAGTTTTCTAAAACAAAAGAAAAAGTCCTAATCATTCCTCTCATCTGATTATGGTCTTTCAATTCACCCACTGCTTTCAGGACAGAATTATGAAACCTTATATTTCCCACCAGGCCCTTCACACTCTGGTCACAGTTTACCTCTCTATCCCCAAGTCCCACTGTCCCTTCCTCCATGAAGCATAGGCTCTGTTCACAAACCATTTTTATGGTTGATATTACTACCCCACAGAAAGCTTTCTAAAGAGGTGACATCATGTTTATTGTGTAAATCAAAATCCTTACCACAGGCAGTAGGGAATCTGAGTCTTACGGTCCCTGGCTAACTTTACCTCCCTCTTGGTGATCCAGCAATGCCAGCACTCTACCTGTCCCTAGAATACACCAGCATGCGCTGTTGAGGAAATGACTGGGGCCTTTGTCATTGTTATTCCTCATGTCTGTAAAATATCACTCCTAAATAGCCCATTCCCTTCCTTCAGTTTGCTTTTTACTTTAGTGTGTCTTTCTCTTTCCACCCTATCTGAAATATCTGTACCCCCTCATCTTCCGTGCACTACCAGTTGATATCTCCCATCTGCACATGACACTGGTATGCAAGTTTCATTAGGACAGATAATTTGTCTCTTTTTTTCACTGCTGTTATGTCCACTCAAAAGAGTGTCTGGCACAGAAGCGGTCCTCATGAGTTTTTTCAACTAAGAAATGTACCATGATGAAAGAACTGGCCCAGGATTGCAAGGGAAAAATAAAATTTTAACCAAATTTTGTAATGGACATAGAAGTTAAATTACCAAATCAAATATTAGCAAATCAAATACACACACAATGACCGATTGAAATTGATCTAGAAACGTGAAGATAGGTTAATATCAGAAAATCAATTTATATAAACTACCATATTAATAGCTTAAAGGAGAAAGCACGTGATAATGTAGTAAAAAACAAAAGGTATTTCAAAGTTAAAAATTAAAACCATCTGGCAATATTTAATAATCCTCATGTAAAAAACCTCTTAGTATACTGGGAAAGAAGAGGATTTATTTGATCTAATAAAAGGCATTTATCAAAGATTCACAATAAATATAATACTTTATATTGAGAATTTAAATGCATCTCTTATTAAATCAAGAAACAAAACAAAGATATCTGCTATTTCTACATTGATTCACTGTGGCATTGGAGGCCCTTGGCAATTCAATAAGACAACAATATTGAGAAAAAACAAAATTAAGAGATGTTAAGTATCTAAAAGAAATATCTAAGCTTCTCTTATTTACGGGTGACACGATTCTTTACATGTAATAGTTTAGAGAATCTAAAGCCGTTACAAATAGAAAGAGTTTAGTGAGGTTGCTGGGTATATGGGGTGTGTGTGTGTGTGTGTGTGTATGTGAATGATAACTAATAGAATAGAATAGAACAGAGGGCCGGGCACGGTGGCTCACGCCTGTAATCCCAGCACTCTGGGAGGCTGAGACGGGAGGATCACTTGAGGTCAGGAGATTGAGACCAGCCTGAGCAAGAGCGAGACTCTGTCTCTACCAAACATAGAAAAAATTAGCCGGGCATGGTGGTGCGCATGTGTAGTCCCAGCTACTCAGGAGGCTGAGGTGGGAGGATCACTTAAGCCCAGGAGTTTGAGGTTGCAGTGAGCCATGATGATGCCACTGCACTCTGGCCGGAGCAACAGAGCACGACTCTGTCTCAAAAAATAAAAGAAAAAAGAAGAATAGAATAGAAAATTTGATCCCGTATGGGACCTAACAAAAGACCTTTTGATATCTAATAAAATACCCCTATAGAGAAAATTTGAAAATAACTACACTCATAGATAGGAAGAGTCAATATTATAAATATATCCTAAACTCATTAAAATTTAATGTATTTGCAATTGATATCCTATTACTTAAGGATTTGTTTTGTAAATGCTAAAATTTGTATCAATGAATACAGTGACAAGGATAGTTACAAAATTTTGAAGGAAAACTACAGGGATAGATATGATAGTTATAGTTATTGAGACAGTATTTACCCATAGATAAATAGTACAACATGGAAATCCTAGGGACAAGTTCATGAATATGTGAAATATTCATGAATTTATAAATGAATAGGCGTAACATAGAAAGTCTGTTGATCCTACTGGATCTGAAAACAAATTTTAGTAGAAAGGAAACGTGTTTGCTTCTTTGCTTGCTTATTTGTTTGTTGGTTAGTTTATTTATCACCGCAATGTATCAGGAATTTTCACACAAGTTCTGTAAAATGGATGGCATTTGTCAACAGAACTCTAATAGCTTGTGATAACTCACACTCATACCCTCACTCCATTCTCGGGAGAAATTCTGAGATAGTTCAAGAACAAAATGATTGCTTCAGAGTCAGGACTACTGCACTTAGCAGTAGGCAGTATTGACTGATATCAGTCAATACTTCCTAAGAACCTTTAGGAAACAGCCTAGGAAGAGACAGGGAGCAAAATTTTTAAATCAGCCTGCACTCTAAGGGTGAACATAAAGGATAAAACAACTTTCTTCAAATGCCAATCCATTTCACCAGTATGGGAAATCCGAAAGAAATTTTGAATCCAATATCAATGGTTGGTAAAAGCTGTGTATTTTCCTGTGAGTCTTCTGTGCTCTATATGTAGAATTGTTGATCCTCCCACACACATAATAGACATTATCCTTTCCAATTTTGAAATTGGAAAACTGATGTTAGCAAGGTGTATTAAGTGCTTATGCTCACACATTTAATTGGAAAAACTGGAATTTGATTTCAAGTTTGCCTGCCTTCAAACCTGTATTATATCCACCCCAAATAAAGATTTATGGAGGAAGTATATTCTTCTCTAAGAAAGGACTGCATCTTTGGAAGCTTGAAAATTCAACATAGAATGGAAAGTCATTTCTTTGTGCCAATTAGGTCTTTATTTATACCAGTAGGGAATGAGGACATTCATAAGCACATAAAATTAGAGAAAAATGACTCACTCTTGGCAAGAAATATTAAAGATATTTTGAGTATTAATGTCATCACATCACTTAGGAGTCAGAACAAAATTGTGAGTCCACGATTAAGGACCCTGATGAGTCAAAACTAAAACCCCTATCACCCTGCAGGTAAAGCAGTTATTATATGAGGAAAGTGGTACATTTCCCTAACCCTTTCCCATAACAATTTCATATACCTTTTGTTTTACATTTGCACATTACTCCAAACTATAGGTTGAGGCATCAATCAAAACATATAAATTGTTTTTTGATAGAATAAAAATATCTAAAGGATATACACAATGTAAAATGTTTCCTTTTAATGTGGAAATATAAAGAGATTTCCACTAAATATGGAAAATTGAGCAATTGCATCCAAATTCCCTCCTTAAATATTGGCATGGGAATACTTTATATGGTATGAAAATAGAAAACTGTATTAGTGATAGTAATTAGGGAAGGAAGATCACCAAGTTCTATAAACATCATTTAGTTTATTTGAATGTAAATATATTGTTATATTTAAAGAAAAGTCAACATATCAGGTCAAAGTGCTTTAAGTGAAAGAAAACCTCATAAAAACACAAATCTTTGCTGAGACTGTCAGCTGTGGGCAGTTGGGATAAATTTCAGGATAAATATTGGGTGGCACCAATATTTCTGAAAAGTACCTTAGATGACAAAATATATCCTTACACGTTATGCTTGGCACTGACGGCCATGGTTTTTTTCCTACTTGCTAGCCGCCCTAACAAACAAGGACAGGACGCTCTCGAGCAGAGAAGAGAATAGTGAAGTTATATGTAAAAAAGGGAAACCATTTAAAATATGAGGAAGCTCATTTCTCTGACTCAGGCGGTGCAAAGGCAATATATTCAAACTAAATATTTGTACCCCTGTAATATTTTGAAATAAAAAAATAATTTAAAAAAAAACAATAAAAACAAAACAAAACAAAAAGATAAATACAGATTTTCTCTATAATGAAAATAAATAGAAAAATTATCTTTCGTAAGAAAATTTTTAGTGGATAAAATCAAGAAACCCATATGTCTACACATGTGCAAAAAGAAAGAGATCACATTAAATATTTTGGCATGACGCTTCTCCACCAGAACACAAAATGTTTTGAAAAGAACAGTTCTGACTGCCTGAATGAAAATGAGAGAAAATTAACAATATCAGAAGGAAACAGGATGAAATAATATTATACAAGAAAGAAGAACCTCAAATATATACAATAAAAAAAGAAAGAAGAGAAATAATATACATATGCAGGTCAAAACAGATTTCTAACAATAAATTAAACATATGAATATGAAAATTCTTAACAATACATTACATTTTTCCTCATTTAATTCCACTGTGGTCAGGGAATATATTACGTAAAATTCTAGTTATTGGAAGTTATTAAGACTTACTTTATCACATAATTTTTGGTTGATTTTGACAAGATAAATGTACCACATGCATGTTACAAGAATATATATTCTGTAGCTGTTGGATGTGTGTTTTACATAAGTCAGTATCAGAGAAATGAAAACATACCTCACACAAAAACTTGTGCACAAATATTCACAGCAGCATTACTCATTGTAGCCAAAAGATGGAAACAACTCAAATTTCCATCAATTGGTGAATGGATAAATAAAAGGTGGGGTATTCATACACCAAGGCATTATTGGACAGTATGAAAGAATGAAGTATGGACACACACTACAACATGGATTAAAAACTTATAAACCTTATGTCAGGTGAAAAAAAGCTATTCACAAAGGGTCACCTATTGTACAATCCCATTTATACGAAATGTTCAGAAGAGGTAAATCCGTAAGAGACAGAAGGCAGATCAGTGGTTGCCTAGGGCTGGGTAGAGATGGGGATGAGGGACGGGAATTGAATAAAAATGATTAAACGGTTTCCTTCTAGGATGACAAAAATGCCTAAGGTGGTACCGTTGTGATGTTTGCACAACTCTGTAAATGCACTTAAAGCACTGAAATGTACGCAACAAATGAATAAAGAGTATAATTCATATACATATATATTTATATATATATGTAAAAGAAAAAAGTCAATTAGGCCAAGGTAGTTGATGTTTTGCTCAAATATTCTATATGCTTAATGTAGTCATGTTATTTTTTGTATGAATCACTTAAAAAGAATGTTTATATTTCTAACTATGTTTTAGAATTTGTCTAGTCCTCTCTTTAATTTTCCTAGTTTATGTTTCATATATTTTGAAGCTCTTTAATTAATTTAAATACAGGGTAATTATGTGATTAAATACAGCTTTGAAATTATCATCCAATAACTTAAATATATATACAAAATATTATATCAAATATGTAACATGCAACATACTAAAAATTAATTTCCAATTATATTAGTTGAATACTTCATAAAATGAGGATAAAATTCAAAATATTTGTATTATATTAATTTTGTCAATATTTATGCATTTGAGAAATATATATTAAAATACACAAAGAAACACATAAAAGGTCTCAACAGAGTTGAGGTACATTATGATTTGTAATTTATATATATTTAAATGTTTTTCATTTAGGAAAAATAGGAATGTTTTAATCATACTTTAAAACTCTCAAATTAACATAATTTTACATGTGTGCACCAATATGCATATCCTTGTAAGGAACTGAAGCATTACCTTTCATTATGAACTTTATAAAGTTCTCTTGGCAGTTATATTCCTCATGTTAAAAATGAACAGTTTCAATTAGTAATATAGTTTTTAAAAATATAAGGAAAGCACAGTAAAGAAATTTCAGGTAAAGAAGAGCAAATTGAAATCAACTGTTTCTTATCCTCCTACCATTTCTCAAACATCTTTTGATTTTGATTTATGCTTTGTTATCTGTTTTATTACCTTTTAAAATATAATTTTATTTCAAAAATGTAGGTTTTTACCTTCAATGTCATGTTTTTAATATATTACCTGTTATTAATTATTATATTTTTAATATTAACAATATATTTAAAGGCTAGCAACTATTAAATCTTTTTTGATTTTTTAAACGTTTTTGCTATTGAAATAATGATATATTAGACACTTTTTCTTATCATAAGGCTTTTTTTCTGTATTTAGTTTTTCTTTTTTAACTTCAAATCGCTTTCTTAACCTCTAGTTCTTAATGAAGAACTGCAGATGCTTAAAAGTCTACAGTGGTTTATTAAAGAAGTGTCTACATTGAGTAGGACCACAATGAGTAAACCTATATTTATATACAAATTAGTTATTAATAATTTGAGATTAAACAATCAAGTTCAACATTACAGTAATGTTTTTTAAAATTATTAGCTACTACTTAGATTAAAGCCCAAACCTACATATCAGTTAAATACAAATATGTTTCCTAAATCATTTTTGTTTCTGTACATTATCACTGCTAGAATAAAATCAGTGTGTCTTGGCACATTTTGGATCTGGAGGAGTTCTAATATTATTATACTAGGGATAATAATATCAATTTTGGTAATGTAAAAGGTTGGTATTAACTTTGTATTGATTTGTAAATTTATTTGTGGATGTCAACCCACCATTATGTTAATAAAACAATTTTTAAATAGTGTAATTACTATAATATTTTTTATACATAAGCAATTCTAAATACATGTTGACATTGAAATTTCAACCAACAAAAAATAACTTGGAATATTTGGTGGAACTAAGTCTGAGAAATAACTGTGATACTAACAGTCACTACTTAAAATTAAGATTCATTTTATTTCAAGGTATTTAAGCATTTCTACATACATTCTTTATTAGAATATGAAATATTTATGTAAATATACCATTAATATTTAGCTGCTACCAATGATGTATTTACATTTTACCAAGATTCACTCTAAATTTATTCAAATAAAATAAATTAACCTCTCAGTTTACAAATTATTGACAAAATGTATTGGCCTTTTAGGACGCCAGCAGTGTAAATGATTTATTGTGAAATTTATTTTCTTTTGATTTGGTTTAAACAAGTAAAATGTTAAAGGTGACAATAGAAAAGATAGCTGTATGAAATGGCAATGGATTATTAACAATATATTAAATACATTTTTGAAATTGTAGTAAAAGATTGAATTCTACTTTATTACTAGACAAAAGTATATCAATACACAAGACAAAAAAATACTGAACATAAAAAATATTCATCCTCTGGAGACATAAAAATGCAGGTTAAATAAATTTAGGGTAAACTGTTACAAGTATAAATAAGAAATTAAATAATAACATAATACATTGTTAGCAATGTATGATAAAATTGTTATACATTGTTTTGTAACATGAAAATAAACAGCAGAAGCAAAAGCAAAAGCTATTGATAATTTTTGTGAAATTGTGAATGTCCATTTTGTGAATCTTGTTCTAGAGTCAATAATAATAGAAAGAATCAAAATCTACAGTCATCAAACGTAATCACATTTTATAAATGTAATCTATTATTTGTTAATTATGTATCACAGTCTGAATAAAAAAAGAAACCATTATAAATGTTTAACTAAAGGTAGTAGAATTAAAATATTATGGTACTTTCTCAGACTAATGCAGTACTTAGCAAGATAATAGCAAACATGCTTAACTGTGGATAATTTTTATATATTAATATTGGAAATGTTATGGGGATAGTACACACACTAAAAGATCAACTGTATAAACATATCTCTAAATGGTTATATATGTATATTACACATAAATATATACCAAAGCAAAGGATAGACAGACGGAGAAAGGAGAGAGAGAGAAAGAGAGAGATTAACACAATATCAAAATAAATTATGTATGGTCTTTGAGTTATTGACAACTTAAATTTTTCATCATTTTCTTTAATGTTACATTTTATAATTTAAAAAGTAAGCTAGGTAATAAGGTGCACCAAAACAAATTTTAAAAAAAAGGAAATAGTTAAGTGAATGTCTACAGTTTTTACAATTCCAAATTAAATATTTTTGTTAGTTTTCACAAATAAAAATGAAAGCATTAAAAAAGTACTCAATTTGCTTGTAGACAATTACAGAGATAACTTTTTCAATTTTATTTCAGACTGTATTACCACGTTTTCAAGCAATGCTCAGATAAGATGTAAATTGAATCTTCAGCAATTATGTGAATTGGCAAAACAAGTGAGGTGATTATACACTGTTACTCACAAAATAGTATTCAACTTTAGTATGAAAATATAGAATCAAGTAACTATTTTGCCCTTAGGAGAGCTATCTCTTAACTTTCACATAGAAAATTATACATATCAAACAATATCCCTCTTTCAAAAAGATTCCCTCCAGCCCAGACTGCTCCTACAAGGTTACTGCTGTAAGGACTTATGGAATGACTTGGAAATCTCCTGCAGATAGAAGATCAAATCTATCAACAGAAGTCATATTTAATGCTGATAAGTTAAGCTGAATCTACAGAGATTCAGATTTAAAACTTAAATCAGATTTTTTTTGATAGTTTATATTCATGGAGGAAAAACATTTTTAGGTTTTATTCTAAAATTACCAATATTTTTCATGAAAGATTTCATTTCTGGGAATGTTTTATTTTATTTTATTTATTTCTTTTTATTTCAGAATATGATGGGGGTACAACACTTTGGCTATATATATTGCCCATGCACAGCCCGTGTCAGAGCTACAATCGTGGACATCCCCCAAACTGTGCTCCCCGCATCCATTCAGTGAGAGTTTTTCCCATCCCCTCCACCCCACTCCCGCCTGCCCGCCCCCTGATGAATATTATTGCCATGTGTGATGTAAGTGTTGATCAGTTAGTACCAATTTGATGGTGAGTACCAGTGGTGCTTGTTTTTCCATTCCTGTGACACTTTGCTTCGAAGAATGGGTTCTAGCTCCAACCAGGATAATACCAGATGTGTTAATTCACTATTGTTCCTTATTGCTGAGTAATACTCCATGGTATACATATACCACATTTTATTAATCCACGCGTGTATTGATGGGCACCTGGGTTGTTTCCACATCTTTGCAATTGTGAATTGTGCTGCTATAAACATTTGTGAGCAGATGTCTTTATTATAAAATGTCTTTTTTTCCTTTGGGTAAATACCCAGTAGTGGGATTCCTGGGTCAAATGGTAATTCTACTTTTAATTCTTTGAGGTATCTCCTCAAAGAATTACTTTCAATAGAGGTTGAACTATTTGCAGTCCCACCAGCAATGTATGAGTGTTCCTATCTGTCCACATCCCCGCCAACATTTGTTGTTTGGGGATTTTTTGATATGAGCCAATCTCACTGGAGTTAAATGATATCTCATTGTGGTTTTGATTTGCATTTCCCTGATGATTAGAGAAGTTGAGCAATTTTTTATATGTTTGCTGGCCATTATTCTGTCTTCTTTGGAAAAGTTTCTGTTCATGTCCTTTGCCCATTTTTTAATAGGGTTGTTTGATTTTTTCTTGTTGATTTTCCTAAGTTCTGTATAGATTCTGGTTATCAGCCCTTTATCAGAGGTGTAGCATGCAAATATTTTCTCCCATTCTGTAGGTTGTCTGTTCACTCTAGTGATAGTTTCCTTGGCTGTGCAGAAGCTTTTTAATTGGATCAGGTACCATGTATTTATTTTGGTTGCTGCTATGATTGCTTTGGGGGTCTTCTTCATAAATTCTTTGCCTAGGCCAATGTCCATAAGAGTTTTTCCAATGTTTTCTTTGAGAATTCTTGTGGTTTCATGTCTTAGGTTTAGATCTGTTATCCATTGTGAATTGATTTTTGTGAGAGGTGAGAGGTGTGGGTCCACTTTCAGTCTTCTACATATGGCCATCCAGTTTTCCCAGCACCATTTGTTGAATAGGGAATCTTTTCCCCAGTGTATGTTTTTTTGGAGTTTTCCAAAGATCAGGTGACTGTATGAGGTTGGTTTTATATTTGGGTTCTTAGTCCTGTTCCATTGGTCTATGTGTCTGTTCTTGTGCCAATACCATGCAGTTTTGGTTACTATAGCCTTGTAGTATAGTTTGAAGTCTGGTAGATAGAGGCCTCCCAGTTTGTTCTTTTTGCTTAAGATTGCTTTGGCTAGACGGGGTCTTCTCTGGTTCCACACGAAGCGTAGAATTATTTTTTCTAGATCGGCAAAAAATGACGTTGGTATTTTGATAGGGACTGCACTGATTCTGTAAATCACTTTAGGTAGCAAAGCCATTTTTACTATGTTGACTCTGCCTATCCAAGAGCATGGTAGGGTTTTCCATCTGTTTACATCCTCTGCAATTTCTTTTCTCAGTGTTTCGTAATTCTCTCTATATAGGTCTTTGACCTCCTTAGTTAGATATGTTCCTAAATATTTACTTTTCTTTGGTGCTATTGTGAAAGGTATTGCATCTTTAATTTGTTTTTCGGCTTGATTGTTATTAGCATATATGAAGGCTATGGATTTGTGTGTATTAATTTTGTATCCTGAGACTTTGCTGAATTCATTTATCAATTCCAGTAATCTCTTGGTTGAATCTTTGGGGTTTTCTATGTATAATATCATATCATCTGCGAATAGTGAAAGTTTGACCTCTTCTGCCCCCATCTGGACGCCCCTGATTCCTCTGTCTTGTCTAATTGCTGTGGCCAGGACTTCCAGCACTATGTTGAAAAGAAGTGGAGATAGTGGGCACCCTTGTCTGGTGCCAGTTTTAAGGGGGAATGCTTTTAAGACCCAAGAAAATAAAAAAACTATTAATTGAATTATATATTTTAGATCTTTTGTTAAAAATTCTGGTTTTTCTGCAGTAAAAAAATGAAAATGTTCTGGAACAATTTTTTGGAAAAACACCAATTTTTAAAAAGAAGGGGACAATCTCTATTTAGTTAATGTCAATTTAAAAAAAACAAAGAAAAGATCTATACTAAGGAATTACACAGGTGATCTTTGGGAAGAATACAATATTTTTGTTTTTTGTAAATTTCATTTTCTGTGTTTTCTAATTTTCTACAAGTTTACTGGTTCTTTAAGAATAAAAATGTTATCAAAGAAAAAAATATAACCCAGATTTTTTACAGAAATGATAACATTGAAGTTTCGATTTTCTAGTATCATGTATGGGTATGTCTTTACTTTTTGTTTTCATTTTCAAAGAAAATTATGATATAAGAATTTCCTGCTCAGCACAATATTACTAAGTATGAAGGAACTAATAAACTGCCATTATAAAACCTCCCTGAAAAAAAAAAAAGAATTGCAAAAAGTACTTCACCTACTGAAAAACAATTCATAATATAGGCACTAATAAAAGGGAGTATCTTAAAGAAGTGTTTGTGAGCAATTAAACCAATATGTTAAAGTTAATGTCTAATTGAACATCTTGGTAGTAAAACTCAATATAAATATTATACAACAGATAAATAAAAAGAAGATGTATCAAAAATATATACTAATCATATGAACTTAAGTTTATAGGTTATTACAAATCACAGTGTGTTGGTTTGGGGATGGAAATAACAGTATGCTCTAAATTCCTCATTTTTCAAGCATGGTGTGAATTGATGATGCATTATTCTTGTAATTGTTTTCTTTGTAAAATAAGGGCTTAAATAAACTTTTGGACTATTTAGTGGACATATTTTATAAAATCAAACAAAGACAAAATTTAAAATTACCTAATGTGAGTGGGGGAAAAGAAACATGCTTGCAAACAATTAAAGATTTAAAAAATTAAAAACAGAAAACAATAATATATTGACTGAAGGTCACTGATTTCCTTGATAAGTGTTGTTTGTAGGGGTGGGGCCAAAACCAGATTCATACTGGTCGAGGAAGCTGAGAAATACAATCAGTGAGTTTAAGTGCATCTTTTGAAAATTTAGCATAAGTATGGGATTGGTATTAATCACTATTTAGAACAGTAATACATTTAGATCTGTATTCTGCAACATTTTTATTGAAATTTATTAATAATGACTTAAACATAAATATGAAATTATGATCTCAGCTGCATATGGCAGATTGAAGATGTATTGGGCCTCCACCAACTACTCCAAATTTGATAAAAATACATTTATAAAAATAGGGCAAAATGAGTAGAGGTGCTCTAAGTTCACCACAGACAAAGCAGTGCTTGAACGACAGAAAGCTGACAAGGTCTGAAGGCAGCATGGGAACCACGTTCTGAAACAGTCCAGAAAGTTCTTCTACAAAAGGTAAGTTGTTTATGCCTGACACCTGGAATGTTGAGTATGTACTTGGGAGAGGAACAGAATCATCTTCACTTGAGCTGTCACAGCAAAAGCTAAGTGTCAGCCCTTCTCCTTCCTCTCCCCTCTCCTTCTGGTAGGTAGCAACATGTGAGTAATGGGTTTTTGGTGCTTTCACTGTAGAGGCCGGAACTTGCCCTATATTCCAGCAATAACAAATTACTTAAGACAAGTATAAAATGACTGTGAAATCCTTTTATTTAAAACTATAAAATGAAGTTTACAAAACTAGGATTAAATAAATGGAGAGATTTGCCATGTTTCTGGATATGAGGACTTAATATTGTTAGTTCTCCCAAATTAATGAATACAAGCATCATATAATTAATATCCTATACTATACAATAGTGTAATATGATTCATTCAATCTCAATGTGAATTTTTCACTCAACCCAAGAAATGAATTGTAATAGCAGTGTACAGAAGTAAACGTGACAGAGGACTGTGCTAAAACATATGAAACTATAGTAGGCATATACAAATGCTCCATAAATATTTCTTCAATGAAGAGAAATTAATAAAGCTGTTAAAAATGTCATGAATATTAATTATGATGACATATTTGGAAGCAGTTCATAAGTTCTATTAAACTGTTATTGGGATTGTTTTTAGGCTAATTGTAGTTAGGTTTATTTTTACTACCATAACAAGTTAGCCTATACAAATAGGAATAGTATTTGGTCTTGGAAACTGCATATATTTCTGAAAAATTCTTATCAACTGTGTCTCCTACGAGATGTCTTCCACAGGTTTTAACATAATATCAATTTGAATAAGGCATAGATTTAAAACAATGTACTTCTTTCATTGGTAAATGTTTGAAGCAAAATAGAAAAAAAAGAATTATTTTATTAACTTACTTCCAAGTTAAATAGTTCAATCATGTCTTCACAAAGTTCATCTAGTTAAGGCAAAAATAAATGACTAACTCCTTCACTCTTAGGTATTGATAAAGATTCCAGATTATGATTTGCAAGGTAAATTATAATATTGAAATAATTTATCATGAGCAATACAGTCTTGTTACTGCCCAGCCAGAAGAGGAGACAGCAGGGGTTACAGCAGGGAAAGAGTTTAATATAGCAGGCGTCATGCGAGGAGATGGGAGGAAGTTCTCAAATGTATCTCCCCCAAAACTTGAGAGAAGGGGTTTTTAAAGATTGGTGGGCAAAAGGCTAGGCAATTGGGTCTGCTAATTGCCTGGGTTCAGGGTAGAAACACAAGGGTATAGAAATTGTTTTCTTTGCTGAGTTGGTTTTTGGGTGGGGGTCACAATACCCGTTGAGTCAATTCCTCAGTGTGGGCCACTGGTCTGGGTGGGTCAGCCATTCCACCGGAATGCAGGGCCTGGAAGATATCTCAAAAACTAGCCTTAGGTTTCACAAGGGTGATGTTACCTATGGGAGCAATGAAGAAAGCTAAGAATCTTTATGACCATCAGCTCTATGACTCCTGAGTTGTAAGCAATTATAGGAAAGCAAGCTAGGGAATAATGGTTGGTTATATATATATATTATTTCCCCTACCACAGTTGCCACCTTGTGGCCCTTTATTAATTTTATAAAGGGCAGTTTCAGTAAGTATAAATGGGTGCAGGACTTAGGGAAAAATCAGAATATATAATGACAAATAGAGAAACAATGATTGGTTTGGGGAACTTACCCATGCTTAGGTATGATTCTAATGTACCCTTTATTTACTAATAAAAATCTTATTCTGATTCTAACAAAAATTTATTTAAGTTTCTTTTAAACATGAATGACTTTTTAATCTGTCATTTTTTAAAAATTCCTTTTACATTCTTTATCATTTTTAAATCACATCTAAAATCTAGTCTCTTACAATTTCTTAATCATTAGCCCCCATATGCATGTAATATTGAAAAACACCCTTCAGGTTCCTTTATGATTTTACAGAATAGTATCAATGCCATTTACTAATTTTCAACACCCTGGAATGTGTGTCATCTAGATGGTGATTTGTTTAGGCTCAAATGTTTAAAGTGTTTATTTCTATCATTTCTACCTTTATCACTGTGCAGCTTGTAAATTCAGATGGTAATACTGATCGCTACATCATTTTAAAAGAAAACAACTCTTGTTAAGCACCTAATTTAAAGTAGTTCAATAGTATGGCTATTTTGATACTACTGTAGATTCCATATGTCTCTTTATTTATTAATGGACTTGGGACTTCATGTTCTGCATTACTTTATGTTTGAAATATTTGCAAAGATGTTTCTTATTCTCCTTTGCCATCTGTCAGTATTTTGTTTCTTTTGACCCAATTTGCTATTGTTTTCACTAATAGACTAAACCTCTTCCTTAGGAAGCCACTCACCTTTAAAATTTGGAGGCTTTGGTGCTTTATTTTGTGGTTTTGCAAGCTTCTAGAACTCTACCAAAGTCACAAACTTAAACAGCATATAATTGATCAAAAGCAAGAGTAAATTAAATGTCAAAAGTTTTCTAAAATTTGTAACACAAACAGATTATATTTATTGAAGAAAATTAGAATATTTAGTTTGCCATCAGATCAACCAGTTATTCCTAATATTTTAGTGTATTCTTTTTTGGATTTCAGTCAATGTTCTTATATAGATAAATTGGTGGTGCATGTGTTTCTCGCAACAATTAGGCTAAAATTTATATGCTCTTGAAGGAGTGTCTTATGTCCACTTTACTTATCAATATATGGTGACTATTTTCCATTTTAATACAAATGTGTTTTTCAGTATACAAACTCGCTGGTCACATTGTAGTTCTCTCATTTAAAAGGTTTCCCTTTTTGCTATTATCTGAGTCTCTTCCTAAGCTTTCACTTTCTTTACTCTGATGTTACATGCAAAATTCTTACTCTTCAAAGCTCAGATCTGATACAACTTTACACAAGAATTATTCTAATGCAATCCAATCAGAAAATATCACCATTTATTTGTTCCCATGACACTTATTTCCTCAATTTTTATCCATTACAGTTTATTTTGTGTTAAAATTTTATGTATAGTTTATTCATATTCTGACTGTATAGACTTCTTATGCAGTGGTTTATCAATGTTAGTAGTTATATTGATATAATGATATCAATCATCAGTCAGAGCAGCTAGCACAATGTCTAGAATATAGTGGATAACCAAGAAATTCCAAACTATATAGAGTTTTGCAAGGGATTTCAAACAAAATTTTGGAACTCTTGCATATTAATGATGTCTACTAGTTTAGAGTTAACCAAATAAATTGATGGCTGTGATCTATTATTTATTTAAGGTGTTGGTATTCATAAACATATTTGAGGAAGCATTGTCTTTTTACTGCATATTTCATGATATGGAAAGATGAATAAGTTGTCTTTCCAAAGTAGACAGTTAGAGACTATTTTGTTGAAGATGCTGGAGTCATCTTGGGGATGAGTAAAAGAAATGGCAATTGTCTAGAAAAATTAGACCGAAGTAGTTGCATTCTCTAAGGTGGCTTCATTTGGTGTCAAATTAGAGCACTCATCTGTTAGACATCAAGACTGTTTTCAACCAGATGTGTGACACCACAGCCATATCAAAATTAATCATATTGTCAGTGAAAGATCTCATGAATAGGAAGAGAATTGTTGGATTTAAGTATAATGAAATGTGACATTGACATTTCATGACAGCTGAGCTGACTCAAAGGATCATTCTCCCAATTCCCTGGATATTTTCTGATTTTGTCATTGCACATTTGTTGTTACAGTGATGTACTTTTACCTATGTCCCATATACAGAAATTTAACATTGCAATTATATCCTTTTTGGTGGCTGCATTTTCACTCTTAAGATGTAGGCAGGAGGGAAAATGGAGAGAAAGAAGGAGGCAGAAAAGTAAGAGGAAACAGAAATCAGTCACAAGTCTTTCATCTTAAAGCTTCCACAAAGGAGAAAGGTGGTATTCATCAACAACTAACAATGTGTCTAGTGACTGCTTTAAACATCTTATCTAATTTAATTTTTCAAAATTCTACAAAGTTGATATTTTCACCATTTTATAGATTTAAAAAAAAAAACAGGATCTGACAAGTTTAATAGGTTGCTCAATATTTCAAACAGGGACATGGTAGAAAGGAAATTCAAAGTCAGCTCTCGAGAGGTTTTGCTATTTCCACTTCACTGTCCTGTTTCCACACTGTAGAAGAATAATGTTCCACACTGAACCAAGCTCCCTATTTTTTAAAATACATCATGGAAAGGGAAAGGCTCAAGACAACTAGTCTGTGGAAAGACTACGGGAAGCCATTAAAATGTTTTAAGTAACTACTATAATACCTTCATTGACATTTTAGAAAAAGTACCTGACTCAGTTGTACCTATTTTTCCAGACCTGATATACAGTGTTCTGACTCTGCATTTAAGACATATTCCCATGCAAGTACAAAAAAATGAGAAGAAATATTAATCACCTTTAATTATTATTTTGTTAAGGGTGGTGACATAAAGAATACAAGTATTTTGGTTTAAATTATGATGAGATGCCACTTTTAAGGTACATTAAACATGTAGCTTGTTCAAAAAGATATTTAACTTATATGTTTAACTCCTGTCATTCATAAATTCCTTTATAAACAAGAAATGTATTAAAAAACAAAAACAAGACTGATCTCTCTATCAAAAATGGAAGATTGGAATGGATGTCATCACTAGACAGATGGCAATGCAGACAGCGTTGTACTGAAGGAAGTGCTAAGAAATTGACAATGTGAAACATGTAAAAGAAATTCTGCCTTAAGGTATGTGGACAGAATATCTCAGGAGAAAGACAAAACAAAACAAAAACAGAAACAGAAGGCGAACAAACATAAAATGGTAACACAACCCAGCTCAGAACAGAATGTGCCAGCTGACACTGTGAAGCTTCAAATGGAAGACTTTTGTGAGATATCTGGCCAACACGTTAGCCCATATTTAGTTTAAGTAGAGGTGGGTGTGCAAAAGGAAGCCACTGCAGCAGAAAGTTCTGAGTGAAACCTGTTGTAGAAGTCAGAGAAGGTGAGATGGTTCCCCTTGAGAATTGGTTTTCTACAATTATATGGAAGGTAACCACTCCCAAACCAATGAGCTCCCCTGCAAATGGCTGGCTGGTCCCCCATTTCCTTGCTGCCTCCCAGGCATCTGAACTCCAACAGAGAAAAACAAAATGGCCAAAACGTAAATATCTTCCTTTCCTAATGATTTAGAATAAAACACATGAATAGGAAGCCTCACCAATCTGTAAGGCAATTTATAAGTTCATCAACAAATATATAAAAATTTTCATTAATCTAAAAGGAGGACAATATTTTGAAAACTCAGTGGTAGTTACCTCCAATAAAGCAGGTTTGCTCCTAAGTAACAGGAGGAAACCTAAATGTCTTTCATGAATTATGTAAGATGATCAAGAGAAGGTTGTAATTATGAGAAGAGGATATTTGATATCAAATTAAAACATTTATGAAAAATAGCATGATTTTGTGTCATGAAAATCATACAAGGCAGGAACACAAAGAAAGAAGGTTTGAGTTGACTAAAGAATTCCCAATACATTTGTTGACGGGCAAAGAAATAAACGTAATGAAGGTAATCTGAGATGTATTTTGAAACACCAGTAATTCCTGAAGGAGAGAGCAGAGCCTAATGAAAACTACTAAGTGAAGGGTTATGAGAAGAAAACCCATGAGACTGAAAAACAAAACTTGAGACAAGTAAAATCAAAAAGTGTGACCATTTACCTAGAGAGATTAGTGAAGAGATACGCCTAGAAAGACAATGGCAAGATTTTGGAATTTCTACAGAAACAAAATATCTGAAAAGCTAAAATATCTAAAACTAGAATAGACTGACATCAGATTTCTTATCTTCAAAGTGAAAGTTTAGGAAATAATGGAGCAAATACTTTGAATGCAGACAACACTCCAGAATTTAATATGACAATATATTTTAACTTTGTTTTGTAATATTATCATACTGATTTTGCCTGTCATCATATTAAGCTATTTAGATGTCTTATCCCATTTAAGTAACCAAACAATCCTTCCTGTATTGGTATTTTTGCTCCCATTATAAAGATGACAATATAGAGGCTAAAGAAGGTAAAGTAGCTTTATGAGGTTATGCATATAGTTTGGGGCAGGGGCAGGATTCAAGTGCAAGCCAGACTAAATCTAGAAGCTAAGGAGTACACACTACATGGTAATACTTCTCCAGAACCACAAAAAAAGGTCCTTTAGAAGATAATAAATTTAACAATAATATAATTCTCTTTAATGAAGTCATATTTAAATAAACTTTTTATAATAATGTGAAATATTTGGAATCCACCAAATCTATGACTTATTAATATTAAAACTAAAATTAATATTCAAAAAAATCATGTTGAAACGTAGAGTTCAAATGATAAAATTATTTTCTATCTATAGTAATAGGCCAAATTTAAATAGGATTAATATATAGAGTTCACACCTATCTACAAAACATCATAAATATACATGCATAAAATTTTCATATATAATTTTCATATATATGTATATATGTGAATTACTGCCTTAATCAAAAATGTGCATATGTTAATATAAAAGATTGTTTGGATTAAATTACTGAGCATTGGTAAATGGTTTGGGAGAACAGGCCTGCTCATGTATTTATTTGAGTTGTAAGTTGGTTTGATATTTCTTAAGAAAAATTTGGCAGTGAGCAAAGTAAATGCTCCTGAATAGATCCAAATATACATGGGGATTGAGTTTAAAATAAAATGGTCCAAAAATAGTTTCCTATAGATGCAGGAATTCAGTAAAAAATGAAAGTGACATTTTTTCAGTAGGGAAAAGAGATCATTCAATAACCAGTGGTGGGGAATATAGTAATAAATCAGGATCTCTGTCTCACTGCTTAGAAATACCTTCACCTCTCAATTATTATAAATAATTCACCCATGCTATTTATGCATCTTGTCTACTATATTTTTGAGCATTCTTTTGATTCCCTTTTTAAAATCAAAATTGATCCATGTGAAAACAAACACACAATACTTCAGGTATTAATAAGTTGCCATACAAACAATAAAAATATAGCAGAATGAGGCAAAAAAAAGTGTGTTCACGGGGGACTGAGGGATTTACTTAGGATGGGGCCTTACTTAGGATAGTGAGGGACTGCTGCTTAAAAAGGCTGGAGGGAGGGAGGCAGGGACCGGATGTCTGAGTGACAGAGAGCATTCTGTTCTGGGCACAGAAGGATTACCCTGAAGGGAGGCATACTTGGCAAGTTTGTGGAACAACAAGGAGTCTCCCTAGTGGAAGAGAAAGGGGACACAAAGAGAGAGGACAGGTAAGGACCAGAGGACTCAGGGCCTGAGTAAGGATTTTAGATTTTAGTAACTTTTGCTCAGAATGAGATTTTGAGCAGAGGAATGACATGGTTTGACTCATGCTTTGAAAGTGTCACACCAGCTACTGTGTTGAGAATAGATGAATTAGAGGGTGTCACGATACCCCAGGTGAGACATGATGATGGTAGGCCATAATAAATGGCTTGATTCTGGATATATTTTGAGATTGGGGCTAACAGAATTGGTTGATAGATTGATTGTGGAGTTTGTATAAAAGGGAGGAATCAAGTTTGACTTTTAAGGTTGATAGCAGAGATCCAACACCATTAATCTTAATCAGAACAGAAAAGCACACCACACAAATAAACACACATAGCTCATGATACTAAAATTGGCTTACATTAAAAAAATAACTATACCTATACAATACACACATGAAAAGATGCCCAGCACTTATGTGCCAAGAAAGATCAAAACATAAGAATTTGACAAATATTAAATTCTTTGTTGATATTCAGGGCTGGCTAGGCTGTGCAGAAACAAGCATTCTCACACATTGCTGAGCAGCAGTTTACTGTAAAATAGTTTTATAGGAATATTGGATAATTTTTCTCATATTAAATGTGTTTATTATATGACCCGATAATCTCATGAATAGGAATTTTTACTGAAAAATCACAATTGGCAAAAATATAGGTTACTAATAAATTTCTGTGAATGTAATTGATAACGTCCTCTAAAACTGTGGTCCCCAACTCCTGGGTCTTGGACGAGTACCAGTCTGTGGCCTGTTAGGAACTGGGCCGCACAGCAGGAGGTGAGCGGCAGCCAAGTGAGCAAAGCTCCATCTGTATTTACAGCCGCTCCCCATCACTCGCATCACTGCATGAGCTCTGCCTCCTGCCAGATCTGTGGCGGCATTAGATTCTCATAGGGGTGTGAACCCTACCGTAAACTGTGCATGCGAGGGATCTAGGTTGCACGCTCTTTATGAGAATCTAATGCCTGATGATCTGAGGTGGAGCTCAGGCGCTGATGCTAGTGCTGGGGAGTGGCTGCAAATACAGATGGGACTGTCTGGCTGCCGGAAAACAAGCTCAGGGCTCCCACTGATTCTGCATTATGGTGAATTGTGTAATTATTTCATTATATATTACAATGTAATAGTAATAAAAATAAAGTGCACAGTAAATGTAATGTGCTTGAATCATCCCGAAACCATCTCCCCACCCACCCCAGTCTGTGCAAAAATTCTCTTCCATGAAATTGGTCCCTGGTGCCACAAAGGTTGGGGACCACTGCTCTAAAACATTTGTACCCATTCTTATTTTCCTTATTCCCTCCTTGGCATAGACAAGATTCAGTGGTGATAGAAACTCTGGACTCATTTAGTCATGAATTTGTATCCTGATTATAACATTTTGAGGCTGAACTCCAGCAAAATAGCTATATTTCCTCAATCTATATTTTCTTAGTTTTAGCCCAATAGGATTATTTTTAAGGATTAAATGGAATAATGAACATAAACTATACCTGGCACAGTGCCTGACATAATGTAATTATTCAATGAAAGGCAGCTGTTAATGACATACTTAGAATTGGGGAGGCCTGAAGCATGTGTAGACTCCGGTGTTCATTAATTTCTTCCTTTGAAAATTTTTTCTGCTTTGAATACTTGAAATTTCTGAAAATTCCAAGAGAATTGTTTCACTTCTAAGGAAGAATCCAGGAGAATGACCACTTAGAAGAGTAAAAAAATGCACTATAAAGCACGACATTTTGTTTCTTCCTTGCTCAAGAGATTAATCCATTTGTCCGTCTCTAGAATTCTTATTTGCGTTTATTTAAAATCACTTGTTCTTAGTACATAATGCATTTTATTGCACCAGTGTTACTCATCCTAATATTTGTCTGATACAATTTATGTTTCAAATATTCATGTAGTGAGCTTAGTACAAAAATGTTGGTTTACATATGATATTGAACAAAAGAAGGAAATTATAATAGAGATCTCCAGCTTAAAAGTTGTATTTTTTTCTCTGAACATAAATTGCACTTCACATGAAATAAGAAGCTGTATTTCTACTCCTTTCTTTAGTACCATTCTTTGAATTTATGTTCAAAGTCAAATCTTTATTGAAATTAAGCTCTCTAAAGAAAAGACTAAGCAATAAAGTAGTTAAAAATAAATGTAATTATAAAATATGTCTTTCCTATTTTCAAAGCAATCTCTGCCCCATATCAGAAATCAGTAGGGAAAGGTAATTGGCTCCTTTATAATTCAGCCTGTGATTCAAAGTAGCCATCACGAATGAAGGGTTAGGAGAACGCAAGAAGAACACCTAACTTGGGTTAGGGAAGGATCAGTAAAATCTTAGTAAAGGAAATGAAAAAATTAAGTCTGCAAGGAGAGGTAGAAGGGATCAAACAGACAGAATCATAAGAAGCTTGGAAATGTCGCTGGGAGTCCTAAGGGGTATTTAAATTGGCCCAGGGGAAATGACATGGTATGAATTATTTTAAAGAGTTAATTTGCACCACAAATGCTACATGCATAAATAAAGGACAAATAAGCAGTGGGATTTAAATTAAAATATGTGTGCACACTTTAAATTCTATTTTTAACATCTGGGAAGAAAAATGTTTTTCATGGGAGATGGCTTGGCTGTTTTCGAAGGTGCCATAGAATTGATGAGCGATACCAGCCTGTCTCAAGCAAATTGTCAAAGCTAAATGGAGTGAGTGTTTAAAATGGTCACTCAGTCAGAACCATCTGCTTATTAAAGTGTTTGCTTGAGAAGCCAGGTGCTCAAGTGCTAATGCATTTATTGATGAGATGCAAATTTGTTAAATATTGAAACCTCCTTCATCAAGATGTCACAGTTGTTCTTCCCCTTCGTCTTCTCCATTCTTTTCTTGCAACAGTAGAGAGAACAAATCAGAAAAGCCTGAGTTCAGCTTTGATCTATGAAAAAGCTAATTAAGGCAGAACAGAAGATAAATAATACAGAGTGTGAAGAAATAAATTAAGCATTTTCCCCCAAGTAAGCTGTGCTATTTATTCATAAGGGCACCAAGAAGTTGATTCTATAGTCCCCTATGGAGTCTCTTTCCGTGACAAAATATGTTAAATCAAACATGAGTTTATTACAAAATAGGAATTATTTCAGCTAGAATTTTATGGTTTGAAAATACTGGCTAAATTATTAGACTATATATGAAGTAATTAGGAAAATTGGAGGCTTTAAAAGAAAAGAAGGTAGGACAACCACTGAGTGTGTAGGCAGTGATTAAAATAGCTTTACACCGTTAAAGGTAAAATCATCAATTGAAGAAAATACAACGTGTGTTCTACCTTCCAGTTGTAGCCAATGCTAATTACCCCCCATGTCTATTTCCTGTTATGGTCATTTTGTGTATCATGTTTGGTCACCTCATCATAATTTGTTCTGAAGGGTGTCTTCTCAAATGGACGGTTCCCACCCACTCTCATGCCCTCTTGTGCAATACGGAAAGCGCTGGATAGAGGTACAAATCAGGTTTAGTAAAAGAAAAGTTTGCAAGACAGGGAGACTCAAGTTAAATTGTAACAGACAAAAACTATTAAGTAGTAGAGAGTGTGGCATAACGGAAAGAGCAAACGGAGGAATAAGGCACAGAGATGTGATGGAACATAGTGAGGTTTGGTACCATTTAATACTTTTTAAGGATGGATCCAATATAGCGGCCAGAGAAATGGCATGAAATGAGGTTGAAAAAGTGAATCCTAACAAACAACTTTGAAGGGAACGTTTGGCATCCCAAGAGAAAGGAACACTTACGTTGGCATGGTGATAAATAATCCTTTTGGGATTACAAACAAGGTACTGACATGCTTGTGCCACAGTGGCAGGTATGTAATACTTGTATTGGGGTAGCAAGTGATACTGAAAATATATTAGAGGAAGTAATCTAGGAAGAAAGAGTCTTAGGAATCCAAATAGAGAAAATTTATAATTGTCCCTTAAAGACACAGTCTCCAGAAAATATACGCAATTATATAATTATGTGCCAATTTATTAATTTAACAAAAACATACACTTCTATGAAATCAGGTTACATAAAGAAGAATGAAAATGGATTATTAGTGGGCAGAAAATCTGGAAATATTTATTATATTTAATCTTTTAAAAAAGCAAAATCAGAAATAGTATTGCTATTAAATTGTGACATGGAAGAAAAATATTAAAAAATCATAATAAAGTCTAGATTCTTGGAAAAACTGTAAAATTGTTAAATAGATATGAGAAAGGAAAATTCAAGGTATAAAAGGAGGATTGTTAATTTAAACATATTATAAGGAAATTTTATTTTATTTTATAAAGTGTTTGTAGCATGGCTTTCTCAGAAAACTTATATTTAAAATATCCAGAATGATGAGACAACATAAAGTGTTGTAAAGTGTATGTTTTAGTAATCAAAGCTGCAAATGGCTTTAGATAACTTGGCCAAGTATAGTGTTCATTTACATCTAATGTACTCATGTGTTTAAACTCCAGTTTGTGAATTTTATACATAATTGAGAACTGTGTTGTCTCGTAGATGATCCTTGGGAGGTTAATTTATTTTCTAGAATAAGCATATTTAGATAGGTGGGAATTACTTTGGGAAGAACAGAGTAATGAAGTATATGTTATTTATATAGTCAGGGTGTTTGTTGAGGACTATTCTTATTCTTATGATCATTAATGCTCAAGTCATTAATAATAAAAATGCAAGACTCTAGTGTCATTGTTGATTTCTGTCTTTCTCTCAAACATATTTTAAACCTATTAGAAAAGCTTGTTGGCTCTACCTTCAACATATACCCAGACTCACTGACTCTTCCACCCCATGCCAGCTGCCAGGAGCCCCTGTCATTCTTGCTGGGTTACTGCAATAGCGCTTCTAACCTGGCTCCCCCCACCTCTAAAAACTATTGCCTATAGAGCAGACAGAGTGATTCCTTAAAATAGTAAGTCATTTTTATCATTATGCTAATTAAAAGCTGGCATTTGCTTCAGATTTCAAGTTGTATAAAAGCCAAAGCACTTAAAATTGTCTAAAAAGGCTCAATTTTTGTTCTAACTTCACTTCTTTCTATTGTATCCTTTGCTCACTTTGTTCTAGATTCTCTGGCATCTTCAGAGTTGTAACTTGTCAGGTACAATCCTTCCTTGGGATTTTTGCATTAGCTATTTCTTCTGTCTGGATTTTGTGCCCCCAGATATCTGCCTGGCAAACCTTATTTCCGCGGAGGCTTTGCTGAGATACTCCCTTCTTCCTGGTGCTCACCTGACATTAACTTGCATCCTTAGTGCTCTCTATCTTTGTTTTTCTCTGCTCCTTTTCCCTCCATAGCTTCTATTACCTTCTAACATATTAATTTATTTACTTTTTAATCTGTATCCTGTATATTATTCATCATCTACTCACAATAGTAATGTAATGTCCACAAGGCAGACATCTATGACTATTTTGTTCGCTGATGTAAAGCAAATATTTAGAAGAAAGCCTGATGCATAATAGGTGCTCAGTACATATTTGTTGAATGAATACATTAGTGAATTAATAAACAAAGGGATATTTTCTGATATCTTGAAGCTCCTGAATTAACCAACCCAAGATGTCCAGAGGTAGGACAGCTGCCCTACCTCTGGACATCTTATGAAGTAATAATTTCCTAATTGTTTGAGAAGTTGGTCGATGTTTTCTGTTACCTCCTGCTGAAAACACTCTCACTGATACAGAAGAAAGATTCTGTCTGAGACATGTTGTTCTGATACTTAGTGTGATTATTAAAAAATGTAGAGTTTCAGAGTCTTAGACTTATGATAAGGCATGGGAGATAAAGATGAATAGATTCAAGACACATTTTAGATGTAGAATTGATATGACATGTGGAAAGAATTATAAGAGGATGTTGCCTAAGAGTCATATTACATGTATGAAGCTAAGTAAGATTTCAAAGGCTTGAAGTAGGTAACTTAACCAAAGAAGTGATGACACAAACTGGAAAGGTTGGACCTTTGGAAAATCTGAATTTACTAATTGAGAAGTAGGAAAAGATACCTAGGAATGTCTTCCAGGAAATCCCTTTTGTGATTCTACATAACTCAGAGAGATAGGAGATGATGTCTCTTAAAATATTCTTCAGTCTAAGTCCTTGTAGAAATCAAGGCTAAACAAAAGTTTTAAAATGCATAGATGATTTCATACTTATATATTTTTTTAAATGTATATTTAGAAATATGTCAAATATCCAACATGACAACTCACCAATACTAATTACATGAAAAAAAGAAATTGTCATTTGTATGTAATTATACCAAACCCGGGATTGTCCAACCAGATGCCACTTTTTATAACAGATGTCACAGATGATACAATGAATTCTTGCAACTGTTCCCAACAAAATAGTTAAAACACTCTCCAATCAGATCTGATAGCATACAGCTGTTTTTCATAATGCACAAAAGCTAATTTTCTTTACTTCGCATGACAATAATAGCTATTTTCTGAGCTGTTTTAAAGCACCTGGCAACCCAGAGACACATAAATCATTTGCTGCATTGCTGTAGTTTGGAAAGACTTGGAACCACATATTGTTATCTGTGCACCTATACTCACTCACATTCTATACTCTTAAATTAAATCACAGAACACAGTGCATTGTTTTATACCTTTTCTTCAAAATATATAACTGGGAGTATTTTTCAATTATATGTGCTCCTATGTGCTATTTCATAGCAGGACTTGCCCCGCTCATCTGCTAACATCATATTGAGTAATCACTCAGTCAGTCTACACAGAGTGGAAGACTCTACCAAGTAGTATTTAATTTTATCATTTGAAAATAGTGTGATCCATCCAAAGAGTAGGAAAATCAGCCAACCAGTATTTAATTCCAGAGTTCAGCACTACGCCAGCTACCATGAAAGGTATAAAGTATATAAATATCTCACATATTTGAGCTTAATTGAGAAGATAAAACTCAGAGATATGGAATGGTGGAGTAAGCCTAAAAAGCACAATAGAAAATTGTGATGCAGTTGTCAGAAAAACCATCACTGAACTGATTTTAGACTGAATTGATTCTTGACTTAGTTTCCTATCTTAACTCAAATTTGTATGTACATGTTATGTTATTTTGAAGCATCAGGGCTAAAAAATAAACATAAAGTGTCTTTGAGATTAATGATGTCAGTGTCAAGTATAGAGTAAATTTTAATAATTAAATTTCTAAAATATATATGAATAGAATATTGCAAGGAGGTAAGAGGTATCAGTGTAGACCTTCTGAGGTGTGTGGTGGTATGGTATCTGGATTTGAAGAACTTGTTGAAGTTTTCTGAGATGGTGAGAAATCATGCCAGGCATTGGGTATTTTTAAAGCACAAAACTGAAAAGCATATTCAGAGAACTGTCCAAATTTCTGTGATGCCAGAGAATATCTTATGTTTGTGTACACCTGAATGTAGATTGTGGACAGATTATGAAGTTATTTGAATACAAAAAAATAAATTTATTATTAACATTAAAAATAAATCTAGATTTTGTTATGTTGAGCATGAAAAGTTTAGAAGAAAACTGGTGTTGAATAAATAATAATTACTATAAAAATATAAGAGAAAAAAGTGGATTAAGAAGATAAACCTATACAACAATAATCCCAGAGTAAAATCACAAAGGTTTAGACCTGGATGATAAAATAGAACTTAAGTATAATACATTAATTCATATATCAATTCAATGAAAAAACCACTGAATATGACCTGATCATAAACCAAGCAAACATAAGTTCCAGTCACCACCATGCTCCCTTTTAAATGGTTAAATACAGCAATCCTAAAGAAAACCCTAGAGAAGATTATGAGCAACTTAATACCAACTATCTAGCTGTGACAATTATTAATACTTTTCTTTATTCTTTTCATGTTTTTAAAAATAAGGTACTAAATTTCAATTCTTCATGACCAATTGTAAATGAAACTTCAAAAATTCCACTGAGATGGCAAAAAATTAAGCTCTTTAAAAGACAAATCTATAACAACAAAGAGAAAATTTTTGAAAGTGGATCAGTAAGTGATACCTAACTCATTAGATCAGGAATAATCAAGGAGTCTGTAATTTCAGGAGTAAACATCAATAATCAAGCTCAGTGTTGCTATAGTAAATTTCAAATATTCAAGAGTTGAAGAAACCAGATACTGTTAGGTCAGAGCCAAGAGGAAAACACGCGAAGCCCAAAGACATAGAGAAATGTTTATTTGAGCATCTAGGTGCAGATGGGTGGAAGCCGAGAAAGGCATCGACCCCGAAATGGGGTCTAGTGAGTTTTTTATAGAGGGTTGGGAGGAGGGAGTGGAGTTGGGGGGAATTAAACGGTAATCACAGTATACAGCAAGTCCTTGATGTTTGGGAGGAAGTTGTGCCGTAGCAGAAGTCCTTGAGATGTCTTTGTTTTCAGTCACATCCCCCTCTTAGGCTTGCAAACCTTCCCATTTTGACTGCTCAACTGCCTTTTGTCCCCCCCCCATCCCCTTTTCTGGCTTTGCAAACCTTCCCTTGTGGTAAAGACCACATACCTAACATTCCAGACTTTTGATATATATCTATATCTATCTATGTATACACACACACACACACACACACACACACACGATTATGGGTGTGATGGGGGAGTCGAGTCTGTTCCTTGACTGGTTCCTGCTGACAAAGGGATGAGGTTTTAAGGAGGGCCTTGTGGGATGGGTTGGTAGTGGAGGAAAGTTTGTCTCATCAAGAAGGTCTCCACATACAGAAAAAAAGTTTTTCTAAGGCAGTCAATAGCAACTGCCCTTGAGCAAGCCCAGACATTGGACTTACTAAATAAGACTTTAAATCAGCTATTTGAAACATGTTCAAGAAACTAAAGGGAATTATGGGTAAAGAGCCAAAGGAAAGAACAATACCACTGTGCCACCAAATACAGAATAGCAATAGAGATAAAAATTATAAAAAGACACAAAAATGCTGGACATTTTAAATAACAAAATTTGGCAATTCTAGAAATCACATTCTTTCCCATTTATTTTGGTGTTGGTGGCATTTGTTGTTTTTGTTATTTTTTTATTTAATAACTTTCCTAAACTAATTCTGTAAAGTCTGTGTTCTTCGTCATTTGTGGCTTCTGAAGTCTCCGCTCAGTTAGCTTCGTGGTCAGCTAACAATCTGATGCAGATTTCTTTAAATGTCTGGTGCAAATAAGTCTCATCCACGCTGAGGGACTGTGTGAGTTGGGGCATAAAGCAGTGGAGAGACAGTGGAGCGATATGGAAGCCAAGTTTGTATACACTATTGATGTTAAATTGGCATTAATGTGGAGTACATTGTTGTATGTTAAGACGTTAACTTTAATTCCCAGGTCAGCCATTAAGAAAATAAGTTTCAAAAAAATAGCTTTTCAAACTGCAATTGGTTTTCGTATATCGGTTTGTATCCTATGGCTTTGCTGAACTCACTTATTAGTTTTAAAAATTGTTTTTATTAATTCATTAGGATTATATATCATGTTATCTGCAAAGAGAGAATGTTTTATTTCTTATTTCCCAGTGTGAATGTCTTTTATTTGTCTTTTACTTGTTTAAAAAAATTTTTGATCAATTAAATGTTCTATTTTCAGTAATTATGATATCTTCACATTTTCTAAGAATTTTTACATTTCATTCAGGCTTTTAATTTTGTTGGCTTATATGGTAAAACTTAAACCAAATAATCCTGTTCTCTGTGTTATACAATACTGGAAACGGGGATCATTTCCCACTCTGTGCTAGATAATTTTAGAATGAACCATCAGTTTTTTAAATAAACAATACTGGGATCAGGAAAAAAGTAAGATGCTTGCTCTAGGAAATACCTGCTCGTGGAAAATAAGGTGTGAATGAATTAACCAGAGCACCACACTTACCGAGAGTAACAGCTCTTACATCAAGAGTTCTTGCAAAACCCTCACGTCACTGTCCACACCAATGCACAGCTATTATTCCAATAATTCTACCAATCCTTAGTCATTCCCATTTTATAAGCCCTACTTTAAAAATCATACAATCTATGACCCTATAAATACTCTGTTTTCTATTTTTTAAAATTCATATTTTATATATTTAAGGTCTATATGATGTTCTAATATACATATATGTAGTAAAGTGAGTACTACAATGAAGTAAATCAACATATCCATCATCACACATAGTTACCTTTTTCTGTGGTAAGAGTAGCTAAAATCTGCTCTCTTAGAAAATTTCTAGTATTAATACATATAATATAATATTATTAACTATAGTCCTCATGTTGTACATTGTATCTCTTGACTTATTCATTAAGTCAATGAATTCCTCCATTTCTACCAACCTTCTTCACCCCTGGTAACAACCTATCTATTCTCTGTTTCTATGTATTAAATTTTTTATTTTTAGATTCCATATATAAGTGAGATTATGCAGTATTTTTCTTTCTCTGTCTGGCTCATTTCACTAAACGTAATGTCCTCTAGGTTCATCCACGTTATTGCAAATGTCAGGATTTCTTGTTTTTTAAAGGCTGAATAACATTTCTTTGCATGTATGTATGTATATACATACACATACATATATGTTATACATATACACAGACATATGTATGTGTATGTATGTGTGTATCTGTGTGTGTATGTGTATATATATAATAACAAATTTTTATGAATTCATCTGTCCCCAGACGGGTTGTTTCCATATCTTGGCTATTGTGGCTAAAGCTGCAATGAACATGAAAGTGCAGATGTCTTTATAAGGTAGTGACTTCATTTCCTTTATAGGTACTCTTTGTTTTTTCATGGTTTGTCAACCCTTTCTCTATACCATTCTTAACAAAGAGTTTTTCTGCAAAATTGAACAAAGATGTGTGGTAGTAGCCAGCTGAAAATTGGGTTGTTGCTGCTCCTTTATCTGTGCTCCAGAATGAACAGACAGGGAGCAGAGCCATCCCAGCTGACACACAGACGTGCAACCTGAATTGAAGTCTTCCCAGCTAGCCTGTAGATCTGTGAGCATGATAACAAATGCTTATTCTTTTATGCCATTGAGTTTTATGGTGGCTTATAAAGTGAAATTGGTCACTAAAATATTAAGAAATTCTAACATACTAGCAACAAATTTCAGAAAATGTAGAAAAAACTATATTTTAAATAGCTATATATGGATAAATATCTATATATCCTGGTGCTTAAATGTCAGGGACAGAAGCTACATGGAAATATGCATAGATGGATAAAGAGTTGGAGAGCTGATAGATGTATCAATAGATAGAAAAATAACTAGATGACACCCAGAGATGCATAAGAAACACGTGCAAGCAATTTATGGAAAAAATTAGAAATCTTTAGTGCCTGTCCTCAGAATCTTGGAACCTTGTCACAATCAACGTAAGCAAAATTATGCTCCCACAATACCTCTCCCCCCACATGACTCATTTCCATTTCAAAATGTACAATGAATACATCTGTCAGATCCTGTAAGACAAGAGGGAAATCATAGGGGAATCTTGAAATTATTGATTTTGACTTCCTGGTCTTTGCATACTAGAAAGGGTGTAAAATGAACAGTGAACAAGATAATTCTTAGTATCCACACACAAAATAAATATCAAGAAGTAAATCTTAGAAGAAAAAAATCGAGTGACCAGTAAGTATATGAAAAGATATCTTCTTACTAGTAAAATTAATACTACAGCAGTCCTCAGATTCAGAAAATGTTTTAGAAACTCTGTTGATACCAATAACAAGGATTATCATTTTACTCTGCTGTTGGGAGTGTACATTTTTATCCACATGTTGGAGAGAATTTTGGCAATATATTTAAAGATGAAGTTGTGCACTCTCTATGATTCACCAATTTTATCTTGTGTATAAACTCTATAGTAACAATTTCACAAATGTAGAATGGGACCTGAATACGAATGTACACAGAAACAATGTTTTTATACACAAACCCATTGAAACCAAATAATGTGTCCAACATGAAAACACATAAATATATTGTAATATGTCCATACAATGAAATACCATAAAGTAGTGAAAATAGACACAGAGTATGGCAATATAGAAGAATATACAAACATAAGACTAAGAAAATAAAACTCATGTTACTGTGCAACAATATTCTGTTTTTAATATTTAAGCCATTCAAAATAATTATGTATATTGATAAGATGAAATATATACATATTAAAATCTTAAATAATGTGTGGGTATGACAGTCCCCTCCCAAATTAAGTCATTGCTTTTGCTTCATAGGAAAGGATCTTGATGTGATCAGGAAGGGGCACACAGAGAGATTCAAGTATATCATCAAAGTTTTATGTCTTATGACGGGTACAAATATACTCATTACATTAATTTTTCTTCTTGATTTTCTGAACTACTTTGTGAGATATTAATAAAAAAGAAATATAATGTATTTTACCTGTTAATCTTTTATTCAGCATCCACATCAAACTGTTCTAATAGTTTGCCAGAGATTTTCGATTACTTCAATGTGGATCATCTTCTGTAAATTATGGTACTTCTTTTATTCTCTTTATATTTTGAACACTTCAAGCCTCTGATTTCATTTTCTAGCTTATTAGATGGGAAGTGATATGAAACAGGTCTATGTTGTTTCTGACTTTAACAAGAATGTTTCTATTGTCTCTTGACATTAGCCAGGAGATGTGTTTACAATTCTAGAGAGAAAATATTTATCATTGAGTTTTGAATTCAACACATAGATGCACTGATACATAATTACACAGATACATAGATAGATAGATGTTGAGGCTGTCATAAGATTATCAACCTCTTATTTAACAATGTGGTGTTTAGTATTTAAACATCTTCTCATGTTGAAACATCTTTTCTTGTGTATGTACTTTTTTACATTGCTGTATTTGATTTAGCATTGCAAATATTTTGTAAGTGAGATGAATCCATATTTTTCAAATTGTGCATTTTCAAATTAGGCGTCCAGTTTACATCAACCTCATGAATGTTTTAATTAGAATGTCCTTTCATTATTCTCTGAAGAAGCTTGCATAACACAGGGTATATTTGTTCTTTGAAGATTTGCTCAAACGTGTATAAAGCCATCTAGTGGCCTTTTGGAAGGGATAATTCTGATACAAATTTGATGTCATTTTTTTATTCATTTAGAATTTTTATGTTTTCTTGAGTTTAATAACATATCCCTTCAAAGTGTATTGGCATATTTTATTTTGTTATTCTCTTGTCATCTTTAAAATCCTTACTTTTGTCTGTAGTTATGTCCCTTGAATTAGTTCAAATTATTTATCTGTGATAGTTCTCTATTTTCTTTATTGGTTTTGAAAGATGTTGATTTGTTGGGAGTAGGGAAAGAATGGACTAGCTTCAAAGAATAAGCTCTTTTGGCTTTGTTCCCACATTTTATTCTTTATTCCTTTTCTAATTTATTAATTTGGTGCTTATTTTTATATCCTCCTTTCTACCTTTCTTAAATTGGTTATATTGTTACTTTTATACAATTGTTTTATTCATACATGCATTTAAAAATATTCACTTACTTCTAAATACCACTTTTACTGAAGCCCTTAAGTTTTCATGTGTGATAATTCGCTACTGTTTAAGTGTGTGTAATCTGTAGATTGCTTCACATAATATACTTTAAATTATAAGCAAATCATGAAAACCATTTTTATTGCATGCCTTATAAATATATATGCATATTTCATTGTGCGTATCAAATGTATTATATTATTGGACGAATTATGTGCAATTTCATTCTATTCAGTGCATGGAATTTAGGTTTTATGAGGTCAATTGTTAGAAATTTGCTCGATTGTGACATTGCAGCTAGATGATTTTATGTTTTGAATTCTATATGATTACAAAATGAATAAAAAAGAGTATAAATTATCTGTTTTGGATTTGCCTATGTATAAATACATATATACATCATAAATGTATACAAACATACACAGTTTGTATCAATACATGTGTACACAAGTGACTATACATACTGATACATAATCAAGCTTGATTGAAAATATAATTGCTAAATATTATTTAAATGGTTCTTTCTTTTTAAAAACGCTTAATTGAGGAATGAGTGATATACCAAAAGCTGTACATATTTAATGTATACATCTCGATGAGGTTGAGTACGTGTATACAACCAAGAAAACATCACCACCGTCCAGGCCACAGACATATCCATCCCCTACCAAAATTTCTTTTTGCCTTCTTTATTATTTATTTATTCATTTGTTTGTTTGTTTATTTTTGGGTTTTTTTGTGAGAACATTTAACATAAGGTCTACCTTCTTAGCAATTTGATGTGTACGCTATTGTTAGCCATAGGCACTATGCTATATACATCTCCAAACTTCTCTGTCTAGAATATCTGAAACTTTGTACTCTTTAACCATCACTTCCCCATTTCCTCCTCCTTCCAGCCTCTGGCAAACACCATTCTATTCTCTGCTTCTACGAGTTTGACTTACTTAGATTCCACATCTAAGTAAGGTCAAACAGTATTTGTCTGTATGTGTTGGGATCATTTCACTTAACATAGTGCCCTCCAGGTTCATCCACGTTGTTCCAAATGGTAGGATTTTCTTATTTTCTAAGGCTAAAAAGCCTTAGAAAATATCCATTTTATGTATATAACAAATTTTATTTATCCATTCACCTATAGACAGGTATTTAGGTTGATTACACATCTTGGCTATTGTCAATAGGGCTGCAACAAACATGGGAGTGCAGATATCTCTTTGATATACTGATTTCGTTTCCTTTGGATATATACCTAGTAATGAGATTGCTGGATGACATGGTAGCTCTATTTTTAGATTTTTGAGGAATCTCCATACCGTTTCCCATAATGAATATAAATTCTGATTTATATTCCCACCAACAGCATGCAAGGGCTCCTTTTTCTCCACATTCTCGCCAACATTTATCTTTTGTTTTTAATATTACCATCTAAAAGGTGTGAGGTAATATCTCATTGTGGTTTTTATTTGCATTTTACAGATGACTAGTGATGACTAATACATCCTCATATACCTGCTGGCCATTTTTATGTCTTTTTTTGAGAAATGTCTATTCAGATCCTTTGCCCATTTTTAAATCAGGTTATTTCTATTTATTTATTTGCTATTTAGTTGTATGAGTTTCTTGTATATTTTGGATGTTAATTCCTTATCAGATATATGGTTTGCAAATATTTTCTCCTGTTCCGTAGGTTAACTTTTCGTTTTGATTGTTTCCCTTGCTATGCAAAAGCTTTTGGATTTAATATAATCCACTTGAATATGTTTGCTTTTGTTGTCATATACAAAAAATTATTGCCAAGGCCAATGTCAAGTAGCTCATACCCTGTGTTTTCTTCTAGTAGTTTTACAGTTTCAGGCCTTATGTTTAAAATCTTTAACCCCCATTGATCAATTTTTTAATATGGTACATGATTTTTGTATATGCTACAATAAGAGTCCAGTTCCATTCTTTTGCATGTGGATATCCAATTGTCCTAACACTATTTATTGAATAGACTACCCTTTCCCTATTGAGTATTTGTGGTACCCTTGTTGAAAATTAGCATACCATATATATGTGAATTTATTTCTGGGTTCTTTATTCTGTTCCGTTGGTCTGTGTATCTATTTTACACTAGTACCATATTTTTTGATTACTACAACTTTTTAGTATAATTTAAAATCAGAAAGTGTGATGCTTTTGGCTTTGTTCTTCTTATTCAAGATTACTTTGGCTATTTGGGATCATTGTGGTTTTATACAAACTTTAGGACTTATTTTTTTCTATTTTTGTGAAAAATACCATTAGAATTTTGATAGGAATTGCACTGAATTTGTAGAATGCTTTGGGTATTAAGAACATTTCAACAGTATTAATTTTTCAATCTCTGAACACAGTATATTTTTCCATTTATTTGTGACTACTTATTTTCTTTCATCAATGTTTTATGGTTTCAGTGTATAGATCTGTCACCTTCTCAGTTCAGTTTGTTCCTAAGTATTTAATTTTCTTTTATTCTATTGTAAATGTGATTGTTTTCTCAATTTTTTTTTGGATAATTCATTATTAGTACACAGAAACATGACCTATTTTTGTATGTAGGGTTTATATCCTGCAACTTTACTGAATTTAGGTATGAGTTCTGACAGTTGTTTTGGTGGTGTCCATAGGGTTTTTATATATAAAATTGTGTCATCAAAAAACAGGAACAATTTTACTTCTTTCTGTCCTATTTGGATGTCTTTTTTTTTTCCTTGCCTAATTTCTCTGGCTAGGACTCCTGTTATTATTTTGTCTAGAAGTGGTAAGTGTGGGCATCTTTGTCTTGTTCCTAATCTTAGAGGAAAGACTTTCAATTTTTCACCATTGACTATGATGTTAGTTTTGAGCTTGTCATATATGGTCTTTATTTTGTTGTTGTACATTCCTTCTATACCTAATTTTTTGAGAGTTTTTAATCATTAAAGGATGATGGATTTTTCAAATGCTTTTTCTGCATCTATTTAATCACATGATTTTTATTGTTTATTCTGTTAAAATAGTACATCACATTTATTGATTTAAGTATGTTGACCATACTTGCATCCCAAAGATAAATCATACATGATTGTGGGGTGTGATCTTTTTAATGTGCTTTTGGGAGGTGACATCACCAAGATGGTGGAATAGAAGGTAACCCACTCATATCTCCCCACAAAGGCAAGAATTCTGCACCCATCCACAGAGAAAAGCTCTATGTGAAAGCCTCAGGATTCAGGTAGGTGTTTGTGGAACGCAGGTGGAGTCCAAGATCTAGGAGGGTATTTTTGCAGACCTACACCCAGTTGGTTGATCCATCCCACCAGGCTTGCTTCTGGCTTCAGGCCTGGAAATAGCTCAGTCCCCCAAGGAACCTGGCTAGAGCCCCGTTTGGCTTTCAGCCTGCAACCAAAACCATTTGCCAAGGGTTCTAGTAGGAATGTCATACTCTATAGTGCCTTGGTAGAAAGCCTTGTCTTTCCACTGACCTAGGTCTTGGCAGTGAACCTGAAAGTTGCTCTGAAAAGTTAGGCTGCTCCAGCCTCCCTCAGCTGATGTCTCACCCAGCTCAGAGCTGTTCACACAAGGACCCACAGGGACATTTGCCCTCCTGACATGCTTGCCACCCTCCTAGGACAGATCCCTGAGAGAGGGCTCAGTCTCAGCTCCAGTCTCTCTCTGTAAAGTTAGGAAACTATAATATCCCATCTGCACTGTGACTTGTGGGAAGATATGTACCTGTCTGGACCAACAAGATCGGTCCTCCAGGCTCCATCCCACAGGAGATCGCCCAAGGGGGCCCAGTCTCAGCTCCAGGCCCTCTGGCTGCAATCAGGGAACTGTCTTGTTTGTGCATAGTTCTCCTTTGAGATGTGTGCCCTCTGACCCAAGGATACCTGGCTCTCTAGCCTTGTCCCACAGCATATCCTGAAGGAGCTTAGTTTTTGCTCAGGTCCCTCACATTATAGTCAGGGATCTACATCAGTGTAGGAACTTTCTGGGTGATGCACACCTCTCTGTGCTGATACTGGGCTTTCCAGCCTCTGTCCCACAGCAGATCCCAAGGGGGCCCATTCTCAGCTCTGGTCCCTCCTGCTGCAGTCAGGGAACTATTCCATCTGTACAAGGACCTGCTGGGTAATGCACACCCATCATGAACACAACATGACAGCCCCTTAACAGATATATAATTTACAAATATTTTCTCCCATTCTGTAGGTTGTATATTTACTCTGTTCATAATTTCTTTTGCTGTGCAGAAGCTTTTTAATTAAGTCCCATTTGTCCATTTTTGTTTTTGTTGCATTTGTTTTTGAGGTATTCATCATAAATTCTTTGCATAGGCCATTGTTCAGAAGAATTTTTCCCAGGTTTCCTTCTAAGATTTTACAGTTTCAATTTCAGGTCTTACATTTAAGTCCTTAATCTATCTTGAGTTAATTTTTGTACAGGGTGAGAGAGATGAGTCCAGTTTCATTCTTCTGCATATGGCTATCCAGTTTTATCGGCACCATTTATTGAACAGGGTATCCTTTCCCCAGTGTATGTTTTCATATACTTTGTTGAAGATCAGTTGGTTGTAGGTATGTGGCTTTATTATCCTTCTTTTTTATATATCAAGAAGTCATAGATTATTTTAACTGTGCATAGAAAATTTCTCAATCTTAATGTTGCTTAATTTGAGTTCTTTAGATTTATTTTTGTAATACAAAATGATCTGTTACTTTTTTTGTCAATACAAAAAGCAAATTGTTCACCTGATTTAAAATTTTTGTATTCATTACTTTTCTAATAACCCACCCCTTTTTAACTTCATATATTTTATTCCTTATGATTCTTATATTAAGGGTCTGTCAATGCTAAAATTACTTTTCTTATATATCTGCAAATGTTTTATTTTGATTTCTCTCTTTACTGATAGTGTAACTGTGTATACGATTTTAGGTTGACAGTAACTTTCCTTCTGTGCTTTTTAGCTATTAATATACTATTGTTTCAGAGAACAGAGAAGTCTGTTATCAGCTAATTACAATGTCTTTGTCATGAATTTGCCTAATTTTCTGGTTCCTTTTAATATATGTTCTTTTTAGTATTTTATAGTTTTCCTAAAATATAGGTAGGTGTGAATATACTATTTTTTCAAAAATTTCCTCAATTTTCAAAGAGCCCCTGCAATCAAAAAGTGTGACATTTTTTATTCTCAAGAATTTTCAACTATTATTCTTTAAATACCACTTTTCAATTATTTTACCTGTTATATTCTCCTGTACTAGTAAAGATTTGATACCACTATGCTGCTACTACTAGTAAATGCTTCATTGAGCTTTTCAGTCTGTCTTCTATATCTCTTAATGACACTTTAAAAATTTATCTTATTGTCTCTCTCTGTGCTGTATTCTGGCAGCAGAGTTTGTGTTTTAAAAATAAAACTGCCTATGTGTGAAGTAAGAAAAACAAAATCAAACTCTGTGTTCCATAGAAATGATTATATCAGATTTCTCCATTTTCTTCTTTTCCCTAAAGTTATTGCTAGTGGAATAAAAGAAAAGAAGAGAATGGCAATACCTGCTATCTAGGCAAACAAGTAGATTTAAAATTTGCCTCAAGCATCTGGTTGTATCATGAGCTAGAAGGCGATGCTCACCTTTGGATGAACTGGGAGACTTGGAGGAAGCTTCAGTCCCTTCAGTTAATGAGGGATGCCTCAGAGCAGCAGGAGGTAGTATTGCAAACCATAGTTTACTTATACACAGGTTTACTTTCAGTCAGCACAAAATGCATTGCTGCTTAAAAAATGAAGAGGGGCTTAATAACTATTAATCATGATGTACATTGGAAAATATATTTACATGCATTTTTCTACTTACTCTTCATAGCCATAGTAGATGTGGGTGTAATGGTCCTCATTTAATAGTTTTGATGACTCACACTCACCAAAATTCCTCACCAAAATAAAAGTAAAAATAAGTATTTTTAAGCCCACATCTTTCCAACTTCAAAAATGATCAAGAAAAACCACTGAAGTTATGTCTGAAGCTCTCAATAAAGACTTGCTAATTGTATTAATGATAATGTGGTTATTTATATAACAAAACTTGACTGAGAAAGAACTATACCCAGTAAAAGTCAACACATAACTAGAAGGCCAGCCTTGGCCTGCAAGCCGAAGAGATACTTTCTAAGCCTTACTTCAATTGAGAACGCCTGGGGCTATGGAGCACTCTCTAAGGCCATCTATTAATATTACTTGGGCAGATATGGCATTTCTGGTTTTGAAACAAAGGCTTGCCCAGGGTATGCTTATGCCAGAACAATGAAATTAAAAGGGGAAGAATAGAGCCTGCTCCCTCCATGAATGCATAGTAAAAATAAATAAATAAATATATAAGGTTTTAACTTACCCTAGCCCAGAAATGTTTAGCATATAAGCATGTAATTAGGTTCTCCTCCCAATCAGAGGGGCTATTTATGAGCCTCATCTATGGGCAGATACTTGCTCATCTGTGGGTCAAAACAGGTTATAGCAATGGGAGAGGCAACGCCGCTGTCCTATCAGTAGGCTTTAGCAGGTGCTGACTGTATGCCCACACCTCATCAGGCACCTTCAGCAAATATTCTGTTCATTCCTCACAAAATACTTTTAGGCTAATTTTAGAATTGTATACATAAGGACAAGAATCTAAAGTTTCAAACCATCAGAAAATTTCCAAAGTTCATAGCCATTAAGTTGAATAGATAAGTTTAGAAAGCTAGTTTATCTGTCTTCAAAGCCAGTATAATTACTCCTAAGGGAGGAGAAAGTCCTGAACTCGGTCTGAAGGCAGGAATGAGTAAAAATAGGAAGAGAGGCTTATGAATATAGTTCCTTACAGGTCTGTGTTAACATCGCAGTAGGGCCGATGAATGTAGGCCGTTCTGAGCAAACCGTCCTGACAGATGAAGTTAGTAAGAACAAATTACGGGCAAAAAGAAGAATTAGGTTGAGAAAAGAGAGATAACATGTTTTTTTCTTATTTCAGTTGTAAAGGGAATTATCTTTGATTTCAGAGAAATATTTATTGAAAATATACTGTCTGAAAGAAGCTATATTGGGGCTGAGGATACAAGTGTAAAATGGACAAATATAATAACCACTCTTCATGAGGATTTAATTTGACAGGAAAGTTAAGCATTGAACAAGTAATCATACAGTGATAAATTAGACAAAGAAAAATAGAAGGTGCTATGAGAATAAATGGCAAGGGAAATTAATCCATTCTTGGGTGTCAGTAAGAGCTTTCCAGAGCAAATGATGATTGAACTCTCAAATTAAAAGTAAAGCTTGGAAAGAGTGCTTGTATATCAAGGGGGAGTGAATTAATTTAAAAGCATAGCCAGGTACTTACGTGTTCTTAAAGATATGGAGGGCCTGGTGGGGGGTGTTGACCATAGATTTTTAACAGTACTCATCTCCCATTTCTGAGATTGTCTCCAACAGTTCTTAAATGCATTGCTGTGGTTGGAGAGAAGGGTGGTCGTGATGTTCCTCAAGTATTGCAATTCTATACTCCAGGGAAAAATAATTAAATAAAGGAGTTCAGGGATTTGCAAAGAAAGAGTTGAAACAATTGACCGAAAGAATCTAATCTGTAGGGAAAAAGAATTGAAGACGAGACGGTTATTAGAAAGAATATAATGGAGTCAATGAGCAGATGATACCAAAAAGGAGTAAAATGATATGTGGTCGGTGTAATCAAAATGGTACACGGAAACTTAGAAAGTTGTAATTATGGAGTATTGTTTAAATGTAGAATTTCCAAGGTGGAAATGTTTCCGTAGATGCAAATCCAGGATGTGTACAGAGGATTGAGTGGTAGGAGTGGAGTGATTTAGAAGTTAGTGGGAATAAAGTATTCTGCAATGAAAAAAAATGAAGTTTAAAGGAGAAAGACTGAAAGTTTTGGCAACTTATTTGGTCTTCCAGATTGAGGTTGACCTAACTCTGCTACAGCAGGATGCAGGGAGAGAGTATAACAGGAAGGTAGCACACAATATTGATGTATTCCAGAGAAAGGGGGCTAAAAGATAGTGTAGTTGCCCACAATTAACCTCAGAACAATGCAAAGATATTTTTATAAAAGGAAGGTAATCATTTCATTAAACAGATAGTTATCGAACTCTATAATACATCATGTACATCTAGGGAGGAATAATATAATTAAAGAAAAATGAAAAGAATACTTGCTTTTTAAAAGAAACCATGACAGAAATAAATACAATGCTGATTTTATATAACATAAATAAAATGGTGTGACTTGTTTAGGTTGGACATAAGAGAAACGGTCTTCTAGTGGTAATGTCAGGCAAGATAATAGGAAAGGAAATATAAACCTCTTGATCTTGTTTTATAGGGCATGAGAAAACGCACAAGATACATTTGAAGGGACTGGGAGAAAACGGTTTCTTCAGGAGAAACAAGCAGGTGACAAAGGGACCAATCAGTGATTAGGCTGAGAACTCAGTGTAGTGTCATAATCATGAAGGGGAAACTCTAAACGCAAGTGTTCAGGAAGAAGTAAATTAGTGGAGTGTTTTGTTTAGATAGTGTAGAAATTTGCATTGGACATAAATCATGAAACACTGGCATGAAGAACTTATCGGATTTAGCCGACAGGTAGGGTTCCCAATAATAAATGGGTAATTAATGTGAACTCTAACAATTCTGCTATATCCTGCAACATATTCCTAGAAGTTGTGTTGGTATGAAAGTGGCTTTTTCATGAGGACTTTCAGGGTGAGAAAGGGCATAGGACTGTATGAAAACCTGGGTCACAGATAAGGGTGGATGCGTCGTCTAGTGCCTTTTGATCCAATGGACTGGTACAGAAGGATGGAAGAGGTTAGTTGGGTTTGCTTCACCAGTGGACATTATTGAATACCTACTTCAAGCTGCACCCTCTATAAGCACTGAAAATGCAACTGCCAGCAAAACCAACAGAAGATCATTGTCCTTTCAACCTAAAGAAGAAAAAGTCAAAATATATTATAAAGATAGAAATATGTGCTATGAAGAAAAAGATAAAACAGTAACAGGGATAGATATTGACAAGGTTGGTAGAAAGTTGGTGTGTCTTATGATGTGGTCATAGAAAGCATTCCACCCCTTCCTGGTTACCACCACATGTATGTCCGCAAAGTGACATCTGAACACAGAGACACGTAAAGCAGGTGAGAGGTAAATCACAATGATATCTAGAGGAGTGGCCCAACCACAGGAAACATCAAGTGCAAATTTCCGGAAGGTAAAGGATGCTTGGAATTTTCAAGAAACAGAGTCCAGGGCAGCTGAAGCAGAGTGCACGAAAGAGGGAGTGGGAGAAGTTGAGGTCAGAAAAGTAGGAGATTAGTGTTAAATAGTAAGGGGATGTTAGGTCAATATAAGGACTTTAGGTTTTACTGTAAGATTGGAAATTGCTGGGGTGTTTTGACCAGATGAATAACATCTTTTCATGTAAAAGGAAGGCTCTGGCTCTGTGGTGATTCTGGGCTCTTAGGGGGCAAAGTTGGAAGCAGGGAGACCCGAAACAGTAACAATCTAGGAAAGAAACGTGGGGGCGTGGACCAACGTGGCACGGTGAAGGTGGTCAGAAGTGGTGGGAGCCTGGATGTATTGTGAAGGTACAACCAGCAAGATATGCTGATGTCACGTATGTGAGAAAAAAAGACAGGAATCGAGAAAGATAACAAGGTCTTGGCTTAAGCAACTGCAAGAACGGCAAAGCAGGGAATCTTCTCTATATAATTCTTTTGGTTGCCTTGGCATTCTTTTGGAATGACCACTATTTTTTTTTTTTTATATATCTAATCTAGATGTCCTCAGTTGTAAAGGAAAGTGGTTGATGGATCGATTGTCTAACTTTTACTTAGTAAGGAAGAATGGTAGAAGCAAGAGAAATTGTAATTAGCTATAAAGGAAGCTCAAATTGAGAAAAAATTAATTTTGACCCCATGTTTTAAACGTTATAACTTTCCCTGTTTTAAAAAGCTGATCAAATTCCCTCATCTGAACAACAGGGAAATCGAGAACTACAGAATTAGAGCCAAAGATATATTGCTGGTAACGAGTGGAGCTGCTAACAGCAGAACTTCAGCATCCTGTTTACTAACCTGGGGACCTTCCAGCTCACCCAGTTGGTTGACGTGGTGTGGGACATTTTTTACTGAAGCCAATTGCCACCCCGAAAGTGTGTAATGTTTATCTATTTTTGTTTGACTTGCTCTTTCCACTGCTTATGCTTTTCTTTGCAGAGAGCCTGGTGTTTGTGATCTTCTAACACAGGAATTTTAGGATTTTGAACCTTGTGCAACACAGAACTTCAGCTTTTTTCATCTCTTGACTCAGTCTCAATTTTGTTCAATATTATAAGGAATCTTCATAAGCCTGAAAAATGATTGGATGAATTATTTTATTTAAAAATCTTATATGATGCTCCCACTAAAGGTTAACTAAGATTACCAAAAGGCCAAAACACTACTGGTCTTTGGTCACCTGTGTTAAAGGACAGATAAGCTGCAAAATGTTTCAGAGAAGTTCAGTTGCAGGATTAAAGGGATTGTGCATATTGCTGCGAATAAATCGTAGGGTACTTTCAGGTGCTGTGAAAACTGCTGGATCTGGGAGATGCTCTGTGACTTATCAAGCAAAACCCACACCAAGTATGAGCAGTTTGCCTCTAGCTTGGAACCTGGACGTCCAGACTTGGTAAAAATCACCCTCTAGGTCAGCCATTCTGTTCTGGATCCTGTGACATTTGGAATTGCAGATTAGTTATAGACGCCCCGTTCTAGCCGCCAATTTGGAGCTCATGGGGAAAGGTGAGGAAAATGGAAAGAATCAGAATTTCTGGCTCTCGTGTGGTCCTCAAGCCTCTGCCACAGCTGCTGTAATGAGTCAACATGAAAAGGTTTGGAAACGAGCTTTCCAGTTTTCTATTTGACATTTCTTCCTTCTTCACAATATTGCCTCACATACTATTTCTACATCTCCAAATATTTTCATAAGAATTATGATTATTTTGGCATTTTGTTTTTTTCCAGCTTTATTGAGGTAAAATTGGCAAATAGGAGTTGTATTAAGGTGTACAACATGATGTTTTGATATATGTATATAGTGTGAAATGATTACCACAATAAAGCTAATTAACATATATATTACCTTACATCGTTACCATTTATATGTGTGTGAGAGAGAGACAAGAACACTTCAGATATACTCTCTTAGCAAATTTCAAGTATAAAATACATTAATTATAGTCACTATGCTATACATTAAGTCTCCAGAACTTATTTTTCTTTAACTGAAAGTTTGTACTCTTTGACCAACATCTCTCCATGTCCCCCACCACCCAGTTCTTGGTAATCAATCATTCTTCTACTCTCTGTGAGTTTGACATTTCTAGATTCCACATATAAATGAAATCATCAGTATTTGTCTTTCTTTATCTAGTTTATTTCACTTAGCATAATGTCCTCCAAGCTAATCTATGTTGTCTCAAATAACAGGATTTCCTTTTCTTTAAGATTGCATAATATTTGATTCTATGTGTGTATACACACACACACACACACACACATATACATATACAGAGAGGGAGAGAGAGATTGAGCAGGAGTGATATTAATTCTTTAAATGTTTGGTAGAATTTACCAGTGTGGCCATAGATCCTGAGATTTTATTTGTTGGGGGATTTTTGATTACTTACTTAATCTCCTTACTTGTTATTGGTCTGTTCCGATTTTCTATTTCCTTATGGTTTAGTCTTGCTAGGTTGTATGTTCCTAAGAATTTACCCATTCTTCTACTTTGTCTAATTTATTGGTGTATAGTGGTTCATAATAGTTTTTTATGATCTTTTGTATATATGTGACATCAGTTATAATGTCTTTCATTTATGTGTTATTTGAGTCTTTTTTTTTTCCTTAGTCTAACTAAAGGTTACCATTTTTGTGAAATACCTTTTTCTATCCCCTCACTTTTGGCTTACGTGCACCTTAAAGTTACATATATCTTATAGGTGGCATATAGTTGGATCTTGTGTTTTTCAATACATTCAGCCTCTTTATGTCTTTTGATTGGATAATTTAATTAATTTATAATTAAAATAATTATTCATATGTAAGTATTTATTGCCATCTTATTGTTCTTTGTCTGTGTTGTATGTCTTTTGTTTCTCTCTTCCTCTCTTGCTTCTTTCTTTCTGATCTTTTCTTTTTATAGTGATATGCATTGATTCCTTTCTCTTCATTTTTTGTGTAGCTACTACAGGGCTTTTCTTTGTGATCCCTACGAGGCTTACATAAACCATCTTATAGTTATAACGGTCTGCTTTAAGCTGATAAATTCAATCACATACAAAAACATCTACATTTTTACTTTGCTGTCCACAAACATTTTATATTATTGATGTCAAAATTTACGTATTTTTAAATTGTATATTTGTTAACGAATTATTGTAGTTGTAGTTATTAATTTTTACTCTTGAGTTAACAGTGATTTACCCACCACCATATTACAGTATTAGAATATTTTGAATTTGACTATATATTTATCTTTATCAGTGATTTTTACACCTTCAGATGTTCTCATGTTGCTGATTAATTTCCTTTTGAAAAATTCCCTTTAGCATTTCTTGTAAGGCAGTTCTAGTGGGGATGAACTACATCAGCTTTTGTTTGTCTCTCCTTCATTTTTGATGATCAGTTTTGCCACATGTACTATTCTTGGCTGACAGTTATTTTCTTTCAGCACTTTAACTAAATCATCCCACTCTCCTCTGGCCTGCAAGGTTCTGATGACAAATTCTGTGATAGCCTCATGGAGGTTTCCTTGTATATAATGAGCCTTCTTTCTCTTGCTTCTTTCAAAATTCTCTCTGGTCTCTGATTTTTGACAGTTTCATTATAATGTGTTTGGTGAAATCTGCTTTAAGTTGGGCCTTTAAGCTTCATGTACCTGGATTACCATATCTCTCAGCTGATTTGAGTTTTCAGCCATTACTTTTTGAAATAAGCTTTCTGCTCTTTTCTATCTTGCTTCTCTTCCTTAAAATCTCACAATGTGAAAGTAAGCTCTTTAACGGTGTCCCATAAGTTCTGTAGGATTTCTAATTCCTTTTCATTCTTTTTCTTCTTTGGCTGGAATATTTTAAATGACCCGTCTTTGAGTTCACAGATTCTTTCTTTTGCTTAATCAAGTCTGCTCTTGATGCTCTTTATTGCATTTCAATTTCATTCATTATATTCTTCAGCTTCAAAATTTATGTTTGGTTCTTTTTTGTAATTTCTATCTTTATTGAACCCCTGGTTTTGTTCTTGTATTTTTTCTGATTTCATTGAGTTATCTGTGTTCTCTGGTAGCTCCCTAAGATTACTTAAGACAATCATTTTGACTTAGTTGTCAGGCAATTCATGGGTCTCCATTCCTTTTGTTTTTGTTTTATGTTTTTTTGAGACAGTATCTTGCTCTGTTGCTTGGGTTAGAGTGCAGTGGTGTCATCATAGCTCACTGCAACCTCAAACTCCGGGGCTCAAGTGATCACCTGCCTCAGCCTCCTAAGTTGCTGGGACTACAGGCATGTGCCACCACACTTGGCTAATTTTTCTGGACTTTTTTTTTTTCTAGAGACAAGATCTCACTATGTTACTCAGGCCTGTCTCAAACCTCCGGCCTCAGGCAATCCTCCCACCTTGGCCTCCCAAAGTGGTGGGATTACAGGTGTGAGCCACTGCGCCTGGCTTCATTCCTTTTGGGTTGGTTACTGAAACATTATTGGTTTCTTTTGTTGGTGTCATACTTCCTTGACTTTTCATGATCCTTGAAGTCTTGCATTGCTGTCTTTGCATATGAAGAAGTAGTCATGTCTTCCAATCTTTACTGACTGGCTTTAGGAGAGAAATACCTTCACCAGTTAGCCTGGCTAGGGATTCTGAGGCCCTCTCAGATATTTTCTATGAATGCATCTGCTCCATACCTCTTGTTCTCCTTGGGGGACAGGTGTGGGGATTGTGTGCCTTCTCTCTATCCTGAAAAGCCAGGCAAGGTGCTGAGAGCCTCTCATTTGTTTTTCCTAGGTTAATGGGTTGAAATGCTCAAGTTTGTGTGCCTTTTTTCAATCCTACAGAATCTAGCTGTTGTCTGTGTGATATGTTTGTACTCACCATCTGTGGGGGTACAGTTGGGGAGCCAGCTGTGGGGGGTGAGGCACATGGAGCATTTGGGATACCAGTGGGCCAAATGAGGGGGTCCACAAATGAGATGTTGCAAGGGGTTGGTGAGCAGGTTTCTTTATGGAGTCTATGGAATGATTAGTAGAGTCCATGGCCTCTCTTCCTTGTTCCCAGCCTCTCCCAACCACTCAACTTTGCTGATTGCCTCAGTAATCTGGATGAGGCAAGAAAGAATTGGATCTCCTGGGAAGAAACCCAAAAGGTGGGGGGAGCAGGATGGTCAATCACTGTGCTCTCACTTTCCCCCATGGGATAAATTACAGACTGAAGTAGTCTCTCTTGGGACTGTGCCATGCAGCCTTGGGAAGGGGTGTCATGAATAAAATGAAACAATTCTTCTTACATTCTTCAGTCTATCCCCAGATTTCTTTTGCTGCAACAGTATGCTATAACATCTCCACTGGACTCCCAGACTCCCACAAAGGTACTCTTGTTCATAGATAGTTGTCAAAATCTATACTTTTGAGGGGATGAAGGTAGAAAGCTCTTATTCTACCATCTTGCTAATGTTATACCCTTATTTTGGCATTTTGAAGTCAGTAATCCTGTATTAGGATTCAAGCACCTGTGTAAGTTTCCAAGTACTTTTGATTCTCAATAGATACAGAATATTTATTTTGTTAGAATGTTAATTAATATTTAGTGGTTTAAAATAATACATTAGACTTGTAATATAACTTTATTCACTAATCATCAGAAAAGGGTCCAGTTTAATAAACAATTGTGTTCTTATTAAAAAAATAGATCATTGAAGGTTATACCTTAGAGCTATTATATACTTCTACTTTTAATTAAAGCACTGAGAACTAAAGGTGTGATGTTCTTCATGGAGCTGGGATGCAATCTTTTAAAAGCTCAAACAAAACAAAAATTGTTTGATGCACAAAGATGCCATCACAGTTTTATATATTTATTTATTTATTTTACATTTTTAAATGTTAGGATTAAGTTTCAGATACACCGAACAACTTGTTCAAGATTACACATAAGCAAGTAAGAGACCTAGGATTCCAAATGAAGAACTCCTGAGTCTCAGATGCCCAGAATGTTTCCTTATCCTACCTTATCTCTCAGCTGTTTGGTTGGGAGTTTGCAGAGTATGTGTGACAAACACTTCTCTCTTTTGCAAAACACAGCACAAATCCAAATGGTGTGTTATATCACTCATTCATGCAGCCAATATCCACATCATTGATTCTTTGACTCAGAAAACATGAAACTAGTAAATTTCATCTACCAATTATAATCAAAGAAAGAAATGCCAGGAAGGATAGAGAAGACATCCCTTGGTACCAATGCAAAATGAATTCTAGGGAACAACATGTTGTTCTTCACAAAGAGCTATTATTAGAAACAATATTACATGATTGTTGTGATAAAGCTGCAACCTTAACTCAACTATCATATGGGGAATAGTTACAATAACATGATCTGATTGACACATCCAGAGTCCTCATCATTATTGGAGAGCAAGGAGACTTCCTGGAACTCATCAGCACATCAATAATTCTGGTGGATGTGTGCAGAGACTACTAAAAAGACTTCCTGTACCTTAGCTAGCCTTTGAACAATTGCTGGCATTCTGACATTGGGAATAATAAACCTGTTGAAATTGGCTCCTGATCTTTCTGGCAGCCCTAATCAGTGTAATACAGTTAGATTTAAAAAAAAATGATAATTTGATTCATAGTGTGAAAATAAACTTTGGCCTAGTATTTTCTAAAATTTTATATTTGATATCATTTCTGATGATGTTAAAATGAAAGCATCACATTGACTCAAATCCTATGACCAGAAATAGCTACCAATATCATAAGGGCAGTATTATTTGACACATATCACTATGCAGATTAATAGATAGGAAGAAAGATAAAGATAAGATTGAAAAAGTGTACTAAATTTAGCTTTACTCCAATTAAGAACAAATATTGTTGCTAATATAAAAGTAAAGTGATTACTAAACTTGAGATATATGTCACCTAAAAGAAAGGTGTTTTTACATGATGTTCTACAGCTAATGGGAAAAAAATAATTTTGTAGAACATCATTGTTTTAATCACATGATTTATTTTAAGGAATATCTATTAACTGTCTTCTATTAAGTATCAAAAAATTAGCATTCTTATCCTAACTCCAACCTTCTCTATGCTATCATTCAAAACATTTAGTAAATCATTATTCTTTCATTTTCAAGATTTATAACCAAACATTCTGTTTTGTAAACACAATTTCTTGGTTGTCAGCCTTAGTTCCATATTGACATAACTAAATGTTGATCTCCTGTTGATTTACCACAACTTCTTCGATTTTAATTTTTAAAAATTCCTCGTAAAGTTCTTTTCCTTCATGAAACAGTCATATATGGGGTTATCTGTAATTTATTTGAACGTTTGAGAACATGGCTGAACTGCCAATGTGTATGCAAAAGAAAACTTTGCTGGAAATTTTTATCTTGGATCATACTTCTTTGCCTCCAAATTTTGTGGACATTGTCTTTTGGGACTGAATGTTTGAGTAGAAAACTCAAATGGCAGCTTGCCGTATTCTCCCAGCAAATAACTGTTTTTTCCCCATTATTTGCACATTATTTTAATCCTTGCAACACTATAACCTAAGTTGAATATATTTTCTTCTCCACAACTCTTAATCATATGTTCTTTTCTGGAAAAATAATATTCTTGAATTACAGAATCAACTTTTTTCTTTTTAAGAGTATTCTATTCTGTTCTATCTTCCCTTTTATATTTCTTTTACATTTTCTGAATTTTTTTTAATTTTAGGGTTATTTACCTTAAAATATGATAGTCTTGCTCTCCACATCACTTATGTTGTCTCTTTACTGATTTCAAATTATTTTCCTCTGCCTTCAGTATAAGTATCTCAGTCATTTGTTGTTGTAATTCAATTTTCAATGGGATCCCTTCTGAATTGTTTACTTTTTCCAGTCAAGTTTTTCTTCTTTGTGTCTTTTAGAGTAATGATTCTCTTTTTGGCAGATTATCTTTTTGCTTTGGCTGCTGTTGCCGAGTTTTTTCATGCTGTTTCTCTTTTAGACCCTTGGTGAAAGCTGAACCTCACTGAGGGAGGCCTTCACTACTCTAGTTAGAGCCAGTTCCACCACAGGCACTCTCCGTAGAGTACCCATTTATTTTTGCAATACTTCTCAGTACCTTTCAGTACATGAGCTATCATTAAAAAACAAATTAATTAATATACTTTTTATCTTTGTCCTCCTTCCCACCCCTGGCACCTTTAATATTTAAGCTTAAATCCCTTAATGGAGTAACTTGCTTTATCAATAGCTTATACAAAATAGGTACTTAATAATTTTGGTGATGTTGAATTATTGACTGAAATCCTATAGAAGTAAAAGGGAATATGGCATTTGGTGTCTTCTAGGAATTGAACATTATATTCAAAATTTTATTTTTTCATCCAATTCTCCAATCATTACACTCACCTTATGTGTCAAATATCCGTCTAAACCTATTACATAGAGGCTGAAATATTTGTCCAAATTCATGAAATTATTAAGTATTATATTGGTGATTCAAAATTAGACCTATATAATTCAAAAGTCTTTTTGGTCATCATATACCACTAAGCAATAAATATTTATAGATAGGAAGAAAATAATAAAATAAAATTTTCAGATGACCTTTTGATTTTATATAAGCCAATATTTGTCCTTTGAAAAAATGCTGTTTCAGAGCCTCTGTCAAATTGGTAAAAAAATAATATATTATCCTGTCTATTTTTTATAATGGATATTGTAATAAATAAAGCAAAAAAAAGCTGGCTTTTATAAATAACTAATTATTATTATAATAAGAAAGAGGCAAATCCACAGTAGAATAACATAGATGCATATATACCTAAACAATATTTAAAAAATACTGCAAAATATATTTTTAGACTTAAAAACCTACTGAGAAATAACATATTCCTGAGTGTGAATAATCAACATTGTTGAAATATTATATCTCCACCAAATTTTATAACTTTAGTATATTTTCAATCAAAGTACTAAATGACTATGGGAACTCATAAATAACTATAAATTTTGTCAATGTTAATGAAAATGAATTCTAAAACCTGTAAAAATTCCTTCACAACATTCTCAAAGGTAATAGACAAAAAAATGTTTTTAATATAAAACATGACATCCAAAGAGTTAGAGGAAAAATTACTGGATATTTCTTTCCTTTTTCTTTCTAGACAGCCTTTTAAGTATAACTCTTAAGGCGAAACACAAAAAAGTAAAAATATTTTTGCTATAGGAAAATTAATTTTTATGCTTGAAATAACTATAAGTAACATGACAAACTAGGGAAATATTTACAAATACATGTACTAATATATGGGAAACATTCAGAAATTAATTTACAATGTGAACATCCTAAAAACGTTTCAAAGAAATGGTATTTAAACAAATTTTATAAAGAGAGAAATAAAACTGGCTAATTAACATATGAAAGCCTTTTAAAAATTCAATGATATTGAAAGAAATGAGAACCAAAATAATTTTTCCTAAAGTTAGTAAATAATGACAATACTCACTGACTGGATGTGAATCAACTAGCAAGAATATATGCTGCCAGTTGGAATGCAAACTGGGAAGATTTTCATTAAAGAAATTAAGCACTATGTCTTAAAATTAATTATTAAAATTAGTATTGTCCTTTTATTGATGCTAGGAGTTTTGCCCAACCAATAATTAGACAAATGCCTAAAGATATATGATATGTGTGTGTGTGTGTGTGTATAAAACATGGCCACTGCAATGTTTTACTAATGCCAAAACATTTTAACTAAACTAAAGTATGAACTCTGGGGGCTTATTTAATTAGAATATTTTCTATTATTGGAATTCTGTGTAGCTGTTCAAAATATTGTTTTATATTTTGATTTAGGGAAATATTAAGGACTCCATGCTATGATGTTATTTAAAAAGCATGTGACAAAACTCCTAAATTCTTAATATCTCTGTCTGAATTGTAATGTTAGCCTTTTGCTTATATCCAGTTTTAAATTTGTCAAAAAAGACTATTTTCTTTGAAATAAAAAAAAGGAAAAAGAAAGGATGTGTACCTGTTTGAATTTTCTCTCCCCCAGTCTAAACCTCAGGCTTTTAAATAGTTCTCAGAAATATCTGGATTGGATTTATCTTTGCCTGTCATGACATACTTTTACTTATGTGTTTGGGTTTTTTTTTTTTTTAACCTTTTTAAGACATCTATTTCCACATCTGACATTAGAATAAATGACTCAGTTTCTATGTTTTCTCACCCTTCATTAAAGTGTAAATTGAAAATAAATTATAACAACAATAGTAATAATTGGGGCAATGGGGCTCCTTATATAAATTCATAAGTTTATTTATATATGATAAATTTTGCTTATCTTTATTTCCTTTTATAGGTTACATTTTCAATATATTTATTGGGGCATTTGGATGTAGCAAACTGCATTTTTACTGGAGTATTCGTGTTGAAGGATGCAGATAAAATTAGTTTGAAGCATTTTGCAGTGCTTTCCCTTAAGCAGCTGTTTTCTGTATTCTTCAGTCTCCATTAATAACCCTCTCTGTTCCATCAGATGCAAGCCATTTTCCTTTTGTGGCTTTTTAAAAACAATTTCCAAATACACACTAACATTATGCCACAAAAGCATTTTATAACGAATAGCCCATGTTTTACAAGGTTTAGCATTTTCTTCTGTTGTGTGTTTACAATGGCTACAGTAATTTACAAAGATTCCTCAAACACATCTGTGAAAAACTGCTTTGTTAATGTATACCCACATTGAAAGCAATTTCCTCCCTATCATGTCAGCATTGTTGGAAACGTGTTGGAGGTTGGCTCGCAGGTCAACACACATTCAGCTGGACTGTGGAAGGGACAAAGAAAGGCCAGACTGTAAGGTCCATGATATAAGAGGGGCTGTAGTTGGCCTCAATATAAAGTTAGCTTAAAGTAGTTTTGAAAAGTTAAAAAAAGACCTGGTATAAACTGTTTTCCAGAGTGGCTGTTATCATTTTACATTCACATCAGCAATGTGTGAGGAATCAGTGTCTTTACATCCTCTCCAACTTTCAGTGTTTTCACTATTTTTTCATTTTAGCCATTCTATCAGTGTGTGACTTGATAGGTTCTTACAAAACTAAACAAGTGATTACTACATGTCCAGCAATCACATTCTTAGGCATTTATCTCAGACAGTTGGAAATAGATGTACACACAAAAATCTGTACGTGAATGTTCACAGCACCTTTATTTGTAAAAGCCGAAACCCAGAAATAACCCAGATGCTCTTCAACAGGTAAGTGGTTAAACAAATTGTGATACATCCACTCTGTGAAACCATACTCAGCAATAAAAAAGAATGAACTATTCATGCATGCAACCAATTGGATGAATCTAAAGGGAATTAGACTGCGTGGAAAAAAAAAACTACTCCTAAAAGGTTACCTACTATATGATTTCATTTGAATAACATTCTTGAAATGGCAAAATCATAAAAACAGAGGACATATTAGTGGTTGCCAAGAATTAAAGGAGCAGATGGGCAGGGGAGGGAAGGGGGTGAGGTTAAAATAGGGCAACACGAAGAGTCCTTGTGGTGACAGAAATATGCTATATCGTGACTATGTTGTTGGATACATAAATTTACACATGTGATAAAATTTCATAGGACTGAACACCAATGCAGATACACACGAAAAGTAAAACTGGGGAAATCTGAACAAGATCAGAGAATTGTGCCAATATCCAAATCCTGGTTGTAATACTGTACTATAGTTTTGCAAGATGTTATCATTAGGGGAAAGTGGATAAAGTGCACAAAAGATCTTTCTGTATTATGTCTTAAAACTGCATATGAATCTGAAATAATATAAAAATGAAGAGTTTAATTTTACAAAAAAGTCTAAAAGAGAGTGACCACTCAATCATGATAAGTAGCTTGTAAGGAGATAGTACATAAACTGTCAGATGTCCTATACATGGGGGACCCTACATCAGCAGTCCCTAACCTTTTTGGCACCAGGGACCAGTTTCATGGAAGACTATTTTTCCATGGACTGGGTGATGGGGGATGGTTTCAGGATGATTCAAGCACATTACATTTATTGTGCATTTTATTTCTATTATTATTACATTGTAATATATAATGAAATAATTACACAATTCACCATAATGCAGAATCAGTGGGAGCTTGAGCTTGTTTTCCTGCAACTAGAGTCTAGCTTAATTGTCACTTGCCACTCACTGATAGGGTTTTGATATGAGTCTGCAAGCAATTAATTTATTATGGTCTCTGCTAATGATAATCTGTATTTGCAGCCAGCATTAGATTCTCATAAGGAGCACACAACCTAGATCCCTGCATGCACAGTTTATAGTAGGGTTCACACTCCTATCAGAATCTAATGCCACAGCTGATCTGACCGGAGGCAGAGTTCAGGTGGTGATGTGAGTGAGGGGGAGCGGCTGTAAATACAGATGAAGCTTTGCTCATGCCTGCCGCTCACCTTCTGCTGTGCGGCCGGTTCCTAACAGGCCACAGACGTGTACTGGTCCACGGTCCAGGGGTTGGGGACTGCAGCCCTATGCCTTCAAGGGCTCTTTCATGATTTTGTACATCTTTACCAGAATGGTCAATTTTAAACTCTCAGTGAAGCTGAAGACAAACTATGACCCAGAAACTCTGTTCAGCTTATCTCTTTGCTTACTTACCTAGATTTGTGTTTGCTATTCACTTTTATATTAATGACTTTATTAGACAGGTTCTAATTAGAGAAAATAATGAAAATAAAACAAAGTTCCCAGTTTTTAAAAAATTTAATAAAGGGAACTGGTTACCTAGTTATTAAAAGACGTGGGAAGGAAAAAGAACAGGGTGTTAGAGGAGAAAAAGAAACAAAAAAAAGAGCTGACATCCAGCGATTAGTAACTTCAGAAAGCTACTACCATTCCCAGAACTGGGAAAGGCAGGTAGTCTTACTAGGACCCTGGCCATTTGTCTCTGCACTACTGTGCATTCTGCTCAGCCAGTCCTGAGGAGAAGGGCCACCCTGCTAAGATTGGATTACAGTGGAGCTCTTCATATGATCCACCAGAAAGGATGATGTGGTTTAAATGCGGAACACAGAAGGGAGGCAACTACTTTCAAAGGTGCCTCTAGAAGCAAGGGGAAGAAAGAGAAACTGGCTTTTCTTCTCTTCCTGCTTCCTGATCTGCCATGGTTGCTTCCTACTGGTGGGGTGTAACTGGTAACCAGCTGTCCAATGAGCCTGGGCATTGTAGTTTGCAGAGTATTAGGCCCAGCATTATAGACAAAACTTGGTAGAGACTGGTGCATGTTGGGTTGAGAAAAAACAGGAGAAAAATAGACCAGATCACCTTTTAAATATATTTACATAAAAATAAATATTGATAAAATAAAGAAATATTTAACTAATTACTCATAAAAAGAAGAAATGAGACAAACCAGCAGACAATATGTCATTTTTTAGGTTCTATGAATTTGCACACTGTTAATGCCACCATGGGGCTAACATCAGTACATATGTTTTTTCATGCTGTGGAATATAACTTACATATACCTCTTCTGAAAAAGGCATATCTTCGGCAGTTGTCTTCAAACATTGGGATATAAGCCCTTAGGGGAACACAAAGATGTTGTAAGAGTGCTATAAGCATGGGTTGTTTCATTATTATCAATTTGCAGCTCTTCAACTTCAATATGTATCTTTTCTTAAAAGTGAGGTGTTCCAGAAGGCTCCTTCTGGAAATATCTCAAGCTGGTTTTCCCTTCTCAGCTTCCTTTTCACCATTGTGCTTTTACCAGTGTACAAAACAAAGTCAAACCTTACCTAATTTTTATTGTGGTGCGTTGCCCATATTACAGGATTAGGATTTTGGTTGTGGACAGGCTCTCTAATTTTGTCAAATATACAACTTTTAATTCTTTTCTTTTCTTTTTTTGAATCAGAGTCTCATTCTGTCACTCAAGGTAGAGTGCCACGGCATCAGCCTAGCTCACTGCAACCTCAAACTCCTGGGTTCAGACAGATCCACCTGCCTCAGCCTCCCAAGTAGCTGGGATTACAGGCACATACCAGCATGCCCAGCTAATTTTTTCTATTTTTAGTAGAGATGGGGTCTTGCTCTTGCTCAGGCTGGTCTCAAAGTCCTGACCTCAAGCGATCCTCCCGCCTCAGCCTCCCAGAGTGCTAGGATTTCAGGCGTGAGCCACCGTGCCCAACCAATTATTTTCAACCGTGGATTAAAGTTATCTATGTGTGTAATTATTAACAGGTGCCACATTCATTATTTCTTGTTACATCTATTTAAAAGACTTCTAGTTTACTTACAGAATTGAAATTGGGCAGAAACTACAATATCTCCAATTTCATATGGTCATTTTGGCCGCAACTTCACCTAATTTCAATTCCATTTATAAGGTTTCTCTAAGTGAAAAATTATGCTCCTTTGATAAGTTTTGCTTAAGCCATATTGTATTAATTTCTAGAAACTAAGAAAAAAATGACTTATGACTATCACAAGCATTTCTGCAAGACAAGAAATTTGTAATACTTTGCTTTCAATTCATTGACTAGCTGGAGAGTATCTAAGTGAGTTTTTAATGACATATCATTATGTAATATGTGGTTTATAATTCAGAAGGACTTTAGAGAATTGAGTGACATTGCTTTTTCAAATGCCATCCAAATCCAACCATGTGTACACATTTTCTTACTTTTAAAATCTGTAAAAAAAGGAAAATGGGAATAACAGTTACTGAACTCTGTACCTTTCTACAAGTACTTTTTAATTGTTTTAATCATACACTAATACAGAAAAAAATACTTACTGTCTGCAGTTACAGAAAATTATAAATTTTTTTTAATTTAATAAGATTTTTTTGGAGAGATCTGTGATAGGAGATCAATACAATGAAAAAGCTTTAATAATAAAAATATTTTATTTTAGGGTACAATTCCAATAACCTCATCCTCCACTGACCCTTCTGGCTTATGGGTGGCGACAGCTCCGAGTTCCTTGAGGTCCTTCTATCCCCACCCATAATTCTATAATTAATATTTGGTAAATATACTATCCTTAAATTCTAGTGATTGTGCCTTAGGTTTTATATCTGGGATTCTGATTTAGATTATATAAAACTTAAAATATGTGAGAGACTAAAAATTTTTCAATATTCTTTGATGGGACATGGTAATAAAATACACCAAGAAACAAAAAATTACTGAAATAAATGCTTTTAGAATAAATATGTAGTAAAATGATAGATATGGAAAGCACTTTAGGGATTACCTACTCTACCAACTATAATACTACTCCCTCTATAATCCTGAATGAAATGTTCTCTCCTCTTCACTTAAAATTTATGTTCAACACAAACAAACTGAATTAGGAAGCATTGTCTAATTGCCATCAGTTGGAATTGTGCTTTTTGCATTATCTCAAGAAAAATCCTATGTTTTTTTATACCGATTAAACCTAAGTGGTCAAAAATATAAAACAGAATAAAATTAAACTGTGCAAAATGACTATATTTTAAACTTATAAGAAATTATATGTATGTATTAAATTGGAGTGAGGAAAGATCAGATTTCTGCTGAGACTGAACAATGCCGTACCCTCCGATCCATTGAATTCTCTTCAAAGCACCCCCTGAACCTCTAGCCTTATTTTATGTGAGGAGATGGAAAACAGGATGAAATTTTTAAAACTGTTTTTTTTTTAAATTTTACATATTGGTAACTCCTTTAGAAACCTAGTGATCTCCTTAGATTGTACAAGCCCTGGCCACCCATTTATTTCAACTATGAGACTTTAGCTGCATAAAACTATAATATAGGAGGAAACATCATTTTTTGGCACCCCTTACATGTATGAATTGTACACTGTTCTTTTTTACTTAGAGAAAGATTTATACACAGGAGCATATAAAAATCCTACTTTAATTGTGAAATATAAAATCTCCAATTTATGTGACTTAACTTCCTGAAAGGCTTCCCTAACACGGAGGAGAGAAAAAGACCAAGAAACAAAATGGTCAGATAAACTGTATGAATGTTCCGTTTTGTATTTAAAACAAACAAAGATGTGGAATTTTTGTTGTTACACCTTTATTGAGGTTCAATTTATACACAGGTGACCCTTTAAGAACACGGGTTTGAACTGCGTAGGCCGACTATAAGCGGATTTTTTTCACCAAAAGTGGATCAAAATGACAGTATTCGTGGGATGTGAAACCTGTGTATACTGCAGGCCGAATTTTGTATAGACGGGTTGAGTACGCACAGATTTAGGTATACGCGGTGGTGGTGGGGGGAGGGTTCTAGAATCAATACTCTGTGTATACCAAGGAAGGACTGTACTTTACTTAAACTGTATACTTTATTTAAAGTATACAATTCAATGGTTTTTGAAGTTCACAGAATTATGCAACCATCGCCCTAATAATTTTGAAGTATTTCAGTCACACCCAAAAGGTGTTTTTAAGGATCGTCTATATTGTGGTATGTATCAGTACTTTATTCTTTTGTTACCTAATTATATTCTGTCTTATAGATATACCATATTTTATTTAACCCTTCAAAGTTGATGGGCATTTGAGTTATTCCAGTTTGGGCTATGAATGATGATGCAGTGAACATTATGCACAAGTTTTTGTGTGGCCCTATGTTTTCACTTCCCTTGGGTATATATCTATGAACGGAAATAATGGGCAACTCTTAAATTTGACATTTTGAGGTTAATGTTGAAATAATGTTTTCCAAACCAGCTGCACCACTTGACGTTTCTAACAGATGATAATGTCTTTTATTTTATTAATATGGTTTATTTTATTGTTTGATTTTAAATGCTGAATTAACTTTGTGTTCCTGGGATAAATCCCATTTTTCCATGGTACATAATCCTTTTTACAATTTGCTAGATTTGGCATACTGATATTCTGTAATTTGAGAATTTTTGCACTGGTACTTATAAGCGAGAAAAGTCTGTAGACATTTTTTTGTGATGTCCTTATGTGATTTTGATATAACGTAATAGTGGTCTCATAGAATGAGTTGATTGATTGCTTCTCTTCTATATTTTTAGAAGAGTTTGTGAACAATTGCTATTAATTTATCTTTAAATGATTGTAAGAATTCACCAGTGGAGCTGTCTGGACCTTGGCTTTTCTGTATGGGAACTTTTAAATTACTAATATAAAAATTTTACTACTTGTGCATCTATTCATATTCTCTGTTTCTCTTTAAGTAAGTTTCAGCAGTTTGTGTCTGTCTATGAATTTCTCCATTTTATCTAAATTATCTAATTTGTTGACATACATTTGTTGATAGTATGTATTACTTTATAATCCTTTTCATTTCTCTAAATTCAGTAGTGATGGCCTCTTCTTTGCTTCTTAAGTTTAGTAATTTAATTTTTTTTCTTTTTTCTTAGTCTAGCTAAATATTTGCCCTTTTTTTGGTCTTTACATAGAAATTTTTGGTTTTGTTAATTTTTTCTGTTGGTTTCCTTTTTTCTATAACATTAATTTTCAACTCTAAACTTTACTATTTCCTTCTTTCTCCTTGTTTTAGTTTCTGTTTGTTCTTTTTCCGGTGTGTTAACATGGAAGAGAACATTATTGATTTTAAATCTCTCTTCTTTTTTAATATAAGCTTATAGCTATAAATTCTGCTATAGTAACTTCTCTGACTGTACCCCATATGTTTTGGTGTGATGTGTTTTATTTTCATGCATCTTCAAGCAATTTGATTTGATTTGCCTTGAAATTTTTTCCTTGACCCATTGTTTACTTAGAATTGTATTTTTAAATTTCCATATATTTTTTAATTTCTCAAAATGAATTTTGATACTGAGTTGCAATTACAATCTGTTTTGGAGAACATACTTCATATTAATTCAATCCCTATAAATTTATTGAGGCTTGTTTTATAGCCTAGGGGAGAATGTTCCATGTGCACTTGAGAAGAATGTGTATTCTTCTGTTTTTTTGGTTGAGTGCTCAATTAATGCCTGTTTAGTCTAGTTGGTATATAGTGTTGCTCAGGCCTTCTATTTCCTTGTTCATCTTTTGCCTACTTGTCTTATCTACTACTAAAAGTGGAGTATGAAGTCATTAACCATTACTGTTGAATTGTCTATTTCTTCCTTTAGTTTTATTTCATAGTTTGGGAGTCTGTTGTCAGGTGCATATTTTTATAATTGTTATATATTCTTGATGGATTGAACCTTTTATCAATATAGAATATGCTTCTTTTACCTAGTAATTTTTTTTATTTAAAGGTCTCTTTTAGCTAATGCTAATTTAGATGCATTATCCCTTTTATGATTGCAGTTTACATGGTGTATGTTTTCCATCCTTTTATCTTCAACCTATTTATTTCTTTGAACCTAAAATGTGTCTCCTGTATTATCAAATAATTGGATGGTTTTTTTTTAATGCAGTCTGATAATCTGGACATTTAGATTGGATTGATTAATCTGTTACCATTTAATGTTATTGCTGATATAGTTGGACTTACCTCTGCCTTTTATTTTTGCTGTATATTTCATATCTTTCTTGTTCCCTTGTGCCATCCTGATTTCTTTTTAAATCATTAGTTGAATATTTTCTACTGTGACATTTTAATTTTAATTAATGATTTTTCCACTGTATTTTTGTTATTTTATTAGTAATTATGCTAGGGCTTACCATATATACCTTAATTTATTAGAACCTACTTCAAATTTATACTAACTTAATTCCAATGAAACAGAACTCCTATATACTATTAATATACAATCTCCTCCCCTTTTTTGTTCTATTATATTTATATATATTATTTCTATATACTTATATATAATACAAACTCATTAACACACGATATAATTATTATTTCATAAAATTTTATGCCTTAAAGGAAACTGAGGGAAAAAAGAACACATATATATTTGCAGTGTATGTTTATTATAGAGTTGTATTAGCTATATTAGTCTTTCTGGTTCTCTTCATTTGTTCCTTTGGATTCAAGTTACCATCTGGTGCTATTTCTGTTCCTCCACAGAACTTTCCTCCCAACTGACCCTTTCTGATGTTATTGTCAAATATATTACATTTCCATATGCAAAAGTGCCAACAATGCAATTATATATATATATATATATGATTTTGTACACTTGCTTTCTTAACCAAGTAAAGGAAGAAAGAAGTAGATACATGTAATTATACTATATTTTATAATTACATATGTAAGTACCTTTACTGGCTCTTTTTTTCATGCAAATTAAAATTACTCTCCGGGGTAACCTACTTTCAGCCTGAAGAACTTTGGTTAGTGGTATCTTATAACGTGGCTCTGATACAAAAAAGAATTTCTCAGGTTTTTTTTTGTGTTTTTTTTTTTTTGTTTTTCGGGAATGTATGTCCCTATTTCACATACGTTTTGGCTGGATATAATTCTTGGTTGGCTGTCTTTTTCTTTCAGCCCTTTGAATATATTAAATATTATCTCCCATCTTTTGGCTTCCAGTGTTTCGGATGAGAAGTCAGCTTTCATTACATCAGGGACCCCTATTATGTGATGAGTCATTTTTTCTCTTGCTGCTTTAAAGATCTTCTTGTTGCCTTTCAGAGATTTTATTATAATGTGTCTGGGTATAAATCTCTTTGCATTCATCCTATTTGGAGTTTGTTTGGCTTCTTGAATGTACAGATTAATGTTTTTTATTTTACTGCATTAGGGAAGTTTTCAACCACTGTTTTTTCGAATATTTGTTCTTGTTACTTTCTTTCCTCTGCTGGTATTCCCATTATGCATATATTGGTGTATTTAATGGCATTCCATAGTTCTCTGAGTCTCTGTTCATTTTTCTCCATTTTTTTACTCTGTTCTTCAGAATGAATCGCCTTTATGAAACTATTCTAAAGTTAGCTATTTCTCTCTTTTGCCGGCTTAAATGTACTGTTGAGCTCCTCCAGTGAATAAATGTTTTTATCCTCTGTAAAAATCTCTATGTTTTAATTGGTGTTTTTAGACCATTCATATTTTAAATGTTATTAAAATTTTAAGTGTTTATTGAAATTAATCATTATCTACCATGTTTGTCACTGTTTTGTATTCACTGCATTTGCTGTTGCTTTTCCTACATTTCTATTATCTTCTTGGATCTTAATTGAGCATTTTGTATGATTCCAGTGTATCTCCTCTCTTAATTTATCAATAAACAATTTTTTTAAAAAAATATCTAGTGCTTGCCTTAGAGTTTGCAATATACATTTTTTTAAAAAATCTTACCTTTTTTTTTAGAGCAGTTTAGGTTCACAGCAAAATTGAGAGGAAGGTAGACATTTTCTCATATAATCCCAGACCCCACACATGTATAGCCTCTCGATAACCAACATTCCCCATTAGAGTGGTACATTTTTCCACAACTGATGAACCTATACTGACATGTTATTATCACCTGAAGTCCATAGTTTACATTAGGGCTGACTTTTGGTGCTGTATATTCTATGAGTTTGAACAAATGTGTAATGACATGTGTCCACCATGATAGTATCATACAGAGTATTGCCACTGCCCTAAAAGTCATCTGTCTTCTGCCTGCTCATCCCTTCCTTCCTTTAATATTTAGCCTATTTTCGATTGGCTTATTTCTGAGATCTCTATTATGTTCCATTGATCTATTTATCATGTAAGTACCATACTGTTTTAATTACTATACTTTCTTCAAAAGTCATGAAATCAGGTAGTCAGTCTTCAGTCCTCCAATTTGGTTCTTCTTATTTAATATTGTCTTGGCTATTCTGGATCTTTTACCTCTCCGTATAAACTTTAGAATCAGTTTGTTGATGTTGAAAAAAATAACTTGCTGGGATTTTAATTGGGATTGCATTGAATCTATGGATCAGGTTGGGAAGAACTGTTATCTTGACAATATTGAGTCTTCTTGTCCATGAACATGGAACATCTCTCCATTTATGTAATTCTTTTTTTACTTCATTTGTTAGAATTTTATAGTTTTCTGCATATAGATCTTATTCATATTTTGATAGAGTTATGCCTAAGTATTTCATTTTGGGGGTGCTAATGTAAATGATATTGTGTTTTTAATTTCAAATTGTGTGTGTTCATTGCTGCTATATAGGAAAGCAATTGACTTTTGTATATTAACCTTGTATCCTGCAACCTTTCTATAATGCCTTATTAGTTCCAGAAGGTTTTTTTTTTGGTCAATTCTTTCAGATTTTCTACATTGATGATCATGTCATCTGTAAACAGTGAAAGTTTACTTCTTCCTTCCTAATCTAAATACCTTTTATTTCCTTTTCTTTTCTTATTACATTAGCTAGGGCTTCAGTATGATGTTGCAAAGCAGTGGTGAAAGTAGACCATATTGCTTTATTCCTAAATTTAGCAGGAAAGCTTCTATTTTTTTTCACCATTAAGGATGATGGTAGCTGTAGGTTATTTGGAGGTATTCTTTGTGAAGTTGTGGAAGTCGCTTTCTCTTACTAGTTTACTGAGAGTTTTTATCACAAATGGATATTGGATTTTGTCAAATTCTTTTTCTCCATCTATTGATTGCTATGTGATTTTTCTTCTTTACCCTGTTGATATGATGAAGTACATGAATTGATTTTCAAGTGTTGAACCAGGCTTGCATACCTGAGGTAAATGCCCTTGGTCATAATATATAATTCTTCTTATACACTGCCAGATTTAAGTTGCCATTTTGTTGAGGATTTTTGTATCTATTTTGATGAGTGATATCAGTCTTTCATTTTCTTTTTTATAATGTCTTTGTCTGTTTTTTTGTATTAGGGTAATGCTGGCTTCCTAGAATGAATTAGGAAGTATTTCCTCTGCTTCTATCTTCTGGAAGAGATTGTAGATAATTTCTTCCTTAAAGGTTTGGTAGAATTCACAGTGAACCCATTGAGGCCTGATGCTTTCTGTTTTGGAATGTTATTAATTATTGATTCAATTAATTTAATAGATGTAGGCCTATTTGGATTATCTATTCATTCTAGTGTGAATTTTGTTAGGAATCTTTCAAGGAATCAGTCCATTTCACATAGGTTATCAAATATATGGGCATAGAGGTGTTCACAATAGTCTTTTAATGTCCTTGCAGTCTTTTCTTTATTTTTATTTTTTAAATTCATTTTTTAAATTTATTTTTAAATTTCAGAATATTATGGGGGTACACTTTGGTTACATATACTGCCTATGCACTGCCCAAGTCAGAGCTACAATCATGCCCATCCCTCAGAGAGTTAGCCCTACAAATTAGGTGTGAATTTACCTCACCCCTTCCCACTTGCCTGAACCCTGATGCATATTATTTCCGTGTGTGCACATAAGTGTTGATCAGTTAGCACCAATTTGATGTGAGTACCAGTGGGGCTTGTTTTTCCACTCTTGTTTTGAAGAATGGGCTCTAGCTCCATCCAGGATAATACCAGAGGAATTAATTCACCATTGTTTTTCATGGCTGAGTAGTACTCTAATTGTATACATATACCACATTTTATTAATCCACTCATGTACCAATGGGTCCAGAACCCTGATTCCTTTCAGTCTTTATTAATGTCCCCACTTTCATTTCTGATATTAGTAATTGTGTCTTTTATCTTTTTTTTTTCTTACTTAATCTGGCTTGAGTCTTTTTGATTTTATTGCTCTTTTCAGAGAACTAGTTTCTTGTTTTGCTGGTTTTCTTTATTGACTTCCTGTTTTCAATTTCATTGATGTCTACTCTAACTTCTATTATTTGTTTTCTACTATTTACATTGGGTTTCTTTTGTTCTTCTTTTTCTAAAAGCTTAGGTGATTTATTTTAGATCTTTCTTCTTTTCTAATATATGCATTCAATGTTACAAATTTCCCATTAAGCATTGCTTTCTGTGCATCCTCCAAATTTTCATAAGTTGTATTTTCATTTTTGTTTAGATCAAAGTTTTTTTTTAATTTCTATTGAGATTTCTTCTTTGACCCATGTGTTATTTAGAATTGCATTGTTTAATCTTTAGCATTTTAGGATTTGCTGGTTATTTTTCTGTTATTACTTTTTAGTTTAATTCCATTGTGGTCTAAGAGCAGACATTGTATGATTTCTACTCTTCTTAACATGTTAAGATATGTTTTATGCCTAAAATGAGGTCTATCTTGTTAAATGTTTCATGTGAGTTTGAGAAGAAGTTGTATTCTTCTGTTGTTAGATGTAGTCCATATCCAGTTGAACAATGATGCTGTTGGGTACAACCATGTTCTTGATAGATTTTCTGTCTGTTGGATCTGTCTACATATGGTAGATGAGTGTTAAAGTCTCTACCTATCATAGTGGATTTATTTAATTCTCCTTGCAATTCTATCAGTTTTTACCTCATATATCTTGATGCTCTGTTGTTAGGTGCGTGTATATTAAGGATTGTTAAGTTTCTTGGAGAACTGACCCCTTTTTATTACTATGCCCTCTTAATCTGATAAATTTACTTTGAAATCTTCTCTGTCTGAAATGAATATAAATATTTCCACCTTCTTTTGATTAGTATTAGCATGGTATGTCTTTTTCTATCCATTTACCTTTAATCTACATGTGCCTTCATATTTAAAATGGGCTTCTTGTAGACAACACATAGTTGGATCTTATTCTTTAATCTACTCTGATAATCTCTGTTTTTCACTGGTGCCTTTAGACCATTGATAGTCAAAATAATTGTTGACTTTATAGTTGCTGTAGTTGACAATGTAGTTGGATTAATATCTACCATATTTGTAACTGTTTTCTATATATTCTTTGTTCTTTGTTCCTATTTTTGTATTCCACTCTTTTTCTGCCCTTTGTAGTTTTATTTGAGCATTTTATATGATTCCCTTTTCTCTCTTCTCTTACAATATCAATTATACTTCTTTATTTTTTTTTAGTGGCTGCCCTAGAGTTTGCAATATACATTTAAAAGTAATCCAAGTTCACTTTCAAGTTAAACTACACTTCTTCCTACAGTGAAGAATAAGTATGACATCCACTGTGATTCTTATCCTTGTTTCTCTACCAGTAATATAATTTCTTTTTCTGGTTTCTTTCAAGATTCCCTCTTTGTCTTTTGTTTCATTTTCTTTAAGTTTTTTTCAGTATGATGTGCCTAGGCATAGGTGTGCTGGCATTTACAGCTATAAATTTCCTTCTTAGCACTGCTCTTACTGCATTGCAAAAATTTTGGTATATTGTATTTTCATTTTCATTTGTCTCAAGATACCTTGACATTTTCCTCATGGTTTCTTCTCTGAACTGTTGGTATTTTAGAGTGTGTGGTTTAATTTCTAGATTTTCCAGTTTCTCTTCTGCTATTGATTCCTAGTTTCACACAATTGTGATCAGAAAAGATATTTATGTGATTTCAAGCTTTTTAAACTTAAGACTTGATTTGTGATTAACATATAGTCTATCTTGGAGAATGTATGTGCTCTTGAGAAAAATACATAATCTCCTGTTGTTTGTTGGAGTGCTCTGTATACATCTATTAGGTCCAATTAGTGGGTAGCTTTGTTAAAATCTGCTATTTATTTATTGCTCTTTGTCTGATTGTTCTATCCATTATTTAAAGTGGGGTATTGAAGTCTCCTACTATTATTTTCAAGCTGCCTGTTTCTTCTCCCTTTAATGTTGTCAATGTTTGTTTCATATATTTAAAAGCTCAGTGTTTGGTGCATATATCTTATAATTGTTATATCTTCCTGGTGACTTGACCATTTTACCTTATATAACATCCTTCTTTGTCTCTTTAAGTTTTTGACTGCAAGTCTATTTTATGTGATATTTATGCTGCCACCCTGCTCTTGTGTGGTAAGTGTTTGCAAGGAATATTTTTTTCTAACCTTTCACTTTCAGCCTATGTGAGTCCCTATATCTAAGGTGAGTCTTTTGTAGAAAGCGTATGGTTGTGTCCTTTTAAAAAAAGTCTCTTCTTGCAATCCATTTCTTTTGATTGGGGAGTCTGTGCCATTTGACTTTAAAGTAATTACAGATATAGAAAGACTTACTCTTGCCATTTTGTTATTTCTTTTCTTTATGTCTTATAGCTTTTCCCGCCCCCCTTCATTTTCTCCCTTGTTGCCTTCCTTTGAGTTTAGTTAATTTTTGGTAGTGACATTTTTTGATTCCTTTCTCAATTATTTTTGTTATTCTATAGATATTTTCTATGTGGTTTCCAGGGGGAATACATAAAATACAATATCCTGAAAGTACAATTTATTATAAATTGATACCGACTTCAATTACATACAAAAACTCTACTCTTTTACAAGTCAGCACCCTCACTTTATTTTATTGATGTCACAAATTACATCTTTACATTTTGTGTACCCATTAACATAGATTTATAATATTTTATGCATTAGTTTTTTAATTCCTATAGAAAGTAAAAAATGGAATTGCAAACTAAATTACACTGACTGCTCTTGCCTAAATATGTGGATAGCAGCCACATTTGTTCAAGAGAGGCAGTTGTCCCTGTACTTTAGAAAATGGTCAAAAGAAAAATAAATTGTGATTTCACAGAAAAGTAGAAATTAAGGGTTTTAAAATAAGACAAAGCAGAAGTTGTGGAGAGTTGCAGAGATTAATATAACATGGGTCCTTTAAATATACTTAGGGGAAGAAAATATTTAAGGCAGATTTAAAAAATCTGACCTGATAAAAATAAGGCAATGCTTTGATTTAGAAATATGAAATCATACTTTTTTCTATTTTAACTATACAATATGATAGACATCTTTCTGCTTTATGGTTTAAACATATTTTTCAGATCTTACATGCAATTTTATTATGTGAATAGCCACTATTAATCAGTTAAAATAAAATGTCGGCTAGTTAAATATTTTCCAAACATCTATAATTATTGTTAGTTATTATACAATACAAATGACCCAATGGCATTGAAAGTAAGTGGTTTTAGGGCCACGTAAAATTTATCTATAACTGACTAAATATATAGCAAAAGGAGGATTCATTCAAGCATTTGGCATTCAACAAACTTGAATATAATAATTCCAAGCAAAATAATTTTCAAGTGCATATCAGAAAATTTTTCAAATGTATATCAAAAAAAATTTCTGACTCATAATTTTGTTACACCCTCATAGACTGTTATATGGGAATATATTTTGCTTTCTGCTATGTTGTAAAAACAAACAAATAAATTATTAAAATATTAATTATTAAATATGAAATATGATATAAATATAAAAATGGAAAATATTTTTTCACATTAGCAAATCACATCCAGAAATGTAGTTTTGTGAATTTCTATTTCAACAGATAAAATGAGAAAACATTTAGCTATATGCCTTCCTCAAATCCAATTTAAATTAGATAGAAGAGGTACACACATGTGTACATGAAAACATAACTCTTGAGAAACGTGAGAAGTTTGATTCTTCATCATTAGAGAAGGTATCTTACAGTTATATATAAAACAATAAAAATATAGGATAATACTGAAAAATAAACAAAGATAGAGGAAACCAGATCCCAGAACACACTCCAGAGGAAGGCTGTAGGCTGTAGGTGATGTGCGGGCAGTTCTTCCTAGCACTACAGAAAGGTCCCAAGCTCTGTGCCCACAAGTCCAGAAGGCAGCAAGTGCCATGAGTAAGCAGCTACAGAAATGAGTTAAAGGGCTGTACATGGAACAATTTGGTCAAAGCTCCTTTTCCAAGATCTTCCCCAGTCCTTCTGCCAATTACATAGAGATTAGAACCTGTGGTATTTTCACTTAATCCAAAACAAGAGATTTTAATTTAATAAATAGATGATCTTCCATGGGAGGCTTAGAGCTCCTAAAAGAAGATCTGTTACCCACAGGAAGACACTTCTTATTTCTACATGTGGTAGAGTCCTCTGCTTGTCTACTCCTGACTCTGATATCCTCAAGTAAAGTCTTGAAGACAATAAGCACTCTCAAAGACATTCCACCATAAAATTTTCAATTCTAAAATAAAGAGACAGTGAAGGTATTAACATTTTTTTTTCAGAAAGCAGGAACAGGTTGCCAACAAAGGAAAAGGAGCCAGATTGACAACTGATTATTCTTCAGCAAAAATTGCTACAAGACAGTGGGTCAATGGCATCACATTTCTGAGGGAATGTTATTTAAAACTACATGTTACACTAAATGACAGACTATCATTCAAGTATTTCTAAAAAATAGTGGTTTTAAGTGTTAGGGTGTGAAGTCCATACATGGGTAAGAAAGAATTCTCAGACAGTGATTAGGATACACAGAAGTAAAACTTTATTTAATTTCCCAACAAAGAAAGAAAGAAAAGAGAGAGAGAGAGAGAGAGAGAGAGAGAGAGAGAGAGAGGCCACAACACACAGGGAAGAAAGAAATGTCGGGCAGTGAGGAAAGTTGCTTGGTATTTTTAAAGGGTAAAAATGCCTTTTTTCCCCCCTCTGTTTCAGCAGACTGGTAACAAGAGTGGCTGCGAGATATCAGGGAGTTCTTTATTTCTTTTTGTTTTTCTGTGAGGTTGGGTCTGAGTCCTTGAAATCTTGGCTTTTTTTTTTTAGCAGAAACTGAGGCAGAGAGCTGGAGCAGGGAGTTCATACTCCTACTGTCCACTTAGGGCTCTTTAAGACTGAGAAAGCACTCAGAGATAACAAGTTAGGCCACACATGTTTTAATTAAACAAAGGGTAGTTGTACCATGAGTTTATTTCTCTTACTTTCTGTTTGATAGTTTATTTTCCTCTGTTAGATAGGTTATTAGTAAGACCACCTTTCATTAAATCATGAAGGGAGTTAACTCCTAATAACCTTTCTATAATCTAGCACATCTTACACAGAAATCAAAACAAATCAAAATTAAAATCAAGGGGAAAAAGTTGACTTCTTGTGCTCCAAGAAACAAAAAATTTGAATCTAAGACAGAAGTAGCATGAGACCCAAGAAAAAGTGGGAAGAAAATGGAAAGAAATCTAACAATGGAAGCAGCTGTCCTAGAAGACTATTGAGACATCTATTAATAGAATAAAACATCCAAAGAAGTCAATTCATTTCAAGAAGAAAGAAGATTTACTATAATGAATAGTATCTTTGATTAATTTGGCAAATACTGAGTGCCTATTGTTTGTGGCAAGCACAGTTCTAGGTTTGGGGGACAGAGCAATGAATAGGTAGAAAAGACCCTTGGCCCCGTTGAAAGAATCTTAAATAGGGCATTTTTTTTTTACACCAACCCAATTGCTTTATTGCAATTTAATTCTGGCACTAACCTCCAGGAATTAGTGCAGATTCTACAAATTAAAAGGCACAAACCTCAGCAAGACAGCCCCTACTTTAGATGCCATTCACAAGTGAAGTCCCCAGATCACCCACATATCTAATTGGCTACATATCCGAGGGAGTAACGTGATCCCCCTGAGGTTTGGAAATTTACTAGAATAATTCAAAGAACTCAGAAAAGGCTATACTTATTTTTACAGTTTTATTATAAAGGATACAAGCCAAGGATAGCCAAATGAAGAGACACATAGGGTGAAGTCTGAGAGGGTCCCAAATGCAGAGCATCCATGCCCTCTCCCGGTGGAATCTGGGTTTGTCACCATCCTGGTACATCAGTGTGTTCGCCAACTAAAAACTGCCACCAAGTTTTGGTGCCCAGAATTTTACCGGGATTTCAACTGCCTATTTCTTGACCATATCACAAAGGGAAAGTCTAACTCATGATTCATACCTAAATGCAATGTTACCTTTACTGTGTAAATTTCTACATAAGTATTCATTCATCTAATATTTATTTTCCCTTAATGAATCTATTGTAGTGGATGCTGGGGTGAGCTGTCCAGGTCCCCACTTCAAGGTTGAACTACTCATTTCTGCAGATGGTGGGAGTGTTCACTGCTGATGACAGCAACTACTTCCCTTTCAGAGGACTGTCATCTGCTTAAGGTTGCTGCTTCATTCAAGGTTAGAAAGTTTCTCTGTGGGCAGCCATCGTCCAGGGACTGGTGATGTTTGAATAAATGTCCCGGACTTTTCTTCAATTAGGAACAATTTTTAAAGGACATTCTCGCTTTAGTATTGTCTAAGGGATCAACTGAGGGAATCAGAGATCTGTTGCAACTACAGTCATGTATCACTTAAGGATAGGGATATGTTCTGAGAAATACATTGTTAGGTGATTTTGTCATCACATAAACATCATAGAGTTTACTTACACAAACCTGAATAGTATAGTCTGCTACACACTTAGGCTATATGGTATAGCCTAATGCTCCTAGACTACAAACCTGTATAAAATGTTACTGTACTGAATACCATAGGCAATAACAACACAGTGGTAAGTATTTGTGAATCTAAACATATCTAAACATTAAAAAGGTACAGAAAAAATACAAAATAAAAGATTTAAAAAAAGTTCACCTGGATAGGGCACTTACTATGAGTGAAGCTTGCAGGACTGAAAGTTGCTTTAGGTGAGTCACTGAGAGGGTGGTGAGTGAATGTGGAAGTCTAGGACATTACTGTCCACTACTGAAGACTTTATAAACACTGCATACTTAGGCTACAGTATATTTGTAAAAACAAAAAATTCTTTCTGGAATAATAAATTAAATTTAGCTTACTGTAACTTTTTTACTTCATAAACTTTAAATTTTTTAACTTTTTGACTCTGATAACAGTTTGCTTGAAACACAACCACATTGTACAGCTGTACAAAATATTTTTTTCTTTATGTTCTTATCCTTTAAGCTCTTCCTATTTAAAACATTTTTATTTTATTTACTTTTTAAACGTTTTTGTTAAAAACTAAGATACAAATACCCACATTCACCTAGGCCTACACAGTGTCAGGATCATCAATATCACTGTCTTCCACCTCCACGTCTTGTCCCACTGGAAGGTCTTCTGGGGCAATAACACACATAGAGCTGTCATCTCCTGTGATAACAATACCTTCTTCTGGAATCCCTCCTGAAGGAACTGCCTGAGGCTGCTTCACAGTTAATTTTTTTTTAATAAGTAGAGGGAAGACACTCTAAAATAACAATAAAAAGTAGAACATAGTAAATACACAAACCAGTAACATAGTCATGTATTAATATTATCATTATCAAGTATTATGTACTGTACATAATTGTATGTGCTAGACTTTTATACAACTGGCAACAAAGTAGCTTTGTTTACACCAACATCACCACAAGCAAGTGAATAATGCAGTGTGTTCTGGTATGAGGATGGCTACAACCTCACTAGGTGATAAAAAGTTCTCAGGGCCATTATAATCTTCTAGGACCACATATATAGTCCATCATTGATTAAACATCGTTATGTGACACATGACTATACATTACAGTTCAACTTCTCTCTGTGCTCAATGTTTCTTCCTTACAGGTGTTGTTCTTTAATGCACTCCCCAATAATCCTCCTGCCCCCAAACAATGTTGTCTACAAATAGATCAGCCTAAGATATTTCTTTCCAGCAGACCCCATTACTGTGACAGGTGGAATACTGATAGTCTCTGGCATGGCTGAGGCAGGACAAGTATTAAAATGTTTCTGGTGGTTTGCAAGTGCTGAGGGCACAGAAGTAACAGAAAAAAAAAAAAGTTTCTGGTGGTGAATTAGGTTGGGTTATTCATTGAAGGATTTCCCTGGCTGATTCAATGTGTCAACGATATGAGAACTACAAGACAAGTAGTAAGTATAAATACTATGGAAGGGAATGGATATTGGTAGGTCCTGTGAATGCATTGGAGAAAGACAATGAAGGTTAAGTGTTATTAATAAAAAATGTAAGGCAAAGTGTTAAATTTAGAGGGCCTATTTGGCAGTGTATAAAGAGACTCTTATGTGCAGTCTGAGGGCAAATAAAGCTGAAGATCAGGCGAAAACGTAATTATAAAAGTCATGAAACATCAGAGAAATTTTGAATATTTACTCTGGAAAGTTTCTTACACCAAAGGTCAGAGCCCAAACAGGAAATGAGTGGGATTCCAAGATTTTACTTTGGATCATCTGGACTGATGCATTTGAGAACCTTGAAACTGCAGAACACCCAAGACTCCCCACGTCTTCAGAAGTGTGCAGTGTTCCTGTTTAACAGCTAGTGCTGCCCTCCCATGACTTGAAGGCTCTACAAAGGTTAATGCCTTGAGAACAATGCAAGTGCTTTTCTCAGGATCTACTCACAACTCCCACCTTGGTTACCAGATGCATATTTAGGGTTAAACCTCAGCAAAAATTACTAAAGGAGGTTCTGGATAAGCTAAGGGAGGAAAGGGCCTATGCATCAAGGGAACTGCAGAGCTAGGACAACATGGGCAAAAGTGAGAGTCTCCCTGAATCAAGGAGGAAGGACATAAAGTTGGAGAGTGGTGAATTTATTGTTATGGAAACCCTATCCCAGGTCACAAGAATAAATGACCTGCCAAGGGCCCAGGGAGAACGTGCTAATATGCTGCTGGAATAACCCTTGCATATTTGGAAATGTGGTAAACCATACTAGAACAAATAAGGCAGAAAAGCTAGATCCTCCGTGGCATATGGGAAAGGGGAAAGAAAAGGAAGGTTCATAATTTTGAAAATTAGGAGCAAGTTCAAGGTGGTAGCCAAATAAATTTCACCTATAGAAAGCTATGGGGTTGTTTCCTAGAAGCATGATAAGTGGATGGCCAATGAGGGTATTACTTAATCTAGACAATAAAAAACAAATAATGGATAATCAGTAGAATGAGGGCAAATGCATCAGTAAACATTAGAATCTCTTGCCCAGTTTCCAAACAGACAATTCTCAGACTGAAGGACAGTCCGGGTCACAGTGAGGAAGAATCCTGTAATACCATGGGAAGTGTATTTGATAATAATTTCCTCAGATCTTTTCCAATAGGACCTATGGTGGTTTACTTGGGAAAAGTGGAGAAAGAGACCTATGTAAACATTTTGAGGACAGTTGCACATAAGGTCAAAGTTCACATTGATACCCAGCTGTCCAAATCATCATTAGCATTTGAGGAGCAGGAAGAGGAGGAGGAAGGATGCAGAACATAAATGTTGACAAGAATGTGCAGGAATTGGAATCCTGACATGTTGCTAATGGGAATATAAAATGATTCAGCCCTTGTGGAAAACATTTTAATGATGCCTCAAAAAGTTAAACATAGAATTATCTGATTCTACAATTCCACTTCTAGGTACATACAAAAATTGCAAAGGGCATTCAGACACAAATACATGTACATTCATGGTCATGGCCACACTATTTACAATAGCCAAAAGGTTGAAACAACCCAAACTTCCATCAGAGTTTGAATAGATAAACAAATATACAGACAATAGAATATTAGGCATAAAAAGGAATAGAGTACTGTTACATGTTACAATGTGGATGAATCTCAAAAACATTATGTGAAGTGAAGTAAGCTAGACAAAAATGGTTGTATATTGTATGATTCTGTTTTTATACAATATCTGGTAAAGGAAAATACATAGAACTAGAAAACAGATTGGTGTTTTCTGGGGGTTAGGGGAGAGGAAGAATGGAGGTAACTGCTTCATGGGTACAGGTTCTTCTTTGGGGATGATGACAATGTTTGGATCTAGCGAGAGGTGGTGGTTGCAAATGTACTAAATGTACTAAATGTTGTGAATGTACTAAATGCCACTGAATTGTTTACTTTTAAATAATTTATTTTATTTTATGTAAATTTTCCTTACCAAAAAAACCCAGTCCCTATATGCACTCTACAGTGAGGGCACTGGTAGGGACAGTGCACCAAGTACCTATGAAGCCAAAATTTCTAGTTATGAGTGGGGACCTTTTTTCACCCATAAGCTCACAATTTCAAGTGGGACCACCAGCAATGTATATATGAGATGGAAGTGGTAGTTTCAAGATTGAACACAAGCAGTTTCAGAGGGCACAAGTAAGCTACATTTGCATGTGTTCTTGTCATGCAACCACCACTATTGTATTTGTGCCTCTCCTTTAGCCATCATAGGCCTCTATAATCAGCTGAAGGGGAAGAGAAAAGAGAAATCTTGTTTATGGGTGGATCAGCTCAATATGTGGGTACAAGCTAAAAATGAGGGACTGCAGCCCTCCTCAAGGGTGGCCCTGAAAAAAAAATGGTGAGGACAAATCCTCCCACTGGGTAGAGCTCTAGATGGTATACGTGGTCATTCACGTTGTGTAAACAGTGAAGTGATATATACTGTACTAACCATGTCTTTTATTTTCTGTACTCTGATGCTTTCACATATTGGGGTTTTGCTGTCTGATGCTTTCACATATTGGGGTTTTGCTGTCTTTGGAGGGACTAGCCAATTCCTGGAGATAGTAAACAACTTGCCCATGAAAAGGTTTTTCAAATGCAAACCAACACCCACACCCTCAACCACCTTCTTTATGGAACTTTCACACTCTGGGCCATGGTCTCCCTGCCCTAGTAACCTCAGAGCCAGGTATAAGACAAGTAAGGTCATAACCTATGCCCCAGAACCACTGAAATTTTTATAACTAGCCAATCCTAAGCCCTTTTACCTTGACTTGTTCCTTCCTGGGGAAACCACAATAAAGGCTCTTGCCCACAGTTCCTTCCACTTCTTCTGCTTCCTAACTGAGCCTGGTGTTTTGCCATGTTGCCCCCCATGAAGAGGCATAGTATGTCTTCCTTTCATAGGAGCTGCAAGTAACAAACTGTCTTTTCAGTGGCAATTGTCTCTTGCTGTTTTGACTTTACTTTGCCTCAAATTTTCTATTAATACACTATATTTTTAAGCATATACAAATTAAGTGTGTACACAAACTCATTGGCAGTGGTAAACAGGTTGGAAGGGAACATCTGGAAGATGGCAGGCACATAAGTATGGGAAGTTATGTGGCGAGACCTATAAGAATGTTCACAACATTTGAAGGTGATTGTACTGCATTTTAATTCCCACCGTCGTTTATGGAAGATGTACTAAACAACAAAGCAAACAGAATGCCTTAACCAGTTGATGCCAGCTTCTATCATTGACTCCTCCAGTGTTGGCACAATATGCTCCTCAATGGAGTAGCAAGGATGGAGGCAAGGCGTGGGTCTAACAGGATTGTCTCCCTTTCTCCAAGATGATATAGCTACTGCCATGGCTGAATGTCCAACCTGCTAGAAACAGGGACCAAAATTTAGCCCCAATATGGCACTGTCCCTTGAGAAGACCAGTCAGATACTTGATGGAAAGTTTACTATGTTGGTCATCTTTCATACTGGGAAGAGCTGCCATTTTTCCTGATTAGGTTCAAAACATTAAAGTTGAGAGTTTGCCTATTTTGCCTAAAGGGCTATAGCCAATTTCACTATTTGAGGACTAATTGGGGATTTTAGCCACCAATATGGAATCCCATATTATATCACCTCAGATCAAGGGACCAACTTAGCATCAAAGGAAGTGTATCACGTGGAGATTTATTAATCTTACTACATACTGCACCATCCTGAAGTTGCTGACTGGCTGGAGCAATGAAATAGCTTCTTGATGATGTAGCTAATGCACTATTCTGGAGATAATACCCTTCAAAAAGGAGGTACCACCCTCCAGGATGGAGCATGTATCCTACATCTGGGATTATAATATATTGCTGCATCTTCATTAAGAGGAAATCATGGGTCTGGGACACATGGGGTGGAAATATAAGAGGCTTTCCTTATCATATTTATAGTCACCCAATTAGGTGATTTTTAAATACATGTTCCTGCACATTTACTCTGTAGGTCTAGAAACTTTAATTGCAAGAGGGAGAATGCTTTCACCAGAAAAGAGAGTAAGAGTCCCCTGCTGCAAGTTGCTTTAGGTTTCTTGTTTCAATAGACAATAAGGCCAAAAATCTCCATTTCAGATTATTTTCATTTTATGCTAATTGTATTGGCAATGATTGAAGTGTTTAAACTAGGTAAATATGTTGCCACATTTGTTTTTTAGAGGAATTTTTTTGCTTCCATGTGAGAATGTAATAGGAAAGAGGCAATAGTACAAGTGGAGACAACCTGTAAGAAGTGGTAGCCTCAACCTGGGAGGAATTATGTTATGGTAGACTAAGGGGTAAACAAAATGACAGAAGTGATGAGTTAAAAGAAGAGATTTTTAGATCATAGGTGTTCATAGAATTGGGCAGATGTGTAGATAGACTCTATATCAAACTGTCAAAATTGATAGTTTACATTGTTGAAAAAAATTAAAGATGTAAATAAGTAGAAAGATAACCCAAGTTCATGGATTGAAAAAACTAACTATTGATATGATGGGGTACTCCCCCACTGTGATCTACAGATTCACTGTAGTCCCTAACAAAAATACAGCTGAATTTCTTATAGAAATTGATATGCTGATTGGACTCCCATTATGTATATGTTGGCATGCTTGGTGGTGTCCCACAGTCTTAGGAACTATCTAATTTCCTTTATTTTTTTTTCCTGTTCCTCAAACTCGATAAATTGATCTATCTTCAAATTTACTGATTCTTTCTTCTGCAAACTCAAATCTGTTGCTGATCTTTTCTAGTGAATTTTTTGTTTCAGTTGTCATACTTTTCAACTCCAGAATTTCTATTTGGTTTATTTTTATCATTTATTTCTTTTTATTTGTACAGTCTTGTGTCACTTAACAATAGGAATACATTCTGAAAAATGCATTGTTAGGTGATGTCAAGATTGTGCAAACATCATAGAGTGCAGTGGTCCCCAACCTTTTTGGCACCAGGGACCGGTTTCATGGAAGACAATTTTTCCACAGACGGGGATGGGGGGTGGGCGGTAGGGGGGGAGGTGGAGGGGCTGAAGGTATGGTTTCACAATGATTCAAGCTCATTACATTTATTGTGCAGTCAAACCTCTCTGTTAATGATAATCTGTATTTGCAGCTGCTCCTTTGCAGTAGCATCACTGCCTCAGCCCCACCTCAGAACATCAGGCATTGGATTCTTATAAGGAACAGGCAATCTAGATCCCTCGCATGTGCAGTTTACAGTACGGTTCATGTTCCTATGAGAATCCAATGCAGCTGCTCATCTGACAGGAGGCGGAGCTTATGTGAGCAATGGGGGGCAGCTGTAAACACAGATGAAGCTTTGCATGCTCACCAGCCGCTCACCTCCTGCTGGGCAGCCCGTTCCTAACAGGCCACTGACAGGTACCAGTCCGTGGCCTGGTGGTGGGGACTGCAGATAGAGTGTACCTACACAAATCTAGATGATAGAGTCTACTACACACTTAGGCAATGTGGTAGAGCCTGTTACTCCTATGCTACAAACCTGTACAGCATGTTATTGTACTGAATACAGTAAGCAATTGTAACAGAATGGTAAGTATTTGCATATCTAAACGCATCTAAACATAGAAAAAGTACAGTAAGAATCTTATGGGACCAGTATCATATATGTGGCCCATAATTGACTGAAACTTTATTATGCAGCACATGACTGTATTCTCTATTTGGTGAGACATCATTCTCATGCTTTCCCTTAGTTCTTTGGAAATGTTTTCCTTTAGATCTTTGAACATATTTAAAATAGCTAATTTAAAGCATTTGTCATGCATGTGAGCCCAATGTCTTTGCTTAAGTCCAATGTCTGTGCTTTCTATTGACCGTGTTTGTGCAGCACTGCCAGGGCAGCCAAAGGTGAATGGGTAGGGCTTTTGAGTTACTCCCATGCATTCACATCACCACCCTGGGCATGTATGTGGCTTTCTGGATTACCATGAATATGTACAATATTTTCCAATACTTTACTTGCCAAAGCATCTCATTCCTCAGCTCTTCCTTCCAAGCTTTTTGATTAGTCTGTAGTTTTCACAGGGTGTTATCTATTGCCTTAAGCAGCAGTAACTAAACATTTGTCTATACATATTTTTGACAAATGCCTCTCAGGTAGCAACTTTAGTACTGGGTGAGTTCTGAGTTAGAAGAAATAAAGGAAAGCTTTTTGAGCCAGTCTTAAAGGGTGCCTCCAGATAGGTTAACACAAATAATTACAATTCCTTGCACAGAAGGTCCCTTTTGTTCACTCCAATACTGATATGAGGAATATGGGCTATTATTTTCAAGGTTATGGCTGAGCTGGGCTGAGCTGGTAAGCAGGGAGTGGTCCTAGGGTAAGTTAAAATATCACAAAGCTTGCTGTTTTCAGCTCAGCTACTTTTCTTGAGTAAGAACTCCCTTGGTTGTTACAAACTTTTGTTAGTTTTCAGATTTCTATAAAAGTTGGTCTTATGAGTGTTTGCCAGTTTTTCATTGCTTTTATAGATAGGCAGGTTTTGGAGTTCCTTTACCATTGTCATTGATGTCATTCTAATTATATTTTATAAGCATTTTTTTACTATGGTAAACATGATACACAATGGCCACAAGGAAATGCATATTGCATTATTTTCTGAAAAAGAAAAAAAGAGCATCATGACTCATTTACATTTTTAAACAATACACATTTTTAAATTGGGCAGTAAAATTTGGATGGGCAAAGAAAGATAAAGTTCTTTATAAAATATAATGTATTTCAGATGTTGTAATGAGGGCAATGGACAATGTGTTGCATTATATTTTCATCAAAGGTATTTATCTCTTATAGCACTATGCCAGTAAAGAAGATTGCAGAACAGAGAGTTCTATAGGAAGTTTATGATAGGAGTTTTATTTTTTTTTAAATACTAGCTGATTAACAGTTGAGATTAACAGTAAATTGATATTGATTCAGAAATGTAATCTGCCCATTTACAATTATGAATTCAAGGCCATATTCTAAAGCATAATGTTGGGAAGAATAATATCTTGTAGAAAAATAAATAATTTAAATATTTAATCCCTATGTTTGACTCTTCCATTCATCAGGAAGTTAGGTTAGGCTTGAGAAAAGCATCTCTAAAAGCAAGGCTATTTAGTCACCAGCCAGAATACAACACTGAAGATCCTGAATCACTATGCAAGAGTATCTGCTGAACACCAAATTTTCTTTTCTTTTCTTTTCTTTTTTTTTTACAAGGGCGCCAGGACCAACAATAACCAGCAGCCCAAATACCAAAAAATTATACTTCCGAAATCTCTTGATGTCCATTCTACACGAAGAGCAGTCGAGTTGCCCTACGTGTGCCACTCAAGACGGAAGCCCTGTTTTGAACACCAAATTTTCATTCCTCCTGTTTCAGATATTTTATTCTTGTGAATGATACAACTTCAGTGAAAACTCAAAGGAATATTTTATGAAGAGGCTAAAGGGCTGTGTGGGCCGTTAGCCTGTCTGCTCTTACAGGCCACCCTGCACTCTATCACAGGGAACAATATTTCCCAAATTCCTTGCCATTGGCCTATGTATACATCCACTAAAATTATCCATTAATAATAATTAATAATTATTAATAATAATTAATGATACATCCATTAAAATTATCTCTATATTTTCATAGTACTATTTCAGGTAACTTTTAGAATCACATTGAGACTTTCTTACAAGAGCCATTTGGGGACTTGACTAGTGTTGAATTGAATTTAAAAACTACTTTTTCAAAAAAAAATTGATGCATTTAAAATATTGTCATCCCATTCACATATATAGTTTATCTTTTCATTTTCTTTCATATTCTTTTATGTTTTCTAGTAGAGGAGTTTTATAATTTTCTTCACCATCTTTTTGCACATGTTTTGTTTGGTAATTTGCGGTAGTTTCTTCCTTTCTTCTTGCTGTCTTTCTCTCTTTCACATTCTTTGCCTTTGTCAACAGAATCTTTTTTTTTCTTCCATTTTCTAAATTTATAGATCACGATTGATTATGCTTTACTGTATCCGGAAGCTTATTGCTCTTTTATGTTAGTTTTAACACTTTGTCAATTATTTACTTATATTTCTATGAAGATAATAATATAATCTATTTAAAAAAACCAGTTTTGCCTGTCTTTCTCATCTCTATAGTCCTTCCCTCCTCATTGTGTTATTTCTGTTCAACATTCAGTACATTGTTGAATGAAATAGTGATACTATGCTGGGCATTTTCGTCTCATTTTTGATTTTATGGAGAAGCCATCTAATTTCAAAATATAGTATAATGTTTGTTAAAGCTTTCTTATATATATATTTTTTTGTCTCATATAAACATATTTTCAATCAAGATAAAGAATTCTACACTTACTTTGGGGTTTTCAATGACCTTAAACATGAATTTGTGTAATGGTTTCAACATCTAATTAAATAACTGTATACATTTTTACATTTATTCCTCACATCCATTGAAACATATTAATAATATTCTATTGTTGAATAATGCTTATTCTCTTAAATAAATCTTAGTTGGTCATAAAATTACATTCTTTTAATACATCTCTTTATTTAATGTTTTATTTTTAGTATTTTTGAATCTTCGCTCATAAGTGAGATTTGTTTATAATTTCTTATTCTTGCGTGTTCTTGTCCAATTTGAGCTGTGGACAAATTGAATCATATCCCACAGCTGGAGAGAAGGTTAGGAGGTGTTTGCAGTGAGACCTTAACCTGGCTCCTCGGGCCGCAGTGCTCCAGTGAATGGCCCCCTTAGTTGCTCCTGAACTCCTTCTTCCTCCTATGTATAGTTCCCTTTTATGCAGTACTTTGTTTTTGCTCCCATATTTTTCAAAAGTCCACTGCATTTTCATTTTGTTGCAACTCCTAGCATCGATTTGATACATCTGCTACTTTGTTTTTCAGGGAACCATCACAATTTCTGGTACTTCATGTTTTCTCATTCTTATTTTCAAACAGTTTGGCAGTTATTCATTCAAGGATGTTTTCCATCATTTCAAGCATTTACTTTGGAATAGATTTCCATCACATTTGAAATAAAACAGAATCCTCAGAGTTGGCCTCAGGGCCCTGTGTAATCTGGCTTTGTCTAGATTTCCAACCTCATCTTCAAACCTTTGTTTTTACGCATTCAGCTCTGCCTACACCATCTTCCTTTCTATTTCTCAGCAACCTAAAAATGGTCCATTTGAGAGCATTTGCATTTGTGAATGTCTCTGCCTATGATGTTCTTTTACCTTATCTTTTTTATGTTCTTGGTTTAAAGGTCACCTCCTCAGAGAGAACCATCCCTAAATGGTCTATCTAAAATAGTAACCTTTTTCACCCCCTATTTTCCTACTGTTTTATCTTCCTTTATTACACTTATCATCAGCAACTATGAAAAATAAATATATTCATTTGCTTATTTCCTGTCTCTTTTACTAAAAGGCAGAGAATTCATTTGCTCTATTCATTTACTGGTTGTTCTATTCACTTTATCATGTCCACATGCATGAACTTGACTAGATTATGAAACTATCAAAGAGCTCAAAGTAGACTATTTGAATTTAGGGAAGATATGGTGAAAAAATAAAAGAAGATAAAGGAAATACAATGAGATAGTATATTGCATATTGCAAGCAGTAAATAAACTTTCCTAAATAAATAAAAAGAGGGAAAGCTTTAGTTTATGCCTAGGTTTTATTTTACAACAGAATAAAAAATCCAAGATTATAAAAGTAAGCAATAAAATAACTCAAAGAACAAGAAGATACACTTCAAAGCATATGAGGTAAAAGTATAAATTATTATCAAATGGCTCTAAAGGTCTAATAGTTATCTTAAATACATAAAGTAGGAAAATTGAGAATGAACCTATTGTCTAAAAGCACTGAAATCATTCATTAAATTAAAATACTTAAACTTTCTGCTGACTCAGATACTATTTGGCATAGAATTGACTTCTAGGCTGCTAGTTTGCAATACCCATTGAGTTCTGTGCTACACATCTACCATTCATGCTACTATTACTTCACCCCCCAAACTATTACCAATCCTGCTATTATTACAAATATTCGTGCTACTGCTATTGCTTGTCTGGTATCATATAAAGGACTTACAAGAAATAATCACTTATTTTCTAATAATTATTTCAATTATTTTAGCATTCATGACATAATCATAAAAACAGACATGGTATAACTTATGAACACAAATAAAGCTGGTAGGAGAAAAAAATTATAGCCAGATATATGCATTTTATAATATGGTGACAATTGTCTGTGACTTTTTAAGACTCTGTCAAAAGAATGTTTTCTAAAATTGTAATTTAGAGTATATTATATGGCTTCAAGATTTCAATAGATATTATTCTAACATTATTTAACTTCTACAACTAGAAAAATGTGGAAGAATAATAAAAAGGTGTAAATAATGTAAAGCCTGGAACTGGACATGCCATGAGTCCACTTATCATTGGCCAGGTTAACCATAACATGACATAAATACACATACATCTTTTCATTTTTTATTCCAACAAATTGGTTTCGATTTAACAAGAATTTATTAAGCACCCATTCTGTGCTCTGCTCGTTGCCCCTCTATACCCAGGGATCCAAAGAATCCCTGAAGAATCATTCCTTAGTTCTTCCGCATACTCATTTCTTAGACTCAGTGAATTAAAAATTCTTGTCAAATATGTGCCATTCACACTGTCAGAGCATTTTGTCTTTAACCCATTGTTATTGCCATTGATCTAAGTCCTCCTCCTCTCTAATCTGATGTGGATTAATAGCAACTGGTCCTGCTGCTTCCAGCTTTTTTGCATCCAGAACAAAGCTCACATTGTCACCAGATTCATATGACTTTTGTTTACCTTAGAACTGGAAGACAACATGGAACAATACTACATTCCTTCTCTATTTATTTTTACTAAACACTATTTGATTCTGTTCAATGAATAATATAACTCCTTAATTAAGATGCTGATGATCTTATTTGTTACAATATTAGTGAAGATATTTGTCTAATGCAGTCTTTCTCAAACTTGAGTGTGCATCCAAATCTCCGGGAGAGCTTGATAAACTGCAGATTATTGGGTCCTACTGAATAGAACAAAAGGGACAGTTTCTGATTTAGTTGTTCTAGGTAGAGTAATACCTCTGCTGTATTCCCCAAATACTATGAATAAAGTTATACATTGTGCTTAAAAACTTTTAAAGTAAAAATGTTTTGTCTTGGTTAGTTATAAGTTATTTTTATTTACTTGATTATATGTTCGATAGTTTTTCTTCTCTCTATTCCCAACTTCTATACATCTGGCAGATACTCTTCTTTTCTGGCATTTTGAAGTCAACTTTCTTTAGTTTCTACTATTGATACAGGTTTTTCCTTTTTATGATTACTGGTAATTTCAGATCAATCTGGTTGGTAGGGAGGAGAGGTTTTATGATTCACTGCTGATTTTTTAACAAAGGCTTATAACATATATGTGATAGTAAATTTTATGTGTCAACTTCATTTGACCAGGGGATGCCCAAATATCTGGTTAAACATTATTCCTGGATGTGTCCATGAAGGTGTCTCTGGATGAGATTATTATCTGAATTGGTGAACTCAGTAAAATAGGTTGCCCTCTTCAATGTGGGTGGGCATTATCCAATGTGTTGAGGGCCTGAATAGAACAGAAGATGCAGGGGAAAAAAATGCCTTCCCCTCTTTTGTTTCCTGCCTCCAGTCTTTGAACTGAGACATCTTATCTCCTCTTCTTCTACCCACAGACTAGGATTTACACCCATCTTCTACACCACAAACTAGGATTTACACTCTGGTTTTCAGGCTTTGAACTCAGGCTGAATTATACCACTGGTTATCCTAGATCTCCAGCTTGCAGACAGCAGATTCTCTCAGCCTCCGTAATTGTTTAAGCTAACTCCTCATACTATATGTGTGTGTGTGTGTATATTTATTTATATATATATATTTCCTATTGGTTCTGTTTCTCTGGAAAAAACTGATTGGTATAGTATTTTACTTTGCCTATTTTGTTATTATATTAAGTGATTGTTTTCAGTTGATAATAGTACTATTCAAATGTCAGAGATAATAGTTTACAAAGACTATTGTAGAGTGTGTTTAACTCTGCCATCAGCAAGAAGTACAGTCTATCAAAATACGGTATGTATAGATTCCAAGGTTAATTATCACTAGCTGTTTTCATTTACCTTTCAAAGAAAGAAACCTGTCTTAGTTTGCATATTTTTGAAAATGATGTGGTGCAGGAATGGGCACTGAGAAATGGTGCACAGTTTAATTGCAAAATGTATAAAAACGCTGAAGCAAAACAAGTTCTGGTTATGTGATTCCCAGTAATAAGTGTCCTGATACTTAAACTGTCACCTAGTATTATTCATTCAGTACCTGTGATATGCAGTACCTCTTAAGAAGCTCTTAAGGCTTATGAATTTGGAATTTGTGTAAATTTGATTATTGTAAATAGCTATTGAATGTCACTCTCTACTGCAGTGACAGTATTTCTAGACTGAATTAATTTAGAAGGATATTGAACAAAATTGAATTTTGATGGACTACTTACAAAATAACTTGTAAAAAGTTGATAAGAGAGATGACTGACATCTTTCATGGAAAAATTGAAAACATAAAATGTTTAAAAGTATTGAGAAAATTATTCTTTGTTCCTTCTTTTTGATAAGTAAATTGTTATTTCTCTCTTTTTTCTCTTTGTATTAACTAATAGATAATGAGACAATGCAATCAGCAGACCCATATTCAAATACTAAATATTAGTTCTCATTCTTAGACCTCAGTTCTTGTTTATCAGACTGAGTAATAATAATACAAGCAAACATTTACATGGAACTTACTTGGTCTATCACTGTTAAAGCACTTTACAAATATTTAATTTTTATAATAACTGCACACAATTGGTACTATATTACAGATGAGGAAGTCAAGGCAAAAAAATTTTAAGTACCTGTGCTATGGTCACACAGATGCAAAGAGGTAGAGCTGGAGTTAGATCCAGGTGATCTGGCTCCAAAGTAAATCCTCTTAGGTGGAAGGAAATCTAGGGTTAAGACATTGACATGTGTTCAGGTCACAAGCACCATTGTCACTTCTAAAACGCCTCCATTTTTATTGCAAACAGCCATCACCCTATTTTTCAATTAGCCTAATTTAAAACTTTCAAACAAAAAAGTAATCAACACGAACTAAACAAGCAAAGTGAGAACACATTGAAGTATTATAGAAGGGAGAAAGATGGATAAGAAATGTTTTTCTCTGCTTATGTCTCCATCTCTGATTTTTTTCTTTCTATTTTTAACAGAGTCACAATTTTAAATATTTCACTGACATCTGCATTTCTTTATTTACCTACTTCAAATTATATCTATAAATTTCCCTCCATAAAAGTGAGGAATTTAAAAAACTCCCATTTTCCTTTGACTGTCCCATAATCTATCTCCCAATTTTTTGTTAAGGTTCTAATTGATTCACTTTATTTTTGTCTTAAAGACTTTCAAATATATTTAAATCTGTATTTCTTAATATTAAAAATCAACTTTAGATAGTATTTTCTGACTCCAGCTATGAAAACGATTTTTGCAGTTCCCATTCACCTCTCCCAGCATCCCAAGAGTGAGAGTTATACTATCATCACACCAAAGTCTACAACACATATATTCTCTTTGTTCATAGTAATAATTTTCAGTGTTTTATAAGGTGATTCTAAAAAAATTGAAAACCCATAAACAGCATTACTTTTATCTCTGAATTCCATGTCTTTATTGGCTTCCATTTAGAAAAAGTATTTTTAGAGTAACTTCTTTATTATTTTTCACATAGGGTAAAATAAATGGAATGTAAAATATTTTTTTCTCTTACCTTCACAGTTGAGGCATAGCATTCTGAATTTAACCTTTTTGCTTACCACATGGGAGGCATTCCTCCATTATAGTCTATCACAGTCTTGCTGGCCAAAAGCTTGATGTCAGTTTGATTCTCATTGCTCTGTTAATAAGGATATCATATTGAGTTCTCTATCTCATATTTTACAGGAATTCTAAGAATTTTTCTAGGTGTGGGCCAATTTTTGTTAACTTTAGCCAGTAATTTGGTGAGCTTTTAAAAATAATGACTTTTATCATTTGTAGTTCATAAAGGTCATTTTCAAAATTTAATTATTTCTTCCTTTCTCTTACTCTTATTCTTTTATTCTAAATCTCCTTTGAGATGGATGCTGAATGGCCTGGATCTCTCCTCTGTCTGCCTTACTTACTTTATCTGTGACTTTTGATATGTTGGTTTTGCAGTTACAATAGTGTTTTTGGTTATTTTCTTCCACAAATTAGAAAAAAAAAACACTTCCATTTATAAAAATGGTGGTGTTTTCCCTACTGTTTTCCTTTGAATAAACTTTTAATTTTTAAATAATTTTAGACTTATGAAGAGTTACTAAAAAATTTTTTTATAAAAAATTGTCATATACTCTACCCAGTTTCCCCTAATGTTAACATTTTACATAACAATGATACATTTCTTATAAGTAAGAAATTAACATTCATATAGAAGACAAAAAAACATGGCTGACTAGAAGCATCCTGTGAACATGCCACTCTCAAGAAAAGAATTGTAAATTGCAGGGAGATGCCTACTTACAGATAGCTCTTCTCAGAAGGAACACTGTGAAATCTGACAGAAGCAACGTGGGACACTCAGTGTGAAAAAGAAGGTGATGGGGTGAAACATTTGACAAAATCAAAGTGATCTGTGTGGAAGCATCTACACGTGGGGAAGAATAGCGGGGCACTGTGCTCACCCTGCAGGCACTGTGACCAAGTTGTGAGAGGGCTCCTTCCACCACCACAGACCTCTGACTGGACAGACCAAGGACCTGCTTAGAGTCTGTGCAGAGTCATTGTACCAGAAAACAGGTGCAGTGGGGACTGGGCGGCAGCCAATCCTGGGTTTCTGCAGCTGAAGCCATGCTGTGCTCTCAGATGCACAGCACCAAGTTGGCACAGGACTCAGTTTTGCCATGGTGGCTTTCACATTGTCCCCACCAAGCTGTGGAGAGAGCAGACTAAGCAGAGGCCCTTCTAAGCCATAACCTGTGACTGGAAGCCAAGCACCCCTCCCCTACAGTGCCATGGGATCTGAGCATGGGAGTTGACTGGGGTGCTGCAGGCACTGACCTGGGAGGCTTTGGGTGACTGCTTCAGTGGGTCCTGGGAAGCACAGGGAGAACTCCATGGTCCCAGGGCTGCTGGAACCAACCTCTGCCTGTGACTAAAGAGCTAGACAACATAAGGAAGGATATTATAGAACTCAAAGAGATGAAAGAGTCATTTATGAAATTTCAAAACACAGGAGAAACTTCAGCAACAGATTAAACCAAGGAGAAGAAGGAATCTCAGAGCTTGAAGACAAGGCTCTTGAGCTAACCTGGTCATTTAAAGAGGCAGAGAAAGGAATTAAAAAGGTGGAGCAAACACTTAGATGTGGGACTATGTAAAGTGAACTAACATAAGAATTATAAGTATCCCTGAGGGAGAAGAAGGAAGAGTTAAAAGCATGGAAGATATATTCAAGGAAACTATTGAGGAAAACTTCCATGGTATTGCTAGAGATCCAGACATTGAGATACAAGATGGCCGTTGAACACTGGAAAGATTCATAGCAAATAGGACTTCTCCAAGACACATAGTAATCAACCTGGCCAAGGACAAAATGAAGGAGAAAATTTTACAAGCAGAAAGATGTAAGTAACACCTGACCTACAAACGAAAACCCATCAGGCTAACAGTAGAATTCTCAGTGGAAAACTTACAAGCCAGAAGGGAGTGGGACCCCATCTTCAATCTTAAACAGAACAACTTCCAGCCTAGAATTTTGTATCCTGAAAAACTAAGTTTCACAATTGATGGAGAAATTAAGTCTTTTCCAGACAACCAAACACTGAGGGACTTTGTTATGACCAGAGGTGCCCTACAGGAAATACTCAAAACAGCATTATACATGACTCAGAAAAATAGATAAACACCAGTGTAAAATCACCCAAAAAAGCTAAAGTTCACAACTCTTATAAAACAATAGCACAAGAGGAAAGACAAAGCAACAAGGTACTACCCAACATGATGAACAGAACAGCATCCCACATATCAATTCTATCTATCAATGTTAATGGTTTAAATGCACCACTTAAAAGATATAAGCTCACCGAATGGATGAAAAAACACAACCCAAATATGTGCTGTCTCCAGAAGACACATCTAAACCACAAGGAGGCTCACAGGCTGAATATGAAAGGATGAAAAAAATATATTCCACACAAATGGAAACCCAAAGAGAACAGATGTAGCCATTCCCATATCAGAAAAATTGACTTTACACCAATAATGGTAAAGAAGTACAATGATGGTCATTATATAGTGGTAAAGGGAGCAATTCAATAAGAATACATAACAATCCTAAATATACATACACCTAACACAGGAGCTCCCAGATACCTGAAACAAATTCCACTAGAGCTAAGCAAGGAAATAAATAGTAACATTGTAATTGCCAGGACTTCAATATCCCACTGTCAGAGCTGGACAAATCATCAAAGCAGAAAATAAATAAACACCAGATTTAAATGGGACCCTAAAACAAATGGACCTAACAGACATTTACAGAACATTCTACCCCAAAACTACTGAATATACATTCTTCTCATCATAACATGGGACATTCTCCAAGACTAATCACATCTTAGGCCACAAAACGTCTCAACAAATTCTAAAAAATTTAAATCATACTGTATATTTTCTAAGACCATAGTGGAATAAAACTAGTAATCAATTTGAAGAGTAACACTCAATTTTCACAAAGTTATGGAAATTAAACAACCTGCTGTTGAATGATTATTGAGTCAATAATGAAATTAAGATGGAAATCAAGAGATTCCTTGAACTGAATGACAAAGGGAACATAAGCTATCAAAATCTATGAGATTCAGAAAAGCATTCCTCAGGGGAAAATTCATAGCCTTAAATGTCCAAATCCAAAAGTCAGAGAGATCAAAAATTAACAACCTCATATGCCATCTCAAGAACTAGAAAAGGAAGAACAAACTAAACCCAAAGCCTGCAGAAGAAAACAAATACAAAGGTCAGAGCAGAATTAAATGAACTGGAAAACAAACAAACAAAAAATACAAAAGGTTAGTGAAACAAAAAGTAGGTTCTTTGAAAAGATAAACAAAATTGATAGACCTCTTACAAGATTAACCAGGAATAGAAGACAAAGGACCCAAATAAGATCAACCAGAAATGAAAAAGGAGATATTAGAACTGATACAACAGAATTATAAAACATCATCCATGAATACTACAAAAATCTCTATACACATAACATAGAAAATGTAGAGGAAATGGACAAATTCCTGGAAACACAAAATCTTTCCAGACTCAATCAAGAAGAAATAGAACTCATTAACAGATCAATAATGAGCAGCAAGATTAAAGCTGTAAAAAAAGTTTTCCAACAAAAAAAGCCCCATGCCAGATGGATTCACAGGTAAATTCTACCAGACCTAGAAAGAAAAACTGGTGCGCATATTGCAGAAAATACTTCATAATACTGAGAAGGAAGGAATTCTCCCCAACTCATTCTATGAAGCCAGTATCACCTTGATACCAAAGCCAGAAGAGGATACAAAAGAAAATGAAAACTACAGACAAATATCCCTTAAGACTACAGATGCAAAAATCCTCAATAAAATACTAGCAAACCAAATTTAACAGCACAACAAATAATAATAATAATAATCTACCATGACCAACTTGGCTTCATCACAGGAATGTGTGGATGGTTCAACATGTGTAAGTCGATAAATGTAATTCACCACATAAACAGAAGCCAAAACAAAGACCATATAATCATCTCAATAGATGCAGAAAAGGCATTTGACAAAATCCAGCACCCTTACGAGATAAAAACCCTCAGCAAATTAGCATAGAAGGAATACACCTCAAAATTATAAAACCCATATATGGCAAACCTACAGACAATATCATACTGAATGGGGAAAAGTTGAAAGCATTCCCACTAAAAACTGGAACAAGGCAAGGGTGTCCACTGTTACCACTTCTATTCAACTTAGTGCTGGAAGTCCTAGCCAGAGCAATCAGGTAAGAGAAGGAAGTCAAGTGTATCCAAATGGGGAAAGAGGTCAAATTGTCCCTTGTCATTGATGGTATGATCTTGTATTTAGAAAACCCCAAAGACTCCACCAAGAAACTCCTGGAATTGATAAATAAATTCAGAAGACTCTTAGGTTATAAAATCAATGTATACAAATGCATACAAATCAGTAGCATTTATATATACCAATAATAGTCAAGCTGAGAGTCAAATCAAAGACTTAATACCATGCATAATAGTGACAAAGAAAAATACCTACGAATATACTTAATCAGGGAGGTGAAAGATCTCTATAAGGAGAACTAAGAAACACTGAGGAAAGAAATAGCAGATGACAGAAACAAATGGAAAAACATCATGCTCATGGATCATTAGAATCAACATTATTTAAATGTCCATACTACCCAAAGTGATTTACAGATTCAATGCATTCCCCACCAAAAATACCAACAGCATATTTCACAGGTCTAGAAAAAATAAGTCTACACTTTGTTTGGAACCAGAAAAGAGCCCAAATAGCCAAAGCAGTCTTAAGCAAAAGGAGTAAATTTGGAGGCAGCACATTACCAGGCTTCAAACTATACTACAAGGCTATAGTAACAAAAAAAGTATAGTATTGGCACAAAAGTAGAGATAGAGACCAATGGAACAGAACATAAAACTCAGATATAAAACCATCCACAAACAGCCAACTGATCTTTGACAAAGTAGACAACAATATACACTGGAGAAAAGAATCCCTATTCAATAAATGGTGCTGGGAAAATTGGATAGCCACATGCAGAAGAATGAAACAGGACTGCTATCTCTCACCACTCACAAAAATTAATTTAAGATGGATAAAAGACTTACATGTGAGGCATGAAGCCATAGGAATTCTAGTAGAAAATGTAGGGAAAACTCTTCTAGATATCAGTCTAGGCAAAGAATTTATGAGTAAGACCCCAATGGCAATTACAGCAACAACAAAAATAAATAAATGGGACTTGATTAACTTAAAAAGCTTCTGCACAGGGAAGGAAATAATCAACAGAGCAAACAGACAACCTACAAAATGGGAGAAAAATATTCATAAACTAGACATCCAATAAAGGGCTAATATAGTGAATCTAAAAAGAATGCAAAAAAATCAGCAAGAAAAAACCAAAACAACCTTATTAAAAAGTGGGCATAGGACATGAATGGAAGTTTTTCAAAAGAGGTTAGGCAAATGGCCAACAAACATATGAAAAAATGCTCAACATCACTAATCATCAGGGAAATGCAAATTTAAACCACAGTGAGATATCACCTTACTCCAGTTAGAATGGATTTTATTTAAAAAATCCAAAAACAATAGATGCTGGCATGGATGCAGAAAGGAACACTGATATGCTACTGGTGGGACTGCAAATTAGTACAATCTTTACAAAAAATAGTATGGAGATTCCTTAATGAACTAAAAGTGGACCTATCATTTGATCTAGTAATCCCACTATTGAGTATCTACCCAAAGGAAAAGAAGTCATTTTATCAAAAAGACACCTGCACTCAAATGTTTATTGGAGCACAATTCACAATTGCAAAGATGTGGAATCAACAACATGCCCATCAATTCATGAATGGATTAACAAAATGTGGTGTATGTATACCATAGAGTATTACTCAGCCATAAAAATGATGAATTAATGCCTTTTTCAGCAATTTGGATGGAATTGGAGACCATTATCCTAAGCAAAGTATCTCAAGAATGGAAAAACAAACACCCCACGTACTCTCTAATAAGTTGGAACTAACCGATGGGCACACGAGTACACAGATGGAACTAGAAGTCATTTGAAATCGAGCAGTGGGGAGGGGCAAAAACCCACCTAATGGGTACAATGAATACTATTCATGTGACAGGCACATTTGTAGCCCTGGCTCAAGCCATGCAACAAAAACAAGGCACCCTCTTAATATTTTGAAATTTAAAAAAATTCATATACTCTTGGATAAACTTTATTTTACTTTCATCAAATTTTCCACTAATGGCTTTTTTTCTGTTTGGCCATCCAATCTGAGGAACTAAGTTGAAGTTAGTCATCGTGTCTTCTTAGTGTCCTTCTATCCACAACAGCTTTTAAAAAATAAAATTTATTTTTTAAATGACAAAATGAAAAATTGTATATATTGTTGGTGTCTAATATGATGTTTTGATATATGTATAGATTTTGGAGTGATTAAGTTAATTAACATATCTATTACCTCATATACTTATGCTTTTTTTGGTGAGAACATTTCAAATCTACTCTTTTAGTAATTTTGAAGTATACAATACATTATTTTAACTATATTCACTATGCTGTGCAGTTTTTCAGTCTTTGTCTTTCGGAACCTTGATATTTTTGAAGAGATATATTCAGGTATTCTGTAGAATGTCCCTCAGGTTGGGTTTGTCTCATGTTTTGTTATCTTTAAACTGTGGTTATGAATTTTGGGGAATAATACTACAGAGGTAAAGTACTCTTCTCCTTTTATCAAATGAGGGAGCATATGATATTAATATATTACTGGTGATGTTAACCTTCATTGCTTGGGTAAGGTCTACCAGATTTCTCCACTCCAAAGTTATTATCTTCCCTTTCTATATTCTATTTGTTACGAGCTAGTAACCAACTCTAGCTTTCAAGTGGAGGGGAATTAAACTTCACCTCTTGAAGAGAAGAGCACCAAAGGATTTGTGGACATATATTAAGACCACTATAATAATTAATAAATATTGCGGGGAGATAGATCGAGGCTATGTAAATATCCTGTGTCTCCTTAAAGTTTTCCCCTTGATTTTATCATTCATTAGCGGGTCTTGCATGATGCAATTATTTCTCTGATCTTCTAATGCTAATTTTCTATTTTTAAAATTTCTATTGCATGGCTGTGCTATACTTCGCTTATCCATTCATCTGTTCACAGACATTTGGGCTGTTTCAATATTTGATGTTTATGAATGATACTGTAGTTCACATTTTTGTACAAGTTGTGTTTGTTAACTTATGTTTCCTTTGCTCTTGGGTAAATAACTGAGATGAAAGTCTCAGAGTCTGATGATAGGTGTATTCTTTTTAATAAACTGCCAATCTTCCAAAGAGGGGATGTCATTTGACATTCCCATCATCAGTATGTGGGAGTTCTAGTTGCTCCACATCCTCAATGCTTTGGGGATGCCAACACTTTAATTTTAGCCATTCTAGTGAATTATATCTCATTGTGATTTTCATTTATATTCCTTAATGATTATTCTTGTGAGCTCTTTTCACTAGACATTTGTAAATATTCTTTTGGAAGCGTCTGTTAAAGTCCCTTGCCAATTTTTTAGTGGATTTTTGTGCCTTTATTATTGCCTTTTAAGATCTCTTATATTTATATATCTCCAAATATATATATATAGGGAAAAAGTTTTCTCAATTTGTGGTTTAACTTTCCATTTTCTTGGTAATGTACTTTTAAGACCATATGTATTTTTTAATATTGGCAAAGTCAATATTATGATTTTTTCATTAACTTTAGTGCTTTCTATGTCCAGAGAATAAAAACTTTGCCTACCCAAATGTGCAAAATCTTTTCCTCTCATTTTTAAAAGAAATTTTTATCACTTTACTTTTTATGTTTAGTTATATCATGCACTTTAATTTTAGGTTATGGTGTAATAAAAGGGTCATGGTTTAAACTTATATTTTTTCCAAATAGATATCTTATTATTCCATAAAGAATTTTGAAAAGACAATTTCTTTCCTTTCAACAACCTTGGCCACATGGTTAAAAAGAAATCTAACATAAAATTGTAGGTCTGTTTCTGGATTCTGCTTTGTTTCGCTGAACTATAATTAACCCTTGAACAACACAGGTTTGAATTGCACAGGTCCACTTATACATGAATTTTCTTCAGCCTCACCCACCCCTGAGAAAGCAAGATCAACCCATCCTCTTCCTCTTCCTCCTCAGCCTACTCAAGGTAAAAATAAGGATGGAGAACTTCATGATGATCCACTTCCATTTAATGAATAGTAAGCATGTTTTCTCTTCCTTATGATATTCTTAATAACATTTTCTTATCTCTCTTTTACTTTATTATAACAATACAGTATATAATACATATAACATACAAAATATGTGTTAATTGACTTTATGTTATTAATAAGGCTTCAAGTCGACAGTAGTCTATTAGTAGTTAAATTTGGGGAGAGTCTAAAGTTATATGTGGATTTTTTACTTCATCAGAGTAAGTGTCCCAACCCCCACATTGTTTAAGGGCCAACTGTATATTAACATTGTGTTGTTTATTTTGACATTATATAAAGTCTTAACCAAGTTTGTTTTACATTTTTATGATTGGGCATTTTGTAAAAAGTGCTTTTAACATTTTCCTACAAATTTTAGTATAAACTGTCATTTAGTATGAAAAGCCTGCTGAAATTTTGAATGGTAGTATTGGACCTAAAAATCAGTTTGGGGAAAGTGGGTATCTGTATTTTTAAAAACTTTTACTGAGATATAATTGACATAAAATAGACTATATATATTTAAAGTGTAAAATTTGGTAAGCTTTTACATACATATATACATACTCACATACATACTTAAGAAAACATTATTACAATCAAGATAATGACTATTTCTATCACCTGAAAAATTTTTCTCATTTCCTGTTTTAATACCTCCCTCTACAACCTCTCTCCTCCAAGGATCCCAAGGCAACCCACCATCTGCTTTCTTTCACTATTGATTAGTTTGCATTTTCTAAAATTTTATGTGAATGACATGATACCATCTGTGCTCTATTTTTCTTCTAGTTTCTTTCATTTATAATTAATTTGAGATCCATCTATGTTGTTGCCTCTATCAATAATTCACTCCTTTTTATTGCTCAGTAGTATTTCCTTTTATGGATACACAACACTTTATTATGCATCAATCTGTTGATATGAATTTGGTTTGATTTTTCTTTTTGGCTATTGCAAATGAAGCTGCTATGAACATTTCTATGAAAACCTTTGTGCAAACATATGCTTTTATTACTCTTGGATAAATACCTAGAACTGGAATGTCTGGATCATGTAGTGCATACACATTTAACTTTTAAGAAAACTTTCATACTGATTTTCTACGTGATTGTATCACTTCACTTTTCTGCCAGTGGTGTATGAGTGTTCCTGTTTTTCCATATCCTTGCCAACCATTGATTTGGTCAGTATTTTTTATTTTACCCATTCTAGTAGGTATGTAGAGGCAGCTCATTGTAGTTTTAATACTTTTTTTTAAATGATGTTGACATATTTTCAAGTATTCATTTGATATCTGTATATCTTCTTTGGTGAGATTTTTGTCCAAATTGTTCATTTTAAAAATTGAATTACTTATTTTCTTATTATTGAGTTTTGAGAGTTTTAAGAAAATATTCTTGATATAAGTCTTTTTTTAGATATGTGATTTGCAAATATTTTCTTTTTTTTTTTACTGTGTCTTTTGAAGATTCTAAACTTTGTAATTTTTGACTTTTCAGTTAGATCTATACTGTACTTTGAATTAATTTTTTGTTTATGGATATCCAACTGTTGCAGTGCCATTTGTTGAAAAATCTTTTATCTTTCCACTGAAATGCTATGGCACATTTTTCAAAAATCAATTTACAAAACATGAGTGAGTCTATTTCTGAATTCTCTATTCCATTTCATTGATCTTTATGTCTATCCTTACACAAGTATGACATTTTCTGATTACTGTATCTTTATAGTTAACTTTGAAATCAGAAAATAAGTCCTCCAACTTAGTTCTTCTTTTCAAAATTATGTTGACCATTCTTGGTTCTTTGGATTTTTATATAAATTTTAGGATTTCTTTGTCAATTTCCCCAAATAAGCTGTCTGAGATTTCCTGAAATATTTGTGGACTTTCAGGTAGGTGTTCATTTTTGAATTCACGATTAACTTTCTTTGATTGCTAACCCCTTTTCAGTGACTTCGGGAGAGATGCAAGACTTCTGTGTGGCCAGTGCCGGCACTTTGGGCATGGGAACCTCAAACCCATACCAGTCCTCTGCTTCTCTGCCTCAAGAGCACATCCTGACATCTCCTGCTTACGTGATTGGGTGGAGGAATTGGGGTCTGGAATCTCTTCACACATTGCATGAATTATCAAGAAAGGTCCCGGCTGGGCGCGGTGGCTCACGCCTGTTATCCTAGCACTCTGGGAGGCCGAGGCAGGAGGATCGCTTAAGCTCAAGAGTTCAAGACCAGCCTGAGCAACAGCGAGACCCCTTCTCTATTATTAAAAAAAAAATAAAAAAAAAAAGAAAGGTTTGACGTGTCTGGCTTATCTCTGCCACATGGTCTATTAGTTGTCAGTATTCACCTCCATGTTCCTGTTTTAAATTTTCATGCAGTCCTTTCTGTGAGTTTCTTCTGCAGTAGTTTGGCATATGCTGTCTGTCTTTCAGAAACTACTGATAATATTTTACACAACGGACATGCTTATTCTATATTCCAGTATGACCTGGAATTCATTTATTATTAAATATTTTTTCCTTTCATTTATAGGCAGAGTTGAAGTCAGGTGAGGTGGCAACATGCCTGTAGCTTCAGCTACTTGGGAGACTGAGGCAAGAGGATCTCTTGATCCCAGAAGTTCGAATCCAGCCGGGGCAACATAGCAAGACCTCCGTTACACACACAAAAAAATTAAATTCCATTTCTAGTGAGTTGAGAATGGAGAAAAAGGATACAGCACGTGATCATGCTGCCATTTTGGTCTAATTCAACTGCACTTTTTTTTTTCCCCTTTTGGCACATTCATTGGCTTGTAAATAGAGAAAAAATTACTTTTAGTTTTATATTAATTTGATATAAATGTGACTGCATTGTTTGTTTTTTTCTGCTCTTTTCTTGTTTTGCTTGCTCTTTTTATTTGTTTAACAGTTAACAGTGAGTCTTGCAGTGCTTTCCATGTCAACCTCTGTACATCCACATTATTTCCTACTGCTAAAAGGTATTCTATATTGTGGAAATACCATCATTTATTTACCTAATGCCATATTGATAAACAATTACATCACCTGTTTTTTCTTCACATATTACAAACAATTTTGTGTCTATATAATAGTATTTCTGTAGACTATATATTAAAGAAATAAAACAACTTGGTCAAATGTTTGCTTATTACAATTTTGGCAAATATTTCCAAATTATTTTTTTTTAATTATAGTAATTTTTCTTTCTGGCAAGTATGTATGAGAGTTTGTAATATCCCATATTCTCATCAACAGTTTTTTTTTATCCATTCAAACATATATTTGGTGAGTATTTTCTATAGTCCAGACATTATGCTAGGCCCTGAGAATTAACTGGCAGAGAAGACAGCTATTAATTATGATAGTTCTCATAAATATAAAACTTGCTACTTCCCTGATAGTGCAATGTAAATATTCAAGATTCCATGAGGATACAAATGAGGAGGAATAGATGCAATCAAGGAGGACAGTTAAGGCTTTCCTGAAATGGTATATTATATACATTTTTAAATTGCTAATGAGAGGAGAAAACATTTTATTTTATTTTAATTCCTATTTTATTGGTTAACAATAAGGTTAACATCCTTTCACAAATGTATAAGCTATCTCTATTTCCCACTGTGAAATGTCTCTTAAAATATAATATTTAGTTCATTATTCTAATTTGAAATATGTAATTTTAATATATTTTTTCATTTGTGTATTATAAAATATACTGTATACTAATTATTTTGTAAGTTTCAAACTTTCTCCTCATTAACTTGAAATCTTTTAACTTTATGGTAGTCATTAAAAAAGGTTAAGATTTAATAAAGTGAAATATGTCCTTTTAAGTCATCTTATATGTTAGAAATATTTGCTTTATCTTTCCCTACTATATTTTATTTTTATGTTTTATTTTATTTGTGGTGTAAAATAGAGATCTAAATATACTTTTGCCAAATATGCATAATTATTTCAAAAAGTAATAGAATAAATAATTTGTTTTACTATTGAATTAATTTTTTGCCATTTTTAAAATAGAAAATTAAACTCTCAGTGCTATTTGCCCATCTGAGCACCAACCATACTTCCCAAAAGAAAAATATCTCCAGCGTTTTGTGTTTGGAGTTTCTAGTCGTGAATTCTGCAGTAGGCAAAATTTCTAGGCATGGCACCAAGATTTCACGTCTCTAATTCCTGGAATCTTTGAATGTCGTGAGATATCACTCCTGTGATTGCACTGTTACATGCCACAGTTGGCCTTAAGAAGCATGAGCCTAATTTAATCATACGAACCCATTTAAAGCCAAGAACTCTCTCTGACTGGTGGCAGAAGACAAGTATGAAGGGGAAGGCAGAAGGGGAAGGCAAAAGGGGAAGGGGAGATAGAAGAGAAAATTAGTAATCCTCAAGACAAGAAGCTCTTGAGGCACCATTTCTGATCTGAAGATAGAGATGGCCACATGAGAAGGAATATGGTGGCCTCTAGAAGCAGAGAACATCTGGGGGCCAGCAACCAGCATGGGAATCTGAACTTCACTTCTATGATGACGTGCAACTGAATTCTGTCAACAACCTGAATGAGCTTGGAAGTAGATTCTTGCACTGGATGGATTCTACAACATCTTGAAATCCTGAACAGAGAGCCCAGCTGGGTCACTTAGAATTCTGACCTAAGAAATTGTAAGAGAATTTTTTTTTAGTTGCTTTTTGCAGCTTTATTGTGGTATAATTGACAAATAGGAATTGTATATATTTAAGGTGCACGACTTGATGTTTTGATATAATGTACATTGTGGAATGATCACCCCAATCAAGCTAATTAACATATCTGTCACCTCACATAGTTACCTTTGTTTATTTCATTTATTTATTTATTTATTTTTGTGGTTAGAACGCTGAAGATCTACTCTCTTTGTAAATGTCAGGTATACAGTACAGTATAGCCACCAAGCTGTGCATTAGACCTCCACAGTTCATCCATCTTGCATAACTGAAACCTTGTTCCTTCTCTCCATCTTCTCGTTTCCCCCTCCTTCCGCCCTGGCGATTTCTATTCTATTCACTGCTTCTACGTTTCACTGTTTTATATTCCAAATAGAGCATTATTTGTCTTTCCATGTCTGGCTTGTATGGCTTATTTCACTTAACATAATGCCCTCCAGATTCATCCATGTCATCATACATGACAGGATTTCCACCTCTTATCAGGCTGAATAACGTTCTTTTGTGTGTGTTTGTGGGTGTGTACCACATTTTCTTTATCTATTCTTTCACTGGCAGACATTCATGTTGTTTTCATATTTTGGCTGTTGTGAATAATGCAATGAATATAGGAGTGCAGATATTTCTTTGAGATACAGATTTCATTTCCTTTGTATATAAACCTTTGTTGTATTATATGTTAGTTCTATTTTTAATTTTTTCAGGAACCTCCAAACTGTTTTCCAAAATGGCTCCACCAATCTACATGTCTACCAACAGATTTCAAGGGTTTTCTTTTATGCATACCCTGGCCAACATTTGTTTTCTCTTATCTGTTTACTAATAGCTATTCTCACAGATGTGAGGTGATATCTCACTGTGGTTTCGATTTGCATTTCCCTAATGATTAGTGATGTTGAGCATCTTTTCATGCACCTATTGGCCATTTGTATCTTTTCTTTTCATGTCTTTTGTCCATGTTTTAATCGAGTTTTGTTGTTGCTATTGTTACTTTGCTATTGAATTGTATTAGTTCCTTATATAATATTTTTGGATATTAACCTTTTTTCAAATATACAATTTGCAAAAACTGTTCTCTTATTCCTTAGGTTGCCTTTTCATTCTATTGATCATTTTCTTTGTTGTGCAGAAGCTTTTTAGTTTAATATCATTGTAATTATCTATGTTTGCTTTTGTTGCCTGTACTTTTGGTATTATGACCAGAAAATAGTTAACAAGACCAATGTCAAGAAGGTTTTCCCTATATTTTCTTCCAGTAGTTGTACGTACATTTAAATCTTTAATCAGTGTGTAGTTAATTGTTTATGCAGAGATAGAAAACTAATATAAAGTGATGTATTTTTATTAGTACCTCCTCATCCTTTTCAGATATTTTTGGTTATCATTCTAATATTATGATGATAAGATTTATTATACTTACATCACTCTCAACTTATTAGCTTTCATCTTCCCAATGTAGGCGAGTATTATCCTCTATATCCCTACTGGTCTACTCTTCAGCTGTGAACGGCGTGTATAAGCACAGTGCTTTGTTCCATCATTCACAGAGAGAGTGTTATTCAAGGACATTTTTTAGCTTATCTATTCTATTTTCCAGCTTTGTTTCTCTCGTTTCCCTCCTTTCATGTATTAGGAGGTTAACATTTACTTTTGACTTTGTAACTATAATTAAGTCTTTTGTTTCTTTTTTTTTTTTTTTGGCTAGATTCTAAAATTTGGAAAGTAATAAAGAATATTGCTTATTCCTCTGTGAAACATATTTACTGCAGAGCCAAGAAGTATATTTGCATATAATTCCTTTTCTAAGGACTCAAATGCCATCATTTCTAAGTACTAAAGGGAAATATTGCTAAATTCAAATATGAATTTGTACTCTTATTTCACCATCTACCAGATGCCTCTGTCTCTCTTCATACATACAAACACACACACACACATTTCCATGTCTCAAATTTCTCCCAAGATCTATTCTGGATGATCTATTAATTCCCCTTATTCATGAAAAATGTACTTCTTTCCACTGCCTGCCTGAATCAGTCTGAACAGCCTGTTCTATAGCTCTTTCTATTAATAGTTACAGACCATCCCTCAACTACAAAGATGATTGCACTCTTTTCTGGATATAATATTTTCATTTTTCATTAAATATTTTGTTTTATTGTTATATATGTATATATATACAGATACACACACACACACACACACACACACACATATATATGTATATAAATTTTAGGTAACATTCTGAGGATTTACATGTTGGAAATGTCTTTGTTCTGTCCAAAAACCAAACTGAAAGTTGGCTGGATATTGAATATTTTATTTTGAAAATTATTTTCTCAAGTAATGTTTACTGTCCATTTGTTGAAATAGAAAATTTGAAAAGCCTTTTAACACAAAATAAACACATATTGCATAAAATATGCAGTTGTATTACTAAACTAAAAGGGAGAGGAATATCAAAGGGATCAAAGCCATCGATCTGAAAACAGAACTGAAAAATTACATGTGAAATTTCTCCAGTGGTAAGTCCAGTGACTGATTGTGGAACTCATTGTTATTTCTGAATATTGTAAAAGTCTGATATATACATTAGTTTATTGGTGCTCCCTGGTTCCAGGTATAAACAGATTAATATCCACTCAGAATGATAAGTCTTCAATTAAGGGCTGAGTTATTTCTACATATTAAGATTAATCAAACATGAATTCACAATAAAATATGACACACAAGCAAAGAATCCACCCCTGGTGACAGCCAGCAGGGAGAAAAAAGATGTAGACCTCCCCAAGAAAATCATATATTGATCAGACAGAGAAAATATAACTATGTATTAAATCTTTAATACATAATAGATGGGATCACAAATACAGACTAACTAAAAATAACCAGGCTAATTTAAGGGAAATTAATTTTAGAAATGGAAACTAAAATTAATGAAATTTAAAAATCAGTTCATGGATTGCAGCCTGTAGTCAGAATGTAGAAGGATGCAAAAGACATTCACTCCCATGAAAGCAATCAGACAATTTAAAAGAAATAAAATATTATTTATTTTTGGATTCTATTTTATCTCCTCTTTTGGATTTTTTTTAGCAAAACTGAATGTGTTTTTCTTCAATATATCAAAATCCTGTGGGAAGTAGCCAGAGGTGGATGGATGCAGGCTCCATGCTCATATGGAGGAAACTCTACCTATCTTGAAGATAGCAGAGCAATAACAACATGTGACTTCTATTTCTTGTCTCATAGTGTCACCCTCTTAGCCACATTCCAGTAGCAAGAGGAGAAAAAAATGAAGGACCTTTTCTAGATTCTTCTATGTCATTGACCACAACTAATAGCAAAGTATGCTGAGAAATGTAGTTCTTATTCCACAAAGGCATTAAGGCAATTCAGTGGGAAGAAAAAGTCTTTCTCACAAATTATGCTAAAACAATGGGATAAGTAAACTTTAACTCCTTCCTTATACTACAGACAAAAATTAATTTGTGATGGATCATAGACTAAAAAATAAAATCTAAACTATAAAGTTTCTGAAAGGTAACAAAGGAGAATTTCCTCAAGACCTTTGCTTGTCAAAGGCTTCATAGATTAAGACATAAAAATCACTCTGCATAAAAGAAAAGAAAAAGATAAATTTGACTTAGTTTAAATTAAAAATGCTTGCTCATGCAAATATACTGTTAAGAAAATGAATAGGCAACATGTGGATGGGAATAATATTTCTGAAATGTATGTTTGTGTTTATAAAAGAATAAATAAAAACAAAACAAAAACCAGTGTACTGAATCGTTGAGCTCATAAATGTACCTACACCTAAGTGGAAAATGGGCATAAAATAAATTTGGATTTGTAGGTCAGTCAAAATGCTTGGAACATTCAATGAATTATTCAGGGATAAATCATATCCATATAGAAGAGAAGTTAGACATCTAGTTCTCTATTGTTCCTGAAATAAAAGTTGCTGTTTGGCTTTATCTGCTTCTTTTCCTTCTTGTTAATACTACCACCTCAGCTTAGAGAGAAGGTGAATGCACGTGCTCCATCTACCATTTAAACTAAATGTTTTAGTTTATTCTTCCTGTGGATTCATTAAATTCTATCAAATTGACATGCTAATTTTCATCTGAACTGTTTTTAATAAACATTTAAGTAGAGGTCAGGCTTTTTCTGTTATAAGCAATGCTTTCATAAACATCCTTGTACAAAGTTTATGCTTTGTCAATAGATACGGAGAAAAAAAATCCCTAGAAACAAAGTTGCAGAATCAAATGAGTTTGCCTTTAACTATTAGAATTACCAATCACTCCATTTTTCAACAATATTACCAAAAATTTATCTTGTCAATTCTTGATGCTGACCAATCTATGACCTGATCATTGGATTCTCATTGATTTTTTTTTTAATTAAAAAAAATCTGATCTATTTTTATCTCCTTTATTTGTGAACTGCTATTATGTGAACTGAGTTGAGTATTTTCTCTTTGTTCCTCCAAATTAACTTTCCACCTTTTTCCTCCACGCTCAGTGTCTTGAGTACCTAACAGTTGGATTTCACCCAAAAAAAGCAGTAGCAGAAGATTGGAAGGTAAATGGTGCAGGTATTTATTCCCACAGCTCCCAACCTGAGGCCATGACTTGGGCTGGCTGAATCTCTCTGCCAGAGACCGAAGCTCCTGTCAGGGTGCTCTCTCCATATGGCTACTCTGTCTAGGTTTCAATTACTGCACCCTCCCTTTGCCCCTACAGTCCTAGAGGTGGTAATGAATTCAAGCTGTTGCTGGTGGTACAATTTTTGTTTTCTGTAATACTGCTACACTTTTGTAAATAGTCTCTTTATACAAATTATACAGTATGAGTGTTTCTTTTCTTTCCTATCAAGTTGCTCACATGTTTGAAATACATAGGTAATCTCTATCTTGGGAAGTACTATTGATTGAATTGTGTCCCCAGAGGAGTATGTTGAAATCCTAACCCCTGATACCTGTGAATACCACCTTGTTAGAAAGTAAGTTCTTTTTAGATGTAATCAAGTTAAGGTGAGGTCATTAGGTGGGCACTAATCCAGCATGACTGGTGTCTTTATAAGAAGAGGAAAGTGCCATCTAAAGACAGAGACACACAGGGGAAATGCCATGTGATGACAAAGGCAGAAATTGGAGTAACACAGCCGACACCCAAGAAATGCCAAGGATTGACGGCCATCACCAGATTTGGAAGAGGCAAGAAAGGATCCTACCCAGAGCCTCTCAGGTAGTATGGCCCTGATGATATTTTGATATCAGTCTTCTAGACTCCAAAATTGTGAGAAAATAAAATTTCAGTTGTATTAAGCCACTCAGTTTGTGGTACTTTGTTTCTGCAACAGTAGGAAACTAATAGAGGGTGAGAGGGTCACAGGAGGGTACCATAATAATCTTTGCTATCTGATGGCATCGTATACGAATTATTCCAATATTGGCTTAGGTGAACTGGGATTAGTGATGGATTAAAAGTCTTTAGGAAACCAAGACACTGTGGCACTTAAGCATTGTGATAGCTGTAGTCTTTCTAAAAATATGTGTGATCCTTTAGAAGTTGCTGACTATGACTGTTACACTTAGAACATAAGTGGAAACTAGTTTTTGGAAGTTTTGTAGAAGTCACTTATTTCCTGTAATCACTGGAAAATACGCCCATCAGCTCTGCGCTTGGTAGTAAAAGGTGCAGAGTTAAGGCCTCAACTTTGCTAAGACTCTTCTAAGATAAAAGACGTGGTGGAGAGAGAGTGGAGCTCTGAGACATGAAAATCGATATTTGTAAATGGTCAGAACTTAGGTGACGGGCACCTAGTCTGCAAAATTTAAGGAGGCCCTCAGTCTCTGTTGCCAGTCTGCCCTTCCATGATACTGAGAGTAGGTGCTTCTTTAAATTTTTGGCAAATTATAAAACTTGGAGGAAAACAATATAAATCTTGGCCAACTTTGCAAAGCTTAGCCAATTTAACACTACAGATCTCAAGGTCAAAAAACTCACTGCCACTCCCATCCCTGTAGCTTATTGGAATAACTGAACTCTATTTCTTACAGTAAAGCATAATCCTGACCTCCAGCACTCTGGGAGCTCATTATTTTCATCAATATTATATACATAGATTCTATTGCAATATTCTCATAGTAATTTTCAGCTTAAAGAGGATAAGTACCACAGACAGTATGAAGACATTATGTCTTATAAACTCCCACCAGAAGGCATCCCTGTGGGTAACACACTCAAAAATCAGGTAGACAACGTCAATTGATTAAGCAGACCCAAAACAGCTACAACTCTTGGAGTTGATAGGTTGGTTTGCCACACGTCCACACATATGACCAGTAAGGAGACAAGCCCAAATGGAATTAGTTTATTACTCATGGCACAGCATGCAGCATGAGTTTCATGTTTACATTGGTTCCCTTGGACCCCAAGTCCCACTGAGGTGATTCAGAGGCAGGCACAGATGGATACTATATATACAGGGGATCTGTGTTACAGCTGAAGTACAATGAGCTTAGAAAACCCCTAATCTTTTAAGGGCAGTGCTAGAAAACTTGACCAATCTTTATCCCCAAGGGAAGACTTTGTCTTTATTATCCTGACCAGAAAACAAATCGACTCTCTAACCCAGAGGGAGATAGTAGCTCTAACTTGAAAAGAAAATCCTATATATGTAGAAACACCACAGAGAAATATCTCCCAATAGACAATATCACCCATCCTGTGGATATAGCTAAGACTTTCCCCTAGACATGGCAGTGCTTGTTTAATGAGAAAATGTCCATCATGGCAAGGGTGGTAGCTGTGCAAGAGCTCTGCAATTTGAACTTATAAAGACTGATTTGATTACTAAAACTGCTGAATTTCCAACCTATGAAAGCAGAGGCCAACACTTAGTATACCTCTCCCACCCTGTATGAGAACATTTCCTAGGGGAACTAGCTGGAAGGTTGATGTCATTAAATTCCTTCCACCATTGAGATGACAGTGATGTTTCTTCATAGGGACACACATAGTCTAGGTATATATATATTCCTTCCCTGACTGCAGAATTTCTACCAGTATCCCTACCTTGGATTTCCAGAATGCTTTATCCATTGCCGTGGTATTTTGTACAACATTGTCTCTGTGCGACATGCAAAGATAGGCTCCTGCACACAGAATTCTCTAGTGTTACCATGTGCCCCATTAGAAAGGAGCAGCTGGATTGATACAACTTAATTATAGCTCTAGTTGGGATATAAAACCTGCAGTGTTGGAATCTTTTCCTGAAGAATGAAGTATATACCTTAAATAAGCATCCAGTTATTTCTAGCTAACTCCTGTGTAGTCAGGATATACAGATCCAGTAACCAAATGAAGGTGGTTATTACACTAAACAGTCCACCAAAGGAACTTTTAATTCTTGTAGTCAACCTTGGAATCAATGTGTTTGGAAGTCCTTATGTGCCCAGGAGAAGAGTGCTTCCATTAGGAAAAGTAGTTATGGTTATAATCGGAAGTTGAAAGTGCTCCCTGGGTATTTAGGGTTCATCATGCTGCTGAATCAATAGGCATGAAAAGGAACGTACTCTAGGGACCAGGTGATTAGTCCTGATTACCAAGTGTGATAATCAACGGGTGTAAGGATGATTCAGCACGGAGCCCAGAGATTTATGTGCACCTTTACATATTTCCTTGCCTCATAATCTTGATCAAGGTAAACTACAGCAATCCAGTAAATACAGATGCAATAAAGACTCAGATCCAGCAGGAGCAAAGTTTTGGTAAAGAATTACTTCCCACCAAAGTTCTGGCTGAAGTAAGGGTATCATGAAATTCCCTTGAAGAAGAAAGCTACAATTATCAGCCTAGGTCTCATGACCAGCTACAGACATGAAGACAACAGAAACTATGCCATATCATTTATGTTGTCTTCATTTTGTCTTGAGCATCTTATATTAAGGGCACCGGCAGTGACTGCTATTTTAGGTTTCAAGCAGCGGTATGACAGAATGGGTAATACACCATAATGATGTGATAACTGATGTGTCTTTAAATGTGTTCCTTTTTTGGATGATACCAGTTTTTGTTCTGGACAAAAGAAATTAGTGTATACTGAGGGGAATATTGTGAAATATTGCTAGATTTCTTCAGTTTCTTTCCCCCTCTAGATACACTTTCCATTTATATCTACCTCATTGTGGACAACTTTGTAACTCTCCTTGCCTTTTATCTTCTGGCTGAGTTTGGCCAGTGGGAGGTGCTAGCAGTAGTACAGCAGTGGGAGACCAATTTCTCAAGCAATTTCTCAAGTTCAAGTGTTTTACCATATCAATGTAGGCAGGGCTATCCCTGTGCATCTGTGGCAAGGGCTTTATAATCTCTAAGGAGGCACTATTTTTTTTTTACTCCTAAAGAGAATTGTACCATGATTTTGGAGTCAAAAGGGGAGTTGTGGACTTTAATTCTGGTCAGTTCATTTAGTATCTATATGAAATTTTGCAGATTATTTAACTATATAGTATCTGTTAACCAATGATAGTAAAATATACTTCATATGGCTTTTGTAAAGAGAAAATGAGATCACCCTCATAAACATCTTGGTTGATCACTTGGTACCATAAATGCTTAAGAAACATTTGCTGTTGTTAGTGTTCTTGATATGCAACCTCTTTATATCACAGTTTTCCTACTTGATGCAATGTAAATAGCAAAGGGGTTTTTTGTTAGGTTTGAATAACATAAGTAAGGATTGAGGTAATATCCAAGGTGCATTGTGAAAAACAGAATAATTAAATAAATACATTGCTCATCTGTCTCCCATGAAGTCCCTCAAAGAAGTTCTCCAATCTAGAACTGCCTAAATATGATTGCCAATTTTTTTCCTTATTCCTGGAATATGTTCAAATTAGCAAAAATACTTTAATGTTATTGCTATAGTCACCCTACTGTGTAATAGCAGCGGTCCCCAACATTTTTGGCACCAGGGACTGGTCTCATGGAAGAAAATTTTTCCACAGACGGGGGAAGATGGTTTGGGGATGATTCAAGCGCATTACATTTCTTAGCAGTCAAACCTCTCTGCTAATGATAATCTGTATTTGCAGCCACTCCCCAGCACTAGCATCACCACCTCCGCTCCACCTCAGATCATCAGGCATTAAATTCTCACAAGGATCGTGCAACCTAGAATCCTCGGGCTGCAATTCACAGTAGGGTTCGTGCTCCTGTGAGAATCTAATGACGCAGCTCATCTGACAGGAGGCGGAGCTTATGCGGTGATGTAGGCGATGGGGAGCGGCTGTAAATACAGATGAAGCTTTGCTCTCTACAGCTCACCTCCTGCTGCGCAGCTAGTTCCTAACTGGCTGCAGACCATACCGGTATGCGGCCCAGGGTTGGGGACCGTGGTATAATAGAACCCTAGAACTTGTCCTTCCTAACTGTAACTTTGTACCTGTTGATCAACCTCTCCCTTTCCCCGCTACTCTCTACCCTCCCCAGCCTCTGATAACCACTATTCTACTCTCTACTTCTATGAGAGCAACTTTTTTAGATTCTCTATATGAGTGAGATCGTGTGGCGTTTGTCTTTCTGTGCTTGGCTTATTTCACCTAACATAATGTCCCTGGGGTTCATTCACATTGCTGCAAATGACAAGATTTCATTGTGTTTTATGGCTGAATAGTACTCCATTGTGTATATATACCACGTTTTCTTTATCCAGTCATCTGTAGCTGGGCATTTAGGTTAATCCCATATATTGGCTACTGTGAATACTGCTGCAGTAAACATGGATGTCTCTTCAACATCCTTTTTTCATTTCCCTTGGATATATACCCAGTAATGAGATTGCTGGATCTATTTTTAATTTTTTGAGGGAGCTCAATACTTTTTTCCATAATGGCTGTACTAATTTACACTCCCAGCAACAGTGCATAAGAATTCCCTTTTCACCACATTCTCACCAATATTTGTTATATTTTGTCTTTTTTGATAAAAGCCATTCTAACTGGGGTGAGAAGATATCTTGTTGCATTTTGGATTTGCATTTCCCTGAAAATACAATGTAGTATGTATTTCAAGATAGCTAGAAGAGAAGATTTTGAATGTTAATACCACAAATAAATGTTTAAATCATGCATATGTTAATTACCCTGATTTGATCACTATACAATGTATACATGCATTGAAACATCACACTGTACCCCATAAATACATACAATTATTATATGTAAGTTAGAAGTAAAAAACCAATTAAAAAAAGAAATTACAGTCCCAGTCACAACTTTCTTATAATTCTTTATATACAGTCAGAAATCATTAACTTTCCCTGGTCAGCTTTCTAAACATGTGATCCAAAAGATGGATTGATCCCTACTATTTTTCTACAATGAACATGGCAATTTTGTGGTCTATACTTACTTCTGGAAGCCAGTGTCTCAGTTTTGCAAAGATAACATAAAGAAATTACTCTTCTTTTTTCTTTATGAACATTTTTATCATCACTAAATATATCAGATATGCCTTTCAATTGTGTCTGCTATTTATCATCCCAATTAATAATGGCATTCAATTATTATGGGAAGAAATACAATGTGAAATTGTAGATTTTGTGCATGAGAAAAATTTAGAATGTTGCAGTTTATCTTTTCTTTTAAGGGACAAAGGTTATGAGGTTTCTGCATAGGTAATTGTATCCATTCACTTTTCTCTTAGCCTTTGTCTTTTAACAGTGTTCTGATTTCTAGGAAACAAATAGAAGGAGACTGAGAAAATAAACATTGTTTTAACATTAGGTGAACAGATATGGTGGGGGGAAATGCAAAAGAAAAAATAGACTCCAATTACTGAAATAATTCATGGGTTAAAAGACCATAATGAAGTAGGGAAATTGTCATTGATTTGTGAGCCAGACTACACCAAAGTTAATCATGATTTTGTTAATATAGAGTTGTATGATCTTGATTTTTTTAAGCTTCTTGATACCTTTGTTTCTTCATCTAGTAAAAGAAGGATGCGCAGGATGAGATCCCTTTTAGGTCTGAGATTATTTTATTTTTTTCACAAATATTATTTTTTTTACTTGAACTGAATTTTATTTCATTTTATTTTTTATTTTTTGAAATACTATTGTGTATTTATTACATTACTGTTTTTGCCTAATATATACATATACAACAAATACATTGTTTTCCATTTTATAGCTTGCAGATGTCCTAAAAATGTCTTTCCTTAAAGATGTCATTCAAAGAGAAAAGTCTTTTAATTTTGATGCAATTCATTAGTATTTTTCACAAGCATTTTTGATCATTACATTGTTCCAGGCAACCTTCCAGATATTAGGAATCTGAGAAGATTATAATCCTGCTACAAAGAGGATTACTGTCTAATGGGAAAGCCAACCATGGAAAAGAAAGTGATATGGCATGAAAACCAATTAAAACATTCACAATGTAATATGGAAAGGACAAAAGATGATGGATTATGAGAAGAGTTAGGAAGGGCTTCGCAAGAGTTAGGAAGGCAAATGTAAGCCCCTATTGAACAGAGGAGAGAAGGCCTTTCAAGTAGAGGAAGGAACAAGTTCTTGCACATGGGGCTGGGAAAGGATATGAGGTACTTGGGATGACAGATGCTTAGTAAGCACTCAATGAAGATCTATGTAATAAATTCTGGAAAATACAGTGAGAGTGCAAGGGAGGCGGGAATCAAGTCTGTACAGAAACACATAGGCTTAATCATGAATTTTCCATATGTCAAGCTATATATTTTTAGCTTCACCTTATGAGGAGGAATAACCAGATAAGTAAACATTATTGGATTTGGGTTTCAGAAGTTTTCAGTTGGCAGTTATCTCCAGTCTGTTTTGGAGTGAAGTAATATTGGATCAGGTAGAAGAATATTACAAATTTTTTCAAACAAAAGTTAAAACAGTATATATTCTTTTAGGATTAGGTGTTGTTCTAATAACAAGAATAGACAAAATAACCATATTAATCAGGACAGAAAAATATTTTTCCCTCATTTTCATCAAGTCTCCAGTTTGTCAGAAGAGGGACAAAATGGCCCCTCACATTGCCAGGGCCACAAGCTTTGTCCCTTTTGTGTTCTACTTTGCCCAACTGCCATTCCCAAAGTCATCTCTTATGCTATGACGTCAGCTGTAGCTCTTGCTATTTGGTCATATTTTGACCAGAAAGAAGAATAAAAAGAAGGAAAATAGCACTCTTTCCTCAAAAACTGTCTCCTATGTGGTCATACAACTCCCCCAGGGGCCAGAATGTTATCACATGGCCGTCAGGAGCTATTTAAAAAAAAAGGTATAGGAATATAAAGATTTTATTCGGAAGGCCATAGGTCTAGCTAATATTGAAGATTCTAGTACCTTGGAGCACTCTAATATAAGTCTTGAACTAACATAAGTCTTGAACTAAGAAAAACCAGCAATGAGAGTAGAGAAGAGGCAACACATTTGATGATCAATTTAAAGAAATGGTTAATAAAACTTGGTAAAGTGAATGTGAAATGTGAGTGTGAGGAATTAATGAGAATTTGGTTACGATCCCATCTTGCCTTATTGTGTGGTGAGAGGTACTAACTGAACTGAGCTTAGAAGGAAAAGTAGGATGGGAGGGACTGAGTTTACACTTTGTATGAAAACATAGTGATATATAGAGGCCATGCAGTCATCCAACAAAATAAGAAAGTAAAATAACTTGAAATGGAAATTAAGAAGAAGATGTTGCATGTAGGCATGGTGTTTATTCAAGGTAGAAGGCTCAGAAGAAAGTTTTTACTTACTCCCACCCAATACAATAGAATATGTTATGAGAGCTAATTTATGTTTCTTAGCATTATTATCCAGCTTTTGCCACCTACACAAGTATGATGCATCCTAGTCATTCTATGACACATTTAGGTTTTCACTCATTGTGATTGCGAACAAAGACGATGGTCATTTTGGCACATCTTCTCATTTTGCTGATATCATCTGTGAATAATTTTATGTCTTATTTAAAATGTAGGCTAATCTTTCTCATATTCTAAATGTTACTTTCGTTTAATGCAAATCATTAATTTTAAATAAATGCTTGTAGCAGTTTTATTTGATTTATAAGCAAACTAATTTGGCCTTATCCTAGTTCTATTTATATTTCAAATACAGCATTGTGTTTAATTCTTTGAGTGTGTTTGTATGCATGTGTGTGTTTTTCATCACAAAATCAACTGTAAAATATGCCGACTCTTTCAGAAAGCTGCCACATTAAGATAAACAAGATTTAAGTGCACCAGTTAGAGAAGCTATTATGGAGTTTATTTGTGTCAGAACCTTCACAATTATGCTTGTGAGTCCGTGTTCACTTTTTTTAATCCACTTTTGAAGTGACGAGTGTGGGGACTCACGATTGGTATTTCAAGTCAGAAAACAATCAAGATAGCAAATGAGTTTTGTGTAACCTCATTTTTTTATTATATATTACATTAAGTTGTAGTGGTGGCATTTGAATGTGTTTTATTCTTTTCCAGTAAATGGTGTAATTTCATATGGCATTCAACACTTTTAATTTTAAAGGTATAGGAGATAAGGAAAATGTTATATATTTTTGTTAATCTTTCTAGGTTACACAATACTTACCCACTGAATATATTTTGATTCTATATGGTTTCACACACAAGAAAATTTTGGATGTGTAGGAGGAATGTTTATAGCACAGGGAAATAGAAAGAAACTTAGGATATAAACTCTGATTAAATTAAAAGTCATGAAAAAATATTTGAGCAAACATAAATTGGAAAGAAGATGTAAAATATGTCTTCAGTGAGTACAATCTAGTATAACCAATTGTTATATTCTTCCCAAGGTAGAATAGGTTAGCATTTGATAAGTCTGGAAAACATTTTGACAAATTGTCCTGAATTGGTTTATGTATGATTATGGATCTCAGACTTTAGTGTGCATCAGAATCACCCTATTAAAGGACTTGTTAATACACAGATTGCTATGGACTACATCCAGAATTTCTGATTTAGTGAGTCTGTTGTGGGACCTGAGAATGAGCACTCCATCAGTTTCCCAGGTGGTACCAATGCTTCTGGTCCAGGAACCACTTTGAGTAGCATTTCTCTATCGTGAGCCACACATAAAATGACAAAATGCAAGCAACTGGACCGGAAAGGAAGCTGCTTTGTTTTGGTTCTATGAATACCAATTTAAGATAATACATCATATTTGATGCTACATTAACCTAACCCTCCTGATAAATTTTATAACAAAAAATCTTCTCTCAATAAATTTTTAGATTTTTCTAATAGACAGAGGCTCTGGAGATGTTTCTTATAAGCTTGGATGATTTAATTTATACAGTCTATTCTGTGATTAGGATAAAATAAATTAATGACATTATTTCCCCTAAATACTATGTAGGATTATAAAAATCTTAAGCATTGTTTGAATTTTTTTAAACAAATAAATGCTGGGATTTTACAGAAATATTTGATTTATCTTATTAGATAAATTTCAATTTTTTTTTTACAATTTTTTGGCAAAACTAATGCTTAAATGTAAATGTTTCCTTTTTGCCCCTTATGATAATGATTTTCTCTCTTTATTATGAAAAAAGGTTGTTCATAATAGTGGACTCAAAATTTCAAGGGAATTATAGAAAATCTTGTATTTCAGAGAAATGAGTCTGGCCTATATAAAGTTGAAATGTCACAGGTTTTCCTGTCATGAATATTACACTGAATTCTGAAACAATGCTGAGGAATATTTAGACTTTGAAGAAAGATATGGATAAGTGAATATTCTAATTTTCCCTCATTATTAACTCCCAATACTTCAAAATAAGATAAAAAATAATAAACACCTTTGTTAATACTCGGGTAAGACTGCATTTACAATATAATTTAAATCAAATTAGAAGAGGACTTGAGGTACTGATAATAAATTTTGTCATTGGTTTCATACTGCCTTTTTGTGCATATTGAATTATGAAATTACAAAAATCCTCAGCTAAGATAGTTTATGCAAACCACCTCTTTTTAAAATTATGGTAAAAATATAATGAATTTAATATCAAAGATTCAAGTTGCATTCATGTATTATTAAGAAGGGGTAATCAACTTGGAGTTCATTTTCTTACTAATCTTTTAAGCATAGTGGCACATGGGAAGAAAGTGTTCACTTATCCAAACAAAATATTTAATGAGCACCTATAATAGTCCATCATTTTTCTAAGATCTGGAGATAAAGCAGAGAGCAAAAACTTTAAGACACTGTCCTTAAAGAATGTGCATTCTAGTGAGTTCTGAGGAAGGTAGTGAGGGAAGACATGTATGAAAATAAAAGTGGGACTATCACAGGCCTACCTATCACAAAAATTGGGTCATAGGATAAAAAGTACTAATCTAGAAAGAATGCTATCAATATGTCATCATCACTGATGAGACTTCAACCATAAAAGAGAGAATGCAAAGACAAGAGCATTCCAGATACAGAGAACAACTAGTTCAATAGTCTTAAGGCTTGAGATCTTTATACTCATAAAGAAGTCCAGCAAGTCTGGACCATAATAAATAATACAAATAGTGTGGGAGATGAAGCTGTGGTGGATTGCAGGTGCCAAATCACATAGGGCATTGTAGGCCCAGATAAGAGGTTTGGATTTAATTGGAAATAAAACGGAAATTACTAGATTTTTCTTTTAAACAGAAAGATATGATAAGATTCACGCTGTTAAAGAGATCATTCTGTCCACTGTAGGAGGAACAAGAAAGAGAAGAATCATGCAGTCTGTTAAGGAGGCCAATTGTATCATTTATAAGGCATATCTCAAGATATAGTAGAAAAAAGAAGAAACATGTAATATATTTAAAAGTGAAGAGTCTTTCAAAGTAAAGTAGTATTAGCTGATTTTAATAAGCCAAAATTCAATTTAGGTAACATTTTAGTAATTATCATTACAACAATATTAATTATGTTCATTGCTTCCCACCAATGTCTCATTTGACTTTGGTATTAGAAACATTGCAGATTGATAAGAGAAGAGCATTCTGAATTTGTGTAAGTGACTCCTTATTATAATTAATCTCTTATTGTAAGCAATGGTCAATGCAAGGTAATAAAACTATACATGTACTGTCATAATTTTTCATATTTTTGCAATTGGTTAAAGACATCATTCATAGTAGGTACAACGAACTTTGACCAATTTAGCCACTTTTTTCCAATATGTAGAATTAATTATTTAAGAATTCACTAGGTGATTAATGATCAATAAGCTAATCTCAGCTTAAACCCATCTGTAACATGTAATGATCCTTAGCCATATTTCACTGAAACTCCAAAATGAAATAAAGACCTCTATTATGAAATTGATTTAGGCCTTGTCTATTCCAAACTCTCCAATGAAAAATGATGGTGATACACAGTGTTCTCCTAGTGTATCTTAGAACCAGGAATAAAAGTGCTTCCTAAACAAGAATGAGTTATGGGATTTAATTCTAGCTCTGGCAATGATTCATTGGATAACCTTGGGAAAGTTACTTCAACACTCTCTTGTGGTTTCCTAGTTGTAAATGGGGATATTAACCATTTGCCACTGAACTCTTAAGCCTGACTTATGGGATAGCAGTTGCTTACTAAGAATTTTAAAATATAATTGCAAACTTTGTGATAAGCTAGGTATTCTATTATAAATACAAATAAACAAACTGAATGATATAGGATAACTGAAAACATTTTAACAAGATTTTACGTTCCAGGTACTAGGTTATGTGCAGGATAGCAAGACGAACACAACACAGTTGATCTCAAGGACACAAGGCAGTTGATCTCAAGGACATAATTTTCAAGCCAAAGAGACAGGTTCACATAAAAAAGTAAATCTATAAACATTGTATGTGCTACTGAGAATGACTGACCACCAGAACATAAGAGTCATGAGAGAGGGGACCTTATCTGTCTTGTTCAGTATTTTCAACCCACCACTTTGAACAATTCCTGGTCCTTGGGTCATTCAATATTCATTTATTAGTGAATATTTATTGAATCTCTACCATGTACCAGGCACACTTCCAGAGCTGGGGATATTAGCATGGACAAGATAACACCCCTGACCTTAAACACTTTATATTGTAGTGAGGGGGGCAGGCAATAAAAAAAATAAACAAAGTATATGGTATAATATCAAGTAGTGATAAGTACACTAAAGAAATATCATGTATAGAAGGAGATTGAGTGTCAAAGGCTGCTATTTTAGCTACTTGATCAGTGAAAATCTTTTTGAGGAGGTCATGATTGAAAAGTGGCTTGAAAAATATGAGTGACTAAAACATGAGAATATATGGGGAAAATGTACTCCAGCAAGTGCAAAGGCCCTGAGATGGGAAAGACCTTGGTATATTTGAGGAATGACACATTCTTGTAGTTTATGATAAGAGCTGAATTTTGTCAAAGTGCAATGGGAAAATGTCGGAGAGTTATAAGCAAGGGAGTGACATGATCTGACTTAGGTATTTAAAAGGTCACTCTGACTTCTCTGTAAAGAACAGACCCTAGGTAGCAATAATAGCATAGTGAGACCTGTTAAAATGCATTTATAGGGATCCAGGCAAGGGACCCTAGCAGTTCATGTGGAAGCCACTGAGGTGGTAAAAAGTGCTCAGTTTTGCCATTTAAATTTGACACATACCTAGAAGTTAGAGCTAGTAGGGTTTGCTATGGATTTGATGCAAGGTACCCCAAAGAATGAGGAGTCAGATAGGGCCTAGCTTTATGTTCTGAGCAACTGAATGGCGGGCTGCCATTTTGGGAGGATCAGATTAGGGTGGAGAAATAACTAAAAGATCAATTAATGAAATATTAGGATTGAGAAACCTTTCAAAAATCCAAGTGGAATTTGGAATATATAAGTTTGAGGCTCTGTGGTAACATTAAGGCTAGAGATGTAAATTTTATAGTCATTGTTATATAGCTGATATTTAAATTCACAGGACAAGAAGAGGTCACCATAGAGGAGTTTAGAGAGAAAAAGAAACATAAATTGCAGAGAAATGCAACAAAGGAGACTAAAAGTGGCCAATATAGTAGGAGGAAATCAGCAGGCGAATTGTGCCCCGGAAGCCAAATGTTGCAAATACTCTAGGAAAACAGTGCCCGTGTGGACTAGACATAGGAGAAAGATTGGCTATTTACACTTATGGCTTGTTAAACTCTTCCTTAGTGGGAGTAAAGATATCAAAAAAGAAATAAAATTCCAAGGATGAAATAATGGCAGAGGAAACAAGAACAACAAAATTTTAGAAACTGGAAAGCAGAGAGCTGAAAAACAACCTAGCATACCAGAGGAAAGATCTAATGTTCTGGAAAAATCTTCAATCTATGCAAGCAGAGAAGACCAAAAGCAGGCTATTTTGCATTACGGAATTCAAAAAAACTCAGAAATTATAGCCATCAGACACCTATGAAAATATGGGTGGCTAGTGCAGAAAATAGGGAATGGATTAAAGGAAATTTGACTCTAGATTAAGAAAGCACTGCATAGTGGTTAAACTAACAAAAATACACACATTAAGTAATCATGACATTTCAAGACATTAGAGAAAACAGATTAAGTTTACAAAAATAGGAAGTTGAGAATCAGAAAAACATCAAAATTCTTAAGAGGTCGTTGGTGCAGACTTTAGAAAATCTGAGATCAATTATTTTCAACCTAGAATTTCTTACCTAGGTATTCCAACCTGGAATCCAGTCAAGCTATGAACCAGTAAGTGGGTATGTTACTTAGAGATTGATCAAGGACTTAGGACTCCTGAGTGATATAAAATAAAGGGATAACTATAAGGATTATATACACAATTGTAGGGGCTGGCAAAGAAATTCATGGAGAGCTACTGTTTCTGTGTCTGATGGTGTGCCTAAGGTCATGGTAGGTCAGCAGGAACAGTAGTTAAGAAGAAAAGCTGGATAGGCAGCAAAGGAGAATAGGAGAGTAACTGGAGCCCTCACTGTCTCTCATTGCCTCCAATCCTGATTAGGTAATCTGCAGAAGATGCTGGTGCATAATACCTCAGAGCTGTAAAGAGGCAGGGGCACTGGACACTGCACTGACCTGTAGACTGGAATGGCCACTGCTTCACCACCACTTTCAAGTCTCACACAAATTTTTCTTGTGGCCAAAGTTAACGTGAAATATGAGAGAAAGGAATTCTGGAAAACATAGTTCCAGGTTAGCCAAGTTGTCCCACTTAGAAACCACCCACAAAGGACACATTGCAGGCATTGTCAGACCTTGTAGGTCTTAAAAAATCATCTCCCATGCATCTTAATTCTGGAAATTTCTGGAGAGTATACTCCATTGAAGGGAGCGTATAAACCAACATTTAAAAAAGATGTAGAATTCAGAACACAGAGGATTAATATATGAGAGAGAGAGTGGGAACTCCCAGGAAGGTGGCGGAGGAATTTTCAGAACAAAGTCATGTTCTAGAGCACCTAACCCAGATTAGAGCAAAAAGGATTCTTGGAGGGAAGTATCCAGGAAAAAAACGTTAGAAAGGGAAAATTTTCTTGACACACTTTAATTATTTTGAAGTAGATTTAATAATCTGGCAGAAATTTTAGGGATGAATTTATAGATATTTAGAACGCTGAAAAATGGAAACAAGAAAAAGAGAAATAAATATTTTAAAGGACACCATAGAAAAATGCAAAGTGATTCAAGTGTTCATTTTCAGATTTCAGACTAATGTCAGTAAATATTAATCAACCAAAAATTTATGACCATATGGGGAAGATAGCTTAGGGGGGACTGTGCTTGTGCATGTGGCACGGACGGTGAAGACATAGAAAAAGATCATGGCGTGTAGAAACGTGGTGGCAAATAGTAGAAGCAGCAGCGGAAAGAATTGAAAGCGGTCATCCGGCTGAGACAGTGGATTGCTGCTCTTTGTTAAAAAGATTGTTAAAAATATTGAGCTTTAAAATTATATACAATACTTATGATTTTGAAAAAATTGTGGGGGAGGGGAAGCAGCAGGGAACAACTATGACGAATGCTGTCCAGAAGTCACCCACTGGGTAGGCAATGTGGGAATTCTGAGGTTGGTGAGTGTGAAAGAAGTAGTTTCTTTGGAAATGTCTGAAAAAAAACCTGGTCTTATTTGGGTGCAGGAGCCACAAGAAGAACACGGAGACAGTAGGTTTTCCTTTTGGGGAGTTTTTATATTAAAAGGAGCAGAGAAATCGTGACAATGTCTGGTGAGAAGTGTTTTGTTTCATTTTTATTGGGTAAAATTATTTGATTAAAAAGAGGATTTTGCATCTTGTTTATATCCTAATGGGAATAAACTTGAAAAGAGGGAGGGAAGAAGAGAGTGGTAATCGCTAGAGCAAGATCCTTGGATTGACAAGATGAGATCAAGTAGGATTGTATTCATGGTGGGGTGGAAGCGTTGGCTCATCTCTCCCACCCTGGTCTAATTCATCAACATCTTTCACCTAAAGCACTTCAACAGTCTCAGAATTTATCACCCTACTTGCTCCTTTGTTTACCACAGTCGTATCCCAACACAGCAGCCAGAGTGAGAGGTGGTGAAACATAAATCCTGCCTTCAACTCATAGTAGCTTCTCTTCTCATGGGATTAAATCCAAAACTCTTATAATTGCCTACATGTCTTCCCGGGGTCTAGCTCCCAATCACCTTGCTGATTTCTCCTCTTATTCCCCGTCGAGTGTCCTCTGTCTCACGCCGCTTCAGTCTCACTAGTTGTCTTGTGGAACTTTGCACTTGCCAGGACACACCCTAACTCTTGGCCCCATGCTGGCTCTGTCCTTGTTCTTCTCTCTCCCCGGATTCCATACAGGTCACTCCTGTATCCTTTTTCAGGGCTTTGCTCGAATGTCACCTTCTCAGGGAGGCTTTCTAGGATTATCTTATTTGAATCTGCACTGCTGCTACCACGGCCACCCAATCCCAATTTCCTGTCCCTATCCTATAGAAGTTCATTACTCTTTGAAACTTGAACCTGAACTCTAAAGATTCATTTGAAACTTGGGGTCATACATTTTAGGTGCAATTGGCCAGCATGTTTGTGTGTTTTTCTCCAGCTACATTCAGGAATGGAGAGGTAAAAATGGATTTATCCAGGATTGGGGTTTGGCAGCAAATAAATGGGGGTACCGTAAAGGAGTCAGGCTGAAAACAATGAAGTGACTGCAACTGTGAACTATCTAACTGAAATTATGCTGCGGAGGTGAGTATTAGATAGCAAAACCATGGTAGGATCAGTGGAGGTCCTGGTGGAAGTTGTTGTTCCTGGAGAGTGAATAAAAAGAAGAGAACATGGTGAGAGTCTGGCGTATTTTATGCCAGAGGTACTATATTAATTGATAATGTAAGTTCTAAGGTTTGACATCAGGGCTGAAATTGGAGTAGAGGACCAGAGCATTCAAAGTATGGAGGCTCAAGACAGAGAGATCAAGGAGTTGAGTGAATTATATGTGTGATGTTAAAATAACCAAAAAAGATATCAGGAGCGAGTGGTGGCTAGTGAGAGAGTGAACCAGGTATGAAATAGGGTGTGGGAAGAAAATGTTCACATATTAAGGGGACTACCACTGGAGAAAGAGTGCCTTCAGGGAGCATCCAGGTTCTGAAAGAACAAAGAAGCAAAGGAATGTTCAGAGAAGAGTTTGAGGATATGGGGAAGGTTTTGTAACAAACAGACTCTTTTCCAGCAAGCACGGTGAGAGGTTTGAGTCATGAGGGAGTGGACGGAGCTAAGTCAGATTACAGCCACATGGGCCCAAGGTCCACAGGAATGCAGGGTGACATACGAGGCCTGGACTCCTCACAAAGTCTAAGTGCTCCAGTGATGTGAGACATAATGGCATTTTTCCTGAGATCATTTTAGGGCGAGGTGGAAGCTCACTTCTAATTGTAACCTCTTCTTGGCCCTGGACTTCCTAGGCAATTCGAAGTGATAAGAAAAAGGTCTGTTGGAGAAGCTGTGCCGTGGACTGGGTGGAAGCATGAGGGATTCTTGTAGACCCCACTTTTAATTCTAACAAAAGCCAGGATAGCTTTTTGCTCAACCACATTCCTTCTGGAGAACAAAATATACTAATAACTTATATGGAGAGAAATGAAAAGAGGAAAATAAAGAGTAAAAAAAGAGAGAAAACAAAATATATTTAAAATAACAAAACATTATCCAATCACAGTGGTTGGCAAATATTCACAATATTCACTACACTGGTGAGATACAATGGCCACTATTAAAACCCAGCTCTTCTCACCCCTGTTGGGTTTGATTACTATTATCCTTCCAGGTAAATGGATTCTCGAAGTACTCTAAATCATTTAATTAAATGAGAAAGGGTTAAATGTTAGCTGGCAAATGTAAAATATTTGAAGGCTTCTTCAGAAGAGACATCTATAAACACTGAAATTATCTTGAAATGACTTACAGGTATTATTTTCAAAGTGCATGATTATTCATATAGCAGTGTTCTGGCAGAGGAGCACACCACCACCTGTTTTCTTCTCCCTGCAAACAGGGGCGAAATACTGATGTTAGTTTGCAATTAACCACTTTGATATACTTCTGGCAATGCATTCTTCATCAACTTGGTATTATAATACAAGTAGCACCTCTGAATTGAAGGCATTTAACTAAAGAAAAGAACATAAACACTTACACACAGAGGGACCAGTAGCAAATTAGAGCAAATCAGCAAGCAAACCGTAAGAGGCTGCTTTAGAGCATTGAAATACAACTTGGCTTGGATTAGTTCGTCTAAATTTCTTTTATACAACAGCTTAACCCATACTTGCTTTGGTCTTAATTTCTAACTGATGTTAAGTGATTCTACTTATCACTAGCTGATGCCCTGATGAATAACACAAGCACAAGTGGATGGTTAAACATAATTAATAACCGTATGTAGTATCTTTGTAAACTAACAGGAAAATAAAATTTGGAAAGGAAGAAAATCAAAAATTAGCCATTTTATTAAAGCAAGGGTAGAGGCAAAAGTGAAGTTGGGATAAAAGCCTCCCCTGTTGAATAAAATCAGGTCTGTTTGGATAAAATAATTGAAGTCAGGAAACAAGGTACTTATTATTTCTACAGTACTGTTCTTAAAATGCAGTTCTGTAATACCAGATAATATAAGAAAATGGCATCTAAAATCTAGCCTTTCCAGTTCATTTTGCTATTATGAAAAATAAAAAGGATGAATAGGGGCTAGATGGTGTTTAAATTATGGCCATTGAAAATATAACATAGGTGGGTAAATTCACACTTAATGGGTATAATGCCCACTATCTGGGGGATGGGCACACTTATAACTGACCCAAATGGTACAAAAGCAACTTATGTACCCAAAATGTTTATACCCCATAATATTCTGAAATAAAAAAACATAAAATATACATATATTATATATATAGTATAAAGTACTGGTATATAGTATAACATATATACTATATATACATACTATAGTATATTTTATATAAAAAATACAGACAAACAATGAATAAGAGAAAACCCATCACAAAAGACATGTTCATTTTGACCAAAATTGATAGGTTCACTCCTAAATAAAAATGTCTCTGTTGACCTTGAACCCTATCAAGACCTGGGAGAATTTGAATAATGGCATCACCTCTCATAAACTCTAGACACTATGATAGAAGACTTTTGGTGATCAGAGAGGAATTATGTAGAAATGTCTAGTGACAGTTTGGAAACCTGAATGACACCAGAAGCTTCCTGAGATATGGTTATGGTTGTGTTAGTAACAGGTGTTCAGGTTTGGGGAGCTACCATGACTTTCTAAAAAGTTCTGTGAAATATTCTGTTTTCTCATAAGAAAAAACATAATTATGAAAGTCTAAACCTCCTTTACCTCTCCAAAAAAAATGTAATGGAAAATATAATGTGGAAAATGAAAGTCATTTAGAAAACTTTTAATAGAAAAAATAGGTAGATAAATAATATGAAATTAATATTTCTAGAGTTAAGGAAAGAGGTGCATCTGCGGAGTTAAAAACAAAGCTATTAAAATCTTTGGGACACAGAAAAAGCATTCCTCATGGGACAATTCATAGCCTTAAATGCCTACATCAAAAAGACAGAAAGATCACAAATTAACAATCTATTGTCACACCTCAAGGAACTGAAAATGGAAGAACAAACCAAACCCAAAGCCAGCAGAAGAAACAAAATAATGAAGGTCAGAGCACAACTAAATGAATTGGAGAACAAAAAAACAATACAAAGGATTAACGAAACGAAAAGTTGGTTCTTTGAAAACATAAACAAAATTGACAGACCTTTTGCTAGATTAACCAAGAAAAGAAAAGAAAGGACCCAAATAAGCTCAATCAGAAATGAAAAAGGTAACATTACAAATGATACCACAGAAATACAAAACATCATCCATGAGTACTACAAAAATCTCTACAGGCATAAACTAGAGAGTGTAGATGAAATGGACAAGTTTCTGGAAACACACAACCTCCCAAGACTCAACCAGGAAGAAATAGAACTCCTGAACATACCAATAACAAACAGTGAGATTGAATCAGTAATAACAAACCTCCCAACCAAAAAAAGCCCTGGACCAGATGGATTCACACCCAAATTCTATCAGACCTACAAAGAAGAAATGGTACCCATAACACAGAAATTATTCCATAATATTTAGAAGGAGGGAATCCTCTAAACTCATTCTATGAAGCCAGTATCACCTTTATACCAAAACCAGGAAAGGACACAACAACAACAAAAAAGAAAACTACAGACCAATATCCCTTATGAATGTAGATGCAAAAATCCTCACTAAAACACTAGCAAACCAAATGCAATAGTACATCAAAAAATAATCCACCAGGACCAAGTGGGCTTTATCCCAAGGATGCAAGGAGGTTCAAAATACATAAAGCAATAAATGTGATTCACCACATAAACAAAAGCAAAAACAAAGACCATATGATCATCTCAACAGATGCAGAGAAAGCATTTGACAAAATCCAGCACTGTTTCATGATAAACACCTCAATGAACTAGACATAAAAGGAATAGATCTCAGAATTATAAAAGGCATATATGACAAACCCACAGCCAACATCATACTGAATGAGGAAAAGTTGAAGTCATTCCCCATAATACTGGAACAAGACAAAGATGCCCACTGTCACCACTCCTATTCAACATAGTGCTGGAAGTCCCAGCCAGGGCAATCAGGCAGGAGAAGAATATTAAAGGGTATCCAAATTGGGAAAGAGGAGGTCAAACTATTGCTCTTCTCTGATGATATGATCTTGTATGTAGAAAACCCCAAAGATTCCACCAAGAGTCTCTTGGAATTGATAAATAAATTCAGCAAAGTCTCAGGATACAAAATCAATGTACATAAATTGGTAGCATTTCTACATACTAATAACAGTCAAGCCAATAGTCAAATCAAAGACTTACTACCATTCACAATAGCTACAAAGAAAATAAAATACCTAGTAATATATTATACTAAATCAAGGAGGGGAAAGATCTCTACATAGAGAACTATGAGACTCTGAGGAAAGAAATCACGGAGTATACAAACAAATGGAAAAAGATATCATGCTTAGGATAGGTATAATAATCAACAATCAATCAGTATAAAATGTCCATATTACCTAAAGTGATTTACAAATACAATGCAATCCCCATCAAATTACCAATGTCATACTTCACATATCTAGAAAAAATAATTCTATGCTTCGTTTGGAAGCAGAAAAGGGCCCAAATAGACAAAGCAATCTTAAGCAAAAAGAACAAATCTGGAGGCATCACATTACCAGACTTCAAACTATATTACAAAGCTATGGTAACCAAAACAGCATGGTATTGGTACAAAAATAGAGACATAGACCAATGGAACAGAACAGAGAACCCAGATATAAAATCATCTACCTACAACCAACTGATCTTCAACAAAGCAAGCAACAATGTACACTGGGGAAAGAAGCCCTGTTTAATACATGGTGCTGGGAAAATTGGATAGCCACATGCATCCTACCTCTCACCACTTACAAAAATTAATTCAAGATGGATAAAAGACTTAGCTCTAAGGAATGTAACCATAAGATTCTAACCATAAGAATGTAGGAAAAACTCTTCCAGATATCAGTTTAGGCAAGGAATTTATGAAAAAGACCCCAATGTCAATCATGGCAACAACAAAAATTAATAAATGGGATTTCAATAAGCTAAAAAACTTCTGCACAGCTAAGGAAACAATCAACAGAGCAAATAGACAACCTACAGAATGGGAGAAAGTATTCACAAACTACACATCTGATAAAAGGCTGATAACCAGAATTTACAAAAAAGTCAAGCCAATCAGCAAGAAAACAGTAAATAATCCCATTAAAAAATGGGATGCCATGAATAAAGCCATGAATAAAAGCTTCTCAAAAGAAGAAAGACAAATGGCCAATAAACCCATGGAAAAATGCTCAACATCACTAATCATCAGGGAATTGCAAATTGAAACCACAATGAGACACCATCTTACTGCAAATAGAATGTTTTTTATTAAAAAGTCCAAAAACAATAGATGCTGGCGTGGATTCAGAGAGAAGGGAATGCTTATACACTGTTAGTGGGACTGCAAATTAGTACATACTTTATGGAAAACAGCATAGATATTCCTCAAAGAACTAAAAGTAGACCTACCATTTGATCCAGCAATCCTACTTCTAGGTATTTACCCAAATGAAAAGAAGTCATTATATCAAAAAGACACTTGTACCTAAATGTTTATCACAGCACAATTCACAATTGCAAAGATATGGAATCAACCTAAATGCTCATCAATTAATAAGTGGATTAATAAAATGTGGTATATGTACACGTTGAAGTACTACTGAGCCATAAAAAATATGAATTAATACCTTTTGCAACAACCCAGATGGAATTGGAGACCATTCCTCTAGGTGAAGTATCTCAAGAATGGAAAAACAAACACCACATGTACTCACTATTAAATTGGAACTAACTGATGAGCACACATGTGCACAGAGGGAACCAAAACTCAGTGGAAAGCAACCAGGAGAGTGGGTTTAGGGGACAGGAATAAACCAACCTAATGGGTACTATGAACACTAATTGGGTGATGGGCACACCTATAGCCAGGACTCAAGCATTACAAAAATGATCCATGTAAACTAAAACATTTGTGCCCCCTTAATATTTTGAAATTTAAAAAAATGGTAAGCAGAAAGAAAAATATAGATATAGTATAGTGAAATTTCAGAACTTAAAAATAAGCAGAGAGAAAGCAAAAAGTTCGTGAATAGAATAAAGATCAAATTGTCATTAGATATTTGTCTGATTGACAAAAACAATGGTTAAAATATGATAGCTTCAAAATTCTTCAAAATCCACAACTAGCCCCAATAGCATTCAAGGACAGGGTAAAATAAAAATATTTTTGGTTGTTCAGAAAAACAAAACAAAAGGTTTACGCTTCAGTTTTGATTCACCAAATAAAGGAAAGCATGACAGAATGATTTAGGATCAGGTGGTTTGTTGTGCGAAGTGATGCCGAGGAGCACAGTAGGGAACTGGAACAAGGACAGAGAAGAAGAATACTATCTAGGGATGCATTGTTATTTTTTATTGAGTTATTATTACTTATTTCAGTAATGTAAGTAAGTGCACTTATTTTAACTACTGTGTTCAATATATTTTCAAATGTGTCTTTATTTGCATAACTAACACTCAGCTAAGATAAAACATTTCTAGCATCTTTTGTGGCTTAAATTTTCCATATTAAATTTTTCATACTCCAGCTTATTTCTATAAATTTTCCTTGTGGCTTAAATTCTATGTATACCCCAGTATTCTGACTATGTCATCATTTATGGGGTTTGCTTCACTTTGGGTATTTTCTATTTGCCTGTATCTAATATCATTAATCCTATCTTCTGCTGTTAAATTCATCCAATAAGACCTGAATTTTAGATATTATGTATTTCAATTTTTAAATATTGATTTCATTGTTTTTCATAGATTGTAATTTTTCTATTGAAATTTTTGCTTTCTTCCATTTTGTCTGTCTTTTCTTATATTTTCTTCAACATATTTACAGTGATTATTTTAACATCTTTCTCTGCAAACTCCAATATGTGAATTATCTATGGGTCTCTTTCTCTTGTTATTTCCAGTCAACTGGCACTGTGTGTTTTATTAAGGCTTATAATTTCATAATGGATGTCAGACATGCAAAATTATAAATGAAAAATTGTAGAGACTGTGAAAGATCTTATTCTCCAAAGTGGTTAAATTTCTTTAGTTGGGAAGATCACCTTGATCCTGGAGAGAGTTGGATTCAGGCTTCATTAGAGCTGGTCAATTTAGTTTTGTCTTTAGTCCTAGACTTTTCTGGGTTTTCAATAAAAGTTTTCACATTTTTCTCAGAAAAAAAAATAAAATAAAAACGTCAGGTTTTTATCAAGCCCTCTAACTTGCTGGGACTTGTACCCCAGACACTTCCTTTCCCATGCTAGGCAGTTTCTGAAATCTCCATTATGCTGTTTAGCCTACACCTGCTTCTTTCCGTTGGATTCCTTGGAGGTGCACTTTACTTGTGCATAGTTTATGAGTCAGGCAACAATCTGAGGGGAATTTTAATGCAAATTTTGAATTTCTGTTACTCTCTCCTCTTTGGAATTTAATCTCCCCTCCCCCAATTTCCAGCCACTCTTGCATTCCTGACGTCTGACCTTTTTCCGTCAATCTGGTAAGATTGTCAATTTCTGCCTGACCTTTATCTTTCCGAGCATAGAGGAGAAAATACAGGTACATGTGGAACATACCATGTAAAGTTTTCTTCTTTTAAGAACCATTACCTCTAGTTTTTGTCTGCTTGTATTGGTCTCCAGTGCCTTCAATTTGGGTTTTTAATTTTTTTCTCCATAATTTGTTCAGCTTTTATAATTATTGTCAGCATTTGGGTTTGTCCAAAGCCCTTTATTTTTAATCATTCTTCGGGTCTAATTTATTTTGCTCACTAAAAATCTTCTAAAAGTCTTTTCTCCCACTCCATTGTCACTACCCTTGTCATAGCTTCCCTCAGCTCCTGCCTGCATTTCTACCAGGACCCCTACCTTCTCATTTTGCCTCATGTACTCTTATTTTCATCCTCCCTGTCCTTCACATAGCACGAAGAATGTTTTCTTCCAAGTTGAATTCTAATCTGTTAACTCCTTCTCTCTCCACTCTTGCAGTTAAGTTGACAAGCAACTTGGAAATGATTTTCGCCCATGGCATAAATTGTAATCAAATTCTTTTTTTATTTAATTTGAGGACATATGATACCAAATGTCATAAAGAATTCACTGATGTAACTGTACTAGAAAGGCATTTTAAAATAATTAACAGAGAAATATACCACTGGCCTACAACACTGAACTATTACTTTTTTTTTCCCCAAAATAGTTGTGTATATTTATCAAATGGTTTTCATCAAATATTTGATATTTTCCTTTAACTTAAAAGAACTATGACATATTTCAATGCCTTGCTTTTCAAACCAGAGAACTTGCTGATTCCTCAGAATATATTCATAGATAACACTGCAATGAAATTGAAAAATGATTGTCAATAGTTGATCATTTGACACAAAATAATTTTTAAAAATATACTTAACTTTTTATAGTTGTTTTTGGCTTACAGCAAAATTGAGCAGAAGGCACAGATGTTTCCCACACATCCCTATATATGTACAACCTCCCCCACTACCAACATCTCACATCAAGGTGGTGTATTTGTTACAATTGATGAACCTACGTTGCCCCATCATTATCATCCCAAGGTACATAGTTTACATTAGGGTTTTTCTGTTAATGTTGTACATTATATGGGTTTGGACAAATGTATAATGACATGTATTCACTATTATAGTATAATACAGAAGAATTTCAGTTCCCTAAAGCTCTTCTGTGATCTTTTTATTTATCCCTCCCTCTCCCCAACCCCTGACACCACTGATCCTTATACTGTCTCTATAGTTTTGATTTTTCCAGAATGTCATATCGTGGGAATCATATAGTATGCAGTCTTTCCAGAGTGGCTTATTTCCCTTACTAATATGTATTTAAGGTTTCTCCATGTCTTTTTGTGATTTAATGGCCCTTTTTTGGTCATGGAATAATATTCCATTGTCTGGATGTACCACAGTTTACTTATCCATTCATTACTGAAGGGCACCTTGGTTGCTTCAAGTTTTGGCAATTATGAATAAAGCTGCTGTAAACATTGATGCCCAGGCTTTTGCGTGGACATAACTTTTCAACTCTTTTGGGTAAATATCAAAGAGTGTGATTGCTGGATTGTGTGGAGGACTATGTTTAGTTTTGTAAAAAAACTGCAAAACTGTCTTCCAAAGTGACTGCCATTTTGCATTCCCACCAGCAGCGAATGAGAACTCCTGTTGCTCCACATCCTCGTCAGCATTTGGTGGTGTCAGTGTTGCTGAAGAGTATTTCATGTTATGAATGTACCACAATTTGTTTAATCATTCACCTGTTGAAGGATATGTGGACCCATTCTAGTTTTTAGCTATTAGAAATAAAGCTTCTATAAACAAGTTTAGGTTTACATGTGAATATAAATTTCCATTTTTCTGGGATAAATGCCCGAGAGTTGAATCCTTATATGAAATGATAATTACATTTTTAGTTTTACAACAAACTGCCAGACTGTTTTCCTGAGTGTTCTAGTTTCTCTGCATCCATACCAGCATTTGGTGTTGTGACCTTTTTTGTTTTAGTCATTCTGATCCGTGAATAATTATTTCTAATTGTGGCTTTAATTTGTTTTTCCCTAATCAAGAATGATACTGAACATCTTTTCATGTGCTTCCTTGCCATCAACATATCCACATCAGTGAAATGTCTGTTCATGTCTTTTACCCTTTTTTAAATTGGATTGATTCTTTTACTATTGAATTTTGAGAATTCTCTATATATTTTCTATGGTCTGAATGTTTGGGTCTCCACCAAATTTATGTACTGAAACCAAATCCCCAATGTGATAGTAATAGGAGGTGGAGCCTTTGAGAGGTAATTAGGTCATGAGGGCTATGTGATTCATGCCCTTACAAAAGAGGCCCCAGAGAACGGCCTTGCCCCTTCCACCATGTGAAAACAAGACAAGAAGGCACAATTTATGAACCCAAAAGAGGGCCCTCATCAGACTCTGAATTTGTTGGTGCCTTGTTCTTGGGGTTCCCAGACTCTAGATCAAGTAAAAATAAATTTCAGTTGTTTATAAACTACTAATTTATGTTATTTTGTTATAGCAGCACAAAGCAACTGTGACATATCTTCTAGACACTAGTTCTTTTTTGGATATGTGGTTTGATAGTATTTTCTCCCAGTCTATAGTTTGGCTTTTCATCTTATTAACAGGATCTTTCCTAGAACAAATATTTTTAATTTTGATGAAGTCCAATTTATTAATCTTTTCTTTTATGGATCATGTTTTGGTGTCAAATCTAAGAACTTTTAACAATGCCTGAGTTCCAAATGTTTTGTCCTATTTGTTTTTCCAAAACATAGAACATTATAGCTTTGTATCTTACATTTAATTTTGTGATCCATTTTGAGTTAATTTTTATATAAGGGTAAAATTTAGGGTTTTGTGTTGTTTTGTTTCATTTTGTTTTTTAGCTTATAGGCATCTAATGGTTTCAGTATCATTTGTTGAAGTACTTTGGCACCATTGTCAAAAATCAGTTAGAGGTATTTATATGGGTCTATTTCTAGTTTCTCTATTCTTTTCCATTGTTCTATGTGTCTATCCTTCTGGCACTACAACATTGTCTTGATTACTGTAACTATAAGGTAACTACAACATTGTCTTGATCCTTCTGGCACTACAACATTGTTTTGATTACTGTAACTATAAAGTAAACCTTAATATAGAATGATTCCTTTTATTGTATTCTTCTTTTTTCATGATTAAGTTATACTATGGCTTATGTATTTCCAAATAAATTTGGGAATAGGATTGTCTACATCTACAAAGAAACCTTGCTGGGATCTTGATATAAAGTACATTAAATCTATCGATAAATTTGGCAGAAATGATACATTTATTATATTGGGTTATCCAATCTATGAACATGGTATGTCTCTCCATTTATTTAGGTCTTCTTTGATGGGTTTCATAAACATTTGTAATTTTCTGCATACAGATTCTATGCATGTTTTATTAAGTTTATACCTAAGTATTTCATTTTCTTTGGTTGATTGTAAACAGTATCATGTTTTTAGTTTTGGTCTCTACATGTTCATTGTTGGTGTATAGAAATGTGATTAAATCTTTTTGTTGTTGACGTTGTATTCTTCAATCTTTCTTAGTTCACTTATTTTTATATTTTATATTTCTTAATGTTTTATACTAATTTTGATATAAAACTTATTGTAAGTTGTATTTATTGTTCACAATTTCAGAGGATAATTGCTGGAGTTTCATGTCAATTTTAAGCCATTTTTATAAAATGCATTGGCATACTGTCAAATACTTTCTACTCTCCAGAAAAAGTTAATAACATTATACAATAATCCTCTAATTAATAGATTATTTTAAAATGTGTTGGACAAGAAACTTTTGCAGGTAATATTTTTATTATATTTTAACCACTTTTTCTGTAGTTGTTACCCCACTCCATTTTCTATGTTTACTTGAGTCTCTGTTAAGATTTTATAATTCCTAGATTGTTTTAGGCTTTCAAATGGTAATTATTCAAATAGTTGTGCACATTTTGGTGAGATTATAAATTTGATCAATGTGTCTATGCCCCTTTTCACTCACAGAATTATTGCTATTTTTATCTTTAAGCTTTGTTCTTTTTCAAACACATAAGAAGAGAAATGATTCACTCACTGAAGAACCAGCAAGGTGGCAAACACTCCACTAATAACTTATATGTAACTGCAAATGAAAATTTTATATGATAGCTAGCAGTATGTGTTTTCTGCTTTTACCAGAGTTTACACTTTATATACCAGAGAAGGAAATCTGAGGGCTTGCAAAGACAAAACATGAAAATCCTTGCCTGTTTCTTCATAAGTTCATCTGGAATGATGCTTTCTGTGATCAGAGATGCCACCTGAGCCTAGGTTATCCTTTGTGATAGTGTAATATATGATGCAACATGCAACCCCTCTATATCCTACCTTTCTACTCCCAACAGAGCACAAGGGACTTGAACTCTCATGCTTTGAAAAAAATGTTTCACCAAGTAGAGATTTGTATAAATACCATATAAAATTTCCCAGAGAAGAAAAGTTCATGGTAGTTAAAAGTGCAAAGAATTTGGACTCAGACATGCCTGGTTTTAATTTCACTTTAGAAGCAGCTTAGTTGTGTAACTAGTTCAACTTCAAACTGTTATTCTAAAATGTTCTTCACAAGTTATTTTAGTAAATAATTATAGTATATGATAATTGATGCACACATGCCTTGCATATGGTAGATACTCAATGAATAGCCCACTTATAATCTTCTTTAAATATGCAGTCATCCATCGACATCCATGGAGAATTGGTTCCACAACCCCTGTGGATACTAAAATCCATGAATGTTCAAGTTCTTATATAAAATGGCATAGTATTTGTATACAATCTACACACATACTCCCTTATACTTTAAATCACCTCTAGATTTCTTATAATACCTAATGAAATGCAAATGCCATATAAATAGTTGTTTTGCTGTATTTTTATTTATAACATACTTATTGTTGTATTGTTATTTTTCTTGTTTTGTTTTTTTTTTTTTTTTTACCATTTTTGATCCATGGTTGGTTGAATCCACAGATGCAGAATCCATGAATACAGAGGGCAGGCTGTATGTGGCTTTTCAAAATTATTGTAACCTAGTAGACTGGATGTAATAATAAATTCTAAATTATGAGTTACATACTTACATGGAAAAATTAATATACATTACCTCTGATAGTAAGTATTTATATATAAAATTATTGCCTTCCATAAAGCAATAATGCATGAATATCTCACATGCATCTAAATCTTCTCACTCCAGTATCTTCCATTGTATTTTATGATGGACCCACCATAATGGAAAAATATAGTGAAAAACCAACTTGCAGACTTTTACTAAAACTGAAAACCAACAGAATCACGTATGGACAATATGTGAATGGATCATTAATATTTAACTAGTTCATTCTGAGTTTCTCATTCGTCTCTGCTCATCTGAAACTCCTTAAGTGTATAGACATCAAATCAATAATGAATTGGCCCTAAGACACTGAAAATAAGTTTGTCATAGAAGTAAATCATGTGTGACCATTTTTAAAATATATATCTTTAGATAGACTGAAATATCTTAATTACATAGCTAACAACATTTTATCACAATTTCTATTTGGGGAACATAGAGTCATTAATTATCCATTAGCATTAAAGATAGACAACAAAATGGAAATCATCTGGTCTCATACCCTCACAGTGGGTGAGGAAATCAAGGCATAGTTAGATTGAATGAGTTTTCCATGGTCATAGAACTCATTGGAAGACCTAAAATTAAAATCTTGTTCATCACCCTTCTCACTAAATTCTGCTATGAAATTGATTTATAAATCAAATTTATGAGTACATAGCCTGGCATGGATATCTAGTCTAGTATGAAATGATCTGCTGATAGTTTTCCTTTCTCTCAAAATTTACCTTTCTTTTTGTAAAATCTAAAAACATTAAAATCTTCAGAAATGGGGAAATAATCAAATTTGTATATTTATAAACCAGTGTCATGGAAATGTCCCTGAGCTATTGTATTCTAATTACATTTATGTGAGACATTGTATAATGTGTATACAGCCAGTTGCAGAGATGAGTTTTCATGGCCATTCTAGGATAGGCAGGCAATCTAGCTCTATCTAAAAATTAAAGTTATCAAAATTTAAAACTAGACATCTAGCCTTGAATCAAACATCTAGTTTTAAATTAATCTGACTCCACAAAAATGAACTAATTGTAGGTAATTGATATTAATATTGAGTAAATAATTTAAATTAAATGCTTAGTAATTTTAAAAAACATTCTTGATATCCTCTTATAAAAGGGAATTTTACCCAACTGGCACATGCCAGCAAAGAATTTGTGATTAAATTATAGGGGAAGGTATGCAAGATGCCCTTTTTAAAAGGCAGAATAATGTAAGTGATGTAATTGAGGGGGAAGCAATGTGACCTGCACATACAGGAGGACAAATAATTACTGACTGGAGAGATTAAGAAAGATCAGCAAAAGAGGTGCTCCTTGAACTAAACCCGAAGGCTTAAATGGCTAGTGGCATATTAGTAAATATATAAAGTAGAAAATAATGTTGACATGGTATATGGCTTTCTAAAAATTCATTCCACTTTTACTTAACTTTTACACTTAATTTTTATTTTTAGAAAACAAAGCATATGCATAATGTAATCGCCAAATTTTTACTGCATGTTTTAACTCCTAAAATGAGTCCACTAGTCCATATTCTATCAGTTCTATGTCCCAGGTAGAAATAATATTCTTAGCTCTTTTAACTGTTAATCTTGCATTTATTACCATATTTCTAAATTTCTAAATAACATACTTCCTCTACTGACTGATCTTAATTTTAGACAATATCTATTGATTTCAGTTATGGAAGATGAGAGTGAATTCTTATATTATCATCTCCATAATACAGACAAAAATACATATACTAAAACATATACACACCACACTGTCCCCATTCTCCAATATGATTACATTACAATTTTGGGAAAAATCAATAATCAAGATCTGCACATATTATTTAGAAATCTGACTAAATTAAGACTGAATCAACAGTCAAATGCAGACCCTACTACATCATACCATGCTTGCTACTGAATAAATTGACAAGCTTTGCCTTCAATCACTATGGAATTTTATGTCACAAGATATTTTATTTTTCTGGTGATCATTGGCAATCTAACTAGATAATTTTATAGTTGCAAAGTTTACAGGCATAATCATGTTTACTTACCAGAACGGTCTTGAAAACAAGTGGGACAGGTAGGAAAATTAAAGAGACAAGAGGTAAAATGTGGATTGGATGTATTTACAGAGCTTAGTAGAGGGGATGAGAGACCATCTAAAGCTGCTGTCCCCAACCCCTGGCCCTTGGACTAGTACTGGTCCATGGCCTGTTAGGAACCAAGCTGCACAGCAGGAGGTGAGCAGCTGGGGGTGAGCGAGCTAAGTGAAGCTTCATCTGTATTTACAGCCACTCCCCATCGCTTGCATCACCACCTGAGCTCCGCCTCATGTCAGATCATCGGCGGCATTAGATTCTCAGAGGAGCACGAACCCTACTCTAAAGTGCATATGTGAGGGATCTAGGTTGCACACTCCTTATGAGAATCTAATGCCTGATGATCTGAGGTGGAGCTGAAGTGGTGATGCTAGTGCTGGGGAGTGGCTGCAAATACAGATTATAATTAGCAGAGAGCTTTGACTGCACAATAAATGTAATGCACTTGAATCATCCTGAAACCATACTCCCTCTGCCGTCCGTGGAAAAATTGTCTTCTATGAAACTGGTCCCTGGTATCAAAAAGGTTAGGGACCACTGATCTAAAGTGAGTGTGCTATTCCACATGATGGTTCATTTTAAAATGATATCTGACCCCTACCTACCATCATTCCCCTACCACACACGCACTCTCCTTTTTAAAACAGTGCATTCTTGCAGGTCTGCAAGATTCAGTTAGATTCTTCTAATGTTCGTGTTTCTTTCTCCTCTATTAATTTGGAATTGTGAAACTGCTCATCAGTGATATATAAGGTTTACATTACGTTTTTCATAGTCTGTGTGAAGTATTAATAATTCTTTTGATTCATTTTCAATCCTGATTAATTTGGGAAACATTTGTGTGTGAGATTTGCAGAGGCATATGGAGAATCTGTGCATATCCAGGGAGATCAGGATGAAGGTAAAATTAATCTTAACTGAATTTATTATCTGGTGAGATTACTTTTCTTTCTCAAGACTCCATTTCTACTTGCCCAGTGTCTTCATTTTATTTTCCTTACTACCTGGGATGCTACCTTCATAAATTTCTTTCCATTTTTCACATCAAAAATTAATTGACATATTTGTTATTGAGAAAATTCTGTATATTTTTCATTAAAAATAAGATTAAACATACTCTTTCTTTTTTTGTTTCAGAATATTATGGGGGCACAAACACTTTGGTTACATATATTGCCTATGCACTGCCCAAGTCAGAGCTACAGTAGTGAATATCCCCCAGACAGTGTGCCCCGCACCCATTAGGTGTGAGTTTTCCCATCCTCTCCACCCCCTTCCCGCCTGCCTAACCCCTGATGAATATTATTTCTATGTGTGCACATAAGTATTAATCAGTTAGTACCGATTTGATGGTGAGTACCAGTGGTGCTTGTTTTTCCATTCTTGTGATACTTCACTTCAAAGAATGGGCTCTAGCTCCATCCAGGATAATACCAGATGTGTTAATTCACCATTGTTTTTTATGGATGAGTAATACTGCATGGTATACATATACCACATTTTATTAATTCACTCATGTATTGATGGGCACTTGGATTGTTTCCACATCTTTGTAATTGTGAATTGTGCTACTATAAACATTCAAGTGTAGTTGTCTTTATTATAGAATGTCTTTTTCTCCTTTGGGTAAATACCCAGTAATGGGATTTCTGGGTCAAATGGTAGTTCTACTTTTAGTTCTTTGAGGTATCTCCATATTACTTTTCATAGAGGTTGTACTAATTTGCAGTCCCACCAGCAGTGTATGAGTGTTCTTATCTGTCTGCATCTCCACCAATATTTGTTGCTTTGGGACTTTTTGAGATAAGCCAATCTCACTGGAGTTAAGTGATATCTCATTATGGTTTTGATTTGCATTTCCCTGATGATTAGTTGAGCAATTTTTTATATGTTTGCTGGCCATTACTCTGTCTTCTTTTGAAAAGTTTCTGTTCATGTCCTTTCCCCACTTTTTAATGGGGTTGTTTGATTTTTTTCTTGTTGATTTTCCTAAGTTCTGTATAGATTCTGGTTATCAGCCCTTTATCAGACGTGTAGCATGCAAATATTTTCTCCCATTCTGTAGGTTGTCTGTTCGCTCTAGTGATAGTTTCCTTGATTGTGCAGAAGCTTTTTAATTTGATCAGGTCCCATTTATTTATTTTTGTTGCTGCTGTGTTTGCTTTGGGGGGCTTCTTCATAAATTCTTTGCATAGGCCAATGTCTATAAGAGTTTTTCCAACGTTTTCTTCTAGAATTTTTATGGTTTCACGTCTTAGGTTTAAGTCTGTTATCCATCGTGAGTTGATTTTTGGGAGAGGTGAGAGGTGTGGATCTAGTTTCAGTCTTCTACATGTGTCTATCAAATTTTCCCAGCACCATTTATTTAATAGGGATTCTTATCCCCGGTGTATGTTTTTGTCTACTTTGTCAAAGATCAGATGACAGTATGAGGATAGTTTTATATCTGGGTTCTCAGTCCTATTCCATTGGTCTATGTCTCTGTTCTTGTGCCAGTTCTGTGCTGTTTTGGTTACTGTAGCCTTGTAGTATAGTTTGAAGTCTGGTAAATTGATGCCTCCAAATTTGTTCTTTTTGCTTAAGATTGCTTTGGCTAGATGGGGTCTTCTCTGTTTCCACATGAAGCATAGAATTATTTTTTCTAGATCTGCAAAAAATGATGTTGGTATTTTGATAGGGACTGCATTGATTCTGTAAATCACTTTAGGTAGTATAGACATTTTAATAATCTTGATTCTACCAATCCAAGAGCATGGTAAGGTTTTCCATCTGTTTACATCATTTGCAATTTCTTTTCTCAGTGTTTCATAGTTCTTTCTATAAACGTCTCCCACCTCCTTAGTTAAATATGTGCCTAAATATTTAATTTTCTTTAGTGCTATTGTGAAAGGTATTTCATCTTTGATTTCTTTCTCTGTTCAACCTTTATTGGAGTATATTAATGCTACTGATTTGTGTGCATTGATTTTGTATCCTGAGACTTTGCTGAATTCATTTATCAACTCCAGTAGTCCTTTGGTTCACTCTTAGGGGTTTTCTAGATATAATATCATATTGTCAGCAAAGAATGAAAGTTTCATCTCTTCTGCCCCCAATATGACCATTCTCTGGGGTAGGGGAGGATGAGGACCTGGAGAGAGGGCACTAGGAATGACCATGTAGGTAAAGGTCAGAGCCCGGGAGGCAGGACCAGAGGGACGGGCGGCAAGTTGTTTCCAATACACAATGGTCCCACTGGTACAGATCAGGGACCTCTTCCCACCTAGCATCCGTGGAGGCAGCTGTCCATGACCTCCAAGGGTTGTGCCCAGGCCCAAGAGCCCCCAGACCAGGGGTGGGGTGAGGTTAGAGACCTATCAAACAGCCAGCTCCAGGTGGGAGACCTTAAAGATGGCTGCCAACTGCCAACCTGGCCCACAGCAGGGCTCAGATCATGCCGTGAACACAGCTCTCCTCAACCTGCCTGGGTCCCGTGGAGGCAATTGTCAGCAGCCACCAAGGGCTGATCTCTGTTCAACTCCTGTGCCCTGATCCTGATGACTTCCAGGGGCAAGGTGCCCATCTCCAGATTCCCTCTTACTGTCCAGGAACTGTATCTCTGCCCAGTCCCTACCTGGCCCTGCACAGTCCCTGTACAGTGCACCCGAGAGTTCTGTGTGCTTCCCACAATTGCTTCCTTTCCACAGAGCCTGCTGTCTCATGCAAGAACTTTGCACCAACTCTGGGCTTGTCCCTGACTCAGTGGATGGGGAGTCTGTGGGGATGGTGTGAGACCACCTGTAGGTCAGATTGCACTGTGCTGACCTGGCAAGCACGTCCTTCCTGCACTCTGATCTCTATTGTGTTCCCTGCATTCTCTGATCTTTGTGAATGTATCTCCCTGTCACCTCTTTTTTCTTGCCCTGAGTGTCCCATGATGCTTCTCTGTAATTTCACAAAGCTGTTTTCAGAGTGAGCGATCTGCATGCAGGCGGCCCTTGGCGCTTTTCACCTCCTTCCCTGGGAGCGGTGAGGTAGGAGGCCTCTACCAGACCACAATTTTTTCACCTCCCATACTCTTTCTTAATTGACATTCCCATTTCATCTTTATGAATGTGTATTCATATATCTCACCTACCTGAAGTCATATACTCCAGTCAATTTATCAAAAATATCTAATATAATTTCCAACTTTCTCTGTGACCTACCTCACTAGTTCACACACATACCAATATAATCCCTACAATTCTCTGGAGCAGAAATAAGCACTTTCAGGAGCCTGGTATTTGCCACTACAGTGCTGTTTTTTTAATGCAATTATGCCTGTATTCATATACATATAATCTTTATCTTTATTTTTCTCACATGAATGGATTTGAACAGTTCTCTGCATTGTTCTTCCCACTTACTAATATGCTTTGGAGGATGAAATCTTTACACTATTGGTACTTCTTTGAAATGGAGGTTGTTTCTAAATTTATTTAGGTTTTATTTTATGTCCTTTAGCAAAGTTTTAAAGATTTTTACTTGTGCATTTCTTGTTCCTATGTTACTAGCTACCATGGTTTTAGTTGCTTTTTGAGAAAGAAGTGACTATTTTCCATTACATATTCTTATTGGTTATTGTCATTATACTGACCTTTTATTCTAATCGATTTACAAATATTCTATATACATTAAGGTAATAAACTGGGAAATACTGAAATTAGTTTGCTTAATTAAAATATTTAATTTTGATTATGAATATCATTTTTATTTTATGTAAGGATTTTTAATTAATCAAATTTTCTAAATTTCCCTTTATATTTATTTTATATTTTCATTAATATTGACATGTAACATGCATAAGCAAAGTGAGCAAATCCTAGGGATACAAATTTATGAATTTTCACAATAAGCCTACCCATGTGACCAGCACCCAGAACAGGAAATAGAACATTACTGGAATTTGAGATTTCTTCCTGTACCCTCCCAGATACTTTTTTCCCTAAAATATAAATGTTATTTAAAATTATAAATCCATAAATTATTATAACTGTGTTTGAACACTATGTAAGTAAATTTGTGTTGCATACACTCTGTTGTGACACATCCACACCAGGGAATACTACTCATTAATAAAAAGGAATGCACTGTTGATATGCGCAACAAGTTCGGTGAATCTTTTTATTATCCTAAGTAAAGAAAGCAAATCCCAAAAAGTTATTTATTGCATGATGCCATTTATATACCATTTCAAAATAACAAAATTTTAGAAATGAAGAAAGAATAGTGGTCCACGGGTTGGGGATAAAAGTGGGGCAGAGGTAGGAGGGAGTTGGGTGTAGTTATAAAAAGATGACACCAGGGATCCTTGTGGTGATAGAACGGTGCAGTATCATGGCTGTGGTAGTGAACATACAAACCTACACAAATGATAAACTGTATAGAGCTATATATATCCTTGGACACATACACAATGAATAAACTAAGACTTATAAACTAAGTAAGATTGGTTTATTATAGCCACATATCAGTATTCTGTTTGTGATGTTGCACTTTACTTTTGCAAAATGTTACTATTGGGGTAACTGTGTAAAGGGTACACTGGTATTCCTGCATAGTTGTTCTCATACCTGCATGTGAATCTGCAATTATTTCAATACATTTTTCTACATTAAAATACAATGCATTTTTTACATTAAATATAAATTGAATGGGTGTTTTTCCATTTTTACCTCTTTAACAATTCAACCTGAAATCCATTAGTTGGGAAAGATCAAGGTAATTAGATTGCCAATGATCACCTGAAAAATAAAAGCCCCTGTGACAGAAAATTCTATAGTGGTTGAGGGCAAAGCTTGTCAGTTCATTCAGTAGCAAGCATGGTTCAGATTAGGTGAGAACAGTGGACCAGAGCAAGATGTCAGAGCTTGAGTGAGAAGTATATCCTTGGCAGGCAGCCTGAAATAGAGTATCAGAGTGTGAGCAGGATGAGGAAGGCTTCTACACATGGGAGCAGCGGGTGTGGTGTGTCAAAGTCCAAGGAAGTGAGGAGAGGCTGCCCTGGTGTGTGGAGTCTGAGCACTAGCAGGGTGAGGAGACCATCCATCTTGGGGAGTGGCCCAGCATGGTGAGTCAGAGGCCACAAAAGAATGTAGGACAATGGTTACATGTTGAAGAATTTAATATATAAGTCATAAGGATACCAGTAGCTTTAATTTTTAACTGTCATTAAAAACAAGCTACAAATACAAAAAATGAAATGTAGAAATGGCAAAAACTATTATAAATTGTGCCCTAAGGTATAGGATGGGAATTGAAGTCATCACTGGAAACTCATGTGTATAGGTAGAAAAATAAACAGAGATGAAAATGACTCTGTGAGGACCTGGAAGCAGTGACACTCTAATAGCAACGAGCACATACAGCATCCAGATCTTGGCTTCTAATTACTATCCGTCACGAAAAGGAACCCGGGCTCTGAAGAAATGTCTGATTTCAAGACAGAGGAAGAGAAACTACAAGATGTACTTATAACACCTTTCATGTCAGAAAGTAAGAATGTGTTCAATGAATAATTGAGACATTTCAAAAACACATAAGAACCACTTTAAATAACATCCCACTGGACAAATCATAGACAGTATATATCAAAATAATAATAGTAATGATTTATACCTGATTGAATTAAATAATTGTCTATGCATCCTGACAGATATCAAGTGATCCAAATGGAAATCATTAGTAACAGGACAAATTTAAATCTTTGTTACCACATAGGATATAATGAGAAGAAAACCACATCACACCTGTGGAATTTTGGCCAGATATATAGAACCTGAGTTTCATCCCAAGGCAACCATAATTAAAAACAAAATTTGAGAGACATTCTAAAAAATAAATGGCCTGTAATCTCCAAAGGTGTTGAGGCACAGAAACTTTAGGAAAGACTGAGGAATTGTTCCAGACTGAAGAGACATAGCAACTAAATAAAATGGGTGATTCTGAATTATAAAGAAATTGTTGCTATAAATAAATAATTGCTCAATTAGTAAAACTTGAGTGAGGTATGAGGATGAGATGATATGTGTGCATTAGCATTAATTTCCTGACATCAATTGTTTACTTTGGTCATGTAGGAGGATGTTCTCGTTTGGAAAAAATATACAATAAAGTATTGGAGTATAATAGTGAATCAGGCCATTAACACCTACTCAAATAGTTCAGAAAAAAAGTTCTTTGTATTGGAATTAAAACTTTTATGTAAGTTCTTGATTGTTTCAAAAAATTCTGAACTAAAACACAAAAATTTATATCCAAACGAACAAAAACCACAAGTGCGGTCTTGAGTTTGTAAGAAAGAATGCAGGTTCAAGGTACTTTTAAATGGTACAGAATGGTTCAATCTCCTGTAACATGATTAATTAATGTAAATAAATTGAAAAGTGTATGCATTCACCATGCCTTACTTGCTCTGCCAGAGACACTGATGCTTGGAAGAAAACCCCAAGTCTGGAAGAACGTGAAGCACCTCCTGATGAGTGCTTTTATAAGCTGATTTGAGTCACCCGCAATCATGATAGCCTGCAGCCTTGATTGATCTCCGTGGACCCTGCTGCCACCATGATGGGAAAGAGATCACCAAAATGTTTTACTCAAAGACAGGAAATCAACAGAGGTAATTTATGCAAATGCTAACAATGGCAATAGGTGAGACAACGAACATTTGACATTATAATACCCTGCCTTTACAGAGTTGATCAACTTTGTAAAATTCCACATGTAGTAAGAAAATATAAATATTTGCAATAATATATCATAAGTCTTTCTAATATCCCGGTAAATTACACTTCAATTTTAGCACATATGGATTTGTGTTTATATTTTCTCAATACGTAGAGGTAGTCAGGATCCATGTCATCTAACCAGACAGAAAACAAACAAAAAACTTTACCACATGTTAATTTCCCTTCTCCTACACATTTCTCAACAGGAAATTAATATCTTTTCTTATTGTCATGAGGATATTAATCACTGCTTTTATAAATCTTCTGTGTGTTCCACTAAATCTGTTTCTTTGGATGTTATTATGATTAATGGTGTGTTTTAACTTATTTCTAACATTGTAATTTTTGCTTTGTGCTTGCCCACTCTTTCATGATGAAATAATTACTCTTCCTTTCCAGATTCTTTGTCAAAAATTATTGAGCCAACTAAAATCAATGCTATTGTTTTATCTCATTACCAATTTTGTGTCTCATATATTTGTATTTCTGAACACTTTTTCTAGTTTGAAATAATTTTTTTTTACAAAACATAACAGAGAAGGCCTCTAGGTGCAAAAACAGTTTTTAAATGTCCTAAAAATATCTTTACTTCTATCCCTACTTTCAATGCTAGCATAGCTGCATAAAATGCTAGATCCAAAATGATTTTACTTTAGAAATTTGAATGCTTCTTCCCGTGTCTTCTATAATCTTTTCTAATTTTCTATATAGTGCTGATAAGAGATCTAATGCTAATGTGATTTTAACATTACATTCTAAACTGTAATATTTTTTCTCTTGGGGGATTTTAGAGTTTTCTTCCTATCTTTGGAATTCTAAAATATCACCAAGCTCTTTTCAGTGTTAAGTCATTTTATTCATTTACCTCAGAAATCAGTTGAACTCTTTAAAACATGTTTTTCTTAATTGATGGAGAATTTTTCTTCTGCTTTTTGATAATTTAATTTTCTCTTTTTTCTATATACATATGTTTCTTATTTCAAACTCTTATTAGAAAAATATTGGTGCTTTTCTGTCCTTCCTGTCTCTTCATTTTTATCACTTTCCATTTTTAATTGATACATAATAATTGTACATATTTATGGGGTCCTTGTGATATTTTGATACATGCATACAATGATCAAATCAAAGTAGTGGGATATCCATAACTCCAAATATTTATCATTTCTTTGTGTTGGGGACATTCCAAATCTTCTAGCTATTTTGAAATATACAATAAATTATTGTTGCTTTCCATTTTTGTCATATGAGTTCATACTTCCAGCTCTATAACTTCTTTCAATTGAGTCCATTATAATTTTGATCTAATGTGATGCTTTTGAAATAAGTAACAATCATATTTCAATTCATAGGTTATATATGTAATTCTTTTTTCATATCAACATGTTCTTTTTTTGTGGTTAAGATTTTCTTTCTTTTTTCTATATCAGTCATCCTTGTTTCAAATCCTCCCTTTTGTGCATCTACTAACTCTGGTTTGTTGGTGTTATTAAGATTATGACATTACTGTCTTCTTTTTATTTAATTTATTTATCTTCAAATACTTTCAGATTTACAGAAAAGATGCAAAAATGTTAAAAAGAATTCCCATTATCCTTCAATACACTAATGTTAATATCTGACATAGCTATAGTACGCTTATCAATACCAGCATATTATCACAATATTGACATAATGCTGTGAATCACAGACTTTATTCAAATTTTACTAATTTTATTGCTAATATCCTTTTTCTTTTTTAGTATCCAATCTTATGTAGCACATTGCATTGTCATGTCTCTTTAATCTCCTCCAATCTATGGCAACTCCTCAGTTTTTCTCTGTCTTTCAGGACCTTAATAATTTTGAAAGGTTATTTTGTAGACTGTCTCTCTGTTTCTATTTGCCTGAAGTTTTCTTGTAATTACATTAAAATTATTCATTCGACAATATTACAACAGTAGTGGTCATGCTTCTCTTCCAGTACAACATATGAGGGCATACATGGTATCTATATATATATTCTTTATATATTCTAGAAACAAGTCCTTTTATCAGATATAGGATTACCAGGTCTCCTATTCTGTGTTTTGTCTTTTCGCTTTCTTAATGGTGTCCTTTGAAACATAAAAGTTTTTAATTTTGATGAAGTCCAATTTATCTCATTTTTTCTTTTGTTGTTTGAGGATTTTGTCTAAGAATTCTTTGCCAAATACAAGGTCATGAAGGTTTATCCCTATGCTTTATTCTAATAGTTTTAGCTCTGACATTTAGGTATTTATTAATAGTTCATTTAAACTTAATTTTTGTATATGGTATGAGGAATTGGTCTAATATCATTTTTTTTTACATGTGAGCATCCACTTGTCCCAGCACCATTTTTTGAAAAAAAAATTATTTATGGGCTTGACTTATATTTATATAAATATTATTTGTGTGTATATATATAAAGATATACTATATATGTGTATTCATGTCTCTTATTGGCTCTTTGTCTCTGGGGACTCCTGACTAAAACACATTCTATTCCTGGATTTTTGTATTTTATAATGAAAAATTAAGAGTGATGGGTTTTGTCAGATATTTTTTCTGCATCTATTGAGATTACCATGTGATTTCAATTTTTTATTCTATTGATATGATATATTACATTAATTGTCAGATGTTATACCAAGCTTGCATCCCTGGGATTAATCCTACTTGTTCATAGTATATATTAATAGTTCTTGTTATATGTTGCTGGAATTGGTTTGCTGGCTTTTTTTTTTTTTTTTAGGACTTTTGCCCCTATATTTATAAGAGATGTTGGCTTATAGTTTGCTTTCTTGTGATTTCTTGTGAAGCTTTGTCTGGCTTTGGTATCAGGTTAATATTGGCCTCATAGAATGAATTGAGAAGTGGTCTCTTCCATATTTTTGGAAGAGTTTCTAAAGAATTGGTATTAATTTCTCTTTGAATGTTTGTTAGAGTTAAGCAGTGAAATCATTTGGTTCTGCATTTTTATTTTTAGATAGTCTTTTGATTACTGATCCAATCTCTTCATTTGTTATAGGTCTATTCAGATTGTCTATCTACTTGAGTCAATTTTGGTAGATTGTGTCTTTTAGAAATTTATCCGTTTCATCTAAGTTATCTAATTTGTTGGTGTACAATTATTTATAGTGTTCCTTTTTAATCCTTTTTATTTCTTTAAAGTCTGTAGTAAAGCTTTCTTTTTCATTTACGATTCTATGAACTTGGGTCTTCTACCTTTTTTTTCTTGGTCATATAGCTGAAGACTTGCTAATTTGGTTAATCTGTATCAAAAACCAGATTTTGGTTTTATTTTCTCTATTCTTTTTCTATTTTCTCTTTCAATAATATTCGCTCTAATCTTTATTAATTTCCTTCATTCTGTCTGCTTTAGGTTTAGTTTGCCCTTCTTTTTCCATTGCATAAGGTAGAAGGTTAGTTTAACGATTTGAGATTTTTTTAACTCAGGCCTTTGCAGCTATAAATTTCCCCCTCAGCACTGCTGAGGCAGCATTCCATAAGTCTTGACGTCATGTCTTGATATTTATTCTTCTCATAATATTTTATGATTTCCCTTTTGACTTCTTTTTTTGACCTGCGGATTATTCAGGAGTGTTTTGTTTAATTTCCACATATTTGTGAGCTTCTCATTTGTCTTGCTATTGATTTCCGCTTTTATGCCATTGCAATTGCAGAACATATTTACATTATTTCTATCCTTTTAAATTTATTGAGGTTTATGTCCTAGCATGTGCTCTATTATAAAGAATATTCTCTTTGTGTGTGGGAAGAATTTATACTCTGTTGTTCATCTAAGATGGAATGTTCTTTTGATGTCTATTAGGTCTAGATAGTTTATGGAGTCACCTAAGTCTTCTATTTTGTTGTTGATCTCCTGTATAGTTGTTTATTCTCCATTGAAAGTCAGGTATTGATGCAACAAGACATTATTTTTCAATTGTCTATTTCTCTCCTCATTTCTGTCAGTTTTTGCTGCACATATTTTGGAGCTGCGTGATGGAATGCATATGTGTTTATAGACGTATCTTCCTAATGGATTGAACTTTTTATTTTTATAAAATATCACTGTTTATCTCTAGTGAACATTTTGGTTAAAGTTTATTTTACCTGATGTTAGTATAGCTACTCCTTATTTCCTGTGATTGCTATTGACCTGGAGTATCTTTTTTCCATCCTTTTACTTTTACTTTTGATCTATTTGTGTCTTTGAATTTAAAGTTTATCTCCTTTTTTTTTTCTTTTTTTTTTTAAATTTATTTTTTTAATTTCAGAATATCATGGGGGTACAACACTTTGGCCATACACATTGCCCCTGTTCTGCCCGTGTCAGAGCCTTATCTCCTGTAGACAACATATAGTTGGATCTTGTTTTTAACCAGTTTTACAATCTCTGCTTTTTGATTGGCTTGTTTATTCACATTTAGTGCTACTATTGATATAGCTGAATTTACATCTCCCATCTTTTGTTTTGTTTTGTTTTGTTTTCCATATGTCCATGTCTGTTTTTCTATTCTTCCTTTACTGCTTTCTTTTGCATTGAGTGAAAATTTTGTAACAGAGCATTTTACTTCATTAGTAAATTTTTCACTGTATTTTTGGTTTTTGGAAAGGTTGCTCTAGGATTTACCATTTACATCTTAATTCATCAAAATCGGCTTCAGATTTATGCTATCTTAATTCTAGTAATATATAGGAATATTATTTTTCTGTAACTCCATTTCCTTTACTCTCCTTTGTGCTATTATTGTTCTGTGTATTACATCTACTAATGTTATAAACCAAACAATCCATTTTCCTAATTATTACTTTATTATTGGTCATCATTACCTTAGCCCATTATAGCTTTGCTCAGATCCATCTTCTTTGTGCTACTATTCACAAATATATTATACATATATTACATTTCTATATGTTATGAACCTAAAAATACATTATATACATATGATTTTATTTAATTGCTTATTTTATAAGTTAATAGAAGAAAAGAAAAATATATATCAATTGTGCTTATTATAATATAATACACTATTAATTAATAATAATTACCTTTATCAAAGCTTTTGGGTTTTTTTATGTGGATTCAAATGACTATCTACAATCACTTGTTTTTAGCCTGAAGAACTTCCTTTACCATCTTTGTAAGGTAGATCTGCTAGTAACACATTCTCTGTTTTATTTACCTGGGAATGTCTCTATTTCACCTATATTTTTGAACAATGGCTTTGCTTAATGTAGAGTTCTTGACTGATACCTTTTTCTTTGAGCATTTTGAATATGTTACCTTATTCCCTTTGGGCATCCACTGTTTTTGTTGAGAAGTCAGCCAGCCATTAATCATATTAGGGAATCCTTGTAAGTAACATTATTTTTCTCTTGCTGTTTTAAAGATCTTTTCCTTGTCTTTGACTTTCAGCATTTTTACTATAGAGTGTCTGTGGGTCTCTATGTGTTTATCCTACTTGGAGTTTGTTGAGATACCTAGATTTATTTATATTATTTATTTATATTATTTATTAACTATTAAATACCTAAACGTATTGTTTTTCAATAAATTTGGGAAGTTTTTAGCCTTTTTTTCTTCTTTCTCCCTAGTCCTCTGGTAATCCCATTATGTGTTTGTTGGCTTCAGGGTGTCCATATTTCCCATATTTCTCTGAGGTTGTCTTCATTTTCTTCATTATTTTTTTCTCTGTTATTCAGCTTACATAATCTTTATTTATCTATCTTCAAGCTTGCTAATTCCTTCTTTTGCTAGTTCAAGTTTATAGTTGAGCCACTCTAGTGCTTGCTTAAAATTTCAGTTATTTCACTCTTTTTTTAGAGCTCTTTCATTTTTCTATATTTTTAAATTTTTATTTTTTAGTAGTAAATTGACAGATCATAGTTGTATTATTTATGGTGTGCAAAGACGTTATGATTTATGAGTACAATGTGGAACAATTAAGTCTAGCTAAATAACACACCCATTACCTTAAATACTTAACATTTGAAATTTACTCTTTCAGAGATTTTGACATGTACAATACATTATTGTTTACTGTACTCACCATGCTGTACAATAGATCTCAAAGTAAAAACAAAGACAAAACAAAACTTATTCATTCTGTGTAATTGAGGGTTTGTACCCTTTGCCCATCATTTCCCCATTTGTCTCTCCCCCCAGCTTCTGGTAACTACCATTCTACTCTGCTTCTTTGAGTTTGATTGTTTAGATTCCACATTTAAATGGGAACATGCAGTATTTTTCTTTCTGTCCTTGGCTTATTTCACTTAGCATAATGTTATCCAATTTTATCCATGTTGACCATATTATCATAAAAGGCAAAATTCCTTTTCTAAGGCTAAATGATATTACATTGTGTATATATGCTACCTTTTCTTTATCCATTCAGCTGCTGATGGACACTTAAGTTGATTTTACAACTTGGCTATTGTGATATATAGTGTATATATATAGTATATGGTATAGACATGTAGTACTGCACAGAACATGCCGGTGCAGACATCTCTTTGATATACTGATTTCAAATCTTTTGGGTAAATACACAGAGGTGGAATTGCTGGATCATATGGTAATTCTATTTTTAGTTTTTGAGGAGCATCCATCTAGTTCTCCATAATGACTACTAGTTTACATCCCTACCCACAGTGTATAAGAGTTCCCTTTTCTCCATATCATTGCCAATACTTGTTCTCTTTTGTCTTTTTGATAATATCCATTTTGACGTGTGAGATATGGTATCTCACTATGATTTTAATTTGCATTTCCCTAGTGATTTGTCATGTTAAACATTTTTTCATATATCTGATGGTCATTTGTATGTTTTCTTTTGAGAAATGTCTATTCAGGTCTCTTGCCTATTTTTAAATTGGATTATTTGTTTTCTTTCCATAGAGTTGTTTGAGCTTCTTATATATTGTACTTTTTTTTATCTCTTTATTGATATTTTCTATATTGATGTAACATAGTAATTATACCTTCCTTTCCTTCTTTAACCAAGCTTCCCTTTAGTTCTATAAACATAATTACAGTGACTACTTTGAAATCTTTTCCTATTAAATCCAACATTCAGTTGCCTTCACAGGCAATTTCTGTTGTCTGCTTTTATTCCAGTATATGGGTCATTTTTCCCTATTTGCATGCATCATGATTTTTTGTTGGGCATTGGACATTTTAGATAATGTGGCAGCTCTGGGTACATTACCCACCCCCTTGGCTTTTTGTTGTTATTAGTTTTCTAATTTTTCAGTGACTGGCTGAATTATTTTAGTAAAACTAATTCCCTCCACAGTGTTAAGTCTCTGATGCTGCTCCTCAAAAAGGTGCACTTTGAGTATACTTACAGCTACCCTGTGGTGACGGTGGTTGGGCCCTCCAGTACTCGTCCCTGACCCTACCCAGCTGTTAAGCTCCACTAATTATGGGCCAATTGCTTTAATGTTTCCAACATTGCCCTGGAACATAAATTCCTCTATGACTAATCTATTCAAATTGTGGCTCTTCCCAAGGAATCTTTTCCCAGTCCGGTCAGTGTTAGAGACTTGTTCTTACCTCAGGAAGACTCTTCCTAGCTGTCTGATTCTCTTCTGTACAGTAGCTGACCTATATCCTAGGCTGTATCTTTATTAGATCCGTGAATCTCCTCCCAATTTTCTTCACCATAACCTCCATTGTTTTGAGAGGTTTCCTAGGTTTAAACTTTTCCACGCTCAGTTGCAAATGAAATCTGGTTCCTTAAGAAAGAGATTAGGAACTACCTATTTCACAGCTTGCTTCTCCCTCCACCCCAGGCAAAATCTCTGAACCAGGTTTTTGTAACAGGTAGTGAGACTGGGTGCAATGGCAAGCTTCTTTTTGAGTGACACCCCATTCTAGTAGCTGCACATTTAGAAATAGGTTCCTCTTGGTTTGCTCTTCTTGGCGTGGAACCACTGCCTTCGGCGCTGTGGGAAGGCCTGTGCGATCCCAGTATTGTCTGTGAGCCAAGCCCATCGTACAGCCTCTGTTCCACGAGCATGGACTGGGCAGAAGAGAACTGCCACCTCTTAACCACCCTCACTCAGGGCTTAGTCTCAGCAAAAGGCAGCTAGGGGCAAGATGAGAAATGCTGATGTCCTCCTTTTGAGAGCTGGTGGTAGAAGCAGCTCTGTGTTTTTGGTGGTAGCAGTCAGCGGTTGATTCGCTGCCTCCCTGAGCTGAGATGGGGGAGAGAAGGAAAGATTTTGGTTCAAATAACAACACAAATTCTCACATTTCTTGCCAGATATCCATAGATTTTCATGAATAGGTGTTTCTTTATTTGCTGTTTTCCCTTAGGACCATTTCCAGAGACTTTTATTTATTTACTTTTAAAATATTAATAATTTTTACCAGTTTCTCTGGAGACTGAATCAGCAGGTTCTTCACATTGTCCTGTAGGAAGTTGATCTATGGGAATTTATTTTTAATAGTATTTTTATATCCTGCCATCTTACATAGTTCTTTTATCATTTGAATTCATGTTTTTGTTGTTTATGTAGTTTCTTCCAGGTATACTATTACTCTCTTGTATTAGAGATAGCTTTACTCATTCTTTATCATTCTTACATGTCTAATTTATCTTGTCTAATTGCATTGGCTAATAGCTCTAGTACAATGTTGAAGGGTAGCAAAGAGAGTAGGCATCCTTGCATTGATTCTGATGATGGGAATGACTCTAGTGTTTCCCCATTAGGTAAGGTACTGGGTTTATGATGACTGTACGTATTCATAAATTTTGAAGTATATAATTTCCTGTTGAATTTCCCAAATATTAGAAATGATGATGATGATTTATTGATTGATTACCTTTTTATTTAATTCTATTGTGGTCATATAATGTATTCTGTGTGATTTGAACACATTGACATTTATTGAGATGTGTTCGATAGACTTTCTTTATGATGCATCTTGGTAAATGCTCAGTATGTACTTAAAAAGAATGTGTTTTCTGCTGTTGTTAGGTAGAATGTATTATAAATATCAGTTTGTCAAGTCATTTGATTGTGTTTTTCAAGTTTTCTATAATATATTCTCAGTTATTTTCAGTCTAATTTTCTGTGAAGTATTGAGATATGATATTTACATTTCATGTTACAATAGTGAATTTTTCTATTTCTATTTTCCATTTAACAGTGTTTGCTTCATGTACACTTGGTTTTCAGATTCATGAAAGACTTAGGACTATTGTATCCACTATTGAATTGACTTTTTTATTATTTATAAAATGGCTCTCTTTTTTCCTGATGGTTTTCTTGTTCTGCAGTTTACTTTGTCTTACATTAATGTAGCCACTTCAGCTTTCTTTTGATTCGTGTTAGTGTGGTATTGGGTTTTTTTAATATTCCTTCACTTTTAATCTGTTTGTGTCTTTACATTGTCTTATACATAGCATATATGTAGTGTGTTGCTTTTAACACAACCTGTCAAAATCTGCCTTTTAAATTAGGTGTTTAGATCATTAACATTTAATGTAGTTGTTGATATGGTTGGATTTAAATCCACCACTATGCTATTTGTTCCTTACTTTTATGGTCTGCCTTTGCTCCGTTTTTCCTATTTTTTTCCTGCTAAATGATATCATCTCTATTTTTAAAATACATTAATTTTATTACCACCATTGCCTCTGCCACCAACTTAGATGCAAAAAGAGCCATCAATCTCCTGTAATCTTTATTAGCCTCCTAACATGTTTAGATAATCTCTCTTAATGTGTTTATTAGCATCTCTGCTTCCACTCTTGCCTACCAAAACTTTTACCCTATGCACAGCCCTAAATTTCATCACATCACTCACTCAGCCAAATCATTACATGGCCTTCTACTATAATCAAATTGGAAGAGCTTGTTTAGTCTAAAAGGTCATACATGCCCTTGCCTTTATCTCTACAATCTAATTTCCTACAAATACAGTTGGTGACCCTGGAGAATTGGTTCCAGGATCTCCTGCTATGCCAAAATACATAGATGCTCAGGTGCCTGATATAAAATGGCATAGAATTTGCGTATAACCTATGCACATCCTCCTGTATACTATAAATCGTCTATAGATTACTTATAATATCTAATACAACGTAAATCCTATGTAAGCATTTGTGATACTCTATTGTTTAGGGAATAATAAGAAAAAAATTTGTACATGTTCCATACAGATGCGATTTTTATTTTTGAATTCATGATTGGTTGAATCCATTGATGCAGAGCCCACGGATGTGGAGGGCCAACTCTTTTCTTATTCATTCTGCTTCCATCTCATTATCTTCCTTCCTTTTCATCGCATGCTACAAAAATTCAAATGATTCAATTTCAAGTTTTATGCTCACAATTCCTTCTGCCTTCCTTCGGATGTTTTCCTTGTTTGCTTACTTATTTCGTTTGTATATTTGCACAGATGCCCCTTCTTCAGGAAGGCTTTTCCTGATCATGCTATCCAAGCCACCTTCCCCTGATTTATATTCCGTCCTTCAGTTTTATTTTAGTTTAGAAAAACAACATTTACCTCAAAGTGACCTCACATTGCACACTTGTTTATTGTCTATCTCTCCTACTAGAAAGCTCCTAAAGGCTTGAATTTCATCCATTGTATTTATTGTGGTATCTCCTACAACTAGATGAATGCCTGGCACGTAGTCAACACTCAAAAAGCAAAACTCATGAAATAAATAAATAAAGGAATGCAGGCTTTCTCCATACAACTGGCAAGATGGCTGCTTCCAGATCTGTCGTCAAATGGTTCAAAATCAGTAACCCTAATGTAAATGTGATATCCGTTTCTTAACATCCCAAGGCTCTGATTGGCCATTTTGGCATCAGGTACCTATTCCCTGAACTCATTATTCTGAGTTATGATTGAAACATCCTGTATTAGTTCTTCACCTCTTACCCAAAAGGATTGAACACATGTATCACCTTGAGTGGGAGAGTGGAGACTCACACCTCCCTCACATATAAAGATCCACTCTCTTTATATGTCCTATTTCTTTAGTGATTCATTATTTTCTTCTCATACTTTTTATTGAATAGAGATTTATATAAGGGTATTTTTCTCTAAACTCAGTGAATATATACTCTTTTTATTTTCTCATTCTAAAGATAGACTCTGTCAGCATATATTTTTTCTCAGATTTTCAGCTACAGGGCTGTTTGCTATAAATTTCAATCACTCATTCAGTGTGAGCCAGCAGCCTGGTATCTGAGCAGTCTCAGCAGGTGAACTATATCTCAGCATAGTTACTTATTTTACTTAGGGAAGCCTCTACATGAAATACAAGATTTCAGTATTTAATTTTCTGCTTACTCTGGTTACTAGCCACCACTCCACGTGAAGCATAGATATATTATGGAGGCTTTCTACAATTACCTGAATTTCTCTATGATGTACCTCTCAGTAATGTTGAGCTTCCAAGGGCAGCTGATTCTATAATCAGTTGATACACAAAGAAGAAAAGATTTTCAATTTAAGTGAAATGTTCCACTTCTCTGGAACCTCTTTTCCCTTCCCAATGAAAGGCAGTTATAGTGTGGTATTGAAGACATGAACTTGGGAGTCAGATTGTCCAAGTATATATACCAGTTTCAGTATTTATTAGTACTACCTCTATGCATGTAGTCAACTTGATTAACCTCTCTGTGTCTTACTTTCTTCAACTGCAAAAAGAAATTATAAAACAATAAGACAGTTATGTACTCTTTCATGATGGGGGTAGTTCTGAGAAACGCATCCTTAGGGGATTTTGTCTTTGTGCGAACATCATAAAAAGTACTAACACCAACATAGATGGTATAGCCTACTACCTACATAGGCTATATGGGATAGCCTAATGCTCCTAGGCTACAACCCTGAATAGCATGTTACTGCACTGAGTATTGCAGGCAATTGTAACACAATGGTAATTATTTCTGTATGACATATTATTTCTGTATAACATATCTAAATACAGTATAACATATCTAAATACAGAAAAAGTACATAAAAATATGGTATAAAAGATTTAAAATGGTACATCCTTATAGGGCAGGGCACTTACCATGAATAGAGCTTACAGGATTAGAAGTTCCTCTGGGTGAGCGAGTTAGTGGAAGTGAAAGTCTGGGACATTACTGTACATTACTTTAGACTTCATAAACACTGTCCATTTAGGCTGCACTAAATTTATAAATATATATTTTTCTTTCTTCAATAATAAATTAACTTTAACTTATGGTAACTTTTTTACTTCATAAATTTTAATTTTTTTAACTTTTTGACTCTTTTGGAATAACACTTAGCTTAAAACACCACTACATTGTACAGCTATATTTTCTTTATATCTTTATTCTATAAGCTTTTTTCAATTTTTTTAACTTTTTAAACTATTTTGCTAAAAACTAAGACACAAATACACACATTAGCCTAGGCCTACACAAGGTCAGGATCATCAATATCACTGTCTTTCACCTCTACCTCTTCTTGTCCCACTGGAAAGTCTTCAGGGGCAATAACACACACGAGTTGTTATCTCCTATAATAACAATGCCTTTTTCTGTAATATCTCCTGAAGGACCTGCCTGAGACTGATAGTTAACTTTTTTTAATAAGTAGAAGGAGTACACTCTAAAATAAGGATAAAAAGTACAATATAGTAAATATGTAAACCAACAGCATAGTTGTTTATTATCATTATCAAGTATTAAGTACTGTACATATTTATATGTGCTGTTCTTTTATATGACTGGCAGTTTGTTTGTTTACACCAACATCACCACGAACACGTGAGTAATGCATTGCTCTATGACATTATAATAGCTACGACATCACTAGGCAATAGGAGTTTTCAGCTCTATTATAATCTTATGGAACCACCATTATATATGCAGTTTGTTGTTGATTGAAACATCATTATGTGGTGCACGACCATATTTACATCATACAAAGGATAACATCATGGGAAAAGAACATCAGCCTCCTTATAACCATATATATTTAGATTATACCTTGTACTAGTTACTATTCTAAATGCTTTACAAATAAAATAATTTAATCTTATTACCAATCCTATGACATAGCTATTACTAAGCCTTTTTACCAATTATTTAATATTCTCTACATATTAGAGAATATTGCCAAAAAAAACCCAAATTTCAGTACATTAATACAATGAAGGTTTGTATATCACATTTATTATCTAATGAAAGTGGGCAGAGTGACTCTGTTACATATAGTCATGCAAGCACCAAAATGCCATCTGTCTAAAACAGGGTTTCTTGTACCAACCACATTGGTACTGTTGACATTTGGGATTGAATAATTTTTTTATTGTGGGCAACTGTCCTGTGCATGTAGAATATTTATGAGCATCCCAAGCTTCTACCCACTAGAGTCTATCCACTACTATCATCCCAGTTTTGACATATAAAATTTCTTCAAATGTTGTCAAATGTTTGCTGGTTCAGGGAGGGAAATTACCCCATTGGGAATCACTGGAATAGAGACTGTGTCACCCCCACGGTCTCAAAGACTTTACTGGATTTTTTTTTTGTCTGTCTGGCAGATCATGGAAGAAACAAATCATAGAATATTATATAAGGAGGGTTAAGGGCCAAGTTCAGAATTGATGAGCATCAATAGTACACTCATTCTATTATCTGAGCCTTGGTAAAATGGTCCTATCCATCCAGGAAACGTGGTAATTGTAGTTTTCCTATGTTCCAAAGAGGAGAAGGAAGCAGGGTTTAATAAACAAATAGCATTTTTTTTGGTCATAATCTGCCCTTCTGGTCATCAATTACAAGTTTCACTCTTTTCCCCCTATACCTTAAACACACTCTGTTTACAAAGAAAGTAAGCAAAAGTTTCGTTACTAACTGCAGCTAGTTCAGCTTCTGGTTCTCTTGGTAATACGTATTATTCTGCATCATGTATGGAAGTGCCTTCATGGCCCAGTGAGCTTTGAATTCAAAAGACATTGCTTGCTCTGCCCACCCTGCCCACTACTGCAGTATACAGTAGTGGAACAGAGACAGCTTAATGACAATAAATCTTTAGTTTGAAAAAGAAAAGGATGGGAAACAGATCAGTGATTGTTCTACAGAATAGTGAATGAGGTGGGGAAAATTCCTTGATAAGACTTTGATTATTTTTGCTCTTGTCCATTATTCTATATGACTGTGGAATTTAAGTTCTGTGATACTCTCCCTTGACTGTCATCTTCCTCAGGCACATCTAAAGCACCATGACTTGGTATGCCATCTTTTGATGTTGCCTAATCTTCCCACATTGCTTCCTTGCAGAAGTTCAGCAAACAGTCAGAAGCTTGTTAAACAAGGTTCTTTGTTTCTTTGCCATCGAAATTCCCTCAAAACACTCAGTAGGTTTCTTGCTTCTTTACTTCTTATCAGTTTCTATGGACCATTAATCACACGCACACTATTCTTTTAAGAAAAAAATTCTCAAATTTGGTTAGTGTCTCTGCTTATTTGCCTCCATGCCTTATTGCATATTTTTAAACTTTTCCAAATTGGAAGTTATTTGCCTTGGGCAGGCCATACCCTTTGTTTACTCTCTCACTTTGCGTAAGTTTAAAAATTCAGAAAGCAGAGAAAGAAAACACAATAAATTAATAATCGACAGTGATTACACACAAACATCAGAAAATTACAGATGGAGTAGGCAAGATGGTAATGTCAGTAGAAACATCAAATGTCCACACTTTAGGCTTATAATTTAAAATACCAAAATTAAATAAAAACAAAGAATCAATGCTAGTACTTGCAAAGATTGTCAATGGCCTAGAAACAATATGAAAAAGATTTGGTAGATACAGATATGATATTACATGGTTTATAGAAGATAAAAGTGGTTAAACTGAAACTCAGTTGCTAGAAATCGATAAGCAAAGATAGCAGAGATAGCACTATCGGATTAGCAATAGGGCCCTGTTAAGATAAGACTGAATATATTTGGAGTCCACCTTTACAAGAAAGAAAAAAATGTTTTAAATAAATTATAGATACTGAGAGCATTTTCACTTTGACTATGGAAATGATTCCCTAGAAAAAAGAATAAACAGATGTATTTGCTGTGCTATTTTTAAAGGAAAGACAGTGATGGATTGGTGGACAGTTCCTATGGAGTGGTTCTCTCAAAGCAAGTGTAATGAAAGGCAGTTTTGTTTTTATGAAATCTATTTTTGCCTCGAATGGACATTTTTATAAAATTCAAAAAATTACTAAAATTAAAATTAAAAGATATTCAAAGTATAACCTCATTTTTATTTTTTATTTATTTAAAAAACATAAAATGACTATCATATTGCTGTAACACTTTATAAATGCTTATTCCTACTTTCTGTGCTTATCTTCTTGTATACCAGGAATGGGTTTTTTGCAATGTCACTGGTTTGTAACCTATACTATTTTAGAAAAAAAAAATAAGTTTGGTAATATTGACTGCCCCCAGAGTCTGGTTGACAACATTTGGCTATATTCTATTCTATTTTTACAGGGGAAAGTTATATTGTACACTATCAAAATGTTCTTTATTGATTCCCTTACAAAGTACAGGAAGATTATAACCTAGGAATGTTGCAAATTAGCTATCATTAAAAGTGGCCCCCAAATTAATAAACTAATATGAGGATTAATGGAGGGGGTAACACTGAATACTCTGTGAATGTTAAAGCATAATAAGACAATACAATAAACAACTCTAAGCACATACTTCATCAACTTAGATGGCAAAAAACATTTTCTGGAAACCAAAACTACTATAACACATCCATGGTAAAATAAATAACCTGAATCACCTTGTAACTATTCAAGAAATTAAATTTCTAATACAAACATTCCAAAAAAGAAATCTCCTTGCCTGTGGAAATAACACAAACTTTATAAAAATCTCTTCCAGAAAATAGGAGATAAATATTTCCCAACTCATTTACAAGGCTTGATACTAAAACCAGACAAATATGGTACAGCAAAAAATCAATTACAGCAACATATAAAAAAAGACCAAGTAGAGGTTATTCTGGGAATGTTAGCCTGGTTCTATATTTAAAAATCAATTAATGCAATTGGCCATATTACGAGTCCACAGAAGAAAAAAACATGTGATCACATCAATTGATACAGGAAAAGAATTTGGCAAAGTTCAACATTGATTTTGTGTAAAACTGGGAAATTGCAAACTGGGAATAGAAGACAACTTGCTCAACCTGAAAAGGGATGTCTAAAAAAAAATCTACAGCTAGTATCCTACTTAATGGTGAAAGATGGCATGCTTTCCCCCTAAAATAGGGAACAAAGCAAGGGTGCCACGCTTACCACTCCTATTCAACATCATACTGGAAAGCATAGCCAGTGGATTAAACGAAGAAAAAGAAATAAAAAGAATATGAATCAGAAGAAAAGAAAAAAATCATCTTTATTTGCAGATAATATGACTGCTTATTGAGAAAATTTCTGGGAATCTTCAAATTATCTGAACTAAGAAGTGAGTTTAGCAATGCAAAGACAACACATGAAAATCAATTATGTTTCTGTATATTTGCAATGAAAAATTACAAATGGAATCTAAGAAAAAATACAATTTGCAAGAATTTTATGAAAGAGTTATTTAGGTACAAACCTAATGAATCATGTACAGGATCTATATACTAAAAACTACAATATGCAAATGAAAGAAGTTTCCATGTAACAAAACTGCACTTGTACCCCCTAAATCTATTTTTAAAAATAAAAGATAAACTAATGGAGAAATATATCATATTCATGGATTGGAAGAGTTAGCATAGTAAATATTTTAATTTTTTCCAAATTGATCTATACATTTAATAAATGTACATTGTTTTTTAAAACAAATGTTTTAAAAAAATACACATTACATACACACACATTTCAGATATAAAGAACTATCAAAATTCAACAGTACAAAAACAATCAAATTAAAAAAAAATTAACAGTTTACCAAAAAGGATATATATTAATAATTATCAAAATCTGTAAATAACCCAGATGTGCTTTAGTGGCTTAAAGATAAACAAACTTGGTACAGCCATACAGTGGAATACTACTCAGCAACAAACAGAATGAATGCTGATACATTCTGCAATTTGGATGAATCTTGATATGGTTTGAATGTGCATCTCCTCCATGTTGAAATTTAATCTGCATTGTGGTGGTATTAAGATGTGGGGCTTTTTGGGAAGTGATAAAGTCATGAGGCCTCCACTCTTATGAATAGATTATAAAAGGTCTAGAAGGAACTAGCTTAGGCACTTTTTGCCTTTCCTTCTCTTCTACCATGTGAGTGCACAGTGTTCCTTCCCTCTGGAGGATGCAGCAACAAGGCACCCTCTTGGAAACAGTGAGCAACTCTCACCAGACATCAATACTGCCAATGCCTTGATCTTGGATCTCCTAGCCTCCATAACCATGAGAAATAAATTTTTATTGTTTATAGATTACCCAGCCTTGGATATTCTGTTATAGCAGTACTAATGGGTTAACACAAATCTCAAATGCATTTTGTTGAGTGACAAAAGTCAATCTCAAAAGGTTGCATACTGTATGATTCCATTTGTATGACATTCTCAAATAGACAAAATACAGTGGTAGAGAACAGGTCAGTGGTTGCCAGGAGTTGTGGGAGGTTGTGACTACAAAGGATTCTCACAAGACATATTTTTTTGGATGATGGAAAAGTTCTATGCTAATCGTGGTGGTATGTGGTGGTAATCTACAAATGTGTTAAAATTCATAGAATTGTATCAAACCTCCCCCAAAAACAGGGAACAAAAAGTCAATTTTAGTGTATTTTACTATAAAAAATAAAATTTAAAAAATGACCCTCAATTATCAAGGCTGGTGTGGTACATTGAAGTCTAATTGGGATAACTAGAATTTTTGACAAAAGATAGTTTGTATTTTCTATCATAGAACTATAGCATAGTTGTGCGTCACAGTCCTCTGATATTATTAGATACAGTCCAATACAGAGACCTCCCCATAGAAAGCTATAAGGGATGACACTATATACAATTTTTGAGGCTTTTTGAGTCTTCTAGACACAGAAAAGATCTGTGGGCAAATATCTTCTATTTAGTGTCAAAAGATGGGGCAGTTGCAAGCTTGGTGGTGCCCTGTACAGTAATGAACAGCCCAAAAAATTTTATGTTAGCTTATTCTCCTGAGTGTCATGTAGATAATTTGTGATTCAATCCACACCATTGATTCATATAATACTTTGCCTGAAGCCATCTTATCTGGGGGAAAAAATGCTTAAGTCTTCAGAGGGACTCTGAATGTTGGGGATTTAAGGTTTTTATCGGTAAATAGAATCTTGGTCAGATTGGCCTTTGGCTTTCTTGAGCCACATTACATGTTTCTCTTACATAATAAATACTGACCTTTTGGAAAGTGTACAATTGAGCTCATCTAGAAGCATCTTATTAAAAAGGATCAGAATTTAATACAGCAGGATTTCACTTCCAAATTACATACTGCCTGATTGCTAATGGTCCCAAATGTTAGTCAGCAAGTTTTTTAAATTGAAAAGTCTATGACAGCTTAAAAAATAAAATGCATTCAACATTTTAAATCCCCTATCTTAGGACATTTAATGTTAAAAGTTCTGACTATATATCATATTTCAAGGTAATAAAGATTCCTATTGTTTTTAGGAAATATTACCTCATTACTATTGTAAAATTAACATGTGTTTATTATAAAGTCAACCACAACAGAAAACTTCAAAGGAAAAAGAAGAACCCCATGCAAGCTACCAGCATATATGTGTGTGTGTGTGTGAGTTTGTGCATTTCCTTTCAGGTAGAATACTGGAGGGACTACACAAAGCAATCCTCATGGAACACTAAAGCCCAGTTTAATCTAAGACTGGTGATCTTACCACACCTACTAACTGCTTGCATCAGATAGAGCTCCTCGTAAAATCTAGAAAGATCAAGAAAGATAAAAAGAAATAAGATACAACTCAACAAAATGAAGAATGAATTAGGGAACATCCAAACAGAGCTTGCAACCATCAGAAGGATAATGAAGAAACACTGCATACAAAATTACACTTTAAAATTCAACAACTTAGAAGAATTGAATTCCTTGAGAAAACATGGTATCAAAACATGGTATCAGCCAAGATGATATAATGTGAATAGTCCTATAACTATTAAAGAAATTGAATTTTTAATTAAAGAGTTCCAGAAAATAAAATCTCTATGCCCAGACGGTTTTAGTATATAGGTTTATCAAACATATAAGGAAGAAATTAACAGTAATTTTACACAATCTTTGCTAGAAAATAGAAGAAGAAAACACACTTCCCAACTCATTTTATGAGGTCGGTATTACCATAATACAAAACCCAAAGTCAGCATAAAAAACAAACAAACAAAATTTCTCATGAATTTAGACACAAAAAAATCTTAACAAAATTTTATCAAATTCAATCTGACAATGTGTAAAAACAATAATACACTATAACCATATTGGGCCATTTATTCCAGGTATGTATGCAAGGCTGCTTCTAAATTCAAAAATCAATAATGCAACCCACCATTATTACAGGTCAAAGTAGAAAAGTCATATGATTGTATCAATTAAACCAAAGAAGGCATTTCCCAAAATTCAATACTCATTTATGATTAAAAATTTTCATTATACTGGAATAGAGAAGGACTTAATTGTGAAAGACTGAGTACAGTTTGCTAAGATCAGAAGCAGGACATGGATGTTCTCTCTCTCACCACTATTTTTGGCATACTACTTGAAATTCTAGACACTACAATAAGACAAAAAATAAAATGCATGCAGGTTTTAAAGAAAGAAATAAAAGGATCTCCCTTGGAAGACAATATGATTGTAGGAAACCTCAAGGAATCTACAAAAGTGAAAACCACTTAGACTTAAGAAGTGAGTTACATAAGATCACAAGACACCTGTTCAACAAAAGTCAATTGCATTTTTAGATGCCAACAATGAACAAGTGTAAACAAAAATTAAACATAATATCATTTATAGTTTTTCCAAAGAAAGTGATATATTATATATGTCTTACCAAGCATGTACAGGTTCTGTATTATGAAAATTACAAAGTGCTAATGAAAAAAAATCAAAGACTTAGCCATCACTTGGAGAGACATACCATGTTTGTCGTTTGGAAGACTCAGCATAGTAAAGTTATCAATTCTCCCTAAATTAATGTATGGGTTACACAATTACTTATGAAATCTCAGCACGTTTATTGTAGACACAGACAATCTCATCCTAAAGTTTATATAGAAAGACAAAGCTCCAAAATAACCAAAACAATTTGACTTTAATAAATGTTGCTAAGCAAAAATGGATCATAGATTAAAATATAAAACATAAAACTATAGAATTTCTAGAAAAAAATAATAGAAAATATTTGGGACCTAGGACTTAGCAAAGAGTTCTTAGACTCAATACTGAAACCAAGATCCATTAGTGTAACAATTGATAAATTGGAACTTATCAAAATTAAAAACTTTTTCTCTGAGAGAAGGATGACAAGACAAGCTGCATGGTGGAGGAAATATTTTCTAGTCACACATCCAACAGTAGTGTCATATCTATAATAGATAAAAGAACTCTTAAAACTCAACAGTGAAACAAACAAAACAATCCAATGAGAAAATGAGCAAAAGACATGCACAGACACTTTACTGAAGAAGATATGGCAGATAAAGATATGAAAAGATATTTAATGTCCTTAGCAGTTAAAGAAATGCAAATTAAATCATAATGAGATATCACTAAAAACCTATCAAAATGGCAAAAATGAAAAATAATAACACCAAGTGATGGTGAGAACTTGGAGCAAGTGGACCACTCACACATTGCTTTTGGGAATATAAAATGGTACAGTCGCTCTGGAAAACAGACTGAAATTTCCTTTTGAAACTGAAAACGGACTTACTATGCAACCTAGCAATTGTGCTCTTGGGCATTTGCTGCAGAGATATGAAAAATAATTTTCACACAGGGATGTGTACACAGATTTTCTCAGTGGCTTTATTCATAATGGCTGTAAGCAGGAAACTATCCAAATGTCCTTCAGTGGGCGATGCTTAATCAAACTATGGCACATCCATACATACCATGGGGTAATATAAAAAATAATACAATAAAAGGAATGGGCTATTCATACACTTAACAACTTGGATGAACCTCAAGAAAATTATGCTTAGAGAATAAAAGAAGCCCATCTCAAAAGAATGCATACTGCACGGCTCCATTTTTGCAACATTTGTGAGATAGCATAAGTACAGAGAAGGAGAACTGATCAGGTTGCTAAGTGTTAGGGAGGGTGTGGGAGGGGGTATGTGTGTCTACAAAGGGGTAACATGAGTGAGCCCCGTGGCAACAGGCGGTTGAATATCTTGATTGGGATGGTGGTACACAAGGCTATACGTGTGATAAATTGTACACATGAACACACACACACACACACAAATGAGTGCCTGTATACTAGGAAAATCTGAATAAGCATGAAGGATTACACCAATATTGTTTTGTAGGTTTTCATATTTTACAGTTGTATAGCTGTATAAAATATTAACACTGGGGAAGACTGGATAAAGTTTACATGGGACTTCCCTATATATTTTTTTGCAATCTCCTATGAATCTATAATTATTTCAAAATAAAAATTAAAGAGCAAACAAACGAATTTTATTGTAGAAAATAAATCAGGTATCAGAACCTTAATTTTTACCTCTTATAGTGCATCTGAGCCTATCAGCAGCCTCAAGCCCGTTTCAGTGCCATCTAATGTGTATTCATAGTGCTGGACTAATGGCAGACTATGGGATATGGAATGCTCCTGACCCTAATAATTCTCATTCAACATTCATTTAACAAATTTGGTGAATGCTGGCCTAGTGGACTTCTAGGTTTGTGTGTACCAGGCTTGCCCCCTGAGAGAGTGGTAGACAAGAACACACTGCAGCATGACCTCCTGAAGCTTCCATTGTCCAGATCTGCTGCTTCACATGGCCTTCCAACCTGGGTACCTTGAAATCTCAAAAGTATAAAGGTAGTACAGTTTTATGTTTAAGAGTTGCATTGGGGAAGACTGGTTGAGAGTGCAAGGGACTTCCTTGTACATTAATTTATATTCTGTTGTACATCCCAGGACAACATCCTGTGAATCTTTAATTACTTCAAAATAAAAATCTAACATAAGAACAAAAACAGAAGCATATTTTCTTGTATAAAGTATCTTAAGTGTTAATGTTCAGGGTTTTAATCAGACAAAGCTAGATTCTAATTTGGGACAGGAGAGGGAGGAGATGCTACTCAGAACTCAGTCTAGTTACTCAATCTTTCTAAAACTCAGTTCCATTATTTCCAAAATAAAAATAATTAGATTTACCTTAGAGGGTTGACATTAAAGTTAAATGACATAATGCATGTAAAACATTTACAAGATGCCTGTGACGTAATAAGTGCCATAAGTGTTCAATAAACCGAAGTTGGTATAAGGTATACTATGTGCTGACTTGGTTGTGAGGCCCCTTGCTATCTAACCTCAATCAGGGGTCAGCAGATTTTTTCTGTAAAGGGCCAGATTGTAAATATTTTAAGCTTTTTAGACTATTCTGCAACAACTACTCAACTCTGCTGTTGCAGTGCAAATGCAGTCATAGATAATAAGTGAGTGAGCATGACTGTTGGTCCAATAAAACTTTATTTGTGGACATTTGGCTTGCCAGCCTTACAAAAACACGCAGTGAAAACAGAATGGTCAGAAAGTGGGAGGAAAGTGGGATAAGGCTGTGTGTGAAAGTATAAAGTAAAAACAGTTCTATATAATCCACAAGGCAGAGAGTGGCAAAAAATAGAAGCTACAAAAGTGGTCAGGGGCCCAATTGTGGAAGACCTTATGTGCTATGTTAAATTTAGAATTTGTCCTGTAATAAGTGATGGGGAGCCATTACAAGGGTTTTAAGGTTGCTGAGCAAGCCTGGATCTAATGAGACACTTAAGGGGATCTTCAGAATCTGAGCACATCCTCATTAGGCTCTGCTTCTAGTGTAAGGCGACATTTGAATAAAAGAGAGGAGAAAGTCATAGGTTATCTGTAAAATAACCAGAAATTGCCAAATTCCTGGGGCAGAAAAGTTCTTAGCGTGATTGAAGAATAGCAGCCTAATCAGGTAGGAAGGAACAAATCAGGGAGTTATGAGAGTTATAGTAGTGTAGTGTGAGAGGAGATGAGGTTAGTGAGGATCAGTTCTAAGGCCCTCATAAGCCATGGAAGGGTCTTTGGGTTGTTGATAAGTGTGGTAGAATACCTTTAAAGTATTGAGCATGGGAGTGTCTGCTCTGATCTATAAATTTTAAAGATCATGTTGACTACGGTGGGCAAAAACATAGAAAGGGGAGACTAATTAGGAAGCTATTTCAGTAATCCAAATAAGAGATAATGACTTCCAGGTGTAAGAAGTTGAGGAGGGAGCGGAGCAAGAAAGCCGAATACAAACCTCCAGCGATCATCCCTCTGCATGAACACCAAATTCAACAGCTATCCACACAGGCAAGCATCTTCAGAAGAATAAGAAATCAGGTGAGCTATCATACTACCTGGTTTTAACATTATATCCAGGAAAAAGGCACTGAATAGGGCAGAAAGGACAAGCTGGGATTGTCTATGCCATCCCTCTCTCACTCCCAGAAATGCTGCGTCAACACACTGAGTCGGGAGAGAAGTCGTGTGCCTGGGAGAGGGAGAGTGAAGTGGCTGTGGGACTTTGCATTGAAACTCAGGCCTACCCTGGCACAGGGGAACACGACACAGTGCAGAATACTGCCAGTGCCCATGAAAGGAGCATTTAGACCAACCCAGCCAGAGGGAAATCCTCCCTGCTGAAACTCAAGTTCCAGCTAGCCCTACCACTGGCTGACAAAAAGCACCTGGGGCCTAGAATAAATTTTTAAAGTTGGGCCACAAAGGCTGCAGTCCTTGGACAATTCCTGCAGCTGTGCTGGCTCAGAGCCAGTGGACTTGGGGTACACACAGCCCAATTAGACACCAGCAGTGGCTGCCAAGCGAGTGCCTGTGTCACCCGTCCCCCAACTACAGGCAGCACAGCTTAGGGAGAGTCTTCTTCCACTTGGGGAAAGGAAAGGGAAGAGGTCAGAGGATATTATTTGGTAACTTGAGTACCAACTCATCTATAGTACAATAAAGTACCATAGAGACTCCTGAAGACTTTGAGTCCAGGCCTTAGTTCCTGGGTGGCATTTCTGGACCCACCCTTGACTAGAAGGAAACATGTTGCCCTGAAGGGAAGGACCCAGTCCTGGTAGGATTCAGGACCTACTGACTAAACAGCCTTTGGGCTTTGAATAAACATCAGTGGTAGCCAGAAAACAGTCAGGTGAGACTGGGCTGGATTCAAGTGTGACCTGGTGCTGGTAGCCATGAGGGAGTGCCCATGTCACTCCTCCCCCAACTCCAGCAGCCTACCACAGAGAATGAGGGAAGAAAGTAAGAAATTTTGCCCGGTAATCCAGGGACTTCTCCAGTATCTTACCCAAGTCCACCAAGGTGGTACTACCGGGAGTCTGCAAAAGTCACAGCATTACTGGGCTTGTGGCACCTCCAGTGCTGATATGGCTCCAGTGACCAAAGATTTAGATGACAACATTCAATTCCTTTTGAATATCTGGAAAGCCTTCTCAAGAAAAATGTGTTCAAACAAACCCAGACTGTGAAGATTAAAATAAATACCTAATCCTTCAATGCCCAGACATCGACAAAGATCTGGAAGCATCAGGAAAACATGAACTCACCAAAGATGCCAGTGACCAGTCCTGGAATGACAGAGATATGTGACCTTTCAGACAAAAGAATTTAAAATAGCTGTCCTGAAGAAGGTCAGTGAACTTCAAGACAATACAAAGAAGGAATTCAGAAGCCTATCAGAGAAATTTAACAAAGAGATTGAAATAATTAAAAAAAAAAAAGAAATACTGCAGCTTAAGAATTCAATTGACAAACTGAGAAAAACATCAGAGTCTCTCAATAGCAGAAATGACCAAGTAGAAGAAAGAATTAGTGAGCTTGAAGGCAGGCTATTTGAAAATACAGTCTGAAGAGAAAAAAGAAAAAAGAAGAAATAAGAATGAAGCACGCCTACAAGATCTATAAAATAGCCTCAAAGGGAAAATTTAAGAGTTATTGGCCTTAAAGAGGAGGTAGAGAGAGAGATTGGGGTAGAAAGTTTATTCAGAGAAATAATAACAGAGACCTTTCCAAAACTAGAGAAAGATATTGATATTCATTTACAAGAAGGTCATAGAACAGCAAGTAGATTTAATCCAAACAAGACTACCTCAAGGCATTTAATAATCAAGCTCCAAAAAGTTGTGGATAAAGAAAAGGTCCTAAGGGAAGCAAGAAAAAACAAAAAAGCAACTTATAAAGGAGCTCCAATACACCTGGCAGCAGACTTCTCAGTGGAAACCCTACAGGCCAGGGGAGAGTGGCATAATATATTCAAAGTGCTGAAGGGAAAAAACCTTAACCCTAGAATATTATATTAACCTGCAAAAATATCCTTCAAACATGAAGGAGAAATAAAGACGTTCTCAGACAAAGAAAAGCTGAGAGATTTCATCAACACCAGACCTGTGCTACAAGAAATGCTAAAAGGAGTTCTTCAATCTGCAAGAAAAGGCTGTAAATAAGCAATAAATCATCTGAAGGTATACAACCCACTAATAACAGTAAGTACAGAAATACAGAATACTCTATTGCTGTTATTGTGGTAAAAACCATTTATATCTTGAGGAGGAAGATTAAAAGACAAACCTGTCAAAAATAACTACCACTTTTTGAGAGATAGAATAGAAAGATATGGGTAGAAACAACAAAATGTTAAAAAGTAGGGGGCCATAGGATCAAAGGGTAAAATTTCTATTAGATTTCTCTTTGCTTATTTATTTGTTTGTTTATTTGTAAGCAGAGTTGTCATATGTTTAAAATAATTGATTATAAAATGTTTTTTGCAATCCTCTTAGTAACCTCAAATCAAAAAATCTACAATAGATACATAAAAAATAAAAATCAAAAAATTAAAACACATTACCAGAGAAAATCACTCTTAACAAAAGAAGACAGGAAGGAAGGAAGAAAGAGAGGACCACAAAACAACCAGAAATCAAATAATGACATGGCAGTAGTAAGTCCTGACCTATCAATAATAACATTGAATATGAATGGACTAAACTCTCCAATCAAAAGACATAGAGCGATAGACAACCTACAGAATGGGAGAAAATATTTGCATGCTATACATCTGATAAAGGGCTGGTAACCAGAATCTACAAAGAACTCAAGCAAATCAGGAGGAAAATATCAAACAACCCCATTAAAAAGTGGTCAAAAGACATGAACAGAAGCTTTCCAAAAGAAGATATACTAATGGCCAAGAAACACATGAAAAAATGTTCAACATCTCTAATCATCAGGGCAATGCAAATCAAAACCACAATGAGGTATCACTTAACTCCAGTGAGAATGGCTTTTATCAAAAAGGCCCAAAACAACAGATGCTGATGTGGATGCAAAGAGAAAGGAACACTCATACACTGTTGGTGGGACTGTAAACTAGTACAACCTCTATGAAAAAGAGATACCTCAAAGAACTAAAAGTAGACCTACTGTTTGATCCAGCAATCCCACTACTCAGTATTCTCCCAAGGGAAAAAAAGACATTTTATAAAAGAGACACTTGCACTTGAACATTTATAGCAGCACAATTCACAATTGCAAAGATGTGGAAACAACCCTAGTACCCATCAATACATAAGTGGATTAATAAAATATGGTATATGTATACCATGGAGTATTACTCAGCCATAAAAAATGATGAACTAATACCTTTTGTAACAACCTGGGTGGAACTGGAGACCATCCTTTTTAGTGAAGTATTGCAAGAATGGAAAAATAGACACCACGTGTACTCACTATTAAATGGGAAATAATTGATCAACACTCGTGTGCACATATGGTAGTAAATTCAATGGAAATCAAGCAGAGGGGAGAGAGGGCAAGAAAGGATGGATGAATTCACACCTAATGGGTACAATGCACACTATCTGGGTGATGGACACACTTATAACTTTGACTCAAACTGTACAAAAGCAATTCATGTAACCAAAATGTTTGGACCCCCATAATATTCTGGAATTTAAAAAAAGTCATAGAGTGGCTGAATGGATAAAAAAACAAGAGCCAACTATATGTTATATCCAAGTAACCCACTTCATCTATAAAGATGCACATAGACTGAAAATAAAGGGATGGAAAAAGATATTCCATGCGCGTAGAAACCAAAAAAGAATAGGAGTAGCTATAATTCTATCAATCAGATAAAATAGATGTTGAGAAAAAAACTGTAAAAAGAGATCAAGAAAATCATTATGTAATGATAAAGTTGTCAGTTCTGCAAGAGGATGTAACAATTCCAAATAAATATGCACCTAACACTGGAGCACCCAGATATATAAAGCAAATATTACCAGAGCTAAAGAGAAAGATAGACCCCAATACAATAATCACTGCAGAACACAACACGCCATTTTCAGTATTGCAGAGATTATCCAGACAGAAAATCAATAGAGAAACATTGGACTTAATCTGCACTATAGGCAAAAATGGACCTAATAGATATTTATAAAGCATTTCATCCCACAGCAGCAGAATACGCATTCTTCTCCTCAACTTATGGATCATTCTCAAGGATAGACCATATGTTAGGTCACAAGTCTTAAGAAATTAAAAAAAAAAATTGAAATCTTACCAAGTATTTTCCCTGACCACAATGGAATAAAACTAGAAATCAATAAAAAAAGGAACATTGGAAACTATATAAACACATGGAAATTAAACAATATGCTCCTGAATGACCAGTGTGTCAATGAAGAGATTAAGAAGTAAATTTAGAAATTTCTTGAAACAAATGAAAATGAAAACACAACATATCAAAACCTAGGGGGTACAACAAAAGCTGTAATAAGAGGAAAGTTTATAGCAACAAGTGCTTACATCAAAAAAGTAGAAAGCCTTCAGATAAACAACCTAATCATGCATCTTAAAGAACTATAAAAACAAAAGCAAACCAAACCCAAAATTAGTAGAAGAAAAGAAATTATAAAGATTAGTGCAGAAATCAATGAAATTGAAACAAAAAAAATTCAAAAGATCAAAGAAACAAAAAGTTGGTTTTTTGAAAAGATAAACAAAATTGACACACTTTTAGCCAGACTAACAAAAAAAAAAAAAAAGAGAGAGAGAGAGAAAACCCAAATAAATAAAATCAGACATGAGTAAGAAGACATTACAACTGACACTATGGAAATCCAAAGGATCTTTAGAGACTACTATGATCAACTATGTGCCAATAAATTGGAAAACTTAGAAGAAATGAACAAATCCCTAGATACATACAACCTAACAAGATTTAACTAGGAAGAAATCCAAAACCTGAATAAACCAATAACAAGTAATAAGATAGAAGCAGTAATAAAAAGTCTACCACAAAGAAAAGCCCAGGACCTGATAGCTTCACTGCTGAATTTTAACAAGCATTCAGAGAAGAACTAGTATAATCCTATTCAAACTATTCCAAAAAATTGAGGAGGAGGAAACACTTCCAAACTTATTCTATGATGCCTGTATCACTCTGATACTAAAACCAGAAAAAGACACAACAACAAACAAAACTATGGGCCAGTATCTCTGAAGAACATAGATCTAAAGTTCTCAACAAAATACTAGCAAACCAAATTCAACAACACATTAAAAAGATTATTCATCATGATCAAGTGTGATTCATCCCAAGGATGCAAAGATAATTTAATATAAGCAAATCAATGTGATACATAGTATCAACAGAACAAAGGACAAAAACCATATGATCATTTCAATTGATGCTGAAAAAGCATTTGAAAAAATTCAACATCTCCTCATGATAAAAACTGTCAAAAAACTGGGTATAGATGGAACTTATCTCAGCACAAAAAAAGCCACATATGACAGAACTACAGCTAGCATCATACTGAATGGTGAAAAACTGAGAGCTTTTGCTCTGAGATCTGGGAGAAGATAAGGATGCTCATTTTCACCACTGTTATTCAACATAGTACTGGAGGTTTTTGGAAAGGGAGAAGTCAAATTATCCTTGTTTGCAGACAATTTGATCTTATATCTAGAGAAACCTAAAGACTCTAAAAAGAAAAACTATTAGAACTAATAAATTCAGTAAAGTTCCAGGATGCAAAATCAACATTCAAAAATTGGTACCATTTCTATACACCAAAAGCAAACAATCTGAAAAATAAACCAAGAAAGTAATCACATTTATAATAGCTACAAATAAAGTAAAATACCTAGGAAAATCTTAACCAATGAAGTGAAAGACCTCTATAATGAAAACTAGAAAACTTTGATGAAAGAAACTGAAGAAAACATAAAAAAAATTGAAAGATATTCCATGCTCATGGATTGGAAGAATCAATATTGTTAAAATGTTCATACTACCCAAAGTAATCTGCATAATTGATGAAATTCCCATCAAAATACCAATGACATTCTTCACAGAAATAGAAAAGAATAATCTGAAAATTGATATAGAACCAAAAAAGACTCAGAATAGCCAAAGCTATCCTGAGCAAAAAGAACAAAATGCAGGAATCATATTATCTGACTTCAAATTATATTACAGAGCTGTACTAACAAAAACAGCATGGTACTGGCATAAAAACAGACACACAGACCAATGGAACAGAATAGAGAACCCAGAAATAAATCCACACATCTATAGTGAATTTATCTTTGACAAAGTTGCCAAGAACATACAGTAGGGAAAGGACTGTTTCTTCAATAAATGGTGCTGGGGAAACTGGCTGTCCATATGCAGAAGAATGAAACTAGATCCTTATCTCTCACCACATACAAAAATAAATTCAAAATGGATTAAAGACTTAAATCTAAGACTTTAAACTATGAAACTATGAAAATAAAACATTGGGAAAATGCTTCAGGACATTGGTGTGGGCAAGGACTTCTTGAGTAATACCCCTAAAACACAGGCAACCAAAGCAAAATTGGACAAATGGGATCACGTGAAGCTAAAAAGCTTCTGCACAGCAAAAGAAATAATCAACAAAAGGAAGAGACAACAGAGAAAATATTTGTAAACTACCCATCTGACAAGGGATTAATAACTAGAATATATAAGGAGTTCCAACAACTCAATATGAAAAAAACAAATAACCCTATTAAAAATGGGCGAAGGATCTGAATAGACGTTTCTAAAAAGGAGAAATATGAAGAGTCAACAGGTATATGAAAATGTGCTCAGCATCATTAGTCATCAGAGAAATGCAAATCAAAACTACAATGAGATATCATCTCACCCCAGTTAAAGTGGCTTTTATCAAAAAGACAGGCAATAATGAATGATGGCAAGGATGTGAAAAAGGGGAACCCTCTTACATTGTTGGTGGGAATGTATATCAGTGCAACCACCACACAGAACAGTATAGAGGTTCCTCAAAGAACTAAAAATAGAACTACCATATGACTCAGTATTCCCATTGCTAGGTGTATATCCAAAGGTTGGGAATTCAGTATATCGAAAAGATATCTGCATATCCATGTTTATTGCAGCACTATTCACAAAAGCCAAGATTTGGAATCAACCTAAGTGTCCATAAATGGATGAATGGATAAAGATATTGTGGTACATATACACAAGGGAATAGTCTATAGCCATAAAAAGTGAAATCCCGCCATTTGCAAGAACACGGATGGAACTGGAGAACACCATGTTAAGTGAAATAAGCCAAGCACAGAAAGACAAATCTTACATGTTCTCATTCATATATAGGAGCTAAATATGAAAGACATTTGATCTCATGGAGACAGAGAGTAGAATGATGGTTACCAAAGTCTGGGAAGGGTAGCAGGGAGGGGGGGATAAAGTGGAGATTGTTAATGGGTGCAAAAATATAGATAGATAGAATTAACAATATTTGATAGCACAATGAAGTGCCTATAATCAACAATAAGTTAGGGTATAATTTAAAACAACTGTAAGAGTAGAATAAGAATGTTTCTAACATAAAGAAATGATAAATGCCTGAGGTGATGCATACCCCAATTACCCTGATTTGATTAATTCACATTGTATGCCTGTATCAAAACATCACATGTACCTTGTAAATATATACAACTATTATGTACCCATAATAATTAAAAATAAAAATTTTTTAAAAAGCAAAGGAGAAATAAGGGCTTTCTCAGACCAACAAAAAATAAGGAAATTTGTTCACCAGCACACCTGCCTTGAAAGAACTGTTAGAACAAATTCCTCACAAAAAAGAAAAATGATAAAGAAAAACAGGCCATTAGAAAAATAATAAATGAAGCTAAAATAAAATTTAGGTTTTTAAAATTTTTAATCTGACAAATGACAGTTTGTTTAGAACACAAAAAGCAATAATGTATTTGGTAATTATAGCTTAAGCATAAGTGATATGTGTGACAGCAATATTATTATTACAAAGGACAGGGAGTGAGACATTGAAAATAATTTTTCATGAGGTACTTGCACAACCAGCGAAGTAATATAATGTTACTCAAAAGACGACTTAGGTTAGTTGTAAATGTGTACTGCAAACTGAAAGGCAATCACTAAAACTGTTAAAAAATCCCTGTAATTGATATGCTAAGAGGTGAGAAAAAAATTGAATCAGGTAAGATGAATAATAAAATCAGATAAGGTAGGAAAAGAATGCAAGACGGGAAAGAAAGAACAACAAAAAGAAAACAGTAAAGAAGAAAGATATTAACCTAACTAAATCAATAATCACATTAAATGTCAATGGTCTAAATAGGACAATTAGAAGACAGATACTGTCATAGTGAATTAAAAAAAAATAACATGTAATATATGTTGTCAAATGGGAACCCACTTTAAACAAACAAAGATACATTAAAAACAAAGGACTGAAGAGAGACATACCATGCTAACACTAACAAAAAGAAAGCTGGCATAGCTATATACTAATTTCAGGCAAAGCTGATCTCACAACATGGAAATCTCAGTTATATAGAGGCATTGCTTAATTATAAAGCAGTCAATTCACTGAGAAGAATCAATTCTTAGTGTGTATGTGCATAAAAACAATGTGGCAACCTAAAGAAGGAAAACTCATAGAACTTCAAGGAGAAATACTTGGATCCACTAGTATAGCTGGAGACTTCAATACCTCTCTATCAGTATTAGGAGATCCAGCAGGCAGAAAATCAGGAAGGACATAGTTGAATTGAACAACATCATTAAATAGTGTACTTAATTGAAAAACAGAATACTTCAACCAGCAACAGCAGAAAATATATTCTTCTCAAGTTCACATGGAACATTCACCAAGATAGCCCACATTCAGGAATATGTAACACATCTTAACAAATATGAAAGAATCAGAGTAATACAAAGTATGCTCTCAGACTGCCATGGCATCAATCCAGAAGTGATTAAAGAAAGATAGTTTGACAACCCACAAACACTTAGAGATTAAGCAGCACAGATTGAACAGATCATTCTGAATAACAGATGGTCAAAAAGTCCCAAGAAATATTAAAAATTATTTTGAATTAAATGAAAATAGAATGTATCAAAATCTGTGGAATACAGCAAAAGATTATAGGAAAATTTATGCTAATGAACACATACACTACAAAAAAAGAAAGATCTGTGATCAATAATACGCGTCTACCTTCGAAAACTAAAAGTAGAGGAGCCAATTAAATTCAAAATATGCACAAGACAATAAATAACAAAGAGAAGAAACGAATAAATTATGGGATATCAATACAGAAAAATCAACGGAAGGAAAACCTGGTCTTGTGAAAAGAAGAATAAAATTGGCAAAGGTCTATTCAAGGTAACAGAGAAAAAAAGAGAAGACAAAAATTATTATGAAAAATGAAAGGGGGAAAATTAAAATCTGAAAGCATTTGAGAAAATCCAACATCCATTTATGATAGCAAACCAGGACTAGAGAGAGACTTCCTCTTCTCAAGAAGCAATATCTATAAGAAACCTGCAGTTATCATAGTGAATGATGAAAAACTAGGTGCTTTCCTGGTAACATGAGCAACCAGGCAAGGAAATCTCCTCTCACCATTTGTATCTAACGTTGTACTGGGAGTCCTAGCTAATGCAGTAGCACAGTAAAAAGAAATAAAAGCTATACAGAACGAAAAGAAAGAAATAGTACTGTCTGTGTCGCATATGACATCATTGTCTCTATAGAAAACTTCAAAATATCCATGATAACAAAGAAAACTCCCGGAACTAATAAGAGAATATAGCAAAGTTGAAGTACACAAGGTTAATATACAAGAGTGGAATAGGAATGTTCCTAACACAAAGAAATGGTAAATGCCTGAGGTGATGGATACCCCAACTACCCTGATTTGATAAATTCACATTGTATGTTTGTATCCAAACATTACATGTACCCTGTAAAGATATACAACTATTATGTACCCATAATAACTAAAAATAAAGAAAAAGAAGTGTAAGAAGTTATGAGAACGTACAGTAGTAATTTTCCATTGATGTGACTTTTAAAAATAATTTCTGATAGGTATGGTTGGTTTCAGAAATCCTCTTGGACTCTCATATATGCTAAATACTTGTCTTAACTTCGAGTGTTAGGATATTTTTCCCCAGTTGCCAATTTCTATGGCTGTTTTCATAGAAAATTTAATGTTGTATTGTTAGCACTGATCTCCTCTTTGCCTGTTATTTCCCTACTCTCTCTATATATCTAAAAATTAATTTCACTCATATTTTTCCTATCAGATTATATTTGCTATATGGCATGTAGCTGGAGTTCTTGTGTCTCCACCAAATGCAGGCTCCCATTTGGAAATTACCACTGAGCAATTAGTATTATTAAAATAATAATTACACCTGCATTTGGCTAATTTGAGGAGTAATTGCCCAATTTCAGCCACAATTAGTCACTTGGCTCTATTTTTCAGGCAAAATTTCATTATCATGAGAAACAAACAAACAAAAAAATCTGTGGTAGCTGCTCCTTTTACAATTTGCCTACTAATGAGCCTATCTTCTGAATACACTTTCTTCACTTGAGTACTTCAGCGAAGTACTTAGAGTACCCTAGGGAATCTTTTGGACTGGTGCTAGAAAATAATTTCCCCATGTTTGAAGGTTTTAAAATGTTTTATGGCTAGCTACAGTCCATTTAAAATACCTTCTTCAGGCAGTTACATTGTGGATAGGAAGAAATCAGTGAATCTTTTGATTCTGAAAATATCAGAATTGTCTGTTTGTAATTAATCATCAGGTTTGTTCATGTCTCCACTCACCAAGACAAATGATTAGAGAATTCAGCAGTCAACACCTAAATGTATTCTTTGATCAACATGACATTATATATTAAATGACAATTTGGGGTTTACCATAGCTCTGTGTTCTTGGAAACCAGAAACGGTTAAGGAATATCCACCTTCCCAATCTTTTTGTGCTTAGAAACCAGCTAATCACTGCAAAGAAGCCCCCTGCCCTCATATATTCCAAGGTAAAACCTGTTTCCATCTTTTCTCATGACTTCTATACGACTGGCAAATGCATCCCTTATATGCCTACCTCCGTTAAGCCCCAAGTCTTCTTCCTTTTCTTTCAGATAGGTCTCATTAGTAAATGTTCACCTTATTGCAATAGCCTGAATAAAATCATCTCCTTAATTGTTTGGTGCATTTGTTTTTCACATAACAAACTGAGATCTGTTTCTAAACCTAGATAACTAAGTAGGGAATAAAAACATATTTTACTGTTAGAATAGAAACATTGGTGCTTACAGACTTATACGGACTGTTAAACCTGTGAAAGGACATATTTATCGGTGGCATTTATTAATTAAAAAAAACTACCTGTATTCTGTATAGAATCAGTATTAGGGGTGTTTTATATAACGACCAAGTCAGATTATGGTAATACTATTTTCATTCTTATGATGAAAACCTTGTTTTTAATAGGTTGAAAACACAGGAAGAATTATTTGGCTCACTGTTAAAATTTTTAATGAAGTGTTAAATTTTTAATGTTTCTATGAAAACATAGCAAAACTATGAATATCTAATAATGGGAAGCAATGAGGAAGATGTAGAATAAAAATTCAATAGAACTGGTAACTAAAAATTAAAAATGTCCATACATATTTATACAAATAAACATGTTAAGCTAAAATAAAAAGACAAATATAACCTGTGAAAAATATTTGCAAACATGCAATACTCATTAGTGTCAACATTCTTTATAAAAATAAACCCTTCTACCTATAATAGGGACCAATTAATGATCAAAATAATAAAAGAAAAAAAAACCAAAAACTGAGGGAAAACTTGAAATGGCTAATATATTCAGCATGCTCAAAGGAAATGAAAATTTAAATAGTAATGAGACATTTTCCCACTTCTTAAATTGCTGATCATCCTCCCCCCATTTGGAGACTAAATTAGAAAAGTTTCCTCAAGAACAATTTTTAAGTATACATCATAAAATTTTAGGGTTCTTAATATTTAATCCACTAGAACAACACCAAATGTCTTCTCTGAAAAAATAATCACAGCTAAAAAAAAAATTTTATGTAAAATCAACTCAGGGTAATTCATAATAGAGAAAAATTGAAAAACAAGCTAAATGTCCAGCAAAAATAGAAAGGAGCTAAATACGTTTTACCATGCTTATACAGATACGATATCAACTTTTAACAAGTTGTTGATGAATAACTAATGTGGAAAAATATTTCAAAATGTTAATTTTTGGTGAATTTGTTATGTTTTTATTTTATGTATTTCCAAATATATATGTGTGTATGTATATATATATAAAATATATATATTCAGAACTCAATAACTAAAATAAAACTGTCAAATAATGGATTCCCCAAATCTTCAAAAGCCTTTATCCATTATTGCTAGAAATGATATGAATTCAGAAATGAAAAGAAATGCTTAGATCCCTTATAGGAGGGCTACTGTAAGTAAAAATTGAAAATGTATAAGATAAGATATAATAGAATTATTATTTCCTAAAAGTGAGCTAGCTATGTTATAGAATTCATCTTCAATTTTTCTGTGAAAAAAGAAAAAAAACTAGTCCTGAGTCAAAATTTTCAGATTAAGTTCCTAGATTCTGTTTTTATAAAACTTAATCCTAATCTTGTTTAATAAATTTAACATTTATCTCACTTTTTAGTCGTGAAATGTTAAGAAACATAATATGTAGAATACCCAGTTTTGATTTTGATGGAAATGCAGAACTTGAGCTTGAAGATGCCTCTGTGGGCTTTCTTCAAGCAATTCTGATTAAAAGCAGCATAATAGTCAAGGGAGGACATAATTGTGCTTGTTAAATGCAGTCCCCGTTTAACTGTCAAATAAGAGAGTAGAAAAGGGAAAAAAAAAACTATTGTCAGCCATGGAGATATTTTCAGACAATCACAATCATCTGCATTACAATATTCTCTCCTGTGAAAAGAAGACCATAATACCACTCACAAGCAGCACTTCCATGATAACCACTCAGATTTGATGCCTTAAATGTGAACATCTGTTTCTGTCATTAAAGCTATCAGAGTGCTGTTAATTACTTGTCTTCATCTATTTTTAGGATCTGTAAATATATATTCAAAATCTGGAAAAGTAACTCCTATTATTTAAACAATTAATTCCAGTATCTAATGATACTATGGCTATCATATGTGCACATTAGTGGCTGATTCCTTCTTGCATGCACACATACACATAACTAATACACAAAATCTGTTTCTAGTTTAACATGTCCCCATTTCTCACATTCTTTGTTAGTTTATATAAACATCATAGGTGTATACATACACATACATAAACACACCAAGATACATACAAACAGGCACACACACGCAAAGATATATGGTTAAAGACAAGTACATATTTGAGTATACATCAATCAGAAATTATTATAATTTAACTCATTAAAATTCATTGAATTTAAAAACTAAGAGCCTAGGACCCTTGAATATATGCCTTTTTTCTTCTTTATTTATTTACATACATGCATAGAGACAGAATTCACAATTTTCTGTATTTGAATGCTGGGAATATGCTAAATAATGTGTTTTAAAGATCTAGGTAGTGTTTGTAAGTTTCTGATGTGTCCTGACTCTATGCAAATATTATATAATTTACATTGTGGTTGGAATAGCATGATTTCCATAGTAGCTGAAAAATTACTAAGGTGCAGTAGAACTCTCCAATATTTCTGCATTATTGTTTGTTAACTCAAGCTAGCTTAGGATAAAAAGGGGAGAGAAATGCATTAGAAATAGTATAATGCAAGGAAAAAGGGGAAAAGAGACCTGAATGAGTATTAGAACTCCAGCATTTGGAACTCCAGCATTTGGAATTTTTGCATTTTCCCTCTAGAATTTTTAGTAATTTATTTAATAACTCAGCTCTCAAAAACCAACAGTTGCTCTGTCTTTCAAACATTTAGAATTATATGAGGAGATAAAGGCAAGGTCTCTATGGAGTATTACACAGCAGTAACATGACCAAGATGAACCATCCATGCAGGAGTAACAAGCAGTCTGAAAAAATAATCCAAGAGGTTTCCACTGTATTTATCACCTTGTTTTGACAGACAAACCCTATCCTTTCCATACAAGTGATACCTAAATCTAACAAGATGCAATAACATCATGTAGAATTGACACCACCTCCATAAAACTTAAGTTCGTAGGTAGCTGTTCTTCCTGAGGATGAGTTGGAGGCACTGTGTGTGTGGTTCATATAAAGATCACAACAAGTACAGTCTTTATGGAGGTGTCTGTCTTTCAGTATTATTAATCTTCCCAATCTGGATCTGTGCAGTCACACTGGACCCCACACTTTGAAGGGCCCCACACCTAGTTTAATGCTTTGCAATCACTGTGTTAAAATTCTTAATAATTTTTGAACAAGTGGCCCCATATTTTCATTTTGCACTGGGTACCACAAGTCATGTAGCGCCTCCTACCAACAATTATGGAATACACATTGTTTTCGAGCACATTTAACTATATTTGTCCGTATACTCTGATGTCTCACTTGCGTATTTTCTTAGTTCATTGAAGCTCATATTTATGTGCATTAGAATACATAGAGGTAGAGAATCTTAGCCTCTCTCCCTAGAGATTCCAACTCATCTGAATTTCATGCCCAGGAATCTGCATTTTTCACAGTCACCCTGAGTGATTACTGGCTTTCCCTACTGGGACATTCTCCCTGAAGAAACAAAATGTGTGTGAGCCAACATAGAACTTAATTGTAAAATATATTATTGTACATGTAGCAGTATGTACTGCCCAAAGCTTAACAGGTGCATAGATTCACTGAGAATTTAACATAATGAGTAGAGTAGCTTATAAGGAGTAAAATGAGGATATTCCAATTTGCTTCTTACTCCTTCCCTTCCCCCGGGGGGCAAATGAGAAATTACGGCTTGTGTGTCTCAGGTCTGGGGCATTCCCACAGTTGTGTTCTGTTATCAAAGGCAAGAAACAAAAGAATGATTTTATGTTTGCTATTTTCAAGAAAGCATGCTAGGGGCCTAAAGAGAAAATGGGGAGAGAAAACTAAAAAAGTTTTGAATTTGTGATTACTATGACAGCCTCACTAGATTTCAGTGGAGTGGAGTACACTGGCTGTAAGAGAGACCCCATGCAGGGTCAGAGCTCACCACCTCATGCACAGTGAACCCTCACCTGAGGCTGAAAGACTCCATTCCTTGTATGGCCTCCAGGTGAGCAAGGCCATTGCCTTTCCTAGCCTAGGCATAGTATCCACATATCTGTCGGTACCCATGGAAATGTGATCTTCTCTGTCCTTGCCTCCTAGTCATCTCATCATGTAGCCTGAGACGTGAGCTTCACTAAAACCTTAAGCCAGTTTGTAAGCTTTCAAAGACCATTGAGCACTTCACCTGGTATAAAAGAGATTCTTAATTGCCATTACTATGGAGACAGACTGGAGCATATGGAATCACTCCTAGCTAGGTGGAAAGGTCAGAGATTGTTTAAACTACATCTCTGTATAAGCTAGATGTTTCATGAACATAATAACACCTCCATGGTATACCCAATCATATCTCTATTGCCTCCTAGCAATCATGTTAGAAAACTGATAATAGAAAATTTGTACAAGGAGATGGAAATAAAGCCATATTTTGTGAGTAATGCAGAAAAACACTAGCTGTTTTGGAGGGAGGGAGGAAGTGGTAAGGTAATGGCTTCCAACAATAACTTTATATCAGGATCTCCAGAGAAGTTTTTAAAAATTACAGTGAATGAACCTGGAAGACATTACGTTAGGTGAAGTAAGCCTGACACAGAAAGACAGATACTACATGATCTCACTAATATGTAGGAATCTAAAAAGTTGATCTTATAGAAGTGGAGAATAGAACAATGGTTACCAAAGACCGGGAAAGGAAATGGGGAGAGATTGGCCAACAGGTACAAAGTTAGAGTCAGATAGGAGTAAGTTCTGATGTTCTATTGTATCAGTAATGTATACACAAGGTATCAAATACAGAAATGAGTCTTCCTCCTATTTTATACTCCAATTTACCTTGATTTTGCCTCCCCAGAGACAGTGTCTGTTCTATTTTTTGTGATACTTTTAGGTGCTAAAGAAAACTATTTAAAACTTTGAAATATAGCAAGAAGATGGCCGTATGTCCTTTCAAAGTCATACCTGAGGCATTATATTACAGGCTCACTCAGGATTCATTAATTCTCTAGGGCAGTGGTTCTCAAACCCTGGGGCATCTCCAAGGTCAAAATAACAATACTATGATGTTATTTGCTTTTTTACTATGTTGACATTTGCAATGATGGTGTGATATCAATAGTAGGGAGACTATCATTAACAATATTAAATATTTCAAAATAGCTAGAAGACAGGATTTTGAATGTTCTCACTACAAAGAAATGATCAATGTTGAGGTGATGGATTGGCTAATGATGCTGGTTTGATCACTATACAATGTATACATGTATTGAAACATCACTTGTACCCTATAAATGTGTATTATTATTATGTCACTTAAGATAAAATAAAAACACTTAACTCTTAAAAAATTACAAATAGCTAGCTCCTACCCTAGAGATTTGGTTTCAGTTGGTGTGAGGAGGACCAGGGTTTTTATAGTTTTGTCAGATATTTACAGGTGATTGTGATGTGCATCCAGGGTACAGATAAATGTAGTAAAGATTCTATAAGCAAATCTATGCCTTGGAGGAACACAAAGTACAAAACTTTATGCACTAAAAACTCACTGTAGCTTGTGGAATTTCATATACAGGGCTCAAGATAATTTAACAAGAAAGTATAATTCCTAACGAACTGGGGTAGGAGAGATGTTTACAACCTAGTCTTTTGTGAAATAGTCTTCCTCAAACAAGCAAAGTTATTTTATTGCTGGAATTAGTTGGGAATGTTTCTGTGGCCAGAGGCACTCTCTCCCTGGCCCTTACTTCTCTATCCTCTATGATTGGGAGCAGCGGCGATGCACCTCGGATGGTTCTGGTAATGGGGTGAAAGAACAATGAACAAACCAAAAAAGGCCCTGCCTTCTTTGGGGGGAGACAGACAATAAGCAAGTAAACAAGTAAATAGATGCATGTTAGCGCATGTTGGGAAGAACAAAACACAGAACAGCTTCAGAGAAGACTCCTGGTTCACGAAGGAAGGTTCAGGAAGGCCACACAGGTGGGGTGATCATGGAGCTGACACCTGAAGGAAGGAAAGATGTGAGGAAGTGAGCCACAGGGCTTTCCTAAGCATATTTTTAGTTTCTCCTTATTTATAATTCTTAAGGTTTTAAAATTTTAATCACATTTTTCATCCATAAGATTGGTTTGCTGATTTTGTCATATTGATCTTAAAAATGCAAAGTCTTCTTCAATCCTAATAAAAATACCAGTTAGAGTTTTTCTTATGTTTTATTCTGTTTCTGAGACTAAAATAATTTCAGATGGGCTGTTTACTCTAAATCCTCATTAGATTCCCCCTTTTACTCCTTAACTGTATCATATTTGCTGCTTTAACTCAGTTTTCCCAATTGTAAGTGGAAACTGGGAACGCTAATGTTTACTGTAGTTTTATTTGTCCGGTCTTGGGTTGCTCTAGGTGGCTTTGAATTACATAGAGGGGTACACACACCTGGGGAGAATATGGCTTTGCTAGCCATGTCTGAGTTAGCTGAGGAGCTGTTCCCTCTTTTTTAAGCCTTTCTTAGGAGTTGTTTATAGCCATCTCCAAGGACTGCTTACCTACTTATTTGTGTTAAAAGGGTAACTGACATATGTACCGGGCTGTCGTTGTTGATGTGGTACAGGGAGGAACTATTCAAGTTATTCAAGTTACCCTCAGGTTGCCACCTCTAAGTGTCCCATGATTCTCAGCCCCTGCTGCTTCCAATTTCTTTCTTTGTTCCTGTGAGGGCAGATTCCCGGGGAACTCGTTAATTTCCCATCCACATGATCTTGTTCTGTGTTATGTAATGCAGTGGTTTACCACTTACCACTAAATTCCTGAGTTTGGACTATATTTTTTGATGTTTTGAATCCCTTCATTAGTACCAGTACATCTGATTCCACATTTAGTTCATGTTTTTTACTCATTTCACATAAAACTTGGGAAAAAACAGAGTAAAATAAATGAGCTCAAATTGCCTTACTGAAAGGAGGTAAATGGCCTGTCTATACCCAAACCTTATATCACTGGTTGCTAGTAAATCAAAAAGATCCTTGGTTGCCTATGTACCCACCTCATCAAAGTCTCCAAGCTCATTGTTCTGTGGGACTGACTCTAGTGTCAGCATCTTAATCATGCAGTGCTCTTAGAGATTTACAGGAAGAGACACTGCATGCCCCAATAACTACCATATATTTCTTGTGAAATAACAAGATACCCAAAATGCTGACTTCCCAGACCCATATTGCCTATGATATGTACATCAACAGAATGGGCATGACAATGGAAACAAGCAAATCTTTATTAATACAGTTATGGCATTGAAAATGTTCTTGTTGCTTTTTCAAAATTCTTGCATCCTCACAGCTCACTTGTAAAATATACAGGTGAGAAATTACTTTTTGAGTTAGGATCCTGGTCAACTTTTGTCATGTATCTTAAGAACCCTTTCAGGAATTATGCAAAATGAGTGTCATTCAGTTACCTTGTGAACTTGAAATTTAGCTAATCAATTTCTTATACATCAAGAGAGAGCAAATGTATAACACTTCATCATTGCCCAGTGAAACATTTAATTTAATATCTGGATTTATACACCATTTATCTGAGTCTGCAGCCTCACATTACTCTTCTTTATTTAATTTACTCTACCATATATGTGTGCAACAAATTTCCATTCCCCACAGTGAATTTTAATGTCTGCAGCAGAATACAAGTGGGAAGACATGGATTTTGTCAACTTGAGATATTGATAGTTTAGTTATATTCCTGATTCAGTAAACATTGTGGCTCTGGAATGTTTAACCCCACACAAGAATATGAACCTCAAAATAGTGTTCTAGAATGAATTGGATCTGTAAGCCAAACCCAAGTGCTAATACATGGTTGAAAAGAGTAGTTGATGTATGAATTCTCAACCTCTTTTTTAATCAACTTGGAATGATGTTTTTCCATAAACCAGAAACTTAGTGAGTCAAGAAACTACAACCCTAGGAAGAAAATAAATGAAACAGCATTAAGGCTCCTAATCACTTCCCATTGCCTACTGAATAAAATTGAAATTCTAATCTCCATAATTGGTGTCCAAACTCTTTGCAGGCTCATCCTGAGTCTGTCCTACAAAAATGAAACAAAACAAAACAAAAAACTATTTTCCAGCCACACCAGATTCTTTCCTTGGTTTTACTCCTGACTCTTTAGATATGCTGTTTGTACTAACTAGATGCATTTTCCTAATCGTCCAGATGGTAAACTCCTGCTTTTCTTTTAAAATCTAGCTCGAACATCATCTGTGCTGTGACTTGCCCTTACCTTAGCTTCTTCAATTTTATAGCAAATTTTATTTCCTTCTCTGTGTTCTTGCACCACTTTCTGACTTTCTGCATACCTGAGTACTTGGAATTAATTCGTGTACATGTTAGTGTAGATGGACTGTGAGTTCCTTAAGGACAGAGACTGTATGTAACTCACCTTTCAATCCTCAGCAGCTAAAGCCATGTGTGACCATTGAAAATGCCCTTTAAAGTGAGCATTCAACCGAATAACAGCATTAAACTGCAATGGTTAAATTTAGAATTGTCACACACTGGGATAGTGGTAAATATATTTACTTGTAATTTCATGGATATTATTAGTTTATTGAAAATTTGGAACATCAGCATTTATCTCTGTAATGCCAGCCATATATCTTCTGCTGAAATTCCTGAAAATCAATTCTAAAGAAACAAAACTATACTTCTGAAATTTTAACCAGGAGCCATTCATGTATGTACTCGCTCATTTTACAAATGTTTGTGGGGCACCAACTAGATCCTCCACTTTTTGTGAAACACTCATGAAACCACAATGAGCAACACAGACCAGGTGCCTGTCCTCAAGCAATCAAAAAAATGAGTAATTTTTAAAAGTGAATTAGTATTATGACGATGAAAGTACAGAGTGCATGGGACAAAATAATATATGGTCTGGAGAAAGAATACATCGGTCTTCTCACATTTCTATAGCTCTTTCTATAGGCCTGTCAACTGAAGAATCACCAGGTTCATAAATTTGGAAAGGAGAGTTTTCTCTCTCATATAGAGTCTCAGCCTGCAAGCTGGCCATCTTGCAGGCTGGGAAGCATAGCCTCAGGCAGCAGCCAAGAGCAAACACTTCCAGAGAGGGGTAAAGGGAACAGGAATTTACACTGAGTCCAGTGGCAGAATGTACATATTTAATAAGCTGTAGAACTCATGAATATTTATGAAAGGAGAAATATGCGCATGCTCAATTGAACTTTATGCCACTTTATGGCTCCCATGTTCAAAAAATGTCAGTTTTAGCATGATCTTAGGGTGGCGTTTTCAGCCCTCTGACGATAAACAGTGAAGCAGAGGACAGGAAGGCCCTTGGTGTGCAGCCGCCATAGACAGGCTGGAGCCACTGTGTGGGTAGTTGGTTGTCTCTTATCAGGAAGGAACGCTGGTCAATTGTGTCCCAACCACAAAAGGGAGGAGCGGTACAGCAAGTCTTTTGAAAGGGCAAGTTTCTGTTAAACCCTTAGGGAAGAAAGCCTAGTGGCGGTTGGCAGAGAGGGGGGATAACAAGGCATATCCGACCTCCCATCTGGTCATGGCTGGCATTTCTGTTTTTAAGATTTCTCTGGGATCCCCTTGGCCAAGAGGATGTCCTTCAGTCAGTTGGGGGGCTTAGGATTTTATTTTAATTTCTCAGGCCTTCTTTTTGGAATGTACTATATTGCGAAGGCTTGTGCACATGCCTTTGTACCCAAGGAATCCACAGTTATCGAGACCTGAGACTGAGCTTTCTTTCTTATTCTCAATTGGTAGGATGTCTGGCACATCATGAGTGCTCAATGAGTGTTTGTTAAATGAGTGAATTAACAAATTTCTTTCACATAATAGTCACACTTTGAATTTTATTAAAACAAAATTTTAGCCTAAACAGAATGGGGATGGACTTGAAAATGCTTTTTTTTTTGAACCGTAGGATCAGAGTGGTAATCACATGTCTCAGTTCACCTGACTATCGTTGGTACACCAAAGGCTGCTCTCCCTTTGTTTATATCCATTTCCTATATGACTCCTCCCAACCCCGTCCCAGGGACTGCTATGTGTTTAATATTCATTCTTCAATTTTGAGCTATGTTTGTCAAATGTGAAGAATTCTTATTATTGTCATTGCCTTTTTCTTAAAGTATACAATTTTTGTAGAACTTGGTTTCTTTTTGGTTCATGTAGCCATATGTTTTAAATATAAATCTATGTCACTGATTATACATCTAAGTCATGGCTACTAACTGCTGTGTGTGCACATGCGCAAGCACACACGCACACACGCACACACGCACACACACACACACACATCTTATTTATCTATAGCTGCCACAGAGTTGATTCTCAAGTTGTCTCCAAATCCCAGTCATCTGAAACAGCACCTTTGGGAACAAACTAATACATATGGCCTTATAAACTGGTTTGAGACCGTCCCTGGAATATATATCCAAAAGTTGTATTTCTAAGTAATAGTTTTTGCTTGTATCCATTCTGCTTAAGTACTTTAAATTTGCTTTTGAAATGGGATACCAGTCTGCACTCCTATCATCTGTTTGCAAGATTTTCTGATTGCCCAAAGCCCTGACAAGATTTGTGTACAATAAAAATTTTGCTGGCCTTTACCCTCCATTCCTGGGAGGTAACATCAACATCTTTGGAATTTTTTGAGCAATAAGATGTCTTTGGTATTCATGGTGGGCCCCTGGGTCCACATCTTATAGTTTATGCTGACCGAGTGACTCAGGTTGGGGAGTAGCTATGCCAGAAAGACCTGCCGTGAGACTGGAGGGTTGGGGCTTTGAGCCATGGGATATCAGCCCCACCTCCAGAAAAGGAAGTAGGGGCTGGAGATTGTGTTCAGTCAGGTGGCCAATTAATCAATTAATCATGCTTATTTAATGAAGCCTCAGTAATAACTCTGAACTGCAGGGCTCCAGGGAGCTTCCCTGGCTGGCAACACTCTGCTTTTTGGCATATACCATATGCGGGGAGAGGAATGTGTCCTGAGGACAATGGCAGCATCTGGAACTCTCCCAGACCACACCCTATTTGCCTCATCCTTTGGCAGGTTCTGATTTGTATCCTTTTGCCATAATAAAACTGTAATTATAAGTATAGAACTTCACCAGAGCTCTGTGGGCTATTCTAGCAAATTAGTGAATCTGAGGGAGTCCATGGAGAATCTTAGATTTGTAGTCAATTGGACAGAAGTGAGGGTGGTCCTGGGGACTCCTGAGCTTGGCACTGGTGTCTGAATACTGGAGAACTGCTGCTCTTTACCTGTGTGGTTTGGACTAAGGTAACTTGGCATTATCACATTTTACAATTTTGCCCGTTAGATATTCCATTGTTATTATAATTTGAATTTATTTTACTATAAATGAATATCTCTTTAAATGCTTGCAGACATAAGAGATTTTTTTTGTCATTGTGCTGCCTATTTCCAACTTTTACCTATTTTTATTGGGTTCTCTGTTTTGTTTTGGGTATTTTGTAAGATTTTTAAAAAATATTCTAGACATTATTTATCTACTATCTCTCATTAACTTTTTCTATGTTGGCCTTGGTTGAACAAAAATACTCAATTTTGATGTAATAAAAAAACTGTGGGAGAGCTCATTTAAGAAGTTCTGGGCTGGGTGCAGTCACTCACACCTGTAATCCCAGCACTTTGGGAGGCTGAAGTGGGAGGATCATGTGAGGCCAGGAGATTGAGACCAGCCAGGGCAACAGAGTGAGACCCTGTCTCTACAAAAATAAAAATGAAAAAAATTAGCTGGGCGTGGTTGCATGTGCCTGTAGGCCCAGCTCCTCACAAGGCTGAGGCGGGAGGATTGCCTGAGCCCAGGCATTTCAGGTTGCAGTCAACTATTAATATGATCACACCACTACACTCTAGCCTGGGAGACAGAGTGAGATCTTGTCTCTAAAAAATAAAAATTAAAAAAGAAAAAAAAGTTCTTTCTTTCCCACCACAAATTCATAAAAATACTATCCTATGTGACTTCCATTCAATTTATATTTGTGTATTTTATACTTTGATTTTTAATCCACCTTTGTATCTGGTATAAGTTTTTCACTTTATTTTTCTTCATGTAGTGAATTACTTTATTGAAAACTACCTGCCAAAGAGCACTTTAATCTCACATAAATTCGTGATGCTACTTTATTGTATATCTGTTTACAGCACATATTGCTCTTTCTCTGAGCTTTCAGTCGTATTCCATTGGTCTCGTGTCTGTTCTTGTACCAATGATCTACTGTTTTCACTACTACGGCTTTATGGTATGTCTTAATATCTGCTAGATATAGCCCAACATTTTGTCCATTTATTTTCTCATGGACCTTTAATCTTCCATATGAATGTGTGTTGTGTGTGTGTGTGTGTGTGTGTGTATAATGTTAAGTGACTCAAAAATACTCGGCTGATTGTAACTGCAATAAATTAATAAATTATTTTGAGGACAATTGACATTATTATAATGTTAAGTTATACAATATACAGTGTTGATAAATTCTTAACTTAGCATTTATTTAGATTTTTATGCTCTTAAAAAGATTTAAAATTTTTCCACATGTATCTTATATATTCTTTAAGTTCATTCCATGATACTTTACATTTTTAGTTACTATTATGAATGGAATCATGTTGCTATAGAATTTTATAGTTGAATACATCTGGTATTTTAAAAAGTACTATTGATTCTAGAAATAGATATTGTATTTGCCAAATATACAGAATTCTAATAGTTACTATTTTTTAGCAATATATTATCAATATATTGATGTACCATCAATATATTCTATTGTTTTTATTATAAGTAAACTAAGATGAATTTCTACTTCTTGCCTTTTTATCTTTATATACTTTTATTCATTTTCTTATCTGCTTTCTTTGCCCAGAACGCCACAATAATATTAAGAATTATATTAATAGTAAGCATCCTAATTTCTGAGGTTAAGGAATCTATGTCTATAGTTTTGTCATTCTTGACTGAAACTAGTTAGATTTTCATTAATCTATTTATTTTTCCTAGGCACACAGGTAGATTACAGATTATATTATCTAGCCTGACCTACCATTAGTATAGGGACTTCTGTCCAGGGGCTGTGGCTGAAGTAATATACTTTTATGTGTGTGTATATATATATATGTTATATTTATTACCTTATGGACTAACTATAAACTGCTCCCTGCAGTCTTCTACTCTCTCTTCTCTCAATGAATATCTGTATACAAAATCTGGGAGAAAGACTCTGAGGAAGTCCTTGGGGGTCCTGGAATCACAAGGTGAAAGGAGACTGGATTTCTGATAGGATCCTAGGCATTAAGATAACAGTTCAGGAGAGTTGTCTAACTCACATTATTGTGTTATGTGAGCAAAAAACCCAAACTTTTATCTTGTTAAGCCCCTGGAATTTGGTAGTATTTGGTTAATAGGTAGCCTAAAATACCCAGATTTACAGCACACAATATAATATTGCTGCATATCTTTAATATTTAACACAAATTTGGTAAATCATATTATACTGTTAGCTAGCTTAAATTACTATCATAAACATCTGATGAATTTTATGATGCTTTTTAGATCTACAGAGATAAACAATATACTTTATTCTTAGATTTATTTAAGTTGTAAATTGGATTTGTAGATTTTCTGATGTTGACCAACCAACCATCTTTGCATTTGGGGATAATACTACATGAGAAAGATGATTTTTTAATTCACTGAGGAATTTACATATACACACATCCACAAGCACAGAGTTTTGTATTCCACCCTTGCTCCTCCCCCCGTAATCTACTAATCGAAGAACATCCAGGATAATCCTTTTAAAATGTAAAACTTACCTTCCAACTCTTTACCTCTACATCTTCTGGTGTTTCCCATATCACTTGGCTACCTCTTTCTAAAGACCTGTAAGGGACTTTTTTTAATCCTGCCATTTCCCACTTTACTGACTCTGCTTTAACCTTACTGTCTTTCTACATGTTCTTTGACTACAGGTTCTTCTGTTTACTTGTTATGCGTTTTGTGCCTGATATACTCCATACACATAGAATTTTTTGTTGTTGTTGTTCAGATCATGACTCACATATCATCTCCTTTATGCCGGTTCCCTAGAAGTAGCAGCCAATACAAGCCAGCTTGAGTTATTTACTGAGGGCATGCTCTCAGAAGAAGGGAAGTAAATGAAGTCAGATAAGCAGAGGAAAAGCTAAACTAGGATATAGTATGAGTTTGAGACTGGCTTCCTATCCCATACTATTTTGGTTTCTAGGAAACAGACCTGGAGCTAGAAGGTTGTAGAAGATTTATCGAGTGTACTCCCAGACAATATACTTCTAAGAAAGTGAGAGATTCAGATTTGGGCAGAGAGAGAAGGTGACCTACACTATAACTTCAAGTAACCCCTCTGCCATCCTACATGGAGCTCTCAAGTTAGGCTGGCTAGCCCTTCGGATCTGTCCCTAATTGAGACAGAACCCTGCAGTATCCAGCTCACACCAGAAAGCTCTGTAGCACAAATAAACTCCACAGGTTTAATCCCACCTTCAGAGACTCAATCTCTCCATCACAATCTTAGTTAGTCATTGGCAAAGTTCTCTCTCTGGGGGCAAGGGTTGCCTCCCAGACTAACACTGATTTGTGCAAGAACAATTTTCTAGAAAAGAGATCAGCTTTGAGTTGTTGCTAGACAATATTGACAGCAGCTGAGGGATATGTGTACCAGTTAAATAAAAGGAATATTCAGAAGTCACCAGCAGTATCCACGACAGTCCACTCCTTGCACTGCTTATATATACTTCCTATTCACATTAAACTATTAGTATGTCTGAAAAGAGTGAACTTATGTGGCTGGTCACATGTCTTGGAAAAACATTCAAGACTAGAGCTAGTGGGATAAGCTACATCCCTTACGGCAGGAGTTGGTCCTAAGGCCATAGCAAATACTCATCATCCGCTTTCTTCTCTTGTTGTTCACTGGAATGGGGACTAGTGTGTGGCACTAACAGCATCGACTTCATCATCTAATCAGACAGGCTTTCTCGTACCAGCTCATAAAAAAAGCAGGAAACCTACTTTTTCCTTGCATGTTCATTTTGATGTATTTTTCTCTATAAAATTTTAATTCCTATAGATGCATACTTGATAGTTTATTATCTGTTTTCTCTCATTAGATTGTAAGTCCCATGTGGACAAGAATTTGACCTTTTTTTTTTATTCAGTACTTTATAGCCACAGCCTAGAACATTTCTTCACATAGAATAACTATGCAATGAATACATTAAGATCTTTATATTTTTGTTAATAAATTAAATGTAACTTTCATTTTCTCTCGTTTTAAAAATAGAGTTTATTTTTTAGAGCAGTTTTAGGCTCACAACAAAGTTCAGCAGGAAGTATAGAGTTCCCATGTAACCCCTGCCCATGCATGAGCACAACCCCTCCCATAAATATCCCAACCAGTGACACATTTGTTACAATGAATGAGCCTACATAGACACATCATTGTCACCCAAAGAACATAGTTAGCATTAGGGTTCACTCATAATGTTGTGCTTTCTGTGAGTTTGGACAAATGAATGATGTCATGTATCCATCCTTAAAGCAGATCCCAGTATTTTCACTGCCCGAAACGTCCTCTGTGCTCCACCTACTCATTCCTTTCCCCGCCCAACCACTGGCAACCATCGAACTTTCTAATGTCTCCAAAGTTTTGCCTTTTCCACGTTGTCATAAAGTTGGAATCAAACAGGATGTAGCCTTTTCACTTTGGCCTATTTCATTCACTAATATGCATTCATGGTTCTTCCATGTCTTTTCATGGCTTGATGGGTCATTTCTTTTTAGTGCTGAGTAATATTTCATTGTCTGGATGTATTACAGTCTATTTGTCTATTCACCTACTGAAGGACACCTTGGTTGTTTCTAAGTTTTAGAAATTAGGAATCAAGTTGTTATAAACACCCATGGTCAAGGTTTCGTGTTGACATACATTTTCAATTCATTTGGGTAAGTACTAGGGTATGGATTGCTGGATCACATGGTAAGAGTACGTTTAGTTTTGTAAGAAACCGCCAAACCGTCTTCCAAAGTGGCTATACAATTTTGCATTCCCACTAACAGTGAATGAGAGTTCCTTTTCTTTTTTTATGATATCTTTACCTGATTTTGGAATTAAAGTTACACTTATCTTATTGAATGAATTGGACACATTTTTGGTGTGTTGCTTTTCAGAACAAGTTGAAAGGAATTTGCCTATGGAATCATCATGGTCTGAAACGTTAGGAAAGACATTGTTAACACTAAACAATCTTTAAAATTTAGATGCCAGTGTAAGTTTCCAATGTCAATTTGGGCATTTTTTTACAAAATATATTTTTCTAGAAATGCAATGACTTCATTTACATTTTTAAACTTGTATTATACAGTATAACCATCATAATATTCCTTTATCGTCAGTATGTTTTTTAAGGGTTGATCCAGCAGTCCCCAACTTTTTTGGCACCAGGGACCGGTTTCATGGAAGACAATTTTTCCATGGATGGGGGTGGTTTGGGGGGTCAAAGCAGGGATGGTTTTGGGTTGATTCAAGTGCATTACATTTATTGTATAGTCAAACTTCTCTGCTAATGATAATCTCTATTTACAGCTGCTCCCCAGCACTAGCATCACCACTTCAGCTCCACCTCAGACCATCAGGCATTAGATTCTCATAAGGAGCATGCAGCCTCCATCCCTCACATGCACAGTTTACAGTAGGGTTCGTGCTTCTATGAGAATCTAATGGCTCTGCTGATCTGACAGGAGGTGGAGTTTAGGTGGTGATGTAAGCAATGGGGAGCGGCTGTAAATACAGATGAAGCTTCGCTTGCTGGCCTGCCACCCACCTCCCGCTATGTGGCTCGGTTCCTAACAGGCCATGGACTGATACTGGTCAGCGGCCTGGAGGTTGGGGACTGCAGGCATATCTATCTTTTCTTTGTTTTTCTTTTTCTTTTTTTTTTGTTTTCTCTATCTCTTCTGCTGGAGTCTATATTACTACTATTTAAAAAACCAGGTCTTGGTTAAATTTTTCTATTTTTTTTCCTCTGTATCATTAATCTATACTATTTCTTCTTGTTTCTTTTAATTTGCTCTGATTTGTTGAATTTTCTTGACCTTTATTCTGTTATATATTTAAATTCTTAACTGTTTTGCAATTAATCCTTCCCATTTCTTGATGAATATATTCCATTTTCTTTCTAAATACTGTTTTAATGTGGGTATCTTATAAATTTATATATATGTATATTTATATAATTGTCATTTATGGTCAAATATTTTATAATTTTTAACTATTTATTATTTATTTGTAGCTATTTAAGTGTTATTTAGTAGCTCATTGTTTACAATTATACAGAATTGTAAAAGACATTCCTTTATTATTGTTTCAAACTTTCATTTCATTACAGGCCTAGAACATAGTGTTATCATGTTAATTCTTTGGAATTCATTCTAGCATACTTTGTTGGCTAATATATGGTTCAATTCTGTGATTGATCCATTTGTGCTACTAAAGAATGTTTTTTCTCTGTTTAGAGAAATTATTTTTTGATAGTGCAATAGATACTCCTTTTGCCCATGGATACAGTCATGTCCATGAGATAATCTACCAAGTTTTTTATCCCACTTTCATGAATGATTAATAGCTAATTTCATCATTTATCAGCAGGGATAAAAAGCATCATGATTTTAGAAGTCTGTCATAGGGAGTAAATTAGTTTAAGTATTCACAGATAATGTTGCTTATCACTATGCTTTAATAGAAACTAGCTTTTAGTATATCTGAGACTATGCAAATCATCTACTTTCTTGACTTTCTTGATAACAAAAGGTAAAAAAATGATTTTTTTCATTGTTGTGCACAAAATAAGATAATTAAAACAGTCATTAATCCTTGGGTCTTTCCTTTATTATTACCCATGCACTGCTTTATTTTGTTTTCTTATATCTATGTACTTTTTAAAAGATAATATGTTATTTTGGAAATTCTGTGTCTATACTTACACATCATTTAACCTCTCTCTTCCTGGTAAACATTTAGGATTTTCATTCTAATTTTTTTAATATTATATACCATTTGCTATTATACCAAATTGTTGCACATATTTTTGATTAGTCCCTTTGGGTGAATTTCCCTAAGTAAAATGGAATGAACATTTTCAGAACTTTTGATAAATATTTCTAAATTGAACTAAAGTAAGTTTCCAGCAATTAACATGCCTGTCAGCAGTGATTGAATGTGCTCATTTCTGCTCACCTTCCACCTAGTGAATTAGGTTTTTAAAATTCTTTTCAAATTCAATAGGCAAAAAATTGGTTTGCATTCATGCTAAAATTGCATTTTTTGATTGCTAGTGAGTTTGAATATTTATGCCTATGTCCATTTGCCGTTGCTATTTATTTTAGTAAATGGCCTATTATAGGCTTTGTTAATAATTCCAGTTGTGTTTTCATTTTCTGATTAGTAATTTTAAGAGTACTTTATAAATACCTCATAATCTGTTTTATTTATTTAGTTTTCTTTCATTTTATATTTGTCTATGCTAAGTTTTGAAGTACAGACTACTTTAAAAATTAGAGTAGTGAGATTTATCAATATTATCTTAATATTTTCTGTTTTTCCTCTAATGTTTAGATGTGCTTCCTCTGATGTTATGAATTAAATATGTGCAAGTCCATTTTTGTAGGACTTTAACATTTTTAATAATTTTCTTCTTATAGTCTCTATGTATTTCTTATTACATTGTAACTGTGTATTTTAGATTTTTGTTTTTAATAAAATAATCTCACTTTTAGGAAAAGCATCTTCCAGGATAATCTTAATTGATTTTTACCAGATTATATAAAACCTATTGACTTTCTAAAATGCATACATTTTAACACTTACCATTTAAAATCACCTAACAATTTCTAGATAAGTCTCAGTTTATTTTATTGGTTTATTGCCTGTATTATTGTATATCTCATACATAATCAACATTGAGTCACCTTATTTAAAAATTTTAATTTTTTATATGTCATTTTTATGTTGTAGAATAAGAATTCTAAACTTTGTCAATGTATTAAAATTTTTCTTGAATTTTTGAAAAACATGGAGATATATAGATCACAACCACAGAAACTCTGATTCATTGGTTTCTGTATGGTGTGCAAGCCTATTAAGTTTTTGATGTTCCACTAACAAAGGCACTAAACTAAATCTTCCAGAACAGTATTATAAAATAGAATTTTCTGGCTGGGCAAGGTGGTCCACATCTGTAATCCTTGCACTTTGGGAGGCCGAGGCAGGAGGATCGCTTGAGTCCAGGAGTTGGAAGGTGCAGTAAGCTATGATGACATTGGGCAACAAAGTGAGACCCAGTCTCAAAAAAAAAAAAAAAATAGAACTTTCTTTATTCCTGAATTGAATTAAATTACTTCTTTTACTTCACCACTAACAGAATGCTATGGAATGCCTTATTTAACTTGATTATTTAAATAAAACGGACAATTTTTTAAAATAAAGTTTCACTCAAATAGATATATTTATGGTTAAATATGTAGTTAATAGTAGCATATGTAACCTTTCTCATCTTTCAACTAAAATATTTGTTATTAAAAAAAGAAGACACAAATAAAGAGAAACAAGACATATCAACAAATAGACTACTATAAGAACCTGTATGAAATCATCAACTGCTATAAATTATTACAAAGATTGAAAATTTTTTTTGGTGAAGTTTCACTGAGTTAAATAGAAACTACAGAACGTAGGAGAAAATTGAAACGAGGGAGAATTGACATCTACCTCCCTTCCAACCCCAAATGCCTAAAAAACTACACTTAAAAAGAGGTAAAAGAAAAATATTCCTGAAATATTAAAAATTGTCAGTTAATTCCACTAAACTTGGAGGGAATATATGGATTTTTATCTCTGCTCTCTGATCAATCTGACCAAGATGATTATCTTTGTTTTCAGTAACAAAAAATGTTACAACAACCATTTCTTTGAGTTAATATTTATATTTAGTATTCCTCTGATAGTCAATGAAGAGGCTTCGGCACTGAGATATTTTTCTCCCAAATATTGCTAGGATAACATAGCTTAATTATTTTCATTAAAATCCCATCACTGGACAGCTTTTCAGTCTCTGATACACTCATGCATTAGAACATTTTAAACACATAAAATTAAATTTCTATTATCCTTAAATTTAATTATGTTCCAAATAATGACTACTAAACGGTCAGGCTGGCTTGATGGGTTTGAGAGTTGATCAAACCGTCTCACAACAAGGAGATGATAAGAGCTAAGGCTGTTTTTTGGTTCAGTTTCTGAGAGTTTCTTTTCTATGCTTTGCCTGTGTTATTTTGAAGAACATGGTCTTTGCTTTTCAAATATCAGAAGAGGAGCTTACATCCATTGTGTTTCTAAATATATAGTGGTTTATCATCTTCTTTCAAATCCTTTTTTCCTCGGGTGATCAAAGCAATTGGTAAGTTGGCATATTATTACAATATGGTCACTTTCAATGACAAAAAATAAACATATAGGAAGGTTTGGTGATGTCATCAGGTCAAAGAAAATTGTGAAATTAAAGGGAAGTTATTTTGTTCAACTCCCTAAATTAAAAATGGAAGAGTTAGTAATTCAAGGAACAGAAATGAACAGTTCGGGTCACTCCAACCAAATACAGAGGCAGAGACTGGAGCTCAGGTCGTTTAACACCCCAAACACTTCTACTACTGAACTGTGCCTCCTGCGTGGAAACAGGCTTCAAAAATGGGAGCAAAAATCACACTCTAGGTCTGGTAACCATTATCTGTGGCATAGTATAGTGTAATGCATACCATTCAGACAAAATAATTCATTCCTTCCTTCTCCTTTAAATGTGTCCCCAACCACCGAACTCCCCTATCCCGGCCTTGAATTTGTTTTTCTGACCTGACTTCTTAGTGGGAAAAACCATCCCTCCACTCTTTATGAACGTTTATTAGTATAATATTCTTACTGATCACATACTATCAAGTATCTAGCTTTTCAGATAAAGCACAATATTTGGATAATGCAGAGATGGAAATTAGACATGGGGAGTGGAAAGATAGCAGATATGTCACCAAACAGATACGGATTCCAACATGGGCTAAATATTTACTGGTCGTATGACTTTGAATGAGGATGTTTTCTTCTCCAAAGTAATTTTCGAGAACCTGAGGGAATCAAGATAGTGTGTGAGAAATAATTTACGTACAATATGTGGTCAATGAATGTTAACTCTCTTTGCTTTCTGGTACATCTAAATCTGTGTTGTTCAGTGATAAAAACCTCCTATGTAATTTTGTTTAATAAGAAGGCTACAAGATAATTATCTTCATTATTTTATTGATAAGAGTAGGAGCTAATATTTTTCAGAATCTTTACTATATTCAGGTTCTTTATATGAACAAAATTAATAATCATCCCTTGAAAACATCTATGATATAGACACTTTGTAACTCATAGATATGGAAATTGCAGTTCCAATCTGAAATTTATATAAACTGAAGAAATATCTAGAAATATATAGCTTACTTAAATTGCATAAAGAAGAAATAAGAAACAGGAATAGCTCACTGTACATTAAAAGTTTTAATTCATATTTCAAACACAATGTACACATACAAACACACATACATACACAAATATAGGGACTTGGCAGTTAAACTGAAGATTCCTGTCAAATACTTAAGAAAAAAGAATAACTTCAAAACAGTTTATTTCAGAAAAATAGAAGAAAGAATATTCTTAACTAACATAACAAACACACCAAAAGATATTTATTCATATCTTAGAAATTCTATATATTAACATAACAAAACAAATTCATATTGTGAAAATGACATAAAACTGAGTGAAATAAAATCCAAGATTATAATTTCAATTATGTTATATTATTTATTTCATGTTTTATTTTCCTTTTATCTAAGTGATTGTAACTGTGTAATGTCCAGAAAGAAAAGGTAAGATAGTGATATTTATTGAGTGCCTTTTACGCTTTTAATACAGTGATGGGCTTTTTAAATTCAGTATTTTATTTATTTAACATGATATCCTTCTCTAATGTGGATATCATTATATCCTTTAATGATACATATATTAATGTTTTTAATGTGTGAAGTATCATTAAACTGTTGAAAATATTAATAATAATCCATAGAAATTTCATGCACATCAACACAATTTTAATTCTGTAGTAAAATGATCTTAAGCACCTATAAGAGGGGTGTTCAAAATGGAAAATAATTCTTTACAGAAACTACACATACAATAGGCCCTAGTACAAAGAGAAATTTAAGTGGAAGAAAAAGTAGATTTAGATTTGTTAAAATGTAGGCTGCTTCTTCCTGCATTGGTGAATTAAACTGAGTGTTCTTCAATCAATGCCAGCAATACATTTAGAAAAAGAGTGAAGTGTGTTGCCCATCAGGTAGCAGAAAATCTCTGCAAAACATACACCCACAGATTAAATAAAACAACGGCAAAAATCAAGCACTTATTGCATCCACATCAATTTTCCATCCTGTTTATTAAACAATCATTGTGATTTTCCAATAAGCTATGCTAAAATCACAAAAGCAAAGCTGAAGTTTTATATAGAAATGTAAATCACTTGTTTTTTGAAATAGATAAAGGGTTTGGATATACATAAGCAATGTAAAGACTTGACAGAGGTAAATTTGTCTCATATCTTCTACCTCAAATTTCTGAGTCACTTAGTTCACAAGAGCTGATCATCATTAAACATTGCTGTGAACACCAGAGCTAAGCCTTTCAAACCCCATTACAAACAAATAACTACTTCAATCTTGCTAAATTACTGCAAATGTATAGGCTTTAAACTACATGTGGAGTAGAATTTTTGTTGAAGTAGCTTAATAGCAGATGGTAGAATCAGCTTTCTCTATTTATAATTTTTAGGGGAAAAAACAGAAGACATGAATTTAAAAAAAAAATTTTCATACATTTTATACCATCCGTTCTTAGGTATAGCCAATGTCCTGACATTGCAATGGGTTTTGTGGTTTTGTTTCTGAATGGGAGAATGAGATTTTTGTTATTTTCTTTAGTTTTTTTCATTAAACATCATAATTAAACATACTAAAATTTTTAAAAAATCTTTTGGGTTAGAGTTCACTCTGCTGGAAACTTGCAGAGTTCAACCATTTAAGACCTTCCCTCTTCATTTTTTTACGTGTTGTATTCAACTCAAATCTCCATTCATTGTAACTTTTTCTTCAGAGGAGAATATTTTCATTGTCTCATTCAGTGGGAGGAAATTCAGATGCATCTCTAAAAGGAAATGAGAAATGAAGGAACTGATAACTGATTGGAAAAATTCATGAATAGGCATTTAATTTGAGTGTCTAAGATTACAGACAGATAAAGTATTCTAAGGTTTTTACCTTTGTAAATGGGATTAGTAGAGTGTAGTAATTTAACCATTTTGCTATATTGAAAAATAGCCTATAACAGTACCACATATTTTATTAGAGAAAAAAATAGGACAAACACCATTATTTTCTACTAAATTATTCTGCTATACATTTCAAGGAATAGTGTTAAGTAAAAATATAAATACTTTATAATTATTTAAATGTATTGTTAAATTGTTTTTCAAATTGCTTATTCCAGTTTAGACACTAAAAATATGTAAAATTGCATCACTGTTGAGTTTTTTCTTTTGTTTTTGAATTGGTTAATATTTTAACTTGTAGTTTTTGATGGCTAAAAAAGTTCAATCTCTTTCCATTTGTTTGGTGTTGCATTTATTTTTCATACATTAGTGGTGCATTTATTATTAGCAAATTAGAACATTCAATCCATTGCTCTCATGTTTCTTTCTTTAGAATATGTGTACTGAATTTATATGTCTATGTATGCCTATGCCCTCATAAAATTGAGAACGATAATACTTGCATGCCTTCTGGAGTTATTTATATTTCCAATCCTTAGTCCATAAATTCTATGGTGGCCAAAAACATTGATGTGTTTACTACTGTGTCTAAAGTATCTTAAATGAAATCAGGCACATATGAGGTGCTCAAAAAACTAATTTAACTTATATATTCACTATTCATTCTATTATCACTTAAGTAAAAATGCTTAAAAAAGAAAAAAATTTAAAAGTTGTCAGATTTTACTGACAATACTGCTGGGCGTGAGGAAATTTGAATTTCTGGTGGAGTCACTGATAAGAGGAAAAACATAATTAGTTTAGGTGGGAAGAGGAGCAAGTGAGAATTAAGAGGGAAATAAAAATTCAGAAAGAGTGAAAAATATATGGAAAACATACAAGATAGGTATTTGTGGGGCTTTTAAATAGAGGGTTAAAAATAAGAATTTCAGCCTTTATTGGGTCATCTAACCCATTTTAAACGGTCGTGATACCTGCATAATAATTATAGTCAGCTTAAATTTTTGCCACTTACAAAGAGAAGATGTCTAAACCTTTTAAGTTCAGATCAGATATGCTGTAATATTGAGGACCATATTCTGGAGGAGGAATCCATGTCAGATAGCACCTCTGCTGTATAAAGTTATATCCAAGATAATAAATGAAAAATAATAAAGATTCATTTCAAAAAATTAGATAGATTTCTGCTTCCACTTAAGATATAGAACGTAGTAAGGAAACATCACCCCCAGCCTAATTACAGAAACAACTGGATAATCTAAAAAGTCATGTTTATTTCAAACCCATCAGAGAGCTGTGGTCACAAAGTGACCTCAAATCCAAGAGAAGATAAGACTCTACTCAGAGAGACAGGCAGGACACACAGTGGCTTTCATCCTTGGCAGAGCAGCAGGAAGAGGATACAGATGCCATACACATGCTGAAATGACAAATTTTTAAAGGCTGAGTGTGGGCTGGCGTGGTAGTTTAGAAGGTCCCAGAACTCCAGACAAAAGGAATCCGTGCACACAGCCACGGACTCTTTTTCATCAGCCTTCATCTACTGCTCATGAGAAAGACTGGATTTAGGAAAGGAGAACTGAGGAAGAGCCCCTCTGAGGCACAGGTGCAGCACAGGACACCCATGGAAACTGTCCTATACTTGGGGCCTTATACCGAGGAGGAGTCAGCGGCCATCCACTGTTCACGGAGCAACAGGAGATCTGAGTGAGGCCCTTCTGATGTACAGGCACACCAGGTATTTCAGACTGAGAGCTCCTGTACCCCCGAATTCATATGTTGGAATCCGAATCCCCAATGTGATGATGTTAGGAGAGGGGGTCTCTGGGAGGTTATTTAGTTCATGGGGGTAGAGTCATCATAAATAAGATTAGTGATGGAGGCCAGAAAGCTAGCTAGGTCTCTTTCTGCCATGTGATGACACAAGGAGAACTCAGCAGTCTACAAGCTGGAAGAAGGCCCTCACCAGAATTGACCAGCCTAGCACCCTAATCTCGGACTTCCAGACTCCAGAACTGTGAGAAATAAATTTCTGTTATTTATGAGCCACTCAGTCTATGGTACTTTGTTAGAGCAGCCCAGACTAACTAAGTCACCAGGACTTCTATAGTCTAAAAGAGGAGCAAGAGAACAGAGAGAAACCAGCTGTTATTTGGCCTTACACCCAGTGCCAGGCAGCAGATGCCTTCTGATGGGAGTAGGGCAGACAGAGCTGAGCAAGAATGCCTCTGAGGCCCAGCGGCTCCAGGCCTGCCGTGGTCTCAGGGTGCAGCAGGACAGTACCCTTCAGGCACTCAGATGCCAGCCTCGCTAAGGAAAATCGTCAAGTAATTAGAAGGCTCTGGTGAACTGAATGTAGCTGAAGCAGCACGAAAGCCCAGATTCATCTCAACTGCATTTTGATTCTTATCAATCCCCCTATTTGGGCCACATACTACTGTCTGATTTAAAAAAGAAGAGTGTTTATATGTGAGCATAAATATCACTTACCTCAATATCTGCTACTTTTTCTATATACAACATTTAGTAATTCAATAAAAATTTTGAGACACATAGAAAAAAAGCTCAAGAAAATATGAGACATCTTTAAGAGAATAAATCAATAGAATCAGACAGATGGCGCAGATATTGACATTCTCACACAAAGGGAAATTAAAACAACTAAGATAAATATATGAAAAGATCTAGTGTAAATAGTGAAAAACATACATGAACAAATGGGGGAATTTCAGCAGAGATATGGAAAGTGTAAACAAAAAATGGAAATACCAGAAATGAAAACGCAAGGAGACAGGCGTTTTTTTGTTTGTTTTGTTTTGTTTTGTGATGAGCTAATCGCTAGAATGGACATAGCAGAGGAAAGAATTATAAACCTTGAAAACGGGTCAATAGTGAAAAAAATAGAACAGAGCATCAGCGATCCGTGGAACCATAAGGTTTTAAAGAAGTCTTTATATATCCCAGAAGAAGCAAGAGAAAAGGGGGAAGAGAAATATCATTTGAGAGAGATAATCCACACTAATTTTCCAAAATTAGTGAAAGATATCAAACCACAGAAACAATAAGCTCAGAGAACCTCTGTAGGATAAATACAAATTTTAAAAAGCACAAGAAATACCATATTGAAACAAAATATGATAAAAAAGCAAACATAAAGAAAGCATCTAGAAATCAGCCAGAGGAAAAAAAGACAAAATTGTGTCATATCTCTATGTGACACTGTTTACTAACAGGTGTGTTGTAGGAGATTCACTGCAAAAGAAATGATTCTGCCTTTATAGTTACAATCTAAATCAAGTGCAAATCGGTATGTTTAGATTGCTTTAATTGGGTTAGAATAGAGTTTTTTTCTTTAGAAAAAGACTCGAACTATATACTAGAATGTTTATGGTAGGTATCTCTGAAAAGGGTAGTTATACGGCATTTAATGAAGACACTATTATGTCTTCATTTTCCAATTTTTTTATAAAGAACATACATTTATTGTACCATAGTTCAAACACACCAAGAAGAAAATTTAAATCCTAATTGGGTTTTTCAAATATCAAAACCTGAGCCATTTAATTTATTGTTAATGAAAAGAACCATAAGCCACTTAACTTCTGCAAAATTCTCATCCTTTTATGAGTGATTGTTTAACTTCTCTCAAGTATTCAGCTTCACATGTAGAAATGTGCTAGCACAGAGTGATGGGTTCAGTGATCCATCCATTCTTTCTTTGGCACACCGTCATTACATTGTCTATAAGTCAGAAACAGAGGTAAATTTAGTTATAATAATGGGTAAACTATTTTCTGATTATAATTACTCAATTCATATTAGCTACTCAAGAAATATTTGCTGAATGAATGTATCCCGGAATTGTGGGTGGTAAAATAAATGAAAATTAGATAAGACACTTTCCTAAGCTGGTATATTGTTAATGTCCACAATATGTACTAAATAGTTTTGTAAATAATAGACCCATGGTACTGGAGAGGGATTTAATAGTTTTGACAGGAGTTGTGAAGGGATGGAGAGAAAAAAATCAAAGATTATATTATAGAGGGAATTATTCCACTGGATTTTGAAAAAATGCATTGATTTGCCCTTTTAAAAAACACAATAAAGGATATAAATACAAAAGCCCCTGGCACTGTTCTGGAAGAGTATAAAGTATGATGAATATAAAGTAATTATCAAAACAGACATGTTACCTGACCTCACAGAACTCATAGCATAATAAGAAAGATGGTGAGTAATCCAATAATCACCCAAATGCATAATTATAAAATATGAAACAAAGCTGGGGTGAAGGCACAGAAATTGGGAAGGTTCAATGTGCTTTCCAGACAAAATAACTAATCTGCCAAGTATAAAGGGTGAAGAAAATGTGTTGTGAATTCTGTATTCACGATCAAGTGTCAGGTTCACGAATATGAGTGGTGGAGAAGATGTTGGAGAGAACAGCAGAAGTGGAATCCTAATTTGCCACATATTCCATTTAAAACATTTAATTTGGAAGTGAGAACAAGTTGAAGTATTTCAAACTTTAAACAACTTATGAAATTTTTGGAGAAACCAACACATCATGAGCAATATTTAGGCATTTGGACCAAGCAACCTTAAAACTTTCCTCCCTTACACAGATTCTATGACTCTGTATAAACTAAACTTGCAGCCAAGAAGTAAAGAGTAAGAAAGACTTTATTTAGGGTTGTCAGTGGTAAAAATAAAGCAGCAAAATACATGTGGTAGGTCCCATACAAAGAGGGCAGAAATATTCTCATTGGGTATGATTCCAAGTATGATGTATAGCCCAGACTGGGAAACAGTAACTAAAATACATTTGTAAAGCAGTAAGAACATGGAAAAAACTTTAGAAGTCTTTTTGCAGTAAATGTAAGCAGCTTTGTTTTTTTTTCTTTTTTTCTTTTTTTTTTATGAGTTGGTCACAGTCTCTATGGGTCAAAAGAAAGCTCTGTGTTAGTTTCATACCTAATTCCAAAAAATTATAGGACTGCAAAATTTAATTGGATAAACACAGTTCCAAGGATTTTCTGAATATTATTGCTATTTACAGAACTGCAAAATATTTCAACTAGGGTATTAGTGTAATATAAGCTTTTCTTGGTTGAAGAAACTGAGGCACAGAGAGTAAAAGTAATTTACTCATAGTCAAACAAAGGAAATTACTGCATCCGAAATATAATGTGGACCTCTTTGCTTCTAAACTGCCTCTGGTAACATTAGATCATGAAAAACAAACCGAATCAAACCAAACCAAACATACAAACCAAAAACAGATATTATCCCTATTATAGGAGCATACATTTGAAGTTCAACTTCCAAGGGACATAATTTTCAAAGAATATCTCTTCTAAAGAAATGAGTTGGTAAATAGAGAGGTTTGGGTTCAGGAACCACAAGATTTTTGGTTTTTTCTTGTCTCAGTCAGTTTATCCTTGTAATATTAGGAAAACTCTTTCCTATGAGATCCAGTTCAGTCTCTTTAAATTGTGGGTATGAACCATGAAGAAAGGAGAGAGAACTGATATTTGTTATTAAATACATGCAGGTATCATACCTAGCACCGTTTTTAGGGTGCTTATGTCCACTTAACCATGTATCCATTTATATTCATTTACCTTTCACAAACTATCCTGGCAAATGAGGCAGATGCAATGCCGATGAAAGATTTTAAGGTGAGGAGTGGCATGATCCCACTGAAGACTAAAAGCATCATGTAGTGTAATGTGTTGATGACAGGCTTTGTGTGTGTTTGGGTGGGGGCTGGCAAAAGTGAAATCAAAGTGATGAGTTAGGAGGCCAGTGCAAGAATCCAACAGACAAATAATGGTCCTTAGACCAGGGTGGCAAAGTGGAGGTGACGCAAAATTGCTGAGGGCTTGCAGTTTGGATGCTTTGAAAACAGTGCCGACAAAGTCATCTGATGGATTGGCAGCAAGTCTTTGCAGGATTTGTCTCCTTTCTAGGCCTCCTGGGAGCTGTGGTAGAATGTATGTGAAGCTTGTGGGATTGAAGTCAAATCTCCCTGCTTTAAGGTCAGGCTCCACCACTCCTTTTTTTGTGTGTGTGTGAAAACTTGAGTTACTTAGTATCGCCAGTGTTCAGTTATTTCATATGTAAAATTCAAAAGATAATTCCTATATCACAGAGCTGTTTGTGAATCAAATGAGTTTATGTATAATAAGTGCTTTAAACTTTTTATACATAACAAGTAATATATAATATTCATTAAGTGGTTAGCATGCACCAGGTAGTATATAGGTGCTTTACATAGATTAAATCCTCAAACTCTCCAAGAAAATTTCAATTATCTCTTATTTTATTCACAAAGAAGACAAGGCTTCAAGATTTTAATTAACTTGTCTAAGACCCGATAAATTATATATGGTATAACTACAGACATACAACACTCTGCACATGGTACACACAGAATCAGTGCCTTAAATATACTATAGAGATATTCCTGTACAATGAGTCTTTCTTAAAAATTCCATATGATACAACCAATATTCTGAGCTAAATTTAAACAGCTGCCTATAAAAGGGGAATACTCTTAAACTGAGGGCTTCAGATCTTGGGCAAACAAACCAACCAATAGTTTTTTGGGTTTTCCCCCCATCCATTCATACAATGGAAAGCTTGACAAGAATGATGAAGAATGAATAATGGTAAATTTTGATTGTATAATTGTGTGTATATGTGTATAAGTACACATACTACATATTATGCATTTAGGTGTGTGTATATAATTATTATACATATACATGAATGCCTAATCAAGCTATGTTTTTATCATAGTTGTGAGATTTATTCATAATCCATAGCATATTTTGTGTGCAAATATATCACGTTTCACTGAACGATTATATTCATTTCAAGAAAAGTGACTTCATTTTAATATAAGGATAAACTCTTCTCTTCTTATAACAAAGGTAATTAAAAGATTTGCTTGAAACAAGTGTTTTTCACATCAGTGGCTATTATCTCATATTTTGTGGGCTTTCTGATAGTACAGAAAAATGGAAAAACATAGATAAAGGAGATGGAAACAAAGTACCTCCAGACTCTACAGAAATACCCATTATAACAAAAGCCAAATAATAATAATAATAAAAACTTCCAGTGATCTTACTGTAAATAAAATGATGTGGTAAATTGAACAGATATGATTTCATAGTTCTGGCATTGAAAACATTATCAGCATTGCATGAATTGTACTCCTTTTATTTGTAAACAAAGTGAAATTGGAAATTGAAACCACTTTTGGACATTTTAGAACATGGGCAATTTTAATAAGTATAGAAAAAAATGAAAAGAAACACTTATTTGCCTCTATCTCCTATCTTACATTATGAGGGTAGTTGCTGTGGGAAATACCTATTTGTACATTTATCTGACAGACAACTAGCAAATACCCACGGAGGAGCCACACTGTTGACAGATCCCACGTTGCCTGTTCACCCTTCAAATGCAGTTCTGTCTGCCACACATGCAAGTCCAGTCCTGAGCAGGAATATTGCTGAGAGCATTCCCAGACCCCAGAGAATGGGAGACACTGGGGGAAAGACGGGTACCTTTTCCCTCTCACCAGGTCCTCAGGGTGGACAAAAGCCTCAAAGCCTCACCCCAAAGAAACATGGAGAAAGCCTAAAAGAAACACTTATATGTCGTGTTTTCTTGTTTGGATTTTTTCCCCCAAATACACATATTTTTAAAATTGAGATATTTCTTAAATATAAGCAGACTAGTAGATGCAGTTGTCCTAGTTGACACATGTGATATTCGTTACAGAATTGTTCCCTTTTCCCCTTCAAATAAAACTTTTAAATATTCTCATAAATTCTGCATAAATATTATAATTTGGACGGATCATCTTTTTCTCCAGAATCCAGTTGAAATGATTAAAGGCTATATAAAATATGAAACTTTTAACCAGCCAAAGATGTAGGTACCACACACATCTTGCAAATTTTAAGGCATTTTTATGTGACAAGCAAATAAGCACTGATTAAGAAAGGAATGCTCAGCTATTCAATGCAAGGGAAAGAGTACTTTCCCTGAGAAGAAGAAAGAGAGGACCTTCCACAGACACACCCTGACAGTGCCTAATTTGGCTTGGGCCCTATGATCCTCACTTCCCTGGTGTTCGCACCCTTGTGTGATCTCCTCCACTTGAGCATGGAACCTGTGACTTGCACAAGTGAAAAGATGTATATGATTATGTGTACGTGCTTACATGATTATATTACGTAAGATTCATTACCTGTCTTGCTGGAAGCACTCTCTTCCTCTCCCTTACTGGCAAGCAACCATGTTAGAGAACTCCACACGGCAAGGAAATATAGGTGGCTTCCAGGAGCTGAAGGTGACCTTCAGCTGACAGCCATGGAGAAGCTGAAGCTCTCAGACCTGCAGTCATTAGGAAGTGAATGCTGCCAACAACCACACAATAAGGGAAGTAGTTCCTTCCCCAGTTAAACCTCCAGATGGGAACTCTGCCCTCACCTACAATTTGATTGCAGGTTTGTGAGACCCTGAGCAGAGGAACACGCTAAGCTGTGCTTGGGCTCATGACCTATGAAGCAAATAGGAGATAATAAATGTATGTTGCTTTAAGCTTCTAATTTTGTGATAGTACTGATAGACAATAATAAATAACCAATATTAGCTCATTAAATATGAAATGTTCGATCTCAAATCAAAAGCATAGTTTATTTGAACAGAAGCAGTACAATTAATCAAAGTGTTCACCTAAACTATCAACACAGTTTTGCCATCTTAATGGTATTTTGGTTATGCCAGCAGCAAAGAAGCCTGGAGAGCAAGTGGTGATGAAATTGCAAAAGGCATTTTCCACAGCTTGCTGAGAATTAAATATTTTTCCTTGCAAGAAGTGGTCCAAAGCCTTGAAGAAGGGGTAGTCAGTTGGTGCTGAGTCTGGTGAATGCAGCAGATGACAGAGAGCTTCCAAGTCCAGCCTCTGTAGTTTAAGCAGCATTGTTTGTGTGGCATGTGGTCCGGCATTGTCTTGCAAGAGGATTGGCCTGTCTCTATTGACCAATCTTGGCTGCTTAATCACAAGCATCCTCATCATTTCATCCAACTGGTTGCAGTAGACATCCGCTGTAATCGACTGACCAGATTTCATGAAGCTGTAGTGGATAATACCAGCGCTGGACCACCAAACAGACACCATTAGCTTTTTTTGATGAATATTAGGTTTTGGACTTCATCTTTATCCAACCATTGTGACGAACACTTCCAATTGTCAAAAAGAATCCATTTTTCATCACATATAACAATACTGTGTAGAAATGGTTCCCCTTTATGTCATGATAGCAAAGAAAGGCAAGCTTCAAGATGATTTCTCTTCTGACGCTCATTTAATTCATGTGGTACCCATCTATCCAGCTTCTTTACCTTGCTGATTTGTTTTTTTTTTTTTTAATTTATTTTTTTAATTTCAGAATATCATGGGGGTACAACACTTTGGCCATACACATTGCCCCTGTTCTGCCCGTGTCAGAGCCACAATCGTGGTCATCTCCCAAACTGTGCTCCCCACATCCATTCAGTGAGAGTTTTTCCCATCCCTTCCACCCCCCTCCCGCCCGCCCGCCCTCAAATGAATGTTATTGCCCTGTGTGATGTAAGTGTTCATCAGTTAGTACCAGTCTGATGGTGAGTACCAGTGGTGCTTGTTTTTCCAATCCTGCGACACTTCGCTTCAAAGAATGGGTTCTAGCTCCAACCAGGATAATACCAGATGTGTTAATTCACTATTGTTCCTTATTGCTGAGTAATACTCCATGGTATACATATACCACATTTTATTGATCCACTCGTGTATTGATGGGCACCTGGGTTGTTTCCACAACTTTGCAATTGTGAATTGTGCTGCTATGAACATTCGAGAGCAGATGTCTTTATTATAAAATGTCTTTTTTTCTTTTGGATAAATACCCAGTAGTGGGATTGCTGGGTCAAATGGTAATTCTACTTTTAATTCTTTGAGGTATCTCCATATTCTTTTCCATAGAGGTTGTACTAATTTGCAGTCCCACCAGCAGTGTACGAGTGTTCCTATCTGACCACATCCCCGCCAACATTTGTTATTTGGGGATTTTTTGATATGAGCCAATCTCACTGGAGTTAAGTGATATCTCATTGTGGTTTTGATTTGCATTTCCCTGATGATTAGAGAAGTTGAGCACTTTTTTATATTTTGCTGGCCATCATTCTGTCTTCTTTGGAAAAGTTTTTGTTTTTGAAAATATCCAGAAGGATGGAATCCTCCCAAACTCATTCTACGAAGCCAGTATCACCTTGATACCAAAGCCAGGAAAGGACACAACAAAAAAAGAAAACTACAGACCAATATCCCTTATGAATATAGATGCAAAAATTCTCAATAAAATCCTTGCAAACCGAATTCAAATGTACATCAAAAAAATAATCCGTCATGATCAGGTGGGCTTCATTCCCGAGATGCAGGGATGGTTCAACACACAAATCTATAAATGTAATTCACCATATAAATAAAAGTAAGAACAAAGATTATATGATCCTTTCAATAGATGCAGAAAAGGCTTTTGACAAAATCCAGCACCCTTTTATGATAAGAACTCTTAACAATATAGGCATAGATGGCTCATTCCTAGAAACTATTAAAGCCATATACGATAAACCCACAGCCAATATCATACTGAATGGGGGAAAATTGAAGGCATTCCCCCTTAAAACTGGCACCAGACAAGGGTGTCCACTATCTCCACTTCTTTTCAACATAGTGCTGGAAGTCCTGGCCACAGCAATTAGACAAGACAGAGGAATCAGGGGCGTCCAGATAGGGGCAGAAGAGGTCAAACTTTCACTATTCGCAGACGATATGATATTATACATAGAAAACCCCAAAGATTCAACCAAGAGATTACTGGAATTGATAAATGAATTCAGCAAAGTCTCAGGATACAAAATTAATACACACAAATCCATAGCCTTCATATATGCTAATAACAATCAAGCTGAGAAACAAATTAAAGATGCTATACCTTTCACTGATTTGTTTTAAATGGTCCAATATTGTTGCAATAGTAACGTTAAACCTTGCTGCTAATTCACACGTAGGTTGAGATGGATTTGCTTCCACTACAGCTTTCAACTCATCATTATCCACCTTGGTCTCAAGTCGCCCACGTGGCTCATTTTCAAGATTAAAATCACCAGAATGGAATTTCTCAAACCATCCATGTACTGTGCGTTCATTAGCTATATCCTTCCCAGACACTTGGTTGATATTTCGAGCTGTCTGCGTTGTATGGGTTCCGTGGCGGGACTCATATTTGAAAATAACACGACTTTTTTACTTATCCCTGCTTTCACAAAAATTGCTCTAAATATTTTTTGAAAGATAATCACAAGCCATACTGTGCATTTGAAAGACTGAGGATGTACCAGGAAGTGTCAAAATGACATGTCAGAGATATCAACTGTCAAACTTAGCACTTAAGGAAATCGGACATTTCATACTTAATAACCTAAATCCAACACAGGACAAATGAAAGTAAGAGCCTTGTAGCTGGGAACTCATAAAGGCAGAAGAATGAGACCAAAGCCATCTTCCCTCAGGATGCAACTTACTAAACGCATAAGCTAAGGGAAAGAAGTTCTTCAGCACAGAAGCAAATGTCTAGTAGCCACTGCCTCCAACCATAGACCGATTTGCTTATGGTTGCAGAATCTCCTATGTAAATAAACACCTACTTTTTATTTCTGACATTATCAGATCCTAAAAGTTAATATAAAATGAACACATGACATATCTAACAGAAGCCTCTCTGCAATAATAGGAAACTCCAGACTTACTTCTTTTAAAAAGAACTAAACAGATTTGAACACTATAAAAATAAAAACTACTTAGAAAAAGGGGCCAATCTGTGACCCTATGAAAGCTCCCTATGAAAGACCACAAGAATGAGGAAAACCACTTTAGATAATTGTTCATTTTAATCTCGACAAGATTAAAAGAACATAGCACTAATGAAACTAGTTTAGACAGGCATAACAAATGAACAGTTCAAAAAATTAACAGACTTCATAGAAAATGACAAAATTGAGAAATTAAAAACCATAAAAGGCTTTGAAATGACATGAAAATTTGTTTAGCATGTATTGATAAATTTAAAAGTAACCTATATCTATACCTATCTATTAATATGTGAACAGAAAGTTTTGGGGAGTGTATATACTAACAATTGACAATATTTCTCTCTGAGGCTGAAATATAGTGATTTTTCCATTAACTTTTATATTTTTATGAAATTAGAAGATAAATACGATTAGTTTTCCCTGCAGGTTTCTCAACTTCCTGAATAATTTTTTTTAATTTACACACAGTTTAAATTCCAGTTCCATGGGTTTTGACAAATGCATATAGCCATGTATAATACAGAACAGTTTCACTTGCCGTAAAATTCTCTTCTCCTGTCTTCTGTAGTCAAGCCATTCCCACAACATCAAACCCTGGCAACCACTTATCTGTTTCCATGTCTGTCATTTTTATTTTGCCTGAATGCCACAAACATGCCATTGGCATCTGGCTACCTTAACTTAGAAAAATGCCTTTACATTCATTCCTGTTGTTCTATGAAATAATAGGTTGTTCCATTTTTATTATTGAGTAGTAGTCTGTTGTACCGATGTAGCACAGTTTGTTTATCCATGCTCCTGATGGACAGTATCTGAGTATGTTTTAGTTTCATAACATAGCAGTGATAAATTACCACAAACTTGGCTTAAAACACCACAAATTTATTATCTTTAGTTTCTAAAGGTCAGAGGTACAAAATGGGTCTCACTGGGCTAAAATCAATGTGTCAGCAGTGCAGTATTGCTCTTTGGAGCCCCTGGGGAGAATCCTTTCCCACTTCTGGAGGCCACCTGTTCTGGAGGCCACCCGCATTCTTCAGACCTCTCAAGGTCAGCGATGTCAGGCCGATCTCCCTCACACTACCATCTCTCTGGTGTTGCCTTCCAATTTCTTTTCCATTGTTAAGGATCACTGTGATTACATTGGGCCCACCTAGATAATCCAGGATAGGTTTCCTATTTTAAGATCTGCTGATTATAAACCTTAATTCCGTCTGAAATCTTAATTTCCCTTTGCCATGTAAATGACTGTATTCACAGGTTCCAGAAACTAGGATGTAGACACCTTTGGGAGATCATTATTCTGCCCACATCAAGATCGTTCCCAGTTTCTCATGATTATAAATAAAGCTATATGAACATAAACTTCAGAATTCACCTGGGTAAATACCAAGAAGTGGAATTTGCTGGGTCATATGATTAGTGCCCATTTAACTTTAAAAGAAACTACCAAATTCTCTTCCAAAATGGCTGTTCCCATCTCAAACTTCCAAGACTAATATATGAGAGCTGCTCCACATTCTCATAAGCATTTGATATTGTGAGCTTTTAAAATGTTTAAACATTCTAATATGTATGCACTGGTATTTTACTGTGGGTTTACTTTTCATTTTCCTAATGACTAATGTAGTTGACCATCTCTTCATACACTTATTTGCTATCCAAATTTTTTTTTTGATTAAGAGCCTTTTCAAATGTTTTAAACATTTTTTTATTGTTTATGCTTTTGGTTTTCTTATCATTGCATTTAAGGAGTTTTAGATATTCTCTGTACAAGCAAGTGATTTCTCAGATAGGTGATATGCAAGTATTTTTTCTCATTCTATAGGTTGTCAGTTCATTTGCATAACAGTATGTTTCATAGAGCAAACATTTTAAATTTTGATAGTCTAGTTAATCAATATTTTCTTTTATAGATTACGCTTTTGATTTCCAAAAACTCTTTAATGAATCCAATGTAACAGATTTCTTCTGTGTGTTTTTCAAGGAGATTTATAGTTTTTACATGTTATATTTAAGTCTATGATCCATTTTGAGGTGGATATTTTGCCATTTGGTGTGTGGTGTAAAAAAAAGCATTTTTAAAAAGGCTATCTATCCTTTCTCTATTGACTTGTTTTTGTACATTTGTTAAAGTATAAAAACAACTTGTTAAAAATTAGTTGAATATATTTGTGTAGGTCTACTTCTAGGCTCTTCATCTACTTTGACCTATGTGTCTATTCTTTCAACAATACCACACTGTCTTGTTCATTGTAGCTTTACAGTAATTCCTAAAGTTGGATAATGTGGCCTATGACTTCATTCTTCTATTTCAGAATTTCAGAGTCTCAGAATTGGCTATTCTTGTTTCTTTTTATTTCCATAGAAATTTTAGGATTAGCTTGTTAATATCTAGAAGAAGCTTAATGGGATTTTGATTGAGAGGACATTAGATCTGAAGAAATTGTATTCATAGGTATTCATATGTATTCATATGTTCCTAGCATAGAGAAAAGATAAATAATTAAGGTGATGGATATGCCAATTAATCTGATTTGATCTCTACACATTAATGAATATGTCAAATTATCAAACATGCCCCCAAAATATGTACATCTATTATGTATAAATAAAAAAAAAGAAAAATTGACCAAATTGGAAGAGATGATATCTTAGCAAAATTGAATCTTCCAATTTATGAGCATGGTGATCTCTTAATTTATATAAGCCTCCCTTGATTCTTTAATCAGTGTTTTGTAGCTTTCTACATACATATCATATGAATAATATTATATTGATATCTAAATATTTCATTTTGGGTGCTATTATAAGTGGGAGTTTAAAAATTCTAATTTTGAACTATCCATCATCATTGTACATGTATACAATGACTTATATCTATAAATCTTGTATCCTGCAATCTTGCTAAACTCACTTACTAGTTCCGGAAGCTCTTTTGTGGATTTTGTAGTATTTACAACTTAGAAAATCAACTATACTTTCTGGAAGACATGTTTTTAGGATCGGCATCATTTAGAGTCCAATTAATCAAAATACCTTAAGTTTTTGATAGAATTTACCTTTGATATCTTCTGGGCCTAGAGGGTTTTTTGTTTTTGCTTTATTTTGTTTTGTTTGGAAACACTTTAATTACCAAATTTATTTCAATAATAAATTCATGACTATCCAGATTGTCTGTATCTTCTTAAATGAGTTTTGATAGGTTTTGTCTTTCAAGGACTTGGATTACTCCATCTACATTGTTAACTTCATGGATATAGAAATTTTTAATACTGTTCCTTTACTTTCTCTGATTTCTGTGGAATTAACAGTGATTGCCCCCTTTGATTCATGTTTTTTGGAAGTTTGTGCCTTATCTCTTTTTCTTTTGTTAGTCTCTATAAATGTTTATTAAGTATATTGAATTTTTCGAAGAAAGCTTTTAGTTTGATTTTTTCCTTTTTACCAAATTCATTGATTTATTCTGTAATCTTTATAATTTCTTCCATTAGTATAGCTTTAGATATAATTTTTTGTTCTTTAATTTCTTTAATTATTATGTTATTTTTGATATTTTTCTTCTTTTTTAATATAAGAATTTAATAGTATCAATTTTCCCAAAGCACTGCTTTAGCTGAAGTCCTTGAGACTTTCTCATTAGTCCATCAATTAGTTAGGAGTATGTTGTTTAATTTTTAAATATTTGGGACTTTTTCAGATATATTTTTCTTATTGATTTTTAGTTTAATTACATCATAGATAAATTCTTTATCTATGATGTAATTAATTCTTTATGATTTCTATTCTTTTAAACTTGATTATGGTTGTCTCATAGCCCAGAGTGTGGTCTATATTGATAAACATTTTTGCTGTTTTTAGATGCAGTATTCTATAAATGTTCATTAGATCGAGTTGATTTATAACATTGTTCAAATCACCTACATCCTTACTGATTATCATCTTACATGAATTATCAAGTTTTAACAAAGTCATGTTGACGTCTTTAACTATAATTATGGACTTGTGTATTTCTTCCAAGAACTTGTGTATCAGTTCTTGTCACAGATATGTTTAAATTCTTTTGTTAGGTACATATACACTTTGGACTGCTATATCTTCTTGGAAAATTGATCACTTATTATTTCATAATGTCCCTCTTCATCCCTGATATTAATTCCTTCTTCTGGAGTCCACTTTGTATATTAACAAAGCTACATTAGTTTCCTTTCAGTTTGTGGTTCCGTGAAATATCTTTATATCTCATTTTAATGAATCAATGTCTTTATATTTTAAGTGAGGTTCTTTTTTCTTAAGATGGCATATACTTATGTCTTGATTTTTATTTATTTATTCATTTTTTATTTCAGAATGTTACGGGGGTACAAATGTTTTGGTTACATGAATTGCTTTTGTACTGCTTGAGTCAAAACTATAAGTGTGACCATCACCCAGATAGTGTACATTGTACCTATTAAGTATGATTTTACCCATTCCCCTCCCCTCTCCCACTTGCTTGATTTCTGTTGAGTTTTACTTCCATCTGTGCACATGAGTGCTGATCAGTTACTTCCAATTTAATGGTGAGTAAATATGTTGTTTGTTTTTCCATTCTTGTGGTACTTCACTCAAAAGGATGTTCTCCAGTTCCATCCAGATTGTTGCAAAAGGTATAGCTTCTGCATAGGCAAGGAAACAATCAACAGAGCAAATAGACAACCTACAGAATGGGAGAAAATATTTGCATGCTATACATCTGATAAAGGGTTAATAACCAGAATCTACAAAAAACTCAGGCAAATCAGCAAGAAAAAAATCAAACAACCCCATTAAAAAGTAGACAAAAGACATGAACAGAAGCTTCTCAAAAGAAGATAGACTAATGGCCAATAAACGTGAAAAAAATGCTCAACGTCACTAATCATCAGAGATGTGCAAATCAAAACCACAATGAGACATCACCTAAGCACAGTGAGAATGGCTTTTATCAAAAAGTCCCAAAACAATAGATGCTGGCGTGGATGTGGAGAGAAAGGAACACTTATACACTGTTGGTGGGACTGCACACTACTACAACCTCTATGGAAAATAGTATGGAGATTCCTCAAAGAACTAAAAGTAGAACTACCATTTGATCCAGCAATCCCACGACTGGGTTTACCCAAAGGAAGAAAAAGTCATTTTATCAAAAAGACACTTGCACTAGAATGTTTATTGCAGCACAATTCACAATTACAAAGATGTGGAATCAACCCAAGGGCCCATCAATTCATGAGTGGATTAATAAAATGTGGTATATATATACCATGGAATATCTTCAGCCATATGTCTTGATTTTGCATCCAAACTGACAATCTCTGGTTTTAACATGTTAAAAATCTCATGTTGTAAAGATGACAATTATCTCAAGATTGGTTCATAGACTCACTATAATATCAGTCAAAACCTAATCAACTTTTTGTTTTTAGAAAATTGACAAAAGACTTAAGTTTTTAAATTTTCTAGATAAATGCAAAGGACATAATAAATCAAGGCAATTTGAAAAAGTACAAAGTTAGCAGACTTATACTACTAGAAGTTAGGATGATTGTACATCTACCAAAAATAAGTTAATGTGATTTTGGTAAAGAATAGACATCTATAATAATGGAACAGAATAAGGAGGGACTCCCAGAAGAAATCCCATATATGCACACTTCTAATTTATGACACTATCTCCACTGCAATTCATTGAGAGGTTGTATATAATCTTTTCAGCTTACATGAATGAGTCAATTTGACATCAATATGGAGAAAAACTGAAACTTGAGCCCTATCTACTATGGTATAAAAAATTCGTGCCAGGTGTATAGTAGATCTAAATATAAAAATTAAAACAAAAAGAAGTTCTAGCAGGTAACATAAGAGTATGTATTTATGAGCTTGGGGTAGTCAAAAATTTTTTTAAATATTAAAGAAAAAGCCTAAAACCTAACAGATCACACAATGCACTGTATTAGAATTAAAATCGTATACTCATGAGAAAAATAAAACATTAGAGAGTTAAAAATCAATCTACAGAATGGGAGAATACATGTATAAGACAACTTAGTCCAATATATAATTATATAAATTTCCCTACAAATCGATGTGAAAACATAGTGCAACCACTATGGAAAGAGCATGGAGGTTCCTCAAAAAACTAAAAATAGAACTACCATATGACCCAGCAATCCCAGTGCTGGGTATATACCCAAAGGAGGGGCATTCAGTATATTGAAAAGATATCTGTGCTCCCATGTTTTTTTGCGGCACTATTCACAATAGCCAAGATTTGTAATCAACTGTCCATCAATAGATGAATGAATAAAGAAATTGTGGCACATATATACAAAGGAATATTGTATAGTAACAAAAAGAATAAAACCCTGCCATTTGAAACAACATGGATGGAACTGGGGAACATAATATTAAGTGAAATAATCCAAGCACAGAAAGATAAATCTTGCATATTCTCACTCAAATGTGGGAGCTAAATATTAAAAACAATTGCTCTCATGGAGACAGAGAATAGAATGATGGTTACCAGAGGCTGGGAAGGTGAGCAGGAAGTGGGGGATAAAGTGGGGATGGCTAATGGGTGCAAAAATATAGTTAGATAGAATGAATAATATCTGATAGCACAACAAAGTGACTATAATCAACAATAAGTTAGGGTATATTTTACAATAACTGAAAGAATGGAGTTAGAATGTTCCTAACACAAAGAAATGATAAATGCCTGAGGTGATGGATACCCTAATTACCCTGATTTGATTAATTCACATTGTATGGCTGTATCAAAACATCACATGCACACTATAAAAATATACAACTATTATGCACATGTAATAATTAAAAATAGAAAATATGAAAAAGATTGATAATCCAATAGATAATCCAAAAGAATGGGCATTTCAAATAATGTTATGTAGAAAAAATGCATTCAACCCATTAATCAACAAGAATTTACAAATTAAATCCACAATAATTTACAGTAAATCAACCAAAAAAATTGCTAAAATTAAAAATATTGAAAATAGTAACTTTCAAACACTATAAGAGGTAGTATAAATTGTTTAAAACCCTTTAGCTATAACTTATATAATCCAATATAAGCATATAATTTGACCCAGAAATTATGATCCTAGGTACTATTCAACAGATATAAAAATATTTGCATAAGAAATCACAGGCCCAAGATTGATCACAGCCGCATTACACATAATAGTAAGTAGAAACAATGCTAATGTCCATAAACAATAGAATGGATAGATAAATCATGGTGTATTTCTATAGTAGAATACTTTAAAGCAGTATTTCTTAACCATTAATGTGAATATACACTACCTGATCTTTTTAAAAATGGATATTCTGATTCAGTAGGTTTTAGGTGGGGCCAAGACTCTGTATTTCTAACAAATGACAGGGTGACGTTAATGCTACTTTTCCTCAGACCACATTTTGATGAACATGGATGTAGAGCAATATAAAAATAATAAATTACTGCTATATGCAACAAAACGAATGGATGTCATATATGGGACATATATTTCTCTACGCATCATCTGTTTCATCTGCTATTAGCTCATGGTTTCATGAGCTAAGTCAGCTCTCCAAACTTCATCTTAATTCATTCCATGCCTAGGATCAGTTATTTCTATGAAAAATGGAAAAAAAACCTCTCTTCATATGCTATATATATATATACACACATGTATATACATATACACATTTTAGTAGGGTCAAATGCATGGATTTCATTTCATGGAATCTAGAAATACCTCAAAGAAAAGATTAGGTCAAGGGTGAGTCTGATAAAATTATGCATGTTAAATATTAGTTAAAAGTAAGAATAACTTGCAATGTCATCAAAAAGAATAAAATGCTCAGAAATAAATTTAACCCAGGAGGTGCAAAACATTTCTACCAAAAACTACAAAACATTGTTGAAAGAAATTAAAGTAGACCTAAATAAATGTAAATGGAAAGACATCCAATATTCATGGGCTAAGAGATTTAATAGTGTCAAGATGTTAATACTTCACAAATTGATCTACAGATTCAATGCAATCCCAATTTTTATGCAGAAAATAAGAAGCTGATCATAAATTACACATGGAATTGCAAGCAAATATCAAAATGAATCTTTAAAAAGAAGGACCAAGTTGGAGAACTCCTCAATAAAACTTACTACAAAACTACAGTAATCAAATAAGTGTAGTGCTGGCATAAAGATAGTCATATAGATCAGTAAAATAGAATTGAAAGTCTGGAAATAAATTCATACATCTAGGTCAGTTGATTTTTGAGAAAGATACCAAGACCATTCAATGGGAAAAGATTCATGTTTTCAAAAATGATCCTGGGACAACTGGGTAACTATTAATACATGCAAAAGAATGAATTTGGGTACTTATCACATATCATAAATATATCTCAAATTTAAAAAATCTCAAAATGGATCAAAGGCATAAATGTAAGAAATAAAACTATAAAACTCTTTGAAGAAAACATAGGGTAAATTGTCATAATTTTGGACTTGGCATTGGATTCTTTGTATAAGACCAAAAGCACAGCAGAAAAGAAAATAAATTGATAAATTTGACTTCATCAAAATTAAAAACTTTTATGAATCAAAGTTGAAGGATTCACACTTCCCAATTTCAAAACTTACTACAAAACTACAGTAATCAAGTTAAATGTGGTGCTGGCATAAGGATAATCATATAGATCAGTGCAATACAATTGAGAGTTTGGAAATAAAACTCGTGTGTGTGTGTGTGTGTGTGTGTATGTGTGTGTGAAGGGTCTAATATAAAAAAAATAATAACAACACTTGAAACTCAACAGCAAAAATACAAATAACCCAATTTCAAAATGGACAAAGGACTTGAATAGATGTTTAATCAAAGAAGATATACAAATCTCCATTAAGCACATGAAAAGGTGCTCAACATCATTAGTCATTAGGGAAGTATAAATTAAAACTTCAATGAGATATCACTTCCTATCCACTAGGATGGCTAGGATCAAAATTCAGATATCAATAAGTGTTTTTGAAGATGTAGAGAAGTTGGGAGTCTTTACACACTGCTGGTGTGAATGTAAAATGATCTAATCCCTGTGGAAAACACTTCAATAGTGCCTTGGAAATTTAGACATAGAATTATTGCATGATCTGGCAAGTCCACTCCTGAGTATATACATGAGAGAGTAGAAAACAGTTTTCCAAAGAAAAATTTGTACACAAATGTCCATAGCAGCATTATTCACAAATAGCTAAAAAGTGGAAACAACCCAAATATCCATCCACTGAAGAATGGGTAAACAGAATGTGACATAGTCATACAACAGAATATTATTCAGCCATAAAAATTAATGAAAAAAATGAAGTACTGATACATGCTACAACACAGATAAACCTTGAAAACATGCTATTTTTAAAAAGCCAGACACAAAAATCTACGTATGGTATGATTCCATTTACATAAAATGTCAAGAATGGTAAAATCCATAGAGACATAATGCAGATTATTGGGTTGCCATGGGCTAGGAGTAGGGAGAGGAGATTGCAGAATGACTACTAATGGGTGTGGGCTTCTTGTTGGAGTCCTGAAAATATTCTGGTATTAGATAGCAGTGACGGTTGCCAAATAGTGAATGCACAAAACTACTGAATTGAACACTATAAAGTGATTATAATGGTGAATTTTATGTTAGGTGAATTTTACCTCAATAAAAAATAAGTAGCATAAAAGAATGTATGAATGACTGAGCAAAAAGAGTAATACTTGTAAAAGCACAATTTACCTCTTAAATTATTATGAAGAAATTCCTCAGAGATTCAAAGGAGGTGCTGAGACCCAAGAATAATGAGATCCAATTCACAACAGCACAAGGACTCCCAGATTTTAAAGAATATTCTGAGATGCAACTTGCTGACTCTAATCATAAAGATGTATTTTATTTTCTTCTATTGCTAGCATCACAGTAGGCAATTTATAATAGAACTAAGAGAGAGTTCTTATTCCCCAGATTTTTGCAAGTATTTTACGAAAAAGTATCTATTGAAAATGAAACACTTAGGGTATAAAAAAAGAATATTGTCAAAATGTAATTTCAATGGTTAAAGGTTTAATTGGACAGCATATATGTTAAAATAAAAATGGAGACCAATCAAGAACATCTGAACAAGGTTCATAGGTTAAGTAGGAATTGAATATAGGTCTTGGTGAAAAATGATTTGAATATGAAGAGAATAAAAATGTGCCCATAATAATACAGAAAGGACTGAGGATATTTGAAATAGAGGAAAGGAATTTACAGAGCACCAATTCTTTGCCAAGGCACTGGGATGTAATTGGCAGTTAGATATTCAAGCAAAAATAGAATAGTACTCCAAACACTGAAGTAAGAAATATTACCTCCATTTTATAAGAAAAACAACTTCCTAAGTTACTCAGTAATTTGCCCTAAGATCATAAGACCAAATAGCAGAAAATTTGGGTTTTAACTTATTTGAGTAATTTTAAAGCATACTCTTTAACTATGTGCTATTAGCAGACTCTTTTAAAATGGATAAAATGAATTCACTTCTTAATTTCATTTTGTCATTACTAAATGAGGAAACATATCCATGCCTATATTACTCTATAGAAACTGTGACTGAGAAACATCTCAAGGTTGTGTGCATGCAGGCTCAAGTTAGCACAGTGACTGTCACAACGACACCTTCCTACTTCACATGTGTGCGTTGTTATTCATCTTTATTTATGTCATGCTTGTGCTTTGATGCCAAAGGCATTTTAAGTCAGTCCTTCGTATCAGGTAGAGAACCACTACATTTTAAACAGGCCAAACTGTATTTCTAACGTATTTCCTTTGCCATAAGCCGAAGGAAGAATGCATTTTGAAAAGGTTTTAACAGATTTTCAATTTTGTGAGAACGTGTTTCAGAAGCTCCACCTTGATTGCCCAGATGGAAAACCTTAACAAGAATATTCAGCAACTAAGAATTGAAACTGAGTGTAGTACACTGCTAAAATAATCAAAATAAGTACAAAAACTGAAAAGTTACTTCTCTGACTCAGTTTGAATCTTTTCTATGGCTGTCTGTGGAAATCGCCCGTTGCTTCCATTCCTGGTGTATAGGACTGGCTAAGGTAAGTGTAACCACATAGTAAGTACAGCTCAGCAGGTCTAGGGATAAGTTTCAGAAAGAAGTCCGTATAGTGCCCCAGGAACTCACGTCCTGGGACACCGTGCATCTTAAGAACATCAGTGTCACATCACTTGCCAAGCATCTCAAAAATCATCTGTGTAATGTTCCCTCACTTCTCATTTTTCATACCAAATGCAAACATGTATTTCAAATTTTTCAGTTCCTGTGGTGTATGTCTGGGACTTAGGTAATGAATGAAAAATTCTGAAATGGTGTTGGCCAGGATGTTTGTGTGACCCTTGTCAATGGTTTCCTAGACTGTTAAGAGATACGGTAGTCCAATAGGATGATCAAGGACTCAGCTTCTGATTACAGCTTTTATTAGCTTTGTTATTATGTTCGTGTTCCATAACTTTTTTAATTTTCTTTTTCCTTACAACCAATTCTTGTATCAGTTTTTTATTGTCTCAGTCATGCTGGGTGAAAATCACCAAATCTCAGTTTCATACATTAATAAACATTTATTTTTGTTCATCAGTTGTGCAATCATCTTGGCCGTTTGGCCAATCTGAACTGGTATGGACATGGCTTGCCCATACACCTGTGGTCAGCTGTGTGTCAACTGCAGATTGGCTTTGATGCTCTTGGCTGTGTACTCTCAGAAGTTCAGGGCCTCAGGTGGGACCACAGAGCTTACTTACTCAGTTCTGCTCCATGGTGTCTCATTTTTCAGCAGTCAACTCCAGGCATGTTCAGTTGTCAGAGGGATCTAAGATTGAGTGGGAGTGTACAAGGGCCTTTGAGGCCTAGGCTCAGGAGAAACACAGTGTCACTTCTATCACTTTCTATTAACAAAAGTAAGTTACAAGTTTAGCCCAAGTTCAAGGTGTGGGGAGACAGACTCTATAGCTCCTCAGGAGTATCTGCAAATTCATATTACAAAGCTTGTGGAAATAAGGGTAGACAGATATTTGAGGCCATTTTTGTAATTAAGCCATTATTCCAGGGATGATGACAAGATCCTAATGAGTATGAGTTAGATTTTTAAATAAATTAGAGGTAGTAAGAGGTAGACTGGTTTAGACGGACATGAAGAGAATAGTTTTGGGGGAGGAGAAAGAGAAATACTATAGATGGAACAATGAAAAGCAAGAAGAAAACCTATTTTACCTTGAGGCCCTTTCACAGTCCAGATGTTGAAAAGAACAAAAGAGCCAGAGCTTGGGAGAATTACCTATAAGTCTATGAAGCCCCTCAAGTGATAGTGAGAATTCAGTTAGAACAAAATAAAGAAGGAAAGCTTCAGAGAAGATACTCAACCTTGAATAAGTAGAGAAATAAATTTTATTCTTAAAATGAAAGGGAAAATATTAACCTACAGATTGAATGCAATTCTGAATGCAACCCAATGGTATTATTTTGCAATCTGATGAATAAATTATAAACTGCATATAGACTAATAAATATATAAGAATTGAAAAAAACTTTTGGAAAAAAGGTTCGACTCACAGCCTGAATCATGATATTATTATTCTTATTTTATAGATGTGGAAAATTTGATTTTGAGATGTTAAGCTGCCCAATTTAATATACTTAGGAAATGACAAAGTCAATAATAAGTTATATCTGTAAAGCTCTAAAACTCATGCTCTTTTTACTACATCATAGTTTCTTCTGATGATATCTAATGAGATTGAATAACATTGGAATTTTCTTTCTAAGTAGCTTGGTTTAACTGGTATAAGTAAACACAATAGTATAAAATTAGGGATGCTGTTCCTGGACTACAAAATGCATGCTGCTTTTTTTCAAGTATACAAAGAAGCATAAGCAATAAGATATGTAGAGCTACCTTTCTTATGTGATAACTGTTGACTCTGCACCTAATGAAGAGGGAGGGTTGGGGGGAATCTTTTTGCAGGGTAGGTCCACAATGGTATCCTCCGCATCTAAAAGATGGTTTTAGTATCGACTCTGAGTCACAATATAAAGTAGTCCCCAAAAGTGCAGAATTAAGAGGGCTCTGAGGATAAAGCTTTACACATTTAAGAAATAGAGTTTAAAAATTGTGCAGTGTGTGGTTAAACAGTTTTGTAAGAGAACTCAATTCACTGCCGAACAATATAAAGGAAAAATAGCGTGTTGAGATTTGTCAAGTAAACTAATGATTCGCTTTGAAGGGGAAAAGTATAGACAAAGTGAAAGTATTGGTCATATATGTCCATCAAACAACAGCTTTCTTTATAATAAACTGATGATTCAGATAACCTGTTACCAAGACTCTTTTGTGATTACTGAAAAGCGTAAGAGAACATTGATGCAATTGAAGACCAGGGCATTGAATTTTTGAATTTTAAAGTGAGTTAACTGGTGATGGATGCAGTGAAATCTAGAAGGAGGCAACTTGTTCTTTTGTATAACCACTGAATTTTGTGAGTTACAAAAAACAGTTGGGTGTTCACTGAAACTGGAGAAGATACCTATGGTCATTATGTTTACTGATAATGTACATGGTTCAATAAGATGTCCACAGGAGACACAAACATCATCAAGGAAAGATAAAAATATGGAACAGAAAGTGGTAAGCAGGAATTAAGATAACAAACAATAGCAATATAATTAGATGTTTCATAATAAATTTTTATTGTGTTATGCTGGCCTTATTTTTTTATCATATTATCAGTTCTTAGAAAAACACCTGGCACATAGTAGGTAGAAAAATATTCAATAAATGTATATCAAACGAATGGCTTATGCCTTACCTACGAAAAGGATAGGTGAATATGGGAGGATATTAACATTCAAATGTAAAATATTTGCATGATAGCCACATAAAGTCCACCAAGATCACGGGGGAGTTTCTACATTCAAGGTAGACATTGGTAGAGTCAATCATCTTCAGGTATAACATCTGTGTTTAGATAAATACAACAGTTTAACTAGTCTGTTGGACTCCAATCTTAGTCCTTTCAATTCACTCTCTATAAATTGGCCACATCCCAATATATGTAATGATCTTCCTAACACATAACATTCACCATGTTACTCCTCTGCTCAAAATCAAGTCATTTTTTGCCTCCACTCCCCAACTGGCCTCAGAGCAATATCCAGACTATGTAGCTTGTCACAGGAATACTTTCGTTTTTGTCTCTGTTTGCAACTGTCTCCTTAATTACCGTAATAATCCTACAGGCTAGAGCAAACCATGTCACTTGCAGTCCGCTACTCCACGTCCTTTTATGCCTCCAAGGGCATTACTTTCTCTGTGCACACTTCTGTGTCTCCTCGACTGCCTAATTCTTTTACCACCATTGAGACTTTGGCCATGCTCTTGGAAGCCTTTCATGAACCTACTGAACTAAGCTTGGTTTAATGGCTTATATCTGTCCTCCCAAAGGGGCCTAAGTTGACCTCCAGCCCCAAATACTACCTGGATCCTCCAGGTACCTCAGTCCTTGCTCAACATCTCATTCATAGAAATGAGATCCAGCAACTTTATTAAGGTCTCTGCTCAAAAGGCTTCTAATCACAGAAGGTTCCCCTGATTACGCTGCATAAAAGCGTGTGCCCTCCTTCCCTCACTACTCCCTTAGTCTGCTTTGTTTCCTGTAACACTCATACCAATCTAAAAGGTTATTTAACTACCTATTCATTTTCAAATCACTTTTTTATGCTACGTACATGCCAGGGGAGGGTGAGATCTTTGCCTATTTTGTTTACTGCTGTATCCTCCTTTACTTGAAAGGTGCCAACCATAAAACATGCACTCAGTCAATAGTAGGTGAACAAGTAAATAAATTTGGAATTAGAATCTTCTCTTGTGATTCTCTAGGAACATCAATGGGTTCCAATTTATAACTCAGAGGAAATACTCTTTAAAAGCCCCTTTCCTCCAGTCAGCATCTCACACAGGGCAGCTACTCTCCAGCTCTTATTCTGTTGACTCCTCCTGCTCCTCACCCGCTGTCAACTCTTTCAGTCTCCAGTAGACGTGGCCCCTGCCGTTTCTTCTCCCGCCATTTCCCTCTGTAAACAATTGTCTCTATTTCTTCTCCTTTCTTACATACCTCCCATCTAGAGAAGGAACAGGAAAAAAGAGAACTTTTCTTTAAAAACAATGCAAGTCGCAGCGTGGGAAAAATAGCTAGGGTCAAAATAAAACAAAACAAACAAAAAGACCAAACAGCTCCCCAAAGCAGGAAGAGTGGAGGGGAAGCAAAAATGAGGACACCAGCAACTATGACTATGACACCAACATAGTTTAATGCAATTGTCTCTACTAGTCATTGCTGTGAATGCCGTGAGGACGAGAACTTAGTCGTAGTTGTATTTCTAGCTTTTAATGAACTATCACAAGCTGCAAACTAGTTAAAGTGTCATTAGGTAAAAGCCAATTTTCTCTGATAAGACACATCTTCAAAACAGATAAAGTTTCAACAACCATGAGCTTGCAATACAAAATAATGTAACGAATAAGAAAGCAAAGAAAGGAAAAGAAAAAAACACAAAGAAAAACACTGCAGATTAGCAAGAGACAGCAAATTCAAGAAGTAGAAGGTTTAGGTCAACAGGAATTTCAGATAACCCAGGCAATGAAATTACTGGATACAGAACATAAAATGTGTACTTTAAATTAAGTATGATTGAAAGAAAATGATTGAATCTAAAATAGTAAGCAATAAAATATGTTAAAAATGAAGAAAAGACATGAAGATTCAAAAAATCAACAGATACAAATGTGAAAAACAGGATCAATGAAGTGTTAACTTCCAGACAAGATGCAGATAAGGAGAAATTTACTACACAGAAGATAGAACTAACAAAAAGTTATCTTAGAACACAGTGCATATTAAAAGAGATGGAATAATAGAAGTAAAGAGATATGGAAGACAGAATAAGAAGGTCTAATATAATTGAAGTTCCAAAAACAGAGAATGGAGAAAATGAAGTAAATTCAACATACAAACGATGTTGGTTTAGGATCCTTCAGAAAAGTGAAATACATGTTCAGTGTTTCAAATACATGAGGCATAAATAAAAAATTTCCATGCTTATATACAACATAGCAAAACTTTAGACACATAAGAGAAAAATACTATCTAAAAAGTAGCCAAAATAAAAGAAAATTATTTACAAAGAAATAGCCTATAGATGAATTGCAGACTGGTAAGCAGAAAAAATTATAAAACATGGATATAAAGGTAAATAAGTATTTATAAATATAAATTATAAGACAACATAGTAATATCTATTTGAAGACAAAATTACAAAAACACATGAAATAAAACTAAAATTTTGGCAACACTGGAGCACTATTAGGCCTTTATATCAACTAACGTCATATTTGTCATGAGAGGTTAATCCATTATGATACACTTTAGATTTTATTAATTTAGTAGGTTCACATTCTAAGGGGAAATACAAAATAATATAAATACAACTTGATACTTTGAAAATGATAGAGAACAAAAATTCAATTAAACATCAAGCAATTCAATAATAAGAATTTTAAGTATAGAAATACAGTTTAAATAGAAATTATAAAATAATAGGAAACTAATCAAAACAAATACAAATACATTCAACTTAATGTTTAAAAGACAGAGATCTACCTTTTAGACCAAAAAAGTGTTCCCAGTTTAATAAGACACCCCTATCACATAAGAATACAGAAATGTTCAAAAATAAAAGGTTGTAATTAAAATATACTACATAAGTATTAACCAGAAAAAAGTTGGTGTTGTATTAATATCAGAACAAATCTAATTTAAGGCATAATTATTATTAAGAATGATTCACCATAAGATTATAAAAATATAAATTATCACTATACTAAAATAATTCTATTATTATAATTATGTAAATTACAAAAAATTACTCAGAATAAAAATTTGACAGAATTACAGCAGACATGAATAAACTACATGTGCAACTCTATACTTTTAGATACTTATTAAATTATAGAACAAGTAAAAGTAATAATAAAAATAGAGAGGATTTAAAAAATACAACAAAAAGTTTGAATGTGATGAATATACAGAGAACCTTGTATCCACAATGAGAGTCCATGTTTCCGTCTACTATGCATGAAACATTTATGAAAATTGAATTGAACACATTCTAAGGTAGAAAGCTAATATCAATCATGTTAAAGAGTTGGTATCATGTTCTTGAACCAAAATGAATTAGGAAAGAAATAAATAAAAACATTGATTTTAAAAACATTTTAAGTTTGGAAATTTTGAAAGACCTATCTAAATAAGCATAGATATGAGAAAAAAAATTAAGAAAATAGTAATATATAAAAATAAATAATAATACATTGTGGAAAATATATAAAACAGTATTCACCAAAATTTGCGACTCAGAATGCTTATATTCAAATAAATTAAGACCAAGAATATGTGAGGCGAGAGTCCATCTCAAAACTAAAAAGAAAAATTTCTAAATGAACTCCAAAAGAATAGCATAGAGAAAATAATAAACATATATCAGTAATTTTGAACCAGGAAATAAGTATTCAATTAAAAGCATCAAGCAAACTAAAAGATACTTCAGTAAAAATTTACAAATCTCTGGCAAAATTAATTTTAAAAAACACAAACAGTCTCTAAGTATTTTTGTGAAGCTAGAATAGACTTAATATTGACATTTTATTAAATTTTTTTCATAACCTATTGAAATGATGAAATGATTGTTCTTCTTTAAACCCTTGATGTGTCTGTTAAATGACATTGTTACCATTTAATGTTGTCAAATTTGTATGTCTGAAATAAACCCAAAATGACCATGACACATGATAATTTGTTACAAATCCTGAATTCAGTTTTTTAATCATTGGATTGGGAATTTTCATCTATTTTTATGAGTATGGCTTATAATTTTGTTTCTGGTTTGTCCTAATACAAAGGACTTGAGCAGGTCTGAGCGGAAGACTGGCTTCCATAAATGGTTGATTAATAAATAAATAAATAGGAACCAACCTCGCAGCATACCAAAATTCAATTCCAGGTTTATGAATACTTAAATGCAAAAGGCATAATTATACTACTTTTAAAACAGTAATATCTTCCTGACATAGGGGATAGGAAAGGACTTCTTAAGCCACAAAGACAAATCTTAAAGAAAAGACTGATAAATTCTACTTGATTTAAATTAAAAGTTTCTTCTTATTTTTTAAAAATCATGATAAAGAGAATTGGAAGACACAAACTTGAAAACAATGTTTGCAAAACATTTAACAGATTACTACCTGAACATATTAGGAAGACTTTCAAGTCAATAAGGAAAAGCAACCAAACCATTCCAAAAATGCAAAAAGAAATAAAGAGGAATTTCAAAGATGAACAACAAACAGCCCATAAAAATGAAAGGATTCTCAATCTTATTAATAATTAGGAGAATTCAATTTAAGTTCACAGTGAGATTTCACTTCCCCCAGTCATATTGACCAAAAATTCCAAGATCAAAGAATATTGAGTATTGAGTAGAATGTGGAGGAAGAATTCCTCTTCACTGCCAGTCTGGACAAGAGTTTGGTATTGCCTAGTAAAGTTGAATTGTGCATACCCTATGACCCACTAATTTTACTATTACATATAAACCCCAAAGAAATTCTTGCATGTGGCACACATGTGTAAAAGTATGTACAAGTTCATTGTTTCTAATAGCAAGAAATAAAACAATACAAAAAATGGAAACCACCCTAATATCCATTAACAATAAAAGGAATAAGCAAATTATGTGATACAAAACTCAATACAGATAAATGTACTACTGTTACACATATTAATATACTTTTATCTGGAAAACATAATATCAAGAAAAAGGAGGAAATCACAGAAGAATACATATAGTATCATTCTATATGTAAATAATGAAAAAAAAAGGCAAAACTAACAGATACAATTTTAGGTGTTAAAAAAAACTTTAAGGAAAAATCAGGGGCATAATTAACTTGAAATCAGAACAGTGGTAAGCTGTGGCAGGGAAAAAGGGGGATATAATTGAAAAAGTTTACAGTGGGGCTCTTGTGTTACAATGTTCTATTTATAACTGGAAAGAAAAGATACATATTTCCATCTAAAATACAAGTACATATTATGTATTGCATTGCATTATATATTGTATTTCTATCTAAATACAATATATATTTTTTAAATATCATAGTCTGTAACCTCTATTAAAAAGCAAGCTGCACATAGATAGGTGTTTTTATCTGTTTTCTTCACTACTGTATTCCAAGCACCTAAACAGTGCCTAGCATGATAAATGTAGATCAAATGAATTAATGAATAAATGAGAAGTAAGCACAGTGAATAGAGAAGTGCATTAGTTAGATAAGAGCCAATATATTTTTCATATAATTCAATCATATGTGATTTAAGCAATTCTTAATATTCAATTAAAATTGAAAAGATTAATGTAAAGTTAAATGCTAAATAACTCTTGAAAAATACCTTGACAAGAGGCAAGCCATACTGTCTCAGAATATGCAGGAAAGGCTCAGAAATTTGAGTCATAATAGAAGACACCATAAAAGATGTGGGAGAGACATAGGGTAGAAAATAAAAGGACCGTGTAAAACTCTGGAGAACTTTGGCTGTTAGACCTCTTGATCCTCACCTCTCATTTATGTACAATCATGTCCCCACCATCTCCCCAACCTCTGTATGAAACAGATGTTTTTGTGGTTTTGTTTCTACAGAGAAAGAAAACCAGAGCAGTTTTGGAATTAGGAGCACCAGTCACAGTGGAAAGCAGGATTGAGTGCTCTACCAAGAACAAGGTGATCAAACGTATACCCGCAAGTTCAACTGTTAGAGTTTCAGCACCCTCATGCCTTCTGCCTCTGAAAAACACACAGCTAGGGTTATCAGCACCATAAACGGGGTTCCATGGGTATCCCAGGAGAAAAACCAAGGAGCTCAGAAAAATAACTCCATATCCTATCAACAAGCCAAAAACACTCAAACAGCTTCTAATCAGCATTTTAATAGCTCACTCTTAAAGATGTACAGTTAAATGCAATGGAGCATTTGAAGAAAGCCTGTAATTAGAATGAGTTTAAAACAAACAGATAAGCAAATAAGCCAAAAAAAAAAAGGGGGGGGTGGAGGGATTCAGAAAAACAGAGAGAAAGAGAGAAAGGAATTTTCACTGTAATTTATATAAATGGAGCAGACCTACATTGGGAGGGTTTTGAAAGCAGAAGTACCAGGAGGGCGTGCGTCCATATTTAACATAATAAGTCAGTACACTAAACCTAACATGGGTTACTTAAGAAATATTAATATTAGTATAAGAATGTTAATCTTGTATACAGGAAAATGTCAGAAAAATAGCAAAACAAGTTGAAAGTGTTTGTTCCAAGGCAATTGGATTGTGCATCAGGAAGAGCACATTCCTGTCTTCACTGAGTCTTTTAACATGATTCAACATTTTAAAAATATGTGCATGTATTTCTGGAAAATATATATTTTAGAATATATATATTTAGGTTTGCATAAATATTAAACTCTGGCTAGAAATGTAATTGAACTCTATTGAGTGGTTGGGGACATGAGAGATACAACTTTGTTGTAAATTTTTGTGTGGCCATATAAAGCAGATACAATAAAATAAACAAAATGTAGTTCATGCTTTAAAAATGTACAGCCTCTTACATGTGAATGAGGCATGGGAATTGAGGTGAGACGTAGAGAGAGGTGGACAAAGTGTTAATAGATTAGTGTATGTAAATATTGTAATAGATGTATTTATATCTGCAACAATAATGGTGTATAGAAAGGTTATATGTTTATAACATTTATATAAATGTTATAGGATGTCTAGATTCCTAACTTGGGTAATTAGGAGGATGGTACTGACATTATCAGAGATGAGAAACAGAATGAAGAACTTAGGAATCAAGAGACAAATCCATTGAGTGTAAGGGATAGGTGTGTAACCAGGCTAGAGCCGTCAAATCCCACCACATTTGAATTTTGAATGAAGATGTGAAAAAAAACTATAAATAAAAGATAATTCATATAAGTATTCTGGTGATGATGTCCTTATAAGATTAATTAATTCTTGCCTGTTGCCTCCCTAAAGGTTTTCTAGTCCCTACCAAAGCCCCGGCCTGTTTCTCAAGCCTCCCATTTGATTCTGTACGCCAACTAATGTTTTCAAAGTAAGTTGTCTTTCTTACCACATCAGCCAGCATCAATTATTATTTTAAACCCAAAATCCGTAACACTAATAATAATAGTAACAGTAATAACAATGGTCTACATTAGTTCAAGAATGCAGAGAACATTTTTTTAAGTGACATTTCATAAAGGGTATTTTCAAGGCATTTCAAATTCCTGAAATTCATTCATTTTCATATTTGTAAAATAGCAGATTTAAACATAAATAGGACACTCAAATTTCAGGGAGGAAATTCTGTATGATTCAATTAAGTTCAATAAGTACCTGTTGAGTGACCGTTGTGTTCTTAGACACCAATTTGGGTACTGGCAGCACAGTCTCATATTAAGGCAGAAAAAGCTGTGGATTTGAAACACTATACTTTTGACAAATTCAGACAGAGGCTGATAATATTTTGCATAAACCCCTTTTTTAAAAATTAAAATTGTTCAACATGGAACAATGCAAGGCATGTAGTGATGAGTAATAGAATAAATGGCCAAATCAAAGGAGCAGAAGTTACAGGTAGTACCAGAACAGAGACATGATCCCAGTCTAGCACATTTTCATAAAATTTAAGAACATCCAAACAAAGGGATTATTTGATATCTGGTGTCAGCTACTTTTCCCAGCCACTCTCTGATTCGGACCTTTTTTCATTAGTGCCATAATGAAAAAGGATTCATAGCGAACTCCAGAAACTAAATCATCACGTCTAGTAGCAGTAAGCAGAAGGACCTGAAACTAATGAAGACACAGTCACTGGGAGTCACCATAAGGGTGCTCAGATGATAGGGGTAGTAAGTCCTGTGATCAGTCATCCAGAATCCTCCTTCAAAATCTTTCAATCTTTTTTTTTACTTATTCCCAAAGCTTCTGAGAAGGTTTTCACCTGTCAGCTGAAAGCTATCAGCCCTCTTTGGAAATTACCTGTGATACGTCATTGTCACTTCCTGAGGCAGCCTGCATACAACAACTGGTCAATATAGGAGTTCAAAGGTCCAGCCCCTCGACACAATGTGAGTCTACTATTAAGACACATCCTGGCTTCAGAGCCCCCTATGGGGTTGGATGAGGCTTTTGATGATCACAGCTCAACATCTCCCTTTGCCCAATCCTTTCTTCACTTTCCTTACCAAAGAGTTAATGCCAAGTATACCCCTAATAAACATTCTGCACCCCATCTCAGAAACTGCTTTGTAGGGAACCCGACCTGCCATAAGTGAGCATTATTCTCCAAATTAGAGCAGATAATTGTTCCAAGGTGGTCATCATTATCTAACTGGACGCTCAATACAACACATTTCAGAGACACCGCACCCACTTATCCTTGGTGGTTACCGCCAGAATACAACTGCCTAGCTTAAGCATTGACTAAGCCGATGTACCTGTCCCTGTCATTTTAAGCACTGCCTCTCTGAGCAAGCCAGCCAGTGGAGAGCAAGAGCTGGGTATGTTCAGTTTATCACACATCAGAAGTGATGGCAATTCTGAACCCCTGATAAAACCAGGTACCCTCCAAATGAACTGGATGCAGGAAGGCTGACAGTTTTAGAAAGCTTTTTCTCCCAGAGATCCTCTCAGCTGTTTCATCAGCAAGTCTGTCAAAGGAATTAAACTGCCTACAAGTTTGAAACCTTCAAGCAGGTACTGACAGGAACTGGTGAGTTAGAAACCTAGTTGCCAGGGGAACGCCATCTGCTGCCACGTTTCTCACTGCAAATGCCTACACAGAAAGACCAAGGAATCTGGTTTATGAGCCAAGATCTTGGTGGTTTACAGTGTACATTGCATGTAAGTACAGTGCACCAACAGGGTAACAAAAATCTGTGTTTTTCAACTGGTAAGAATTCAAAGAGTGAGAAAAAATATTACTAAAATTTCCAGGTTCTATTTAAACTTGGTGAAAGGATGCAGTCAATTAGGTTACTATAAGTTACTAAGCAGATGACCACACACTTAATACTACAAGTGGTTGAAAAGAAACTGAAGACAGAAGAGTAAAATTGTATATTAAGATGGTTGCTATAAGACAGAGGCCCCAAAAACTATTACTTAAATAACATAGAAGATTATTTTGCTCTCAAATAACAGTCTGACAAGTAGGCTAGCAGGGTCATCCTACTCCTTTTGGTCATGCAAGGACTTAGGATCCTTTTACCTTGTTTCTTCACTTTTCTGTAGAATAGTATTTTCACCTACATGATCAAAGCTATGTAATTCCAATCTGTAGAAAAGAATAAAATGATCCAGTATCTATATTTAGAAATGACCTGGGAAATACACACATTGCTTCTGTTCATACTACATGCAGACACCTAGCTTCAAGAGAGGCAGACAAATTTAACTGGTAGCTAGGAGGTCACATGGCCAGCAAGAAGGTGGAGGAGAAATAGATTTTGTGGGAATAACTAGCAAAGTGGTCTGCCAAAAATAGAAAACACAGTAGATGAAGGAATTGCAGTACAATGTAAAAGAATTAGGAAATAAAAGAGGGAAGAGAAGGTAGTAAGCGTTCATTATCAACCAAGTCATCACTGTGGCTGTGGACAACTAGAATTTATTCTTATTCCACTTAGGGATGAGGAAACTGGGGTTTTTATCCATGAGTTTCTGCCACCTATTGGTCAAGGCTGGCTCCCATGAGTCGTTGGTACCCACAGCACTTCCTGCCTGCCATAGGAAGATCCTGCGGCCAGAGTAAGCTCTCAGAAAAAGGGATGCAGATGCTGGCATCTGAAAGTCAGGCAGCATGCCAAAGAACAGCAAGAGCAAGAGCACCTGAGTGGGAGAAGAGAAAACGTCTGATGTGGTAGGTGTCATCAATAACTCAACATTCTTCCAGAGAGAGAAACCTTGAGCTCAGTGCTCATTTTTTAACGTAACTTGATTGAAGTATAACTTATATGCCATAAGGTTATCCATTATAAATGTAAATTTTAATGATATTTAGGTAAGTTTAAGGGTGGTACAATCACAACCCACTTTTTGAATCACCCCAAAGATATTCGTTTTCAGTTATTCCCTGTTCCTATGCTCAGACTCAGGCAACTACTAATCTTATTTTTTTATCTATAGGTTTGCCTGCTCTACACAGTTTGTATAAATGAATATGTGGCCTGTTGCAACTAGATTCTTCCACTTAGCATAATGTTATAGCAGTTCGTCTACATTATGACATGTAATTGGACTGCTTGTTCATTTTTATTGGTGAATAGTATTCCATTGTATGGATATACAACATTTTGTTTATCCATTCACCAGTTGATGGAAATTTGGCTATTATGAATAAAGCTGCTGTGAACATACATGCCCATATCTTTTTGCTTGGATAGATACAAAGGAGTGAAATTTTGAGGAAATTTACCTTTAATATTTAAAGAATCTGATGCACCATTTTCCAAAGTATAACTACACTATTTTACATTCCTACCAGCAATGGATAAAGGATTCAGTTTCTCTACCACCTCACCAACACTTGCTACTGTGTCTTTTTTTATTATAGCCATTCTAGTATGTATGAAATGGTAGCTTACTGTAGTTTAAATTTGCATATCCCTAATAACTAATGAAGTTGAGCAACTACTTATGTTATTATTAGACATTCATGTATCTTCTCTGGTAAAATATCTTTGCCCAGCTTTTCATTTTGGTTGTTTGTCTTACTATCGATTTATGAGCCCTGTATAGAATCTAACATAATTCTTTTATCAGATGTACAATTTGAAAATATTGACTCCCAGTGTGTGGCTTGTTTTTTATTTTTGCATTTTATTAATGGTATCTTTTGAAGTGAAGAAGATTTTAATTTTGTAAAGTACAATTTATTTTTTTTCTTTTATGGGCAGTACTTTTAGTATTCTATCTAAGAAATCTTGCCTAATACAGGGTCGTGGAAATATTTTCCTGTTTTCTTCCAGAAGTAACATAGGAATATATGTTACATTTAGGCCTATGATGCTTTTTCAGTTAAGATTGTATAGGCTTGTGAAGTAGGAGTCTAAAGTCATCCTTTTGTGTGTGGATACCCAATTGTCTTAGCACTATTGCTGAAAGCTATCCTTTACTCCATTGAATTGCACCTTTGTTGAAAGTCGATTGACAATAAACGTAGGAGTTTATTTTTGGACTCACAATTCTATTCCTTTTATCTGTATTGTCTACCCTTACATCAATAAAACACTCTCTTGATTACTATAGCTTTATAGTAAGCTTGAAATCAAGAAGCCTAAGCCATGCAACATGTTCTTATTTTTCAAGATTGTTTTGGTTATACTGGGTCTTTGCTTTTCTGTATAAATTTTAGCATCACCCTTTCAATTTAGGGCAAAAAAACCTGCTGAAATTTTGATAGAGATTGTGTGGAATCTATAGATCAATTTGGAGAGATGGCCATCTTAATAATGTTAAGTCTTTCATTCCATGATCATCAGATGTGTCTCCCTTTATTCAGATTAGGGTTTCTCGATATTGGTACTATTATTTTGAATCATTTAATTTTTTTTAGGGGACTGTCCTGTGCATTGTATAATTCTTATCATCATCCCTGGGGTAGTAGCACCCTTCCACTAATGAAAGACAAAAGTATCTGTAGATATCATCATGTGTCCCCTAGAGGGTGAAGTTACCCGTGATTGAGAACCACTGACTTAGATCTTTAATTTCTCTCAAAAATGTTTTCTTTAGATCCCAGTATACGAGGTTTACACTTATTTAAGTTATCTCTATGCATGTAATATTTTGCAATACCAGTGTAAATAAAAGTATTCTTTATTTTCACATTATTCATTGGTGGTATATAGGGTTACTTTTGTTTGTTCTATTAATATAATGAACTTGGTCTTATATTTTGTGCCCTTTCTGAACTTATTTGTTCTAGGAATTTTGCTATAGATTTCTAGGATTTTCTATGTATAAGATTATGTTATCTGTAATTAAAAATTGTTTTATTTCTTCCTTTCTGATCTGGAGGCCTTTTATTCATCTATGTTCCTTCTTGCCTGATTTCACTGGCTAGATTTTCCAGTTCAATTTTGAGTAGAAGAGGTAAAGAACAGCAACTGTGCCTTGTTCCTAATCTTGGGGAAAAAGCATTCAGTCTTTCACTAGTAACTATGGTGTTAGTTTTAGTTTTCTAGCAGATGCCCTTTATCTTGTTAAAGAAGTTCCCTTCTATTCTTGGTTTATTGAGAGTTTTTCGTTTGTTTTTTTAATCATAAATGAGACTTGAATTTGTCAAATACTTTCTCTGCATGTATCACAATAATCATGTGAGTTTGGACCTTTATTCTATTAATATATGTATTACATTAATTGATTTTTGAATGTTAAACCAACCTTGTACTCCTGGGATAAATCAAATTTGGTGATGGTATATAATCGTTTAGTTTCCCTGATTTTCTCCATTTTTTTCTTTTCTATTAATATGTCATCGATTTCTACTCTAATCTTTATAATTCCCTCTATTTGCTTTAGATTTAATTTTCTTTTCTTTCTGTAGTTTCTTAAGGTGAAAGCTTAGGATATTGATTAGAGGTCTTTCTTCTCTTTTAATATAATTGTTTTCAGCTCTAAGCATTGCTTTAGCTACTCTATAAATTTTCATATGTTGTGGGGTTTTTTTCATTCAGATCAAAGTATTGCCTAACTTCCCTCTCTACAATTTTCTATTGGCCTGTGTGTTATTTAAAATGTGTTTAATTTTTAATACTTGTGAAATCCTCAGGGCTAATTTTGGTTACAATTGTATTCCTAGTCTGAAGTATGAACATATAGAAGCCATGTTTCATTAGATGTGGCTCTTGCAAAATGTGGTAGGTCCAATGTTTACTTCCTAATTATATAAGATTATATAATTTAAAAATGAATTTAGTACTTCAGTGTTTTCTAGCTACAGGTAGAACTCAAAATTTGTTGTAAATATAAGCACCTATCATACTACAGACAGGAGCACCTGTTATGTGCCATTTCCTTTGTTAGTCACTGTTCATTATTTATTTCAAATATTCCATATTTTTAAATAAGAATCCACAGGTTCCGTAGATGTAACTATATAATCTGTGGTTCCATAGTAACATAACTATGATTCAAAACTCGGACAGCTCCAAGTACAACAAAATTTATCCAAAACTATTGATATTACTTCCTTTGCTCACAAAGGTAGGAAGCCAATGTGATATATTTCTGAAACATGGAATGTGAAATGAGTTCTCTAATTACTTATTTATGGAGCCCACAACTTGGATTCTTAAAAGTGAGTTAATATTTAATCTTGGACTAGATTGTTGGTACAGATTTTTCCTCTCTTTTTTTTCTCTTTCTTTCTTTCTTTTCCTCTTCTGTGTTTGTCACTGTTTGCAGTCTTTCATACGTATTCTTGCTCTATCTTTTCTTCTCCATGTCTTTCAAATATCTGTCTGTCTTCATCTATCTCTTTCTCTTTATGAAATTTTCTTCCAGACCTCATGCCATGTTCATAATACTTTAAATTTATTGTGGAAACATAAATCTCTGGGGAAAGTTACAATAGTCATTTTGTTTATCGTACCCCAAACGTACAATTAAAATTACGATATTTATTCATTGTGTACTGGATGACAAACATTCCTCAAGTGTTTTCAAAATCATGGGGGAAATGATATTACCCAGAAGCAATGACAGTCCAAGAAATGAAGATGAACAGGGCATGACACTACAGTAGTGTTTCCAAAACTTCAAGCACTCTCCGAACATCCAACTTCTTTTTTCCAAATTGCAGTATCATGTTGATTGTATATTGCCTAATATTTTTTCTAAATAAATACATTTTTATAGAAATTTGCTTTAAGAAAATCTAATATGTTGGGCTAGATATCTTTTATTTAAAATAAATATATATTTAAGTAAATGTGCTCCTTAAAGGACCACATAAAATTATCTCCTGTGCCACAAATGGTTCTCATATCACACAGTGTAAACCACTGTCCTAGGACATAGCAATAATTAATGAGGAGGCAGTGGAGAGATCTGAAGATAAGAAACAAAGGAGTCATGAGGGACAGCTAGGATGAAAATTGTGACAGACAGAATTATAGATGTTAGAGAATTTAGATTCTTATGCTTTGAAAAATTACAAATTGATGGTAAGGACATGGAAGCTTAGGCATTTTGCAAATTCTTTTCAGATTTTAAAAATATGTACCATTTGTCTCAGAAATTCCAGTTGTAAGGATTTGCCTTATGGATATATTGACACCTCACACAAATGTTTATATGTAAAAGCTTTAAGCACCATTGTCTGCAGTAACAAAAACAAAACAAACCAAAACAAATGTGATGAAAACTGTACAAAAATAACCTAACTCTCCTGCAGTAGTGTATTTAATTATTAATTATGAATCTTTGCAATTCTCAGATTCTATGCAGTAGTTAGGGGGAATGAGGTAGTTTAGTATAAGCTCATATCTGAATTCTCAAATATAAAGTACATAAAGAAAAAAATGAAAAAATAGTGTGTTTTTATAGGAATATATGCATATTTATACACAACTATACCTACACATTTATGTGTTTATGCATAGGAAGTTTCTAGAGGTTCCATAAGAATTGTTGAAAGTGCCTATCTCTAAGGGTCAGTTGTGTGAGGAATATTCCTGCTTCATTTTATAGCTTGTTTTAACATTTGGTCTCACACTTCCTCACAAAATCATTTAATACCAGAAGACACTTTTTTATAAAAAAGATATACAAAATGTCTAAAATTGTGAGATAAAAAGTAAAAAAATATATAAATATGTATCTCAACACTGCATTGTTCATTATAAGGTCATGGTCTCTCTGGGATAATTGTTTCTTTACCTAATTCTTGAAGAGCATAGTGCTTATGATGCTTCCTCTGTGGAGTATTTTCAAACTTTCTTGTGGACTATTTCAGAAATAAATTTTGTCAATATTAAATATCTCCTGTAGAAAAAAAAATGTGTACTGTATGCTGAGCCTAAATTATCCAATTAATGATATTTGTTCTACTTACTAATTTCTCAAAGTGTTGTGTTAAATCTCCAAATATCTTGTGAATGTATACATTTTTTCCTGTTTCCCTGAAACTACAGATATTGTCCATGCATTTTTAGGTTTTTTTTTTTTTTTTTTTTTTGAGACAGGTTCTCACTCTGTTGTTTGGGCTAGAGTGCAGTGGCATCATCATAGCTTACTGGAACCTCAGACTCCTAGACTTAAGTGATCCCCCTGCCTCAGCCTCCCGAGCAGCTGGGATTACAGGCGTGTGCCACCACACTGTCTAAGTTTTTATATTTTTTGTAGAGACAGGGTCTCGCTATGTTGCTCAAACTGGTAGTCTGCATTTTTGATACACATAATTTCATGTTGTTTTTTTATCTTGATCTTTCTGTTTACAAATATATATGTAAGTATTCCTATTTGTTACTGATTATCATATCAAATTGGTTTATATTTGTGTAGTATATCTTTTCCTTGCTTATGTTCAAATCATTCTCTTGTACACAAATATCACTTCACATTTTATGAGTTTTAATAGTCTGTATTTGTAATTTAATTACTTTATATCAATTATGGTTTTAAAATAATTTTTCTGCCATCTCATAACATTTTGTCATTCACCATGTTTTTGGTTGTCCTTTTCTCCACTTTCATTTAATAGATAGCTTTTTTTTTCAGATGGTTGAATGTACACATTATATTTTTATTTTTATTTTGGTTACTCCTAACTTATTAAGCCCAAAAGAATATTTATTCTTTCAACCTCTACATCAACTAATTTAGGCTCATCCCTGAGAAATATGGGTATTTTGGGTGTTGCCCCTTGTGTTCTCACCTTCCCCACCGTCAACTGGTCAAGTTGGAATTAATCTTATATTTTCCCTCTGGATGGTTATTACCATCTCCTTTTGTTGTTTTTTTGCTTTTTATTCTTTAAACAATACATTTACCAAGTTATTTACTCCCCCTAACTTCTCTATTCTTTTAATTTACTTTCTGGCTAGAGTAAAATTGGTAAATTTTCTGAACATTTGTTCACCTGAAAATATGTTCATTTCGCCCTAACATTAAAAGTACATGCTATACGAAATTTTAATTTCTACAATTTCTTTAATAGTTTAAAAATATTACTGTGTTGTCTTCCTGTGTCTCTTGCTGCTGTTGAGAAGCCTGGTTTTAGTGCATCTCTTTTCATTTTAACAGGTTACCCACTGTACCTCTCTGGAACCTCATGGAGCTTTTACTTCGCTTTGACATTCTTACATTCATTATAATATGTCTGGATTTATTTTTCTTATGTCTCCTAAATGCCTAATTTTCGTTTTCTTTTTTTTGGAAGGGGGGTGAGGTACCGAGGCATCAGATCATCAGAATACACTTTAATGGCATACATGAAAAATGAGAATTTACTCTTTCTTCAGAGAAAGATGTGGACAATTTAAAGAGGAAGCATAAGAGTTTTTAGGAAAAAAAGTATTAAAAACAGGCCTGATCAATTGAGCTCACATAGAATGCTCGTAGCATCACTTGCAGTACTCACTGGAAATCAAATATCCATCTACAGTAGAATGGATAAATAAATTGTAATCTATTTTTGCAATCAAATACTCTACAACAACCATAATGAATAAACTACTGCTATGCAAAGCTATATAGTGCCCTGTTAATGATAAATTTCAAGTTTTCAAAATTTACATGGCTTTATCAGTATGTTTTTGCTACTGTTTTTTGAGTCAAATTTGGTAGTTTATATTTTGCTAAAATATCATACTATGCTTTCAGCATTAATATTTTTCTCATTGTTTTACTGAAAAATCCAAATTTTTTAAACTATTCAATAATTATGCTTATAAATTGTCATTTTTAATATTTTATAAATTTTGTGATGTCTTGTTTGAAAAAAATATTACTTGGTTTTCCCTGAACTTTATTTGCTTTATTTATCCATTTTTTGGAAAATCAATTTTGATCTTGTTTTTTTTTTTACCATTTTGCATTTTTTATTTTTGTAAATTTCAAATTTAATCTTTATAACTTTCTTTGTCTTAATTTATATATTTTCTTATTTTTTCCTCTTTTTCTAATTCCTTAAGTTGGCTTTCTGGTTCATGTTTTCAACATTTCTTCTATAATGCCAAAAAATTTCAAGTGCATATATTAATTTTTCTTTTATTAATTAAACTTTAAGTGTGTCTTATAGTTGTTCTTATGAAATGTCTTCCTTCTGAATGTATTTTAATATTATATACATTTTTTAGTTTCTATTTTGAGTTTTCTCTTTGATCATGATATCAACTAAGAAAGCATTTCTTAATTTCCATGCAGTTTTTTGGCCATCTTTCTATCATTCAATCAAGTTTTTATTAGTTATGGCAGAAATTATGGCTAATAAAGTAAATATGATTTGAAATTTATTACAATTTCCTTGGCAAACAAATATAGAATTTGAAAGAAAAACATTTAAGTGAATTAAAAAAAGTATGATTCTCTCTTTGCAGGAATTAAATGCTTCAAATTGTTCAATATATCTATGTAATTTATGTAATTTAGCCAGTTGATTGTATCAATCAGACTCTCTGCTCATTTTTGTGTATTTGAACTGTCAAATTTTAAATGCATTTTAGAATCTCGTGTATTTTCATGATGAGATAATTTAAAACTTTGGTGATATGATATTACTGAGGCTTTCTTTGCAGTCTAAACTACTGAAGAAAGAATTCTTACCAAATACAAATTCCCAATCACATAATCGTATTCTATCTATATTTAATTTTAGATTCATTGACTGTGATATCAGATAAATGGGTCGTCTTCTCCAAAACTTTATGTTTCAACAAATATTATTATCTATCTCCACATGTAAGTAATATTTGGCTAATCATTATATTCATGAATCTCTATTCCTTTCCTTTAATAGTCTATGGATGATACACAATAACTTGGTAGCTCTTGTTTCAAATGAAAGTGATCCGATTTACTTGAAAGAGATCATCAGATATAATTGAGGACTCCATTTACCTAACTATGGAAATTTCCAGGAACCCTAATTGGTATGAGAATATCTGCGTTTATCTCCCTGGTTTGCCATTTCTTCGTTGGTTATCTATATTCTTATTAATTACTCCATTTGAACTTTAGTTTCCACAATTGTAAAATGGAAATAATGATTCCGTTTTGGGTTGTTGTGAAAAATCAGCAGAAATAGCTTAAACAAAGCTAAGGCACAGTGAGGATACATATGTCAATAAATGTTAATGTCATTTGCCCTTAGATATATATTCCTAATAACTATTTAAAACCCATCTCAAATGCAAACTTCTTCTGTGAAATTTTCCCAGGACCCTGCAAGCCAATGTCTTTTGGGACCTTTCTAATTTTCCATAGCAATTGGCATGGGACTCTTACATAAAGTTTTTAATATCTATGGCTGTGTAAAGCTATAATTTTTTGGAAGGCCAATTGGGTGCATCAAGAGTTTGGGCATACTAGAAAAATTGATAGTGAAAATATTGTTACCATTTATCAATGAATAAGTAAGTCAAATAGGAGAGCTAAAAATTATTCAATCTGAATCACCTCCATTACAGTTATGCACCGCATGAAAATGTTTCAGTCAACAGTGGACCACATCTACTATGGCTATCCTATAATATTATAATACTGTATTTATACCTTATCTATGTTTGGATATGTTTATATACACAAATACTTATCATTGTATTACAATTGCCTACAGTATTCAGTACAGTAACATGCTATACAGGTTTATAGCTTAAGAATACATACCATGTAGCCTAGGTGTATAGTTGGCTAAACATTTAGTTTTGTGTAAGTACATTCTACAACATTTGCACAAGGAGAAAATCACCTAATGATGCATTTCTCAGAATGTATCCCTGTCCTTAAGCAACACATGACTGTAATTGAAAAATGGTTCCAAACACAAAACTCATCTTTCTACATAAAATAAAGAAACACTGACTGTTTTCACTTACAATATTGATTGCAACCTCTTGCAATTTTACATGGCTATAAGAAAAAAAAAAGCATGAATGGCTGTTACCAAGGTCTACAAAGGTTTGCAAAATCTTGGTTGTTGGCAACATACAAAAAGCAAAATGCTCACTTTTGACACAATGTACTGAGAGATTTAGTAAATGGAAATATTTATTCTCTTGAGTGCAGGTGGATATCACCAGGAGGCAAGCTGCGCATTTAGAGATTGGCCCTCTGTGGCCTCAAACCGTTTGCCAATCCCTGTTTGAGAGTTAGCAGGGGCAGGAAGTCTTTACAAACCAAAAGTGTCATTTTGTTCTTTCTTTTTGGATTGGACACTTATCACAGCATTTGCAGGAGCAAGAAATGGTGAAACTTATGCATTTCCATGATTCTTGGTTATTTCCAGGTTTTCCTGGCTGAATTTCTAATACCTCTCTGATCAGTGGATAGGAGTCCCTTGTCTGTAATCTTTGCTGTCAGAGCCCTGTCAGGTGAGAAATGTTCACTGTGCCCATTCAAAGGGAGCCTCCACTCAATAGCAGTGTATTTCTAAAGTCAACTGTTTATATTGATAATATGACTTGCATTGATAATATTGATAATATGTATTGCATTTTGGTTTTTACAAAGCCAGAAGTCTTCTTTGAATATTTTAAACAAAAACAAGAAATGAATGCTTATGTGTTACTATGAGTTATTTATTGTCCTGGTGTTGTTCAGATAAATCATTTTTTATTTTGAGAAATAAGGAGTTTCCTTGCATGTCTTTCTTCCAAGGTATTTCATTCTGGGCAACTGAACAAAAATCCCTAAGGTGAGCTGGGAAGGAATCGTCAGCTGCAGCTTTTCCTGTCAGTCACAAATATTTCTATTTATTATTAAGGCTTAATGTTTTTTAATTATTCTAAGTACATGAAAACAATCTAAGAAGATCTCTGCATGTTATATAATAAGTTATACTTACATTATTTCTCAGTCATGTTGCTTAATGTGCCAAGATGTTTTGGTATCACTTCTAACAGAGTGTGGAAAATAAACTCTCCTTTGGTCTTAAAGGAATTGAAATAAATAATCCTTTGGGAAATTTAAATCTAATTCTTCAAAGAACCTATAAACTGAGAAGACGATTTATCTGGCTACATAAAAACAACGTATCACCCAGTGGAATACATCATTCTTACTAATACTACAATATCATAGATAATCCATTGGAATCTAACATTCTAACATAGGGAAAGAAACATTAATTTTAAATTCTTATTAATGGAACATATTTGATCAAATAAGATCTTATTTATTAGATAAATACTTATTGACCATATTTAAGGCAGCCAGAAGAATAGTAAAACAATGAAGAAGACTAGGCTTTAGAGTCAGGAAAGAGACTCCAGTCTCAACAATATTATTGGCCACTTGATTGATGTACTTTCCTCCCTAAAATATGTTCACAGTAACAATTACCTTATGGTGCTTGGGACACAATAGGAGATTCATAAATGTTCATTTGCTTTACTTTTCTTTGCTACCATGGGTTAGTTACTATTGATACAAAGAGCTATAAAATATGATACACTTCTTCAATGTCCATCTTTTATGACAATACAATAATAAATCACAGTATAAAATATAAGCAAAATATAACAAATGACACCACTGTATATAACTTATCAATGAAGAGTACAATAAATTCTAACACGATGCCAAGGTTTAAGGCTGGTACTAGGCACAATGCAAGCACTCACTAACTACTCAGATATATAGAGGAAGCCAAATTCGGAGATACTAAGACAGTTTAGATGAGATAAAGAAACATAGTATAAAATGAATCGATAGGACTTCAGAGGAGAGACTCCTAATGTTAGCTGAGGATAGTCATAGATCTTATCTGTCTTGATAACTTGAATATCATTTAGCAAAATAGGGAACCTTAAGACTATCTTCAAACCAGCAAAATGTCATTCGTCTTATCTTAATGCATAGTACAACCTATGCCACATACTGGACGAAAACAACTTGATCAGGTTGAAATTTATTGATTCCTGTCTGTGTAGAATTATAGGTTTGAAAAACGTTTTTTTCTAGAAATGTGAAGACATTTGCTATTATGTAACCTCCCAGACTGGCCCTCTAATTTTTATGTCTTTTCTCCACCCTTTGCAGTCTCTATCCTTTCATGTTCTAGATAATTTACTCAAGTTTTTCTCCAGTGCTTCTTCTACTGAATGTTTCATCACATCTCTTGTGTTTTTAACCTTTAAGATTTCTTTTCTTCTTTCCTTCTTTCTTTCCTTCCTCCCTCTGTCCCTCCCTCCCTTTCTTCCATTTTTTTTTTCCATTTTTCCTGAAGCTCCCTTGTTACAGTAAGAATACTTACTTGACACTTGACTCATAGAATCAACATCTTGTCTCTTTGAGGTCACTTACTGATTTATGGGTTTTTTTTTTTTTTGAAGCTTTCTTCTCCATGAAGATTGTTTGCTATTTTCTGCCTGTCTTCTTGAGGGTTTGGTTGTTTGATTTTGTCCTTATTTTTCATGTTAGAGTCATCTCAGTTGATTGTAATATTTGGTTATTCACAATTAAGAGTTTGTTGGAAGCTCTGATAATTTTCAGATCTGCTATTAGATAAGGGGTCTATATAATTTATGGTGAAAAACAGGACTATTCTGAGAGTGAAAGGTGACTCCGTTAATTACTGCATTAAGTTAATAGATGCAAGCCAGGACCATCAGGAAATGAGGACACCTGGTGATCTAGAAAGTCCATTTTTAAGAGAACCTCCCTGTCAGAATATTTAGGTCTTTTATCTTGTGCTCACCAAACATTCCAAAGAGTATTTATGTAATCTTTTTGGAATAAAAAGTTTCTCCTGGCAACATTCTGGAAGCTGAGGGAGTAAAGAAGTCTGTGGGTAATGGTCTTACATTTGCAAATCATAATGAATAAGGTCACTTAACACTCCTCTGTCCCCCAGTTTTTCTAAGACATTCATTCCTGCCTCTCAAACAGATTTTATCCAGTTGTCCTTATTTTAATCCTACCTTCCCTTCAATGCCCAATTCAGAAATACATGAATTTTATGAGTTTTAATGACTCTGAAGGCATAATTTGAGCTCTTTCTTACCTTTTCCCACTTCAGGTTTCAGACTAGGTTTTCTCAGATCAGAGTCTGCTTAGTTATTTACAGTATGTCCTCAAATCTTAGATATCACTCATTGTAAAATCCATCATTTAATCTGCATACCATTAAGAAAAGCACTGCCATTTAATATACGACATACCATTCATTGTAAAATGCATTTCAGATTTGAGCAATGTTAAAATGTATTAAAAATATGCAACTCAGATCCACCCAAATATGGTACTATTCTAACACCGACCCCAACTGGGTGTACTGCAATTTGATTCTGATACTAAGTACCTGGAATTGGTGAAGAGCCCACAAGTTAAAGGTCATGGTTCACAACAAGACTGCCCTGACTTCAGAAGCTAGCCACAATTTCAAGGGGTCTCCAGGCTACCCACACTTTTGACCAACTACGTACAATTTGGGGAATTCCTAAAACTCTCTCAGGTTCTATAATTCGCTAGAATGACTCACAGAACTCAGGAAGTACTGTATTTGTAATTGCAATTTTATTATGAAAGATAAACTCAGGAACAGTCAAATGAAGATGCACATAGAACAAGGTCTGGGTCCTGAACTCAAGAGTTTCTTGTTCTGTCTCCCTGTGGAATCAGGGCACATCATCTTTCTGGCACATACATGTGTTCATCAACCAGGGATTCCCAGTGAGCTTAGTGTCCAGAGTTTTTGGGCACTACGTTGAATAGAAGCAGTGACAGTGGGCATGCTTGTCTTGTTCCAGTTATAAGTGGGAATGCTTTCAACTTTTCCCCATTCAGTATGATGTTGGCTGTGGGTTTGTCATATATGGCTTTTGTAATTTTGAGATGTGTTCCATCTATGCCTATTTCGTTAAGAATTTTTATCATAAAAGGGTGCTTTTTCTGCCTCTGTTGAGATGTTCATATGATCTTTGTTTTTGCTTCTGTTTATGTGGTGAGTCACATTTATGGATTTACATATGTTTAACCATCCTTGCATCCCTGGAATGAAGCCCATTTGTTTGTGGTGGATCATCCTTTCCAGAAACCAGGGACATCAGCCATACAACAGGTACCAATTGTCCATATACTTCCCAATTTCCAAAATTTTGTTACATTTTCTCCTCTCCTCTCTGTTTTCTCTATTCTGTAAGTTCATGCCTTTAAAAAATAATCACTTTATTGTATTGTCAGGTGCTTTTTCTAGGGTAAACAAATTTGGGTGCATGTATTCATTCTGCTACCTTAAACTTTCCATAAGATACATGCCACTTCAAGAATTCTCATAAAGTTTGAACAAAAGAGAAAGCTGAACAACAGAAGAAATAGAAGTTTGTTCTACTGTTTTAAAAAATAAGAGTGACAAAAAACTCTCTTTTGGTCTTACATTTGCAGTAGAAAATATTAATCCAGTCCTTTAATGGAAATGGAAGAAAGGCAAGATTTTAAGATAAAGACAATCCCCAGTGATCTGTTAGGACACACCTGTAAGTCCCAGATGCTCCAGGTCTCCTTAGGGAGACTCACTTAATGAAGCAAACATAAGAGATTGAGCCACCCTTGGGAGGAGGATTTAGTAAAAGCAGTAATTCCATGGCAGAAAGTAGTTTTAGCAGATACTGAGAAAAACTGAGAGGACAAAAGTATGAGTTTTAGGATTTTACTAGGGATGTTGAGTCTGTGGGGAAATACAGAGGCATGCAATTTACTTACAGAGTTGTCCATTGGAAATGCAGGTTGCATCCACTGGGATAGTGTGTGTATCCATCTATTGATGAATTCATACTACTGAAGCAGGGTGTACAAATTCTAGAAGAGAACAGGAAGGAAAGTTGAGAGGTTTTAAATGTTTGTGATGGAAAATTGAGAAAGAAAGTTGGTTTCAGGGAAGATTTAGGAAGTGATTCTACCATTGCAAATTTCAGAATTTTTTCTCAATGAAAAGGGGTAATGGAAATCACTGTTCAAGGGAGAAGTTTAGCTGCTGAAAGAGGCCAGGAGATAGAATTTGTTCTATCACTGTGTAAATATTACCCATCCCAATTGACCTGTTGGACAATTTCATTCAATAGTCTTTTTAAAAATTTTGAAATAACTTTCAATGTTTTGTTTTATTTTGTTTTATTTCATTGCCTAAGCAACGTATGATCACTTTAAAGAATTTTTAAATAAAATAAAACAATAATGATCTTAATACCTATAGATAATCATCATTATGAATTCCTGCAGATCCACATATACACAGTACACATACCCATACCCATACACAGACACATGCTCATACACAATCACATACCCCACACACGTTAAAGTACACATATATGCACACATATTTGTACACACACATGTGTACACATACTCAGTGTGAGACCTTCCTGTATGTGACTAGTAGGTGAGATGACAGTTGAAGGTCAATATTAGGGAAAATAGCAGCTTAAAAATTTCTGCCAATATCTACCTTCAATATTAAAACTGAATTTTATCTCTCTAGCAGAATGTCCCTTTGTTCTGGGAAGATACATTTTAGTGAGTCCTTTTATTATGCAAATGAAAAGCAAGGACTCTTTGTTCCAATAAAAGACCTTATTGCAATAAAACTGTAAGAGTCTGTATGCTTCAGAATGAGACATTGTATTGTGTTTATTAATTTAAATTGAATGTATCTTTCGGCAGATTTATGTCATGGAAAATTATATTTTCATTAGAGACTTTAATTTCCTAAATTTGGATTTAGATAGCCTCCTGCCTATTAATAATAATAGGAGTAGTAGTAATTATCAATTTTTGGAGTTATGTTCTTTATTCTTAAAGTAGCTAGTTATAGGCCATGCTGATCTTAGAAGTATAAGAGAAGATAAATAGGTAGATCTGATCTACTGTTTCATGTATTTATTTAACAAATCACTATAGAGAACCACTGCATTTAGGGTACTATTTTAAACATTGAACCTATAGTGAGCTGGGCAGACACTGTCCCTTTCCTCAGGGAGCTTACCTTCCAGTGGGAGAATATTAAATACTCAATTTATATCTAATTATTTAAATAGAATTTTTAAAAGTTCTATAAAAATAATAAAGGCCTTGTAACAGGGGAAGAATAACTCATATTGGAGATTTAAAGAAATCTCTGAAAATTTACTGCTTATGATCCAATTTAAAGGATCTGTTGATGGTAGAAACGTTAGTGGTTTTCTAGCCAGAGAGAACAAAAAGTGAAATGCTTAAGTGTGGGCTAGAGCAGTTCATTTAAGATGCTAAAAACTGGTTTGTGGTGGCTAAGTCACACAGTAAGATGTAGAATGGTATAAGCTAAAGCTAGTGATGTGGTTAGAGTCCAGACCAGGAATACGTCTAGATCGTATGCGTAGACTATGCTAATTTTTGAGATTTTTTTCCTTCCTAAAAGCAATGAGAATCCAGTGACCAATTTTAAAATGAGAAGGGAATATAATAAATTTTGAATTGTTTTAGGTCTTTTTGGCTTCAATGTAGAGAATGGATTTGAAAGATAGTTAAGAGGTAGAGTCAATGGTGACTTTAGAATTTTGATATTAGAGAGACTTAAGAGAAGTAATTTAGCTGGAAGGCAGTTAGGAGAAGATTTAACTTGAAGCTAAATTGATAGTATCAAGTTCTGTTTTACTTGGAAGACATGTTTATTTAGGGCTGGATGGAGTTGTTGCTGCAGATCTTTGGAAAGGGTGATTTTAGAAGCTTAGAGTCTCCCTTTTGTGCAACCTCTGCCCCGCATTGACAGAACTCACTTCCATATTATGGGAAATAAGGAAGAGAAGGGGCCAGATGTGAATCCGAGGCCTATATATAACACTGTCTTACTTCACTGAGACAAAAGAAAAATCTGAATGAGGGTCAGATTTGAGGGAAAGGAGACAAAGAGTTTGATTTAGGACGTGTTGATTTTGATGTGCCTGTAACACGTCCAAGCGAAGAAGTTAGATTAAGAATAATATATTGGTCTAGAGCTTGGAGTAAAAATCTGATCTGGAAATATATATTTGAAAGTTTCAGCAAATTGGTGGTAAGTGATTCCATCAAAGCAGAAGAGCTTGCATAGCAAGAAAGGATGTAAGGCATGAAAAATGCTCATAACTAAGCTCTGAGGAAGACAGGCATCTAGACTTCTGAAAGAAGAATGAGTTAGACTGAGAAGGTGCAGAAAGGGAGATAAGAGAAAGTCAGAAAAATGTGGAGTCATATAAAACATAAGAGCAGAGCATTCAGAAAAAAAGGTAGAAAAAATACAAATGTAATTAAAGGTCAAATAAGATGAGAATAATAAAATGCCCATTAGCTTAAGTGATGTGATGATCACTGGTGGCTTAATAAAAGAGTGATTTAATAAAAGAGAATTTGGGAAATTGATATAGGTCAAGTTGTGAGTGTCCTATGGGGAGGAGAGTGCTCCAGCATAGACCTGTCCTTTGAAAAGTGTTATTTTGAGTCCAATAGTGCTTTCTCTTTGTTATGCCTTTTCTGTTTCTTGCTTTCTTTTGAATTTTTTTCTTTTTCTTATGCTACTTTCCCCTGTGTTTTACTTTTACAGGCATACCTTCGAGATATTGCCAGTTTGGTTCCATTCCAGATCACCACAATAAAGCAAATATCACAATAAAGCAAGTCACACAAAGTTTTTGCTTTCAATGCATATATGCATATAAAAGTTATATTTACATGATACTGTAATCTACTAAGTGTGCAATCACATTATATTTAAAAAACAATGTGCATAATTTACAACTTTTTAATTAAAAAGTACTTTATTGCTAAAAATATTGACAAAGAGACACAAAGTGAGCACTTGCTGTTGGAAAAATGGCACCAATAGACTTGTGCAATGCAGGGTTGCCATGAACCCTTATTTGTAAAAAAGGCAATGTCTGCAAAGTGCAATAAAGTGACGTATGCCTGTAGTTATAGTTATTAACTGCCTTGCATGGGAATAATGTCTAAAGCTATTCAATTTCTTTAGTTTCCTTCCAAAAAATGAATAAGGCTTGAAAGTTTTAAAATGAATTACTCACTACCAATTTATGTTATTGTTGCCTAGCACTTTTTATTGGTGATATCCTTAGGCATCTGGAAAAAGCAAATAACTCAAATACTTGTCACAAACTAAACGTATTATATGTTGACTTAGGTTTACCTACATATTTCCCATTAACATTTACTTAATATTCTTTAGCATATCTCAAATTTCCCACCCTAGATCTTTCTTCTACTCCCTAGATGACGGTTTCTCAACCTCAGCATTATTGACATTTTGGGCAAGATTATTCTTTGTTGTGGAGGGTTGTCCTGTACATTGTAGAATCTTTAGCAGCATCCCTAGCCTCCACTTGCTAGATGCTAGTAGTACCTTCCTCTCAGTTGTGACAACCAAAAATGTCTCTAGATATTGGCAAATGTTTTTTGTGGGGCAAAATTGCCACTGGTTGAGAACCACTGTCCTCAAGTGTACCTTTTGGGATTTTCTTTAGAAAGTTTTATTTTGTTTATCTGGGGAGGAGGGTAATAGGCTGTCTTAGATTTTAATTGTTTGAAAATGCATTTATTTACCCCTCATTCACAAAACTTCATTTTCTGTGTATAGTGTAATAGTCATTTTCTTCTCAATACATTAATGATATTATATCTTTTTTGGGCTTCTGTGGTTGCTACTAGATTGCTATTATGAGGTCAGCTTTTAGTCTAATTGCTATTTCTTTTGGTGATCTGACTTATTGCTCTGTTTGCTTTTAAGATTTTCTCTTTCTCGTTGGGATTCTGGTCCTTGACTATTCTACGTCTGTGTTAAGATTTTTTTTTTTTTTATCTTATCTTGTTTGGGCTTTGTTGGACTTCTCAAGTCTCAGGATTTGTCACTCCAATTTTCTTGAAAATCTTTAGTCATTAACTCTTCAAAAATTCTTTTCTTCCCAATTCTCTTCATGATTTACTAGTAGAACTCCAATAATTTTTATGTTAGATCTCCCACAGGGTCCTTCATGAATCTCAATATCTTTTCAATATTTTATAAATCTTCATCTTTTTAGTCTTCATATTTGGATCTACATTCTAGTTCACCAATTTTTTTCCAGTTTCGTCTAATCTTTTGATGTTTCACTTCTGAATTTTTAATTTGTTTAACCTGCTAGTTGACCTGCTCATATTTTTAAGAGTCTCTTTCAAGTTTTTAAACATACTATACAGAGTTATGTTTCCGTGTCTTATAATTCTAGTACTTGAAATTCTGTTGGTTTGTTTTATTTGTTGGTTGGTTAGATGATTCTCACACATGGTGTCTTGTTAAATGGTGTGTTTTGTGATTTTTGACTGTGGATTCTGATTTCCTTTGTGAAAAAACTTTTGAGTTCTGACATGAGAAAAGATTCTTCATTTGCTTTTGCTTCTCACCTAAAGGAATTGCCAACACATTAACTATTTAACTTGAGGTTTTAAGGCTCACATACAATTAGTTTGCATGGGACTTCATACCCTGTAAAAGGCCGACTTAAAATTATAAATTTTCTTGGTAGATTTTCCACCTCCACTTATCAATATTTCTTGCTCTTACCTTTTGCCCGGTGTATCATATTTCCCACTCATCCTTACACTTTGGGTTTTCTTTTTTACAATACTGGCTTAGCTCTTTGGGATGTCAGTGTTAAATGGGGAATGTTCTTTCAGATTTCCCTGGTGGGTGGATGCTAGTTTTTTACTTCTTGTTGTTTTTCTTCCATGCAGTTATCAAGAAAGTATTTAAAATTCCCTGGAGATCAAGAGAAAAAAATGATCTTTACCACCAAAAGTTTCTTACCCTTCTGTTATAGTCACTAGAGGTTAAAGATTTTTTAAAAACCCTTTTTATATCATGTTAATATTTTTCAAGAAAATTCAGTGAAGGCATTCAATTTTCTCTATTCTGGGACATAGAACTAACTCCAAGTTTTGAAGAATGAAAAGAAATGACTGAGACACCAGTAGATCATAATAATAAGGAAAAGTCTTTTAGACTTAGGCTTCTCTTGGCCTACGTGTCATCTGTTCCAATTGATCTTGATGACAGTATTCAAAGAAAGCTGGGATCAATGCACTGAGAATAAATACTGTTCCTCTGCTTGGTGTCTCTAATATACATGTTTTCTGATGAATTCTACCTTTCTGTGAGCAAGACAAGTCACCTCTCTGAATATAAGCCTCTTCAATGATAGGGTAAATATAGGTAAGAATAACAACATTATAATGAGTTGTGATTAGCTTAGAACTGCAGAAGCACTAAACGCAGTGCCTGACCCATGATGAGTACTCAGTAAATGCTGATTGAGTCTACATTCTCTGCCAGCACTGGAGGAAGTCAACATATAAATGACTGACAAAAGGATTCACAGCCTTAAATACAAAATTGGGAAAAGGAGGACATCACAGTTCCCTGGTTATAGAAATCTTAGTATTCATCTGTGATTAATGATAGTTTTGTGCCAATCTGAGGAAGTACACTGGATTTGAAATAAGACGACCAGTTCTTTAGAAACACAGGGAGAGAATGCTTTTGAAAAGATAGCCACTTAAAGATTTGAATATGTAAAAATGAAGATTTTTCAGTCAACACAAAAAAGAAAGGTTAATAATGATATTACATATGTGGTAGTTTCTGAGTGTTTCTGATATTATGTAGAACATCAATGTAAATCTTAAATTTATCTTGAGAAATTGTAAGACACTCAATTTCATTCACACATTAATTCCATCCATCAATATTGATCAAGGAAGGGAAGAAAAGGCTTTGTAAAAAATTCGTAGTCATTTACAAATCAGCAAAGGGGCAAAGGAATACAAAAGAAAACATAGGTTAAAGCAAATAAAGAAGACCAAGTCAATGTGGGAATACCAAAATTGTATTTTATTTGCCTAAAAGAAGGTACGCAAATTTAGGCTCTTAGATCAGAGTCATAAAATGGGTACAATATGTTCTAGATTCTTGATATAGTAATTCCCACCACCAACATCAGGATCTGGGAAACTGGCAAAGAATAAGAAGTAAGCAATTCATATGTGCATTATATTTTCAGAACTCCCCTATGAGGTCGAAGATTTCCACAAAGAGGACATGTTTGTCTGTGCCACACCAGTTGGAGCTATATTGAAGACCTTAATGTCTCATTACTTCTCTGACTTTCTCAATTCTATGCCCATTTATAGATTCAACACTTAAAACCTTGAAGTTAGTTTTACCAATGGTAGATTTTTTTGTAAAAATGACTGAAATAGTCTCCTAGCTCTATTCACTCCCTTGTTGTTGTTATTATTGCTGAAAGAAAATGTTAATAGCAGATTTGTGCCTATTTCTCTAATTTCAGAGATACCTGAGGATTTGACTCTTTGTTGAATCCCACATATAACATTAACTCAAAGAATTTATAAGACTATACCAGAGCCAAGCTAAATGAGAGTCAAGCCAAGCTAGTGTACTGAAGCAAGCACGTATACCTCATTGAAAGAATTTCTACTGATTAACCTGTAATGGGGTGATGCAGCTGCATCAGAGAATAAGAACAAGCTATGTATTATGAAAATTGCTATGTGACTAGCAAGGCAAAATATCTGAAAGGACCCTAAGCATTAGCATTTCTCTGAGCTGATATAGCCCGTGACCTTCAACCTCACCTCTTGGCCACACATATCCTAACTGTGTAGTGATTTTGAAACACTGGAAGGTTTTTCTGGAAATCTCTGCTATGCTATTAACACTCACACTATATGGTCTATTCCAATTATTATTCCAGTTACTATTGCTTCATAATGAGTTACTTTAGTAGAAACTCAAACTTAAATGTTCAAAACAAGACTACTGATTTCTTCCTACCTGAAGTCTGCTCTCTTCCCAGTGTTCTCTGTTTTTGTTAATATATTCTCCCCAATATTTTTACTGCCTCTGAACATGTCTAAAGGACCTAGTTAAGATAAGCAAGAGAGACGGAAAAAAATTCCACTGAAGAATGAACTCCAAGTGAAGACCATTGAGAATCATAACTTTGACTTAGAAACAATTTTGCAGGAGTGAGAGCGGAGCAGTGATTCTCAGCACAGCCTGGTATCTCTCACTGAGCTTGTCTTCTGAAATGGTCCTATGGATTACTGCCTGATTCCTGGGATTAGAGCACACTGTAATAAAGCAGCTGTGAAAAAAACAAAACAGCTGTTTATCTTCCAACTCTACCATAAAAGGCTTAAGACATGTTCAATGTTAGAGTCATCTACTCTATATGTGTCAAGAGATGCTGCATGAGGCTTTCAGAAAAAAGATGGGATTATTTTGGGGGAAAAGATCAGGGGTAATTAACTGTAGTATGGGTAACATTTGTGAGCATTTGTGTTGTAACATTTAGTGGGCATTAATGATATAGCTGCCACTTTATGCATTGGTAAAAACAGAAGAGCTGGGGAAGAGAAAAAATGGCAGATACAAAATATATGGCCCCATGAGTCATTGACCCAAGAATTCCACCCCTATGTCCGAAGAATATAAAGAAAGGGAAGCTGGGGCAGAGTGGAAGATATATTAGTTGGCAACAATCAACATGGCCTTATTCTTACTCTCGTGGTGGTGTGACACACCAACATCAGCTACAATTACTCCCTTTTCAAAGTTCCAAAAGGTTTCCCTAATGATATTTCCTCTAATTTTTAAGTTAGTGCTGTCTTGATTGAATAAGATTAGATTGATCAAATGGCTTCAAGGGATCACATTTATATGTGTCGTCTCCCCTAAGAGGGTTGTTAATTTCTGCTTTATCCTACAAAAGCATTTTCTATTGAGAAAAATATGCACAGCTGGCTGTGTTAGTGTTCCACATAAATCAGAGTGAATTTAGAGTTCTGGTAAAAGCTTCCAAAAAACTTTTTCTCTGTATCATAAAATGGGACTCACTTAGATCCATTCATTCCAATTGTTTGCTTTATAGATTAATACTGAGAAAGTGACTGTTTTTATGCATAAGTATACAATGTCATATACCTGTGAGAACAGATATAGTGTTTTCAAATGTCATCTGATTTATGCTTCTTTGACGTTAAGTCAAGCTGTCTTCTGAGCCCATGAGGGAAAGCCATGAAACTAGAGTCAGAAGGAATGATATGACCTAGAGAAAGTAGAAAACCCAAAGTTTACCCTTCAAAGTCTAGATAGACTGGAAAGGAAAGAAAAATAAAACTTCTTTAATATCCTACCAAAGGTCTTTGTGAAGAAGAAAAGTGATAGGGAATGAAAGACTCTACTGAAAAATGTATTTTTATCTTTCTTCTCCAAACTAAAGTCCCAGCGCATATATGTGTGTCATACAGATTGATAAGAATGTAAGCACAGAGGGGATTGCTAATCTACCTTTTGTTTAAAATATTTCTATCCCTGCAGCAACTTGGGGCTGAGTTTTTGTAAAATAAACTTGATGGTACAAGAGGGTTTGACCAAGGAAGGATTCAAGTTTAGTTTATCTAAGGCTTAGCAATCTTCATTTCTCAAGGGACAAAAAGAGGACCCAGAGTTTCCCACATTTCCTTGAGGTGAGTCAATGAAGATAACTGACTTGAGAACCAATGGCCTAGTTTGGGAAAAGGTGATGGTACAAGAGATACCGTGGAGTATTCGACTTAAAATTATGCTTGGTGGAAACTATCGTGGGACATACCCAGAAAAATCCAGGCTAAGAACAAACTACCCAGGAAATACCATCAGCATTGACTAAACCAAGACGACAGGTCATGAATTACACAAATCTCAGTCTTAAGTAGGAGATGCTAGCAGAACAGCCACCTACTGTTGTCACCAGCTCAGGGAACAATCTAAATCTACCACTTCGCCAAAGAGAAGTGCAAAGTTATTGCAAATAAAAGTGGGGAAAATTCAAGCAACATAATAATATATGTCTAATTGGGGTCCCTGAAAAGGAAGAAGGAAAGAATAGAAAAAAAGTTTTAGGAAATAATGGCTGAAATATTAACAATTTCCATAAAAACTCTATACTAACTGATCCAAGAAACTCAGCAAACCCGAAGCACAAAAAACTACAAGGCACATCATAGCCAAATTACCTAAATATAGTGATAAAGAGAAAATGTTCAAAACATCCAGAGAAAACTGACACATTACTTACAGACGAACAAAGATAAGAATGTTACTACAAAGAAGAAAAAAAATGGATTTATAAACACACACACACACGTAAACAAAAACACACACACAGTTAATCCAAAAGTAGGAAGAAAAACAGGAAAAAAATGAAACAAATTTATAAAGAACAAATAAAACAAAAATAACAAGATGGTGAATTTAAATCCAACTATATCAATAGTCACATTAAATACAAATGGTCTAGACAACTCAATTTAAAACAGAGATTGCCAGAGTATATTAAATATTTTTAAAAACATATGCTGATTACAACAAATGCATTAAATATGAAGACACATATAAGTTAAAAGTTTAAGAGTAGAAAAGATAGAAAGTGAGGGTAAGTGTATTAACATCAAAGTAAATTTTAGACTAAAGAATCTTACCAGGATAAAAACTATCATTTTATCACTATAAAGAGTAACTTTATCAAGATGACATAACATGTCCAAATGTTTATGCAGAGTTCTGAAAGACAAGAACAAAACACTGACAAAAATGCAAGGAGAAATATACAAATCCATACTAATAGTTAGATATTTCAATACTCTTCACTCAGCAATTGGTAGACTCAGTAAAAATATAGAAGACTTGAACATCCCCATCAACCAAGTTAATTTATTGAACCCTCCACTGAACAACAGCTAAATATAGACTTCAAATGCACACAGATAATTTACCAAGATAGACCATATTTGGGGCCATAAAAAGTAACAGTACATTAAGAGGGACTCTAAGTCACACAAAGTATGTTCTCTGACAAAAATGGAATTAAATTAAAAATAAATAAAACAAATATATCTGAAAGATATTTAATTATTTGGAACCTGAATACTAATTGCTTTAAAAAAAACCTAGTTCAAATAGAAATCTAATTAGAAAACTTAGAATAAAAAGAAGAAATATGTGGGATGCAAATAAAACTGTACTTAGAAATGTATATCATTAAACCCTAATAGTAAACTAGAAGGGAGGTCCCATATTAACGATGTGAGCTTTCACCTTAAAAATCTACATAAAGAAGATTTTTAAAAACCTAAAAATAAAGATTAGGACAAAAATCATTGAAATACAAAATATAAAATAATAGAGAAAGTCAATAAAATTAAAAGTGAGTTCCTTGAAAATATCAATAAAATTGACCAGTTCTAGCTACACAGATCAGGAAAAAATAAGAATTAAGATACAAATTACCAATATCAGGAATAAGAAAGTTTATATCAGTACAGATTCTATGGATATTAAAAAATAATAAGAGAATATTATGAATAACTTTATGCTAATACATTTGACAGGTTAGAGAAAATGGACAAATTTCTCAAGAGATGCCACTACATTGGAAGATGTGAACCAGCTTCCTAGAAAGAACACATCAAACTCAAATGGCTTCACTGGGAAATTCTACCAAATATTTAAGAAACAGTACCAGTTATATGCAACATCTTCCAAGAAAAAAATTGAAGAGAAAAGAACACTTCCCAACTTACTCATGAGACCAGAAATACTCTGATACAGAAACATAAAAAGACTTTACAAAAAAAGAAAACTCAGACCAATGTACCTAATGAAGATAGATAAAAAATTCCTAATAAAATGTTATCAAATAAAATGCAAAAATATATAAAAAGGGATAGTATAGAGATACCACCTGAGATTTATTCTAGAAATGTAATTCATAAATTAATCAATGTAATTCTCTATATAAGTATACTACCAAAGATAAGCCATAGGATAAACACAATATGCCCAGAAAAATTATTTCACAAAATCCAATGTTGACTCCTGACAAAAACTCTCAGCGAACAGGTAATAAAAAGGACCTTCCTCAACCCCAAAGAGGGCACCTACAAAATAACTACAGCTAACTTTATACTTAATGATTAGAGATGGTATACTTTCCTCCTAAGACCAGGAACAAGACAAAGGTAGCTGTTCCTACCACTTTCATTAAATATTGTGCTGGAGGTTTTTTCTAATGCAAGAAGGTAAGTAAAAAAACAAAAAGGCATCCAGATTGGGTAGGAAGAAGTAAAACCTTTTTTATTCACAGACAACATAATTGTCTATGTTGAAAAATCCTACAGAATTTTAAAAAAGGTCCTAAAAGTACTAAGTGAGTTTGGTAGAGGGGAAACATACAAGATCACGACCAAAAAATCAATTGCGTTTCTATACATAAGCAACTAACAATAGGAAATTGAAAAGAGAAACATAATAACATTTAAAATAGCATGAAAAAGTAGAAAATATGTAAGGATAAATCTGATAAATGATGTGCATAACTTATATACCCCGAACTAAAAAACATTGCTGTGACATATCATAGAGGACCTAAATAAATGGAAAGATAAACCATATTCATAGGTCAGAAGACTTAATATTCCAGCATACTTCTTTAAAACTACATGATATCAAGATGTATTATTAAGTTATTATAATCAATGCAGTGTGGTGTTGGCATATAGATAGACACAAAGAACAATGGAACAGAATGGAGACATCAGAAATAGACCCACACATATATCGATAACTGATTGTTTATAAAAGTATATTTGAAATTCTTTGAGAAAAAGATAGTCTTTTAACAAATGGTGCTGGAAGGACTGTATATACATGTGAGGAAAAAAAGAACTTCCATCTATACATTGTTTCAAATGCAAAAATTAACCCACAATGAATCACAAACTTAAATGTAAAACCTAAAACTATGAAACTCCTAGAATAAATCACAAGAGAAAATCTTTTTGACTTCTGCTAAGTACATATGTCTTAGATACTGTATCAGTCTGAGTCTAATCAGTGGAGAAAAACTACAAAGTAATTTGAACATGGAAAGTTTAATATAAAGAATTATTAGATCAAGATGGCCGATTAGAGGCAGGTAGCACGTGCCTCCTCTGCAGAGAAGAACCAGAACAGTAAGCAGATCCTCACATATCATCTAGGAGACAACGCTAGGATTCCTCAGGAAGGCAATGGGAAGCACCAAAAGTGGGTAAGAAGAGAGTTCAGGGCAACTTGTTCAGCCAGGGGCTGGCTAACAGCTGCGAGAAGCTCCTGCATGGGGTGAAACAGTAAGAAAGAAGCCCCAGGGCTCCACTCTCTGAGATGAACCTTTACAATCTTGCATAAAAGAGAGCTCCCGGAGACACGGCAGGTCTTGGGCCTCAACCCAAAACTCTCAGTCCCTAGATCTCTACATTGTCGGATCCACAATCAACAGTTCCCAGCACCCACACGGACCACAGAAGCCTTGGGGGACTGGGGGAACTGTGGGTCTCCTGGAGCTTGGGCATTCAGAGCAGGCCACCTCCAGCTGAGAGGAGAGTACAGCAAGCAAGAGGACCCCTTAGGACAAAGGGGACCAGGGCACAAGTTTCCCACCATTTGGGGCATTCTCCTCCTCCCCGCCTCTGCCCACTGATGCCAAGGCAGCTGTGTCAGTTTCTGCTTGGGACCAAGCAGGGTTCCACAGGGGAAGAGTAAGCCAGGGCACTTGGGAGTGGCTTCCCCACCTCTGACAGAGCACCTCTTACACTCAGGATTCCACAGAACTTGAGTAGTACTCCTTTCCCTCTAAATAGCCACAGCAAAAGCCTTTGTGTTCCTCAAGGACTAAAGCTACCACCTCCCCTTAGGGAGGGCAAAGCTAGCTAGCAGTCGTCTCCTGGAGCTGCCTGTGTCTTCTGAGAGAAGCCTACCTTCCCTGGAGGCAAGTCCTGGGCACAACCAAACCTCCCCCACCAGAGCATGTCGGCCACAGCCCATAGCCAATCTAGCAGCCCTGTACACAGTGGATTGAGCTGCCCCCACCACCTCTGCTGCAGCTGGGTCAGGGTGGGAGCTGGGAATCTGAGAGCTTTTGTGCCCCACAAAGACAGAGACCTCTGTCACTGCCAAGAGAGGGAGGTGTGAGCTGCATGTGAGTCCCACAGCTGCCTGCCACTGCTAATCTCCTGAAGAGGAGCTAGTGACTCCTGTCTCAGGTTTACAGTGCGTCTACCCTTCTCCTGCCTGGGCATTATCCAGAGCAGATCACCCCACCTCTTACTGCCACAGCCAGAACCTGAACTCCAGGAGACTTTGAGACAGGGAACTGGAAGGTACTGCTTTGGGTAAAACATTGCTCCAGGCGATATCTTGGGCATTGTTTTGGGCGTTGCTTCAGGCATTGCCTGAGTCAGGAAGCCTCCAGACAGTTTCAAATTGCCCTGATCAAAACAGGACAGAGGTAGGGCAAGTTCCAACAAATTAGAACCAAGATGGTGGAGAAACACCACTGCTACCATGAATATTCCTCCCCTTATTTAGCCAGTTGCTTAATAGAAAGACAACAGGAACCAGGTGGCTGGTTCTCCTCTGCATGGGGCTGGTCCTCATCTGCAAGGAGCTGCTTCTCTTCTGCAGGGAGGACCAGCCTCTACTCTGTCTGTGGAGTAGACTTTCTAACTTTCTATAGTTTCTGAATAAATCTCACTTTCACTTTATTCTGTCAGCTTCCTCCTGAATTCTTTCTTGCATGAAACAAAGGACCCACTTGGACGTCAAGTGGCTCCCAGCATTGGGAGAAACTTTCCTGTGTCCACTTGATGGAAAGTTGTCAGCCCAGTCTTGGTGTGTTCCTCCTAGGACCAAGCACACCATCCAGGGGCCTGGGAAGTGAGGATTATCTAACCTAGTCCACAACTTCTGGTTCAGGCGCTGGCTGTGGGACTCACATGCATCTTACACCTCCCTCTCTTGGCAGTGACAGCAGTCTCTTTTGAAGAGATATGTTTTTACTTTTGATGAAGTCTAATTTATCATTTGTTTCTTTAATGTTTCATGACTTTTGTGTCCTATCTAAGAAATATTTGCCAAATCTATGATGACAAATAATTTCTTCTGATTTCTTCTAGTATTTGTATAGTTTAGATTTTATGTTTAGGACTGTGGTTCTTTCTGAGTAAATTTTTTGTACATGTGTGATAAAAATTGAGGTGTATGTCCATATGGATATCCAATTTTTCTAGCACTATGTATGAAAATATTATCCTTTCCCCACTGAATTACTTTGGAATCTTTGTCTAAAACCAATTGGATATATTAGAGGAGAGAGAAGGAGAGAGAGAAAGAGACCACTACATTCCACTGACCTGTATTTTCTTCTTACTTCAATACCACCCTGTCTTATTTATTGTAGTTTGTTTAACTATAGTTTTGAAATAAGACATTTTGAGTCATCCAGTTTTATAATTTTTAATTAATTAATGAAAATTGACAAATAAAAATTGTATATATTTATCATGCAAAACATGATGTTTTGAAATGTGTATACATTGTAGAATATCTCTATCTTTATTCCTTATTAAAAATTGTCTTGTCAATCCTAGGACCTTTTTATTTACAATATCAATAATAATTTGTATTTATAATGTCATCATAAATGTCAATTTCTACCAAAAAAAGTAGGTGGCTGTGATTTAGACTGGGAAATACACTGATCCAGTAGACAACAGTAGAGAGAACTCACATCGTAACAATACTGAGTTTTCTGATCCATAACCAAGGAATGATTCAACTTATCCAGGTCATTAATCTTTCCAGCAATAATTTGTTCTTCAGCAATAATTATTTATAGAGAGAGATAAAATAATTTTCTGTATAGATCTATCACTTCATTGATATCTTGAAAAAACAACTCTTTGATTGAATTTTTCTTTTGTTTTTCTGCTTTTAATTTTATTGGTTTCTTCTCTCATTATTTACTCCCTTTTATTTACCTTGTTTTTAGCATTCTCTTCTTCACATATTTTCTTTTTTTTTTTAATTTATTTTTTTAATTTCAGAATATCATGGGGGTACAACACTTTGGCCATAAACATTGCCCCTGTTCTGCCCGTGTCAGAGCCACAATCGTGGTCATCTCCCAAACTGTGCTCCCCACATCCATTCAGTGAGAGTTTTTCCCATCCCTTCCACCCCCCTCCTGCCCACCTGCCCTCAGATGAATGTTATTGCCCTGTGTGATGTAAGTGTTCATCAGTTAGTACCAGTTTGATGGTGAGTACCAGTAGTGCTTGTTTTTCCAATCCTGTGACACTTCGCTTCAAAGAATGGGTTCTAGCTCCAACCAGGAAAATACCAGATGTGTTAATTCACTGTTGTTCCTTATTGCTGAGTAATACTCCATGATATACATATACCACATTTTATTGATCCACTTGTGTATCGATGGGCACCTTGGTTGTTTCCACAACTTTGCAATTGTGAATTGTGCTGCTATGAACATTCGAGAGCAGATGTCTTCATTATAAAATGTCTTTTTTTCTTTTGGATAAATACCCAGTAGTGGGATTGCTGGGTCAAATGGTAATTCTACTTTTAATTCTTTGAGGTATCTCCATATTCTTTTCCATAGAGGTTGTACTAATTTGCAGTCCCACCAGCAGTGTATGAGTGTTCCTATCTGTCCACATCCCCGCCAACATTTGTTATTTGGGGATTTTTTGATATGAGCCAATTTCACTGGAGTTAAGTGATATCTCATTGTGGTTTTGATTTGCATTTCCCTGATGATTAGAGAAGTTGAGCACTTTTTTATATGTTTGCTGGCCATCATTCTGTCTTCTTTGGAAAAGTTTCTGTTCATGTCCTTTGCCCATTTTTAATAGGGTTGTTTGATTTTTTCTTGTTGATTTTCCTAAGTTCTGTATAGATTCTGGTTATCAGCCCTTTATCAGAGGTGTAGCATGCAAATATTTTCTCCCATTCTGTAGGTTGTCTGTTCACTCTAGTGATAGTTTCCTTGGCTGTGCAGAAGCTTTTCAATTTGATCAGGTCCCATGTATTTATTTTTGTTGCTGCTGTGATTGTTTTGGGGGTCTTCTTCATAAATTCTTTGCCTAGGCCAATGTCCATAAGAGTTTTTCCAATGTTTTCTTCGAGAATTCTTATGGTTTCATGTCTTAGGTTTAGATCTGTTATCCATTGTGAATTGATTTTTGTGAGAGGTGAGAGGTGTGGGTCCACTTTCAGTCTTCTACATATGGCCATCCAGTTTTCCCAGCACAATTTGTTGAACAGGGAATCTTTTCCCCAGTGTACGTTTTTCTGGAATTTGTCAAAGATCAGGTGACTGTATGAGGTTGGTTTTATATTTGGGTTCTCAGTCCTGTTCCATTGGTCTACGTGTCTGTTCTTGTGCCAATACCATGCAGTTTTGGTTACTATAGCCTTGTAGTATAGTTTGAAGTCTGGTAGACATATGCCTCCCGATTTGTTCTTTTTGGTTAAGATTGCTTTGGCTAGACGGGGTCTTCTCTGGTTCCACACAAGAGTAGAATTATTTTTTCTAGATCGGCAAAAAATGATGTTGGTATTTTGATAGGGATTGCATTGATTCTGTAAAATTAATTTAGGTAGCAAAGCCATTTTTACTATGTTGATTCTGCCTATCCAAGAGCATGGTAGGGCTTTCCATCTATTTACATCCTCTGCAATTTCCTTTCTCAGTGTTTCATAATTCTCTCTATATAGGTCTTTGACCTCCTTAGTTAGATATGTTCCTAAATATTTAATTGTCTTTGTTGCTATTGTGAAAGGTATTGCATCTTTAATTTGTTTCTCAGCTTGATTGTTATTAGCATATATGAAGGCTATGGATTTGTGTGTAATAATTTTGTATCCTGAGACTTTGCTGAATTCATTTATCAATTCCAGTAATCTCTTGGTTGAATCTTTGGGGTTTTCTATATATAATGTCATATCGTCTGCGAATAGTGAAAGTTTGACCTCTTCTGCCCCCATCTGGACGCCCTGATTCCTCTGTCTTGTCTAATTGCTGTGGCCAGGACTTCCAGCACTATGTTGAAAAGAAGTGGAGATAGTGGGCACCCTTGTCTGGTGCCAGTTTTAAGGGGGAATGCCTCCAATTTTTCCCCATTCAGTATGATATTGGCTGTGGGTTTATCGTATATGGCTTTAATAGTTTCTAGGAATGAGCCATCTATGCCTATATTGTTAAGAGTTCTTATCATAAAAGGGTGCTGGATTTTGTCAAAAGCCTTTTCTGCATTTATTGAAAGTATCATATAATCTTTGCTCTTGCTTTTATTTATATGGTGAATTACCTTTATAGATTTGCGTATTTTGAAGCATCCCTGCATCTCGGGAATAAAGCCCACCTGATCGTGATGGATTATTTTTTTGATGTACATTTGAATTCGGTTTGCAAGGATTTTATTGAGAATTTTTGCATCTATATTCATAAGGGATATTGGTCTGTAGTTTTCTTTTTTTGTTGTGTCCTTTCCTGGCTTTGGTATCAAGGTGATATTGGCTTCGTAGAATGAGTTTGGGAGGATTCCATCCTTCTGGATATTTTCAAATAATTTCTGCAGTATAGGCACCAGTTCTTCTTTGTAGGCTTGGTAGAATTCAGGTGTGAACCCATCTGGTCTGGGACTTTTTATTGTGGGTAGATTTTTAATTACTGCTTCAATTTCGGTGCTTGATATTGGTCTGTTTAGAAATTCTGTTTCTTCCTGGTTGAGCCTAGGGAGGTAGTATGTTTCTAAGAATTTGTCTATTTCCTCCACGTTCTTGTGTTTGTGGGCATACAGATTTTTGTAGTATGCAAAGATGATGTCTTGTATATCAATGGTATCAGTTGTGACTTCTCCTTTTTCATTTCTAATTGAGCTTATTAGAGTCCTTTCCTTTCTGCTTCTGGTCAACCTGGCAAGTGGCCTGTCTATTTTGTTTATCTTTTCAAAGAACCAACTTTTCGTTTCATTGATCTTCTGTATTATTCTTTTGTTCTCGATTTCATTTAATTCTGCTCTGATTTTGGTTATTTCTTTTCTTCTGCTGGCTTTAGGATTGCTTTGTTCTTCCTTTTCCATTTCCTTAAGATGATTCGTTAGTTTACTGATTTGTGTCTTTTCTGTCTTTTGGATGTGGGAATTTAGGGCAATAAGTTTTCCTCTCAGGACAGCTTTTGCTGTATCCCACAGATTTTGATAACTTGTGTCCCCATTATCATTTAGTTCAAAGAATCTTTTGATTTCAATCTGAATCTCCTCCTTGACCCAATAATCTTTCAGCAATAGATTGTTTAGTTTCCAAGTTTTTGGAGGAAGATGTGAGCTTCTGTTGGAATTGATTACTAATTTTATTCCGCTGTGGTCTGAAAAGATACATGGTATGATTTCTATTTTTTTGAATTTGTTTAGATCTGTTTTGTGGCCTAGGATGTGGTCAATTTTAGAGAAAGTTCCATGAGCTGATGAGAAGAATGTATATTCAGTGTTATTTGGGTGGAGTGTTCTGTAGATATCTGTTAGGCCCAAATGTTCTAGAGTCCTCTTTAGGTCTTTTATTTCTCTATTTGTTTTTTGTTTGGAGGATCTGTCCAGTTCCGTCAGTGGGGTGTTGAAGTCCCCTGCTATTATGGCATTGCTGCTTATTATGTTGTCTAGATCTAGCAGTATTTGCTTTATGTACCTGGGTGCTTCTGTGTTGGGTGCATAAATGTTTAGGATTGTTAAATCCTCTTGTGAAGTTTTTCCCTTCACCACTATATAGTGTCCATTTTTATCCTTCTTTATTCTATTGCTTTAAAGTTTATGTCATCTGAAATGAGGGTGGCTACTCCAGATTTCTTTTGGTTTCCATTAGCCTGAAAAATTGTATTCCATCCTTTCACCTTGAGTCTGAATGCGTCTTTGTGTGTAAGGTGTGTTTCCTGAAGACAACAGATACTTGGTTTGTATTTTTTAATCCATTCAGCCAGCCTATGTGTCTTCAATGGGCAGTTCAAGCCATTTACATTTATTGAGAGAATTGATATTTGGGGTAAATTTCTGATTATTCTGTTGCGTGGTATCTTTTGTTTTACCTCTTGCGTCATTGTGGAATCTGGTTTCTGGAGTTTTAGCTTTTGCGTAGTTTTACATAGGTGGGTGTCTGTTGCTCTGTTTAGTGTATAATGCAGGTCTAAGCATTTCTTGCAAGGCCGGTCTGGATTTCGCAAATTCTATCAGTGATTGCTTATCTGGAAACGTCTTTATTTCTCCCTCATATAAGAAGCTTAGTTTGGCAGGATACAGAATTCTGGGTTGACCTTTGTTTTGTTTGAGGAGATTGATGATGTCTCCCCATTCCCTTCTGGCTTGTAAGGTTTCAGCTGAGAAATCTGCAGTTAATCTGATCAGTTTCCCTTTGTAGGTTACCGGCTCTTTTTGTCTTACAGCTCTGAGGAGTGCCTCTTTTGTGTTTACTTTTGTCAGTCTAATAATTATGTGGCGTGGTGAATGCCTTTTCACGTTGACTCTCCTAGGAGTCCTGTGTGCTTCTTGTACTTGGATATCGAGATTTCTGGCTAAGCCATGGAAATTTTCCTTGATTATTCCTTCAAATAAATTTTCCAGCCCATGCAAATTTTCTTCCTCTCCCTCAGGGATACCTATGATCCTTATGTTTGGCCTCTTTAAATAATCCCACATTTCTTGTATGCTTTTTTCCTGCCTCTTGCTTTTGTGTTCTTTCTCTTTGGCTGATTTATTTAGCACATAGGAGCTGTCTTCTAGCTCTGAAATTCTTTCCTCTGCATGGTCCAGCCTATTCTTAAGGCTTTCCACTGTGTTTTGTAGATCCTTGAATGCTTCTTTCATTTCTAGGATTTCTATTTGATTTTTCCATATTTCTATTTCTTTGGAGAATTTTTTGTTCATTTCTTGCATTTTTCTTGTGGTTTCTTTGTGCTGGGATTCAATTTTCTCTTGAATTTCATTGAGCTTTCTTATAATCCATAAACGAAATTCCTCTTCTGACATTCTACCCATTTCATTTGGGTTGGTATCCATTGCTGAGGAACTGATAATTTCTTTTGGGGGTGACTTTTCACTCTGAATTTTCATTTTCCCTGAGTTCTTTCGCTGGTTTTTTCTCATCTGGCCTCTTGGTCGAGAGCTGGGGGTGTTAGAGCTAGTTTATGGCCCTGTCACCAGGCCCACAATTATTGTTCCTTGGCAAAGCCAGGGAGAGAAGTAGTGGCCTGTATTGCCTTAGGTGTATTTTAGCAAGTTTGTTGGATCTTGAGTTAACTCTGACCTGTGGTCTTCTCCTCTTCCCAGTGGAGTGTGGTGAGAATGACCTCCCAGCTTGGGCTCTGAGCTAATGAATTTTAATTGAGGATATGAGTCCTCCGCTCCCTATTAGCTAGGTATTCTGTTATGTCTGTGGCAGACTCTGATTCCCCAGTTGGGGTTATGCGAAAGCCCCGTGCTTTGGGAGGGGCCTTGTAGCTCCTAGGGGTTACTTTGAGCCTGCTCCTCCTGAGGTGCAGGTAGAAACACAATTTCTTTTGGCTGCAGTGTGAGAGCTGAGTTGGGAAAATTCTACACAGCTCAGAGGTTGCTCATCTAGCCAAGTGTGTCTGCCCTTCTGATGTGCATCTCCGCGTGATACTGGTTGATAGGGTATCTCCAATTGTGCACCCCTTTTCCACCACTAGACCCCAAGGCGAGACGGGTGGCCGTCTCTATCCCCAGCAGTCTCCACCGGGGGGATGTTCCCACGGGGAGGGGGAGTAGTGGCCGCTGGAAGCACTCTTGGATGGCGCGAAATTCCCTATTGATGTGGGCAGGGTTATGGGGAGCTGCTCTGGTTCAGCCTGTGGCTCTTGAGGTATTTGGTTGTCATGGGAACCAGCAGTTATACCAAATGAGTCACTAAAGCCAGCAACCTTCAAAATGACCGATCTCTGGGGTACAGGAGGGCTGGGACCTGAGGGGCGGGCACTAGGACCAGCACGGAGCGGATTTGTGGGAGGCCAGAGCCAGGGTAGTGGAACCAGATGGACGAGCTGCAAACTGTTTCCAATCCCCAAAGGTCCCGCCGCTACAGTTCCGGGATCTCGTCCCACCTGGAACCCGCGGATGAGGCTGTCCCTGGCCACCACAGGCAAAGCCTGTCTCGCCCCAGCAGAAGAGCCCCGGGCCGGGGTGGAGCGGAGCTAGAGACGCGGCTCACAGCTCCGCGAGGGCGGCTGTAAAGATGGCGGCCGCCGCCAGCCTGGCGCACAGCCGGGCTCCGATCGCACCGGGGGCGCAGTTTTTCTCTGCCTGCCGCAGCGGCAGCTGCTAGCAGCCTCTAAGGGCGTGTCCCGCTCCCCGTTAAAGTCCTGGGTCCAGTCCCGCTGACTTTTAGTGGCGCAGTGCCGGCCTGGGGGTTCCGCGCACTGTCCGGGGAAGCTGAATCTCCGCCCAGCGTGATCCCCAGCTCTGTGCGGTCTCTGTACACTGCAGCTGAGGGTTGTGTTTGGCTTTCGCGATTACTCCAACTCCACAGCGTCTGTTGTCTTGTGCAACCGCCCTGCCCCAACTCTGGGCTCGTCCCTGACTGCGTGGATGGGGAGGCGCGTAACCGCTTGGGGGGCAGGTCGCGCTGCGCGCGTCCTTCCCGCGCTCTGGGCTCTATTGTGCTCCGTGCGCCCTCCGATCTTTGTGAAAATTTTGTACCTGTTTTCTTGGGCTGGGCGTTCAGCGTCGTTTCTCTGTAATTCACGATGCTGTTTTCAGAGTGAGCGGTCCCTGCTCGCAGGCAGCCGCTGGCGTTCTTCACCTCCTTCCCTGGGAGCGGTGCGGTGGGAGGACCCTATCAGACCGCCATTTTTTCCCAGTTTCCGTATATTTTCTTAAGGTGACAGCTTAGACCATTGTTAGAAGAACTTTTCTTCTATTATAAGCATTTAAATCTATAAATGTCCATCAAACGTTGTTTCAGCTGTACTGTACACACACTTGATATGTTGTATCTTCACTTTCATTCAGTTGTTATTTCTTTGTCCAATATAAAGGAGAATGTTAGTTAATTTCAAAATACTTGGGCTTTTCCTGATATCTACATGGTATTGATTTTTAATTTAAATCTGTTGTGGTTAGAGTACATACTATGATTCATTTCAATGCTTTGCATTTATTAAAATGTGTTTTATGATTCATCCTATGTTCTCTTTTAGTGAATGTTCTAAGCATATATGAAAATAACGTGTATTCTGTTGTTGTTTCATGAGTGTTTTATTAATACAAATGTGAATTAGGTCAAGTCAGTTTATAAAATTATTTAAATCTTCTCTACCCTTATTGATTTACTGTCTTCTCTGTGTGTGCATACAGTCTACTTTCCCTGCTAAATCTTTCGATATATTCATTATGGTTAATTTAAAGTCCTTTTTGAGAAATTCAGCATGGTGGCCATTTCTGGGCTTGGTTCTCTTGACTAGTTTATCTCGTGACAATAGATCATTTTTTTTCCTTGCTTCTTTTTGTTTCTCATAATTCAACTATAATTGTTGTGTTTAAAAAATATTTATGCCCAGAAATGTGCATGCCTTTTGTTCTAATATGCTGCTAGTGTGAAGTATTGATTCTCTGTATTCAATAGTGAGGCTGGGTTCTAGTTTTGTCATTTGCTAAAGTTATTTCAGTGTCCGAAGAGCTTCAAATTCTTTCAGTAGTAGACTGCTTTTACCTTGTGCTTTATGTAAAGCCTAAACTTCCAGAAAGTTTCCATTAGTTTTTCTACTTCATCTCCAGCTGTCTACACTTCCTGCAAACCTGTGGTACGGAAGGAGTCTCTCTCCGTGCTATTGTTCCTTCCCAAGCCGTAGACTGCCTTTCCTTGTTACTCAGTTCAAATCCCAAGGTGATGTCAGAGGCAGTTTCTAAGTTCTTCTGCTCCATTTTCAGTCTTAGCAGATCCTATGTGACAAAGCCTAAGGGGTAGGGCTTTCTTAGTTTTCGCTGCCTTTCTTATAGTAGCAGACAATCTTTACATTTTACACAGTGAAGTATCTAGTATATAGGCAGATTTCTGGCCCTGTGTGGCTACTACACTCTGCCTTATATTGATGGGGTGGTCTAGGGTCCAAGTGAATTTCTTTCACCTTTCCTGGTAGGTGAAGATCTCTGCCTTATTTCAGTGCAGGTTTCCAGTCACAAGTGTGTGTCCTGCCCATTCTCCAGGAGAAGCCTTTTAGTGAGTGTTAAATTGTGTGGGAGAAGAGATTTCCACCCCAATTCCAGTTGTAGCTGAACTTTGCCTGGGATTGGGGGTAATGGGGGGTTTTCTGCCTCTTCGCCAATGTCAGATGGCTTTGTTCCATTCCTGAGATAGCTAAGGAATAAGGTGGAGTTTGTAACCAACCTCCAATGGCAGAAGGTCACCACCTCGATCACATGCGAGACCTGGATCTCAGATCCATGGATTTTCCATGTTCTCTCATTACCTGTCTCTCTAGTACATTTTCACTCAGCACACCTGTGCTACTGGTGCTGTGTGGGGGGTGAGGGGTCTTCTCGGGTCTCCTGCTGTGCCCTAAATTGTTTTATGATTTGGTGGAGGCCCACGGCAAAGACTGGTCTAGGACATACTGACTTTTGAACTGTCACGCTAACCCCATTGGACCTTTAGGAATTTGTAAAAATTTCAGTTGTTCTTTTCCTATTTGCTTTGATGGCTGCCATATCTCCTATACTCTGCCCGAAATAAAACAATTTGTCAAAACAATTGATAAACCTTGAAGGGCCTTTTTACACTTTGGGATTCAGTCTACCTGGTTTCCTCACAATCTTAGCTCTCTGATGGGCTCGAAGTTATGATTTTGTCTATTAGCTGGATTTTCTTGTTGGTGGGGTGAGAGTAATGTTCTCTTGAAGTTTTCTTCATTCTAAATGGATGTGGAACATGGAATGAAATGTAAAGGCACACGTTGTAACTTCCTCACAGGTGAGGAATCTGTAGTTGAGAAAGCCTGAATGGCTTGATTAAGGTCACACAGCTGGGAGGTGGCAGAACCTTGGGCCAAAGTTCCCAAGTTCATGACAGACAATATTTGTGGGTAAAATACTGAAATGTGAACAACAATAACCAAACCATAAAATTCTAGGCTGTTAAAGCTATTTATAAAATCAACCATAATTGACAGACATTTACAGTTTCCCAAGTAATGTAAAACTTACTATATGATTATTCACAATGATACCTAACAGTTAAATGTTATTATCATCACTACTAAACAAATGAAGAAACTCAGGCTTAAATGTTTAAATACACCCTTCTTGAATATACAGCAAATTTATAGTAGTTCTCAGACTCCAACATGTTTTTTTGACTTGCAAGCACATGCTCCTTTACTTTAGGAAAAGTGTTTTATACATAGAAATGATGTTAATTGATTCTTTTCATTCTTTAGGTCCCCAAATCCTCCCTGCCTGGACTCCAAACAAACAGAGACCCAAAGCATTACTGTAAGTCTCTGCTTCTATTTTTTTATGTAGTAGAAATTCTACCTTCCTATATTTCCAGTACAACATTGCTGTAACTTTCTTAGGGCACATTCACTTGGACTGGATATTCCTAAATTTAGTTGATTCTTTAAAATTATTTATTATCTTGTCAAATATGCTGACAATATAATTTATGGACATTATCAAAAGAATAACTGTCAGAGATAATCTTGATTCAAGACCTTCCTAATTGTGCAGCCTTAAATGTTACTTTACATTTCTGACATTCTCTTTCATAAGATGAACTGCTTCATAGGTTTTCTATTATTGTTAGATGAGCTATATAAAATAAAACATACCATATTAGTGCTAATGAGTCAATGTCTTTGTCTCTGTTTTACCATCTTCAAATGATAGAGCAGCAATTGCCAAGGTCAAAGAGTAGTTTAATTGATGTCTTCCTTCTCCCTAAATGATGATAAGCCTGGAAACAATTCTGTAAGTATCTTTGATTAAAACATTTTATTAATACCTCTATTTAACATGGCATCTGGCTTTCTAATGTACTTTTCCTCTTCCTTTCCTTTCTTGAAAGACTCTCAATATTTTAGAATCGTTTAGAATCTTTTATCCTTCATATCTCTCTTGTTCAGAAGAAAATAGGGCTGAGATTAGGTTAAAAATGTCAGCTAAAAATATAGTATTTGCAAACGTCTATGTATACGAGTCACTCCTAAGAAAGCCAAATCATTTAAAGTGATTAAATGAAAGTGAAAGAGTAATTCCTCAGACTTGATCTTAAAATGAACAAGAAAACTCTTTAAGCCAGTCAGAAAATGCCCCAGGGTTTTCTCCTAGCCTATTAGGTTCATGGCAATATGAAAATATTCTCATTCTTTATGGCTTCTGATCACAGAATAAAGAAGATACACAGTGAAATTTTTAAAAAGTAAGTTGATTCATGATTCATTTATTAATAGTTTTGACCTTAAAGATGGTCAGTGAACTGATTCCTTAGGCTGGTATGCCCACTCCATTGTGTGAGACGATGTAAAGTCTTTGGATGCAAATTATACCTAAAATCTGGAAAACGTGTCCAAAGCTGTTAATAGAATGTCAAGGAAAAGTGGTTGGTTAGTTAAAACACTGTTCCTTAAGTTAAAGATTTATGGAAATGTAAATTATAGCTTTGGTTTATTTTAAAGTTATTTGTCTACATTTCTAAAGAAGTGCTCTGTGGAGAGATCCTTTGAAAGATGTTGGGATTTGTGTTGGGAAAGGTGATCATATAAGACAGGTAAATAAGGCATACTTGATCTCCATCAAAATCTCTAAGTAGTCCTGAAGTTAAAAAAGTTGAATTATTTTAATCTCGGTATTTTATAGCTGACATTGAAGCATTGCACAATTTTTAAATACTATACATATTCATATCAAATGAATAAGTCTTTTCCATTTAAGTTTAATAGTTTTTGTGCTTTTAAAATAGAATAACAAAAAATCAGGATACAATCCCTCTCAGTTTACTTTGTCAAAGTTGAATCTGAACCATCATTACACACTGTAACTGAGTCTTTACTATTTATCATAAGGTAGCTTACTCTAGATAAAGGTAGAAGAAATGGATAAAGCCGTAACTACAGTTCATAAATCTACAACTGAAAGTCTCACAACCTTTCACTTTTCCTGCTCTGGGAAAGTAGTTTTCCTAAAGACTCAACCCATGTCTCTTTCCACAGCCTATTAAAATATCACCTTTTGTGTGACAGAGCAGGACTCCTAAATTCTTTGAAGAATTTTGTAAGTGAAGATACACTTACAAAATATAATTTCCAAAGAAAGAATTTTGGAAATTTCATTTTGTAAGTGTATCTTCTCAGTAATAGTTATTCTCATATCTTTAGAAGACAAAATTATGACTTGATTACCATATTAAAGATTATAAATTTATCTCAATTTAAGCCAATACCAAGAAACCTAAATGAAAATATAAACAAAAGACACATGACGTTTTGCTTGTTTTCCTCAACTCATAAAATCTTTCAGAACAAGCAGCTTTAGGAAGCAAGAATAAGCTTTGCACAAAATGTTATTTCACTTTCTTACTTCTGGGCAAAGTGGTAACATGAGAACAGATGACTAACCCCTCATCCTGACTTCCCACTTAAATGATGCATTAAAAGAGTAGAAAATGTTACTGTTCCTGAACACTGTTCTATGGTAAAATCAAGAAAGTTCTAAACATTTTTCTTGAATTTAAAACTTATTTATTTATTTGCAGGGAAAAGACTAATACGTCTCTAAATTGCAAAAGAGGAGTATGTAGAAAAGTTACAGCACAGGCACCAATAAAGTGCAACTAACACAATCATGCACAGGGAAAGCATTGGAAATAACAGAATCTGAAAGCTGGGGGTGAGTAGTTGCATCTTGCCATTATCCATGGAAAGCATCACTTTATGTGGAGGCCTCATGGGAGGAACCTCTTACAGTGGAGGCTACAGGTAAAAGGGAAGTTCAAGCTAGCACTTGATCTCAGCATATACACTGCAAAACAGACATGTGACCCACATATAGAAGATGACAAGTTTCTAAAAAGGCAGTACAAAACTATATGGAATAAAGTATACTGCTAGTTATCCCCCCTTCCCTCCCCCCCAAAAAAAGTTTCTCTTCTTTCTGGGAACACAGATAGACAGTATTTCCCAGACTCTCTTGCAGTCAGATGTGGGTCACGGAATGTGAGCAGATGTGATATGTGACATTTCCAGACCCGGCCAAAAAAATCTTCCTGTGCTACTCCACGTTATTGCTCCTCTTGTTGACTGATTGCAATCCAGGGAATCTAAGTATCCATGTGTGAAACACAACAGAGCTACTCCCAGCTTGGATTCTGCAATGACTATGTTGAATATAGCTTCTCCATCCTTCCCACTCTCTGCCCAACAAATGCAACCAGCATAGACTTTGATGTGAGAAATTTTAAAAATTCTATTATGTTGACAAATTATACATTTGAGTCTATTTGTTCCTGCAGCCTATCATTGGCTAACTAACCCATCTCCTGCTACCTCCACCTGGGATGGCAAAATTTAAACGGTAGCTTTCCCCAACCCAATGCATTAAAAACAACATCAAACAGAGAAAAATTATTTGAAACTGTAAGACAGTTTAGGTATTATCCCCTTCATAAACTGTTCTACTGTGAGGAAGAAGAAATAAATTAAGCATAATCTAATTATGTTCTTAAGAAGATTGAAAAGGACATGAAACTTCGACTTTAGGAAAACAAGGGGGACATAAATGTCTTAGTGAGCCATATGGAATCTTATAAAAATTACCAATTAGAAACAATAATAGGATAGAAAATAAATCATAACTATAACTAGAAAATTGTGACATCTACAGGAATTATGCAGTTTTGGGATCAATTGAAGGAACTCTTCTGAACAGAAACAGTGTTAATTGTAAACACCAGGAAAACACAGCAAAAACAGAATTAATTTTGGTGAACAGTTCTTGAAGGCACAGACAAGCCATGAGAGAAATGGAGTTCCCGCCACATGAAGTCATGAGACATATAGCAAGTTCTCAGCGTAAGGATGATAATGACAATGACAATGGTGATGATTTACAAAACAAGAACCACTACAAGAAAGCATCTACTTTCCACTGGTTTTTTTTTTTTTTTTTTTTGAGACAGGGTCTTGCTCCCAGGCTAGAGTGCAGAAGCATCATCACAGCTCACTGCAACCTTAAACTCCTGGCCTCGAGTGATCCTCCCATCGTGGCCTACCAAAGTGCTAGGATTACAGGTGTAAGCCACCATGCCCGCCCTACATCCCACTCTTGAGGAAATAATTTAAAATAAAGTAGAATTGTTAAATATAGTAAGGAAAAATATAAAGCCATCAAAGAAAATTACTGCATTGAATTTAGCATGTTGAATTTGTAATGTGGAGGAAAAGTTTAAGATGTTCTGTAAAAATATAGAAGAAAAGTGCAAAGACTTAAAACAAATTCCAGAGAAGTTGATACATATGGAAGACAGATACATAAAAGGCAGATCTTTGTGTCTTTAAATAGGGGAAAAAAAGAGCAATAGAGCACTGGAAGATCTAGGCTCGAATTTGTCCTCTGCCTTAACTACCTACAGCATCACGCACAGAATGGCAATATTGAGCAATGTCTTTATTCTCTCAATACCCCAGTGTCATCATCTGATAAACAGGTATAATAGTAATATCTCTTCATAGAATTGCTGTGAATATTAACTATGATAATACATATAATGTGATTAAAACACCCTAGCTGTTAGTTCTGCTCAATGATATTATTAAATGTAATATTTGAAATTCAAATATCTCAGCTAAGGATAATTGTATTATATAAAGTTTGAAGATTGAAGGAGATTTTGTTGTAAATGGCGACATTAACAAAATGTGATCAATATCTGCATTAATCTCATTCAAATTCTTGAATATCAAGAAGCAAAGTGGATTTTCTAACACTCAAGGGAGAATAAAGACTGCCATCCTGAACTGGAGGCCATTATCCTAAGTGAAGTAACCAAGGAACAAAGAAAACAAATACCGCACGTTCTCATTCGTAAGTGGAAGCTAAGAAATGGTTATATAGAGTGACATAATGGACATTGGAGACTCAGAAGGGGGAGTGTGAGATGGGAGCATGGGATGAAAAATTACAGGTGACACTAAAAACCTAGACTTCTCCACTATACAATTCATCCATGTAACAAAAAACCATTTGTACCCGCTAAATCTATTAAAATAAAATTTTAACAAAACTGTCATCCCCACAAACCATCATCATTTTTCTTCCTGACCATATCACAGGAAACCAACTGAGTAATATTTCATGTTCAGAGCCTTATATATCCTGCCTTAATTTTTTTCTTGCTGGTATTGTTACCAAATCTTAACAAAATGAGAAGTGATAGAAGTAGTGAGGCAAATAGGCAAGAACTATGTCTGGTCACACACATGCTCCTGGTCGTGCAAGCACATGCCCACACACATGCACATACACACAATATGCAAATCATGTGATGGAGGGACAGATGTCCAGTTTTCAAGTTTGTACAATTCTTTGCTCTTAAACCTTCAGGGAGAAGAGGAGGGATTAAGCCTCTTCATATCAGAGGGCTCATCTGGCAGATTTTCCTGTATGTAAAATATTTTGTATCTTATATTACTTACATAAGATTTTAGTTTATTTTTTTTTACAAAGGTGTTCTGTCTTAGTGTTTGTTAAAACTGCTTTCCTTTCCATAAGTCATGATGTGTATTTAAGGGATGATTACAAAAGAATGATGCATAGAGTATTAACTCAATGTCAATTTTATTTATTTTTAATTTGTCTAATACTTATATTTTAATAATTTGGTGAAATAAAATGTTTAAAGTAAAATTCCTATTTAAAAAGAAGTAATTATTTTGACAAACTATTAGGTGTATGGAAAATAATACTCTCTCTGCATAGTCCCATAAATGGTAGGTTGATTTCTAGGAGATGGAAAAGGTTAAACTAATGAATGATTCAGACAGTCTTTCATCCTTCATTAGGAGTGAATTAATTTCTTTAAAAAATGAACTATCTTCTTCGGTTGTTAAATGTGTAAATTTCATTTCAAACATGCACAATCCTTGATCTATTTAAAGACTGATATTTCAATGATGAAATATAAATTGCAGAAACAAATCAGGTTTAAAAATTCTGAGCTCTTGGCTGTGGTTACTGCTGTGATGCTCTAGCATCACAGCCTGATTATGAGAGATCAGAGGAAGAAGTGGCATTTGGAGCAAATAGTTCCCACATAAATAGGAGATGTGATTTTGTTATGAATTATGGAAAACAAGGTGAGAACTTTGAAAGATAATTCTTAACTGACTATACACTATCTTAAATAAGGTGTCACAATTTCTCATATTTGAAAGGGCTGATTATAGAATTGCAAAGAAAGTAGGTTTTAACCTACTGTCTTTCTCTTTTTAGAAAATTTACAGATTTTATAATACTGTGTGCATTTTTAAATGTTTATTTATGGGAAAATACAAGTGCTTTTCTTAGTTCTGCTTTTGTGTCTTTTTCCTAGGCTATTCCCTTGGATTTGTTAACTTGGTTGCATAAAAAAGGAAGCACGTTAATGTTTAGTAAATTTTTGTTAAGTGTCTTTTTATAGGTCTCCAAAGTCATAGGAACTAGAAATAATAATGATAATAATAAAAGTAACAAAAATAGTAAAAAAAAAAGTAACAAAAATTACACTATACAATTGAAAGATTACTTTCAATACTATTATATTCGGCCATACTTAACCCTTAAGATAATACTACAAGGAAGATATTTCCCTGTTCACAATTGAGGAAACTGAGACTCAGCACAGTTAAATAACTGTCATCAGAGAGGGCCAAAGCCAGGGAAAGAATTCCAAGACTTCTGATGCTAAGAACTGGATTAATAAAATTCTACAATAGCTGTACAATTAGGATAAAATATCAACAACAAGCAACAAAAATAATTTGGTGAAAATGGATAAACCAATTCTTCATTGCCTTTTAATTCCTATCTGCCCTTCCATGTTTAGTTTCAAGTTCAAGAGAAGGAAATAAGCAAATATAGGTCAGCTATTATCAGTCACATCTTGGAATGGACTATTTCAGAGTAACACTTTAAGAATATTACCATCCCCAAATCTGTAGGATTAGAGAAGTTTCTTAACTTACCCAGGTGCACAGAGCAATCAATAGTAGAGCCAGCATTAGAATCTAGGTCTTTCTAGTTACTAAAGCCTTTTCATTATATCATACCTTGAAATAGCCCTCATTCCAAGTAGCATGTAGTTTTCTGGCACCTACCATGTGCCAAAAAAGAACTGCTGTGTAGAAATGCTGGTATGATTTCTCTCCCTATCCCATCATACAGCATCTTTGATAATAAATAACGTAGATACTAGACCAAATCTGGTGGAGATTCCTCTTGGGTTTTAGAATTTAGATGGAGGATGCCAGTCTGGAAGGTCTTGCTCTTTTATCCTCTTTAGTTCACATTTTTATTAATAAAAACTAGGCAAGATAGGTTAGTTTTTGAGCAAATCTTTGATAGTTTTGACAACCGCTAAAACTTTCTCTGGTCTCCATCCAGCTCCAATATAGTCACTATACACACACACGCACACACACACCCCATATATATTTCTTATAGTTTATATATATATACACACACACACACACACACACACATATGTATAGTATAAGACATAAAATGAAGAAAAAAATAAACTGTGAATCACAACCTACCCAAGAAATATATTACATTCTTGACTTCTAGAATTGCAGAATATCAATAAAATAGTAAATGTTTGGATTCAGAATACTAATGTTTGAATTCTAGCTTCAGCAAGATATGACCTTAAGAAAGCTATTGAAATTCTCTGTGATATAGTTTCTACATTTGCAAAATAGGACTAAAATTTCAGATATAAAAATCAAATGAAATAGTTATCTATGGATGGAATATTAGAAATAACTAAATTTAGTAATTCCAGTTTCCAGTGACCTCATCAAGAAAAATCAAATATTTGATTAATGATGCAGAATGCAAAATAAAAATATTCCAAACTATATAAGACAAGAGGAAAAAAGTCAATTCAGAATTCTAATTCTAAGAATAGAAATAACTTTGGGATAATTAAGTTGCTGTAATACTATTATATTGTCAAAATACATCTTTTCAAATTTTACTCATTTATGATCTGGAGAAGATAATTTCTTTTAAACTAAGTACAGTTTCCCCCTCTGTAAAATGAAACACATGTAAAATGAGGGACTTGATAAATTATAAGTTCCTCTCAAAATATAATTTTTTAGGCAAAGATCCTAACTTGCCATTTATCAATTTATCTAAGCCCCTTAGATTTTTTAATATTCTCATCCTACCCAAAGTTAATAGTACTAGCTTTCTTCATGTTTTGGTAAACTAAATAGCAAAATGAGTTTTGAGTTAACATAAAATAATTCATTATAAGATTTTCTTGGTATGAGCTCTTGTAAAGACTTTTGTTAAATGATAAAATGCAATTAATTATTAAATGAGTTTTTTATCTCACTAATTATCATAAATATAGAGATAATCAATGTGCAAAAGAAAAAAATAAAATGACCACAGCTAAGTTCTTATCATAATAAGTCACTGTGATTACCCCCAACTATTTTCCCCAATTAATGCAACACTTCCAATAAGTAGAACAATTTTCTTCCTTTGTATAACCAGGAAATTGGACCTATTATTATTTCATTACTATACCATTAGTGACTGTCAAAATTTCTAGTTCAGCATAAAATAGTATGAATATAATTTCTCTACTGAAGTTCCCAACTACCAAGTAGATTCCTGTAACAGAAGGTTATTCAGAAAGGTGGGCAAAATTTCAATAAAGTAAATAAAAAATTATTTGGAAATGTCAGCATGCTCACATTGTTCCCCAGAGAAAAGAAGAGCTCTTGATTTATCTCAAAAAAAAAAAAGGGCAAATGTATTAACAACAAATCCATGAAAACTAGAAACTGCCCTTCATTTAAGGGAAACAATATAACACCTAAACAACATATTATAAATTCTGTAATCTTCACAGCCAGTGTAAGGATCTAGAAGACAGCCTCCACGAGGTGGAGTTGATACAACTTACTTTTTTTTTTTTTAAATCACCAGCTCCTAAGCTCAGCTACCAGTCCAGAGAAGTAATAAGACACGATTTCTTATTTATTTGTTTAGATTCTTTATTAGGTAGAGAGTTAAATAATCATTGAATGAATGACAAATCAATAGATGAATGAATGACTCAAAGCCTCGCCCACCCGAATTGACCAGTTTCCTCCACAGATTCAAAGCTGAAGTGTCTAAATTAAGATATATGGAAGGCAGTTTGGAGCCTCCTTCTGTCAGTGTTGCAGGATTCCTACTCCTACTCACACCTAGTCACCCTCTAAGGGTCACAGTGACTTTCCCTTCCTTCTCTTTTCTGCAAGGGAGAGGGAGAGATGCCTTTTGTTTGTTTTAGATCTGTCCTGCTTAAGTCAGTCCTGGGTCTTGCTGTTTTCCTCACATGCTCCCCAAGAAGTAGACAGAAGATGACCACATGCATCATTTTGACTGCTTCACCCTTGAATATCAGTGAGACTTCATAAACAAGGATAGCAGTGGCTCCACTTTCAAATACGAAACTACTTTCAAAAATTTGCTAGTTTACGTTTTTCTGAAACTACCAAATTCTGTCTCTGTCTCATGACACTGAACCTTAGTGTCACAGTGATCTTTTTTTTCTGATTTATGCTGATTAGCCATAGCTCTTACCCAAGTAGACTTTCAAACACACTCTTAGAAAGCAGCCATTTGCTCCTATAATAGTCAGATAATCAGTTTAATTATTAAATCTAAGATCAAAATATTAATAACACGTTGTAGCTTAAGTAAGTGGAAGTTTGTTTCTTTCTCATACATCAGTCCAAGCCTAAGAATCCAGGGCTGATATTATAGATGCAGGTTCCTTCTGATTTGTTGTTCTGCCATTTTCAACATGTGGATTCCATCTCATAGTCTACAATGGTTGCTTCAATTCCTATCATCATAAACTGCTTCCTACACAGAGAAGGGAGAGCAAGGAAAGTGGAGTACACACCTATGCTCTTTAAGGGCTGGGCCCCAAAACAGTACTCAATGCATATGCTCACATTCTGTTGGTTGAACCTTAACTGTATTGCCACATGTAACATCAAGGGATGAAGCGTAGCAAAGTCTTCAGTGAAATGGCCATGTTCTATTACAAAGGAAGAAGAGGGCTGGAAAGTGAGTACTAATTAATATTATCTATCATAATCACCTCTTTATCTACCCTCAAGCAGGACAAATGGACAATTGGGATCCCTGCCCTTTTATTATGAGCAAAGCAGAGAAAGCAATGCTGGAGTTTCTAATATCATGAATCAGTAATATCAAATTTCAGCTCTATTCTCTCCTCTGTTTGGGTAGAAAGCTTTTAGTAGATTTAACAAAACTCTTTCAAATTATGTAGGTACATTTAGACACAATAAAAGCAGCTCTAAAATTTTAGATTTCTTATAATTGAACATTTATTACTCTTCACATCTGTCGTAGCCATGATTTCTTGACCAAAATACAACCAGCACAAGTCAATCTATTGAAGAACCATGATGAATTAATTCATAGGTTCTGTGGTCACAGCCATCCAGAGCTGAACAAGGCTCATAGCATGCCATATTCTATCATAAATACAACCTTTGTACTTCTAAATAGCCTGCATTCCCATCTTGGAGATAGTGTTAATGGTCTGAAGGTGAAAATGATTGTATACATTTCTCAGTAACTCTATTACTCAAGCCAATCAACAATTAATGCTGAAATTATAATTCAATAGAGCTGCCACACATTTCCACCCTTTGTAGTCAGTTTAGTATCCATAACCATGTGAGGGAGTTATCGGGTCACACATGAATAAGTACACAATACACAAACTCCTGAAGTTTATCACCAAAATTCATATTAAGTAACAGTTTAATAGTTGATGAATGGAGCGTGTGGTCTCCTTGTCAAAGAGTCTGAGTAACCAACACCACAAATTTCCTTTCCTTATAATAGCTGACAGAACACAGCCCCCAGGCCTTCCTAGACTCCATGTCAGTAATAAGTTGCAGATTCTCAGTTTTTCACTATCACTCCTTGGACAAGATAAGAGACAAGTGGCTCTATCCCTATTTCAGCACCCTTGGTTCCAAATCGCTGTTGACATTGTGTCCTAGTGTTATTCTGATATTGACAAATCAAATTGATTAGAAGTTTAGAAATCTGGGCACAATTTTATCGAAATTCTTATAAATGTTCATTTAGCCTGCAACAAATCTTTAAATCACTATTATTCATGGAACAGGGCATGTGAATGAGGGAGGGCAGAAAATTGGTAAGAATCTGTTGCCATACTATATTGGGAATTTATGTCTCACCTGCTTCAGAGAGGTGTGGTGGATGTGACCCTTGTATGTTGCTGCAGCTACCTATCTCTTCTAGATGATCTAGCATCTTAAGAATTCCCTCTTCATGCATTTTCAAAACTCCTCACAAACAAGATTATATAAAACATCACTTTCTTATGCTACCTGAGGCTCCTGAAAGGCTGTTACCCCAATCTCAGTGTCAAAATAAAGGGCATGGTTTGAAATGGACACACCATTCAGCTTAGAATAGAAGCCCTAAACTCAAATTACTAAATTCAGAGGGTAAGGGTATTCTTCCTTGGTGTCATACGCTATTGAGTATTAGGTTCTACTACATCTTCTTTCTTTTTCTCCTACTTCTAGTCCTATTCCTAAGACCCAGAATAAGCTGCAGACATTGTCAAAAAATGTGAGCTGGTTTGACAATTTCCTGAATGGCCATTAAGCAAATAAAGAGTAACCAATGAGCAGAGGCTATAAAATAGACCTATTTCCTGGGATAGCAACAAAGGTTTATAAACCTTTGTAGAACCATACATGTGCCAGGAAGTTACATGAGTCCCAGATAGCCAAGCCAGCTGCATATTCTGTTTATGCTCATTTTTTTCTAATGATACTCCTACATTAATTCTTTGCTATTTTGACATATATGTAAAGGATTTTTCTAATATCCTAGTCTTCCAGCACCTTGAAATGCCCTTCTCTAATGATCTTGTCTTTCACCCTATCTCAACCACTTATTCCCTTAGTTACCCCAATAACCAGCAACAGTTGCCACCAATGCCTGAAACCATGCACATGCCCCAACACCTTTCTCCAGCAACGTGTAAATTCTGCCTGGATGGGAAGGGAAAGGAAGCAGTAACACAGAAATGGTGACTTAAAACTGGTCAGTAAATGAAAAAATAGTACTTAATTTGATAGTTAAGAAAAAACAAACTGACTCAGACTGACTATACCTGGAGGTGCTGAAATTAAAGTTTTCATTGCCAGGTGGGAATGATAGCTCATAAAGAAAATTAAATTCTGTTAGAAAAATAGAGTTTCAGTTGAATACACATCTATTTTGTGACTGTTTTTTAATGTTATAAATTGTATCATCTAAATTAACTAATTAGGCCAAATAATCCATATCCCCAACTACCCTCTCCATCAGCTACTGATGAGTTACCTTAGGCAGCATTCCCTCAAACTGGAAAAAAGAAGAAAAAGAAAAGAAAAGAAATCCTAATGGACAAATGCTGGCTATCTTCTTTTTCATTATTAGCTGTCGGTATGTAAAATAATCCAGTCCTTAAACCGGACACAGTCTCACCAGCTCCATACAAACCACACAAGGGAACTTGAAATCAAGGCAGAGGTTTGGGGTCCAATGTGTTCAGTCCAATTATCCACAAATAATCAATCTTTCCCCAAATTTCTTCAATTTATGCTAAACCAAGGATTCACATAGACACTGAGACTCAGATATAGTGTCGTTAACTAATTGTTCTTTAATCTACCCCATAATATCATTGTTATCTGAAAGAACATTTCTCTCAGATGATCCCAAAATTTTGAGGTCTTTTGGAGCTATTAATACTTCTTATTCTCCTCTTCCCTCACGCCCATTTTCCCCTCAAGTCTCAATGATTTTAGCTTCTCACTTACTGTCACTGTTGCTAATATTGCTTCTGCTTTAATTATTTGGGATTTCAATGTAAGTGTACATGTAAATGATGCTTCCAGTATCTTCACCTGCAACTTCTGTGACATCCTTTCCTCTAATGATACTGTCTCTCACCACGCCCCAGCCACTCATTCCCATGTCATGTGTTTTAGACTTTATAATCATCAATACTGACTACTCTTCCGTTATTTCCACACATGTGCTGTACTCTGAGTGCTCTCAGCAAGACTGTTGTTCCCTTTCCAATTCACTCCCTCTAGTACATTGACTTACAGCTCTCCTTGACCTGTCAGTTCCCCCAATTCATTAATCCTACAAAATGTAACTGTCCCTGTCCTTTTACGTCCTTCCCCCTCCTTTCCTAGATAAATCGGATGGTCAATTGTAATTACTTTATTGCATATGCATACTTCTCTGAGACCTCTCTCACTTCTTAGTATTTATCTGGTAAAATTATGACCCTGTTTAATCCAATCATTTCTATGTGTGCCTTTGTTCATAAAGTGGAATGTAGTTGGAACAAAACAGAAAATCTGACTAATGCCCTCTTTAAATGCATGACTACAGATCCCAGATTGACCTTTAATAATGCTAAGCAACTGTACTCGACTTAGCCTACCTATTTGCTCTCTTTCTTTCTTATGTGACTGTTTTATATCTTCCCTTTTGCAGCAAACCCCAATAACTCCTCCCACATCCTGATTCTCAGTTAATAACCTTGCTACCTAATTCACTGAGGATGCTGAGGCTTCTGCAGGCTCCCATCCCCACATCTACTGACTTACTAACATCTGAACTTACATACTCTGTATTCTCACCTTTTACCAACAATTAACTCTCCATGTCCCTACATAAAGCAAATTCTTCAACTTTTATAATAGGGCTCATCCTCTCCCACACATGCTCAAGGACGTCACTCCAACACTGCATTTTCTTCCTCCTCTCTTACATCATCCATTGTTCTCTCCTCTAGTGTATCATTCCCACCAGATGTGTGTGTGTATGTATAAATATAGTTTTCTCCAACTGTAAAAGGAAACAAAAACAAAAACAAACCAAACCCTCTCCTGACTTAGCTCTCACTCCATGACTTTGCTCCCCCTGCAGCAAACGTCTTGAATCTCTTGTCTATATTCACGATTTCAAAGTCCTCGTTCCCTTTCTTTGCCACAACTGCTCCCATTAGGCTTTTGCCACTTCCTGCCCCTCATGCCACAAAAACACTTTTGTCAACGTCACCAGATGACAACTGCATTATTAAATTCAGTATTCAATTCTCGGTTCTTAATTTCCTTGATTTCTCATCAGTTTTTGACGTGGTTCCTCCTTCCGTTCTCCTTAATGCACTTTCTCCATGTAACTTCTCAGATATTATGTACTTTTTGTTTTTTCCAAATTCTCTGATCATTTATTTTTTTTTTGGCAAGGCCCCCTTCTTCTACCTTAACTCTTGATGTGAAATACCCCAAGGCATCCTTGGTCCTCTTCGCTCACCCGTCAGCGTTGCTCCCTTGGTGATCTTAGCCAGTCTCATGACTTACCCACCTGAAAGTCAGAGACTCCTCTTGTGTTTCCAGACCTCTCTCCTAAACCACAGACTCTCATATTCCACAGACCCACAGACTCTATGGAACATCTCCACTTGTCAGTCTGCTGGGCGTGTCAAACGTGACACATCTGAAATTAAATTCTTTTTCTTTTCCCAAAAATTCCTCCTGCAGCCTTCTTCGTCCTAGCAGAAATCTTGACATCATTCTTATTTCCTCTCTTTCTCTCACACCCCATATCAAATTCGAAAGGAAATACCATAAGCTCTACCTTCAAAATATACGTGCTGATTAGTGATTTTATACTACCTTGCCACTCTCACTTTGGAAGAGTTTACCAATTTCTCTCCCCTGGATCACTGCAGTGTCTTCCTAACTCGCCTTCCCCCTTCTGTGTTTGCGCCTCCATGTTGCCAAGGGCTAATCTCAAAACAGTAGCAGAATTTATACCTTTAAATTGGAAGTCATAGGATGTCCCTTCTCTATTCAAAATTCTCGACGAATTCCCGTTCCATTTAGAATTAAATTAGACTGGTTTCCAGTGTCTTCTGGGAGCAGATCCTGTATCACCTCACTGGCATCTTTTGCCTTTTCTCCTTCGTGCTGACCCTGTTAGAGTCACCCTGGACTCCTTTTGTTCCTTAAATATTCTAGGCATGCTTTCACCTTGGGGACCTTGCACTGCTTTTCCCTACAAATGGAGAACTCTTCACCTTCACCTCCTTCAAAGGCCTGCTCAAATCACAAATTTTCAAAAAGGCATATCCTGACCACCCTACACAAAATTTCCACCTTAGCCTCCCCAACATACACATATCCTACCCTGTCTTACTTTTTTGCCCCCATACCACTTCACGTCCTGCCAGCAATATGACCTTTAAATAAACTTTATAATAAACTTATTAATTATACTTGTCCTTTCCCTGTTGGAATATAAGTTCTACAAGGGCAAGAATCTTTGCCTGTTTTGTGGACTGATCCCTCCTAACCAACTGAAAAACTGCCCAGCACATAGTAAGTGCTCAACAAATATTTTATAAGTGTATGAGTAACTAAAAGAGGAAAATACCTTAATTCTACCTCATGGCTTCCCTTTAAATTTTTATTTCCTTTCCTTGGACATCAGGGAATAATTAAAATCAAAATTATCTCATTTTTTTCCATAGCTAAATTAATCAGGACACTTCCTGTAGAAAAGTGACAAAACACAACTCAAATAACTTGAATAAAAATTACATTGGCCACTGTAAGTGGGAAGCTTCTGGAAGAGGTGTAGGGAGTGGTTTCAAATACAGCCCCACCCAGGGTTTCAAACAAAGTTACTAAGTTTCTCTTGTAGTCTCAATTGCTTGGATCTATTTCATTCTAACAGCTGACCTGCTTCTTTCCTAAGACATATGGGCTTCCTCCATGTGGCCAGAGAAGTTGGCTCTGGCAGCCCCAAATTCACATCCTGCCAGCATTATGTCCCCAAAGCAGGAAATAGTCTTTCTACTAGCACTTTCGGAAATATCCTGCAAAGGGCTCTGACTGCCTGAATGAGAGTCCTCAGTTACTTGTGAGATGGGGACAGTACACCACAACTCATAGCTTTGCCAGGAGTACGGATTTGGAGAGGGGTGGTCTGCTAGGAAGGGATGCTAAATAAATCAACATATTTACTTTACATCAGATTCCCTTCCCTTTTCTCCCTGCCTTGTTGACTAGGATGTTTCAGAGCCGAATTTCCGACTGATGATACAAATCAGTCTAGAAAGCATGTATGGGGAGAAAGAATAAGACAGGGTGATTCTAATTGGAGCCGTTACACCTTTCAGGACAACGTCTGGGTACAGTGGGCCTTCTATGACCAATATTGTCTAGAAATTCCAGGCTAAATATGATTTATTACATTTTAATATAATAAATATTTTTTAAAAGAATGATTAGTTTTATAGAAATTAATGAATGAAATAATGTTTTTAAAACAATTGGGGTTTTAGACGTTTATATCATAATTTCAACTAGCCTTTCATATAATGTTTTTATTCATCCATTACATCATTTATCTCTCTGATCATCAGATAAGAAAAATTGTTTATGCCTACTATGTACAATGCTAGGAACTACGCAGATACTGGCAATACAAAGATCGATACGATATATGTACTACAAATGAATATAAATACTTAAATACATTTGCAAAATTCACTTACGTAACCAGTATGCTGAAGTCGTGATGATAGTAGATAGGCCATGTATTTAGAAATCTCATTTATGCTTCCTAAAAATTATAAGTTACATTTATAGAAAGCTAACTCTGTACCAGTCACTCTGTTAAGTACATTGTGAATTATTACAGTTAATCCTCATAATCCTATATGGACGGTACTATTATTTCATCCACGTTATAGATGGAAACTGCTAAAAACCTAGGAAACTGAGGTGTAGATCTCATGGTTAGAAACAAGTGAAGTCAAGACTCAAATCCAGCCGTCTGATTTCAGAGATAAAATTTTTCAACACTCTACATATAGTCTTAGCATTTTTTTTCTTTTTTTAATTGAAAAATAAAACTTGTACGTATTTATCACATGCAATATGATGTCTTAAAATATGTATACATGTGGAATGGCTACATAAATCTATTTAGCATATGCATTACCTCACAACTTATCTTTTTTTGTGGTAAGAACACTTAAAATACACTCTTATAAGAATTTTCAAGAATACACTGCATTGTTTTTAACTATAGTTATCATATTATGCAATAGATCTCTTGAACTTATTCCTCCTACCTGAAATTTTGTATCCTTTGACCGATATCTCTCCAACCTTACAACTCTCAGCCCCTGGTAACCACCGTTTTACTGTCTACTTCTATGAGTTCAACTTTTTTAGATTCCACATGTAAGTGAGATCATGCACTATTTGTCTTTCTGTGCCTGGCTTATTTCACTTAACATGTGTCCTCCAGGTTCATCCAGGTTGTTGCAAACGACAGGATTTCCTTCTTTTTAAAGACTGAATAGTATTCAGTTGTGTATATCTACAATGCTTTCTTTATCCACTCATCCAATAATGGATATTTAAGTTGATACCATGTTTTGGGTATTGTCAACAGGGCTGCAATAATCATGGGGGTGCAGATGTCTCCTCAACATATTGATTTCATTTCCTTTGAATATATATACCCAATAGTGAGATTGCTGTATCATATGGTAGTTCTAGTTTTAATTTTTTGAGGAAATTCCGTACTATTTTCCATAATGGCTGTACTAATTGGCATTCCCACCAACACTATGCAGAGCTTCCCTTTTCTCCACATCCTCACCACACTGGTCTTTTGTCTTTTCCGTAATAGCTATTATAACATGTGTGAGATGACGTCTCATTGTACTTTTAATTTGCATTTCTCTAATGATTAGTGATGCTGAGCATTTTTTCATACACCTTTTGGCCAATTGTATATCTTCTTTTGAGAAATATCCATTGAGGTCCTTTGCCCCTTTTTAATCAAGTTGTTTTCTTGCTATTAAGTTTTTTATATATTTTTAAATTAATCTTTTATGAGATGCATGGTTTTCAAATATTTTCTCCCATTCTATTTGCCTCTTAACTCTGTTGATTGTTTCCTTCACTATGCAGAAGCTTTTTAGTTTGATATAATCCCTTAGTGTATTTCACTTTTGACGCCTGTGCTTTTGAGATCATATGCAAAAAATCATTGCCCAGACTAATGTCATGGGGCTTTTCCCCTATGTTTTCTTCTAGTAGTTTTACAATTGTAGGTCTTACATTAAGTCTTTAATCCATTTTGAGTTTATTTTTGTATACCACATGAGATAAGGATATAATTTCATTCTTCTGCAGGGTGATATACAGTTGTCCCAACACAATTTACTGAAGAGACTGTCCAGTCCCCATGATGTGTTCTTGGCCTCTTTGTCAAAAATCAGTGGACCATAAGTGTGAAGATTTATTTTGGGTGTTTCTATTCTGTTCCATTGCTCTATATTTCTATTTTCATGCCAGTACCATGCTGTTTGGATCAATATAGCTTTGTAGTATATTTTCAAATAAGGAAGATATCTCCAGCTTTATTCATTTTGCTCAAGTCTGCTTTCACTATTTGGGATCTTATATGATTCCACATGAATTTTAGGATTTTTTTTTATACCTTGAAAAATGTCATTGGAATTTTGATAGGGATTACATGGAATCTATAGATCACTTTGGTTAGTTTGAACATTTAAAATTGTTAATTCTTCAAATCCTTGAACACAGGACATCTTTGCATTTATTTCTGTCTTCTTAAATTTTTTCATCAATGTTTTGAAGTTTTCCATGTACAGGTCTTTTACCTCCTTGATTAATTTTATTCCTAAGTACTTTATTTTTATATAGCTATTGTAAATGGAATTTTTTTTCTTGATTTCTTTTTTAGATAGTTCATTGTTAGCATATAGAAAACTACTGATTTTTGTATGTTAATTTTGTATCCTACTACTTTACTGAATTAGTTTAATAGCTGTACCACTTTTTGGTGGAGTCTTTATGGTTTTCTCTAAATGTGATCATGTCGTCTGAAAACAGAGACAATTTAACTTCTTCTTTTCCAATTTGGATGCCCTTTATTTCTTTCTTTTGCCTAATTTTTCTAGCTAGGACTTCCAGTACTATGTTGCATGGGAGAGTGAGGATGCTTGTCTTTTTTGTGATCTCAGAGGAAAAGCATTCAACTTGTTACCCTTGAGTGTGATGTTAGGTGTAGGTTTGTCATATATGGCCTTTATTGTGATGAGGTACATTCCTTCTAAACAAAATTTCTTGAGAGTTTTTACCATGAAAATATGTTGTATTTTGTCCAATGCTTTTTTCCACATCTATTGAAGTGATCATATGATTTTTGTCCTTCATTTCCTTAATGTGGTGTATCACATTTATACATTTGTATATTTTGGATGGAACATTCTGTATATGTCAGTTAGGTCCATTTATTCTAAAGTATAGTTTAAGTCCCCTGTTTTCCTATGGATTTCTGTCTGGATGATGATATGTCATTGCTGAAAGTTGGGGGTTGAAGTCCCCTACTATTAGGGTATAGCAATCTGTCTCTCTCTTCAGATCTTTTAATATTTGTTTTATATATTCAGGTGCTCCAATGTTGGCTGTATGTATATTTGCAATTGTTATATCATCTGGATGAATTGTCCCCTTTATCATTATATGATGACCTTCTTTCTCTCTTTTTACAGTTCTTGACTTAAAGTCATTTTATCTGATATGAGTAGGATACCCCTGATCTTTTTTGGTTTCCATTTACTTGGAATATCTTTTGCACCCCCTCACTTTCAGTCTGTCTGTCCCTAAAGGCAAAGTGGATTTCTTAGAGGCAGCATATAGTTGTTTTGTAATATATTTACCACTCTATGTCTTTTGATCAGAGAATTTACTCCATTTATATTCAAGGTAGTTATTGACATGTAAGGACTTACCAATGCCATTTTTAAAAATGTTTTTTGTTTCTTTTGTAGTTCCTTTGTTCCTTTCTTCCTCTCTTGCTATCTTCCTTAGTGATAAGGTGATTCGCTCTAGTGATATGTTTTAATTTGTTACTTTGGACCTTTGGCATATCTACTACAGGTTTTTGCTTTGTAGATACCATTAGGCTTGCATAAAACATCTAATAGTTATAACAGGCTATTTTAAGCTAATAATGGCTTTTTACATTGTGTAACCCTTAACAAATTAATGTGGGTATTATTATTTTTAATAGTTTTATCATTCAACCTTCATACTAGAGATGTAAGTGATTTACATGTCATTGTTATAGTATTAGCATTCTGAATTTGACTGTATACTTACCTTTACCAGTGAGTTTTATACAATTTTTCATTACAAATTAGCATTCTTTTCTTTCATTTTGAAGAAATCCCTTTAGCGTTTCTTGTAAGACAGGTCTTGTAGTCATGAACTCCCTCAACTTTTGTTTTTCTTTGTAAGTCTTTATCTTTACTTCATTTCTGAAGGACAGATTTGCTGAGTAAAGTATTCCTGTAGACAGGTTGTTGTTGTTGTTATTGTTTTCTTCAGCACTTTTAATACATCATCCCACTCTCTTGTGGCCTGTAAGGTCTCTGCTGAGAAGTTTGCTGCTGGCCTTAATAGAACTCCTTTATATGTTATTTTCTTCCTTTCTATTGTTTCTATCAAGATTCTCTCTTTGTCTTCTTTTTTTTACAGTTTTATTATAATATGTCTTAGTGTAGTCCTGTTTGGATTGAATCTGATTGGAGGCTTTTGACCTCCTAGTACCAGGATATTTATCTTTCTCCAAATTTAGTAAGTTTTCTGCTATTATTTCTTTAAATAATCTTTCTATTGCTTTATCTCTGTCTTCGTAAACTCCTATAACTTTTTTGATGTTGTCCATAAATCACATAAATTTTCTTCATTCCTTATCATTCATTTTTCTTTTTTCTCCTCTGACTGTATATTTTCAATAACCTCTCTTCAAATTCATGGATTCTTTCTTCTATTTGATCAGTTCTGCTGTTATTGCACTTTTCATTTTATTCATTGTATTTTTTAGTTCCAGACTTTGATTTTTTTAATAGTTTCAATCTGTCAAATTTTTTACTTTGATCATTTATTGTTTTTCTGATTTTTATTGAATTGTTTCTCTGTATTTTCTTGAATTCCACTGAGCTTCCTTAAAAGAAATACTTTTAATACTGTGTCAGAGAGTTCGTACATCTCCATTTCTTTAGGGTTAGTTACTGGAAAATTATTTCGTTCTTCTGGTGCTATTATACCACTTTGATTTTTTTATGTTTCTTGTTGACCTACACTGATGTCCTTGTATGTTAAGAAGTAGGGACTTATCCCACTATTTAAAGAATGGCTTTGCTTGGGGACTGTCCTCCATCAATCATTCCATTTAGAGATTCTCAATGGGTTGCCTGGCACGGGTCTTGACAGGGATTGCTGCTGCAGTCCTTCCACAGAGTGGCCAGTGTTTGGGTCAGCAGGTAGGTGGGCTATAGCCTGAATTTACTGTGGTGGACTGTTGATTCAGTCTGCAGGGGTGGGCCTTAAGCCTGGGTCCACAGAGGCTTATCTGGCATTGGGGTGGGCCTTGAGCCTGAATCTGCAGGGCTCCCTAGGCACTGGGATAATCCTGACACCTAAGCCCACTGGGAAGGTCCTGGAGGTTGGTATATCACTGGGGCAGGCTAGTGCTATACCTGGTTGGTATAGCACTGGGGCAGGCCTGGATCCTGAGTCTATAGGTGTGGGCCTGGTGCCTGCATCCACAGAGGCTGGCCTGGAGCCTGGGTCTATGGGGGAGGTCCTAGAGCTTTAGTCCAAAGGGGTCAATCTGGCACTGGAGTCTACTAGGGTGGGCCTGGATCCTGGGTCTACTGGAGTAGGCATATATCCTGGGTCCCCTGGAGTCTAGGGCCACAGGGACTGACCTAGAGCCTGGCCTGGTGTTGGGGCAGGCATGAAGCTTGGGTCTACAGGGTCTGGTGGCCGGTTGGGTGCTGGTGGGAGCCTGGCCACAGATGCTGGCCTGGAGGCTGGGGCTGTAGGGACTGGCCTTGAGTCTGGGACTTCTAGGTCCTCCTAGAGCCTGGATATGTGAGTACTGGCCTGAAGGCTATGTTTGTGAGGGCTGGCATGGGTCTTATGGCCACAAGAGGTTGGCCTAAAATCTGGGTTCATAGGGGCAGTCTTCATCTGGGTCCATGGGGGCTGGTCTAGTCCTGGGGTCTACTGGGATGGGCTTGGACCCTAGGTTGGCTGAGCTTGGGGCCACAGGGGCTGACCTAAGGGTGTGGCTGCTGGTTCCCAGAGGCCAGGGATGCCAACCTGGCATGGGGTGGGCCTGAAGCATGGGGTATGTGAGCCAGTCTGGCTCTAGGCTGTTCTGAAACTTGAGTCAGCCCTGGAGTCTGGGTCCTCAGGGGCTAGCCTCTTGCTGGGTAGACCTGTAGCTTGTGGCTGGTTCTGCAGTGCAAGTCTCATGACCAGTGCTGTGGAAGCTGGCCCAGTGCTGGGGTGGGCCTGAAGCCTAGAGCCCTGGAAGCCAGCCTGGTGCTGTGGGCACTGCAGAGCCTGGGGCCTCTGAGGTTGGCCTGGGAAAGAGGCAGGCCTGTAGATTGAGTCCACCAGGCTGGCTTGGTGCCTCAGGCTGTGGTATCTCTCCTGGAACTTAGACAGGTCTAGAAGCTTAGTCCATGGGTACTGTTCTAGAGTCTGGGGCTGTGGGGTTTTGCTGAGATAGGTCCAGTGATGGGGTCCAAAGCAAAGTCTAGTGCTCACTTCCCTCTCTTTTCCCCATGTGGAGGATACCTCTATTCACTCTGTGCTGCCTGGGTTTATGGGAAGGGTGATGTGAGTAATGTAAAACTGTCCTTCCTACACTATCCAATATGTTTTTTCTTATTTCTGTGCTATATCTAGGTGCTATAATCTCTCATCCAGTTTCCTTAGCTCTTATGAAGACACTTTTGTGTGTGAATTTTGTTCAAATGGATGTTTTTGCAGGAGGATGAGCTCGAGAATGTCCTGTTCTGCCATCTTACTGATGTTCTTCCAGGTTTTAGCAAATTTTCTAATGACACTTAGTACAATGTTACCCATGGCCCATGTAGGAGCAATAGCCACAGACTATGAAAGACTAATTGAGTAAGTAGTGTCCGCATCGAAATTTAATCTCAATAGAAGGATTCCTATTTTTAAGTGGTTTCCAATGACTTTTACAGAATGTAAGTTTCTAAGAGTTGAGTGGGGCTTGTGGAGAGGCCAAGTTATTGTTGAAGATACTGCGGTCAGAAGCAATAGTGGTATTGTAGATTCTTGTTACAAACTTTTCTGTATTCAAGGGCCTTAATTACAGCCTACATAGGAGGACAAAACAGATGTGAGAGTAATGACAGAGCAGAAATTCCAGGTTACAATTACAGTAAATGGTCACTGCAAAGAAGTTATGTTTTTAAAACTCTATCATGGGATGGCCTGGACATTATTAGTATGCACAGATTATTGTAATCCTTCAAATTTCTGCCTTAGAAAGAATTATAATTGAGCATGAGTAAAAGGAAAATCATCTTCAAGCATAGCCTTTGGAATGATGGTTACAGAGATGGGAGGGAAGACACATGTACATACCATGGAAGAAGGAATATGACAGGGATAAAAGGTGATTCTTCTTACACTGGCACTTAGAACACAGAAGTAATTGCATACTGTTATGGAACCAATGGTGTTAAGTGGAGAACAAAGTTATTTTTTATTGTGTCATAGGTGGTGGCAATTTGTGGATGATCTACAAAATGATTCAGCAGCCTGGCGCATGGTAGAGGTAAAGCATGTGTGTGTCTGCATGTGTGCATGTATATGATTAGAATGAAAAACGAGATGGGAGGCCAGAGAAAACATTACCAAAAGGTAAAAAAATCAAATAGTGAAAAGGATAAAAGGTGCTTGTATCACGTATATGTCTTATACCACGCATCTTCTCATTTAATCATTTGATCATTAAAGGCATAAAACATGTTTCCCTTAGCCTGATCTGGAAGAAAACATACTATCTATTTATTGGTCCTGATACTATTTTCATATATTTTAAGGGTATCAAAATATTGTAGTTCACTTATTTAATATTTTATTTTACGCTATAGTTGACATGAACTAAGTGTTAGGAATCTTCATGGTGAGTAATAACAACAGAGAGGCTGAAGTCCTAAACACTAACCCACATTGCATGTGCATATCACATATCCTTGGACTCAAAGATGTCATTTTATATTCTCACATTTTTAATTAGAATAATGTAACATCAACAAATATTTGTCCAGGATTTAAGGGTTTAATAGGCACAGTTAATTTTTGTCATTGTTTCCCAGGTAACCAGTGCAGATTAAACTTAATGACAAAGATTAATTGAGTACTACTTAAAATTTCCAAAAATTAAAACTAAACAAAGATCATTTTGTCTTGTCTTTAATTGAGAAATAAGAATGAACAGTTAGAAAAATCTCTGTGGAACAAAGGCTGTGTAGGGGAGGGAGCAGGCATGTGTATGAGCAAGTGAGGCTCACAATTGTACTTTTAACCCTGCAGTGCCCATGTTTTCAGAACAGTCAATTTCAAAGGCAAATAAATGCAGAACATGAGTTATCATTTAAATGCAAAAAAAGATTTCATTAGAATTTTTATCTCCCCTTTTGGGGATGTGACAAGTCTGTGATATGGATTAAAGGAAATGAAAATTCCTCCACAGAAGCCATCCAAAAAGCCTCTTTGCTTTGGAGTGTACTCATTTGGGTTACAATCTCTATTATGTTTCTGTTTTAACATTACATTTGAGCTTCATCTTATTAAGTTCATTTACATTAGTATGAAAGTCAGAGTAATAATAGAATAAATTATTTTGAAATTAATGTTAAAATACTAAAGACTCCAAGGCAGCTTGGATGATTAAAGTTGATTATAATGGCAAAATGTTGACAATATAATATATTCTCCAATTATTTCTCTGAATATTGCATCTCATGATACATTTCTTCAACTGCTTGTGTTATTCTTTGTGTTCAAAAAAGCATCTCTGAATATGTAAGTGTAATCTTGGTGTAGGCAAAGCATAGTGTAATAAAACCAATAGATAAAATAATGTAGACAGCTAAATAATTTATGTAACTAACTCAAAAATAGATGCAATATTTTCATTTTTATAAAGAGATATTAGAGAAAAAATGTATGAATCAGAGAATAGTGCAGATGTGTAGTGTAAATTAACCCTATAGAGATATCTAATTTAAGCTATCACCAAATTTAGGAATTATTTATTTGTTATCTCCATTTTGGGAACTGAGTATGTGTGGTAAGAGGACATTGTACTTAACATTGATATACTTATTCCACAGGATAAATCATTATGCTTTTTCAATCACATTCATCATATTATAGAGGTAAAAGCACACAACTACTATTCAGAGAAAATGGTACCAAAGGTTTAGCATGTTAATTGATGATAGATAAGCACATGGAATTACAAAACTCAGATGATGATTGGGCATCACCAACTGAGAGAGCCAAGAAAGGTTTCATGATGTTGTGCCTGGAAAGATCATGGGAATTAGGCACATGGGCACGAATTCCAGGCAAAAGATACAGGGGTGGTCAGAACTCTGCCAATTTATCATCTTGCAAGAGCACCACTTCCTTTAGTACATAGACTTTATGTGGGACTGTGAAGAGTCATGAAGCTGGAGAGACCATCAAGAGAGGCAGTTCATGAAAGGCATGGGATACATATTAAAACTTTTGAATTAGATCTTAGCATGATCTCCAGCCACTAACAGATTTAGGCATGAAGGTGACATAAATGTGCTGCATTTACAAAGATAGCTTTCAGTAGTTTAGGAAATCTTATAGATCATTGCTGTCCATATCTGCACTGTTTAATATGGTAGCCACTAACCATGTGTGACTACTGAGCACTTGAAATGTGGTTAGTGCTACCAAGAAATTGAATTTTTTTTATATTATATAATTTTAATTAATTTAAATTGAAACTTAAATAGCCACATTGAGCTGGCAGACATGGTTTTGGACATTGCAACTATAGAGGTAGAGCTGACCTTACAGAGGTTATTGATAAGAAGGCAGTTGCAGAAATTTAGGTTTCCTTGTATGCATTTTCATTTTCCCTCCATTAAATCCTAATTGCAAGAACTTAAGGAATGGTTTGTCTGGTGAATGTATCTGTTTTGTGATTCTCTCTCTCCTCTCTGAAAGATCCTCCGTTCTTAAACCAATCCTCAGAACTCTCAGGAATGCAGACAGTGATAACAAGAAAAATGTATCTGAATATCACCACCTGGAGTTTGAAATTCAACCCAATTATGGTTTCAACCATGCATTGGTGCATAAGTTCCCTGAAAAGTAAGCCAATAAATTAATGTTCTTTTTAAATTCATTTAAATATTAATATATATCGAGCACCTTACTCTTTGCCAGTGCACTGAATTCTGGAGATAAAGGCATAAACAGGTCTGAACTCCATAGAGTATCGATCTATCAGGGAAGGCAGATATACCAATAACTAATCATAATACAGTGAATGATATATATTGAGGGACAGTTTAAATAAAATGATCATCAGACCAGAAATATGGAAGTGCTTAATTCTGCATGAAGGGATTAGGAAAGAATTGAGTCAAGAGCTTACTTTAAAGTTGAAAATAAATTTTCAAGGTTAACTCAAAGGAAGGGGAGGAGGTAGTAGGTATGAGGAGGTAGGTAAGTGGGAGTGGCTGGGAAAGGGAGAAACTATATGGAGTTGAAACAGCATGATAAAGGCATTCAAGTATAAAAATTAATTATTTTTTTAAAAACTATGTATAAACTTCTATGCCAGAAAATAGGATTATAACTAAAGTTGAAGCTAAGAAACCATCGTGTACTGTGTGGAGGTGATTGGAAGTCAGAAATTTCTTTCTTTCTTTCTTTTTCCTTTTTTAAGGAATGATATGACCTGGTCAGATTTGGATTTTTAAGGAGCATTGGGAAATGATGATAAGTGTTGAAGACTGAAATAGGACACAAAAGCCTGGATATGATTGGATAGATTTTTGAGATGTTACAGTTTTTAAAAATTTAATGTTGAGGTCCATAAATAAGTCCTCAGGTCACTAAGTCCTTCCAGTCTCAGAAATTATGTCAATTTTTCTTTTTATATGAATGTGTGTGTTTTCTGGCTCATCAACACCTTAACACCCACTTGCCTTCTAAGTGATTTAAAACTCCACAGCTCTCTGTACACTAGATGTAGACCGGGTAGGGCTTGGAGACCCATTAGATGAGTAGGTAAGGGTGATAGGGAAAATTAGGATGATTGCAGCGTTTATGGCTGGAGACAGTGGAAGCTGATATAGTTATGAAATAGGGAAGACTATGAAATAGTAGGAAGAGCCAAGGTTTTGGAGGGTGCTGATGGGTTCTGCTTCCAGCTACTCTTTATCTTTTCATTGAGTGACAATAAAGATTACTCATTCTCTTACAAAGCACCCTGCAGTACTGGTGAGTTTAATCCTCAAGAGGCAATTACTATTACTGTACATCTGTCTGGCTGGAAATCACTATATTTCCTATCTTAGAGAACATTCAAGCTGCGTGAAGGAAATTGTTTGGGCACACAATAGTTTATTTGTACAGAAAATGCCTTAGCAGACCTGGCAGAGCAAGTTTAGCTTAGAGGTTATCTTTCCAAGCCACTATGCTCCAGGAAAGTAAGTGTAAATCAGTTAACAGCCCATGAGTTTCTTGCAGAAATGGAAAATACAGTAAGGATAGAATTTTTCACAGGGGAAGGGAAGAGTAAAATGCATATAGAGCTGGAATCACGTGCTTTGATTGATGCTATTTATCTTTCCCATACCTAAATGAATTGCTAGAAATTTCCTATTGGCTTATTTCACTGAACTGAAGCTACTGATAGCTGATTTTTGCAATCAGTACCCAAACTCCAGAGAAGTCTTCCAAGCTTCTCTTCCTCTGATCAAGTCCTTAGGGTACACATCGTGTTTACCCATGGTTTCTTTGTCACATGTGAACTTAATAATCAAGTACAGATTATTCTTCTTGATATTGATGCATTACTTCATAGGCATAAACCTTCCCATTTATAGGCATGAAACATGATGTCCCCAGGTCCAGCCAAGGTCCCAGGACCTTGCTCATAAAACCCCCTTCCACTGCCTCTAGCAAGGCAAGACATCTGACTGACATGGTGCCATGTGCTACAAAACCAACTGTGGGCCCCTGGCTCATTTTTAACTGCTAAAACTTGTATTTTCTAAAACCGTATTTCAGCTGGAATACATCAGAAAGTCTACACTGGAAATGAAGCTTGGGCTACAACATATGCTGGAAATGCATTCAGTGCTCTGGGGCATTTTCAAAAATATTAACTGCACTTAAAAACTAGAGCAAAAGAAAAAAGCCCAGAAGCCCAAAGCCATAACATTGTTAACTTTTAAAGGGAAGTATTATAAAAAGAAAGTTATTTAATTTAACCTAAGATGCAATGTAACATTATATGCTAATGCAGGTCAAAAGCCAAGAAAAAGCCCTAACGTGTCCACTAAGTCTTACCAGGAAATATCGATAGGGCATTACTCCAGTGACCTCAAGCAAGTCAGATTATCTGCTGGTTGGTTGCCAGAGTTTCTGTTTCTTCTTTATTCATCCTCTGTGTCCAGGCTTTTCTGCTAGATGTTGCCTCTCCAGGCCTCTGAGTTTTGCTGCTTTTATCAGACTTTGCCACTGTGAGTGTTTCTAAGGATGCCATAGCAGCATGGGGCTGGTTCTGCTGGACTCCGCTGCCACACCCCATTTGGTAAAACTGAGGACTTCACAGTACAACAGTGTCCAATGCACTGGTGTCCTGGAGATACAGATGTAATTATGTATGTGTGGGTATGCACTGGTGAGAAAAGAGGAGCGTATCTCTCATCCTTCGAGACATCTGCTGCTCTGGGGGCATCTTTGGTCCTAGAGTCCCAAGAATTTTTTTCTTTATGAAACAGTTCTCTCTGTTTAATCTTCAATCTCTCCTCCTATCCAAAGATCTACACCCAAGTCCAGTTGGGAACCTGGCCCAAAAAGAACTCCTAGTGGAAGATGCCAAGCTCTACCCACCCCACTTATACCAAATGGGACTTCTTACCCAAATATCTCCTAACACTGGCTTCCCCTTAAATCAGGGCTCTTCCTATGACTAGCGTAAGAAGAGCTCCAGTGGCCCCACCTGACATGTGTCACCTGATGGAAGAAATCTGAAGCCGAGAACTGAGCAGTTTAGCTTCAGATCAAGACACTAAATGCTCAGAAAAAAAGCAGTGGAAATGGTGAATAAATCATCATCTGCCAAGGGCAGTTTTTAATATAGCTATCAGCTATTTTAACTAATTATAGGATTTTATAACTATGATTAAAATATCATTCAGTAGATTTCATATAATCTTTTTAAAATGGGATGTGTTAAATGTAGTCTAAACTAGTAAAAATATGATCAAGGTAATTGGACTTTGGTTGATCAAAGTAATTTTATTCCCAGACGCATTGAGATAAGTTTGCTGCCAAAATTAATCAGATGATTAAATAAAATTCTAAAAACATTCTCCAAGTGGTCATAACACCTACACTTTCCTATATTGGTTTCCTAAGATAGTTAGAATGGAGTAGGCAGGAAGTAAGAGTTGGAGTAGCTGCTAATTTAGTCCTACTTGATATCAAATTCTGGCTTTGATATTTACTGACTATATTTAAGTTTTTAACCTTAAGCTCAAATCCCCCCATTGATAAATTGGGGGTATTATACTAACATTGAAGGTTTTTGCTAGCATGAATAATAATAAATGTAAAGAATCTAGCTGTATGTCAAATAGAGTAGCTGCTCAATAAGTGCTATTACTATACTAAAAAACAAACCCCAGCATCTCATCTTTGGTGAAGTTCCTAAATCATCATTCAGCATATATCCAAATCTATATGTATTCAATTTATCTAATGTATCAGGCCTGGAGCATCTTATTGGATACTGTGTTTTTTTAGAAGATAACCTACTGTCAAAATGAGTAACAAAAAATAGTGAGAAAAGGAAAGAGAAGAGGAGAGAGAGAGAAAGAAACCTATTTAATATTCTATAGCTTTCCCACTACAAGCTCTCAAAATTAAAATTAACTTCTCACAAATCATTATAAAGAGAATAGCTCTAGACTGCCCTTAAAATAAAGATAATAAGACCAAAAAGGGCTAGGCCACTTACCATAGTTATACAGAATGAAAACAACCCCAAATAGATCTTCACTTACCAGTTAAGTTCTCAAATCCTTGAAACAAGGAATTAAAAATACACAAATAAAGGTGTAGCAATGGACATGCAAAAATAAAATGTTGGAAAACAGACACTAAATGGCAGTTTTCTATCCCAGTTAGTAAAACTGATGGTACATACTGTGCTGCTACTGTGAGGGGCCACCACATCTTGTGCAACAGAAGGTTGTGCGTTCCCCACACTCAAGTCATTATCCAAAGCCTTGTTGGTGAGTTTGGCATTTGCACTTGTTTTAACTGTAAAGGTCCTGTATAATCCATAGCGGGTTTTCCAAGAATAATATGTGCCCGTATCTTTTCATTTAGGATTTGCAGCTGGGAGATATATGCATGGATTATAGAAAGTTCACCTTCCCTGCTCTAAGTAACAACATAGTGATACCACGGAAGGCCAAAAATTACACTAAAAGAAGGAATAAAGTAGCTGTATTTAGAGTCGTGGATCTCAAACGCAGGGTAGACCTTGGGGATGGCAAGCATATCACAAACCATAGTTTCACATTCCAGCTGAACTGAAACAATACTTTTGAATATAATACTCAGGTCAGGAACTTTTCAGAAGAATTAGAATTTCCATACAGTGTTTCATATGTGTCTGACTCAGACACAGTAAGGAATCATTTATGAATGCCTGCTAACTTAGAGAAACCCGATGATGAGGGGAGGGACCTTCGAAGGAGCTAAGAGATGCACTTCCTGGTCGATTCTAGATGCTACTAAATGGGCTACTGCTGACAACGTTGTTGTGGAGAGCGGTGAGCAGAGGTACAGTGACTTATATTCCCAAAATATGAGTTCTCTGTTGATTTCTCCAAAGATCTCTTATTTAGAAAAGTCATAAAAGACTCAGATTTTATGGTATATTTGTATTAATCAAAAGATGATTATGGGTTTGGGTTTGTGAAATGTACATTTGAGAGTTAGTTTGAAATTTCTAGTCCATTAAATTTATGAGCTGTATTCTTATTATCAAAGTTGTCAGAATCAAAATGGGGTCAATGGTGTTAAAAACCCTGACAAATAGAGGCAGGGAAAGGCTTGGAGGGAAGGTTCTCATGCACAAATGCCTAATCACAAAAATTATCACAAAAGTCCCTAAAAACTACAACTTTGCACAAAGACCCTTCCAACCTTACACACAAAAATAGTTCTGCAAGGAAGTTTGCCCAGGAACTGCCTGTCCAGCCTGGAACTGGCACCACCCTTGTTATTGATCCCTGTAGTCAAAGATAATTATCTCAACACAATTATGTAGTCGTCATTTTTCCTTTAAAAATCTTTGTCTTCCTTTACCTCCCTAAATACACACATAGTTTACTATGGCATGGTGTATTCCTATTGCAATGCCCTCCTCTTGAATAAATGTTATTTTATTTTAGAGAGCCTCTCTCTATTACTTAGGTTGACACTATCCACTACACTAGAGAGAGAGAGAGAGAGAGAGAGAGAGAGAAAATGTAAAGAAGAAGGTGAAGGAGGAAGAGGAGGAGGAAGAAAAGACTGGAAGGGAGAGGGAAAGGAGGCAAAGCTTCCCAGTGCACGCTGTTGTCTTCAGGGTAAGCATCTGGCCATGTTGAATAGGGTACTTTTGTAGAGTCAATGATAGTGTAAAAAAATCTGCAAATCTCAGTCTTTTTGTTCACTCTTAGAGTAGCAGGAATGCCTCCCATTTGCTCTCCTCGGGTCACTGTGTCGTAGAAACGGTGAGAGAATATGGAAGAGGAAGCGGGAAAAGAGGCACGAGACATAAGTTGTTTCCCAGGAATTCATCCATCTTCTGTCAGAGACTGGAAAGGGCAGAACAAGCAATGGTATCATCATGTAACTCAGTCTTCATCATGAATTATTGTTCATCACAATGAAATCACCCTTTATAAAATTAATAAAGGGCCACAAAGTGGAAAGCATGGTAGGGGAAAAAAAAAAAATATATATATATATATAACCATCGTGCTTTCCTATAATTGCGTACAACTCAGAAGTCATAGAGCTGATGGTCATAAAGATTCTTAGCTTTCTTCATTACTCCTATAGATAACATCACCCTTGTGAAACCTAAGGCCAGTTTTTGAGATGTCTTCTGGGCCCTGCATTTCAGTGGAACGGCTGACCCACCCAGACCAGTGTCCCATACCGAGGAACTGACTCAACTGGTCTTGTGACCCCCCACCCAAGAACCTGGTTAGCAAAGGAGACAATTTCTACACCCCTATGGTTCCACTCCGAACCCAGCCAATTAGCAGACCCAATGGCCTAGCTCTTTGCCCACCAAACTGTCTTTAAAAACCCTTTCTCCCACATTCTCAGGGAGACGGATTTGAGAATTTCCTCCCATCTCCTCCCATGGCGCCTGCAGTATTAAACTCTCCCTCTGCTGTCACCCCTGCTGTCTCAGTGTACTGGCTTCCTCTTGAGCAGCGGGCAATGAACCTGGTAAGGCTGTAACAACAACACAAAACTGAACAGAGAGGAAAAATTTTGAAGTTTGCAGATTGTTATAGAAATACTTTCATGCTCATTTGTCTCTCTCCTTGTCTTCTGTCTTATCAAGGAGGCTGGTCAGCCAGAGCTGGGGAGACTGTAGGCAGGGAGAGGGTGAGACCTAGAGAAGAGAAGGTGGAGTGGCGGAGAGCAAGGGACTCGGCTGGGGAAAACAGGGTCGTTGTCTTCCAGATGTGAGCACCATTCAGGAATCATAACCCAGGAATGCCCTTGGTATCGGGGAGTCAGACAAAATGACTGATGTGTCCCAGAGAGTCAGGGTACAGTGCAAGGCAGGCCAGGAGAGGAGGACACTTGCAAAGTGGGCAGCCGTCACCGTTAGTCTCTGGCAGGACCCAAGACAACAAACTGGGGTTTCAAGGTCTGACAGAGAGAAAATGAATCAATTGGCCAATGAGAGTCCAGGTCCTGTTTTTCGTAATAAACTGCCAAGATAGGAGATCAGATCCGGGGGGCAAGAAAAAACCCAGGACTTGAAAATAGGCTCAGAAACATGATTGTGGTGGAGCCACAGAAGTGAGAGGCAGAGCTGTCTGGGAGCTTCCTGTGGGATGTGCAGTCCCCGCAGTGGACCCCCTGCCTCTGGAAGGTGGTGTGGCGAGTATGAAGCACCACTCCATGTCCTGTGGACTGGCATATTAAGGAACCCAAGAAGGAATTGCTGAATCAAACAGGCAAAACCACAACAGGATACAGCAAATCTGAAGGGTAAGACAAGGATAGAAAGGTGGAATGAATATATATCACAATTAATAACAGGTAGTGAAGTGGGACAGGATGAATTTAGAGGAGCAGGACAGAGGAGATTTTTGATTCTTAAAGAGAGAGCAGGAAGCCCCTGGTAGCCCGGTTATAGGGTAGTGGAACTCCAGCTTGGGGCAGAACAGCTGGTTAAAGGAACCATTTGTGACTGAAGAGGTATCACTTGATGCCAGGATAGGTCCCAGGGGCTGCAGTTTCAGGCAAGAGGAAAGAGCAGGGCAGAGCTATGAAGATGATGTCACCAAAAGCCAGCAGAGCATGGTATTCCTCTGCCCATTAGGTGCCTAATCACCCTTTGCTGTCTTTAATTTCCCAGTCCCAGGGCCAGGGCCTCAGAGATCTGGATATGGGACAAGAGACTCATCTTTCACTAAAGTGACACTCGGAGAGGTGACTAAACTCTCTGAGACACACGAGTTCATTTAGCAAATGGAACAAAATAGTTCATTTGGCAAATAAGGTCTACTTCTATGCTATGCGGATTTAGGGCCTTTAAAGCCTCCTCGTAATGTGAGCCAATACCAAAGAATGAAACTGGAGAACCAGAGCAAAGAGACTTGAGTTTATTCGGGGAACTTATGTGCAAGGGCACTGGTGGTGACAGGCCAGAAAATTCTCTGCGTCACATCCAGAGACAGCAGATGGTTATATAGGCAAGTATAAACACAGGAACAATAACTTGGGGATATGGTATATGTCACCAGGTATGGTAGGGCAGTCTTCCGTAAAGGTTGGCATGGTCTCAGTTGTGCTCCGAGGAGGGGAGAGGGGGGCAGTGGCCAGTCCCCTGCTGCTCTCTTTGTTTTAACTTTTTAGGTCTCTGAACAGGATTGGGGCCAGGATCTCCCAGTTACCCCACAGTATGAGATTAGCATCTGTGAACCATATTTTAAACTTAAAATTATTATATGAACGTATTGTTTCTATCAGATATTTTTTCTGAGATGTCAGGCACTCTCACCCAAGTTCCAGGAAGACACAGAAAGGTGACATTTGGGAATCCCTCCATTCTGAGTACCTGGCCCTTTCCACGCATGAGAAACAGTGCCACCTCTGACAGATGTGAAGGAAGAAGGAAGACAGTCTGACGGCCTTTGACACCTCACTTGCTCCTTTGCTAACTGCGGTGGTGTAGGTGCTGGTGTCACTGAACCATCCCCAGAGTGCAGGGACCAGAGGCTTTCTCCATGTTCCAGAGTACCTCCCCACTACTAAAGCCCATACAAGTCATGGGAGCTGAAAAAGAAAGCCAGAAATCAAGGTGAACTTACAGATGTGAAAAGCAGCAAACCGAAAAAAGCAATCATATCTCCCTAGCACTGTGAGAAAATGCAATTCATTTGTTTTACTTCAGATTCCTTTAAACCAGATATTCCACAGGAGACTCCCTAGAGCAAGACTTCATAAGATAGACAAATGCAGTTGTTTGCACCATAAGAGAAAGGAATTCTGGTACTCCCAAGGGCAGTGTTTCAGAACCAGTTTATGTGAAATACCAAGAGAAAGGGAACGGTTTTCCTTCATTTGATGTTTTAAGAAAGTTTTTAGATCAGAGCTTCTTAAACTTCAATGTGGAACCAGATCACCTGCCTCGGACCTTGTTCAAATGCAGATTCACATTCAACAGATCTGGAAGATGAGGTGGAGGGTGAGAGTTAGCATTTCTTTTTTTTTTTTTTGGGGGGGGGACTCTTGTTCTAGATCACCTCTTTTTTTTTCTTTTATTTCATTTCAGAATATTATGGGGATACAACACTTTGGTTATATCAATTGCCCATACACTGCCTATGTAAGAGCCACACTAGTGGACATCCCCCTAACTGTGTGTCCCGCATCCATTCAGTGAGAGTTTTCCCATCCCCTCCACCCCCTTCCCTCCTGCCTGGCCCCTGATGAATATTATTGCCATGTGTGACATAGTATTGTTCAGTTAGTACCAATTTGATGGTGAGTACTAGTGGTGCTTGTTTTTCCATTCTTGTGATGCTTTGCTTCGAAGAATGGGCTCTAGCTTGATTCAGGATAATACCAGATGAGTTAATTCACCGTTGTTTTTTATTGCTGAGTAGTATTCCATGGTATACATATACCACATTTTATAAATCCACTCGTGTATTGATGGGCACCTGGGTTGTTTCCACATCTTTGCAATTGTGAATTGTGCTGCTATAAACATTCACGTGCAGATGTCTTTATTATAGAATGTCTTTTTTTCCTTTGGGTAAATACCCAGTAGTGGGATTGCTGGATCAAATGGTAGTTCTACTTTTAGTTCTTTGAGGTATCTCCATATTACTTTCCATAGAGGTTGTACTAATTTGCAGTCCCACCAGTGTATGAGTGCTCCTATTTGTCTGCATCCCCGCCAACATTTGTTGTTTTGGGACTTTTTGATATAAGCCAATCTCACTGGAGTTAAGTGATATCTCACTGTGGTTTTGATTTGGATTTCCCTGATGATTGGAGAAGTTGAGCATTTTTTTATATGTTTGCTGGCCATTATTCTGTCTTCTTTTGAAAAGTTTCTGTTCATGTCCTTTGCCCATTTTTTAATGGGGTTGTTTGATCTTTTCTTGTTGATTTTCCTAAGTTCTGTATATATTCTGGCTATCAGCCCTTTATCAGATGTGTAGCATACAAATATTTTCTCCCATTCTGTAGGCTGTCTATTCACCCTAGTGATAGTTTCCTTGGCCGTGCAGAAGTTTTTTAATTTGATCAGGTCCCCTTTATTTATTTTTGTTGCTGCTGTGATTGCTTTGGGGGTCTTCTTCATAAATTCTTTGCCTAGGTCAATGTCCATAAGAGTTTTTCCAACGTTTTTCTCCTAAAATCCTTATGGTTTCACGTCTTAGGTTTAAATCTGTTATCCATCGTGAATTAATTTTTGTGAGAGGTGAGAGGTGTGGATCTGGTTTCAGTCTTCTACATGTGGCCATCGAGTTTTCCCAGCACCATTTACTGAATAGGGAATATTTTCCCTAGTGTATGTTTTTGTAGAATTTCTCAAAGATCAGATGACAGTATGAGGATGGTTTCATATTTGGGTTCTCAGTCCTGTTCCATTGGTCTATGTCTCCATTCTTGTGCCAGTACCATGCTGTTTTGGTTACTATAGCCTTGTAGTATAGTTTGAAGTCTGGTAGATTGATGCCTCCCAATTAGTTCTTTTTGTTTAAGATTGCTTTGGCTAGACAGGGTCTTCTCTGGTTTCACATGAAGCGTAGAATTGTTTTTTCTAAATCAGCAAAGAATCATGTTGGTATTTTGATAGGGACTGCATTGATTCTGTAAATCACTTTGGGTAGCAAAGACATTTTTATAATGTTGGTTCTACCTATCCAAGAGCATGATAGGGTTTTCCATCTGTTTACATCCTCTGCAGTTTCTTTTCTCAGTGTTTTGTAATTCTCTCCATATAGGTCTTTCACCTCCTTAGTTAGATATGTTCCTAAATATTTAATTTTCTTTGGTGCTATTATGAAAGGTATTGTGTCTTTAATTTCTTTCTCGGCTTGACTGTTATTGGCATATATGAAGGCTATTGATTTGTGTGCATTGATTTTGTATCCTGAGACTTTGCTGAATTCATTTATCAATTCCAGTAATCTCTTGGTTGAATCTTTGGGGTTTTCTAGATATAATATCATATCGTCCACGAAGAATGAAAGTTTGACCTCTTCAGCCCCCATTTGGACACCCCTGACTCCTCTCCCAACAGAATAAACAGAAATCTACCCCAAATATCAATTCTCTCAATAAATGTAAATGGCTTGAACTACCCATTGAAGAGACATAGGCTGGCTGAATGGATTAAAAAATACAAGGCAAGTATCTGCTGTCTCCAGGAAATACATCTTACACACAAGGACTCATTCAGACTCAAGGTGAAAGGATGGAATACAATTTTCCAGGCTAATGGAAACCAAAAGAAATCTGGAATTGCCATCCTTATTTCAGATGATATAAACTTTAAAGCAACAAAAATAAAAAAGGACAAAGATGGGCACTATATAGTGGTGAAGCAAAAAATCTTACAAGAAGATTTAACAATGCTAAATATTTATGCACCCAACACAGGAGATTTAGCATTTCAACCAGCTCCCAGGTGATACAAGTGCCACTAGTTTGCTGACTTTATGCTGAGTCCCAAGGTACTAGGCAATTAGAATTATGGACTATTCAATAAATACCTATTATGTTGTATACATACAGACAAAAGAAGATTGATACAAAGGAAAAAACAAGGTAGCATCATATAAAATGAGAGATTTTTGGTATCAAAATATGTTTGGAAGATGTTGATGTTTGATGCTCTCTGAAAATATATACCGTGCTTTGTAAGTATTTACAATTCATTTATGAAATCAAAATGCATATACCACACACACATATACACACAAGCCTATAAAGGTTATAGAGTTAGAAGAACTCTATAAAAGTATTTAATACCAAAATTAATATAATGGACTGAACTACCTTTTTCTTCAGTATCCTTATCTTTTAAAGGGACAAAAGGACAGAAGTGTTGTTTTCATTAAAATAACACTTAAACACATATAAGTTATTGTCACATATAAGAAGCCTTCAATAAATGGTAACCACAATAATAGTAGTAACATATCAATGGACTTTGAAAGAATTTTTTTCATATAAGCCTTCTCCAGTTCTTTTTAATCTCATAACTTTCTGATTAAAAGTCAGTAATTTTCTTTTAAAATTTTGGATAATGTAGAAAAGGTTATTGAACAAAATCTTGAAATTCATGCTTAATCCAATTACAAAGAGACATATATTCTTAATACTTTTCTGAATATCCACTTAATATTTAAGTTACATTATATATGTGTGTATGATTCAAAATATAAGTTATAATATACATATTGTATCTTAACATTGTCAGCAAAATATATAGTAAAAGTCTACCATACTATAAAATAAACATTTATACCATCAATTTTAATTATCCCATTCAACGCCTATACCATAATTTATTTACATATTCACTTATTACTTTTACCAGATGTTTAAGGTTGTACATTTTTCTTTTTTTAATATTAAAATAGCATTATAATGACCTTCCTTGCAAAAACTGTGTGCATACTTACGGTTATGTTATGAATTCAGAACCAAAAATTGTTGGAATAAAGGGCATGCACATTTTTAAAGGCTTTTGATACATATTTTCAAATTAGCCTGCAAAAGGTTTTACTAATATCCACTTCCACAGGCAGTGGAGCAGCAAGAGCAAAGTGAGGTGGGTGTGTGGTGGTGGGAAGAGGGGAGGAGAGGAAACTGGGAACGCAGACCACACAGAGCTTGGAGGTGGTGGCAAGGGCTTTGGTGTTCATCATGAGTGAAGTGGGCAGCAAAGAAGGGTTGGAAGCAGTAATCTGATTAAACTTAAAAGAAACTGAGAGCAGAACCTGGAAGAACTTGGAAGGAGACTGTAGTAGTAAAAGGACAGCAACAGGGTTCCCCCCCAATCCCCACCCACACACACTCCCCTCCCCCCACCCCAGGTAGAGAGGGCAGGGCCTATAGTGTGAGATGGTGGGGAGGGGTCAGATCCTGGATACAAAGCAAGGATAATGACAACAGGCTTTGCTGAATGTGAGAAAAAAAAATTAAGAATGATTTGAAGGTCTTTGGCCTGAGAAAATGTGTCATTTCCTGAGTTGGGTAGAACAGGTTTACAGGGGAAAAGATCAGCCATTCACTTTGGCCAAGTTTAGTTTGAGATGTCTTTGAGACACTAAGTAGGCGGTTGAATAGACAGAAATGGGATTCCATAGGTATAAATCTGCCCAGGCCTTCAATTGTTTTTTGAGTCATGACCATTATTTTTTCTAAAAGGTTAGTTTTCTAAAATATAATTTATTTCTTTTTTATTAACATAGATTCATACACAGAATTTTCTTTTTATTCATTGTATAAGTAGTTAGGTCTTATATTACAAGGTTGTAGCTTTCTTTCCTATGTTAAAAGAAAAACTTTAGACAAATTAAATTTGACAGAGTTTAATTGAGCAAAGAACGATTCACAAATCAGGCAGCCCCAAACCAGGATCGGTTCACAGCAGCTCTGGCGCTGCCATATGGTTGGAGAGAATTTATGAATAGAAGATGGAAGTGAGGGACAGAAACAGCTGGATTGGCTACAGCTTGACATTTGCCTTATTTGAACAAATTTGAACAGTTGGCCACCTGTGATTGGTTGAAGTTTGGCTGCTGTGATTGGCTGAGACTTAGCTACATTTTATAAGAGTAGGTTACATTCTGTTTACACATCTAGTTAGGTTATATTTCACTATGATGGAGAAAACTTTACGCCAAATTTAAAATATGTGGGAGGTGGCTTTAGGCTAACCTTAGTTTAACAATTTCCCCCGTTTAGTCAGCCTCTCAATTATGAGAGGTTGACCAAAACTTTAGTCATTGATGTCACTTGGTCACCATCATAAATATACTTATTTGGTCTCAAATCCCACTGGGAAATAGCAGGACAGTGGGTTTTGTTAGGTGGGACAAAGGACTTCAGATTACTTTTTGCAAGGGTTAGAGCAGGCAGGAACTCCTTATGCTAAAATCTCCTGTTTTTTTCAGGAGAGAAAAAAAAACGCGGTCTGTTTTGGGATCTAACTTTTTTGTTAGAGTTTCAGTTTGATTATGTTGCATTTAGCATGGGTGACTCCATTTTGGTTTGGTCTGGTCTGTTGAAGCCTGAGGTATGAGCTCAGTACAAATAATGACCTTCTATAATTTTGTTTAACATTGCCCTGTTTTGGTCAAGTTCTCACTTGGGTGAGAGTGTGACCAAAACTTTGGGCTTCAATACTACTCAGTCATCATCACTGTGGGTTTCCAGGCTCAGCATATCATTCATAGGTCACCGTGTCCTTATGACCATGCATTTCTTTGAGTTTTTGTCATTTCAGGGAAGAGAGACCATTTGACATTTTATGGATGGCTCCATGCAAAAATTTAAAATTTTTGAGAGATCAAAAGAAGACAGAATAATGGCCAGCAAACATATAAAAAATTGTTCAACTTCTCTAATCATCAGGGAAATGCAAATCAAAACCACAATGACATAATCACTTAACTCCAGTGAAATTGGCTCACATCAAAAAGTCCCAAAACAACAAACGTTGGTGGGGATGCGGACAGATAGGAGCACTCATACACTGCTGGTGGGACTGCAAATTAGTACAACCTCTATGGAAAGTAATATGGAGATACGTCAAAGAATTAAGAGTAGAATTACCATTTGATCCAGCAATCCCACTACTGGGTATTTACCCAAAGGAAAAAAAGACATTCTATAATAAAGACATATGCACGCGAATGTTTATAGCAGCACAATTCACAATCGCAAAGATGTGGAAACAACCCAGGTGCCCATCAATACACCAGTGGATTAATAAAATGTGGTATGTGTATACCATGGAGTATTACTCAGCAATAAAAAACAACGGTGTATTAACACATCTGGTATTATCCTGGTTGGAGCTAGAGCTCATTCTTCGAAGCAAAGTATCACAAGAATGGAAAAACAAGCACCACTGGTACTCACCATCAAATTGGTACTAACTGATCAATACTTATGTCACACATGGCAATAATATTCATCACGGGGCAGGCAGGTGGGAGGGGATGGGAAAACTCTCACTGAATGGATGCGGGAAGCACAGTTTGGGGGATGTCCACGATTGTAGCTCTGACATTGGCAGTGCATGGGCAATATATATAGCCAAAGTGTTGTACCCCCCATAATATTCTGAAATAAAAGGAAAAAAAATAAAACTTTTGAGAGAATACAGTGCACCATGGAGACTATCTTTATGACTATCAGGAGGATAATGCCAAGAGCTTGAAATATGCTCCTTAGCCCTTGAACCAAACTAAGTAAAATCCAACAGATCAAAGAATGATCCAGATAAAGAGTCAACTTGTCTCACCCAAACAGGCAGTTTGTTAGTCCCCTACAACTGAATCTCTGTAATACCCGATGTATTCATTCATGTGAATCAAGAAGTATCAGCAACTGCACAGATTCTTCCTTGTTCAGTCAGTAGGTAATCTAGAGCAATTCTATTATCTAGCACAACTTTAGGAAGGGGATTTAAGGCAGTCGGTTGTGCAACCATAGCTTTTGCAGTAGAACCTGATATAGAGATTATTATGAGGGATAAAATTGTACCCCCATAATATTCTGAAATAAAAAAATTAATAAAATCATAAAAAATAAATAAATAAATAAAATAAAATAAAGAAATAAAGTGTTGAAAGAAGAAAAAAATCCTCCTTATTAAATATAAAAAAAAGGGATAAAGTTCTAATCATTACCTCATTTATTCCAAACCACAGAAAAAAGGACCTAACAATGATGCACATCCAGAAAAGTAAATGCTTCCAGGAGTGTTCTCCTTAACCTGTGATATAGGTAAAGAGGAATGGACCAATGTTGTGTTTCTGACTATGGAGCAACAAAGGTGCCATTAAAATTCCTAGCCCACATTGGACCTTCATCTTCTATCCATCGAGGCATAAAGTTGCCAAAAGGTTGACTGTGAAATCCTCCACAAATAAAAGTATACCTCATGGGTGCACACAAGACCCCTTTTCCAGTTCTGTTGTTCATGGAAGCATAACCAAGAAACACATTGAGAGGTAAGAGTAGCATGATGGCAGAGAAGTCTTGACTGTGATCTTTGGAAAGCTGTCCATGTCTAGGATGCCATCTGCTCCTGGGGAAAAATTTCCCTGGTTAGCTTTACCTTAAGGTTTCCAACGGACATACACTTCCAAGAGTCTGAAGGGGCCCTTCTGAGTTGTGATATTATGGACCCAAGGTTTTGGGGCCCAAAGTTCTGCTGCAGTATGGGTTGCGAGGAAAACCTTTCTTTGATGTCATTTCCAGAAGACCAAATCTCTGTTCTAGATCATGAAGGGTTTAATTGTCCTCAGTTGGTGGATCATGAAAAGCTTCCTTTACCTAGTGAAAATGTACTTTGGCATAATGCATTAAAGCTTTGCAGCATTTAGTCATATCAGAGAATAGGAGCAGAAGATACATACTATTATTAGGAGCATAGGTCTTCCAGTGACTCTTTCATAAGGGGTCAACTTATGTTTTCCACTGGACGAGGACTTGATTGTGATCAATCTGCAATATCTTTGAACAAGGAAATTCAGGCTATTCAGTTAGCTTTGCCTAATGCTATTGTATCTGTAATCTTATTTAACTGTTTTACAACTTGTCCAGTGAAACAAATACCATTATCACTGGAGATTTATACAGGAATGCCCCATGAAGGAAACACATTTCCCGACGACCTTTTAGCGATTTTTTATGGCATCAGCTTTCTTGTGTGGGGAAGCTTCTATACAATGAGAAAGCATGCACTGAAAATAAAAATTGAATAAAATTCCTCTGTAAATATTCAAATGGCCTATCAAGTAGCAGAGAGGTACCTGAAGTTTTGATTGTCTTTCAGGATTATGCATTTGACAAACCAAACATTGGTTGTAAACCATTTTAGCAATTTGGAAGAATCACTACACCGATATACATTGCTGGATATAATTTGGATCAGTTTGTGTCTTCCATGATGAGTGATGGACCGCAGAGCTTTTACTAATAGAAGCTTTAAGCTGTCAGGAAGGACCAAGCAGCTGTCCAGGCTTTCCATGAGTCTATGCTTAACATGGGATTTATATCCTTTTAAATACCAATTTTGTTTCTCCAATCCAGGTGCATAGCACTGTTTATTAAATGGTTCATCATAGGTAATTTGACTCAGACCATGGAGTTTATTCAAATTGCACATCCTAATGATTTCATTATTGACTGATTTAAGATGAAAATCTGGCAGAATATTTCTTTGGTGTTCAATTAATTTTTGTCCTGCTTGGGTTAGCAGTTTTATAAACCACTTAGTCTCTTCACTACAGTGGAAACAACTAAAAATGGATATGGTTAAAGACGCAATTGAATTTGGTTATTTTTGTGGCCTACAATAATTTAACATAATAACCATACTTATGCCTAATAACATGCTAACACATACCAGAATTTTAGAAATCTTATACAATTTTGGAACATATTTTAATAACACATTCATAAAAATATAACTTGAAGAAGGTTAAACATCATTTCTTATTTAACAATGCTTGCCATGTAATTTAACATATCAAATAAGCCTGTGTATTATCTCTCTTTTGGATGCTGTAACATCCCTCTGTAACATCCCAAAGTTACTTTGAGGTCAAAAGACTTAATTTTGAATTTGAAATTTGATTTTGAGATGTCTGTCAAATATGTTGAAGGTTTAAAATACTTAATCAAACCAGGATCACATGTCACTGTAAAATAATAGTCATTCGTTTAGCCAAAGTGATAAGTAAAAGGTTTTAAAAAAACAAAAACCTTTATTCTTTGATAGAGAGGAGACTCAGTTTTCCAAAGACTCAAAAGACCTAATAAAGGTACCACGAGACAGAATCAGCCCCTCCTCCCCACCCTCTTTTTTTGCAGTTTACTCAAAAAGTGAACAAAAATATTTTGCTGTCTGTTATGAATACGATATGAAATTCTTGTATGAAAGAGAAAAGCAAATTTTCCTTTTGTATTAGTGTATTATCAATACTAAAGCTAATTTAAATAAAAACTTTATAAACAAATACATCAAATTTCATTTACCTTTGACCACACAAGATTTCCACTAACCTTTTATAATCTCTTTTCTATTATCTTTCTTTTCCCAACTTTCTATATTCATTTAGTTTTATCTATATCTTATTTTACTTCTTCAATTTGAAATAATCTTTAAATAACTTCTAAACTAGACAAATTTTTTTTCTCAACAAACACGTTTTTATGCCTTTACACCTTTTCGTACCAAAAACATATCTTGCTTTTCTTTATGCATTCTGTATACAGAAGTTTCTCTTACATCTAGTAGTTTTAGTTACTTATATTAACTATGATTTTAACTCTTAGTAACTCAAATTTCTAGTGAAAACCTAAAAAGTAAGTAATTTTGAAGTGCTTTGTATCAGTATTTATGACTGAAAATGAAGTTTTATTTAAAAAATTTTTCTTTGATTCTTTTTGTTTATTAACAGATCTAAATATATTTAGCTTTTCTATACCATATAAAAATGAGTCTTAAGTATATAAACTTAAACTTATGTTTAACAATTAATGTTTCAGTATTTTAACTTACTTAGAAATGACTCAGACATTTTATGATTATCTATTACTTAATTTAGCAGAACCTGACTTTAAGATCTTAAATTACTGAAAAGAAATTTGAAGCTATTACACAGGTACCCTCCCTAATATCTTCCCAGTAGCCTTGGGCCCCAAGTACCCACATGGCACCCAGGACACCTATGAAGGGCAGAGCCCTTCTGGGTCCTGAATTTACATACCAGGTGTAGAGCTCAGGATGGAGGACAGAGCTGTGAAGAAGATGACTGGAGGATCTGACTGCTCTCAGCATGGCCAGGGTGCAAAGCTGGGCCAGGAAAGATAGGGTCATATTGGGCTTGGATCTCCCTTGCAGCTGGTGGTCCAGGTGCTGAGGATATGTCCCCAGGCCTCACCATAATCTAATCCCTCACTCCAGAATCTAGAGGCTCAAAACCAAAGACAAACTCAAGTAAGATGTGTGCAAGGCTTCCAGGAAGCCCAGCAGCTAGTCCTTACAGCTTTAGTTCACAGACAAACAAAGCAAGTGTCAAAATATTACAGAAGCAGCAGCTTTATGAGCTTAAAACATGTAGTGGAGACAGCATAAACCCGTCTAAGCAGTAGACCCAGGGAAAAATGTTTGAATTATATTCAACTGCCAATTCTGAAGCATTCCTATTTTATTTTACCAACAATTTTTAAACCAGGTTTACTTACAAAATATTATCACATACACATAAAACATATAGATGAATAGACATACAGATACACAGATAATCTTATAGCTTTCATAAAGAATTCTCATTTACCAGCATTCAAATAGATTTTCTTTTCCCTATTAAGACTATCAGTCTTCCAATTACCTGTTCCGTTGCCCTATGCAAATGTTAGTCAGTCAATCCTAAATTTTCATTTCTGAAGGGATGACTCTTACATGAAACTAGGTAGAAAATTTACATCTCAAAAGCACAGAGCTGACACTTCAGGCCTAAATATTGTACTATCATTTGCCAAAACCAAGAAATAAGAATGTATGTAGGTAAAAGCCCAGTTAAGACAAGGTGGCAAGGAAAAGCACCTTACACAAAGGTAAGACTTGTTATGTAAGTTTAAACCAGTGGTAAGAGTGGCTAGTGACTCAATCCTCCCTCTCTTCCTGGTTCAAAGAGGCACACACCCCTCAAAATGGAAATTTCCTTTATAGCACAAAAAGGTATCAAAATAGCCTGCTAAATGTCAGAAAGTTGTCTTGGACACTAATTTAGTTCCATGGGCCATCTTTTTAGCTTAGCTACTGTTTTTTAGCTAAAATTACTGAGCTCAGGCTGGAGTCCATTAAGGAATGGGGCAAAGAAAACATTCTCTATGTCTAGACTGAGCGTGGATAGCTCTGAAAAAGAAGAAAGACCACTTTGCCTGAGGGCTACCTTTCATAAACACTTTGTCCAGCTTTCTTTTCACCTTCAGAGCAGGATAGCAACTAAGCCAAAAAGTTAGGAGATTTCACTTTTCTTATCAATTAGTTGCTTGAGCTTTTATTTGCCTTTCATAGAGTCTTTTAAAAGAGGTAATAAAAATATTGAAATCTCTTTAGAAGTTCTGCACATCAATAGGCATCCTTGGATGGGCCTAATTCTGGAGCCCTGATTTTTAAATGCACTTTTTAAAGTGCAGTATTGTTCATTTGGAGCATTCCACTGTAATTTTAAATGACCTCTAGTAAGATTTTGCCATTTTTGTGTTTTCTGTTTCTGGGGCCTAATACCTACACACATATAGGTAGGTGTAGCCCCAATACAGAGAACTCAGTTCTTCAGAAATTAAGGATCTCATTTTTATGTTGAATCTTGGCCTTGGCTCTTAGATCCCCTTGATCAACTCAGCCAATGACTTCCCCTACCTAAGCATGCAAGAAAAAGAAACAAGGGGGATAGAACAAATTCTTGCAAATTTCTGAAAGCCAAAGTTTGCCCCCTCCCCCTGCCCCGTGGTATTGCCATTTACTGTTAGTTTCTCTCTGACCCAGTCAAACCTATAAGCCCTCTAACTGGATCTAATCCACTTAATTATTAGATCCAATCCCATCTTGGAGCCAGTCCAGTTTCTGTCATGACTTCCACAGTACAAATCAAAAATTTACTCAAACCAATTCAGATACTTCAAAGCACAAATCCATGGAGCTTTGGAATCTGAGAGAGTACTTACCCACAATCCCCAGTTGTGAGAGAGCAATAGACACAATGGGCCCCGTGGATACCCCACTTGGTCACTTGATGCTTATTGGGGTCACTGGAAGCTCTACTTCAGATCCCAATTCTGATACCATCTGTTAAAAGAAAAACTTTAAACAAATTAAATTTAACAGAGCTTAATTGAGCAAAGAACCATTCATGAATCAAGCGGCCCCTTGAACCAGAATTGGTTCAGAGCAGCTCTGGCACTGCCACATGCTTGGAGAAGATTTATGAACAGAAAAAGGAAGTGAGGTACAGAAATAGCCAGATTGGTTACAGGTTAGCATTTGCCTTATTTGGTTTGAATAGGTTTGAATAGGTGGCTGCCTGTGATTGGTTGAAGTATGGCTGCTGTGATTGGCTGAGACTCAGTTACTGTTATAGGAGTAAGTTATAGTCTGTTTACACATCTAGTTAGATTATAGCTCGTTATGTACAGAGAAAGCTGTAGGCCAAATTTGAAATAGGTGGGGAGGCAGCTTTAGACTAAACTTAATTTAACATTTACTTTTTCCTTGATTAAGCTAGTTAACAAGTGGATATGTTCTTGTTTCCATAAGTAGGTCTCTGCATGTTGTTCAATTTTTCTCATTTTCTGTTTACAAATTTTCTAACTTTTGCTTTATATTTATTGATTTTTTGGGGGTCTGTTTCCTTGTGTTGTCTTATTCTTCTAACTTTTAACTTTGAATACTTAGTTAATTTATTTTCATTATTTTTGTTTACCAACGAAATTAAGGCTGTGATTTTGTGCCCAGTAAAAGCTCTGGCAAGAACTCAGGCATTTTTTTATGCATATGGTTCTTAGTTTTGTAGTTTTTTGTATTTCTAGGTCCGATGTATCCTTTGACCCAGCATTTATTTAAGATATTTTGTTTCTTTTTTATAAATGTACAAGTTGTTTGAGTTTCATGCTATAGATTGTTATTAATTCTTCTTTCTCTTGAGCAATAATATGCAGGTGATAAAAATTCTACCTATTTCAATGCTAAGTTTTATAGATTTGGGGTATAGCTTTAGAAGAAGATATGTTAGCTGACATGGGATCAGACACAATGCTACGCATTATATCAACCTCATTAATTTCACCCTGAAATTAAAGGAGCTTCCTTTTCTAGTTCAAACAGAGATTGTTTAAATCTACCAGGTGTAGTTAAACCTTAAAATGTTTTACTGAGAATATCAGCACTTAGCAATACTCCAGGGGATCAAACCTAAAAAAATCCAACACGAAACTTACTGCTGGATTTTCTCCTTCCCGGGAAGTTTTGTCCCCTCCTTCTCTTCCATGCCTGGAAGCTCCACTGGGCTTCAGTTAGATGTGCACTGATAACGCTTCCCACTCTTCAGACAGCTTGAGCTCCAGCGCTCTCACTGTGCCTGCTCTGACCCAGGTCTTCCTCTCCCATCGACAGCTTAATGACACACCCATGAGGCAAGCAGAGCAGTGTCACGGAGCGAGCGCTGTGAGGATTCCAGTTTGCGACATACTGGGTCTCTCTATTTCAAGAGGTGTTTTTTTTTTTTTTGAGACTAAAAAAAAATCTCTTTTTATTGACTGAAAACAAACTGATTCAAATTTTAAACTAATATCAAGTATTTCAGTTAAACATGAGTTTTAAAAATACAAATCAAATGGATTTAAAGTATAGGACAGTAAAAATTTAGTATATGTATATTTATTTATTTTTATTTATTTTTTTTTTAATTTATTTTTTCTATTTCAAGAGGTAGAGAGTAAGCGGAGTTGGGTCATTCCTACTGGAATAGAGAAGATTCGGATTTTTGAAACCTCTATAGAAGTCACTGTTTAACCTTGAAGCCCTACACATTTTAGCAATGAGACACATGAATTGAAAAGAAATGATAATTCTAGAATATTATAGAAGAGGAAAAACCAAGTTGTGTGTTTGAAATAGAAATCAGATTAGATAAGTCAGGCTACAGGGAAAGGACGTATTTCAATGTTCTTCCTCACTCGCTATTTCTTTATTTTTTTTTCTTTCAACAATTATTGATTGCTTTCCATTTGCCTGACATTGTGTTATGACACTTGCTATAATTAAAAATAAAAATATAAAATTTTGGTTGAATAAAATAATTGATCTGTGCATAGCAAATGACTATTATTATTATGATTATTGTCATTGGAGCTATGGATATTTGCAGAAGAAATTATTTTAGCCTAAGGTAAAAGGGTGGGAGAGAAGGAATCAGGAAGTTTTCGCGGAAGAGGTGTACTTTGGTTTGCACTTCCCAGGAAGAGCACCCCTTGTCCATCTTTACACCTAGTCCATTTACATTGAGTAGAACCACCCCTGGCTTCTCTCATCGGTTTGTCGAGCAGACCCTGTCCCAGTGGGTGTTAATCAAGCTTACTGTTTTGTTGCCTTTGTGTCACTGAGGTGGGGACTCTTCTTATTTGACCTAATCTGTTGGCAATTTATTCCTTAAAATGAACGGTGAGTGAATGAGACCCCAATCAACAATCAGTAAAGACTACTCCTGCCCTGCGTTTTAGATAGACACATTTTAATGGAGGGAAATTAAGAAGATTCAGGTGGCATTTTAAAATAAATGAAAACCCAATCAAATAAGGATTATACGCAAGCAAAAACATCATGCATCATGGTCTTTTATAGGCAGTTAGTGACTAGCTGGAGGAGACTGAAGGCATCACACACCATATGGTGAGATAAATATGGCTTACTTTTGAAATTGCATTTGTGTCACACAATTAAACATTAAAACTCTGCACTCCTAAAGATTCAGCTGCAAAACTCAAAGTTTTTGCCAGTTTTATTGTAACCACTTTGGAGATTTTTGGAGACATAAAATCTATCATAAGAAGCGGAATATCTAAGTCACACGATTCCAGAAAACTATTTTTAAAAAGGTGTAAAAAAAAAAAAAAACCTTGCAATCCAATCTACAGAGCAGCCCAAATAATAATCAATATTCGATCCAAGCTATCCCCTCCCAATGAGCAGAAGGCATCCACAATTATGTCTCCTTGGAGCCCAGCAAATGGAAGAGCTTATGGAGCTGGCATTTCCCAGGAGGGAGTCAAATGGAACTGAACTGCCATGAGTCTGACCCTCATATTCAGAGCATTTGAAGAGGAGTTTCAGCAGAATTGAGGTCAAGCCGGTGCGTTTTGACATCATTTTGCTGCGGAAGCAAAACCAAGATTGATTTAATCAGTGCAAGGAATCTGGTTTTGGATAGAAATCATAACAAACTTCCAGCCTAAATAGAAAAATTGGCATTTGTTTCGACACCCTACCCTGATTGAATTTGGAAAAGAAAAATCAAATAATAATTTTTTTTTCTTATCTTAAGAAAAAACATGCTCATGCATTTGTCTCATATCCAAGAATTGAAAATGTCTGAAGGCCATAAAGAACACCATTTAATCAATAGTGCAAAGCAGAAGCCTGGAGAAAAGCTCAAAGACACGGCAACTTGGACTTGCTTTTCCCATGACTATCTGTAAATACCCACAGTAAAGTTCCTAGCTCAGAGGGCTGTTCTGAAGACTAAATGAGTTAATATGTAAATGAGGCTCTCATAATGGTGTCTAGAACATAATAAGCAATATATGTGTTTGTTGTCTTTTTTATAATTATTATTATTATAATGATTTTTTTTGGTAGGCTGGAGATATGATCCAGAGTCCAGGCTAATGGGGCAACTCAAATAACATTTAATAATACCTCTCATATGATGAGCACTTAATATGTACTGCAGGTTTTATGTAAACTATCTTACTTAATTTTCACAATAATCCTATGTGGTGAGTATTGCTGTTATTCCAATTTTATAGTTGGAAAATCTGAGGCTTAGAAAGATTAAGTAAATTGCTCAGATCATACAGCTGAAATGTGGCTGCATCAGCATATTCTCCAGGCAATCTGATTGAAGCAGCTGCTCTTAATAACAAACTTAAAAGTCCAAAACAAATGAACGAACTAACTAAAGCAGGACTTATAATGGCCAAAATAAAAACATAAATTAAGTGTGATCTAAATACGTTACATTTTTGCATAGGATACCAAACACAAAGTCATGCATGCCACCTACATGACAAATGTACAAATATAACAGATATATGCCCAGGATACAAAGAGTTCAACATTTATTTGGGAATAACTCAGCAAGCAACAATACTGACAGGACCTCAGAGAACCTTTTTGTTCTTTAAGATTTAAGTACTTATGTCTAAAGCCTGGAGGGAATAAGCCCCTCAACTGTTCTTTTCCATAGTCGGTGTCTATGTGCAACCTCATGCTTTGAGACTTACAGAGAAAAGGCAGGGATCGTTTGGGATTTCAGGATAAATTCACATGGATGCCAAGTAATGTTCTCTACTCTTAGGATGAGAGACAAGTACGTGGTGGTTGAAATTTCTTACTGAGACTATGCTGATGTGATAGACCCCAAGTAACCACAGCCTGGCAATTACAGGGTTGTTTTATTGTTGTTCTGTTTTGGGTTTTTTTTGGTTTTTTTCTTCCTTAAAGTCATTTAGCAAGAATAACAATTTAGTCCTCATGACCTCTTTGGAGTTTACACATGAATCCTTCATGTTGAAACTCCAGGCTACACCTTGTTCCTTACTATCTCTTATCTACAACCTGGCAGAGTGAGCCTCTTAAATAGCATGCACTTCCTTCTTAGATTCCAAAACATTGCCAACGCTATTGATAACATTACTAACCTGACTTAGAAAGCAAAGTTACATACACACTTCCCTTCTAAATTATAGCCATCTATAGCTCACTTAGAAGCCTTGCTCAACCATGCATATGTTGCATTTTTTGCAGACACATAAGAACTCACCAAGTCTTTTCACCTCCAACCATATCTTGCATTTGGACTCACAATGTTTAAAAATCTTATCCCTGGTGTGTTGTGTTTTCTATGGACTTTGAGCAGACCTGATGAACGTGTGTTGTGCCCATCAGCATTCATTTCTATGGGCAATCTCTCTTCCTGGTTGCTTTAGCCCAGTGCCCAACCTGCCCCACCCCACTGGAGCTCCTCCTCCCAGCACCCCTATACTGCCAGCATCTTTGTGTGATTTTATTTCCCCTTCTACAAACACATTTAAGGCATAGCCATCACAAAAGCAATTTCAACATGCAGTTAAGTGCTCTGGAAAAAATTAATGTAAAAAACTGGGTTTACATTAAAGCTACCCAGAAGGACTTTAGGTAGAAATGATGAAAAAAGTCCCTGACACAAGTGTTGAAAGACAGAGAGAGATTGCTCCAGTGCTGGCCCAACTGTCATGTCAAAGACTAGAACCTGGATCCAATGTTTAGAAGACATAGCTTGCTGAGTAACAGAATCATTTCCTTTTCAGGATTGCGTAAATAGTTTGAGTTCTGACATTGCAGGAATTTAAAATACAACCTGCCCTCAATTCTGTGTTCCTTGCACCCATAGGGCATCCTCTATGTAAAATACTAAGAACGCCAAACTTTGGACAAACTCCATGAGGGAATGGATGGGGAGCTACATTCCCTGACTTGTACCTTGAACACCCATTCCCATGGTTCTTGACAGAGAATGAACATAAGTAAAATCAACTTTGAATCCTAAGTTTCGTTCTTACCAATCCCTAAACACAGACCAGACTCTGATTTAGCTCCTTGTCTTCCTTTCCTCCTCTAGTCCCTACCCAAACTAAATAAAATAATACATTTCATCCTACATAAGTAGGGCCAGAATTAAAGTTTGGGAGGTTTCTGTAAAACCTGACACCTTGTACATTTTTAACTGTAAAAAGACAGCAAATCTTTTATTAAGTTTCTCAATTCCAGAGATCCTTCCATCCTTCCCACTTCTTGAGTTTAAAGCCAAAGAGACAGAATAAGAGCAGGGTACTGTCCCAAAGGTGCCCTCTGAGTTCAGCTGTCATAATGCGGCTTCTTGGATCTCTTCAATTCAAATCTCCAATGCAACATTGCCAAGTTTTCAAGGGTTTAAAGACACGTTACTTTTTACCTACAAATGACCAATGGCCAGTGATACCTAAGGATAAGCTTTATTGGCTGGCAGAGGGAAGGTGTTATTTAGAATCATAGACTTGCCCATAGTCAGAATAAGAAGGGACCTTACGAAACAGTGTAATTAAAAGTCTAGCTCATGGTTATCTATACCAGAATTCACAGAGAGGAAAATGAATATTACTGGGTTCCACTCAAAACCTGAGCAAAAATCTCTAGAAAAAGTTTTGGCCATCTATATTTGAAAATGTTCCCCATTAACATGTAATAGTGAAAATCTTCAAACCACTATTCTAAGTCATCTCATAGCTACACATGCTATCTGAGCATATGTGTACAAACACATGTACATATATAAACATATGAATGTATATATATTTTTCCTTTCATAGTTTAAGCAAATAAAAACAATGCGACATGTTTAAAATTATGGCTATGAATCTTTCTGTGTTGTTTATTTTAATGCACTGTGCATGAGAATGATGTCATGGTTTTCTAAATTATTCCTAATGCCCCAGATCCTAATCTTGAGTTGAGAGTTCGGGAGATGTGATTTCTATTGCCAGCTTTACTACTCACTTTTTGAATGATACCAGATCTCAATGTCCTCATTCTAAATGAGGGACTGGCCATCTTGAGAACCATTTCAGTTGCAAAATTAAATAACTGTATTGAACACTGTTTGAAATCTGGGGAACTATATGGTTAAGTGACAGATTGTAAGGCAAATGGCAGCCGTCCACTCATGTGCTCTCACCAGAACACTAACGAAAAATTGCAATCTCATCTGCCTAATTAATTCTCTAATTTGATTAAAAATTACGTTTGATTAGATTTGCAAAGGGCACTGACACAGGCCTTACCAATAGCTCTAAACGTGCAGTCTCCAAATGCCAGAAAGGAAAAAGAGTCCGTGATACTGAAATCATAGTTTCTCCAAGCAGAGAAGTTTAATACTTATGTGGTTGATTTTGACTCCAGAAAAATATATTAAATTCAAATATATGGACAATGAAAATATCAAGTGGTGGAAAGACAGCTTAATTCTAACCAGATGCAATAGTCAAGGAAGGTAAGTGATTCAGAATGACAGGTAAACCACAATTGTGTGATGATTTGTTCTTCTATAAAGCTGAAGAGTCCTTAAAAGTTGCATAAGCATACTAAAGAAGTCCATTAGGCTACCACAAAGGAAATGCATTAAAATAGAATTCTTCTAAGACTGTTTGTGTGGATGCTTAGAAAATTTGAATTATTCCTCATGGTAGTTGCTCTCAGCAAGTCAAAAAATTGGAATGAAGATATATACTTGACATCTAATACATTTTTCCATCTCATATTCATGTTTGACAACAGATTTTCATTTTTTAGATGTGCTAAATTAAGGGTGAGAATGGAATGAAATATCATATATTGGGCACAGGAGTCAGAAACAGGACACAAAAGTCACACCAAGAGCGCCAGGCATTTTGTGGTGGTAAGAGGAGTACATGAACTAAGGCCAGATTTGGAACAGGAATGAGTCACAGGAATGTGTGAGTTCACATTTGTTGTTCAAGAATACAGCTGCATATTGCTGAAGGAATTTTGGCTTTGAAATGGGAACAGAAAGCAGTGGCAGAAATATTCATGATATATAAGGTGCTCTTAGATGCATGGTATACTTTTCTGCATGTGGTGATGGATTTAAGGTGTGCTCAAACACATAGGCTAGTGAGATACTGCAATCACAAGATGTGGGGAAAGACTGAATTTCATGAAACTAACTCAATTTGGGGCTCTGGTTACATTTGCTCAGCACCTGGTAGCTGCCTCAGCATAAAACCAGCTGGCAGCTGTTTTTTTGCTTAGTTTTGTTCTATAAGGCTTTGTTATTTACTGTCCAAATGCTCCCCATGGATTTCCAGCAGCAGAAAAATTCAGACCAGTGAAGACTGAGGTGGTTTGTTTGGGCTAATGAGAAATGCTACCTTTACATAAGTTCCCTGTTATTCCCTCTCATAGTCTTTTCCAAGGGCTAGGAACTAAAAGTCTTGCCCGATCACTCCTCCATTTGAAGATGTTCAGTGAGCAACTCAAACTCAACATGTCCAAAAAGTCAACACATCCTCATGCTTTATGCCCTAAACCCAATCTGCCCATCTGTGTTCACAGGCTTGTCAGCTCAGAGTGTGATTACGGCATCACTCTTCTCTTCCAGGCAGAGGAAATACTGACCTTTTCCATAAAAGACACTCCAAAACCACACGGGAGTCCTCACTGGGATTTTTGTCCCTCAGGTGACGAAAAAAACATTTGGAATTTCAAGCAGAGCAGAGCAGTTGAATTCAAACCAGATCTAACTGGCAAAATATATTTTAGGCAAAGTAACAGTTTGAAATTCTTTCTCTAAAACTTTCAAAAATGACCATATCTGGCTTAGATCCCAAGTGCAGTGAACATGATGTCTAGGACAGTATTTATTCGGATCTGATTTCTGTGGAATATTCTTAGAGGGACGACTATTCAGCTACCAAGGGGAGGGCTTGGAGGGAGGAGTAATCAATTTTCCTGGTTTATATGGAAAGGTGATACTTACAATCAACTGGGCACTGTGCTAACACTTTGCATTGAGTACCTTATTATACTTTGACAGCAACTTGATAGAGTAGGTATTGTTGATTCCTCTGAATATACTGACAAAGAAAAAAAATGGTACATCATCTTTACAAAATCTTTCAGTAAGTGAATGCGACCAGGACTTTCACTAGCTGTGGTGCAGCTTCTCCCACTAAACCCTAATCACAATCCACAGGCTCTCTCTTTCTACTAGTAAAAGAACCTAATGTCTGAAGGTGATTTGCAATAGTCAAAATGCTACCAGCAAACTCAAGAAACATAAATTAAACAGATAACTACTATGTGTTTTTGCTGAGCTGCACACTGAAGTCCAGGTTTTAGAACAGCAAAAACAAATTAAACAAAAATATTAGTGTTATTGCTTTTCTTATGAACAAATCCAAAAGCAGAATAAACTTATTCAGATGTATTCATGAAATATGAACTACACACTGGGAGAAGTACCACAAGGTTGACAGGGAGGATCCCATAGTCCCTTTTTCTAAGAAGCTCAGAGACCATCTTAAGATGTGCACATCAATAAATCATTGCAAGGCAATGATAATATATGCAAAGAGAGCAATGAACAGGGAACAATAATGGAAAAGCTCAAAGTATAATTAGTCAGCTGGAGAAGATACTGAGATACTAGAGAATGCTACACAGAAGAAAAAAGTTGATATGAACACTGAAAAATGACAATGTATGATATCAAAGGGTGTGTTTGTATTGGGGGTAGGGACGTGGAGGAATGAGAGCCTGTTCCTATTTGGAAACAATGCTTGCTTGTCATTACTAGTCAATAGTCACAAATGGCAAGATGAGTATGGGACAGGAGAACAGCTGCTTTGGTTGCTTACATCTGGATTCAGAGTTCTATTTTCTAGAGCAGAGGTAACAAACATATAGTTTTTTGCCTTGCATATGAATTCCTTTTGTTCAGCAGGCTGTTTTTAAATTCACTGGCTGCTCAGACCCTACTGTTCTCTATTGCATTGCCTAGCACTCCTCTTGCTTATGTAATCGATTGACCTGGCTGGCCCCCAAAGGCATTTGGAGTGCACAACCCTGTTTTGAGACATGGTGACCCATCAAACATTTTGAATCTAGAGCAACATGGTAAGAACTGGATTATCAAGAAGGACATTCTCAAATATGTGTAAACACGTATTAAAACAAGGTGAGACAAGTTTAAGGTTCCAGAAGATAGACAATGTGTCTGAGGTAGAACAATGGCAAAAGAGATAGATTAAGAAAAAAATCTGCAGTAGAATGGGCAAGATATGATGATTAATCAAATGTTAATAATTGTTATAGGAATAGGGAAATAGATCAGGTTTCAACTTCCAAATTCTTATGAACTTATGCAATAAAACAAAGTAAAGAAAAAGTAGTAAATTTAAAAAATTTTCCATTGTCATTCATTGTTGATAAAGGGTTAACTGGACATGGTTAATGCAATTAAGCAATCCAATATATTTGAAATTGGGCCATGGAGGCTGGTAGGCAAAACATTGTTAAACCAGAAGTACCAATTAATTACTTTATTGGACCATTAAACATCTGGCTTGCCTTCGTTGCCCAATAAACTTAAACAGTTCATTAAAAACCAATGAAACATGACAGAAAAAAATTAGAGGCTTTGTTTTCCTATTTTCTTTAGTTTACCTATGAATTAGAGGTTTTTATTTCCTTTTTAACTCCTACCTCCAAAAGCCTAATGGAAAGTCACAGATATTGTTGACTAATGGGAAATTCCACTGCCAAAATCAAAATCAAAAATTGCAAGCCTATAACTCTTTAGTGATTACAAATAAAACAAGCTGCAGAAACAAATAGAGAAAAAAAATTTTATGATACACACTACTAGCTATGGTTTTTCTGGAATTTATTAACTCCAATGTTGGCACTTCTTGGCAACCATTCCTTTTTAGTTACTTTTTAACAGCCATAAGTAGTAGGTCAGGGGATTGAACGAAAAAGATTTTGAATTCACATTAAAAAACATATATATAAGCTAATGGTGTAAATAAATTACTAAAGTTCCACCATACTAACATAATGACTATAGCATTTCATTTAGCATCATAGTTATGCCTACATAAAGAGATATGTCTATATCTAGTTCTATAAGCTGTAAAGATTGTATTGTAAGCCTGTTTTTTAATATTTATTTCTCATTTATTTCATTTCAGAATATATTTTTATATCAGATTCTTGATGGGTAGATAGCATTTTATTCATTTATTACTGAACCAAGCAAATGTTATGGTAAATGCACATTGTTGTTAAATTTTCAATTATAAATCCACTTCAGTGAAAATTCCTGTCAAACATCATTGTGGTCTTCTACTATTACATTCCTTGGATGAATTCTGAGAAGTAAAATCTCTTGATTACTACTAGGTACCAAGCCTTCTATGTGTATTGCCAAAGAGGAAAGCATAAACTGAATAGAATTAATTAAATTAGTAAAATTATTAATTATTAATTTAAAATCCAACCTAGGAGGATCTTTCTTCCACCATGAGATGGAAGAGGAAGTGGCATAGATTTTGAGTCTAGATTTAGACTCAAAATCTAGTCATAGATTTTAATATGTAGATTTTTAAATCTACATATTAAAACAAAAAGAATAAATAGATAGCAAAACCAAAGACATGTGGACATTTACAATAAAACTAGGTTACAAATTATACCCACAACCTCACATTACAAGAAGATAAAGACAAAATTCCAATAGCTACAAGACCTTCCTGTTATCAGTGTCTCTGTGTAAGAGAAGAAGGGGAAGCTATGAGGTAGCTGGCAGACATAAGAACAATAGAATCTCAGAAAAGTCCATAAATTCTCACTGGCTAGCAGGACTGACCAATTTGAGATCAGTATTCAAAACTAGGGGAGGTTTTGTCCCATCCAATAGAGGCTGAGTACAAAGGACTGAAGAGGCTGGACTAGTCTGTCCAAAGTGAACTCTCAAAACCCACTTACTAGAGCTCCCTCTAGGATCCAACCAGAGAACCCCATACTGAGAAGACACTGTTAGGTGTGGCATTTCCATTGAGTAAGACAGGAATAATACTGAAAAGTAAAGAGAAGGTCCAGGTAAAAATGGGGAAGGGATGTGAGTCCAGAAATTTCAGGAAGCAATCCACTATAATTTTGAAGTTACATGAAAAGAACAGAAGAGAAAGCTCTGTGAAATTGTTGTTAAAACCGCAAGGGGTTTCAGTCTAGGTTTAGTTACTCATTGCACAAAGATTCAATTATTGAGATAACAAGGAGATTTTCTCAGCTCTTTTGTTTTTTTTCTCAATAAGTTTTTTATTTATTCTTAGGTAATAGATGTGTTAATATATAATTAACATAGCATATAATAATTCACCTGTTTAAGTGAATGACTTTTAGGACATTGATAGAATTGTGCATCCAACACCATAATCAATTTTAGAGCATTTTTACTATCCTAAAAAGAAAACCCCAAACCCCTCAGTTGTCACCCTTCAATCACTCCAACCCCTCCAACTCTATGCAACCATTAATCTACTTTTTGTCACTCTACATTTACCTATTCTGGACAATTCCTATGAATAGAATAATATAATATGTGGCCCTTTGTGACTGGCTCATTTCACTTAGCATAATATTTTCAAAATTAATCTATATTTTAATATATATCAGAGTTTCAATTTCTTTTTTTCCCAATTTTTTTATTTTGGTAAAATACACATAACATAAAATTTACTATCTTAACCATTTTTAGATGTGCATGTCAGTGATATTAAATAAAGTCTTAATGTTGTGCAACCATCACCACCATCCATCTTCAGAATTCTTTGCATCTTGTAAAACCAAAACCCTGTACTCGTTAAACAATAACTCCCCATTTCCCTCTCCTTTCAGCCCCTGGCAACCACCATTTTACTTTCTGTCTCTATGATTATGACTACTCTAAGTGCCTCATATAAGTAGAATCCTACACTATTTTCCATTTATGGCTGGTGTACTTCACTTAGCATAATACCCTCAATAATCATCCATGTTGTAGCATATGTCAACATTTATTTATTTTTAAAGCTCAATGATATTCCATTATATGTACATACCACATTTTGCTTTTCCATTGATCTGTCAATGGGTTGCTTCTACATTTTAGCTATTGTGAATAATGCTACTGAAGAACATGAGTGTACAACTATCTCTTTAGGACCCTGCTTTCAATTCTTTGGGGTTTACAATCAGAGGTAGAATGGCTATATCATCTAATAATTCTATTTATAGTTATTTGAGGAACCACCATATAGTTTTCCAGAACAGCTGTACCATTTTACATTTCCATGAACAGTGCACAAGGATTCCAATTTCTCTACATGCTCACCAACACATGTTATTTTGATTTTTTTTTAACAGTAGCCATCCTAATGGGTGTGAGGAGGTGTCTCATTGTTTGATTTAATTTCCTAATGATTAGAGATGTTGACTACCTTTTTATGTGCTTATTGGCCTTTTATTTATCTTCTCTGGATAACTGTTTAAGTCCTTTGCTCATTTTTAAAATGTGTTTTTTTTGTTGTTGTTGTTGAGTTTTAAGTCTTCTCTATATATTCTGAATATGAATTCCTTATCACATACTATAAAACTCCTTGAAGAAAACATGGGGCAAAATCTTCACAACATTAGATTTGGCAGTGATTTCTTGGATGTAACATCAAAGGTTTAGGCAACAAAGGAAAATGTTGACAAATTGGACTTAATGAAAATTAAAAATTTGGGGCTTCAAAAGACCTTATCAACATGTTGAAAAGGCATCTTATGGAATTGGAGAAAATGTCAGCTCCTTTGTCTTGCAGAAAATCCACCACTTCTGGAAAACAACTCAAAAAGTCATGTAGTTAGTTAAGGGAGAGGATTATATAGGGGTCATTGAAATTTCTTCAATGGTGGGGTGGTTACAACTCCCCCTTCTTTTTAGTTCATTCCTCAGTCTTGGGGAATCAGGACATTGCTCTATATGGCTGCTTCCTGCTGAAATGGGACATAGTTGGGGTATGAGGAAGAACAAACATGTCAGGTCTCTAACCAAAATTTTTTAATACATGTTGCTAAGTTGCCACCCTCTCCTCAACAATGTAGTAAAGTACAGAAAAAGAAGTATCCATCACCATCTAGGATCCATCCCTCCCAGGAAATATGGGTCCATCGTTCCCAGATGGAATGCTAAAATTCCCCTCATCATTTATGAAAGCAGTTTTAGGTAGCTGATCCAGCAGTGAGACAGGTTAGTGGAAGAGGCAATAGATTGAGAGGTCTTAACTAAAGCTTTGTCCTGTCAGGCAAATGAAAATCCCCAAAGGACAAGCTACATGTTCAGGGTATATGTTTTCAGACATTCCAGGGAGTAGGGCTTGTGCCACAATCACCTTTTGGCCAGTAACCACAGCATACCCTGCTTTGCATTGTCCCTGTTCCATAATGCTGCTTCCTCAGTAGATAGCTCCTCACCTTGGTCTGACAGGGGCTGATCAGTCAAATCCTGGAGACTAGAATATACTTGGTCAATAATCAAAATGTAATCATAGAATGGGGCATGGGAGTCCACAGGCAGCAAGGTGGCTGGATTTAAGGTAGACACCAGCTTCAGAGTTACATGAGGATTATCTAACAAAGTAGCCTGATATTTACCCACCCTGCCACTCGCTGGCAACCAAAAGCTTCCCTTTTTTCTAGTAGGGGTAATATATAATGCATGGTATGAACAGTTACCAGGTGCCCAAGGGTAAACTTTTCAGCTTCCTGTAAAATATTATAAGTAGCAGCTACTGGTCTCAGACAAGTGGGCCATCATTTTGTTACCACACCCAGCTGTTCAAAGAAATAAGGTACAGGTAGATTATGATCCCCCCAAATTTGTGTCAATATGCTGAGTCCAATTCCTTGCCTTTCTTGAATGAACAAATCAAAAGGCTTATATAAGTCCAAGAGGCCCAATGTGGGGGCAGTCATCCATTTTTCTTTAACAGTCAAGAAAGTCCTGTGGCATTCCCCAGTCCAAGCAAGTAGTTTTTCTTCCTTCCCTTTCTAAGGCTTCATGGAGAGGTTTTTCTATTACACTGAAGTTAGGAATTTAAATCCCACAAAACCTGGCCATACCCAAGAATCCTTGCAACTGCTTGTGGGCGGTAAGGACTGCTATTTGATTTACATCCTCTCTCCAATCTGAAAGGAGGTTTTGAGTTTCAAGAGACAATTCAAACCCCAAGAAGTTGACAGTGGGAAGTGAGCTATGAGCTTTTTTTTTTTTTGGAGGTATTTTATATCCTTTGTTAGCCAGTAAATTTAATACAATTATGGCATGTTACCTGGATTCAACTTCAGTCTCACTGGCTATCAGGGTATTGTCTACATACTGTAAAATCATTTCCTTATATAAAATTAATTCCCTCAAATCTCTGGCCAGAATTTTCTGAAGATAGTTGAGGAGATATTTTTTAAACCCCTGAAGAAGGATAGTCCAGCAGTACTGGCATTTGGCTTTAGACTTTGTGTCTTCCCATTCAAAAGCAAGTAGTACTTGGGATGTGGGGGCAAAAGGAATGCAAAATAAAGCATCTTCTAAATCTATTTCTGAAAATCAGGCAAAACTTCCAGATAAAGTGGTAAGGAGGGTATAAGGATTAGGTACTGCAGGAGGAATATCCTCCACTATTTGGTTTGTTGCCCTTAGATCTTGAATGAACTGGTATTTCTGGGTTCCACACTTTTTTCTTTTTGACTGATAGAATGAAGTTATAATGAGGTGTGTCCAACCTCCTGTCCCGTCGTGGCCAGGAACTCAGTTTTAAGTTTTTTCCTTGGGGTCTTCTTGGCCAAGAGGGGGTTCATTCAGTCAGTGGAGGAGGTGACTAGGATTTTATTTTAGTTTACATTTTCCCCCTTTTGGCCAAGATTTGCCAGAGGCAGCATCAATGGCCAAGCTTTCATTTTGTCCCATCATTGCCAGGGTGATGTGGCTACCTACCCCAGTTCCATCCTGTCCTTCAGTGGGATCCTGGGGCCAAAGGACTTAACGTCAAAAGACTTATAGCCAATTAAATGTTCTAACACAGATGGGAATGGAGGTGGAGAAGCATTTATCAAACTTTAAAACCCTTTTAAGCAATATAAGAGCAAAAAAAAAAAAAAAACCCAAACATCAAAAGCAAGGTTATAAAATTAACTTATCTATAACCGTCGAGCTACTATCAGACTCACAGTGATTTGCTATACAAAACATAAGCACTTGTTAAAACCATTTGAGCTAAGAATTTAGAGACTCTTGTATCAGAATGAACAAACAACATTCTCACCAAAAGGTTATAAGGCCTGCCTAGTTCTGACAATGACAGAAAAAGGGAAGCTTACAAATTACCTAGATTTTGCAGACATTTGTCAAAGATGTTCAAAAGCTAAAAACATTTGATCGAAACAGACTCACAGGTTATTGTAAAACAATAGCAATTCACCTCTTAGTTTTCCCAAGTAATCAAAAACCAAATAAGGACAACATATGAATTATTTTGATAAAACACAAAATCTTTGTTTCTTAGGCAAAAAGATAAAGAAAAACCTTGCTAAGTGCAATTTTTCTTTCTTATTGGCTACCTATTTAGACAACTTGGAAGTCAACCCTCATGAAAAGGGTACATAAATTTATCAGTCATAAGAAGATTGTGTGCAAGATCATGAGTGAGCATAATATTATAAAGGAAACAAACTAGAAAACTCTTACCTTGAGGAGGGAAATATACAACTCCTAGTAACAGCATATGAAGATTTTTTTGACCATATTGAACAATTCAGACATATTAATAAACTAAAAAACAATGTCTTTTCAGACCTCTAAGGTAAATATTTCAGCATCAGACCTTTACAGCAGACTTAGAAACAGAGGTGGAGAAAAGTTACAGGATCCAACAAAACGGCTGGAGGGGAGGGTTCTCAACTCAGGCCTTCTCAAGGGGAGGAAAAGCTCAAAGCAGTAAGACACAGTGAAAGTTGGACTTTTGAGATAGAGATCTGAGAAGTTTCAAAAGAAGCAGATTATAGAAAACCTCTTGCAATTTTATTACATATATCTCATTTACATTTGCCTAATTTATTTTAGCAGTTTACTTACCAATTTGACAGCCTGTGAATATTAGATATACGACCAATGTGATTAATTGTGCCCTCAACAAAGTCATTTAATTGTCTAAACAAATTTATTATCTAAACATATTTTCATAAACAACATTGGGAGAAAAGAGAAGGAACAGCATTTTAAAACACAGACAAAGAAACAATCACAAAATGTAATTTCAACTATTACTCTTAAATTTGAAAAAAAAGCCTACCAAAATAACAAACATAAGTATTCTAGTAATACTTCCTAATCTGAATAATGTAACATCTTTAAGTTCTACAAATACAGAAGTTTTGGAACACATCCTGCTTAAAGATGTTAACTAATTTGATCTTTCTAAAATACCAACCTCCAAAAATAAAATTTATTGACATGACATCACCTGACTATAGACCAAATAAACCTCTAACATCAATCCTTAGCATTTCATATAATAGCACAAAGTCATAACTTTTTTTTTATATGTAAAGATCAAGATCAAGCTGTTTGAAAAACAATCTAACTGATCTCAAAATATTTTTCTACTTAAATGCAAATTCAATTACATGTAATACTTCCAAAGAATAAGATTGTTTTGAGATTCTATTTGGATTCTAAGAACAACCATTTTGTTCATTTTGAAATAAATTACTATACAAAAATTAACAGTTCAAGTATTCTTTTTAAAAATTTTCTAGGCAAAGGCCTTTCCTATGGCAATACAATATACAAACAACAGGCTAGCTTGTAACCAGTACTCAGAAAGAGTGACCAAAACCAAAATATCTTCATAAACCTTTGAGCATAAGTTTATGCTTTTGTGCTATCATTTACTTAGAGTTTTCTTTATTCTAATTTACTTACACTTAAAAACCAGCTTGTTTACCAAAGATTACTGAATTCACATGAATGTGAAAAGCACTTGGGCTTATTTGTTTAATTCATGAGAGCTCCTTTTATTTATAAGCCAAGTTTGGTACCATGTAGACATATATATACACACACATATATATATATAAAATGTGTATCTATATATACACATATATATATACACACACACATAAAACACATGTAAACACACACATAGTGAGACTCCATAGATTTTATCTCAGAACTCTTGTCATGAGATCCTCTGAAGTTCCACATAAATCTGTATACATCATGTTTCCATTCCTCTTTCCCTGTCCAACAGCGGATGTCCCTGCATCTTGGCCAGGGACATCCATGGATAGAGATGTCTTTCAATCTCCTAGATCTAAGGTCAGAGATGTCTTCTAATCTCCTAGACCTTAGGACAGAGGTCTCTTTTAAACTTTTAGATCTCAGAACCTACCACAAGGGAAACTACCAGCAGAGATATCATTCAACCTCCCAGACCTTGGGCTGTGCTTATAATACCATCAACAGCAAATTTAAAGTAGGCAAAAGAAAATAGAGACAAAAAGCTCCACATTTTCACATCACACACTAATATAGATAAACACTCAACATAAAGAGAATTTCAAGTGTTTTTAAACAAATGAACTACAGTTTCACCTAATAAGACCTGGGAGTACCAAACCAAAACAGTTAGTTCCCTCTCTCACAAATGGTTGAGGATTTATCCAACCCAAAATAAATAGGTATTCCTTCAGAATTCCCCAAATTAAGAGGGGCATCCTCCACTGTGCAGTATGTTCAAATAGCCCAGATGCACATTTCAAAATCCAATCCAGAGTTCCTTTCTTTAGAGGCAAGCAGAAAGCAATCACCAACGTGTTGGAGGCCAGTAAAAATGTGATGGCGACAGGTAACAGTGGAGCTGGTGGGAGAGTCCAAAGCTGCCCTCTGGCAAATATGGCCAGGCAGCTGCTAAGGGAAGCTTTTGGTCTCTCCGTCTTCTGCAACCACCAAACCAGGAGCAATGCCATCCCCAAGCCCCCATAATTGTTGTTGAAACCACAAAGGGGTTTCAGTCTAGGTCTAGTTGTTGATCACACAAAGATTCAATTATTGAGTTAACAAGGATTGCCAAGGAAGAAAGGAATTTTTAATATGGCAGACGTCTTGTCGGGAGAACAGAAGAATCTGCCTTCAATCTATCGCTCTGACTAAGGGAGATCATGGACTTTTAAATTAAGAGCATTGGGCACGCCCTGGTGTAACTAACAAGGGGCTATGTACATTAGGGCAGGTCATGCGCACTGGGGGCAGGTTGTGGAGGATGGTGAGTCATCAGGAAGTCTGCCCAGGGGCCTTGAGAACCTCAGCTCTTTTGTCTTGCAAAAAATCCACCATTTTGGGGAAACAATTCAAAAGGTCAGGTAGTTAGTTAAGGGAGAGGAGTCATTGAAATCTGTTCAAAATTAGAAATGCTACCCTGAACTACAGCTCCTTCAGGGGGGTGCTGAGAATAATTAATTTTACAAAAGATGAGCAACAGGAAAGTACAGAGGTCAATTTCCACCCTAAGTTAATAATAGAAAGATGAGAATAATAACATTCTTATGTCTTATGGAAGCACACCAAAAAGATAACCACAAAAAAGATCAAAATTCACACCTTAAAAGTGATCTAAAAGACATTCAGAAAGAATTACAAGGCATGTTCGAACAACATTAATCAGAATTTTGAAAAGCTCAAATGAGATGATAGAAGTCAGGAAATAATTAAAAATGAACAAACATGTTTAAATAGATTAATGGACTGAATAGAAGTAACAGAAGAGTGAATAAACACAATAGATAATGCCTTAAAAATTAAAAATAGAAAAACAGACAAAATTTTGAGAGAACATTGCAAATAATAAAGTATATCTATCCTATGGATAATAAGCCTACCTGAAAAATGAAACCAAAATAAGAAAACAAAATAAATACTAAAAACTATAATGCAAAACACTTCTGAAATTTTTAAAAAAATTATACATTTGCAACAATATATTAAAGCACACAGCACATATTACTGTGGAATGTAGTAAAATTGCTAGGCTTTGTAGAAAAAGGAAAAAAAATCATTTGCCACCCATGGGGGTCTGGAAGAACCAAGATATTTATAGGGGGAAAAATTATATGATCATCATATGTTTCAATAGCACCACATAGATGGCATGAAGAAAATAAAGTAATATATTTATACATTCAGGGAAAGAAAATGTGAGCCAAGGATTTTATATCCTGCAAATCCGGCATTCAAGCCTAAAAACCATATACACAAAAACTAGTATTAATTAACATGTAAATGTTTGATAATAGTGTTCCCATGACATTTCCTGGGGAATTTAAGGGATATTGAGCTTAGGCAAATAAAATAACTAAAAAGACGTTCAGTAAGACCTGGTAATGATCATTAAATATATTGTTACTTCTAGAACTAAGAACAAATTGGCATTAAAAAGAGAGCATATAGTTTGTTTTGTTCCTATGCTTAAGCAATGTAGATATTATACAAGTATAAAAATGGGGAAAAAGATATGAAAAGTATATGAAACCAAATTTTAACTCTTTTTGGTATATTGTTGGTGGTAGAATTAGCAACGTTATTCTGAAATGGCTTCATGTGTAAGTGGGCATAAAGTAAATTTGTAATTATAGGATATTTTAAGTCTATCATCCACTGTGTCCTTAAGAACAGGGATTCTCAGAAGACACAGATACAATGCAAAAGAAATTACACTAAAAATTCAGTCTGAATTTGAATTTGAAATATTGATGTGAATGCCTGGGTACTCTGTGTGTGTGCATGTGTGTGTACTCAGAGTATACAATTTCTTTGTTCTGTCAAAAGAAGAGAACTAAGAACGATAATCCACAACCTAGAAATGATGAGTTACCCTAGTTCCCCAGATTATGATCCTGAAATATGTACCATTGAGTAGTTAAACAGTAGTGAATAAAGGAAAGTGTCATTTTATAAAGTCATTCAACTAATAAATGAAAAAGCAGTTATAAAAGTCAAATGTCATCATACTTCAACCTCCCAAGGAATCTGTGAATCTAGGCATTAAGTATCCACAGTCACTAATAAGAAAAGATAGAAATTTTATCCTTCCTATAGTTTCACTAATTGAGGATACAATCTTGACTAAGGGTACCATCAGCAATATCCAGACTTTGACAACCTCTATGAGTCAAAAAGCCAGGGTTCTTCAACAAATAAATTGCAAACAAAAGAAAGAGATGGAGGGGGTGTCAGTGGATTAAAAGGCTCTTCAAAGTTATGAAGATGAAATCTTAAGAGATAAAACTATAAAGAGACACAGGATACTTCCTGTAAAAGTCCAGATTGTGGGGAGTAAGTGTGAGACTGAGCCTCTTGAGGGGAGGGAGTGTGAGACTTTGAGAGGTAAAAAGGAAGAATTTCTGAGATGACTGGCAAAGTGCTACTGCGAGGCTAAGATTGTGGTTGCACGGGTGTTTGCCTTATAATATTCACTAAGTGAGATATTTGTATATTTTTCTGAATCTGTTTCATTTTATGGTAAAAAGGTTAAAACAAAAGAAAGGAAAAAAATTCTAACATGAGAAATTCCTTTCCTCCTACCACTTGACAATAATTTCCAGGATATTATTTTTATTCCTTTTCATCTACCTTTTTTTTTCTCTCTCTCCCTAATTCTTCTTTTGCACGTTCATAGTTTATTAGCAGTGTCTTGTATTACTTTGCATTTCCTTGATTGCAAGAAGTGAACATTTTGTCATGTTTACTATAGTAATATATTTTTTTACTTTAAGAGGTTTACCACTCAATGCTTTTTATCAATTTAATCATTACTAGCTGATTAATTTCTAATTGGCTTGAAAGAATTTGTTTAACATCAAGATTTTGATATTATCACTGATTAATAAGCTGTTACCTAATTTTTAATCTTATATGTGATATCTCATTAATCATCAAAACTTTTATATTAAATATAGTTAGATTTGTATATTCTTCACTTTAATTATCCTGTTTTTCTTTTATGCTCAGAAATTCTTCCCTCACCTCCAAATTATAGCAATGTTTGCTATGTTTTCTAATTATTACATGCTTAACTATTTCTGTTTATCCCTTTAAAACATCTACTTTTAATTTTCATGTATGATTTAGAGTTCAGAACAACAAAATTATACTCTTCCAAAGATTTAGCCAATTATTCCATCACAATTTTTTGGAAAGCCTGCAATTTCCCCATTTATTTGAAATGTTCTTTATTATCAAAAAGTATATTCTTCTCAAATGTAAAGAACAAAACATTTTTAGACATCCAAAGCAGATATTTTGTTTGTTGTTTTATTGTTATAAATATTAAAAGATATATAATGCATATAAAGTGTAGAAATTACTTAATGAACTTATGTGACTAGAACTCAGATGAAAAAGTATCTAACCCTCACAAAAGTTACTGATCCTGTTAGTCACTACTCTTGTCCCATGGTAGCCCTTTTATTGTTTCTAATTTTTTTATTTAAAATGTTAAGGGGTACAAATGTTTTTGTTACATGGATAGCTTTTTATGGTTAAGTCAGGGCTATAAGTGTGCCCATTACTGTACCTGTTAGGTAGGTTTATACCCTTTCCCCCCCTTTTATGTCTCCCTTCTTGATTTCCAATAACTTTTACTTCATTCTGTGAACATGTGTGCCCATCAATTAGTTCCAAATTATTAGGGAGTACATGTGGTGCTTGTTTTTCCATTCTTGAAGTACTTCACTTAGGATAATGGTCTCCAGTTCCATCCAAATTGCTGAAAAAGACATTAATCCATTGCTTTATATGGTTTAGTAGTACTCTGTTGTATATATATACCACACTATATTATTCCACTCATGAATGGATGGGCATGTTGGTTGATTCCACATCTTTGCAATTGTGAATTGTGCTGCAATAAACATTTGAGTGCAGGTGTCTTTCTGATAAAATGACTTCTTTTCCTTTGGGTAGATACCCATTAGTAAGATTGCTGAATAGAATGGTAGGTCTATATTTAGTTCTTTGAGAAATCTCCATACTGTCTTACATAGAGGTTGTATAGAACCAACAGTGTATGAGCATTCCATTCTCTCTGCATCTATGACAGCATCTATTGTTTTTGGACTTTTTAATAACAGCCATTCTGACAGGGGTAAGAATTTGCCTGGTGATTGCATTTCCCCAATGATTAAAGATATTGAGCATTTTTTCATGTGTTTATGGCCATTTGTCTTTCTTATCATTAGAAGCTTCTGTTCATGTCTTTTGCCCATTTTTTTAATGGGGTCATTTGTTTTTCTTCTTGCTAATTTGTTTGAGTTCTTTGTAGATTCTGGATATTAGCCCTTTATCAGATACATAGTTTGCAAATATTTCACCCCATTCTGTAGGTTGTCTATTTGCTCTGTTGATTATTTCCTTTGCTGTACAGAAACTTTTTAATTTAGTCAAGTTCCATTTATTTATTTTTGCTGTTGCTATAATTACCTATGGGGTAGTAATTCCTTGCCTAGGCTGATATCTAGGAGAGTTTTTCCTATATTTTCTTCTGGAATTTTTATAGTTGTGTGCATTACAATTAAGTCTTTTATCCATATAAAATTAATTTTTGAAAGTGGTGAGAGATATGAGTCCTGTTTCATTCTTCTGTATGTCGCTATCTAATTTTCCCAGCACCATTTATAGAATAGGGCTTCTTTTCCTGAGTGTATGTTGTTGTCTGCTTTGTCAAAAATCAGTTGGTTGTAGGTAGATGGTTTTATGTCTGGAACTCTGTTTTGTTCCATTGGTCTATGTCTCTATTTTGTGCTAATACCATGCTGTTTTGGTTACCATAGCCTTGTAGTATAGTTTGAAGTCTGGTAATGTGATGCCTCCAGATTTGTTCTTTTGATTACAATTGCGTTGGCTCTTCAGGCTGTTTTCTGGTTCCAAAAGAAGCATAGAATTACTTTCACTAAATCTATGAAATATGACATTGGTATTTTGATGGGGATTTCATTGAATCTATAAATCACTTTGGACAATATGGACATTTTAACAATGTTGATTCTACCGATACATGAGCATGATATATTTTTCCATTTGTTTGTGTCATCTGTGATTTCTTCCTCAGTGTTTCATAGTTCTCCTTGCAGATATCTTTCACTTCCTTGTTTAAGTATATACCTAAGGATTTTATTTTCTTTGTAGCTATTGTGAATGGTATTGAGGCTGTGATTTGACTCTCAGTGTGACTGTTATTGGTATACAGGAATGCTACTGATTTACATACATTGATTTTGTAACGTAAGACTTTGCTGAATTTATTTATCAATTCCAGGAGACTCTTGGTGGAATCTTTGGGGTTTTCTAGATATAAGATCATCTCATCAGCAAAAGGCAATAGTTTGTAGCTCCTCTTTCCTGAATTGGATACCCTTCATTTCTTTCTCTTGCCTGATTGCTCTTTGTAGAACTTCTAGTACTGTTGAATAGAAGTGGTGATGGTGGGCACCTTTGTTTTGTTCCAGTTCTTAGGGTAAATGCTTTCAACTTTTCCCCATTCTGTATGATGTTGGCTGTGGGTTTGTCATATATGGCTTTTATAATTTAAAGATATGCTCCTTCCATATATAGTTTATTTGAGGCTTTTTATCATGAAAGAGTACTGGATTTTTTCAAATGCTTTTTCTGCATCTATTGAGATGATCATATGGTCTTTGATTTTGCTTCTGTTTATGTAGTCAATCACATTTATTGATTTATGTATGTAGAACCATCCTTGCATCCCTGTGATGAAGCCCACTTGGTCCTGGTGGATTATTTTTTAGATGTGCTGTTGAATTTGGTTTGCTAGTATTTTGCTGAGGATTTTTGCATCTATGTTCATAAGGGATATGGTTTGGTTTGGTTTGATTTTCCTTTTCTAGTTCCTTGAGATGTGATATTAGGTTGTTAATTTGTGTTCTTTCTGTTTTTTTGATGTGCACATTTAAGGCTATGAATATACCCCATAGGAATGCTTGTACTGAATCTCATAGATTTTGATAACTTTTGTCCCCTTTGTCTTTCACTTCAAGGAATCTTTTGATTTCCATCTTAATTTCTTCTTTACCCAATAATCATTCAGAAGCAGATTGTTTAATTTCCATGACTTTGTGTAGATATCTTTGTGTTTCTGTTGGAATTGATTTCTTGTTTTATTCCATGTGGTCTGAGAAAATACATGGTATGATTTCAATTTTTTTGAATTTGTTGTTATATGTTCTGTGGCCTAAGATTATGATCAATCTTTTCCACGTGCTGATGAAAAGGAAGTATATTCAGTAGTTTTTAGTTAGAATGTTGTGTAAATGTCTGTTAGCTCCATTTGTTTTAGAGTTCCATTTAAGTCCAGTGGTTTTTAAAATTTATTTTATGCTTTGATGATTTTTCCAACCTGACAGTGGGGTGTTGAAATCCCTGACAATTATGATGCTACTATTTATTTTCTTACTTAGCTCTAGTAGAACGTGCTTTATGTTTCTGGGAGGTCCTGTGTTAGGTGCATATATATTTAGGATTGTTATGTCTTCTTGATTAATTGCTCCCTTTACCATTATATAATGACCATCTTTGTCTTTCTTCACCAGTGTTGATTTAATATTGATTTTATCTGATATGAGAATGACTATACCTGCTCTCTTTTGGCTTACACTTGCATGGAATATTTTTTTCTCTCTTTTCACATTGAGTCTGTGTGCATCCTTGTGGTTTATATGTGTTTGCTGGAGACAGCAGACATTTAGGTTGTGTTTTTTCACCCATTCAGCCAGCCTATGTCTTTTGAGTGGAGCATTGAAAACCTTAATGATGAGTGTAGAATTTATAATTGATATGTTGGATGCTGTTCTGTTCATCATATTGTGTACTATCTTATTGCTTTATTTTCCCTCTTGTGCTATTGTTTCATAAGAATTGTGAGCTTTAGCTTTCTTGGGTGATCTTACACTGGTGGGTATCTATTGTGCTGATTCATGAATAATGCAGTTCTGAGTATTTCCTGCAGAGTAGGTCTGGTCATGACAAATTCCTTCAGTGTTTGCTTGTCTGGAAAAGACTTAATTTCTTTATCAAATGTGAAACTTAGTTTTGCAGGATAAAAAATTCTAGGCTGGCAGTTGTTTTGTTTAAGATTAAAGATGGGTCCCAGTCCGTTCTGGCTGGTGAGGTTTCTGCTGAGAAATCTTCAGTTAGCCTAATGGATTCTCTTTTGTAGGTTAGTTGTTGCTTTCAACTTGCTGCTTGTAGAATCTGAGGCTTCCTTTTGACTTTGGCTAGGTTGATTACTATGTGTCTTGGAGATGTCCTATTTGCTATGAATCTTTCCAGTGTTCAATAACCTTCTTGTGTCTGGATGTCTGAGTCTCTGGTGATACCAGGGAAGTTTTCCTCAATAATTCTCTCAAATAGATTTTCCATGCTTTTAGCTCTTTCTTCTTCTCCCTCAGGGATACCTATAATTTGTATGTTAGTTCACCTCACATACTCCTATATTTCTCTAAGTGATTGCTCAGTCTTTCTTATTCTCTTCTCTGTCTCTTTGAATGGCTGACTCAGCCTTGTCTTCAAGCTCTGAGATTCTTTCTTCTTGGTTTGGTCTGTTTTGAAGCTTTCTTCTGTTTTTTGAAATTCCCTAAATGACTCTTTCATTTCTTTGAGTTCTATTATATCCTTTCTTATGTTGTCTATCTCTCTAGTAACTTTTTCATAGATTTCCCAAAATAATTTTTTGGCTACCTTTTGTTGGTTTTCAACTTTCTCTTCAATTCTAGTTATCTTATTTACCACCCATATTCTGAATTCCATTTCTGTCATTTTGGCAATTTCTTTATGGTTAGAGCCCACTACTGTAGCTCCGTCACATTCCCTTGGGGGTGTTGAACTGTTTTGTTTTTTCATGTTGCCAGGATTCTTTTGCTGCTTTTTTTCCCCCCACCTGATTCTTCTTTTCTTGGATCTGGGCTAATAGGTTTGTGGGGCACTTGGTCTCCTTTGCTGGGAACTCTCCTTCTTAATAAGAGGAAGGGGATGTCCCTAGATGGCACGTTTCCCCTGCTTTCAGGGGAAGGGCATGTGAATTAAAATCCTGTAGTGCAGCTGTTCTGTTTTGTCCTGTTCACCTGTGACTGCCACAGTTCAAGCCAGCACTGGATGATCTTTGTGCAGGGTGGTGGGTTGTTCCACAGACCATTGTAGGAAGTTTGAGTTGGGAGCTGAGTGAGACCCTCTCCACAGAGGCTGGTGTTGTAGGGATTGTCTTGCCCAGGGTCTCCCCACAGAGGTGACAGTGGCAGCTAGGTGAGGCTATCTAGACAATGGTCATGGGTGCCTGATCTCGTAATGTTTGCTCTAACCAGGTCCAATTATAATGGTGCCTTGAAGCTGGGGGGTCGCAGGCAGGGTGTTGGACCTTGGGGCAGTTCCACCAGCCTAGTAGCCTTGGTGGAGACTTGGGATGGGGTCTTGGGGTCCAGGTGCAGTGCTGGAATCTCAGAAGCAGAGTCCCAGGCCTGGTGGAAGCTCTGGAGCTACAGGGGTGGAGAATCAGGCTCTAGCATGAGAGCCTCAGAGCTGGAATTGGGGCTTGCAAAAGCGAACCAAAAAGGTGGTGGGCTGTTCTGACCTGGTGTGCGGAGGCAGGTCCATGCAGGCAGCAGACTATTCTGCCAACTCAGGGACTATAGATGCTATGTTGCACAGGCAGGGGTCAGTTCCAGCAAACCAGGGACTGTGGAGTTCTTCCCACACTTCCAGGTCTCACTGAGATGGTCACCCAAAGCTTCCCCAGGTGAAGCCTGTAGCACCTGAGGCAACTCCTCTCCTCAGATCACCCTGTCCTGGAGGGGAGGACTGCTCAGCTCCTAGTCATAGGGTATGGCTCAGGGGAGCATCTGCTCAGTCTGCCCTCTCCCCAGCCCAGTAGGGGTGATGTGAAGGATACTACTTCTGCAAAGCTGTGTCCCTTGCAGACCTGGAACTGTGCACCTGAGAGCTCAGGATGGCATCAGCTGCAGAAATCCAGGATAGGGAGCCACCAGATCCTTACTGTGCCTGTTCTCAGTGCAATGACTTTGTACAGACTCTAGGCAGTTCCCCAGTCAGTCCAGAGAGTGGTCTGTGGTGGTGCAGGGAGCCCTCTCACAACTCGGCCACAGTGCCTGCAAGGTGAGTGTGGCACCCCGGTACTCTAGCCTCCTAATCTTCCCCATGTGTAGGTGCCTGCCCACAGATTCCTCTGATCTTATCAAATGGACCACCTCGTCACCTTTTTCTTGACTCCAAGTGTCCCACATTGTTTCTCTGGGGTTTCACAATGTTCCTTCAAAGAGCTATCCATAGATAAGCATCTGCCTGCAATTTACAATCTTTTCCTTGCAAGCAGCAGGCTTGCGGGTTGCTCCTAGTCTACTATCTTCCCAATCTCTTCATGGTAACTCTTAATATTATCTAGCACCCTTGATTAGTTTTTGAAAGTTATATAAATGAGGTTTTACACTATATACTCTTATACCCCATGACTCTTTTACTCAAACGTGTTTTTGAGATCCTTCTCATTGTTGTAAAGCAGTATTCATGTACTGCTTTGGTAAGCATATATCATAAATTATTCATCTATTATACTATTTCCAATTTCTCTTATTATAGGTAGTGCCACTATGAACATCATTATACATGTATTTTGGGAAACATATGTTTGCATATTAGTTAGAAATATCCCTAGGAATGGAAATGCTGAATCATGGGGCATGCATATGTTCAGTCTTTGCAGGCATTGTTAAGCAGTTCCTAAAGAAGTTGACAATTATTGATGCTATACCAAATATCCTCCCACTATTTGGTATTAGTTATTTTATGTTAGACATTATGTCATTGTGGTCTTAATTTGTATTTCTATGATAACTAGTGAGGTTGTGCACCTTTCTGTAAGTTTACCAGCCATGTTGATAGACTCTTGTGGAGTGCCTGTAAATCTCTTGCCTTTTTTCTTCGTTTGGCCAACTATTTTTAAAAATTGACTTGCATGTGTTCTTTATGTATTTTGGATAATAGTCTTTGTCTATTTGTACTGCAGATGTAATCTTCAAAAAGGAATAAATCTTTTGTTAGATTTTTTCCTAAGTATTTTATTTTTAATGCTATTTTAAGTGGCACCATTCCTTAAATTTATTTTCTGTTTGTTGACTATTAGTAAATTGAAATAAAATTGATTTTCTGTGTTGACCTTTTATCCAGCTATCTTGTGAATTCACATAGCAAGTCCTAAGTCCTAAGTATAGGTTCCTCTGAATTTTTTTCATTCACATTCATGTCATTTGCAAATAATGACAGTCTTATTTCCCCCTTTTCATGACCTTACCATTGGTTTTCTGCATTATTGTACTAGCAAGGAATGGTACTGTATTGTTGATAAAAGTTGCGATAGCAGAGGAAAGGTTTTCAATGTTTTAATTAAATTGTTCTTTATTATATCAATGAATTTCTCCTCTTCTATTCCTAGCTTACTAAGAGTTTTCATAATGAATATATGTTGTGACGATCATATGTTTCTATTTTGTTTTGTCACTATAGCAAATGTTATGATTAATTTTATGGATTTAAGATAACGTTGCATTTCTGAAAGAAACACAATTTAATGTGATATCCCTTTTAAAATTATGCTGGATTTGATTTGTTCATATTTTCCTTAGGATATTTTTATTTAAGTTTATGTCAAATTGGTTTATAATTTTCTTGTAATGCCCTTGTCATGTATTGGTATTATAATTAGGTACTTCTGGCCTCATTAAATATGTTAGAAATGTAGTATGTTCAGTGGTGGCCCCAAAAAGATAAATCTATGTCCTACCCCCCCACACCAACTGTGACTGTGCCCTTATTTGGGAAAAGGGTCTTTGATGATGTAATTAAGTTAGGCATCTTGAAATGAAATCATTCTGGATTTAATGTGGGTCCTAATTCCAATGACAGTTGTCCTTACAAGAGAAAGGCAGAGGGAGATTGGAGACACAGAAACAGAGAACAAGGCCATGCATGTGAAGACCCACATGAAGATAGAGACAGAGATTTGAGCTATGCTGCCACCAGCCAGGGAAGTCCTGGAGCCAGAAGCTGGCAAAAGAGAGTTAGGATTCTCTCTTAATAGTCTTCAAAGGGAGCATGATCCTGCAAGCACCTTGATTTTAGACTTAAGGCCTCCACTAATGTGAAAGAAGAGATTTTAGTAAAGCCATCACATTTGTGGTCTTTTGTTTAGCACCCCTAAAAAACTAAAACAGGAAATGTCCCCCATTCCTAATTCTGTAGCTTATATAAGATTGGTGACTATTTTTTTCCTTACAAGTTTGAAAGAATTCATCCATGAAGACAAATGAGCTGGAGGATTAATTTATGGAATGATTTTAATTAACATTCTGTTTCTTCAGAAGATATACGATACTTCAAATTTTGTATATAATTTTGAATGAATTTGTGAGTTTCATTTGTGTAGAAAAATTTCACCTAAATGTTCAAATTTATTGCACAAATGTTCATAATATCCTCTATTATGTTTTATTAATTCAACTTTTTATTTTGAGATAATTGAAGATTCACATGCAGTTCTAAGAAAAATGCAGAGGGATCCATGTGCCCTTTGCCCAGTTTCCTCCAATGGTACAATCTTGCAAAACTATGATAAAATATCACAACCAGGATTTGGCACTGATATAGTCAAGATATAAAAACATTTCCATCACTGGAAGCATCTTTTATCTTGCTTTTTTAAAGCTACACCTACTTGCCTTCTATCTCTACCTTTGCCTTAAAACCTGACAGCCACTAATCTGTTCTCCATTTCCATAATTTTGTCATTTCAAAAACATTACATACATGGAATCAAACAATATGTGGCCTTTGATAGGAATTTTTTACTCAGCTTTATTCTCTGGAGTTTCATCTAGGTTGTTTTCTATATCAAAAGTTCACTCTTTTTTATTGCTTAGGAATACTTCATAGTATGGATCTACCACAGTTTGGTTAATCATTCACCCACTGAAGGACAGCTGGGTTGTCTCTAATTTTCAGCTTTTATGAATAAAGCTACCATAATCATTCATGTACAATTGTTTTGTATAAAGACAAGTTTTAGTTTTCCTAAAATAAATAACCATGAGTACAATGGCTGGGTCATATAGGAATTGCAGGGTTTTTTTTTTTCTTTAAGAACGTGCCAAACTGTTTTGCAGATTGACTGAGCTATTTTACATTCCTATCAGTAACGTGAATCTTCCAGTTTCTTCCCCAGCACTTGATATTGTCACTATTTTTTAGTTTAGTCATTTCTGTAAGTGTGTAATGATATCTCATTATAGTTTTAATTTTAACTTCTCTAATGTGTAGTGACGTTAAACATAATTTAATGTGCTCATTTGATATTTGTATATCTTCTTCAGTAAAATTTATGTCTATTTTACCCATTTACTAATTGGATTGATTTTTTTACCATTGAGTTTTGAGAGTTCTTTCTATATTTTAGATACTAGTGCTTATTCAGATATGTGGTTTGTAGAATTTTTTCTCTCACTCTATAGCTTATCTTTCCATACTATTAAGATAATCTTTTACAGAGCAAAAGTTTTAATTTTGATGAGGTACAGTTTATCATCTGTTCTTTTTAATCATAGTTTTGGGGCCAATTTTAAGAACTATTAATATAGCTCTAGATTCTGAAGAATTTCTCCTATGGTCTTTTCTAGAAGTTTTATATTTTTACATTTTACTCTTAATTCTGTGATCCATTTTGAGTTAATTTTTGTATAAGATGTAAGGTTTAAGTTGAAGTTTATTTTTTTCCCTGTAGATATCTAATTGCTCTGGCAATTTTTCTTGTTGAAAAATCTGTCTTTCCCCCAATGAATTGCTTTTGCATCTTTGCCAAAAATCAGTTGAGAATCTTTATGTATGTCTCTCACTGACTTTTCTATTCTCTTCCATTGTTCTATGTATCTGTCAATACCACAAAGTCTTGATCACTGTAGTTGTATAAGTCTTGAAATCAGGTAGACCAATTCTCCTCATTTCATTCTTATTTTTCAAAATTAATAATATTCTTTATATAAACATAAAATCTTCCTGGAATTGGATACAAATTCCTTACATCTGAATATCAGTTTTGGGGAAAGCAGATTCTCTTTCTTTATTACCAATCTTAGGGGGACAGCATTCTTTCACTATTAAATATAATGTTAGCTATAGGCTTTTTATAGATTTTTTATCAAGTTAAAATTGCCATCTACTTCTATTTTTCTGTGAGTTTTTATCATGAATGGATGTTGAATTTTGCCATATGCTATTTCTGCATTGATTAATATGATCATGATTTTTCTTCTTTAGCCTGTTAATATGATGGATCACATTGCTTAATTTTTGAATATTAAACCAGCCTTGTATTCCTGAAATAAAACCCATCTGGTCACAGTGTATAATTCTTTTTATATATTGCAAGATCTATTTGCTAAAATTTTGGGAAGGATTTTCTGAATGCACATTCATGAGTCCATAGTGTGTGTCCATGTGTTTGTTTTACTGTCTTTATCTTATATTGATATAAGTATATTATGAGCTTTATAAAATAAATTAGGAAGTGTTCCACTTTTTCTGTATTCTGAAGATATTTTGTACAATTAGATTTAATTCTTCTTTAAATGTTTTGCAGATTTCTCCAGTAAACCCATAGGTACTTGAAGATTTTTATTTTTGTGCAATATTATTCAATTTTCTTAATAGTTATAGTTCTATTCCAATTATCTATTACATATATGAATGAATTATGTACTTTGTGTTTTTCAAGAAATTGTTTCATTTTATCCAAGTTATAAAATTTATCTGTGTAAAGTTGCTCAGAGTGCTCTCTTCGTACTTCTTACCCTCTTGATGTCTGCAGGGTCTGTTATGATATCTTCTGTGTCATTCCAGATATTCATAATTTGTGCCTTCTCTTTTCTTCGTCAGTCTTGCTACAGATTTGGCAATTTTGTTGATATTTTCAAGGTACCAGCTCTTCTTTTCACTGGTGTTCTCTATTTTTTATCTGTATTCATTTTTAATTTCTTTTGTCTTTATTATTTCCCTCCTTCTGCTTTCTGTGGGCTTATTTTGCTTTTCATTTTCCTCATTCTTTTGATGAGAACTTAAATTGTTGATATTGACCTTTTATATTGACTTTTCATTTTTTCTCACATATTCATTTTGTTCTATTTTCCCTCTCATCATTTTTTAGCTGCATCCTATAAATTTTGATATGCTGTATTTTTAATTCTGTTTACTTCAAATATATTTTTAAAATTCCCATGAGACCTTATATTTCACCTATATATTATTTAGAAGTCTACTGTTTCATTTCCAAGTATCTGGTGATTTTTTCTGTTATCATTTTTTTATTAATTTCCAGTTGATTCCATAGTGATTGAAAACAAAATCCATATTATTTTTATTCTTTGATATTTGCTGAAGTTTGTTTTATGGCTCAGGATATAGTATATTTTGGCATATGTTCCATGAGCACATGAAAAGAATGTGCATTCTGCTGTTGTTAGTTGGAGCTTCTGTAAATATTGATTATATCCTTTTGATTGATGGTATTGTTGAGTTCTTCTTTATGCTTGCTGATTTTCTATATACTTGTTCTATCAATTGTTCAGAGATGGATGTTGAATTCTCTAACTATAAGTATAGATTTGTCTATTTCTCCTTCCAGTTCTATCAATATTTGCTTCACATATTTTGTAACTCTGTTGTTTAGTGCACACACCTTTAAGATTACACTATACAATTGTCCCTATCTGCCTCTGGTAATATTTTTGTCCATAAGTCATCTTTAATGATGTTAATTGGCCAATCCTGTTTCATTTGATTGTTTGCATGATATATCTTTTTTCATCCTTTTATTCTTAACCTGCCTATACCACTATATTTGAAATGATATAAGCAGCATATAGTTGGATCATGATTTTTAATCAACTCTACAAATCTCTGCTTTTTAATTGGTATATTTAGACTATGTAAATTTAATATAATTATTATTATGTTAAGGCTTAAGTTCCTTTTTATTTTGTTTTATTTTCTGTGTGTTTTATTTGTTTTTCTCTTTTCTTTTCCCTGCCTTCTTGTGGCCTACTTAAATATTTTTAAAATTTTGACTTTCATTTACCTACAGTGTTTTTTATTGCATCTCTTCATATACATTTTTAAATAGTTACTAAAGGTTTTACATTATATGTACCTACCTTATCACATTCTACTGGTAGTGTTATTTTACCAGTTTGAGTAAAATATGGAAAACTCATTTCTCTTTAGTCTATTTACCCTCTCCCATTTATAATTGTCAAATATATTCTCTACATACATCTAGAATCACGAGACCATGTTATAATTTTTATTTCAACAATAAATATAATTTTAAAAGTCCAAGAGGAGAAAAAAGTCTATTAAACATACTTATTTTTTTACCATATTTTTTCCTTCTTACTGATGTTCCAAAGTGCCTTCTTTCATCATTTCCTTTCTATTTAGAGAACTTCCTCAGCCTTCTTTTTGGATAGTTCTGTTGGAAACAAATCCTCTTAGTTGTCTTTCATTTGAAGATATTTTAATTTTCCCTTTATTCATTAAGGGTATTTTCTGAATATAGGATTCTGGGTTGACAGTTCTTTTCTTTTAGCACTTAAAAAATGTTGTACTACTTCCTCTGATCTCTGTGGTTTCTGATGAGAAATCCACCTCCGTTTGCGTTGTCTTTCTCCTGCAGGTAAGGCATCATTTCTATTCTGCTGCCTTGAAGAGTCTTCTTTAACATCTCTTATACTGAACCTCCTGCCTCTCTTTTACAAGGAAACTTGTTCTATTGGGCCCACCCAGATAATCCAGGATGATCTTTCTGTCTCAAGATACTTACTTAATCACTTCTGCAAGGTGGTTCTTGCCATGTGAAATTCTTGCCGCAGATTGTAAGGATTAGGAGGCCACGGGCATCTTTGAGAATGTCATTATCATATGTACCATATATTCCAACTCTTATTATGAGGTAAACAGTTCCTGGATCCCAAAATGGAGGGAAGGGAGGGGCCACAGAAAATTCCTCATTGACATAAATGAAAAACATTTTTAAAATATTAGATACAGAGACTGCCGAGGGCTAGGGAGGAACTGGGCAGGGACGGAGTGGAGATACAGCTTCCCGGGACAGTGCGCGGGAACCCGCAGGCCGGCACTGTGCCACTAGAAGTCAGCGGGACTGGGCCCAGGAGTTTAACGGGGAGCGGGACACGCCCTTAGAATCTGCTAGCAACTGCCGCTGCGGCCGGCGGAGAAAAACTGCGCTCCCGGTGCGATCGGAGCCCGGCTGTGCGCCAGGCTGGTGGCGGCCGCCATCTTTACAGCCGCCCGCGCGGACCTGTGAGCCGCGTCTCTAGCTCCGCCCCGCCCCGGCCCGGGGCTCTTCTGCCTGGGGCGAGACAGGCTTTGCCTGTGGTGGCCAGGGACAGCGGCATCCGTGGGTTCCAGGTGGGACGAGATCCCGGAACTGTAGCGGCGGGACCTTTGGGTATTGGAAACAGTTTGCAGCTCGTCCATCTGGTTCCGCTACCCTGGCTCTGGCCTCCACAAATCCGCTCCGTGCTGGTCCTAGTGCCCGCCCTTCAGGTCCCAGCCCTCCTGTACCCCAGAGATCGCTCATTTTGAAGGTTGCTGGCTATAGTGACTCATTTGGTATAACTGCTGGTTCCCATGACAACCAAATACCTCAAGAGCCACAGGCTGAACCAGAGCAGCTCCCCATAATCCTGCCCACTTCAATAGGGAATTTCGCGCCATCCAAGAGCGCTTCCAGCGGCCACTACTCCCCCCTCCCCGTGGAAACATCCACCCGGTGGAGACTGCTGGGGATAGAGACGGCCACCTGCCTCGCCTTGGGTCTAGTGGTGGAAAAGGGGTGCACAATTGGAGATCCCCCTATCAACCAGTATCACGCAGAGACGCGCATCAGAAGGGCCGACACACGTGGCTAGATGAGCAACCTCTGAGCTGTGTAGAATTTTCCCAACTCAGCTCTCACACTGCAGCCAAAAGAAATTGTGTTTCTACCTGCACCTCAGGAGGAGCAGGCTCAAAGTAACCCCTAGGAGCTATAAGGCCCCTCCCAAAGCACGAGACTTTCACATACCCCAACTGGGGATCAGAGTCTGCCACGGATATAACAGAATACCTAGCTAATAGGGAGCAGAGGACTCATATCCTCAAGTACAATTCATTAGCTCAGAGCCCAAGCTGGAGGTCATTCTCACCACACTCCACTGGGAAGAGGAGAAGACAACAGGTCAGAGTTAATTCAAGATCCACCAAACTTGCTAAAATACACCTAAGGCAATACAGGCCACTACTTCTCTCCCTGGCTTTGCCAAGGAACAATAATTGTGGGCCTGGTGACGGGGCCATAAACTAGCTCTAACACCCACAGCTCTCGACCAAGAGGCCAGATGAGAAAAAACCAGCAAAAGAACTCAGGGAACATGAAAAATCAGAGTGAAAAGTCACCCCCCAAAGAAATTATCAGTTCCTCAGCAATGGATACCAACCCAAATGAAATGGGTAGAATGACAGAAGAGGAATTTCGTTTATAGATTATAAGACAGCTCAATGAAATTCAAGAAAAAATTGAATCCCAGCACAAAGAAACCACAAGAAAAATGCAAGAAATGAATGAAAAATTCTCTAAAGAAATAGAAATATTATGGAAAAATCAAATAGAAATCCTAGAAATGAAAGAAGCATTCAAGGATCTACAAAACAGTGGAAAGCCTTAAGAATAGGCTGGACCATGCAGAGGAAAGAATTTCAGAGCTAGAAGACAGCTCCTATGCACTAAATAAATCAGCCGAAGAGAAAGAACACAAAAACAAGAGGCAGGAAAAAAGCATACAAGAAATGTGGGATTATGTAAAGAGGCCAAACATAAGGATCATAGGTATCCCTGAAGGAGAGGAAAAAAATTCGCATGGGCTGGAAAATTTATTTGAAGGAATAATAGAGGAAAATTTCCATGGCTTAGCCAGAAATCTCGATATCCAAGTACAAGAAGCACACAGGACTCCTGGGAGAGTCAACGTGAAAAGGCATTCACCACACCACATAATTATTAGACTGACAAAAGTAAACACAAAAGAGGCACTCCTCAGAGCTGTAAGACGAAAAGAGCAGGTAACCTACAAAGGGAAACCGATCAGATTAACTGCAGATTTCTCAGCTGAAACCTTAAAAGCCAGAAGGGAATAGGGAGACATCATCAATCTCCTCAAACAAAACAAAGGTCAACCCAGAATTCTGTATCCTGCCAAACTAAGCTTCTTATATGAGGGAGAAATAAAGACGTTTCCAGATAAGCAATCACTGATAGAATTTGCGAAATCCAGACCGGCCTTGCAAGAAATGCTTAGACCTGCATTATACACTAAACAGAGCAACAGACACCCACCTATGTAAAACTACGCAAAAGCTAAAACTCCAGAAACCAGATTCCACAATGACACAAGAGGTAAAACAAAAGATACCACGCAACAGAATAATCAGAAATTTACCCCAAATATCAATTCTCTCAATAAATGTAAATGGCTTGAACTGCCCATTGAAGAGACATAGGCTGGCTGAATGGATTAAAAAATACAAACCAAGCATCTGTTGTCTTCAGGAAACACACCTTACACACAAAGACGCATTCAGACTCAAGGTGAAAAGATGGAATACAATTTTTCAGGCTAATGGAAACCAAAAGAAATATGGAGTAGCCATCCTCATTTCAGATGACATAAACTTTAAAGCAATAGAAGTAAAGAAGGACAAAAATGGACACTATATAGTGGTGAAGGGAAAAATCTCACAAGAGGATTTAACAATCCTAAACATTTATGCACCCAACACAGAAGCACCCAGGTACATAAAGCAAATACTGCTAGATCTAGACAACATAATAAGCAGCAATGCCATAATAGCAGGGCACTTCAACACCCCACTGACGGAACTGGACAGATCCTCAAAACAAAAAACAAATAGAGAAATAAAAGACCTAAACAGGACTATAGAACATTTGGGCCTAACAGATATCTACAGAACACTCCACCCAAATAACACTGAATATACATTCTTCTCATCAGCTCATGGGACTTTCTCTAAAATTGACCACATCCTAGGCCACAAAACAGATCTAAACAAATTCAAAAAAATAGAAATCATACCATGTATCTTTTCAGACCACAGCAGAATAAAATTAGAAATCAATTCCAACAGAAACTCACATCTTCCTCCAAAAACTTGGAAACTAAACAATCTATTGCTGAAAGATTATTGGGTCAAGGAGGAGATTCAAATTGAAATCAAAAGATTCTTTGAATTAAACGATAATGGGGACACAAGTTATCAAAATCTGTGGGATACAGCAAAAGCAGTCCTGAGAGGAAAACTTATCACCCTAAATTCCCACATCGAAAAGACAGAAAAGTCACAAATCAGTAAACTAATGAATCATCTTAAGGAAATGGAAAAGGAAGAACAAAGCAATCCTAAAGCCAGCAGAAGAAAAGAAATAATGAAACTTAGAGCAGAATTAAATGAAATCGAGAACAAAAGAACAATACAGAAGATCAATGAAACGAAAAGTTGGTTCTTTGAAAAGATAAACAAAATAGACAGGCCACTTGCCAGGTTGACCAGAAGCAGAAAGAAAAGGACTCTAATAAGCTCAATTAGAAATGAAAAAGGAGAAGTCACAACTGATACCATGGAAATACAAAACATCATCTTTGAATACTACAAAAATCTCTATGCCCACAAACATGAAAACTTGGAGGAAATGGACAAATTCTTAGAAACACACTACCTCCCTAGGGTCAACCAGGAAGAAACAGAATTTCTAAACAGACCAATATCAAGCACCGAAATTGAAGCAGTAATTAAAAAACTACCCACAAAAAAAAGTCCCGGACCAGATGGGTTCACACCTGAATTCTACCAAGCCTACAAAGAAGAACTGGTGCCTATACTGTAGAAATTATTTGAAAATATCCAGAAGGATGGAATCCTCCCAAACTCATTCTACGAAGCCAATATCACCTTGATACCAAAGCCAGGAAAGGACACAACAAAAAAAGAAAACTACAGACCAATATCACTTATGAATATAGATGCAAAAATTCTCAATAAAATCCTTGCAAACCAAATTCAAATGTATATCAAAAAAATAATCCATCACGATCAGGTGGGCTTTATTCCCGAGATGCAGGGATGGTTCAACATACGCAAATCTATAACTGTAATTCACCATATAAATAAAAGCAAGAACAAAGATTATATGATCCTTTCAATAGATGCAGAAAAGGCTTTTGACAAAATCCAGCACCCTTTTATGATAAGAACTCTTAACAATATAGGCATAGATGGCTCATTCCTAGATACTATTAAAGCCATATACGATAAACCCACAGCCAATATCATACTGAAGGGGAAAAATTGAAGGCATTCCCCCTTAAAACTGGCACCAGACAAGGGTGCCCACTATCTCCACTTCTTTTCAACATAGTGCTGGAAGTCCTGGCCACAGCAATTAGACAAGACAGAGGAATTGGGGGCGTCCAGATAGGGGCAGAAGAGGTCAAACTTTCACTATTCACAGACGATATGACATTATACATAGAAAACCCCAAAGATTCAACCAAGAGATTACTGGAATTGATAAATGAATTCAGCAAAGTCTCAGGATACAAAATTAATACACACAAATCCATAGCCTTCATATATGCTAATAACAATCAAGCCGAGAAACAGATTAAAGATGCTATACCTTTTGCAATAGCAACAAAGAAAATTAAATATTTAGGAACATATCTAACTAAGGAGGTCAAAGACCTATATAGAGAGAATTATGAAACACTGAGAAAGGAAATTGCAGAGGATGTAAATAGATGGAAAGCCCTACCATGCTCTTGGATAGGCAGAGTCAACATAGTAAAAATGGCTTTGCTACCTAAATTAATTTACAGAATCAATGCAATCTCTATCAAAATACCAACATCATTTTTTGCCGATCTAGAAAAAATAATCCTATGCTTCGTGTGGAACCAGAGAAGACCCCGTCTAGCCAAAGCAATCTTAAGCAAAAAGAACAAATTGGGAGGTATCTGTCTACCAGACTTCAAACTATACTACAAGGCTATAGTAACCAAAACTGCATGGTATTGGCACAAGAACAGACACGTAGACCAATGGAACAGGACTGAGAACCCAAATATAAAACCAACCTCATACAGTCACCTGATCTTTGACAAATTCCAGAAAAACGTACACTGGGGAAAAGATTCCCTATTCAACAAATGGTGCTGGGAAAACTGGATGGCCATATGTAGAAGAATGAAACTGGACCCACACCTCTCACCTCTCACAAAAATCAATTCACAATGGATAACAGATCTAAACCTAAGACATGAAACCATAAGAATTCTTGAAGAAAACGTTGGAAAAACTCTTATGGACATTGGCCTAGGCAAAGAATTTATGAAGAAGACCCCCAAAGCAATCACAGCAGCAACCAAAATAAATACATGGGACCTGATCAAATTGAAAAGCTTCTGCACAGCCAAGGAAACTATCACTAGAGTGAACAGACAACCTACAGAATGGGAGAAAATATTTGCATGCTACACCTCTGATAAAGGGCTGATAACCAGAATCTATACAGAACTTAGGAAAATCAACAAGAAAAAATCAAACAACCCTATTAAAAAATGGGCAAAGGACATGAACAAAAATTTTTCCAAAGAAGACAGAATAATGGCCAGCAAACATATGAAAAAGTGCTCAACTTCTCTAATCATCAGGGAAATGCAAATCAAAACCACAATGAGATATCACTTAACTCCAGTGAAATTGGCTCATATCAAAAAATCCCCAAATAACAAATGTTGGCGGGGATGTGGACAGATAGGAACACTCATACACTGCTGGTGGGACTGCAAATTAGTACAACCTCTATGTAAAAGAATATGGAGATACCTCAAAGAATTAAAAGTAGAATTACCATTTGACCCAGCAATCCCACTACTGGGTATTTATCCAAAAGAAAAAAAGACATTTTATAATAAAGACATCTGCTCTCGAATGTTTATAGCAGCACAATTCACAATTGCAAAGTTGTGGAAACAACCCAGGTGCCCATCAATACACGAGTGGATCAATAAAATGTGGTATATGTATACCATGGAGTATTACTCAGCAATAAGGAACAACAGTGAATTAACACATCTGGTATTATCCTGGTTGGAGCTAGAACCCATTCTTCGAAGCGAAGTGTCACAGGATTGGAAAAACAAGCACCACTGGTACTCACCATCAAACTGGTACTAACTGATGAACACTTACATCACACAGGGCAAGAACATTCATCTGAGGGTGGGCGGGCGGGAGGGGGGTGGAAGGGATGGGAAAAACTCCCACTGAATGGATGTGGGGAGCACAATTTGGGAGACGACCACGACAGTGGCTCTGTCACGGGCAGAACAGGGGCAATGTGTATGGCCAAAGTGTTGTACCCCCATGATATTCTGAAAATGAAAAAATAAATTTAAAAAAAAATATTACATACAAAAATAAAATAAAAAATAAAATAAAATTATCGATTTGTTTGTATATTAAGGATTCTAATCTTTGGTCTAAGTATATATTGCAAATGGTTTTGCTCAAACAATTTGTTAATTATTTTTGACACAGATTTTGACACATATTTAATTTTTATATGATCAAATCTACTAATACTCTCATGCTTAGAAAGTCTCTCCCCACAATTAAATTCTCTACATATTCACCTAAACTATGAAAATCATTTGTGACGTTCATGAAATATTTCCGGTTCTTCCTTCTTTGGGATTATTTCGGCTTGTCTTTTCTGGCCACCTTGGTGTTAAATGTGGCCATGTGACTTGCTCTTTACTCAATGAAATGAATACGTGTCACTAAAGAGTTTCCAGATAGAAGCTTCAAGAACCAGTGCATAGTTACCCAGGTTCCTCTCCACAGTAACCATCAGTGGTTACTCCAACAGCCTGGGTTTTGGAGTAAAGATAACGCAAAAGCTGGGTCCCCATCCTACCCAGGACGGACATAACCATGAACAAGAACTAAACCTTTGCTGTTTTAAACCACTGAGGTTTTGGATTTGCATGTTACGACAACGTAATCTAGACTATCCTGACTAAAACAGAAAATTTCATTTAGCATTTTGATAGATTCATTTTGTGGTAGAATCATTAAGCCATCTAGAATTCATTTTAAAGCTAGACTACTGGAGTTCAAATTACAGCTCCACCATTTACTAACTGGGTAACATTGGGCAAGTCACTGGACCTCTTGGTGTCTTAGTTTCCTCACAGGTGATAGGTATACCATAGTGATACCTACCTCAAAGTGTACTGCGGAGATTAACTGATATACATAAAGCAAAAAAAAAAAAATTAGCTAATATTTTATAGCTCCAACATATAAAAAGTATAATATGCACTAACCATGTTGTTTTCCCTAGGCCAGGAATGAAAGGTTTGGTTAAACATTGAGTAATCAATCAATGTCATTCAACATAGGAAACATTAAAGGAGCAAAAAACATTTGATCATCTCAATAGATTTACCCAAAAAATTCAAACCAAAATGGGAGACAAATTTTAAAACCTAGAATTTGAAAAGTTGTTATTACCAAAAACAAACAAACAAGATAGGAAAGTATTAGTCAGTGAGAACCGTATCAATTGAAATATAAAAGTAAGGGCATGGTGGCTCACACCTGCAATTCTAGCACTTTGGAAGGCTGAGGCAGGAGGATCACTTGAGGCCAAGAGTTCAAGACCAGCATGAGCAAGAACGAGACCTCATCTTTACAAAAAATGGAAAAATTAGCTGAGCATAGTGGCACATGCCTAGAATCTCAGCCACTTGGTAGGTTGATGCAAGATCACTTGAGCCCAGGAGTTTGAGGTTGCAGTGAGCTACGATGATGTCACTGCACTCTAGCCTGGAAGACAGAGTATGACCTTGTCTCAGAAAAAAAAAAGTAAGGCTAGAAAATTTCGGGATATTTAGGATAAAATAGGATATAAAATTAATAATCCTTGATAATGTAAAAATATAAATATAATTTTTAAATGGGTAAGAAGTTTAAAGAAAGTGTGAGGGCATAGTTCTCATCTCTCCTAGTAAAGATTCAATATAATATAGTCTAAATATAATAAATCAGGAAGCAAACAGTTTAAGTATATTTCAAATGAATTCAATTAAAAACAAGCAGAAATAAATGTATTATTTTAGAATACAACCAGATAAAATGAGCATTTAGCAAGAGAGAATATTGAAAGATTAAGAACACCAATTTTATATATTTTTAATTGGGAATAAATTCACATTGACTAAAGTTAATAAATAAAGAAATAGAAGTTAAAATGTGTGTGTGTATGTGTGTGTCTTAGTCTGTCCAGGCTGTTGTAACAAACTACCATAGATCAGATGGCTTATAAACAACAAACATTTATTTGTCACAGTCTCATAGTTCTGGAGGCTGGTAAGTCCAATATCAAGTGGGCAGATTCAATGTCTTGTGAGGGCTCACTTCCTGCTTAATGGAAGTCTGTCTTCTAGCCGTTTCCTTACATGGTAGAAGGGGCAAAGGAGCACTCTGGGGACTCTTTTATAAAGGCACTAATCCCATTCATGAGGGCTCTGCCCTGATGACCTAACGACCTCTCAGAGGCCCTACCTCTTCAACACCATCACATCGTGAGTTTGGATTTCAACATATGAATTTTGGGAGAGTGGAAAACATTCAGTTTATAGCTGTGTGTCTTTATGTGTGTGAGATTTATAGCTGTAAACAAAGAAAAGAGGGAATATAGAAGCTTTAAATACTTTGAAGGAAACACACACATACAAAAAAAAATTACAGAAAATTCAAATGACACCATAAAATGTAGGTGGAAGACATACATCTAAAAAAAGCAAAACAAACAAATGAAAATAATAAAAATATAATCAAACATTTTCATATTTATAAAAAATGAAACTTTCAAAAGAAAAAGACACTGAGATCATGCTGAACTATACTAAACATATCTGAAACAAAAAGAAAAGAATGAACAAAAATAGAACATATACAAAAAGCAAGGAAAATCATGACATTAAAATCCAGTCAAAAGCATTAGAGTCATTTCATATTGAAAATGATTCAGTCCTTTATGAAATCAGATAACAAATATTTACTGATTGTTTTAGAATTTTATTCCTCACTTTCAGTAATTGAGAAATAAATTAAATAAAATAACTAAAACAACAGAGGTCTGAAATAATAGAATAAATAAGGAAGTTTTGACATATATGTGTGAATACACACACACATAACTAGCATGTTCTCTAAAAATAGTAGAAATATCTCTTCAAATGCATGTAGAAATTATGTAAAAATTGACCTTATAGTAAATAATAAAATAAAATAAAATAAATTGTAATTCATAGAAATAATAATGCAACCAACATACTTTAAATCAATGCAATGAAAAATTGAAGTACAAAGAGAAAACCAACAAATCCCAAATAACTTTGAAACATTTATAAGAAAAAATTATCAAAACAACTTGCAAAATCTTTGTAAATTAATGATATAAAAACATTACAGAACACACATTATATAATAAAGCGTTTTTAGTCAGCTTTGTTGCATTAACAGCCCTCCATCTTGATGACTTAAAACAACACAGGTTCCTTTAGAATTTTTGTTTCATGTAGGCTGCAGGTCACCACCAGCTCTCTGCTCCAAGCTACAGGCCTTCTCCAGCTTGCTCCTCTAGTCAGGCTGTCATCAAAGCATTCACCTAGGCCCACAGTTGGCATAGCTATTGCAAGTCACATGACAATGGGCACAGATACATAAACTTCTTATAGGGAATGGGAGGAGTGAATATTTGTGAACAATATTACAACCTCCACAATAGCTAAAGCAACCTGCAAAGGGAAATGTACATTAACAGATAAAAGAAGAAAATATGGTAATATCAATAAACGTAGGAAAAAGTCATTTGATAAAATTCAATAAACATTAACAATAAGATTTAGCAAATGAGGAATACAAGGGGATTTTTATAATGTGTGAAGTGGTATCTGTGAAAATTTTAAAGCAAAAAACTTGCATAGGGAAAAAATTTTAGAAGTCAAAAACAAGGCAAAAAGGCTACTATAACTACTACTATTAATTGTTGTACTAGAGATTCTAGCCTATAAGGAAGTAAAAGAATTGGAAATAGGAACACAACTGTCTTTGTTTCCAAACAATATAGTCATCTACATGAAAATCTTGAAATATACTATACATTGTTTGAGATATTAAAAATTCAGCAGGGATGGTAGATGAAAGATCAATATATAAAATCAATTGAAAATATACTAAACAACCCACTCACAATAGCATAAAATCTACAATGGACCTAGGAATATCTAATAAAGGTGTGCTAGAATTTAATGGACAATTTTTAAATATGAGGGGACAAGGTCAAGCATAAGGTTAAAAAAGTTACACTATGAAAAATAACAAGGTAGGATAAATTACCCATTAGTATGTCAATATTATTTACAAATCTATAGAAATAAATACAGTGTTTTGTTTGTGTGATGATAATCAAATAGTAAAAGAAAAGATTAGACAGCCCATCAACAGATTCATGTGTATTTGGAAGTTGCTGTACGGTCGAGTCCTAACCATCAACCCACGAGAAAAGGAACCATGGGCACCAATGCTGGGACCATTAATTTTCTAAGTGGAAAATTCTTCAAAATTAGATACCTATCTCCCATAAAACAATAAATATATTTCAGATAGATAATTAACATAAAAGTGAAAATGTATGTGTAAATGTTTTAGAAGAAAGGAATTTGATATTAAAATCTTTTGCCATTAAATATTTAATATACATGCATAGCCATTTTTTTCTAATAAACCTACAGTCATTTAGTATTTCTAACCAACTTCTGAACAAGTAAAGTACTTTCACCCTCTAACTATCCATGGAATACCAACACAAATACCCTTATTATTAACTAGAATTTGTTTGCCTTTAAACAACAGGTTTCTAATTTCTAATTCTAATAGTGAAAATATCAGACTATTTTCATTTTAGTTCTACCTATTTTGTTTCTTAATTTCTTACACAATTTAATCTAAGGTTTCTTATCACTTACCTTTTTGAAAATCCTAAGAAGCAGATTTATTTTAAAGTATTTTTCAGGTTCTTATGCTACTTTAATTTCTTCTGGAGTGAATTCATCATCTGGTTGGTAATTTGTTAGTTTTGTTCACTTTCTTAGAGTAATATGTTAGTTTATATGTTTTAAATTTGATTGGAGATCTCATTTTTTATCCCTCATTGATTCTCCATGCCCAGTAGTTTAATGATTGTTTTTCTACACCTGAGAATCCAAGTCCTCCAATCCAAGACCAGATTTTGACCCAACATTAAAAAGTAAAACACATACTAGGCCCCAATTAATGAGCTGGAACAGCACCAAAAATTACATGTGTGTATTGTCCTTTTGCCATCCCGTCCCCTGTCTCCTTGCTCAGAGTTAACAACTACACTCAATTGTGTATGATTTCTTTCTTTTTAAAAAATTTTTGTTTTTCATATAAATATGTATGTCCCCCAAAAAAAATTCTTTAGATTTTCTCATTTGGAAATTGTATTAAAAAGATATTGGTAAATTTTTTAGGATTTCCTTTTTGACACAATATTATATTGCTGAGTTTTACCCATGTTATTTCATATAGGTGTAATTCTTTTTCACATCTTCAGGTATTCCATTGTAAGAATATTCTATAATATTATTGTGGCTTGCCTTCTCTTTACTACGGACATGTGTGTTGTTTCCAGTATTTTTACTATTATCATCATTCTTATAAACATCACTTGTTATACATAGAAACTTTTTTCATGGGCTTATACCCAAGAATAGAATTGCTGGGGTGTGTGATATGTGAGATTTCAGCATTAAATGAGAGTGCTAGATTCGTTTCCAAAGCAATTTCACCAGTTTAAACTACCACCAATAAGGTAAGAAAGGATTGTGCTAATCTCTTACCCTTCTAATAATAGGCACTGTCAGGTTTCATTTTGAAAATTTATTTTTAAAAACTGAATTTCATTGAGATCTTGATGTGCATTTTTATGATTCTAGTAAGGATAGCATTTAAAAACTTTTTTTGCCATATGTGTTTTCTATTCTTTGAAATGATAGCCCATTTATTTTACATTGCTCACTTATCTGTTATATTTTCTTGCTGATTTTAAGAGTTCTTTATGTATTTAATGCTAATCTTTTGTGAGTTATGTATTTTGAAAATACCTTTTCAGAATTTATAATCTTTTTACTTTCTATAAAGTGAAATGATCAATAGAATTTCTTAACATCAGATTTATCCATCTATGATTTTATGACTTTGGGGATAAAAGAAAATTTCCCAATGACAAGTACATTATAAAACTTATTAAAATATATGAAACAATTCTCTCTCTTTCTCTTGCTTAAGCAATGACAAAGGAAATAAATAGACCAATAATGAAAGAGAAAATGAAAAAATTAGCAAAAATGTTTAGTGTCACTAGCAATAAAAAATGAGAATTAATATTCTGTGATTACTCCTTCTCAACTATCAAAATAACCAAGATTCAAAAAATGAAAATACTCACAGTGGATACAGATGTATTGCACATGTAATCTACTACCTTGCAGCTGAAAGTGTGGTCCATGAACCTGCATCACCTGGGAGCTTGTTAGAATTTCAGCATCTCAGGTCACACCCAAGATCTAAGTGAATCAGAATCTGAATTTTAACAAATCCCCAGGGGACTTGTATCCTCATTACAATTCAAAAACACTGGTCAAATACTCTGTTTTTGAAATTGTTAATGTGTTACAACTCCTTTGGAAAATAATTTAGCAATATTTTCAAGATAAAGTACATACACAAATCTGTGTATGGCAGTGCTGTTTATTATAGCACACGCACAAAAAAAAAAGGAAACATATCCCAAATATAGGGGAACTGTTGTTAAAAACAAAGCGCTTCCAGGTTATATACCTTTATATAGCCAGTTAAAACATTTATGAGCAGGTTATTGAATAACGGCTACTTCACCGGCTACAAAATCACATACACAGTATAACTTCAAAATCCATTTTAAAATACAAGAAGACAATTTGTTATCAACAGAAAATATCTTAAAATAAAAGTGTTATTAGCAACTTGTATGGTTACATTTTACATACATATTTTACAGATAATTTTAACAAAGTTTAATAAATGGGAGAGTTTTTTAATAAAAGTACCATGGCAAAATATGGAATTAAATGGATTGCATGTGGTGTTAGTCCTTGACTCTGACTGCCTGGCTTCTCCCTTGTCATATATGCAGATCTTCTAGTCTCACTGCCTACTTAGTAATAGTTTCCCAGCTCTTTACCATGTGTTTCACTTACTGATTCTTGGTTTACATGCTTCTGCTTTGCAGGACACTTCTCACTGTTTTCCTGGCAACAGACCCTCCTTGCCTTGGCTCACACCTTTCCAGGAAGTTCTGCTGATGAGGCGTGCTACCCCAGGCACTGCTGACTTTCTGGATGAGGCACTTGAGTGCTGTACCTGAAAGAGACTGAGTGCTAAACTCAAAAGAATAAAACTTTAATAATAACACTTATTATCAAGTTTGAGAAAAGATCTAAGATAAGAAAATCAGGGTGAAGGGGTTCTATCTAAATCTGCTGAAGTCAGCCTAATTGTGAATAAGACCAACTTTTAAAATTTGTCATTGCAATCTAGTCCATGCAGACTACAATTCGCACCTCGTTAACCATTGGAGGAGGTCTCATTTCCCTATGGTTTCAATTCATGCAATTAGGGTGAAAGCTCTTGTGCCATGATTTATGGGATTTTCAAGAAAATCTGAGTCTTCTTGAATTGTGAATTTGGGCAACAAAATATTGGCTAAGTACATAAGGAAAAGAAACCAGGACAATTCTATAAGCTTTTCCATCTTAGAGAGCTTTTTACCTCCTTAAATAATTGACAAGAACTTTCACACTAGACAGGCTTTTTCAGCCTTTTGCAGATATAATAAAGATGAATGAAGAGTGTACAGACACAGTAAAGCTGAGAAACACGCAGATAAGAAAACAAAGCAGCATTTCAACAGCTCATATAACAATTCTTTCTGTAGTGAAAAGAGAAATGGTTATAAAACTAGGGGAAATAAAACAACGAATGTGCTAACTTTTTAACATCATTTCTATGGAGCAATGATAAATGAGGGTTTTGCATTTGCAGAGAAATGACTAAGACTCGCCAATGATATTTTATGGTCAGGGTGTGCAAGTGTGCAGCAATGACTTACCTCCTTGTTATTAAGCCTTCTGTTTAAGGCTGTTTATAATCTTCAGGATGGCCACAGTGAAGTAAAGAATTCCCCTTTCTCAAAGTAAGAAGTTGCCTTAAGTAACTTTTAAGTTTTCACTAGCAGACTTCATTGGCACTGATGCACATGTTCCGATCAGATATAGGAAGGAAGCATACTGAAATTAAAAAAAAAAAAAATCAGCCAGACCAGGAGTCAAATTCACACAGAAAACTTCTCTTTCCCCCCACCCCACTCTCTTTTTCTCCCTCTCTCTCACCCGCACACACACACAAACAGGGCTAGGAAATTTGAATTGTCAACTTCTTTAAATATTTTAATAAATTACAAAATAAAATCATGTTAATGTACGATTACTGTAAAGATTTAGAAAATGAATATAATCTAAAAGGAAATAACATGAAATAAAAATCATGCTAAAATACTACTCAGGAAGAAGCATTATTAATATTTACACATCTATACTTCTAGTTGCATATACACATATATGGGGTTTTATTGTTAATAAAGTTTTGGACACATATATTGTTGGTACAGAAAAAAAAGTGTTTTACAGGTTGATCAAAAATATGCATTGCCATTATCAATAATATATATTTCATTGTATGAATACATCATACAATTCTTAATTTCCTAAACTTTTGGTCATCAGTGTTGCCTTCAGTCTTACAATACTATGAACAATTCTGTATTTAATATTTGCACATACATTTTATAATCCATTATTATGTTTTCATAGGAAATTCCTAAGATCAGAATTGAGTTGTTAAAGAGTTTTCATATTTTGAAAGCCTTCATACATGTCATATTTTCACCCAAAAAGAATTTATCAAGTTAGGCTGGGCCCAGTGGCTCATGCCTGTTAATCCCAACACTTTGGGAGGCCAAGGCAGGAGGATCACTTGAGGATAGGAGTTCATGACCTAGCAACATAGTGAGAACCTATGTCTAAAACACAATTAGCTGGACATGGTGGCGCATGACTGTAGTCCTAGCTACTCTGGAGGCTAAGGTGGGAGAATCGCTTGAGCCCAGGAGTTTGAGACTGCAGTGAGGTATGATTATGCCACTGCACTCCAGCCTGGGCAACAGAGCAAGACCATGTCTCTAAGAAAAAAAAAACCAAAAAAGAATTTACCAAGTTTATTTACATTTAACACTGCTGGCAACTGCTGGTGTACATTCAAAACAAACTATATCAACATTCCTTTTAATATTTTAATCGATGTGATAAAAAGTATATTATTATTTTAATTTATACTTTTGAAGAGTAAAAATATAGTGTATTTCTCCTTTTTCTTATTACCTTTGTGACTGTTCATTTTTCTATTAAGATAATGGTTTCCATTGTAAATGTACATATGAAAAATACTATGTCATTACTCACTGAAAATATAAGTAATACCTATATATCAAATAAAAATTGGGAAATAAATGTAAGCAAAACATAAGAATCAACATGAAAGTATGGATGATTAAAAAATCAAGCATGTATGATCCCTGAACAATGAAATAATGTTTTGGTGAAGGTTTACCTGTTTGATGACTGGATATAACTTTCTAAGAAAAATAAAACAGAAAAGAAAAAAATGTGTGATCTGTTCAGACTAAAGTAATCTTTTGGTGAAAATTCATCTATGTGGGGAATAAAAATAGGAACAAAAATAAAAAGGAGTCAAACTCTTATTAAAAAAAATCAACCCGTACAGTTTAGACATTGGAAACGATTTTATGTAAAGAAACTGAAATATTCTGAAATGACAAATAAATACTTGGGAAATATAAATGTAAAATTTAACATTAATAAAACATGGTTAACCAAAAACAATTGCAAAGAAAACTTGCATAAATATAAGGAGCCAATTGATTCTAAAATGACAAAAAAAAATTTTTTTCTACCTTAGCAGTAAAGAGAAATTATTTTTATAATACAATACTCTTTGTATCATATTAAGTTAATACACCAAAATTATGATAGTAACAGTGATGACTATAATGATAATCACCAACACTGACAGTGCAGAGTAGAACAAACACACCTATAGAGAGAAATGGACTGGTTTGCAAAAAGAAAACATGCCAAACAAGCATATGAGAAGATGCTCAACAACACTAATCATTAGGGAAATGCTAATCAAAATAACAATAAGATAGTACTTCATATCCAGTAAAATGGCTACTACTAAAAAAACAGGAAATAACAAGTGTTGGCAAGGATGTGGAGAAATTGGGTCTCTTGTGCATGGTTAGTGGGAATGCAAAATAATGCAGCAGATATGGAAAACAGTATATCACTTCCTCAAAAAATTAAAAGTGGAATTACCACATGACCAGCAATTCCACTTCTTTATATATATCCAAAATAATTGAAAGTAGAATCTCACAGAGATATTTGCACACCCATGCTTATAGCAGCACTATTCACAGTAGCCAATAGGTAGAAGCAACCCAAGTGCCCATCAGTGGATGGATGGACAAACAAAATGTGGTGTATACATATAATAGAATATTATTCAGTCTTAACAAGGAAGGAAATTCTGACACATGCTATAACATGGGTGAAACCTGAGGGCATTATGCTGAGTACAATAAGCCAGTTACAAAAAGACACATACAAATGATTCCACTTATAAGAAGTACTTACAGTAGTCAAAGTCCTAGAAACAGAAAGTGGAACGGTTATTGCCAGAAGCTGGGGGGTGGGGAAAATGGGGAGTTGTTGTTTAATGTATACAGAGTTTCAGTTTTAAAGATTAAAAAATTCTGGAAATTGGTTGCACGATTATGCAGGCATACCTAGCACTATTGAAAAGTACAATTATTCATAATATGGTAAATTTTATGTCATGTGTGTTTCACCACAATAAAAGTAATTTATTTATTTATTTTTAATTATTATGGGTACATAATAGTTGTATATATTTACAGGGTACATGTGATGTTTTGATACAGACATACAATGTGAATTAATCAAATCAGGGTAATTGGGATATCCATCACCTCAGGTATTTATCATTTCTTTGTATTAGGAATATTCCAATTGCACTGTTTTAGTTATTTTAAAGTATACCCTAATTTATTGTTCATTATAGTAACTTTGTCATGCTATCAAATATTGTTCATTTTATATAACTATCTAACCATATGTTCGCACCCATTAACAATTCCCATTTTATCCCCTCCTCCCCACTACTCTTCCCACCCTCTGGTAAGCCTAATTCTATTCTCTGTCTCCATGAGATCAATTATTTTTAACATAATTTTTTTAAAAACTTAAAAATAACCCCCAAAATAACAATCCTTCAAAATATATAAAATACAAAAATGTATATGTTCGTTGATGCCATAAATATTCTTTTAATTAATGTTAGAGATGTGTATAAAGAAGTTTATACATGTAATTATTTAAGATATTTAAAACTTGAAGCAACCAGAATAGAATAGAATAAGGTATGTCAATTAGATGAAATACTCATTAAAAACTTTATATTAGCATACTATTTCAGGACAATGTCTTATTCTATGACAGGATAACTGTTATCAGAATCACATTTCTGCCATAAACAACTATAACAGGTTGACAAAATATAAAAAGCAACTCTTTGTAGATGCTGCACCTCAACCAATGCAGCCTTATGATGTTTCCCTGAGTGCATTTACCAAATCAGGGCATGGGAATCTAATTCAAATTGAAAAACAGTGATTTCACAGGGTGGAGGAAACTGACATTAGAGCTAGGAGCTGCCAAAACACCTGGAATTTGGGGGAAAGTGTCAGGAAAGAGGAAAAGACAGATAAGGCACCCCCAAAATCTATATCAATATTGACAATTGGTCCTTGCCCGACTCCATAGATCAGCAGTCCCCAACCTTTTTGGCACCAGGGACTGGTTTCATGAAAGATAATTTTTCCATGAACAGGGGCAGGGCAGATGGGGGGGGTCAGTCAGGATGATTCAAGCACATTACATTTATTGTGCACTTTTGTGCTCTTAATTTCTTTTATTATTACATTGTAATATATAATGAAATAATTATACAACTCACCATAATGCAGAATCAGTAGGAGCCCTGAGCTTGTTTTCCTGCTACGGTCCTGCTAGATGGTCCCATCTGGGGCTTATGGGAGACAGTAACTGATCTGACAGAAGGTGGAGCTGTGGTGGTGATACAAGTGATGGGCAGCAGCCATAAGTACAGATGAAGCTTCACACACTTATGCAACCACCGCTCACCTCCTGCTGTGTGGCCCAGTTCCTAACAGACCACAGACCGCTACCAGTGTGCCACCTGGGGGTTAGGAACCACAGCCATAGATGAACATGAAAAGATTCCAGGAAGCCTAGCAAAGAATAGTTCCTGACATGCTGGAGATTAGAAAAGAAATTCCTCCCTATATAATATGAGGAGACAGAGTTTGAAGTTTGAGTTCAGAATGAAGAGACTTTGGTTAACTCTCCATATTATTGATCCCAATAATATGACAAGGTAGTATTAAAGAATATGTTTAGGTGTAAGAGCAAAAGTGAAATAGATTTGCCTAACAAAGCTGAAAAGCAAACTTTAACACAATCAAGATGATCTATTAATGATTTTATTAACTGAATGCCAGAAGACACTTTAACAGTTTTTAGAAAAAGATAACATAACAAAGATATTTTAGAAAAAGATAACATAACAGTTTTTAGAAAAAGATAACATAACAAAGATTCTTGAATAATGTTTTTTGCAGCAACCTGGATAGAACTGGAGGCCATTATTCTAAGTGAAGTAACCCAGGAACAAAGAACTAAATACCACATGTTCTCACATATAAATGGGAGCTAAGCACTGGGTATGCATGGTCATACAGAGTGACCTAATGGACATTGGAGACTCAGAAGGGGGAGGTTGGGAGGAGTGTGCAGGATGAAGGTGCCAGGTATGTTAAAAGCCTAGACTTCTCCACTATGCATTCCAGCCATGTAACAAAAACCACTTGTACCCCCTAAATCTATTTAAATTAAAAAAATTAAAAAAGACTCTTAGAACATATTCTTCAAAATATTCAGTAAACAGTAAAAAAAAATAGTCACACGAAGAAGCAGGAAAAAGATCTATCATTAAATGAAAAAATAATCAGTAGACACTGACTCACAGATGGTAAACATATTAAAGTTAGTTGACAAGTACTTCAAAATAACTATAATTAAAATTGCATGCTCAGGCCTTTGCCATATAAAAATGAAAAAGTATGTCCACTCAAAAACTACACAAAATTTTTCAGAGCAGTTTTATTTTAACAGCAAAAAACAAAAACAAACCTATAAACAACCAAAAAAAAGTTCTTGCTATAGATGAATGGTTAGACAAAGTATTGTACATCCTTACCTTGGAATACTACTTAGTAGTAAAAATAAATTAACCAGGACTTCTTATTTTGGCACCAACACATGTGGGACTTGTAAGTCATCACTCTAGTTCTTTCAACACGAAAATGCTAGGCACACTGAACTATACAGTGGAGCTGTATAGGACCAGAGTTTTTGTGTGGTACAGAAGTCATCAGTATCAATTCAAAGTAGATTGTTATATATTTAGGAAGTTAATTGTAATCTTCATGCTAACCACTAAGAAATACCTAAAAAATATAGACAAAAAGAAGTGAGAAGAAAATCAGAATGTAACACTATAAAAAAATTACGTACACACACACACAAAAAAAAATAATACAGGAAACAATGGGCCAAAATAAATATAAGATATTCAGAAAACAAATATCAAATGGCAGAAATCTCTTCTTACCAGTATTTACTTTAAATACAAATGGACTAAACCCAATCAAAAGGCAGTAATTGGCAGATTGGATTAAAAAAAACTTGATCCACCCATTTATTGTCTACCGAGATTCACTTTAGATCTAAAAACATAAATTGGTTGAAAGTGAAAGAACAGGAAAGATAGTCAATGTAGATAGTAATGAGAAGAGAGTTAGGGAGGACAGAAGTCCAGAAAAAAAAGGTCTTTAAATTAAAAGCTGTTACAAGAGATAAAGAAGAATATTCTATATTTATAAAAGTGTCAATTCATAAAGAAGATATAAAAATTATAAATAATTATATATTTTAATACCGAAGTATACTTTATATAAAATATTTTAATGTAGAAGTATATTTTATATAAAATATTTTAGTATATTTTATAGATATCAAACAACAGAACCCCAAAATATAAGAAGTGAAAATTTACAGACTTAGGAGGAGAAATAGACAGTTTTACCAAAATAGTTGGTGACTTCAAGACCACATTATAAATAATGGATAGAACACCCAGGACACAAGATCAATATGAAATAGAGATCTTGACAAGACTATAAACCAACTAGAACTAATGGACATACATAGAACACGCCACAAAACAATAGCAGAATAAACATTCTTCTCAAGTGTACACGGAACATTCTCCAGGATCGACTATATGTTAGCACACAAAACAAGTCTCAGTAAATTTTAAAAGACTGAAATCATATAAAATATCTGCCTTATGCACAATTAAATAAAGCTAGAAATCAATAACGAAAGAAAAACTGGAAAAGTCACAAATAAGTGTAAAGTAAACAACACACTCCTGAATGACCATAATAAGAGACAATAGGAAATACACAGAAATCCCAGGGGCAACTGGATAATACATACAGATTAATGACAATGAAACACAACATGCCAGCACTTACGAAGTGCATCAAAGGGAGCGCAGAAAAAAATTTACTGCAGTAAAAAGAGATGAGAAAAGATATCTAAAACCAACAGCCTATCTCTAAACATTAAGGAACTAGAAAAAGAAGAAGGAACAAACCCCAAAGCTAGTAAAAGGAAGGAAATTAAAAAAAAAAAGATTTTAGTTGACATAAATAAAATAGAGGAAAGAAAAACAATGAAAAGAACAAACAAAATCAACTGTTGGTTTTTTGAAAAGATCATTAAATTGACAAAGCCTTAGGTAGACTAGCAAAGAAACAAAAAGAGAGAAGTTGCAAATAACTAAAGTTAGAAATAAATGTGGAAACATCATCACCTCAACAAAATATTAGCAAATTTGACAAAACAAAGTACAAAAAAAATTATTCACCATGACCAAGTGGGATTTCTTTCAGTTTTGTAAAGCTGGGGTTTTTGTTTGTTTGTTTAAATATACATATTTTTAATTATTATGGGTACATAATGGTTGTATATGTTCATAGGGTACATATGATATTTGATACAGGCACACAATGTGAATTAATCAAATCAGGTTCATTGGGGTATCCATCACTTCAGGCATTTAACATTTCTTTGTGTTAGGAACATTCCAATTCCCCTCTTTTGGTTATTTTAAAATATACCCTAACTTATTGTTGTTTATAGTCACTTGCTATGCTATCAAATATTGTTCATTCTATCTTATATACGGCTCTTTTAACATTCAATATCAATCAATGTAACTTGCTATGTGAACAGACTAAGAAAAATTATATAAGATAGTAATTAATGCAGAAATTCAACACCAATTTATAATAAAAACTCTTGCAAACTACGAATAGATATGAACTTTATCAAGTTAATAAAAGGCATCTATCTACAACTAACATCATACTTAATGGTGATAAAATGGAAGTTTTTCCCCTAAGATTGGAAAGAGGCAAGGATATACTCTCTCACCAATCCTATTTTTAATACTATTAGAAATCATAGCTACTGCAATCACACAAATAAAGGCAAATAAAATATATAGAGATTGGAAAGGAAGAAACAAAACTTTCTTTCTTTGTAGGTGACATGATTGTCTATGTAGAAATTTCCACAGAATTGACAAAAAACTTCTGTAACTACTGAGTATAGCAAGATCACAGGTTATGAGGTTAATATAGAATAGTCAATTGCTTGCCTATATACCTACGATTAATGAACAATTGGAAGTTGAAAATTTTAAAAAATGATCCCATTAACAATAGCACAACAAAATGAAATAGTGAGGTGTAAATCTAATAAAATATGTATAAGACTTGTATATGGAAAATTACAAAACTCTGATGAAAGAAATCAAAGGAGATCTAAATGCAGAAATATTCTGTGTTCATGAAATGGAAGACTAAATAATATTATGTCAATTCTTCCCAAATTGATCTCCAGATTCAAGACAATCCCAGGAAGCTATTTTTTATATATCAATAAATTTACTCTAGAGTTCATATGGAAGGACACAGTCCCTCAAAAAACCAATACAATACTGAAAAAGTACAAAGTTAGAGGACTTTCAGTACAGAATTCAAGATTTATTTTAAGGCTTTAGTAATCAAGACCATGTAATATTGGCAAAAAAGGAGACAAATAGATTAATGGAATGAAATAGAGAGACCAACGAAAAAATACAATTGAAAAAATATTTACAGTACCACCAAAATATTACAATAACACACAAAATACTTAGAAAAATATTAACAAGAGCTAGTAATAACTAAACACTAAAAGTTACAAAACATTGCTAAAATAAAGTATAGAAGTTCTATCCAGTACAACAAAACAAGAAAGGTAAATGAAACACAATAATGATCACCAAGAATTACAACTGTTTCTATTTGCAGATAGCATCATTTTTACACAGAAATCTTCAGCCTGTACAAAACAACTACTAGAATTGAAAAGAGAAGTTAGTAAAGCACGCAAGATTAATGGAAAAAAATCAATTGTATTTTATGCACAAGTAGTAACAACCATAAAATAAAATTTTATAATATTTATAGCACAAAAACATATAAAATACTTCAAAAACAATCAATAATTGGCATACAACACCTAAACAGTACAATTCATCATCAAATATGGCAGGTGTTATTGTAGAACTTAACAAGCTGATTCTAAAATATATAGGGAAATCAGTAAAATATATAATACCTAAAGCAATTTTTCAAAAGAAAAACAAATTTGGGAGACTTAACACAACATAATTTTAAGATTATTATACTGGAACAACTGAATATCTACACAGCATAAAAAACACCAAAAAGACAGAGAAAAATTAAGTTGAAATAGATCACAAACATAAATGTAAAAGCTAAAACTATACAATTCCTATGAGGAAACACAGAAGAAGATATTTGTAAGCTGGGTTTAGAACACTGAAATCATGAAATAGAAAAATAGTGATAAAATGGATTTTGTCAAAATTAAGAACTGCTACTACTCAAAAGAAGCTATCAAGAAAACAAAACAAATTCAATAAAAGAAAACATAAAAGCAAGCCATAGAGTGGGAGAAATTATAAGTAGATCTACATTATATATATAAACTATAGACTTTACAGACTTACAATATAAACATTAAATAAAGAACATAATTGTTTTAATGAACATCTATACAGACATTTCACAAAATAAAATATATAAAAAGTAGCCAAATAGCACATATAATACGCTTTTCATCATTAGTCTGTAAGAAAATGCAAATTCAAACCACCACGAGATATTGCCATATATGCAGAACAGCTAAAAATAAAAAAGATTACACCTTGGTGAAGATACAGAGCAACTAGAATTCTTACACATGGCTGGTAACCATGTAGAATTGTACAAATGCTTTAAAAAATGGTTTGGCAATTTCTGAAAAAGTTAAATATATACCTAGCATATGACTCAACTACTCCTTTCATATATATTTATCCAAGAGAAATGAAAACATATGTCAACCCAAAAACTTGTAAGGAATGTTCAACATTACTCATAAAAGCCAAAAATTGGAAATGGCCCAAGTGTCCATCAAAAGAGAAATGTATAAAGAAAATGTGGTAGAGCCATATGATAGAAAGTTACTTAGCAATACCAAGAAAAAACTACTGATACCAGAAACAACATAACTGAATCCCTGCATTATTATGCTTAGTGAATGAAACCACATACAATACATATATTGTGTCATCACATTTCTACAAAATGCAAACTAATCTATATATTGACAAAAAGTGGATCAATGTTTGCCTGTAGATAAATGTAGAGGTTGCGATCATTACAAAGGGCATAAGAAATCTTCAGGGCACGATGGAAATATCCCATACCTTGATTGTAAAAGTGATTTTATAGTTTTACATAACTGTCAAAACCAACTAAATTGTAGAATTTAAATTGATAAAGTTTATTGTAAGTATCTTATTTCTCAACAAAGATGATTTTTAAAAAGAGGAAAAAAGAGACCAAAGAAGTTGAACTTTCCTATAAAAGTCTTGGGCAGAAGTCCTGCAAAATTGATGAAGGAAATTTTCATGGTAAAAGAAAATGAAACATGGATCTTCAGCAAGTTCCACGAAAAACTTTAAAAAGGTAAATATAAAAGTAAAGTATAAGGTACTAAAGTATAAGTAAAAGGTTAAAAGTAAAGTATAAGAAGTGCAAATATAAAATGATTATTGACTATTTAAAATAATATTACTAATGTTTTAAGGATGTTACAAAGTTTGGGATGAATGATATATGAAAACAATAGTAGAAAGGATAGGAGGGGATAAATGGAGTTAAATTTTTATCAGTTTCTTGCAGTTTTGGAAAGTGATAAAATTAGCTATTTAAAGCAGACTAATAAATTAAGGAATTATATTGCATTCTCTAGAATATCTCCTTTAAGAATAATTTTAAAAAATACTTCAAAGCTATTAGAGGAGAATAATGAAATTTTTAAAAACTTGATTAATGTAGAATAAAGGAAGGAATAAACAAAGAAGGGATGGGACAAAAAAAACTTACAGCAAAGTAATCAACTTCAACTCAACTATATCAGTAATTATATTACAATTAAATGGTACAGTCTAATTAATGACAAAGATTGCCAAAATGGAATAACAAAACAACAACTAGGTGCTATGATAGACATACTTTAAATATTAGGGCATGAGATAATTGAAAGTAAAAGCAAACAAAAACATAAACACTAACCAAAAACATTAACATAACATTAGACAAATCAGACACTAAGTAAATAGTATCACAAAAGATAAAGAGGTACCTTTTATAATGACAAAAAGGTGTAAAGTCTGTGAGTAAATAAAATGTTCATAAGTTTCTTTTAAAGCTGTAAAACTCTATGGCTCTCTTTCCTTGTAGAAATTTCTATTGCCACAGGAAAAGCTCTCAGTGATCATGTTCAGCCCAGCCCTGCCTCCTACCAAACAATCATAAACTTTATTCAGACCTCAGAAACCAATAATAGAAGTTGTTAAATGAAATGTCAACTGAACTCTGCAGCTCTCAAAACAGACAGACATACACATTTAAACAAACATACAGGTGTGAGGGAGGCACATTATGTAGTTCTTTGAACTTGCTTTTATATGAAAGTGAAACTCACAAAATTTCCATGTTGTTGACTGATCTTCCAGTCAGGCAACCCCTAAATTGTTGTCATAAAGTAGTTTCTCCCACCTCTGTCATCTTCCCAATAGAGCAGAGAGGGAAGGCACTAAAGAAGGGGTCTTTGGCCTTTTCATCACATGTTCAAGTGCAAGTGTCTGTGCCCCTACCTGATCTCTACAGACACAAGAATGTTAAATCTGATGACTCTTTGAGAAATAACTTGGGATAAGGTTTCATAATTTTTAACTTAGTCTTTCACTTCTAAAATTTTCCTAGTTCTTTATCAAGGACATGTGCTATTTTCATAATTAGAATAAAATTTAGGTGCTTGTGTGCTTGAAGTTGGATTTTTCAGTAGTCTCCAATCTCTCTCTCTTCATCTCCACCTGCACCTCTCAGTTCTAAACTACCACTGTCTCTTATGTTAACTACTGGAACATCCTCTAACTGTTTCAACCTTTTCTACTTTGGCCTACCCCAGCCCCAGGCTTAAACACCCTAAGTGACCCCTCATTGCTCTTGGTATAGAAACAAAAATGGTTTTTTAGTGGCCTGAATGCTCTACCCAAAGTGGACTTTGTAAACTACTTTTCAGAGTCTCACTGTATCTGCTCCAGTCATTCTGGGACTCTCAGTGTTTACAGTAAACAGATACCTTTCACCACAAACCCTTTCAATACAATCTTCCCTCTGCCTGGATTCTTTTTCTTCCCTCCTTATGCTACATTACTTCTACTCACTGTGTAGATCACAGATGAATAATTAATCTTCCCTTTTCATCTGGACTGAGCAAAAAGTGCCTTACTTTTGCAACATCCACTCAGCAACAATTTTGCATGAGATTGTGTAATTTTTAAAATTTTGCTTTATCTTCTGCACTAGACCATAAAATTTGTTGGTTGGGACTTGCCTCTCTTTTTTTTCTGTTTTTTTTTCTTTTTTAATTTCAAAATATTAAGGGGGTACAAATGTTTTAGGTTACCTGGATTGTTTTTGTGATGCTTGAGACGGGGCTTTAGGTGTGCCCATCACCCAGTGTTCTTTATACCCATTAGGTATGTTCTTGTCCCTTTGTTCCTCTCCCATTCCTCCTGTTTGATTTCCACTGAGTTTTACTTCCCTCTGTGCATATGTGTGCTCATCAGTTAGTTCTACTTTCATAGTGAGTACATGCAGTGTTTGTTTTTCCATACTTGAGATACTTCACTTAGAAGAATGGTCTCTAGTTCCATCCAGATTGTTGCAAAAGGTATTAATTCATCTTTTTCATGGCTGAGTAGTACTCAATGGTGTACATATACCACATTTTATTAATCCACTCATGAATTGATGGGCACTTGGGTTGATTCCACATCTTTGCAATTGTGAATTGTGCTACAATAAACATTTGAGTGCAGGTGTCTTTTTGATGAAAAGTCTTCTTTTCCTTAGGGTAGATAGCCAACAGTGGAATTGCTGGATTGAATGGTAGGTCTACTGTTAGTTCTTTGAGGAATCTACATACTATTTTCCATAAGGGTTGTACTAATTTGCAGTCCCATCAAAAGTGTATAAGCATTCCTATCTCTATGCATCCATGCCAGCATCTATTGTTTATGGCCATTCTAACTGGGGTAACATCATATATCATTGTAGTTTTAATTTGCATTTCCCTCATGATTAGTGACCTTGAGTCTTTCTTCATATGTTTGTTTGCCGTTTGTCTTTCTTCTTTTGAGAAGCTGCTATTCATGTATTTTGACCCCTTTCAAATAGGGTTGTTTGGTTTTTTTCTTACTGATTTGCTTGAGTTCTTTGTAAATTCTGTTTATTAGCCCTTTATCAGATGTGTAGCTTGTGAATATTTTCTCCCATTCTGTAGGTTGTCTATTTGCTCTGTTGATTGTTTCCTTAGCTGTGCAGAAGCTTTTTAGTTTAGTCAAATCTCATTTATTAATATTTGTTGTTGCCACGATTGCCATTGGGGTCTTTTTCATAAATTCTTTTCCTACGCTGATATCTAGAAGAGATTTTCCTACATTTTACTCTAGAATTCTTATGGTTTCATGCCTTAGATCTAAGTCCTTTATTCATCTTGAATTAATTTTTGTGAGTGGTGAGAGGTAAGGGTCCTGTTTCATTCTACATGTGGCTATCCAATTTTCTCAACACCGTTTATTGAAGAAGGCTTCTTTTCCCAGTGTATGTTGTTGTCTGCTTTGTTGAAGATCAGTTGGTTGTAGGTAGATGGTTTTATATCTGGGTTCTCTGTTGTGTTCCGTTGGTCTATGTCTCTATTTGTGTGCCAATATCATGCTGTTTTGGTTACTACAGCCTTGTAGTATAGTTTGAAGTCTGGTAGTGTTATGCCTCCAGATTTGTTCTTTTTGCTTAAGATTGCTTTGGCTAGTCAGGCTCTTTTATGGTTCCAAATGAAAGATAGAATTATATTTTCTAGATCTGTGAAGTATGTCATTGGTAATTTGATGGGGATGGTATTAAATTTTTAAATCACTCTGGGTAGTATAGACATTTTAACAATGTTGATTCTACCTATCCATGAGCATGCTATGTTTTTCCATTTGTTTGTATCCTTTGTGATTTCTTTCCTCAGGGTTTCATAGTTGTCTTTGTAGAGATCTTTCACCTCCTTGGTTAAGTATATTCCTAGGTTTTTTGGTTTTTTTTGCTGCTATTGCAAATGTTGTTGAGTCTTTGATTTGACTCTTAGTTTGACTGTTATTAGTATTAGAAATGCTCCTGATTTGTGTACATTGATTTTGTATCCTGAGAATTTGCTGAATTTATTTATCAATTCCAGGAGACTCTTGGTGGAATCTTGGGGGTCTTCTAGATACAAGATCATATCATCAGCAATGATATGATCATTGACCTCCTCTTTCCCAATTTGGATATTCTTTATTTCTTTCTCTTGCTTGACTTCTCTGGCTAGGACTTCCAGTACTATGTTGAATTGAAGTGGTGACAGTGTGCATCCTTGTCTTGTTCCAGTTCTTCAGGTAAATGCTTTCAACTTTTTCCCATTCAGTATGATGTTGGCTGTGGGTTTGTCGTACATGGCTTTTATAATTCTAAAATATGTTCCTTTTATTCCTAGTTTGTTCAGGGTTTTTATCATGAAAGTGTATTGAATTTTGTCTAATTCTTTTTTCTACATCTACTGAAATGATCATATGGTCTTTGTTTTTGCTTCTGTTTATGTGGTCAATCACATTTATTGATTTACATATGTTGAACCATCCTTACATCCCTGGGATGAAGCCCACTTGGTCCTGGTGGATTATTTTTTTGATGTGCTTTTGAATTTGGTTTGATAGTATTTTATTGAAGATTTTTGCATCTATATTCATAAGTGATATTGGTCTGTAGTTTTCTTTTTTTGTTGTGTCCTTTTCTGATTTTGGTATCAAGGTGATACTGGCTTCATTGAATGAGTTGGACAGGATTCCCTCTTTATCAATATTATGGAATAATTTCTGTATTATGGGTACCAGGTCTTCTTTGTAAGTCTGATAGAATTTGGCTGTGAATCCATCTGGTCCATGACTTTTTTTGTTGGGAGGTTTTTTAATACTGTTTCGATCTCACTGTTAGTTATTGGTCTGTTTAGGAGTTCTATTTCTTCCTGGTTGAGTCTTGGGAGGTTGTGTGTTTCCAGCAACTTGTCTATTTCCTCTATATTCTTTAGTTTATGCATGTAGAGATTTACCTAGTATTCATGGATGATGTTTTGTATTTCTGTGGCATCAGTTGTAATGTCACTTTTTCATTTCTGAATGAGCTTATTTGGGTCCTTGTTCTTCTATTCTTGGTTAATCTAGCAAGAGGTCTATCAATTTTGTTTATATTTTCAAAGAACCAACTTTTTGTTTCATTAATCCTTTGTATTTTTTTTATACGTTTGTTTTCCAGTTCATTTCGTTCTGCTCTGACTTCATTATTTCTTTTCTTCTGCTGGCTTTGGGTTTGGTTTGTTCTTCTTTTTCTAGTTCCTAGAGGTGTGACAATAGGTTATTAATTTGTGATCTTTTAGTCTTTTTGATGTAGGCATTTAAAGCTATGAATTTTCCCCTGAGGAATAATTTTCCTGTGTCCCACAGATTTTGATAGCTTGTGTCCCCTTTGCCATTCAGTTCAAAGAACTTTTTGATTTCCATCTTAGTTTCATTCTTGACCCAAAAATCATTCAGCAGCATTTTGTTTAATTTCCATAACTTTGTTTTGGTGAGTGTTTCTCTCGTGATTGATTTTTACTTCTATTCTGCTGTGGTCTGAGAAGTTACATGGTATGATTTTGATATTTTTGAATTTGTTGAGATCTGTTTTGTGGCCTAAGATACGATCAATCTTGAAGCATGTCCCATGGTGCACTTGAGAAGAATGTGTCTTCTGTAGTTTTGGGGTAGAATGTTCTGTAAATATCTGTTAGGTCTACTTGATTTAGAGTTTTGTTTAAGTCCATTGTTTCTTTATTTATTTTCTGCTTTGATGATTTGTCAAGTTCTGACAGAGGGTGCTGAGGTTCCCAGCAACTACGATGGTGCTATTTATTTCTTTGCTTAGCTCTAGTAAAAGTTGTTGTATATATCTGGTAGCTCCTGTCTTGGGCACATATATATTTAGGATTGTTATGTCTTCGTGTTGAATTGCTCTTTTTACCATTATATAATGACCCTCTTTGTCTTTCTTTATCTTTGTTGGCTTAAAGTCAATTTTATCTGATATGAAAATGGCTACACCTGCTCTCTTTTGATTTCCATTTGTGTGTAATATTTTTTTCCATCATTTCACATTGAGTCTGTGTGTGCCTTTGTGGCTTATGTGTTTGCTGGAGACAGCAGATACTTGGGTTGTGTTTTTTCATCCATTCAGTCATCCTATATCTTTTGAGAGGAGCATTCAGTTCATTAACTTTAATTGATAACATTGATTTGTGGGATGTTGGTCTGTTCATCCTGTTGGGTAGTCCTTTATTGCTTTGTTTTACCTCTTGTTCTGTCATTTTATAAGAGTTGTGATTTTAGGGCTTTTTTAGGTGATTTTACAGTGGGGGGTATCTGTTTTGCTGATTTGCATATGGTGCTGTTCTGAGTATTTAGACTTAATTTCTATATCAATTGTGAAACATACTTTCACAGGATACAAAATTCCAGGCTGGCAATTGTTCTGTTTAAGTTGATTGAAGATGGGCCCCCAATCTCTTCTGGTTTGTGAGGTTTCTGCTGAGAAGTCTGCAGTTAGCCTGATGGGTTTTCCTTTGTAAGTTATTTGATGTTTTCATCTTGCTGCTTGCAGAATTATCTCCCTCATTTTGACTTAGGCCAGCTCGATTACTATGTGTCTTGGAGATGACCTATTTGCTATGAATCTTCCCAGTGTTTGGTATCCATATTATATCTCTATGTCTGAATTTCTAGCGATACCAGAAATAATTTCCTTAAAGAAGTTTTCCATGCTTTTAGCTCTTTCTTCTTCTCCCTCAGAGATGCCTATAATTTGAATGTTAGTTCACTTCACATAGTCCCATATCTCTCTCATTAATTGCTCAGACTTTTTTGTACTGTTCTCTGCATCTTTTAGTAACCGGGTTGTCTCGAGAGCTTTGTCTTCAAGCTCTGAGATTCTTTCTTTTCTTTGGTTTAGTCTGTTGTTAAAGCTTTCTGCTGTTGTTTGGAATTCCCTAAATGACTCTTTCACTTCTTTAAGTTCTATTATATCTTTCCTTATGTTGTCCAGCACTCTAGGGACTTTTTAATTTTTTTCATTGATTTCTTAAAAATTTTTTTGCCTTCTTTTTGTTGGTTTTCAACTGTCTCTTCAAATCCATTCATTTTATTTACCATCTGTATTCTGAATTCCATTTCTGTCATTTTGGCAATTTCCTTGTGGGTGGAGTCCACTACTATAGCTCCATTGTATTCCCTTGGGGATGTCAAATTATTTTGTTTTTTCATGTTGCCAGGGTTCTTTTGCTGGTTTTTTCTCATCTGGCTCCTCCTCTGGGTTAATAGGATTTCAGGTCGTCTGTTCTCCTTTGCTGGGGACTCTCAAACCAAGTCCAGGATTGATGGCTGCTCAGGGCAGGGGGCTCCTCAGTGAAGTATTGGACGTCCAGGAGGTTCTGCAGACCCAGGGGTAGTGGTTAGGATTCAGTGGTGGGCTGATCACTGAAGGAGTATGAGAAGGAGAAAGGGGGCCCCTTAACCCTTCACTGGGCTCCAAGCCTCTCTGGGTTTGATCCTCACTGATATCTTTTTTTCCTTTTTTCTCTTCTTTCTCTCTTTCACAGTTTTCCTCCATGAAGTCCCCGGCAGGCTCCTGTACTTCTTCCTCTGACCTACACCTGAGCTATGTCCTTTCTCCCATCTCCTTTATCTGAAACCCTGCCTTGCCTCCGAAACGTTCTGGTAAGCAATGTCTCTAGTCAGCCATCTTGCCCCCCTCCTGGTTTTTTTTTCTTTTCTTTTTTCTTTTTTTCCTCATCACTACAGCACTTGTCATGTATGAGGTATTCATTAATATTTCTTGAATAAATAAGCCAACAAATATATGAATTAATTATTTACTTGTGAAATTCAATATATTTCAAATAAAATTTGTTTAATTTGAGTCATTAATTAGCAGTATTTTAGGGCGAGACACAAACTGAATAAACACATCTCTTCATCTGTACATAGCACGTACACTAAATCCAAGGTGGAAAAGTTTACCAGTTCTCAACAAGACTTGCCACCAGATTCCCTAAAATCACAAAAGTTCCCAGACCTTCCAGGATTAAAAGTAAGTATGTTAGAACATTTGGTGAAGTTTAATATTGTTAAATTTTTAAACAAGTAAAGTAAAAGGAAAGCTTTCCTTCCAGCTGCAAATTGGTAAGTGAATTTACAACAAGATAACAGAAAGTAAAGACACATTTTACTTTGTCTAATGACACAATTTCAGCATCAGTGAAAATGGTTTGAGCAGCATGCAAAGGGTACCCACACCTAATTGAAGACAATTTGAGTTTCACTCAAGCAGGTATCATTACTTCGGCCTACGGAGCTGTGATTCCCACACAGCTGTGATTCTTAGGGAGTGTTGGTGGCAGCTTGTGCCATTCTGGATGACATAGGAGGCTAGTGGGAGGTTGTCCCAGACAGCAGTGAGCTATGACACTGTTAGATTCTGAAGTAAAGGAAATGAAAAAATTCACTAGGCTCTGTAGCCAAATACAACTGAACTACAAGCATAATCCTATATGTATACCTTGAAATATTGGAAGAGCAGACACATTTTCTCCCTTTATTCTTTTACAAAAATGAGCAAAAGCAAATGAAGAATGAACTTTTTCTTGCACAAGCATCTGGTATACTTTAAAACCAATATGAAATGGAAGGTGAAGAAATTAAGCTTCACCCACAGCGCTTACAGCGTTTCTGGATATTTCAGCTCTCATGGCCCATGGCAGATGATCCATTCCTTGAGCTGCTCTAAAAAGTTGCCCAAGGAAGAAAGGTTCCTAGTTCACCAACTACTGAATGAAGCAGTGACATTTTTTTCCCCAGAGCATCTTAAATTGCGTCTTTGAAGTGAGATTAACATTTGTCCCTTGGCTTGCACATGCGTGAAGATAAAGCACAACCACATTAGGAGTGCAGTAAGAAACAGAACGTTCTCTTTGATCCAGAAGGATGAAAGAAGCTGACACAGACTCTCTCCTTGACCCAAACTGAGTCAGGCTTTTTTGAGATCTCATTTTTTTGAGATGCCTTGACCTTGGACTCTGTCCTTGGCCTGCTTGTTCCAGTTGTAGCAAGAATCCTGATGGGTTAGTTTAGTAAAAATCCCCTACCCTCAGTATTTGATCAAATTCCTCATTCCCAACTGCCGATATTTTGCCACACTGGCCTGCCTTCAGCAAGCATCCTGTCAAGTCAGTTTAGTCAGAATTCCCCTCACCCCTGATATTTCCTCTTAGTAATTTTCCATCTGCTGACCCCAACCCTGCTCTTTGTCTATGAATCCCCTCTTGTCTTTATTATATTTGGGATTAAGCCAACTCTGCCTCCTACTGCAAAACCCCCATTGCAGTAGCTCCTCTTGAGTAAAGTCTTCCTTGCCGTCTTTAACAAATATCATAAATATTTTTCCTTTACTAGAACACTGCTAGCATGACGATCTCCATGTCAGGATTCTTGGACCACACAATCCCCACTAAACACATACTTTAGTCCATGACCAAGCAATAGGGACTCAGAAGCACCAGTGAGAAGGAACAAAGGATGGCCTAAAAAGATTAAAAAGAATGATCTCCAAGCGTCAAATGGAGTGTTCTATACAGAAACAGCATTTGTCAGGGAATCAGAAGAACTGTGATGACTTCTCACCTCTGTCACTGTTACATGCCTATGTGATTTGAAGTGAGTCACTGAATATCTGCAAAAATCCATCTAGTTATTAAAAATAGTAAGATATCTACATCACTGAGTTGTTATTTTAAAGAAAATTAATATAGAATACTAATCCTGAAAAGTTTATATATAAAAACTTGCATGTTGGTATTGTTATGTTTATTTTTGTTTACATAGCCTAAAAAAAACTGTTTCAATGGATTGTTTGTAAGCAATCCACTTTCTGAAATCTCAGAGCACTAGGAGAGGCTCCATGTGATTTATATTTGTTTCAAAAAAATCACCCTAACTATGCTCACTAGAAGCATAAATCTGGATTCATAAATGCATAGTTTGCCCTTTCCAAATCCTTGTTCATTTAAATGTTATATAGATTTTTAGAATCTTTTATTCTTACAACTTTACTTGGTGAAAAATCCATGATTTACATTTTAGCATATATCACTTATGTCTTAAGCTGCCATTAAAAAATCATTACTCATTGAAGATACATGTGTACCTCAGAAAGCTCTGTACAGAGAACCACCTTAGTTCATGGTTTTACTTCCTCATTAAAGTACACAGGACATTCTGCCCAGTACACATCTTGAGCAACACTTGAAGGGTGGGGAGACTCTCCATTTGTAGATATTGCCTTTGGTATGGTACAAGAGGCATCAGAAACCATCTTGCAAAGCCTATGGTTTTAAAGTTAAACAACTTGAAGGCTGGCAAAGTTAAGCAACTTTTCCCAGGACTCTTATTGGTTTTAGAATAAGTGTACAAGGTCAAATATATATGACATGGCCCCTAAGACTCCAAAGGCCACTTCACAAAATTCAAGAATTCTCCTTCTACTCAACCTAATTTCTTTGTTCATAAAAAAAAAAACTATGAAGGACTCTGATGAGTAATAGTGGATACTGTGAAACCCTTCCAGCTATTTTCAACAAGGAATTAAGAATAAAACTGGAGATATCTATAAACAAAAAGAGCAGATGAAAGATGACATCCTAGGGAGATGGCGTCTGCCTTGACAAGGCAAAGAGTTTTTTGAACCCTATGAAGGGATTCTAAGCATTATTTTAGCACCAGCTAAAAACCAACTTTGCTCTAAAAATTTTTAAACTCCTGAGTACCATCTCCTTCCAAACATATCTAACTTAGAAAAACTATGTCTATGAGACCTCAAGCATATGATGAACCTATTTTTGTGTGTTAATTAACTGTATAGATATTTAAATTCCCAGTATGCTAACTGGATGCCACAGTTTCATTTTGTCTATAAGATACTTGAGATAAAGACAATAAGCATCTTCCATGTGAAATCCTTTTCTTGCATGGCTGGGATTTCCCAGATTTTCCTCTTTTTTTTCCTTTCTTTGGCCTCAATGGAAAGAAGGAAGGAAGGAAGGAAGGGAGGGAGGAAGGAAGGAAGTAAAGAGAAAGAGGCAGGAAGGAAGGAAGAGGAGAAAGAGAAATCCCAATTATTAATGTAAAACTCTACTTCTAAAGAGAAAGAAAAACAATTATATACGAGCCAGTTAATAGGTATACCAGGCAATGAGGCTAAAGACTTGGGAAAATAAGTTTTCCATTAGTATGAAATACGCTGACATTTATTAAGTTTACCCACATTGTCTCATTTAATTCTCATTACAGATAATAGTTTTGTTTATTCATCCAACCTCAAAGATGAAGAAGTTAAAGTGGGGCAGGGGGGCTGGGTTAGGACACATACCCGACTATTACATAACAATGACTGAATTGCACCCAAGACCGCCATCTATTCCACAGCAGACTTTCGTGATCACTATTCTATAACGATGCCTCTAAATAATAGTCTGTTAATGAATTATTCTACGACTAGCACTGGATAATCTGAATTCAGATAAGAGCAAAATAGAGAAATAATAACATATTTGTGGTAATACAAATTGCCATTGCAAAGGAAAGCAACACATTTTCAATTGGGATTAACAAAACAAAATATATACTCTGTGTCCATGTACTTTTAGTTAAAGTAGCACATGATGTATTTTAAAGAGAAAAAATGGCTAAGAAAACTTTAGAGTCCATCTAAACACTAACCATGGTTATGCTAAGAGATATCTCAATAGCTCGCCATGAAATGAAATCTACCTACAGGCAGAAAAGGCCAGTGGTCTCTTTGCAAATAAGCAGACAATTACCTTAATATGAATTCTGTTTAAAGTTAAAAGAAAATACATGGATTTACAGGAAGCTTTCTAACTTGATTCTCTTCCAATTAGATGAAAAAGAAATTTTTCTACATTTCCTGTATAAACCAAGTTATTAAGGATTTTCCATGGTGGTTAAATTTTTGGAGAGTATTGGCTAAAAAAAAATTATCCAGGGGAATCTGGGATTGTTTTTACTCCTTGGGAATAGTGATACCATTACTGTGGTTAGCCCTAGAGAAAGAATAAAGATATTTGTTTCACTAAACTTTTTAAGTAAGCCAACAAGTGATTTGGTAAAGTAAGAGGATGGTATTCAATATCTCCGTTGGGATTAATTGGTGATACTTTTTGACCTACAAAGGCAGTGCAGTGTGCCAAAAAGAGCCTGTGATTACAAATCACTGAGACATGCATTTCCATGCTGTTGTTACAATTTGTAGAACATAGGCAAATTACTGAGCTCCACTGAGCCTCAATTTCCCTTTCTGTACAATGGGAGAAATCACCACACCTCCCCCACAAACCTCAAAGAACTCTGTTACCTCCTGACTGCTACCATGAAGTCGTATGGTTACTGCTTCTCTACCCACCATATTTCCTGTTTTAATATTTACACGTTCCTCATTTTAATGTTTCTGGCTCAAGAACATTTCTCACAATCTATGTATATATACAGTATGGATATATGTTTTTCTTTTTTATTTCCTGAACAGCTGTTATTAAATTGCTGGTATGTGTTACAATGAATGATATCTCAAGATTGAAGAAAAACAGAATTCAAACTCACCAAGGTGGTGACTATACAACATAGTTAATGGATCTTGGAAGGAAAAGTCAATTCATGCCAAAAAAAAGAGAGAATTTTTTGTTGATATTCAAAATATTTTGATTATCCCTTACAGTGCAAAATTATTTAATCTACCAAGAACTTTTTAGTAAATGACAACGGTTGGTCCCTATAACTAATATGAAAAACTAATATTATCTCCATTTTATAAATGAGCCAACAGATTTAGAAAGGTCCATGGTTACATAATTATTGTCTATCTTTGTATTTCTTCCAAGTATCCATTTTTCTCACTTTTCTTCTATAGATAAGGACTTAGAAGCCAGAACACTGAGAAAAATGCTGAAATAATTTAAGTGAAGAGTAAAAGTAACCTAAAACATTTGGCAGCAATGGGACTGCAGAAGAGGGGAGAGAATAGGATTATTTACAAGGTAGAATCCACAGAATTCAGGAACTGAATGGATGTGTGCCTTAAGGGAGCAAGGGGCAGTTCCACATAATTCAATAGTTCTTTATGATAAGTGGAATATATATATAGAGAGAGTAAATATCTATGTGTGCATATATACATATATACATACAAACATATTTACTATATTATCCTTATATCCATGTATACATACATATACATGTATATATAATATACATGTATACATCTATACATACACATTACATATAGACAATCTCAAAATGGTGCCAAAAAAAGAAGAATTGGGTGCCACATCTGGTATACTGAAATTTGAGAAAATTTGGCACAGAAGAAGAATATGGACACAGATTATGGAAAAACCTCAAACAGAAATAAGCAACAGAAGGGCTGATTTACAGATGAAAGCCGTAACACACAGACAATCAGATCATCAATAGACAAATTGCCACTGGTGTAATTAATTAAAGGCATGTGGAATTGCACAGCCATCTGGGGCAGTCCTTTGATACCTCAACTCCTACCTATGTATAGAGAGGAGCTGGCTGAGTGTTTTTCTCTTTGAAAAGTGGTTTTCAAACTTTATTATACATCAGAACCACCTGGAGGATTTATTCAAACAGATTTCTGAGCCATACCTCTAGATGTTCTGAGTCAGTAGGTTTGGGTCAGGCTTCAAGAATTTGCATCTCTGAAAAGCTCCCCAGAAATACTAATGATGCTGGTCCTTAGACTACACTTTGAAAACCAGTGCTCCAGGCTACAGTTAGGAGAATAGTTCTCCAAAGTTTCTGTCTGCTTCAGATTGCCCCTTGTATGGGTGTTGACACCAGAAACAGAAGAAATGCAGCTGATCTCAGAAGGAGGTAATACCAGAACTCCATAACAAACATAGAGAAAAACAAAAAAGTTTGGGAGGAGGAAGGAAGCCAATTCATGAGTAAAATAGATAAACCTCTAGACTGAAAAAATTAAAGACTTTCTTACTTGGGTGTTCTTTGCCCACATACCCTAAATGGCAACCTACCTGTTAGCACATCCCAGCCGCCTACCTACAGTCAGCAGTTATATCCTGTGGAAATGCCCACAGCAGAAATAATCTCAGCCACTGAGTAAATGTTTGCCAACTACCTAAAATGACTATTTTGTCATTCATTGAAAAATATGAACAGACTGTTTAAACTCTCAAGGAAATTGAAAAAAATAAATTTCATGTTAGAGAAGCACTAGGATGAATGAGCAAAACAGTTCAGCCTAGTAAGATAGGGAATGCAAAGAAACCAGGGATAATCAAATAAAAATATTGATAAATGCCCTCAGAGATTTCTAACATAACATAGTATTTATTTGATAATAAAGGAAGGCTGTACAGAAGGAGAAATCACAAATTAGGAAAGATTTTTGAGACTTTAAAAATATAATATAAAAATTAAAAAGTCAATTTAGATTCCACATTCCTGATAATACTGGGAGTAAGGCTTTTCTGACCATCTTTCCTAAAGAAACTAAAAATGGAAAAAAAATTTTTTTAAGTAATTGCCTTTACATCCTGGAAGTTTAAAGATAGTAATAAGCAGCTAGACCAAATCCCTTTGTCTTGCAGAAAATCCATCATTTCTGGTTAACAACTCAAAAGCTCAAATAGTTGGTTAAGGTGAGAGGATTAAAAAATTAATATATAATGTATAGGGGTCATTGAAATTTGTTCACAGAGCTGGTTACAGAATGGGTTATGTTCTGTTAAAGAAAACTTTTCCTATTCCAAAGTAAAATTATTTGCATATGTTTTCTTTCAGATGTTGTATTGCTTTATGATATATATATTTAACTTTAGAACTTATCTTAAACTAATTTTTGTACTTGGTGAGAAGCAGGATCAACACTTTTTTTCATTTTGGATTTCTAATTGACCCAGTACTATTTATTGTAAATATTATTTGATCCCAGTGTATTGCAGTGACACCTTGGTTGTATATGAGATGTTCATATATGTGTTCATCAATTTCTGGCCCCTTTCTTCTGTTCCACTAGTCTGTCTATTCATCTAGTCTTTTACCAAAACCATACTATCTTAATATTTGTTACAATGTAAGATATCTTGACAGCTGACAGTGTGAGTTCTCCAAGTTGTTAGTGGATAGAAAAATCTAAAGTTTAAAATTGTTTAATAAATATAAAAGAGGATAAAATAGGAAAGTAAATATTATATCTATATCTATCTATCTTTCTATCAAGAGAGAAAGAAGGGGAAATAGAATGGACAAAATAATATCATAGATTTAAACCTTAAAAAATCATTAATTAATTCCATCAGCAATTAAAAATTGTTAAAGGTACATATTGTTAGGCTTAATAAAAAGAATAAAATCCACTTCAATATTGTTTACAAGCTGCATGTCAAAAAAGATGTAGCAATGTTGAGAGAAAATAATTGAAAAAACCATGTCATTCAAAAACTAATGAAAAAAAAAACTGGTATTGTTGTATCAATATCAGCCAAGTAAACTTTAAAGAAAAAAACTTTAATAAAAATAATGAGTCACTTTATAATGATAAATATGTTCTCACTAGGGAGAAACATGAAAGTCAAGTATTTTTTTTTGAAAAAATTAATAAAATTGATGAACATCTGAAGATGCAGAACACAAATAACCAATATACACTATGGAAAGAAATATTAATACAGATTTTGCTGACATTAAAAAATATATTATGAACAAATTTATGACAATGTTTGAAAGTATAGATAAAATGTATAAATTTCAAACCAAATTCTTAACAGAATTGACTTAAGAGACTTAAAAAGTTTGCAACAGGCATTAAAGAAAATTCATCAGTATTCAAAAAAGATCTCTCACAGATCCCGCACTCATCCCGTTTATCCTGAAATTAATTTGTCAGTGAGTCCCTCCAAACATTCCAGGAAGAAAATATAATGTTAAACTAAATCTTCCAGGATATAGAAAGAAAAGTTGACACCCTACTTTTATAAGGCCAATATGACCTTGATGCAAAATCTGATAAGAGCTATATAATTTAGAAAAATTATGGGTTAATTTCACTCATTAAGATAGTTACAAAAATCCTAAAAATAATATGAGCAAACTCAATCAAGCAACATATAAAAAAGATTACATACTATGACAAAGTTAAACTTACCCATGGATACAAGGTTTTGATTTAACATTAGACACTCAATAATTTGAGTAAAGAAAAATTTATGATCATATTAATAAAAACAAACCAAGAAAAATATTTCTATACAGTTTTAGCGTGAAACCCATACAAAAGTAAATCTAGGAGGGAATATTTTTAATCTTAATAAAAGGAATATACATAAAATTTATGACAGTATAGTCTGTGGTTAAACCCTGAAATACTATCCATTAAAGATCAAAGTTAAGATTTCCAATTCTCACCACATTTGTTCACCATTTCACTGGAGGAAGTTGCCAACTAAGAAAGCCAAGAAAATATCTAAAAGACATAGGGATAGAAATGAAGAAATTATTCTTAGCAGATGGTATGATTGTGTGAATAGTAAATCCAAAAGAACATAGAGATATATTTTTAGAATTAATAAGAAAGTTTGGCAAGTTGGCTTAACACAAATCTATATATTAAAATCAATTGCCTTTCTATATACCATCCACAAGGAGTTAGAAAACAATATTTTCAAAATATGATCTAAAATAACATCAAAAATATTAATTACCCAGGAATAAATCTAACAAAATATATACAAGAATTCCATAGAGATCATTATAAAACATGACTGGATTTGTTAATGAGAACATCAATAAATGAGATTTTCCTTCTCAATGGATTGCAAAACTCAATATTGTAAGACATCAATTCTTCAAAAAATAATTCATAAATTTATAAATATACGAATCAAATTCCCCTTTGAGTTTTTGTTTGTTTTCTTCTTTGTTTTTGTTTCTTTTGGTGAAACATGGAAATAGAATGGCCATGTATAGCCAAGATGGTCTTCAAAAAGAAGAACAGGAAATCTAGCTATAACAGATATCAAGATTTATTATAAAAACATGGTCATTAAGATGATGTGGTACTAGTACAAGGATAAATGCGTAAGTCAGAAAATAGACCCTAGAGATAAGTCCAGATTTAGTGAAGAGTTGACATATGACAAGATTTCTCTGCAGATCAGTAGAGAGAAAAAAAAGGTCTTTTTTCAATAAATTGCCCTGGGAAAATTGACTACACATATAAAAAATTAATTTAAACTATTACATCACACCCACACACAAGAAAGAAGTCAGGTAGATTAAAGACTTCACTGTAAACTCAGAAAACAGTGATTTTAGAAGATGAGAGAATATCTTTAAGATGTCACAATAGAGAAAGATTTCTTATGCAAAACACATAAAGGACTAACTGCAAAGGACAATATTGAGTGATTTGAATACATTAAAATTAAAAACTTTGTTCATCGAAAGATATCATAAAGGTAGAAAAAGCTAAAAACTGAGAAAAAATATTTGCAGAACATACAAAAGCAAAAGATTTATGGTAACATAATATGAAAAACTACTATAAGTCAATAGAAAAAAGGCAAATACCACAATAGAAAAACAGACAAAAGGTTTGAATAGGCACTCCCCAAAGAGGAAATCTTAATGGAATGAAATATCATCATTACTATATCCCCACTAGATTTGGAAAAATTAAAAATCTCATAATATGAAATGACGTTCAGGATGTGGAACCATGGGGGCTGTCATAAACTATGGGTGGGATTTAAGGTTGAACAACCTTTGTGGAATTCTGTTTATCGTTATCTAGTAAGTATGAAGCTACCATACCCTATCAGCCAGCAACTGCAGTCCTAAAAAAACTCAAGCATATGTGTATTGGATTACATGTACAAGAATTGTTCCCAATAGTTCCAAACCGTGCATAGTCGAAATGTTCATCAATAGTAAATGGATAAATTGTGAAATATTTATATAATGGAATACCATACAGCAATGATCATAAACAAGGTATAGCCACTTACAAAAGCATGGCCGAAGCTCAAAAAACACCAAAGTATGCATATCATATGGTTCTGTATATTAAAGTTTAAAATACAAAAAACTGAGCTGTAACTTGTACAGATACCTAAGTAGGTAATAATATTATGAAGAAAACAATGAAATCATTATCATAAAACTCAGGATAATGATCATCTTTAGGTGAGACTGATGAGGTTATAATTAATGCTGGGTACACGATGCTCTGGGCACTGGAAATGCTCTAATTGTCCGCCTGGGTAATGTATACATGAGTGCTCACTTTATGATAATTCATTAAATTATAACAGTGTGACCTGACTTTTATGCCTTATTATTTCACAATAGGAGACAAAAGTGCATTAAAATGATGAATAACACATTGAGAACATCCAAAGACAGAAACATTGGTGATAAAGTTAAAGAAAATTCCAGGGGAAAAAAGAGTGTAATTGGAAGTATAAAATGGAAGTAAGGAACTTGGAAGATAGATAACAAAATATGCAATATCATTCTAATGGGAATTTTAGAATAAGAGCAAAGAAAATAATATGAATCACAGTAATAATAAGACCGAAAATAAGAATTTTCTCAAGGTGAAGCATGTCTTGACACCTCAGATTGAAAAGTTCCATGTTTTCAAGTAGGGCCTTTCTTTGGATCTTATCCAGCTGAAATTTCTAAATTTCAAGGACAAAGAGAAAATAAAGAGCCTTAAGTGAGCTAAAAAGAGAGAGAAAGAGAAGTATCTAAACATGAGTTACATACTGATAGAGATCTGACTTCAATAAGAACATTGGAAGAAAATGGAAAAATGTTTTTCAAATTCCTAAGGAAAATGATTTTGACACTATTTTTCAATTAACTAACAATTATATCGTACAGACACTAAGTGCATTACATACAGTACCTCATTTATTCATCACAGTTAACACATAAGGAAATCAGTATCCTTTACGCCATTTTACAGATGAGGAAAACGAGGCATAGAGTGTTAAGCAACTTCTTCAAGGTCACAAAGTTAGTAAGAAGCGGAGATGGGATTCACAAGTGCACAGACTGGTTTGAGAGTTTGTACTTTTAATCTCTACATCAATTCCCTCTCCAGAGAAAAATTCCTGGACAAATTTTTATTTACTATGAATGAGAGAAAAAAAACGGTATTTGGGGTAAATAAGGGCTCAGAAATTTTACTATCCATGAATCATTTCTGAAGAACAGAATCATTTGCTTGAAATATAGTCTGGCAACTTTGTTACTTATCTTCCCTAGAAAGGGAAGACACCAGGTGTAAAACATTCCATCAGTTCTTTACTTACTTTGTATACAATTTATATTCCATGGCGTTCTGCCCCACTACAGAAACTTCTTGAATTTTCATGGCACTAGTGGAGCAAAAGCCCAATTCAGCATATTCCCCACTGTATACTCTCTCCATGCCTGCATCTGAAAATCCAAAGGCAATTGGAGAATTTTACTTATCATTGCACACTGTTTCTGCCATAAGTTCATGAATGTGATCTCAAATAGGCGTGCAAAACTGCTAAGAAAACTTAGTCTGTTTCTTTCTTTGACATGCTTTCTCACTTTCTGCATATATTTAATACTTTGCTCACTCGCCTCAAACACTCCACCCCTTGATCCTAAACCCCACACCCTACAGATGCCTGCCTGCTACTTGAGAGAAGATCAGATTAGAATCCTTCAATCTCCTCTCTGAGGAACATACCAACCAATTTATATCTGCCTCCCTTCCCTCCTGTTACAGAGGATAAACTGTCCTTCTTCGTATTTGAGCCTGATTCCTCTACCCATAGTTAGAAACCTCATTCTCGCTCAGTCTAAATTGCTGGCCTTTCTGTCTGGTATAGTCAACATCTTCCTTTCAATTTAATTTCCCATTATGTATGTTCTATCAAATCATGACCCAACAGCTTTTTTTAGATATAATCCTCTCTCTCCTGTCTCAGATGAACCAATTTCAAAAATGTTTATACTCATCATCTTTATTTATCCATCCTTCACTGAGTTCTGAAACAAACTGGCTATCTGTCCTCATTATGCCACTAAAGCAGCTCTTTCTATAGTAGCCATGTCACTAAGTCCGATGGATATTTTTTAGTCTTCATCCTATTTCACCTCCCACTAGCTTTCAACCCTATTTGACTACTTTTTCCTTGAAGGATTGTCTCCTTTTGTCCTTACTGAGTCCTCTGTTTCCTGGTTTTCTTCCTAATTACCTGACAACTTCTCATCTTATTTCATAAGACACCTGCTCTTGTTCATACTGACCATTTGAAGTTGAGGTTCTTCATGGTTAAAGATCAGGATCACTTTTCCTGTGACTCTATGATCTCCTAGGCTGTGCACTATTAGCCCATGATGTCAATGACCAACACAGGCAAAAATCTCAAATCTACAACCCAAACTGCTTGATGAGCTCCAGGAAGACCTGCAATTTCCACTTAGATGTCTCAAGTTCACATCAAATTGAAATCGTGATCTTTACCTTGCCCTGTTATACCCTGACTACTGGGATGGCACAACATAGGCCAAATATTCAGAATCATTTTGATACTTTCATTTCGTCAAGTCCTATTGATGCTACATACTAAACCATTACAAGCTGCCATTATTTCTTCTCAGGACTACTAACCGCTCCCTCCATGGTTGACCCACAACATTCAGATACACTCTCCAAATACATTTTCCAAGCTGTATTCTGCAGGATCTTTTAAAACACAATTTATTATAACCATCTTCTTTCCCACCTCAATTTAAAAACCTTCACCGGAATTCTCCATTGTTTGACAATGTGCTACATGATCTATTACCTACTAATATTTCAAACCTTATCTTGTACCTGCAGCACTGAAATTTTGCAATTATTTTATTTCCTTTCCACATTTGCCTTGGGTAATCCAACTTTTCTCCCTCTCATCCCCACACTTTTCATCTGTGTATGTAGGTGAGTGTTTATGGGGTGTGTGTGTGTGTGTATATATGTATATTTACTTATATGTGTGTGTGTGTAGACACACATGTGTATATTTTTCTCTGCTCCCTGTTTAAAAATTATTGAATAATTCAAGCATGGAGAAAACTACAAAGATAAGATGCGATGCCCATGGTACCCACCACTCATATACAATAAATGTCAAAATTGCTTGATGTCACTCTTAAGAGAATAAACTATTACAGCTACAGTTATAATTCCCTTTGTACTTCTTTCCAAATCCATTCCTCTTTTCCTTTCCAAAAGGCATCCACTGTCCTGAAATTTGTGGTTATCCTTTCCAGCAAAGTCCATATATATTTACTCTCCCCTCATCTGACTAAAACATCAATATATTTCATTGCTTTTTGCATTTTCCATTGTTACATGAAAGTAATCTTATTATACTTATAATTCTTTAAGAAGTTTTTACTCAATAGTACAATTTTGATACACATAAATGTCAATATGTGTGAAAATAATGTATTCATTAACACTGGAAGTTTTCATCATTCCTGTGTTGATGAATTTGTTTTTGATACTCTAAACAATGCCACAGTAATATCCTTGTATGTCTCTGTATACATATACAAAGGGACTTCAAAAAGTTCATGGAAAATTGGAATTAAAAGATAAAAATAAAAAATATAAACTTTATTTCTCAGCATAAGCTCCATCAAGGCCAAGATACTTGTATAAGTGATGATACCAGCCATTTAGTCCATCCCTAAAGAAATGAGGGTCCTGAAAATTTAACCCTGTCAATGCAATCTTTTTTACATTATTAACTGAAGAAAAATGGGTGCCCTTTGAAGGTTTTTTAAGATTAGGAAACAAAAAGAAGTCAGAAGGAGCCAGATCAGAACTATAAGCTATACTATAGTACCTTGTGACAGGCACACTAAAAGCCCTGACTTCAGCATTATACAATTCATCCATGTAACAAAAACACTTGTACCCCCTTAATATGTTGAAATAAAAATTTTAAAAAGAACTAAAAGGTGTATGCCTAATGATTTCCTATGGAAACTCTTCTAGAACTGTCCTTGTTTGATGAGAGAAATGAGCAGCATTGTCATGGTGGAGAAGGACTCTCTGGTGAAGCTTTCCTGGGCGTTTTTCTGCTAAAGCTTTGGCTAGCTTTCTCAAAACACTCTCATAATGTTATTCTTATTGTTCTTTGGCCCTCCAGAAAGTCAACAAGGAAAATGCCTTGAGTATCCTGAAAAACTATTGCCAAGACCTTTGCCCCTGACAGGTCTGCCTGTGCTCTGAGTAGACCACATCCACCTCTTGGTAGCCATTGCTTTGATTGTGCTTTGTCTTCAGGATCGTACTGGTAAAGCCATGTTTCATCTCCTGTTACAATTCTCTGAAGAAGTGCTTCACGATCTCTATCCCAATTGTTTAAAATTTCCATTGAAAGTTTTGCTCTTGTCTGCAGCTGATCTGGGTGCAAGAGTTTTGGCACCCATCAAGTGGAAAGTTTGCTCAACTTTAATTTTTCAGTAAGAGTAATGTAAGCAGAACCATTTGAGATGTCTATGGTGTTGGCTAATGTGTCTGTTGTTAACCATCCGTCCTCTTCAATTAGGGCACAAATAAGATGAATGGTTTGCCACTGTGGGCTTCATCTTCAACTTCATCTCCTCCCTTCTTAAAACAAGTTATCCATTTGTAAACTGCTGATTTCTTTGGAGCATTGTCTTCATAAACTTTTTGTAAAGCATTAATGATTTCACCGTTCTTCCACCCAAACTTCACCATAAATTTGATGTTTGTTCTTGCTTCAACTTTAGCAGACTTCATGTTGCTCTGAAAGGGGTTCTTTTCAAACTGATGTCTTATCTTTCTTTGTACCTCAAACTAGGTCCTGTTCAGACATGTTATAACAAGTTAGTACTAGTTTATTTTGTTGCATAAAAATTTTGAAAACCATACATAGTTTTTTCATAACATGCATTTCCATGAGCTTTTTCATGATCCCTCATATGTGATATTTTCTCTAGAATATATGCTGGGAATTTATGAATATTAGTGTATTCATAAATCAAATATTACAAAATATCATCCAATTGCTTTCCAACATGGCAGCAAGCACTTACATTCAGAGTAGCAGTAATTGACTTTCCACCTCCTCACATCCACAGTATTGATGACTATGAAACAGTATCTCACATTTTAAATTGTACTTACCTGATTGCTACAGATTGAGACTCTTTTTGTTGTTTGTTTTTTGTTTCTGCTCCTAAGAACAGTACGGAATGAGCATCATTTTATATGAGTATCAACCATTTGAATTTTCTCTTCTTAAATTGACTCTAGATGCCATTTGCTCTTTTTTTTTTTTTTTTGGTAAGTTTATCTTACAGATCTGTAAGTGCTCTATAAGCATTCTTTTAACTAAACCTGAGCTGGTTATGTTTGTTGAAAATATCATCTTCTAAACTTGTAGTCTATTTTAAAACTTAGCTCATGTAATGTATTTTTAACATATAGAAATGTTGCAAATTTAAGGCCAAATGTATCAATATTTTCCATTTCAATTTTTATTGTTGTTTCTTGTTCAGAAACCCTCTCCCTACTGTGATATTCTTCTATGTTTTTCTCTAAGCCTTCTAAAGTTTTCTTTTTCATATTTAGAACACAAGGCCATGTGGAATTTATTCTATGTGCAGCTTGAGGATGGAATCTAATCGCACAATTTTCCAAATCAAATTGTCAGATATCTGAAAGCAACTTATTAAACAGAGATGGGTAAATTGTGGCCCATGGGCCAGCTGCCTATATTTGTAAATAAAGTTTTACTGGAACACAGCCTCCCTCATTTGTTTCCATGTTGGCTATATTTGTGCAGAGCTGGATAGTTGTGACAGAGACCATATGGCCCTCAATGCATTTGGATATCTGGTAGGACAGGTTCTCTCTGCTCACCTCCCACCTGATTCTGCTCTAAAAACTTCCTTACTGTTTTTCAGAAATTTACTCATCTGTCAGAATTTAAGATCATTCTGTTAAGCTCTGTGAAAAACATATTTAGATGTTTATTTGCATTTGAGAAAATATCACATCTTTAAGGTATTGAGTCTTTCATCCATGAAATAATATATCTCTCTATTACTACAGTGTTCTTTTATGTACTTTGTAAAATTTTAAAGTTTTCTCTATAATAGCTCTGTTCATCATTGGTAGATTGATTCTTAGCTATGTTCCCATTTTCTTCTTTACATCTCTTACCTCTCATATTTTCCTTTTCCTTTCTGTGCTGCATGTGGATAATTTCCTCAGATCCATCGTTCAGCTCACTAAATCACTCTTCAAATGCGCCTAATCTACTATTTAACATTCACTGAGTTTTTTTATATCAAGGGCTGTAATTTTATTTCTTAAAGGTTTATTTGATTCCTTTTAAAATATGCCTGTTCTTCTTAGAGTTCCCATTTTTTTCTAATCCTTATTTTATCCATATAATCCTTTCAATGTATTTATTTTATTGTTCCTTTCAAACTGCTCTAGTCACTCAAATCATGGGTATTTTTAATTTTTGTCTCCTTTCTAATGCTACACCCCTCAAGGGAATCTAATGCTCCCTTTATTATAACAAAGTTCCTATAGAATGGTTTTTAATTTTCTCATTGCCATGTGTATGTATGCATGTATGCATTCATTGCCATGTGTATATATTTTTTAGTCATTTGCGTTATTGTTTAGAATAATCTTATAGTAATTTCTCACCGTCAGGATTCCAGCAGCATGTGGGTGTTTAATTAGTGTCTCTCACGGGAGTCACCTACATTCCCAGGGCAGAATCAAGCCTCGTTCTCACTTTGCCCTTGGTTGATCCTACCTCCCTTCAAGGTTCTCAGTTCCATCTCTGCCCCTTTCAAAGGCCCAATGTGCACATCTTTTCCAGCCTTTGGGTGTCAAATCCCCAGACTTATCCCATCTGATATTGCCCCAGGTCTTTGCTAAGTCACCCAGTAAGCAGCTTTTAAGGTCCTGCTTTATTTCTACTATGAGGGGATTCTGCATCTTTCTTCCAACATCAGCCATATTTATCTTGTTGTTGTTGTTATATCTTGCTCAACATTATTTATGTACCTGCAACAGGGGTTCCACATTAATTCTGGCACTGTGATGCTGGAACCAACACTGCCAGCTAAGTGGAACTTGTCCTTCAAACTTCAACTTTCTCAAGAAAGGCTCCCCCAGCCCTGTACTCCCCCAGCCTCGGTCAGATATCCTGTGAAACACTCTTACAGTACTGTCATCATCCATTACGCATACACCCTTGTCTTAAAGCTGGATTACCATCAAGACACATCTTCCATTCCTCAAGGTGATGTTATTTCAGAATCATTCCTGACTTTCCCTACCACTGGAATTTGGCTTGTCAAGGATACTTTTCCACTGCAATAGTCTTCCTAACATTGAATTTTGGAGTCCAAGGATGGACATGACAATCCAACTTTTCTAAGTTGGTCCAGGTCTTTTACAGCAAAACTTGTTGAATAACATGGTCTGAGGTAGTTTCTGCCAAGCTACTCTAAATGAAGTTAAAATCTAACAACAACAAAAAAGGTTCTTTCAAATTCTTTTTTTTTTTTCTGCATTTGACCACTCTGTAGCTATGTGGCCTTTATTAAATCATGTTATATTTTAGGATCTCATTTTTTCTTAAATCTGTCAAATGGTAGGTTTTTACTGGATGAATTTTCTGGTCTCTTCTAGTTAAAAAATTCTGAAATTTACCTTAAATTCTTTTCCTTTTCTTTTTCTTAATTTCATAATATTATGGGGGTACAACACTTTGGTTATATATATTGCCTATGCACTGCCCATGCCAGAGCTACAATCATGGACATCCCCCAAACTGTGTGTCCCACATCTATTCGGTGAGAGTTTTCCCATCTCCTCACCCCCCTCCTGACTGCCCGCCCCTTGATGAATGTTATTGCCATGTGTGACATAAGTATTGACCAGTTAGTACCAATTTCATGGTGAGTACCAGTGATGCTTGTTTTTCCATTCTTGTGACACTTCACTTCAAAGAATGGGCTCTAGCTCCATCCAGGATAATACCAGATGTGTTAATTCACCATTGTTTTTTATTGTTGAGTAATACTCCATGGTATACATATAACACATGTTATTAATCCACTCGGGTATTGATGGGCACCTGGGTTGTTTCCACATCTTTACAATTGTGAATTGTGCTGCTATAGACATTTGCGTGCAGATGTTTTTATTATAGGATGTCTTTTTTCCTTGGGTAAATACCCAGTAGTAGGATTGCTAGATCAAATTGTAGTTCTACTTTTAGTTCTTTGAGGTATCTCCACATTACTTTCCATAGAGGTTGTACTAATTTGTAGTTCCACCAGCAGTGTATGAGTGTTCCTATCTCTCCGCATCCCCGCCAACATTTGTTGTTTTGGGACTTTTTGATAAAAGCCATGCTCACTGGAGTTAAGTGATATCTCATTGTGGTTTTGATTTGCATTTCCCTGATGATTACAGAAGTTGAGCAATTTTTTATATGTTTCCGGCCATTATTCTGTCTTCTTTTGAAAAGTTTCTGTTCATGTCCTTTGTCCATTTTTTTATGGGGTTGTTTGATTTTTTTCTTGTTGATTTTCTTAAGTTCTGTATAGATTCTGGTTATCAGCCCTTTATCAGATGTGTAGCATGCAAATATTTTTTCCCATTATGTAGGTTGTCTGTTCACTCTAGTGATAGTTTCCCTGGCTGTGCAGAAGCTTTTTAATTTGATCAGATCCCATTTATATTTTTGTTGCTGCTGTGATTACTTTGGGGGTCTTCTTCATAAATTCTTTGCCTAGGTCAATGTCCATAAGAGTTTTCTAATGTTTTCTTCTAGAATTCTTATGGTTTCACATCTTATGTTTAAATCTGTTATCCATCGTGAGTTGATTTTTGGGAGAGGTTAGAGGTGTGGATCTAGTTTCAGTTTTCTACATGTGGCCATCCAGTTTTCCCAGCACCATTTATTGAATAGGGAATCGTTTCCCCAGTGTATGTTTTTGTGGTATTTGTCAAACATCAGATGACAGTATGAGGATGGTTTTATATCTGGGTTCTCAGCCCTGTTCCACTGGTCTATGTCTCTGTTCTTGTGCCAGTACAATGCTGTTTTGGTTACTATAGCCTTGTAGTATAGTTTGAAGTCAGGTAGCTGATGCTTCCCAATTTGTTCTTTTTCCATAAGATTGCTTTGGCTAGAAGGGGTCTTCTCTGGTTCCACAGGAAGTGTAGAATAATTTTTTCTAGATCAGCAAAAAATGATGTTGTTATTTCGATAGGGACTGCATTGATTCTGTTAATCACTTTAGGTAGCAAAGACATTTTTACAATGTCAATTCTACCTATCCAAGAGCATGGTAGGGTTTTCCATCTGTTTACGTCCTCTGCAGTTTCTTTTCTCAATGTTTCATAATTTTCTCTATATAAGTCTTTCACCTCCTTAGTTAGATATGTTCCTAACTATTTAATTTTCTTTGGTGCTATTGTGAAAGGTATTGCATCTTTAATTTGTTTCTTGGCTCAACTGTTATTGGCATATATGAAGGCTATTGATTTGTGTGTATTGATTTTGAGTCCTGAGACTTTGTTGAATTAATTTATCAATTCCAATAATCTCTTGGTTGAATCTTTGGGGTTTTCTAGATATAATATCATACTGTCTGCTAAAGTGAAAGTTTGACATCTTCTGCCCCCATTTGGACACTCCTGATTCCTCTCTCTTGTCTGATTGCTCTGGCCAGGACTTCCAGCACTATTTTGCATAAAAGTGGAGATAGTGGGCACCCTTGTCTGTTTCCAGTCTTAAAGGGGAATGCTTTCAATTTTTCCCCATTCAGTATGATATTGGCTGTGGGTTTATCATATATGGCTTTAATAATTTTGAGATATGAGCCATCTATTCCTATATTGTTAAGAGTTCTTATCATAAAAGAGTTCTGGATTTTTTCAAAAGCCTTTTCTGCATCTATTTAAAGGATCATATAATCTTTGTTCTTGCTTTTATTTATGTGGTGAATTACATTTATAGATTTGCATATGTTGAACCATCCCTGCATCTCGGGGATGAAGCCCACCTGATCGTGATGAATTATTTTTTGATGTACATTTGAATTTGGTTTGCTAGGATTTTATTGAGAATTTTTGCATCTATATTCATAAGGGATATTGGTCTGTAATTTTCTTTTCTTGTTGTGTCCTTTCCTGGCTTTGGTATCAAGGTGATATTGGCTTCGTAGAACGAGTTTGGGAGGGTTCCATCCTTCTTGATGTTTTTGAATAATTTCTGCAGTATAGGCACCAGTTCTTCTTTGTAGGCTTGGTAAGATTCAGGTGTGAACCCATCTGGTCCAGGACTTTTTTTTGTTGGAAGATTTTTTATTACTGCTTCAATTTCGGTGCTTTATATTGGTCTGTTTAAGAATTCTATTTCTTCCTGGTTGAGCCTAGAGAGGTAGTATGTTTCCGAGAATTTGTCCATTCCCTCCATGTTTTCATGTTTTTGGGCATAGAGATATTTGTATTCAAAGTATTTGAATATTATGTTTTGTATTTCCATAATATCAGTTGTGACCTCTCCCTTTTCATTTCTAATTGAGCTTATTAGAATCCTTCCCTTTCTGCTTCTGGTCAACCTGGCAAGTGGCCTGTCTAATTTGTTCATCTTTTCAAAGACCAACTTTTCATTTTATTAATCTTCTGTATTGTTCTTTTTTTCTCAATTTCATTTAATTCTGCTCTGATCTTGGTTATTTCTTTTCTTCTGCTGGCTTTGAGATTGCTTTGCTCTTCTTTTTCCATTTCCTTAAGATGATTCATTAGTTTACTGAGTTTTGACCTTTCTGTCTTTTGGATGTGAGCATTTAAGGTGAAAGTTTTCCTGTTAGGACTGCTTTTGCTGTATCCCACAGATTTTGATAACTTGTGTCCCCATTATCATTTAGTTAGAAGAATCTTTTGATTTCCATTTGAATCTCCTCCTTGACCCAACAGTCATTCAGCAACAGATTGTTTAATTTCCATGTTTTTGGATGAAGATGTGAGTTTCTGTTGGAATTGATTTCTAATTTTATTCCACTGTGATCTGAAAAGATACATGGTATGATTTCTATTGTTTTGAATTTTTGAGATCTGTTTTGTGGCCTAGGATGTGATCAATTTTAGAGAAAGTTCCATGAGCTGATGAGAAGAATGTATATTCAGTGTTTTTCGGGTGGAGTGTTCTATAGACGTCTGTTAGGTCCAAATGTTCTAGAGTTCTGTTTAGGTCCATTGTTTCTTTGCTTATTTTCTGTTTGGAGGATCTGTCCAGTTCTGTCAGTGGGGTGTTGAAGTCCCCAGGTGTTATGGGATTGCTCTCTATTATGTTGTCTATTCAAGCAGTATTTGCTTTATGTATCTGAGCACTCCTGTGTTGGGTGCATAAATGTTTAGGATTGTTAAATCTTCTTGTAAGATTTTTCCCTTCACCACTATATATTGTCCATCTTTGTCCTTCTTTACTTTTGTTGCTTCAAAGTTTATATCATCTGAAATAAGGATGGCTACTCCAGATTTCTTTTGGTTTCCATTAGCCTGGAAAATTGTATTCCATCCTTTCACCTTGAGTCTGAATGAGTCCTTGTGTGTAAGGTGTGTTTCCTGGAGACAGCAGATACTTGGCTTGTATTTTTTAACCCATTCATCCAGTCTATGTCTCTTCAATGGGCAATTCAAGCCATTCACATTTATTGAGAGAATTGATATTTGGGGTAGATTTCTATTTATTCTGTTGGGTAGTTTCTTGTTCTGTTTTACCTCTTGAGTCATTGTGAAGTCTAGGTTCTGGAGTTTTAGCTTTGGGTAGTTTTACATTGGTGGGTGTCTATTGTGCTGGTTAGTGTAAAATGCAGGTCTAAGCACTTCTTGCAAGGCCAGTCTGGACTTTGCAAATTCTGTCAGTGATTGCTTGTCTGGAAAAGTCTTTATTTCTCCCTCATATAAGAAGCTTAGTTTGGCAGGTTACAGAATTCTGGGCTGGCCTTTATTGTGTTTTATGAGACTAAGGATGGGTCCCAAGGCCCTTCTGGCTTGTAAGGTTTCAGCTGAAAAATCTGCAGTTAGTCTAATAGGTTTCCCTTTCTAGGTTACTTGCTCTTCTCGCCTTACAGTGCTGAGGAGTGCCTCTTTTGTGTTTACTTTGGCCAGTCTAATAATTATGTGGCATGGTGGATGCCTTTTCATGTTGAGTCTCCCAGGAGTCCTATGTGCTTCTTGTACTTGGATATTGAGATTTCTGGATAGGCCATGGAAATTTTCCTCTATTATTCCTTCAAATAGATTTTTCAGCCCACACGAATTTTCTTCCTCTCCCTCAGGGATGCCTATGATCCTTATGCTTGGCCTTTTTATATAATCCCACATTTCTTATATGCTTTGTTCTTGCTTCTTGTTTTTGTGTTCTTTCTCTTTGGCTGATTTATTTAGCACATAGGAGTTATCTTCTAGCTCTGAAATTCTTTCCTCTGGTGTGATCCAGCCTATTCTTAAGGCTTTCCACTGTGTTTTGTAGATCCTTGAATGCCTCCTTCATTTCTAGAATTTGTATTTGATTTTTCCATACTACTATTTCTTTAGAAAATTTTTCATTCATTTCTTGCATTGTTCTTGTGGTTTCTTTGTGCTGGGATTCAATTTTCTCTTGAATTTCACTGAGCTTTCTTATAATCCATAAACAAAATTCCTTTTCTGTCATTCTACTCATTTCATTTGAGTTGGTATCTGTTGCTGGGGAACTAATGGTTTCCTTTGGGGGTGACTTTTCACTCTGATTTTCATGTTTCCTGAGTTCTTTTGCTGCTTTTTTCTCATCTGGCCTCTTGGTTGAGAGCTGTGGGTGTTAGGGCTAGTTTATGGCCCTGTCTCCAAGCCCCCAAGGTTCATTCCTTAGCAGAGACAGGGAGAGGAGTAGTGGTCTGTATTGCCTTAGTTGTATTTTAGCATGTTTGGTGGATCTTGGGTTACCTCTGACCTGTTGTCTTCTCCTCTTCCCGGTGGAGTGTAGTGAGATTGTCCTCCCAGCTTGAGCTCCAAGCTGGTGGATTGTACTTGAGGGTATTAGTCCACAGCTCCCTAATAGCTAGGTATTCTGTTGTGTCCATGGCAGACTCTGATCCCCCAGGTGAGGTATGCAAATGCCCCAAGCTTTTGGAGGGGACTTGTAGCTCCTAGGGCTTACTTTGACCCTGCTCTTCCAGAGGTGTGGGTAGAAACACAATTGCTTTTGGCTGCAGTGTGAGAGCTGAATTGAAAAAATTCTATACAGCTCAGAGGTTGCTATTCCAGCCACATGGGTCTGTCCCTCTGATGTGCATCTCCACATGACACTGTCTGATAGGGGGGATCTCCAATTGTGCACCCCTTTTCCACCACTAGAACCCAAGGCGAGGCAGGTGGGTGTCTTTATCCCCAGAAGTCTCCGCCAGGGGGATGTTCCCATGGAGGGGGGAAGTAGTGGCCACTGGAGGCACTCTTGGATGGAGCGAAATTCCCTAATGAAGTTGGCAGGCTTACGGGGAAGTGCTTTGGTTCAGCCTGTGGCTTTTGAGGCATTCTGTTGCCATGAGAACTGGTACTTATACAAAATGTGTCACTATAACCAGCAACCTTCAAAATGATTGATCTCTGGGGTACAGGAGGGCTGGGACCTGAACAGCGGGCACTAGGACCAGCACATAGCGGACTCTTAGGAGGCCAGAGCTGGGGTAGCAGGACCGGATGGACAGGCTACAAATTGTTTCCAATACACAAAGGTTCTGCCACTACAGTTCCAGGATCTCCTCCCACCTGGAACACATGGGTGCAGCTGTCCTTAGCCACCAAGGGTGAAGCCTGTGGCTTCCAGTGGAAGAGCCTCTGGGCCGAAGTGGGGTGGAGCTAGAGACCTGGCTCACAGCTCCAGGTGGGAGACTTTACAGAGGGCTGCCACCACCAGCCTGGCGCACAGCAGGGCTCCGATCGTGCCTGTGAATGCAGCTTTTCTCAGCCAGCCTGTGTCTCGCGGAGGCAATTGCTGGCAACCCCTAAGGGCGTGTCCCACTCTCCCTTCAACTCCTGGGCCCAGGTCCTGCTGACTTCCAGAGGTGAGGTGCCTGTCTGTGGATTCCCGCGCACTGTCCCGGGAAGCTGTATCTCCGCCCAGTCCCTACCCGGCCCTGAGCAGTGTCTGTATAGTGCAGCTGAGAGTTCCTTATGGCTCTCACAATTGCTTCCTCTCCACAGAGCCTGCATCTCGAGCTACAGCTTTGCCCCAACTCTGGGCTTGTCCCAGACTGAGCAGATGGGGAGTCTGTGGGGAAGGTGTGGAACCGCTTGTAGGTCAGGTCACACTGTGCTGACCTGGCGAGCACGTCCTTTTCCCGTGTTCTGGGCTCTGTTGCACTCCCTCCGCTCTCCGATCTTAGTGAATGATTCTCCCTGTCACCTGTTTTCTTGGGCTGAGTGTCCCATAATGTTTCTCTGTAAGTTCACCATGCTGTTTTGGAAGTGAGCAATCCACGAGCGCAGGCAGCTGATGGCGTTTTTCACCTCCTTCCCTCGGAGCTGTAAGGTAGAAGAACTTTATCAGACTGCCATTTTTTTCCTCTTCCAGCACTTTCAACTTCTATATTTGAAACATAGGAGAACACACAAGTTATTGTTTCCCTGAATAAAGATATGCTTAAAAGTGATTTCTATTTGCACCCCTACATTCTAGAAAAGTAGGCATAAATTTCACATATCCCTTACCAACAAGGTATCCTATTTAAGGAGACACCTTGCTGAAATAAATACGGGGAAAAATAGAAAGTAAGATGTAATAGAAATGTTGTGATACAAACACAATTATAAGGAGAGTTTTAGCAGAGTTATCTCAGAACTTGATATGTGATGTGAATATATATAATAAATGTATGAAGAATTTGAATGAAAATCTTGTGGGAGACATATTTTTATATCAGGAGGCCTTTTATCTAATCAAAAGGAAATATGCTCAGATACTCAAGAAAAATTTAAATACAAATATATATCATACTGTAAGTGATACCCAAAGCTCACTAAATCACAGGAAGAAAGAAACAAATAGAAAAATTATGTGAAAACAATATAAAATAGCAAGGAATTAACAATAGAAGGATATCCAAAAATAACTAATTTAGAAATTAAATGTACATAGTATATCTTCTAAATAACTTGGGTTATGGAGAAACTAAAACCAAAATTGGAAATATTTTAAGTGACTAGAATTGAGAACATTTCTGTACATGTTTTCTCTGGTATTTAGAAATATATATATTCTCCAGTCCATTTACTAGAAAAAGAACAAAGTACTAACAAATAAATTAGCTAGACATTCAAAATAAGAATAAATATTTAAAAGAAAAAATAAATAATAACAATAAAATTGAACCAAAAGTTAGTCCTTATAAAAAAAGGTAAAAATTTAAGATTCTGAACTATCTGACTGTAAATAATATATAATGATAGCAATATGAAAGCTAATGTTAATACAGACAAAAATTTTTAGAAGACAAATATTCTATGTCAATGAGTTTAAAAAACAATTGAGATTTTATATATTTGTGTGTGTGTGTATAATGCATATATATGTATGTATGTATATGTAAACTATGTGTGTGTATATATATCTAATTGATATATAATGCATACATATACATGTCTGTATATGCGTGTGTATATATATTCAAGATAATCAAGTATCTGAAATGTCAATCCTTAAATATAAATAATAGCAATTTTTTTAAAACAGGGGAAACCTCAATCAATTAGTAAGAAAATGTCATAATATCATTAAAAATGAAACAAAAGTAAAGTCCTATGTTAAGGGGGGCTATTAAGAAGGAAAATTAGACATGAAGGTTATTGAAAGAAAAAATGAGCAAAATGTATAAATTCAAGAGAACAAGAGAAACTTTTTAAGCAAGAGAGAGAGCCCAGAATGGTAGAATGTTTTGATTATTGTCTTCTTTTTCATTCCAAATGTACTAACAGCAATGGTGACAGCATAATTAAATAAAGTCAATGCCTCAACAAAGGGCTGACACTCAGCTCTGCCACTGCCAGTTGTTCTGGCACTGGAACCCTTCATCTGGCATTAATGACAGTATTATCAACTTAAACTTTGACAATGAAGTAAACAATCAGTAGAGGCAGAGTCACAGGTGGCTGGCTAACCTTATCCTGAGAGGTATCTGGAGAGGAGTTTGAGAGTAATTTATTTCACAGGATGAGATCCAAGGTAAAGAATTTCCTTTATAAATACAAGAGATATCTTGAGCCTGTATGCTTAAAATGACTTCTGGATAAGGTGAAAACCTCTTCAGCTAACTCTGACTGCTGCTGATATGTCACGTGTCAGTTATCTCCACTGTTTACCTGTTGCATTAGAAAGTACCTGCAACCTGGGATGAATAAGGGCTTGGAAAATGTAGAAACACATTGTCCTCCTGCCTTGGGATCTGAACAGTGACAGCTGCCTACTAGTTAAAAACATCTCTCTACCCCATATTATAACCAGAAGTGTTGGACCATCCTAGAGGGGCTAGTGGGAATTAACAACTAAAACATGAAAAACAATGAAAATATGCTAAAACATATCACTGAAAAACTGAATAAATAGAAATGTTGGGGGGAGGTTTGAAGGAGGTACACTTGAGAACATTTATAAATATAAAATGTTCTAAAATTGTAATGATGGAAATTGCCAACAAAATGTACCCATAAATTTAAAACATTCTAAATCTAATTCCCAATGCTTTTATTTTTCTTTTTGAGGAATTTGATTCTAAAATTTACTGGAAAATTTAATGTGAAATGGAAACTAGATATTTTTTAAAATGTAGATGGACCTTTTTAGTATGAAATCAGGAGCATCATCATAAGGACCACAATGGCTCATAGAAAAGAGAACTGCTTTACTCTCCTTTTCCCACAGGCAGGAAAAAGTGGATTTTCAGAGGCAACGTGAGAAGAAGAGGGCTAGAAACAAATGAGGAGTGTATTAAAATTATATGAAAAGGTTATTAAAAGAGGGTACAAATAATATGCAAGTGGTCTTAAGGGATGGAAGAAAATAGTAGAACAGGAGCAAATTCTACTGGCTGAAATGATTGAAACACATGTAAAAGACATGAATTTCAGTTTAGTCATTTCTATTACCCCAAACTTTCAGAAAAAGACTCACAAGAGACATTAAAAAATCTGGAAAATCAAAAAATAGTTGAATAAATGTTGTTTAGAACAAATATACTGACCCTCTCCCCCAAAAAAAATTCTAGAGATAAAAATATACACAATTAATTTCTTACTAAATTGGGTGGTACTCCAGAGGCCTATGACTTTGCATGACATAGAAGGCTGGTATAAAGGCAATACTGTTTTTGCTTGAACCTCTCTTGAGATGTTTGCCCTTGAAACTCAGTCACCATGTTGTGAGGAGGGCCAAGAAAAATAGAGAGGCTATATTTAGGTGTCTGGCCAATAGCTCCAACTGATTTCCAAGATGAAAGTCAGCTCATCCAAGAAAAGTGGGAGGGAATAAGTCTTGAGATGATTATAGTTCCACCCAATCTGGCCCTAATGAGGCAGGGTGAAGCAGAAATAAGGCATCCCCACCAAACCCTGCCAAAATTGCAAATTTGTGAATAAAATAAATGTTACTATTCTTTTAAGCAACTACGTTTTGGGGTGGTTTTTTATGTACCAATAGAGAATAAGATAATATTCTTTGTATACTAAGAGTTTAAATACAAATCAAAGTTAAAATGAAAAACTACATGAAAACATTTGGCAAAGATGGAAAGGTAACTCATAGGAGAACATATATGAATAATACACATACCAAAAATACCCAATATTATTAGTTATTAGAGGAATTAAAATTAAAATGACATGGTGAAAACATGTATCCTTTATTAATTTGACAGTTTCAATTCATCACAACAAAAAGACCTCAAATAAATACATTCATCGGAAAGATAATGGCAAAATAAATAATGAAACATCAGATGTGTTTAATTGCCATGTAAAATATGCATAAAATAATTGTTAAATCCCCAAATCAAGATGCCACATAGGTGAAATTTCATTTTTTTGGATAATAAAACATACATCTATAAATGCACAGGGAGTTTGATGGAGGTACAGGATTAAGATAAGAAATTAAATTTTTATTCTATATACTACTTCTGTGTTTTTGAAGATTATGTGTTACTTTGGTAATAATAAAGATACTAATTATTTATTAAAGTCCCACTCTGTGAAAGAGTGTGGATGCTTTGGAATTAATGTGAAGAGTAGAGGGTTTTCTGGAGTGGATATGAGTCCCCATTGTGCTGTTATCAATAGAATCCTTGCTCTAACCAGGTAAAATTATTTCTGAGTTTGGATTTCATTTTGTATTCTCTCTTCCCATAATCAATTATACCTGTGGTCCTCACACAAGTAAAAGCCAAGGAAATCAGGCCTAAAGGAGTCCCAAGAATGCTGAGTCAAGGCTATTACTGACCAAAAGGAAATAGGCATAAGGAGTATTTTTTTTTTCATTTCTGGTCTTGATTTTGATTTTGTTTTTCTGCTAGAACACAATCCGTAAAGAGTGCATGTGATAAATGCAAAACAAATGCAGTCTTTTTATCACTGAAAGAAAAAATATTATGAGTAAAAGACTTAATTCCATCGTCAATTATTCAGTAACTGTTTATTAAACACCTGATACGTGCAAGCAGTGTTCATGACAACCCAGATGATTATTTTATGCAGTGACGTTGAGACAAGAAGTGTTACCAGATGCTCTACACAGAGAAAAACTACAGCAAATCCTCACTTAATGTCATCGATAGGTTCTTGGAAACCTCGACTTTAAGTGAAACAACATTCAGCAGGTCCTCAAATAACGTGCCCCATTAGTGAAAGTGGTGTTCAGCTCTTATTAGAGATTTTAATCATACTCTTTAACCAAGCTATTCATAACTATGCCACCTCACCAATGAAATGAAAATAATGGTATCTGCCTGGACTTCTTCCCCTACTGAAATAATTCTGCATCAGCATAGATGTCAATATCTTCTGAATAGCATAATTTATGCATACACAAAAAAGATTCTAAAAACCATGACATAAAGTGCACATGAAACTTTCTTCAGGTTAGAGCATATGAAGGCCATAAAACATGATTCAATAATTTCAAAAGATTCTGTAGCAGGGTAAGGTGACGATAGTTGACAATAATTTATTATATATTTCAAAATAGCTAGAAGAGAGGATTTTGAATGTTCCCAAAACAAAGAAATAATAAATGTTTGAGATGATAAATATGCCAGTTACCCTGATTTGCTCATTACATGTATACATGTATCAAAATATCATATGTACCTTATAAATATGTATAAGTATTGTGTGAATTAAAAATTTTTTTAATGAAATAAGATAAAATAACAATTTAAAAGCATTAATGTCATACAAAGCATGTTCTATAACCACAATAGAATAGAACCAAAATTAGAAATCAATAAAAGAGAGATATTTGGGAAATTAGAAAATATAGAAATTAAACAACACCTTCCTAAATAATCCATAGGTCAAGTAGAAATCATAAAGGAAATAGAAAATACTTTCAGATTAATAAAAATGAAAATACAACATACCAAAACATCTTAAACTAGAGAAAGTACAGAAAACTAAGCCCAAATAAGGAGAAGGAAGAAAATAATAAAGAATAGATTAGGAATAAATGAAATAGAGAATCAAAAAATAATGGACAAAATCAAGAACACTAATTGATGGTTCTTTGAAAACATCAACAAAATTAACAAATGCTTAGTTAGACTAACCAAGAAATAAAGGAGAGGACCCAATGATTACAGTCAGAAATGAAAAAGAGAATGTAAATACCAACCTTATACAAATAAAAAGGATCATAAGAGAATACTGTGAGTAACTGTTTAGCAACAAATTAAGAAAAATTAGATGAAGTGGGTAATTTCCTAGGAAGGCACAATTACTGAACTAACTCTTGAAGAAATGGAAAATTTGAGTAAAGCCATAACAAGTAAAGAGAATGAATTACAATTACAAATTTCCCACATAGAAACACCCAGTCCAAGATGGCTTTACTGCTGAATTCTTTAAATTCCAAATATTTAAGGAAGAATCAATACAAATTCTTCATAAACTTTTCCAAATACATAAGATGAAGGATCACTTCCCAACTCATCCTATGAGACCAGTGTTACCCTGATACCAAATCCAGACAAAGATATCCCAAGAAAATTACAGACCAGTATCTTTGTGAATATAGGTGCAAAATTCCTCAGCAAAACATTAGCAAACAAAATCCAGCAACATATAATAAGAATTAAACACCTTGAGTAACTGGGATTTAACACATGAATTCAAGGCTGGTTTAACATTTGAAGATTAGTTAACATAATATACCATATTGGTAAAATTAAATACACAAAACCCACAAAAACTACAATTCTGTAGTGTTCAGTGTGTAAGTAAAACAACAATGGAATGTAGTTGTTTGTTTTTGACTATTTTGCCAATCAATCTATCAATTTTGGAAGAATAGGAATTCCTACAAGTAGGGGACTGTGTCTTATCCATCATTAAATTGCTTAGGATCTATAGATACAACATATGCTCAATTATTGATGGTAGAAAATAAGAATGAATTCAGTAGGAAATTCCAAACAGATTTCAGGGACAATGTGCAGGTTTGGAGTATCATTTTCACCATTAACTGGATGAGATAACTAAAGTTCAGATATATAATTTAATAAGTTATTTTTCAAAGATCGTACAGTTTGATGTAGAGTAAGGAATGAAACCCAATCCATCTGCTTTTTGTAACCAGCCTGTTTCCAATACCTCCATTAAGGCTCAAAATCAAATGTCCCACCTGTGAAAAAAGGGTTCCTGCACAGCAGTGGTCCTCATAATGGGGCCCTGGATCAGCAGCATCAGCAACACTTGGGAACTGGCCAAAAATCTAAATTCTTAGGTTCCACACAAACACACTCAATCTGGGGGCACAGCTCAGCAATCTGTGTTTGAACAAGACTCCAGGTGATTCTGGCAGACTGTAAAGTTTAAGAACACACATATAAGCATGGTCAATATTTAGAACATTTCTTTACAAAATACCATATTGAAGGTATCCTACTTTCTTGCACATTTTTTAGGCCCTAAAACTATCCTTCCAAAGAACAGCACCTCTTTTTAAAAGGACAAGTCACATATCCAGACAATTTTCCATTGACGTTTGTGAATACTTTTAATTAACAGAGCCATAAAATACAAAAAAAATTAATGTCTCCCAGTTTCTATCAAGAACTGAAACAGTTCTAGGAAGTTGAGATTTGTCAGGATAAAAAGTGGGCCTCCCCTTACTCTCAAAAGTAAGAGACTTATCCCGGTATTTTAAGCCTAGACCTGGGAGTTAGGCACAATACACTGATACCAAAAGCTTCAAGTCTCCACTTTAGAAGGAAGTGTCTTCTAGGTTTCCAAGGCAACAGAGAAGTATGTCTGAATCCTGACTTGGGCTGAATCCAATTCTAAAAATCATTATACCTGGAGGCAAGAATAAAATGGTCCAGGGGGAAAATAGTTTATTCTACCTGGCCGCCATAGGAGAGGACAAAATAATAGGTAAGAGCAACAATTTGCCAACTGCACAAATTCTCCCAATTATATTGTATGATTTTAAAGAATGGATTGTTTCCAATCACCGCTGAATCACCGCTGCCACACATAGAGTTAACTCGAGGCAGAGGTGCGGATTCCCAGCCATTTAAAGCTATGTGCCTCAGGGAGATTCAAATGCACAATTGAAAATATCTTCGAAGGAAGCCCACACAGCATCTATCAGGCGGAAGTGCAGTTTCTAAGTAATTCATAGCTGATCCTAGGGCTAGTATGTGTGTGCGTATATATACAATCATATGTGCCAGTGTATAGATTAGTGTGTGTGTGTGTGTGTATGTGTGTATATATATACACACACATATAAGAGACTGGATATAGATTGCATCAATTGAGTTTCACACAACAAATAAAATCTAAACTGAAGAGAAAACAAGAAATCCCCTGGAGCCTTGTAATTTAAAAAAGTGATAAACTCAGCCAAACAACACATCTCAATGAAAAGCGAATAATCCTAGCTAGCTGTGCTGAATATGGCAAACCATAAAACAAACGTGTAGGAGATCGACCCCTAAGGTATCAGCACTGATCATCAGTAAAATTTATCCTATGACTTTCCAGTTAAGAAAGAAGAACAAAAAGCCTTCACGATAGTAAAGTATTTTATATATTTTTTTGAGTGTCTTGTTCTGTTGCCTTGGCTGGGGTGCAGTGGTTTTACCATAGCTCACTACAACGTCAAAGTCCTGGGTTCAAACAATCCTTCTGATTCAGCCTCTCTCGAGTAGCTGGGACTACAGACACGTGCCACCACGCCCAGCTAATTCTTGCAGAGACAGGTTTCATTCTGTTGCTCAGGCTGGTCTTGAACTCCTGGCATCAAGCTATCCTCCCACCTTGGCTGCCCAAAGTGCTAGGATTACAGGCATGAGCCACCGCACCTGGCCTATCTTTTCATTTTTTAAAGAAAAGTCTCAATTTTAATATTGCATTGATTACTTTATTGTATTGTTTTTATAGTATCCTCCATCAGTTATGAAATTATGTAAGTAGTTGTACACATTTTTAAATTAGTAGACTTTATTTTTTAGAGTAGTTTTAGATTCACATAGAAATAGAGCAGAAAGTACAGAGAGGTCCCATATATGCCTTCCCACCCGACCCTCCACAATTTCCACATTATTAACATCTTGCATGCATTGGTGTGACATATTTGTTACAGGTGAAACATTTTTATTTATGAAAGTCCATAGTTTACATTAGGTTCACTTTTTATGTTGTAGATTCTATGAGTTTTGATGCATGTATAACAACGTGTATCTGTCATTACTGTATCATGCAAAATAGTTTTACCACCCTGAAAAATCACTTGTGTGCTACCTATTCAATCTCCACCCCATGATCTTAGCCCCATCCCTGACCCCCCTGGCAACCACTGATACTTTATTGTCTCCACAGTTTTTGCCTTTCTCAAAATGCCAAATAGTTGGAATCATACACTAAGTTGACTTTTGGATTGGCTTCTTTCACTTAGTAAAATGCTCTGAAGATTCATGCAAGCCTTTTTGTGGCTTGGTAGCTATTGTTTTTTAAATCAATGAATACTATTCCATTGCATAAATGTATCCAAGTTTAGTTATCCATTCACCTATTGAAGGAAAACTTGTTTCTTCCAATTTTTGGCAATTATGAATAAAGCTTCTATAAATTTCATGTGCATGTTTTGCATGGGTGCATCTATCAGCTATGGAACTGTATAAGTCACATTTTAATCAATATACAGTTTTGAAAAAAAAAGTATCTATATATCCCAAAGTATCTTAGTCCTTATCCATACAAGTTTCATGAAATTTGAGCCTGCTGTAAGAATCATGATTGAACAGGGAGAAAAAGCAGAATCAAAGAAGTTCATGATTAGAAGGAACATTGACTGTCGTTTGGGTCAGGCCCTGTGTCCTTAAGTCCATGCTTGGATTCCCCTACATATCTCTTATATTCATACATCCTCGTATTCATACACCCTCTGCTGACTGCAGTTTTCTGATTGGCACCCTCAGAATTTTTTAAATATTACTTTTTAAATTGCACTGTCTGAATTTCTATTTTTTTAGGGATACACAGGAATAGTCGACTTAATCATCTTCCTGGCTGCTTTGAGATTTTTGAAGACATTTTCATATTCCCCCAGTTCCTTCAAACTTTCTTCTTAAGATATGTTTCTGAGTCTTTTCATCAGTATGATCCATTCATCATTCTAGTTCAATTGTATGTCAAATTTCTGCACTATTTCTATTCAAATGCACAAATTGATATGTGTAATCCATAACTTAATTAGGCAACACACACTGATAAAATTTCATGCTTTTTGCATTGGTTTAATGAAAAAGTCAAGTTAAAGATATGGCACAACAAACCCACTGTTTATAGATCATGTTTGTTACTTGTGTTTTCTAATAGAAAGCTTGACATGTGGAGAGATCATCTTAAAACCATGGGAAAAAAAATGTAAGGATGCTATTTAAGGATAAGAGTACAAATAAAACCTTAAGATATCTCTCAGTTAATTTATTACAAAATTGCAAAATTCCATAGTAAATTCTTTTTATAAAAGATTAAACAATCACAAAAAGGAAAAAAATCTAAAATTCAGGAAGATATGAGGTAGATTAAAATCAAAATTACTGGATTAATCACACTGGTTGCAGTGGATCCCATTATGAAAATATCAGTAAAGTGAATTGGTGAATTAGAATAAAAGTTCTAGAAATTTTCCTATTAAAAATTTAAAATATATGAAAGAATTTTTATAGCAAGAGAAAAGAGAAATAGACATCAACCAGAAGAAATAATACATAAGAGAATATTGAAAAAAATTAGAAAATTACAGATAATATCCCTGATTTAAAGTCAAAAGGAGAAGATGGAAAAATGGCGGTCTGGTAGGGGCATCCTACCTCACTGTTTCCAGGAAAGGAGGTGAAGAGCAGGCATGGCTGCCTACACGCAGATCGCTCCCTTTGAGAACAGCATTGTGAATTTGCAGAGAAGCAGCGTGGGACACTCAGCACAAGAAAAAAGGTGACAGGGAGATATATTCACAAAGCTCAGAGAGTGCAGGAAGGACATGTTGGCCGGGTCAGCTCAGTGTGATCCGACCTACAGGTGGACACACACCATCCCCGAAAAACTCCCATCCACTCAGACAGGGACAAGCCCAGAGTTGGTGCAAAGTCGTTCCACAAGACGGCAGATTCTCTGAAGAGGAAACAATTGTGGGAGCCTTACTGAACTCTCGGGTGCACTGTGCCATGACTGCACCAGGCTAGGGAGGGACTGAGCTGAGATACAGCATCTCAGGACAGTACGCTGGAATTCAGAGACAAGCACCTCGCCCCGGAAATCACTGGCACCAGGCCGCAGGAATTGAACAGAAAGCAACAGGCTATGACCTTGGTGGCTGCTGGCAGTTGCCCCTGTGGGATCCAGGCGGGCCTAGGAGAGCCACGTTCATGGTGTGGCTGACCTGAACCAGCAAGACCCTGTTGTAAGCCCATGCTACAGGTCCAGTCGGCAGCCAGCAACCATCTTTAAGGTCCCCTGCCTGGAGCTGACTGCTAACTAGGTCTCTAGCTTCACCCTACCCCCAGCCCAGATGCTCTCCTACCTGGGTGCTATGGGCTATGCCCTTGGAGGCTGTAGACAGCTGCCTCCATGGGCTCCAGGTGGGACGAGAAGAGCCACATTCCCTGTGTGGCTGACCTGTACTGGTGGGACCCTGGTGTATTGGAAACAGTTTACAGCCTTTCCATCTGGTCCTGCCTCTCTGGCTCTGGCAGTCTTCTATGTGATTGGCCTTAGTGCCCACTCTCCAGGTCCCCATGCCCCCTCCTCCTGAAAGTGGTTATATTGAAGGTTGCTGTGCCATAGTGACTTGATTGGCATAAATACTGGTTCCCATGGCAACTGAATGCCTCAGGTGCCATAGGCTGAACCAGAGCAGATGCCCCTAACCCTACTCACTTTAATAGGGAGTTCAGCTTGATCCAAGAGTTCCTTCAGCTGCTACTATTCCCCCTGGTGAGAGTATCCCCGTGGCAGAGACTTCTGGGGATAGAGAGGCCCAACCACTTGGCCTTGGGGTCTACTGGTGAAAAGGGGTGCACAATTGGAGATCCTCCTATCAGCCAGTGGCACACAGAGACACATGCCAGTGGGCCACACAAATGAACTGGGGGGAAGCTCAAGAGCCTGTCTTGGGTGGAGAGGAAACACATGTGGTCCGATCAGAGAGGAAAGTGCCAGAACTTGTGGACAGGGAAGAAAAAACCTAGCTAGAGACCTCAGCAATTGCACCAGTTGGTCTCTCCCATCAGGAGCAGACCTCCAAGCTTGGAGAGAGAGCTCTGAACTCCATTACAGCAGCACACCCTAGCAGCTGGATAAGCAACCTCTGAGCTGCAGAGAAGCTCACACACCCAGGCTTTCTCACCCCAGCTGTGAGCTCCTCCCCACACCTCAAAGGGAGCAGGGTCAAAGTAACCCCTGGGAGCTACAAGGCCCCTCCCAAAGCTTGGGGCATTCATATACCCCACCTGGAGAACCAGAGCCTATCACGGGTACAAAGGATTACCTAGGAAATTGGCTACCCCATGCAAACTGCAATCAATGACAGTGGGAAAAACCCCATAGCTAAAAATTCTGCCCGTCATCTCAAGCTATTAGGGAGCAGTGGATTCATACCCACAAGTACAATCCACAAGCTTGGAGCTTAAGCTAGGGGAAAAAACTCAATACACTCCACTGCAAAGAGGTGAAGACAGCAGGTCAGAAGTAACCCAAGAGGTTCATCAAGCTTGCTAAAATGCACCCAAGGCAATATAGGCCAGAGCTCCTCTCCCCAGAACTGTCAGGGAATGATCCCTGGGGACTTGGAGACAGGGATGTAAACCAGCCTTAGCACCCCCAGCTCTCAACCAAAAGGCCATATGAGAAAGAATCAGCAAAAAAACACAGGAACCATGAAAAATTAGAGCAAAAAATCACCCCCAAAAGAAATCATTAGCTCATCAGCAACAGATACCAACTTAAATGAAATGGGTAAAATGACAGAGGAAGAATTTTGATTATGGATTGTAAGAAAGCTCAATGAAATTCAAGAGAAAATAGAAACCCAACACAAAGAAACCACAAGAACAATGCAAGAAATGAATGAAAAATTCTGTAAAGAAATCAAAGTATTATAGAAAACCAAACAGAAATCCTAGAAATGAAAGAGGCATTCAAGGATCTACAGATCACAGTGGAAAGCCTTACGAATAGGCCGAATCATCAGAGGAAAGAATATCAGAGCTGGAAAATAACTCCTACATGCTAAACAAATCAAGAACACAGAAACAACACAGAAACAAGAGATACGAACAAAGCACACAAGAAATGTGGGATTATGGAAAGAGGCCAAACATAAGAATCATAGGCATCCCTGAGGGCAAAGAAAAAAATCCACAAGGGCTGGAAAATCTATTTGAAGGAATAATAGAGGAAAATTTCCATGGCCTAGCCACAAATCTTGATATCCAGGTACAAGAAGCACACAGGACTCCTGGGAGACTCAATGAGAAAAGGCAATCACTACATCACATAGTTATTAGGCTGGCCAAAGTAAACACGGAAGAGGCACTCCTTCAAGCAGTAAGGCAAAAACAGCAGGTAACCTACAAATGAAAACCTATCAGACTAACGGCAGATTTCTCAAATGAAACCTTATAAGCCAGAAGGGACTGGCAACTCATCCACAGTCTTCTAAAATAGAATAATGGCCAACCTAGAATTCTTTATCCTGCAAAACTAAGCTTCTTATATGGGAAGATATAAAGACTTTCCCAGACAAGTAATCACTGATGGAATTTGCAAAGACCAGACCTGCCCTGCAGGAAGTACTCAGACCTGCATTATACACTAACCAGTGCAATAGTCACACACCAGTGTAAAATCACCCAAAAGCTAAACTCCAGAAACCTGGTTCCACAATGGCTTGAGAGATAAAATAAAACAATGAGAGTCTACCCAAAAGGATGGACAGAAATCCATCCCAAATATCAATTCTCTCAATAAATGTGAATGGCTTGAATTGCCCATTGAAGACACATAGGCTGGCTGAGTGGATAAAAAAATAAAAGCCAAGTATCTGCTGTCTCCAGGAAATGCAACTTACACACAAGGACTTGTTCTGACTCAAGATGAAGGGATGGCAAACAATTTTCCAGGCAAATGGAAACCAGAAAGGAAGCTGGGGTAGCCATTCTTATATCAGATGTCATAAAGGTTAAAGCAACAAAAGTAAAGAAAGACAAAGATGGTCACTATATAGTGGTGAAAGGAAAAATCCAACAGGAAGACTTAACAATCCTAAATATTTATGCACCCACCACAGGAGCGCCCAGACATATAAAGCAAATCCTGTTAGATCTAGACAACATAATAAACAGCAGTGCCATAATAGCTGGGGACTTCAACATCCCTCTGAAAGAACTGGACAGATCCTCTAAGCAGAAAATAAGTAAAGAAACCATGGACTTAAACAGAACTCTGGAACAATTGAGCCTAACAGACATCAACAGAACACTCCACCCAAACAACACTGAATATTAGTTTTTCTCATAAGCTTATGGAACTTTTTCCAAAATTGATCACATCCTAGGCCTCAAAACAAATCTCAACAAATTTTAAAAAATAGACATTGTGCCATGTATCTTCTCATACCACAGTGGAATAAAATCAGAAATCAATTCCAACAGAAACATTCATCTCTACACAAAAACATGGGAATTAAACAATCTATTGCTGAATAACTAGTGGGTTAAGGAGGAGATTCAGATGGAAATCAAAAGATTCTTTGAACTAAGTGATAATGGCTACACAAGTTATCAAAATCTCTGGGATACAGCAAAAACAGTCCTGACAGGAAAACTCATCACCTTAAATGCTGGAAAGATCACAAATCAACAAACTAAAGAACCATCTGAAGAAGGAAGAGCAAACCAATCCTAAACCCAGCAGAAGAAAAGAAATAACCAAGATCAGAGCAGAACTAAATGAAATCAAGAACAAAAGAACTATATACAAGATTAACAAAACAAAAAGTTGGTTCTTTGAAAAGATAAACAAAATAGGCCTCTTGCTAGATTGACCAGAAGCAGAAAGGAAAGAACTCTAATAAGCTCAACTAGAAATGAAAAAGGAGAGGTCACAACTGGATATCATGGACATATAAAACATCCTCTTTGAATACAATAAAAATCTCTATGCCCCAAAATATGAAAACGTGGAGAAAATGAACAAATTCTTAGAAATACACAACCTCCCTAGGCTCAATCAGGAAGAATAGAATTCCTAAACAGACAAATATCAACCACTGAAATTGAAGCAGCAATAAAAAATCTTCCAATAAAAAATAGTTCCGGACCAGACAGGATCACACCAGAATTCTAACGCACCTGCAAAGAAGAACTGGTACTTATACTGCAGAAACTATTCGATGACATTGAGAAAGATGGAATCCTCACCAACTCATTCTACAAAGCCAATATCATCCTGATACCAAAGCCAGCAAAGGACACAGCAAGAAAAGAAAACTACAGACCAATATCCCTTATGAATATAGATGCAAAAATTCTCAATAAAATCTTACCAAACTGAATTCAACTGCACATCACAAAAATAATTCATCATGACCAGGTGGGCTTCATCCCCGAGATGCAGGGATGTTTCAACATACTCAAATCTATAAATGTAATTCACCATATAAATAAAAACAAGAACAAAGAGTATCCAGTCCCCTCAATAGATGCAGAAAAGGCTTTTGACAAAATACAGCACCCTTTTATGATAAGAACTCTTAACAATATAGGCATAGATGGCTCATACCTCAAAATCATTAAACTTATATATGATAAACCCACAGCCAATATCATACTGAACCAGGAAAAATTGAAAGCATTCCTGCTTAGAACTGGAACCCGATAAGATTGTCCACTATCTCCACTTCTATTCAACATAGTGCTGGAAGTCCTGGCCAGAGCAATCAGACAAGAGAGAGGAATCAGGGGCATCCAAATGGGAGTAGAATAGATCAAACTTTCACTCTTTGCTGACTATATGTTATTGTATCTAGAGAACCTCAAAGATTCAACCAAGAGACTCCTGGAATTCATAAATGAATTCAGCAAAGTCTCAGGATACAAAATCAGTGCACACAAACATGTAGCCTTCATATATGCCAATAACAGTCAAGTCAACAATCAAATCAAAGACACAATACCTTTCACAATAGCATCAAAGAAAATTAAATATTTAGGAACATATTTAACTAAGGAGGTGAGAGAACTATATAAGGAGAACCATGAAACACTGAGAAAAGAAATTGCAGATGATGTAAACAGATGAAAAACCCTACCATGCTCTTCAACCAGTAGAATCAATATTGTTAAAATGTCTATACCACTTAAGTTGATCTACAGAATCAATGCAGCCCCTATCAAAATGCCAACATCATTTTTCACAGATCTAGAAAAAAGAATTCTATGCTTCATATGGAATCACAGAAGACCCTGTAGAGCCAAAGCAATCTTAAGCACAAAGAACAAACTGGGAGGCATCAGTCTACCAGACTTCAAACTATACTACAAGGCAATAGTAACCAAAACAGCATGGTACTGACACAAGAACACAGACATAGACCAACAGAACAGGACTGAGAACGCACATATAAAACCCTCCTCATATTGTCATCTGATCTTTGACAAAGTAGACAAAAAACATACACTGGGGAAAAGAATCCCTATTCGATAAATGGTGCTGGGAAAATTGGATGGCCACATGTAGAAGACTGAAACTAGATCCACACCTCTCACCTCTCACAAAAATCAACTCACAATGGATAACATGTCTTAAACTTAAGACATGAAACCAAAAGAATTCTAGAAGAAAACGTTGGAAAAACTTTTATGGACATTGGCCTAGGCAAAGAATTTATGAAGAAGACCCCCAAAACAATCACAGCAGCAACCAAAATAAATAAATGGGACCTGATCAAATTAAAAATCTTCTGCACAGCCAAGGAAACTTTCACTAGAGTGAACAGACAACCTACAGAATGGGAGAAAATATTTGCATGCTACACATCTGATAAAGGGCTGATAACCAGAATCCAGACAGAACTTAGGAAAATCAACAAGAGAAAATCAAACAACCCCATGAAAAAATGGGCAAAGGACATGAACAGAAACTTTTCAAAAGAAGACAGAATAATGGCCGGAAACATATAAAAAATTGCTCAACTTCTGTAATCATCAGGGAAATGCAAATCAAAACCACAATGAGATATCACTTAACTCCAGTGAGCATGGCTTTTATCAAAAAGCCCCAAAACAACAAATGTTGGCGGGGATGCGGAGAGATAGGAACACTTATACACTGCTGGTGGAACTGCAAATTAGTACAACCTCTATGGAAAGTAATATGGAGATACCTCAAAGAACTAAAAGTAGAACCTCCATTTGATCTAGCAATCCCACTACTGGGTATTTAACCAAAGGAAAAAAAGACATTCTGTAATAAAGACATCTACACACGAATGTTTATAGCAGCACAATTCACAATTGCAAAGACGTGGAAACAACTCAAGTGCCCATCAGTACATGAGTGGATTAATAAAATGTGGTATATGTATACCCTGGAGTACTACTACTCAGCCATAAAAAACAATGGTGAATTAATACCTCTTGTATTATTCTAGGTGGGGCTAGAGCCCATTCTTCAAAGCAAAGTATCACAAGAACGGAAAAACAAACACCACTTGTACTCACCATCAAATTGGTACTAACTGATCAGTACTTATATGCACACATGGAAATAATATTCATCAGGTGTCATGCAGGTGGGAGGGGTGTGGAGGGGGTGGGAAAATTCATTCCTAATGGGTGTAGGATGCACTGTCTGACAGATGAGCATGATTGCACCTCTGACTTGGGCAGTGCATAGGTAATATATGTAACCAAAGCATTTACCCCCATAATATTCTGAAATTTAAAAAAAATAAAATAAAATAAAGTCAAAAGGAAACACTGAATAGTGAATGAAATTATTGAACATAAAAATTTCCATTACACATATACAAGTAACTTTATAAATTAAATTCAAAAAGATTAAACAGTTCCACAAATAACTAGGTATGAAAACATCATAATTTACAAAAAAAAATTACAATCAAAATTTTCCTTTGCCACAATAATAAGAAAAAGTCATCAAATTATACAGAAAAATAAGGACAAACGTTTGTACACAGGAAAGCTATAAAAATAACAATGGAAGTGAAGACAAAGAGAAAACAATAGCATGCTGGAGAGAATCCATGAAGCCGAAAATTGGTTATTTGAAAAAAGCAATGAAATTAATAAACCCCTGGAAACTATGATCAAGAAAACAAACATTAAGGAAGCCTGAATTATAAATATCAGTAATGAAAAAGATAATTTCACTATAGATTCCAAAGACATTTGAGTGACCATGAAAGAATTCTATGAAACAATTCATGCTAATAAATATGAAAATTTCAATCAAATGAACTATTTTCTAGACAAAGACACAGATAACCACAATTGACACAAGAAAAAACAGAATATCTTCATATTCCTAAATCTATAAAATAAATGAAATCTGTAATCTGATATGTTCATTCACATGTGCAGACACACACCCCCTCCAACAAATAAGCCACCTCCATGATTAGCTGACCTTCCATGTGTATTATTATTTTAAACTTATAAAGGGGAAATAAAACCAATATTACACAATCTCTTTCAGAAAATTTTAAAATTGAAATAATGTTTTCCACCTTGATTGTTATAACATTGGTCTCAAAGAAAATAAAAGACAAATAAAGGCTTTTAAAGAATGTAAAATCAAAGAACAAATTCTCTTATAATCATACACATGAACATCCCAAATAAAACATTAATAAATGAAAAGCAACCATGTGTACCTCATAATACATCACCACCAAATGGAATTTATTTTAAAAATGTAAGGTTGGTTTAAGTTTAATCAATGTAACTCCTTATATTAACAGGGAAAATATAACAATATACTTTATAACACTTAATTATATATAATATATAATATAATGATGTAATATAATATTTCTGGATATATCTGTCCTTATAATAATTCTACACTATCTTACTGCAGCAGCAATGCAGTAAACATTGGTAGTAGGTAGTGTAAATCCTCCACAATAGTTCCTATTAAAGATTCTTTGGCTTGTCTAGGTCATTTTCATTTCTACATAAATTTTAGATTCAGCTTGTCAATATCTTTTATAAAAAGCATACTGGGAGATTCTGGTTCAAGATGGATGAATAGAGACATCCAGAAAGAAGAACCAAAATTACAAATAAGTAATCACACTCCATAAAGAACATCTAGGAGAGCACACTAGAGTCCAACAGAGAAGTCATGGGCAAAATCTGAGGCACAGAAAGAGAAGGAATTTAGTGGCCGGCTCAGCCAAGATTGGCTAGGAGTCTGGAGGGACTCACTATTGCAGGGAAAGGGTAAGTGAGAAATTTTCAGTGGTCCACATTCCCATCTAGGGAATTCCAAACCATGGGAGAGTTCCTCTACCCACACAAACTCTGACATTAGCATAGGCATTGATTTGGATATCCCGTAAGGGCATCGCACCAAACGGGGAACTCACTCTGGGTCGCTCACACCCGCAGACCTATGTGGCTGCTATAGGGCACCATTGTGAGAGCACAGCTGTCATGTGAATGCATCCTGTCTCAGGAACCACAGACCCCATATCTCCACATCCTGGGAGTCCCCACTGATATCCTCCAGTGTCCACCAGGAGGGCTACAGTGTCACAGCACTGGTCAGACTCAAAGGTGCTGTAGGGTACCCGGTCCTCTAGCCCACAGGTAGTACTACTCCCCTGCAGTGCACCAAACAAGAGGCCCCTGGGACAAAGAAGCCAAAGTATGCACTTTGTAGAACCTGATAGCTCCCTGTCTGGGGCTGTGAGAAGCAATCCTGTCCCCAGAAGCAGCACAAATTTAGAGTGAGATCCCTTCCTGCACACGAATGCAGCAGTTGATGCCACTGGGAAAACAGACAGGCAAGCCTGAGATCTGAGTGTCTGGGGCTGGAGGTAGTGATGCCATCCCATCAGTAGAGCAGCTCAAGCTTGCATGTAGAAAGCTGAACCACTTCTCTGAACACTGCTGCTGCTGGGGGTTGTGGTGAGTGAACAGGAGGGCAGCCTGTCTGGGGCTGTGAGTTGCGATCATGTCCCCACTGGCAGTATGGTCTCCGTGCTCAAGTTTTTTTGTGTGAAGGACGAGTTCCCTTGCTGACTCTGCATAGCACTGCAGTGCTGCTGCGACCAAAAGCAAGTGAGCCTAAGTGCTGTGAGTCTGGGGCTGTGGATGTTGACTCCATATTGCAGCCACTGCCAACATCAGTGCTCACTGCTCAGAACCCAGAGGGTTGTCGCTCCACTGCTACTGCCATTGCCCGCATCACACTAGCTTACCAGGGACCCAAGAGCCCATCCTTGTGCCTGGTCCACTGCTGCCACTACCAGCATCCAAGAAAGCCACCTGGAGGTCCAAGAATTGGGCCACCTGGTCCCACTAACACTAGTACCAGAGCAGAGTTCCTGGGGCCCAAGGACAGGCACATTCAGCCTACCACTGTCACCACTGGGGCCTGAAGATCGGCCTACCTTGTACTCCTGTCTCCAACAAAACTTCACCATAGCCTCCACTAATAGCACCCTAAACCACTAAGGAAATCACTGCTGTTTAAAGCCAAAGAAATAATACAGTGATTACACTACTGCACACACCCAGAATCAAAGCTAAAAGGCTCTACCAAACCAACACCATTGACACAATTTCAGAAAAAATTTTTTCATATGAAAGCAAATTCAAAAAATTGGAAGAAGCAACTATTACACCAGCTGTGCAGACATCAACATAAAGACACAGTGAACATGAAAAAGCAAGGAGATATGACACACTCAAAGGAATATAATTATTCCTTAGCAACAGATCCCAATCAAAAAGAAATTCATAAAATCCCAGAAAAAGAAATCAAAATTATGACACTAAAGAAGCTCAGTGAGAAACACGAGAATTCTAATAAGCAATACAAAGAAATTAGAGAAACAATTCAGGATATGAATGAGAAATGTGCCAAAGAGATAGATATCATAGAAAATCACCAAACAGCTATTCTGGACTAATGAAATCCTTGAATGAAATACAAAATACACTCAAAAGATTCAACAACAGAAAAGATAAAGCAGAAGAAAGAATCTCAGAACTTAAAGACACATCCCTTGAAATAACCCAGCCAGACAAAAATAAATAAAAAAGAATAAAACAGAATAAACAAAGCCTTTGTGATATATGGGACACCATACAGCAACCAAATATATAAATTGTCAGTCTCCCAGAAAATGAAGAGAGAAGAAAAAAATTTGAACACCTATTTAATGAAACAATAGATGAAAACTTTCCAAGTCTAGCAAGAAATGTAGACATCCAGATACAGGAGGCCCAGCGATCCCCAAACCAATACAATGCAAAAAGATCTTCTCCATGGCATTTTGCATTCAAACTATCTATGGTCAATGACAACAGAAAATTCTAAAAACAAAAGGAGAAAAGTGTCTAGTCACCTAAAAAGGAGCTCCCATCAGCAAACTTCTTAGCAGAAGCCTTACAGTCTAGGAGAGAATGGGATGATATATTCAAAGTGCTGAAAGAAAAAGCACTGTCAGCCAACGATACTGTGTCTGGAAAATCATCCCTTATAAATGAAAGTAGAATGAAGTTTTCCCAGGCAAGCAAATGCTGAGAGATTCATCAACACTAGACTGGCCCTACAGGAAATGCTCAAGTGAGCCCTAAAACTGAAAGTGAAGGAACAATAGTTACCATCATGAAAACACACTGAAGTATTAAACTCACAGTAAAGCAAACTTACGGATGAGGAAAACAAAAGACTCAAATGGTACCACCACAGAAAACCAGCAAAACACAAGGACAAACAATTAGAGAAAAAGAAAGCAACAAAGAATATACAAAACAACCAGAAAACAATTAACAATATGACAAAAAAATTTTATGTATCAATAATAAACTTAAATGAAAAATGAATTAAATTCTACTTAAAATATATAGAATGGCTAAATGCATTTTAAAGAAAAACATGATTCAACTATATTCTACCTATAAGAAACACACTTTACCTATAAAGACATATATAGTCTGAAAATAAAGGGATATTCCATGGAAATGGAAACCAAAAGTGAACAGGAGCAGCTATATTTATATCAGGTATAACAGACTTTAAGTCAAAAACGGTAAAAAAAGTTGAAGTTAATTATATAATGATAAAGGAACCAATCCAGCAAGAGGATATAACAACTCTAAATATATATGCATCTAACACTGGATTCATAAAGCAAATATTACTAGATCCAAAGAAAGAGATAGACTCCAATATAATAATAGAGGGGACCTAGGGGCAGCAACTCCGCCTATAATCCCAGTGACTCAGGAGGCTGAGGAGGGAGGATCACTTGAGGCCAGGAGTTCACGACCGGCCTCAGCAACATAATGAGACTCCATCTCTAAAAAAAAATAAAAATAAAAGTTTGCCTGCTGTGGTGGCATGCACCTGCAGTCCCTGCTATTCAGGAGAATGAGGAAGGAGGATTTCTTGGAGTCCAGGAGATGGAGGTGACAGTAAGCTATGATTGTGCCACTGCACTCTAGCCTCTAGAGCAAGACCCCATCTCTAAAAAAATAAAAATATAATAATAATGGAAGACTTCAACATGCCACTTTCAGCATTAGACAGATCACTGAAACAGAAAATCAACAAAGAAACATTGAACCTAAACTGGACTTGAGACCAAATGGACCTAATATATATTTACAGAACAATTTATCCAACAAGTGGAGAGCATACATGCTTCTCACCAGTACATGGAGTATTCTACAGGACTGACCATATATTAGACCAGTGGTCCCCAACCTTTTTGGTACCAGGGACCAGTTTCATGGATGACAATTTTTCCACAGATGTGGAGTGGAGGAGAGGGAGGCAGAGCTCAGGCAGTGATGCAAGCAATGGGGAGTGGCTGTAAATACAGAGGAAGCTTCGCTTGCTCACCCAGTCACCTCCTGCTATGTGCGCCGCCCCCCCCCACACCTCCCCCCACCCCATCACCCCCTTTCCTAAGTTTCATGGAAGACAATTTTTCGGTGGTGCAGCTGAGTTCTGTGGCCTGATCCCTAACAGGCTGAGGTCTGCGGCCTGGAGGTTGGGGACCACAGTGTTATACCACAAAATAAGTCTCAAGGAATTTAAAAATATAACAAGAGGAATTCTGTACACATACGTGGAAATTAAACAGCATGCTCTGAACAACTATTGAGTCAGTGAAGAAATTAAGATGGAAATCAAAAAAATTTATTGAAACAAATGAAAATGGAAACAGAACATACCAAAACCTGTAGGACACAGAAATAGCACTGCTAAGAGAGAAGTTTATAGCAATAAATGTCTATATCAAAAAAATAAAGATTTCAAATGAACAATCCAACAACGCACCTCAAGGAACTAGAAAAGCAAGAACAAACCAAACCCAAAATTAGCAGAAGAAAAGAAATAATAAAGATCAGAGCAAAACTAAACAAAATGAGATTTTAAAAGTGATAAGAAGTATCAACAAAACAAAAATTTGGTTCTTTGAAAAGATAAGCAAGATTGATGAGCAGTAACTATTGTGACTGAGGAAAGAAGAGTGATTGCCCAAAGCCACAAGGTCAGAAAGGAAAAGGGAGACATTGCAACTAATGCCACAGAAATACAAATGCTCACCAGAGACTATCAGGAACAACTGTCCACTCACAAACTAGAAAACCCAGCGGAAACGGATAAACTGGAAACATACGATCTACCAAGACTGAATCAGGAAGAAAAAGAAAACCTGAACAGACCAATAACAAGTAGCAAGATTGAATCAATAATGAAAAGACTCTCAACACAGAAAAGCCCAAGATTGGATGAATTCACCACTGAATTCTACCAAACATAAAAAGAAGAACTAACACCAACCCTCCTCAAACTATTCCAGAAAACTGAAGAGGAAGAAATTCTCCTTAAGTCATTCTACCAGGCCAGCATAACCCTGATTCCAAAACCAGGCAATGACACAACAAAAAAAGAAAACTACAGGCCGATATCTCTGATGTACATAGATGCGAACATTCTCAACAGCATATTAGCATACCAAATCCAACAGCATGTCATAAAGATGATACAAAATCACCAAGGGAAATCTTTAGTAGGAACGCAAAAATGGTTCAACATAAACAAATCAATAAACATGATACATCACATCAACTGATTAAAGGACAAAAAAAATGATCATCTCAACAGACACACCAAAAACATCTGATAAAAATTCAACACCTCTTCATAACGAAAGCTCTCAACAAATTAGGCATAGAAGAAACATCCTCAAAATAAAAAAGGCCATTTACAGCAAACCCATAGGAATATACCTAAAATAATTAGGCCACATATGACATAACCACAACTAACATCATACTGAATGGGGAAAAATTGAAAGCTTTTCCTCTAAGAACTGGAACAAGACAAAGATGCCCACTTGCACCACTGCTATTTAACATAGTGCTGGAAGTCCTCACCAGAATAATCAGAGGAGAGAAATAAATAAAAGGCATCCAAACTGAAAAAGAGGAAGTCAAATTGTCTGTCTTTGCAGATGACATGATCTTCTGCTTAGAAAAACCAAAAGACTTCACCAAAAAATTCAGAACTGATAAACAAAATCAGTAAAGTTACAGGATAAAAAAATCAACATACAAAAACCAGTAGCATTTCTATACGCTAATAATGACACAGCCAAAAAAGAAATCAAGAAAGCAATCCCATTTACAATAGCTACAAAAACATAAAATACCTAGAAATAAATTTAACCAAGCAGGTGAAAGAGCCATACACTGAAAACTAAAAAACGTTAATGAAAGAAATTGAAGAAGACACAGATAAATGGAAAGATATCCTGTGTTCATGGATTGGAGGAATTAATATTGTTAAAATGTCTATACTACCCAAAGTGATCTACATATTTAATGCAATTCTTATCAAAATCCCAATCTCATTTTTTATAGAAATACAGAAAACAATCCTAAAATTCATACGTAACCATAAAAGAACCTGAATAGCCAAAGCAATCCTGAGCAAAAAGAACAAATCTAGAAACATCACACTATCTGACTTCAAAACATATTACAAGGCTATAGAAATCACAACAGCACAGTAGTGGTATAAAAACAGACACATTGACTAACAAAACAAAAGAATGAAACTGGACTCCTATCTCTCACCATACACAAAAGTCAACTCAAGATGGATTAAAGACTTAGACATTATACCAACAACTGTAAAGCTACCAGAAGAAAACAGTGAAAAATTTTCAGCACATTTGTCTAGGCAAAAATTATATGGCTAAGACCTCAAAAGTACATGCAACAAAAACGAAAATAGACAAATGAGACTATATTAAACTAAAAAGCTTCTGTACCGTAAAAGAAACAATCAACAGAGTGAAGAGAAAGCCTCTTTTATAGGATAAAATATTTGCAAATGATTCATCTGACAGCTGACTAACATCCAGAATATATAAGCAACTCACTCAACAATAAAAAAACCCATTAAAAATGAGCAAAAACATAAATAAACATTTCTCAAAAGAAGACATACAAACAGCCAATAGGTGTATGAAAAAATGCTCAACATCACAATCATCAGGGAAATGCAACCACAATGAGATATCATCTCACCCCAGATGGAATGGCCATTATTAAAAAGACAAAAAAATAACAGATGCTCATGAGGATGCAGAGAAAAGGAAACTTATACACTGTTGGTGTGAATGTAAATTAGTTAGCCAAAATGGAAAACAGTATGGAGATTCCTCAAAAAACTAAAAATAGAACTACCATATGACTCAGCAATCCCACCACTGTGTATTCGTTCAAAGGCAAAGAAATAGGTATATCAAAGGGATACCTGTACTCACATGTATATCACAGCACTATTCACAATAACAAAGATATGGAATCAACCAGTGTCAATCAACATATGAATACATAAAGAAAATGTGGTACATATACACAATGTAATACTATTTGGCCATAAAAAAGAATGAAATAATATCCTTTGCAGCAACGTGAATGGACCTGGTGGTCATTATGTTAAGTGAAGTCAGTCAGGTGCAGAAAGACAAATAGTGTTTGTTCTCAGTCATATTTGGGAGCTAAAAAACTTTATCTCATGGACATGTAAAATAGAACAATAGACACCAGAGACTGGGAAGGGAGAGGGGGAAAGTGTGGAGAAGTTGGTTATGGGTACAAACACACAGTTAGACAGAATTAAGTTCTAATGTTTGATAGCAGACTAGGGTGATTATACTTAGCAACAATATTATGTATATTTCAAAGTAACTAGAAGAGAAGACTTGAAATGACACCAAAACATAAAAATGATAAACACTAAAGGTTAAGGATACCCCAATACCCTGACTTGATCATTACACATTCTATGCATGTCACGTTCACATGTACACCTTACATATGTAAAATATTGTATATCAATAAAAGAGGAAAAAAGCATGCTGAAATTTTAACTGGATTGGACTAAAAGTATAGAAAAATTAAGGAAGGATTCACATCTTCACAATATTGAGTTTTACAATCTACAAACATGGTCTATTGATTTTATTAATATTTAGGATTTTATTAATTTCTATCAGTAATGGTTTTTTCTGTTTGTTTCCAGTGTAGAGATATTGCATATGTTACTGTAGAGTTTTGCAACTTTCCATATGTGTTGTGCATCTTGTTCTAGATATTTTTGAGTGTTATTAATAGCTGAATTGATACACTGTCAATACTCTGTGGATACTATGCATAACTACTGATACATGCAACATGAATCATCTCAAAATCATTACTTAAGAAACCAGATATAAAAAAAGTAAATAATGTAGTAAATAAATACCACTTAGATTAAGTTTAAAACAGGCAAAAGTAATGTACAGGGATAGAACTCAGAATAATGGTTACAACTGGTGATGAAGAGAAATCATTACAAAGGGGCCCAAGAAAACATTTTTTTTGTGATGGAAATTATTTATATCTTGATCTGGATGGTGATCACATGGGTAAACACGTGTGAAAAAGTATAAGGCTGTTAATTAAAAATTTGTGCATTTTACAGTACATAAATTATACCTTAATAAAATACTGTTTAAAAATAAGTACATTTTTTTCAAGTCATACAAATGACATTAGGACAATTTTCAAATGTAAAAACTGTAACGAAGATGTAACATTATTGGGCAATACTATTGGGTCTCTGAAATACCCAAATTCTGCTTTCACAATATAAATACTACAAACTCAAAAATGAGATGACCCAGGATGGGAAAAGCAAAAACAAGATAGTTTGCCCCAGTGCTTTGAGGGAAAAGTTAAAACTGCCTGCCTCACACCCTTCTTAAGTAGCCATCGATTGAGCCAATAAGCTCCCATGGGAACTACCTCCAAGCCAGGCTTAGCCAAGTCACCAGGTGACAGAGATCCTTTGCAGAGGTACAAATTCATTCTACAGCTCCATCCTAGACTATGGACCAACACTAACTCCTTAGCTCTGATGAATTTATAGCTGCACTCCTGCTCAGAGGAGTAGTAAGGGGAGATTGGATGAGATTGAATGGGAATATGAGTTGCTTCTGCCTGAGAGTTTTGTAATGTTCCATGACTTGTTTAGCTAAGAAAACCCTCAGATTCCCTTTATAAAGAGAAGATAATAATGTGAAACACATAAACTGGCTTTAAGAAGTGTTGCACTATGTGTGTAAATTCTTATGAGCCATTCTTGGAATATAGCAGGTGGTAGGAAAATATTAGCTTCTTTTTTCATTTCTGGTCATTACTACTTGTTAATTTCTTCTTATTTTATATTGAAAACTCCATGTATGAGCATTTCTACTTTGTTCACCATATATCACATGCCTGACATGTGATTGACACATAATAGGTGCTAGATCAATAGTTGATGAGGGGGTAAACAGCAAGCATCATGTCAGCCATCACGAAGGGATATATAAAACGTGGTTGTCATGGTCAATTATTTTATAATAAACTGAGGGATACATATACAAACACCTAAATAATGGACTAAAATATATGCCACAAAGTACTCTATGGTAAGAAAGTAACTCTAGTAAAATAAATGAAAAAGGAAGTTAATTTGACTCATCATGAGATGGATGAGTCATACTTTACTGTCATGTACCAAACCACCCTCAAGTGAGGCCTGATTTTAGCAAGGACACGGTCTTTAGAAGGCCCAACTAAGGGGACAGCTTGGAGCCTATAACCTGTGAGTACAGGGTAACATCCAATAGGAGACAATAAACTGTGAATCAACAATCAAAATGTTGGTGCTGGGTCCTCTATAGACAGAATATGTGGGTGCCAGAACTATGGACTAGTGGCGCTACCTGCCATTACTACTATAGCCTTGCCCAGGGTATTTGTGTTTTCTATCTTGCAATTTGGAGTCTGCATTTTAGAGGTCCTGCCCTTAGAGGAGAAATGCTTCTACCAGGGACACACCAAAATCCCACTGAACTTAAAGGTACAGTTGCCATTGATTCAGTCTCCTTTTGCCAAAAGACTAGAGGCAGGAAAGAGGACACCGCCCTGGTAGGTGTAATTGACTCTGATCATTAGGAGAAGACCAGGCTTCTAGTGTGCACTGGGGAAGGGAAGAATACATTTGGCAATCAGTTGGCCCACTGGGACATCTCCCTGGTACTTCCTTGACTAATTTTGATGGTAAGTGGACAAATGTAGTAGTCTGATAAGATTATAGGGGGATCAGCCCCTTCAGGAGTGAAGGTCTGGATTAATGGATCAGGCAAGTTTCCTAGACCAGTAGGGATCCAATGCTAGGTGTTAGGGGAATCTAGATGAACAGTAGAGGAAATACAATATCAATGCCAGTTGTATCCCCAAGACCAACTGCAGTGATGGGGACAACAGTTCATTCCACTAAACTTTTAGGTTTCCCCAGAGCGCATGTTCTCAGATGGAGCATATTATTATACGTATGACACAAGTGGAACCAAGTGGTATAAAGAATGGACTGATATGGATGTCATGATGTGCCCCCCATATCTCTCCTCCAGGACCAAGATGCTCATTCCTTCAGCTGCCAGTAGTGTAGATTCCATTAAGAAATCCTCCAACACCTCCAACACCACAGCCTGATTATAAATATCTATATATCTTTCTATAAGTTATTATTTTATTGCTATTTAGATTATGCTTATTTACATGTGCCAAGCATTCAATAATATATCATTAAACAAGTTAGATATCCTGAATGGAATACTTTGAGTTCATAGTTGTGTATAAAATCTAATAAATATCCAAGTTAAATTTCTTGCAATCAAATTTATTTGCCCATGTCAACCACAAGCCTTATATTAGAAACTATAAGCATCTTAAGAAGTAGTCAATTATGTTAAACAACCTCACAATTCTTCATGTGGCTTTTAAAAATTCAGAGATAACTGGATATGATGCAATCCATTGTAAATTACCTTGTGCCACAACTTACCAATATTATTTAGTTGATGGCTTTAGTCTTTCTGTCTGGATGTTTCAAGGAATTGACATGAGCAAATCATGGTGCCCATGAGTTTCTCACAGTTTTATATACTTTAATCTCCATAGACCCAGGCTAAACCTTCTGAATTCTTTAACAGAATGAATATTGGGTTTTACTGAACACAAAACCTAAGAATCATCCAAGAAACTTATCTCATTATCCACATGACATCAGTGACCAACTCTTCTAATCTGCCTCTTTAATGTGGCTCAAATCCTTTTATCCTTCTCCATTTCTACTGCTATAATACGAATCCAGGCATTTATTTTTCAAGCACCTTTACCCTAACATTAGCTTCCTCTATGGATTTTAAGTACAGCCAGTGATACCTCCCTGAATATCCTCCCTACACCTTCAACTCTTCCACTCTCTTAGCTCCTGATTTCTCAATGGCATCAGTATCATGTATCTAAACCACAAATCTCAACTGTTACTCTCTGTGGTGGTTAATTTTATGTGTCAACTTGAGTGGGCTAAAGGATGTCCAGATGGCAGGAAAAACATTATTTTTTGATGTGTATGGGAGAGTTTTTCCAGAAAAGATCAGCATTTGAATCAGTAGACCCAGTAAAGAAGATAACACCCTCACCAATGTGAATAGGCATCGTCTAATTCACTGAGGCTAGAATAAAACAAAAAGTCAGAAGGAAGATAAAATTTCCTCTCTCTCTTCTTGAATTGAAACATCCATACTCTCCTTCCCTCAGACACTGGAGCTCCTGGGTTTTCAGATGCTGGGACATACACCAGCATTCCCACCCTACTCCCTGCCCTTAAGCCTATGGCCTCAGACTGGGGGTTACACCATTGGCTCTCCTTGTTATTAGGCTGTTGGATTCAAATTGAATTACATCACTAGCTTTCCTGGTTCTCCAGCTTGCAGACTGCATATCATGCTAATGCTCTGCTTCCATAATCTCCTGAGCCAATTCCCATAATAAATCTTCTTTCTATATCTATACTCTATTGACTCTGTTTCTCTTGAAAACCCTAATACACTCTCCTACTTAAAATTCTCTTTTGTATTTATGTTAGGGCAAATTTTTATTCATGGAATAAATGATATGGATTCTCTATACCTTTTAAAACTCTTCTTCTGCATGACTTCCATATACCATCATTATTTAAGCTATCTTTAATACTTACAACTTCTCTAAATGTCACATATTTATCTACATATTTATCCCCCTGTTTTCCACCTCCTTTTCCTCTTGATAATTTTTTATTCATCCATTATTACTCAATGCAAGCATCATATCTTCAGTGTACTCTTCCCAAAGTCACATTCCTTCTATAAACCTGCAAGTTGTTAGTTGTCCTATTCTTTTACTATGTTGCCCTATACCCACTACTAATTGCAGTGATTTGCAGCCATATGTTTATTTATCCTCCTTTTTAAGTAGTCAGATACAGAGATTTTATGTTAAATAACTCTGGATCCCCTACAGTCTAGCACAATATTTAGTACATTGTCAGTATCAAAGGGAAATGAATTAAATTGAATTGAGCTGAACTGAATGGGAATATTTATTATTATAACAAGATCCCAATAGTCACGTGGGCAATTTATCTTTTCTAAACTTCACATACAAAAAACAATTTTAAGAAATAGAGGACTGATGTCAGCAACATGGTGGAATAGGAATTCTCTGGCTTCACCCACTTTTCTCACAAAAATCCAACTAGCAACTATTCACAGACAAGAATATCATCCTGAATACCCCAGAACTTGAGAGTGAGGGTGAAACACCCCCACATACCACAGAAATGAGAAAAACCACAATCAAACTGTAAGAGGAATAGTTCTCTTTGACCACAGTGCCCCTCCCAAAAGCTGGCACAGTGCCACAAAGGGAGAATTCCCCTGGACCCCCAGTTTCTACAGAGGGAAAAGTGAATTGGAGGTGAACATTCAGCCCCTTTATCATTCTTGGACCTTCTGCAGGAGGCTTACACCTGACTCAACCCACAGAAAACATTGGGAGCACTGGCAGGGCTTGATCTGGTGGGGTCAGTTAGAAACGAAGAACAGGGTTGGGACTCACAGCAAACAGCACGCAGATCTTGATGGCTGCTCTACATTCCAGCCAGTGGATGTGCCACACCAGAGAAATCAACTAACAGCACCACACTGTAGAAAACACAGTCCATGAATCTTTCAGGCCCAAATCCTTAGCCAGATTCTCCACACAGCCTTGGTGTTTTCATCAGATCTTCCCCAGACACCATTTCAGAGAAGCAAAGGGGCTAGACAGGTTTGATCCAGGAAGTCAACTAGCTGCTCCTCTCAGCCAAAAAGCTCACCCAACCACCCTGCACACGTAGGGAGATTCCCACTTCTGTGAACTTCAAATCTCAACAGTGCATTTCTAGGGAGCACAACCTCTGGTCCCGCCTGTCATGAGCAGTGACTGTGCCCACTCTCAGAGAGCAGCCTGCAGCCCCAGCCAACTGCAGATCCCAAATAGTGGAATTGTATAGTCAGAGAATCTATCTTGTGACCAGCCTGACCAGAAACCATGACAATACCCAGCCAGCAGCTCTGCTTGGTAGCAGAGCCCAGACATTGGTGTCAGAGCATTGTGCAGCACAGCCAGAAGCCCCAACAAACATCAGAGCAAAGGCAGTTGCCCAGTCAATAAAAGAACTCAATACAAGCTCTGCCTGCCTGGGGTTGTTATCAGCAGGCCCTTCCAGAATCACCAGCTAGACTAAATAGTGAAGGTCCATCCCTGCCAAAGAACACCTGTAGAGGCCAGAGGAAGGGGATATTTCCTCAAATGCACAGATAAGAATGCAAGAACACAAAAATTACAATCAGAGAATCATGACACCTCCAAAAGAAACTAATAAACTTCTAACGTTGGACCTGAAAGAAAAGGAGATCTAGGAAATGACTGACAAATAATTCAGATTAATACTCATAAAGAAGTTTAGTAAACTACAAGAATGTACAGATAGAAAGTTTAATGAAATTTGGAAAACATACACTAAAAAAGACAGAAGTTTGACAAAGAAATAGAAACAATAAAAAAGAATCAGATGGAAATCCTAGAGATGAAGAATAAAATAACTGAACTGAAAAATTCAATAGAAAGTTTCAATAGCAGATTCAATCAAGCAGAAGAAAGAATCACTCAGCTGGAAGACAGAACATTCAAAATTATCCAGTAAGAGGAGCAAAAATTCATAAGAATGGAAAATAATGAAGAAAGTCTATGGGAATTATGGAAGAATATCAAGAAACCAAAGCTTTACATAATAGGACATAATACGATTTGCAGAAGGAGCAGAAAGGGGAAATAGGTCAGAAAGCATATTTAAAGATATTATGGCTGAAAATTTTCCTAATGTAGGAACAGATGTCAACACCTAAGTACAGGAAACACAGAAGTATTCAATCAAATTCAAGTAAATGAGGATTACACTGAGGCACATAATAAACAAACTGGCAAAAATCAAAGACAAAGACAAAATTCTGAGAGCACAAGATACAAAAAACACATCACATACCAAGGTGTGCTAATATGATTATTAGTGAATTTATCAGCAGAAATCCTGTAGGCTATAAGAGAGTGGAATAATATATTCAAAGTGCTAAAGGAAGAAAAACACTGCTGATGAAGAACACTTTATCCAACAAAACTATCCTTCAGAAATGAGGGAAAAATTTTAAAAAACTTTCCCAGACAAACAGAAGCTACAAACAGGAGATTGTCATCACTATACCTGGGGTATAGAAATTGCTAAAAGGGGTTCTTTAAATTTAAACAAAAAGTTGCTAATTAATAACATGAGACATAAGAAAGCACAAAAGTCAATGGTATAAATAAAACAAAGCCATATTCGGAATACTATAGGACTGTAATGATGGTGTGTAAGGCAATCTTTCCCCAGTACAAAGGCTAAAAGACAAAACTAGTAATAACAACTATAGCTAAAATAAATTATCAAGGGATGCACATTACAAAATGATGTAAATTTTGGCATCAAAGACATAAAATGTGGAGGAAGGGGAAAGTAAAAGTGTAAAATTGTTGCACATGAAGTTAAGTTGTTATCAGCTTGAAATAGGATGTTATAAGTGTAAGATGTGCTGTGTAAGCCTCATGATAACCACAAAGCAAAAATATGTAGTGGAAGCACAAAACAAAAATGAAAAGGATCCAAAGCATACCACTATAGAAAACCATCAAACCACAAAATATAGGCAACAAGAGAGAAAGAAAGAAACAAAATATCCACAAAACAACCAGAAAACAACTAAAAAAAGGCAATAGTAAGTTCTTACCTATCAATAATTGCTTTGAATGTAAATGGATAAAATTCCCCAATAAAAATAGACACAGTGACTAAATGGACTAAAAATATAAAACAAGAACCAACAATATAGTGCCTACAAGAGACTCACCTCCACTTTAAAGACACACATAGACTTAAAGTAAAAGGATGGAAAAAAATATTTGACACAAATGGAAGCCCAAGATAAAAAGCAGGAATAGCTATATTTATATCAGACAAAATAGATTTTAAGTCAAAAACTGTAAAAAGAGACAAAGAAGGGCATTATATATTGATAAAGTTGTCAATTCATAAACAAGATATAACAATTGTAATTATATATGCACCCAACATTGGAGCATCTATAAAAAATATGCAAGGATCTGAAGTGACAGACAGACTACAATGCAATAATAGTAGGGGACAGCAATACCCTGCAATCAGCAATGGACAGATCATCCAGACAGAAAATTAATATGCAAACTTGGACTTGAACAACATGGTAGACCAAATGGATCTAACAGACATATACAAAACATTCCCTCCAACAGCAATAGAGTGAGTCTTCCCAAGTACACACAGAACATTCTCCAAGACAGATCACATGTCAGGGCACAAAAAAAGTCTTAGCAAATTTAAGAAGGTTGAAATTATATCAAGTATTATTTCTGACCAAAAGGGTATAAATCTAGAAGTTAACAGAAAGAATTTCAGAAAATTCACAAATACATGGAAATCAAACAACATGCTCTGAACAACCAATGGATTAATGGAGAAATTAAAACGGAAATTTAAAAATATCTTGAGACAAAAATGGAAACAAAACACACCAAAATTTATGGCATATAGCAAAAGCAATTAAAAGAAGGAAGTTTATAGCAATAAGTGCCTATGTCAAAGAAGAAGAAAGATCTGAAATAAACCTCAGGGTATACCTCAAGGAACTAGGAAAAGAACAAACTAAGACAAAAATAAGTAGAAGTAAGGAAAAGATAAAGATCAGAGCAGAAATAAATGAATTAGAGATTAGGAAAACAATGCAAAGAATCAATGAAACTAAGAGTTTTTTGTAAAAATAAAATCAACAAACCTTTAGCTACACTAACAAATAAGAGAAGACTCAAATAAATAAAATCAGAAAGGAAAGAGAAGACATTATATTTGATTTTTATATTTGATTAAATTGATATCCCAGAAATCCAAAGATCAAAAGAGAATACTATGAATGATTACACACCAACAAATTGGACAACCTAGAAAAAATGGATGAATTCCCTGACAATTACAACTTGCCAAGACTGAATCATGAAGAAATAGAAAATCTGGACAGACCAATAATGAGTAAGGAGATAGAATCAGTGACAAAGTCTCCCATCAAAGAAAAGCCCAGGACCTGATGGCTTCACAGCTGAATTCTACCAAACATTTAAAAAGAATTAATAAGAATCCTTCTCAAATTATTCCAAAAAATTGAAGAGGAGGGAATACTTCCAAACTCTTTTTTACAAGACCAGAACTACCCTGATATCAAAACCAGACAAGGATATTACAAATAAAAAAAAAGTAGAGAAAATTACAGGCCAGTATCCTTGATGAACACAACAGCAACAACAAAAGAAAACTACAGACCAATATCCCTTATGAACATAGATGCAAAAATCCTCAAGAAAATACTAGCAATCCAAATTCAACAACATTAAAAGAATCCTATCAAGTAGGATTTATCCTGGGGATATACGAATTGTTCAACATACACAAATCAATAAATGTGATGCATCATATTAACAGAATAAAAGACAAAAAATAATATGATCATCTCATTAGATGTGGAAAAAGCATTTGACAAAATTCAACACCCTTTCATGATAAAAACTCTTACCAAATTAGGTATAAAAGAAATGTACCTCAACACCATAAAGATCATTTATGAGAAGCTCACAGCTAACATTATATTCAACAGAGAAAAATTGAAAGCCTTTCCTCTAAGATCTGAAACAAGACAAGAACTCCCACTCTCATCACATCAATTCAACATAGTATTGGGAGTCCTTGCCAGAATAATTAGGCAACAGAAAGAAATAAATGTCATCCAAATAAGAAATGAAGAAGTGAAATTGTAACTATTTGCTAATGACATGATCTTATATAAAGAAAACGCTATATACCCCACCAAAAAGCTGTTAGGACTAATAAATAAGTGCAGTGAAGTTTCAGGATAAAAATTCAACATGCAAAAATCAGTAACATTTCTGCACACTATCAATGAACTACCCAAAAAAGGAAACAAGAGAACAATTTCAATCACAATTACTACAAAAAAAAAAAGAAGAAAAGAAAGAAATACTTTGGAATAAATTTAACCAAGGAGGTAAAAGACCTATATACTGAAAACTATAAAACATTGATGAAAGAAATTGAAGAAAATACAAATAAATGGAAAGAGAGATATCCTGTTTTCATGGATTAGAAGATTAATATTGTTAAGATGTCTATATTACCCAAAGCAAGCTACAGATCTAATGCAATCTCTATTAAAATCCCAATGTTATTTTTCATAGAAATAGAAAAAATCCTAAAATTCATGTGGAACTACAAAAGCCCCAAATAGCCAAGGTAATCATGAACAAAAAGAACAAAGCTGGAAGTGTCACACTACCTGATTTCAAACTATACTCAAAGCTATAGTAATTAAAACAGCATTGTATTGGCAAAAAAACAAAAAAAAGACACATTGACCAATGTAACAGAATAGAGAATTCAGAAGTGAATCTATGCATGTATGTCAACTGATTTTCAACAAGGTCCCAAGAATACACAATGGGAAAAGGACAGACTCGTCAATAAATAGTGTTGGGAAAAGTGAATTTCCAGAAGCAGAAGAATGAAATTGGACCTTTATTTCACACCGTATATAAAAATCAACTCAAAATTGATATAACTACTAAAAAAAAAAATAGGGGAAAAACTATACAACATTAGTCTGGGCAATGATTTTTTTGGATTTGACCCCAAAAGCTTGGGCAACAAAAGAAAAAATGGACGTAATGGGATTACACCAAACTAAAGAGCTTCTAAATAGCAAAGGAAATAATTAATTGTGTACAGAGACAACTTATGCATTGGGAAAAATATTGATAAAGGGTTAATATCTGAAATATATAAGGCACTCAAACCACTCAATACCAAGAGAACAAAAAACCCAATTGAAAATGAGCAAAAGACCTCAAAAGGAGACATACAAATGGCCAACAGATATACAAAAAATATTCAACATTACTAATCATTAGGGAAATGCAAATTAAAACCAGAATGAGATATCGTTTCAGACATGTTAGAATGACTTCTATCAAAAAGATGAAAGATACATATTGGTGAAGATGTGGGCAAAAGGGGACCCTTGTACACTGTTGGTGGCAATATAAATTATTATAGCCATTGTGGAAAACAGTATGGAGTGTCCTCAAAAAACTAAAAGTAGAATTACCACGTGATCTAGAAATTCCATTTCTGGCTATTTACCCAAAAAAATTGGAAGTCAGTTTGTCAAAGAGATGTCTGCATCTCCACATTCATTGTAGCACTATTCATAATGGCCAAGTCATGGAATCAACTTGTCTATCAACAGATGAATGGATAAAAAATATACAGAATGGAATACTATTCCACCTTTAAAAAGAAGGAAATTCTGTCATTTGAGACAACAGGGATGGAATTGGAGAACATTATGGTAAGTGAAATGTCAGGCACAGAAAGATAAATATCACATATTCTTACTTTTACATGGAATCTTAAAGAATTGAATTCATAGAAGCAGAGAATAGAATGGTGGTTTCAGAGGCTGGGGTTGAGGGGAACAGGGAGATGATGGTCAAAGGGTATAAAATTTCATTTACACAAGACGAATGTGTTTCTCTTTTTTTTTTGAGTTCTATTGCACAGCATGGTGAATATAGTTAATAATAGAGTATTGTCCATTTCAAAATTGCTAAGAGAATAAATTTTAAATGTTCTTACCATGAAAAATGTTACATATTTGAGAAGATGGTTATGTTAATTAGCTTAATTTAATATTCCACATTGTATTCATAAATTATAACATCTCTTTGTACCCCATAAATTAATATAATTATATAAATTGTGAACTTATAACAAAAATTATTTTATTCCTTAGTGTTTCTCTCTTGAGGCCCCATGAGGCAGACAAAGAAACAGTCATGGATAAGAGTCCCAAATTTTGCTCAATTGGCCAATGATTGGCCATTCTTTCATTTATCAGGTTGGCCATGTTTATACTCTTTTAAGTAAAGGTGGAGGCTTGGACCCTATAAAAATCAACTAGTTATCCAGATCAAACAATGTTAGAGAAGATGTTAACCCTACTGCTAGAGCTGTTGTTTGTTTTTTGTCCCAAGAAGTCTCAATACTTACTGTCATTATTCCTTCAGTCTCTTGGGAGAGGATTAGAGGATTTAATATAGAGATCCATGTTTCAATTTGGAAAAGATTATGGTTTTCTTTTCTTTTTTATTTTTTTAATTTATATTGCTAACGTTAGGTCAACTGTCTGAATATTGTTAAACTCATTGACTACAATAATGCATGTAAAAGACAAACTTAATATGATGTTTGAGAGAAAAACACAATATAACATAAGAATAAATCTTCATCATTGGATTTGAATATTGCAGGACATTAATACAAAGGTTTTTCAAGATAGTTCTTTTTTATATATTAGTAAAAACTAGTTTCTTTTTTGTATTTATCACTTTTCACATAAACACAAGTGGATCATATAGATGCAAAGTAATGGTCAGAAGCACTTAGTAATAAAAAGAACAAAGACAAATAAGAATGTTTCACAACAACAAAAGTCTTCAAAGAATCTTCAAATTAGATAACATGGGGAAAAATAAAATACAGGGAGAAATGAGCCTTCTACCTATCCAGTGGGAAGAATTGGTTTGAGAAGAAAATAAGATACAGTATCCTCCCATTTAAATGTGTTTATCAAGCCCCTACATCTTTACCCACAAATCAGTTCTCTTCTGAGAAATTAAAAGATAAATGAAGCAAATAAAACCCATCTTCAATCTTGGAAAGTCAATTCAAGACATATGACCAAAGCTAGGCTTGCCTCTAGATTTTATCCCTGGCTGCTTCTCTTCTCCAGCCATTCTTAACCTTTGCTGAGAGACTGAACTTCATAGATTTGTCAATAATACCTTTGTTAGTCTTCCCCAGTCCTGATCTCTTTCCTGAGCTTCAGAATCAAATACTAACTATCTGCCCGACAGCTGCTATCGTATAGCCTATGATCAATGTTTGGTATAATCTATTTAAAAAAAAAATAAACTTGAATGCATTACAATTAGTAAAAGTTTGGCTCAGAAAACCTAGATAGTGTTAAGTAACTTCAAAGGTAATTTCATTTTCATATTCAAGATGTCTGGAAGTGACCAAGACTCTCTCCTTGACAGTCCAGCTCTGCTTCACTTTGACAGAGGTAGTTTGCTCCAGAGCTGATAGGCAAGACACTGGATCAGGGATCCACTTTCCTTCTCTCCTGTTTGTTCACTATGCATGACTTCCATTCCCAATACCACCTCATGGTACAAGATGCCTGCTATAATTCCAGCTATTGTGGCTGCATTCCAGCCAATTGGAAAGAGGAAGGAAGGGCAGCAAAAGCATGCCCTTTAAAGACAATTCTTGGAAGCTGCTTGCACAACTACCTCTGACGATATTGTATGGTCACACTTAGCCGCAGCGAGGATGGAGATGCTTAGAATTTATTCTAGGCAGGCTTGTACTCTGCAAAAACTGGGGATTGGTTATTACTGAGAGAGGAGAGAAGATACATTAGGATAGAGCTAGCATGATCCCAACACATCGGTTTCAAAATAGTTTATTTTTTTAAATTTCTGTTAATGATACCGTTTAGTCATCAGGGTCAGAATTTGTCACCTCCTCCTCTTTTTAGCCTAAAAATGAAGTTAAAGCCACATTTTCTCTTTAATGAAATAAGGTTATTTAATTAGACGATTTCTAAGATCCATTTGAGGTATCCCATGAAATATCATTTGCCAAAAATTATCCAATCCTTTAAATAGTTTATCTTATAATGAACATAGGACCTAAAAATAGTCCTGCAGAGCAGTAAGTGACCCCAATATGTGTTCATTAAAACACAGTTGAAAGATCTCTAAACCAGATTTATTGAGGCTTAGAGAGGTATTGTCTGCCAGTTAGGGAGTTAGGGGAGGAAACTAGCATAATGACACCACTCTTCAGAGAAACCCAAGTGTGAGCTTGTGATTTGGTATCTAGAGATGAGTTCACTTGGAGCAGGTAGATAAAAACCTGAAAATAGATTTTCTGAAGTTGAAGTATTATCATAATATTGAAACAAATGTTACTTATCAAAATGTGTTGCCTTTAATATAATAATTTTGATGTTATTATTTGATTATATTTATTTTGAATTAGTACCTGAGTATTTATAAATGGTAATAATTTTTTTCTTCTTTTAAAAAAAGTTATCCTTTTGGTATAAAAGGAAATGGGTTACTTGTTTCTCTATGTTCCAGAAAACATAACACAATGCTAGAATGATCTATCTATTGATGAAAACAGAATTTGCCCTGAAAGTCTCAGAGCCCAGATTTTTGTGACAACGTTTTTGATGTGGTATTTCAGTTTCTTCCATTATAATTGGATAATTAAGATTTTTAAACACCTTTTGAGTCTATTTTGATATTGCTGCCTAGAAAATCATCCATTTACCAAGAATTTAAAGCATATTATTATACTGTCAATCACCCATGATTATAATCCATTTCTCTGTGTAATATTATATGTTTATAGGTTTTGTATTTTTCCCCTCTTAACCTTTCCAAATTTGTATATATTTCATCATTTCAAAGAGCTGTATTTTAAATATATTTAGTTTAACTCCATTTGTCTTTTAAACTCATTATTTATGTTTTTACCTGTATTAATTAGTTTTGTCTTCTTATTTCAAGTATATTTTAATCTCCCTTTTTATTACTTATTGAATTAGATGTTTAGTTCATTTACTTTCATATTTTTCATTTAATAATAAAAATATCAATATACGATTTTGCCACAGAGTACAATTTTGACCATACATCTTAAGTTATATTGTGTTATTATAGTGTTATTGTTATTTTATACCTAGTCTCTAATTTCACTTTTGATTTCCTTTTTGACCCAAGAGTTACGTGGAGAAAACATAAATGTTCTAATAAGGTTCTTCTAATAATTAACCCATTTTCCTCAAATTAGACCCCCATACCATTCCTTAGATAATGTGTCTTCTCAAATGTCATTGAAAATGTATTTTTTTCCTTCATTCTCTTGGGTTAAGTCTATTACATAAAGATTTTTCATTGTTCTTCATAGAACGAAATCTATATATTATCCCGATTTGAAATGGATTTTGTCAAAGATTTTATAGGTTATGCTCCAAAGATTTTAGTGTAAATCAGAGAGAGAAAGAGAATGTTTTAATGTCTAGAGGATTTATTATGATAAATAGAGGCTCTACCAAGTTTATTAGTTGTTTAAAAGGACTTAAATTTAGATGCAGTTTGTAGAAAGAAAGTTTGAGTTACTTTTTCTGAGTGTAGCTGATGTCTTTAAAATCACAGGTGATTGCACTTGCTTCTGCTCCTAACGGAAGTTTCTCCAGTGCTGACAGCCAGTTTTATAAACAAAATACTTAGAAATTGTTCTGTGACTGTGAAAGGTGAGGTCCATAGAGTTTAGAAGGAGCTATCAAAACAAATAAATATTTAAACTGATTAGCAAAAAAAAAAAACCCAAAAAACAAAAACAAAACAGGGATGTTTGCTGTGTGAGAGAAGGGAAGGAAGGAAAATGAGCCGAGGGAAGAAGAAAGGGACAACCAATATAAAGAGGCTTCATGAAAAATAGCAGCACCTGAACAATTCAGAATAGCCTATGAATATTTAAAAGCTTAGGTTTCAAGCACTTAATCTTGAAAATTGTTCCGTTGTATTTTTCTGTCACGTAACTCCTTCCAGTTCCACTGAAGCTTCCTTAAAGTCAGCTACGCAGGCATTATAGGAAATCAAGGACCTTGGTCCATAGCTTTCCTTTGGGTTGCAGTATAAAGGAAGGGACATGTGGCCTCGATCTCACAGACACAGGAAAGTGATCTAGAGGTGACCATAGTGGTTACAAGAGCACAGGCCTCCCATCAAAATTAGGATAGGGAATTCACATACATTTTGAATAAATATCATGGGCTCTTACTGAAATGGCTATCATTATTAAGGTTCTAAATTGTCCATACTCCTGCCTTGCATGATGTTTATCCACACCAATAAAATTTTGGTGGGAAGTAAAGGAACCAAACAATTTGAGCACCAACACCAAATATACTTCTCAAAGCCTCACCAACCATTCCACATGTTGCCCTTGTTTCTAGCCCCCTACTGTCACCTCTCATCAAAGAACTATGATGGGCTAAGATAGGGAATTTAAGATATTATTGCATGTATTCCACTGCTGCATAGCCTGGTGGAGCTTCCCTGTGCTTTTGCTAAAGGTAGGCACCCCATTTTTGTTTCTCGTTATCTAGTCTCATCAGCAATATATTTTGTAGGCAATGTGCCAAGTTCCTGACTCATGGAAGCCAACCTTTCACATTTTAAGAGTTGACAGAGTTTGTTTGTTTCCTATTTTAATATTTATTTAATCATTTCAGAAAGAAATTGAGCACACAGTCTCAAATTACCGTTTGAAAAAGAAAGCTAGTTTTCCTAAAGAGGGATGAAATCTATTCGACTTGTTCTTGGCCACTTACACATAACCTCTCTCACGTTCCCGTTTTCCTTTCCAATACACCATCGCATGATTCATTCAAGGCTTGCAGCCTCACTCCCGGAATTTGTCAGTAGACACCAACCAGGTCTTCTGAGCACTAGGCTCTCTCTCTTGAATTTTGCCAGACTTAATCTTCTTTAAAGGCTCTTTTGATTTTGTCTTTCTGCTGCTCAGATAATATCAACAACTTCCATCAGATCATAATCTTTGTACTTAGTTGCAGGTGGAAGTAAACATGCCAAGGATACCCATGACCTAAGGCTTAATCCAGACAATCATTGTACTGTTTATGCTGTAATTATCATTCCCTGATGCAGGAATTCTGCAGAAATCCAGTCACTAGATACAGTCAAGAGATTATGGTGAAAAGAAATTGCATTTATTTAGGTAGAAAGTCAGTGTCTGGTTTTAATAAGGAGTCTGACTCCGTTTTTTTTTTAATGTTTGACTGCTAACATCTTTAAGGCCTCACCCCTTCAACTTCCCTTTGTGCCCCCCACATCAATCAGATAAGAAAACCTGTGCGCTTCCTCCTTTAGCATTGCTGAGAGTTGCAAACTATACAAGCCCCTTCCTGTGTGGCAAACTTCAGCCAGGCTTCACCTCCAACCACCATAGAAAAACCCCATGTAGTCTCCTTTCATTTCTGTTTCAAACCATTTTCAGATCAGTTTTGGAGGGCTTCTCTGCTATCTCTATAAATCCTCATTATGTCAGTAATAAAACTTTTCATACCCTCCTGGAGTTCGTGTGTGTGGCATTGGTGTTGACATCTAAACCAATCTTTGGTTGAGGTTCCAACCTGTTCTTACAGCCTGGCTACAACATTAATAAAAAAGAAGATATTCCAGGCCACAGCAAAGAGTAAAGCAGTCATGAACAATGTTCACAGAGACAATGCTCACACACTGATTCATGCCTTCATTGAGTTAATCACGTACTGAACACCTACACTGCGGCCAAGCAAACGGTCATTACTCAGGAGGTTTAGAAGCTGCTAGTTGGGCTTGACAGAGCTAGGAAAGGCTCTGGAGTAGCTGGTCTTAATTCCTAAGTCTATCACCTTTTTCTGGCAATACTAAATGCTTAATAAATGTAACCTAGTAGTATTGTTACTACTATCATCTATTCCCTTGTTTGATTCTCACCATAACTTAATGAGAAAAAAATCATTATTTACCATTTTGCAGAAAGATTGAAAGAGCTTGGGAAGAAATCCAGCTTCCCTAAGAAAAGGGTTCCCTTCAAAAGAGTGGGACAGCAGCAACCTTCTGAACACAGTACTGCAGGGATGCAGAAGGAGCTGGGAGCCTCTATAGAGAGCCTCTCTAGAGAGCAGAATAAAAGGTGTATGTATTGGATGGAAAAATATCAGTGCCATCCTCTGTCCATGAAAAAGAAAACTCAAAGCAGAAACGTAAAAATATGAGAATGTAAAATCCTATCAGCTGCTTTTTTCTTTGACCCACCATTCATAAATCTGGAGGTCCAGCTCTACTTATATAATGCAAATGGCACCACCTACATATGCGGATTTATTGCAATGGACATGCTGGTTTATAGCTTCCATTTCTTACAAATAGAAATTTAGTTCTTCTTATGCTCCAGTCTCTGGGGTTCTGGCCTCCAGAATTCTCTCTACACAAAGAGAATGCTTTTTGTATTCACACGTACATTTGCACGGTTGTTCTCATCCCTTCCTGAGTAAAAAAGCACTCTCTCCTTGAAACTTCCATTCGTGAGAAATGTCACTCCAGATTAATGTTAAAAGTGGATTTTCCCTGTCCATGGCAGACATCCGTAAAAAGCACATTTTCCCCTAATTAAAATTTCTCTAAGATCTCTAAAATAGTTACCATCTTTGTTATTATTTTAAAGAATCACCCATATCAGCGTATAAAGAAATAAACTTATTTCACTCTTATTATGTCAAATATGAATTCCTTAGCAAGTGTCTACATAAGGCCCATGCATTGCATTGTACAGTTTACAGACTGTTCTCATATGTACTACATAATGATGCTTGTGTGTGTCTCTCTCTCCTGCAATGTGGCTCTTTGAGCTGCTGCTCAATGGCACCTCTTTTTGAAGCCTGGGTCATGTTCCTCAGGACTCTACACATCCATGTTCCATCACGTGGGACACACCTTCATTCTCCTCAAGGACTTCAGCACCTTCCTCCCACCCTTACTTTCCAGCCCATTTATTCTCTGCTACTTTCACAGAGATGTACACCATTAAGGTCATGTCCCTTCTAATTTTTGATCACACCGTTCCTGGATCTTCTCAACAAGAGTCTTCGAATTCCATCGGGGTACACCTCTGTGGAGGCACAGTTCTATCTCAAACTTGTTCTCACTGGGAACATCCTACATCTAAGCTTTCCTGAACTAAAATTTATTTCCTGGCCAAATCTCAGGCCTACTGTTCATTTAGCCATTCACGAATTTATTTATTTTCTCAATATTCCTCAATGACGCTCTATTATGTTACACTATCCCTAGACACACCGTTAGGCCACTGAATTTGCCCTTCCCACCCATTTCTTTCTCTGTCCCTGCTCCATCCCTAAACTCCAAATCTTACTGTAAAAATTTAATTACTGTGTACAATATAGCACTAAAACGTCCAACTGGTGAAATTATTTTATGCCTTGCTCTCTGATCTTGCAGAGTCTGAGATAAGATTTTGAAGGGGAAAATCTAAAGAAGGATGCACCCATTATTAGGGTGTGAGAACACTGAGAATGTTAAAATGTTGGTAATAGATATTAAGAAAATATTTCATGTTATTTTATCAATGTATTCTAATAGCCCACATACAACATGTAAATGAACTGGTGAGCATAATTTCTAGATTCAAAGGAAATGGAAGATGTAATCTGTCACTTAGTATGTAATAGGGGAAATGGAAATTTATGAAATCACCTGAAGAATTTTAATAAGTGTCAATGCCTGGACCCCACAACAGATCAATTAAAGCAAAATATCTGTGGTGAGTGTTAGCATTAGTATTTATTTTAATTTGCACAGGTAATCATAAGAATCATCTAAAGTTGAGAGGAACTAATCTATGTGAAGGGTTAAATGTTACCTAGCTCTGACAGTAGATCTTCCTGAGAACCACTAGAAGCCATGGCAGTGTTAAGGGTCCACATATTTACTTTCCATTTCCTGAGATTTAATTTTGCCCGGATGGCTTCCTAAATGGTTTGTTTTACTTTAGGTAAGTTGAAGATCTCACTCATTCAATATGAAACCAAAACGTACTATTAATTTTAATTACTGTGATGATTTTAGCTTAAATATAAGCTTTTTATCATGCACTAGAAGAACATACAGAACTCCTTGCTAATGTGCAATAACTTGATGAAAATTAAAGCATTGGTTACCAATTGCAACTTTTCACACAGAATTGTGATTTTTGTTGTTATTGGCTAATATGTGCAGAATGACTATACAGTAGTCCCCCCTTATCTGGGTTTCTCTTTCTGCAGTTTCAGTTACCCACAGTCAACCACAGTCTGAAAATATTAAATGGAAAATTTCAGAAATAAACGATTCATAAGTTTTAAATTCCACGTCATTCTGAGTAGTGTGATGAAATCACAAAGGAATAGTTTACATCCCACTTTCTCCCACCTGGAATATAAACAGTCCCTTTGTCCAGCAACTCCACGCTTCCTACACAACCTGCCCATTAGTCATTTTAGTAGCCCTGTCAGACTGTAAGACTGACTGTTGGGATAGTGCAGTGCTTGTGTTGACGTAACCCTTATTTTACTTAATAATGGCCCCAAAGCACAAGAGTAGTGATGCTGGCAAATCAGATATGCCAAAGAGAAGCCATAAAGTGCTTCCAATAGTTAAAAGGTGAAATTTCTTGATTTAATACAAAAAGAAAAAAAAATTGCATGCTGAGTTTGCTCAGATCTACAAAAGAATGAATCTTCTGTCCATGAAATTTTGAATAGTATATTGTTATAATTATTCTACTTTATTATTAGTTGTTAATCTCTTACTGTGCCCAGTTTATAAATTAAACTTTTTCATAGGTTCATAGGTTTGTATGGGAAAAAGATGGTGTATATAGAGTTCAGTACTATCTGCGGTTGCAGGCATCTTCTGGGGGTCTTGGAACTCATCCCCCATGGATAAGGGGGGACAACTATAACTCTTTTGCTTTCTAAGATGCATTCTCACTTGAGCATGGTGGGTTTTGTTTTTCTTTACATCTATCTGTTTTAAGTGAAATGTTATTTATTATAGAGGGGTTGGAATGGGTGATGCACTTTGTAGATTCAAACTTAGTGATTTGATCCATATATACAGTCCAAAATACTTATAAATGAGATGGAAAAAGAGAACAGGGGGTGACTGTTGAAAAGAATGTTATCTCTTTACAATGAAATGACCCATTTTGTATGATACAAGGTCTGTATGGTTCTATAATGGCCACCACTAGATAAGGTTACCCCATAGGCATTGTCTGTTCTCACCTCCATGCATCCCCCAGACTGCTGTGGAAAAAAATAGGACTGACACATCATGAACATGGCATGAGATTATGTCACAGCCTGCATTACATACCCAGTAACATTGCATGGGCTCAGAACCATACATCATAGTTTCTTAGTAATCACTAATTGGCAGCAAGCAGTAGCAAATGTATGCCCTTTATAGCTGGTCATTTAACAGAAGTGGCAAAACTGGAAGTGTGCTTGTTGTTCTTAAATGTCAAATGAATTAGAAAACAAATGCTGATCCTTTTATACAGCCAAATACATTTTTATGACTTAAGCAAAGATACTTGAGAACTGAATAAAATATACTGAACCATACAAGTCGAGTTCTAACAAACCTTGAACCTACTCAGCTGCCCTCTGTGAAGCAATCACTGACAAGTGATTAAGATGCAGTGAAATGATTTCTCACAAAATAAGTAAAAAATATATTCTGGATTTTGCGGTTGCAAGTGTCTAATACTTAGCTAGACTTTAAAAGACCGGGCAATCAACCTCAAGGATTGCACAAAACCAGGGGTCTCATCTTAATCCCCTCATTAGACACATGGAAAATTGATGAGGAAATGGGCTAGTTAGCACAAAGTCACAGAATTTGTGAGTTGCAGAGCTGGAACTAACGCTCAAGTCAACTAACTCCTATTCTAGGCACACCCAGGATGCCTTTCAAATTTTGGATTAAGGAAGTGGTCATTTGTTTAATTTTGGTAAGGTAGCTTTTGATTTTGATTAAAAAAAATAGGTCAGAATCTTCTTAGTTTCCAAATAAAACATCTTCAGATTCTAAGTTATCTGAATTAAGTGCAAAAAAGTGAGGAACTAATAGATTGATAGTCTGGCCCCAACTCTCCCACGGATGTAGTTAGAGGAATGAGGTGGAGACAGATAATAGGTAAATATCCTTCTGACTTCTGATTCTTTAATCCATGCCAAAATATCCAGTTAAAAAGTATTTGTTATTTTCTAATAGTTAAATAAGATATGATATTTCTCTTACAAAAGCATTCTATACATATATTTGTTGATTGTACTTTGACTACAAAGGATTCTTATCCATTTACAAACCAAATTCTCATCTGGAAAATAGAAAAATAGCATTTATATGATAGCATTCAAAATACTATCTATAGAGAGCCAAAAGAAGTTTATGGTAGATAAACTACTGCCAGTTAAAGAACATTATTATTAATAATAATGAGTATGTTTATGCAGCTCTAGAAGAAACTAGAAGTGGCCATAATAACTTTAAAATTGAAATGCATTTGTATCTTCATACCATTACAATACAAAGTATCCAGATAATTGCCTAACAATTATTTGTCTTTTCTTAAAACCATATTATCCACTGACACTAGAATTGGAAGGAACCCTAGAAACCACATATTTCAAGGGTTTTCCTATCTTTAACAGAACTTTTTCTTCCTATTAAGGAAAAAGGTGAAAGTCCATTATATAAGTTGTTTTGAATTGCTTTTGTTAAGGCAGATTCACAATACCTCTTTCCTTTTCCACATTCAGTAATAGCTCAGTCAATCCTAAAAACCACTCCTAATCCTCCTTTGAATTAAGTTTGAAAATCACTGATCCAGTTCAACCCTCTTATAGGTAAGGAAATCCAAGCTGAGTGTTTTCAAAGATCATGAAATTAGTGCTAAAAAGAAAATGCCAGTGTGCAGTAAAGGATTAACCTTCCCCCAAAATAGGTACGGCCTTTGCTCTTGACTCCTGGGAGGTAACCTCAAAGCCCTTGGAATGTCACCTGCCCAATAAGAATGTTGTTGTTTACTTGGTGGGGGTTAGGACATGCATACAGTCAATGTTAATAGTGTGATTTAGGATGGGTGCCCTTAGGACATTTATCAGCTTGATGACTGGAGGCACTGAAGACTAAGGTCAGCCGCAAGGGTGGTCACCTATATGTATGTGACCAAACCCCAGTAAAAATTCTGGACACTAAAGCTGGGGTGAGCTTTTCTTGTTGGCAATACTCCATGCATATTTTACATGTTGGTTGCTGGGAGAAATAAGGGCCATACACAAGATACCACAGGGAGCAAACAGGTGGGAGCTCACACCTGGTGACTCTTAGACGCTGCCATGCATGCCCCTTCCCTTGGCCAATTTCAGTCCATATCCTTTCAGTGTAATAAATTGTAACTATGAGTATGATGCCTTTTCTGAGTTCTGTGAGCTCTTCTGGCCAATTACTGAACCTGAACATGGTCTTGGGGACTCTTGAACATTGTAAGCAGTCACTATCTTGACTTCCTTGGTGCGTTTCTCTTTTTATAATACCACATGGATATCCACACAGTCCATTTTCAATTTAGCCCAATGAAGAATAAGCATTATATTATATATAGCAACTCTATATATGCTATCCCCTTCGTTAGTGGCAAGGAGTATAGTAGAGGTAAACCCATGAATAAGATTTAAAGTATTTTCTATACCACTTATTAATAAAATATTATATAGATTAGGGATTATAAATATAAACTAAGAATTAAACTTTAAAGTTTTTCTAATAAGGTTCACATGAATAACTTAGAATTTTTAAAACACATTTCATTATATGAAGTGTTATCACATATTTATTTCATATATTTTCCTCACAGCTCTGTGCGCTAGGAAATTATTATGGCCATTTGTATTGTAAGACCAAAAATTTCAAGTGCTGCCCTGACATGTTTGAACCTCACAGGGACCCAGAAGCCTGTGTGTTCCCCTCCTCTCGCCAGATATGTCCCACCCAGTGGGAAAGGCCCTGCTCAGCTAGTTCCCTTATCAGTTGGACCAGCTGCCCTCTATCTGGGCCTCACTTGTTCTTCAGAAACCTAATAGGTTTCACCTACCTACCAACCCAGCTGTCATTCAAACAAGCCAATCATATCCTTTCACAGGAACAAAGGTCACCTCACCTTTTGTTACTACAGAAACTGCTTCCCACAGCCTCTTCTGGTTCATGCTACTCCTGAACATAACCACATGTGTCTTGCATGTCATGCAGTATGCTCTTCCTCTGGGCCGTGTGTATATGGGACTAATAAACTGTTGCTAATCTTACCTGTCCAGTGTCAGGTGTTATCTATTTGGCCATCTTGTATTATTTAGGGCACGAGATTCCCCCTGGGCCAGTACAGTGAATAGAACGTGGTCAGAACACCATTGTACAGATGAATTAAATTCATCTTTTATGTCATGCACATGTATAACAAGACTTTCTAATCACATACTTCTTCAATCATAAACGTTCCCCTACCTACTGAATCCAGGCTGATATTTCAACTGTATGGCACCCAAGATGAAACAATTTTGAGAGCTCAATGTCAAAAAAGAATAAATAAGGAGAGACTTTTCCAGGGCTAGCACCAAGGTTAAAGATTAACATTAGAACAAAAGCTTCAGTTTTCTTCTTTTGCTCAGGCCAAAAGATTGCACGGACTTCCTTGGCAACCTGGTAGCAACAGGCTCAGCAAATAAATTAATTTTGGTCAATGCCAATGTTTTATGCAACTGGGTCTGAAACAGTTCCTTGTAGGTCATTTAGCTTGTTTCAATTTTATGATCACAGCTTGCACCCACCCGGGCTTGTAGCTACAAGTGTGTTCCAAAAGGGGATGCTGAGGAGTCAAGCCCAGCTGCACTGCCCAGTCTCAAGGAAGGTAGAGGGCTGCAATCTGTCATGGTTTTATTGGACATTCTGTTGATGTAGGAAAAACAACCAAAGTGCTTTTTCTATTTTCTCACTCAACAACAATCAACACAGAAGACTTCTGTGACCTCTGGTCACCAAGAAATGTGGGGACTTCTCCCCACTAATAACCAATCAATTCTGCAACTGGGTGTCCTCTCTTTCAATTCTGACACTACCTACCTGGAGATAGTGTCAGAACCTACAGGTTGAGGGGTTGGTCACACAAGACTGCCCCCCCCCCACTTCTGACGCCAAACCCAAGCTCCATATTTTCACCTGTACACCTGACCAACTGGCTATAAATCAGGATTCCCACAACCCCCTCCTTGGGTTTGATTAATTTGATAGAAAGGCTCACAGAACTTAGGGAAACACATTTACAGGTTTATTATAAAGGGTACTACAAAGGATACATTTGAAGAGTTACGTAGGGCAAGGCATGTGGGAAGGGACACAGAGCTTCATGCTCTCCCCAAGCATGGCACCTTCCGAGAACCTTCACATATTTTGCTATCAGGAAGCTCTCCAACCCTGTGCTTTGGGGATTTTATGGAGGCTTTACTACTTAGGGGTGATTGATTAAATGATTGGCTGTTGATGATTGACTTGGGGGATGGGGCTGAAAGTCCCAACCATCTAATTAGGCCTTGGTTTTCCCAGTGACCAGCCCCCATCCTGAAACTACCTCCTGGCTGACAGCCACCAGTCAACTCATCAGCATACAAAAAGACTCTTTTAATTTGAAGAGTCCAAGGATTTTAGGAATTGTATTTGAGGAGACTGAATGAAGGCCAAATATATATTTCACAATTACCACAGACACTAATTTCTAGGATTTCATTATAGCTTATTGTGAACCCAATGGATTTGTTTGGAGAAGTACTTACACAGTATCTTCACAAAATAATAAAGGTCCTTGCTCAAGTTGTGCAGCTTCCTTCTAAGGGCAGGGAGACAGAAAAAAAAATTCTGGTTCCATTTTTTATTTATTTTTGACTATAAATTGACAGCTCACAATTGTATACATTTATGGGGTAAAAAGTGATGTTATGATTTATGAACACAATGTGGAATCGTTAAATCAAGCTAGTTAACATGAAGTTAACATTTTCGTGGTGAGAACATTTGAAATTTACTGAGCAATTTTGAAATGTACTGTGCTTTACTATTAACTGTATTAACCGTGTTGTGCAATAGAACTGAAAAATAAAAACATATTCCTCCTGTTTAATTGAGATTTTGTACCCTTTGACTATCATCTGCCCATATTCCCCCCACCCCTCAGCCTCTGTGACCACCATACTATCCCCTGCTTCTATGACTCCTATTTTGAGAACTGCAGGGTACTGAAAATAGATGAGCTTCCCATTCGAGAAGCTCAAGGATCATATTTACTTCTGCCTCTGTATAGTTTTACATCTATGGGCAAGTTACTCTACTCCCTTAATTTTGTCATCCAAAAATTTAGAATAATTATCTTGGAAACAAATTTAATAAATATAATATTTTTGTCATTTAGACACTGTCATTTCAAAACCTATGCACTTCTAAGTATGGAGTTAAATTTTCTGAGAAATAAAATGATCTCAAGTTTTATATATGACCTCCAGATTAACACATATATACAAGATTAAAGAAAATAGAGTCATACGTGGCATTAAAAAGATTTAGGTAATTTGCCTTGAATAAGAAAAAAATCTATAACAGTGAAATAACCATATCTGCCTGGAAGCAGAAGTGTGTAAAAACTTTAAAAGTTGATTATTTTGCTTTTTAAAAATTTTTGTCAGTACCATCTCAATTTTGTTGGGAATATTTTCCCTACTTGGATGTTCCTAGGAAAATGTTTATGGCTTTGCCTCATATGGTTTATGATAAAATAACATAACTCTAGACTTTTTTCTGACAATCACCTGCAGAGACTGTGGGAATCTGCAAGTGGGTTAGTGTTAGAGAACAGGATCATGGACACTGGGAGGGATTTTGGAATATCCTTTTCAAAGCACAACCTGTCTGGTGAAGTAAGAATGTTTAATATAAAGCAAAAGTATGCCTTCTAGAGGAAGTACATTTTATGCCAAGTTCTGCTATGTTGAATTTTGAAGAGTAACTTGAAGTTTGAGATACATTTGAATTTTCCTTTATTGCTCTAGTCAGTAAAGACCGAAAACCCAAATCCGGATCTTTATCAGATGGTCTTCCTCTTAATTTCCGATATAAGGTAAACAGGATCATCTTTTTCCTGTCCTCATTCAATACTGTACATGCAAACCTCACAGCTGATATAATTGAAACCCAGGGACTAATCTGATTACTCCCACCAAACTTAATCTGCCCTGCTTGCTTTTAGTCACTTGCTTCTTGTCAATTTTTTGATATCTATAGCTAAAAGTCACATAGCTAAACAATATATAACTAAACTCCCTCTAGCTTCCTTATAGATGACATCTCTGACTGTGGGTCACTGACTGTGGATCAACTTTAACGGGTGCTTAAAGTTGTTTTTCAGGAACTAAGGGGCAGCTCTTGTCCAGTTCAAGCCTGTTGAGACCACCAACCCTTCAACTGGGCCTGCATGGGTGCACAAAGAGTGACACTTTGATGTCAGAGGGCCAAAAATTTCATCCTCAGATCATGCTAACACCACCATTTTCTGAACATGGTTCTACGAAGAGCCATGATGCTTGACTACATATATGTAGCTCACAAATTACCTTACTCTCCCTTACCCACAATCACCTTTCCCCACACCTCAGACCACCTTGCTCCTCTATCCCATAAACATCCCTAAAACCCCATCTTTGTGGAGGCAGATTTTAGATTTGTTCTCATGTCTCCTCACACCATAGCCTTGCGAACAAAATCTTTTCTCTTTTGCAAAACCCACCACCAAAATGATTAGCTTGCTGCTTGTGGGCAGAACAAACCTGGCCAGTAACATAATGGTTGTCTTTTTCCCCAATTTCACACACACACAAAAAAATGAGTCTTGAAAAAAATTAAAATTTTATTATGCAAATATATTCTAAAAGAAAAGTGTAAATATTTGAATTTCTGTGGCAGACAAGCCAGGAAGATTAAATTTATACATAATCCCATTGTGGTCTACAGACAAAGATAATGCATAGAATCACCAGAGTTGTTGTTGGTTACGCACTAAGTTGAGTGAACAGAGGTACAAATAGTTTTATTTTTCCATTTTTAAAGTGTAGATATGATTATTATATTTAAACATTTTTAAAATGTTTGATATTCATAAATTGTATATTTTCAGTTATACAAATGTACCAATCTTTTCCCTTCTTCCTTTAGTATTTTGTGTCTTGGTGATCTACATCCTGACAATTATACAATGCCCAGTTTCTCTCCACCAAGAACTCCTCTGAGGTCAGACTTGACATAACTAACCCACAAATGAACTTTTTAGCCCATATATACTTAATATAAAACCAAAGCTAATTTCCTATCTTTCCCCTAATCATTTTCTTCCTCCTGCATTGTCTCTTTCCTATTGGACATCACCTCACTGGACCTCACTCCAGAGCATCTCTCCGGATGGGTCAGTGGCCTTGCCCTACCAGCTGTTACGCAATTTGATTATCACTGCCGTTTATATTCATACATACATACGTGTGGAAGACTGCCTCAGCCAATGCAATGTGGGTATGTGTGGGGCACCTCACATCCAAGCAGAAGCTCTAAAGACAATCACGAGATTCTGCCAGTGTTCATGTTTCTGCCCTATCTTGCTTCTATGGAGGAAAAGTGAAGAAGAATACAGCTGAACATAGGTAGAAAAGTATTTCAGTATTTAAACAATCATTTCAGCTACATTAGTGTGTTGTGGATGGCTATCAGCCTTGTAAGTGCATGTGCGCCCACCCTGCTCATGTAGTCCTCTGCCTGCTGAGTCTCCACAGAACCTCAGACTGAAACATCCCCCTTCAAGTAGCCTCTCCACATTTCACGTCCATCTCCATTGGCAGCACCATCATCCACCCAGCCTTAACTCTTCAAATTCAGGAATTTTCTCCATCCAACTGATAAGCAAGCATACCTCCCAGATATTTTTCCAACCAGCCCATCTCTTATCACCTCTAGAACTTGGTTTAACCTGTCGTCATGACTATGCTTCTGCAAGGGCCCCTGAATAGGTCTTCCTCTCTATACACTAACAGGGAAAGTGGCTTTGCTAAAAGAACAATGTGCTGACATCACTTCCCCTCTTAAAAACTTTCAGTAGTTCTTCATTTTTATAGATTCAGTTACAAGGTCTCCTCCATGAGCCAGGCCTTCTACGTCTCTAGTTTCACTTGCCACTGCTGCCTTTATGTATAACATTCCAGAAAAACCAATATGCTCGTAATTCCTCTCACATTCATTGTTTCTCTAAGCCTTTGCCTTTGCTCATGCTATACCCCATTTTTTTATATTTCATAATATTATAGGAGTACAACACTTTGGTTATATATATTGCCTATGCACTGCCCAAGTCAGAGCTACAATGTGGTATATGTATACCATGGAGTATTACTCAGCAATAAAAAACAAAGGTGAATTAACACATCTGGTATTATCCTGGATGGAGCTAGAGCCCGTTTTTCAAAGTATAGTATCACAAGAATGGAAAAACAAGCACCACTGGTACTCACCATCAAATTGGTACTAACTGATCAATACTTATGTCACACATGGCAATAATATTCATCAGGGGGCGGGCAGACAGGAGGCGGGTGGAGGGGATGGGAAAACTCTCACCGAATGGGTGCGGGGCGCACAGTTTGTACTCCGTTTTCTGAAAGTTCTTTTCCTTTCTCTTTCCTCAGGCATCACTGAGAACATTTCTTGACTCTCCTATACAAGGACAAGTGTTCTCTTTTTTCTTCCATAATGCCTTGTGCACATCTCTATTATTAAATTTAATGTATTATATGATTTTTTACTTTTGTGCCTATTTTTTCCTATAGACTTAGTCACTTGATGTTATGAACTGAACCCTATTTGTCTTTGCATTGCTAAAATATGATATATATGGCAAATTCCAAAATATTAATTAAAGAACCAAATAACAGATGAATGAATGAATGAGTATGTGAATGACTGGATGTAACCATTATTATATCATATTTCAATTTCTGATTTATATACCATCTTGCTTTCTATTTTCTAAGCTCTTCGATGGCTGGAATCATGTCTTTTATCCCAGTATCTAAATCAGTGACTCAGAGTAGTAAATACTCAAATGTTTGCTTAAGGACTGGGTGAATGAATGCTGGGAAAATCAAATGTTAAAAGAAGACATGACAAATAAGGGAGTTCATAATCAAAAACAAGACTTCAAATATTAAATTATACATTTTAGGTAATTCTTAGTGCTGTTTTATTTTCTTTATAAATTCCTTTACAGTTTTCTTTTTCCTACTTAATGAGCTAAAAGGAATAAAGATATTATTCCTGTTGTGGGTTAGTTATTTAGTATATGTAAGCCAGGAAAAAAGAATTCAGTAGCCTATTAAAATGTACTGAAGCTTGTGTGTATGTTTCTTAAACAAATAATTAGACTATAATGTAAATCTGACACCATGCTGTTTTGTTTTGTGAAAATTTTTAAATGTTTCAGCATTTTAAGGCAAAACCCTTTATTATAGGTAAGATTTAGTTTCAAGCAAGAGATTTACATGTTTCTGAAACATTAAAGAAAATTAGTTTCTATTTCAGGTAGTTTAGGAAAAGGTAAAGCAAATAGCATAACCCAAGAGATTCATCTTGATTGCCTGGGTAGATTAACATTTAGGGGAGTTTTAGGCCATGAAATAAATGTAGTTGGAAGACCTTAAGAGAGGAACCACGGCTCTAAATTGAATAGCCAAGGGAAATTCTGCCACAGAAAAGACATGATATAGATAAAACCAGGCATTTGGAAATATAGGTTGGGGTCTAGGAGAATGTCCTACTGTCCCTTTGAAGATAGGCCTAGAGTTGAGGAAGGGCATTTCCTAAAAGAGATATGGGAAAAGGGACCCTGGCATAATTCTTCCCAGTTAATAGGTTCTGATGTAAGTGAAGATAAGTTTGTTCATATCTAGCATTGGAAGCAACATTAGTTAGTAAATGAAGGAGTGGAGTCCATATAAACATGGACAAAATTAATGTGACATGTTCCTGAAACAAGCTCTTTGCTAGAATTTAAAAGATTGTTTATCATTTTCCATTTTATGAAACATATATTCAAGAAGGTAATTCATTGTTAAAGTAAGTATTTAAAAGTTATTCAGGTAAATGTATAGCTATGACTGTATAATTTCCAACAGCTGAATACATTGTCTTACTTTGCTGCTGAAGGAAATAGTTGGGACATAGTTGTCCCAAAAAGGGAGGGTTATTTCCTCAAGTCAACCTGAGTTAACAAAGCCTTGTGGAAAAAAATTCTTAGTCAAGAAAAGCCAAAGTGGTAGCTAGATAGGTAACCAGTGCTAAGTGTCAAATCTGAAAGGCAGTTTATAAAATTGTTTACTAGTTTATAGATTTGTGAAGATAAGTCGTTACCACTTGACCCCAACCCTTGGCATAGTATCTGAAACACAGCAAAAATTCAATAGACATCTGTTGGTGAAATAAATGAATAGATAAATAAATCACTATTATCAGAGTGAAAATGAGAAAAATACACATCAAGATTGGTTATTGGGAGCTGGGGAAACTGGAAGGGGTCTGAGCTAAGAGACTGATTCAGTACTGAGGTCATGCTGAATCCTATAGTTCTCTTTTAAGATCAGGGACAATGTATGTTGCTGGGTTGCTCATTCCCATTTGAAGTATCTAAATAGGAAAAAATGAAAATAGTTCTAGCCAGTGAAGAAGTATTGACTAAAATAATAGAATACAAACAACAATAGACCTATTTTTACTCATGTTTTTCTTAACGCTTTCGATTTAGCATTTTTTAGATTTAGATTTAGCATATTTTGTAGTGGTTTTCAAAACTATCCATTGTTAGACATTGTACCTTGGCAAGCCTATGTTTTCTTTTCAATGTATTTAATTAATGACCCTACAATCAATTTGTAAAATCTGTGGGTATTTCAAGCAGTTCTAATTTTTGCAGTAAGATATTTAATTGAATAATGCTGTGAATGTAAGTATTAAATATGCTTCCTATAATCCTTACTTCTGGTAGCTGGGGGGAAAATGTACTTTACCAAGATGCGTTTAGAATAAACTTTATTTCTCTTGATGAAGAATTAATATTCATTATGAAAAACTGGGAAATACAAAACAAAAAAAGATAATGTAATGGAACTGCTTCACATCCCCCTGAACCATGCTGACTGTAGCCATAGCTACAAATGACAGCTCCATGTAAGCTCAGACTCACCTTCTGTTGGCAGCATCATCCTTCAAGCATCCCTGATGTATTTCTGGATTTTTTCCCCAGAACTTCTCCAGTGTTGCAGGAAAGCACTCAGCCCTTGTGTAACCATGACCTAGGAGCATAGGTGAGTTAATATTCCTGCAGTCAACCCTCAACCAGAAAGAGGGATGGGTGGCCATGGATAAATGCTCCAGGTTCCAGTCTTTCTGGAGGAAATTTTGAATACTTCTCAGGAGGTTCCAGTGGAATAGAGCACCTGTTTCCACAGAAGCAACACCATGGGCTTTTCCACCTTTTCTGTCTCACCCTCCCCTCACTCCTGCTCCTGCTTTCCCCTCCTAAATAAACTACCTTATTGCAAATCCTTTTCTCAGCCTATACTTTCAGGAGAACCCAAACTAAGACACATAATAACAAAATATATAACTATGGTTACAACACTTAAAGATAACCAACCCCAACATTTTGGTGGACATTGTTCCAATTTGGCTTCTTTTCAAAAACTATATAATAAGAGTCTATATTTGGAAATAGCTCGAACATTACCAAATTATGCACACCAAATGATGAAAATCTCCTTCCTCATGTCTATCAGCCCATCTCCAACTTCCCCTCTCTCCACAGCATAAGTCCTATGACAGTTTGATATAAATACTTTCTGCCATCTTTTTATATATAAAAATGTATATGCACACTCTATCTTTCTTGGTTAATATTAACAGGACTTACAACTACATCTTTTTCTATGTATCTTTGACCACCTTTCAAAAGATATATAGAGTTATCCTTTTTGTTACCTTATGAAGTGTATAACTGACCTTTTCATCACCTCTTTGATGCGTGATATGTCTTCAGTAATTCAGAATGAATAAATAAATCACTAATGGATGGCATACAATTTTAAATTTTAGTAATGTTAAGTGAATATGAAATAAACAATCTGTTTCAAGTGTTCATGATCTATATTCGACAATAAACTGTTGTCCAATAAACTGTTCCAAAACACGAGACTGAGACCAACAATCATTTCAAGCATCTGTGAGTCAGCTGGGAACTAGCTGATCTAGGCTGAGATCAGAGAGCACTTGCTTCTCATTGCACATTTCGGGTGGTGAAGGTCTCTCCACTTCAAGTTCTGGTGGCTGGGATGCCTTTGCTTCCACATGTCTGCCATGCTTCTCCAGGGATTGCCGATGTGAGTGCTTGTTCTATCAGGTATGCTGCCTCCATGTGAATAGAAAACTGGCCAAAAAATTACCTAGTATAGAATAAAATCCTAACTGATCAAAATGGTATTAATTAGTACTTTAATTTAGTCCCCTCTCTCTATCACCAGTGTCATAGTGCATTATGTATTGTCTCTATATAGGGAATAACATCTCCCCATAAATAGGTCCTTTCCACTAATTTCAATTATAGAGGCTTTTAATTGATGGAAAGTTTTAGATATTGTTTTTATATATACATATATATCTTTTTAAAAAACAAACCCATACACAAAATAAACAAGAAGAAATATTTTTCGTGCCTAGTATATAAAAACCCATAGGTGGGCTTCTCTGAAACACATAAAAGTTTTGTGGGACGAAATTGTCTTACATACTCCTGTTAGGTACCTACACAGAAGAGTTTGGTATAATCAAGGTCCTATTACTTCCCCATGAAGATATTGTCTTCAATTTCTCCTTTTATGATTGGTTTTTCTCCCATGAAATCTAGATCATGATTCAGGCCACATCATACTCTTACTCTAATGAGAAAGAGTTTGTAGTGATAGCTCCCATTCAAGGCAACCCATTTTGTAACTAGTTCATTGCTTTTCCCTTCTCCTTCTGGCAAATATATTTAAAAGCAGCTGCGGCTGTTACAACCCCGAGAAGGTGTTCAGTGATTTTGAGCTGAGTGGTCACCCCTTCCACACTGACTGTCATATCTTGCCTGTGCTATATTTTCTATTTACTGGTTATATATGAATACTGAGGATTCTCAAAACCATCACAGCATGAGCGTTCAAAATCAGGAAAGGGAAAAAGTGATAATCCTGTGCGATGCAATTCTGGCATTAACTAGCCAGAGTTAAGCCAAACTTTACAAGTTAAGCATTCCTCCATAAAACTGCCCTCACTTTAGATGCCAGCTGCAAGCTTGGGGATTCCAAGGCCATCCACACTTCTGACTAACTGGCTATAAATTTGGGGGTTCCCACCACCCTCTCTGTTTTGATCATTTGTTAGAATGACTCATAAAACTCACTGAAGTATCATACTTGCAATCACAGTTTTATTATAGCAGTGAAGGGTACAAATAGGAAGAGATGTAAAGGGCAAGGTAGGGGGGCCTCCCAAATGAAAAGCTTCTGAGTCCATTCACTGTGAAGCCAGGACACGTCATCCTCCTGGCACTTTCATACATATTAGCAACCAGGAAACTCACTTGAGCTTAGTGTCTAGAGTTTTTATTGAGTTCATTATGTAGGCGTGATTGCTGGAATCTCTGCCCATGAGGCTGGACTCAATCTCCAGCCTCCCTCCCCTCCTTGGAAGTCAGGCTAATATCAAGTGGCTCAAAGCCCCAACCCTCTAATTACATGGTTGGTCTTTCTGGTACAGACATACCCCATCCTGAACCTTTCCTTAGCGTAGACTTATCTCTGGTGCAAGTGGCCCACCACGAACAACAAAGACATTCCTATCACTCAGGGAAATTCCCTCCCTCCCAGGAACTATGGACAAAGACCAGCCAAATTCTTTACTATGCAATACTTTGGAATATATGATTGAGTATCTAAAACACACTCCTGTTATTTGATCCCTAAAACAAAAAGAAGAGGAAGCAATAGGAGTAGAGAAGTGGTGATTTTCTTTGTAAAGCCAGAGAAGCAAGTATAAATATATCTACTAATACCTCTCACCTCAGAGCAACACAATCTAGGGATTTAACACAAGTGCAAAAACACAGTAATGAAAGGAAAACCAAACTTTTGAAGCCGAGCAATAAGAGTCAGAATGCTTGGATTCGAAATCCAGGTCTGTCATAGCTAATTCTCCCTTTAGGCAAATCACTTAACCCTCTGAACTACTCAATTTTCTCACCTCTAAAACAGGAATAAAATATCTTGCAGGGATGTTATAAAGAATATAGTTGGTGAATAAAAATGATATTTAGGTTAGGGGTAAATATCTCATTGGAGGGGAATCTGACTATACAATATGAAATTTTTATCCCCCCAGTTGTGGAGATTCAGGGCCTGAGTCACAGTCACATGGCTTTTCTTGCTTACCACCCTCGCTTCCACCTGATCCAACAACTGTGACTATGAGGCTGTATTTAGAGACAATTAGGAGAAATTACATACCAACCAGTGATGGACTTTGCTAACCAATAATTATTGGACGAGTGGCAGGTGATTGGTGTAAATTGTTAGCAACTCTGGTTAATAAATCTGGTTTCTTTCTGCCATTTAGGCAGAAAATTTGACATTCTCTCCTGGAAATCCTTCAAGAGTAACAAATGACATAAAACACTTTTCCATCACGTTGATGGCAATGGACAGGCATCTACTCTGAAATTCCATACACAGTTGATGCTTTCCTCTGCAATGGCTACAACCTTTAAGCAACCTGTTCTAAACAGCATGACAAATTCCTACAGGCTATTAACTTGAAGATTTTTGCTTTGTTTTGTTTTGTTTTCAGGCTCTCTCAAGTTCTGATTGGCAAATGATCTACAGATGGTTAATATGTTCTTCCACAGGTCTAGAGTTCTTGTAGCTAAGGAAATTAAATGCCCTTATCTTCCCCATATGTGAAATAAAAGAAATGTAGGTCCTGAACTGGATGTCAAGATACAAATGTCTTGAAATGTGCTGACTTTGCCTTTATACATAACTGCCCTTCCTGCTCACCATCCTTCCAACTGGGCCCATCAAATTGTCAGCCAGCAACCATATTCCAGCAGCTTATTCTTATAGGCACCTTCTTTGTAAGGGATGAAAAAAATGTTTAAGAAGAAGAATTTTTGCCAAGGTTAGAGGATTTTATTTTATTGTAACAGAACTTATATGAGGAAAGAGGATAGTGTGATTATGTGATTATAATATGAAGAGCTCCCAGATATTGATTACTATGTTCCAGGTACTTGATGTACATGATGCACTCCATGTGCTTTATAGGCATGTTTCATTTACTATTCACATAGATCCATAAGATTAGCATTATTGCTGTTCAGTCTGAGAAAATTTAAGTGAACTGCTATAGGTGGTAATGCCAGAAAGTGTTAGAGTCAGTCTGTATACCATTCATGTGACTGTTCTTAAAGACTACACTCTACTGCCTGTCTGGGGAAAGGTAACACAAAATCATATGGGCAAGGCCTGATGCATGCTGTCAAACAACAGAAACAAGATGACATCCTGAAATTTACAGGGATGTTTAATCTATCTTAATATGTGAAGAGACTGTTCAGTAGTCAGAACGGTTCTGATTTGAATCAGGCTGCCTATGAGTTGGTGAGCTCCCTATTGATGGAGTTCAAGAAGATGGAAAATAAACACCTTGTGGGATGTAGCCAAGGGGAATATTGCATTCTGCGAAGCTAAAAACAATCCATTCTATGTCCAGACAGCACTTATTAACCATCAAATGCCCAAGGCCTTTATATCCCCTCCCAGTCCCTCAGTCACTCTGGTCTCCTTACTTCCTACTCATATATTATTTTTGATTTCCCATTTTCTGTTGAGCATTCTAGAGGACAATAACTTGATCAATTTAGCTCCTAGAAGAGGGATTCAAGGAGCAATGTCTTCTCCAAGAACTCCTAGAAAAACGGTGTTGTGAAGATTTCATTTCTGCCATCCTAAATGGCCAAAACTCGGCTAGCAGGTCAGTATAAACCAGATCCTTCTAGTGTCCTTGGTGAATCATAATCATATCAAGTGGTGAATACTCAGATGAATCTGTCCTCTACTATTTCCTATGGGTTCCTGGGAGTTAAAAGAGAGATCCAATAGCTGTATTTTTTTAAGAAAATTCCCTGAAACAATAGTTCCTAGTAATATTTTTAAGGCAGTTTTACAAATATACACAAACATAGAAACCTGCAGAATCCTAGAATAAAGAAAAAAAAGACAAAATAATTAATATTCAAAAAAAGTGATTTACTTTGATTTAGAAAAAAGATGACAAGAAACGTAAAGACATTTTTGTTGTAAAACTTCAGATATTTGATAAAGAATTTCATCATTTAGTAAACCTAGTTTATTTTAAAAACCAGACTCAATTGCTTTCAGAAGATGAAATCAAAGTAACTTCACATCTCAGCTATTTATACGTATTTTTTTAATGTACCTGGATGTTCATGTTAACAATTATGTATCTGATCAAGGCAAGGCTCAGCTGGGTGGTTCTGCTACAGATCCCTGAGCTTGTCTCCATTCTGTGGATTGCATTTGATCTGGAGCCAAGGCTGAAGGGCAGTGCCTACACAGGGCACAATTTCATGGAAAGTTGCAGGAGTGAACAAAATCCTTAAATCAAACTGCACAGGCATATTTAAGTACAATAATCTCTAACACAGGTACACACAATTTTATTCTTTCACTTGGGGAATTCCTAAAGTTTCTGAAAACCTGTCTTCCATTTAATTATCAAGGTATATGACCATTTAATGGAAAAATAATGAAGTTTTTCAACCTTTGCATCTAAAAATGTTTTCAAATTTTTCTATTAATTATTCAAAAAACCTGGATGTGTTTTCAAGTGGCTCTAAATAGAAATTTTCTTAAATGGCCTCATTGGGGAAAAACTCTCTTTAGCTGAAGTAAATATCTCCTAAAACATAGCTTCTTCTGTGTTCTGTAGATCACCTGTTACCTTGTTAAAGTGAAAACTGTTGTTCAGTGGGTCTGCTATTTTATATTTGGACCATGATCACAGTGATGCTGATGATGCTGGCTTCTGGAAAAATTAGGGTTTCAAGGCATAGGAAAAAGAATGTCAGCTATTTATATTTTGGTAATGTCTGAGATCACAAGAACACACACCAAAGGCTCCCTTCCCAGGTCCTTTCAATCCAGGCCAATAACTGACACACTGTGCAGTAAAGCATCTACTCAAGAAAGTTCTATTCCTCATATATCCCTCTTTAGACCTGGCCTCTGGCTCCATTCTTTACTTTCAGTACCCTCCTGCCTCTCATTCATGAGAATCATGTGATAAAAAATACTAGTCAAAATTCCTTATCAAAACTCAGACATGTTTTCCTGTTTCAGCACCTGGAAGCTCCCTGTTCTTAGAGATATTTCATGGTGTGTATACACACACACACATGCACACACACATACACACACTTATATATATCTCATATATGATACTGCAGCCTCAGTGGTTCCTCAAGTAACAACTCATAATCAAACTTATTAATAATTCTGCAGAAAAACATACAAATATGCACACTAGGAGGAATAAATAAAGACCATGAATAGCTTCACGTATGTTTGGATCCAGATTCAAATAGTTTTGGTTTTCAGAATTTTGAGGATATCCAAACAGTAGATACAGGATGATAGATCAGTAGTGATTCCACAATGTGTCAGACACTGTACTACATGCTATATATTCATCTGTCTTTGCTTTGTTTTAATACTTTGTGTAGTTGCTTTCAGTATGCCAGTCCTAAATATAATAATAGAGCTCAGAGAGTTAGGATTCTTATCTAAGAACACACAAATAATAGCAAACACCAGGGTGCTATGGTTTGAATATGTCCCCCAAAGTTCATGTGTTGGAAACTTAATCCCCAATGTATTATTAGGAAGTGGGGCCTCGAAGAGGTGGTTAGCCCTCCTGAATGGATTAATGCCATTATCACTGGAGTGAGTTCGTTATCATGAGACTGGGTTTGTTATAAAAGTGAGTTCAGCCACCATTCTCTTTAATGTCTCACATGCTCACTTTTGCCTTCCACCCTTCTGCCACAGGATGACCCTCACCAGATGCTAGTGTCATGCTCTTGGATTTCCCAGCTTCCAGAACCTTGAGCTGAATAAATCTCCTTTTCTTATATCTTATCTCTCTCTCTCTGGGATATCCTATGATAGCAACAGAAAGTGGACTAAGACAAGGGTTAATACCGAACCCACAGCTTTTATACACTTAAACATGTTCTCCCCAGTTTTGATTCTCAGTTTCCTTTCCATGATCATCCAGATTGTTCTGTAGGGTTATAGTATAATGAAAAGTGAGGGAGCAATGTATACAAAGTACAGAGGATGATTGTCTCTGGAGGATGAGGCCATCTCACGGGTGGGGGGTGGCACATGCCTCCTAAGATGCTAAAGGAAGGGTTATATCATTTAATCTGGATGTTGTATGAGAGAACACTTCCAAATAAAAAAGTAATTTTGATAAATCAGATGAGCATGACACTGATTGTGTATAGCAAGTTGAGGTATAAAGAGGTAGAGATGAAAATGAAACCCATTTTATAGGTGACTCTGACACAGAACTTGGGATCACTGGGTCCTATATGCCACTTCCCAGGCTATTTTCTTGGACCTGTCATCCAGCTTGAATTTATCCTGTGCAGTCTTTGCACCAATCACAAGCAATGCAAAGATAGTAATCAGAAAATGCAATGGAAATGATAATTTAACAAGAGAAACCCTAAGTTTAAAAAATTAACGTACGTAAAGCTCAAAATTGGGCAAGGCATTTTCTTTCTACATATATACTTAAATTCAATCTATTAGCAAATATTTTGTCTAAAAATACTTTTAACAAAGGCCCAACATTATTTATATATGATGAATATCCTTGACACAGAGAAAACTAGAGAAACTAAAAAAATACAGGAGGTCAGAGATAAGGAACGCATCCCAAATTTAGAGTCCAGTCATGGAGATAGATGATGCTAAGAACTAAGGAGGCATAGAGGCCTCACTGAATAGCTTTTTTCCCCCCTTTGGCCAACATAACTTGATTTTAAATGGGGAAGTCCCAATTTAGTTACTACAGTCATATCCAGGGGTCAATCCACTTTCTGATCCATAATGTGTGGCCAGCCTGTGATGATTCCTCATCTCCTTCACTATCTGGCATGCAGCATCATTTTGGGATATCCAGCCCAGGTACCTGCTAGGCTGAGGCTGGCAGGGACTGACAAAGAATGTAATAAAGTTCTTGCCTAATGTGCCTTAGTCAATATTCAAGGGGCTCGGTGTCTGGATATAAGATCTTTCTCTAACAGCCTTGCTAGGTGATATTTGTGAGATAATCTTAAAAAGGGAAAGATTGGGTTTAGATTCAAACATTTACCCTCACATGACATGTTTGACTCATTTAACACATCCAATTTTCCATTGACATGAACAACAGCATGTAGAAAATGAGGAAAATCCTCTTCTTACTATAAACAAGAAAAACTATCTAAATGCCACACAATTTGTGCAGTATAACAGAGTGGGCATATGCATGAGTTTTAGCTCCAGACTGCCCTAAATTAAAAAACATCCTTTGACATTTAGTAGCAGTGTGATAATTGGGGACTATTTAGGATCTCATTTTTCTCATCTGTAAAATCTGGATAATTGCATGTACTTCATCAAAATCTTGTAGCACAGTGCTTGGCACTTAACTACAACTCAGTGTATGAAAGCCAACATTGGGCATTAGCAATATTATCTTTATTACCATTATGTTTATTATTAATGTGGGAGTTAGTGATAGCCAAAGGACACCAAAGAAAAGAGTAACCTACTGGTTATATGCAAAGGAAAATATTATCAGGCACTACTAAATGAGTTGATTCACCTGCCAGAAACAATCTAGCTGATATTCCCAACTCAAAGAGTGGGAGATAGAGTAAGGGGCAGACTGTCAAGCAGATGGTTGGAAGATTGTGACCCTATGGAAACCTTAAACAAAGTCCTAACTGCTGGAGCTTCCCACAGCAGCTGATACTTGCAGTAAACTATGAAGGCACATGTGACAGCCACTGCATTGTAAGACCTCCCATGCCAGAAGACAAGTGAGGACTTCATCAATTGACTATGGGGGCAACAACAAACTGTACATATGTGAAATTCTATGATATAGCCCTGGAGCTTCTTTAGGTGGCTTTTCCAGGATCTGACTTTTCTATACTTCCCCAAAACTACTAGGTTCCTAATTTAGCCAAGCGCAACTTGAGTGAGTCTAAACATTGTCCTTCTTCCTTCATCAGGGTCTAAACACAACATGAAAACATTCATATCAACTCTCACTATTGCAATATACTTGTAAATTTGTGAAAATAGTGGGAAAATCACCAGATATAGGCAAAGATTCAGGAAAGCAAGATGATTAAAATATATCAGAGTAAACAAGCTCAAATAACAAAGTTTCTTTTAAAAAAAATGAAAACATTTGTTTATAATCTTAAAGAGATTCAGGGTATTTTATCTATAAAAGGGAACAAATCAAGGTCAGAAATGATTATTTTGAAATTAAACATGTATTTTCTAGATAATAAAATATAACTGAGTGCTATAGGCCAATAAAATATAACTGAGTGCTATAGACTAAATGTTTGTGTCCCCTGCCAAAATTGATATTTTAAACCCTAATGCCCAATGTAATGGTATTGGTAGGTGAGGCCTTTAGGAGGTGATTTAGTGATTAAGAGGCCCCGGAGAGCCTCTTTGCCACTTCTTCCACGTGAAGACACTGGAAAAGATGGCCATGTATGAACTAGGAAGCATGACCTCACCAGACCCTGAATCTGTTGGCACTCTGATCTATGACTTCTCAGCCTCCAGAACTGTAAGAAATAAATTTGGGGGGAATCCTCAGAGAGGAGATAGGAGTGAAGTGAAAAAGATAGAGCTAGGACAGGAGGTGATTGGGGAAGGCAGCCACACTCGGGAAAGGGACAAAGGGAAAAATCCCAGGCTCCATGCTTTCCCTGAGGATGCTACAGTCAGAGCAGCAGGAGGGACCCTCTACTAGAGCAGGCCTCTGGACTGATACAGAGCCCTGACTGGTGGCCATGCAGCTACGTTGCTCTGGAGAGAAGGGACCACTGGCTTGCTAGCCCTGGGTGCTAAAGCTGGTGTCATTGTAACATCCCAAGCTCTGAACATTACTTTTGCCCAGGGGTCAGATCTCTGACTGCTGCCTCTTCCTTGCCCCTTCCAGGGGGGCAGGGAGCAAGGAATCCTGGTGCTTGCGTGCACCCTGTGGGCAGGTGACATGCACCCCCAATGCTACTGCTGCTGCTGGGGGCCCTAGGTGGAACAGGAGACCATGAGGCCTGGAATCCACATAATTCTGCTCAAACACACTTTCTGCAGGACTCACATGGAGCACAAGCCTACAGCCCTCAGTGCCCACTACCCACTGCTGGGGCAGCTGGACTGCTGCTGCCACCACCACCATTGCTTAAAGGGCCCTGAGCAGGATGAAAGCCAGCATAGCCATGGCCTTTGAATATGGGTGGACTGCACACCTTGGACCTATGCCATCCTGCACCGGCACCCCGGGTGCTGTGCCCTGTGTGAGCTCCACCCTACCCACACCCCCCAACCTGCTGGCCAGCCCCACCTCATGCACGCACCTGGCACCAGGGTTTGATCCTGCCACAGTGGCCTGGTGACACCCACAGGGGAACAGGGAAGTGTGTGTGGGAGTGTGAGGGGAGATGCAGCAAAGAGCAGCATTAAAGTCTTACAGTACATCCGCCCCTCTCCTGCCTGGTCAAGCTTCCAGAGTGAGATATAAGCACGGCATACAGGGCAGCCATCCCTATCTTCACTGAGCAACCAGAGGTCCCAGCAGAGGAGAACAGGTGTACATACCACATCGCTATCTGTTTTGAACTGAGAAAAGTGGCTCCAGATGAGAAGCAACCAGCATAAAAACTCTGGCAACATGAAAAAACAGGCTGTCTAAACACCTCCAAACAATTATGATAATGAACTCTAATCAAAAGGAAATTGTTTAAATGACAGATACGGAATTCAGATCGTGGATGGCAAGTAAGATGCATGCAATTGAGGAGATAGTAGAAAACTATCTCCAAGAAATTAAAACAAAAACTCAGGACATGAACAAAAACTTCACTAAAGAGATAACATTAGAAAAGAGATAATAGAATTTAAAGAAATAAAACAGTCAATTAGGAAATTTCAAAATACAACAGAAAGATTTAACAACAGCTTAGAGCAAGCAGACTACCACTTATTCCAGGCTTTGGACCACTTCTTGCAAGGAAAAATATTCAATTCTCAACAAGCTGTGGAAAACACCTCTTGTGATTTCATCACCACTCACTCTCCAGGCTTTTCACTGGTGGCATAAAAAAGCCACCATTAAGATGGCAAAACTGTTGATAGTTTAGGTGCATACTTTGATTAATTGTACTCCTTCTTGTTTGAGATATAATGAACAACACTTTTGATCTGAAATCAGACATTTCATATTTAACGACCTAAATATAATGATAAAGGGAGCAATTCAGCAAGAAGATATAGCAATCCTAAAATATATGCACCTAACACAGGAGCTTCCAGATTCATAAATCAGATGCTACTAGATCTAAGCAAAGAAATAAACAGCAACATCATAATTGCTGGAGACGTCAACACTCCACTGACAGAACTGTTGAGATCATCAAGGCAGAAGATCAAAAAAGAAACACTGGACTTAAACAGGACTACAGAAAAAAAAGACCTAACAGACATATACAGAACAATCTACCCCAAAACTTCAGAATATACATTTTTCTCTTCAGCATACAGGACATTTTCCAAGATAAATCAGTTTTTGGCCAACAAAACAAGTCTCAGCAAATTCAGAAAAAAATAATGAAGTTATTCTAGGTATCTTCTCAGATCACAGTAGAATAAAACTAGACATCAACTCCAAAAGGAACTCTATACTCAACACAAAGTCATGAAAATTAAACAGTCTGCTGCAGAATGATCCTGGGTTGATGATAAAATTAAGATGGAAATCAAAAGACTTTTTGAACTGAACAACAGTCATGACACAAGCATCCAAAATCTATGGGATACAGAAAAACCAGTGTAAGAGGGAAATTCACAGCCTTAAATGTTAACATAAAAAGGCAGAACTATCATAAACTAACAACCTAATGTCACACCTCAAGTAACTAGGAAAAGAAAAACAAACCATATCAAAAGCTAGCAGATGAAATGAAATAACAAAGCTCAGAGCAGAACTAAACAAAATGGAAACCAAAAAAATTACAAATGGTCAATGAAACAAATGGTTCATTCTTTGAAAAGATAAACAATATTGATAGACCTTTAGCTACATTGACCAGAAATAGAAGAGAAAGGAACCAAATAAGCTCAATTAAAAATGAAAAAGGAAACATTACAACTGATACCACAGAAATAAAAAACATCATCCATGACTACTATGAAAACTTCTACACACACAAATTAGAAAATATAGAAGAATTGGATAAATGTTTGGAAACACACAACCTCCCAAGCTACAAGTAAGAAGAAATATAAATCCTGAACAGATCGATAATGAGTAATGAGATTGAAACAGTAATAAAAATTCTCCCAACAAAAAAAAGCCCTAAACCAGACTGATTTACAGCTTATTTTTACCATACCTACAAAGAAGAATTAGCATCCATTCTACTGAAATGGTTCGATAACATCAAGAAGGAGGGAGTCCTCTCTAGCTAATTCTATGAAGCCAATATCACCCTGATACCAAAGCCAGGAAAGGACACAACAAAAAAATAAAACTACAGATCAATATCCCTTATGAACATAGATGCAAAAATCCTCAAAAAAATACTAGCAAACTGAATTCAACAGCACATCAAAAAAATAATTCATCATGATCAAGTGGGATTCATCCCAAGGATGCAAGGATGGTTCAATATACACAAATCAATAAATGTGATTTGCTGCATTAAAAGAATTAAAAACAAAGACCATTATGATCATCTCAATAGATGCAGAAAAAGCATTTGATAAAATCCAGTACCCCTTCATGATAAGAACCATCAACACACTAGGCACAGAAGGAACATACCTCAAAGTAACAAAAGCCATATATGAGAAACCCACAGCCAACATCATACTGAATGGGGAAAAGCTGAAACATTCCCCCTAAGAACTGGAACAAGACAAGGATGCCCACTATCACCACTTCTATCCAACATAGTACTGGAAGTCCTAGCCAGAGCAACTAGACAAGAGAAAGAAATAAAAGGGTATTCAAATGGGGAAAGAGGAGGTCAAACCATCCCTGTGGTCCAAGGATATGATCTTATACCTAAAAAACCCTTAACCCTCCACCAAAAGACTCCTAGAATTGATAGATAAATTCAGTAAAGTATTCATGTACACAAATCAATAGCATTTCTATATACTAATAATAGTCAAGCTGAGAGTCAGAAGAAGAGTGCAATACCATTTACAGTAGCTACAAATAAAATAAAATACCTAGGAATATACTCAACAAAGGAGGTTAAAGACCTCTACAAGGAGAACTACAAGACACTGATGAAGGAAATCAGAGATGACACAAACAAATGGAAACACATCTCATGCTCATGGATTGGAAGAATGAACATTGATAAAATGCCCATACTTCCCAGAGTGACTTATAGATTCAATGCAATTCCCATCAAAATTTCAATGTCATTTCTCACAGATCTAGAAAAAATAATCTTAAACTTTATGTGGAACCAAAAAAGACCCCTTATAGTCAAAGCAATTCTGAGCAAAAAGAACATATCTGGAAGCATCATATTAACTGTTACAAAGGTAGACACATGGACCAATGGAACAGAATAGAGCAGTGGTCCCCAACCTTTTTGGCATCAGGGACCAGTTTCATGGAAGACAATTTTTCCATAGACCTGGGGGTCAGGGGAGGAGGCACAATTCAGGCAGTGGTGCAAGCTATGCAGAGCAGCTGTAAATATATTTGCCTGCCCGCTGCTCACCTCCTGCTGTGCAGCCCCCTGGTTCCTAAGTTTCATGGAAGAAAATTTTTCCATGGGGTGGGGGTAAGGAGGAGGCATCAGAGTTCTGCATCCCGGTCTCTAACAGGCCATGGACTAGTGTCAGCCCATGGCCCAGGGGTTGGGGACCGCAGGAATAGAGAACCCAGAAATAAAAGTATATAGCTATGACCAAATGACCTTTCACAAAATAGACAAAAACATACAGTGGGGAAAGCATGCCCTATTCAATAAATTGTGCCGGAAAAACTGGATAATCTCATACAGAAGAATAAAACTGGATCCCCATCTCTCACCATATACAAAAATTAACTCAAGATGGGTTAAACACTTACACATAAGGTGTGAAACCATAAAAACTCTAGAAGACAGTATAGGAAAAACTCTTCTAGACATTGGCTTAGGCAAAGAATTTATGAGTAAGACCCCAAAAGCAAAAACACCAACAACAAAAATAAATAAACAAATGGGACTTAATTAAACTAAAAAGTTCCTGCACAGCAAAGGAAATAATTAGGAGTATAAATAAACAACCTACAAAATGGGAGAAAATATTTACAAACTATAACTGACAAAGGGCTAATATCAAAAATTTACAAAGAACTCAAGCAAATCGGCAAGAAATGGACAAGTAACTCCATCAAAAATTGGGCAAAAGAAATGAAAAGCCTTTTCTCAAAAGAAGATAGACAAATGGCCAAGAAACATATGAAAAAATGCTCAATTTCACTAATTATCAGGGAATTGCAAATTAAAACAATGAGATACCACCTTACCCCCGTCAAAATTGCCATTATTGAAAAGTCAAAAAATAATAGATGTTGGCACAGTTGTGGTGAAAAGGGAATGCTTATGCACTGTGGGAATGTAAACTTGTACTTGTATAGAAAGCAGTATGGAGATTCCTCAAAGAACTAAAAGTAGACCTACCATTCAATCCATCAATCCTACTACTGGGAATCTACCCAAAGGAAAAGAAGTCGTTTTATAAAAAAGACACCTGTTCTCCAATGTTTATGTCAGCAGAATTCACAATAGCAAAGATACGGAATCAACCTAAGTGCACATCAACTGATGAGTGGATAAAGAAAATGTGGTATATATACACCATGGAGTACTACTCAGCCATGAAAAGGAATGAAACAATGTCTTTTGCAGCAACTTGGATGAAACTGGAGACCATTGTCCTAAGTGAAGTATCTCAGGAATGGAAACACAGACACCCCATGTTCTCACTTATAAGTGGGAGCTAAATGAAAGATATATATGGTCATAAAGAGCAGTAATGGACACTGGAAACTAAGAAAGAGGGAGGTTGGAAGGCGAGTGAGGGATAAAAATCTACCTCTTGAGTATAATGTACAATATTCTAGTGATGGGTACACTGAAAGCCCTGACATCAGCATGATACAATTTATCTCACATAACAAAAAACACTTGTACTCCCTACATTTTTTGAAATAAAATTCTTTAAAAAACCAAAGCTAATGGAAAAAAAAAAAGATATATTTGTTGTTTATAAGCTACCAAGTCTATGGTATTTTTTGTTACAGCAGCCCAAACAGACTAAGACACTGAGTCCGCCTCAAAGATGTCACTTATAAATGTTCAGAATATGGCTTCATCATTACCCTGAGAAAAGAACCAAGCACTACATTTTTATTAGTTGAAATTCTCTGAAATATGTGTTATGTTTTGGGTACTGTTAAAATTGAATTTTTTTCTCTGAAAGGACCAAATTGGGGTGAGCAGTTCTTACACTTTTTCCTTCAATGGATCAAGATTTTCTCCTGAAGCTGTTAATGTAAAATACATAAAAATGGGAGGCCCATTAAACATCTTAGGGCTTCAGTTTATCCAGGATTGAGGACCCATGAAATCAATCAGGATAAACCTCTGGTAAGCTTGATAGCAATTTTTAAATATATATCAAATCCAGTTTGTCTTGGCTGCAGCACACTTGGCTGAGTGTTATATAGTGGGTGTGAGTGAAGGGAGCCTCCTCTTTTGCACCTTGAAGAATCACTGTAGCCTTGGTGGAAAGGTATGCCACTAGGCAAGGGAGAGACCAGAACCAAGATCCAGCCAGGCCACCCCATACATTACAGGACCAATTGGCACTGAAGTGCTTTTGTGAAGGTCCTCTTCATACTGCCCTAATGTCAGGTATGGGTGACCATATAATCCGCTATTTAAACTGAGACAATTTTGAGAGTAAAATGAGAAATGGGTAAACCAGGACCATCCCAATTACACCTGGGTTTCCAAGCACCTTAACTAGTGGTGGAGTATTGGTAAATGACTAAAGAGTCTTGCCTTCTGGGGCTGACTAGATTAATCTCTCTCAGCCTGGGAGGAAGAGCAATCCCACGAGGTTAACCCACTGGTCTTCAGTACTGGTTCTAGTGCCTTAGTGACTCATTTCTGCACTAGTAACTTCAACTTGGAAATGGTGACTTGCAGCCCCAGAAGTGAAACAACGTACAAGGTAGAATAATTAAAGAAAGCAAAATGTTCTTAATAGTCAGGCCATATGAAGGCTAAAGGAGAGTACTGAGTTGTCTTCATTCTCAGGGTCAAAATGCAAATTGGACCTCCCAGCAGGAAATAGACAAAGAATCCCCAAAGAAATGAGAGAAAAACAATAGCATATATATTCCTCCTCAAACATCTGTCACGTTGGGAGCTGGAAGGAAGATAATAAGATAATACATAAGAAAAGAACTCAAGAAAAAGGGGTGTGTGTGTGTGTGTGTGTGTGTGTAGGGGTTTGTGTGAGACATAGGTACAAATTACTACAATGAAAGACAGAATAGAATAAAGTGACTCCAGAATTCAGAGGGAGAATTGTGCAGCATTAACAGAGTGATTATAAAGAGTAAGCTGGGCTTTGGTGGACGGGTAGCAAATGGCGGGGGTGGGGGACAGTGCTGTAGGCCATTCGATATGTTAAATAAAACAGAAGTGAGAAGGCCAAAGGCTGGCTTTGGGGAGGGTTGAATTTGATCATCCAGAGACAGAACTAGAAGGAGGTTCTAAAGGTTACTATGACAGGTGCTGTCACTTTTAGCTGGTACACCTGCCAAACACACCCTTCTGGACTTGTCCCTGTGTTGACACAGTGAGAAAGTATCATCTAAAGGTCTTGCCTGTAACTTTTACTTAATACCAAAGTGTAGGCTGTTTACTTTCCATTATGAACAATCACTTTAATTAGTAGACTATATTACCAAGTAGAATGTCTCAAGACACACACACCAGAAATAGCAAAAGCAGGGAGTGACTTCCCAATGTGGAGAAGGGGTGAGTGAGAGACTTCCAGGGGCCCACATTCCTACGTGGAATCATGTAATTCTGGCCATGGGTGAACCCATTTGACCTTCCCAAGCCCTGAAACTAACATATAAACTCACTGGGAGACTGTGGGACAGAAGTGCTCCAGGGAGGGAGCTCACACTGGGTCTTACACTTTTTTTGGACCCAAGCAGCCACTGCAAGGCATCATTTTCAAACCTATCCTCTGGCAAATTGCATGCTGTCCTGGGACCCAGCAGCACTGGGACTAGGCATTGTGGAAACTCAGGTTGTGCTGCTTGGACAGGGGAGCAAGTCAGGAGCACTCCAGCAGCCAGGGCTAGGAAGTGAGTGAAGCCTGGATGGCAACAGCTTGTGTGAAAAAGTGAGCACTGCCATGATCTGAGACAAGGACGTGAGCAGAGCATGTCTTGCCTCTGGGAATTGGCTGCAAACCAGGCAAGGGCTTCTGGAGCCAGGTCAGGGGAGTAACCCCCCCAGGACTGGGTCATGAAAGGGACATGTGTTCCCCATCAGTCAGCCCAGGCTATGGGTACCAAAGGTGGCCCCACCCTCCCCAGTGTCAGGATCTCAGTGCAGCTTCTACCACCTTTCAACCTAGCACTCTGCCTGAAGCCTGAGGATCACCCCACCTCCACCCACCATGGTTAGTGCCTACTCTTACCATTTGGGGGACTGGGTACGAGCCCACCAAGCTCGGATTCATCTCCACTCCAAAACAGAGGACACAGCTCACGGTTCTTGGGATTGCCCAACCTAATCCATCATCTGGGGCACCCAAACACTCTTTCCAGGAGCTTGAGGTTGGGGCTAACATCCCAGCCACTACTACCTCAGCTGGGACATACCTGCCCAACCTATTGCAGCTACTGCCAACATTAACACACACCACTTGGGACCCAGAGAATCATCCCACCATTTCTACTCCCATTGTCCACACCATGCTGGCACCCCAGGGGCCTGAGAACTTGCCTGTCCAACAGGTCTACTGCTGCCACCACTGGCATCTCAGCAAGCCACCTGGAGGTCCAAGAATCAATCCATCAGTAACCACCAACACAGGTGCCAGCATGCACAGACCTGAAGCACAAAGACAGGCATGCTCAGCCCACTGTTGCCACCGTTTGAATCTGAAGATGGCCCGTGTGGCATCCTAGTCCCTAGCACAACTTCAACACAGTCTCCAATAATAACCACACCCTAACCCACTAAAGAAATGATAGATACCACCAAGGCTGTTTACAGCCAAAAGAATCATACAGAGAATACACCATTGCATGCACACAGAATCAAAGCCAAATTACCCTACCCAACCAACAACACAGATACATCTCCAGGAGAAAGTTCTCCCTTACAAAAGTAATTTCAAAAATAGGAGAAAGTGACTGTTACACCAGATACGGAGACATCAACATAAAGACATGGGGAAACAGCAAAAAGCAAGGAAATATGACACCTTCAAAGGAAGAAAATAATTCTTCAGCAATAGATCTTAATCAAAAAGAAATTTTGAAAATCCCAGATAAAGAATTCAAAATATTGATTTTAAATAAGCTCACTGAGCTACAAGAGAATTCTGAAAAGCAGTATAAAGAAATAGAAAAACAATTCAGGATATGAATGAGAAATTTACCAAAGAGATAGATATTTTCAAAAGAACCAAATAGAAATTCTGAAACTGCAAAATTCATTGAAAGAAACACAAAATACATTTGAAAGCTTTAACAATAGACTAGATCAGGCAGGAGAATCTCAGAACTTGAAGACAGGTCTTTGAAATAATCTAGTCAGACAAAAATAAAGAAAAAAGAATGAAATGAATGAGCAGAGTCTTTGTGACATTTGGAAGAACACAGTGACCAAATTTATGAATTATCAGTATCTCTAAAGGCAAAGAACAAAGAAAAGATTAGAAAACCTATTTAATGAAAAAGAAATAAAGGAAAACTTCCTAAGTCTAGCAAGAGATTTAGCTATTCAGATACAGGAGGCTAAATGATCCCTAGTCAGATACAGTGCAAAAAAGGTTTTCCTCATGGAACATTATAATCAGACTGCCTAAAGCCAAAGTTAAAGAACAAATCCTAAAAACAGAAAGAGAAAAGTGTCTAGTCACCTATAAAGCAATCCCCATCAGACTAACAGCAAATTTCTCAGCAGAAACTTTACAGACCAGAAGGTAATGTGATGATGTATTCAAAGTGCTAAAAGAAAAAAAGTGCAACCCAAAATACTATATCCAGAAAAATTATCCTTAATAAATGAAGGAGAAATAAACTCATTTTGAGACAAACAAATGTTGAGGGAATTCGTTACCACTAGATCAGTCCTACAAGAAATGCTCAAGGGTGTCATAAACCTGGAAGTGAAAGGACAACATTTACCATCATGAAAACATGCAAAAGTATAAAACTCACTGGTAAAGCAATCATACAAAGGAGGAAGAGAAAGGACTCAAATCATACCACTAGAGAAACCCACCAAAAGAAAACAACAAACTATAAGAAAAATTTTTAAAAGGAACAAAGCATATATAAAACAACCAGAAAACAATTAAAAATATGGCAGGAACAAAGCCTTACATATCAATAATGACCTTGAACATAAATGAATTAAATTATCCTCTTAAAAGATATAGACTGGCAGAATGGATATAAAAAATATGATCTAACTATATACTGCTTACAAGAAACTCACATTACCAGTAAAGACACATATGGAATGAAAGTAAAAGTTTGGAAAAAGATATTCCACACAAACAGAAGCAAAAGCAATAAGGAATAGCTAAACTTATATCAGATAAAACAGAATTTAAGTCTAGAACAGTAAAAAAAGACAAAGAAGGTCATTACATAATGATAAAGGGATCAATCTAGCAAGAGGATATAACAATTATAAATATATATGCACCCAACAGTGGAGCATCCATATTCATATAGTAAATATTACTAGACCTAAAGGAAGAGATAGGCTCCCATTAATACTTGTGGGGGACTTCAACACCCTACTGTAAGCATTAGAAAGATCATCCAGACCAAAAAAAATGAAGAAACATTGGATTTAAACTTTATTTTAGACCAATGGGTCTAATAGCCATTTATAGAACATTCTATCCAACAACTAAAGAATATACTTTTTTTTTATCAGTGCTTGGAACATTCTCCAAGATTGACCATATGTTAGTCCACACAACATGTCTCAACAAATTTTTAAAAATCAAAATCATATGAAGTATTTTCTTAGACCACAGTGGAAGAAAACTACAAAGCAATACCAGGAGGAACTCAGGAAACTATACACATTCATGGAAATTAAACAACATCCTCCTGAATGACCACTGGGTCCATGAATAAATTAAGATGGAACTCAAAAAACACCTTGAAACAAATAAAAAATAAAACATTCCACAGACTGTGGGACATAGAAAAGCAGTGCTAAGAGGGAAATTTATAGCAACAAATCCCTTCATCAAAAGAGTAGAAAGATGCACCTCGAGGAACCAGAAAAGCAAGAACAAACCAAACACAAGATTAGCAGAAGAAAAGAAATAATAAAGGTCAGAGCAGAACTAAATGAATAGATACTTAAAAAAATACAAAGGATCAATGAAATGATAAGTTGGTTCTTCAGAAAAAATAAACAATTGATAAACTGCTAGCTAGACTAACCAAGTAAAAAAAAGAAGACCAAAATAAACAAAATCAGAAATGAAACAGGAGACATTACAACTGATATCAGAGAAATACAAAAGTTTATGAGACAATTATGAACAATTATACATGGACAAACTGAAAAACCGAACGTAAATGGATAAATTCCTGGAAATATACAAATTACCAAGATTGAATCAGGAAGAAATAGTAAACTTGAATAGACCACTAATGAGTAGCAAGATTGAATCAGTAACAAAAAGTGTCCCAACAAAGAAAAGCCCATAATCAGATAAATTTATAACTGAATTCTTCCAAATGTACAAAGAAGAAATAATACCAATGCTGCTTAAACTATTTCAAATACTGAAGAGGAAGAAATTCTTCCTAACTCATTCTATGAGGCCACTATTGCCCTATACCAAAACCAGACAAGAATACAACAAAAAAAAGAAAACTACAGGCCAATATCCCTGATGAGCATAGATACAAAGATCCTCAACAAAATACTAGCAAACAGAATTCAACAGCACATCAAAAAGATAATACCACAATCAGGTGGGATTTATACTGGGGACACAAGGATTGTTCAATATATACAAATCAATGAATATGATACATCACATCAACTGAATCAAGGACAAAAAACATATGATCACCTCAATAGACACAGCAACACATTAGACAAAATTCAGCATCCCTTCATGATAAAAGCTCTCAACAAACTAGGCACAGAAGGAATATACCTAAAATAATAAGGCCCTGTATGACATAACCACAACTAACATCATACTGGATGGGGAAAAGTTGAAAGCTTTTCCTCTAAGAACTGAAACAAGACAAGGATGCCCACATTCACCACTCCTATTCAACATAGTATGGGAAGTCCTAGCCAGATAAATCAGGCAAGAGAAAGAAATAAAAGGCATCTAAATTGAAAAAGATGAAGTCAAATTGTCCCTCTTTGCAGATGGCATGATCTTATACATAGAAAAACAAAAAGACTCTACTAAAAAGCTCTTAGAACTGATAAACAAATTCAATAAAGTTACAAGATACAAAATCAACATAGAAAAATCAGTAGTGTTTCTACACACCAGTAATTATGTAGCCAAAAGAGAAATCAAGAAGGCAATCCCATTTATAATAGCTACCAAAAAAAAATAACCTAGGAATAAATTTAACCAAAGAGGTGAAAGATCTCTGCAAGGAGAACTCTGATGAAAGAAATTGAAGATGGCACAAACAAATGGAAAAACATCACATGTTAACATCATTAAAATGACCATACTACCCGACGCAATCTATAGATTCAATTCATTCCGTATCAAAATACCAACATCATTCTTCACAAAATTAGAAAAAAGAATCCTAAAATCCATATGGAACAAAAAAAGAGCCTAAATACCCAAAGAAATCATGAGCAAAAAGAACAAAGCTGGGGCATCACATTATCTGACTTCAAAATATAATATATCAAAAGGCTATAGTAAACAGCATGATGTTGGTATATAAACAAACACAGAGACCAATGGACTGAAACAGAGAACCCAGAAGTAAAGCCACATATTTACAGCCAACTGATAATTGACAAAGCTTCCAAGAACATGCACTGGGGAAAGGACACCATCTTCAATAAATGGTGCCACAAAAATTGGATAGCCACACGCAGAAGAATGAAACTGGACCCCTATCTCTCACCATATACAAAAATCAACTCAATATTGATTAAAGACTTAAATGTAACATCTGAAACTATAAAAATACCAGAAGAAAATCTAGGGAAAACTGTCCTGGACATTGGTCTAGGCAAAGAATTTATGACTAAGATCTCAAAAGCCCAGGCAACAAAACCCAAAATAGACAAATGGGACTTAATGAAACTAAAAAGCTTCTGCACAGCAAAAAAAATAACCAACAGACTAAAAAACCTGTTTAGTGAGAGAAAATATTTGCAAATTATTCATCTGACAGGGGACTAATGTTCAGAATATACAAGAAACTCAAGAAATTCAACAAAAACAAAAACCCCAAATAATCCCATTAAAAAGTGGGCAAATGACATGAATAGACATTTCTCAAAAGGAGACATACAAATGGCCAAGTATATGAGAAAATTGCTCAACACCACTAATCATCAAAGAAATGCAAATTAAAACCACAATGGAATATCATCTTAGCCCAGTCAGAATGACTACTACTAAAAAATTAAAAATTAAAAATATCAGATGTTGGTGAGGATGCAAATAGAAAGGAATTCTTATATCCTATTGGGAATGTGTACTAGTAGAGCCACTATGGAAAAAAGCATGGATAGTTCTCAAAAAACTAAAAATAGAATTGCCATTCAATTCAGCAATCCTATTACTTGGTATCTACCCAAAGGAAAAGAAATTAATATATCAAAGGGATACCTTCACTTGCATGTGTATTGCAGCAGTATTCACAATAGCAAAGATATGGAATCAACCTAAGTGTCCATCAGTGGATGAATGGATGAAGAAAATGTGGTATGTATACAAAATGGAATATTATTTGGCAAGAAAAAAGAATGAAATCATGTCATTGGCAGCAACATAAATGGAAGTGGAGGTCACTATCTTAAATGAAATAAACCAGGCACAGAAAGACAAATATTGCAAGTTCTCTCTTATATATGAAAGCTAAAAACTTTGAACACATGAAGGTAGAGAGTGGAAAAAATTATAATAGATAACAGAGCCTGGGAAGGGTGTGTGGCAGGAAGGGAGGAGCATAAAAAGAAGTGGGTTAAAGGGTACAAACTTACAGTAAGACAGAAGGAATAAATTCAACGTTTGATGGCAGAATGGGATGACTACATTTAACAAAAATGCAGTGTGCTGGGGTGATGAAAACCCTGACTGCCCTGACCTGATCATTATGCATTACATACATGTAATAAAACATCTCATGTACCCCATCACTTTGCATAGGTAAAAATATAAAACATGTTTTAAAAATACAAAAATAAAAAGAAATAGTAAGATTACTTGAGACACATTTTAGTCAAATAAAGAATCACATTCTAAAGCAGAGAAATTATTTTTCAAGACATTTTTTAAAAGGAAAAGAGGGCCCCTGAGGTTTCAAAATTGAGCTTCCACTTATACTCCAATGTGTTGTGTGATGTCAATCACGATAATCTCAGCCACAATCCCCATCCTGGTTAGAATACTCTATTCCTCTCTCCATAGGCATAGTTTGAGGGAAGTCTCAGGCACTAAGTCCAGCCAATCATAATCCTTCCCAGGACTTTTCTTCCAAAACTACCAAGAAATACTTTTTCCCCTCATTAAGCATTTCCTAGCACTCTAAGTGTAAAACTTCAAGTTTGCCTTGAGACACTCACCCAGCCCCATACATAAAGCTTCTTTGCAGTAGGAAAAAGTAAGTTCAACATGAAAAGATAAGCAGAGATGGAAGATGAACAGAGAGAAAAAGGGCTCCTTTGTTCTACCCCTTGAGACCCCAGATCCTGACTTTTTGTCTTTAATTCTTTGAGTGATTCCAATTGCTTTCCAAATTATGTGGGCCAACGTATTCCTTTTGCTCTTGACCTAACTTAATTTGGATTTCAACCACTTACAAATAAATGTCATGATAAACACAAAAATTTATTTGATGAAACACTTGATTTGGAGAATGTCTAGACTTTGGGGCAATAACAGTAAGGACATAGAAGATCTTCTAGGTCATCAGTAAGAACTTCTACCTGGACACTTATAAACTAAAGGAGATGATATGGACTCCCAGCTGCAGAACTGTAGAATTGTAGTTCCTTGTTGTTCCCCATTCCCCACAGGGAACTTCGAAGCAGCTAGTGATCTGAATGAACTGGACAGAAATTCCATCAGAGTTCAATAAACCCCAGTGATACCAATTCCATCCCTGCTGCTGTTTCTGCTGCTTCTATCCCCAGTGAAAATTAAGGGCCACACTGATAACCTGTCTCGCTGTATTCTTCAGGTGCTCTAGGATGCAAAGGACTCCATATTTACAGAGATCTTAGTACAAATAGCCTTAATGGTTTTATTGGTGGAGAAGTCACATAAGTGGGTAAGGTTTCTCCTCATTACAGTCTAGCTAGACCTCCTACCTATATATATGTTGATCTTCTCAGCAAGAGTTTGCTTTTAATGCTGTCTGCAGACTACGCAAAAGGATTTCTCTGCACTTTTCTTGTCTTACCTGAAAGCAAAACTTTAATTACTTAACTCTGTAGCCATGGTTATAGAAAGGGACCAGGAAGACACTTTGTGATAGACTTCATAACCTCTTGATGCCTCAAATACTTCTGAAATGTGAGGCTCCACTTGCAGCATAGAACTTTAAATTCAGCCAGACTCATCTGGACTCTTGCTGGCCACTTCATCACGGTTTACCCAAGGATTTATTTACTGAAAAGGATGCTGCTCTCTACTGTTGTTGAACTCTGCATGGTGGAGTGAAGGAATTGATAGAATAAAGCCAATCCACTGCTTTATCAAACAGGACTTGAGCAAGTAGACCTAGCTTTCCATACAACTCAAAACTATTGTAATGCAAGTGAACATTAATGACAGTCTGTGGCTGCTGTGATATCCATAGCTCTGAAAGCATTATCATTGAGCTGTGCCTTGGAGAGAATGTGGAGATAATGCTGCTGTCCCTTGATTCATAGCTTCACCTGGTTCAAAGCCATTGGCCATGCCATCCCCTAAAGACCTTTGGCGCTCTTGCTCACTTCTAACTTCTTCTACTATTGTTGCCTAGATCATTTGTTAGATCCCATCCTTTGGGTTATCATGGAGCTGGGGAGTCTACAGACATTAGTTATGGGAATATGCTTCAGATATGAAGCCTGAGCTTGTGTCACTACCACAGCAAGCCCAAATACACAATCCACCCGGTCCACGCAAAGGATGTCTCCCTTATATCCAAACCAAGCCTAAAACTTTTTATTAACACGTCAAACCTACTTAAGGCAATGTTGCTTCAGAATTTCACTTTCTCTCTGAGGCCAGTTGAGCATTTCATACATATAGAGTATAAAGAAACCTTCCTCTTTGTATCCTAATTTCCTATGACAACTCTGCCAGAACCATATACTTACAAAATTAGACCATTAGGGTGACTACAACTCTTTCCATTATGAGGAACGTGGGAGAAATGACAATTTAAAAAGTTGGTCTTGCTACTAGATCTTCTGAAATGAGGGAATGTGGAGATCCAATTTGGCATGTGCGACACCCCAGCTGCTGTGCTACCTGATGAGACATTTCCTGGTGACTTCCCAGACAATCTGGATAAATACATTGGGGCATCCTCTTTCAGCATGACAGTCCCCCAAGCCATCCTGAAGTAAGGAGTATGCATGAGAGTCTAAAGTGGAGTTTCTGAACCCTCCTTTTTTAATTCAAATTGTTCACATGGCTCATGTTCTAGAGCAAGAAAATCCTGGACAAAGTCAACTAGTAATTTTCAAGTTATTTTCAGTGGCTTGTTTGTCACTTTTATGCCTTCACGGGTCTAATAATAAAACTGAATATTGTGTCAGGATCTTAAAGACCATAAGTAACAGTGAGGACAAATGTTTTGTGATCTCTACACCAACCTTGGCTTATCCAAACTCAAGCCAACATCCCCAAAATGTGACTCATGGCCATAGCACATCCAGAGGGAGCCAACTCATCACAAGGGTGCTCTAGTTCTTAAAAATATATATCCAAGCCTCCTTTAGATCTGGTTCCACATGTAAGGACCTTAGAAATTGCAACCATTTCAACAGCAAGTAGAAGGACAAACAGACTAAAAATTAAAAAACTGTTCTTGAATCTGTAAAAGAGGTATGGACATAGGGCAAATGATCACCCCCAAAACTGGAGAGACAAACAGGCAAATACATGAAGTCATGGCTTACCAGAGCAGAGACTCACAAATGGAAACTGCCACAGGTAGGAAAACCTGAACTATAATTGATGAATCTCAGTGCAGGCAAATCTGAGAGTCAAAAATTCCAGAGGGACTCAGGCATAGGGGGCCCCATAATATTATGAGACTAACTATCAGGAGCTTGACATGTTCCCACAGTAAACAACAGGGGAAAATCCCCTTGTCTTTCTTGTAGTGGGAGGGGAAAAGGAACCATTCTGAATTATGCCAAAGCACTCTGTTTTTGTTAACAAGGCCTACCCTCAGGAAAAACTAGTTAACTACAGCCTAACATGATAATACCTAACCCTAATTTTGCAGGGTACAGAATTCTAAGTTTCAAATATTACTTCTTTTTTTTTCTCCTTCTGGTATTCCCATTACACATAATAGCCTAAAATGAAAATACACAACTCCAGTAAGCTCCAGCTTCCCATGTGGGAGAGGGGAACTACCTAACTCCAGCCCATTCTAGCCATCCTGTCCCACCTAAGAAAGGAGCAAAAAAACCCTTGAGAAACACTTGTGAAGTTCATAGTCCAGAGGCATAGGCTTACTAAAACACTGACACTTAATAATAAGACTATAGACTGCTTCTCCTCCCCACATTATTAATGGCCTATTTAGGGCAATTCCTTTTACCCATCTTTCCAGCTATCAAAAAAAAAAATTACAAGGCATGCCAAAAGGCAAAAAACACAATTTAAACAGACAGAACAAGCATCAGATCTAGCCATGGCAAGGATGTTGAAACTATCAGACCAGGAATTTAAAACAACTATGATTAGCATGCTGAGGCTCCAATGAGTAAAGTAGACAGCATGCAAGGACAGATGGAAAATGTAAGCAGAGAGATGGACATACTAAGAAAGAACCAAAAATAAATAGATCAAAAACACAGTAACAGAAATGAAGAATGCCTTTGATGGGCTCATTAGTAGACTGGACACAGCTGAGGAAAGACTCTCTGATCTTGAGGATATATCAATAAAAACTTCAAAAACTGAAAAGCAAAGAGAACAAAGACAGAAAATGACAATACAATATTCAAGAACTGCAAGACAACTACAGAAGGTATAACTATGTGTCATGGGAATACCAGAAGGAGAAGAAAAAGAGAAAGGAACATAAGAAATATTTGAAACTTAGAATTCTATACCCTGAAAAAATTATATTTCAAAAATAAAGAAGCAATAAAGACTTTCTCAGACAAACAAAAATTGAGGGAATTTGTTGCCAGTAGACCTACTTTTCAAGAAATATCAAAAGAAGTTTTTTAAAGACAAGGAAAATGATATTGGTCAGAAACTCGGATCTACATAAAGAAAGGAAGAGCATTGAAGAAGGAATAAGTGAAGGTTAAATAAAACATTTTTTATTTTTCATATTCTTAATTAACCTAACAGATAACAGGTTGTTCAAAATAGTAGCAACAATGTATTGATTATGTATGCTTATACACATGGCACACACATATATAACACAGACATATATATGTGGTTTGCATATTCACACATAAGTGAAATGAATGAGAAAAATGATACAAAAGATGGGAGGGAGGAATTAGTTTTTATTACTATTATTATAAGGTACTTGAACTACCTGTGAAATGGTATAATATCACTTGAAAGTGGACTTGGATTAGTTAGAAATGTATATTGCAAACTCTAGGGCAACCATTAAAAACATTTAAAAAATAATATAACTGATATGCTAAGAAGAGAAAATGGAATCACATACAATGCTAATTAGAACCACAAAAGGCAGGAAAAGAGCAGAAGACAAAGACAGAAACAAAGAATAAGGGCAAGAAAATTTTTTTAAAAATTAACAAATATGGTAGATGTTAATCGAACTATGTCAATAATCACTTTGAATGTCAATGGTATAAATGCACCATTTAAAGACAGATTTTGAGAGTGGATCAAAAAACAAGACTCAATTATATATTATCTACAAGAAACCCACTTTATGGATACATATAGATTAAGAGTAAATGGATGGAGAAAAATATATCATGCTAACTCTAATCAAAAGAAAGTAGGAGTATCTATATTTCAGACAGAGTGGACTTCAAAGCAAGAAAAATTATCATGGATAAAGAAAGGTATTACATAATTATAAATGGGTCAAATCTTCAAGAAGACATAGTAATCCTTAACATGTGTGCACCTAACAACAGAGCATTAAAGTATATGAGGAAAAAAAACTAATAAAAACTGCAAGCAGAAATATGATGAATCCTCTATCATAGTTAGAGACTTCAACATCCTTCTATCAGAAATGGACAGATCCAGCAAGCAGAAGATCAGTAAGAACATGCCTGAACTCAACATCATCAATCAAATGGCTGTAATTGACTTCTATAAATTACTTTATCAAGCGACAGTAGAAACCACATTCTTCTCATGCTTATACGGAAGACTTACCAAGATAAGATCACATTCTGGGCCATAAGACACATTTTTACAAATTTGAAAAAATAGAAATAATACAATATCCATTCTCAGACTACAATATAATTAAACTAGAAATCAGTAGTAGGAAGATGACTGGAATATCCCAAAATATGTGGCAATTAAACAACATATTTATAAATAACACATGGGTCAAAAAAGAAATCTAAAGAAAAATTAAAAACATTTTAAACTAAATGGAAATAAAATCACAGCTTATCAAAATTTGTGGGATGTAGTGAGAGCAATGCTTATAGGGAAATCCATAGGATTGAATGCACATATTAGAAAAGAAGAAAGATCTAAAATCAATAATCCAAGGTTCTACCTTAGAAAACTAAAAAAAATAAAAATAAAAAGAGAGAAAATCAAATCCAGAATAAGCAGAAGAAAATACATAATGAGAATTAGAGCAAAAATCAATGGAATCGAAAATAGGAAATAAACAGAAAAAATCAATAAACCAAAAGCTGATGCTTTCAATACATAAATAAAATTGATAAGCCTCTAGGCAGGCTAACTAAAAGAGAGGGGGAGAGAGGACATAAATTGTTAATATCAGAAATGAAAAAGGGTACATCATTACAGATATATGGACATTAAAAAATAATAAAAGAATACTACAAATAGCTGTATGCCCACAAATTTGATAACCTTGATGCAATGGACCAATTTGTGGGAGGATATAATTTTTCAAAACTCATGCAAGACTAAATAGACAATCTGAATAGGCCTATGTCTCTTAAAGAAATTGAATCAATAATTAATAACCTTTCATTACAGAAAGCACCAGGCCCAAAGGGGTTAATCAGTGAATTCTAGCAAACTTTTAGGGAAAAAAATTGTACCACTTTTCTACAATCTCTTTCAGAGGAGAGGGAACAATTCCTAACTCATTCTATGTAGTCAGCATTACCCTAATACTAAAACCAGACAAAGATACTACAAGAAAACTACATACCAATATCCCTCATGAACATGGATGTAAAAATCCTCAACAAAATAACAGCAAATAGAATTTAACAATGTATGAAAACAATTATACACCATGACCAAGAGGGATTTATCCCAGGTATGCAAGGCTGGTTCAACATTTCAAAATCAATTAATGTATTCCATCACATTAATGAACTAAAAAAGAAAAATCATACATAATCATATCAATAGATGCAGAAAAAGCATTTGACAAAATCCAACAACTGATGGGGAAAAAAAAACAATTGTCAGTAAACTAGGAATACAAGAGACTGTTCTCAACTTGATAATAAGTGTGTACAAAAAGTCTACAGCTAACACGGTTTTTAAAGGTAAGAAACTTGAAGCAGGGCAAGGATGCTCCCTCTCGCTACTCCTTTTCAACATCCTACTGGAAGTCCTGGCTAATGCAATAAAATAAGAAAAAACAAATAAAAGGTATACCAATTGGGAAGGAAAAAATAAAGCTGTCTTTGATAGCAGATGGGCATGATCATGTATGTAGAAAATCTGAAATTATCAACCCAAAATTCCTGGAGCTAATGAGTAATTATAGCAAGATTTTAGGATAGAAAGCTAATATACAAAATTCAATTGCTCTCCTATATACCAGCAAAGAACCAGTGAAATTTGAAAGTACAAATGCAATACCATTTATATTAACACCCTGAAAAATGAAATATTTAGGCTTAAATCTAACAAAATATGTACAATATTTATACAAGGAAAACTATAAAACTCAGAACTAAATAAATGGAAAGATATTCCATTCATTCCAAGCGTGAACCCTAATGTTCATGAATAGGTAGACTCAATATTGTTAAAATGTCAGTTCTTCCCAACTGTATGGATTCAATGAAATCCCAATCAAAATACCAGCAAGTTATTTTGTAAATATTGACAAACTTATTCTAAGATTTATATGGAGAGGCAAAAAACCAAGAATAGCTAAGATGGTATTAAAGGAGAACAACACAGTTGTAGGACTGACATTACCCAACTTCAAGACTTACTACAAAGCTCCAGTAATCAAGAGAGTTTGGTATTGGCAAAAGAATAGACAAATATATCAGTGAAACAGAATAGCCCAGAACTAGACCAACATAAATATAGTCAACTGATCTGTGACAATCAAAGGCAATACAATGGAGAAAAGATAGTCTTTTCAACAAATGGTGCTCAAAAAACTGGACATCCACATGCAAAGGATTAATCTAGACGCAGTCCTTACACTCTTCACAAAAAGTAACTCAAAATGGAAAATACACCTAAAGATAAAATGAAAAACTATAAACTCCTAGAAGACAACATTGGAGAAAACCTAGATGACACTGGGTATGGCAATAACTTTTTGATACAACACCAAAGGCACAATCCATGAAGGAAATAATTAATAAGATGGACTTCATTAAAATGTAAATATTTTGCTCTGTGAAAGACATTGTCAAGGGAATGAAAAGACAAGCCACAAACTGGGAGAAAATATTTGCAAAAGATATATGTGATAAAGGACTATCATCTAAAATATACAAAGAAATCTTAAAATTCAACAATAAGAAAACAAACAGCCTGATTAAAAAATAACCAAAAGACTTTAACAGACACCTTGCCAAAGAAGATACACAAATGGCAAACAAGCATATTAAAATATGCTTCACATCATATGTCATCAGGCAAATGCAAACTAAAACAAGAGATATCACTATATACCTATCAGAATGGCCAAATTCTACAACACTGACAACACCAAAGGATGTGGAGCAACAGGCATTCTAATTCAGTGCTGGTGGGAATACAAAATGGTACAGGCACTTTGGAAGACAATTTGGCATTTTTTTTTTTTACAAAACTAAACATACCCTTACCACACAATCTAGCAATTGTACGCCTTGGTATTTACCCAAAGGAGTTGAAAACTTATGTTCACATAAAAACTTGTACATGAATGTCTATAGCAACTTTATTTGTAATTCCCAAAACTTGGAAGCAACCAAGATATCCTTCAGTAGGTGAATGGATACATAAACTGTGGTACATTCAGACAACAGGATATTATTCAGTGCTAAAAAAAAAAAATGAGCTATAAAAGCCATGAAAAGACATGTAGGAACCTTAAATGCATATTACTAAGTGAAAGAATCAAATCTGAAAAGGCTACATACTGTATAATTCCAACTCTATGACATTCTGGACAAGGTAAAACTATAGAGACAGTAAAAAGATCAGTGGTTGCCAGGAGGTTAGGTAGAGGGAAAGATGAATAGGTAGAAAATGGATGATTTTTAGGGCGGTGAAAATAGTCTGTGTGATACATATCATTATATATTTGTCCAAACCCATAGAATGTACAACACCAAGTGTGAACCCTAATGTAAACTATGGACTTGGGCTGATTATGTTGTGTCAATGTGGGCTCATCAGTTGTGACAAATGGTACAACCCTGGTGGGGGAGATTGATGATCAGTGAGGTTATGCATGAGTGGGGGCAGGGGATATATAAGAAATCTCTGTAGCTTTCTCTTATTTTTAACTTTAATTTTGCTGTGAACCTTAAACTGCTCTAAAAATAAAGTCTTTAGAATTTAAAAAAATATATAAGTATATATATACACATCCATACACATGCACATATATCAAGGGCCTTACTATTCCTAAAACAATTTTGAAAATGAATAAAGTGGAAGGAAAACCACTCTGCCCAGCTCTAATTTACCTACTAATTAGGCTACAGTAAACAGGACTGTATGTCATTGGTAGAGGAGTAGACATATAGACCAATGGAGCAGCAGAGACAACCATGAAATAGACCACATAAATATTACCAAATGATTTTTATAAAAATTAAAAAATTCAATGGAGGAAGGATGCTCCTCTTAAACAAATGATGCTGGATTATTTGGGCATCCATAAGCAAAAAACAAAAACCAAAAAGGAAAAATTGATAAATTGTACCTCATTAAAATTAAAAACTTTTATTATGCTAAAGACCCTGTTAAAAGGAATGAAAGATAAGCGACAGATTGGAGAAAATATTTGCAAGCTACATATCTGACAAGCAACTAGTATCTAGAATATATTAAAAACTCTCAAAAGACAACAATAGAAAAACAACCCAACTAGAAAATGGGCAAAAGATTTGCACAGATACTTCAACAAAGAGGATATGGAGATGATAAATAATCAAATGGAAAGATATTCAAGATAATTAACCATCAGAGAAACGCACAGTAAAACCACAATAAAGTATCATTGCACACCTATCAAAAAGGTTAAAATAAAAAATAATGACACCATCAAATGCTGGTGAGGATGCAAAGAAACTGGATCATTTATATCTTGCTGATTAGAATGGAAAAAAGTTTGCTGTATCTCATAATGCTGGACATGTAACTACCCACAACTCAGCAATGGTACTCCTGGAGACATATGTTCATGCATTGCTAGTGGAAATTTAAAACAGTTAAGGCACTCTGGAAAAAAGTTTAGCAGTTTCTTAAAAAAGGAAACAAGAAATTACTATATGACCCAGCAATTGACCTTTTGGTCATTTATCCCAGGGAAATGAAAACCTATGTTTACGTAAAAATTTGTACAGGAATATTCATAACAGCTTTATTTGTAATAGTCAAAAACTGGAAACCACACAGACGTCCTTCAATGGGTGAATGGTTAAGTAAATTGTAATGCATGCATAGCATGAATAACTAATCAACAATAAAGGAAAACACATTACAGATTTCACGTAACTTGCATGAATTTCCAGAGAACTATGCTGAGTGCAAAGTAAATTCCAAAAGTTATATGTTGTATGAGTCTGTCTATATAAAAATTTTAAAAGGATAACATTTTAGAAATAGAGAAAAGATTAGTGGCTGTCAGGAGTCAGGGATGGGGGTGGAGAGGGCTTGAGAAGGAAAGTGGTATGGCCATGAAAGGGCAGCAGAAGGGATCCTTGTGGTGATGGAACTGTTCTGCATCTTAATTATGGGGGAGAATACAACAAAACTTTGCATGTGGTGCACACAGACACACACATAAGTACAAACAAAACTAGGGAAGTCTGAATAAGGTTGGTGGATTGTATCATGTCAACATCCTGCTTGTGATGTAGTTTTGCAAAATGTTTCCATTGGGGGAAACTGAGGGGAACATGTAATCTCTCTGTATTATTTCTTACCACTGTGTAAGTCTACAATTATCTCAAAATAAAAAGTGTATTTCAAAAAATTAATTCTACACTCCTTTCTCTGTAAAGCCAGTCACAGTAGTCAATGTCTCACATGGATGCTCATTACCAAGGCCGTCTTCAGGGCTATGCGGTAAAAAGGAGACTTCAGCATCCTCAGATATTTCAGGCAGACTCAGAAGTGAGTAGACTTTTGAGGTACTTCACTTTTTCTGTGTCATGTGTGCCACGCAGCCAAAGTGCTGGATGGAAACTATTTCTGAGGAAATTGAATACATCAATGGGGGGGCAGTTTCATCTACCCAGATGGATCTTCCATGTCATGGCCTTTCATCTTTGACTGATGCTGATGAAGATGGATCAAAGTAAAAAATAAACAGAGGCTTGCTTTAAGTGAAACCTCCAAAAGATCCAGGGACACTGGGAAGGTTGATTCGCACTGAAGTATCAATTGTGCATTCCAGCCACAGAGGCCAGCAATCACTAGATACAGCTTCACAACATGCCACCCGTGCAGTCACCTTTGCTCATTCCACACATACACATGGCCCCTGCATCAACAATGGCATCCCATAAGACATCACTACCTGTGACAACTGGGCTCGTGTTGGAGGCCTGCTTTGAGAACAAATTCTGATACTAGAATATCCCAATAGTAATTCACCGTATTTATTTTCTGACTAATCATTTTCATATGAACACACCATTATCCTGCTGGCCATAGATTCATTTACCCACATAAACCTCTGCTCCCAACCACAGCAGTTTCTGTCAACTTATTTGTCAAAGAAGCATCATTTTACTGATTATTTATTGGGGTTCAGGTACCCCCTTGTTCCTACCTATCACTCACTGATGAATGTACAATCCTATATTTATTATTTGTCTTTACCAGTGATTATGAGTGTGGCAAGATTCAAATCTATTACTAGCTTCTCCTTTCTGTCTCCCACTGTTCTCTCTTTCGTTGAAATTGTTTAATGAGTTCTTTATCCCTGCACAACAATCAACATAAGGGTGTTCCCCAACTTCTTCCAAAGCTATCGGGGAAGTTTATTGACAGACATCTGGATTAACTTTTCTAAATAAGTTATTCTCTATGAAAGTGTTTTGAAACTGCTTATAATGCAGTATTAGTAGGATTGTTTCTGTGATACAAATATGGCATTTGTTTCCATAATAAAAAATTCAAACCTATATTTCTTGTATGTCTATTTCAATAGTTTCAACAGTCAGTGTTCTTGGTTTTTTTCTTCTAATTTCACATGTATTATGTTTTACTCTGCTGGAAAATACCTTCACACATACAAGGATTCAAGTGTCCTTCAGAACCCTTTTTAGCAAACAAGGTCATACCAATAAAATTTTCCTAAAAAATGTTATTGGTATATGACATTGAACTAGAGAAATATTTCCAAGAGGATGTACTGGTTAATAGACGATTTTAATGATGTTAAATTAGGATGCTTTTTCTCTGTGAAATTTTTTTTTCTTTGAAAAATATTTGAAAGCATCCATCCTGACCTAGGCACTGGTGGGGGACAGAGATGCAGGGAGTAGATGAAGAAATAAACCAAGAAAGGATCTCTTCCTTAATTAACTCACAGTTTGATAGTGGGGATAATGACTGTAATTATATAATTATAATAATACAATCATAGTGCTCAGCAGCTACACAAAAGGCTGTCTCCCCCTTTCTCACTGCTCCAGGTACTTTCCCTGTAGAAATGCACAAATGCGCTTGAGTGGTTAACAGAAAAGAAAATTTGCTTATGGATTTCTTAACCAGCTCCATGCACAAAGGGAATATACCTGATGATTGGTAATTTTGTCTGCTAGCCCTCATGCCTGACCCTTCTCCACCCATCTTTAATCTACTTTGTGTTCACCCGGGCTGACCTTGAGGCTGACCTTGACATCTCTGGGCTACCATCCCTGTGCCTTCTAATTGGTCTTAATTAATAGAAGGCAATAGAAGGCACTGGCAAGTGATTAAAGCTCATAAGGAGAAAGATTTCAGGATATTTGTCCTTCCCCATCTCCCCACACTCACTTCCTCCTTGTCTAAGCACCATGTTTCTGGCAATGGTTATGGCACTCTGACTACAGCTGGAATTGGGCAGCCTGCTTTCCGCAACTCCAGCTATCATATGAATCTGGTAACTCCATTTCCTGTTCTTGTACTTCAGGTATAGGGTGGTAATGGCTTCTTGCTCTGGTTGGTCCCTGGGTAGCTCACTATCACTTGTTGGTTTCCTTAACTTTGTCCATACTCTGTAATAGTCCCTTCCTCAAATTGCCTTCAACATCCCAGCTAAATGTGCTTTCTGTTTTCTGGTAAGACCTAATCAGTACACTTGTAGTACAAAATTGGAAAGGAAAAGTGATAAATGGCATATGGGTTAGAGAACCGCTCAGGTTGAGTGGAGTAAGACATAGACATGTTTTCCAGCTAGCAGATTAGAGCAAGTGTCATGGATGAGAGGCAGTCAAGAAAGACAGAGGTTAATTCTTCATTTTTCTAATGAGAAATATTCTCTCTCTCTCTTTCTCGCTCTCTCTCAGATTTGGGGTATTCAGAAAAAAACATCAGAATATTACTCCTGGAAAGAACAACTCTGGGTTACAGAGTTTGCCCTTCCGATGAACCTGTGAAATGTCAGCATCTCTGTGTGAGCCTGATGGGAAAACTCCTGTGGAAATGCCACGGGGCCAGCCGTGCTCACAGCGTGGGGGGCACGGACGCAGCTGGGAAGTGCCACGTGCGGGGCCAGCCACGGTGAGCCTGAGCAGAGGGGCCGATCTGCCCCCCTTTCCCTTCACTCGTCCCCTTCCCCTCATTTCTCCTGGAACCCTGCATCTCTCCCTCTCAGAAACAGCACGCTTAGCAAGCGGCCTGGGAGTAGGAGAACTTTTTTTTCTTTCTAAAGACCAAGACATTTTGCTCCTACTAAGAGGAATTGAAATGATCTTTAAAAGGAGTCGGCACAACGGTCAGGAGGAATTGCACCACGCCAGAGAGTTATGTGGGCCGCTGGTAGTTCCTTTTATTTTGATTTCTTGGCGCTGGCAAGCTGCAGGGCTGAGGCCCCATTCAGCGGTAATAGTAATTCCACACTCACCAGGAGAGAACGCAGGAAGTAAAAAGGAAACTTCTGGCTCTTTCTCCCTCTTCCCCTCCCTTCCTCCCTCTCTTTCCATCCACACTTCCCTCTCTTTCTTTTTTCAGTCTGTTTATTGGAGAGAGGTGAGGGGAATTACTGTCATTATTTAAAATGCACCTTGGACAATATCGGATATCGATTTCCCATGAGATATTGGAAGAAACAGAAGGAAACAACTGAATTCCTCAATAAAATTCAAAATGTTAAGGCAAGCCTCACTTGGGCTTGGGTTGCTGAAACCCAAAAACATCAGGGCACCTGAAGCTGGACAAAAAGTCCCCTGTCATCCCGTTCTCAAAGGAGCTCAGGATCCGCAGCTGTGACGAGGTTATACATCAGGTTAGTGTGGCTCTTTTTCTTGCATGGACTCCGCCCTTGGAGTGCTTACTCTACATGTGGAGCATCAGATCAAAGACTGTGTAATAACTGTGTCACCACCTCCGAGAAGCCTTGCCTGACACCTCCTTCTTATCTGGGCACATCTGCTATATCACATGTCAGCCTCTGCTGGAATCTGCTTGTTTGCTTACCTGCCTCCTTCCCTAGATCCAAGTTCACCCAGACAGCGACTGGGCTGCATCCACCTCAGATTCCTACTCAGGGGCCAATGGGCTCAGCAATTCTACTTTAAGAAATAATTAATGAATAAACTGTAAAAAGGTAATTAAAGTCTCAGGGCCACCCCCACCCCCAGCTCCTTATGCAAAAGAGAAGGTAAAGACCTCAGGCACCTGTGAAAACCGGCCCCACAGACCATTCATTAAGGAAATTCCTTTCTGACCTCCCATAAACAAGGACATGCAAATTGTAACTATTATCTAACACCTGAAACTAAAGCCTGTTCGATTCCTCACTAATAATGAATTACAAGTTTATCTTTACAGGTTAACAGAATGGGAGACAAGACAGAATCAGACATTCTCCCACCTACCTACCCAGGGACATCTACATAATCCGTGCTCCCCTCACTCCCTTTTTCTCTTCTAACATTCCGCTTATTTTATGTAAAATGTAGATTTCCTGGGCCTCACAATTATGTAACAATTTTGCCTCATCAGCTCCCTTTCCCTTTTCCTTTCTGTCTATAAACCTTTAAATGCTGAAGGTTCCAACTTCCCCTTTGGAAAAACAGCCATAGCTTGCCTGCGGTTTGTTTTTCCCGGGTGTGTCCTTACCTTTGGCTTAATAAACTTCCATTGATTGAGATTTTTGCTTCAGTCATTTACTTGAGTCGAGAAAACACATGGAAAGATACATCTGCAAAGAAACGGGGGCAGTTTTCTGAATGGTTTTAGCTCTTCCTTGTAGATGGAATAAACCCAGCACTGACCCAGTTTCTGTTCTCTATATTGCAAGATCTTACCACCATTCTGCTGAAAACATTCAGAGAAACTTCAAGAGTTGCAGAACAAAACCCCATCTGCTAAATTTGGCAAACAAGAACAACACAAGAACCTCAGCCAAACTCAGCGTTATCAGCACACAGACATCCTACCTGGTAATCTGTACTTCAACCCTAAGAAACTATTACAGTCCCTGCCTCCTTAGGCCATATTCCTCCCACCTCCCTGTTATCCTCCCTCCCCTACAAAGCCCTTCCCCTACCCTTTCCTTAACTGGTGAGCTCCTTTTTGTTTGTGGAGGTTCTCACCGTTAGCTCAAGCTCCTCCTACCTTTGACTGTTCGCTGGCCCCCTTGGGATAGGGCTTCTCTGTATCCACAGACCATGTTCTCCATGCAACACCCAGTACCTACCACATTGGGCTGTAAATGTGACTTTGCCTACCTCTCCCCTCACCCTCCACCCTCCAACCACACATAGGGAAGCCCCTTATAAAATGCCTTAAGATCCTTGATTGTGAGTTCTAGAACATTGCCTGGATGTGTTAACCAAATGAATGAATGAATAGCCCAGCCAAGAAAGGCGAGCAAAGATTTCTTGTAATTTTTTTTCTTTAGCACTATGTTCTTATTACAACACTATTATATGTTCATTATATTAAAAATAGTAATTACTAAATGTGTATTATCCCCCCCATTTTACCACATGGGAAGGCAAAATAGAACCTTATTGTTTACATTTGTATTTTTATTATAAGTGAGATAGATTTTTTTTCCTAAACTTTACTGGCCATCTGTATATTTTTACTGAATGACCTACTTCTGTCCTTTACTCATTTTTATTGATGTATTCAATCTGTTGATTATTAATACATGAAAATTCTTCTTATACAAAATTAATAACTATTATTTTCTATCAAATTTTCAAATATCTTTTCAAGGTTTATTTACTTTTATTTACTTTTACCTTCTTTGTGAGATACAAATATTTTTAACTGTTGGTAGGCAAATATATCAATTTTTAATATAATTTCTGTGTTTAAATTTATTTATGGAAATGTTTCTCATTTATTTATTGTTTCATTTTTAGATTTCATTTTTTAATCTTTCTGGAATTTATTTGGGCATACAGTATATAATTTCTCCACAGAGATAACTAATTGTCCCAGCATGATTTATTGAATTATTCATACTTTCTCCTTTATTTGAAATGCCACATTTATCAGACGATAAAATGTTTAGATGTACACATGAGGTTGTTCCTGACCTATCAAAATCTGGTTCCATTGAAAAAGGTATTCCTGCCTCAACACTATAAGAATTCAGAGTTTTTCAAAAAAAGATTATTTTATCATTACGAGACATTTTCAAATTTGGCAATATAAGTCATATGTCCCCTTCTCCCTCTTTTTGCATATTTATTCTTCTCTTTCAGCTTTTGCTTATCCTGTTCTCCCTTCAGATTTATTCTTGTTAGGGACAGAAAAACAAGTGACAGGTAATGGAAATCAGAAAAACAGAAAGGAGAAAGCACTTACAGAAAAACAATAAGGAGGAAGTAGTTACAGAAAATACCCAGGAGAAACAGTTCTTTCAGTCTTAAAGAATGGGGCAATTAAATCATGGAACACTGACCACCAATCAGAAAATAGAAAAACACCCTAAACGGTGACTTTCTCCATCACTCGTATAATTCAGTCCCCAAACCTTGTTACTATAGTCATAGGTGATTATGACTAACCTTGTTACTAACCTTTACGTCACCATAAATTGCTAACACATAAAAGGAGGAAGTTTAGAGTTAATTAGCATCTTCTCCACTCGTGGAGACAGACCCGTTTCCCCTTAGGAAACGTCTGTACTTTCTTCCCTATACTATCTTATAACTTCACTATTTCCAATAAATCCTTCACACATACTTGCTGAGTGTCTGTCATCTCTCTCTGTCATGCGGGCCCGGCTTGTGATTCTTCCAAGCCAGGAGCCCAAGAACTGGGGCAAAAATTCAAAGTCCAGCCATGGACACTGGACCGTGACATTCTTCCATATGAAATACAGAATATGTTTTAAAATTTAAAAATAAAAAAATATGTAAAATATTGATTAGAATTAAATAAATGGTTTAAATGGACTGAAAAAGATAGCACCATTACACTTCTGAGTACATCTCATTTTATATTTCTAGATAAGTTTTTAAAAGCTATTTAAAGTGAGGACTGAACTCTGATCTTTTTCTTTTGCCCAAATTCCTTTCTTTCTAAAGGGGCCTAGTGAGTACACCTACAAATGATAAAATCTCACTAAACAGGTTTTGTTAACCAAATATAGTGCAGGTTTACTTCCCAACCTGATTCTGGTACAGCATTAACATCATCCAAAAGACAGGTTGTCTTAACTCAAGCATCCTAGCAGATCCTTATCTTAAGGAAGAGTCTCCTGTCTGGACCTCCCAGAGTGCTCAAACCTTTCGTCTTAACTTAAGCATTTCCTTTCTGGTCTTTTAGATAAAGCCTAACTCTTTCAGCCAATTGTCAGCTAAAGAATCCCTAAACCCACCTAGGTCTTCTAAGCCCCCGCTTCGAGATGGCCGGCCTTTTCAGGTCAAACCAATGTATGCTTCCCATGTATTGATTTATGACTTTACCTGTAACCCCTATCTCCCTAAAATGTATAAAACCAAACTGTAAACCAACCACAGCGAGTCCATTTGCTCAAGGCTTCTTGGGTGTGGCCCCGGGTCATGGTCCTCAAATTTGGCTCAGAATAAACCCCTTTAAAATTATTTCACAGAGGTCAGCTTCTTTTCTGTCAACAAAAGCATATACCTGATAAAGTTCATTCTATAATATCAGATGTTCTTTGTAGATTTTATGAAAGGAGCCTCTTTTCACCTGTATTAATTTCCTATTGCTGTTGTAATTATCAGAAGTATAGTGACTTAAAACAACACAAATTTATTCTCTTACGGTTCTGGAGGTCAGAAGTCCAAAAGGGGTTTCACTGGTGTAAAGGGCCATGCTCCCTGTGGAGGCTCTAGGAGAGAGTCCCTTTCTCTGCCACTTCAAGGTTCTTGAGCTGCTTTCCTTGGATTCCTTGTCTCAGGCCACTTCCTTTGTCTTCAAAGTCAGCAAGATAGCATCTTCAAATTTGTGTCTCTGTCTTTCTGCTCCCATCCTCACACTATCTTCTGTAATAAATTCTCCCTCTGCCTCCCTCTTGTGAAGACATTTAGGATTACATCTAGGGCCCACTCAGATATCCTGGATAATCTCCTCATCCCAATATCCTTAATTTAATCTCATATGCAAAATCCCTTTTGTCATATAAAGGAACAGTCTCAGGTTCTAGGGATTAGGACCTGGATATTTTCGGGGATCATTCTTCAGCCTACCACAACATCCCATACCTACTACTTGAAGTAAAATTTTATTTCATGGCAATGATTCTCTAGGTAGATGATTAAAGCAACAAGAAATCTTGACAAATCTTGTCTCCCTTTCAGGAGTTAAACTTTTTATTTATTTTCCTTTTCATAATTTTTAGGCATAACTTCAAGAAAAATAAGTAATGTAGGTAATAGTGGATATATTTTTCTTGTTCTTGATTTTAATGGAAATTCCTCAAGTGTTTCACCAATAAGTTATAATGTTTCAAAGCCATTGAAACATTCGTTTTATTGATATTGTATTAATGCATTCACATATTATTAAAATAAGATGGAATTAGAAATGAACTCAGATTGAAATTCTCAGATATGCTGCCCTTCACTGAATCTCTGCCCAGACTTCTATAACATTTTGGCTTTATAAAGCCAGAAAACATACCTATTGCCTTTGAGTGGCCAGAATTCATCCTCTTGTTCATTCATTCAAAAATATCTAGTGTGCTTTTCCTGTGAACGATTCACTATTTTAGGTCTCAGCAATATCACAAAAAAACAAAACCAGTAGAATCAGAATAAGAGGTGGTTATCAAACAAATATATGCCATAAATTTGTTCAATGTTATGAAAGTAAAAACATTTCATTAAAATGAAAAAGGAAGGGGGGGAACAAAGTGCATCGTATACAGAACTATGTATTATGTTTTTCAAGACATAAAGCCAAAGTAGAATAAAACAAGGTCTCTGGATGAAATAGGATAAAATATATATCCTTTATTCCATGTTTATGGGAGAAAAATATACTTCAGTGGACAACTGAGAAAGTCACTCTAATTCTGTAATTAAAAATCTTTTGTGAAAGCATCTGTTTTTGAGAAAGTCTTAGACTCGTCTCTCTTCTTTATTCCCATGGCAAGAATAACATCATGTGGCCATCAAGATTTCCATATTGTGTTGTCCCACCCCTCCAAAGTGATTGTTAATGGGACAGAGGCTATAAATAGGAAGACTGATTTCTTTTAAATATTGCATTTCTGGAATCAACTCTACTTGACCATAATAGATTTATTAGGTACAGTAGTCCTCCCTTATCCAAAGTTTTGCTTGCCAAAGTTTCAGTTAGCTGTGGTCAACTGTGGTCTGAAAATATTAAAAGAAAAATTCCAGAAATAAACAATTCATAAGTTTGAAATTTACACTCTTCTAAATAATGTGATGAAATCTAACACCACCCTACTCCGTTCCACCCGAGATGTGAATCATCCTTTTGTCCAGTGTATCCATGCTGTATATGCCACCCACGCATTACTCATCGATGACGTCTGCTCCTGACATCCAACCATCCATTGACATCATGGCTTGATGATCCAGCATCCCTAGGGGCAGATGTTCCTCACTCTGAGGTATTGTCAGCAGGTCAATAATATCCTAATGTTACATCACAATGTCTAAAACATTCACCTCACTTCATCTTATCACATAGGCATTTTATCATCTCACATGAAGAAGGTTGAATATAGTACAATAGATAATTTTAGAGAGAGAAAGAGAGAGAGACCACATTCACGTAACTTTTATTGCAGTATATTGATATAATTATCCTATTTTATTATTAGTTATTATTGTTCATCTCTTACCATGCCTAATTTGTAAATTAAACTTTATCATAGGTATGTATGTCTAGGAAAAAATATAGTACAAACAGGGTTTGTTACTCTCTTCAGTTTCAGGTATCCCCTGGGGGCCTTGGAACATATCCCCCGCAGATAAGGGAGGACTGCTGCTTTGACAACTATTTTCTTTTGTGACAGTAATATATAGTTTGTTTAATATCCTTGTCTTTGTTTGGTTTTGATATCTGAGTGATGTTTAATCTCTAATTAAGAGTTTGTGTAATATCCTTACCTTTGTTTGGTTTTTATATCTAAGTAATGTTTAATCTCTGTGTAGTATATCATTTCTAAATTTTATACACTTGTTAAGTTTATTAGACATATTTTTAATAATGCATTATCCAGGCCCTATCATGAAAACCCAGAATCAGAATCTCTGTTATTGGGGCCTGAAGATATGCATTTTGAACTAGGAGCCAGGTAATTTTTATGCACACTGAAGTTTGTGACCCACATGTATGATTAATTTCATGGGCTTCATAATCTAAAAATTTACCAGTCTTCTGACTTTTGACAGCATTCTTTAACTAACATAAACTCAATTTTTTCACTTACAGAGTAAAGATAATAATCTTCCAAAATATTTTGAGAGGTTCTAAGAATTATCTAAAATAATGTTTGCAAAGAACTTAGTTGTGACCAAGCTCTTTTTTTCATAAATACTTCTTTAGATACCTTTAAAATTGATTCCATATTTACAGCTCTTGTGTTATTGTAAGTCTCTGCCTAACTGGGCTCCAGGCTTACACTCACATTCAGTTCAGTTTTAACGTAATACAACAATTTTCAGTTTAATTTGATTTGTCTCTTTCATGGCTAAAGAAATCCTGGAGTGTTTTGTTATTCTTTCATGGAGAGTTCTCAAAGTCAGAATAGTTAGTGTTCTGACTTAAGAAATATTGAACTAGATAATGGATTTAGAGAGCTGGAATGTGATTTTTGACTGCCCTTACCAGGACAAGTCATAATGCCTTAGGCTATGGAAAGATGAAATTGGAACTGAGTTTCTTATATAAAGTTAGGTACCATCGAAGATCATTCTCTTTATGAAATGAGAAATAGGATGTACATTTTACTCACCAGTCCTAAGGAAGCACCATCAAAGGTCATTCTCTTTATGAAATGGAAAGTAGAACATGGACATGGAAAGTAGACATGGATAGGAGCAAAGAAGTTTGCCACCCACCTGGAGTCCTGAGAGGACAATGACCCAGCAGGAATATAAAACCTTAGCCTATGCCAGGCCTGAAGGTGTTGTCTAAATTTACAATACTTACCAGGTATGAGAATCTAAGCTATGAAATTAACCTAAACATATCTCCACCATGACGAAAACTAAAGAATCTCAGCAGAGACAAAAGGTAATCCTCTATCCCCCAGAAGCGTCCCTCCACAACTGAAGGAAACTTAATGATGACAAACTATCTATCAAATATAACAAATAATGCAAAGAAAGAAACCTCTATAAAAGAGCCAAAAGTTACAACAAATATAGGAATATAGGGACCCCAAGAACTAGAAAAAATTAAATCAACTTGCTATTTCAAAGTAACATAAATGCGTTTATGTTCCGCAGTGGGCAGGTCTACGCAAACCCACCCCCAAAGTCAGAGGAAGCTGAGAGGCTGAAGAAAGGGGCTGAAAAGCAGTTTCTCAGAAAGGAACATTTAATAGGGACGTATGAACAGAAGCTCTGTTTCAGGTAGCAGTGAGAAGAGGCAAAATGGTGAATTCCCGCACTATTACCCGCCAGACCTAGAGCTTATACACAGTAGGGAAGAAATGTGTAGGATAATTGAAATGGCCCCTCAAAGAGAGACAAGAATGCTACATGAATCTGTAAAAGGGCAGGATTTAGTCGACAAAGCAGATAAAGTAGAAATCTTAGAGGCATTCCCAGAACAGGGGTCGGTCAGAAGTCAATGTGATGCATTAGCATCCAAGGTGGAGTTACTTTAGCCTCCAAGGTTAATAACAATCATAAAAGAAGAGAAATTATAAATATAAGAACAAAGACAAAATGAAAAAAGAACATGAGGAACATTTGAAGGAACCAAATAAAATAATAGAAATAAAAACAATAATCATTTGAAATAGCAAAAAAAAGCCCTCAGTGGACAAGTTAAACAAGAAACAGACACAGTTGATAAGATAAATAATTAACTGAAGCATAAATTTGAGAAAAAGACATGGAAACAGTATAACAGAGAAGCAATTAAATAGAAAATGTAAAAGAAAACTTAGGAACATGGAAGATGGAAAAGAATTCATCAAAATAAGTCAAATAGGATTTACAGAAACAAAGAATAATAGGAAACATGAAGAAAATATATTTCAAAGGATAATATCAAAAATTTTTCTAGTATTGATAAAAGATATGAATTCTTAGATTAAAGGACCACCTAAAACACCAAGAAGAATGAATTAAAGAGAGAAAATTTAGTTGATGTCAATTGTTGGCAAGAATGTGGGAAGTCCAGAACTCTCGTGCACTAGCACATGAAGGGCACATGGGTATAGCCACTCTGGAAGACAATCTAATAATATAATGTAAAATTAATTATGCATGTGTCTTGGACCTAATGATCTGACTTCTGGAAATACTCATCATCCCCAACACCCCCAAAATATTCTTTAACTGGCCCATAAGGGGGCATTCACTAAGGTGTTTCCCATGCTTCCCCTTAGGTTGGTAGAGAGTTGGAGGCAGCCTAGGTGTTCATCTCCAGAAGACAATTAAAATGTAGTGGATGATAATTCCATTTCTGCCCTAGATGGAGGAAAGGGGCCCAGATATAATCTCCCACCTAAAACAATTTTTAGAAAGACAAATTATACGAAACAATAGTTTATAAGACACTAGACATCAGGCAATGAAAAACTGTTTTCTAAGAAACAAGGAACAAGTGAGGTAAGCCCCACAGCCACTCCCACTCACTGATGAGGTTTCTGGTCCACAGAGCAGGGAGGGGGAATCCAGAAGTAGCTCACCATACCTGCTGAGTTGAGGAGACAGTGCTGACAATCCAGGGATAGCAGAGAAGTCAGAGTTTGTAGGGCAGAGGACCCAAACAACAGATGTGCAGAGGTTCTTCCTTGAGTATTTGCGAGAGTAGTGATCAGTGCATGCATGTAAGGAAATGACTACAGGACAGTAGGGGGAAAAGATATACAAAAGATTAGAGAACAGTGACCAGGATGCACACAGCATTGGAAATCATGTTGTTTTCACTATCCAGACTAGAACAATTCCTAGTCAATCGTACACTGGGTCTTGGCTCAGTAGTGGGGAATAAAGAGCCCTAGACTGAGTATAGCTCTGGGCATGTCTAACAAATCATAAAAGTAAGATTCAAAAGGATAAATCTGCTTTATCCCAGACAAATCTGGCATCCCAGAACAAAACTGAAGAAGATTTATAGAAATGCAAATATATTCAGTACTCAAAAATATAAAATTCACAATATCTGGCCTTCCATCAAAAATTACCAGAAAAAAAACTACTGGGAAATATGACCCATAATAATGAAAATAATCAATTAATTGAAACTGTTGAAAATGTTAAAATCAGCAAAGATGTTAAAATAGGTAATATAACTGTACTTCGTACATTCAAAAAGCTAAGTAGAGAAATAGAAGACTTAAACAAGACGCACATGAAACTGCTAGAGATGAAAATTCTAATGCTTGCGATAAATTTTTAAAAATGACATTGGATAGGATCAATGGCTAATTAGATGTGGCAGAAGAAAAACTTAGTAAACTTGAGGATCTAGCAATAGAAACTACCCATGTTAAAACACACAGAGGAAAAAAGAATCCAGAAAATGAAAAAAAATCAGCAAGCTGTGGGACAACTACAAGAAGCTAAGTATATGTATAAATGGACTCCCAATGGAGAAGGGGAGGTAAGCAGAAAAATATTTGAAAAAATAATGGGTGAAATTTTTCCAAATTTGATGAAACCACTGGAAATAGTAACGTGTGATTACACCTAAAATAGAAGATTACACACAGCATATAAGATTCTTTTCTTGCTACCTAAATCTGTTTAAAATATTATTATTTAAACAAAAACAACAATAGCCCATTGTGAGATTTGTAACATATGTACAAATAAAATGTATGACAGCAATAGCCTAAAAGTAGGAGGGAAAATGGGAGTATATACTGTTAAAAGATTTTTATACTCTTACCCTCTTAGTGATTGAGCTTTCCTCTCAATTTAGCACTAACATGCTAGCTCTTGCAAGCGGCTAGAAAGATTTTCTTCCATTCTTCATTTGAAAATTTTAGTTGTATTCAGCATGAGGTTTTGACCAATTAGCCTAATCCACCATTACGTAGTGGAAGTTCCATTGCTTTTGAATGTTGTCTCTCCCCCATTCGCTAGACTTTCTTTTAAAAATTCTTATTATATGAATATTGACTCTTTTTGTTCGAAACTCCACGTTTCTCAAGCTCTCATAATTTTCCAACATTATTGGGTTTTTTCCCCCCATCTGTTCTGTATTCTGGTTAATTGCTCATATGTTTATTTCAGTTTATGATTCTCTCTTCATTTGTATCTAATTTGCTTTTTAAATTGTTGATTGGAATTTTTATTCCAATGACTTTATTTTTTATTTCTCGAAATTTGATTTGCTTTTTTGCAGATCCACTTATTGTTTTTTACAGTGTCTGCATTTTCATAGGAGTTTAATTACTTTTAAAATATTTTGCTTGTATTAAGCTTAATTAGCATGTGTTCCCTTTTTGATTATTTTATTATTCAAGTGTTTTAGGCCTTAATATTACTGTTAATTGAGTCTAACTCTCACGTTTGGTGCATTGTTTAACTTTTAAAATTTTTATTGTAAGTGTAGATTATAAAACCGTCCTGCCAGAGAGATTTTGTGTTTATTTCTGTAGGAAATTTGAGGGATATCACTTACCCAGAATCAATGTTCACTTTATCCTCTAAATATTTAAATTCCCAGATATGTTTTTGGTAAGTATGAACCACAAACTGAGACATTGCTTAGACTCATAGGAATTTCTTACCCCACATTGCAAGCAGAGAGGAAAAGAATGAAATATTTCCTTGACAAATCCTTTGATTTTCATTCTCTTTTTCTGAATACAATAATTACTGTTTTACTTGAGGGATTTGTAGATTTAATAAGATAATGTTTGCATATATTTTTCTAAAACATTATGAACTACACAATCATAAAATATCATGTAATTTACAGATAAATCTATGGAAAATGTTGAGTTTGAGGTTTTCCCACATCATGGACAAGAATAATTAACAAAATAAAAATTCAGATTTGTAAAATGTTTATTCCAACCTCCTAACAGCAGGGTTTGCTCCCTCTGCCCTGCTGAGGGCTAGCTAATCAAAATTGATCATGTATAGGACATAGGAAATATGCTATCTTAAAGTTCTCTGAGGTGATCTGGGTCCAGCTACTAAAACATGAGCCTTTAAATATTTGTTTTTTCTAGATATAGATACAGCCAAATTCCTCTAGAAGATCACTGCTATTTTGGAATTCTGTTGTAAACCTGATTTCAGTTACTTTGACATGATTCTGGGTTGTATCACTAAAATATTTCAGGGTAATGATAGAAACATAATACTCTGTTATTTGTCAGGAGGAAAAAAATCCATCAGACCCTATCATTTTTCAGACTATTTGTAGATCACGCAGTGACTGCAAGGAGGGAGTGTGAATTATATGCAACTTCCTTTGAGTTATTCAGTACCTACCATGCATGATTCTAATCGTTTCAAAGGCATCTTAGTTAAAAATAAGAGACTTTTCAGCAAGACTTCTGCCTTCATCCTTGTTTAATATGCAATAGCTTTATACCACTACTGAATTACAGAAAAAAAAACTTGTCTGTATTGACAATGTATGTGTGTATACAGACATACACATATTGAATATATTTATACATATATATGATTTATACATGCACACATATATACACATATATACAGATATAGAGAGAGTATAAATATATACATCTATATACACATATATATACACACACAGATTTCTGATAAGAGTAAGAATGCATGATGAGGGATAATTAAATAGCTCTTCTTCCTCTGAAAGTGATGAACTTAATTTTCCACACAGGATAGTGTTTTATGGTGAGCAAAATTGTGGACATAATAATGATAACAAGGTAACGTGACATAAGTGGAAGATGCACTGGACTGGGAATCAGAGCAGCTGTTGGAGGATGGTTGTGGAGGACAGCTGTGCAATCACATGGAGAGAGAAAGCCTTGAGTTCCCCCTAGAGGTTGTTGTGTGAAGATGCTCCCTACCCACATCTTATTCTCTTAATCCTCGTCCTGGGGCAGTTCTAGAGGAAGGTTGTTCCCCTAGAGAGAACAGTATATTATCAGCAGGAGAAGAAAGACTTTCCTAGTTTTATTTCAATCCTTTTAGTTGTTTCTTAATGGCCATCTGGAAAAATGTCATAGGTAAGAAGATTCCTGAAGACTCATTAATAGTTCCCTAGAAAACCTCTAAATACCAGGACATTTCCAGAATTAAATTTAGCCATATCTATACTCCATCCTATGTCAAGAAGTTACTGAACTCTCGCTTTTTCCCACCTCTACTCATACTTTAGTACGTGCCCAGCCAGGATTACCAGTCTGGGGTCCAAAATGTGCACCAGATAACAGCCTATAATATCAGAGCTGTCAAATGACAGTTTTTTTGTAACTCAATAAAACGTACTGTGAACTCATTGTCATTTGGTAACAGAGAGTAAATAAATTCAAACACAATGATTATATCCTCATCTTAATCTTGAAATATTTAAAAAGCTTTTTTTTCTGCTTGTATAATCCTCCTACTTTCTCCTGGCCATGTGGGAGCTTATTTCTGGTTGAGCCTCTTCACCATCAGCTACTACCTGGTATGTAACTGAAACTAATGCTGCTCCTTTAACACCTGTTAAGATGGATTACTCCCACCCCTACCCTACATTTCTTACCTTGTCTCTTTACAAATTCTGTGGAGCTGTAAGAAAAATTCAGAGTACCAAGATATCACGATCATTATTTAGACAATGCAATCAGGATCCCAAAATGAAATGTGAACAGTGAAGTAGCTTCAGTACAAATTCCATCATAAAGTAGGAATTTCAAAAGAAGAAAACATAATATTGCCAGGTCTGAATTCATTGCTGCATACCACAGAGCATGGTATTATCTCGGGAAACAGGGTAGGCAGAGAAAACTTAAGAAAGAGTAACAAATTTTTGTGTTTTCAGTTTTATGCATCTCCAGTATCTATCCATTTATTCTAATTGTCTAGAATCCACCTACTGTAAACTGACAAAAATTTGCATAAATAATATATTGAGAAGTTCTTCAGTTATTTATTGTTAGATAAAACTACACCAAAATTTATGCCTTAAAGCAACAATTTATTATTTTCTCTTAGGGTTCTGAAGGTTGACTGGGCTCAGCTAGCAGCTGTCACTTGTATCTAATGATACTTCAGTCAGATGACAGCTAGAGTTATCTGAACATTTCACAGGGATGGATGAAGAGATGGCTCACTCACATGGCAGGGAGTGGGCACTGGCTATTGGCTGGAAGCTCACATGGGATTGTGATCAGAGGATTCATATATGGCCTCTTCTTGTAGCTTGGACTTCTCGCCACACGGTGGCTGGATTGCAAGAAGAATTTTAAGTGTCCCAGAAACAAGCCTCTAAGCCTTTTATGACCTCACCTTGGAAATACAGTAACATCACTTTCACTAAATAGAATTAATCAACAATCATTAAGATGTCCCAGATTTAAGGGGAGGTGATTTAGATTCCAGCTCTTGATGCGAGGAGTAGCATGCACAAAAAGGTACGAGAGAAATTGATGGCAGACACCTTTGCAGACTAGCTACCACAAAAGATTAACTATGGCTCTGATTTCCTTACCTTGGAGAAAAATTTTTCTGCTAATGCAACCTGACTGACGTGTCTTCATAAGTAACAAATTAAATACTCAGGCAGAATTTTACACTGATGGTATTTCCTAATCCCCAGGTAATTCCTGAATCTCTCTTACTCACATTAACAGGCAATGCACATATTTAATATCACTTAATCTCTCTTTCCATTGTGCCAAATATTTTTACTGAACCCAAACACCACTTTTCATTCCTTGAACTTTTAGCATCCTAATTGTAAACTGAGTGGACTATGTCCAAGAATACAGCCTACTTTCCTACACTAAATTTACAACAGCAAAGTTTTAAGCAATTTTATGGTCTTGCATTCCTCAAACACAAGCTCAAGCTGGCCTCTTTTTATTTCTCCAACATGGCAGGATTCAATAGTTCTGTGAGCCCCAAGCCACTGCTATTGAAAGTCAAATAAATGAAGGAATAAACAGATTTTTAGAACCCTGTAAAAATGGTATGTCCTTCTTATTACATGTGCTTATCCCCAAAACTTTGTCCTTTCTCAGCATTTAATTTTCTTCCTTGGACCATGAATATATTATGTTACTAAGTTAAAAATCTTCCTTTAACTCCTTTTATTTCTGGTTCCTTTCAATTGAAATAACTTATCAGCCCCTAAGCTCAACCTAATGATAAGATGAAAATTACATGATCCCTTTCTGAACACCATCTCACCCACTGATGGCAATGAGTTGTCAAATCGAGTCTGTTGAGACCTTAGAAAACAACTTCTATTGCCACAGAAATCAAGTTATACCTAATAGATCCAAAGAGACCTTGGCTGATCAGTGGCCCTTATATAGAGAGGATTCAAGTAGATCCCTCAGTATCCCAGGATAAATTCTAAAAACAGATCCTAATGAATAGATTTTCCACACAATCTAGAACTTGCACTCTTGAGGTAGAACTTTGCCTAACATGATTCTTAAAATTTAAGAACATGAATAAGTATGCTCAGGCTTAAGAAATAAATGCATATTTTTACTACCACCAGAGTCTCAGCAAGCAGAGAATCAAGCCCCCTACTTGAAAGATGCACCTTAAGCCACACTTCTTATTCTTAATGAAATCAGCCTTGCCATCCTTCTCTGAGAACTATAAAGCTTTCTCTAGATGGTGTTTTCCCTTACTCCAATAAGCAATAAATTTAGTGTGTTTTATCAACCACTTGTGTTGGTCATGTTTAGGGAGTTGGTATTCTACAAGAAGTAGTGCTCAGATGATTTTTTTTAATATATGATGCCAAAAGCAAAGGCAACAAAGCAAAGGAAACAATCAACAAAACAAACGGCAAACTACAGAATGGGAGAAAGTATTTGCAAACCATATGTTTGATAAAGGATTAATATCCAAAATATATAAGGAACTCAAACAACTCTATAGTAAGAAAACAAATAATCTGATTAAAAAAAATGTGCAAAGGACCCAAATAGACATTTTTCTTCAAATGAAGACATACAAATGGCCAACATATAAGTGAAAGCGCACTCAACATCACTAATCATCAGGTAAATGCAAGTTAAAACCACAATGAGACATCACCTCACACCTGTTAGAATGGCTATTATCAAAAAGATGAAAGGTATCAAGTATTCATGAGGATGTGGAGAAAAAGGAACCCTTGTAGACTGTTGGTGGAATGTAATTTAATACAGCCATAATGGAAAACAGTATGGAAGTTTCTTCAAAATATTAAAAATAGAACCACCATATGACCCAGCAATCCTTCTGCTGGGTATATATTCAAAGGATATGAAATCAATATGTCAAAGTGATATCTGTGCTTCTATGTTCACTGCAACATTTTTCAAAATATCCTAGATATGGAATCAAGCTAAGTGTCCATCAATGGATGAAGGGATAAATAAAATGTGGTCTGTGTATATATATATATATATATATACACATATATATACACAGTGGAATATTATTCTACCTTGAAAAGGAAGGAAACCCTATCATTTGTGTCAACATGGATAAACCTAGAGGAAATCACATTACATGAAATAAGCCAGGTACAGAAAGACATATATCTTTGTGACATGATCTCTTTTATATGTGGAATCTAAAAGAGTTGAACTCATAGAAGCAGAAAGTACAATGGTGGTTACCAGGGACTAGGGATGGAGGTGTTGAGGAAATCATAGTCAAAGGATACAAAATTTCAGTTAGGAGGAATAAGTTCAAGAGATCTACTGTACATCATGTGGTTATAGTTAATAACAATATATTGTACACTTGAAAACTGCTGAAAGTAGGTGTTAAGTGTCCTCCCCACAAAAATGATGACTATGTGAGGTAATGCATGTGTTAACTAGCTTGATTTAGCCATTCTACATGTTTACATATATCAAAATATCATGTTGCATATCATAGATATATACAATTTTTATTTGTACATTTTAATTAAAAATAATTAATTTTTTTTGAGAAAGTCATGCTCATAATGCAGAAAACAAACTTGTCAAAGTTCTAGTAAAGGGAAGGGAGTGAAGTAGGGTTAAGAGTGTGAATACAGCATCAAAAGGTTAAAAGTGTGGCTACTATTTTCACCTCTATCCTAGTATTAACAGAAAAAAAAAACTCTGTAAAATGATTTAAAGAGTTTTATTCTGAGCCAATGTGTGTGACCTCATCTGGGGAAGCCTTGCCCAAGAAGTCCTGAGTAAGTGGTCCCCAGGTGGTTGGGTTATAGTTTGCTTTTATACATTTTAAGGAGACAGGAATTGCAGGTAAAATCAGAAATCAATACATGGAAGGTATACATTGGTTTGGCCCAAAAAGGCAGGACATGTCAAAGGAGGGTGGGGCTTATAGGTTAGGTTATAGGTTCACAGATTCTTTGATTTGTAATTGATTAAAGAAACAAAGCTTTGTCTAAAGGCTTGGAATATTTGAAGTTAAGGAAGTCTGTTAATCAAAGACAAGCCATAATACACCAACTCAAGTGATCTGTTAGGCAAACTGATGGCCTGCAAGTGTGATTTAACCTTTGCCCTGCATGGCCTTAGGTCCTGTTAATAATTAAGTATCTTATTGTCCCAGAGAGTTTGTTTGGACAGTCTTATGATTTCTGATTTAATATTAATCTGGTCAATTGTTGTATCTAAACTTCAAAAGGGAAAGGGTATAACTAGATAGGTGGAACCTCCCTTCCCTTATGGCCAGGAACTCAGTTTTAAGGTTTTTCTGAAGTCATCTTGGCCAAAAGAGGGTCTGTTCAGTTGTTAGGGCTGCTTAGGATTTTATTTTTAGTTTACACTAGGCACCTTAAAAAATGTGCTCAGAAGGGCCCTATACTTCCTGAAATATTGAAGTCAGATCCTGGCTTTGGGACACTACCTAGAAGTTACAAGTCCTCTGTCTTTTAAGGTTATGCAATATCTAGAAAGCCATCTTTCTAGGTTTTCCAGGTCATTACACACACACACACACACAGAGACACACACACACACATGCGTACACACACATACACACAAGCACACACAGAAAGAGAGAGAGACACGGACTGTCCCTACTCTTGCCCCCCATTTTGAAACTAGGCAGCCCTTGGAACAACTCTAAAACAGATCCAACCTCTTAACACATTAAAAAATTGATACTGTACTGAAGATTCATTTTAGGGAGAGATGGGTAAGAAAAGGTATAGCACATAGCAGAAACTTAATCAAATCCCTTATTAGATGTATCCATTCTTTCTTCTTTAAAGTTCTTTAAATGAGTAAACCACTCTCTCTCCTGTCTTTTGCCTCCCACTTAATACAAATCCCTTCCATAGTACAGAAGAACCCAGCCTTTCCTACTTCTGAGCAAAACAAAAGCCAGACAATTAGTTAGAACTCTCCCCCTTGGAATGCAATTTGGGAAACAATTATCTGTTATTGCAGCCAAAGCAAAGTGGGGTGGGTGTCTCACCTTCTTTTATCACAGAATTTACTCCAAAATTTTACAAAAACATTCCATTTGTACAATGTTCAAGTTGCACCAGACCTCTGCGCTTGAACTTTGGCTAAATCCAAATCATATGTATGCTGAAAACTGAAGTAATATTCTACCAGAGGAAGAAGTTTTTAATCAAGAGGAAGTAGCAGGAGGGTATGGACAAATATTCAATGACCTGGAAAATTAAAATGAGGATTAATTTAAACCAATAACCTGGTATGTGTATGTGTGTGTGTGTGTGTGTGTGTGTATGTATGTGTGTGAGAGAGAAAGAGAGGGATGATTTAAATACTGAAAACAACTTACATTTGTTTCTGACGTAATGTACTTGTTTGTTTCCTGTGCCACAATAGAAAATGGTTGAATCTGATTTACATTTAGGACATAAAATTGAACACTGACTAAAGATAATAATAGATTAGTTATATACATATACACATAGTGACACCCACATTAACATTTAAAAGATGTGATATTTTTGTTGTGTCCCTAAATTCCTGTGTTATTTAAATGAGAAATATCACTGGTGTTTAGAGTAATTTGAGAGGGGAAAAAAGCCTTTTTGTGTAGGAAATACATCACTGAACTTACAGAAAGAAGAAATAGGGTGTAATATTAGTTATTTCACTGACTACTTGTAAAAGTTTGATCTGATCTCTTTCCCAATTTAAATGTCCAGCTTTTTTTTCCCCTGCAAGAAGAAGGGTTTGGATTAAGATAAGGTTCAGCCCTGTTCTGCCTGTGGACATCCGGGGTTTATAATTCTTCCAGAAAGTATGGCCATGACCAAAATTCACATTACTTTTATACAAATGTGTAATCACAGTGTTTGAGATACACTGATTTAGGAGCCACTTCACAACAATTTGGTGCTGTGGTCGGTTGCTTTTCTGTTATTGTTGCTGCTGTTGCTGCTGCTACTATCCTTCTGGGAAAGCAAATATTCTTTTCTGATCATCACTGTTCTGAGGTGTATGCATCAAATAATAAGCAGTTTTCAAGCCTCTTTGACAGGTGCAATTACATGCACCCAGACACCCACACGAATAAGCCTGATGAAGTCAGACATCTGTTTTCCTACACACGCTGCTCTCATCCCACTAGTGCCTCATGATATTCTTTTCTCTAGCAGAGAGTGAGAAATATTGAGTTCTCAGGAATTTGAACACCCGAATTAATCCTCAAACAGCCCAGCCCAACTACCATGGCCATAGGTGGACACAGAGACACAGGATAACTGGAAGGAGATACATATGGAGAGGACAGCGCCAGGCCCATGGGATAATGGGGAGGAACTGCTGGCCTTTAGCTATGGAATTTACCCTAACAACACTCTGGGTTACCTTCCTGTGAACCTAGAAGTCTCATTTTATCCAGTGTGGGAAGGCTTAAGGCTTTAAATAAAGGCTAAGTAGTTTCTATAGTGCCCTTCCACCAGCAATGAAGAGGAACAAAAGAATCCAAAAACACAGATTCCATGGGATGCTCACCACAATAAATAGATGAATCAAATGACCATGAGAAAATAAAACCTGCAGACAGAGCATTAACCCCTTGCTCTTCACACTTAATGTTGTACCCTCGACTGCAGCTCAGTGACTTCCCTTGTTCTGGGCTATAGTCATTCTCTTGGAAGAGATGAGTAATCTGGACAGAAGTCTGGGTGACATTACTATTGCATAGTTCAGGACAATGAGGACCATAGGTGGGCTTGTTAACACAAGGGTTTATTTATGCTTTTGCTAAATATTAATTTCTTCTATTTCATAATTATTCTTATTGTTTTGGACTAAATTGAATATTAATATTCCTTTTCTATTAGTTTTATTTATACACTGTTGATATATACCTATTGATGAATTATTTAATACATGCAATCACATCTCCTTCAATGCCTAATTAATACATTTGTCCCTTTCATGAATTTTATTTTATAAGTTGAAGGTACCAAAATAGAAATTCTGCTTCTTTTCTACTCTTTCTCTCATAACCAAAATATTGGCTGTAACAATATTTGCTGTCATGTAAAAAATAACATTGACTACATACTATATGAACTGAAAATATCTATTTAAAGACTATATAAGATATCATTCTATATATATGGAAGAATAACAAGAGTTTTCCGTATAAGTACTCTATAGTAAAGCCCCCTAGAGCATGATATTAATATATTCATTTATTCAATAAATTTCTACTGTTTGAGGTACTATGGTAGGTGTTAGGTAGGCAGTATTGAAAAAAACTGATATACCCCCACCATCATGACACATATGGACTATTGTTACCAGCTTTCATCATACAGATCAACACAAAAATAAATATATAATTTTAATTTCAGTTATGTGTGTAATTACCCTCCAATATTTAATATTAATGAACAGTTATCAAGTGCCTTCTAGATATCAGACACTAAGGAAACAAAGACAAGAAAACTCAGAGCAGCATTTGAGAGTCTTACGACCCAACTGGAAATACTCATATTTACATTGTTTGAAAGCATAGTGGAATTAAACAGAACAGAAAAATTGAAGACAATGCCTAAAAATGTTGATGTATTTATTTCTAGGGCAGCTGGGCTATTATTTTCCTTCTAGTCTATCACATATTCCAGATTTTCTATATTCCACATTTAATGATTGAAATATAAGAACTGTTTGAGAATCTATGAATGCAATGCCAAATAAATGGTGAAGTTAATAAGTAATGCATGACTTCAATTGAGGGAAAGAATCAAGGGCTAGAATGTAATGGAAGAAGTGATGTACTAGTTAGCAAAAATGATATACTAGTTGGTAAAAAGCAAGTAGATAATATCTTGGCAGAACAGTATGATGAATAAAGCAGAGAGGAGAAAGTAATATTCCAAATATGGAACTTAGCACGTGAAAAGGAGCTGAGACTTGAACTTTACTGGTAGGACCTAGCATGCTTTCAGTAAGAGTTTCAAGTTCATGTAAAGGAAGTTTTGGAGATGGGGCTAAGAACGAAGATTAGGGCCAGCTTGTAGAGAACCCCCAAAATTCATGATTAGTTACGCAGTGGAGAATCATTTAGGATTTGAAGAAGGTGATTCTAATTAGCATTTATCTAGATGACTCTAGCAATGAAGAATAAAAAGCGTTGGTGGGGAGGGTTGTGGCAGAGTTTGGTCATAACAACTGGACATCATCACGTGGTTTAATTTGTCTGTGGCACTAACATTGGAAAGGAAGAAATAGATGCCAACAGTTGTGATTCGGAAATAACTAAGAGGACATGCTAACCATGTTTGCTGGTAATGTGAGAAGAAGTAGTCAAAGATGACTCCAGCGTGTTGGACTGGAGAGACAGGGATGATGTTATACTGCAGAGAGAATAGAAAAGTTCAAAGGATTAGGCAAGTTGGAAGAAAGAAGATGAGTTTATTTTTAGGTCTATTTTAAGTGTGAATTTATAGCAGTGATGCCCAGGGATGCACATTTAATGAGTACTTTGGTACTCAGACAAGAAGTGAGGATAATATATTTAGATTTGAAAACTATATAATTAGATAGGTGGTAATTTGATAATGAAGCTCTTTTACAGCAACTTTCATTTTTGTATTCCATAGCCTATAACACATTTCTTGAATCATTTTAGAAATGTAATAATTGATTGCCCAGTGGGGAAAAAAGGAATAGGTGACTGAAATCTTGAAAGAAGGGTGTACAGACTTTCATAAATAGAAAATTAAAAATTGATTTTTGGTGGAGGTATGTATTTGAGGAGTAGGGACTAGCCCAGAAGCCTAGAAGGAGTACATCAAAAGGTAGTAGGAGTGTAAGGAAAGTGTAGTGCTGAGGAAGCTGAGTAGATAATTCTAAGGAAGAGGAAGTGGAAAATAAATTAGAACTCTGCATAGATCAAAGAGAAAGAATATACAAAATAGATCATAGCCTTTCGTCTAAAGGGGCCTTTTGTGGCCAAGTAAAGAGCTAGTTGATTTTAATGAGAGAAAAAGAGTAGAAACTAGATTGCAAAGGAGTTGAAGAAGGATGGAATTCTGAGCATGCAGAAAAGCCAGCAAGAAGCCTTATCGATTCAGAAGTTTCGGGGTTAAAGAAGAATGCAGTGCCATGATGGTAGCTCCAAATAGTGTGAGGGTTGCAGGGAAAATATTTATGAAATTAGAGGAGCTTTCAGCATTTCAACAGAAAGACAGCTCTTTTTTAAGACATTTTTTTCACTCTTGAATTTATTTAAAACTGTTGGTTTTCTGCCTTATTATGCTGTATAATCCATTACATTTTCAGCATTAGTTATTAAAGAAATCAGTTTTAAGCACATGTTGGTGAGTGTGTGGATTTTCCTTCTGCTAGCTCTCCTACTAACACCGTAATCTGCTTGAAACTAATTCACCTTAATTTCATGGAAGGGATTACACTGGAAGAAGATAAATTGGTTTGTTCAAGAAAGAGAAAGACCTGGAAAGGTGAATAGCAAACACATTTTTTTTTTAACTCAGCAATATCTGGTTGGCTGTAACTGATGTTTGTTATTGCAATAGATCTTGAAATCCTGTCTTAAAAACTTTAATGGGATTAGTGGATCAGTAAGTGTTATTTAAAGTTTTGCCTCATTTACTGTGATTTAGGAAGCAAGATGTACGACGGATAAATCCCAGGCACTTTACAAATGACACTGCCATCTAAGGCATATAGCCAGCCAATTCTCACACTGTGATATTTTATAATTCTTCCCTAATATATGTATATATGTGTGTCATAAGAGCATTTTGAAAATTGTAAGGCACTTTTAAAATTGTTTTCACTTTATTCACTATAAAACCTAAACACCAGATGAACTACTTGACCAAAGCTACTGGGCCACTTGGGTGATGCTCAGATTTTCTTTTTCAGGTATATAAAGCTCTTTGAATAAATGAATGAAAGAATTTTACAGAAGAAGATACATGTCAACTTCTGTTTTAAGTCTGAGGTTCCCAAGCAAGAGATATTAAACCAAGAAGCAATCTTTGAAGTCAGAATAATAATTGTAATATAAAATATCTTGTAACAGGGTATAATTTAAAAATAGTTGACATTTATTCTATGTTAGCATTTTTTATACCCATGTCTACAAAATGAAAGTGAAGCTTAAATGGTTAAAATGCCTTATTAAGCTTGGGTAGAACATCAAGAAAACACAGAATAGCACTAATCACCTACCCCAGTTATGCACCTTTACATATTTATTAAAGATTTATTTCTAAGGAGACAAAATCAATGCTGTTATTTTGTTGGCTTTTCTACATCTGCAAGAGTGTGAGGAAGAAATTAAGATGAGGAAAGAGATGCTGGAAAAGACTTTCCACACTGAAAAATGTCAGTTCTCATACTTAAATATTTACCAAAGGCTACAAATTGTCTGTATGCTCTTATTAGGCACACACTTAGAAATGGTGACTCAAACTGTGGAAATCAATGATCATCCAAAAGATATCATTCTGATGGTATGGAAATCAGTTTGAAATTTCTGTAAAACATGGCACTCACAAGCCGTATTTGTGTAATGAACCTCTGTTAAACACTTGCAAGTTTCTAGAGTGCTTTTATCCACACTGAGTTGAGTAACACCGACTCTATGAGAGGGGGATTATTTTGACCATTTCCAGACAGGAAGCAGATCCCCAGAGGGGTCAAGTGACTTTCCCAAGGCCACACAGAGTGGAGAGGTAGAACCAGGATTCCTATTTAGGCCACCTGCCTCCCAGGCCAAGTCTCTCGGAAGGCATGCTTGTGTGGGGGGATGAAAGAGACCAGAGATTATACAGATATGAATTCAGGTCTTATATAAAAGACCTTAATTTTATCACCTGACAAGTGACTTTGCATGCTTTCCTACAAGTGTTGTTAAGCTCTTTAAATTCTTTGCTGTAGGGTTTTTGTGAGGCTTAAATGAGATAATGTTTATGAAAGCACTTTTTTAGTATTAAAATTCTATCAAAATGTTAAGAGTTGTGATGTATTTGCCAAAGGGAAGCTATGCTGATATTTGGAATGTTCTTGTGGGAATGTTTTCAATGGAAAAGAAATTGCTTATGAAACAGTCCCAATCACGAATGCAAATCCTGCTGGCAAATGTGACATATCCTGGAAAAGACACATTCAGATATTGTCTCTTTATCCCAATAATGTCTCTGTGACTAAGGGAGTGTAGCAGCTGCTGCTATTACTACCACTGTTATGATCATTATTCTTAAATTACTGGTGGGAAAACCAGGAACAAGATACTGTGAGTGTGTGTGTATGTGTGTGTGCATGAGGTATGTTTGAGGTATGTTTATGTGTTTGTGTAAGTTTTAATTCAATGGCTGGCACATAGAAAACATGCAATAAATTGTGTTACTATTGCTGCTACCCTTTTTTGTGCTATTTTATTCAAAGAGAGCCAAGTTTTAGCATCTATTATTCAAAGATAATCTCCAGGTCTGAGTAGATTCCTTTGATATCAAGGGACTGTGTGGAGGAGCAATCTTTGATTTACATTGGCAATGGGGTTCATCAAATAAGTAGAATTAACCATGAGTGAAATGATAAAGAGGAAATAACAGTATTTTTAAATGTTAAGTGCAATTTTTGATGTTGGAAAATGTAATTGACTATGAGTTCTAAAACTGGGAGTTTTTGAAGTAACAATAACAACAATATTTAATATTAGCTGAGGCCTTATATTGTGGGCCAGACATTGTGGATGTTCTTTGTGTGTATTATCTCATTGGAATCTTGCAAAAGCCTTATAAAGTTAACATGATCTAGATTTATTGATGAAGAAACCAGTCACATAGCTTGCAAGTGGCTAAGTCTGGTTATGAATCCACATAGTTTAATTTCAAGTTGGAGTTCTTACAACACCGTGCTATTCACCCTCCCAAAATACTATTAGAGTTTAAACTGAATTAATGTGACTATAGAGTACAAGGAAGGAACTTTAATGGGTCCTCTTCTACACTTGGCTTGTCAAACCACTGGAGTCTAGGGCAAACAATTGATGTTACAAATAAATATCATCATGGTGTTGGACAACCAGGATGATGAGGACACTTGAGTCTATGTTATACAACAGCATTTGAAATGGTACTTACACAGTTTGATAATATAAATGAGTCATCTTCCAAAATTTAATGGGCCATCAGATAGAAGAGAAATTAGGAATACATCCTTCAGGGATACTTTTAGGACTGTTGGGTAGAAGTCACATTGAGATGATATCAGCTCTGAATATATGCTGAAAGTTTCTTTAGAGAAGACCAAACAGATAATGTAGCAGTCTGACTCCAGATGTCTCTACATCTGGTCCTGTGTCATTGGTGGTATTTAAGCATCCATTTTCTTATCTGATATGTGGCAGAGCACATTTAGATATGTGGTGAAGATCTGACTGAATGACTTCACATTCTCTTCCAGAAATTGCTATCTGAGATTTTGAGAACTGGCCAATTAAGGACTAAAAACTGTGAGCATGAGTGTGTTCACAGATTTCCCTCACTCCCAAATCAACTAAAAGAATTGTGTACCTGTATCCCTATTTGCTCCCTATTTCTGCCCCTCCTCAGGGGTAAGGGTGCTACTTCCTACAGGAGAAGACAATCCAATCTACATAGAAGAGGTGGCAAGACATGACAGTGCGGTACAAGCACGTGTACTGCAGCTTAAAGTGAATTGAGCAAGACCATATAAGGATTGTTTAGAAGGCAGAGGGAAAAATGGTTTCATAAAAATTTCTGTGACTGAAGTTAATATAGGAAACCCCTCTGATGTTCTTTGAGAAGCAAAAGTAAATAATTAGATGCTTCTTTAAATACTTCTGGCTGACAAACTGTGTTTCTTCAAAATAACATCATTCTGAGGCTGAATCATCTTTTTGGTTTCCTGGGGTAATATATTGGAGGACAATCATACAGGATTTTGGATATCAGCTCCAGCACCCACCTATACTCACTCAGGATGAAAGTCGTCACTAGAAGTATGAGTCAAAAGTGTATTTTCATCCTGCCTTCCAAGCTGTCGGAAAAATGGAACCGATGAGGAAGGGTCCATGAAATCAGGAATTACACAGGAATGTTGAAGAGTTCTTAAGAGGATGATATATCCTAGTAAGATCGTCATAGTTTGGAAGAAGACTTTATTCAATTATTAATTTTTTCACAAGAAACAAAAACCTATGCATAGGCTCTAAATTGAGCAAAACTCTGTACCTATCCAACATGAAGTATAAAATTGGAGCTTGTGATTTGTTTTATTTTTACCCTGACTTCCACAGATTCCAACTGCTATCACATGGAGAAGGGTTAGGATCAGGGTTAGGGTTAGGTGATACCAACTGCTATCACATGGAGAAGACCTTATAAAGAAAATAAGGTCTCACCCACTTGATTTGTTTAAGACTTGTGATCTCTTCCACTGTCAAGATCAGAAAATCTATCAGTTAAACAGACTTGGAATGACGATTATAAAGGTTACTTGTAAACTTAAAGTTAAGACATCAGGGATACATAGTAGGCCAAGGGCTGAGCTACAACTTTGATACCACAGAAACAGAGTATAGTGAATTGTGTTATTAACAAATATATTCTTCTCTGCTCCCACACATGTGGGTTGGAATATACTTCTCTGTCTGCTTACTTTTGGTTTGGCCATGTACTTTCTCTGAGAAATGGAATGTGGGCAAAAGTGACCCTGTGCCAAGTCTGAGTGGAGATGTTAAGAGACATAACGTGTCCTCTTGGTCTCCTGAACTCCTGCTGTCTATCTTGAGATGAACACAACCAGATAGGTGGTCCCAGAACAAGAAAACCCAAGCCCTAGCCACAACCTGGAGAATGACTGGAATGGTCAACACACAAAGTTATGAAGAAAACCAACAGTTTTATTGCAGAGAGTAAGTGTTACTGCCCCAAACCCCCAAAAGTTGTCTAATCCTGTAGTCCCCAACCCTCCGGTACTGGGCCGTGGCCTGTTAGGAACTGGGCTGCATAGCAGAAGGTGAGTAAGCAAAGCTTCATCTGTATTTACGGCAGCTCCCCATGGCTCGCCATCTCCTCCTCTGCCTCCCCCAGGTCCATGGAAAAATTGTCTTCCATGAAACCAGTCCCTGGTGCCAAAAAGGTTGGGGACCACTGGAACTCTAATCCATAGGACAATCATACAGAGTCTCAGAGATAAAGAAATGTCATTGATTACATACAAACCATTTCAGGGACCATATAACTGACATTTCTTTGAAGAATACTGAAATGAACGCATGATAGTGATGGGCTGTTCATGCCAAAAAATAGTTTTATGACAGCAATAAGGGTAAGCACCTTCTTAGAGTGGAAAAATAGGAGGAGCACACAGCACCTGGATGGGGTGCAGAATAAAGACTCCTGGTTACTCATAAGCAGCTAAATTGAATATATGTCAGTGCATTTAATATCAGTAGTTATGTTACTTTCTACATAACAAATTACCATAGATGTAGTGGGTTAAAACAGCCCATATTTCTTATCTCACAATTTCTGTGGATAAGGAGTTTGAGCACAAGTTAACTGGGTTCCTGAGCTCAGAGTTTTACAAGGTTCAGGTCAAGGTGTGGTCCAGACTGTATTCCCAGTTGGATGTTTGACTGGGTGGGGAAAGATCCATTTTTAAGCTCACCCAGATTGTTGTCAGAATTCAGGTTCTTACAGCTAAAGAATTCATGGTGATTTGATTCTTTAAAGCCAGATAGAGAGAGAGAGAGTAATGGGGAAACGTAAAAAGACAGAGAGAGGGAAACAAAGAGAGAGACAGAGAAAGAAACAGTAGAAATGAGAGTTTCTTCTACTTGGAGCCTCTAACTTCATGAAAGGCCGGGACCCTCTTTAAAAGGGTTCATCTGATTAGGCCAGGCCCACCCAGGATAATCTCCCACAAATCATTCAAAGTCAACAGATTAGGATCTTTAATTACGTTTGAAAAATCATTTCCTCTTTGCCACATAATATAACACAGCCGTGAAAGTGCCATCCCATCACTCTTGCCATATTGTATTGGTTAAAGGTAAGTCACAGTTTCCACAGCACACAAGGGGAGAGGATTATACCAGGGTGTGACCCATCAGGGTGTGTCTGTCACAGCATTCGATAAACTCTATGGGATGACATGATTACTCTGGAAATCCCCACAGTGCCCCCACTGATGAAGTCAAGCCAGAAACAGGACAAAGGAAGATGTGGTGACGAGAAAGTAGGGATGAGTAATGAAGTTCAGACCTGAGGCCCTAAGAGGACAGAGGGCAGCCGGGATAAGGCAGCTAAGACAGGTCTCTCAAAGAAACACCACCTAGAAGCCATGTCTGAGTTAGTGTGAATAAACACGTTCCTTAATCCTCGTCAGAGCCAGACAGATATAACCAGAGGGAGAATCATTACCAGGTTGGAAACAGTCCCCTCTAATTTGCTAGCACCGTGGTGAGGCTGGGCAGGTGCACACCTGAGCGTCTATCTATTTACACTTCAGAGACCCCAGAAAGATGGAAAGTGTGGTCATATTTCAGTATTGGCTAGGAGGGACATCTAGTGGCAGCCAGAAACTGGGAGGGTTGTCATCTGCTAAGCACATACCCTTCAGCACATTAATACACAGGGATTCTTAGTGAGGGTGCTGATAATGTTGTGTTTCTTCTCCAGGAACTCATCCATCTACCAATTTCAAGTTTTGAAAAAAGATATTTAGAAGGTGTAGAAGGTCATAAACAGGCTATACCCGGTAGTATCTTCAAAGGCACCTAAGAATATCTACATTCCTGCAAGGAGGTGTGCTGTCATAGAAATAATTGTATTCTGGAGTGTGTGTGTGAGAGAGAGAGAGAGAGAGAGCACACAAAGAATGGCCAGGAGAGCATAATTATATGGAAAAACATATATAGATGAAAGGAAAGAAGGAAGGGAGGGAGGGAGGAAGGGAGGGAATTGTAAGGCTCTGGCCCCTCCTGCTCTTCCCAATCTCCCAGGACAACGTTCTTTTTACCAGCTTGACTGCACCTTCCCCACCTCTAAAGTGCAAAAAGGATTTTAGAACTTTGAGATATAGCAAAACACGAGCACAGGAGGGCAGGGCTTGAGAAAGGGAAAAAGGAGGAGGATGAACTAAGTCGATGTACCTGGCGCAGAGCCGAGAGGGCTGGGAGAGAGGTGGGGCACAGTGGTGGTGGGGGCTGCAGGCAGGGCGCAGAGCTTTGGCGCGAGGATGGGAGACTGGTTCTCAGGTAGCCTTGGGTAAGAAGAAGTTGTAAGGGAGAGAAAAGGGTTGGTTGAGTTTATTTTAACATAATCAAGATTTTTTGACAGATGCAAGTTAAACATTTGGAATTATTTCAATGATGATTTTTGTCTGGTTTTATCTCAGCATCTAGTCAAACACCTGCCACACGTGGTAGATGTCCGGATGACATCCATCCGCTTCTGGATGAAAGGACACTTTCAATCACCACCCTCAAAGCCCAGGTTGTACCAGTTCAGGCACAGCCAATACGAACCATTTGCAGGATGGGATGATCACTGATGCCGCAATAAAACCAGAGGCCAGTGGTCTGGCAATGCCAAAAATGTAAGGCGGATATCAGAATTCCCCAGTGTAGCCTCAACACACTTTTTTCAACTAATCCAATTTAACATAAAATCAGTGGTGGTTTATTTCATTCCGTTCACTGAAATGGTTCATGTTACATTACAAAGATGGACAAAAAGACACAGGAAGCCCACAAAGCTGAGGTGTTCCAATAAAAGAGGTGTTTAAAATATGTCTGTTCCAATAAGATTTGTTCCCTCGAAGACCTAATAATTCCCACCATTAATTAATTAATATAGGTCTTCCCCCTCTTCACCTCTCTCCTTTTCCAAGACTCATTCCAAAACTTTTCTCATCTGTAAAATGAGGATATTTGAAACTTAGAAGGCTCTAAGGCCCTTTCTGATTCATTCCTAAAACTTCCCATGATATTTTCACACACACAAAAAGTTGTGACTAAAATGAAACACGTATGTGAAAGCACCGTGCATAGTGCTGTGAGCTCAAGGCTCTGGATGACCGGGTCTGCTCCCGACTCGTGACAGCTTTGTTTCTCAAGCTTTTGTACCTGCTAGTGTACTTCTGTCCAATTTTGTCTATTTCCTTTCTGGACTACAAGTTGTTTGAGGAAAATATCCTGTATTGTTCATCTTCCTGGCCAGTTTAAAGAAACATTTAAACATAAGGAATATTTTAATGATTAAATCAAGTCTGACAAGAAACCAGTTTGGCAGCAATTTACCAGTGCTTTGTGTTACTGAATGTACTTGAAATGATAAAATTGAATTTCTTTGAAACGCTTCCATTATTTCAAAGTTTTAAAATTCAAGTGAAATGGAGTCTCCCTCAATTACTCCCGATTAGTAATGTTTAGTTACATGCATATACTATGTAACAGATGCATTACAATATAATAATTAATTCTGTGGACTTTTCATTGTTTTCCTGTCATGAGATTTTGTTATATGAAAAACTATCTTTTTTCCCCCTCTGGTCTGAAAGGAAAGACCTGATTGTAAGTTGTTTTATTCAAAAGAATAACAGTCCTTTGAATTCAGCAGGGAGAAGCAAGTGATATCATGAACATTCCCTTCTCCTACCTTTTCATTCTCTAAGTTAGCGATCTCTCTGTGTTTATACGTTGATTGGTAGAGTTTGAGACAGTTATATTGGAATTAATTGGTGTTTTTGGCTCAAGTATTTGAAGTATAAAGTAAATTTTTTATGATTTATTCCTTGCCTATTTCAAAAAATGGGGCAGCATACAACAAAAGAAATTGGTGAAATAAGATTATTAAAACAAAAGTAAAGGATCAAGAATTTACTAATGTCCCAGCATGGCCAGCTAGAATACTGCTTGAGATGGAGGTTTAAATACCAGCGAGCTGACACTCTGACAGGTGATGTTGCTTAAAGTGGTAAGAAATGGAAAGAGGCAGTAGGGAGAGTTAAAAAAAAAAAAAAAGAGAGAGAGAGAGAGAGCAGGGAGCAACTCCAATTGCAAAAGTGGAATTGGACATACAAGAAAAGAAAATCAAAGGGGTCCAGAGATAAGTAGATTTGGATAGAAGCAGAAATAAAAGTTGAGAGAAAAGGAGAAGAGTTCTTAGACCCTTATGCCCAATGAAGCTGAAATGCTCCAGTTTGCTCATTCTGAATTTCTGACTCATTGTGCATTGTGAAATTGTTTGGTTTAATGGCTTAAGTCAAAAAGCACAGTACAAGGGGGCAAAAATCAGAAAATAAAGTCTATGGGAAGTTTGTCTGCAACTGAACACAAGATTTACCTATAAATTATTAGTAGTCAAGGAGAAGAAGGAAATAAAATAGATTTCACACTAAAATGTAGGGTTAAATTCTAGAGAAATATACCCTTGATATGTATAGCAGGAATAGGAGAGGAAACTAAAAATATAATTGTTCCTAGACTATAGACCCACCAAGTCACAACTCAGCCTTTCTCTCCCAATCCCTAAGGCAAAATGAGGAAATATTGGCTATATCTCTTATAAAGAATGGCTGTTAATGCCTGAGGGGATAAAATGCTCCTGTTGCAGCAAGGTTTCATGGAAAAGTCCTAATTACTAAGTCATTAAAGTGATGTCATAATTTGCCATTTTCAGCGTGGGTACGAATACCATATATATGTGTCAGAGCTTGGAAACTAAGCATTGTTCACCACAGGTCTCCAGCACTGAAGCAAAAACTGGCTGCTGTCCATTTCCAAAATGGACTGAGTGCCTTACAATGAACGGGAAGGATGAGAGAGTCAAGATATTCATATTTCATCCAAAGACAGTAAACCAATTTTGAAGGGAAGGGGTCAGACTAAGAACTTTATGATATAAGCCCCCAGATAATTTCTGTACAAATGCTCTGTGGATGAAGGACAAGAATTTCTATACAATTGGGTTGCCCTAAAGAGGGAGCCACTTTGACATCTTCTGCACCTTCATCTAAAGGAGGCAGCAGCACTTCAGTGCCTGGATCTGAAGGCCCATTTAATTTGGCACATGTCTAAATGTACGTGACATGCCTCTCTGGAAGAATGTAAAAGGGTTATGAGTGACAGTTCTAGAAGAGTGAGTGGGGGCTCACTTTGTAATGGTGGTTGTGACCCTGTGTCTCCCCCACTCCTCCACGATGACTTACCTGTAATATATAAACGTCACAAACATTTTCTTTCTTGGAACTGTTATTTTCACAGCATTTTATCTTCATATAACATGCCAAGGGGCGCGTACGTTATCTATGGGAGTTATGATATTTGACCTTCCCAACTTTCATGTGGAAAAAGCATTATTATCCTCTTTTACAGATGAGGATCTTAAGTTCACAGACACACAATCTCTTTGTGCACAACTTCACACTTCATGTGACACAGAGCTGGGATTCAAGCTCACGCCTTTGTTCAGAGTTATTTCCAACAGACCTCTCTGACTCTCCCAGATACGCATTTATATTCAAGACAAACCAAAGCATAACATTTGGCATACATTGAATCATTTATCTTCGTCTTTTGGCACTGTGATTATGTAGCATTTATAAACTCCCTGTCCATTCAGGCAAATACTTGCACTTCTGTGCTTTGATTTAGTGTCCTGGGTCCCAGTATCAAAGCTACTAAGGCTTGCTAATGGTCACAATCTGAGTCTAGATTTCTAGGCTTGTGCTTCTAAATCACTTGGCAGAGAACAGAGTCGATGTTAGATAAAAGATCACAGGTAGGAAGGGCTGAGTAGCCATAGCACATCAATGAGAAATGAAGTGGTTTGATTTTAATACGGATTGTAAACAAAACACACACACACACACACACAGAGGATTAAGATGGAACGTAACTGATTTAAATAGGTATCTTTTAGGAAAACACTAAACACGGTAATGACTGTTATATAAAAGTTAAAAATTTTTGACACAGTGTAACTTTCTCTTTTGGCAAAGTAATGCTTAGAAATAAAATAATTTAAACTATAATTTCAGTTCTCCAAAACATATGACAACAAAGTATAATGCAGTCTTTAGGTCTCTCAAATTTTCTATAGGCAGAAACTATTTAAACTATAAAAATAACATTTGTGATCAGAGGAAAATCTTTGGTTTTATTTTTGTTTTCCATATGGCTCAGGGAATATTTGATAAGAATTTGTTTTATGCCTCAGACGTTTTTCTGTAGTGCAATGCCTTTGGATGAATTGTACGTATTGTACATAATCTTCACCCAGGAAGTAGTCTGTCTCCTGAAACCTCCATATCCCGAAGAATTTAAAGGTATATTGTCTCCCATTGAAGTCTATTTGTTTCCTATCATGTCAAGTCATATTTTATTTATATTGAGAGAAATTTTCACACGGATCTTGGATATCTGTAGAGGTAGAATAGGCACGTTCAGAGTTTTCATTTCTTTTTCAGTAGACACATTTTGGAGTTTAACAATAATACCAGATATAAACAAACACAAATAAAACATTAATTTGGCACTTTTTGGTTTATATATGCTTTTACCGTTGCTATGAACTGCAAACTTGTATATCCAGTGACCTACTATCTTGCTCTATAGGCCTTTTCAACTCAATATGCCCCGAACCCAATTCATGAACCTCTCCATGAACATGGTCCTCCTTTTTCTTGGGGATGGCACCACCATATATCCAGTTAGCAAATTAGAAATGTAGCAGTCATTGTTAATGCTTTTCTTCCCCTTATCCTTGATATCTATCTTACTATCCTTTTTTATTTTAATCTATACATATTCATGGATATAGCTTATTGTCTTTGAATTATAATAATCTCCTTCTCTTATGTGACAGGAGAAGAGGGAGCAAGGACAAGGCAGAAGACCTGGAGTCCTTCCTAAGAGTTGTCTTCTGTGGTTAACGTTTGCCATGTTTACCTAAAAAAGCATGAGTGCGTTTTATGCACATTTGAAATAATACTATATAAAATAGTAACAAAATCTTAATTTATGTACAAAATGTGAAGTAATATGAATCTAATAAAATTAAAAATTCATTGAGAATTGCATAATTACAAACCTGAAAAATTGAGTGAACTGTAAGTTGTATTTATCCAATTGCAACATGGCAGGGACATTTTAATTGCTAAAAAGATACACCTACCATCTTGGTCTGACTTATTAAATTATGTGAATTTTTAATAATAGGAAGTCAGGAAAGCATCTTTCCCTTAGATGTGGCAGCCCTGTAATTGCATGTGTATATGTGTGTGTGTGTGTGTGTGTGTGTGTGTGTGTCTGTAAGGGAGATCTTCTCATCTAACATGAAAGTTTTCAATAACATATTATTATTTGGTAGTAAAGCCTTCTGGAAAAATTTTGTTCCAACTTTAAGTATTCTTTATGAGCCAAATCTTTAACATGAAAACAAAACAAAACAATAGGGAGAAGGAGAGGAAAAATTATATGATGCAACACAGCTTGTGATTCCAAGCAAATTTGTTATTTGGGACTTTATTTGAACTAGGCTTCCTGAGCATTTAAAATGGCATTTTTGTTATTGTTTCTGGCTGAGTTAAAATCTATTCTTAGCATTCAGTTGCTGCAGTTTCACACAATGGGAATCTGGCAATCAGGTACTCTTAATAGGCTTATTATTGGGAGTTTAATCAAATTTTGAATGTTAAAGCAACCTCAATTTGGCCTGACAGGGTATCTGAGGGAAATGTACTTATTTCTACTCCCTAGTTCCTATGACAATGCTTTTTTTGGTAATGGATGTTGTATCACCATATATTCAATATGCATATGGGATGCATCCATTGAATCTCATTAAAAATTGATCAAGCTTGGCTTCACAATTTTCACAAATGTAGGAATTCACATGGTGTTGCTTATCCCCCATACAAAGAATTGACTAGATGTCTGGTTATTCCAGTTTTTCTTCCCTTTTCCAAAAGGAGCTTATATACCTTGTAATAAATTCTCTGAGCACAACCACAGTTGTCGACCCCTTAAGCTTCGGTGGCCTAACTGACCTCTACTTAGCATTATCGATGTTCCAAGCTGTATCAATAAGTCTATCGTGGGATCTGTCATGAGAGGCGTCACGTGCCTTCTGTGTCTTGGTCCTTAGTGTTCTCTGTGGCTTCTAACCATTCATAGCTGAGATACGGGGAAAAGATGACTATGCCAGGTTGCAATGTGTTCAGATAATTCCATTTGAAGCCTTAACATCTTTTTCTGAAATATAAAGGTTTTGTAAGAGAATAAGCAAGTTATATTAAAGTACTTTGTGAAATGTAAGTTGCAATAACCAGTGAATGGGATCGCTTATGATAACAGTAGCAATAACAGTATTAACTTATACGCTCAAGTTCACATGATATAAAGGATATTAAATTAAGTAGTTTTTTTTCCAGTCATGATTACAACATGTCAGTAACTCTTCTAATTCCTTAGTATGTATTATTTCATTTGATATTAGCATTAACTGCATAAAGTAGAAACCAAAATTATCTCCATCTTACAGCTGAGGTGGTTAAAGCAGAGAAGTTTCCACAAATGCCATCAATCGTGAAGCTGGAAGTAATGTAGCCAGGGCCTTCATTCCACGCCAGATGGCTCCAGAATCATGTGCTATCTTGATCCCCTATAAGGGACAAATTAAAATGTTAGTACTAGTTCAAGTTGTGCAATCTTGGAGAAAAGTCCAATATGCTCTCTGGGTCTACATTAGCTTTCATATCTGAAAAATGGAAAGGTTCTTTGTAGCTTAAATTCTTTCCATTTTCCACAATTTACCTCTTTCCAAAACACTCTTTTTCTCCTTACTTCACAGTAAAGCATTACTGTCATAGGCAACATAGCCCAGAAGATTTAAATGTACACCCAGGGACAACCAGGGACTGAGGGAAGCTGGAACAGAAGAGGCAAGACCCTGGCAAGGATGTAATCTGGAGTAAAAGGTCCCACAGATAAAAAGGCTTCAGCCAAAGTGTATAGGGGAAACGGGATTACAAGTCAGGTCTAGAGTTTGTCCCAACCCTACGCAAGGGGAGCTGAGCTTTCACACTTTCACCTCAGTCAGTCAAGGCTAAGGACACCTCTGGTAGGGGTGTCAGCTCCCCGATGTTGCAGGTTTTCTGTGTGCTCTGACTGCCTGGGGGCAGTCCCCCAAGGAAGACTGACAAAGCACATCACTGAAAGCAAAAGCACATGGAAGACAGAAGTGGTAAAAGGGTTTGGAGGGGATCTAGGCAGAGAACCAAGTGTCTGCTTGATAACCTAATATCTATTTAAGGAAAAAATTCTAAATATTTACTAAAAATGACTATTTACTAAAATTTTAAGCGCTTATTAAATAAAAAATTATAAATACATTTGAAATTAGGATATAAATTTGTACTGCTTTGTCATTATTAATATGGAAAATGGAAAGAAATATAAATAAGATAGTTATAACCAATTGACAAAAGAAGAAATAAAATTGGTAAACATACCCATAGAAAGGATATTAGGTTAAAATTAGCAAAGAAACCTGAATTAAAAGAGGCACAATTTTTCATTTTATTGCATTTGTTAAAAAAACAAACAGAAAGGAAGGAAGGAAGAAATATCGACTATTTATAACAGTGTGGCTAATAGAACAGTATTTTCCATTCTTGGTAATCTAGTGTACAAAATACTTTCTAAAAAGTTTTACATGAGAATATGTTGTAAATGAGTTGAGACTTACTTATTCAGTAAACCTATGGGTCTGTGATTTATGATTGAGTAACTTAGCCCCTTTTTGTCAGATTACCTGTTTAAAAATAAATAAAAATGCTTAGAAAAAAAATAACAGAAGCATCAGCAACAACAAAAAGAAATTCTGTGTCCAGAGCAACCCTAGTGTGTTTTTTGATTGGCACACTACGGTATATTCTTAGCCCATTTCTGTGCCAGGAAGCAGTAGTTTAGCTCCCCTGCTCTGTTCACAACCTAAGTCTAATGCCCTGTCCCTTGGTCTGTTTAGCATAAATGCCATCTGACTTCTCTTTAAGATCTTGCTCTCTGTAACTCTTCAGTCACGTTGTTTTCAGTTTTAGGTTAACAAATACAGGGTACCTATGTGCTGGCAAGATAAATCCATTAAGGGGAAAAGTAGGAAAGAATTTGTTTAAAACCACAGCCAAATGCAGCCACATCTAACTCTTAAAGAGACCATAATGGTTTTCTCCTGCAACAGTGCATTTTTATATACAGAAACATGTTGATGGACCACTTGGGTGTGGATAAGTGGCTGAGGAAACTGAGAAAATGAAAAGAATAGACTTTCCCTAAATGAGCAACCCAGTAAGAAGAGAAGAGAGCTCTCCACTTCGACTGGGTGGAACAACATGACAACAAGCAGGAACTGCAGAGAAGAAGGAAGTGAAAAATGCCCTGTAGAGGTGGTGGCTGACGGACTTTTAAGAACAGACATATCTAATTGCTTGTTTTTAAGTTATCTGTCTTGAAGTGCTGGGATGTATTTCCCCCTATTACCTTCAAACCATCAGTAAGGAGACCTCCACCTACAGCCTTGAGACAAGATGTTTTGGAGGTAACATTCTTTTGCATGTGATCACGTCTAGTAAAGCCACGGAGGCCCTGTGTTGAGGGGAAAGCATATCATCTTAGGGTCCAGTGTGCTGCTGACTCCCCATAGACATGATACAAACCCTTTTCACCACATTAACTATAAGGGAGTGGTACTTAGAGGTGGGGTGGGGAAGGAAAAGTTATGTTACAGGAAAAACATATGTTATAGTCCTGGTTTCAGTGTATGTAGCTGGTACCACCTCTGCTAAGGAAAGCTGATATTTGGTGGCCCATGTTCACCACGCATGTAGGACTCCTTTGTGGTGGCCTCATCATAGTTTCTCAAGAGTAAAATGCATAAGAATCACTGGAAGGGGGGGTGGGTTGTTAAAATGCAGGTTCTGATTTAGTAGGTGCAGGGAAGGACCTGAGATTTTCTACTTTAAATAAGCCCCCAGAGGATGTTTTTATGTATAAATGAGACAATATAAAGTGTCTGTATACAATAGTATTTAACAAACACTGAATATTTTTCCTATTTTTTAAACAATCTAAATTCAGGTAAGAATATTTGGCCTTATAATATTCCTCTCTTTTTTGCAGACATCACATTCCATAACAATTTAATATTTTTTTCATATGTATCATATTGCACAACCAAGAATGCTATGTAATTCCAGAATATTTTCATTACCCCAAAAAGAAACACTAGTCCCCTTAGCAGTCCCTCACCCCCTCCTTGCCCCTAGTCCCTGTTAATTATTAACCTACATTTATTTGCCTATTCTGGACATTTCATATAAATAGAATAAAAAATACGTAGTCTTTTAAGCCTGGCTTCTTTCACTTAGTATAATGTTCTCAAGATTCATCCACAATGTCACATTTGCCAGTATTTCGTTCCTTTTTATGTCTGAACAATATTCCATTGTATGTATATTCCATATTTTATGCATTCATCAGTTGATGTATATTTGGATTATTTCTACTCTTTGGCCATTACTAATATGCTGCTGTGGACATCCTCGTGCAAGTTTTTATGTGAACATATGTTTTCATTTCTCTCTTGGTTGTATATCTGTAAGTGGAACTGCTAGGTCGTATGATAACTTCATTTTTAACTTTTTGTGGAACTGCCAAACCATTTTCCAAAGGAGCGTCCCAATGTAGCATTTCTACCAACAATATATGAGGGTTCCAATTTCTCCAAATCCTTATCAACACTTGTTATTGCCCCCTTATTTTTAAATAATAGCCATCCTAGTGGGTATGAAATAATATTTCATTGTGGTTATGATTTGAGTTTCCCTAGTGAACATTGAACATCTTTTCATATTCTTATTGGCCATTTGTAATTATTTATTTGTTTATTTTTTTGGAGAAATGTCTGTTCAAATCCTCTGCCCATTTTAAAAATAGGTTGTCTTTTTATTATTTTATTGTAGAGTTATTTATATATTCTGAATACTATACCGTTATCAGATATATGATTTTTAAATATTGTACTGCCATTCTGTGGGGTTTTTAAAAATTTTCTTGATAGTGTCCTTTAAAGTACAAAATTTTAAAATTATAATGAAGTGCAATTTATCTGTATTTTCTTTTTCGTTTGCACTGTAATTTTCATGTCAAAGAAATCATTGCCTAAGCCAAGGTAACAAAGACTTACATATTTTTTTATTAAAGTGTTTAATATTAATAGTTTTAGCTCTTATGTTTAGATCCTTGATCCATTTTGAGTTACTATTTGTATATGGTGAGATGTACTGTTCCACTTCATTATTTTGCATGTAATTACCAACTTTTCCCAGCACCATTTGTTGAAAAGACTATTCTTACCCCATTGAATAATCTTGGCACCTTGGGGAAAACCAATTGCCAAAAATTGGGGGTATATTTCTAGACTCTCAATTGTATTCTATTAGTTTATAGGTCTATCCTTATGCTACTAACAGACAGTCATGATTAATGTAGCTTTGTAGTGAATTTTGAAATCAAGAAGTATGAGTCCTCCAACTTTGCCCTTCTTTCTCAAGATTGTTTTGGCTCTTATATATCCCTAGAATTTCCAAGTGAATTTTGTGATCACCTTATCACTTTATGAAAAAAATAAAGCCAACTTGGAATTTGATAGAGATTACGTTGAATCTGTCTACCAATTTGCCAACCAAACAATATTAATTTTTTCAACTCATTAGCACAGGGTAATTTCTTTAATTTCTTTCAATGATTCTGTAGTTTTGAGTGTATTAGTTTTTTACTCCTTACATAAAATTTATTCCTAAAAATTTTATTGCTTGATGATTTTGTAAATGGAATTGTTTACTTATTATCCTTTCGGATTTTTCATTGTAATTGTATAGGAAGAAAATTGATTTTTTATATTAATTTTATATCCTGCAACCTTGCTGAACTTTATTTTCTCTAATTTTGTATTTTATTTCATTTCATTTTTGTGGATTACTTAGGATTTTCTGTTTACAAAATCAGGTTATCTACAAATAACAATAGTTTTATTTCCTCCTTACCAACATGGATGCCTTTTATTTCATTTTCTTGCATAATTGCTACAACTAGAATATCCAGCACAATATTGAATGGAAGTGGTTAGAGCAGACATTCTTATCTTACACCTGATTTTCAGAGAAAAGCTTTCCAAATCTTTCATTATAAAGCATGATATTAGTGTGGGGTTTTCCCAGATGCCCTTTATCAGGATGAGAAATTTCTCTTGCATTCCTAGTTTGTTTGGTGTTTTTATCATGAAAGGGTGTTGGTTTTTGTCAATGCTTTTTCTGCATCTTTTGAGATGACCATGTGGTCCTTGTCTTTTATTTTTTTGATATGATGCATTGTGTTGATTGGTTTTTTAATGTAAAACTGATCTGCCATTTCTGAGATAAGTTCACTTGCACATAGTATACAATCCTTTTTACTTGTTACCGGATTTAAATTGCTAATATTTTGTTGAGGATTTTAACATTTACATTCATAAGGGCTATTGTTATGTAGTTTTATTTTCTTGTGATGTATCAAGATGATAGTAACCTCATATATGAGTTGAAAAATATTCCCTCCTTCTCTCCTTCTCTTAGTTTGGAAGTGTTTTGTGAAGAATTGGTGTTAATTCTTCTTTAAATATTTGGTAGAATGCACCAGAGAAGCCATCTAGTCCTGGGCTTTTTACTGTGGGAAATTTTTGATTGCTAATTCAAACTCTTTACTTATTATAGGTGTATTCAAATTTTCCATTCTTGTTGAGTCAGTTTCTAGGAATCTATTCATTTCATTTAGATTACCAAATTTGTTGGCATCCTGTTGTCCTTCTTTTAATCCAATATTATTTAGGTAAGTTGATTCATCTCTCTCTCACTTCCTCTTTATCAGAATAGATAAAGATTCATGAATTTTGTTGATCTTTTCAAAGAATGAAATTTTTGCTTCACTGATTTCCTATTGTTTTTCTATTTTCTATTTCATTTATTTCCACCCTTTCTATTATATCTTTCATCTGCTTGCTTTGGGTTTAATTTTCTCTTGTTTTTTCAGAGTCTTAAGGTGGCAGGTTAGATAATTTGAGATTTTTTTAATGCAGGTATTTGAAGCTATAAATTTCCTTAAACACAGCTTTAGCTGCATAACATAAATTTTGATATGCTGTGTTTCCAATCTTGGTAATCAAATGATATTTTACAATTTGTGTGTGATTCATTCTTTGAATGATTGGGCATTTAGGAATGTGTTGTTTAATATTCACATATTTGTTAATTTTCCAAATTTATTTTTGTTATTGACTTCTAATATAATTTCGTTTTAGTCAAAGAACATATTTTGTATAATTTAGTATTTTTAAGTTTATTGAAACTTGTTTATGGCCAAATATACGGTCTATTCTGGAGAACATTCTGTATGCACTTGGGAAGAATATATACTCTATTATCAATAGTGCAGATATTGCAGGTTTGGTTCCAGATCACCGCAATGCAGCAAATATTGCAATAAAGGGGTAACACGAATTTTTTGGTTTTCCAGTGCATATAAAAGTTATGTTTACACTGTACTGTGGTCTCTTAAGTGACTCTTTTTTCACAAAATATTTCTCTGTAGTATGTGATACTATTTGACAGAATTTGGCCCACAGTGGAACTCCCATCAAAACTGGAGTCAATCCCCTCAAACTCTACCTCTGCTTTATCAACTAAGTTTACATAATATTCTAAATGCTTTGTTGTTGTTTCAACAGCGCTCACAGCATCTTCACTAGGAGTAGATTCCATCTCAAGAAACTACTTTCTTCGCTCATCCATAGGAAGCAACTCCTTATCCTTTCAAGTTTTATCATGAGATTGTAGCAAGTCAGTCGCATGTTCAGGCTCCACTTCTAATTCCAGTTCTCCTGCTATTTCCACCACATCTGCAGTTACTTCCTGTACTGAAGTCTTGATTCCCTCAAAGTCACCCATGAGGGTTGGAACCAACTTCTTCCAAATCTTTGTTAAGGTTGATATTTTGACCTCCTCTCATGAACCATGAATGTTCTTAACAGCATCCAGAATGGTGAATCCTTTTCAGAAGGTTTTCAATTTACTTTGCCCAGACTGATCAGAGGAATCACTATGTATAGCAGCTATAACCTTACAAAATGTATTTCTTAAATAACAGGACTTGAAGGTTGAAATCACTCCTTGACTTATGGGCTGTAGAATGGATGTTGTATTAGCAGGCATGAAAACAACACTCACCTCCTTGTACATCTCCATCAGAGCTCTTGGGTGATCAGATGAATTGTCAATGAGCAGTAATATTTTGAAAGGAATCTTTTTTTCTTAGCAGTAGGTCTCAAAAGTGGGCTTAAAATACTCAGTAAGCCATGCTGTAAAGTGATGTGCTGTCATCCAGGCTCTATTGTTCCATTTATACAGCACAGGCAGAGTAAATTTAGCATAATTCTTAAGGGCCCTAGGATTTTCAGAATGATAAGTGAGCATCGGCTTCAACTTTAAGTCACCAGCTGCATTAGTCCCAAACAAGAAAGTCAGCCTGTCCTTTGAAGCTTTGAAACTAGGCATTGACGTTTCCTCTCTAGCTATGAAAGTCGTTCTTCCAACAGAAGGCTGTTTGTTCTACACTGAAAATTTGCAGTTTAGTGTAGTCATCTTCATCAATTATCTTAGCTAGATCTTCAGGATAACTTGCTGCAGGCTCTTCATCACCACTTTCACTTTTTTGTTATGGAGATGGCTTCTTTCCTTAAACGTCAAGAACCAACCTCTGCTGGCTTCCAACTTTTCTTCTGCAACTGCTCCACCTCTCTCAGCCTTCATAGAACTGAAGAGAGTTAGGGCCTTGCTGCGGATTAGACTTTGATTTAAGGAATGCTGGGTCTGGCTTGATCTTCTATCTAGACCACTAAAACTTTCTCCATAAGGCTGTTTCACTTTCTTGTTATCTTGTGTTCACTGGAGTAGCACCTTGAATTTCTTTGAGGAACATTTCTTTTGCATTCACAACTTGACTAACTTTGGTACAAGAGACCTACCTTTCAGCCTGTCTCGGCTTTTGATATACCTTCCTCCTTAAGCTTAATTATTTCTAGCTTTTGATTTAAAGTGAGAGACTTGTGACTCTTCCTTTAACTTGAACACTTAAGGGCCATTGTAGCATTATTAATTGGCCTAATTTCAATATTGTTGTATCTCAGAGAATAGGAAGACCCAAGGATAGGAAAAGAGATGGGGGAACAACATGCTGACAGAGCAATCAGAGCACACACATTTACCAATCAAGTTCGCCATCTTATCTGGGTGTGTTGCAGTGCCCCAAAACAATTAAGATAGTTACATCCAATATCCCTGATCACAAATCACCATAACAGATATAATAATAACAAAGTTTGAAATATTGTGAGAATTTCTGAAATGTGACACAGGAACATGAAAATACATGCTGTTGGAAAAATGGCACTGATAGACTGGCTCAATAAAGGGTTGCTGCAAACTTTCAATCCCTTAATTTGTGAAAAACACAGTATCTCCAAAGTGCAATAAAATGAAGCACAATAAGAGGTGGCATGCCTGTATATGTCTGTTAGGTCTAGTGGGTTGTATTGTTGTTCAAGTCTTATATTTCCTTGTTGATTTCTGTCTAGTTGTTTCATCCATTATTAAAGTCGGAGTATTGGAGTCTCCGAGTATTATTGCTCCATTGTCCATTCCTCTGTTCAATTCTGACAATTTTTGCTTCATGTATTTTTCAGATTCTGTTGTTAGGTGCATAATTGGTTAGCATTGTTATACATTCTGGATAAATTGATCCTGTTATTATCTTATAATGTTTTTTCTCTAGTACCAATTTTTTGTTTTAAAGTCTATCTTGTCTGATATTAGTATAATCATTTCAGTTCATTTTTGGTTTGTAAGGTATTTCTTTTTGCATTCCCTTACTTTCAATCTATTTGGGTCATTGAATCTGAAGTGTGTCTCATAGCATATATTTTGAAATTTTTTTTATCCATTCTTCCAGTTTCTGCTTTTTAAATTGAGTGATTAACCCATTCACACTTAACATAATTACTGATTAGGTAGGATTTGCATCTGCCATGTTGCTATTTTTTTTCTATGTCTTCTGTCTTTTTGTGTTCCTTTCTTCCTCCATTACTGCCTTTTTTTTGGTTAAATATTTTACAGTGTACCATTTTATTTTCCCAGTTTCTTTTACTATATATTTTTGTGTTATATTTTTAATGGTTGCCCTGGGGTTTACAATTAACTTCTTAATTTGTAACAGTTCAGTTCTTATTAACACCAACATAATTTCAATAGTATAAAAACCTTTCCTCCATTGGAGTTCTGTTCTATCCCCACTCCTTTATGCTGCTATTGTCATATAAATGGCATCTTTATACATTACATGCCCATCAACACAGATGGGCATGTAATGTATAATTATTGGTTTATGCAGTTTTTTAATAATATAAAAAAGCTACAAGCAAAAATTGCATTTATAATGCTTTTTATATTTTTAGTGTAGTTATGTCTACCAGTGCTCTCAATTCAATATGCATTTAATTTATTATCTAGGGTCCCTTCATTTCAAGCTGAAGAACTCTGGTATTGGAAGGAAGATATGCCAGCCACAAATTCTGTTATTTGTTTTCTTTTTTCAAATTCAGGGATGTCTTTAATTTCCTCTTTATTTTTATTTTTTTCTTTTTTAATAATAGTTTTATTGATGTCTAATTCATAAACCATACAATTCATCCATTTAAAGTGTGCATTCAATGTTTTTTTCGTTTCTTTCTTTTTTTTTTTTAAAGACAGAGTCTTGCTTTGTCACCCAGACTGGAGTATAGTGGTGTGATTGCAGCTCACTGCAGCCTTGAACTCCTGGGCTCAAGCAATCCTCCTGCCTCAGCCCTCTGAGTAGCTGGGACTACAGGCTTGTGTCACTGTGCCTGGCTAATTTTTTTAATTTTTGTTTTTTTGCATAGATGGGGTCTCACTGTGTTGAGCAGGCTGGTCTCAAACTCCTGGCCTCAAGCAATCCTCTCGCCTTGGTCTCCCAGAGTACTGGGATTATATCAATTTTTTTTTATTATATTCACAGAGTTCTGCAACCATATCCACAATAAATTTTAGAACATTTCATCACCCCCCAAAAAAACCCTGTATCATCTAGCTATCACCTCCAATTTGCTCACTACATTTTGTCTTTTGATATATGGTATTTTTAATGTCAGAGTTCCTTAATTTTCCTATAGTCAAATATCTCTTTTTTTCTCCAGTATACAATACAGTATTATTAACTAGAGTCACCATGCTGTACACTAGATGTCCAGAACTTAGTAATCTTATAATGGAAAGGTTGTACCCTTTGACCAACATTTCCCTATTTTCCCTATGCCCCCCATCCCTGGCAATCATGATTCTAATCTCTGCTTCTATTAGTTAAACTTTTTAGATTCTACATATAATTGAGAGAATAAAGTGTTTTTCTTTCTTTGTCTGGTTTATTTCACTTAGATATCCTCCCTGTTCGTTCATGTCACAAATGGCAAGATTTCCTTTTTCTATTTGGCTGGATAAAATTTCATTTTATACATCATATTTTCTTTATCCATTCTTCCATTGATAGACACTTAGCTTGATTCCATACCTTGGATGTTTTGAAAAATTCTGCAATGAACATGGGAATCCATCTCTCCAAGATACTGATTTCATTTCTTTTCGATCTATACCCAGAAGGGGGGTTACTGGATCATAGCATAGTTCTATTTTTAATATTTTAAAGAACCTCCATACTGTTGTTCAAAATGGCGGTACATTCCCACACACAGTGCATGAGGCTTCCCTTTTCTCCACATCCTCACTAAGACTTGTTATCTTTCATATTTTTTATCATAGTCATTCTAACAGATGTGAGGTGATATCGTATTATGGTTTTAACTTGCATTCCCCTGATGATTAGTGATATTGAGCATTTTTTCATATACCTGTTGGCCATTTGTATGTCTTTCTTTTGGGAAATGTCTATGCAGATCCTTTGCCAATTTTTAATTGGGTTATTTGTTTTCTTAATGTTGATTGTTTCAGTTCTTTACATATTTTGGATATTAACTCCTTATCAGATGTATGGTTTGCAAATATGTTCTCCTATTCTGTTTGTTGTCTCTTTACTGTTGATTATTTCCTTTGTGCTGCAGAAGCTTTTTAATTTGGTGTAATCCCATTTATTTATTTTAGCTTTTGTTGCCTGTGTTTTTGGTGTCATATCCAAAAAAATCACTGCCAAAACCAAAGTTAGGAACTTTTTCCCTACATTTTCTCCTAGGAGTTTTATTTTTTAGGTTTTACATTTAACACTTTAATCCATTTTGACTTAATTGTTCTGTATGATATAAGGATCCAGTTTCATTCTCTTGCATGTGAATATCCAATTTTGTCAATATCATTTATTTGAAGAGACTGTTTTTTTCCCTATTATGGATTCCTGGTGTCCTTTTCAAAGATGAGTTGACCATATATGTGTGGGCTTATTTCTGGGCTCTCTGTTTTGTTTCATTGGTCTATGTCTCTGTTTTAATGCCAATACCATCTATTTTCAGTACTATAGCTTTCTCATATAGTTTGAAATCAGGGGTGGTGCTGTTTCTCAGTCTACAGCCAGGACCAAAGTCAATGAGTCTGTCACCTGGGCATGGGCCTGCTTTCTCAAAACAACCTTCCTCAGTCTTAGGCTCCACCAGGGTTTTATAATCTCCTACCTGGATCCCAAAGCTCCCACAAAGGTATTTTTCCTTTGGATGGCTGCCAAATTATGGTTGCTGTGGGGAGATATGAGTGGAAGATCTCCTATTCTACCATCTTCCTGATGTCATCCTCCTTCATCTTTAAAGGATAATTTTACTGGATTTAGAATTGTTTCTTGACATTCTTTTTCCTTTAGTCCTCTGATATGGCATCCCATGGCCTTCTGGCCTTAATGGCTTTTATGACCTTAATGAAATATCAGCTGTTAATTTTATTGAGGCTTATTTGTACATGATGCTTTGTTTCTTTTTTCCTGCTTTCAAAATTCTCTCTTTGCCTTTTGACTGTTTGTTTATAATGTATCCACTTTTGGATCTTTTTGAGTTTATCCTATCTGTAGGGTGCTGAGCATCTCAGATCTGTAGATTAATGTTTTTCATCAAATGTGGGGATTTTTTGGCTACTATTCCTTCAAATATTTTTATGGTTTTTTTTTTCTTGTTCTCCTTCTGGGAATCCCATAATCCCATTATGCCAATGTTGGTATGTTTCATGTTGTCTCATAGATCTCTGAGGCTGTGTTAATTTTTCTTCCTCTTCTGTTTCTCTCCCTCATACTGGATAATTTCAATTGATTTATCTTGAAGTTTGCTGATTTTTCTGTTTCACCTGCTCAAATCTTCTGTTAAGTCATTAAAGTGAATTTTTAATTTCAGTTTTTGTACTTTACAAATCAAAAATTTGTATTTCCTTCTTTTTTAAAAATAATTTACACCCTTTGTTAATATTCTTTGTTTGATGAGACTTCATTCTCATACTTTCCTTTAGTTCATGAGGCATGGTTTCCTTTATGTCTTTGAACATATTTCAGATAGCTTATTTAAAATCTTTGTCTAGTAAGTCCAACACTTAGGCTTCCTAAGGGACAGTCTTTTTTGATTTCTTTTTTTCCTGTCTATGAGTCATGCTTTGTTTCCTTGCCTGTTTCATAATATTTGTGTGTGTATGTGAACTGGACATTTTATATAATATAATGAGACAACTCCAGAAATCAGATTCTTCCCTTTACCCTGGGGCTTGTTGTTATTGCTGTTTGTTTTCCTTGTTGTTGTTTGTTAAATGACTTTTAGAGACTAATTACATAAAATATATATTCTTTGTCATATGTTGCAAATGAAATTTTTGCTCAGTTAGCTTAGTGGTTAGTGAATAAATGGACACAGAGATTTCCTTAAACACGTGGAACCAACAAGTGTCTCAGTCTTTCCCAAGTGGTTATGTATGTGTTGGGCCACATTTTCATCAGTGCTTTGGGACTTTACAATTCTGCCTTCCCCTTCACTTCCTGCTTACCTAGAACCTCAAGATCTGCCAGAAGTAAAAGCTTAGACCCTTGTCAGATCTTCCCTAAGCATAAGAATAGCCCTATGCATGTGCCTGGTCTTCTGTATTCTGAGAAATATGTTAGAGCTTTTCAAAGCTTCTGTGGACATCTCATTCTCTATTTTTCTTTTAAACTTTTCCTTAGCTTATTGTTTGCCCCAACTGTTATCTACTGCTTCAGGCAGCCACAAATTTAAACCATTGCTGCTAATCTTTTCAACAAATGCATCTAAGAGAAAAGGTTTTTCATATAGCAGAGTTCTGAGTATTAGATACACTCAGCCTTGTAATTGGCTCTTCTAGGGAATCACTAGGTGGGTCAAATAATGACACTTCTTTGGGAACAAGGCTTTGAAATATCTCCAGCCCCATTCTACTCCCTCCAGTCTGCTGGTGTTCACTGGTGATTGCAGACTATTGATTTTTAAGGCTACTGCGGAGCCAGAAGAAGAAAGATAGAAATAGAAAAACTTTTCTGTTTTTACCAAAATTCAGCCTTTTTTATTGTTGAATAAGTGCTCCCCAGATCACTGCTCTGATTAATTTCCAGAGTTCTAAAAAAGTTGTTTCTGACAATTTTTGTCAATTTTCTCGTTGCTTTTTTGAAGGACAGAATTCTCAGAGATCCTTATCCCACCATTTTGCTGACATCTCCACAGTATTCTTTACAAAAAAAAAAAAAAAAGATAATTTGATATTCAGGCAAAAACATTCACTAGTACATAAAATCTATTATTATTTTGTAGGCTCTTAACATGAGAGCTCTCATATATAATACACTAATCTATAACTAAAATAATGATAAGAATGACTCTGAGGAATTGTCACATCCTTAGGTGTCCATCAAGGCAATAAACAATCTGCCAAGTTTGCACAGAATCCATTTATTCCTTTGGATTTCATTTCAATGCAGTCAACCAGACCACGAACAACAATACAAAGAATTGAAAACGTGGCTACAAAACATGTAATTTTAAAATTCCTGACCCCAATTGCATCGAGAGGAGTGAAAAGGATGATATAAAAGACCCAAAAGAAGTGTGTTTGAGCCAGCTGAAGACAACAAAGACAAGGAGTGGCTCCAAATTAGCCCTCTCACCTCCACCCCAACCCCACAGGACAAAGAATGACAGCGTAGAGAGCATCTCTTCCTCTTGGTTATAAACTTGCCCAAAGCAGCAGCTTTCAAGGAATGGTCTAGACTGTGACCCTGAGAATGTGCACACTGGAGAGCATTTGTTTGCTTTTGGGAGACAGGTACCCACACAGAGCAAAAGATGTATTATTAAAATTGTGAAACTGTTTTCTTCACATTTTAGTTTGAGATTTTTTAATAGTGAGATTTACATATATTCCATGTCATCCACTATAAAGTTACAATTGCAAACAACAAATTTTCATAAATCACATTAGTTGATAGGTCTTAAATGTTTTAAATATATGCACAGTTCTTTAAAAGTTACAAAATATATTAACATTTGTTTTCTGTTTTAATGTCATAATAATCCTGGACATAGGTAGTGCATCTCTCATTTTAGGGACAATATGACTGAGACCCAGAGAGTCTCCTAAAATTATGAGAGAAAGTAAGATTCATGCCTAGGTTTCCTGACTATTTGTTCAATGTGTTCTCCACTGCCCATATCCTTAATCGTATCAAAGAATCAAGAATTTACTAGTCGGAGTTTCAACTCCTCTTATTGCTCTATGTACACATACTTCCTATTAATATATCCATCAAGTATTTGATACCTGTGTTTGCAGAAATTATATGTGACCCTTGGTTTAGCTTAACTAAAGTATTTCCAACTCAGTTTAAGGCTCCCTTGAAAACACAGTGAGACAGGACAACTTTGATGCACAGTACTGTCTTTCTTCAGGATGACTTTTCTAAAACTGTGCCTGAAAATGAAAGACAGAATGACCCCATGATGTTCCATCTTGCACACACTAAATAAAGAAATAAATTCAATAAAATAAATTTTTTAAAAAAAGAAAGAAGAAATTGACACTTTTCTGTAGGAAAAGGGAACTGCTTGGAGAATTTGAATGATGCAGGTTTGTCTGAAAGCTTTAAAGATGAAAGGTATCACTTCTTACCCATTAGCCTCATAGGATGATGAGATTCTGAGTGTCCCTTGCCACTTCAAAGGGTCGCTGAAATACAGCTTTCAGGAAAGGCTGCCTGAAAGATTTCTTTGTGAAGGAGATACAATTCCTTCCAGGTCTTTCCTTCAATACACTTGTTGATTGCTACAACTTTTAGTGTTCATCAAACTTTTTGATGTAACTTCTAAATCTTTAGATTTCTAGGTCCCTCTTGTAAATTTTCATATAAAACATCAGGTATCTTCTCTTATTCTTCAGCCCCAGATTGAATTTCTAGGAGTTAGACCAGGGTTCTAGCCTCTTGCTTAAAAATATATGCTTATCACCTCAGTGAACAAAAGGTAAAGGTGCATTTGGGGTTTAAATTCTAGAAACCAATCATGTTTTGCCTAAGAGCTATCCTGCTGCAGAGACAATGGCCCAGAGAAGTCAGACATGTGCACTTGAGAACCACGAAGAGTACTAATTGTGAGTTTACTTCCTTAGGATTCCCAGAGAGGGAAAGGACAACAGACAAAGCTATGTCTGGAGTGGTAAATAGTGTGTAATTATTTGTAAATCTGCCTCAAAGCAAGAAAGCACCAACATATCCTACTCTGCTTGGGGAATATTTCCTAGCTAATTGAAATTTTCCCACAGAGTTTATTTTTTCATGACGTTATTCCCCAAATGATGATTCTGAGAATTTTGCCTAGTATTTTCTTTAATATTTAAACCATAAAACATAAATAGTGCTGTTTTGGTTTTTAATCTTATCCGATGAAGTGGATACTAAAAATTGTTTCCATTTGCAGTGATTGACGGGAGGTCAGAGTTGGACAAATCTTCTTATTCCAGTCCCTGATGGAGAGTTTTTCATGTAAGCAACCATCAGCGTAGCTGGACATCATTCTAAACTCCTCTTGTCAGCGAATAGGCAACCTACAGAATGGGAGAAAATATTCACAAGCTATACATCTGAAGAAGGGCTAATAACTGGAATCTACAAAGAACTCAAGTGAACCAGGAAGAAAACATCAAGCAACCCCATTAAAAAGTGGGCAAAAGACATGAACAGAAGCTTTTCAAAAGAAGATAGACTAATGGCCAATAAACATATGAAAAAATGCTCAATGTCTGTAAACATCAGGGAAATGCAAATCAAAACCACGATGAGACATCGCCTAACTCCAGTGAGAATGGCTTTTATCAAAAAGTCCCAAAACAGCAGATGCTGGCGTGGATGCAGGGAAAGGAACACTTATACACTGTTGGTGGGACTGCAAACTAGTACAACCTCTATGGAAAGTAGTATAGAGATTCCTCAAAGAACTAAAAGTAGACCTACCATTTGATCCAGCAATCCCGCTACTGGGTATTTACCCAAAGGAAAAAAAGACATTTTATAAAAAAGACCTTTGCACGCGAATGTTTATAACAGCCCAATTCACAATCACAAAGATGTGGAATCAATCCAAGTGCCCATCAATACACCAGTGGATTAATAAAATGTGTTGTATGTATACCATGGAGTATTACTTAGCCATAAAAAATGGTGAACATTAGTTTTACAAAAGATGCCTTGTGTAAAAACCTGGATGGAACTGAGACCATCCTTTTAAGTGAAGTATCACAAGAATGGAAAAACAAACACCACATGTACTCACTACTAAATTGGAATTAAGTGATCAACATTCATGTGCACATATGGCAGTAAAATTCAACAGAAATCAAGCATGTGAGAGCAGGGGAGGGGATGGGTAAATTCACACCTAACAGGTACAGTGCACATTATCTGGGTGATGGACACACTTATAACTTTGACTCAAACTGTACAAAAGCAATTCATGTAACTAAAACGTCTGTACCCCTGTAATATTCTGAAATAAAAAAAATAAACTCCTTTTACCGGCTTCTGAAACAAAGTTGCTACAGTGGGAGTTGGCCTGGCTAGTCTCTCAGCAGGGTCAACTTCACATTTCTCAACTCTGTGAAATTTCTTTGAGTAAATAAGCCCAAAGAATTTTCTGTTTTCGCTTTCTGTTTCTTGTGTTTGAAATCAAATTATCACTGTTGAGTGTATAGTTTTCACCAATTCATACATACAATTCCATTTCTATTCCACCTTATTCCCTAGATACTTAGTGCAAAAACTGCTTCCATACTCCCTTACTTCTTTGTATATATGGGAACACCCCCCGCCCTAAGAACAGCATGCACAAACACAATCATTGGTTAAATATTTAGTCAGGTGTCCCATGAGATCTATATTCAAAAGGGAAGACATTCTCACATCTTCCATTCTTGCATTAATTAAAAACAATGATATTTTGAGAACTTGAACTGAAAAAAATGTATATTAGACACATTCTCAAGAAAAACAACAGAAACTTTGACACGGTTTGTGTATTTCATAAATTACATAGGATCATATCCATGGTTTTAAAAGATTTGCTGAGATATTCTTTTGTGGCTTCTAAATTCTAAAATATCCTCTAACTGCTAAGCTAACCAGACTATGAAGAATATTTTGTCAAACTCAGATACACTCTCTGTCTAGTCCCTGTGGCATTCCTACATTCTTTCACTGTTTTTCATAGGTACTAAAGATTTGGGGGTGATTTTACTTCATATTTTCCATGTAAGGAAAAAAGTAACATGTTCCACTTATTTTTACTAATAATTATTAGTGCACACACACACTCTTATAATGCTAAAGAGAGAACCATAATTGCATGTCAGTGTTAATGTTGTACTTTACCTGAGTCTTGTACTCCTAGAAAACAGCAATGCTGAACAAAACTATGACTCTTAAGCAGCTACTAAGACAACTTTGAACACAACTCTGGAGCCAGTTGATAAGTTTACCACCAACTAGTCCTTGAATAATCTTTTTCCTTTTACTATCTGCATTTTGTTTTAGCGCAGCGCACTGTCATACTTATATACACACAGAAATACATATTTGTACCCTTGTTTACTTCCTTGTTTAAGACAGGGAATAATCTTCTAACAAATTGTAAAAGTCTCAAGGGCAGGATAGATAACAGATTTTCTAAGTCTTTGAAACCCCTTGGAGTATCTATATGACAAGGGGTAGGTATTGGTAGCCTTTTTGGTTTTGGTTGATATTTTTTCTAAACAAAGTAAGTGGTGTTTTCTTTTCTTCTTTCTCAATTAAAAAGCACCAAGCAGGTGTTGCCCTCTCAAAATACCCTTTCTTGGAGATAATGATAGGCCACATCTATTATGAGCTATTAACACTTTTATTCCTCGGTAATTTTGTAGGTTTCCTTTGAGAAGGCCATGGTGGTAGTGGGGGTGGCATACAAGGAAGGGAATGAATGTGCACTCATCACCTGGGGCTATGAAGCTAATGCTTCTCCACAGTGACTCTTCACTGGCCCTGAAGCTCACACACCCCACCAAGAGTCAACTTGTTAATAGCAACAATGCAGCACAAAACTCCTGTGAATACCTCCTGCAAAACTTGTTGGAAAAGGTGGGTTCCTTAGATAATGCCCCATATAGGTGATTTGGATTTTCATTAAATAATAATACTTGCTACTACTTCTTCTGAGCTTGCAGTTTTGGACCATGAAGAACATGCCTGTTGGTGTGATTACATAGAACATCTCTTCTCTAATCCCAAGATCTCCAATCCATTTACCATCCCCCCAATGAGAACTTGACACTCCTAGCAATATAATACCAGGGTGCTCTTTTACTAGCTGTGGGTTCTCTGGGTAGTGTAGTCACTTTAGAAGCCAGTCTGGCTTGCAAAATCCTAATAATTTGTGATGTCCACAGGAATCCTGTGTATAGGCCACGTGATACCTCAACACATTTCACAGAGTAAACGTTTCACAAAGGGTTAGTAGGTTAACCTTCTTCTCTATGGTTGCACATTTCTTTTTATTCTCTCTTGGTTTAGTCCACTACTGTGCTTATAACGATACACATTTTGTAGTAATCATGGTGGCCATTTTAAAAGAGAAGTAGATTGTTTTCTTCATAGGTCTCAACAAGTAACCTTGTTTGCTTCTTGTGGGCTCTTGATGCCTTATGTATTTTGTGTGTACAAAAATGTACTGGAAAATCACTCACACAAATCACGCTGTTCATAACATCTTGACTCTGAGTACTTGTGCATTATAACCCAATATCATAAATAAAACAAATAATAAAATACAAGAATTCTTCAGAGTGAAAAATAAGAAAATGGAAAAGTGAAGAATTCCAGTTCTAACCATATGCTAGTCACAAAAGATGATTGTAACAATATTCGAAGACTTAAGGTATTTGGAATGTCACCAAATTGCACTATCTTAAATTAGGAAATGCTGAAAACTCTACAAGAGGATATGGATTTAGAAGTTTTGAATGAAGCACTAAGAAAAAAGAGATGTGAAAATTTCAGTAGGAGTTGCCAGAAGACAATACCCAAATTTCAAAATACCAAGAACTGGGTAGATGGCACAACAAATTGGAGATCCAGAGAGAAGTTCTGTGAAGAGGATTTTTTTAGCAGAAGCTGTGGTCTGAGTTCAATGGGTGGAGAAGCACAAGTAAGGAACCTTTTTACTTCAAGCACAGTCATATATTGTGTAACAATGGGGATATGCTCTGGAAATGCGTGTTAGGCAATTTCATTGTTGTGTGAACACCATAGTTTGTACTTACGTAAACCTAGATGCTAAATGGTGTAGGCTACTACACACCTGGGCTATATGAGATGGCCTATTGCTCCTAGGCTACAAACCTGTACTGCATGTTACTGTACTGAATACTGCAGGCAACTGTAACACAACGTAAGTATTTGTGTATCTAAACATATTTAAACATAGTACGGTAAAAATATGGTAGTATAATCTTGGGGACCACAGTTGTATATGTGGTCCCTTACTGACTGAAAGGTGGTTATGTGGTGCATGACTGTATAGTGAAAGGGAACTTAAAGGAGAATCCTGGAGAGTTCAATATGGGGCCCCTAGTATTGGGATGAGTCTCTTTGGCTTGGGATACAGACACACAAGCCTAAGACATAGCAAGTCAAGGAGATGGCTAAAGTGGACTGTGGCACGAGCAGACATTTTAAGCATTTGCCATACCCAGAAGGCACGAAGCCATTCTACTTACTGTAGTAAGAGTCCAGTTGGAATGTAGGGTGAGTGTAGAGAACCAGAAATAGAAAATGAGCTGGAAACAGTGGTGAAGGATGTGCGTGTTACCTGGATGTCCATGTAATTCTTTTTGCACTAAATTCAAACTGCGTCTACTTTGGGGTACTTTAGGGTACCAACATGGGCACTTTATTCTTGACATTCAAAGTTGCCATTGCCCTTTGTCTATCTAGTTTTTTTAACCACATTTTGTCATTTTGCCTTTCTACTCATGCCTGCTCCCTTTCCCCAACATTGGTAGATATATTTTTTTTGGATCACCTCACTGTGCAATTCATTTTTTGAAATCATCTTATTGCATCTAAAATTGGAGGACTGGTAGATGGGTATTTACCATGACAATTCACTGATCAAGCACCCTCAGAGAACCTGGTGCTTTGGAAAAATCCAAGGAAATGTCTGCTTAGCATGGTCAGAAACAAAGGTGAGTTCATGTTCTCCTTCTTTCCTTCCAGAACACAAACAGGATTCCATTTGACAATTTACAAGCTTCTCACTCCTCCTAGATCAGGTCAGTGTAAGTGAGGCTGCAAGTATAGAACAGATGCAATGCTAGCTCTATGAAATACTTCCTTATATGTGAGGAAAAGCATCTTTGTCTAAAGCTTCAATATTTCTAAGAAAGGCAGCTTATTACAGCTGCATTCAGAATGAGTTGATGTGATTTCATGTTTGTATAAATAACACTTTGGCTTCATCTCACCTGTGCTTCCTGGAAATCTCTATTTTTCTTTCTTAGATTTGGGATGAAACCTTCATAACACTCTATGGGAAAAAAACAAACAGATAATTTTCCACAATTTTCCCTGGTTTACTTTATGCCTACACCATGGGGACTCCCTGCTAACCTGTTCAGAGAAACCCGGAAACAGGCTTGTTGTCAACACCTGGGAACTTAGGCCACAGTAGCTGACATGCCCAACATGGCCCTAACTTCTTGCCTTATCTGATAGAATATTAAGATATAAGTATTAATTTAGAGTTGCCTCTCCCACCTCCCAATCTCTTCCAAGGATCACTGGTAGTCTGTGAATGTTTTCAGGTGCTCCACAATCTCCTATATTGTGTAGCAAGTGCAGAAGTTTATTCTTGATATAGATCAATCATCAGTAAAGAAGAGTGAGTGGAGATTTTGGAGTCAGACAGACTTGAACCTGACTTTTAGCAGGTTGTTTTGCAGTTGAAAACTCACTTGTGATAGGCTCAGTGCTGTGGTTGGCATGTTCTGATAGATTATAAAATTTATCTCTTTTGTTTATTTATTTTCAGTCTCCCCCACAGAAAAATAAGCTCTATGAAGGTAGGGACCTTTGGCTTGTTCTCTGTTGTTCTCTATGCCTAAAACATAATTCATGGAAGGTTTCTACAACAAATGAGCTAAGACATAAGGGGTGAAAGTATGGGAAAGCAGATTTTTGTCTCAATAGAAAGACTGTTATAATTATGTATATTGACAGTCTGGTTGGTCTTCCTCAAAAGTGTTCCCTTCTCTACAGCTCCAGATGGAACCAAATGACTGCTGGGCTGGGACTTTTTATGAGATGACACCTGGACAGAAGTGTTTGGCCACTAAAGTCATTTCCAGCCTTGTTTTTCTAAAAATGAGCCTTTACCAATGAATTTGCAATGGAGGGAAGCGTGGACAATCATATTGTAGAGATAGAAAGTAAATGACTTGACAAGTAACTGAACTTGGGAAATAGGGAATAAGAGTCAGGGATGGCACTGAGCCTCTCAGCCTGGGGATATTGGTACCATTGAAAGGAAAACTGAATTTCAATAGAAATGCTGATTTGTGGGCAAATTTTAGGCAATGATTAGGAATTCCAAGTTCAATGTGTTAGTGGACCACACATGAGATATCCAGAAGGTAATTATAGTCAGGCGGATATGGAGCTCAGGAGAGGCTAAGGCATGCCATGCCATTTGTTAGAATAATCCACACCCCTCTCTATAGGAAGATATTTGATAATGCTTAAAAGACACCATAGGCGAATAGTCTATTTAGCTATACAATTTCATATAATTATGTAAAATGTTGGTATTATAGCGCCAATTCACAGTTAAGAAAACGGTGGCCCAGAGTGATGTCATTGCTTTTAAGGGGCAGAGCTCTAACTTGAATTCCTCTCCTAAGAGTCTGAGTCTGAAGTCTTCTCCAGCATCCTGCTTCAGTGAGCTGTGAGTCATCGGAGTGAAGCTCTTCCTCACCATGGGACTGACTAACTGGCTGCTCAGTAGCACTGGGAGGGTCCACCAAGTGTCCTTGACTCAACTGTGGACAGCTCCCCTCACCCCCCCTTCCTATTCCAGTGCCTACCACCTGCTACCAGGGAGCCTCACAATAAAACTGCAAGTTAATGACGATTCCACTAGCCAAACTTTCTTGGATGGGTTGGTACATCCTGCTCCCCAATACCAGGCTATCAAAGCAATGGTTTATTTTTTTTTCCCCTTCTAGTGATGATGTGCATTGTGAGAACAGCCAGTGGGTAGTTGAGTGCAGTGGCTTGGGATCTGTGAGAAAATGAGCTCAACAGGGATCCATGAATAAGCTGGTAAAGCAAAGTGGAAAGGAGAAGTGGAGGGAATTTGGAGAGGTAGATGAAGAAGGCATTAGGGAGCACTGAGAGAACATGGAGTGAACGCTGTCGGACTGTGGTTTCAGGAAAGGGAGCGTTTGCCCAGCTGCAGCATTACAGCCTCCCTTTTTGTACACTGGATTTACTCCAGCAGGCAGGGAAGATGGGAGAGACCACAGGAATACCGGGAGGGGGGCAATGAACTAGAGGGTTTTGGAAAAGTAATTTTCTGTCTCAAATAGCTGAAAGCAGCACCTGCTATAACTGCAAAGAGTTCTGTTAGAAAGCTTTCTTTTTTTGCTATACAAGAAAGGCTAGGCAGTAGATTCCTAGCACCCACAGAAGATAGAGATTGGGTCAATTTTTACTTAAGAGAACTGTGATTTACATTGGAAAGCTGAAGGAATATGGATTCAAGGGTTTTTGGTGTTTTTTTCACTTGCAATTTCTGAAACCATAATTCAGCACTACTGGATTAGGGCATGTTCTATCAAACTAAAAATCAAAAGCTTTCCTATGGGGACAGTCTCAATATTATAGCTGAAAGAGGTGACAGCCGCATTACTGCCATCAAAAATAATTTATTAACCGTGTCTGTGCAAAGTACTCTGGTAGGCACCAAACCCCAGGGGCTTCCTGTTTCAATGAATCCTCTGCTCTCTGCAGTCTCTTCATTGTACCGCTGGTTCTTCACCTGTGAATAAAATGGATACCTTGAAAACTTCATCTTTGTGGAGACTATTACAGGACAAGAGAATGTCGGCTCCATCATCCATGCCAATTAGACAGTGCTAAGGCGGTGTATTAGGAAGCTGCCATTCTCAACCTCTTATTCTTGGAGCTTGTAAATAAAAACACCTCCTCTTTGGTTTTCACTTTAGACTAGGAAATATGCAGAGAGTTGGCAAGCAAGGTTTTGCACCGTCAGCACATACCATGCTAACACTGGCTCTTTACCCCTTCTTTCTTCTCCATGCCTCCTCATTCCCCAGGCAGGTACCACATTGCACCTGAGATATAGGTATACAGGTCCCTCCCTAACTGAGGGAAGAAACCGGCAACAGAATTTGGGATACCACCCCAAATCGTTTCACATTTCACTTCCCACAAGCATTTGCCTCGGGACGTGTGTGCCTATGCTAACATTTACATCTAAAGACAATACTTTTTTTTTTAAAGGTAAGTTATCATAAAAAGCTTGGAGATATCTGACAGGTCTGATTGCACAAAGGTCGTTTGCTTCGCCAGCATCTCCCAGGCAGGGGTGGCTCTCACTCCATCCAGCGACACCCTCCCACCCGCATCCACCCCCGCTCCCTCGCCCCGCAGCGTCAGTCTCTGACCCCACTGGTTCCGCACAGGCGACAGGATCACAATCGGTCGGCTGCTTCTTTTGCCACACACCCCCAGACGGGGGTTTGCTCGGATCATTTATTTATCTTGCGCGTATTAAGAAACCACCATTAGGTGTTGGTGGGAGGCGCCACTCTGCCCGAATCCCAGCCCGCCGCGGCGGTTCGGCACGCACACTCGCACCCGCCTGGCCGCCAGAGCCCGCGCGGGGCCGCCTTCAGCCCTGGGCTGCGTCGCTCGGGATGCCCGACGCGGTTTCCCGCTTCTGCTCCCCAGGCTCCACCCGGCAGGGCGCTGGGGCGTGATTCCGAGTCCTCTGCCTGCTTGTTGGGTTCCCCGGGCGGCGGGTCACACCGCACCCGCCGCGGGCGCCCGGTGCGCCCCCGGCCCCTGGTTCGCGGCGGCGGCGGCGGCGCCGCTCGCTGGAGTTTGACTCTCGGGGCGGCGGCGGCGGCGGCGGCGGCGGCGGCGGCGGCGGCGCGGAGCAGAGGGCGGCGGGAGCGAGGCGAGCCGGGCCGGGCCGCTAGCCCTCCGCGCTGCGCTCGGATTGGTCTCTCCCGGAGAGTGCTGGCCAAGGGTTGGCTGCGGGCCGGCTGAAGAACAGGTGCACCTCACCGCCCCGGCGCCGAAGCAGCCGCCGAGGAACGCGGCGCGCCAGGCCGGGCGAGCGGCGGCTAGGCCGGCCCTCTGTGTCGGAATGCGTCTAGGCGGCGCCCGGTACCCCGCGGCCGGTCGGCTCGGCCCCTAAAAGCGGCGCGAGGCCCAACAGCGGCGCGGGCGGGCGCCCCAGGGAGCGGGCCGGGCGCGGTGCCCCGAGGATGCCGGCGCGGCAGGAGCGCACGCAGGCGGCGGACGGCAGCAGCAGCAGCAGCGACAGCGGGCACGGGGCCCCGGCGCGCAGAAGGCCGCTTGGCGGGCTGCAGACGCGCCCCGCCGCTCCCTGACCGACCGGCGGCGCAGGGGGCCCGTCTCGCCCCTCTTCCGCGCTCCTCGCCGCCCCCTCCCCGGTCCGCGTCCCCTCCCCCGCGCTCTCCTCCCCGCCCGCCGCCCGCCGCCCGCCGCCCGCCTCTCGGGGGGAGGGGCGTGGGGGCAGGGAGCCGATTTGCATGCGGCCGCCGCGGCCGCTGCCTGCGCCCGAGCCCGCCGCCGCCGCCGCCGCCGCCGCCGCCGGAGCCCGCGCCCGCGCGGCCCCATGCCTCTGGCGCGGCCCTCGGGGGGGCGAAGGTGAAGACCGGCTCCTAGGATGAGTGAAGGGGCGGCCGCTGCCTCGCCACCTGGTGCCGCTTCGGCAGCCGCCGCCTCGGCCGAGGAGGGCACCGCGGCGGCTGCGGCGGCGGCAGCGGCGGGCGGGGGCCCGGACGGCGGCGGCGAAGGGGCGGCCGAGCCCCCCCGGGAGTTACGCTGTAGCGACTGCATCGTGTGGAACCGGCAGCAGACGTGGCTGTGCGTGGTGCCTCTGTTTATCGGCTTCATCGGCCTGGGGCTCAGCCTCATGCTCCTCAAATGGATCGTGGTGGGCTCCGTCAAGGAGTACGTGCCCACCGACCTGGTGGACTCCAAGGGGATGGGCCAGGACCCCTTCTTCCTCTCCAAGCCCAGCTCTTTCCCCAAGGCCATGGAGACCACGACCACGACCACGACCACGACCACTTCCACCACATCCCCCGCCACCCCCTCCGCCGGCGGCGCCGCCTCCTCCAGGACGCCCAACCGGATTAGCACCCGCCTGACCACCATCACGCGGGCGCCCACTCGCTTCCCCGGGCACCGGGTGCCCATCCGGGCCAGCCCGCGCTCCACCACAGCACGGAACACTGCGGCCCCCTCGACGGTCCTGTCCACCACGGCCCCTTTCTTCAGTAGCAGCACGCCGGGTTCCCGACCCCCGGTGCCAGGAACCCCCAGTACCCAGGCAATGCCCTCCTGGCCCACTGCGGCATACGCTACCTCCTCCTACCTTCATGATTCTACTCCCTCCTGGACCCTGTCTCCCTTTCAGGATGCTGCCTCCTCCTCCTCTCCCTCCTCTTCCTCCTCTACCACCACCACACCAGAAACTAGCACCAGCCCCAAATTTCGTAAGTAAACGCTATCTCAACTATGATTTACTACTGAGTTTCCTTTCTGCCCTCCTGCTGTCTTTTGCCCTCGCTGCCTGCCTTCTAGCAAGCCCCCTCCCCCATTCCAGGTTTGGGGCACTGGTGGGGAGGGGGGCAAGGTGCCAGCCTGATCTGGGTCGTGTTGGGGGGAAAGGTGGGGGTAGTAGGAAGGGGAGAGAGATTGTCAAGCTCCACGGGCCCTACTTGAGTGGGTCCCAAATGAGAACAGATCTCCTCACCCTTTCAAAGGGTTAACGCGAGTGCGATCCCTCCTCACTGCAGACCTGCTGGCTGCTCCCGATCCCGTTCCTGTGGAGGGCTGGGGAGGAGGGAGGGCCTTCCCGAATGCGCTGAGTCTCTTCCCGCCCGCTTGTAGGAAGGAAAGAAAGAAGAGCACATGCAAATTGGCCGACTGTAAACCACAAAGGGAAGTTATGTCCATGTGTGGGGTAACGATTTGATGGAGATACTGGTAGAATGTAGCTGAAGATGCTTCTAGCTGCCGTGACCCAGGCGGGGACCAGGAAGGGTTAATTAGAAGCCATTGGGAGAGGTAGTGAAAGGAGGGGATCCACAGTGAAGGGCTAAACTGATCACCCCCGGCCTGCCCGTGGCCATTCCAAGGTGTAGGAATTGATTCTGTGTCCGCCCAGAGTGAGTTAACTAGGAGGAAATATGAAGGGAGCCCTGCAGAACTGCCACCTCTAGGGTCCTGACAGAGGAGTTTTTTCAGCTCTGCCAAGCCTTTGCTTTTGTTCCTTTCCCAAAGGTGGGGTGTGAACCTTATCTCCTCTCCCTCTGTGCCTGAAAAATATAGGCGGGTTGGGACAGAGTTTTCTGCACTCAAGGGTGAGAACATCCAACCCTTTTGAAACATGTCACCCTTTGAATGTAGCATCTTCAACCTGGGCTCAATTGGTGCCAGTATTGGCCAGTTTACCCAAAGCATGATCGCTTTCTATTTATTTGTATAGGAGGTGTATATTTTGTCTACATTTTAATAAATATTTTAGGTGACTAATTGACCTCCCATCCCCCACCTTGTTCTTATTCTAAGGAAATCTCAGCAACCTTCTTAATCTGATCTGATCAGGACGTGGGAACAGTTTGTGCAACCTGTGAAGGTTATTTAGGACAAACCCCAGCCTGCCAGTTCAAGTTCTTTACAAGGCTGTTTTGCAAAAACTGTCTGGTTATGTTGTCTTTATATTGTATTTGTGTTTTGAGCCATACCATCTGGGGGAAAGGAAGAATGTTCATCATTAACTCTTCAGTGCTGGTAGGAATAGCCGGTTTGCTTTCAGTCTTCTGGTAATTTTTCATTTCCCTGACCTGTGATTTTACCTTGAGTGTTATTTAACCCTTGAAACTTTTTAAAAAAGGATTTAGTGTGTTTGTAAGTAAGTTCAGGAAAGGGGAAGGAAAAAAGCCCCTACTTTGCTTCAGAGAAAATAGGCTAGAAGATAAATTGGGATACAGGAAGGAGAGAGGAAGGAAGGAATCTGCCATAAACCAGAATGGCAGTAGAGCCAGTAACTTGCTGCTTCTCTCTCCTTTGACTGAAGCAGTCATTTTTGACAGCACATTTTCTCAGGAGGTGTTGAGAAGAGACTCTCAACACACCTAGCTTGAGTTTTGTGGTGGAAATATAAAGGCTTCACAGGTGTATGTGTGAGCATATTCAGTGGATTGAAAATATGTCTCTCCTAAAGACCCCAGATTTTTGATCTCCTGTTTTGATGCAGTTGATATGAATAATGGAGTGTGGGTATACTTCCAAACCTTGTTTGTGTGTGTGTGTGTGTTTGTGTGAAGGGGGGACAGCACATGGTGTGGGTATTTCATGTTCTCTCTCAATTGATTCCCTCGCGTTGTTCCATTCTGGAGGTCTTTAAAGAAAAGCCCAAGGTAATTATTTCTACCCCTCCATGCTCTCTTCGTACATTCTGGGGAAGAGAATGGCAGCCTGTTTAATAAGTAATGATTATTGACAGGGCTCTCAGCCCCAAGGAAAAGGGGAAACTCTGTAAATGGTGTTAATGTTCACATAGACATACAAGCAGTATGTGTTTTATCTGTATCTGTGGCCAAGCTTTTTCTCTTTTTTAAACCATTTACAAGAAGTTGAATGTTGAATCAAGGTATATGCTGCAAATATGCAAAATCCAGCAGAAATCAGCCTGGTTTGCGTATACCAACAAGGGAAATTTTAATGAAGGGTAGATTATGTGGTTTCCGTAAAGGGTGAGTTTAAATAGGTAGGTTGTATGGTCATTTAAAGGAAAAGAATAGTTTAATTATTTTTTCATCCAAGATTGCAAGATTATTAACAAAAGGAAATTAAGGTTTCATTTGAGGGATTATCAGCACTGCTACTGTATGCTGAGAATGGCATGGGTCACTGGCATTCATATTTTTCACTTGTTTTGATTATGTCACTAAAGTTCCCAGGAGAGAAATTCCCTTTTCCCAGCTCCTACCTACATACTTTAGTAGGTTTTTTTCTCTCCTTTCTTTTTCTTTTTCTTTTTCTTTTAATGAAAGTAGTGGATCCTGTTGTAGCATATGAAAATGGTTAAGGATGATGCTCTGTTTATTCAAGACGAACGTACAAATTTTTTAGTGGCCAGGATCTTTGTTCTTGAATTGAACATATCAGGGCTTATAGAATGAGTATCTTTGTGTTCATCTTAGATCCATCAGGTTTCTGTCTGTAAAGGCAGCACAGCTCTTTGGAGTGGAAGAGGCTGGTTCACAAAGAATAAACACACTTGCCAGTGGATAATAGGATTTTTGGATGCAAAAGCTAATTTTGCTATGGCTAAGGCCCTGTTTAGAGGACTGTTTCTAATTTTCTGTAGGATTAAAGACAAGGAAAGATTGAACTTGAAAGGCAGGAGGAGTAAGGAGCTATTGGAAGTTGACTCTTGTTTTCTCATCCTCCACTCCTTAGGCCATGAGCTGGACCAAAAGTTTCTTCAGTGTTACTGGGATTCTTGGGTTCCCAGTTTCCCAGTACTTGTCTTCACTTCAGATTCTTTAAAAACAAATATCTCAAACATATTGCCACTGGGAGATTATTTCACCAAAGACATCTTTGAGGCATTTTAGTATCTGAAAGTGTAGATTAGTTTACAAGTTTTTCAATCCAAAGGGAGGTCACTACAGAGAGTAAAGGAACAGTGAGTTTGACCAGTCTACAATCAGACTTTTCCTTTTACAGCATATTGAATTGTGTTTTCAGATTTGAAATACATATGTAGAATGTTGCCAATACAAATATGAATTGTTTTAGAGACTGGAATTGTTTTACTAAGCCAAAAGCACTGTTTAACAGATAACAGACCAGAGTCATCAGCTAAATTCAAACACTAAAGAAAAAGAGTCTCTTTTGATGGGTTATTCTTTGGGTTATATTCAGAAGGTATATGGTTAATTTCAATGAATAAGGTCACAAATATTGAACACTGTATTTAGAGAAGACATAAATGTAAAATGTATTGTTGATGTTTAACCATGGTAGGGAGGCAATTTTAATCAAGTCTATTTAAAAACTTTACCTAGTTATACCTATTATAATTTGTAAGAGAGCCATTGGTAAAATTGACTATTTTTCTATTCTTTTAAACATCTTCACCCCTTAAATAATGGTACTCTTGGTTGCTTTATAAGCAGCCTCAGACATAATTTGTTTAAATAAAGTTATTCCTGGACATTGTGTTCTGTCTACATGAGTCAGGGCCTTCAAAGGCATTCCAACATAGAAGGTACTGACCCCAATCACACGTGGTAGCCAAAGTGAGAGGATTCAGAGCTTAAGATCAATATTTCTTATGAAATCCAGTTGAGAGCTTTTTTTGAGTACATGCTACAACCTGAGTGTGTTTTGATTTCCTTTGGCCTTGATACAGGATTATGAGACTTTTCTGCTTTAATCAATTATACTGTACAATTTTGCTCTTCAGACACTTATGTTGCACTTCATGGTCCTAATAAAAAAAAGGGGGGCGGGCGTGGGCGTAGATTGGCAAGGCTATTTTTAGGGCCCTTTTAAGTTTGGTCTCAGTGCAGTAAGACAGTGTGGCTTAAGCACTCCTCCACGATTCTTCATGACTGAGAGAAGGGATTGGAGGTGGTGCTGCTAATTGGGAGCCCCTTTTTCAGGTTTGTTAGGTGAATCCAGCCACCTTTGTATTTGTGTTATTTCCTGGATAGACTTTTTTTTAAAAAACACACAGCTTTGATCCACAGGCTTGTGAGAAAGAAAAAAAGATAGACAAAAAAGCTGGTTAGTGGCAATTTCTCTCTGTTACTAAAGAGCCCAGCTTTTCTAAATCCAGGTTGGGCTATAACAGGAGTGTTGGTTCAGTTTGAAATCAGTGCCATCCTGGGAGAGCCAGTGTGTAGAGAAACAGGATCTCTCTTCTGCGTGGAGTACTTTCCCAGCCCTTCCTCCTCTCGTACCACAGTGAGAAGAAAGCTGATTTCAACTTGCTTTTGTAGAAATTCTTTCCTCATAACCTCTCATATCCAATGCCAAACATATCTCAGTATTCTATCTGTGATGTCAAAAATGGAACATGAAAGTTGGCCCTGAAATATATAAGAAAGGGAAGAGCCATAAATCTAAGTCTTTAAAATGCATTTGAATTGCTTCTAAATAGAACTGAAATTCATTTTTCTTTCTTTCAATTTGTTTTTATCTTCAGACTCGTGTGTTGGGTAAGACACAGAGCTGGTACTGCCTTGACAAATACTGCTGAGGCATTTTGAGATCCTAGAATTTTTACTTATCTACACCCAAGGAAGTGTTGTATCCAGAAGGCAGGCAGGAGGAATGGACTCAGTTCGAAGCTTTGTAATATCAGGATCAAAACATACCTAAATAAATGCTTCCTGTTCATGCTGTTATAAGTGGAAATCATGAGACATGTGTACAGTTTGATTTTCCATTTTCACTACTTTCACTAAAGACTTCATGTATTTCTACCTTCCCCAGCATTTTATAGTTGAATCATGGCTCTGACTGAAGGCTCCTTATAGGCTTTTGATTTTGTTTTTTTTAGGCCCCTATTTCCTAGCCTGTAGTACAAGCAGTCAGTACTTATTAAAGGAAACTTTCTTAGATATCCTTAATTATCTCCATGTCATTTCAAATTGTTTTAAAAGTTAACCCTTTTGGTGAGACAGGTTAGACTGCTTAAGTTGATGTAGAAAGTTAAAAAAAAAATTCTACCCATTTAGGTAATTGAGTTATTCAAGTGTCTTGGTGATTTAAAATGAAAAAAAAAAAACATTAAAAACAATTCCAGAAACTTGGTGGAAGACTAATGGCCATTTATTTTCCCACACAGATTGGTAGACAAATCATTAATTGTGATAGCATTTATTATCTGATTCCACAACACAGTTGTACAATTGAACATGAGTGAACTTAAGTTATTATATATGTTCATATAATTATGTTTTCATAATATATGTCATGTGTTTCAGTTTTTGAATTAATTTTAATTAAACATCTATTTGGGGGCATTGCAGTGCTGCTAGTTTATGGCTTGATTTAAAAAGTTTGTAAAAGTAATGGTTCAGAAAACAGAAAATTAAAACTTAAAACCAACACAACATTTATTCTCCCAAGTCTTGATATAGGCAAAGGCTTTTTCCTGAGTGTGTGTCTACTGGTTTAAGCTTAGCATCTTTTTTTTTTTTTTTTTTTTTTGGTAAGCCACACTTCTAATTACCTGCCTTTTCTTTGAAGGAATCAGTATGCCTATTCGTCATAAATACTGTAATACACCCCTGCCCTGGGAATCTTTTACAGCTTTCTTGCCCCCATAATTCAAAGTTTCTTTCTTTATAAAAAAGGAAAAAAAAAAGAAAAAAGAAAAAAACTCACCTCTTGGAGTTTCTTCAAAGCATTCAATAACATTTTAATAGAAACTACAATTATTTTTCATATCCACAATCGGGTATCATTGGCTTACATAATATTTAACTAAATTACATAATTAACGTAGGAACAACTAGCATAACTAAGTCTGTTATCCCACCTGAGTATTGGTAAACGCATAGCTGAACTGGTGATTATGGAGGAGTGCAGGCTTCCTTGAGCTTGGTCTGGTGGGCTCCATCAGTATGTTCCTCCCAGAAAGTATGGTAACAGCCAGTTGGCCAAGGAGAGTTCAGTTAAGAAAGTGATTCCTGTAGTAGGTAACAATATTGAGTATTTGAGTCAGTTGTGACCATATCTTTTAGGGACTTTCATATAGTAGGTGTGCAACCTTGAAGAGCCAATTTAATCTCTCTGAACTTTAACTTTCTCCCCTGGTATATGAGGGTGATGACAATAACCTGACTTGTATTCCAATCCCAAAAGAGTTTGTAAGCTGCAAAACGTTGCTGTTTTTATGTTGAGTGCCATGGGAAGTGGATAGACTGGTTATTTTCATCCGTGGGGACATCAGGCCATTGAATTCAGTTGAAATATTGGAGCCGGTTTGCTACCTAGCTTGAAGCATCTTTCATCACGGTGAGAGATTATCGTTCTTACACGCCCTTGGGTTTCTCCTGTTTTCCTCTCTGATACCCTGGCGCACACAGGAAAATATGGTGTGGAAATCTGCCTCAGATCACCTTGGAAATTTAGCCACAATCTGGAGGCTACCATTTCTCATCCTGTGCTTGGTAGATGTTTTTTAAACCCTATTTCTGGCATATGTTTATCGAAGAGAGAAGCGAAATTTGGGGGAAAAGGAATGAGGTTGCGGAATGATCTTGAAATCTGAAGTCTACAGAAATCTGAGGATTCTTGATGTAGGGAAAAGTGTCCAAGGCTCCCTTTTGTGCCATTCCTTCCCTGTCTAATTGTCCTTGGGTCCTTAGAGTTTACAGACAATTTAAGTAAGAATAAGCAATATCTGCATTGCGTTTTATTCTCCTCTTAGCACTTACTGTGAGTCGGGTTCTCTCGGGGATTAATGGGTTGATCGCATCCATCAAAGGCTCTTTTAGATGTACTGTATGTGTTTGTACTTCGGGGAACTTAATATTAACATCTTGGAAATATCTTGCTATAAGTCTGTGTTTTTTGGAAATTTCATCCTGAATTATATTTCAAAGTATTACTTTTTGTTGTTATTATAAACTTTTATTTTTCAAGACAGGTTGGTGATTGTACATAAATCATAGATTGCCATTCCTGGGTATAAAAAGAGGTTAGCTTGAAACAAACCTGCAAACTCAATTCAGAATTAAGTTTAATAATAGAAATTTAGCAGCTTCCAATGGTACAATGGTAACATTTTTTTTTCTTTGTAGCCTTTTCCTAGAAGTGATAATGTATATCACAGATACAATAGAGGTTCTAAGGGTATTTTTTTAAAAAAAGGATCATCTGAATCCATGCAACTACTTTAGCATTAATACATTGCAGGCAGGATTATGAGAGTAGAATTTTTATGTTAAACCTTTGATAAGAATTCTTGAACATATCAGCCTACTAACTAAAATATCCTCCCCATGACTACATGTGACCCCTGCATGATTCTTCTGTGACTTGCCAGGGAGCTAGAAGTTCACTAAAAGGGAAAGCCTCACCTTCATCATCATTCGGAAATCAGATTTTGTTGATTTCTTTTCCTTGAATTTTGCTTTTAGTAATGTGGAAGGATTATTCACAGGATCTCAATTTTGGAAGGGGCTTGAGAATTTAGGTAATAATAAAAACGAGAGCTGCCATGTGTGTGAAATGTTACTATGTGCCAGGTCACGCAGTACTATACATACTTTGTCTTATTTATTTTTTAAATAAGGACTCAAAGACAGTCCTATCTAGGCCTGGAGCCTAGATTTGATTATTTCAGACATTAGAGGTTATATGATTTGCCTAGGACATGCAGAAATTACATAGCTTGGACAGTTAAGATCAGAAGATTGTTTTACAGGTAATCTCTCCTCACCTTAATCTTAGTTACCTAGCACATTGCTACAGTGTCGCTATATCTGTGGACATTGCCTCTTTCAAGCACTTCAAACATAGGTAGTAGCATTTGCCATTATAAACTCCATAAATGGCTCATCTCTGTACCTGTTCTTTGTTCTGGTAAAAAGGAGTCTTTCTAACTAGAGAAATTGCTGGTTTTTAGACTAAGGAGAAATTCATATGTTTCAACAAAAGATACAGAATGTGTTTTTCTAAACATCTTTTTAAAAAAATTTTATTGAGGTATAATTGATGTACATTGGGCTCCCTGTATCTGAGGGTTCTGCACCCGTGGATTCAACCAACTGGGGATCAGAAATATTCAAAAAAAAAAATTAAAAAGAACAATTCAGTAATAAAAAATAATACAAATAAAAACCAATACAGAATAACAACCATTTATATAGCATTTATACTGCATTAGGTACTATAAGTAATCTAGAGATGATATAAAGTATATAGGAGGCTGTGCATAGGTTGTATGCAAATACCATGTCATTTTATATAAGAGGCTTAAGCATCCTTGGATTTTGATATCCCAGGGTGGGAGAGGGATCCTCTAACCAATCCCCCTTGAATACCAAAGAATGACTGTACAAAAAATAACACATATTTAATGTGTACATTTTGATGAGTTTGGACATATGCATATAACCCTGATACCACCACCACAATAAAGGTACTAAACATATCCACACCTCCAAAAATGTCTTGTGTTCTTTTGTGATTTTTTTTGAGATACAACATTTAGCATGCTTTTAACATATTTTAATTTGTGCAATACCATATTGTTAACTAGGTACAATGTTGTATAGAAGATTTCTAGAACTTATTCGTCCTGCATAACTGAGCAACAATTCTCCACCTCTAAACTTCTATTCCTTGATCTTCTTAACTCTATTTTCTCCTGTCACTACTTGTAGGTGATTCAGTACAACAAAGACAGAAAATGGTTATAGACTTTATTTCTCTGTTTCCTAAAATCCAGTCAAAATTGTCTTCTCTTCCTATTCCAAACTTACTTTTTATTACAATAGTTAAAGTGCATCATACACTGAGACTAATCAGTGGAAATGTGTCAGGGAGCGTTTGAAATGATAGCCTTTCAGTTCTTCAGACACTGCAATACCGACCCTACCAAAGAAATGCTGGGAGTTGCATCATATGCAATGCCTCCTGCATAACGTCTGAATTCCGACTTTGAGAGATACTGCAAGGTACCCACCATTGATTATCCACCAGTTCTATAAAGAGAAATCTTGGTGAGACCTTGATATTTTTCCAACGACACTACAAACTAGACTTAATCATTGCTTACTTGTTTGACATTTTTGTGTGCCAAGTGTTCTTTTAGTTAAAAGAAAAAATACTCTGTTGGTTGTGAAAGATAATTGGGGTTGTTACTTTTGTAAACTCATGAAAAGAAAATAGAAATAGGTCAAATACTAAGATCATGCGACAGTCTTTGAATAGCCATGCTGAAGGATAGGAATACTGTAATGTCAGGAAACCTGTATTGTCAAAATCTCATTAGACCGTGAATGAATCCCGTAAACTAACGATGATAGCTGTACTCATAAAGAAGGGGGCAGTGGGATTGTTTATGCAAATTTGTTGTTAGACCAAAGCTTTTGTCAGCATGGTGGCAAAATTTCTAGATACTCTGAAATAAGAGAAAGAAAATGAGATGTAGAAATGTTTATATATTAAATGGTATTTTGACTGAATTCTATTTAATTGACTTTTCAGTATAGTACTGTTTCTGTATCAAAACACTGACAAATGTCCACTCCATGCTGGACGGTTATAGTTGATACTACTTCTGCCTTCACCAAATGAAAGGTGTGTTTTACCAAGTATTAGTTGTATTAGCTCTTAAACCTGTTTATGCTGGTTGTTCTTGTTACTATAATTAGGTAAGGTATTTAAGGATTATGACAACCTGTTCATTAATTGTGGGTTCTATTTATTTTATTTTATTTTTTTTTAGAAATAGAGTCTTGCTCTGCCACCTAGGCTGGAGTGCAGTGGCACGATCATGGCTCACTGTAGCCTCAAATTCCTAGGCTCAAATGATCTTCCTGCCTCAGTCTCCTGAGTAGCTGGGAGTACAGGCGTGCACCACCATGCACAGCTAATTTTTCTGTTTTTTGTAGAGATGGAGTCTCTTTATGTTACCCAGACTGGTCTCAAACTTCTGGCCTTAGGTGGTCCTCCTGCTTTGGCCTCCCAAGATACTGGGATTACAGGCATGAGCCACTGCACCTGGCCATGTGGCTTCTATTAAAACTAAGTTGATTGCATTGGATATACTCCATAAAAATAAGTCATTTAAAAAATGCTTGTTGAAGAAGTTGTGAGCACATTTATGAGAGAATATATTTATATATCCATGAGAAATCTGCACTTTGTTTTGCACCTTATGTTCTTATTGTGCAATAAATAAACTGAACCAAAAAATGACAGTATACATTATGGGTGTGGTTTCTTATGAGAAAGACAATAGATATTTAGTCAGAGAAAAGCCATGAACTCTATAACCAAATATTTGGCAAGTGAAAGCACATTTGTGCGGTTTAGGTTAAAATAAAATAAATAATAAATAAAATAAATATATTTTTGTTTACTCATGTGATAAATATTACAAAGCTCTTAAGTTTTGTGTTTCATAATTTAAGGATGTTGGAAAGTGTTTTTTATATAATATTTATCTAAAACGTTTGGGCAGAAAATTATATAAGATGTCAATTATATTAAGCTATATTGATTACTAGATTTAATATATAGTAAATATGTTCAAAGGAAGTATACCAGATTGTTAATGGTGGTTATTTCTAGACTGCAGAATAGGAATGCAGTACAATTTATAGTACTTTTTGTATTTTCTAAGTTTTAATTAATGGTCACGAATGATCTTTCTAATCAGAAGTTGTTATACTTTTGAAAAATGTAAAGAATAAGCTCCATGAGTCAGTTCAATAATTGGTCTTGGTTCTTTGAAGGTTTTTTTTCTTTATGTCTAAGAGTGTGTATTAATTCAGTGGTCACCAACCAGGGACCAGGGACCAGCTTTATGGAAGACAGTTTTTCCATGGACAGGGTGGGGTAGGGCGCAGTCGGAGCTCAGGCGGTGATGTGAGTGATGGGGAGCAGCTGTATATACAGATGAGGCTTCACTTGCTCGCCCACTGCTTACCTCCTGCTGTGCAGCCCGGTTCCTAATAGGCCACTGATGGGTACCATCTGGTCCGTGTCTGGCCTGGGGGTTGGGGACCCAGTCTTAATTGGTGGTGTCAGCATTAAAGTGTTGACTGAGTTGGGTTCCTACTGTGAAATGCAGATGTGTAGAAATGCAAACACATTTCCATTTGCTCTTGAGAAATAATGCCTTATTGAAGGCAGAGTGTCTTACCCTAGGCCTTTGATTATTAGCCTTGACCTTATAAGGATATAGTAGATGGAAGTTTAATGAGTTACTTATTGGCTCTTCCAGTCTGCAAATGTTGGACAGCCTTTAGTAGTATTGCTATGGATGGATACAGCCAAGAGAAATCAATCAGTTGTGTGTATATTACCCAATTACCTGGTCTATTTCAAGGATCAAATGAAAGGAAAATGTAAAGACTAGTTGGTAGTGTTGGGTCTTAGAAAGGACAGCTTAGGTCAAATATGAACAGGTGGGATGATGTCCAATTCAAATCTTTACTAGATGCTGTAAGCCTGTCACAGAATCACAAGATATTTATTCTCATAATAACTTCAGGTGGTTGGACTGTAGGTAGATAAACTCCACAGGCCATTAGAAAGTGATGATTTATAGGGCACATGGACCTTTAGTTTGGTGATGACTTGTTCTCAAAGTCCTTCCTATAGCTCACAAATATGGTGAAAAAGAGCAAGAACAAAAAGTATGATTTAATTTATATAGTGTTTAACAGAAGTCAAGATAGTGATTATCTCTGGGGAGGAGGCAGTGAATGAAAGAGGAACCAAAGTCCCCTCAGTGGTAGTGATAGTATTATGCTTCTTGATATGAGTGCTGGTTACATGAGTGAGTTCAGTTTGTCCAAATTCATGATATGTGTACATTTTGTGTACATCAATACAAGCTAAAAAAAATAAGGGAAAACTTTAAAAATTCCTTTGGCGTTTACCAGTTCATGCTACCAAGTTGGTGGCCTGAGTTTATGGATTTTTCCATTTACAGATAATGGACTGTAGCTCTCAATGTTTGTTTTTCAAGCCTTATCCTCTAGCAGATGCAAGGAGGGTCTTCCTGGCTTCAGCATTTTCCTTTGTTCTCAGGGTGCCCTTTTAGTGAGACTCCGTGTGGACACCCATGCTCCTTTTTGATTTAAGCTTTTTGGAGTAGATCCTTTGTGTTTATATTAAATAAAACTTTCACCTGTATCAGGAGTGTTTCTGATACAGCATAAATCACCACATTTATCACACGTCTCACACATGTAAAACCATACTTGTATCCTAAGAGTGGCTTTATGCCAATTCTGCAAACATTAAAGTGAGTGATACACAAGAAAGATAATTCAGATAATTCATCATCTGCATCTGTGGTTTTGTTGAGAAGACAAGAACATATGTACCGGAGAATAATTAAGTGCTAAAATGTATGATCCCAACTGAAAAGTATGTAAGGCCGTTTCAGAAAGTAGTAATCAGAGCAGACAAAGGTAGTTTCAAGGGAGAATTTCTTTAGGCAGAGAAGTGGAGAATTGAGGCCAAGGGAGAAAAGATCATGAACAAAGGTAGAAGTTTGCATATACCTGCTGGTGTGGGAGCCAGAGAGGAGTCTGGTCTGAGGGGAAGAGAGGACCTCACTTGGGATCTATTGAGACAGCCTCACTTTTTCCTCAGGGCAGGGCTTGGTTAAGGAGGGAAGACTTGGGAGGACATAGCTTGGCTCTGTGTTAAGCCACAGGAAGGATGGGTGCAAGGAAGTGATACAATATCTATAATATCTGTGGTATTTTCAAAAGGTGCCAGGTTTCCAGGATAACTTGAAGGGAAAAATGAACAGCAAATTTTAAAGATTTTCTGAGGCTAACTTGTTCCAAACCATTTAAAGATATTGTCTCTGATTTGTGCTAGATATATTTAAGTATTGACTTCATTCCAGTGCCTCTTCAAAATGCTGCAAGAAGCAATAGAATTGGCGTGTTTTAAGGATGTTTAGTTTACCCATAGTCACATCAACACAGCCCTAGATTTAACCCAAAATAACAGCTTTCGAATATCTAAAAATTTGCAAGTAGAGATACACGCAGAATAACAAGAAGAAACTCTTGATTTCACTGCTTCACCTGAATTAACCTGCGACTGCCTTCAGATTTTTCAGAGGCAAAACTCCTTTATGAATTGATTGCCACATCGCCTGTCTGGTTCCATCTGAAGTCCTCTTTGCAGAAGCCACTCAGCACCTTCTGGAATTGAATGCTGACGTTGCATAGCATTCAAAAGGAATGTTACTGTTGATTTCGTCTGCACTCATCACAGGGTGAGGAATGAGAGGGAAAATGCTGGGGTCTGTATAAGATGGGGCTCTCACAGGGGCTGCCGGAGAGCGCCTGTCGTGGACTGGAGAACCACATCCGTTCATTTACATATCGGCAACTAAAATTAGTTGTGTCACCCACATTGTTCACTGTAAAGCAGAACCTTCAGATAAGACTCAAATTCATCACTCTTGCTGGCTCACTTGGTTGCTCATTGTTACCAGGTAGAGGGGCTATAGCACTGAGTAAGTGCAAATGTTAAATTAGTATTAATAGCCAACGGTGTCTCTCCTATATTTTTTACTGATCAGATAATTTTCACTGATGTCAACATTTATAATATGCCAGCTGACATATACTAGTGTTATTTGCTTGGAATATCTTTGGTTTATCTATTTTATTGACTTAGACAAAGGTAAAGGTAATTTTTAAAAGTTTTTTTTTTGGGTCTTTGTTGTATTTGATCAGAAGAGATTTTTGAAAGGAAAGCAGCAAAGCTGTAGATCGGGGTTTTAGCAAAGTCAATGTCAAAGCTGTGTATCCCCTTCATCACTTGGTTTTTTAAGGCTTCTAAATGACCTTCTGTGGTACCACACTGATGCTCATCTTGCATCGTGAGCAGGTCTGAGTAGTTTATGATAAATAATGAAATGCTGTTTCCTACAATGCACTGCAAATGGCTGAGCCTTGTAAAAGTCTAAGGAGCTCTATTGCTTCTAAATGACTAGATAACACAAAAATGTTAACCCTAAAGAGAAAAGGTCAATTAGACTGTGCTACTTGCAAGGCACAGTCCTCTTGCCTGGTGCCTTCTGCATCTGACCTGTGCTTTCTAGAATGGCAAGGGGGTTCAAGCCTTTCAGCTAGTTGGATTGTCTACAAGCAATAGTGTTTTATTTGTTTGGAGCAGGAGAAGTGAGAAACTTGTAGAATTTGTTTAAAATTTGTAACCCTAAATTAAGTTTTTAAAAACTTGTGTTACTAATCTTAAGGACTTTGTGATGCTGGAATGCAGCAACTTAAATATTTTGTTTGAGCACTGATATGAAAAGCAATATTAAAAAGGAAACATTAATTTTATCTGAACAAAGCTTTATAGATATCTGACATTTTTTCAAAATTAACTTTTTCCATGATGTTTGCATTCTCTCCCTCTTATTCACATATACAAAAATAAATACATATGGAACATATCCAGCATATAACTCTCAGCTCCTTGGTACTCTGCAATGTGTTAGTACCATTGCAAAATGTGGTTCACAGGGAATATCTGGGTTCAAATCCTGGTTGCCATAAAATAGCGGCATATTAAAGTGTTGGGGTTTGAAGACTTTAATTGCCAGCTAAAGAATGTCTTTAAGTATTGCACTCGCATTGTGAAAATTGAATTAAATTGATGACCAGTGAGCTCTTTATACTGACGAGAAAGTCTCTATGTGAGCAAACCATTGAGAAGGGTGAACTTTGGCCAGTGATACTTTTAAACTCAAACACTTTGCTGAAGTTTGCCACTGAATTTTCTCACATTTCCCCAGACGTTATTACTTTGCCAAATGAAATCATCTGTTCCCCCTAGTAGGCCTGCTTCCTTTCCTCCAGATATCAGCTGCAAAGTATGAAATGAATTGCATAAAAATAAATCACACATGCTGCATTTGGGGAAGCGTACTCTAGCAGTTCCATCAATTTCTTTTCACTGCTGTGCTGGAAAGACCACTTGAATCTTCAATTATCAGTTGCATGCAATCAGGTATACCTCTTGACCTTCCCAAAATGGAGATGCTTTCATGCCAGGGAAGTTGGGGTATTTGAAAGTTTGAGAATATTTTTCCTTTTGATGAAGAAGAATTGTTGCCATGTGTCATGGGAGAGAGAGAGGAATTCAAAGAAGGAAAGTTATTCCCAAAGACCTGTATGATGCATGGCCTATGTGATTCTACTTCCTGATGATGGACCATCTGTAAGCCCCCTGTTAGGTATCTGAGCGTGGACTCTGAAGTTTGTAGATTATCCAGGCTTACTACCTCATCTCCACGTGCCTAGTCTACTGCTTCCACCTAGGCGCTCTGCCATTTGTAAACTGGGAACAAAAGACCCTGAGGAACGTGAGGAAGTTGCCTCAGCAATTCCAGGAGGTGATTTCCAGGGAACTGTGGAGAGGCTGGAGAAAGGTCTTCTCGGAGGGAAGTTTGTCATTCCTTTGCATAATCTTGGTATTTGTGACATTTATTTTCTTCTTTGCTTCCATGGAAAATTGGTAATCAGGTGATTAGAACAGTGGTTTTGAAAGGGAGAAAAGTAAATGTGGCACAGTGGGAGGGCCAACCTGGTTTGGGGCATGTAGGCTCAGCTCTGCTCCCCGGTTGTTGAGACCTCAGGGTAAACTACTTGATCTGGAGAATCTCAGGTGGTTGTTCTGTAAATGAGGCAGTTGGACAAGATGTGGCAAAGATTCCAAGAGGCCAGAGTTCTGAACTTGAGATTAAAATTTTAATGGAATTTTTTGATGTATTGGTTTTCCTGGCTTCCTCCCTCCCTCCCTCCCCCTCTCTCTCTTCACACATATAAACACACACATGCACGCACACGGGCACATACACACAAAAGTTTTTGTTTTTGTTTTGTTAGTATATTTTTGGTGGGACATTTGGCAATTCAACATTTGGTAATATCCATGTTTTGACGTGTTGCATGGGTGGGACTTGGTTAAGTCTTAAAGTCAGGTGAACTTTGCTTGTTTACAACTTTGAGAAAGAGTTCCTTCCCCTTACTTCTGACAGATGTAGACTAGCTTGATAGCCAGCTGTAGATCTGTTACTGCAAAGTGTGTTTGTGTGTGTGTATTATAGACACGCCTTATGTAAGTGGATATATGTGAAAGTAAATGGATTCCAAAAATAGAGGTATGAAGAGCCCTGGAGGAATTACTGGCCCACACAGGCTATTTTATTTGGAAGTACAAATACATTCATCCAGTTCTAGATATAATCGCAATATTGCATCCCCTTAATTAAACAGAATTCCTAGTTGGTGAATTTTACTAAGAGTGTTGCAAGAACAGAGGACTAAAAAATGTTATTTCTAGAGCACTGTTATAAAGTTATCTTAATGTAAGGCAATACTGCCTGTTTTGTTGGTTGCCAAGGGGATTTTGATACCAGAATCTGGTTCCATCCATTAGATTAGAACACAGCTCTGAGCTGTGACAGAATCAGAGTGTCATTTAATTCAAACTTAAAATGGCTAGTTAATTATTTATCTTTTTCTCCCACTTGCCTTTTTTATTATTAAACAGGACATGTTCACTATAGAAAATTAGAAAATGTAAGTAATAAGAGGAGAGGAAAGTAAAAGTCAACTATAGTTTACCACCCAGAGATAATTGCTGTTTTTTTGTTGAATATTAACCCAATTTTTTGCTTTATGAATGTATTTTATTTGCAAAAAGAAATTATACTCTAATATTCTTGTAGATAGCTTTTTGCACTTTATGTTAAAATATTTCCATGTTAAAACACCTAAAACTCTATCTCTAATGGCTCTGTGCTGAAGTATATTGTCATAGTAAAATATAATGAGCTTATCACCTGTTGGGAATTCGCTTTGTTCTAGTTTGGTCATTGTTATATAAAATTCTGCCCTCAACATCCACAGTATGGAATGGAGATATTTTGGCCAACACATACACAAAAAAACAACACGTTACTTTTTTTTTTAACCTCAAACTTCTAAATTCTCATTTAGGATGATTGAATAGTTCATGTTCTTGCTGCTAAAGTGTCAAAATGTCCATTCTTCCATAAACCCTGTTATTGTTCTAGGTGTTGCATCTCATTAACAACAAAACAAAGGAAACGTTTGGCAACCAAACAGTAGTGGTTTTATTCTATTTATTCTATTTTTATTTATTTATTTTCTTGAAATGGGCGTCTCCTTGTGTTGCCTTGGCTGGTCTCAAACTCCTTGGCTCAAGTGATCCTCTCCCCTCAGCCTCTCAAGTAGCTGGGATTACAGATGTGCCAGATAGTTTTAAAACAGTATGTTGTTGGTGTTTTACCTTGCATTTCTCTAGTTACAAGTGAGAATAAACATTGTGAGCACATTATTAAAATGGAAGGTGGAGTTTGTGGAGGAGGTTAGTGAGCCTTTCCTGTCTGCAGGGACTATACGCCTGATGCCTGTCCGCATCATCCAGGGCTTCAGGGCAGCCAGGGATGCTGTCAGGGGGAGATGAGGCCTAGAAGTACTAAGTACTAAAACTACCCAGTGTAATTTAGTGACAAAGATTTTTTTTCTACTGAAATCCAGGAACAGTGTTGCAGATCACGGGGTGGGTCACTTAGGGTCAGCAGATAATGTCTAAGGTGCAAAATGTTCTTGACTAAGTGACCTTAGAGACTGTATCAGTCACCTAAGGCTGCCATAACAAAAAAACCACAGACTGGAGGGACTACACGACAGAAATTTATTTTCTCACAGTTTTGGAGGCTGGAAGTGCAAGATCAAGGTGTTTGCAGCAGGGGTGGTTTCTCCTGAGGCCTCCTTCCTTGGCTTGCAGATAGCTGCCTTCTCGCTTGTCCTCCCACGGTCTTTTCTTCTGTGCACACACGTCTCTGGTGCCTCTTTGTGTGTCCAAATTTCTGTTAGGAAGACACCAGTCAGATTGGATTAGAGCCCACCCTAAGAGCTTCCTTTTAAATTAGTCACCTCTTGTCCTATCTCCAAATATATCACCTTCTGAGGTACTGGGGGTTAGGGCTTTAACATATGAATGGGGGGCATAATTCAGTCTATAAATAGGGGCTCAAACACATACATACACACAAATAAAAAATAATAACTGTAAAATAGTCTAGAGGTCTTAAATTGCAGCTCTTGGTAAAAAGGGTGGGGAACCTATAACCTTGGGGCCACATTTGGCCTTCTGGATCCTTGAGTGCAGCCTTTTGACTGAATCCAAATTTTATAGAACAAATCCTTTTTATAAAGGATTGTTTGGATTTGGTTGAGGAGCTGCACTTTGGGATCTGGAGGGCCACATGTGGCCTTGAGGCCGCGGGTTCCCGGCCCCTCCTTTGTCTCCACTGTGCTGCTCCATGGTGTAGGAGGAGCTGGAGATGAGGTTTAGCTCTCAGAGAAGTGTGACCTAAGCTGCTCTGCACCTGGGCCTTGCCACAGCTGCTGCCTCCAGCAACCATGAGTCTGCTGTTGTTCCTGCTAATAAGTACCATGGAAACCCAGTGAGCTCCAGGGGCAGTGAAGAGGTGGGTGAACATCAAATCACCAAGTGACACTGGCTTTTCAAATGTCACATTATAAAAATAGAACTACCTCTGCTGTAGCTCCCTGCATTTTGGCATCTCCTTCCCTTGGGCTCACCGTTATCTCCATGAGGAGCAAGGAATCTTAGCACTTCAGTTATCTGCACGGGTTGGTCAGGCTGAGATGCCCTTCCCTAGCCTGTCACTAACACTCAAGCCAGAACCTGGTTAATTTGATTTGGATTAAAAAATCTGACTCTGTTAAGGCTTTGCTGATCGTTGATGGATCTATCCTTTAAGCATTACAGTTCAAGATTGAGAGATGCTGCCTTAAGCTCTACCCTTTTTTTTTGCCATTAAAAAAGCAAACTCGAAAATGTTATATCATAAATTCTAATCACACCCCCACATTGATAGACCTGCTTATTCAGATTACTGGTCCAAATACCCTCGGTGGTCTTAAGTCCAGCCACCTTAAGGGAGCCCCTACCATTTAATTCAGTAGACTGTTTGATTTTATTTAATGTGGATGTTATCTTTTTGTTTTTCCACTATCTGATGCTATTGCCATCTGATTGGGTTGAAAATCAGCAATTAGAATTGGAATGCATGTAATAGTGGTTATTTTTCTTTTGATCATAGTTACACTCTTAAAGATGTGATTATAGTCAGTCTGTGTGTGTTTGTGTGTACATGTGTATGTACGTGGGAGTGTGTGTAGTGTGGGAAGAACGGTGGATGTTAAGTCAGGCAGGTAAGGTTGAATCTAGGATTTGTTGCTGCTTAGATACCCGAGCTTGGTGGAATCAGTCTCCAAAACCTCAATTTCCCCATTTGCAAAAGCTCAGATAATGGCTGCTTCTTAGCAGATAAGGCTGCTGCGAAGTCTATAGATATCAAACCATCTTACAGACCAAAGTGCTGCACAAATTAATAACGCACACATTGGAAGCCAAGTGATGTTTTAATGTATGGGAACTGGGGCAAATTGAAATCATTGTGAGAGTCTGAATGTTATTTATGCCATGAGCTAATTTCAAAATTTAATTTTGGGAGCTAAATTTAATTTTAAATGTTAAGTACTGTACATAGGAACTGATGTTTGAAAAAAAAAATCAAGCTAGAAAACACTGTTACAGAGGAAGAGAATGATGCTGTGAAAATTTAAATCCCACAACAGTGTGGACTAGAAAAATATCCATTTCCAAGCATCTGGACATGAATTTCTCAGCCTTTGAGAAAGGCAGACTTAACCAGCGTGCCCTTTCGGTGTGAGTGCCCCGGAATTGTGGGATGCTCGGTTTGAAACTGAGCTGTATGTCAATCTCTGATATCTCAATTTTTGACACACTAAACACAAGCAGAAGACAAAATGTGCCTCTGAAGAGTAAAGAATCCTCTCTCATTTTCTCACTATCCTATCTTATGCCATCTCTCTTCAGGGTGATTGTTCTCAAGAACTGATTCTCAGTGCTGAATGAAGAATACTTTTCTGAAGCGTTTCTTCCAAGGTTTATCTTGATAGATTCTGCAAACTGTTATGCAAAATTTCATATGCTAAAAGAAAGTAAGATGATTTATATTTCTGGAGAAATCTAAAATTCATCTCGTTGACTTTTTCCAATCTCTCCTCGTTTTCCTCTTCTCTGTATGAATATTTTTAAAAATCCAAGTACAGTCATAGATTTAATTTCCAGAAGATAAGAATTTAGGGCTTTGTTTTCTTCTGTTGAAGAAATTGAAACATTGTGTGATAAAAAATGTTTATCATGGCTTAAAGGGGAAATGAAACTATTCAAATAAGTTAATGACATGAACAAGCATGCCTAATTCCTCTTCCACACAGCCTGTCTTAAGAGCCTTCATTTTTTCAACTATTTATTAAGCACCTACTCTTTGCCAGATGCTGTTTTAGGCACCCAGCACCCAGGCTGCATAATGACGAAGATTTACTCAAGCATTACCCCCCTGGAGCTTACGTTCTCGTAGAGAAGTTAGATAGGAAATTATCTCACTGTGTAAAACAGTGAGATAATTTCAACCATTGAGAAATGCTGAACAGGATAAAAGGATAGGAAGTTTGAATTTATGTGGGTGTTCTAGAGGCCTTAGCTGAGGTCCTGGTAGTTGAACTGAGTCCCAAATGATGAGAAGAAGCCAGATACGGCAATATCTAAAACAGAGTGGTACCAGAAAGAGAAAAACAAAAGTTCAAGGGCCTTGAGGGACAGAAAAATAGCCAGCATGCCTAAGCGTAATGAACACCAAAGAGTGGAAAGTGAAACGGGAGAGGGAGGTAGTCATATAAGGAACTTGGACTTGAATTTTGTTGTAATGGAAAATCACAGGGGTGTAGGTAGGGGAAGGTTCTGATATGCTTTATGTTTTAAAAACATAAAGTGCTGTGTGGAGCTGTACTCCAGGGGGCCACACTGGGTGGCAGGAAGACAAGTGAGAAGGCCACTGTCATGTTCCAGGCATGAGATCTGGCAGCTTAGACTGGAGAGTGGAGACATGTGGTGGGACAGGTGCACTGTCAGACTGCATGTGCCCTGGAAGGTGAGAAAAAGGACTTATTTTGAAGGAAAAACAGGAATGAGTAAATTAAGACTCCCTCCTAGGTTTCTGTCCTGAATAAGAGGAGGGATGGGAGCTCTATTAACTGAGATGGGGAGGGCTGAGGGGTGAGCAGGATTGCAGCAGAGGGTGGGGTGGTTAGAAATGAAAGAGTAGTTTTAAGCATCTGGTATTCCCCGTGCTTGTTAGGTGTGCAAGTGGACATTTTGAAATAGTAATTGGTTAGAGTGTGGAAGGGAGGGGAGAAGACATCCACTGAAAGAACGAACAATATTAAAAATGGTGGTGGTGCCGGGAAGTAGATGTAGAGACTCTTGTCAGCGCTGAACACCTGGAAATTCCTACGCTATAAACTGGGGGGAATTTCTTGTAGATGCAGTACAGTCAGGATGTTATCACTAGTTCTCACCCCTGCTTGCATTTTGACTCATTTGGAGGAGATATAAAAACATATATATATACTCACGCCCAGGCCCCACCACAGACCAATCAGAATCTCTGTTTTGGAGGAGAGTGGGTGGCAGGCATCAGTTTTTGTAAAGTTCCCCAGGTGATTCTAATGTGTTGCCAAGGTTGTGGGCAGCTGGATTACAAAAAAGGAAGGGATGGCTTGCTAATCCTGTTAGAGTAGTGGCCCTGGACCTAGGAGTGGGTCCCCTCAGCAGAACCTCACTCCCCTCATCCTTTGGAGAAGAGGAAGGAAGTGAGGCAAAGCCCAGCGTTCCAATGGGGATGGGAATCGCATGACACCCACCAGCACCGACAGCTGGAGATGAAAGGCAGCCAAGACCCTTTGTTCATTCAGCACACATCAGACTGTCCCCATAGGGGAATGAGCAGGATCTGGCCCCTACAGAGGGCAACAGTCGAAGAACAGGAAGAGGACAGCTTTCCAGATGGCTCCTCACTGACAAGCCAAGCACGAGAAGTTCTTCAGCCTGAGGCGAGGCTGCCACTGCAACTGTGAGGCTCAGATTCTCTCCCTGTCTCCAGGGTTGGCTGAATCTACTATCTGGGAAAAATTATGTACAGAAAATCTAAACTTTTCTTGTCTCTGACAGCTTGGCAAAAATTTTTATGATGATACTCAGCGTTATTAGAGGTAGGGTGAAATGGCCTGGAGTGTGATTTGATGTAAAATATTTCAATATGTATCCTTATCTTTGTCCAGTAATTCCACTTTTAGGCCGCTATCCAAAATAAATAAAATAAAATGTATTTAAAGATTTTCTTTTTTCGTGCAAGGGAATTCATCACAGAAATACTTGCAAAGGTTTGCTAACACAAATTTTCTACTGTGTAGGCATTACAAATCACTTCTTTAAAATCACAGCATGAGAAACATATACCAAAGAATGTGAACTAAGAAAAGTGGGTTTAAAAATATATGTAACTGTAGTTATGCAGGAATATTTTAGAAAATAAACATTGGTAATAAATAGACCAAATTGTTAAAAGTAGCTCTTACTAAGTGATTGGATTATGATCAACTTTAATTTTCTTATAAGTTTTACTTAAATATCATTTTATCTCATTTTAAATTTCCTTAATTTCTTATGCAGCTCAGATATCCCATGGTTTTAGTAAAAACAAAAGTTGAAATAGCATTTTAAAAGAGATTTATAAATAAGTTCTTAATTTTAGATGAATTTAATTTTGAGGCTTCTTAAAAACTGATTCTCCAAATTTGGAATAATAATACCTGCCTCTCAGAGACATTGTAACAATTAAATGAGATAACCACTAAAGTCATGCTGTGCAATCTTTGTTCTATATTAGAATTTCTTTAATATGATTGCAGTACCACCTCTACCAATGAACTTCATTCCGTGGAAGTGCTGTTACTCACCTAACATTTTGTTAGTTTAGGTGAAATAGTAAATAGGTGTTAAGATAGTTTCATCATTTGTGGTGATGTGCTGGTCATTGGTATGAACTGGCTTCCCAGAGGGTGACCTGTGATTGGGTAAGCCATCCGTGGTGATTCTGTTTTTCTTTGCCAGTGATTGGCCTGGGGTTGGGCATCATCTGGGCCAAGGAGAGGTAAGGAGGAATGTGCTGGAGGCAGCAGAGTATTTTCTGTCCTCTAATTAAAGGAGGAAAAACTGCTGGAGAGCTTGTGTGTTCTGACCTGTACTTGCTACTTTCAATGGGATCATGAAGCCAGTAGCTACTGCAGCCCTCCTGGGATCACAGAACTACAGGTCTGGAGATGAAGGGCCTGGTCCTTGCAGACTCCATGAAGCTGCTGAAGCAACTGGAGGTGTCCCACCTTTGGGTATCTTGTAGAGTCAACAGTCAGTCTATATGACTCTGATGGTCGAATGTTTGCCATACACAGCGAGCAGCATTGCAATTGACACTACCTGTGGAATTTGACATCTGGTTCCCCAAAACAAATAGAGAAGTTGGGGGGGGGAGTCTGCCTTGTGTTTACATATTTTAAATATATGAAACCAAAATTTTTTTCTTTTAACACACTTTTTTTCTTCCTATAAATGCCTAGCTAACGTGGCGAAATAATTCCATTTAATGGTTCATACAAATTTTATGCTCTAAATTACTCCAGAAATCAAGCCAAATGAATTTGGGAGAGTCTGAGACTCTTAAACAAATACACTGTGAGTAATAAGTTTGCAGAACTTGGTACCCCGCGTTTGCAGACCAGAAGCATACCAGCAAGGCGGCTTCTGGTCATGCTGAGATTCTAAAGTGGACACTGATTGCCGCAGTCACTGAAAATTCCATTTAGCTAGATGTCTGTGAAATGTTTAAGATGTTTGCATTTTGATAATATAGAAATTTAGAGTTAAAATTAAGCTACCCTAAAATTTGTTTGTATGTTTTATAGGTATAATTTAGGAAATTTTGCTGCCCGGGGAGGAAATGTTACAAATGATAGCTAGGTTCCTTGGGTAATTTGAGAAAGTGCTTTGTAAACATGAAAATATTCAGGGCATATGTTATTATTTATCCAGAAATATAAGTGAAAGGCTGGCATATTTTCAGTTAGAAATGGTAATAGTAATAATAGGAAGTGAAAAATTTTAGAAAAGACTTTGCTGGAATGTTTTTTTCTCAGGATTATATGAGCTTTTTCATTTATTTTTAACAGATTCATCAGTCATATAATGAACACAAATGATGTACTGATGAAATGTAATGTTTAGATGAAAAATGAAATGTTTATAGATATTTCAAGACAATTCACTACTGTCTTTCTCCGTGGTGAGGTAGGGACACCCAGATAGAAATTTAAAGGGAGAGAAAGGCAGGGGTAGGGAGGGTGCAGTGTTAGAATAATGTAGACTATCTCAGGATACTACAGCGGTCACACGACCCCAGTGACTTTGCTGTTGCGGTCCTGGCTGGAGGCTGAAAGGCTGTGTCCAGAGCTGTCATCTCCACTCTCTGGGGAGTAGGTGGAAGCCGACCTGCAGCTGTTTCCTGTGCTCCCAGCACTGGGAGTAGAGAGAACCAGGGATGCCTGTGCCAACAAGAATGTGGTGAACATGTGCGCTTCCTTATAGGGAATATTGGCATCATATTAATAAAATACTTAGTTTACATATCTGAAACCTTCACTGTTGGGTAGTAAAAATTCGATTTATTAGATCTTAAAATTAAGCAGCCTTTGACAAACTCAAATAATTAACTCTAAAGTTATGAGGAGAGATTGTAGAAAGTGGGGAAAAAGGTTAGTCTACTGTGAAAATCACATGATTTTTATAAAAAGAACTCAAATGATGGTTACTTGTGGGCATGCTCTGGGCCATGCATTTCTCTATGTGTTTACTTATTCTAACAATAGTCCCAGCAGGTCTGTCTTGTGTGTGTATGTGTGTGTGTGTGTGTGTGTGTGTGTGTATCCACTTTATAGGCCGGGTGTGAGGTACCTTCCATGGTGATGCCGGATTCTAGACACAATGTAATTGTGGTTACTGAGTAGAAGAGGTCTTTCATGAAATTTGCAAGGTGGTCTCTGTGTATTTTGTGAGTTTTCTCATTGATTCCTGGATTATTGATCTCACAGGGCACCCGGTATTTATTCCCTTTTCCTTATAGGCATACACCACAGGCATGGTTCTCCAGCTGAATTCCTGAGATTCGTGTTTCCTTTCTAAATAAAGGAAAGAGAAAGAGGACTTTCTTGCCGTAATGGAAAAGAGTTAGGAAAAGAGGTTATGGATGTGCTTGATACTAAGGGAGCCCGGTGTTTTGGAGTAAATGTGCACCCCCCCCATTCATATATATTGAAAACCTAACCCCCAATGTGATGGTAATAGGAGGTGGGGCCTTTGGGATGTAATTAGTTCACGAGGGTGGAGCCCTCATGATGGGAATAGTGTCCTTATAAGAGGAGACAGAAGAGAGCTTGCTTCCTGTCTCTGCTCTTGGCCATTTGAGGAGGCAGCGAGCTGGCGGCTGTCAATAAGCCAGGAATGGGGCCCTCACCAGACACAGATCCACTGAGGCCTTGATCTTAGACTTCCCAGCCTCCAGAACTATGAGACATGTTTGTTTTTTAAGTCATCCAGTCCTTGGTATAGTTGTGATAGCAGCCTGAGCTAAGACACCTGGCTTGCAGAGTGAGGTGCCTTGAACAAAGGTAGGACAGGTGGTTGATAGGCAGCTTGGCCATAGGGGTGGAGATAGCATTTGCAAGTCAAGTGGTTACAACCACTACCTCTCTAGCTTTAAAATCTTTGGCACTGGAGTGAATTTTATCTTCCAGCTTCCTAAAGGAAACCAATGAAAATAATATTAATGTGGACAATTAAGTACACCATATTGAACATTTCCTAAGTACTTGTCATGGATTGTAGACAACATCTCAATGAACTCTCAGTATGCTCTGATGGGGCAGGTACTATTATGATTTCCATTTCATTAAAAAGGAACCTGAAGTGAAGAGTAGTTAAATAACTGGCCCAAATTCTCCCTGCTGGTGATAGAAAGGGGTATGGTTTTGTGACCAGGGTTATGATTTAAAAATCTCTGTTCCATTGCCTCCCATGAACTGTCCACTTAGACTCTCAAATATCTCAAACAATGTTTGTACTACATACAATATGGCTCATAAGGAAATAGATTTTTTGTTGTTGTTTTCTTTTAGACTTACATCTCCTGTCCTGTAGGCACGTGTTCACCATCTGACCTGCAGGCGCAGGCATGTAATTGTATCTCAAAATCATTTCCAGATATGCTAGGAACAAGGATAGGACCAGCTGTGTTTTTCATAAAAGATTAGGCACAAGTCTTATATGAGGTTTTTCTCAATTCTAACTTGTGAAAGCCCAAGTAGTGGGTTAACATGATAAAGGAAAACAAAATTAAATAAGCTGGTATAAACATAACACAACCGACTTACAGAAGGGAGATAAACGTTGCATGGAGACATTGAATCCAGCCAAATTGCTGTCTCTGATATTTCTGTTTGGCTAATAGTGCTTAATATTGGTTGAAAAATAAAACTATGCCGAGAACCAGTATATCATATGGTCAGCATTGCATGGTTTCAAACACTCCAGTGAACCCATCTGGAGAGTTTCAGCCACCAGGGCCCAGTAGCCTCATTAGCTGTCTCCAAAAGGCCTTGCCCAAGCAACAATACAGATCATTGTTGTTTCAGAGCGATGGTGCAGAGTGAAAGAAAACAAACATGTTCAACTGTTTTGTGTTTTCCATGTTAAAATCTAAAGATGGACACAGAATTATTCAGCAATTCCAGCAGAGCACTGAGCCCTCACTCTAAATATTTGCATCAGTTGTCAATGCTACTTAGGAAATGCTAATCAGGAAAGGGCATCTTATGACCCAGATGATAAACATGACTGTATCTACCTTTGAGACTTCAGAGTATATCTGAATAATTATTATCACAAATTTACATCCCTGTGGAATCTGAGTTTGGAGGAAATCTGATGGGCTCTCAGTCTAGTTGTCATCCCTTGTTTGAATCTCTTGACTGTTCCCTCACAGGAATGGCTGCCCAGGCTCTGCTTGGACTCTTTCAGTGCTGAGGCCCCTGGTCTCCTTAGTCTCTGCCTTATGTTTCCGGATGGTGCCAATCGTTTGAAGTGCTGTCTCATTCTTAGTCAAATTCTGCCTTCTGCCCATCTTCCTGATTCTACTCTCTGGAGCCAAATGAATAAGTCTGTCCGACAGACTTTCACCTATGTAAAGACCACAGTCTTATTTTCTCTGGACCTTTTCATCTCCCGGATAAATCACCAATTTCTTTTTTCTTTTTCCATATAGCAGGGCTTCACGTTGCCCACAGCCTCCTGAGAGTGCTCCTTGGGAGTATCCCAAACTTTGAAGCCACCTCCCTTATAAGCAACTGTGATCTTTGGCGATCCGTCTTCTCTCAGCCCAGGTTTCCTCAAGGTCAGGATATCATAGTACCTGCCTCAGAGGGTTGCTGGGAGAATGAAAAGAGATGCTGTGTGGTAAAACACAGTGCCTGGCAAGTAGGAAGGGCTGAAAAATGGTAACTATCGTTATCATCAAAGTTTCTCTTAATTGTTAAGCCCAGGACTGAACACGAGGTCTCCAGACCAGGGGCCATCCTGATTCTTTCATGCAGTTAGCTGCTCCTGCCAGCTTCGTATCATTCATGACTTTAGCATCATGCATCACCATCTAACTTTATCAAAAAAGGAAAGGACATTCATTTGGCCTGATCCGTTCTTCATGAATCCACATTGGCCCTAAGTGATCACTGTTCCCTTTTTTGACACATTGTAAAACCACTCTTCATTTTTTTTCCTAGGTCATGGATTCTATCATCTTCCCATTGTTGAAAATCACCACCTATTCATCTATTTTCAGAGTTCTTTGGCAGCTTTTCCCACTGTCCGGGTTTTCTGTTCCTTCATGTTTATGGAACATGCTCTCATCTGCAAACCCTCTGGCTACCTGGATATATTATTTCTTGGACCACAGACCTAAGTTAGAGGGTTGTGGTGTGAAGTTCTCTTTTACCAGACATTTTTTCAGCCTTCCCACAGACCATAGAATCAAAGGAGAGTTGAAAAACAATATTCTCTTTTACATCTGCTGGTGTAATTCGTGTAGCCCAAGCAGGACACAGAAAAAGGTCCTTGTGAAATTCAATAGAACATAACTTAAGGGACCCTTTGATTACTTTCATACTTCTATCACAATTTTCAGCTCTTTATGGAAAGTAATGCACTTTTCTTACTCTGTTCTTAGAGGCTATTACTGGTAATCAGCAAGCAGTTGCCCTATGCCCGATTTTTATGTCCTTTAAAAATCAGCCCTTGCTCTATGGCTGGATTGAATGTGTTCTGTTCTGTTCTACACTGGGATTGTTTGTGATTGCATAATTGGATTTGCCTCTTTTAAGAGTCTTCCAAATCTCTTGGGCCATCTTTTATTTATTAGAGGAAACAGCCCTATACAAACGTAAGTAGATTTTAAATATTTCTGTAGCCCTACATTTTATAATTTTGTTCTGTCATGTTTCTTTTTAAAACCTTCAGGGTTAGATTAATTATTTGGGGGCAAGCAGGCTTTTCTAGGTATTCTCTTAGTTATTTCATCTATAAAAAGGGTACTTTTCCATATTGTACCTACCTCATGAGGTTGTTGCAAGAATTAAATGGGTATTACAGTTCACCCACAACTAGGATTATGAAACATTTAGAATAGTGCCAGACACGTGTTTAATGAGTGTTGGCTACTATTGCTGTTGTTATTATAACCACCATCATCATCATCATCTTTTACATTGAAAAAGAAATTTTCATTTTCAAAGAAAAAACGGACCCTGTTCTTCTGTACCATATGCAGCCAAATGTTCCTTTTCCATATGCTGTCATTTCATGCTAAATCACAATTGTCATTTCAATAAAGAGCTCATCCTTCATTCAGCTGATATTGTTGCAGATACTACTTTAAATAGTGTGGTTGGAGAAGGCCTCTCTAAGGGGATAGCATTTGAGAAAGTTCTGAGGAAGCTGAGAAAGTATCTGCAAGGCTAGTGCAAGGGGAAGAGCATGTGCCAGACCTTGTCAGGGGAGTGTTTGTCCTGTGCAGAAACGGCACGGCAACCGGTGACTTGGCGTGGAGTGGAATAGGCTGCTAAGAGAATGGCGGCACATGAGATCCGAGAGGCAGCCAGGGTCAGTTGCAACTAGAACTTGGAATTGATTCTGTGATGGGGAATAATTGAAAACTGCTGAGCAGGGGTGTGGTTGGCTTGTGTGGAAAGTAGATGAAACAGAGGAAGGACTGGAAGCAGGGAGAGCATTTGAAAAACTATGGCAGTGATCTGGGTGAAAGATGCTGTTAACATGGACTGGAGTGGGAGCAGAGGAGTGGGGGTAAAGTGTTCTGATTTAAAAAGTATTTTAAGGGTAGTGTCTACAATAAAGATTTGCATGGAGCAGGCAGGGGCAAAGGGGTTAGGCCAAGAGAGAAATCAAGTATGACTGGAGGGTGGAGGGTGCTTTGTTTGTTTGTTTTCCTTAATCTGTGAAAACTGGGTGAATGGTAGTGCTACTCATGGAGAGAGGGATACTGGAGTAGGAGGGACTTGGAGTGGAAAAGTCAATAGTTTGTTAAATTTGAGATGCTTGTTAGACTTCCAGTAGGATATGTGTTCCTAGGAAAGGTAGCACCATTTGAAGAATTATTTAGCTTCCTTTTGCTACCTGTGTTACACCTGACCTATTCTTAGGAGGAAATAAATTGTTTAGACAAAAAAGCACAAAATAAAAATTTGAACAAAACAAGCGATAGACTTGGTTTCACAATTCTTACTTGCTTCTTCTGAAAGTTATGGGGGCCTACATCTACTACCTAAAAGAAAACACAGTAGCCTCCAGATATATATTTGGTTAATTAGAAGCTCGAAGCTCTGTTTTTACTGCTTTAATAGAAAAAAATTTATTACCATATTTTAGAGGTGAATTCTCTGGCAGAGACTGAACTAGTGGATAATGATGGGAATTTCAGATTATAAATACTTAGTAATTCAAAATCTTAGAAAATAAAAGTGGCACACACCTTACTGATTGGTTACCTTTTTTAAAGTATGTGTGTATCAGTTTACTCATATAATCATTTTAAAAATGAGAAAAGTACTATCTTAATTACATTATGACACTGAGTGTCAACTTGATTAAAGAAAACTAGAGATTTCTAATAAAACTATCTCTAAAGGAACTGATATTATGGAAGCTAGAACTTTTTATATTTTTAGTTGAGAGTATTCATATTAACGGGATGACTGCAAAGATCACCTCCGTTTAACTGTAAATATGGATCTGGGTTGTACAGAATTACATCTAGTTCTGGGGAACTAATCTTAACAGATCATTTTTTTTAATAGTGGGTCTTCTCACTGTTTACATAAAAATTATGGACTACACAATATGCTTCTTCCAAAGTTTTCAGAGGTTGGGATTTAGAAAATTTTCATCTTGGTGTTAGAGATCACATCTTAAGATACTCTGATTTGAAAGCTAGTACAACAAGATGACTTTCAAAGATAAAAGGAATCAATATGCCTAATTGTTTTTATCATTTTTTTTGTCTTTACCAGATGCTTTAGAACACAGAGGCCCTCTTTAATTTGTTTGTGCTTAGATGCATGATATAATGTTCATTAACATACTGATCAGTGCTTTCATAATTCCAAAGTTTCTTACTGATTGCTTGATAAAAATTCTACTTCACATGTTTTGAGAAGACCTCCAAGTCATTTCAATTTTATACAGGTACATAGAATTAATATTAGGGATATACTCCCTAATAGTAGCAGTGGAAACATTTTCAGTTATATATTGCTACTATTAGAAAACACCATTCTTAAATGTCATCATTTGATATCACCACTGATATAGTGAATTTTGTCTCTGGGCCTAGTCCACACATATTTCTGGCAAGGTTAAATGAAACTTTAATGAGCTAATACAATGTGCCCATGTATTGGTAGCCAGGTGGGGACTGTTCATACCTTTCACTTATTGCTTCTTAATATCCTATAGTAAGTATTAAAACATACTATACCCAATTCTGCAGCAAACAGTCTTGTAGAGTTGATTGAGCCAGGTAATCTGAGTTCTGGATCTGATTCTGCTAGAAGCTGATTCACTGGCTTTGTACAAGTTATTTTGCCTTTTTAGCAGTCTGTTTTCCCAGCTTAATGATTATGAGATTAAAATAACTGATCTTTGATATCTGTCTCATGTCAAACCACCTTTGTTCCTCTCTGTGTGGTAATGGGAAAAAGTGGACACTCAATCTCAAAACAGAATTTTGGAGATAAAAAAGGAGAGATACTAAGTCTGTAACCCTAGAAATGCAGGGGTCAGACAGGCATGATTAGGGGCCTGACATGAGTCCATTTTCTGGTGTCAGCTGCTGACCTCCAAAGCTAAGTCCTAGTCTTGGCCTGCAAAGGAGTTATCTGCGTTATCTTTGCCATCATGTGCTCACAGTAGAGGTGCTGGTAATGGTGGTGAGAGTGATGGGATGGATGGACGTGTGGAGAGTTGTGCTAGTTTCCTTGTGCTGTCCTAATAGAGGAGCATAAACTGGGTGGCTTACAACAACAGAAATTTATTGTCTCACAGTACTGGAGGTTGAAAGCTTGAAATCAAGGTGTTGGCACGTCCATGCATTCCCCGAAAGCTCTAGTGATGAATCCTTTCTTCCCTCTTCTAGCTTCTGGTGGTTGCCAGCAATCCTTGGCATTCTTTGGTTTGTAGATTCTTCACCCCAATCTCTGCCTCCTCCTTCACATGGCCTTCTCTCCTGTGTGTCCTTGTTTCTGGGTCCAAATTTCCCTCTTCTTATAAAGACGCCAGTCATATTGGGTTTAGGGCCCACCCTACCCCAGTGTGATTTCCTCTCCATTACATCTGCAGAGACCCTCTTTCCAAATAAGGTCACATTCATAGGTTCCAGGTGGCCATGAATTCTTGGAGAGACACTGTTCAACCCAGTACATGGGTGGCATTAATGGGGATGGGACGATGATGTGGATGGCCCTGGTGGTATGTGGTGATGGTGTGGTATTGGTGGTGATGATGTGGGGATATTGCTAAGGCAAGATGACCTCCTGAAAGTCAGGCACAAGAGATTTTTGAGTTGCTTCACTGCAGGGTGGCCCCTGGCATGCCCCCATGACCATCAAGAACTGAAAGAAAAGGGTCTGGTCCCTTACAGACTCTCATGAAGCCTTCCCTCTGCCTTGAGATGTGGCAATTGACAGAACACTGGTATAGGGGAGGATATGTGATCACTCAGGTATGATTACCACAGTCATTTTCAACTTTGAGTGTTTAAAGAACAATTGCAAGTACTGGAAATTCTGGGGTCCAAATTTAAAGAGATTAGTAGACTTAACATCAAATAAGTAAGAGATAATTACAAGCAGTTGCAACCCTGCCTAAAGGAATGCCTCCAGGGGGATCCATACATCTCCCCTGCGTTTTATCTCTTACTGGGTGGCAGCCAGGGATGGATGGTCTGTTACCCCAGCTCAGCTCACTCCCTCACAGATTCACAGGGCAGAGTTATCTCATATCCAAGGAACAGGGCTTTCACTCCACTATATCTGCAGATTGGAGGGTGTTTTACATGCTCCATTTCAGCTGTTCAGCCCAGGATTCTATCTTACATGACATATACTCAGTTGTAGCACAAATGCTTATTGCACATTGATTCAAATTTGACTGCAAACCTGTGAATGGTTCTCAGCACAGGAGTTACTACAGAGTGAGAAAGAATGGCCTATTGGCAGTGTTTTAAGGACTCTTTGAGAAGTGTGGGGAGGGAGAAGTCAGTTGTATTCTTATGACACCAATGCAGATGTTTCTCTCTCTAGGAAAAAAGGGTTTGTGTCTACAAAGCACTTTTAGTTTCTCAGAGAGCAATAATATTTAAATATAAGGCACTCAACTTCTGATCAAAATGGGAAATAGATAATAAAACCTTTAAAAAAATATGTATGATGCTTCTGTAGTCCATGTTCAGGATTATCTTCTCTTTGTATTATTTCTTATAAGAAATTGTACATGGTCTGTTCTTGTGTCATTCAGTGTCCCTGAAATTTTATCTGTTCTTCCCTTGCTCTAAAATTTATATTGGAAGAGTGAGGTTTGCATTGTTGTACACTAAAAAGTCCCTATTCTGAAATTTCTAAAATCATCTAAACTCCTATTTAGTAGAGTAAATGAATAATTTTTCTGATCAGAGGATTTTCTCAACTAGCATTTTTAAGGACAAAATTTACTCTAGGATCCTGAGGAGGACATTTGGTGACTGTGGTGGGTGATAACCTGTGAGTCAGCTCCTCTTGCCTACTCCATAATCTGCTTCTTGCTGTTCAACTACCAGACACCAAGTGAAATACCCTTTTTCTGTTTCCCAGCTCCAGCATGCAGAGAACAGCAAAGAGAAAACCACCCAAGGCGGGAGGGTGTTTAGAAAAGGGTACAAAACCCCAAATCTCCTCAACAATCGTAGCATCAGACTGAGCCATTGAAAGCTAGAGTACTGAATACTTAATAATGTTCAAGGAAAAGGTGCATCAGAAAATTGTATCAATACTAATGTAGAAACTAAATAAAACTATATACATTAAAGCATAATTTATGGAAAGCCACAAATTACTCTGCTTTGCATATTTTTTAAACTTAGTGATAAAAATTCTTAGACCAAAATAGAAATATCCATTGTTGCCCATGTATCTACGAAGGCTTCCTTATCCTACTCTGGGTAGCACTGAGCTGCAGGGCCCTGCTGACAGAAAGGCTACACACACTCAGTTCTCTAGGAGATGAGAACTGGGTAGCACAATTATTTTGATAACCCTCTTCTTAAAATTTTACAATTTTTCCCTAAAATTTCTCCTTTAGGTAAAGCCAAGTTACTCAGTGGAATTTATCCTTGGAAAATATGAAAATTTGTGCCAGCAGACTTTTTAAGTCTTTTTTTATTTGGTTGCCAATATTATAATATCCATTTCTTTCCCATAAGTTTGGTTCATGCCAAATGCCTTGTGTTTGTGAACCTTATTTATCAGCAAAGCCTCAGAGGTATTTTGGCACTTGGCCAAATACTTGCAGTTAGCCAACTGGAGAATTCATTTATTTTTGAGCAAATAACAGATTTTTAAAATGGGATTTTCAGGTAAAGTGAGACTACAGATTAAAAAGCCTGCTGTGGTGCGAAGCTTGGGAGTTCACCAAGACCCACCCTGGCCCTTCCCTTCATTCCTCAGGAATCAGAGTGTCCCAGGAAGCTTTTGTCTTTCATCAGCTGTTGACCCAGAGAGATTTTTACAGCTACAATGGAAATGCCCTGTCTTGAGCGCGCTTTTTAGTGGTTTGGGCCTGAGGAAGGTCCAGCAGGGTCGAGTCTCATTTGCTGCTTTTTGGGGTGTTAGTTTGTGTGTGTCTTCATACTCTAGCACAAATTTGCTTTTTATTGATGAGAGTATCAGAAAGGACATTTATTTCCACTGCTTATTCTTACTGTTGTTATTGTTGAGATCATAAGCCTTCCACTTTCAACCTTTCCCCTACCCCCAAAAAAATTATAAAGGGCAAAGGCAGTGCAGTTAACCTCTAAATTTACTTTGGTTCCCTAATATAGAAAGAACCTAAACAAGAACAGCATCTGCTCAAGTAAAAGAATGTTTTCTTACAAAAAAAGGAATGTTATTGCTTATTTTAGAATTGCCATTATAATTTTGAAATGTACTATGAGAGTAATAAAAGTTAATTACCAAAGATTAGAAAATGCAGGCAAGAAGAAAGATAGAAAATCTCCAAAATTGTATTCATCAGGAAAAAAAAAAATCACTGTTAAAATCTCGAGGTGATGCTTTCCAGATACTTTTGTTTCCTTTTCCTTACTTTTCTTATTTTTTTTAAATTTTTATGTTTTATTCCAGACTTTGGATGGGTATCTATGTGTGTGTGTGGGTATTTGGGTGCATATAAGTGTGTTTTTACATATAGAGAATTATTTCATACTGATTGTTCTAAAACTGCTTCATTTGTTCAGGTTTTAGAGGAGGGGAAGGTGCTATAAGAGAGAATTTGCTGGAGTAGAAGGCCAGGGAATTGTCCTTCCTGATAGATTCATTAAAAAAAAAAAAAAAAGCAAATTTGTTCTGGAGTGTGAAGACACACACAAACCAACACCCCAGTCAAAGAGCAGCAAATGAGACTCGACACTGCTGGACCTTCCTCAGTCCCCAAACCGCTAAAGAGTGCCCTGCAGAGAGGGCCTTTGCATTGTAGCTGTAAAAATCTCTCTCAGTCAATAGCTGAAGAAAGAGAAAAGCTTCTGGGACACTCTGATTTGCGATGAGTGACGTGATGTTTGTGGTGAAATAGTGAGGTTGAGATCCGTTGTTGTGGTAAGAATGGGGGGAAGAGCTTTGCAGGTAGAGGGGATCACAGGTGGGAAGGAGAGCTCAGCTTGCTCCTGCGTCTGAAAGAGCCACGGGGCTGAAGTGGGGAGAAGCAGGTGAGAATGGTTGGAAGTGATCCGATCACCTGGGCACCTTCTAGGCCGTGTGTATTTACCTGGGTATTAATATATCCTGCCTTTCCGTGGTCCGTATTCTAAAAGCAGTAGAATGTGGTGTTAAGGGCTAGCCATTGGAGTCAGATAAATCTCCTGTGTAAACTTAGCCAAGCTAATTAATGTCTCCAAGTGTTAATTTCCAAATCTTTAAAACGGAGATGACTGTAGGCACTGTCTGAAAGGGTCATTGGGAAAAAAGTCAGACAATATGTATAGAGCAGTGAAGAGGCTGGCACCACCTTTAATCAGTTTTATGGTTGAATTTATTCAAGGTAAGTTGATAGAGTAACCAAGGGCTTGCTCAAGAAAGGTTATTTAGCAGAAGCGATAATGGAGCTTCAAATAACAAAGCAATGAAACCAGCAATTCTTTTCCTCAGCACCTTTGTGCTGATGAGCCCAGGTGCTCCATTGACCGATGTCCTCATGCAGAGCCAAGTGTTATTACTGGCTTTTTAAAGATCTTAAGGCAGAACGGTGGCTTTTCTTACTCTTGCTCACCTAACACCTTACTCTCAGCGCTTTTGAGGTAGAGATGGTCAGTGATTCCGTGGGGAATGTCTGATGAGCAACCAAGGCCACTGTGAATCTCAGCCTTTTCTTTTCCACAAGGGAGACCATGCTTTTACTCCAATGAAGACTTTATGAGTATAGAAAAGTTGAAACATACTTTAAAAGGTATTTACAATGTATTGCAACTTTAAAAAGAGTGTTGAAAATCTGTAAAATTGTATGATTCCATTGAAAATGTGGCATACATCTAGAGGAGCTGTGGCACCTATATCAACTGGTGCAGCTATGCAGGCTGTCTAAGGTGGCACCTGTAAGGACTGTCGTCTGCTTCTGGTATGTCACGTTGGCTACTAGATATATGGAAGATCACCTCTGTATGCACATCAGTAGTTATTGACATATTCGTGGTGGTTTTCTCTGATTGTGAAATTATAAATAATTAAATATTCTTGCTTATATTTTTTATGATGAACATGTATTACATTTGTAATAAAAATAAAATTAAAAAGCACTTAAAATAGTCTTCAGATTTTTCCCATCACTCTACATGCAACTTCATATTTGTATCCAGAACTCCCAACTCCAAGGACCATGCCTACGTGTTCTTTTAGCATTTTAAAAATAAAATCTACTAGATCTTCCAAATACTGAATTCTCAGCACTGATACAGATTTCGGCAAGGTACCTAATGGGGCCATTTCAAAATATGCAATTTGCTCTTAAGAGCCTTGGATTTTAAATCTTGTTTTGGTAACTTTACTAAGCATAAACTCTTAGGTTTTCCTCATCTGTAAAACAGGGAAAATAATGCCTCCTTTATATAATTTATAGATTATCTGATGATTCAAATTAGATATGAAAGTTCTTTTAAACTATTAACACAAATACTAGCTGCTATTTATTATTATGATGGATTATTGTTGTATCTTATGAAGGCTCCAGCTTTGTTTTTATTGAAGATTATGTGGACAAATGTCTTGCACTGGGATAATTTATAACTTATTAAAACAGTTTCCTCCTCATTAATGGGTTATTCTCTTTGGAAATTAGGTATTAAATTTATGATTTTTGTGGCAACACTGGGATGTGTGCTGTACTCCTCCTCCATAAAAAGGTCTTTTTAGTATTTTAAGCATTAATCAAACCTGGGATTGTTTGCTTTCCCATCCTCAGACCATGCAAGTGCTCATTGCTGAATATAGAAGTGTGTTCTCTGCTCATGGTTTGTTGGTCAGCTGGCTTGGAGAGGCTGGATTCTTTAACATGACACAGTTACAGAAAAATACGGTGTCTTCTTGGGTGGCCAAAAAGGAGATGAGGTGGGTGTTGAGCAATTAGAACTTTACTTCTTTAAGTTTCTCTTGAAATCTATCAAGGCAACCAACCTCTATATACTTCTTAGTTTCATTTTCTTCACAAAAACACAACATCAAATAATGTTTGAAATATCTTTCATGCTCAGCTGTGGAAGTTTTTTGAATCCGTGAATAATAGGGAGCTACTTGGCATCATAAAATATGGAGTGTTGGTTTATCACACCAGTAGTTAAGTCAGGAGAGAATACTGAGTTAGCTTCCTGCTGAGACATGAGCTTTCATGATACCTGGAGTTTATCTAGCACCTCTCTGTGCGATCCCTGAGGGCCTCCTGGAGGAGAGTGCAGGTTCGCCCCTTCTACATGCTGAGGAGGCAGGAAAGTAGCATGGTAATGGTGATAATCGCTATGTCCTCTGGACATCCTGGACATCAGGGGAGCTTTGGGATTTAAGTACATGCTTATTCATTCCTCTCTTCTCAGTACAGGCCCTTATCTCTCTGCCAAGTTGAGGGACTCAGTCTAGTTCAGTGCTACCCAATAGAAATGTAACATGAACCACATTTGTAATTTTAAGTTTTCTAGTAGCCATATGAAAAAAGTAAAAAAGAAGCAAGCAAATTAATTTTAATAATATATCTACCTCAGTATATCTAAAATATCATTTCAATATGTAGTCAACATAAAAATTTTTAATGGAATATTTTACATTCTTTTTTTTGTGTATTATGTATTCAAAATCTGGTGTGTAACTTACACTTACAGCACATCTTAATTTGGACTAGTCGCATTTCAGGTTCTTGCTGGCCACGCATGGCTAGTGGGAACCATATTGGACATTGTGGGTCTGGTTTATTCCTTACCATCCTGGCCCATAGCAGATGGTGCTATTTCCATGAGACAGCATCTTCTCTTCAACAAATACTTATTAGGCATCTAATATTTGCTCTCTTTACTGTGTTTTGGTTACGTGGCCATGTAACTTGAATTTTAATCAATGAATCAAGAAACATAATAGTAAGTAGTATAAATAAAGTGAAGTTTTTGAATATCTATTTGCTAACTGTATCATACAAAAGCAGCTGGATATGAGTTTTTATGAATTTGGAGTGTAGCTTTGGGATCATCCAAGTTAAAATTATAGGCTATGTGGCATATAAGGCTTTGGGTAACATCATGAAGAATTAGGACAGTCATCCTCTAAATGTAGGTGAAATTGAAATAGAATAAATGAACTCATAGGACTGTTAATGCAGAGACATAGTATACTATTTAGATGTCAGACACAGGAAAAAAAATGGTGAGGATGGTTATGAGCACAAACTTCAGTACAAGGGAAGGCATTGCCAATCACATGCCTTGATTTGTATTTGAGGCACATCTTTCTTGGGCATCTCCTGAGTTATATGAGGAAGGCCAACTAGTAATGCATAATAGCACTGCCTTTTCCCAAGTACCTACTCATGTTAGTCAGTGTTCTAGTACATTTTCAAACTTAAATTTTACAAAAAATGTGATGAAGTGGGCACTATTATTATCTCCATTTAACTGATGATGAAATTTGAAGTACCATGATGTTGGGAAGTGGGCCCAGGACCACATGAATATCAAGTGGAGGAACCAAGACTTTAGCCCAGTTCTATCCAACCGTAAAACTTATATTTTTAGTTTATACTGCTCCCCAAATTAGACAATGGCTCAGCATGTAAATAACTAGTCTCACATTATTAACATATCTGGATTAATGGAGAAGCTTGATTACATGTTGTCTGATTTTAACCAGGCTAGATTGAAATTAAATCATTAAGTGCACTTAAATCATTTAACTTATTCAAGAACCAATTCAGATGCCACTTTCTACAAAGAGCCCCACTTCAGGCCCCTCATTTGGAATTCATCTCTCCTTCCTCTGATCTCCCCAAACAATTCACACATCTCATGGTACATAATAACCTTTTCCTTTGTAGATGTAGATGAGCATGTTTTATCTGCCATTTCTCTCCAGCCTTATACACAAAGTAACTGCTCAAAATGTGTGTCAAATAGATGAACTAAAGCCTAGAGGGAAAGAGATATGAAAATATGAATGAATGAATGAATGGAAATATTCTTGTCTTACTCAAAATAAGAAACCTGTTTGTGTAAATTTCCTTGAGGGTAGATTTTTGGGTAAAACCCTCTGATTATGACACCACCACCCAACATAACTATTTGTAAGAGGAGGGTGGTTTAAAAAATCCGAATAGTCATGTACTTGAGATATTAAATATTTGTACTACATGTGCATTGGTTTATCGTCTACCACATACAAACAGTTTGCGTTTGATTTTACAGAGCTAGCTTCCTGCATCTTGGATAACATCTTTTCTGCTGACGCCCCTTCAAGCTGTACCTTGGCAGGGACAAGACTGAGAGCATTGTGCTCTGTAGGAATTATTGTGAACTTTCAGAAGGAAAATCTGTTTCCATGACTAGTAGTTTTCAAGAAACATGGGCATGGTTTACCCTTTTGCACACGTTTAGACAAAAGTGGCAGAGTGATGAGTTTAGCCCAATGGAACAGCATGGGTTAATCTTGAAGGAGAACTTTTCACTGGAATGTTCATTATTTTTGTCATCCAAATGCATATACCGTCCTCAGAAACTAGAATGGAGCTGTGGCCTGAATGGAACAGAAATAGTTCTGTCATATTGAAGTGTATTTTGGACACCATTTGACATTTTTAAGAAGTAGCTCCATGAAATTTTTTTGAAAGTGGATTTATTTATTTATTCATTTATTCATATGCTATTTTTTCATCTATATATTCCCCCATCTTATTCCAGAAAGGATTTAAGCTGGCTTATAATTTGTTGTGTTTGGAATGTTTCTTTATAGGTCAAGGACTAGAGTTTCCTAGTGAACTGATTTAAAGAACTGCAGTCCTCTGACTCAGGCTTGAATTCAGTTATGATATTGCTCTTTTGGGCTTTCTCTCTGTTGTATGGGCAGAGTGAACACAGGTGTAAATTTGTGATGGCATTTTGGATTCCTCAGGTCAGGTACTCCATCATCTATCTACTTTTTATTGAATACAAAAGAAATACAAGGTCATTTTTTTTCTGTCACCCTGTTTTCTGGATTTTCCTGTTTGTATATGATATTTCATTCACTCTGTTTAGCAATTGGTAACGAAGCATAAAGACAAACCATTTTAATAAACGCCTTCCTTGCAAGTGTACCATGCATCTCTTTTCTTTGATATTTTTGGAAAATTATTTTAAATTTAGTCAAAGGAAGGTTAAGGCAAACAAGGACTTGCTAATAAAGAGCTGTTTTCTTTTTACTAATGAAGTATATTAATTTTTTCTTTGTATTTTACCAGCTGCATGTGGTTTCCTTGACTGTTCATGCCTCTGGATTTTTTTGCAAAAGCATCTAAATGACCATGAGCAGTGAATGGAATCATTGCATTTTCCTGTTATACTTAACAACCCATTGTATTTTGATTTATTGTACCCCATTAACCATTACTACATCATAACTAAAATATACACACACATACGCGCACACACACATGCACACTGCTTTTGTTCAATTATACCACATAGGCCTCCTGTTCCCGTTGTGATTTTGGGGCAATAAACATAAGATATTATTCTTCATTCAATAGCTATCTATGAATTCCTGCTAGGGTCAGCTGAGAGTTTGTATAGAAAGGGCTGAGCCTAGAACTTCGTATGTAAGGGGCCAGGGCACTTGCTAAGCAATGAAATGGGTCACGGGGCTGAAAAAGTGTTGAGTTAGCAGAAGATATGACAATGTGTGGGAGTACTGAAATTCAGAGAGACATTTGCCTTAAAACCAGGCGCTGACATTAGATCTGTCTCTTAGACCTCTTTGAGCTTCTGTGGCCTAATCTGTGAAGGCACAATGGTAATACTTAAATTGAACGTGCATCAGGATTGGCAGTAATGTGTGAGGTGTATAGCATGTATTAGGAACTCATAAATAATGTTGGCTGGGGTGTTATTTTCATTAACTTCTTCATCATAATCATCACCATTGTCATCAAATATGATCCATTGCTTCGAATAACTTACAGTCTAGTTGGGGAGAAAAGATTGTGTGTAAGTGTGTGTTAAAAGATAGGATGGAATTCTTATGAAGTATCAGTTTCATTGCCAACATGGATGTAGCAAATGATGGATCCCTCCCAAAAAATATTGAGAGAAGCTGAGATTAGATATTGGGGAGATAATTTAGGACACCAGAACCAAGGCAACTAATACACTTAGGATCTAGGCAAAAATGAGAGGCACGTGAATATCCAGAGGTGTTACTACCATTGTGGGAGTGGAGGCAGCAGACCAGGATGACCTGCTAGGAATTCTATTCTACTCTTGGCAAGGCCTTCTTTGAAGGTCCTGAGTGGGTTCTCCTTCCCCCCTGCTATTGGCCACACCTGACAAAGACACTAATACATGAAAAATTAAATAACAATAAAAAATAACATTATAAGACATGCCTCAAGGCAGAATGAATACCAAACACCAGATGATGATGGAATTAATTATGTTGGTGTTCAAAGGACACAGATATCTTACAGCCTGAGGATACCACTATAAGAAAAGAAGCTTTGACTGCATTTTTGAAGAATTGTGCAGTGAGTACTGTGGGAAAATGAGGTTTGGGGGAAAAATGGGATCTTGCTTGATCACCTGTACCACCTATCACCTGGTTGACCAGACTGGAAATTTTAAAATCACATCTCTCTTACCCCCAACACCCTGCAAGCAAAAAGAAAAGAGAAAGTTATTCACTCCAGTTGTTTTAATTTCTGAAGAATCTTCAGCATTCATGCCTGATGCTTCGCTGCCCAGGTATCCCTCACCTTAGCCCCCCAGCACCACTCTGAGTCACAGGCCACCCAGGTTTAATGAGCACAGTTATCCATTTTTAAAAAATAAATATTTTAGGACATTAATTTGTTGTGAACTTTTAGCTTTCAAACTTTTCTTCTCAACACATGCATATTCAATTTGGAAAATTTTGAGGTAGGTTTAAACAAAATGAAATTCAAAGAATCCGTAATTATGCCAACCCAAGAATGCTAACTACCATGCTTATGTTTACATACACTTCTAAATTTATAGTATTATGAATAATGGTAAACATCAATAAGTACACATCATATTTCACAAAACATGGGATCCCTTATTCCTAAACTATTTTATCCACTTAGTATTTTGTAAACATATTTCCTTGTTACACATGTACTTCAATAACATCTTCTTCAATGTGAACAGAAATTCATTGTGTAGAAGAGAACATGATTTCTTTGTTCATTTCCATGTATGTTTCTTATAATATTTTTCTCATAATCTTAGTGCTGGGCTGTGGCTAAATCTTTACATACATTCATAATAATGTTTTAAGATAGTTTTTTGCCAGAATATATTTTCTGGTCAAATGGTATGCAGATTTTTAATCCTTAACATATGTATTGCCAAATTGCTTTGAGATTATTGATATCAATTTATGTGAAATGGTAATGTTTCAGAGTGCCCCTTCTTGGACTCCTAGCTAACACTGAGACTTGTTTTATATATATAAGTAAATAAATAAATAAATAAAGGCCTTGCTACTTTGATGGAAGGAAAATGGAATTCCATTATATTATCATGCTCATTTCCACTAACCTAAATACTAATTCTATTATTTGTTTGTATTTTCTTAATTGTGATATGTTTGTTCATAATATTTGCCTATTTTTGGAGGTATTTCTACTTTACTATCTGATTTGAGATAGCTCTTAATATATATTAGTGATAATAACTCCATCTCTGCTACAAATGCCAATATTTTTGGTTCAGATAGTCTTTCTTTTAGTATTTGGATTTCTTCCCTCAAGTCAAGCCTCTTAGCCTTTTTTTTATGGTTTTTAACTTGCTAAGAAATACCTTCCTCTCCACTAATGATGCCTTACTATGTTTCTGATTGCATTTTTCATTTTTAATGTTTTAATGTTTCTTAAATTATTTTTGATGAGAATAAAGGATCCAATTTTGACTGCTTATAGACATCTAGTCAGTTTTATTATTCTATGTCTTGTTAGTAGCATACATTAAAACATTCAAATAAATTTTCAGTATCTCATAGTGTGTATCATTTAACAAAAGTAATCTGGCCATTTTCACTTTTCCTTATGAAATTTAGACTTATTTTTTGAAACACCAATATAATTTGTAGTGGAACTTTGAGTGGAAGTGATATTTATGTACATTTGAGAAATGGGCACTTTACAATATCATTTTTTACCATATAGCAACATTTGTATCTCTATTTATTCAGACCTCTTTTCTCTTCTTTTGTGAAAGTGTTGTGCTTTCCTTCAAATAATAAGCTCTTTTGCAATATATTCCCAAGTGTTTGCATTGTATCCTTGTCTCATTTCTGAATTTAAATGGAATGCCATAGGTATTATACTACCCAATGTGATGGTAAGGAAAAAGCGTACTATTGCTATTTTACTAGGCATTTTTAATTAGGAACACATGGTGAAATACTTAAAGGCTTTTCTGTCTTCTGATAGAATATGTATTTTTTTCTTTTTTTGACTTAGTTATATTGGGGGTTAAATTTAGAATCTCTCATACTGGCACTTATTTGTAATTTTTGAACCAATCCTTCTTTTGTAATAGTATTATTACATGATTCTTATTAATATAATAATCAGGATTTTGTATTTACATTCATATGAAACATTTGTCTTTAGTTTCCTATTTTGTTTTCTTATTTTTGGGGGGTCAGGTTTGGACATCAGTTTATCCTGGATTTTTGCCTAATTTGTAAACCATTGCATCCTTTTCAGTGCTCCACAGATAAGAGATTTGAAAGAATTCACCATGAGCTGGCTTTGGAATGGTTGTTCTTAGAAAATATTTTAGAATTTCTAATAATTTACTGACAAAATTGTAGAATGCCTGGAATTTGCTTAAAAATAATCTCAGGAACAGAATGGAGGGAGAGTCTGTCAGAGTAATATGTCTTGAGTGTGTGGGGCTTGTTCGTTGTATATTGTTTCACCTTTATACATAACTGGCATATTCTGTAATAAAAAGTTTCTAAAAATGAAATAGCCTGCAGAATGTTTCAGTAGTTTATTCAGGTTTTCTAATGCCTCTAGTTCTTTTGGTAATTTACATTTTATTAGGAAATAGCATGATTTGAATATTCTTAAACACTGGCTTTTATCAAGTTTCCTGTGTCTAATATAGCACCTTTCTATTTTATCTCTTTTAATCAGATTAAAAGTTTCACTCTTTAAAATCGTCTTCCTCAATCACGCCTCTGATCACATTACCCACCTGTGGGTAACCCCTTTACTTCCTCAGTCAAATTTAGAATTTCTTGTGATGATAAGGCCTTCATGTACGGACCCCAGCCTGCCTCTCAGACCTGAGCTCCAGCCTTATTTCCACCCCTGGTTTCCCACACTTCCAAGATCCACTTAGGAAACCTCAGCCTGGGGTGTTGTCAGCCTAAAAATACCCTACTGCTTCTCTGAGACCTCCACAGAATGTTGTTTCTTTTAAGCCTTCCACAAATTCTCCCTTGTCTCCATCTTCTGTCCCTTCTCTATGCCATGTAATGTTTTGTTGAAACTGTGGCATAGCCTTTATTGTACTGTATTAGGTTTGCATATTTAGAAACCCACCTTGTTCTTTTCTCCACCCACTCTATTAGCAGAAGACCCTGGCACTCAGGAGGCACGGGGAGAATATTTATAGGATAGATGTGTTATGGAACAGACTGCATCCATGATTTAGGCCAGCAGTCTCATTGTATATCCCCAGCACTAGCAGAAGTAGGTGCTCATTAAATGTTTGCTGGATGAATGCTTAGTGCATGGAGTAGGCAGGATGTATGCAGGTCACTGCGAGCCAGAACTCAGCAAGATTAGGGGAGAGTAGTAGTGCGAGATAACTTTGGGCCAGGTTGTCATTCACAGTTTGTGAGTGGGAGCAAATAAGGCTGGTAGTGAGTACAGGAGGGAAAGAACATGGACACAGGCAGTGTGGATAGAATAAGCTAATGCCCTTCAGAGGTTCCCACAGCAATGAGTATATTTTCCAAGTCATAATTAAAAGAAATGATGTTTTTATTAAGGTAACCGAAATATGCTTCTCAGACATTTTCTCTTCATATCTAAATCACTTTCTCATAGTTTGTTTTACTGTAATTTCATCAGAATGACTATAGTAAAAGAATTTAGAAAGACAGTTGTCTGAAGTCCTAAGCTGTTTACATAGAGAACATTTGCTTGACTGAGTTTTTCCTCCATCTGCCCTTGGGTGAGTGGGTCGTAACCTTTCTCCTGAAGATCACAGGTTATTTTACAAGTTCCCTTGTGGGGTTGTTCAGCTTTCTCATAAGCATGAGCTACACCAGGGAGTACATTTGGGTGGAAGGAACCCCAGGAATGTCCCATTCTAATTGGTTTGGTTAAGATGGCCGTCAACATGTGCAGGTAGGGAATGCAGACTTTCTATCCCAGGTTTTTTTTTTATTTCAAAATATTAATGTTTTGAAATAAACATTACAAGTGTACAAATGTTTTGGGTTACATGGATCACTTTTGTAATGCTTGAGTCCTGGCTAAAGGTGTGCCCATCACCCAAATAGTGTTCATAGTACCCATTAGGTAGGTTTTTTCCCCTCTCCTCCTCCCCCTCCCCCACCCCAGTTTATTTCCACTGAGTTTTACTTTCCTCTATGCCCATGTGTGCTCATCAGTTAGTTCCAATTTAATAGTGAGTACATGTGATGTTTGTTTTTCCAATTTTGAGACACATCACTTAGGAGAATGATTTCCAGTTCCATCCAGATTGTTGCAAAAGGCATTGATTCATCTTTTTTATAGCTGAATAGTACTCCATTGTATACATATACCACATTTTATTAATCTACTCATGGGCACTTAGGTGGATTCCATATCTTGCAATTCTGAATTGTGCTGCAATAAACTTTCGAGTGCAGGTGTCTTTTTGATGAAAAGACTTTTTTTCTTTTGGGTAAATACCCAATAGTGGGATTGCTGTATTGAATGGTAGGGGTACTTTTAGTTCTTTGAGGAGTCTCCATACTGTTTTCCATAGAGGTTGTACTAATTTGCAGTCTCACCAACAGTGTATAAGCATTCCTTTCTCTCTGCATCCACACCAGCATCCATTGTCTTTGGACTTTTAGATAAAAGCCATTCTCACTGGGGTTAGGTGATATCTCATTATGGTTTTAATTTGCATTTCCCTGAGGATTAGTGATGAGCATTTTTTCATGTGTTTATTGGCCATTTGTCTTTCTTTTGAGAAGCTTCTGTTCTTGTCTTTTGCCCACTTTTTAATGGGGTTGTTTGTTTTTTTCATGCTAATTTGCTTGAATTCTTTGTAAATTCTGGTTATTAGCCCTTTATCAGATATGTAGCTTGTGAGCATTTTCTCCCATTCTGTTGGTTGTCTGTTTGCTCTGTTGATTATTTCCTTATCTGTGCAAAAGCTTTTTAGTTTAATTAAATCCTGTTTATTAATTTTTGTTGTTGCCATGATTGCCATTGGGTTCTTTTTCATAAATTCTTTGCCTAGGCCAATATCTAGAAGAGTTTTACCTACATTTTCCTCTAGAATTCTTATGGTTTCACTCCTTAGGTCTAAGTCTTTAATCCACCTTAAATTAATTTCTGTGAGTGGTGAGAGATAGGGGTCCTGTTTCATTCTTCTGCATGTGGCTATCCAATTTTCCCTGCACCATTTATTGAATAGGGCTTCTTTTCCCCAGTGTACTTTGTTGTCTGCTTTGTCAAAGATAACTTGATTGTAGGTAGATGGTTTTATATCTGGGTTCCCTGTTCCATGATTCTATGTCTCTATTTTTGTTCCAATACAATGCTGTTTTGGTTACTGTAGACTTGTAGTATAATTTGAAGTCTGGTAACATGATGCCTGCAGATTTGTTCTTTTGGCTTAAGGTTGCCTTGGCTATTCAGGCTCTTTTCTGGTTCCAAAGGAAGTGTAGACTTACTTTTTCTAGATCTGTGAAGTGTGAGTTTGGTAATTTGATGGGGATTGCATGGAATTTGTAAATCACTTTGGGTAATACGGGCATTTCAACAATGTTTATTCTACCTATCTATGAGCATGCTATGTTTTTCCATTTGTTTGTATCCTCTGCAATTTCTTTCCTCAGAATTTCATAGTTCTTCTTGTAGAGATCTTTAACCTCCTTGGTTAAGTATAATATATTCCTAGGTGTTTTATTTTCTTTGTAGCTATTGTAAATGGTATTGAGTCTTTGATTTGACTCTTGGCTTGATTGTTATTAGTATATAGAAATACTACTGATTTATGTATATTGATTTTGTACTGAGACTTTGCCGATTTTATTTATCAATTCCTGAAGACTCTTGGTGGAATCTATGGGGTTTTCTAGATACAAGATCAGATCGTCAGTGAAGAGCGATAGTTTGACCTTTTCTTCCCTGATTTGGATACCCTTAATATTCTTCTCTTTTCTTATTCTTTGGCTAGGACTTCCAGCACTCTGTTGAATAGAAGTGGTGACAGTGGGCATCCTTGTCTTATTCCAGTTCTTAGGGGAATGCTTAATGCTTTCAGCTTTTCCCCATTCAGTATGATGTTGACTGTATCACAGGATTTTTTAAGCCTCAAGTTCAGAAATAACTTTTATAATCAAGGCTTTGAGCCTTTTGTCTAGTTTGTGCATTTGCCTCTTGTATTGCTGGTATTATTTGGGTTAAAGAAGGTCTGTCATTGGAGGAAGGTGGGCAGAGTCCATATTGATATGTACAGTTTTTAATTGAATGGATTGACTATTTAATAATTACTATTTTGTAGTACTTGTGTGTCTGTTAGGTATGAAGGAGGAGGGACATATGTAACATTTGTATACTTGCAAGTGAAAGAGAAAATAAAGGCCTAAAGAGGGGAAAACGTTTTCAAATATGCTTTTAGATTGTCAAGCTTCCTTTTAATCCAGCGCTCTGTGTGTTTGATTCATAGCCATTTAGAGAAATTTTTCTTTTGACCACTGTGAAATTTCTTTCCCATTGTGCAGCAGGCCTCAAAGACCTCCCCTAAATAAGTTGCATGCAGTTAATTGTTATCACCAATTATATTGGCAAATATCAAAATGATTATATTAAAAAGCTGTCCAAAGATATAAAGGCCTTTCTTGAGAATTATGCAGCTGTGGGCAGGATAACCACCTGGGAATTATGACATACAGGGAATTTAGGCACATGATATAAGGTACCTTTGGTCTACTCTGACTTTGCTCACTATGTGTAAAAGAATATAGGATGTGGGAAAACCCATTTAGGAAGCAGAATTCCAATTGACTGTGCACTATTCAAAAGCAAGGGTTTGAATTTATCATTTCTGCGATTCTGGGACCTATCATAGTGAGTCGTGTTATGGGGGTAAGCAATAGATGTGTATGGAATTGGATCTGATTCTGAATAATTGATTATAGTGTCACCCTCCAGGGAAATTTGTAAGGGCTGACACACTGAGGTTATGTTTGCAAATATGAAGTGCAAATTGGAATTAATTACCATGGTCTTTTTGGGGTAAGTACTTTCTTTTGTCAATCCAGATAAGTGATACAAAAGTACCTTCTGGATTTGAATTAGCTGTATAATTCTTCACTTTTCTCAAGCCTTTAAACTGGTAGGAGCTTTAATGGATATTAATTAGTGTGAAAGCTTTTTATTCTTTGAGGAACTTTTCTTTTTTTTAACAGAGAAATCTGTCTTGATTGACAGATGGATCCCTCTGTTTCATGTTTTATTGTTTTTGAAGAAAGGGGCTTTGATTTCCTGCCAGGGAGCTTTCATAAAAGGACTTTAGCTTGCTGAGCCCTGATTAGACATTAGGGACAGGTAATGATCATTTTGTGTAGCTCTCTCCTCAAAGGTGAAGAGGCCAAAATTACAATGACTGTAGGGGAGTGCTGAAGGACCACATTCAGCAGCAGGAAAAATTGACCATTGCATAGATATTGGTAAGATTGGGATGCAAATTCCATTTTCCCCTATTTTATGAATAGTTAAAGAAAATTTTTAGATGCAAGGGCCATAATTCTACTTTAGAGGAGAGAATATTAGATATTGCTATAGAGCATTGACCCACATAACTGAGAACTTTTTTTAAAGTGAAATAGATTTTTATTTTTATTTTTATTTAAGGATCCTACCAATCTTAACAGATCTGAGAGATTTATGCACCGTGACAAGTGTTTGTATAATTAAATAGCTTACCTTGTTTTGGCTTTACTAAGTTTGCTTCCAAATCTTTTATTGTGGCAGTCCTACTTATTAAACCTGTCTCCCCAAATTAATTATCAAATTAAATGTATAGGCCAGGTATAGTGCCTCATGCCTGTAATACCAGCACTTTGGGAGGCCAAGGTGGGATTGTTTGAGGACAGGAGTTCAAGACCAGCCTAGGCACTTAGGGAGACCGCCCCCCATCTCTACAAAAAAAAAAAAAAAAGAAAAAATTAGCTGGGCATGGTGTCATATGCCTGTAGTCCCAGCTACTGGAGTGGCTGAGGCTGGAGGATCACTTGAGGAGTTCCAGGTTGCAGTGAGCTATGATCACTCCACCACACTTCAGCCTGGGTCACAGCGAGACCCTGTCTCTTAACAACAACAGACAAACAAACTGGCAAACAAAGCTGGTTTATGTGCAATGTTGAGTATCAGAAAGAGTGGAGTACCAGAAATTATAGGAGCCCCAGATTTAATCCTCAGAAATAGCCAGGCTCTGCCACTTACTAGTCCTGTGGCCTTGGGCAAGGTTTTAACTGCTTTGAATCTCAGTAAAAGTATAAATGAGATAATAATGTTTACCTGGCAGAGAGATTATGAGGACTTAATAAGATAAAGTACGTAAAGGGTCTAACATGCTCTGGATTTTATAGCACTGCTTGTGGCAACAATACTGTAATGTAATGACTTAAAAATAAAACTCACCAAAGATACTACAATCTATGATTGGATCATTGTTCTTACTCTTAGCCAAAGAGAAAAAAATTAATTACTAGAGAATTTTTGGGTCTCTAGTAACTCTTTTTTTAATCAGATGTAAGATGGACATGATCATATATTCTTTATTTACTATTGGCTGGATCCAAAACGTATGTTTCAAAGCTGATCAAGAAGTGCTTAAAAACTAAATGCCAACTTATTTTTTTCTGTTTTTCTTATTTGTGTTCGTGAACTGAATTCTTAATATCTTATCTGCAGAATTTTTCATTTTTCATGTAAAAGAGAATGGCCTAAGTATAAATCTCCACCTCTGAGAATTTAAGGAAGGTCAGGTGTTCTAAAACTAATACACCTTTGCTAAAATGACTAAATCCAGCTATTAAAAGTGAATATTAACTATATCAAGATCAACTTAATATGCTAAAAATGAGCTGTTTGGATAGTTATTAATGAGAAATAAAATAATTTAAATTCAGGAACATTAAAAAACACTATCTGACCTTATAGATTTATTTACTTAGTCATTATTTGTTTAATTATTTTAATTAATAGACTTTGTGTTTTAGAGCAGTTTTAGGTTTACACAAAAATTGATCAGAAAGGGCAGTTTCCATAAGCTCCCTCTTGCCCTTGCCTTTAGTTTGCCCTAATTAGCATTTTGCATTGATGTGATACATTTGTTGCAATTGATGAACTATTATTGGTACCTTATTATTAACTAAAATACATAGTTTACATTATGTTCATTCTTTGTGTTGTACAGTTCTATGGGTTTTGACAAATGTATAATGTCATGTATCTGCCATTACAATATCATACAGAATAGTTTCACTGCCCTAAAAAATCCCACATATTCTACCTATTAGTCCCTCCTCCACACCCCCTCCAACCCTAGGCAGCCATTGATCTTTTTACTGTCTTTATAGTTTTACCTTTTCCAGAATATTCATATAGTTGGAATCATATAGCAAGTAGCTTTTTCAGACTGGCTTCTTTCATTTAGCAATATGCTTTTAAGCTTCCTTCATGTTTTTTTCATGCCTTCATAGCTCATTTATTTATTTATTTTTAGTGCTGAATAATATTTCATTGTATGGATATACTATGGCTTATCTATTCAGACATCTTAGTGGCTTCCAGTTTTTGGCAATTGTGAATAAAACTGCTATCAACATTCGTGTGCATGTTTTTGTGTGTCCTTAAATTTTGAACTCATTTGGGTAAATACCAAGAAGCATGGTTGCTATTTCATATGGTTAGTGTGTATTTAGTTTTGTAAGAAAGTGTCTTCTAGGGTGACTGTACCATTTTTCATTTCCATCAGCAATGCGTTGAGAGTTCCTGATGCTCCACTTACCAGCATTTGGTGTTGTCAGTGTTTTGCATTTTAGCTGTTTATTTAGTTAATATGTATGTATGTATGTATATATTTTACTTCTGCAGTATAGCATAAGTGTCATCAGGGCACAGATTTTGACTGCTTTGTTCATTGCTATCCCAAGCCCCTAGAATAGTCTGTGGCATATAGTGGGTGCTCAATAAATGTTTGTGGAGGAGATAAAATGAATGAATCACAAAAATGAAGAATAGACATCTTTAGGAATAATCTCTAGAAAGACACAGTTGCTAACAGTGTCAGTATTTTCCTAAGAATCAATAATAAATGTATATGACTTTTATTATAAATGATGATAAATTGGTGTTTACATTTGGATTCATAGTTGGCTCCAAATCAATACATCTTTACAAGTAAATCACACCTTGGGTTCAAACAGATTCAAATGTAAATCTTAGAAAATATTGACTTCATGATAAACTAAATTGTATTTATCTTCACTTAACCACTTTGTAAAACAGATTCTCCATTAGTTATTTTTAAAGGAAGTAACATAACATCTACAATTAATGATGTAGATTCTAGAGCACTTGTATTAATACTTAACCTTGACTGCAGGTTAACATCACATGGAGAGCTTCTGTCAAAATACCCAGAGCCTGTCTTTCCCTGCAGAGATTCTGATTTAAATGTTTACTCCCCTCTTCATCCCCTGTCCCAGGTAGTTCTGTGAGTTCCCCATGTTGATCTAGGACAGAACCAGGTTTGAACATCCAACACTAATGTGGTTTAAAGCAAACTCATACTACGATCTTGGTTCGAGATCAACTAAAAAAGTATTAGAAAGATAGCGTCTTTCATATCTATCACCATTAATGGGTGTTAAAGCATAAAAGCTACTTCAGGATTATACTTGTTTCTGTATCCCAATTAAAGAGCTGTATTAACAATACGAATAATGATACTCCCCTCTCTGTCCTTTTTCTACTCTACCCATAATCCTGATGAGAAAAGTGAGCAAGAAACTACTTCAGTGGTAAAGGTATTATACCGCTCCATCAGCAGTCTAGAGAGGTGAGGCTGTATGTAAACCTGTTATCTCATCTTTGGAAAGCAACTTGGAATTAATATTTAAAATTCACATACCTTTTGGTCTAGAATTACATATCTAAGAATTTACTCAGCAGAAGTAGACTTTCATTGCAGCATTACGTGCAGTAGCAAAAATGTGTAAATATCCTAAATGTCCACCAATAGGGAAAAGATTGAGTAGGCACCAGGTATAATCTTAAAAAGAACCACTATATTTTTAAAAGGTTTAAATTTAATATAAGTATATCTCTAGGTACTGAAATGAATTATGTACATTATCCATTATGAAGCAACAGAAATAAGTTAACAACTTTTAACCTATGCTTATATTTTTATAGAAATAAACTCACTTAACCAACTGTAAAAAATTTAAAAATCCTTTTTGTGTGGTCCTTAATGTTGTGAAAAAGATCTGAGAAGATACTAAAAAATGGTTATCAATGATTACATGTGGAGAATGGGCTTGGGGGATGAGGGAGAACTTTTTAATATTTATTTAACCAACATTTAAAATTTGTTTTAGTATTTTGAATCAACCTTCATTATGTTTGAAATTTAAACAAAGGAATGAGTTGAACTCCTGAAGTCCTTAAAGACTTCAATGACTATTTTTTTTTACTTTTCTATCAAGCAGAGTGTAGTATATATCATGACACTCATGGAAAAATTTAGCCAATCATGGCTAACATCCTAATAAATACTTAGTTTTGTGTATAGACACCCTCATTCTCCATCTGCTTGTCTTCCCAATGTTTCTAAAATCCCTGCAATACCAGTGTGAACAGAAGTTGGATTCCTCCCCAATGGACCTTGAACATGTGCCTGAGAATTAAAACATCATGATCTTTTGAGAAACATCTATGGAAGTTGCAGTCTATCCAGTTACAGAATGGTGAGAAGTGGGTTTGTAGCTTCCACAGAACGCTTGGGTTGAATTCCATTTCTAAATACTCAAAGGCCATTTTACACGGTATCACTGGGGTCTGGAGCCCAAGCTCCTTTTAATAGGTAGGGTGAATAAGACGTATTTTTCCTCCTATGGGATATTGAAGCCATTCACCAGCTCCTTCATCAGGCTTCTCTTTGCCAAGTTTAGGAAGAAGTTGACTCCAGTGTATTCCCATAGCATGCCTGTTTCCATGAACACAGTCAGGTTCAGGAGCACAGTGAAGCTCCAGGCTCCAGAGGCTCATTTCACGCTCTATCCAGTGGTTCTTACCCCCATGCATAGTAGCATAACTTAAGATGATTCCTCAAAGATTGTGGTTGAATTTATTTGTACAGGCGTTGCTAGTTTATAAAAGTATGCCAGGTGATTCTAATGTGTGGTCAAGACTGAGAGCTGTGTGTTTAACTGGGTTCATTTCAGGAATACTGTAGAAATTTTAACTAAATACTAAACATCTGTAAAAGACAATGCACTAACCAGGACAGGTTTTCAAGATTTTTCAGGTTAGCCCGAGTACAGGTGAAAGAGACTTTCCCACTGTACTCCAGAGTCTCTCTGCTCCTACTCGCAGCCTCAACACCCTTGCTGGGCCTTACTGTTTTCTCGGAGCATTGTAGAGGGGTTCCAGGTGGCGTGATCTGTCCGGAATGAGCTCGCTGCTGGGCACAGAACTTCATCGTTGCCTGTTGTGCTGTTGTAGATAGGACTCACTGGTCTTGCAAACAGAGTCACTGCCCGGTGTGCAGACTGGAAAGGTATTCTATTTCAACCCCAACTGGTACACTGCAAGTCAATTCTTGTACTAACCACCTGGAGTTAATATAGACCCTACAAGTTAAAGGGCATGGTCATGAACAAGACTGCCTTCACGTCAGACCAAGTGGCTACAAATCCTTGAAGTTCCCAGGATCTTTCTTGAGCTTGATAATTCACTAGAATGGCTCACAAAACTCAGGAAAGCACTAAACTATGCTTACAGTTTTATCATAAACAATACAACTCAGGAAAAGCTGAATGAAAAGACACAAGGCAAGGTCTGAGATGGCCTCAAACACAGAGCCTTTGTACCCTCTTCTTGTAGAATCAGGGCTTGTCACCTTCCGGGCACGTCAATGTACTCACCAATTGGGAAGTTCCAGCAAACTTCCCTGTCCATTACATAGGTGTGATTGATTAAACATTGGCCCCATGATTGAACTCAATCTCCAACCTCCCTCACCTCCCTGGAGGTCAGGCTGCTTCAAAGCCTCAACCCTCTAATCACATGTTTAGTCTTTCTGTGGACCAGGTCCCATCCTGAGTCATCCCATCTCATTAGTATAAACTCAGGTTTGATCCAAGGGGCTGATGACTAACAATGACTCTCCTGTTACCTAGAAAATTCCGAGGATTTTTAGTTTCTCTTTCCCAGGAACCAGGGACAAAGGCCAGTCAAGTTCTTTATTATACAATGAAAGGTCTCCCTGAAACCAGACTTGGAAGTTGGAGGTCAAGGATTCGGCTCCCACACAATCCCTGGGCTCTAGAACAGTGACTTGTCATGGTCCTCCCCTGGTCCACTCTCTTCTTGGAGACTCTTGGGTTGTGGTCCCTCTCTCTTCTTGGGAATTGTTCAAAGAATCAACGTTCAGTCGTTCAGGGCCTCTTCTCCTTGCTTCCCTGCTGTGAGATGTATCCCCTGACTGTGCACTCTCCTGCATTTCCTCCCCCACACCCTTTTCACTGCTCAAACCCTAAAAACCTAAACAAAACAAAGCTCAGTAAGATAAACTCCACCTACTTTCCTTTTTCCCAGCAGAACTTAATTGCCCATTAAATCTAGAACAGGAGGTAATGTTTCAGAACAGACCAGTTCCCGTTCCTAGAGGGCATGGGGTGCTGAATCTACACTTTTAGGAAGCTGAGGAGAAAGCTTTTGCCTTTCATTCTTCAAGAAAGATAATGAATAAAAACAAAGCCATTACCTCTCCCATTAAAAGAGTCTGAACTCTGAGTAGTTCAGGATAGGGCATGTAACCCACTGCTTGACACAGGTAATATTTCTTCAAAAGCCTTCAAAAACCAGTTCTGAATTTACTTTTGAAACTAAGGTTAATTTGGCACAATAATTTTTATCAGATTAGCTCTAAAGTGGTATTTACTCATGCATCATCCCTCTGAAATATACTCTGAAGGTTATACTTTGTATGATCTTTCTGTCTTAAGTATTTCAATTACCTTTAAGCAAAAACGATGGAAGAAGGTATTAGTCATTTCTCAAAATGGATCACATCAATCCATTTACAGTTATCTTTTCGCTGTTATTTGTGAAAGTAGTTGGTGTTTTATTGGTTTAAATCTCCATCCAAAGGGCCATGGTCTTTATGACCTTTTTGATCAGAAATTTGGTCTTTCTGATCACAGAATGACTCAGAACATAGTGAAACAGAATTCATCTTCTGAGAAGGTTGGATAGAAACTAGCACAACCAAAAATCTGCTACATGCCCAGGCAGACTTCATCCTAGAAGCTTTCAGATCCATGATCTTATCTAATGATGTTTAATCCCCACAGCAACTCTGCAAGATAGATACTTATGCCCCAAATTTATAGATCAGAAAATTTTAAGTTAAGGAGATTTTACGTTTATTAATGAAGGAGGTGAAAAGTAGTAGACACAGGATTCAATTATTTTGAGAATTCTAGCTGCTTCCAAAGTGCCATATGGGTAGTCGTTCCCACAGTACTCTGTACAATATATGCTTCTAGTCGTCTCTTAATTCAGTTTGTAACAGTTTTTAGTGTTTTTATCGTTAATACAGAATCAAAATGTATGCCCAGCAGGTTATTAAAGGTAAGGTAACTATTAGGTTCATACATTCAGTGCATTTTTCTGAGTAGCCTCTATTTCTGCTACAAATGAAATTGGTGCATATAAATTACACTTGTCATCTTGTCCATTCCATAAACACTGAATCACATCATCCTATGATATTCCATAATGATGATGGATAAAAGTAGTCACAGATTAATTTGATTTTTTGAAAGCCTCTAATTCATGAAATAAAAGGAATGGTTTTGTCAATGGAAAATAGCCCAAGCCCTGTAAAATAATTTAAAGAGGTTTATTCTGAGCCAAATCTGTGTGACCATGGCCAGGAGAGCCACACCCAAGAAGCCTTGAGCAAGTGGTCTCACTGTGATTGGGTTACAGTTTGATTTTACACATTTTAGGGAGACAGGAATTACACATAAAGTCATAAATCAATACATGGAAGGCATACATTGGTTTGGCCCGAAAAGGCAGGATATCTAGAAGCAGGGGATTACAGGTTATATGTGGGTTTAAAGATTCTTTGATTTGTAATTGGTTAAAGAAATGAAACTTTGTCTAAAGATTGGAATATTTTCAGTTAAGATAAGGAAGTCCATTAAGCAGAGACAAGTCATCGAACATATATTGGACATATACCCAGACTGAAGTGATCTATGAAGTAAATTGATGACCTGCAGGTGTGGTTTTACCTTTGACTTACATGGCCTTAGGCTTGTTAAATGATTTTGTGTCTTATTGTTACAAAAAATAACTCCAAAAAGGACGGGGCATAACTAGGCATGTCTGACCTCTCTTTTCCTCATGGCTGGCAACTGAGTTTTAAGGTTTTATTTGTGGGGGGGGGGGGTGGTCCCCTTGGCCAGAAGGGGGTCCATTCAGTAGGGTCGGGGGTGCTTAAGATTTCATTTTTGTTCACAATTTATTCTACTGTTAGGTCATAGAGATTTAAAACTCCCATTTGGAATCTTTTGTTTGAATTAATATTGTTTAAACCAATTTAATTTTTTAATTTTTTTATTTCATAAGCTTTCAAGTTTATATCTCCAATGATCTTGCCAGGCAGATCCCAGATTCACAAGTTATATTGCATTTGACAGCACTTACAACAACTAATAACCAGGTTCAATGACAGTGATCCAGTTTCAGCAGGTACTATAATTGCAGATTATACTCTTTTTGGTTTCTTCTTTGTGTGAATAGCAAGTGTATGAAATCTTGAGTCAACATTTCCTTTTCTGTTGCATAAACAGTGCTGAAAGCTTAATGATCAGCTGGAGAAGAGGCGTAATGAATAGTTGCAGCATTGTTCATTAAACACCGTGGTGGTTCTTTCTTTGCCATCATTTCATCTATGCTTGAATTTTGCATTTCCTAGTCTGTCATTCTCCTTGAGCATTGGACACTCCCTCTGAGGTAATTGCCGTGACACACATAAAGCTTCTATCATACAACAATGGAAATGTCTCTCCTTCTCCTTGAGCTCACTTTATTGGACAGACTATACTTTTGAGGATGGCAAATCTGCCGAAAGTGACTCATCCAGTCATACTGTAAGAGAGAGATTTCTTTAGGTAGATAGATGTGGCCTTTTGCATAATTAAGCACTGTATTGCTTTTCTGTAAGTTAAGAGTAAAATTTTAAGTAAATTGGGACTGGAATTAGGATTCACAATTTTGTGCTACTATTGATTTTAGATCACTGTATTACTTTTTTTGTAATTTTGTTTCCACCCTTATATACCTTATGTTATAGATATTGACAAATCCTGCTCTATTTGATGAATTAAATCTCTAAATTACTGAAATGTTACCATATGTAATGATCTGGTATCATCTTCAGTAGCCTGTTAGCATATGGTGACAATGTGCTATTCATATCTCCCCAGGGCTAAGCCTCAATTAAGTGCTAACAGAATAAGAGGTCTTATTCCAGAAATGGATTCCAGAACACGTGTTGCAGTGAATGGAACTACTTTTTATTTCACCCAAAGTATTTAAGCCATGGTTCTTTATTATATTGTATTCTCTTTTAATCGTGCTTTGGAATTTGGCAAAGGAAAAGATCCCAAGAGACTGCTTTTGTAATCTAGTACCTTTCAGTTTGAAGTGCAGAGGAAACAATTTTTTTTTAGAAAAACAGGGAGTTAGCTTCTTTATGTGGTTCTTTAGAAAGCATTAGCTTGTTTGGCACTAAGTATAATTATCTGCAAATATGAGTGAGTTAGGCAAGATACCTGTGCTTCCTTAGGTAGTAATATGTCATTTTGGGGAAAAATAACTCAATGGACTTTATTCATTATATGAATAATTTGTGACGAATTCCCTAAGCAACATCAGAAGCCACTAGATGGTAAGTTTTTAAAAAATTTATAAAACATATTTATTGTCTTAGGATGACAAGTAAGTAAGCAAAAGATAAGTTATGCTAGCTGAGAAACTTTAGAATGAGTTTACACTTAGGTGGATTTAACTGCCAAACTTTGTTATGATGACTAAAGTAGCCCATTTGTCATCTGTAGCCTATTTCAGGGAAACAATAAACCTGTTGCTAAGATCACCCTCTCCCCACCTTTGTTATTCTTCTTGATACATATTTGACAGAAGGATTAACTGCTTAATACAGTTGGAATTATTTTGAACATCTTGCTTATTCAAGAAATAAATTTCTACATAAACCAAAATTTTAAATAAAAAGACCTTTCTTGCAGATGCATTATCATAAACATTCATGAAATTTTGTTATCCTAAAAATGAATAAGAGTCATGTTATTTATATACCTACAATATTAGGTATAGTCACTAACTCCCAAATTTTTACTTAAAATAATAGGTTTTTTAATCCTCCTCTCCCATGAACTCTACATTTTTTCTAACTGCATTTGTTGAGTAATAATTCATTTGTATTTTTCCGATGGTTAAACACTGTTCCCAATAAGTTAAGTCCAGGCTATGACAAAGTGCATGCTCTTTTCTTCATGTCTATTTGTCTGTTTAGTCACAGAGGAACAACATGAAATTTTTAAAGTGTATTGAAATTGTTTGTAAATGCCTTTTGTGCGTTTGTGAGCACCTGGCTGCCAAGGTAATGTGAGTAATCAAGGGAAATAAAGGAAAATAAGAGAAACAAGAAAGGGGAGATGGAAGGAGTGAAGTAGGAGAAAGAAAAGAAAGAGAGAAAGAAAGGAAAGAAGAAAAGAACAAGGGAGAGAGAGAAAACGGATATTAAGGGAGAGAGAAGAGCTGAACCAAAGGCTCAATAGTCTGCTTTTTCCAGTATGTTCATATTTATGCCAAATGGCATGTCTTCATTTACCTTTTAATCCTTTCACTCTTAACATGAAGATTCTTTTCAACTGAGGAAGTTTAAGAATTGTGTCATTTTATTTGGCACGCATACTACATTAGGAGTAGGTGTTTTGAGTTGGAATAATATTGCATTTAAGGGATTTGCAATGTTCAATTGTAGTCTAAAGTAAAACTAGTTTTCTTTTTATCTTAAATTGCTTATGTTTATTAATGTTTTTATTGTGGTTTCCTTTTGGATGAGTAGTCAAATAACATACACGCTTTCATCGTTTCACATTCACTGATTCAACAACAACTCTTCCTCCCACACATAAACGGTCTGTTTTCTTTATTGTAGGCAGATATTCTTAAAAGCTGAAATCAGATCATGTTACTTCTTCCTCAATCCATCCAGTGACTTCCTGTCTTACCTGAAATAAAATCTAAACTCTCTGCCCACCTCACGAGGTCTTATTTGATGCACCCCTGCCAGCATCCTTGAACATGTCTTCTACACTCAGTGATAGAAGAGCCTCCCTCCATTTATTCCTCAGACATGAAGGATACGTTCTGCTCGGGACTTTGCACTTCTGTTCTTGTTGGGTGGGCCACACTTCCCCCAGACCTGCTCTCACTTTGTTCACATACCTGCTGCAGTATTAGCTCCTCCGAAGAGCCATATTGACCAATCTGCATAAGATAAAACCCTTTGCCCTTCCCTATAATCACTCTCTAACTTCTCGATTTACTTGGCTTTTTTTCATAACACTTTTTAAGATCAGAATTTATACACACACACACACACACACACACACACACACGTGTGGGGATGTATACTATTTCCCCCATTAAAATGTCAGCTCAGCTCTCTGAGGCCAGGAGCTGGTTTGTCTCCTGTTACATTCCTGTCTGCACAGTGTTGAGGTGTTGCAGTTGTGGTACCTGCTTTTGTTCACAGTATTAAGCGGGTAGACATTGATAGAAGGAGATCACTTAAGCTTTCTTGTGTTAAGTGCTACAGAGAGAGAGAGAGAGAAAATAGAAGCATCCCAGAGGACAAAGTGAATAACTCTCCCTGGGACCTGGGAAAAAATTGAAACGGAAAATGATGTTTTAATAGATGTCAAAAGATTGGTTTGGTATTGACTGGAAAGAGAATTAGAGAATTCCACTCAGAACAATTTGGGTAAAAATCTCTGAGTTGGGAAGGGTGTGGAACAATTTGGGTAAAAATCTCTGAGTTGGGAAGGAAACAATGAACTGAACTTTGATTGGAGATTTAAGCACAGTAGTGGCATAGGGAAGGAGGAGTGAGGCGGGTCTGGAGAGACATCTTGCAGTTGGATTTTGAAGGGTCCCATGAAGGTTACTAAGCATGGTCTGCTTTGTGTTTTGTAAATATATTCTGACAATTCTGTGAAAGCCGGATTGGAGGGAGGCATGAATGGAGTCAGGAAGACCAGAAATGGACCTTCAGTAGACCATGTGAGCAAGGATAACAGTGTATACTGTATGCACAGAAGTAAGTGAGGGGAGAGAATCAGGGCCAGTGTGCAATAGAAAATACAAGAAAGACCCTGTGTCAGTTATGATTTGTTTTAGTAGGCTGACTAGCATTGTTATTTTGGTTCTGCTCCATAAGAGGTTTGGGGACTCAGGCTCTTTCTAACTCACCACCCTGCTATTGTTGGGGTAGGACCCTTGTCTTCATGGCCCAAAATGGTGACTAGTGCTTTAGCCACCATATCTGCTGTAGGCAGCATGGAGGTAGAGTCCAAAAAAGGGTGGGGGGAGTGTATAGTCGGCATGCAAATTATGTCTTTTTATGATTATGGGTAAAAAACATAAAAAATTTACCGTCTTTTTATGTGTACAGTACAGTAGCGTTAGCTATATGCACATTGTTGTGCAACAGATCTCTAGTACTTTTCCATCTTGCAAAACTGAACCTCCAAACCCTTGGAACAACAACTCCTCTTATTCACCTTCCCTTAGACCCTGACAACCACCATTCTACTTTCTGTTGCTAAGGGTTTGACTACTTTAGATAACTTACATAAGTGAAATCAGGCAGCATTTGTCTTTCTACCACTGGCCTATTTCACTTTGCATAATGTCCTCAAGGTTCATCAATGTTGTAGCATATAGCAGGATTTCCTTCTTTTTTAAGGCTGAACAAATTCCACTGTATGCATATAAAACCTGGTCTTCATTCATTCATCCATGGATGGACACTGAGGTTGCTTCTACATCTTGGATATTGTGAATAATGCTACAATGAATGTGGGTGTGCAAATATCTCTTTGAGATCCTGTTTTCATTTCTTTTGAATGTATACCCAGAAATTAGATTGCTGGATGATATGGTTAGTTTATTTTTAATTTTTTGAGGAAACTCCATACTGTTTCCATAGCAGCTGCACCATTTGACATTCCCACCAGCAGTGCACAGGGTTTCGATTTCTCTCCACTTCCTCACCAACACTTGTTATTTTCTGTTTTTTGTTTGTTTGTTTGTTTTTGTAGTGGCCATCCTAACAGGTATGAAGTGATATGTCATTATGGTTTTGATTTACATTTGCCTAATGATTAGTGATGTTGAGAATCTTTTAATACGTTTGTTTGGCTATTTGTATATCTTCTTTGGAGGGATGTCTATTCAAGTCCTTCACACAATTTTTAATTGGGCTAAAAATTAAATAACAATTAAAAATATTTTTAAAATGTTGTTGTTGAGTTGTAGGAGTTCTTTATGTATTCTGGATATTAACCTCTTATTAGATATGAGATTTGCATATGTCTTCTCCTGTTATGTAGGTTCCCCTTTCTCTTTGTTGATTGTTTCTTTTGCTGTGCAGAACTTTTGATATAGTTCCATTTGTCTATTTTGCTATTGTTTCCTGTGCTTTTGGTGTAATATCCAGGAAATCATTGCCAAATCCAATGCCGTTGAAGCTTTCCCCTTCTGTTTTCTTCCAGAAGTTTTACAGTTACAGTTTCAGGTCTTATATTAAAGACTTTAATCCATTTTTAATTAATTTTTGAATATGATATAAGGTTAGGGTCCAACTTTGTTCTTTTGCATGTAGATATCCAGTTTTCTTAAAACCATTTGTTGCAGAAACTGTCCTTTCCCTGTTGTATACCCTTGGCACTCTCGTCAAAGATCATTTGACCATAGACCTGAGGGTTTATTTCTGTGCTCTCTATTCCTTTCTATTCACCTGTATGTCTGTCTTTATGCTAATACCCTACTGTTTCAACTAGTGTAGCTTGGTAATATGTTTTGAAATCAGGAATTATGAGTCCTGCAGCTTTTTTTTCCTTTGTTTTGGCTATTCAGGGTTCTTTTTAAAAAGCTTTCTGCAAAAAATGCCATTTGAATTTTGATAAGGATTCCAATTAATTAGTAGATCACTTTGGGTAGTATAGAAATTTTAACAGTATTAAGTCTTCCCATCCAAAAACATGGGATGTCATTCCATTTATTTGTGTTTTCTCTCAGCAGTGTTTTATAGTTTTCCATGTACAAGACTTTTGCCTCCTTGGTTAAGTTTATTCCTAAGTATTTTATTCTTTTTGGTGATATTATAAATAGAGTTGTTTTCTTAATTTCCTTTTCTGATTGTTCATTTTTAGTGCGTATAGAAACAAAACTGATTTTGGTATGTTGATTTTTTTGATCCTGCAACTTTGCTGAATTATTAGTTCTAACAGTTTTATGTGTGTGTGCAAATCTTTAGAGTATTCTGTATATAAGATCATGTCATCTGTGAACAGAGAGAGATTGCCCTAGCTGGGACTTCCAATACTGTGTTGAATAGAAGTGATGAGAGTGGGCATCCTTGCCTTGTTCCTGATCTTAGAGAAGAAGCTTTCAGTTTTTCACCGTTGAGTATGATGTTAGCTGTGGGATTTTTATATATGACCTTTAATATGTTGAAGTAATTTTCTTCTATTTCTAGTTTGCTGAGTGTATTTTTATCATGTGAGAGTGTTGAATTTTGTTAAATTCTTTTACTGCATCAGTTGCGATGATCATGTAGTTTTGTCCTTCATTTTGTTAATGTGGTGTATTATATTGATTGATTTTCATATGTTGAACCGTCCTTGTATCCCAGGGATAAATCCCATTTGGTCATGGTGTATAATCCTTTTAATGTGCTGTTGAATTCGGTTTGCTAGTATTTTTTTTTTGAGGATTTTTGCATCAATATTTATCAGAGATCTTGGTCTATAGTTTCCTTTTCTTGTAGTATCTTTGTCAGGTTTTGGTATTAGGGTGATAATGAGCTCATAAAATGAGTTTGGAAGTGTTTCCTCTTCTTCGAGGTTTTGGAAGAGCATGGAAAGGACTGATGTTAAATCTTCTTTAAATGTTGGTAGAATTCCCCAGAGAAGCCATCTAGTTCTGGGCTTTTCATTGTTGGGAGGTTTTTAATTATTGATTCAATATTCTTACTAGTTATAAGGCTTTTCAGATTTTTTATTTTTTTCATGTTTCAATCTTGGTAGGTTGTATGTTTCTAGGAATTTATCAGTTTCTTCTAGGTTATCTGATTTGTTGATATAGAATTATTCATAGTAATCTCTTAGGGTTCTTTTTATTTCTGTGGCATCAGTTGTAATGCCTCCTTTTTAATTTTGGATTTTTGTTATTTGAGTCTTCTTTCTTTTTTTCTTAGTCTAACTAAGAGTTTGTCAGTCCTGTTGATCTCATCAAAAACCCATCCTTACTTTTGTTGATTTTTTTTTCTTTTGTTTTTCTATTCTTTATTTCATTTATTTCTGCTCTAATCTTTATTATTTTTTCTTTCTGCTAACTTTGGGTCTAGTTTCTCCTTCTTTTTCTGGTTCCTGGAGGTGTAAAGTTATGTTGTTGATTTAAGATCTTTCTTTTTTTTAATGCAGGCATTTTACTGCTAGAAACTTCTTTTGTGTTACTGCTCTTGCGCATCCCATAGATTTTGGTCTGCTGTGTTTTCACTGTAATTTTTCTCAAGATAGTCTCTAAGTTATTTTGTGATTTCCTTTTGACCCATTGGTTGTTCAAAAAAGCATTAATTTCCATATATTTGTGGATTTTCTGGTTTTGCTTTTGCTGTTTTCTGTTTTTATTCCATGGTGGTTGAAAAAGATACTTAGTATCATTTCAGTCGTCTTAAGTTTGTCAAGACTTAGTTTGTGACATAACGTGATTTATCTTGGAGAATGTTTTGTGTATGCTTGAGAAGAATGTGTATTCTCCTGTTGTTGTGTGGAGTGTTCTGTATATGTCTGTTAGGTCCAGTTGGTTTACAGTGTTGTTCACATCCTCTGTTTCCTTATTGAACTTCTGTCTGGTTGTTCATGAGTTGTCTTTTAGGGAGAGTTTGCAGAAGCTGTTTGCTTTGGCTTAATCTCATTGAGTCTCTGTGATCGTACTTACCAGCAAAGAGGGCTGGAAAATGTGTAACTCTAGATGTCCACGTGCACACCTAAAAGTGGAGGTTATATTTCTTTGGAAAAATGGAGAATGGTTATTGGGGAACAAACAGAGGAGTGTCTAAAGTATTAGATCGGAATCTAGTATTTTTAAGGTATTGAATCTATGTCCCATCACATCTTGATTCTGATGAGTATTCTTATTTTATGGATGGAGGAAACTCTGAAACCCTCCCTTGTGTGTCTGTGATAAATGAGCTTTTACCTTCTCATTTATGAAGTTACAATAGACATATAATTCTTACCTTATTATGTATTCTCTAAGAAGCACAGTAAAAATAAAATGAAGCTTTAAAAGTTTAAAATGATACTGCAGGGAATCCAAGATGAAAAAGATATACAATGGCAAATTACTTCCACCCATGATGTTACATACCCTATTAACAGCATGCACAAGAGACAATTCTCCTTCTATATTTTACCACCCCATTTCATAATTTTTACTTGTGACTACCAGAGAATATGAAATAGGAAGATGGTCTTATGGGGAGACATTATACATTTATGTTATTAAATCTCACCACTGAAATTTGTGCTTATTAATCATTTCTCCATGACCTAAAAATTGATAACAGGTAAAATTGAAACAAATTTGAGTAAGATAATTTTGTAATTGGGTGTCTAACTTGAAATGTGCATTTCTGATTGAGAAGAGGGGCAGTGATGATTCTAGGCAATTTATATTAATTTCTATGTATATGTGTATTAATTTTTCAAGAAATACTGTGAATGAAAACTGTATATGTATAAAGTGGTCTGATCAAAGTGGAGGACTGGAATAAAAATTAGACTGAAAGTCTCTTTTAGGCCAGGCTAAGGGGTTGTTTTTAAATCATCATATTTATTGGCACAAACTCTGTGAAATTGGTCTACTTTAAAGAGGAAAAAAATGAGCCATAGAGAAGTTAGAACAGTGAATTATGAACCCTGCTTTTCCTACCACCGTGTCCAGTGTTTTCACATTGTGCTCTGCAGTTCTGGGGCATTCTGGGAAAATCTCTCCAGTATTAACACAGGATGTGTTCTTGGGGTTTGGGGAGGGAAGTAGACAGGCTTTCTGTGGGTCAGACTTTGGGTTATCTGTCTTCTTTCAACCACAGAGTTTGGCCTTGATTTTTATATATTGGGCTCCTGCATTAGCTTTTCCCTGGAAAAAAAAAAAAAAAAAAAAGTAGTTCCGAGGCAAAACAAACCAACCACTGCACTAAATCATACTGCTTTTAACTTTCCTCCAACGGAAGACCACATTTCAGAAGTCATTTCATCAAAGTTTAGCTCTTCCTCATCCCTCTCCTTCCTGCCACCTCTTTGCAGGCCTAAAATTTTAGGAGTTATTCCTATGCTTTAAAATATATGCTTGGTGAAGGAAGATTTATCTTTATACAAATGAATAATTCAGAGGTTAGAATTTCCCTGACATTAGTTTACAAAGTGAAGACTGCAACCCAGGATTGAAATTTCTAAGGCAGCAAAGATGTTTGTGCTCTTTCTTCCTCGTATCAGAAATGTGGTTGGGTTTCAGTGCTCCATTGTGAACACGTTCTTGCAAAAAGGAGGTGAAATGCAAGCAGCAGCAGAAAAGACGCATTATATATGACAGATGCTACCCCTTCTCTGAAAGGATATATAGTACTCAGCTTTTGATGAAGTAGGACTCACTACGTCAAGTCTGTCTTTAAGTTTTAAATAAACATAAAGTTGTTTCCAAAATAATACACCCCCTCTATAATTAGGCAGAGAAAACAACTGTTATCTGTCCTTGACTAGTGACATTTTCCTTAAAAATTCCTAAAAATTCCGTTTTTCTTGTGCATGCTTTGGATATATCTTAAAACTAAGTAAATTTTTTTTTTAATTTGTGAAGACAAAAATTTCTCAAGTTTTCCAGCTCTCTGTTGAGTCAGTACCAAGCCCCTATCTGTAATTTATCATGCAGCTTCCATTTTTGTTCATTTGAGAACCTTTCATATACCAGGTGGACCCTCACAAATATACCAGCACATAAGGAGAATGAGGCCAGCAGTAACTGTATCCAGATAGACAATGCATGGTGAATTCATTTATGATATAAGTAAAAAAAAATAAAAAATGCAAATACAAATGATTTTGTGATAGTCTTTTGTGGATTAATAATGAAAGAACCTGTAAACATTAACAACAATCACATCAGTTTTTGTAATATTAAAATTATACTCTTCTAAATAAGAACTGTTTTCTGTTAGCCAGTTTGTGTTTTTTTCCCTATATCCTCTGCTTTTTTGTGTGTGACACCATTTCCCTTATCACATGGACATAGTTTCTCCTTCTTACCTCCTATTTCTTTGGTTATAGAATTAGTCACATTAAGCTTTTGTTCATGTGTGCTATCTTTAAAAAATTCTGGCTTCCTATTTATCAGTGCTTCTGGAAAGCATCTCCTGAAGTAACCTCTTCCAGTTTCCCAGTAAAATACCACTGAAGACAGAGAAAAAGATGAAACCTTACAACTACCATTCCAATTCCATGGCATACCAGCAGGCAACCTACTGCCTGGATCTGAAGGAAGATGGATGTAAAGCAAATCTGCCTAGATTGCAAAGAAAACAGAAGTGACTTAACCTTGGTATGACCTGTAAAGTAGAGCAAACATACTGCCCTAAAAAAGGAGGAATAATATTTCAGGTCACTATTGTTGTTTGCTGCCTGTGTTAGAGGCCAAAGGCTTTATCAACTAGAAAACAGAGTGTCTCTCTTTCTATTACAAACATGGTACTTTCTACTGTAGCTAAGGTACTATTTTTCTTCCACTGATGATTTTTTCTTACATTTACTCACAACCTGCACCTCCCAGAGGAGAATGGGGTGCCCTGATGAAGGATAGGAGCTATTGATGGCTTATCCCATAGTGACAGGTATAGTCTCTGCAGGTTGGGGCTAAGACAGCAAGAACCCGGGTGCAGGTGCAGCTGTACTGAGATGGTCATGCCCCTGTACTGAGAGCCATAGGACAGGAGAGGGAAGGGTAAGCTCCCACCCCAGGCCAGCAGAGCCACAGTGGATGAGTGACTTCTGTTTCATCAGACACAGCTTATGACATCCACCTGTTTTTAACTTCAGATCTAAGAAGGGGATTTAACAATCACCCAAATGGAAAGTAAGCAGAAAAAAGGAAATCCACATGTCATGCCTTAGGGCAAGCATTAGACAAGACAACATAGGACCCATAATATACAAAGGCCAGTGGTGCACCCTCAACCTAAATATTTAGAGGAAGAGTATACTTCTGATATACCAGGGATAAACTAAAATAAAATTTTGGAAAGTCATTATATAGCTATGAGACAATTTTTAATAATTGCATATTATGCAAAGTCTCAAGAAATACATCACTGTGTCTTTTTCTTGAAAGAATAAAAGAAATCTTAATTTGACTTCCAGGAAAAAAAAGTGATGAATAAAAATTAACTGCTAAAAACAGAAATTGTGGTATAAATTGAAGGAAAATATTGTTTGAAAACTGTTGAACTTAAAGATAACGATTAGAAATGTGATTATAAAACTATACGATTCATATAGGTTGGTAAGGGTCAGGGAAAGGAAAGGAAATAAAAGGTGTTAATATGCCTCATGTTATGGCAGGAGTCAAAAGATACAATTTCATGCTACACTTGCCGGGACTGACAAACAAAGGTGACACTTAGTGAGTCAGAGGGAGTCAATTTGAATTATTTGGTGAATGAAACTTCTACACATCTTGAGCTGTAAATCACAAATGGAAATTACTCCTTCCAGTAAAGCACCCCTGGCACATTTTCAAAAGCTGGAAGAGTCTATTTACCACAGATACTGTGATATAAGGGCAAAACGTCTCAGTCTGGTAGGCTCTGGACCTCTGGGGTCTTCCTTCTCCTTCCATTCTGGGCCTGAGCCACCACTGCCTACCGCCAACCGTAGCTCCATCTGGACTTCTCTGCTCCTGGGCTCAAGTCATGCCACCACTGGGACGGTCTCCTTCCGACCTCCCCCAGGCCACCTAGATGGAGGGACTGTTCAAGCACATCTCTGCAGAGAGGTCTTTTGTGGCTCACCTGCTTCTCAGTGATCTTTTTCTTTCTGAATTCTTGTTCTAGACGTTGTTTGAACATCTCATTTGTCACAGTTGGGTTGAACCTTATATTGCTTCATGTCCATTGTTTTGTTTCATCTCCACGACCTGATTTTAATTTCAGGGTCTGGGTGGCACCATCTTTCTTCTTCATCCTCTCCTTCTCCGTGCTCTAGCCCGGTATTAATTGGTTGATTCACTGAATGAGAACAACAAAGGCAGTAAGATCCTTAACCGTAATGCTGCTTTTAACAAACCTGACTTACATTTTGTCTTCATTTCCATGTTTTAAAATGTGATTTTGCCCATAAATGCATTCTGGGAATTGAGTCATTGGCGTTTCATAGAACACATAATATCTTTGCTATGAAAGCAAAAATGATCTTGTACTTCAAATTTTATATAAGTAGAGTTAAATAAGACCACTTTTACATGGTTGCACATTAGGGGATTATGTTATGGGTTGAATTGTATCCTCTCTATCCTCCCAAATTTATATGTTGAAGTGCCAACCCTCGTAGCTCAGAATGTGACCTTATTTGGAAATAAGGCCGCTGCAAATGCAATTAGTTAAGATGAGATCATGTTGGAGTAGGGAGGCCCCTACTCCAAATGACTGGTAGCTTTATAAAAAGGGGAATCTGAACATAGGTATGTGCTCTGGGAGAATACCATGAGAAGAAGGCAGAGATCAGGTTGATGTGTCTACAAGCCAAGGAATGCCAAAGATTGGCAGTAAACCACCAGAAGCCAGGAGAGAGGCGTGGACAGATTCTTCCTCACCGAAGGAACCTCCCAGAAGGAACCAGCCCTGCTGATACCTCGCTCTAGGACTTCTTGCCTCCACAGCTGTGAGATAATACATTTCTGTTGTTTAAGCCACCCAAGTTGTGATCCTTTTTTATGGCAGCCCTAGGAAACTAATATAGATGGTGTTGTTGAGAAAGGGAAAATAAAAAGCACACGTTTGTTTGTATGTTTATGTTAATTGCCCTGGAAGGCACTTGGCAGGCTCTGAGACCTGATAGGCCAGATATATCTGCAGGGGAGGAAGGGGCATCCCACATCATGGATGGTAAATTTTTGCTTTTCTGTAATCTGATTATCGTAAGGGTGTGTGTGTGCATGTGTTTTAACAAAGAATAACATATGCAGCTAAAGCCATGGGATTATGCTCACAGGCTAACATATGCATGCAAAAATAAAAATATTTCATGAATAGATGAGTTTTCTGCCATGTGCATGAATCTGCTAATTACCATGGCTGTCTTAGGCTTAGAGGAGACCTCTTTGTGAATTTTGAGTTATGCTTGGAAAAGGTTTTGCGGTTCAAGAGTGTGAATATGAAACACAGGGTCTTGCTTAGGAATGGGCCTGGTTTCTCTTAGTATTGTCATCTTTCCAAAAACCTTTAACTGTGCTAGTTTTGTGGGGCTGCTGTAACAAAGCACCGCAAACTGGCTGGCTTAGAACAACAGGGGAAGGTAACATCCTTGCCTCTTCCAGCTCCTGTTAGTCCCAGGCGTTCCTTGGTTTATGGTAACATAATTCCAGTTTCTGCAGCTGTCTGTACATGGCATTCTCCCTGTGTCTCTCCATGTCATCTTTCCTCTGTGCAATGTCTCTCTCTCTGTCCAAATTTCTTCTTTGTACGAAAACACTATTCATATTGGGTTGGGGCCCACCCCATCACCTTATTTTGACTCCATCCTCTGTCTAGAGACCCTGTTTCCAAATAAGATTGCATTCTGTGGTACTAGGGTTAAGACTTCAATTTGATGTCTTTTTCAGGGGACACAATTCAACTATTAACACTAATCAAAGAGACTTTTCAGGCTGGAGCCCAGGCTGTCTCTCAGCTGGCAGAATTGTCACGCATGGCTGTTCTGGTTGCAGACAGCAGGTCATCATTGTCCTCCTGGTGTTGATCCCATTGCTCACAGAGGCATTTTGATATTATTTGTATAACCTTAGTGCTATCCAGTTTTCCGTGAAAGCCCCAGTGTAGGCATGTTTTGTGAATATGCTGTTTTTTCCAGTAGGTAATGTTCCCAGATTAGCAGAGCCAGATGCTGTGGTACATAATAGTTTTCCACATTTGCGTACCTCAAAGGTATATCCTCCAGCCCCTGAGGAGGTTAAGCTGATATCACACAACCCAGCCATTGCACTAAATCAAATTGTTAGACTCTCCAGTGTGACCCAAGGTGCCCAGGTAAACAAAGATATTCCTATCAAGCATGACATTCCAAGGATTAGAGATTACCTCTAGGAAGCCAAGGGCAAAGGCCAGACCTCTTTTGGGGCAAGGTTAATAAATTCTTTACTACACATACAGGTAGAACAAGTAGATATTACTTCAGGGCTCTCTGAGTCCCTGAAATCTGCAACAGTGTAAATGTGAAACCCTGCCTAAGGGAGTAGTCACTGTCACCTTGTTTAGGACCTGTCAGATCTTCTCTCTCAGGGCCAGATGGCTGTATGCTGGTTCTCTGTGTGTGATATGCCCAAGGGTTTAGGCCTGTTTCAGAAGGGAAGTTATATCTGGCAAATGAGTAATTCTTAATTATCATATGGCATTGTTTCTTGTAGTTAATGCTTAAGGTTTAGAGCAGGGACAATATGTGAAAAATACATGTTAAGAGAATGTTAGAATCCTCACATTCAGGCCTGGAGAAATTGGTATTTATTAAATGCCGGTTACCTATGTCTGTAGGGTGCCAGAAGGATGAGTTAATATTCTATTTCATTTATAGATATATTCAGAAACATTCAAGTCCTTGGCCCTCATAATTCCCTTGAGAATTGAAAGCATTACTGCAGAAAATCTTGCTATACATTTCCTGTGAGCTGTGTTGTTAATGGCACCTACCTTTGCTAGTCAGAAGGTTTTACTGGTTTGAATCAAGCCCCAGCTAACCCAGGCAGGGCAGCATTTAAGGCCACATCTCCACTGCCTGGATTTCCCAGAGGATGCCAGAAATTAAGCAGAAGCCCTGCTCCAGCCTCAAGTGTTCAAGCATGTATGCTTTGCATGGAAATTCTATTATAATATGACAAATTCTTAGGATTTTCTGGGAACCATTAATGTGATTAATATTCCAAATGTTCTTACCTGCTTGGGTCGGTCTCACCCTTTTAATTGGATAAGATTTGGCTTCTGTACCTTTACCCTCCCACCCTCCCTATGTCCACATTCATATCTAACAGTCAATGTGTGGGTTATAAAAGTTGGTCTAGTTTAGTCAAACCCAGGATTCAGGGGAGATAGCTCACATGAAAAGAAATGAGAGGTACCATTATGTCAGGAGACCTACTGTGTGCCAAGCATCCTGTGGGGTGTTTTATCTCCAATAATATTGTCAGGCTTTCTACTTTACAAATGAGGGAAGTCAGGCTCAGAGAGCTCAAGAACATCACCCACAGCCAAATAAGGTTGTGTGGAAGAGCAAGGATTTATTTGAACTCAGCCTGTGTTCTTCCTACTCCTTCATGCTGCAAAAACTCTCTGAATCCAAATGATGCCTCTGGTGATGTGTGGGCTGATCAGAGTGCATCAAACCAAGCACAGCATCGTTCTCCAGGAAAGTATCTGCTGCCTTCAACTTGATTTTATGTACCTATGGATATCGTCAGTTGCTCAGCATTTCTGTTTTATTTGAAAAGTATTTCATTTTATTCCCTAGCATGTTCATGGTGAATAAAATGATGAAACCATTATTAAATAGTGTTCTTTGCTGTCTTCCAACACAACTATAAAAGGAAATGCTTTATGGAAAGAATGATTCATTCAAAAATCAGTATTCATCTTTTGCTAACATTTTCCTGGTTTGTATGTGCTTTTATTTGAGTACATACTGTTACTGAGTTTAACCATAAACTGATAACCTTTGTGTTTGAATTTTTGTAAATTGTAATCTTGCCCTTAAAAAGAAATAAAACTTTAAAAATGCTGTTTAGTGCTTGTGACTACTAATTAGGATACACACAAAACAATTGGCTATCTGAAATTGACCATTGGAAGGCTACAGAATGGTTAGAATGTCAGCATTTATCATATTTAGGTGACTGATTTCTTTGTAGCCATCATGTGGCTACTGAAATTTTCCCTTAAATCAACATCTTTGATCATCATAAGTAGGAGAGTTGTGCCACCATTCAAGTTAGCAGTGATCAGGAAGGACCAGGGGAATTTCCTTTTCCTTTTTCTGAAGTGGTTTTCTCAGGCAGGACCGAGAGAAGCTTCAGCAGTTGCGTAGCTGTTGTCTTCCCTCTCTCCTCTCTGTGAAATAGTTCCCGGTTATCAGTCATCTCCCTTCCCTCAGGCTTGAAACAGAAACAAATGAGATGTGTATCAGAAACGAAATACCTCCTGCTTATGGAGAGTTTAAAAATAATATTTGCAAGTAGCGGTTCACATCCTGGAAACTCCTACTGCTGAGCTTATACACACACAGAGAATTTTCAAACCCAGTGTGACCAACACCCCCACAGACACCTGGAGAATTCAAGTGCTCCTGGAATAAAGGGACTGGAATTGTTTCTCTCCCTTGCAAACTGCTTGGTGAGGATCTCCAACCTACTGGGGGTTGGCTCTGTTTCATTGTACTTCTGACACTTCCCCTCCTCTAGGTCGGTCAGTAAGCTCCTTTTGCAGCATCTCAGACAGTTTTCGTAACTTTTAATTTACATTTCGTTATTTTAAAATAGTTATGCCAGTTAGTATGCCTTAGTCAACTTAAACCCAGAGTTGAGCTCTTTTTTTTTTCCCTTTCCACTAGCTGGCTAAATTGGTGGTGATATCACTTATAGTACTAGAGTGTGTATGTGGGGTGGGGAGAGGCGGGGTACCCCATGGGTAGAGTAAGGAAGAAGTAGAAAACAGGCATCTCCCTGCTTATGAGAGATTTGTTTCACTGATAATCTAAATGGTGGCCCCAGCCTCAGAAGTTTGCACCCCAGCTGGCCCTGCTGATCAGTGGTTCAGTCCTGTTCCACTGGCCTCAGTGGACACTTGGCTGTAACTTCCGGCTGCCAGGCTAGGGCCTCTCTGAGCTGCTTGCTCCATTCACGGCAGCCCCGGCAGGTTGGCCGCCTGCACTTTCATCTGCCCTCCAGAGCACTGATTCGGGGCCTTGGAGGGGAATTAGGGGCTCACATTTACTTTCTTTTCTCCTCTAACCTGCACTGCCAGGCCATCTCTCTCTAACATGTGTCCTTAACTCCGGTAGCAGTGGGAAGAGTCTGCAAGCCTGTGGCTAGGTGGGTATGCACCACGGAACTAGCTGTCAGTCTCCATTCTTGAAGACCCTCCCAAACTTTACCAGGCTGTTGCTTGAGAGCCCCATCCTTTGCCTTGGGATAGGAAACCTATGGAGAGGAGTATGATGTCACCTCGAGGTAGTTTCTGTTTGTCTCTCTATCCTTCTCTTGATGACTGTTGCCTTGGAGGTAGTGAGACCTAACACCACCTGGAGCATCTTATAACCCAGTTCTTCACAGGGCTCTGTCTTTGCTGTAATTACTGTCTATTCAGTTATCTGTGGGGCCCTGAAAAGACCTCAGTCTGTATCTTTCAGTCCATTCTCATACACCCGTGTGAATCACCAAGTCCATCTCTTTTTCTTTGTTGGTTTGTAACCCAAGAAAATAGGGTATTGATAAAGTATCAAATTACAGAACATTTAAATAGTCAATGCCATGGACTCCATTGCCCTGCTTCCCAGAATGTGAGTCATTGCCTTTCTGATATTATGACACAGTTTATAGCAAACATAAAATGGAACAGTTTCATTCTGTTCTAGTGGTCATGGGGATCTGAGTATACAGCATACCAGTACAGTTTTCTATTCTCTTCTAGCCTCAAATTTTAAATTTCTTTGTTTTTTCTAAAATGAAAGCAGAGCTTTTTCATCCTGTCTTTGTTTATGGCTTATGCCATCTAAGCAGGAAGATACTGACTCATTAAAACCGTAATATCTTTGGTAGAATTATAAAGTGCTTTTCAACTTTTTAATCTGAATATAGGAAAGTCAGATATATTGAATTAGACTTAAAATTGGATAACGAGCATTGTTCTTTGTAGTGTTTTCAGATCCGTCTGAAAGTTGTGAAATCCTAAATCATTATATTTCCTTTCTCTTTTACATCTTTTAAAATAATTAGGCAGATATAGAAGAGTCAGGGTATTCCTAGCTATTTAAATAGTTAAAAAATATGTCACATGGAACATTTTGGATAAATATTCAGTGTGGATAAGGGGGCTGATGAGAGCTGAAGTTGTAGGAGCAGAGTTAATTTAGGAAGCAGCCCTGATGTGGATGGGAAATGTTTGCTGCTAATGTCTGTTTTTCTGTACTGGGGCTGACGGACATTTCCTTTTTGTTTATTATCTTGAGACTTTTCAATACTGGCAGTCATGACATTTATGAAAATTTATGCTTTATAGTTAATGTCCTTTTTTATCTTATGGAAGTTAATTTTTTTTCCTTTGATTGTATGCATGTAATGGATACTTCCAAAAATCACTATCAAGAGATTCAGCCATTAGATTAACACTCCAGTTTGCTAAGTAATTTCTCTCTCAGAACAAAAAAGAAATCACAGGAAAACAAGCTGAATTCAGGCACTTTCTCTCTCTCTGCTCTTTTCTTTTGAACCCCACAATTTCCAGATATGTATGGGGATCAGCTCCAAATCAGTCTACTTCTAAAATGACCATCTTGTACACCAAGAATAAAAAATAAAAAGATCTTCATTTACAAGTGGAGGAGTAGAATAAGGGTGTTCTAAAAAGGGCGTAGACATTGTGGACATTTGTCCTACATAGGTTGTTAAAATTCAACGTGAATGCCAACATCCAGGAAAGGAGGAAAGACCATTTCACAAGCAGGCTTGCTTATAACACTTTGCCTAACAATATCACACCATCCACTGCTGCACTATAACCAGTAACAGTTGCCAAAAGTGACTAACTTTCACCTAGGTTTTTGCATAGTACTGACTAGCTTGATCTGGTTTCACATGTTGTTTATGTGAGAATTCAGATTACTAAACTGGGATGAGTTGTGCTCATGAAGTGCTATAACTAAAATCTGTATTAGTCAGATTTTTTTTTCTAGTTCTCCAGAGAAACAGAATCTTTCTTTATATAACATAAACACACACACACACACACATATTGTGTGTGTATGTGGGTAAGGGAGAGATATATGTATGAGAGAGAGAGAGAGAGAGAGAGAGAGAGAGAGGGATAATTATAAGAAATTGGTTCAAGCAGTTATGGAAGCTGGCAAGTCCAGAATATGAAGAGCCTGTTTCCCAGTTGGAATCTGAGGGCTGGAATCTGCCACAGAACAAGGAAGAGCTGACGTCCCAATTTGGATGACCTTTAGCCAGAAAGAGCAGAAGAGCCAGTGTTCTCTGGGGAAGCCGACATTCCTTCCTCTGGGGAGGCAGAGTTGTGCACCACCTTTGCAGAACTAATAGTGACCTTTTGTTTTAGTTCTGTGTTTCATAGTCTTGTGGGTGAGTTTGATGAGAACTGATTAGGACCTATATCCCGTAAGGGTGATTGTGAGAATGCAATAAAATGTCGTATCAATCTTGACCTGTGGCAAAATAGGCTGAAAAATTATTCTTACTAGATTTTGTTGCCAGTATCTTACTCTTTAAATGTATTTAAATACCTACTTAGTACCTGAAAAACAGGCTGAAAAATTTAAAAACAGAAATAAAAGTTGGCACTTTGGAGGAATTGAGTGCTCCTGAGCTCAGAACTAATTTCTCCTGCTCTTTTCCAGCTAAACTTTCCTTCTAGGTGATCTCATCAGATTTATGACTTTAATATCCTCTCCATGCTGATGATACCAAAATAGGTTTGTCAGACTCTCACTGCTCTAATCAACTGTAGACTCATTTATCCAGCTACTCACTCAGTATCTCCAATTATATGTGTAATAGGCACCTTAAGCTTTATCTATCCAGAACAGAATTTCAAGTCCGTTGCTTAGAAAAGTCTGATTATCACCTAGTATTCCTCATCTTAATTAATGACTCCCCTCTATCCTGTTGTTTAGATGTGGCAGATTGTATTTCTCTAAATGACCACAGCAAAGATCTCTCATCCCACATGCTTTTCTTACAGTGTAATTTTGGCACTCATCCTATGAAAGGTGGGGTCTGTATTCGCTCTGCTTGAAACTTGGTGGTGGTTTGTGACTGTCCCCACAAATAGAGTACAGCGGAAATGATATTTGGTGACTTCCAAAGGTAGGACAAAAGGCAAAACTCCTTCCTTCTGGCTCTCTCTCTCTGGAGATGCTTGGTCTATGGCAAGCCATCCACCCTGCTGCAAGGAAGCCCAAACTAGCTCACATGGAGAGGCTGATTTGGAGAAGCAGTAAGTTTTCAGCTCAAGCCAGCATCGACTGCCATAGATAGGAACAAACAAGCCTTCAGATCATTCCTCCCCCCAGCTTTTGAATCATCCAGTGATGGTCCAGATGCTCTGGGGCAGAGACATATCACTAAGCTTTGGATAATTTGTTACAGAGCTGTAGAGACTGGAACATTGCAAGAAATATACTAGTTATCCTTATTCCTCTCACTCACTCCCCACACACATCAGTAAATCTGTAACTCTACTTTCAAAATACAGCCTGCATGTTGTGACCACTTCTTGACTGCCCCATGGCTGGCCCTGAACACCATCATCTCTTGCCTTATTTACTGCAGAAGTCTCCTACCTGGTTTCTCTGCTTTTACCTTCTACAGATTATATTTTCCAGGTAGAAGCCAGATTTATCCTTTAGAAATGATGAGATCCATTTCTATTTTTCTTAACACCTCCAGTGACTTCCTATTACATTTCACATACTAACAAACTCTTTACTGTCCCCTTTGAGACCCTACATCATCTTTTTCTCTGAACTCTCTGCTACCACTCCTCCAGATTCACAATACTCAAGGCACCTGCTCTTCCTTAAAACATCCATTTCTGAGCCAGAACGGAAGTTCTGAGCTAACAACAGAATACATGCCTGTCTTCCACAATTGTGGGGTTGCTCCTGGGTCTGTGCTGTCCAACTCACTTTGCACCCATGAGATGAATTTTCACCAGATACATGGTGATTCCTGGATAAAGTTATTAGGAAATAAGTGTGCTGCTTCTACTTTCTGGATAAAAAGGACTCCATAGCCCTAGGTGATGGCAAAACTGCAAGGTAGAAGGAGCCTGTGTCCCTGAATCACCACATGGAGGAAATCTGTCCATCAACCAGGAAAACTTGCATGGGGCTGTTAACGTGAGTAAAACTCATTGTGTTATGCTACTGAAATTTTAGGGTTCATTCATTGTAACACCTGGTATTTTCCTACTTAATATAATATTATTCCCTCCTAAAAGCCTTTATACTGGCACTCTTTCTGCTGGCTCCTCTTCTCTCCCTTATATCATTCAGAGATCTGCTGCTGTTTAAAACCATCAATATCCCTACCTCTACACAAATTTACACTTTCTATCGTATTACTCTGCTTTATTTGCTTCATAGTACATAGTATTATCTGAAATATTACTTATGTATTTTATTTGACTTATGCCTCTAGTAGACTGTAAGATTAATAATAGCAGGGACCTGGTCTATCTTTTTGTTACTTTATCTCCAGCACCTAGATCAGAACATTCTCCTGCAGAGGAGAAAGTTACATCAAGTAGATGAAAACAGGAATGAAGAGTTAAGAATTAGAGTCCTTGATAATTAAGTTAGCATCACTTGGTAAATCATTCAACTTCTTTGTGCCTTAATGATCAGAACTGTCAAATGGGGATAATATCTATTTTATAGAATAGGCCTGGTGACTGAATAAAATTTGTATGTAAACTGCTAAGGCCCCCATAGCTTTTTAAATAAATATGTGATCCCCTTTCTCTAATGTATTCTTATTTCATGAAAGGTAGGGGGGAAAATAATTGCTCACCTTAACATTTCTTATCCTGAAATAAGTGAGGGCTCTGCCACATTTGACGTAAGTGTTGTAGGGTGGCCTTTCTGGTTTGGAGCACTCAGTCACTAAGGGCTGTTAACACTTTTGTAATCTGAGGGTCTGTTAGGTAGATACTCCGACACACACTAAAATGGGAGATTTTGTAGCCCTGGCCAGTATTTTGATCATCACACCATCTCTAAATGATATGTTAGAATGGCGGCATTCTGTTCTGACTGTTCTGTGCAAGTTCTACCTTTATGAATTTATGCGTGGGATCATGAGTTCACAGTTTGGGGGGTAGGAAGGTGTGTGTATGACAAATTTTTGTTTATTCAGATCTCTAGGAAGCAAACGGTATTTTTTGCAGAACGGCCAATTCAGGAAAAACATGTTTGTAAGCCATTGTTATTTTGTTTTCCAATTAAAAACTATGAATGAAACTTAAGAGAATTTTGGGGTAATACTAAAAAATACCAAGCAAAACACAAAATTCTCCTCTTTCACCTCTTCCCAGTTTCCCGTCCAAGAAAAAGTTGCCACTGTTGAGAGATGTAGTGGGTGAATTTTCAACGGAGATGATATTGTGCCCAAGGGAGCAAAGATTTACTTTCTAGAGAAGTGAAAAACCCTTACTCATTTTGTGCGTAAAGTATAGATACACGTGCAGTGCATAAAGAGATATACAGTCTATCAGTGATTTAAAAATTTCAGGGGGTTCTTATGGGGGATGATTAGGAAATCAATGTCTACATTTATTCCTTAGAGGAGCAAACAAACAGTTTGGAAACACTGGTATAGTGTTGCCCCTGCAGTCTCCTTTTATATATATTTTTTACATATATATGTATAAATATTTTTGTTGCCTTTTAAAATAATCATTGGAATATGAATGAGGAAGAATGTTCCACACTCCCTTTGGTAGCCATCTGATGAGGAGAAGGACACCCAGCCTTGGAGTGAAGCCAGTGCTGTATTATATTAATAGATGGCAGCTCAGAAGGTTCCCTTACAGTATCACTGTGCTACTGCCTCAACTAACTATGAAACAAACCCTACCTCCAAGACATCCCCGTTCGTGAAATCAATTTGAGTCATGCTTTCTATTACTTATGACCAAAAGCATCCTGTCAGAAAGCATCCTATCTCAACTAACATTCCTATACACATTTGTGTGTGTGCTCATACGTGAGATTCTCTGCAGAAAAAAACTCCTGGAACTGCATTGGATGGATTGTTTACTGACCATTTGTATTCTGTTAAAAATGGTATATTATTTTATATTGTTAACTTCTCTTTTGGATTTGTTATGGTTTTCTTAATGTTTTGAGGAGCTTTTTTATTTTTAGTGATGCAGTCTTTATCTGTTAAATATATCAAAAATATATTCTCCAAGTCTTCATCTTTTAACTTCATTTTTTTTTTTGACTTACAGAAGAGCATTTTAAAATTATGCCTTCTAGGTTGTGTCTTGCTTAGGAAGACCTTCCCAAATCAATATTATGAATAGTTTCCACTGGTATCTTTTGATGAGTTTACAGTTTTACTTTTTACGGCTTATGCTTTCTAGAGTTTACATGTACATGTGGTAGATATATGTAGAGTGTAATATATTGGTATAATTTATCCATTTGTTCCTAAGTCAACACCTCATTTCCTCATCACCATTTATTGAGTACTTTCTCCTTTTCTCATTGAGTTAGAATTCTAACTTTGATACATTAAATTAGTATGTATGCCAGGATTTGTTTCTAGATTTTCTTGCTGGTTACATTTCTTTCTCTGCATTTTCTTGTGTCTTTATTACCATATATTAACTACTATACATTACTGCCTATATTAACTTCTTTGTGGGTTTTATGATACAATTGGAATACATCTTCTATCCATGATCCTTCTTCTCAGTGTTCGTTTCTTTAAAATTTTGTTGCAATGATGTGTTTTCATTCAAAATGAAATGGTTTTATTGTGTTCCAGGGTTAGATGAGCAGTGCAAGAGGTGGGTCTTCTTACTTAAAACTTTATTTATGTAATTGCATAGATGACTGTAACTCAAACAAATTCTCATGGTTATTTCTTTATTCAATGAATCTGTTCATATTTAAGCCTTTTTAGGAAGTAACAATTTAAGGCAACTCTCCTGCCTTTTAACCTTCGCATTTATAGAGCACATTACCATGTTTGTTTGCACTTTCTGATTTCTTCTTCAAAGGAGCCATAAGAAATAACACTGATCTTCAGAAGTGAAAACTGAAAGCCAAAAAAGTGAAATGATTGAGTTAAGGTTGTACAGCAGCATAGTAGCAGTAATGGAACTAGAATCAGTCTATTCCATTCTAAGCAGTAGACTCTATGGACTATTTCAGTGATTAGAACAAACTAATTCTAGTATCAAGCATTATCCTTATTTCTTTAGATAAAGAATATAGGTAAGATTTACTCCATGCCCTCCTGCAGCCTGGGCCTCCCTTTGCTGTAGTTGTTGGACCTCTTCTCTGTTTGAGCAAAGCAGGACAGAGGAGAGGGTAGCCCAGAAGAGCATCCCTCATCCCCTGACTTGAGGCCGGATGGAGTTCAACACTTCCTATTTCAGGATGGTGACACCCTCTGCTAATCCTTGGCTTTAGGAGGGAACTTCTCAATAAGGACTCCTCATCAACAGAGTTGCCTCTGAGGCCATCCTCTTTCTAATCTTTCTGCTCTGCGTAACTGAGATTTGGTATTCAAAATTCAATCTTGGGTTTCCTGGCAGTGCTAGAGAGGGGACTAACCATTGGCTAATCTGCACCTTCTAAACTAGCACTACTGTCTTACTGAATGGACCGTAATTTCAGCACCTTAAGCTCTCTTTTCAGAATGCTATAATGAAGGAGGTGTGACTTGGGTTTGGAAATGTGGTAGCAAATTATCCATGTATAATTTAAATATATATCCACATCATGAATTATGATGAATTGCAAGTTTGACTTGATCATCAAAGTAGAGGGTAAAGTTTCTTTTTTTGTTTCCTGTATATTTCATACAGTAAGTAGTGACATTTGATATTCTGGTTTTTTGAATATCATTTCATGATGTACAGCAACTATTTCTGGGCAGCCTAGTCTCTAGTATCACATTGTAATCTCCTGGAGGACAGGGACAGCTTCTGAGTCAACTTCATCTCCTTAGCTCCCAAGACACTGCCCCTGGGTTTTAGCATAGCATGCTTGTTTGCAGAATAAGTGAGCAAATGAATGAGTGAGTACTACTTTGCGCTTCACACGTATCTCAGTTTGCTTAATTTTTATGTTCATTTCTTTAATCATACAGTATAAACTTTATGTAACAATATTGACACATCACTTTTCATATCTTCTACAATGGAATTTTGCCACCAGCAAGGATGCAGGGGAAAATCAGAAGGGAAACAGACAACTGTGTCAGTTTTGGGCAGCTGTTCTTTGCAAGGTCTGTGATGAAATTGGATATAAATCAGCATATTTTGCATTAATTAGGTATTAGCATTAACCAATAACTTTTGCTCCTGTTGATATAGAAAGAGGTTATTCTGTATGAACCTGTCCCAAAGAAGCACTGTCAGTCTGGAGGGCAAAGGCAAAACTGGTTTGATATTTGCTCCAAGTTCCTGTTCAGAGGTGGTCATTGACAGACAGGGAAAGGCAGCATACTCTGGTGCAGGGGTTCACACAGTAGGGTCTGTGAACCATCGCCTGGAACTTTGTTAGACATACAAATATTAGGGCTGCACTCTAGACCTACTAGACCAAAAACTGTGGGGGCAGGGCCCAATAGTTCCTCTATGTTTTAACAAGCCACCATGTGATTCTGATAAGCGCTGAAGTTTGAAAACCTTCGCTGTACTGGAAAAAAATCAGAGGGGTCTGAATTGGGCCGACCTGGATCCGAATTTTAGCTCTGCCTTGTATTAATTGTGTAACGTCAGCCAAGTTATTTAAGAAATCTGAGCCTTGGTTTCTTCATCTACAAGTTGTAGAGATTAATACCCACTTCCTTGGCTTGTTAAGTGAGCTCTAAAAAAAATCACACTGGACCTGCCACTACAAGCCAATCAATACTCAACACGCGTAGGGTAGTCTTTCTCCCTTCCTATTGCTACCACCATTGAGTGGAATCTAAAGTAGAAATTGTCATTTTTAGTCCTATAGATGTATTTATTACATATGGTATTCACTGTTTAGACCCTGATCTTTGGACTTGGCACTTTTCTGACAAAAAAATATGACAGACTCATGTATTTTAGTTGAGAAATATCAAATAGAAATGTGTGTTCCCACCTTCTTAAAGGATAGTAGGCATAGGTAACGGCCATATGAGTCAGGGATGTTCCAGTTATTGATTGCTGCATAACTTTCTACTCCAAAACTTAGTGGTTAAAACAACCATTTTATTTTGCTCACGAGTTTGTGGGTCAGAAATTCCGGAAACTGTTGGCTGAGGGGTAGTCTCTTATCTATGTGGCTGGGGTGAGTGGGGCTAGAGGGTCCCCTCCAAGATGTCTCCTTCAGTCATGTGTCCAGCTTCCTCAGTGCTGCTTGGCCTTGCTCTCCATATGGCATCCCATCCTCTAGGGTCTGTCAGCTTGGCTTGAGATTCCCATGGCGTGGTGGTCAGGGAAGGTGCACTTCTTGCATAGTGACTGGCTTTCAAGAGGCAGGAAATGGAAGCTGACGGGCCAGTTAAGGCCTCTGTTCAGAACTGGTGCAACTTCTCCTGAGGCTGAAAGCAGCCACAGAACCTGCCCAGATTCAAGAGAGGAGAAATAGATTCCATCTCTTGATGGGTAAGTGAGTGACAAGTCACAATGCAAACGAATACTCGAGATGGGAGACGTTTGGCTCATTGTTGGAAAATACAATCTGCCACAAGGGGGCCCTGAGTAGGGGATAGTATGTTGTTCTTTGCATGCAACTATTACCAAAAATGCTCAAAATAAATTGAATTTTGCTATTATAGCCAAACACACATACATACATTTTAATTATGTTTCTTATCTAAATTCTGCCTTTAAATCCGTAGCAATTCAATTTGAGTCAAGTCAACTGAGTCCTTGGTATGAGAGTAAGCTGTCATGCCCTCATCTATCAGGGTCTTGCTTGGACTTTGTCTTACACTATGGAACACAGGTGCATGTTTGCGCTGCAGTGCTACCTATTGCTCTGTCAACATGAAAGCCATGTCCAAGCCTCAGGGAACACAACCTTACAGCTTTACAGCTTTCTTGTAGAGTTACATGCTTTGTTGCTGAAGGAAGGAACAGTTTCATTAGGTTACTTTGTTTGTGCTCCCTCAGTTGGGTGTTATGTTACTCATATAGAAGCAGAGAGAATTTGTGTCCTACTCCACCCCCAACTCAGGAAGGATTAATCACTCTTTCCTCTGTGTTTTCACAGCATTTGGGTTATTATGTTATTGTTTCTTGCAGATTAATTTATTTTTAATCATACAAGAAATTTGTGAGTACATTCTGTTTATAAAATTTCAAACAATAAAAATAAAATAACTACTGCCATTAATTTACATCTCTTTTCCCACTTTCATCCCTTCCCAGTGATAAGCAATCTTATCAATTTTGTACATAGTCCTCCAGACATATTCTCTGCATAAACAGATGCTCGAATATGTGCGTATAATTTACTCAAATTGTATCATATTCTATATATTGGAGTATGATTTTCTTTATTCATTTAACCATATTGACTTGGAGAAGTTTACGTGTAGCACAGCTTTATCTTTTGTTTTTAAATAGCTGCATAGAATTCCACTGTATGACCACACAGTAGTGAATTTAACTGTTTCCCTATGGATGAACACTGAGATTGTGTCCAGGTTTTCACTGAATACAACAATGCCCAAGTAGACATTGACGTAGTTCTCTGTGTGCCTGGGTGAGTGTCTGACCGTGTCTCTAGGATGGGTGCCTGGAGGTGGAATGCTGGATCAGGGGGTGTGCACACCCTCACCAAATGTACCGTCAGATTGCCTTGCAGAAAGGCTGTTTCACAGAGGGGCACCCACCACACACCCCTCATCAATACTTGCTGTTATTTAATCTTTTCTGAGTTTTGTATATTTGATAGGAAACATAGATATGTCTCATTGTTTTCTTTCTATTTCCCTGATTATTAGCAAGTGCCAGATATTTGCCTGTGCGTATTGAGCATTTGTATTTCCTCTCCTGTGACTATGTTTTGCTTACTTTATTGTGGATACTATACAGATGTATATGATTCCCTGGACCCTCTTAATTTTGCTCCATTGATATATACTTTTTTCTATTCTTGGACCCAAAACTTATTTTAATTCCAATAGCATATAAAAATATATAAATATATGTATATCTACATGTGTACATTATATATGTGTGTATATATACACAAATATATACACATGAAAATATATTCATGTATATATGTATTTATATATGTGTGTATATATTCATATATACATATATAAAACATATACATTTACCCATTTAATATTTATTTAGTAAAAATATACCAAGTATCATTGGGCATTATAACATTAAAAATTAGGGGTAAACAAAACAGACAACCAGTTGTGCTCCTGAGGAATTTCAGGAAAGTGCTGACATGCTTAAGATCCATCCTAGGCCATGTCTACATGCGTGTCCCTGGCTTAGACCTTAGCTCTTGCTGGTGGCTCTGGTTATAGTTTATTTTGATATCTGGTAAGAAAAGTCCCAGGATGTGTTCCCTTTTGAGAAAAATCAATCAATCAATAATCTATCTGTCATTTATCAATGTATCCCTCCATCTATTCATTTAATGACCACCTGTATAGGTTTTTTTAATATATATATAGGGGTGTGTGTGTGTGTGTGTGTATATAGTTTTTTCTCATATATATATATGTTTTTTTCTCTTTCATTGTTTAAGAATGTTGAAATTTATTACCTAATGGTTGCAAATGGGACTTTTTGTTATTAACTTTACAAATATACTGAGTTTTTTTGTGTGTCTTCTACATAGTCATTTGGGAAATTATCTGTATGTGTTAGAAAAAAATGTGTATTTTCTGTTTGTTAGGTGAAAAGCCATATACATATTAGACCAAATTATTAATTGCATTAAATGTATTCTCTATGTTCTTATTTACATTTGCTCATGTTATCTGTCATTTTCTTAGAAAGTTATATTAAATTAGCCAACTACGATGGTGAGTATGCCAATTTCTTTTCATATTCTTGAATTTTTCCCTCCAATTTTTAGTTGCATAAATGTTCATGTCTTTTAGAGCATTTAGGTAGATTTTTCCAATCTTTGTCTTCATTTCCTATTGTTTCCACAATTCCTGAGCCATTTTGATTCAGGTGGCTCTTTTGACTCTATATGACTGTTCACTTAAATTTTCAATCAGAAAACCTTGTTTGGAGAATCGAGACCATCCACAATATTAGGTTTACCAGTGTGTATAGATTTGCTCTTGCCAGCACACTTTCTTTATTATAGTATGTTATGGGTATGCATATAAGTACATATATGATGAACTATGAAGCATTATTGCCTGGCAACCTCAACCCTTGGTTTTAGTTTTGTTTTCCTGGCAGTTTTGTTCATTTTGATTAAGAAGCACAGAATGTCCATAGAAAGAGAGGCCCCTGCTCTGTGCCCTGCAGCTGGGCTGGCTCTGCTCTTGTTATGGGGGATGGGTGTGAGGAAGTCCGTGGAACCTTTGCCCTGCCCTACTCCTGGAATTCTCTGGCCAAAGGGCCTTGAGCCTTCCAGGACCTGGTGGACCTCTTATAGGATTCTGATTGGCTAAGAGCCAGTCAGTGAGTCAAAGATCACCTTCTTTAGACTCTATTCTCCCTAAGAATTAAACTCTCTCCTAGTCAATAACCCCAAGGCATGACTGTTTGGGGGCAGGGAACGGTGAAGGTTTTTTCCTCTTGCACAGCTCTGAGGTTGGGGAACTGGGCATTGCTCTTCAAGATGCCATGTTTTGGCAGGAACTCTGAGAAGGCTAAACTTAAAAATGGCCTTTCAGGTCTTTATGTAGTTGTATTTGCAAGTTAGGGGCATTGAGCACATTTTATTTAACAACTTGGATATCCTGACTTACTACTTTAAAATATTAAGGCCTTTATGTGGGTTTCCATTTCTACTCTTCCCTCAAGCCACCAAATGTTAGAGGAGGGCTGAGAAACAGTTAAATTCTTAGGGAGAATAGAATAGAGTCTAAAGAGGGTGATCTTAGACTTCACCATCTCTCAGATTTCTGTTTGCCTATCTGCACTCTCTCTTCTAATCCATAGGCTGGTGTTCATCTCTTCTGAGATTGACTGAGCCAAAATCTGGACTAACAGACTTTGCAGGGAAGATGACGTGGGCAGGGTTTGAGTGCAGAAAGGCCAGATTATAGTAGCCCTGTTGAGTGAAAGTGGCATGGCTACAAAGATGCCTTAGTTTCCTGTGGGTACAGAATAGGTCATGGAAGGTATCTGACAAAGCCGTCTTGCCAGGTCTCCTGTGGGCAGTGGAGCAGGGACTGTGGGGTGAACAGATTATGAGGGCAAGAGGGAGGACATGGCTGTTCTTTGGCTGGACCACCTGTGCCAGGGACCTGAACAAAGGTTTCCTGTCTCCTGTACCATCCCCAGCAAAGCAGTAAAGAACAACCAATACGTCCTGGGGGAGCTGTTTTTGGAGGCCTGCAAATAGAGGGGACCAATAACCAGCGTTTGTTAGAGGGAAAAAGAAGCTATAAATATGAGGCCTGCAAATGCAAATCAACATCTTGCTGACCTCGAAGTCAGTAGATCCCTTGCACCCTCCTACACACTCACACACCCACACATCCACATCTGGCTCTTCTGTACTGGGTGTAGGCAGGAAAGACTACCAGGGAGAGCAGTAAGAGAGAGAAAACAGGCCACCCAAGAGGTTTCTAGTCTGAGCTGACATTCCATTTTGACCACATTTTAAAACTGAAAATGACAATAAAAAATTTGGGGGTATGACCAGAAAAAATTGACATAAGCCTGAGATACTTGTGCTTGACAAGATTGAGTTATCTTTTCTGTCACCAATGCACCAGATGCTGAGAATTCAGAAAGCAAATATAATACCAGGCTTTAGAAAAAAATAAATCAGTTCATGTTTGCCTATTGCTAGGTTGAGGCAATTTAATTATACCTGTTATGATTTCTCTCATGTCTGGAGATTTTGAGTGTGTGTGCACGCCTGCGTGTCTGTGTGTGTATCTGTGCATGTATTATAGAAAAGCGAAGTCCTGTGTTACATTGCTTGCTCTAATTTAATCTCTTCATAGTACTTTGTCACTCCCATTTCAGCATGTATCACAAGATATTGCACTATTTCTTTTTTTAACTATCTCAATTGCTACAAGGAGATTTTTTAGATGGGACCTTGATTTACTATTTTGTAACTTTTGCTTCTATCATAATGTCAGGCATGTAGTAGGTACTCAATAAAAGCCTAATATATTCTACATTTGTCAGGTAACATTTGTATCTATTCATCATGCTTAGACTATTTTCCAAGACCTAGTTTGAAGATACGTAAAAAGTAACTTTCCTAGATTATCAGTTAACACTTCTGCAACTTTTTACAGCAACAGAGGAAAAAATGAAATAGGCAGTGAGGAAGGAAGTTCTGTTATCTTTGTGCATATAGCGTAGTAAATATGGATGTAACTGGCAATTACTGGTAAGTCAACATGTCAGAGATACGCTATTTGTTACTGGCTCTGTGAGTAATTACCCTTCCAGATATAATCAGTGTTAAGGGTAGTGAAGTGCAAAATAATTGCAACAAAAACAAGGTCTATGACTCATTTCAACTAGGTTTATAGAGTTAAAGATTCTTTTTCTTAACTTTAATATTAGCAGTCTTTATTGATGCCATAGGTTTATAGTGGTGAAAAGGTAATTTACAGTGTAACTCTAAATTTCTCATTTCCATACTGCAAATTTAATCTATATTATATATTTGATGCCATAGGCTGGCATTTTTTTCTTTGCAAATTAAATATTGAGAAGCCACCATGTGCTGAGTGATATGTAGAGCAGAGGCATGGCAAAGCCAGAAATGGCTTTTTGTGTGTGTGAAAAAGAAATAATGCTAGGCCAAGCTATGGGGAGTCGGGCTTCTAAAACTGCAAGTCTCATCTGAGTGGAATCCTTTTGTGTCCAGAGATGAATTTAGGTTTTGTGGGGCTGAAACCTCATACAATTTGAGAAGCCCATTTTAAGAAAAACAATAAAAAATTAAGAACACAACATTAAGTATAGGGCCTATGCAAGTGAAGAGCCCTGAGACATAAGCTTCATGAGCTTAGTGGTAAATATTCCTGTTTCCATATCAGTCTCATTACTTGAGACTTCTCTTTTTTGAACATTTTAGTATGTAATTGCATATTAAGGTAAGCAGAGGTTTTGGCATATGGAGTGGTATAGAAGACCAGAGTGGTAATTTTTTTATTTTTTATTTTAAAGTATTACAGGGGTACAAATATTTTTGGTTACATGGATCACTTTTATAATGCTTGAGTCAGGGTTATAAGTGTGCCTGTAACCCAGATAGTGCTCATTGTACCCGGTAAGTAGGTTATCATCCATCCCCTTCTCCTCCCTCCCCTCTGCTTGATTTCCATTGAGTTTTACTTCCCTCTGTGCACATGTGTGCTCATCGGTTAGTTCCAAATTAGTAGTGAGTACATGTGGTGTTTGTTTTTCCATTCTTTAGGTACTTCACTTAGGATAATGGTCTCCAGTTCCATCCAAACTGTTGCAAAAGGCATTAAGTCATCCTTCGTGGCTGAGTATTATTCCATGGTATACAAATACCACATTTTGTTAATCCACTCATGAATTGATGGGCACTTGGGTTGATTGCACATCTTTGCAATTGTGAATTGTGCTGCAGTAAACACTCAAATGCAGGGGTCTTTTTGATAAAATGACTTCTTTTCCTCTAGGTAAATACCCAGTAGTGGGATTGCTGGATCAAATGGTTGGTCTACTTTTAGTTCTTTGAGTTATCTCCATACTGTTTTCCATAGAGGTTGTACTAATTTGCATTCCTGCCAAAAGTGTATAATTGTTCCTTTCTTTCTGCATCCATACCAGCATCTATTATTTTTGGACTTTTTAATAAAAGCCATTCTAACAGGGGTAAGGTGGTAGCTCATTGTAGTTTTAATTTGCATTTCCCTGATGATTAGTGATGTTGGGCATTGTTTCGTATGTTTATTGGCCATTTGTCTATCTTCTTTTGAAAAGCTTCTAGTCGTGTCTTTTGCCCACTTTTTGATAGGGTTGTTTGATTTTTTTCTTGCTGGTTTGCTTGAGTTCTTTGTAGATTCTGGTTATTAGCCTTGTATCGGATGTACAGCATACAATATTTTCTGCCATTCTGTCGGTTGTCTATTTGCTCTGTCGATTGTTTCCCTAGCTGTGCAGAAGTTTTTTAAAAATTTAATCAAGTCCCATTTATTTATTTTTGTTGTTGCTGTGATTGCCACTGGGGTCTTCTTCATAAATTCTTTGCCTAGGCCGGTATCTAGAAGAGTTTTACCTACATTTTCTTCTCAAGTTCTTATGGGTTCATGCCTTACATTTAAGTCTTTTATCCATCTTGAATTAATTTTTCTGAGTGATGAGAGATATGGGTCCTGTTTCATTCTTTTACGTGAGGCTATCCAATTTTCCTAGCACCATTTGTTGAATAGGTATTCTTTTCCCCCGTGTATATTGTTGTCTTTTTTGTTAAAGATCAGTTGGCTGTATGTGAGTGGTTTTGTATCTGAGTTTTCTGTTCTGTTCCATTGGTCTATGTCTCTGTTTGTGTGCCAATACCATGCTGTTATGGTTACTATGGCCTTGTAGTATAGTTTGAAGTCTGGTAATATGATGCCTCCTGATTTGTTCCTTTTGCTTATGATTGTTTTGGCTATTCATGCTCTTTTCTGGTTCCAGACAAAGCATAGAATTATTTTTTCGAGATCCATGAAATATGACATTGGTATTTTGATGGGGATTGCATGGAATCTGTAAATTGCTTTGGGTAGTATGGACATTTTTAACAACATTGATACTGTTGATCCATGAACAAGATATGTTTTTCCATTTGTTTGTTTCATCTGGGATTTCTTCCCTCAGTGTTTCATAGTTCCCTTTGTAGAGATCTTTCACCTCCTTGGTTAAGTATATTCCTAGGTATTTTATTTTCTTTGTAGCTGTTGTGAATGGTATTGAGTCTTTGATTTGACTCTCAGCTTGACTATTATTAATATTAGGAATGCTACTGATTTGTGTATATTGATTTTGTACCCTGAGACTTTGCTGAATTTATTTATCAATTCCAGGAGTCTCTTGTTGGAGTTTCTGGGGTTTTCTAGATATAAGATCATATCGTCAGCAAAAAATGATAGTTTGACCTCCTCCTTCCAGATTTGAATACCCTTAATTTCCTTCTCATGACTTATTGCTCTGGCTAGGAATTCCAGCACCGTGTTGACTAGAAGTGGTGACAATGGCCATCCTTTTCTTGTTCCAGTTCTTAGTGGGTATGCTTTCAGCTTTTCCCCATTCAGTATGATGTTGGCTGTGGTTGTCATATATGGCTTTTATAAGTTTGAGATATATTCCTTCTATGCCTAGTTTGTTGAGGGTTTTTTGTGCTGAAATTTTGTCAAATGCTCTTTCTGCATCTATTGAGATGATCATATGATCTTTGTTTTTGCTTCTGTTTATGTGGTGAATCACATTTATCGGTTTACGTATGTTGAACCAGAGTGGTAAATTTCTAAGAGTTGAGATTGAAAATATTATTTACCACTGATAAATCATTGTATTTACAATATGGAAACTTAGAAAATGGAGTGAAAATAACTATTATTTAATAAGTAAGGGAATGATCAATTAAGGTGACAGGGACTTACAGTTTTGGCCCAGGTGGAATAAAAGAGACATCCTGACTTAAACAAGCAAAAAAAAAAATACATATATATATGAAGCAAAGATTTTCGAGATACTGAATATCAGGCACTGAAGGCCAGTGATCCTGAGATATAGGAAACAAGTGAGGAGAGTCATATGATTGTCCCAGCTTTTGCTTTAAGAGTGTTTCCAAGGTATAGCCCATGAAGGAGAACCCAGGCAGAGCTTAGTAGTCTTCTTGAGTTGAGGAGATGAAGCTGAAAGTCTGGGGAGTCCATGGTGGCTACAGTACACAGGACAGAGTACTAAAGAGGAGAAAGTTTCACAGAGAGAAAACTCTAAAGATCTATAATGGAACCCCTTGGATATTCAGTAGAGTGCTGCACAGTGCATGCAGATTAGGAAATTACTAAGTCTGGGAAGAACTACCCAAAATTTTTAGTAGGAACAATACCTGACACTCTCACTGGGCCAGGAATAGTGCCTGTCCCTATGAGTCAGACTGGAAACCTCATAATTCTCAAAGACATTGGATAGAGTACTCAGAGAGTCTTGCCTCAGTTGTGGGGATTAATTAGCCTTAGACTAAACACTGTTTAAGTTTCACCTACGAAGTCACAAAGCAAGAACTAAAGGATCTAAACTATTTCCAAATAATATAAGTATATTCCAGAAAAAAGTTAAAGAATACTTATGAGAATATCTAGCATTCAACAAAGTAAAATTCACAATATCTGGCATCCAATCAAAACTGACAAATTATGCAAAGAAGTGAAAAAATAGGATCCATAGTGAGGAGAAAAATACACCAAAATCAATCCAGAACTGCTATAGCAGACAAGAACATTAAAACATTTGTTGGCAGGGCACAGTGGCTCACAGCTATAATGCTAGCACTTTGGAAGGCCGAGGTAGGAGTATTGCTTGAGGCCAAGAGTTCCAGACCAGGCTGAACACAATAGCAAGACCCCATCTCTACAAAAAATACAAAACTTAGCTTGGTGTGGTGGTGTGCACCTGTAGTCCCAGCTACTTGGGAGGTTGAGGCAGGAGGATTGGCTTGAGCCCATGAGTTTGAGGTTGCAATGGGCTGTGATGATGCCACTGCACTCTAGCCTGGGCAAGAGAGTGATACCCTGCCTCAAAAACAAATAAATAAGTAAATATTTTAAAAAGGATATTCAGTTATAAAAATATTTTTTAAATTTTTTAATTTTACAAAAAAATATTTTTATAACTGAATATCCTATGTTCCAAAATTAAGTAGAGACAAAGAAGATATAAAAAAATTAATGAAATTGAATGTCTAGAAATGAAAAATACAATGTTTGAAATAAAAAAATACACTGGATGAGTATAATGTCAGATTATACACTATAAAAAATGATTAGTGAACTTTAACACAAACCAATATAAACTATCAAAATGAAACACAGAAAAAATAATTTAAAAAATGAACAGTGTATCAGTGAGCTGTGGAACTACTTCAAACATCCTATTGTATGTGTAGTAACTCTCAAAGGAGTGGGAAACACAGATAAAAATTGAATTAATAATGATTTAAAATTTTCCAAATTTGATATAAACTATTAATCCACAGATTCAAGAAGCTCAATGAACCCCAAGCACAAGAAACTTGAAGGAAACTCCACAAAGTCATATAATAATCACAGTGTTCAAAACCAATGGTAAAGAGACAATCTTAAAAGCAACCAGAGAAAAAAAGACATATCACGTACAGGGGAACAATTATCACTATGACTGAAGATTTCTCAATGAAAACAATGCAAATGAGAAGACAGTGGAGCAAAGTCTTTATAGAATTAAAGGGTTAAAAACTGTCAACCCTGGAATTAGTTTATCCAAGAAAATGCCTTTTAAAAATGACAGTAAATAAAGACTTTTTTCTAATATACAAAAGGTAAAAGCATTCATCACAGGAATACCTGTTTTGCAACAAATGTTAAGGGAAGTCCTTCAGGCAGAAGAAAAATGATGCCTGATGGACATACAGATTTACGCAAAGCAATGAAGAACATTGGAAAGGCTGCTTTGAAAAAAAAAAAGAAAAACAGAAAATACAATTAAGTATAAAATTTGTTCTATTTAGGGTACCAGTACCTTTACTATTTGCTTACCACAGTGCTAGACTCTTAGAGCCAAACCAAAAATGTGATAGAAACAATCCTCTGCGTCAGTAGTTGAGAGGACATCATTCAGGTAGTGTGTGTGTGTGTGTGTGTGTGTGTGTCTGTGTGTGTGTGTGTGTGTCTGTGTATCATGCATGGCATTTATCATGGCAGATATTTAAGTTTGGGTTTCCCCAGAATCATATCCTGAGATGAGGGTTTCAGTGCAAGGTACTCATTTGGGAGGTGATTCCCAGAAGCTTTAGGAAAGAGTGGGAAAGTGGGCTAGGATAAAAGGAAAGGTAGGCCACAAATTAAAGTAGCTTTATCAAGAAAGTAAACAGTGAGTGAATCTAGAGTTTAATCCCACTGGGAAATTGTGGGATCAGTGGCTCAGAGATGATCTACTATTGTAGGCAGAATCATGGCCTTCCAAGGATGCCCATGTCTTAATCTCCAGAACCCGAGAATATGTTATGTTATATGTCAAAGAAGAATTAAGGTTTTGCATGGAATTAAGGTCACTAATCAGCTGACCTTAAGGGAAAGAGAGTATCTTGGATTATCTGGGTGGGGGGCAATATAATCACCAGGGTCCTTTAAATGTGGGAGAAGAAATCAGGTGATCAAAGTCAGAGAGATTTAAAGAAGCTGTGGCTGGCTTGAAAAGAAGGAGATCCATAAACCAAGGAATATGGGAGGTCTCCAGAAACTGGAAAAGATAAGGAAATAGATCTTCCTCTAGAGCTTCCAGAAGGAATTTAGCTCTGTTTAAACCTTTATTTTAGCCCAGTGAGACACATTTAGACTTCAGACTTCCAGAAATGTATTTGTATTGTTTTAAGCCACTGTTTGAGGTAATTTCTTACATTAGTAATAGGAAACTAATGTACCTACTCAAGGGGTGAGGAAATTGTGTATTTATAACACACGCAAGCATTGATTGGAAACTGCTTCTGTGTGTGGGAACAGTGGGCTCCCAAAGTGAGAGAAGGCCTTCAGGTTGGTGGAGGTTACCTATTAGGCACCGTAAAGGTAAGGCCTGCTGGAATGTGGGCACTCCACTGACTATTAAAATAGGCTGCCCTCCCCCTTTCTGCCCCTTGCATCCTTCCTTCATTCATCTGATATTTGCTGAGGTTATTTATGTATCAGACTTTATTATAGATGCTGGAAATGGAAAGATATCCCATAAATTTCTAGTGTAGGAGGTTCAGCAAAGAGGAAAATGTTAATGTCTGCATTTCCTAGATTCTCAGTTCTAGACTCTAGGAGAGATTGCTAAGATATTTTCCATCAGTGTAAGGAAAATTTTTTATTTTTTGAGCAGAGTCTTGCTCTGTTGCTCTGGATAAAGTGCAATGGTGTGATAGTACCTCACTGCAACCTCAAACTCCTGACCTCAAGTGATCCTCCTTCCTCAGCCTCCCAAGTAGCTGGGACTACATGCGAGTGCCACAATGCCCAGCTAAATTTTTCTATTTTTGGTAGGGACAGGGTCTCGCTCTTGTTCAGGCTGGTTTCAAACTCCTGACCTCAAGGGTCCTCTCACCTCAGCCTCCCAGAGTGCTAGGATTACAGGCATGAGCCACCGTGCCCAGCCGGAAATAAATTTTTATTAAGTTTTTGAAAGAACACAACATGACACAGTTTTTACAATGAACAATTTCAGTACAGAATAAAGTGGGACAGATACACTTTTGCACCCAAGTGAAGAAACCCCAGCTTTATTGTTCTGAGCCATCCAGAGCAGCAAATCTCTTACATATCAGTGTGTAATTCTAGACTCAATTACTTCTTTCTTGGATACTCTGAGCTAATTTTCTATTGGAAAGGGAAGATTAGCCTAAGGTATCTGGGTGCCTGTTTGTTTTTAATGCAGATGCTACACAAAAGTAAAACTATGGGCATCTCTTATAAACTCACACACATACAAATCTTCTTTAGGTATATCTCATATATTTTTTCCTCGTACACAATGTGCTATTCACAATTGACTCACTATCCCAGTTTCTAGATATTCCCAGAATACCCCGAATTTTAGCACCAATATGGCAATGGATATGCTATAGTGGAAATGAAGTGAGCAATAGGTACTATTGCAGTAATTTTTCTTCTTTCTTTGTCATTACAATGATGGGTCATTGCATTACAATTTGAAGGATTACACACTTGCAGCCTTCTGTTACTTCCCAGACTGAATGAGGGATTTCCTCCCTCATGCTCTTATGATAATCTTTGGATATGTATTCCTCACTCACCACATTGCAGGGTAGATATTTATTTAATTGTCTGTCTACCACGCTTAGCTGTATGTGCTCCTCAAAGTCAGATTTTTATCATCTCTTTGTCCATTCTCTAGCACCTATATCAGCCTCTGACACATGGTAAACTATTAATAAATGTCCACGAAATCAGTGGACAAATGAAGTTGCCAAACACATGCAATGTATTTAGTATTTATTTTGCAGCCTTAAAGTAGACAATTTCATTCTCTATTGGCCAAGATAATTATTTTTGCAGAATAGCAAAAATTGTATTGAGTCTTAAACACATGATAACCTTCTATTGTGTGGAGCTAATCAATGGGTGTGCTTATTTTCTTTTTACTAATACTGTGGTTTACTAAATTTTCCAAAATACTATTTATCATTAATTAAAACCAACTACATTATGGTACCATATAAACTATTTTCTAAATGAAGAGACCATTGTGGTTTTGAACATTAGTTTCTGGCTCTACAAACAAATAATTGCATGCTGTTATACTCATGTTATTTGAGACTTAGTTTCCCCACTTCTAAAATGGATAAAATAAAAATAGAAATGCATTTTTTTAACTTGGAAGAGCTATTGTGAGGATCAAATAAGATGGAGAATATCAAAGCAAATATAGATAGTCATTTGTTTTACTTTTTAATTTTAATTGACATAATTATATGTTTTTATGGGGTACATAGTGATATTTTGATACATGTAATGTATAGTAATCTGTTCAGGGTAATTGGCATATCCATAATCTCAAGCATTTATCACTTCTTTATGTTGGGAACATTCGATACCCTCCTTCTAGCTATTTGAAACTATGTAATATTATATATTACTGTTAACTATACTCATCCTACAGTGCAAAAGAACCCTATAAGGTATTCCTCCTATCTAGCTGTAATTGTATATTCTTTAACAAATCTCTCCCTATCCGTCTTTTACCTCTACTCTTCCCAGACTCTAGTATCCTCTGTATTAATAAAACAATGAGAGGAGAGCACAACTTGTAGATTTCGATGGTGGGACATCTTTAAGGGAAGGAATTAGTTCATTCTCCATGACTTCTTCCAGTGGAGTGAATATTGCTTTCCATTGTGGCATGATTTTTATAATGTAAGCTATCACTTCTACAAGTCCCCTGGAGAGCCATGCCAAACCACTCTAGCTTTCAGAACCTTGGACAGCTTATTTACTTCATGATGCAAAAGGGGTTAAGACAATGACACCCTAACAGGGTGAATATTTTTTTAAAAAAAGAAAGCTTATTACTAATCCACACTGTAGTTAGTGTCTGTTACAGCCTCCTCCCAGTTCATCCTTGAATCCATAGCATATTTCTCTATATATCCTCCTGGGTAAGAAGTAACAATATTATTGGAAAGACAAAATTATGTTTTGTTGTCAGGGTATTTGCACAGTGATCTTATTTTTGTGGACTCTCAGCATCTTTTTTTTTTTTTTTTTTTTGAGGTGGAATCTTGCTTTGTCACCTAGACTCCCAGGCTGGAGTGCAGTGGCGCATTCATAGCTCACTGCAACCTCCAACTCCTGGGCTCAAGCAGTCCTACAATACGACTGCTTGAGCCTCCCAAGTAGCCAGGGCTGCAAGTGTGGACCACCACTCCTGGCTAACTTTTTAAGTTTTTGTAGAGAGGGGGTCCTGCTATGTTGCTCAGGCTGGTCTTGAACTCCTGGCCTCAATTGATCCTATGGCCTCAACCTCCCAAAGTGCTGGAATTACAGGCATGAACCACTACACCCTGCCTACAGCTTATATTTTTGTAGCATCCAACTATTATCTCTTTAAAAAAAATTCCCTGACTGAATGCAGGAACTCCAGGTAACTTTGTTTGTATGATATCCCTGATTTCCTCCACACAGTCTCTATGGGAAATACTGTGGAGGTTTGGGCTTCCACTCTAACAATAACCTAATAATAAAAAGGAAATTCTAAAATCTTGCTCACAGATAATGGGAACATTTTTAGCAGGCACTTTGCACACATTGCTAGAGAGCTATGAAGGAATTATTTCAAATGAAGAGAAATGCAAGCCTAAGCAGGCTGAAATATATCTTGGTAACAGCCCTCTGCCCTGTAATTTGTCCTACTTAATTTTCTTTTTGTTTAGGTTTTCCCATTTAATTTTCTTTTGTTTAGATAGTTGGTTTTTATTTTTGACAATGTCAAGTGTAAGTAGTAATTTGATTTATAATAAGAGCTTACATCAAACTGTTTTGATAGCAGAGTTAAAGGAAATACAACCTGAGCCATCCCCAGAGAGTCATCTGTACACACACACACACACACACACACACACACACGAGCCATATTTGCAACTATATTATGGATTCACAAGATTACCTATATTTCATTCAAGACACCGATAATGGATTTTACCATATCAGAAGAGAAATTCTGAGTAAATTAATTGACAGTTTAACTAAGGGGACAGTTAGTCACTCAGCCAATCAGTCTACCTTTGTCTGTGCCTTTCACAAACAGGCCAGCCAAGATCAGAGTAAACATGGGAAAGGCAAAAAAAAAATTAAAACAAGGAGACTACAGGTACACATGTGACAAAGAATTAACCAGCCAGCCCTTGCTAGAAAGGTGATTCATCATTATTCATTCTATTCCTTCATTGCTTTTCCCAGTGTTTCACAAATTTTATATGTGAATAAGTAAGGATCTGACTTCATTCACTTATCTATTCCATTTGAATATAAAACATTTTGTCTTTGTCCACAATTTTTAATTGTATCTTGCTAAGGAATTCAAGGTTCTTTGTACGAGTAGGAGTAGGAGAGTGTTTTTGTTGGCCGTGAATTCTTGAAGTTCAGTGGACAGGAATTTAAACACTTGGGTATGAGATTTTATTCTGCTGCTAATTACATTTCTAAAATTTGGGCAAGTTCATTTACCTTTGACACATTCTTCTCAGCAGTTAATGAGGGTATTTTTCTATCTGCCATGTCTTCTATCTCACATGGCTACTGGGGGACTCAGAGGATAAGAGTAAAAGGTAACTTGTAACCAGAACAAGTAAAAAAGACAATGATTCACCAACTACCTTGGTTGGTGAATTAATATTTAAACCATGACTTTGAGATGCTATATTTTAACACTCAAAAAGAGGTAAACTTTTTCTTTTAAGGAGGATGGTAGGGCAATAATTTGCACAGGCACCATATACAAAATGAAATATGTTTCTCATGGTTTTCCAAATTTTCGTTTGCTAGCTCAAGTGCAACCTATTTATATTAGTTTGCTAAAACTACCATACGGAATATCACATACTGGGTGCTTTAAACAACAGAAATTTCTTTATTCACAGTTCTGGAAGCTGGAAGTCCAAGATCAATTTATTGGAAGGTTTGATTTCTTCTGATGCCTCCCTCCTTGGCTCACAGAAGGCCACCTTCTTGATGTGTCTTCACATGGTCTTTTCCTTTGTGCACACATCTCTGGCATCTCTGTGTGTCCAAATTTCTCCTCTTATAAAGACAACTATCTGATTGAATTAGAGCCCACCCTAAGGGCTTAATTTTAGATTAATTATTTCTTGCCTTATCTCCAAATACAGTCACATTCTGAAGTATTGGGGGTTAGGTTTCAACATTTGAATGAGGGGGGTCACAATTCTTTATCATTCACCTTTTGGATCTCCAAAATTCATGTCCTTCTGCTATGCAAAATACATTCGCCACCATATCAACAGTCCAAAATATTTACTCATTTTAGCAACAATTCTAAGTTCCAAGTATCATGTAAATATTAGCTAAGTCAAATATGGATGATACTCGAGGTATGTTTTATCCTGAAATAAAATTTCTCTCCAGCTGTGAATCTGTGGAATTGGACAAATTACTTATTTTGAAAATACAGTGGTGGGACTTGCATAGGATAGGCATTCCCTTTCCAAAAGGGATAAATTTGAAAGAAGAAAGGGTCCATGGGTCCCTAGCAAGTTTAAAACCTAGCAGACCAAATTCCATTAGCGTTTAAGGCTCTAGAGTTATCCTCCTTGGCTCAATGCTCTGCTCTCCAGGCCCACTGGGGTGGTGGCTGTGCCTTCTGGGCCCACGGGGACAGAAGTGTTGCCTTAGCCCTGGGCAACAGTGTTACCTTCTGATGCCTTGGGTTGCATTCCTGCCCCTGTCGTCCTGGGCAGTGGAAGCCCAACTAAAGGGGTGGCCCCTCACTGTGAAACCAAGAAAGAAACAGACTCACACACACACCCCTGCAAGACCGAGGCCCATGGTGAGAGTGGCAGCCCTGCTTATTTCTGAATAGCGTTTGGGGCCATTCTTCCCTTTTCTTAAAGGTAGCGTATGTTTACAGCTATTTAGTTCTATTATCTCACCCTGTAGAATCCCAGGAGTACAAGAACGTTCCTTCATTTTCTGCTATGTCTATCCCCTTTAGTCCAAGAAACAGTGTTTCTGCCTGTATAAGTCCATCTCTATTTCTGGCTTCTGCTGAGATGGCTGATTAGATCCATGAGTCACACCCACGTCTTTATGGAGTGCTTGTCTAGCCACATTCTTGGTGTTCTCTCAGCACACAGTTTTTATTTTTTGCAACATGGATAGGCTGAGAATTTTTCAAATCTTCAAGTTCTGCTTCCTTTTAGATTAACAATTTCTTTGTCAATGTATGTGTCTCCTCTTACATTTTACTATAAGCAGTAAGGAGAAACTAGGCTGTACCTTCAACACTTTGGTTAGAATTCCCTCAACTGAATATCCCAAGTTTGTCACTTACAATTTCTACTTTACACAAAACATGAGAACAGTTTGACCATGTTTTTTGTTACTTTATAGGTATTATCTTTCCTTCTCTGTCCACTAATATATTCCTCATTTTCATCTGAGGCCACAGTGGAAGCACCTTTAATGTCCATAATTCTACCAACACTGTGTTCAAGGCAATCTAAGCTTTCTCTAATGTGTCCCTCAAAGCTCTTCCAGCATCTACCCATTACTCAGTTCCAAAGCCATTTCCACATGTTTAGGTTTTTGTTACTATAGCACCTCACTTCATGATACCAAAATCTGTATTAGGGTGCTAGGGCTGCCATAACAAAATACCTCAGACTGGGTGGCTTAAACAACAGAAATTTGTTTTCTCCCAGTTCTAGAGACTAGACATTCAAGATTAAATTGTTAGGAGGTTTGGTTTCTCTCGAGTCTCTCCTTGGCTTGAAGATGGCCACCTTCTTTCTTTATTCTCACATGGTCTGTCCTCTATACCTGAACATCCATGGCATCTCTTTCTTGTGTCCAGATTTCCTCTTCCTATAAGAACACCAGTCAGATTGGATTAGGGCCCACCCTAAGGGCCTCATTTTCACTTAGTAACCTCTTTAAAGGCCCTATTTCCAAATCCAGTCACACTCTGAGGTACCGGGGATTAAGGTTTCAATATGAGTTGTGGGAATACATAGTTTAGTTTATAACACTCTTAAATAAACAATTTAAGTTTAACATAATGAGGAAGCTTAACCAAGGAAGACTACGGAAGAAAGTACTGTACCCTTAACCTATACCACACTGCTGTATATCACCACTACAATAGGGCTGACATCTTAATGATTTTAAAACCTTGTTTCTTGATTCCTGGGCAGTGGGTCAGGAGGGCCATGTGGACTACGGCCAGGGTAAGTGGAGATGCTGATGGCTTTTGGCTCTCAGGCCTGTTGGATACAGATGGACCACAGCAGGGGAAAGTGATAAATTGCCTGTGAATTCCCTGGCACTCCAACACTGCATCCATGTCTGGAAACAAATGAACACAGAGTCTGTGATCATATTAACTGAACCAAAAATTGAGCTAGGAATGTCAGACAATGGAACTGAGTAATTAAAATCAGAATTGTCCTAGAATACCTGGAACCCACAGAAGATACTCCTTTACTTAAATGTTGGTGGCTCTACAGGCTTGTCCACAGCACACCTTTCTCTTTACTGGGGAGGCTTTCTCTGACTGGTGGATTTTAAAATTGCTAATATGCAAATACCATGTTTAGACATTTGTTCTTTTAGAGTGTTTCTTAGAGTGTATTTTTGTGTGAGGCAATTTGACATCTAAATCTTAGCATTAACTTTTTAAGACTAATATTGATTTATTGGTTTTATTGTTCATCATTTCTAGTTAGACAAAGTAATTACTACCTACTGTGTTTCAGGCCCTACAGTAAGTGCTCTTAATGTAGTGATGAATTCACATTGTCTCCACCAAGGATGTCGTAATCTAATTTAAAGTGTTTTCCCTCTTCTACAAATATCTCCTTCCATATGTAAAGGCACCTAAAATGTAGTTCAGCTCAATTAAGCTCAATATCTTTCTTCTTTTATTTGAACTCAGCTTATCACTGTGTTAGGCTAAATAATGCCCCCACCCCCCAAATATGTCTATATTCTAATCTCCAGCACCTGTGGATGTTTCCTTATACTACTAAAAGAACTTAAAGATGTGATTAAGTCAAGGATATTGAGAGGGGGAGATTATCTTGAATTATCTGTGTGAACCTGATCACAGGCATTTTTATAAGAGGAATAAAGAGGAGTCAGAGAAGGGAAGACAGCAGGATCGTGATGGAAGCAGAGATTGGAGTGAGTCACATGGAAGCAGGAGGAGGGACCCAAGCCAAGGAAGACAGGCAGCCACTAGAAAAAGCCAGTGGAAACCAGCAGGGAAAGATTCTCCCTTCAGAGTCTCCAGAAAGAACCAGCCTTAAGAGCCATGACTTTAACTCAGAGACGCTGATTTTGGACATCCAACCTCCAGAACTGTAAGAGAATAAAATTTTGTTGGTTTAAGCCACTAAGATGGTGGTACTTTGTTACAGCAGCAATAGGAAACTAATACAATCACATTAGCAACCGCCAAACAAACTCAAATCTTGTGTCTGCATTCTTTTTTTACCATCTGTTCCCATATATAGTCACCATTAACTCCTATTACTTCATCCATCTTAATTATTCTTAATCCTTCCTTCTCTATTTTTATTCTACCCTTCATTTAGAAACTTGGAAGCCTTCCACTTGAGTATTATGGTCATTTTCCAGATGATATCTCTGCTTTTAACCTCATTCCTTCCAAACTTTTTTCCAGACTCTTTGTAAAATATTCTTGTAAAATAAAAATATGAATTTTTTTTTCTGCTTAAAATCCTCTGATACCTCATGGGCTTCCTTCACTTTTCCAAACTCCTATTCATGCTTCAAGAGGCAATTCAAATATCCTCTTTTCTGTGACTCTTTCCACAGATGTAAATATTTGCATTATCCTCCATGTTTCTAAAGCATCATATATTTATTTATTTATTTTTTCTTATTTGTCTTTGTGGTCCTCTCATCCTCCTAGGCTATCAGCCAACTTGATAACAGATACTGTTTCGTTCCAGGACTTAGTATCACGTCTGTTACATTATTATGCATAGACAGAAAAGATTAGAAAGAATGAGTAATAAAATATATTAACTGCAATGTCCTTCTGGAGGAAGTGGCATTATAAAATATATGCTAATAATGGGAGAAAAGAAAGAGTAACAAATACAAAAGGGTATCTTTAAAATGTGTTTTTCATAAACAGCAAGAGCCTTAGAGGAGATATCTTGCAATGCTCAGACAATATTAAGTAAAAAGGTATGGAAAGATTTATACATGTATGTAGACATATCAGGGAAGGGATCGAAGAAGGGGAAAATAGATGCAATGGTGGTGAACATCCATTGTGTGCTTACTATGAGCCAATACTGTTCTAAGGGCTTTCATATTAACTCCCTAAGTAAACCTTTGAGACAGATATTGTTATTATCCACTTTTAAAGTTGTTAAGGAAACTGAGCACAACATTAACACAGCTAGGAATAGATTTGAACCCAGAAAGTATGGTTCCAGAACCTGTCTTCTTACCAAACATGCTTTACTATCTCTGCTGGAACGTTTTGCATTGCCCCTGGGTGGGCTGTTGTGAAGTGACCTATGCCAAGCCATGATGGCCAGAGCAGCCCAAGCTCATCGTCAGAAGTGTGCACTGTCCTTATTTTTCAACTCAAAGTTCTGTCTGTAGTTCTCACCAAATCCAAATCTGCAATCACTTAAGTCTATAATTACTATTAATAATATTTCTAACTCATCCCAGCAAATTTTTAGAGAAGCATGACTATCCTTATTGTAAGGAACCCTAACTCAGTGAGTGATTATTAATACAGACAGAGAGCTGAGGGATTACCTTTGGGAATGTGATTGGAAAGTGAGTAGGAAGCAGGCAGAAGGAGATGAAGTAGTGACAGAGACAATGTTGCGTTTGAGGCAGATACTTTCAATGTGATATGCCCAAGGTTTAAATGTGTGAATTTTTGATGCTTCCCTTTGTCCTCATTGTGTTGTATGGCATGAATCAGACACATGAGTTGGTCATAAAATAAACTTTGTAGATCACAAGCAGCATTTGAAAAAGGAAGAGAAAGTGGAGTAGAATGGACCAGAAGAGCGTCATATATAGTACAGCATGGCATAGGAATATTTGCATAAATCTTTACCAAGAATTGCACACTTTGCAAAAATTACAGCAACAGGTTGCAGCCCACAGTGCAAGAGAGCCAATTATTAGAGGGAGTGCACTGAATGTACCCACTCAGGTAGAAACGGGTTGTTCTATATTTTTTTTCATTAGCTTCTCAGTTGATTTGTTGGCCTGGGAGAATCAATTTGGTCATCACTGTAAAGGAAAGGTACAGTTCATTTTTATATTAACATAATTAGTGGCCAATTGAGAGACAAAGCCAGGAATTGTTTTTATGTTGTGAATAAAAGTATTGGGATTTTCATTCAAGTTTTAGGCTACAAAATTTGAGTGTTTTTCAGAAAGAACATCATTGAGCTCACAAGAACTGCAACATTTTAGTAATATAATACAAATTGCCCTTAAAATGGGTTGATATATTATTAAAAAGAAGAAAGAGTCATGAATTAAAAATATACGGATATGTTTAAGTTGAACTGCAGGGCTTCAAAATGTAAGTGGTAAAAACATTGAGAAAAATATTGACTGTAATGAGCAAACAGTCAATTTTAGGCAAAACTTTAAAATGAAAAATTTAGTGCAAGTCATGAAAATCAAGAAACTCAAAATAGTTTTTTAATCAAATATATAAAATCCAATGAAAATGACACACTTCTATGTATTTTGTAATGATATTTTGTAAATAAAATCATAAAGCTTTCAAAATTAAAATGGTACTTGGGAACAAAGATTATTGTACTTAATAAGTCTTTTAATTATATTTTAGAAAGGAAAAACATACAAAGTCATTGGCACAATGTCTTATTCATTCCACAACTTTTAATGTGAAATTCCTATTATTGCCTAGTTAGAGGCTTATTGAGTGGTAAAAGAAAAAAAGGCACATATGACTGTTGGAAAAAATATTATCTTAGCTTATTTAGATACCGTGGTATGTTTTAAATAATAAATTATCTGATGAAAATAAAGACTTTATTTTTTAACACAGTATCACCTTGTGTACCTTTTAGAAACAGGGACTACCACATGAATATAGTCCAGTATAGATACACTGTAGGACCTTCTGTGAGAACGGGCATAGGAAACTGCATAAAACTTCTAGTTAATGGCAAATGGCAAAGTGGCAAAATGACTTTTGGTGGATATGTAATGTAGTTAAAATTTGATTAAATGTATTTTAAAACTGGAAAAGAGCATTGTTGATCAATATAAATGACACTGGAAAAATGATATATGAATTACAATTGAGAGAGCAAAAAATGTGATTAGAAAATCATCAGAAGCTACTAATAATGGGCTCTTTGAAGTAACTTATTAAATTCATCTTAAAGCTTTGATAGCCAAAGAAATTTAACTGCATCTCATGGATGGAGAAATTCAGTGAAAAATGTTTGTTGTATTAAAGGAAACTTACTGAAATATTTTTAATATATTTTGCCCAGAGATTAGTGCTACTTATATCCATATTCTTTATCATGCCAACATTCTTGAATTGTCGTGACCGACAGTACTAAGCAGAGATATATAAGAATCAATACATAAGATTCACTTTTTAGTTGTTATTGAAGAATAATCTCATATCGTAAATCATTTCTAAGATAAGATTTAGGTTAACATGGTAGATTTAATAAACTAGAAAAACAACAAGGAAAAAACCAAAAATGCATTTCAGTATATCAACCATACCCAAGTGTGATAGTGTAGTGTTTTGTTATTTAATTCACAGAGACGCTCTGAAGTAAGCATTGCCATTCCTGCTTTCTTAAGTAGATGGTCTAGTGGTGGTGTGAGTTAGCCCAGCTCCTCTGTCGCAGAGCAAGTTAAGCAACAGAGCTAAGCTGTGAACTCAGGTCGCTGGGGCTCTGAAGGTATGTTAGGACCACTTCCTACCTTTCCTGTATAAGGGAAACATGGGAGGAAACCAAGATTTACTCATTAAATATACCCAACTTTGATGTGTTTTTTCCAGGTTAGGGGAACAGAAGGTGCTTAGTGGTTGTTTTTGTGGATATTAGTATTATTATTATTATTGCTAATATCTATTTTGCCTGTCAAAGGAATTAGGAAGCTTTGGCCTGTCCCTTTTAAGTAAATGCATTGGAACCTGAGTTAGTGTTTTGCATATAGTGTTCAGGCAGGGTAGAGTCCTGTCTCTCCTCAAATAAGTCTGTGTAATGTAGGATATAACAGTAAGTTGACATAAGTGCTCATTTTCATGAAATTTCCATTCTAGATAGGATGGGGCTACCAAGGGAAACATTGGTGATCAGAAAAATGAATAAATAATTTCAAGCAGTAAGAAATGTAATGAAGGCCACAGATGATGTGAGACAGAAAAAACAACAGTGGAGAATTTGCTTTGCGTAGTGATCAAGAAAGGCCTCCTTTATGTGGTCACTATGAACCCGAAATCTAAAGGAAGAAAAAAGGAAGACATGCAAATAATGGAGGGGAGAATACTTTCAAGGGAACAAAAGGGTATGTGGCCGGGTCCTGAGCCAGAAAAAATGCTTGATCTGATTGATGAACTGAAAAAAGTCCAGTGTGACTGGAGCACAGACATGAGTGGACGAGTGGCGGAAGACGGGGCTGGAGATCAGAGGGCTGATAAGGACCAGAAGAGTTAACAGCCTGTATTAAGGAATGTAGGTTCTATTTAAGTGCAATGGGAAACACAGCGATGGCTTTCCAAGCCAGTATGTATTTAGTAAAAAGGAAATACCTTTGCTGTTACATAAACAATGGGCGAGTAGGAGAAAAAAGTTAAGGAGGGGAGACCAGTTAGGAGACTGTTGAAATAATGCAGATAAGACATTATGGTGGCCTGGACTAGCGTGTTGGGAGCAGAAATGATTAGGAAATCCTATTCAATACATATTGTAGAGGTAGAATTAGTTAAATAGGGCTTCTGAATACATTAAATGGGGGAAATGGAAAAAGGAGTAATCAAGGATAATCCTTGTTTCTGGTTCTATTAATATAGTAGAAATAGGTAGATGACAGTGTCATTGACTAAACTAGGAAGAATTACAGTGGGGAGTGATTTTTTGGATTGTGGCAAATTAAGAGTTCTACTGGAGGTGCCCATTAGAAAACCAAGTGGAGTTAAGTAGACAGTTCTATAAACCAGTCTAGAGTTGGAGATAAAAGTGGAGAGTTGTCAGTCTATAGATGGTGAGAGTTATCAGCATATAGGCATCTAGTATAAGATCACCTAGAGAAACAGTATAGATGGTAAAGAAAAGAGGACCAAGTCCCATGTACTAAAATAGAATATGTCAACATTAAGAAATTGGACAGAAGGAAGAAATAGCAAAGAAACCTAAGAGTGATGGTGAGGCAGAGCTAGAACCAAGGAGAGATTACAGTCATAGAAGGCCAGAGGACAAAACTGTTCAATAAAATAGGATGTATCAACTGTGTCAATGCTGCTGAGAGGTTGAGTAGAAAGAATAGAACTGAGTATTTTGTCCCTTGGTGACCTACAGGTTATTGACGACCTTAAGAAAAGTGCTCCTCTGGAGAGGTAGCTACAGGAGGTAGACTGTAGTGGGTAGAGAAATGGACAGAAGGTGAAAAAGTGGAGAAAAATCTCTCCAGAGGGTTGACTATGAAGAGGAACAGAGAAATGGAATATAAGTTTGGGGGAGGCTGGTCGGTCAAGGGCACATTTTTTATAGAAGGGAAATGACAGATCATGTATGAAATTTGTGGGACTGATGCTGGAGAAGGAGGATGAAGATCCAAGATACACAGTGGGAAATGTTTGGGGTGTGGTCCTTGAGAAGATGTTTGTGACAGGGTTTTTATTCCAAAAAGTGATTGTGTCTGTCTTTACACTTTAGGTCTCAAGTCTTCTCATCTGTGAAGCAGAGGAGCAGCTCTGGATTATTTCCAGGCTTCCTTGTGACTTGAATATCTTACAAATTTATTACTGTTAGTCATGCATATGCTATTAAGCAGTGATGAGGACGGGAGATGTATCCTGAGGCTGTTTACACTCATATTAAATGTGGTGAATTTGAAGATGAATCTAAAAGATACTTAAGTCTATTTTCTCCAAGGGAATATTTTTATGGTTCATTTATGAAGTCATCTGTATTGTTTTATGTGAGAAAACTGGTTTTGTTGGTTCTTTAGATTTCTTATCCTCTTGTAGGAACTATAACTTTTTTGAAGTTTAGAGACTGCAACATATTCACATTGGTTTTTATTGCTTTAATCTTACTTTCACTGCTTTTGCCAACTAACCATAAGATACAGGTGCAGTAGGGAGAATTAAATAAGAAAAATTCATTAACAGCAATAAGTATCTTGAAAACATACTCATTCCAGACATATGTTAACTACTATATTTTTTACTATACTATGATGCTCAAAGGTTTCAGATGAAATTCCCAGAAAAGAGATTTATAGCAGCCATATAAATAACAATTTATTTATTATTGCTAAATATGTGAAATACCTTTTATGGTATCTTCAATATTTGAGTGGAAATTAGCTTAGTTATATTTGGCAAGGTAATTTTTTTCTTTTTAAGAAAAATTTCATTGCTAAAAATTTAAAGAAAACAAACCTTAGATATTTTTAGATGTTAAACTTTTGTTCTCCAAATGTTAAATTGGTTGAAATGAGTCAAATTGGCAATGCATTTGGAGACAGAATGTGGAAGAGAAGCTAATTTGAGTCAAAAACTTGAGAAAGCTCCCTTGCCTTTCCCTACTTGTAGAATACTGTATTATACAAAAGGGAGGCACCTCAAGTGTGTCATGACATGGTCTGAAGCATAGATCCATAGACCTAGGAAGGGTTGGACATAGGAGGAAGATGATTGACAGAGACTCAGTATTTCAGTATTTCAGTACTAATCAGTGTTTTCAATATGTACATTATTTCCATGAATGGCATTTTGCTTTATTAAATAGACTATTGTATTAAATAGTATTTTGTTAATTTCTCTGATCCCTTTTTTTGTTTAGAAAATGGTTCTTATAACCTCAAAGTCATAGGATTTGAGAAAAATTGCATGACATACCATGTATAAGGCTGCAACAGTGGCTCATTCCTGCAATATCAGCACTTTGGAAGGCCGAGGCAGAGGACAGCTTGAGGCCAGATGCTCGAGACCAGCTTAAGCAAGAGCAAGACCCCCGTCTCTACAAAAAATAGAAAAATTAGCCAGGGGTGGCAACACATGCCTGTAGTCCCATCTACTCTGGAGGCTGAGGCAGGAGGATTGCTTGAGCCCAGGAGTTTGCAATTGCAGTGAGCTATGATGATGCCACTGCACTCTAGCCTAGGCAACAGAGCAAGACCCTGTCTCAAAAACAAACAAACAAAAAAACAAAAAACAAAACAGAAAAACAAGTATAAATTGCTGAGCATAGAACTTGGCACCTACTAAGCACTCTAGCTCAAAGCACATGCTCAGAGGATGTTAATAAAATCTGAATCTGGGGATTTAGCAGGCCATAAAATCACAATGATTTGTTAATACATGATTCTGTGGTAGAATATTAATGTGGAAGTAATCTGGAGTGCAAACACTACATGTGTCTCCCCAGAGCATGATGTTGTTGTAGACATTGTGATCAACCAAACTTTCTTACTCAGAAAGTAGAAATGAGAAAGTTAGGGTTTTTTAAATATAAAACCCTATTCAGTAGTTCTGTCATGAGATTTAAAAAAAAAAAAAAAAAAACCAAGCCAAAACAAAACAAAACAAAAACCACACATTGCAGCTAGTTTAGACTGCAATTTGATGGTATTTAATGATAATGAAAATAATTAGCTCTGAAAAAAGTTAATTTAGTATGCATTTTTGCTGTTCCTTTTATCTTAAGCAAAATAATATCTATCAGCCATTAATGCTTTTAAAGTGGTAACTCTTTAGTCTCCAGAGTAAAGTATGTAAATTCCCAAGGACCAATAATTTCCATGATTTTTGATAAACAAATAATATATTAGGTTACAATTTCTGAGCATAGTCATAGAAAAACTCCTGAAATTAGATGGAGCCAAAATATCATGCTTTATTTTTTTGTCTTATCTTGACTAGAATTCTCTTATTCAGAAGTTACAACCTCTTGTATTACTATTTTCAAGTAGGGCAAGCAAAATTCCATTATAAGTTAGGTCCTTTCATACAGCTAGTGTAAGTAAAAACTGTCATTTCTTTCAGATAAGCTGATTGAAAACTGAAACTATGAATAATCTAGCTGTTCCAAATAATATATTCTAAAATAAAATTATTTTGTTCTTTGACTATATATTTCATTTATCAAAACTCACTAAAGCATTATACGTGGAAAGAATGTTGGTTTATTATTTATTTATTTATTTTTGTTTGTTTATTTTTTTATTTCAGAGTATTATGGGAGTACAAATGCTTTGGTTACATAAATTGCTTTTGCATGACCCAACAAGCGTGCCCATCCCCCAGTGTGCACCGCATCCATTAGGTGTGGATTTATAATTTAGAAAAAAAAAATTCTTTGAGAGATATTTGCATTTACAATATAATGGAAGTGGGTCTGAGTACTCCCAAGGTCTACTAGTTATAATTGTGAGTAGCTTTCTACTATGCTTGAGACTGGATCTGCCCTCCTACTCATTTTTCATTCTGCACTACTGAGAAAAGTGGGAGAACATTGGCTATGTCTCCTTTTGCTGGGCATGAGAAACATATATAAATGGATATAGTTTCAGGCAAATAATGGGTTTTGTTAAGCTCACAAACAATGGTGACTTTTCATAAAATATTTCTACCGTAAGAAATGGTTTCTTTGCATTATTGCAATCACTTAATGCAGATTTCAGCAATAATTTTTTTAGGTTACTTTTCTAAAACTGTGGGTGCACTGGAATGACTCTCTTTGCCCTCTCCTTCAGAAGTCTCTCCTGTCACCTCCTCTTTTGCTGCCTTCCCATTTAGCTTATGATTCTCCTTCCTGTAGGGTCTTTCTGTCATCCCATTGTCATAGTGGTACTGAATACAGGCATTCTCTGTATGACAACGGCTCCTCTAGGGTGTCTGCAGAATAGGAGTCCTGCCAGATGTGCAAAGAATAAAAGAGATCTATGGTCAAAAGTTTAACCATCTTAGAGAGTCAGAATTTCATTCATGTATTAAAGTCTCTGTGAGCCTTGCAGTCGTGAAACCTGTGATTAATCTATAGTTTCCCAAATTATCTTATCATGAAACCCTTATTTTATAATATATATTAATACTCTGATAACCTGGTGATATGTGAAATACACTTTGAGATATGTCATGTTACTATTAGAATAGCAGTAAGTCTGTCTCTTCACTTGGAAGAGGTAACATAGACTGATAATGGATGATAACACCCCCCCCGATTTTGTCTGCTCAATTTTTTTATTTTGTGCATTTGACAATAGAAAGTTTAAAAAGACCCATCCTTCAATGTATGTGGCATTATAATAAGATAATATAGAAAAAGTATAGTCTACTATTTTCATTTTACAGTTGAGGAAACCAAGGTCTAGAGAGGGGATATTACTTGACTGTGATCACGCAGCTTAGTTAAAAGTAGTTGAGCTTGTGATTCAAATTCTCGTCTTCCAACACCAAATTTAGTGTCACGTCCACAAGCTCAAGCCACTTCCATTAAAAGAAAAGCATATTTATAATACTCTTGATATAACCCACAGCTTTTTGTAAATGATTTTATTTGTGATATTATTTTTTATGTTTATAAATGTAATACATGTTCCTTGTTAATTGTATAGAAATATAGAAGCATTCAAAGAAGTTATCAAGCTGGCTTCTTTTATATTTATACATATAACATATTGAACCTTCCCCCCTTTCTACTACTTAATACGGTGTGAAGATTTCCTAATGCTGTACTTATTCTTTAGTCAATTTCCTATTGTTGTTTCCCAAGTTTTGCTATTTAAACTATATTTTACTGAACATAGTAAAAAAAGTAATTGCTGGGTCAAACAGTATCACCATTTCTAAGTTTTTTGCTCTTTATTTCCAAACTGTACTCTCTAAAGTTTTATCAGTTTCATTGCTATCAATAGTGCATGAGAAGATCCTTTTTTTTTTTTTTTTTTACAATCAAAGGATAGTGTCCTCAGGTTGTCCAGAATTCTGAGATCATTTTCTTTAATGTTGACAATGTAGCATAGTAAGTTAACATGCTCTTTATTCCTCTTGGGTTTCTCCCTAATATCTCGATTTCTGCTGCTAATATTACATTTTATATTTATGAATTTAATTGCTATTATTATATATGAAATATCTATTTGAAGATTTATTTTGGACATAGCATTAAGCCGCAAGATAACATTAAGAGAAATCATGGAGAATAACTTGTGTTTAACAAGTTTCCTAGTTTATCTTCTCTTCTTTTAAACCTGACTTTCCAGTTCTTGAGTTTTTCATTTATTCTCCTGGTTAGGTGAACGATGCCTTTAACTAATTTTTTTTTTCTTGCATAAAAAGGAGTATGTTGAATAACTTGAGAGAATTTGCATATGAGAGAAGAGCTTTCTATTGCTCTTATACATTATCAAATGATTGAGAATGTGCTTGGTGTTCAGTTCTTGCCTCATAGGTTTATTTCTTTTTCTCCGAAGAATGGAGTATTTTCATTTCTATTGTTTTCTGGTATCTGGTTGTATAGAAGTCAAATTTGAAGCCAGTCCAGTTTGGTTTAGTTCTCTTAAATTTGCCTTCTTTTATTTATTGTATATTAGTAGGATTTTTAAAATCTTGAAAGGAAAAATTATTGCCATGATTTTAATAGGATTTAGTGGGGATTTTTTCACAAATTTATTTTCGTGGGGTAGCTCTTGAGTCCCATCCTGGAATGTAAAATTTTTCTTTAGCTGAGGAAAGTTATTTTCTATTATTTCCTTGATAATTGCACTTGCTCTCTTTTGCTCTCTTTTCCAGATTTCTCTCCTGTGTGGCTTTGGCCTCAGATGTACCTTCCATATATCTTACTCTTTCAACATTTTTATGTCTTGATCCTTCTGAATGCAGTTCAAGATTAATCCTTTCAGTTTTCTCCCACATTTGCTTTTTTAATATTTAACTCAGTATCTTTAATTTTATCCATGGTGTTCTCCATCCAATACAAGCATTTCTTCTTCATGCCTACTTTTCATGTTTCATAGAAACAATGTGATTATATGATGAATGTCAAATAACATTATGTTGTTACATAATGAAAGTATATCAGAGCTAAAGGAATATAACTCCAAAAGAATTTCCCTCCATTTTTCTCACATTTCTTATAGAAAATCTCCTTACGTTCTGTTGACAGCCCCCTGCTTTCCTGCAATATATTCTTGTAGGGGTTTACTTATTTTCTTCAGTTTGCTTGCTCGGCTTCATGCGTGTTGTGGCTATTTACTCTGGAAGGCACCTCCGCTGTGTGTGGTACCAACTCAAGAGGTACCTTCGTTTAGCTTTTATGCTGGTTGTGGCTGTCTACTCTGAGGAGGGATTTAAGTGGTAGCCCTGGCATTATGTTTTCTGTTTCTCGTGACTGCTTACTAGTGGAAAAGACTCTCTTCCTGACTTAACTTGTTGTGTTGGCTGTCCCTGGTACTGGCGTTAGTCTTATAGTTTAATGATGTCATGGAATATTAACATGTTCTTTTAATTGGTTCCTATGAGTGTTTGGAGATAGAGAGTAGTTGAGTATGGAGGTGGAAGATAGGCCACCTACTTCTACAGGGTTTGCTATAGCTCTTCAGTGTTCCAGATTTACAGACATCCTTATACTTTCTGGTTCTTCGTCAGTACCTTTTCTAGATCCAGACACTCATTTTGCTTTCTCATTACACTGATGATTTCCATGCATATGTGATCAGAGGGACGTTAATTGTTTTCACATGGCCCTCTTAACTGGAAATCCCTTGGCTAATCTGCACGTGATCATTTGTATCCATCTCTGAGAATTTTTTTTTCTTTCTCTCTAAAGCATAATGAATGGCTTTGCTAAAGAGGATTCTGCTTTCAAGTTTTGAGAATGAAAAAGACATCTGCCTGGGTATTAGCATGATGGAAATTTAAAAAAATATCACATAATATGTTAGCTCATATGTGACAAATAGGTAATGCATCTCATGGCCATTAGGAACAGAATATTTGTCAGTGCATTCTATCTATTGTTTAAAGGCATTGGTGGAACATCCTAATATTTACACAAGGCACAAAATTGTTGCTTTATGCATATCTGAAGTCTGCAGAGTATCCCTTAGACTATTGCCATTTAGCTGAAGTCTGGGAAAATATTGCCCATGTCATTGTTTGAAATGAGATGATCAAATGGTTTATGGATCTCGACTTGCCCCCATCCCACCCTTTGTCACAATATAGCAAATCAGAATATTATTACCTATTGAAGTATATGCTTAATGAAAAATTAATAGCAATGCAATAAGATATAATCATGCAAGACTGTATGTACTCTGACAAGGATAAGATATTTACATATTTCTGCCAGTTGGTCATTATCTTTTATTTTACATGTCCATGATGAGTGAATATTTAGAAAGTGAGAGGGTGTTTTCTGCTAATGTATGATGCTGAACCCATGTACTTACAGAGAGAATGAGAAGGAAAGGAAGGGGAGGACGGGGCTGGGGGAGGGAGGAGGGAACAGAAGAAAAGAGAGGAGGACAGAAAGCAGAGGGTGGGGGAAGAAGAGCGAGAATGTGAATTGCTGTGTGGGTGGGCCTGTGTATATGCGACACAGATGCATAATTTTGGAAGTATGAATTTTCTATATCATCATTTTGGAACATTACCAAGTAGTGCAATGCTGCGATTTAGTTAAAACTAATTCTGGATATATCTAAAATGGTACCTCACAATATGTGGTCTCATAGGTGTGGTTTGGAAAAAAAAACCACAATAAATAATTTGTTATTAGTTACTCTTCCTTAAAATACTGTATTTAAATTCTTTAATAAAATGGGTAAGTTTTCTGTGAATAGCCTAGATAAGCCTGCTTGCACTTATGAATCTGTAAGAGAGTTATAAATTTCCTCACTTTTGTATACTGCTACCAGATGAATCATTCTCTGTTGCATCTGGCCAGCTCATTCATCTGCTAAGAGACCTTCTGGGCCTCACAGTGCCGACCGTGCACAGGGAACCTCCTGATGCTAGCATTCAGGGTCTTCTGAGCTATGGTGCCCATCTGCCTCTCTAACACTGTACCCCAACCTATAGTCTGGGTGTGCCTTGGGCTCCAACTAAGCCAAGCCCCTTGCCATTTTGCATTATGATGCTGGGATTTCCTTCCTCCATGCCTTGTGCAGGGTCACTATGGGAGGTCTTCCTCCAACCTTCTATGTCCAGATGCTGTCCATCTTTAAGCACTCAGCTCAGATGCCTCTTCCTCTAAGAATGGTGACTGCTGAGGCATTATAGTAGTCCTCCTTCAACCATGTGAACTGGGTGAATCCTTTATCTCCATTTCTCTTAAGACAGCAAAATGTGGAGCCTCGGCTATGTGTTTGGAGGACCCTGAAATCCAATTAGTATGTATTAGTTATGTTGCCTTCATTGTGATACCTAATATCTCTGAGCCTTCATTTTCTCATCTGTGAAATAGAGGTGATAATGTGCACGTTACAGGATTTGGAGAATGAAGATAATATCTAAGTCATGTATACAGCATAGTGTTTGGGCCATAATAGATGTCAAACAAGCATAGCACAGTCTATGTTATTCATCATGTGACATTGCTGTCTCCTAGTATGTGATTTCTGTGTGCATAATCTCTCCCTAGCCTTGGGTTCTTTGGAGGCAGGGCTTGAGCTAGGTTTGTCTTTGTGTCTCCCAAGGGCCCAGCACAATTTTTTACATCAAATATGCACCGAATTGGATATTTATCTTTTTAGTGCTTAGAAGATAGTATTTTCCCAGCCCAATTTCTCCCATTACATCTGAGCTGAGCAGGGCTGAGCGATTTGTGAATCTTCATTTGTGATGCTGTGTAGTCTCTGCTTCAACTGTCTTTTAGGTGGCAACAACCTCTGGCTTCCTTTCCTGGAAAGACCAGCTGCAGTAGGAAGCTCCTTACTCTCAATGAGCTTAGTGGTCATAAGGATATTTACAGTGTGATGAAGGGCGTGGTTTCCTTTGGCTGGGTTTAAGAAGTAAGATGCATGGAGTATGATTAAGTCTGTCTACCCCTTATCAAACAGGTGGACTTTTAAGCTGATCTAGACAGTTGAACTGTTTAGTGTTTATCCACATGTAGTTAGGTCTGATGTTGGGTAGGTCTGCTTAGAGATGGCTTTTCTACATGACCAGAAATTCTCTCCCATGGATGGAAATCAACCTGTTTAGAATCCTGCATTCTAACCTGGCCATTCTGACTCTCTGAGCTTTGTGGTGTGCTGATGTCTTTCATCTTCAATTCTCCACACTCCCAGTAGTGTGGACCAGTGGACATCTCATGAGTCTTTGGAGTCAGACAACCTGGGATTTAGTCTTGATATTTCACAGTCGATGTGACTTGTTGATATTGAATCCTTGTGAGTCTCAGTTTCTTCATCTGGGAAAATGATGCTAATACTGTCTACCTCTGTGGCTGTTGTAAGTGTTGTGCTGTCACACCAAAGTGTTACAGGATAGAACAAAATGTGTCATAGATAGAGGACCCAAAGAATGTTAGTAAAATCTTCCATGTTTTTCCTCCTTTTCCTGTACCTAGGCCATCATGAGAAATAAGCCTAGTCAAAAACAGGAGCATATACCTCAAACAGGCTGTCCTTTTCCTTTAAACATCTTCAATTTTTAGAAACCATAGCATGGCAAGCTGTTTTTAAAGAGAAACACATTTTTAGATTCCAACAATATTTACTACTTTAATGACTATCGACAGTGAAAAGCTGTCATTTACATGAAGGGGAAGATTTCTACCTTGTTTTAAAAAATGTATTTGTGAGACCTGTAACTGACAAATTTCTTTTTTAAAAGAGACAGTAGAGCTTTAGGAAAATGATGAAATATAAGAACAATTTCCAAAACTCACTCCAAAACCATTGAAAGAAATATATCGGTATTTTCAATCGCATAGTTTTGAAGAATTGGGACATTCTAGACTATCAGTATTGGTTACTTTGAAAATCAAAAGTTGCATGTTAAATAGCAAAAGTATATGAATGCAATCTTTTTTAAGAGCACAATTAATATCGCTAGTGATTGTGAAGCTGTATTTTATTGTATATATACATTCTATGTTTATATTCATTTTAAAACATTGTAAAATCTGATCTTAAGGGCACTCCTACCTCTGGGTTAGAGTTTCTTCTATTGGTATGAATAACTTTTATCAACTTCATGCCTAAATGTTCTGAAATTGCTGGGAATAAGTTTTTTTTTAAATTCTAGCATACCAGGCCAAATGAGTGGTTAAAATTAATACCACATGGTTATAATAGCATGATATTTTATTATATTAATTAAAATGATAATTTATTGTTTGAGAAACATTTTTGCCTGGGAGAGGTCAGGGCATTTTGTAGAAATGTACAAGTTTGTAATGAGACTACATAGACCTTTTATGTTTTTCTCTTTGGGAGTCATAACACAATCTGAAGAAATGAGTTCTTAATTACCAAATAGATTCATATGTGCTCATATGAAATAAATTTCATTTATGCCTTTAACAACTAGCAGATGGGAATAAAATTGAATAAAACTATGGTTCTGCTTGAAGGTATTCAGTGATAGGTTTAATAAATGAGACTTTATCCATGTCTTAAATATACTTATATTGTTAATTTATTATCTCTAAATAAATAACATAGAGATACATGTGAGTCCAGTTTAGTGGGTAGCTGATACACAGGGAGTACAAATTGAGTAAAGAAATAATTGCTTCAATCAAGCATGTCTGTTATTAGATAGATGCCCTAGTTACATGATTCTTTTCTCAACAGTATTACCTTCTTTGCTAATATATATTTTAAGTAATATGTCTTGTTGGCAACATAATCATGCCTCATCCAGCAATGAGACCCTATCCAAACCTATCAGCTTGAAGATTGGTTAGAAATATGCTAGATAAAAAAAAATTAGACATTTTTTTGTTTCTAATGAATTAAGTATATTTCTGTTTGTGTTTTACAGATTATTTATATTAACCCTTTGAAAATTAGTTAATGTAAACTTTTAAAATAAACATTTCCTCTTTATCAGTAAGATTTATGTAGCATAGAAAAATTTTTATATACATTTTTGCATTGATCCTTCCAGAAATCTTATGAAATTGTCATTCTTATCTCCATTTGGGCAGAAAGCAATTGTGATATTTAGGAAAATTAAATGACACACCAAGGTCATATATACCTTTTTTTTTGCTTCTGGGCTACAGAATGTCACTGAAGAGTTGTAAGCCATGAGGTGACATGGTCAAGTTTGTAGTTTAGATAAATTCCTCTGGCAGAAATCTGAATGGTTGATTTGTGAGCTCCAAGACTGGAGGCAGGGTGTGTGTCATCATTGGCTCCTGCCTTTCTGTCATAGCCCACGTTCTTTGCATCAGGAAAGCTGTTAGCTATAATTTCAACACATATCAACAAACCAACTACTTATCAAGACCACTGCTTGTATCTCCCTGGCTTCAGCCTGTCATCACTTTTCCTTTAGCTACAGTAGCTTCCTAATGTATTCACATAAAGCTCCAAAATGAATATATTAACTTACTAGTCTTAGGTCTGTAGCAAGCACTAACAGTTAAGTATGAAATTTGGTTAATAGGCAGCTTGAAAGAACATCTCGAATCAATGCAGTACATTGCAGTATGGCCATTTCTGTGGCAAAATTACTCAGTTTGATTCCTGTTTTTAAATGGTCTTGCCAGAACAAAGTTGCTAGTCTGGCCTTGTTTTTCTCTTTTAAAATAAGTTCATTCAATTTACAAATTGGTTTCAATGTTTAATTGAATACCTTCACAAATCTCACGGAGAAATTCCAAACTAAAACTAAACAAACATCACCCTGTGTTCCCCATTTCTTTTCTCCCTCTCTGAAGAAGAAGACAGTTCTCCCTGAACAAAGTCCTATCACAAGGAAGACAAAGGTCATGTTTTAAAAAAACATTTTCTGCCACAATTTGAGGAGACCTTCTAGGACTGTTGTTCAGACTCATACATTTGAAAGAAAGGAAAGGATAAGAGGAAAAAACAAAAGAAAAAGGAGAGAAGGGAAGAAAACCAAGAAAAAGGAAAGAAAAGAGGAGTGAAGAAGTGACTGAAGAAGGGAACTCGAGGACAGGAAAGGTAAAGGGGAGCTTCCGTTCCTGCCCCAGTGCCCTGTTTCCTACGCGTAGTAAAGCTCATGAATTTTTAGCCTTGTTTTTAAACTCAGAAAACCCAAATGGCTTCTTTTCGTACTGATATTTTTCTTCTTTCCAAAAATTTGTATTACCCAGATTAAGAAGCTACTAGGAATATGTATTTCCAGTTACTGAAATATTAAAGTGATGAATTATTTCATAGCATGCAGAGGCTCTCAGGGGTCGACGTGGGCTTGGGACCTAACAAAACTCCTCCACCTGGTTTTGAGAGTTAGTTATGGTAACTGGGTCATGATGTCATCAGCAGTTTAGATCCTTGTCATAGAATGACACACATGCCTTTGATACCAGGTTTGCAAATCTGGAAATTTCTTCTTGGACAAACTCACTCATCTTGTAATACTTCCTACATGCATTTTTCTCTCACTGATTCTTAACAGGACCAAATGTCCTTATTATATAAAATAAGGAAAATTGTGACTAACAAGACTTCACATCAACTTCCAAATCACATCTGAAGTTGCCACATAGGTTTTTGTCCTTGTGTCTGTAGAAAAACGGTTACTCTAGGGACCTCATTGCCTCAGGCCTGGCACACCTCAAGTTTCTCTGAGAAGCCAAGTCACCTTGTCTTGGACCATCTGAGGCCTCCTTTCCTCTTCACTGTTTATGTCACCTTTGATTCCTGTGTTTTTCAACCTTAATGAATCCTCCTACCTTTTTATGGACCTACTACCACACCTATGGAGTCTGGCATATTAAATGTGGCATAAAAATATAAGTATTTATTTATTTAAAAATAAAGGACTACTGCAATTCAGTAGCTATGCAGTTTTTTCCTAGTAACTGTGTGCTCTTTTGCACTGGGTGCAGTGTGTACTTCCAGTTTGTATTCCTCTCATGGAACATGGCCCCAGTAAACCTCCCTGAGGTCAGGGACACAGACCTTCATCTGTCTAGACACCATGCCTGGCCCAGTGTGGATTATAATTTGAAAGGATGTGTGGTTTTGGCTTTACTGAGCCACACCAGAAAATTCAGAAATAGCTCTTTTGTACAAATCTCTGCTTCTTATTACCTCCTTTCCACTAGCCGCAGATGTGAGAAAACTGTTCCATAGCCAGGTACTCTTTGATTCAGCTTTCTTTGTCTCTCCCAAGGCTGCATGGAAAAGGCATGATTTGTTCATTTAAAAAAAAAATAAATTATTGGGTGCTTTGTAAGTGCCAGGCATGACAAATATATGCTTGGGAAACGGGGAGCAATGATATTGTCTCATTCACATTTTGCAAAGATCGTTGTGGTTGGTTTGTAGAAGATTAAAAGGGGTACTGAGGTGTGGGGACAAGTGAAAAAGTGAGCACTCAGTTTGAAGGAATCATGATAATATCAGAGAGTGATTTAAGATACAGCCTCAAGAGAAAAGAGGTCATGCCGGTGAATTGCACTTGTAGAGGAGAGAGGGAGGGAAAGGGAAGATTTTCTGGGTGGGTGGTCTTGTATTTAGTTAAGAACACTAAAAGAAGAGTGGCTTATGGATAAAATCATGGGTCTGGCAATATGTTTGAGATTCGTATAAAATATACAATTGGAGGTGCCAAGTAGGCAACTGAATATATGAGCCTTGATCATGGAGAATTCTTAATAGAAGATAAACATTGGGGATTTTATAGACTATAAATGAGATTTAACCTAGTTTTTGACAGCATCTAGGATAGCGTAGGAAAAGGATGGGTTCCAGGACTGAGCCAGAGAGTCCTCAGGTATGGTAAAGCAGAGGAGGGGCATGCAGGAAAAGGCTACTGAGAAGTAAACAGTAAGGTCGCAGGAAAACCAGGAGATTGTACTGTTTCAGAAGCCAAGATATTAGTGTATTTTAAGAATGGAAGAGTGACCAGTTACATTGAAGGCTATTTAAAAGTTGAGAAAGATTCTTGGAATGTGTCCATTGGATTTGGCAATGTGGAGGTTGCTGGTGACCATTGCAGGAGAAGATTTAGTGGAGTGACTGGGGCAGAAGCCAGGTTGGAGCTATTTGAATTGCTGATCAGAAGTGCAAAAATGGAGTGTTTGTTGACATCTCTTTAGAGAAGTTTGGCTGAGAAAGGGCAGCAGGGAAATGGGGTTGTCAATGGAGGGGGATATGGAATAAAGGAATTTGTTGTTTTGCTTTAAAAAATGGTACCTTTGAGCCCAGTGCAGTGGCACAGCTACTTGGGAGGCTGAGGTGGGAGGATCACTTGAGGCCAGGAGTCCGAGTCCAGCTGGGGCAACATAGTGAGACCCTATCTTCAAAAAAAAAATGACTTCTGAGAGCAGCATTTATTAAATTGCAGTTTGTGAACCATTAGTGGTCTTAAAATATTTTTATTGGGTTGCAATAATCATTTAAAACATGAATTAGAAGAAAACAGAAAATAGAGTACATGCCATGCTAGAGGTAAGAATTTATTTGTATGGAATATACTTTTACGAAAGATTTACAGATAGTTACATATATGCACACGTATACAGGTGTATATTGGGTCATAATCTAAAATGTGTTTCTTAATGTGGATTACAGTTTAAAAATTTTGAAAGCCACCCTACTAGAGATTATTTGCCTGCTGATAGGGATGATGGAGTAGAGAGAAAGAAACGGATGATGGAGAGAGGGGATATCAGAAGCGTAAAGCTCTTGAGCAAAGTGAGAAGTCTCCACTCAGTTCTTCTGTTTTCTGTTCTCATCCACTTGTCATGTGGCTTCCAGGTAGTCATCATCAACCTGACCATAAATGAGCAAACCCCATATTTCTGCAGGTGTGTGTAGTGGTGTTGACATTTTTGTCATCTGTAATGATTTTGTCATAGGCATTGTGTTATGGTCTTAATTGTGTCCGCCCCCCACTCTGAAATTTATATGTTAAGGTCCTAACCCCCAGTACTTCAGAATATGACTATATTTGGAGATAAGGTCTTTAAAGAAGTAATTGTGGTAAAATGAGGACATTAAGGTGGGCCCTAATCCAATATGACTGGAGCTTTTATGAGAAGAAGTAGTTTGGACACAGACACACACTGAAGGAAGATCACGTGAAGACGCAGGGAGAGGATGGCCATCTACAAGCCAAGGAGAGGGTCCTCAGAAGAAACTAGCTCTGCTGACACCTTGATCATGGACTTCTAGCCTCCAGAATTGTTGAGAAAAACAATTGCTGTTGTTTAAGCCACCCAGCCTGTCGTATTTTGTTCTGGCAGCCCTAGCAGATGAATTCACACTGTCAGGCTTGTTATCTCCTTTGGTCTTTTCTGACTGTTACAACACTCTGAGGTGTAGAGGACCAGCATCATGAATGCCTGTTTACAGATGAGAAAACTGAGGAGAAAAGATAAGAAATGACTTACTCAAGGCCAGGGATCAAAATAGCTGGTAAGTGGAAAACAAAGTTTTGTGAATCCTTGCCCGTTGTTCTCTCCTTGACACGAGGTTTGGTAGCAGGGCTTTCAGTCATGCTGTGCCTGCAGTGGTAGATAGGACTTCATGCTGGTCCATGTATTACTACCGAAAGCTACATTTCCTTGCAAATGTAGATTCTGATATGTTATTAAATAAGACTTAAAACACTTAAAAACGTCAGAAAGCCCAAAGATGACATATATTAACGTTTTTAAACTATCACTTTTATGTAGCCTGTGAAATTATATAGCTCAATGAACATTTGAAAGTTTAGCCTCTCAATGAGATGTGATAAAACTTGACCCATGCATGGCAAAGAAGAGAGCTGATTTTTTTTTAAGCCTTCTTTATGAGCTATGACATTTCTCAAGATAAGCACCAGGGAATATCTCAATAAAGTAATAGTCAATCAACTAATTTTATGTTGGTTTCCTGATACAAACACCTTAAGTGAATGATTCCAGTAAAATTACTTGTCCTTTTTCTGCAATGCTTTTTGAGTCATTTTTGTTTTAAGCTTCTTGCTCTTGGATTGAATTTTAAATTTCTTAATGGAATGTACTTATTATAAATAAATGCTTTGAATGACACTTAGAGTCTGCAACACATTTAGCATGTTGTGCTGATTCATTAATTCATTCTTTCTTTCAATAAGTATTTATTAAGAGTACATTCTTCCCCTTACACTGGTGAATAAGGCATGATTTATAAAAATTCATAAGTTAACAAAGAGGAAATGTGTATGTGTTCGTGTGTGTGTGTGTATGAATCGTTTCGACATAATGAATATTTCTATGGCACCTTATGAAAATGTATAAGAGTTTTTCTAGGGTACAAACTTCAATATTTAATTGTTGGGTTTTAAAGTCTCTATCTTTAGCTGGGTAATGCTGAATAGGTCTTCAGATTTACCCTCCTGTCTATTATGCATTCGATCCTATTTCCTCACATTCTAAAATCAATCAGGTTTATTGATTCTTACAATTGAATACGGATAATATGACAGCTGATTATTGTTGTAATTTGTGGTTCCTTGATTATTAGTGGGATTATTGGTAATATTAACATGTCTTCAATATGTTTATAGGACATTTCAGTTTCTTCTTCTGTCAATTTTCTGTTCATATAACTTGCTCATATTTCTATTCGTTTGTTTTTCTTACAAATCAATTTATTTGTGTTCCTTTTGCATATTGCATAATAGCCCTTTTTTGGCTATGTTATTTATGAATATCTTCTTCCCACTAGTGGCTTTCTTTTCACTTTGCTTCTGATGGATTTTATCTTATAAAAGCTTTCAACATTAATGTGCTCAAATATGTTAATATTTCTTGTATGGTTTATGCTTTTTGTGTTCTTATCTTGATGTCATCAATATAGTCTTTATATTACATTCTAAAATTATACATATTTAAGTTATTAATCCATCAGATTACTTTGTTTTTGTTTATTTGCAGAGAAGTAGTTATATGATTTTTTTCCTTTCTCCATACGGATAGGGAGTTGTTTCGGCCCCATTTGCTGAATAGTCTATCTTTTGCTCACACATTTTTAGTGTGCTATATCCCATCCTCTCTTAGGTACATGAGTTTATTTTAAGGCCATTTATTCTGTCGCTTTGGTTTATTGGTCAATTCCTTAAACTACAAACACTGATTTCTGTAGCTTTTTAGTAAAGACTGATATCAGTTAAGGCCTTTCTTCTTCCACAACAAAATTGCCTTGACAGATATTGACTATAACTGGCCCATAGGTATTTTAGCATAAAGTTGCCAAGTTCCTGGAAAAACACCAATAGGATTTGATTAGAATTGCTTTATTATATATATATATTAATTTGTAAGAATTGCCTTTAGAACCTTCAGGTATATGAATAGGATATATTTCTCATTTATTTATGTTATCTTTTATAACATTCAATGAAGTTGTATTATTTTAATCTAAAGTCTTATATGTTTATTAGATTTAGTTATGCTATGTTATTCTTTGTACTATTATAAATGTAACTCTTTAAAATCAAATTTCCAGTTTGTTTCAGACTGCAGATGTAAAGGAATATAAAAATATATATATATATATATATATATAAAAAATCCAGCAACTTTGCTGAATAATTTTATTAATTATAATCATTTATATTTTTATTTTCTTAGATTATCTCTGTGGATGATCTGTAAATGTTATATTTTGCTTTATTATTTTTATTCTTTTCCTTTTTACTTTTTGTGCTTTTTTACTCTAGTCAATATTTTTAATACAGTGAAGAGTAGAAGTCATGATAGCAGCATAGGAAGCTCATGGGCCCATTCACAAAGCCGTGTTGACCTGTGTGTTACACCTTTGTCACCTATTGTCATCTTGAATGACAGTTGATAGTAACAATTGGAACCTTAAAAGCTGTTACCTTCTAAGTGCTTTCCCAATGCATTGTAAAAGGAATATTAAACTGTTTCTCTCTCTCCCTCTCTCTCTCTCTTTCTGTCAGTTGGTTACAAGTGTTCTTTTATTAATATTTACTTACTATTTTTATTATTTCATAATTTTGTATTCCATTCAACAGATATTTACTGATTGTTCACCGTTTGACAGGCACTGCTGGTTCTGGGATATTCCATGATAAATAAGACTAACAAGATCCCTGTTGTGGGGCGGGATTTACAGGGGAGACAGGCTACACAGAAGATTCCATAGTGATTATTACCTTGCAATCCAATGGCTACTCTGAAGCACAAGTGAAGCATACTAGCAGAGCCCTTAGGAGACCTGGTGGGAATGGTACTAGCACTTATTAATAGTTTGGAAGGTCGGGAAAAGACATTTGAACTTGACCCCAATGAGGAGTGTAAGTTAGACAGGCAAAGGTGGGACTCTGAGCAGGCAGAGTGCTCCCGTGACAGGGGTAGATGTGTAAACAAAATTGTTCTTAAAAAACTGTTCAGTGAAAAGTGATTTGCTATGAATATTAAACAGGCATGCTAAATAGGAAAATATAAAAATGATTGAGGACAACAAATATCTCTTGAATGTCCCTGTTTGGAAGGTATTTTATATATCACTCTGAATTGTTCCCTGGTTCATTAGAAGGAGTAAGTTTAACTTAGGGGAGGGCTATGAACATTGGTACAAAGCCACTTAAGGTCATGGCTGCCTGGGTATTTGTCTCATGTACAAACCTTAGCCCAACTGAGCTTCCATCATCTTTGCTCTGGATCCATCTCTGGTAGTCTCTTTATTTTAATCTCCATTTTTCCTCAGTACCCATGAGGAACGCAATTTGAATAAAAGAAAAAAAAAGCATCAGGGATTTTTTTACAGTGATTGCATTGGACCCACTAATATCATCAAGAATAACACAATGCAGTATTGGCTGTGGGCATTTTGGCAAGTACAGGTTGATCATTTTAATGCAGCCTTTCAGCCAGTATCCAGGGCTTGCTTAGACTTTGTGGTTTAGAAAAGCCAGGTCTTATGTGGAGAGCTCTTTTTTGTCAGCCCCACAAAATGAAGTGCTATAGTTTGCAGTTTTCCTATTAGTTTCAAGTATGTAGTTGATTTTAAAATTTAACTGTAGTTTCCTTAAGATGTACTGCCACTCCCAGATAATTATGTAGATGTATCAAATATGCATTTTCTTTAAAAGCAGTATTACTGTTTTACTTTTATCCACCAATGATTCTTGGATAAAAGGTGGTAATAAAATGTTAATATGCATTTAGTCATATAAGAAAAAGTAATATAGAAACTTCAGAGGTGTAAAATGAGATGCATTTTTGCTTCTAAAAGTGTAAGAAAATGAAAACTCAGAACAACAAGCCTACACAAGCTAGGGTTCATGGTCACCCAGGGTTGGCTTGCTTTGTAACTTTTCTCTGAATAGAAGACTAGATTCTGTCTTCCTTTTATTTTCCCTCTAAATCAGTTGCAGTGTTCTTGAGGTTCTTAGGGACTTCAGGAAGTTGATTGAGCACTTCACCAAACACATGCAACTTCTACATGGTATCTGGGACTCTGGGAAGCTCTGAGGGCAGAGAGGGTTGGGGTCCTGTCCTTACATGTCTTCATTTGGAATTTCTCCTACCAAACTCCTCTTTTGCCTCAGGCCTTGGCAGGTGTGATTACCTCTAATGCATGGAACATGCTTCCTTTTACACTGAAGAAAGCCTGGTCAAGGTTGTGCAGTGGCACAAAAGAAGGGACGTGTGCTTTCTTAATAGACTCTTATGTGGGAATTCGGAGAAGAGACCTGTTTCTTTCTAGGGAATAATAATATGCATTGACCCAAAGCAGCAGAGTGAGAGCTGAGACCGAAGCCCTGTGGTCAGACCTTTCAGCCCCAGCCATGTCTCCTTTGGGCATTAGCCTTGTGGCAGACTCATGACAGCCCAGTCAGTATGGAGGTCCTGAGACACAGGGCAGAGTAGAAACACACTTATTATGACCCAGTCGTGCCACCAATGATGTGAGCTGTGCTGTTCTTGGACTCTTTTCAGCTCAGTGAGAGTATTAGGGGCCATGCCTGTTTGTTTTTTTCTCTGCCCTGAGGAAGTGGAGATAACAAGAACTCAGCCATGTGAGATACGAGAAATAGGACAGGCTCTGTCCACAGTGCAGAACCTCAGTGACTCATTAGCAACAGAGCACTTCCCAAAGTCCTAATTGGGCATGTGGCAAAGGACTTGCCCATACATCATTTAACCATGAAGTGACATTATGAGAAGAAACAAATTCACACTTATTTTACAGGTGAAGAAACTGAGCCTTGGGGTGGTTAAGCCATTGGCCAACGTCGTGAACAAATGTGTTGTGGGGCATAGGGGGTATTCAAACCTAGGAGTCCAATTCCAATTGTATGCTCATAACACTAAACTGTTTTAAAAGGTCCCCTTTCCAGGCTTAATGGGAGAATAAATAAAGGCATCTTTGTGAGAAAGCTTTCTGCAAAATATAATGTGGTTTCAAAAATATGAGTTATTGTATTAGGTTCAGATTGTTGATCCTTTCTATTAATGTAAAGGATGTTGTACTTATAAACATTTATTTAATTTGTGTACCACCCTCCCTTTTGTGGTGCTTATTCATAAAACAGTCCCTTTGCTTCATCCAGCAACTCCTGTACTTCCAGTGCTTCCATTGCTCCAATCTGATGATCATCTATTGCCTAAAAAATTCTTCCATAAGCAAGAAAAGTTCTAGAAGTGCCTTTGTCGATGAAATCTCTGCTTCTTGGTGCCACCGTTTCCCGAGGTATAAAGCGCAAATGGATGTTTGTTGGAGCAGGTGCTTTACTGGCCAGCACTCCCTGGCTCACACTGTCTGAGGGATACAGAGGTCCCCATTCCTTGCTAGTTGTAAGACCCAGGAGGTACCCTGGAAGCAGCTCAGAAACTCAAGTGTCTACAGGGATGTACCTCCTCTGGAAGAGCAAAGAAACCTCACTGATGAACAGAAGCCCCTCAACTTCAGATTGCAACCCTCTTCTTGTGACTGGTGGGAAACATTTCTTAGGATTTCAAAATGGAGCTTGGTTTCCAGAGGGCATCTAGTGAGCTCATCCTTTTTGGAGACCCAGCCTGTGTCTTATCGGTGCCTAACAGGTAGTACTTTGACAGAAGTATTCCCAACTAGCCCATCTGACATGTGGAGAACTGTATTTAAATGGCACATGCTGGGAAACTTTTCTGTGTCCATCTCCAAGTGCTGTCGTATGAGGCTTTCCTGTCATTGGTAGTTCTCAACATTTATTTTTTTTCCCACCATGGGGTCAGAGGTGAATATACCCTAAAGGAAAATGAAGATTAGGTATTGGCAAGTTTTATTTTCTTTGTTCATTTGTGTATAACTTTTTAGTATAAATTCAGAGACTTTAAGTATTAATGCTAGTCAAAAATCTTTCAGTGAACAAGTTTCAGAAATTCAACAATATAAGTTGCATTTTTTTCCTGTGCAAGGCCAGACTTTAGGGTTTTTTTTTTGAACAAGGGATTTTTTTTTATTGATAGTAACTGTGTATGTAGGATTTTTATATAGTATGTTGTGTTCATTATCTCAAATTTTCTTATTCAGCTACCCTACATGCAATTACATGTTTTTAATGTTACCTACAGTTATATATATAAATTCACCATTAAAACATGTTCAATTCCCTATGTCCCTAAAAAAGACAAGATAATGACAATTTGTTCTCATTTTTTTTCTTGGTTATGAACTGAAAGAAATGAAAACTTACAAACTTACATAAATAAACCATCTTTACCTTTACCTTTCTTTTGTTTTTTTGGGGGGGAGACAGTCTCGCTCTGTCACCCGGGCTAGAGTGCAGTGGTGTCGTCATAGCTCACTGCAACCTCAAATTCCTGGGCTCAAGCCATCCTCCTGCCTCAGCCTCCTGAGTAGCTGGGACTAGAGGCGTGCAACCAAGAAAGAAGTAATTGAGTCTAGAATTACACCCTCATATGAAAGAGATTTGCTGCTCTGGATGGCTCAGAACAATAAAACTGTGGTTTCTTCATTTGGGGGCAAAGTTGTATCTGTTCCACTTTATTCTGTACTAAAATTATTCATTGTAAAAACTGTGTCATGTTGTGTTCTTTGGAAAACTTAATAAAAATTTATTTCCAGCTGGGCGCGGTGGCTCTTGACTATAATCCTAGCACTCTGGGAGGCCGAGGTGGGAGGATCCCTTGAGATCAGGAGTTCAAGACCATTCTGAACAAGAGTGAGACCCCGTCTCTACAAAAAATAGAAAAATTAGCCAGGTGTGCTGGTGCATGCCTGTAGTTCCAGCTACTCAGGAGGCTGAGGCAGGAGGATCGCTTGAGCCCAGCAGGAGTTTGGTGTTGCTGTGAGCTATGATGATGCTGCTGCACTCCAGTCCGGCTATCAGAGCAAGACACTATCTCAATCAATCAATCAATCAATGAGTGAGTGAGAAATGCATATGTAAAAATTCTCACTTGGATTCTTGAAAAAAGAAAGTTTGATAATTGATTATTGTTTTACCAAATGAATCTGTCACCAGATTGTGAAGGCAAACCTGTGGAATATGTCATCTATTTTAAGAGACGTTTCTAGATCTTCTCAGGAAGGATCTTAGTAAACTGGTCATTGATACTTCCAAGAATAATACTATTTGCAAACAAACCTGGGGACAAATCCGGTCTTCACTATTTACTAGTTATAAGGCTATTAAATAGCTGTATGACACAATTTAATTTGTCTGAACCTCAATTTTGTTATCTGTGAAATGGGATAATAATATGTACCTCATAGAAATGCTAGTGGATTAAATAAAAATAGCATATGTAAAATGATTAACATGATGCCTTGAGGACATTTTTATATTTTAAGTGAAAGATTATGAGATCTGAGACTAGGCATAGACATTGAACAGAAATGGTTGGAAATTAAGGTGGAAGACTCTGGGGAAGTGCGAGAAGTTGAATTGTTTACTGGATGTGGGAATTTAATAGAGGATGAATTATATGTCTAGATTTGACTAATAAAATGGTGATATTTTTAGAATCAAGTAGGAAATACAAAATGAAGAGCAGTATTTCTTGGTGGGGGGAGGACTTAACACTTATTAATTTATTGATATTTATAAAGATTTTCAAGGGGGAAAATTTGAATTGGAGCACAAATTTATCATTTTAGAAAATTCCAGGTTTACAGGAAAAAATATTTTGTGGGAAACTGTGAATTCTGTTTTTGTCTTAGTGTAAATATCAGTTAGAACCGAGCTTAAGATGTGGCTTGCACTTACTTTAACAAAAGAAATAGCATATTTGTAGAATATTTTGTAATTTACAGGTCTTCTTTCCATAAACTGCCTTGTTTGATTTTTTCCTTTATTAGGATTCTACAAATACCTCTTGAGTACCCACCAGGTGTCAGGGACTGTCTTAAGTTCTGGAGATACCTTACTCTCACAGAGCATATATTCTAGAGATAGAATAGGTGAGTTATATGTACCTTGAATAGGAATTCTTAACTTGGGTCCTGGGAAGGATTTTGTGGTAGGGAGGTATCTATGATCTCAGTAAAATTCATGTAAAATATTTCTAAGAAGAGGCTTTCATCAGATTTTCAAAGACTACCGTGATACAAACTGGTTAAAAATCATGGTCTCCAAGGCTGAGTCTCAAAGAAGTTAATTGATTTGTCTAAGGTCCCAAGAATCAAGTGACAATTTGGGTCTTTGGCCATTGATTTAGTGTACTCTGCAGTGCCATTCTGCCTCACAGTATTAGTTCTGTCTTATCATCCTTCTCTAAAGAATGATCAATTTCTATTAGCTTTTACAGATTCCTCAATATACTTAGTATAAATGTCACTTTAAATCAGGAAGCAGCAATTAATAATATTTTAATATGGCTGGATTGAATTTAATTTGTTTTGGTTTTTAAAGTGCTGAAACATCCAATCCTGCTAGTCCTAAAGGCATTTTCTGAAGGCAGTGTTCCCAAATCACTGTTAGAGAGGAACACGGCAAGACTCCTGAAGAAACTTCAGTGGCATTTCTTTGATCACCTCAGAGAAGTGGAGGTATGTGCTGCCCCTAAGAAGATTTTTAGCCCTTTATTTAGAACACAGACCAGTGCCTTCGAAATGGCTTTCTTGACTTCCTGCAGTGGTGAGCTTTGAGCTCCGTGGTGAAATAGCCCTTATATTTACACACTACCATCTGACCTTCAGGTCAGGACATTTCCAATCAATTTAGGGATGCAGCAAGTGGAACAGCATAGCTGATGGGCTCTTACAGTCTGGTAAGCAAGCTTCCTTGGACTGAGGGGCCTGAGAACTCTATTGATTTTTAGATGCTTTCTACCACTTACTTCTAACCTGCTGGGCTTGGAATTAAGTTAGTTGCCAGAGAGGATACCAGAGGACAAAAAGGCAGCCCAAGTAGTAAATATAAAAGTGGAATTTTCACACATATCCCAGAAAAAAGTTAATTTTTCTTGGGGAAATCAAGTAGAGAGATGTGTACATAGGCTACATACCATCTTAGCAATTAACCAAATAGCACTGGGCTACCAGAACGTCAATCAAAATGCACTTTAACAGTCCCAGTTTGCTAAAACTATGTCTAGAGCCAAATATAACTTTGTTCAGGAATAATAAAGAATCTCTGGTTCACTTGTGGAGTCCTCAAGAGTTTTGCTGTTCTGATTGCCAAGCACTAAAGCAATAATTTGTTGTTGACTCAAGATAAGAAGATAATTTTATATCAGCCCGATGGGGTTGTTTACTGAAATTCTAATAAGCTAGGGTGTGTGTGTGTGTGTGTGTGTTTCTCTTGATTTAAGGATAAGTCTTCTTGATTTGAAGGAATAACTTTAAATAGTACATCTGGTCAGCATGGCCCTGTGGTGTTTCAACATGTGTTACTATGTTTTCTCCTAAATTCCAGTCTTCTATGAAATTTTAGAAATCCAGAAAGTTTACATTAGGTGTGTTTTTTCCCTGCTCACTTTTAATCCTTATAGTATTTTCTGAAACGTGGCATAAGCGTCTGAATGGGCATCACTGATTTATTTATCCATCTGGCAAAAGTTTATTGAGCACCTATTATGTGCAGTGTAATTTGCTACTTTCCACTGATCAGGAATTTAGATAAGCTAAATGTGATCCAGGTTATCAAGGCCAACATTATTATAATCTGTTTGTGGAGATTATAGGTCAAGAAGTAATTGGCATATGAAGCAGAATGAAGGTACACTAAATTGAGGACGGAAGAATAGCTTGCTCTTGTGGAAGTTACCAGGGAATCTTAATGGAGGGAAGGCTTTTAGGTTTTAGATAAACAGATAATAGCACCACCATTGGGGGGGATGACCCTACACTCTGTGTCAGTCACATGCCTCTATTATCCTTGCTGTGCTTTTAGTATCTCCAAAGTGTGATAATCTGTACTCTTAATGGCAGACATTCTGACAGACATTCTCTCTATACTTATCCAAAGTATTAGCATTATTTTATGTTAAAATATTTCGGTACTTAATGCTATCAACCAAAGCAAGAAAGTCATTGCCTATTCCATGCTGTAGCTCAGTATTTGTGCTGTTTCTTCATTATTGGTATAGCTTCTTTACCTGATTTCTTTACAATAGTTCCTGTCTTAAATACAGACACAAATTATTACTGGCCCTGGCCTTTTGGGGGAAGAAAGTCATAAAATCAGTGATGCCTTAGATCTGCATTGTCAAATTTGGAAGCCATCAGCCTCTGTGGTCAAGGAACACTTGAAATTTACTAGTCCAAATTGAGACATGCTGTGAATGTAGAACCACACTGAGTTTCAAAGACCTGGTACCAAAAAAATGTAAAATTTTATTTCTATTTTTTATACTGAATATGAGTTGAAATGCTAAAAACTTTGTATATATGTGTGTTAAGTTGTATAAATATTATTATTTTTATTGATACCTGATAACTGCACATATTTATGGGGTATATGTGATATTTGATACATGCATACAATGTGTAAGGATCAAATTAGGGTGAGTAGAATATGCATCACCTCAAACACTTATTATTTCTTTGGGTTGGGAACATTCCAAATCTTCTCTTCTAGCTGTTATGAAATATACAATAAGTTGTTAATTGTAGTCACCCTACTATGCTATCCTACACTAGAACTTATTCCTCCTATCTAACTGTATTTTTGTACCCATTAACCAACCTCTCTTTATTCACGCCTTCCCCCATCCTTCCCAGCCTCTGGTAACCACCATTCTGTTCTTTACCGCCATGAGGTAAATATTTAGCTCCCACATATGAATGAGAACACATGATATTTGTCTTTCTGTGCCTACCTTATTTTACTTAACATAATGTCCTCCAGTTCCATACATATTGCTACAAAAGGCAAGATTTCATTCTTTTTTATGGCTGAATAATATTTCAGTGTGTATATATACCATATTTTCTTTATCCATTCATCTGGCGATGGACTCTTAGGTTGATTCCATATCTAGTGCCAGAATAAATATGGGAGTACAGATATCTCTTTGATATACAGATTTCCTTCCTTTTGGGTATATACTCAGGAGTGAGCTTGCTGGATTTTATGCTGGATCTATTTTTAGTTTTTGAGGAACCTCCATACTGTTTTCCATAGTGGTTTTACTAATTTACATTCCCACCGGCAGTGTACTAGCATTCCATTTTCGCAGCACCCGGGACAGCATTTGTTAATTTTTGTCTTTTGTTTTTGCTTTTGTTTTTGTTTTTTGAGACAGGGTCTCACTCTGTCACCAGGCTGGAGTACAGTGGCATCATCATAGCTCACTGCAGCCTCAAACTCTTGGGCTCAAGTGGTCTTCTTGCCTCAGCCTCCCAAGTAGCTAGGACTACAGGTGCATGCCACGACACCTGGCTAATTTTTAAAAAAATTTTTGTGGAGATGGGGTCTTGCTATGTTGCCCAGGCTGGTCTTGAACTCCTGGCCTCAAGCGATCCTCCCTCTATGCCTCAGCCACCCAAGGTGCTGGGATTACAGGTATGATCCACCATTCCTGGCCAGTTTGTTTTCTTTGTGATAACAGCCACTCTAACTGGGGTGAGATGATATCTTATTGTGGTTTTGATTTGCATTTCCCTGATGATTAGAGAAGTTGAGCACTTTTTTATATGTTTGCTGGCCATCATTCTGTCTTCTTTGGAAAAGTTTTTGTTCATGTCCTTTGCCCATTTTTTAATAGGGTTGTTTGATTTTTTCTTGTTGATTTTCCTAAGTTCTGTATAGATTCTGGTTATAAGCCCTTTATCAGAGGTGTAGCCTGCAAATATTTTCTCCCATTCTGTAGGTTGTCTGTTCACTCTAGTGATAGTTTCCTTGGCTGTGCAGAAGCTTTTCAATTTGATCAGGTCCCATGTATTTATTTTTGTTGCTGCTGTGATTGCTTTGGGGGTCTTCTTCATAAATTCTTTGCCTAGGCCAGTGTCCATAAGAGTTTTTCCAACGTTTTCTTCGAGAATTCTTATGGTTTCATGTCTTAGGTTTAGATCTGTTATCCATTGTGAATTGATTTTTGTGAGAGGTGAGAGGTGTGGGTCCACTTTCAGTCTTCTACATATGGCCATCCAATTTTCTCAGCACCATTTGTTGAATAGGGAATCTTTTCCCCAGTGTACGTTTTTCTGGAATTTGTCAAAGATCAGGTGACTGTATGAGGTTGGTTTTATATTTGGGTTCTCAGTCCTGTTCCATTGGTCTACGTGTCTGTTCTTGTGCCAATACCATGCAGTTTTGGTTACTATAGCCTTGTAGTATAGTTTGAAGTCTGGTAGACAGATGCCTCCCAATTTGTTTTTTGCTTAAGATTGCTTTGGCTAGACGGGGTCTTCTCTGGTTCCACACGAAGCATAGAATTATTTTTTCTAGATCGGCAAAAAATGATGTTGGTATTTTGATAGGGATTGCATTGATTCTGTAAATTAATTTAGGTAGCAAAGCCATTTTTACTATGTTGACTCTGCCTATCCAAGAGCATGGTAAGGCTTTCCATCTATTTACATCCTCTGCAATTTCCTTTCTCAGTGTTTCATAATTCTCTCTATATAGGTCTTTGACCTCCTTAGATATATTCCTAAATATTTAATTTTCTTTGTTGCTATTGCAAAAGGTATAGCATCTTTAATTTGTTTCTCGGCTTGATTGTTATTAGCATATATGAAGGCTATGGATTTGTGTGTATTAATTTTGTATCCTGAGACTTTGCTGAATTCATTTATCAATTCCAGTAATCTCTTGGTTGAATCCTTGGGGTTTTCTATGTATAATATCATATCGTCTGCGAATAGTGAAAGTTTGACCTCTTCTGCCCCTATCTGGACGCCCCTGATTCCTCTGTGTTGTCTAATTGCTGTGGCCAGGACTTCCAGCACTATGTTGAAAAGAAGTGGAGATAGTGGACACCCTTGTCTGGTGCCAGTTTTAAGGGGGAATGCCTTCAATTTTTCCCCATTCAGTATGATATTGGCTGTGGGTTTATCGTATATGGCTTTAATAGTTTCTAGGAATGAGCCATCTATGCCTATATTGTTAAGAGTTCTTATCATAAAAGGGTGTTGGATTTTGTCAAAAGCCTTTTCTGCATCTATTGAAAGGATCATATAATCTTTGTTCTTGCTTTTATTTATATGGTGAATTACATTTATAGATTTGCGTACGTTGAACCATCCCTGCATCTCGGGAATGAAGCCCACCTGATCATGATGGATTATTTTTTTGATGTACATTTGAATTCGGTTTGCAAGGATTTTATTGAGAATTTTTGCATCTATATTCATAAGGGATATTGGTCTGTAGTTTTCTTTTTTGTTGTGTCCTTTCCTGGCTTTGGTATCAAGGTGATATTGGCTTCGTAGAATGAGTTTGGGAGGATTCCATCCTTCTGGATATTTTCAAATAATTTCTGCAGTATAGGCACCAGTTCTTCTTTGTAGGCTTGGTAGAATTCAGGTGTGAACCCATCTGGTCCGGGACTTTTTTTTGTGGGTAGATTTTTAATTACTGCTTCAATTTTGGTGCTTGATATTGGTCTGTTTAGAAATTCAGTTTCTTCCTGGTTGAGCCTAGGGAGGTAGTGTGTTTCTAAGAATTTGTCCATTTCCTCCACGTTTTCGTGTTTGTGGGCATAGAGATTTTTGTAGTATTCAAAGATGATGTTTTGTATTTCCATGGTATCAGTTGTGACTTCTCCTCTCTCATTTCTAATTGAGCTTATTAGAGTCCTTTCCTTTCTGCTTCTGGTCAACCTGGCAAGTGGCCTGTCTATTTTGTTTATCTTTTCAAAGAACCAGCTTTTCGTTTCATTGATCTTCTGTATTGTTCTTTTGTTCTCGATTTCATTTAATTCTGCTCTAATTTTGGTTATTTCTTTTCTTCTGCTGGTTTTAGGATTGCTTTGCTCTTCCTTTTCCATTTCCTTAAGATGATTCATTAGTTTACTGATTTGTGACTTTTCTGTCTTTTGGATTTGGGAATTTAGGGCGATAAGTTTTCCTCTCAGGACTGCTTTTGCTGTATCCCACAGATTTTGATAACTTGTGTCCCCTTTATTGTTTAGTTCGAAGAATCTTTTGATTTCATTTTGAATCTCCTCTTTGACCCAATAATCATTCATCAATAGATTGTTTAGTTTCCAAGTTTTTGGAGGAAGATGTGAGTTTCTGTTGGAATTGATATCTAATTTTATTCCGCTGTGGTCTGAAAAGATACATGGTATGATTTCTATTTTTTTGAATTTGTTTAGATCTGTTTTGTGGCCTAGGATGTGGTCAATTTTAGAGAAAGTTCCATGAGCTGATGAGAAGAATGTATATTCAGTGTTATTTGGGTGGAGTGTTCTGTAGATATCTGTTAGGCCCAAATGTTCTAGAGTCCTGTTTAGGTCTTTTATTTCTCTATTTAATTTTTGTTTGGAGGATCTGTCCAGTTCCGTCAGTGGGGTGTTGAAGTCCCCTGCAATTATGGCATTCCTGCTTATTATGTTGTCTAGATCTAGCAGCATTTGCTTTATGTACCTGGGTGCTCCTGTGTTGGGTGCATAAATGTTTAGGATTGTTAAATCCTCTTGTGAAATTTTTCCCTTCACCACTATATAGTGTCCATTTTTGTCCTTCTTTACTTTTATTGCTTTAAAGTTTATGTCATCTGAAATGAGGATGGCTACTCCAGATTTCTTTTGGTTTCCATTAGCCTGAAAAATTGTATTCCATCCTTTCACCTTGAGTCTGAATGCTTCTTTGTGTGTAAGGTGTGTTTCCTGAAGACAACAGATACTGGTTTGTATTTTTTAATCCATTCAGCCAGCCTATGTCTCTTCAATGGGCAGTTCAAGCCATTTACATTTATTGAGAGAATTGATATTTGGGGTAAATTTCTGATTATTCTGTTGGGTGGTATCTTTTGTTTTACCTCTTGCGTCATTGTGGAATCTGGTTTCTGGGGTTTTAGCCTTTGCATAGTTTTACATAGGTGGGTGTCTGTTGCTCTGTTTAGTGTATAATGCAGGTCTAAGCATTTCTTGCAAGGCCGGTCTGGATTTCGCAAATTCTATCAGTGATTGCTTATCTGGAAAGGTCTTTATTTCTCCCTCATATAAGAAGCTTAGTTTGGCAGGATACAGAATTCTGGGTTGACCTTTGTTTTGTTTTAGGAGATTGATGATGTCTCCCCATTCCCTTCTGGCTTGTAAGGTTTCAGCTGAGAAATCTGCAGTTAATCTGATGGGTTTCCCTTTGTAGGTTACCTCCTTTTTTGTCATACAGCTCTGAGGAGTGCATCTTGTGTGTTTACTTTGGTCAGTCTAATAATTATGTGGCGTGGTGAATGCCTTTTCACGTTGACTCTCCCAGGAGTCCTGTGTGCTTCTTGTACTTGGATGTCGAGATTTCTGGCTAAGCCATGGAAATTTTCCTCTATTATTCCTTCAAATAAATTTTCCAGCCCATGCGAATTTTCTTCCTCTCCCTCAGGGATACCTATTATCCTTATGTTTGGTCTCTTTACATAATCCCACATTTCTTGTATGCTTTTTTCCTGCCTCTTGTTTTTGTGTTCTTTCTCTTCAGCTGATTTATTTAGCGCATAGGAGCTGTCTTCTAGCTCTGAAATTCTTTCCTCTGCATGGTCCAGCCTATTCTTAAGGCTTTCCACTGTGTTTTGTAGATCCTTGAATGCTTCTTTCATTTCTAGGATTTCTATTTGATTTTTCCGTAATATTTCTATTTCTTTGGAGAATTTTTCATTCATTTCTTGCATTTTTCTTGTGGTTTCTTTGTGCTGGGATTCAATTTTCCTTGAATTTCATTGAGCTTTCTTATAATCCATAAACGAAATTCCTCTTCTGTCATTCTACCCATTTCATTTGGGTTGGTATCCATTGCTGAGGAACTGATAATTTCTTTGGGGGTGACTTTTCACTCTGATTTTTCATGTTCCCTGAGTTCTTTCGCTGGTTTTTTCTCATCTGGCCTCTTGGTCGAGAGCTGGGGGTGTTAGAGCTAGTTTATGGTCCTGTCACCAGGCCCACAATTATTTTTCCTTGGCAAAGCCAGGGAGAGAAGTAGTGGCCTGTATTGCCTTAGGTGTATTTTAGCAAGTTTGTTGGATCTTGAGTTAACTCTGACCTGTGGTCTTCTCCTCTTCCCAGTGGAGTGTGGTGAGAATGACCTCCCAGCTTGGGCTCTGAGCTAATGGATTGTACTTGAGAATATGAGTCCTCCGCTCCCTATTAGCTAGGTATTCTGTTATGTCCGTGGCAGACTCTGATTCCCCAGTTGGGGTATGCGAAAGCCCTGTGGTTTGGGAGGGGTCTTGTAGCTCCTAGGGGTTACTTTGACCCTGCTCTTCCTGAGGTTCTGGTAGAAACACAATTTCCTTTGACTGCAGTGTGAGAGCTGAGTTGGGAAAATTCTACACAGCTCAGAGGTTGCTCATCTAGCCACGTGTGGCTGCCCTTCTGATGTGTGTCTCCGCGTGAAACTGGTTGATAGGGGGATCTCCAATTGTGCACCCCTTTTCCACCACTAGACCCCAAGGCGAGGCGGGTGGCCGTCTCTATCCCCAGCAGTCTCCACCGGGGGGATGTTCCCACGGGGAGGGGGGAGTAGTGGCAGCTGGAAGCGCTCTTGGATGGCGCGAAATTCCCTATTGAAGTGGGCAGGATTATGGGGAGCTGCTCTGGTTCAGCCTGTGGCTCTTGAGGTATTTGGTTGTCATGGGAACCAGCAGTTATACCAAATGAGTCACTAAAGCCAGCAACCTTCAAAATGAGCGATCTCTGGGGTACAGGAGGGCTGGGACCTGAGGGGCGGGCACTAGGACCGGCACGGAGCGGAGTTGTCGGAGGCCAGAGCTGGGGTAGCAGAACCAGATGGAGGAGCTGCAAACTGTTTCCAATACTCAAAGGTCCTGCCGCTACAGTTCCGGGATCTCGTCCCACCTGGAACCCACGGATGCAGCTGTCCCTGGCCACCACAGGCAAAGCCTGTCTCGCCCCAGCTTAAGAGCCCCGGGCCGGGGCGGGGCGGAGCTAGAGACGCGGCTCACGGCTCTGCCCGGGCGGCTGTAAAGATGGCGGCCGCCACCAGCCTGGCGCACAGCCGGGCTCCGATCGCGCCGGGAGCGCAGTTTTTCTCCGCCGGCAGTTGTTAGCAACCTCTAAGGGCGCGTCCCGCTCTCCGATAAACTCCTGGGCCCAGTCCCGCTGACTTCTAGTGGCGCAGTGCCGGCCTGCGGGTTCCCGCGCACTATCCCGGGAAGCTGAATCTCGGTCCCCGCCCAGTTCCTCCCCAGCCCTTGGCAGTCTCTGTATATTGTAGCTGCGAGTTGTGTTTGGCTCTGGCTACTTCCTCCTCTCCACAAGGCTCTCCGGCCCGAGCAACCCCTCTGTCCCAACTCTGGGCTTGTCCCTGACTGCGTGTATGGGGAGGTGCGTAACCGCTTGGGGGGCTGGTCTCGCTGCGCCGACTTAGCGAGCGCGTCCTTCCCGCGCTCCGGGTTCTGTTGTGCTCCGTGCGCCCTCCGATCTTTGTGAAAATTTTGTACCTGTTTTCTTGGGCTGGGCGTTCGGCGTTGTTTCTCTGTCATTCGCAATGCTGTTTTCGGAGTGAGCAGTCCGTGCTCGCAGGCAGCCGCTGGCGTTCTTCACCTCCTTTCCTGGGAGCGGTATGGTGGGAGGACCCTATCACACCGCCATTTTTTAGAACCCTCCCCAGCTTTGTAGTATATTTTGAAGCCAGGTAGTGTGATGTCATCAGCTTTGTTTTTTTCACTCAGGATTTCTATGATTATTTGTGGTCTTTTGTGGTGCCATACAAATTTTAGGATTGTTTTGTCTCTATCTGTGAAGATTATCATTAGTATTTTTAAAGGGATTGCATTGATTCTGTAGATCACTTTGGATATTATGGACATTTTAACAATATTAATTCTTTCAATCCATGAGCATGGGATATCTTTCCCTTTTTTTGTATCCTCTTCAATTTCATTCATCAGAACATTATAGTTTTTATTGTGGAGATCTTTTAATTCTTTGGTTAAATTTATTCCTAGGTAGTTTTTTATTAACTATTGTAAATGGGATTGCTTTCTTGATTTCTTTTTCAGATTGTTCACTGCTGGTGTATAGAAATACTACTGATTTTTGTATGTTGATTTTGTATCCTGTAACTTTACTGAATTTGTTTATCATTTCTAACAGTTTTTTAGTGGAGTCTTTAGGTTTTTCTAAATATAATATCATGTCATATATGAAAAAGGATTAGTTGATTTCATCCTTTCTAATTTGAATGCCTTTTATGTCCTTTTCCAGCCTAATTCCTCTGGCTAGAACTTCCAGCACTATGTTGAATAAAAGTGGTGAAAGTGGGCATGCTTGTCTTGTTCTAATCTTAGAGGAAAGGCTTTCAATTTTTTTCCCATTCAGCATGATATTAGCTGTGGGTTTGTCAGATATGGCCTTTATTGTTTTGAGGTATGTTTCTTCTGTACCTAGTTTGTTGAGAGTTTTTCTCATTAAGGGTTGTTGAATTTTATCGAATATTTTTTCAGCATCGATTGGAATGATCATGTGGTTTTTGTTCTTTGTTCTGTTAATGTGATGTATCATGTGTATTGATTTGCATATATTGAACTTGATCATGGTGAATGACTTTTTTAACGTGTTGTTGAATTTGGGTTACTGGTATTTTGTTGGGGATTTTTGCATCTATGTTCATCAGTGATATTGGCCAGTGGTTTCCTTTTTTCTCGTTTCCTTGCCTGGTTTGGGTATCAGGGTAATGGTAGCCTCATAGAATGAGTTTAGAAGTATTCCCTTCTCTTTAATTTTTTGGAATGGTTTGGGTAGAATTGGTATTAGTTCTTTAAATGTTTGGTAGAATTCAACAGTGCAGCCAACAGGTCCTGAGCTTTTTTTTTTTGGACAGAGTTTTTATTACTGCTTCAGTCTCTCAGTCTCGCTACTCATTACTGGTCTGTTCAGGTTTCTGTTTCTTCATGGTTCATTCTTGGTAGGTTATATGTGTCCAGGAATTTATTCATTTTTTTCTAGGTTTTCCAATTTGTTGGCTTATGGTTGTTCGTGATAGTCTCTAATGATCCTTTGTATTTCTGTGGTATCAGTTGTGTTGTCTCCTTTTTCGTTTCTAATTCTATTTATTCAATTCTTCTTTTCCTATTTACTTTAGCTAAAGGGTTTGTCAGTTTTACCTTTTCAAAAAAACAACTTTTGTTTGTTGATCTTTTGCATTTTTTTGTAGTCTCAATTTCATTTATTTCTTCTCTAGTCGTTATTAGTTCTTTCCTTCTACTAATTTTGGAAAACCTTTATACATTGGGTTGAATAATATATTATTAAAATTAATTTCGCCTGTTTCTTTTTCCTTTTTTTAACATGCAAGAAAACAGAATATTTAAAATTATGTGTGTGGCTCTCATATTTTTATTGCACAATGGTGCATGTCCAATAGTGTTTATGCAACTGTTGTCACAAAAATTACGTATAAGTGGGTTAATCCAGGTAATAAAACTGTACTCAAATGTGTGGAATAAGGACTAGACTGAGATCCAGGCACTGGTTCAGTCCCAGCTCAGACCTTGACATTTACTTGTCTGGGCTATAGTTTTCTCCCAGTACAGTGTGGAAAAGATTCAAAAGTAGATGATCTCTAAGCCCCTTCTCACATTAAATTCAATGACTTAACTGTCTTCAGGAGTATAAAATCGAATTTTATTTGTAACCCTCCCACTATTTCCTGAAATCCTGTCAGACAAAACAGTCTTCATCCTTTGAAATCCTACTTTATTTAAGAGAGGTTAAATTTGTAATTACTGTAATTTGGAGCTTCCTTGAGCAGCCTGAGGCTGGAGCACAGCATCTTTCAATCTGCTCAGTGCTAAGTGAACCAGTTGAACATGTTGTGATTTATAAGGATCTGACAAAGACATTTTGCAAGGAAGTTTCTAGCACTGTGAATAAATCCAGAGCTGTCTGAAAGTAAACCATTTTTAGTCCTAGTAGTTTTTATGTCATTTTAAATGTTCTTTTAATTTAACTTTAAATTAATATTAGAAAATCTACTTTTAACATCAATTCATAGGTTAGCTTTAAAAAGTTAAGTTTAATAACTTTTTTGATATTAGAAATAATGATATTTGTTCATTATCAAAGGTAGAAAATGTGGAATACTTCATACCCAAAATATGAGAATTACCCTAGCCCCATCTGACTTTTCCCATGTACGTATATTTGAATAAATATTATTGATTATAGTGTATATGTTGTATTTGGAAAACTTTTAGCCAGTATTTTACTTTGGACATATGTATAATATAGAATATTTTTCTTATAAATAGTAAATACCTTTATATGTGAATATGCCCATGATAATTCATTTAGAGTTACTTCTTAGTAGAGGAATGCTGGTCAAAGGACATGAATATTTTAAGATTTAAATTTATTACAAATTTTCTTTTCAGAAAATTTGTATTTTCAGTTTCTGTTTTTCTTAGCAGGGTACGAGCCTGCCTGTTCCCTATAACCTCACAGTACTAAAATTAAGATTTTAAGTCTTGTTTAGTTAGATGGATGAAAAATTATATTCCATATTTGTTGGAATTTTTACTTCTTAGATTACTAGGAGCATCAGAAATTGCTTAATGATTATATGACAATTTCAATTTTTCTTTGTGAATAGCTTATTCCTGAGGTTTATCTGGTCTATTTACTTACTTATTTGGGATAGTTTCCTTTTTCATAGGTGAGCTGGTTTGGATCATATAGAACTTTGAAGAACTTTTCTCCTTGCTTTGACTTCAAATCCTGTTCAGTCATAGACAGCCCTCCCCCCAGCCCAAACCCCCATCCATTCATCATCTGTAAAAATGAACAAGCAAACATATACCACAGGGGGAAATCACTGTAGTCTCCATCTTGGCCTATATGTTCCAGAAAATGATCAAGTCCTTACAAGAGGAAGAAGATAATTTAACTGCCATGTGGTCCTTTTATTGGAGCCTTTATTGGAGCAATTGATTGTATTTGTTTTTTTCCAAAGCAAATGAAAAGGCCTCATAATGATATTAGTTTTAAGATCTCTGCTATAAACAATGATTCTCAGCCAGTTGGGCTACCACAGGTTGCCCAACTACATTGGGTATCCCCTTGCAAAATCACTTTCATTGAGCTGTCATTACAAGGCCATTATAAGAAAGAGCCATATGAAATAATGTAATGCCTCTTGTGAAAATATTGTTACGGCCACTTTTTTTTTTTATAACACTGACATTGCAATATGTGAAGGATGCATTTTTAAAAATGCAGTGCTAGAAAAAGCTAAGGTGTTCTTCTATTTTTTTCCTGATACTTGTTACTGATCATGTTGCAGGTATTGTTTGCTTGGAAGCTCAGAGCCAAATTTTATGCTTAATCCTAGCAATAGTATTGGCTGTTAGTATCGACTATTTTGGCAACATATTTGTATGCTCCCATTCCCCAGTTTTAATTTTATATATTTATCTGTAATTTCTTATGTCATTATTTGTTGAATTTTGTGTATGGGTTTTTATGTGGTATTTTTGTTTGTTTGTTTTGGAAAACTTTCCTGCCCCAAAGTTAACAACAATAATAATAAACCCTTTTTGGAAAGATGTAACGTATAAATAGAAATACCAGAAATCTCTGGTATCTTATTTCTGGGAAAGAGCAAGGCCTGTGATCGAGAACAGTTTTTATAAGTTCAATAAAGAATATTGTCATTATTTTCATAATTAAGGTTTGCACCCAAAAATAGAATATATTTATTTACCTGTTCCTAAGCAAAAAGCCATTGCTCCCAAGTAAAAAGGTGGAAATCATCTGTATTATTCCATGGATTTTCATTTTTGAATCTGTTTTCTTGTTTTAACAGCAATATTTCTCTGATCCAGTTATCAATCTCCTGTTTCATGATATTATTTCTGTTTGTTCACTGGGCATCTAATGATTTTAAATAAGTTAGTTTTCGTAAGAATAAGTGAACTACACAAGAGTCTTTGTAAATATCAACTCAACTTCATGGATGTTCTTTGGGGATAATATGGTCCTGGGAGATTTAATAAATCATACAAGCAGTTGAAGTTACCTAAAGATATCACCTTGTACAGATTTAAGCATTTTGAATAGAAATATGCTTTAGGAAACTAAACAAAGTATAAAGTAAAAGGTGTATTACTGAAAGTTAAATATATTTAATTAATGTTCTTTGATTCAAATTATAGGCTTTAATTTCCCCACCCTTTTTGTGACAAATGAAGTCATCCGTGCCCTGCACAACTATAGGGGCAGCTGTTTACATGGTCTACTTTAGCCCCTTATGATATTCTGAGTTTTTCTTCTCCAGGGAAATAATTTTTAACTATGTTTGAAAAGATGAATTTAAGGATTATTAACATAACTCTTCTTCAAAAATTTAGAAACGATGTTTCTGTCAAATCAGATAATTTTCTTCCTGTGCATTAAAGAATAATATGAGGAAACCATTAGCTACACATCACATTTAAATGCTGCTTGGATTTTGGCACTCCCTTGCTCATTTTTTGAGTGGTTTTCAATTCAGTATTCAAAATTAACTCCATACCCCGGCATCAAGTCTCTCCATCAGGTTGCACGTGAGCCGATGCTGAGTACATGCTGCTTCAGAGCCTGTGGGCGTGTGGTGGGGATCGCAGTCTGCCTTCAGTGGCAAGTTTTAGAAAGAGGGAAAGTGATAGAGCCTCCAATCAAGCAACAGTGCCCACCCACACTGAGGAATTGAAGGAAAGCTCCTAGAAGAGAGAAATAGACAAGCGAAGGAGACAGGAACAGTCAGGAGGTGGGGAGGGAAGAAAGGAAACCAAGTTAGTCACAGCCTTTACTCAGACTGGGGTTGTGGAAGCAGTGTGCGCTTGACTCCGTTGTCCAATCCAATACTCACTGCCAACCTCACCCTTTTTGGCTGGCTTCTATTATAACAGCTGGGAAGAGATTTTTCTCAAATTCCATTAGAGTAGATCTCATAGGGATAATGTATAGTAAGTGGAATGCTGCAGCACTGCCTGATTGAGTCAACGTTTCTGCTGCTTGCATTCAAATATACCTCTACCTTATATACTTTGCCACCTCAGGTTACTGTGGCATTTGCCTCCTATTGTTGTTCAGTAATCTCACCTTTGATGATGAGGGAGAAGAAAATATATGAAACTAAAGGTCTAATCTCAACGTGTCTTAAAACCTGAAATTTCCATCCTGTTGAGACAGGATGATCTTCACAAATGAGGTACTTAATAGTTGCTTGTTGAATGGATGTGAAAGACAGGAAACTCCTGTACAAATGTGGGGATAAAAGCCCTTTGGAGTTCTCTGACTTGGCTGTTCCACAGTGCAAAGCAGCATTCTGCCTTAAGATCAGCAAGCATCTCTGCTTATACAGACCCTCACCCTGGTGCCTATTGTTGCAGGAACCTACTACCTCCCTTTCTAATGGGAGGAAAAGGAGGAAAGTAGGAACCTTCAGTATGCTTATCCAAAGCACAAAATAACTAAGGAATTTAAGAAATATGCTCACCATATAAGGATTTATGTGGGGCTCAATCACAAATGCTCTCATACGTGCTTTGAGTCAGCGTGGTTTGATGGTTAAGAGAGAGGTCATTAAAACCAAACGAAACTATGTTTAAACCCATTGTTATCAACATTGGCTGTGTGTTGTTGAGAAACTTAGTTAACTTTTCTGAGCAAGCATCTCTTCCTTTGTAAAAATAGAGATAATAATGCCAGTTTCCCAGGGTAAATGGGGTTAAATTAAATCATATATATATATATAAATGATATATACTATATATGGATATTCACCTGTCTAGTTAGGGGCATGGGGGTGGGAATGACAAAATGAACATAAAAGAAATAAGTGGAAGAAGAATTTGCAAGAATAGGCTGTGCCAGCACCAAGAAGATTTAGAATTCAACTTTTAAACATTGACTCCTAATTAATCAGGGTTTGTTTTTTTCTCGTATGACCAGAAGTCTAGAGGTGGGCAGAAAGTCAGTGCTTTCTGGGCATGACGTGGTCTGTTCTTCCTGTTCGCAGGATGACTACTGCAGCTCTAGACATTGCTTGTGTGTTTAAAGCCACAAGAAAAAAGGGGACGAGGCAGAATTCCACTTACTTCATGTTATCATTATAAGAACCCCATCTCTAATGGAATTTGAAATTTTTATATATATATATATATACACACACACACATATATATATGGTATTTAGCATGTAGTAGAAGGGATTAATAAATGATAGCTATTATATTAATGGTTATTGTTACACTGCAATATGATAGTTGAAAGATGTGATTGTGTCAGAGCAAAATAAGAAATAAAATAAATCTGTTTGCACCTGCATCTTCTTTTTTTTTTTTAGGAATAATTGTTCTGGTTATGGTAACCTTATCTCTTCTCTGAGATCCTTCTGGTTAGTCACTCTGCTCCATTCAAAGCTGTCAAGCCAACATTTTTCTGTGATCTCTGCCTGCCTTGCTGTGTTATCTGCTGAAGCCTCTAAAGGTGACTAGCTTTGGAGATTTCATTGTATGTAACTAATAGAATATTTTTAAATTAAAGAAAGGAAATAAAATAAAAAAGGGTATCTTCTAGCACACTAGTTGGGAGTTAAAAGCAGTTTTTATTTATGTATTTTTTTGATGGACTTTGTTGAGAATGTTCTGATTTGTGAATTAGTGCTTTCTCACATTGAGGGTTCCCAGGAACCCTGCAGTGATGATGGTAACCTTTACCTAAGACTTTACAAAATGATTAATTGATGTTCACCTCTGATAATCTAATTAGGACTTTGGGGAATTTGGAACTTCTAAAGGCTTACATAATTATCTGAAGATGGTTTTTTACCATCTCAAGAGGTATTATAATTGGCCTTTGGGAATTAAAGAATCACCTCAAAAAATAATCACCCATGTTGGCAAACAACCTCTCTGACAAATGTTCCCTTTGAGAAAACAGCCCTCAGACACAAATCCTGGGTTGAAATCATAAGGGGGAACTCCGACACAGTTTTCTAATATACTAGTTGCTCTGTCGTGATTGGCATGGGTGTTTTCAGGGGTCAGAACAGAAACAGAACAGCTCTGTATTCAAGTCTTCGGCTTGAGGCCAGTTCATGAAGAAAGATGTTGTTGGTAGGGCAGCCAAAGGTGCCCCATAGAAAAAGACCAGGAGCGGCTCATCCCATGAGATAGAATGAGGCTGTTGGGCTCCACCAGACTTTTGCTTGTTTCCTGATCAAGAAACATCACAGTAAATGGAAGTGGTGATATTGTTAGTGATGATCATGATCCAATTAAACAGATCACGATAAGACACGTAGGGAGAAGTCTAATCAGTGAAAGGAGACTAAGAAGGAATTTTGGGCATACCTCAGAGAGAAAACATGATCTGTACCAAAACTTCCTTACTCTTCAAAGCAAGAAAGCTACTCACCATTTTAATGGAAGACATTATAAAGATTTTATTTTCCATTTTGGAGTCATGCATTTCCAAATGGAATTTTCCATTTTCTAAAATAATATTCATTGTACTATACACATAAGATGAGGCAGTAATATTATAATACTAGTTTGATAACAAATACAGAAAAAAAGAACTACTCAAATTATTTCTGACTGTTGTGAGGTGCGGAGTTATGAAATCTTACATCTGGCTGAGCGGAGTGGAGAAGGTGCAAGGAGGAATATAGATTTGCATAGGACCATGCAGGTAGGGGGGTCTTCCCCTGTCTAGTTAGGGGAATGGGGGTAGGAGGGACAAAATGAATATAAAATAAATATATAGAAGACAAGTTTGCAAAAATAGGGAGTGTAAGAACCGAGAAGGTTTGGAATATAACTTTTAAAATTCTGAGCTCAACTCATTAGAAATGAGGAGTTCTTGAAGGAATTTAAGCAGGGAAATAATATGATTAGAAGTAGGCTGCATTTTAAGTAAAGGTAGAAATAATTATTGAAATTTTTTTAAAGCAAGTATTTATGTTTTTAAATTTCAGAATATTACAGGGGTACAAACATTTTGGTTACATAAATTGCCTTTGTACCATCTGAGTCAAAGTTATAAGTGTGCCCATCCCCCAGATAGTGTGCATTGTACCTGTAAATCTCCAACCATACCTGATTACAAAATGAAAGTTAATATCTGGACGTTAAAGTATTACCCTTAAAGAACCTGAAACATGGATCACACCAACTATGTTAAAAACCAGATGCATTTTCCCAGTTGTATTCTGTATTCGTAAAACATTTTTGAGTGTCCATCATGGAAGACCTGTCCCATTTATATACAAAATTTCATCAGTGCTTTTTAATGTCACATTATTTTAGGTAAAGTTGTTTCAACTGAGTGCACACATCTATTAGTGTTAAGTCATATTGGATAATGAAGCACTGTTATTCCCATGGACTCGTGTTAGGTGGACCAGGGATTTTAATTAAATATCTGAATGAGTGTTGTACAGTAGATACTCTCTAGAAAGCATCTGTCAGGGTTAATATTTTACAAGTGAGCTATGCCTTTTGCAACCTTTAATTATAATATTCTAATTCTTTATTCTTAGTTACTGCTAATAATTTCAAGGTGATACAGATAGAAATTACTTGATTATCCAAGTGACTGCACTTATCAAATGAAATAGAAAGCAATTTCACTGTCTATACACGTTTCATAAATAAGCAATGCTAATATATTGTATTTTTAAAAATGTATTTTTTTTTTACAAAAGGAATTGAAAAAACACATCATGCTATGTTATGATTGGAAGTGCCTAATGCCTACTACATATGTAGCTAAAGTCAGTTCTCGATAATAATAGTAACAGTCCTCCTGCATGAATTAAACAAATACACTTCTTGATCGTAGCCTGTTCTTCAGCTCTTTTTAGGCACTGATCTGTAGTACTTTTTCATTTCTCACATAGCCCTTCCTGGCCACCATTAAGTCCATTTTGTCACTGAAGCATGTGACCTTGCCACTTTCTTCCCAACAGGTAGACTTTGGCCGTCCCTGTGGATGGCACATTTAGTGAGGACTTGCTTTGACCTTTAGTTTTCAGTATCATAATACACATCAATAGTTTTTTCATGTCTGAAGTCACCACTTCATCGCTACCCTCACGTGGGCCGTTCAAGCTCTGGGCTGTTAAAGTGTCAGTTGGTTGCTGTTCCTGGTTAGAAGTAGGCACCCATGACTGCAGCATTGATGTGTAATCACCTTAATATTGGCTCTGGCATATTTGGACTTCTGTCTCATTTGATTCTTTCATATTTCCAACCACTGTTTTGATAAAAAAAAAGTTAATTGTATGCTTTTATTTAAAAGCCATGGTATTACTGTTCTGTTGATGGACCTGCAAACTCTATTTGTTATAAACCAATAAAAAGTTATTACTGTCCCTAAGGAAGAAAGCTTAACATTTATTTTAAGAATACCGAAGAAAACTTTGATACTAGAAAAGACAGATTAAAAATACCTGAAAATACGAAGAAAGTCTTTAGTCTTTATGTCTCAGGCATCTTCTTGGTTCTCATTTTTTTTTTTCTAATGCTGTTGCAGTTGACAATGTCCTGTGCTGCTATGTTGTTTCATAAATGTAGTAGAGAGAACAGCTAGGTCTTTGTTCTTCCTAGGAGTAGAAAATTCTCATTATGGATACTCAGAATCTACAATATTTAAAGACTATATTTTCACCAGATCAGAATAATGACAATTTAAGCAGAACTGAAATGTTGAAATCACATTTGACACTAGAAATTGTTTAGTTCTAGGAGGAATATATCTATACTTCTCATTTCATAAGTAAGGAAAAAGAGAGTTATTTAACGTATTTTAAGTGTGATAAGAGCACATTGTGTCTTAACTCTGATGTCTCTTTCTTTGACAGTTTGTAGACTGCCTTGGCTTGCAATGGAGAATAAAATTTCAATCATATTAACAGGATCATCTTTTATTCTCCAAGACCTTAGTCCCTGTAGTTTCCAGTGTCTTCATTCTGGAATATCGTGTTGAAGACTCATTTCTAAAACTGGGTGAAATCATGACCCTCATGCAGATATAAAATGAACACATATTAAATATTTAATTTAACTCATTAATATAGGAAACAGAAAGTTGTTATGACAAGTTCAAAGGAGAATCCAAAGAACAGAAATAATTATACATCAGGAAAATTGAAAAGAATGTGCAAATTGAGGCAAAATTGGCTCCTGTCTCAGTGGATGACGGAAGCCAATTGAAACTCCACCAGATAGAATGTTGCCTCTCTATAGGCAGAAATTATTTGGCATTGCTAACAGATACTGACAACTTACTGAGTTGTAAAATAGCTCAATGCAACGTTAGAATAAGATAACCTAGAAAAATGTGCTCTAGACAATGAAGCTTTCCCATGAAGCACAGATTTTTCCCTACAGTATTTTGTTCCCTCTTAACTTAGATAACTAGTATTTATTCATTAATTTTTCTTAAGCATGTGTGCTAGGAAGCCTACATGGCACCTTCTGCCTGGTTTTAGCTTACCTTCTACCTCCCAGAATATCTTGCAAATAACAATAGTACATTTACTACATGGAATTATAACTTCATATTCATTGTTTCTCTCAGTTCCCCTTCTAAAGACCAGGATATACCTTTGTTTTAGTTCTGGTGTTTTTTTCATAGTATTTGCACAGTGTTAGACACCTAGACAAAATTTACAAGATGTTTACAGAATGTATGAATGAATCAAGGAGTGCTGGATGTCTGCTTGAGTCAAGTGTGTGCATGAGCATGTGTGATAAGCAAGCATTTGTCACCCTCCAGGATGCACCAGAGGTTTGAGTGTGGTCCCTTTAACCCTTAGCAGAACACAACTTATATAATTATTAAATTAAATTCAACATTTACCTGACCTTGCTATGACACTACTATTTGATCTCAGGAAAATCCTTTATACTTTGAAAGTTTAATTCATATTTTTTAAATATATATTTTTATTCTTGCCTAACCTCCTGTCAAAGTTTTCTTAAAATTATAATTCACTTAAGATTACAGTAATATATTTGTAAAATGGAAAGTTTTGCATAAGAATAAGCAATGATCTTAGACTACCTTAGAAATGATTTGAGGTGGCTGGTAAGAGAATCTGTACTTTTTTCTGGTATTTATGGCATTATGGCAAAAGCAATGAAGCAAAAGCTAGTTCCTTTTCTTTACTCTGTTCCTGTAATCTGTGCAAGTTCCTTATTCATGTGAGGAATTAATTCCTTATTAGCGGAATCTGTAATCTGTTAGTACTTTTGATAATTAAGTGAGCAATGAGTCTGGAATGAATAGGCAGACGTCATATCCATAATGCCTATTATTTAAGGGTTCTTAAATCTCAGATATGTTCACACAAAGTTGTACTTCTCCAGAATCCTTATTTCAGATGATTTCTGTTTGAATGTATGTTTGCACATGTATGTTCAAAACAGTAGAAGTGTCTTGGAAACTACAAGATCCATCCTGGAAAAGGGTAGAGGACAGTAGAGAGTGCCCCGACTTTTAAATAATACAGATTTTGGGTTTGAATGTGAGCTCTGTCAATTTCTATATGCATGACCTGAAGCAAGCTACTTAATTTCTTTCTGTTTTATTTTCCTTATATCTAAAATGAGAATAGTAATCCTGATTGCATAGAGCTGAGGTGAGGAAAAGGGAGACAGTGAATGCAGCTGGCTTATGAAAGCACCTGTGGGAAACGTTAGTTCCCCAGCCATTCCCTAGAGCACAGCTTGTTTTTATCTGCATTTGTTCATCCCTCTTTCTTACTTTCTACATTACCTCCTCGTCAGTCAGCATGCTCTTTAAATCTTTCACGGTTTAGCTTTAAGCTCACTCTTTCCTGCCTTGTTGATTGGTATTCCTTGTCTCTGCCAACTGGACTGTGGTCTCAGTGACAGAGGTCCTGGCAGAGACCCTGGCCTGTCTTGTTGGGATACCCCAGAGCACCTCCCGGGGGTCTGGCACGCCGCCCAGGTCCAGTGAGCTATAATGGAACATAGTAGCCCTCTTTTTGTACTGCTTTACTCAGAGTAGTCAACTCATTTTTACCTGTATTCTCTAGAAACCAAAGAAATTGTCTCTAAAGCACAGACTTAAAGCAAATACAGTTTAACTTCTGCTGTCCGTGGTCCTGAATAAGAGTCGGCGTATATACAGAGGGGCTGATTTTCTTTACCAATCCGCCCTGCAAGTTTGAGCAGCTTGCGCGTATGCTTTCCAGCCAGACTCACCCAGCATGCCTTCCAGAATTCACTACAGCTTCAGAATTCCAGGGAGTGAGGACTGACCTAGGGTCAAATGCATCCGTCACTGAAGTGCTGCTAGAGGAATAACAGATGTGTATCAATGCCTGTGGTATTCAAGACAACATATTAAAACATAGATTTATCTTAACTCCCTATGGTCTGAAGCTGTAAGACAGAGACATAAAATTCATACCCTGTGGTTTCCTTGCTCTTATTTTCTTCTTTACAGCATTTCATTCCTTCTGAACATCTTTGGCCATACATTATGTTTTCTCTAATGAAAGTAGAAAAATTGTATCCTCATTGCTTATTTTTATCACTGTTGCTGTGCTAAACTGTAGCCAGGCATCTTATTAAAATCAAGTGAGGATTTGAATTTTCATTCTCTTTAATACTGCAGCATTACTATTCTTTCTGAAAATATTTCACCATGTATGAGTCTATCTATTTAAATATTTTCTATGAATTGTTGGAATCGTATTTCTCATCTATTTAAGGGATATATAAAAATAGGTACATAGAGATTGGGGACAAATGTTATCATTTTCCTCTGGATTTTTTTTTGTGGGTAGGTGATATGGGCAATTATTTCTTCAACACTCAGCTTAAGAATAATTTGTGGCATATTTATGGTGATGTTGCATAGTGCAAAACTTGTTGCTGTGAATAAAATAATTGGCAATTTTGCTTTTAATTACCCCATGTCTTGCCTAAAACACTTTCTGACACATAGATTGGGTGACCTGAATTTTTCTACATAAAAATTGAGCTCTTTTAATGTGCACCATTGGGGCAATATTCTGCATTCCAAGGCTGTATATGCTGTTGCACATGTATAAAAAGCAACTATATGCCTCTGCTATTTCTGCAGTTGAGTCTGGAGCTGTTTTATGCTGTTTGTCTGTTATTTTGATTCTCAGCACTAGACTCATGGGCAGAAATGGAGCTTGGTGGGGTCTGGGCCCACTCACAAGGGTTTTTAAGAAACAGGGGAAGATAATTATTACGAGCAGGCAAGAACTGAGTTTAATTTAAAATGTTGATTTGTACTTTAGGCCATTAGACCAGAGTTACACCTCACTTTAAATTTGATAAATGCACCATCATTAAAAAGAAACTGCAATGATAAAGGGGAGGGCATTAAACTTGAAGGGTGCTGATTCTAGGCCAAGCCTTAGACTATTTGCTTTCATAAGTGCTATCCCATTTAATCTTCCTAACAACCCTGCAAGACACAAATTATTATCCCCATTTCACAGATGAGGAAACCAGGCTCAGGGAGATTAAATAACTTCCTCATTGTAGGGGGTTGCACTAGCGTTTATGCTAAACCTTTATGATTCAGAGCTTATGCTTTATTTTTTATGTTGCTAAAGTCAAGACATGCTTCTTTCCCGTGGAAGTATATCCACCATATTTTCTTGAAGTTGTAAATAGCACATAGCATAAGATCTACTCTCTTAACAAATTTTGTAAGTGTACAGTACAGTATTGTTAACTGTAAGCATAATGTTGTACAGCAGATCTCTAGAACTTTTTCATCTTGCATGACAGAAACTCTATACCCATTGAACAACAATTCTCCATATGTTTTCACATCTATAACTAAATCCTGAGTGTCCTTTTCCTTCTTTGCAGTGTTTGTTTGTTTTTGCAATGGATAGAGGGGGGAGAGGTGCCACACTAATGTTGAGTTCAGGGTCACTGTTTAGCCAACAGATCTCAGGGTAGCACTTGATGTAACATGTCAATAGCCAGATACACTGTAAAGCTGATCAGAGTATTAACAAGCTGTTTTACTAATCAATGTGAGATGAATTAGATTATAATTTATAGCCATAAACACAGCTTCTGTTCCATTTAGGCAGGCTCTATACTTACTTTGAATTTCAAATCAACATTGCCCCTCTGAGTCAGGCGGAATATATTTTTAGTCCCAGTTACATGAGAACCATTTATGGCAGTTTACAGACAGCAACACTTCTTCATCTAGTTGAGAAGCCTTTGGATGGAGTCAGACTGCCTGGCAAGCCCTGGCTCCACTCCAGGGAACTATGAGTGAGTCCAGCCCTGCCAGACAGCCCCCTGGCACAGGGGTTGGCCAAACAGTCATGGCACAAGGATCCTGTGTACTTTCACTGGGCATCAAGCCCAGCTCCATCAGGGTGGAACATGGAGTTCAGCGGATCAAGTTTGATCTCCACGGCATCAGGGCCGCAGGCAAGCTACTACAATCCCTAGGTACCTGCATTGTCTCCGGTGTAGACACATGACACATTCTGCCAAACAAATCCTGTAGGGGGAGCTTATCCTGTCCTTGACCCAAAGCAGGAAGAAAATGCTCTCCTTTTCCCTCCTTTGTTCATGTTATTCAAACTGTTTTCAAAGTAACATAATACAGCCTTTTCTAATAAGCTCATGCGTCTTTTAAATAGGTCTAACAGCAATGGCATGATCTTTTCCGAATGAGTGCAGTACTGGAAGACATTAAGTTGGGGCCTTGTTCTGGCTCCAGTGCTGTGTGAATTTTTATGTGGTATTAAACTTGGTGAACCTCAGTATTCTTTTATTTTAATTGGAATATTAATGGCATCTGTCTCACACATACTTTACAGGGTTATTGTGAGAACTAAGGGGAAAAGTGTATGTTCAAGAATCTAGCAAACTGTGGATGTGATGTACATATGCCATATTTGTGAATACTCCTAAATGAGTCATCTCAGTAAGGGCTGGGTCTTTATGACATACGGAAGGTGCTTTTAAGTGCCTCTAAAATCATGAAAGGGAATCTTAGTATGGTGGGGGAAGGAAAAAGATAGGGGTGGGGGGAGAGAGAGAGAGAAACTAAAGCAAATAAAATTTCAGAACCCCTAATAATCTGACACCTTGTAAAAGCTTAAAGTACTGATGTTCATTATTTGATGTCCAAGAGTTTTAACCTCTCATTAATTGTTTTGTTAAACAACAACAATAAAAAACCTTTATAAACTGAAAGCACTCCCAATGTTTAGAGTTCTGGCAATTCCTTCTGCATTTCTTATATTTGTAAAATTTCTTTTGGAAAATGTAAACTAAGCTTATTTCATAATGGTTATCTTAAAATCTGCTTTTTCCTATCATGTTCTTATAGTATCCATCAATAAATTTATGTGATCGTATGTCAAGAATTAATATTTTATGTGCCCTTGTCAAACACCAGGCTCTATGCTAACCCTTGATCATCTGTTGTCTCATTTATTCTGCATTGCAGCCCTATGGTGGTAGGTATTACCATGATACCCATTTTGCAAATGAGGATGCTTGGAGAAGTTTCATAATTCAACAAAAATGCCAATATGCATAAGCAAGAGAGTGCAGACTCAATTTCAGACAATGGAAACCCAGAACCCATGATTTTTGTTTAGTTTTTTCTACAATTATCCATGGAAGAATCCATTTGCTAAAGCCTAAAGGTGGCTTTTATGGAGCTAATTTGACCTTCACTGATAGCTCCACGTGTACTGCACAAAAGAAGTTTCTTACCACATGCCTGATGGTAACTAAGCACAATGACCCATCGTCACTCACTCATCCATTTGCTTCTGGGACTACCACTTGAGCGTTTGTTTTGTCTTTCCTTCTTCCCTTCACCTTGACACTTGACATGTACCCCTGTTTTGTCTCTCTTAGTTCATCAATGTCGTTTCTGTCACCTTCTTTTCCATGTTTTGACACCTTGAGCACTCCACTCGTCCTTCTTGGTTAACACTGGCCTAGCGAGGGAAATAGAGGCCATATATTCTATTGTCAGCTTGTTTGATGAAGCAGTTAGGCCCCACTGAGCTCAAAAGAGCATGCTAAGCAAGTCTCTGGAAACATTACACAGTTGTATAATTTTGTTAAAAAAAATGCTGATATTTTTCCAGGCACCAAAGTTACTTAATCCCAAAAGAAACCCAGGTTGTGTTATATAAAGAGGATAATATGTTATGCAGCTTAAAACTCCTGGAAAAGTTCTCATTAGTCATATTGTACAACCAAATTCCAGTGCAAGGTAGCCCGTTTGTGAGTGATGATTAGCGCTGCCAACGCCCCGGCAGTAGCAGGAAAAGGATGTTGTGAAATGATCCAACTTCCATTAGAAAATAATGACTGTCTTGGCTGAGCAACATTTTTTAAATTAAATACCAACAATTCCTAGTAATCAGAGAGCCTATTAGCCATGAAATTCGATTTCAGTATCAGAGACTATTCACTTACAAAATGGGAGCCAAATAATTGTGGGTGGAATTTACAGTCCGGCACTGGGGATAGTGTTAAATATTATCGAAGTGGCACCAGGGTATAGCATTAGCTCTGAGGAAATGTGGCAGTTTAAAATTACAGTGGCAAGTTAGGGTGGTGATTAACAGAATGCAGTCATTAATTTCTGAGGCATGATATTAATATTTCCCCTTCAGTCATTTGAGAGGATTTTTGCAGAGCAGTGAACCCATCATGAATTTCTACTTAGCTTCATTGGTCTTTTCCAAATGTCCATTGTCTGCCTTTAGATGACATCAGAAATCCTTGCCATGAAATTAGGCTTAATTTATGGAGAGAGGTGTTCTTGACCCCAGGAGGGATCTTTAGGAACACTGAAAAACACCACAAGTTTATTCTTTCTGCAAGCTCACCTCCAAGTTCTCCATTGTCTCTCCAGATTGTCCCCCCTGAGTCCTCACACACATGTATGCCCTGCCAGCTCACCTACCCCACCCTTCTCCATGCTTTGCAATCCCTGTTCAGGGATATGAGAAGAAAATAGTCATTGAATACCTACTTCTGCTACAAATTTTGGAAGTAGGCCCATGAACATTAAATACTACCCCACAGTACAAAGTTAGTAAGGATGGAGAAGCAGAATGCGCCTAGGTCTGTCTATCCTCAAAACACTTGTCCTTTATATTGTCCCTGCTATGGAGATAAAAGCTGGTAAGGTTTTAGGTGAATATAGTGATCTGTCATAGATATTTCTACTTAAATTCCTTTCAATACATGTTTAAGAAACCTTAAACTTGGAAATTCATGTTTTCCATATGCAGTACTAAGTTTCATCACCGTATTTCAACAATCCAAATCTAGCATAGAAACATTCAGTATTTTGAAATATATAATCCATGCATACATACATATGCACACATGTACAATATGCATAAATATTCACATAGATGAACACAGACGTGTATAAACATATATATGTGCATATGCACACACATGTTATATATATTTAATATATATGTAATCTTTCATAATATTCTTCTTTCTTACCTATGGAGACTGAACTTTGCCTAATTGGAAATTTCTGCCTTGGCTCCCACATATATGTCTCTCTACAACCTCATTGGCAAACTGTACATGCACATGCATTCTTCGAGATAACCAGGGTTAAGAGCAGAACATTTAACATATAGAAAGTGCAGTGGCAGGCTCTCTAAAGAATAAGGCAGGAGAAGATCCTCACAGAAATGCATGCAGAACATAAAATAATTTGCCCATTGTCACATACCGGGAATGGTCAAGACAGGCATTCGATCCATACTTAGCTGGCTCCAAAGTCTACATTCTGTCTGCTACATTAACATACTGCTGTCACAAAAAAGGAAATGACAAATTTATAATTCTCCTCCTTCTGCCCCAGCATATCTCGGCATTTTTAGGTATATATGGACAAAAGCTGGGGCTTGTGCATGTCAACTGTTTTTCTAAAAGCCTTTCCAGTAGAAACATAGGAAGCATGGCATTCAGACAGGCCCAGTAATAAACAAATGTGTTTGAAAACTCAGTGTCACGATGCAGCATTTAGAGTTAAAGGCTAGAAAATTGCATGTCAACTGATTTTAGGAAGGATCAAATGCCGTTGCATGTTTCTGCCATGAGTGCTACTTACTCGCTAAAGAGGGCCACAAGTAATTAACTTGCGTCTCTATCTACTTTGAAAATGCTATTACTAGATTCCTTAAAATAGTCTCCTAAGTACTGTGACTGGTATAAGAATTTGGGAGTTCACTTTCTTCCTTTTACTGGAAGAAGTCCTTGTGGCTTTCAGATGCCTTAAGGGAATTCTTGCCTCAAGAGGGAACCTGAGCAGTGTGCGTTTACAGGTCTTCCTTAGGCTTGTGCATAAGCTTTAACTTCACTCTAAATTAATACTTTAATCCTCCATCAATTCTAGATCTCACTATGAGCTGAAGTGAAGAGCAAGCACATTTTCCCTCCCAACAGGAAAGTGACCAATGTTATATTTACTTCCTGGTGCAAATGCCTTTCTCTCAGCTTTACCTGTAAATCTTATAAATCTGCCTCATTCTGCTGGATCTAGCTCTAAACCTAATTGCTTACATAGTGCCCAAAGCCACCTTTGGGAGCTATCTGTGAAGACTTTCTCTCATTTGTAAGCTACAACTGCTCCAAAACACATCCTTTCCCTCATAAACAGAGGTTATTTTTGCTTTGGTCTGGAACAACATTTCTCAAATTATCTGTAGGTAGTTAATAAGTCACCGAGTGCTCCTCGGTAGACAAAGAGGGTTGACACAGGTCTATGGTCTCTCTCTCTCTCTGTCTTTTTTTTGCCATATGAAAGAATGGCTGGTCTACTGATGTATGTATTTCATTAAATGACACTGCATTGCAGTCTTCTCAATGTCAGAAGTTGAAGTTGAAGATCATCCAGTCCATCTTCCTAATTTTACAGTTAAAAAAACTAGCTGAGAGAGGCAAAATGACTTGATCAAGTCACACACAGTGTCAGGACTGGGGCTTCAATCCAGATCCTTTGAGTACAAGTACACTTTGAGGTTGTTAGAGTTGTAATGTAGCTAGTGAGACACAGTGCAATATAGGATTTCAGGTTTTTTGCCCACTCAAAACACTCTCAGCTGAAGAAGATTTGGGGGAATATACTGATTTTGAATATGAAAATAAAATTATAAACTGTAGACACTTTTTTTAAAAAATCCAAGTATATTATATTTATTGGAAATTTACATTTGGATATGACATTTGTTACTCTTACATTCATTTCCCATGACATTGGCATTAGGAACTGAAATTTTAGAAGTAGGATTAGGAAGTAGCCTTCTTATTTTGTTTTATTCTTCACAAATATCCATGCATAGACATAGATTTTCAACTATCTTTTCATAGGATTGCATGGAAAATGTCAAAATGATGTCAAGAAAATTAAGATTTTAATATGTTATATTTAGAATTACTGGTCAATTTCTGATCCAAACTATGAAAAATACTTTGAAGTTGGTCATACTGTATTCTCCCCACTATTTACTACTCTAATTCTTAAATTTCACAGACTCATGGAAGACAAAGGGTGTGCAGTTATAAACACCAAAGACACCTTAGAATTATCAATGGAAGCTTGACTTTTTCTCACAGGAGGGTTTATTGTGGTTAGGAATTCATTAGCATCAGTAATGTATGGGAGACTTAACCTCCCATTTTCAAATGAAAAATGTTCACAATTTTTTAACAACTATTTTATTAGGGTATTTGAACTATATATGCTAGATGTTTCTTGTGATATTTTGGTCATTTTGTTTTGTTTTTTTTTTAACATCAAGGGAAAGTGAATTCTAGGTCAGCATATTTTGAATAAAATTATAGACAAACATTTTGAATAATAATTACATAGTAGTATGCAAACTGACATATAATAGTAACATTTGTAAAGCATTTTATTAGAGTCTTTTTCCAAAGAGGACATGAAATTTTGGTAATATTTTTATTCTGCTATATTTGTCTTTAGATATGTAGACAGTTTCTTGCTTGCTCATTTAAAATGTATGAGAATCTGTGGCAGTGTCATTGGTGCCTGGAAAATAAATGATGTCATTAAAATAACATTAGGACTTTGAGCTTCTCAAACCCAGAATTACAAACTTTAAGTGAGGACAGTGGCATGGGAGAAAATGTTAATGATTCTTCTAGTGCTTAATTCAAGCATTGTGTGATGGTTCTCCTATAAAAATCTATACTCTATTGATAACATCTGAGAGAGAAGAAAACAAATAAGCAAGTACAAGCTCGTGAGCAGGTAGGTTTTCTTATACTTAAGTGTGTCTTATTCCCTACCTCAATCAACTATTAGCTTGGAATAAAATATTTTTTAAAAAGCTGAAGTTGCATCTTTGCTCTATTTATTCCTGTGGTACTATAGTCTCATAAAGTCATTATTTAGTAATAAATGTCTTTGTGTTAAGGGCTATCATTTTAAGAGAGAAGAGTAAAATATGCAATTTATTATATCACATAGTTTCAATCTTCACGTTCTTAATTTTGATTAATTACTCTTTGGGTAGAGTATAACTTTACATAAATTTTGTACATTGGAAAATATCATCCTGTCACCTCCACATATGAATTGCAGCATGGGTAGGTATAATTCTGGTGCATTGCCAGGCAGTTACTTTGCTTTACATTAAATATTTTTGATTATCTAGTGCTTGTAATACAGTAAGTCCTCACTTAGTGTCATCAATAGATTCTTGGAAACTGCCACTTAAAGCGAAACGACTTACTATGAAACCGATTTTGCCACAGGCTAATTGATATAAACAAGAGTTAAGTTCCTACAGCAAATTTCTGGTCAAAAAAACATCTCTAAACTTCTAAATCAAGACCAAATACTTCTAATATTAAGCATGGACATAAATGTGAGCTATGTATACATTTAAGAAAGGTGAATAAATATAAGTAAGATAGTTATTTACCCTCTTTTTGGTGAACCGGTGAGCGACAGCGTAGTGGTGGTGGGGGAAATCAAGGAATAAATGGAAAGTGTCAGGAGCACCGTCTACCACCGTGAAATTCACAATCACAAATACCATGGGCTCGCTGAGTGCTTTTCTGTCTCATTGTTTATTGTCATATGTGTGTATGACTATTGTATACTTTACAAATTTGTTATTTTACAAAAGTTTGTATTTATCCATACTTTCACTTTCCAACTCACTTATTGCAGTTCAGGGTCGCAGGTGACCAGATCATATCCCGGCAGCTCAGGGGGCCAGACAGGACCCCGCCCTGGACAGGATCCATCCCATCACAGGGCTCAGGCACACCCCCCCAGACACACACTCATTCAGACTGGGACAGCGTAGACACACCGAGGAACCTAACACGCACATCTTTGGGATGTGGGAGGAGAGCGGAGTACCCAGAGAAAAACCACACAGACATGGGAGAGAACGTGCAAATGCCACACAGACAGTGGCCCCAGCCAGGAATCAATTTTTTTTTTCTCATCAACTTTGTAATGAAATAATGCGATTGGAGGACAGCCCACATGCTTTTTCGTTGATTCTTCCTACAGTAATAGCAATCACTTTTCATGATATGCTTAGGTCTTTCCTCAAGTTAGGAAGCTTTTCTTCAAGGAAGGCTTTGATTATTGCTTCCTTTCTAAAATTCCTGCTTTATCCCTTCAATTTGGATTTCTGTTATCTGCCTTCAGCATCATTTATAAGAGGACCCTTAATCATTTTCATTCTGTGTTTTTTTGGATGGCTCAAGAGTTTTCTCCAGATCACTCTTTACATATTGTACTGGATAAATTCTGTTCCTTCACATTTCCAATGGGTCTTATTTTTTTCTGCTCCTGCCATTGTAGCTTTCTTAAATCCCCTCCATTTTGCATCCTTTTTTTAATGGTAAGGGGGCTGCCAACTAGCTTTCTAAATTTCTTTTAGCTTCTACTGAAAATTATTTTCAAAGACAACTATTCCACAGAGCCTTTATACTGTCTCTCCCTTTTCTCTCCTATTCAGAATTTATAGATTTTTATATGATGTTTTCTATATATTCAGATTGCAGTGAGAAAAGCCCATTGAAGACCCCATGTTTTCCAAGATAGAGGTCTATGGAGAGCCTGTGGGCCCTCTCTGCATCCAACTGGATACTGGTTGAATTTCCATCTCAGATCAACAGTAGGTGGATACGAGTAACCCCCAGGTCAGTTCGGAAGCACCAAGCTGTCATTCCTCTGGTATGACCCTCCTGGTTTGAAATGAACCCATAAAATCCATAAAATTAAAAATCCCAATAATCATAGCCCCTAGGAATCTAAGAAGTGTTTCTTTCCTATTGTGCCTATAGTGTTTAATTTTCAGGAATGACTTACCATAGAATAGAATATTTTCTCATTTTCTTTACCATCCACTATCTATCCACATTCACCAGCAACATGCAGTCTTCCTTTCCAGTTGTTTTTTCTGAGATTCCGGCTCTGAGAAGATATGCTAAGATTGGTACCAGTGGTGGGGCAGAAGGAGAACAGGGCTGTAACTGCACTGGGTTTTCAGGCACTAGAACATTCAGAGATCATCTTAGACTCAGCATTCCATGTTCATCTGGTCATGTCAACTTCATCCTTTATTTTTAATTTTCTTGATATGTTATTGAAAGAAATTGTCCTGTTTATTTTATTATAAACCACAGCATATAGTATATTCTCAAGAAATGTTACCAGCTGGATGAATGGACAGATGCATGGATGGATGGATGGATGGATGGTTCCATGGATGGGTGGGTAGTTGTTTGGAATTCCCATTGGTATGGGATTTGTGCTACTAGTCTACAGGGCACGATGAAGTGGGGAGGTAGGTTTCCTAACTGCTGTCAGACTGGCATAACGCATAAGGTTTAGCAATAGAGAAACTCTCACTCTAAGTTTTTGTTGGGATTGTAAAATTTTCCTCTTTTCTATGCCTTCATAGGTGTTTTGGTGGAAAGTGGTGACAGACTATGTCACAGGCTGCCAACTAAATGCCGTTTTAACCACCAAGACTCTTTGATACCCTGTCATTACCTCCTTAACTCTCTACCTCTAAGACTGTTCCTACTCTCTGTTCTGTCTCTCCAAATACGCCTTGACTTGCTTAATAGTCCTCTCTCCACCCACTCTTCATTTTTGCCTGCTCATTTCTTTAGCCACATCCTCACGCCTACGCACGGTCTCTATCCAGCCCTGTCAAAATGTGGGACATGATTCTTTAACTTTGGAGGGAATTTATATTTTCTCATCTGTAGTTTGCTGGAAATAGTGGGGAGGTTGTAGGCTGCGATCAATTTGGGAGCCATTTAATGGCAGTAAAATGGGTAAAGCAGTATATCCAAAATTCTTCAAATTGATATTTATCTATTTCTATCCATCCTTGGCTATTTTAATACAGATATAACTTTTACTACCAGAAAACTATAGATAGTAATTGATTTTTAGCTTCCTATTTCAAAAGCTACAGATGAAAGGATATTAATTTTTAAGAGGCCACTCAATCAGCAAATGCATTCTTCACTTAGAGTGGTCGAAAAAGCAGTGGGGTGGAACTTGGGAAACCTGAGGATTGGCTCTGACTCTGCCCTTTACATTGTCTGAGGCAAGTCATTTCCCTGTTAGGGGCCTCCATCGACATTCACTCTAAAAGACCAGGTTTCCCATCCCACATTTATGCCAGTGTTTATACTTTGATGTCCACCTGGAATCCTTTTTATTTCTACTCAAAATCTTTCTTATCCTGTGAAGCCTTTCCCCTCCATTTTTAAGCTATTACCACTCCACGGAATGCTTTAGACCCTTCACAACTCAGCCGAAGCCCCTTGTCTTTTCAGTCTTTAGATTTTGCTCTGAACTGCACTTAGAAATGATACTGATTTGTATGTGTATCTATTCACCCTTAATAGACTGCAATCTCTCGAAAAACAAGATCTCATTTTTTGCATTTTTTTTTTTTGGTATTCTTCAAGAGACCTTATAATAGAACCTTGGCTATTGAGAACTTCAGTAAATATATGTTAAGTTAAATATGCTAAGTAAAAGGTAGATTGTGGCACTAATGCAGAGGCTCAAGAATATAGAGGAGACTGCCTGTGTTTGAATATTGGCTCTGATTCTTCCTAGTTGTGGAGGATAATTGCCTCACCTACTTCATGAGAGTGTTGACTAAATAAGTTATTACATAGATTCTTAGCACAGTACCTGGCACAACTTAAATGCTCAGTGAATACTATTGCTATTGTTATTCCATTCAGGATACAATAAATTAGGTTTCATATGTCAATATTTTCTTATACTTACAGATTATCTTATGCCAGCTTTTTATAGATGACATGATTTATTTCAACTAGCCTAGCTTCTTCAATGGTTAGCAATACCTGTCAGCTGGTTTGTGTATGTGAATGTGTGTATGTATCTTCTCTATTTACACACCATCAGTGCATGTAGTTTTGAAATACTTTTGCATAGTATTGAATAAGGTCTTGATCTATTTTTCATCTCTGATGAGTTTTCTTCCATAATTTCTTTGTTGTTTCTTTATCCAGTTTGTTCTCTCTTGTTCAAATTCCAATTATAAGTACATTAGATGTCCTGAAATTTTATCCATCTAATACCTCTATTATTTTTCTTTATCCACTGAATTCTGTGAGAATGTATCAAGTACATCTTTACTTCACTCATTTCAGTTTCTGCCAAGATCTGTTCACTGCCTTTGGGAGTTTCATCTCCATTTAATCTATCATGATTTCAGGAGATTTGCCCTTAACAACTGTATATGGTACCCGTCTCTTTCCTTAACAACTGTATATGGTACCCCTCTCTTTTGAACTATACTATTATTTCCCAAGGAGTGCCTTTCTTCTCATAGGCTGGGAAACATTTTTAAAATTAATAAAATCTAAATTTTTATATCATTGGATGATAATCAACACAGTTGCAGTAGGCTGTGTCAGAGGTTGATATTCTACTATGTAATTTGCCTTAATATTCATACCTTTGTTTTCAATCCAATAGATTGTGCTGCTATCAAACTTTGCTTACTGTGTTAAAGAAAGGATTAAAAATACGGTACTTGTTTTCATGTATATGATATATTAATAGTAGGCTAGTAATTTAAAATTCTCCTATAGATCTCAAAGAGGAGGTACTGTATATGTAAGGGGGAAAGAGAGAAAAGGCTGAATTTCAGTCATTGGTTAAGAAAGAAGTGTACCTAGGAGATGGTGGAAATGGATTTCAGAAAAGCATTTGCATGTATTCTGAAACTTTGCCTTTAAGGAAATGATCCTTATTAAGTCTATTGTGTGGAAAAAAGTGCACTTCTTTTACTTAGGATGTTTGATGGTTCTTTAAAACATTGTAAATTGGCTTAGAAAATTTCTTTTTCATCCATATAAAGGTGAGTCTCAGCACTGGCAAATGTATGTTATTGGGCTACTGCTGGGAGCCAAATACTGCATTTAGAATTTTTTGTAAAGTAACAACCCCTCATTTTCTAGAAATGTATGACAGGCAGAACTGTCATTGTTATCCTCATGCGCAATGTGCAAGGTAGGCAATTGCAATATTAAATACAATGAATATTCAATTGGTTTAAGGGCACTGCAGTGAAAACCAGAAATGCATGTATTAATAGTTGTGACCATGAGGGATTTACTGGTCTACCTGTCCAGAGACCCAAACTCTCATTTGGTCTTTCCTGAAAATATCTCAACTTCACCAACATCAAGAGTACTCTTTCTGATGACTGAATACTAAATTAGGCTGAAGGGAAGAGGAACAGTGACCCATGGAGTCCTATCAATCTGATAATGCTGCTCCTCATTTATTGTTCATCCATGAGACTTACGTTGACAGCCAGCCACATTACAAGAACTGCAGTGGTCACTGGAAATGCAGGGGGAATGGGCCATCATTTCTGTGCCTGAGGAGCTCACACAGGCTCTCATTGCATCTGGGGATCTCAAGGACCAAAGCAACGTGGATTGTTCTCAGTAGCTACCAGGCTATTCCAAATTTGTTCCTTGATCTATTTTAAGGATGGAAGTATAGAGAATTCAGGTGAGAGGAGTGAAAGCAATTAAAAGGATGGAAAACTCATTTAACAAGAAACTAACAATGTGTAACTTAGTTCAACAGTGGTAGCTGAAGCTCATGATAATGATCTATAAATATTTTAAAAATATAAACAGGAAGGGGCAGCATTTTTCAGTGTGATTCAGCTAATAGCAATGCAAAGTAATTATGAAAGGGAAATTCAAAATAAACATAAGAAAAAAAGTTTTATTTTTTCCCTATATTTCCTGAAAAAAAAATTGGGCTATATTATAGGAAAGCATTTGTAACTAGACAAGAAAATATGAAACAAAGGAAACCAATAGCAAGTAAAGTACCAACAGTGGATGTATTGTGTTATTTATCAATTCACCAAATGTTTTTAGGTTATACACATATTTCACATTTTCTTTGCTCCCATATATTCATTCATTCTATTCATTTATTCAACAAATACTTTTTAAGCACTTCAGTGTTTCAAGAATTGGAAGACCTAGGCATTAACATACTATTTAGGTTAATGCCGGTGGCAATAATAAATAACCTGAAATATCAGTAGTCCAACACAGTAAAATTTTGGTCAAAATATAAATATAAATATAATACGTAACTTAGCTCAACAATGGTAAGTTAAGCTCATGATAAAAATATGAAGTTGAAATCAAGTGTTTCTTAATGGCAAATAGCAAAAGGGCGAGGGTTGGATTGTGGGAGTGGATGCTGGTAGGGGCCCAGATCCACGTAATCATTCAGAGATCCAGGCTGAGGAAGATCCATAAGTTCGTTCTGATCGCTAATAGTCAGCTGGAAGGTAGGGGCAGAAAGCGATTGAGGAAGAAATAACTCCTCCTTGTTAAACACTCTGTTCCAGAAGACACACAAATTAGTTTCACCCGTATTCCATCGTTGAGAATTCATTGAATGGCACCACTTGGATGCAGTGGGGCTTGGGAATTGTGTCCTCCTTCCTGGCAACATCTCTACACTTTGAAGAGGAGCATGATTTTTTAATGGAAAAGTAGCTGAGCAAAATGGACCCAAATTCCTGGCTTCTTGGGGCGTACATTCTAGTTGGAGGAAACTGATAACAATAATATAAAATAAATAAAACCAGTATTTTGTTGTAAGGAAATGAACATTTTGAAGGTATATAAAGCCTGGAAGAAGGACAGGGCGTGCAGAGTATGCAAATATAAATGAATAGTCTGGAATAAGCTTAGTGAAGAAGAGGTATTTGAGCAACTATTTGAATTAGGTGGGAATGTAGACTATGTGGAATGTAAAGGGAAACCATTTAAAGCAATGGAATATCAAATGCAAAGCCCATGGGGTGGGACCATGTCTGACATGTTTAGGGGACAAGCAGGTGGCTAACAGGATAGGAGAAAAGTAAACAAAAGAGAGCATGGTAGGATAGGAGGCCAGAGGAGTAATAGAGTCCAAATCATACAGAGGCCTTATGAGTGGCTGTGAGGATTTTGGCTTTTACTCTGAGGTACACGCAAGTTATTGGAAGGTTTTTGCACAGGAGTGAAATGATTTGATTTATGTTTTAAAAGGATTCCTCTGTTTGCTGTTCTGAAAATAGACTGTGGTGCAGTAGGACAGAAGCAGGGAGACCATTTGAAAGCTTTTTCAATAATTGAGGTGAGAAATTGTGGCTGCTTACACCAGAGGTATTGAGAAGTGGGTGGATTCAGGATGTATTGTGAAGGTACAGACAGCAGGATTTGCTGTTGGATTGGTGGTGAGGTGTGGAGAAAGAGAAGAGTCAAGGATAACTCCCAGACTTTGGGCTTGAAACACTAACTAGAAGAATAGAGTTTCCATTAATTGAGATGGGGAACACTGTAGAGGAATCCCATGTAGGTGGGGTGGCGCATAGCAGGATCTTGATTTGGGATGACTTTTAGACATCTGAGTTGAGATGACAGGTGGGCAGTTAGCTATATTAATGTGGTATTCAGGGAGGGTGGGGAGTGAAGGTATATAAGGAATAGATCCCAACATTGAGCTCTGAAGGACTCCAACATTCAGAGGCTGGGGACATGGGGAGGAACCAGCAAGAGAGAATGAAAAGGACTGACCAGAGAAAGGCCAGAAGAGTCTGCTATCAAGGAAGCCAAGTAAGAGAAACGTTTCAAGAAAGAAAGAATGAGCCACAATCTCAGCTGCTACTGACAGGTCAGATACAAAGAGAACTGGAAATTGAATGTTCATTTAGTTGTGGGGAGTCTAAAATAGAAAGGTCATCAGTGACTTTGACCAAAAAAAGCAGCTTTAGTGTAGTGATGGACAGGGAAGCTCTGAGTGGAGTGAGGGAAAGAGAAAATAGGAGAAGGCAAATTGGTGGCAACTATTTAATGATTTTGAGGATTTTTTCTATAAAGGGAAGCAAAGAGATAGGGTGGTTATTAGAATAGGAAGTATGGACAAGGAAGGGTTTTTCTAAAAGGGAAAGATAATAGCACATTTGTAAAGAGACTGGGGAAAATTTTATAATGCAAGAAAGAGAGAAGGGGGTAAATAAACAACAGTCTTATGTCAATAAGAAGGATTGAATCAGGTGCCCTAGTGATGGAATTCGACATAGACAGTAGGTTGATCTTTAATAGTTCGGGTTAAGGGGACAAATGTGCGGTGGGCCTGTGGAAGTTCCCCTTGAATTGCATCTTTTTTTCCTGTCAGAGAATAAGAAGCAAAGGTTATTCACAAGAAAGAGGAGAAGATGTGAATTCATCATTTTTGGGAATGGACTAGTGAATAGAAAATGGAAATTTTTCTAGAGAGTTTTGAGGACCACTTGAGGTTAAAAAGCAAAACCATTCAACCTTGTGTTATTTTTTTAGTCCAGTCATGTTACCTGTGTGGGTGTGGCCATGGCTTTATGGAGAATTTTTTTCAATGAGATTGGTATTTTTCCTTGGTCAGTACAGTGGCATGAGAGAGAGTTAAAAGAGTTTAACATATGAGCAATAGAGTGACTAAAACAGCATACCAGAGACTCTCCACTGGGTAAGATAGGAGTGATGACATAGGAGTTGGAAAAGACAGTAAAGAGGTGGAAGGATTAGTGTATCTGAGGAATATATTATTAAAAGGAATGCCTTGTACACACTGGAATTAGCAGTCAGAGAGTGGAATTCTTGAAGCTAAGAGGATGGAGTGGTTAGACTTATTGATAATGGAAAGGTCTGGATACAGTAATACAAATGAGCATCAGTTTCCCAGACTTCAAGCTATACTACAAGGCTATAGTCACCAAAACATGGTACTGATACAAGAACAGAGACATAGGCCAATGGAACAGAACAGAGAACCCAGATATAAAACCATCCTCATATTGCCATCTGATCTTTGACAAAGTAAACAAAAACATAAACTTGGGAATAGAATCCCTATTGAATAAATGGTGCTGGGAAAATTGAATAGTCACATGTGGAAGACTGAAACAGGATTTTCACCTCTCACAAAAATAAACTCACAATGGATAACAGACTTAAACCTAAGGCATGAAACCATAAGAATTCTAGAATAAAATGTTGGAAAATGTTGGAAAATTCTAGAAGAAAATGTTGGAAAAATGTTGTCTCTTTTAGACATTGGCCTAGGCAAAGAATTTATGAAAGAGACCCCAAAAGTAATCACAACACAAAAAAATAAATAAATAAGTGGGATCTGATCAAATTGAAAAGCTTCCACATGGCCAAGGAAACAATCTTTAGAGTTAATAGACAACCTACAGAATGGGAGAAAATATTTGCATGCTGTACATCTGATAAAGGGCTGATAACTAGGATCTATAAAGAACTCAAGCAAATCAGCAAGAAAAAATCAAACAACCTCATTAAAAAGTGGGCAAAGGACATGAACAGAAACTTTTCAAAAGAAGATAGACTAATGGCCAACAGACATACGAAAAAATGCTCAACATCTCTAATCATCAGGCAAATGCAAATCAAAACCACAATGAGATATCACTTAACTCCAGCAAGCATGGCTTTTATCAAAAGTGCCAGAACAACAAATGTTGGCGTGGATGCAGAGAGACAGGAACACTCATACACTGCTAGTAGGGACTGCAAACTAGTACAACCTCTATGGAAAGTAGTATGGAGATACCTCGAAGAACTAAAAGTAGAACTATCATTTGATCCAGCAATCCCACTACTGGGTATTTACCCAAAGGAAAAAAAGACATTTTATAAAAAAGATACCTGAACTCGAATGTTAATAGCAGCACAATTCACAATTGCAAAGATGTGGAAACAACCCAAGTGCCCATCAATACATGAGTGGATTAATAAAATGTGGTATATATATACCATGGAGTACTACGCAACCATAAAAAATGGTGAACTAATACTTCTTGTATTATCCTGGATGGAGCTGGAGCCCATTCTTCTAAGTGAGGTATCATAAGAATGGAAAAACAAACACTACAGTGTACTCACCATTAAATTGGTACTAATCGATCAACACTTATGTGCATATATGGAAGTAACATTTATCGGGGATCGGGCAGGTGGAAGTGGGGAGGTGGGGATGGGTAAATTCACACCTAAGGGGTGTTGTGCACGCTGTCTGGGTAATGGACACACTTGTAGCTTTGACTCGGGTGGTGCAAAGGCAATTTATGTGACCAAAGCTTTTGTACCCCCATGATATCCTGGAAAAAAAATGAGGAGCTAAGGATAAATGCTTAAAAAATCACTGGAGCAGAGAAAATAAAAGAATGGAGAAGCTGAGATATTGGAAGGATCATCAAACTCGTTCAATCCTAGAATTTTGTCAGGGGCAGTATTGGATGTGACACTGAGTCGGGAACTAAAATCTTACAGCTGTGACCTTCCATCTGGGATTTTATGAATGTATCACTTAAAATTTCTAGTTGGGGTTAAGCTCTGAATTTTTGTTCAAATGAAATGTTTTTATTTTGACTTTTTTTTTTGAGACAGAGTCTTGCTCTGTCGCCCGGGCTAGAGTGCGGTAGTGTCATCACAGCTCACTGCAGCCTCAAAGTCCTGGGCGCAAGTGATTCTCTTGCCTCAGCCTCCGAGTAGCTGGGACTACAGGTGCGCACCACGAAGCCCAGCTAATTTTTCTATTTTTAGTAGAGTTGGGGTCTCGCTCTTGCTCAGGCTGACTTCATTTTTCATTTGCCAGAGTTGACTTCATTTTTCAAAGATGCTTTTATGGCTGCAGAATTCTAGGTTGATAATTATGTTCTGTTAGTGTTTTGAAAATACTGTTCCATTGCCTTCTGACTTTCATGTTTGCTGTTGAGAAGCCAATACTCTAATTATTGTTTACTATAGGTAACTTTTTTCCTTTACTGTTCTTTTTAAAAACTTCTGTTTATTTTCATTGTTCTGCAGTTTCAGTATGTTTTATTTAGGTGTAGGCTTCACAACTTTCTGATTTTGAACATTGTTATCTTTTATCAATTCTGGACAATTCCCATTCATTGTTTCTGCAAATATTCATTGCCTTCTCCCCATTTTCTGTTGGGCCTTTGAACTCTCATTACTGCGTATTGGACCTTTTCACTCTATTATCCTTTCCTTTAAACTTCCCTTTCCTGTGTTCCATCATTCCTTGTATCTGTACTTCATTCTTTGTATTTTTTTTTCAGATTTTTTTCAATGTATTAATTTTCCTTTTAGCCACACCTAATAATCTTTTTAACTATTATATTTTTATTTCTGTAGAGTTATTTGGTTATTTATCAAATAAATCTGTTCGGTTTTGTTGGTACCTTTTTTTCCTTCCTACTATTGTCAATCTTTTCTATTATTTGTTTAAACATATTAAACATGCATGAGTTATAACCTCTATGTAATAGCCCAGTATCTGTAGTCATCGGGGGTCTGATTCTGGTATATTGGTCCTGCCCAAGGTAGCTTATTTTCTCATTTATATGATGATTTTTAAAAACATTATGGTTTCATATTCTTTTAATCTTTGATCCTTTGATATTATTGGGGTAATTTTTTGGACTAAATCTCAGATGTCTTCAGAGAGGATTTTTATGCTACTTTCAGATACTTGGAGGACTCAGGAGTCCATAACTGCTTTAAATTATACTTTGAGCTTGGATTTTATTTTGGTACAAGGGTGTGATCAATTCTGTTTGCAATCATGAGGGCAAACTTTTGTTTAAGAATTATCAAGGAGTCCTCCTCATCTTCCTCCTCTTCCTTCTGCCCTACTTTGAGAATGCTGAGGCCTGTATTCCAAATGAGCTGTCATGTATCAGGGATTTAAGATTCCTATAGAGAGTCTTATATCTGGTCTTGTAGCTTGATTTCTTATTGGCAAGGCCTATGAAAACTCAGACCCTAGTACACCAGTGATTGACCTATAAACTGAGGAAAATTTCCCATCCTATTGCTTACTTACTCATGTGGATTCTCTTTTTTTTTGTGTGTGTGTTTTCTAAAGTCTTATGAAGAATTCCTTTACTCTCCTGCTACTAAAGACATGCATTAAAAATGATTATTTGATATGTTATTATTTTTAATTGTGCTGGACTGGGAATAAGGGGCAGCATGGTCTGAAGACATTTACTCAGACTTTTAAGAAATAAAGGTCACACTGGGTGTTTCATCTTTGTGTTTGTTTTTTAAGAGCTCTTTATGTATTAAGGATAGCAATTCTTGACCATATATTGCAAGTAATTTTTTCCCTAGTTTTCTGTTTCTAGTTTTAATCTTGTTAATAGTGCTATGATTTTCTTCCTGATACAGACCTTTTAAATTTCATATAGATGAATATATTGATCTTTCCTTTTATTTTCTGTGATTTGATACTTGCCTAGAAAATGTTCTCCATCAATTTCATAAAATTATTAATCTGTAATTTCTTCTAGTTCTTCCTGGAATTTATTTTTTTCAACAACTTATTTCCTCCATAGAATATAAATGATTATTTTAATATTGTACTGAATACTTCTGTATACATAGATATGCTTTAAAATTTTCTATTATATTCACATTTATTTATATTATATATATTTATAAATATACTTTTACTGTAAAAATGGTTTAATTTAGGCCATATTGAATAGTTCCATTAGAAGTCCTTTGATTTTGATTTTTTTCCTTTTCCTTCCTTTAATCATTTAGTAGTTTTTTGTTTGTTTGTTTATAAGAAATATTGGGGGTCATTCTACTTTGCTTCAGGCCTTGAAAACATAAAAATGAAAAAGTCATACACACCAAAACCCTAAATCTAAGCACTACAGACAGGTGAACAGGCAGTTTGTAATTCAGTGTGACCCATTGTTTGATTGTGTGAAAAAATACTCTGCTTGGCGTGGGAACACATATATCAGGTACATTTAATCTGGACAAAAGAATCATGGAAGGCTTCCTGGAAGAGGTAGTTTGAAGTCTGTACTTCTAGTGTGTGTTCACTGGGTATGATGGGGAAGGACAGAGGTCAGGAAAGAGAAAGTCACACTGAGTGACGTGTGATATTTCTGGTGAGAGAAAGCGTGAGTTCTTTGAGAAACTTAAAAAATTGTTCAGTTGGAGAGGTGTTTAGATGGTGATGTGCGAGCGCTATGAAATGAAGGCGGGCAGGCAAAAGGGGCCAAGGGAATTGGGGATGCTTTTACTGAGAGCGGTGGGGTTCACTTAAAGGTTTGAAACTGGGGGATGCCGTGATCAAACTCGCTTTTTCAATATGACATCTGGGCTGTGGCCTTTTTCGTACTAGAGAGCAAGTGGCGAAGCCCTGAGAGGGATGGGCCGATTAAGAGGGTGTTTCTGTAACGTGGGTGTGAAACAAGCGCGGCCTGATGGGGGACGTGGAGGTTAACGTGGAAGGACGCGGATGCATTCAGTGGAGATTGCAGAGGTGGAGAAGGGTTAGAGTCAGTGATGGGTGACGTGGTGGGGAAGAGACAAGGGGAAGCGTGAAGAATGTCCCCAGGCTTCTTTCTTGAGCAGCTGGTGGATGGAGTTGCTGTTTTCTGAGAGAGGTGATAGAAAGGGCGCACTGTTTCTAGGGGAAAAATGGGTGATTTGGTGGGAGGCGGTTTGAACTAGTTATCTATTGAATAACAAAGTAAACTATACCTCATGCTCTCATTTCTATTCTGAATTTTACCTCTACTCTCAACTCGAATCATTTTTACATATCATCGGAGCTACGCCAGTCATTCTCAACTCATCTTCCCGGCCCTGGTTCACCTAATCGATCCATCTTGCAACAAGAAGACGCTTTGCTTTCCACATTTGTGGCTTTGTTCATTCTCTTCCCTCACCCGGGAAGCCCCTTTGCCTACGTATCTGTTAAAGCCAACCTACAAGGATGCCTTCACCCTAAGGACCACCAGGGACCTCTAATATCTTCCCTCCATGATTAGTCGTAACATTGTACTTGGATATGGTGTAACTTAGTGTAAAAATCAGGCATTGGACACAGGCAGACCCGCCTCAGATACTTACAAGTTCCTTGATGCTGAGCAAATCAATTGCTCTAAATTTCTTTTTCCTTTTTTTTTTTTTTAAAGTAGGTATAATAATAAAGACCTTGCTGGTTGTGAAGGGTAGAATTAAAGTTAGCACAGTATCTGATCCCCACGTAGGTACTTAATAAATGGTAATAATTACTAATTTTGTCTCCAAAGCCATCTCTCACAATCTGTTGGCATTGTAATCACCCTGGTGTCTATTTCTCATCATGTGATGGCACAGGTGTTTCCTCTGTTGTCCTTACAACAATTAATAAGGGCAAGCACAATGTAGGTACTCAATATATGGCATGAAAGAAAGTTTAAAGCACGAGAGTGCTAAGAAGAATTAAGGAATTATAGAAAGCAGACTTGCTTAAACTGAAATATTTTCTACCGTGTGCCATAAACTATGGAGGGGTGCTGTCTTCTACCATGAATCCTCCAGCCTGAACTACAGTGCTTTTAAATATTTTCAACAGTTCTATTCTCCCCGTAAGTAGAAATTTTGGTGTTTATGCATAAATCAAACATGCAATAGGGAACATTTTAAGTGGTGCTGTGAATAATGATATTAAGAATGTGCTTTAATTTTTATTGAATATCATCTGATTAGCAATTTTGTTTTTGTTTTAGCCTTGTGCATATTTATTTTAGCAAAAATGAGTACAGTAATTTCTAATGGAAATATTGTCCACCTGGGTTTTCTGATGTGTGGATGGATAATTGGCCAGTTCTTTGTTAGAGGAATCGTTGGTGGCCCTTGGATTGGAAGATGCCTGGACTGACTGACCTGTGGCCAGTAGAAGGAGGAGAAATCTGCAGACTGTCTCAGCTCGACCTCCTGCTAGTGACTAATACCAAGAAGTCTGGACTGGGCAGGATAGTGGAGTTGGCTCCTTCTAACTCTGGTTGTCTCATTCATACCAGTTTTAGGGACACTTGTGAGTGGAAAGGTCAAATCTATTTGTATCCCAGTCCCACCACTGCCATTTCCTACATTTGTAATCTTGAAATAATTCTACAAGTTCTTTGAAGCCAAGTTGTAATTATTTTGTTTTGGTTTGCGTAAGGTATGTGTGTGTTTATTAAGTTCTTAAAACATTAAATTTTATACAGGTAATGCAGCACCTGGTTTCCATTAGTTCTTGGAGATACAGTTGAATTTGTATTATTCTTCCAAGTCCAAGGTCTGTAAAATTTAAAAACCCTCCCCAAGATTTTTACAGTTTCCGTGTTGGAGGTTCGTGTGGTCCCCTCTGCCTTAAGCTCCTGTGCTCAAGGCTACTGCTGCTGTTTAACGCCCCATCCATCAAGATATGAAACTCAGGCTTTCTACTGGTTTCCATGTTAGAAATCTGTTTGCATGTGTGTGTAGAGTGAGCGAACACTGGGGTATCATGAGGGGGTCACATTGCCCTGTAGGTCTTTCCTTGGGTCCTCCCTTCTCCCTGTCTCCTTCCATTTCTGGGTCAAGCCTTCTCGCTCCATAATTGCCTTCCCTCCCTCCCTCTCTGCCTCCCTCTCTCCTTCCCTTCCTCCTTTGCTTCCTCTTTCTTCTCTCTCTCACACAAACACACACATAGTCACACATGCACACATACACACACATCTCTTACAAGGGTGGTGATATTGTATCAGTTGATTTACAAAAATTTAAAGCAATTATATATAGAAATTCGTTAAATAAGCTGCATCGTGCAAATTTATATCAGTATTTCTTTTTTTTTTCTTTTCTTTTGATAGGCAAAGAATCGCTTCTATTGAAAGATAGCTTCAGGTTGCAGTTGTTATCAGCTGTCATACAGTCTGGACACTGGGCACGATGTGTCAGCAGAGCTCGGTGTTATGGTCCAAGCAGACCAGGAAATAAAGCCCTACTTCTGTCTCTAAAATACTCCTTTCCCTGACCAGGATTCTCCCAATAGCCCAGGATCACAGAGCTCAGCACAGCTCATTCCTCTGGGATCTGCCGCAGATGCCAATCTCATCTGTATGTCGAGGGCGGGTGGGTTGAACTGCTGAGAGAGTAGACTAACAGAAGAGGGAAGAATTAAGGGGAGGCTGGGCTGCCAGGTGGGGGGAGTGGGTAGAGATATTATAGGGACCAATACAGAGAGGCTATGCAGTCTTTCTTTGTCCTTTTTGATAATGCTACTGGGGATAAGTAGCATTACCAAAATGTGGAAGGGAAACCAAAAGTGAAGGAAAGGTGCTAAAGAGAATAAAAAATATGTTTAATCAACTGCTAGGAAAATGACTGGGCTCCTCCTTTGCTGTGTATTCAAAGTGTGCCCCCTGCTGCAGCTGCTAATCTGGGCTTCTCCTGAGAGTGGTCTGGCCATTTGCAGCTCCTTCATTTGGGGAGTAATAATGCCATTAACTCACTCCAGGCAGCTGTAGTCTGACCCTGCCAACTTGAGACCCCAGCCAAGCACTTGCATGTCTGCGGACAGGTCGTGCAACATTTAGGTGTCTCAGTCTTTTCTTCAGTTATAAAGTGAAGTGGCCAGACTGGATAATCCCAAAAGTCCCCTCCATTTCAAATGATTCAACTCTTCTGTGGTTCTCTACTTATTTTCATGATTCTTTTGATGAAAATATCCATGGCTGCTTTGCCATTTGTATGTTGCTGTCACTGGACATGCCTTATTGGTTTATTATCATTTTATTCTCTCAAGTTCCTGGTTTTTCTTTATTTTATACCAAGACACAAGTGTGAAAAAAAAAATAAGTTGAAGTATTGCAAATAGCTTAGCTTAGAATAGCAAAGGCAAAGAAATCAGAAGAAACATGAGGTGAGAAGGTGTGAACATATTTCTAACAGAGACTATACTGTTCTACTGATAAGAAATTTCTGCTCTCTTTGTCTAGAGACAATTAATATGTTTTTGGAGGCAGGGAAAGATTTTTTCCGATTTTTTTAGTCATATGAGATGTTGCTTTCTAAGAGTAGTCACTTAGTGTTCTTCATAAATCCATCAGCCCTTGTATCTTGACATAGCATTATTAGTAGAGATCTCTTTGGAAGCTTATATTTGGGAAGTAAAGAAAGAAAAATGATGTATTCAAAGGGAGAGGGAGCCCCTCCTACCTTGTTTGATCTATCAGGTGTGTCTTGCTTACTGGCTTACATCATGGACATTTTATTTCCATTTTACAACAACATAGCTGGGAGAATGAAAGAATCCTACCTTAGTAAGGTTTTAGTTCTAGAGAGCGTTTATTGGCCTGATGAATGACTAATCTGGATTTCTGGAAAGGAATCTGCTGCCTCTTTTCATGATCTAGACTTGTATTACTGTCATGGTGACAGTGAAGAAATTGTACCTCTTGTCAACATGAAATATCCTTTTTCTCCATCAGACTTTTATAGATAGGGAAACTAAATTGCTATGTTCTGGTTTAGAATTTAATCAGTGAGTTGAGGAAGGGCTCAAAGGAAAGATCATTAGGCTAAGAGTCAGAATAACTCCATGGTTTCATCTCACACGGGTTATAGACCTGTGATCACAGGAAATTCACCTAAGAATAGGTCACTTTAGTAATGTGGAGATTTGCCTAGTCCACCCCACAGTGCTCTTGTGGGGATCCATTTAAATAAAATAATATAGAAATATATATGCTCACTAAAATATCATTAGAATTTTCTAATCATTGTTAAATATCAATACATATAAATTTATTATAAAACACAATAAAAATTCCATTCAATCACTGCTATTAATTATATGTTTTAAATCATGATTTGCTGAACAAATGTAAAGAAAGCATGAAGCTAGGAGATGGTGGTTGGGAAAGTTGCTCTAGACTAGTTGAAAAAAAGTGTATTTAAATGTAAATAAACTTGAATAGATAACTGAATTAAATATAAACTTTGATGGATAAATGTAAAGCCATATAATGAGGTTCAAGAAAGCAATGCATGAGGATAAAATGGCTTAATACACAGACACTTATGAGTATTCAAGTACTACAAGACAACTCTGAGCCAAGACTATGTCTCAGAAGGTCATGAGGTCCTGGTATGTGTTGACTGAAGGGCTGCCCCACAGACTCTATCTGTAGTTTAGACATCCCTTTTAGCTTAAGGGTATCCTCTCCTGAAAGCTTGCTGAACAGTGAATTTGGAGATAGTAAGAACCTTTATCCCTGTATTTTAAATGGAAAAAAATAATTATTCAAAACCCCCAACCAAAGTCCTCAATATTACTAAAATATTCCTGAATACCTAACTAAAAATTCACCAAGGGTTCATGCACACATAAAGAATTTAACACATCAATTTCCCCATTATTTTAGACTTAATAAACTTGCTAGTTGAAATCTTTGTGTGCAGAAAGTGAGCAGTATCAGAGACAAATTAAATTTTCATTTCATAACAAATACCTATCTCAATATACTTTATCATTCCAACTTTTCTTCTAAAATATTGGATTTTCAAGGCCTTTTACACTCACTGACTTTCTTCAAAGGCATTTCTCCTTCCATAGGAAACATATTTACTTAAAACTGTGGGGGGAATTGACAGTGATAATGAAAAATCCATTTAAGAAGCACAAGCCGGAGATGCTTGTTATTAGAAAAAAAGCACAGAGACAATTGCGGCACACTCTGCTTTCTCTCAACAGGCCTGGCCAGCAATTAAACATTTGCACCAATATGTAAAAATAGATTGGAGAGTGGGGTATAAATTCTGATAATGACTTTTGGGTAAAAATTATTGCATATTATTATGGCAAACGTTTTTAAAATAAGAGTGCATGGAGTGAAAGATACGTATGCTGTGTCAGTTTACCACTGGGGAAGATGCGTTATCTGCCTTCCTACGTAACAAAAAGATTTCATCATTTTTGTTGGACTCCAGTACCAGGCATATAGTTCAATAAACATTTGTTGAACTACTGAAGAAAGAAGTAGAATATAGATCAGTGCATAGGGGTTATCAGTAGAGAGTTATCTCAAAAAAGAAAAATCTTTCTCATGATTAGAGATGCTATAAAAAATGGGAGTTAGTGCGTTCTCTGTCTCTCTAGATGTACCTTCCAGGAGGAGGGACATTTTGCTAAGCAGATTCATCCCTCGGTTGGATTTTTAGATGCCACAACCAGAATAGTTTTTTTCCCTCAACCTTGAGATCTCTGATTATTTGGTCAATAATTTCCTCATTCCAACTCTTTGTATAGTTGAAAATTATAAATCAAATTGCTCGCTAACCTAGCTTCTCTATGTCAGGAGAAAAAAAAAAAATCACACTTCAATTCACAATTTCCTCAAAAGCCTGTTTTCCATTGATGTAGTCATTTTGGTTATTGTCTTGGTCTTTTAATTTAAAAAAATCTATCTTAAAAGTATGGTAGTTAGAAGAAATGCACATGGACTAAAATGTATATATTTTGTTTCTTTATTTAACCATGCCTTCCACAAATTAAAGGGGGTACTACTTTCTCAAATATCAGTATTTTGGGGGGGTTTTATATATTTTGCCCAAATATGTAAGAATAACTGACACATGAAACAAACATTGTCTTATTCACTCATCCTGCAAACGTTCTTAGTCTAAGAATGTGTTCATGATTTAATTAATGAAGAATGAAAATATAGATCTGCATGTGTCCATATGCATTAATTTATATATATTATATATGCATATATTACCTTTCTTTAATGTACATACGCACATATATTTCATGTATATGTGTAATCTTATCTGTCAATAAATTTGTAGACATGCGTATGGTATTTGGAATCTGGCCAAGTCATCTGTTACTGTTATATGCTTTTCTGCTTTGCTTATGGTTGATGGATGCAGGGAAGGCAGAGGTGAAGGACCCTTGTTCTGGTTTCTCTGGGGCCTCTTCAGTATGTGCTTTCTGTAGCCTGGGCCACACACACTAAACTTTCTGGGCTGTCAGAAGTCCTATAAGCATGCAACTTTCAAACTTCTATAAGATTCATGTCTGCTCACTAGGGTGCTTCAGTCACCTAAGACCTGAAACAAATGCAACATTTATGTCTCCATTCTCTTCATACCAGTGAATATAATATTCTTAGAACCAATGGAAATTGGGCTCAGCCATCTCAATGCTTAAGAAGACACCAGCCAGTTCTACATCCATGGTGCTTAGACCTATTCTTTCTTTCGAGACACGATCAATTAATCTTGCTAAGTTGGCTGTCAGAATTTTTGGATCCAATTTGTAGATATCCTTGTCTCTAGACGCATTAAGACAATTTTCAAATATAAGTGTGAATCAACATATAGAAGTAATTTGAGTAACCCTTCCCCAATAAAAACCAAGAATGCTTATCCAGTTTTACCTGTTAAATCATGAATATACAAAAAGTAAGAGGTATTACAAATTACAACTGCAAATTTTATTTCTCACTATATTTTGTTTAATTTTTCTCAACTTGAAAATTAAAAAAAAATGGCAAGTATAACAAACCTGCAAACAATTCAGGTTATAAACTCTTTCCTGAAAATTTCAAGCTAGTGAAATTTTTTCAAAGAAAACTCATTCTTGAAGACAGGTACTATTGAAACTCAACTTTTAGAACAGCAGACATTAAGACTCAATTTTACTTTCTTTGAAATTCATTTAATTTGTGTTAATTTTTTTTTTAATTTTAAGAAATATTCCCACCCTATTTGTCTTTCACATTTGCTGTTTTTGTTTTTGTTTTAATAGCTACACTCTGGCTAACAGCACCAGTGGGTCAGCATTGTGTTTTTCAGAGAAGCACCACAAGAAAAGAGCTGTTAGACCCCAAACAGTTGTTTTTAACACAGAGTAGTGGAAGAGAGCTACTCGAGAAACCTTGCATTGTTATCTTAATGATACCAAAACAATCTTTGTCATTTCCTTTGAATAGCACTTTGTCAGTTTCACGTGACATACGGCAGGGCCCTCAGGGATATAGGCATTTGCTTTGCAGTTTAAAAGAAAATCAGACTTATAATTTCTATTTTTGTATTAACTTGTGGGAATATTTATCATAGAAAAAGCATATTCCTCTTTTCCCTTCTAATTTACAGTCCCTGCAAACTGCCTTTAAGCAATGATCTTCTAGAATAGTACACAACCAATAAATGTTTCCTGAATGAAAGAGTAGCTGAATGAGTGACTGTAGAACAATAGTATTCCAGTTTATAAATACGGGGATTTCAGGACTAGCTTAGTTAAGGAGACACTATCCCTCCTTTTTTATAGTGTAACGGCAAAAGCCGGAGTCACATTGCTGAAGGAAACACAGAGAGGTACACCAGGATGCAGAGAGATCAGGTTTATTAATGCCCGCGGGCTCAGAGGGGATCCTCCGCCAAAATCTGAGCACCCCCGGTCAGGGGGACTTGTCTTTTATACTTCAAGAGCAAGGAGGGGGTACAGAGCAGCTTATACCAGGAAGTGTACACATTCGGAAGTTACTGTAATTTACAAGGTAGCTGCTGCAAGGGGAGCTGTTTAGGGGAGCATGAGCTGCAAGCGTTAGTTTCACAAAGCGACAAGCAGTCTCACAGAAGCAGATTAAGCAATTAACATACATGGGGCTATAGCTTGTCCATTTCAGGGTAAAAGGGTTTTAGTGAATTTCCATTTTTCCCTGACAATAGCTTTGAGGAAATGACAGAACTTAACTGTTTACAATGCCTTTTAACAATGAGTGTTTAAAGTCTCACTTGATTGCTAGTCCCATTCTGTAAGATACAGAAACCTGATGACAGAAGCACACACATTCTTTTAAAATTGTGTAAGATAAGTTCATAAAGACTCACTTTTATAAAAATTCATTAATTCGCTCCTGCTTCTGTTCATTCAACAAAATTTTTCAAGCGTGTACTGTGTGACAGGCTCGGTGTTAGGCACTGATGTGCAAAATGGACATGTTCCCTGCCCTCAGGAAGCTGGCAGCTTAGCGGAGGAGAAATTTACTAATTACATAAACTCACAAATAAATGTACAGTGATATAGTGTGATGCTGTTGCTATTAAGGATTATGGGGTGCTGTGGGAACATATACAAGGGGTTTCAACAAAGGCTTCCCTGAGGTAATAACGTTAGACTTGAGATCAAAAGGATGAAGTTGAATTGTTTAGGTGAAAGGGGTGACTGCAGAAGAGGGAGCAGAGTAAGGGAGGGTGTTCGAATAATGTGAATAACGCCAGAGGGACACTAGTGAGAAATGCTGCCTTTGAAGTGGCCAGGCTGGGTCACCGGAGCCTTTTAGTCAATGAACGGGTTTTAGTCTTTATCCTTAGACCACAAAGTATGGAATAAAATAATCATTTTTTTTATTTAAAAATCACTCTGGATGCTATAAAAATACAATGACATTGAGTGTTGCTTTCACTAAATCACAATGGAAACTTAAAAATATTTAAAACAAGTCAACCAACCAAACGACAAGTATATTTGAGTAACAGTATGTCCACAGAAGAGTTTAATTGGATTAGGGTTTTGAACATTATAAGTAGAAACACAAATTACTTCAGATAATTTATGATCCTGAGATGGTATTTCCTATGCCCACAGAGAAACTCATTCCTCTTGTTATTGTCTTCAGAACCACAGAGCGTGTCATTAAATAGCATCATAAATGGCTGTGCAGGCCTACCAGGGCGCGGATGGGTTGGATAAAGGTCAGGTTGCATTGGAGTTCACTGGAAGCTTGGCTTCATCTAACACTGGCAGAACAGCTGGACCCCAGAGAAGAGCATGCATGGGCAATCCAGATACATGAAGAGGCAAAGCATGACACAGTGAAGTAACAGGTGCTAATGTCAAGACTTGTGAGGTGGTCCCTAGTTTCCTGATTGGGAGTCTTCTGTCCTGATTGCTAGTTATCTGGTTCCGACTATTGCCTGGGTTTGGTTTTCTGTTGACAAGTCATTGAAAGTCCCTGTATTGGTCCTCCTCTAGTCACTTGCTCCCTGTGACAACAAAGGGATAAGGGGTGAGTGGAAAAGCACCTTCCTCCTCCCACCCCACTCCGTAGTCCAATAACAGCCTCCTACTGCCCTCTCCTTCCGTCCAGTCCAAAGCACAATCTTCCCAGTAAGCATCTCTGCCATGAAATACGCTGAATTTCCTTTTGGTAAAGAGATTAGACAACTAAGATAAATGTGTCATCTTGAAGAAGACTACTTAGAGAGGCAGGTAGAAGTTCTGCCACTGTGATCTGCCTCTTCAAGGAGCATAGGCCAGAGATGCCATGGAAGACACAGGGAAGGTTAACACATATCTACTGCTGCAATGGGTGAGGCAGTGGGCACACATGATCGTATTTAATTTATCAACAGCTGTGAGAGGATTATAACATTGGCCCCTTTTTAATAAATGAGAAAGATGAGGGGTAGAGGTTTAAATATTAATGCCCAAGATCATTGAGGTAGTGAGGATAATATTCAGACCCATGTCAACTGACTCTAAACCAAGATCTGTCTGAGCTTATGTCACTCGTTTTAAATTGGTATTTAAAGTTTGTATATATTTTTGAAGGAGTTCATGTAAAAAAAACCCCACTAATCCAGATTGTAGAAAACTTAAAAACATATCAAAAATGATCTAGTAGTGATGGAGAAGTTTCATACTGAAATAAGTTTAAAAGAAAAAAAACATGCTGTGATAAATGGATACAAACTAATGATAAAAATGGGATGGTTAGCATAAATTATTTCTCAGAAGAAACAGAAACTTCACCTGCCTTTTTTCCCATGCAGTACTGGCACAGTGAAAGACGGGATTCTCCTGTCTTATTAAAAGTTTGTCATTATCCCGGAAAATCAGGTGATACCTCAGAGATTTTCCTACTAAGCAAATATATTTGATTAAACACCATCTGCAAATATCTTCATCATCCAAGAAAATAGCAGATCTTAGATCTTACACATACTTTACATATGTCAAGAAATATGTTGGTCACATCGAGAGGTTAGTACGTGGGTTGAGCTGAAGTCTGACTCTAAACAGCTGCTTTCAACTCTCCCTGCAAAGATGGGGACTTTGACTGATGGAAGCCACGGGGTCCTCCTCATCTTCCCCTGAGTAGTGACTTCTTACCTCTAAAGTTAGTTCCTCCACATTGGTGAGGCCTTTCGTGGTTACCGAGGGAAATAAACCAGTTGAATGCATGCGAAAAGGAAGCGGTGCTTTCAAGAAAGAAGGGTGGGGAAGAAGGAGAAAGTGAGATTTAAGGGATTTTGCTGCTTTACCTGGCTTAAGTTAAATTTAGTAATGTCAACAAATAAAACCTGATGAAAATGTGAGTAAATTTTATCTTTCCTTGAGATGGTGAATCCTTTCTAATCTTTGAAGCAAAGTCAAAAACTATAACAGAAAATATGGATAAGTTCAGTCGAAACAAAAATTTAAAATGTAAGTGTGCCAAATGAAGGTAAACACACAAATGACAAATTGGAGAAATAATAGTGACATATTAAAGTGTTAAGATATTTGGTAAATAAAAGCTCGTAATTTAATTTAAAAAAGATAAAATGATAGAAAAAAAGAACAAAGGATATAAGCAAGCAAATCACATAAGAAGAGATAAAAATCACCAAGAAGTAAATGAAAAACTTTTCAAACTGGTTGGTCTTCAAAGACAAGCAGATTAAAACAATATTTTTGCCTATCAAGTTAATATGTTTTTACAGGGTAATACTCATCGTTTATGTAGCTAAATAGTCACAACTTTCCTTATTGGCAATTTGGCCATATGTATCAAGTGTTTATAGTGTATAAACTTCACTAGTCACTTACCCTTGGAAATTTGTTCGAAGGAATCATCAGACATGTATGCAGTGATTTATGTATTCAGATTTTGATTCCATAATTACTTACAGTGGTGAGATATCTTAAATAAATGGAATGTCCACCAATGAGAGATTGGACTACTTAATTTTTGCACTCTGTCCCAATAGTGCCCTGTAGTCCTCAGTAGCTGTAATTCTCAGGATGTTTATATTAATTATTCTCATTCACTTATTCAATAACTACATATCTGTTGAGTGCCTAATCTGTGTGTTAGATACCCCTCAAGGTACTGGGTATCAAGCAGCAAATAAGTAGAGGAAATTCTTGCCCTGCTGGAGAAAGGAGTGGTTAAGCCAAACAAGTAACAAATAAGTAAAGCATATTATATGTCCAGATGGTGGTAAATGCTGTTAGGAAGTGGTGAGCAAGGATGAGGATGATAGAGTGATTTTAAGTAGGTGTTAAGGGAAGGGTTAGTGATAAGGGGACAGGTGATTCAAAACCTGCCTGAGGTGAGGGGTGGAAGCCTGTGGATGTCAGAGAGAAGGGCATTTTACACAGAGGAAGAGCATAATGAAAGCCTTGAGGGGAGAGCATGCTGCATGTGTTTGAGTAACAGCAAGAAGTCCACTGTTGCTGCCCGTAGAGAACCAAAGGTGGAGGAGCAGAAGAGGCCGCAGGGAATGCAGGGAGCCCTGTCGGCCCTCATGAGGACGTGGGCTTTTTACCCAGAAAGGGGGGGAAAGCTATTGAAGGGCTCAATCAGAGAAACAAATTTCACTTACATTTCAGCATGATCACTCTGGCCACTGAGTGGAGAACTGGCTGAAGGGACAATGCAGAGCCAAGAGACCATTGAAGAGGCTGTGGCAATAATAAAGGAAAGAGATGTTGGGGGTGTATACCAGCGTGGTAAGGGTGGAAGTGGTGGGGAAGGGTTTAGTTGCAATACTTCTAAACTTTATATTGTTTGAATGTCTTAATTTTATTTTTAATAGGCAATGCATTTACCTGATTCAAAAATCAAAATTATATAAAACGGTATACACAAGAAGTCACAGTCCACCCCCCTCCACTGTATCTGATTTTATTAATTTCCTATTTATTCTTCCAAGGATTCTTGATAAGAATATACACACACACATGTGCACACGTGTGTGTATGAATAAAGGAAGGCATAAAACAAATTATGCTAACTTTTATATCCATTTCTTACCCAAACATGTTTTCATATAATATAAATTACATTGCATCTTGGTTTTTTCACCTAAAAATATCTGGTTATGTTTTCATAGTAGAGCCAATAGGATGTTCTGAAAAATTGGATTCAGGGTATGAGAGAAGGAGAAACATGAAGGATGATGCTAAGCAACTGGAAGAAGAGAGTTGCCTTTGGGATAATTGCTTGTTCAGCATCTTTGTCCCTTGACATATAGGAAGAGACCACAGCTAGATGGCTACCACATACTTCAGTAACCAGTATATAGTAGGAGCCCAGTATTTATTGTTGAATAATGAATGATTGATTAGATAAATATTGTATACATAAACTAGAACAGAATGCAAGTAGCAGCAGAAAATTTGCTTTCATATATATTTGATGTTTTGAGAAAAATACTTGTAGAATGTTTGGTGAGATAAATATTTGCACTGCTTGTAGACAATGGTCCAAATGCAGGAGATTGTATGGGTATCTACACTTTGAAAAGCTGCTGAAAACACATAAGCAAGAATTTTAATAGTAGTTATCTCTTGGTGTTGGGATTATAGATGACGTTTTCATTTTCTTTAGGATTTTATGTATTTTCCAATTTGTTTATCATAAATATATTTTTATATAATTAGAAGGATAAAGAAATAAGGGATGTGATCTATTCTTTTTTCCTAACTTGACAAATAACAGAACAAAGGGTAATATATACAAGTGACAACAAAATAGAGGACAGTTTCACTACTTCTTAAGATAAACCCTGGAGCAGACTACCTGGAGATATTAGGAAATGTCCACCTCTGAGATGCATGGTATCAGGGCAGCCAGGTGATGACACAGCGATGAAGGATTCCTTTCATTTGATCACATTCACAGCTCTGGCAGGGTATTAATCATGGTGTAGAAATACATCTGTCACAAACTCTGTGAGATGTTCCTGCTTTTGTATATAGTGCTATTTTGACATTCCCTATATAAAATATGGCACCTTTTATCCATTATCAGATTTTCGAAAAGATAGCTGTGCCAGTGACCTACATTTTGGTTTCACTTGACGGTGACTTCGAGCTCTTTCTCTATTAGATCATATAGGTCTACCTCGTTCTTGTTTTTTCCTGCACCACCTATATTATATAAGATGGATGTGCTGTAATTTATCTGGTGACTTCCATAATGGTGGACAAAAAGGTTTTTCCTCAATTTTCACTATGACTAAAAATGCCAGAGTGGATACCAAAATATGCACCTCTTTTTGCTCAGGTGTAATTTTTTTTAAATGATAGTTTCCTAATATTGGAATTACTGAATGAAATATTATATGTATCTGAAATTCATTCATTCATTTATACATGCAACAAAAAATTATGGAGTATTTAGTACAATGTCAGGGATGATTCTAGAATTAGAGATATAGTCTTGAACAAGTTAAACAAAATTCTTGTACTTTTGCAGCTTACATTGCAGCAGTGAAGACAAACAGCCAACAAATAAATGAGTATGTTTGTGTATGTGTGTATATAAAATATGAAAACAAAGTGATACAGCAGCATAGTGTCAAGTAGTGATAAGTTCTCTGAAAAAATATCGAGCGGGGATTGGGCATGAAGGACAACAGGGTTGCTATGAGTTAGGGTGCCCAAAGAAGGCCAAGGTGAAAAGATATGACAGAAGTCTGCATAAAATGAGAGCATCTGAATTTCTGGGGTGGGGTGTTCCACACTAGACCCTAAGGCAGAGGAATCCTTGATGTGTTCAGGGGGCGAGTGTGATTGGAGTAGAATGAGCCGTGGAAGGGGGTTCAGAGATGCTGGTGGAGATGTAGCCAGAGTCCAGTAGTAGTTGCCAGTGGAGAGGAAGGTGGGAGAGTAGGAATTTGGTTTTTACTCTAAAAGTGATGAAAACCCATCAGATTGTTTTGAGCAGAAAAGTGACATGATCTAATTTACATTTAAAATATAACTATAGCCTCTTTTTAGAAAGAACTAGACTACAGGAGAGCAATATTGAAAGCAGGAATCCCAGTGGAGAGGCTACCATGGTAGGCTAGACAAAAGATAATGCTGTCTTAGGGGCAATTGTTCTAGAAATGTAATGAGGAGTCAGATTGGGAGGTATTTGAAGGTATAAAGAATCTAGGATTTGCTGGAGCCTTGGATTTGGAGGAAGAGTCAAGGATGATTTAAAATGTTGATAGATTCAAATTCTCCTCCAGTATGGTTTTATCAAGCCTCTCTTTTGCCAGCATCATATGAATTTCTGTTTCCTAAATCCTCAAAAGCAGTGGTTTTTGATTACTTTTTGTGCTGGGCATTATGCCTGGCATAGAGTTTGCATTTGATAACTATGTGTTGAATTAAGGAATGAATTTAAATGTTACTATTCTGATGCCTAGCAATACAAACTTTGTTGTTTTTATTTGCATTGTTTGAACTTCAAGATCTTTTTATAGTTTTCTTAGAAATTTGTATTTCTTCAGGGAATGCCTAATAATAACATTTATTCCTCTTTCTATTGGATTTTTCTTCTTCTTATGGATATGTAGGAATTCTTTGTGTTTTCCAGGTGTTATAACTTTGCTATACATTGTATATGTGGCAGTATTTTTTTAAAACTTTACTTTTGTGTCTTTGTACTAAGTTTTAGATTGTGGTGCATACAATTTTATACACTTTGGGTTTTGTGCTCTTTTTGGGGACATCAAGAGCCTTTCATATCCATTATATTATTCTCACTATTTGCCCACATAAGTAGCTTTACAGATAGAAAACGGGAGACTTAGCCTGTTTAAGAGATTTAACTAAGATCATGCAAGTTCCCTGGATCTCACTGATGAGCTCTTTCCCTGAAGAGTTGACAGCTTCTTCAGGTATGCTGCACCATGTAATGGGAAAAGAAAAACAAACAGTTGTGGGGGAGAATGGAAGGTATGAAGCATGATCATAATTTTATTTAAGATTAAAAACTGCCATATAGATAGATGCATGGATGATTTTTTTTAGTACTTTCTATAATTTCCATTTTTTCTATTATAAGTATATGCAGGGTGTGTGTATGTGTGTGTGTGTGTGTAATGAGACATTAAGGTGGCTCTAATCTAGCCAGAAATGACTGATGTCTGGAGCAATACTGTACCAAAATGTCCCCTTAAGGAAACCTAAAGTGAAAGAATGTCCCTACCTGAACAGAAAATTAGAATTAAGTGGTTTTCATTGGAGTTATAGAGGAAGGATGAAAATTCCCAAAGTCATAATGGAATGGGAGAGAAAAGGAGCTGTAAACACAGTGAATATAGAAACATTTAAAGGAGAGTAGGAAATGAACCCAAGGACTGAGGGAGGGAGGGGGAATCACGAGTAAAACAATAGGAGTGCGTATCACATTGCATCACGGTGAAGCCATGTCAGGACTATGTTTCTTGCCCCATGGAGTATCAGAGGTGGAAGACGTCTTGGGGCTATTCTAGTTTGGGTGGCAATACAGGACAGATAGCACTAATCAATCAGAGCGCTCTTTCACCTCCTCGATGGTCTTTACAGCGCAGTTCTGAAGTGTTGATGCTCAAGTATGAGCTCTGTCCCACACAACTGTCGTCCACTCCCTCATTAGATAACTTAGACAACTAAGCCAGGGAATGATCTCGTCCTCAATCATCCAGCTCAGCTCTGATTATGTTCTCTTATCAAGTATATTTCACTATGGTTCTTTTAGTTCTCATTAGCCCTTTGACTTCTCCTCGGATGATTACTTTGTGGAACAGCAGAAAGAGTATCTGTAGGACAGCTCAGGAATAAAATCTGCGTTGAGTTGCTCCCAGGACTGTTGGCCCATGGTGTCCTTGGTTTTCTCATCTGTAACAAGGCATATTTACACTTGACTTCCCTGATCGACGATGATAAGGAAATGAACCCCGATTATCTCTTTGACCTATGATTCTATGATACTTATGACACACTGCAAACCAAGAATAATAAAATTTTGGCAAAATAATAGCAAATAATGGAACTATTTAGAATAGAAAATCAGAAAAATTTTCATTTATTAAGTCAAAGTATGATTTTTGAAGCAGAGGGACACACCATCAGCCAATTCTTTGCTTCTGTAATAATAACTTCCACACTTATTAGCTGTATAGAAAATAGTGTTCATTGTTTGTTAGCTTTTTCAGATTCAGGCAAAACAAATAATCAGCACTCTTTGACATTTAATTCATCTCAATGTCATTATATCTTTGAATTATTAATTATCCTTAATTAAATCCATTTAAATGGTGGAATTTCCATTTCTAAGTGCTTATTTCATAATTCTGGGAAGAGTCATAAATTCTGCTCAATTTAACAAATATTTATTAAGGTTATTTTATGCAAGGTACAGTTTTAGATATTTTAGATAACCACTGATATCATATCCCTTAGGAAAAAAGTTAAACCTGTCTCTGTCTCTTATAACTATTTATTGCTACTGTTAGAGTTTTAGACTTGCCTTTCACTTGGGCTTGGCGGGGAGTGGGGAAGGAAATGTTCTCAATGATTAAAAGAAGGATTTGACCAATTCCTAAGGGCAAGCAAACATATTGAATTAAAAAAAAATCCCATACGTATATTTATATAGGGAGCATTAGACAGTAGATAATGGGCTATGTTCCCAACATAACTCATATAGATGTCATAATGAATTTTACATGATTTTGTTTATTGTAACCATGTATTTAGAATGAGGGAATAACATTAGAAATGACCCAGTGCAAGGAATCATCATTCCAGGCCAAACAAACAAGTTCTAAGAAGTGGGACCGGTGGACTGGCTTCCCCAAGCCTAGCAGGCAGAGCGCATGGAGGCATGGGGCAATTTGAGTTTCCTTAGGCAGCTTGTGTCTCAGTCTCTTCTCTTACTTTGTCTTTGAGAGATGTCAACAATCCCCAGTTGGGCCCTTGGGATAGGGCATGGTAGTCAGTATGCTAAGTGGCAATTGATACATACACTGTTTTTCTCTCTCTTTCTCTCTCTCTCTCTCTCTCTCTCTCTGTGTCTCTCTCTCCCCCAAAACCATATTTCTTTCTTATTTCTTATTTATTCTATTTGCCTATTATTGTTGTGGGGGTGGGAGGGTGTTCCCCCTCTTGCCTTCACTTTAGGCCTAGGGAGGAAAATGATCCATGTCTATTTTAAACTAAATGAGCAGGTGACAGGATGTCTTCTCCTTTGTTTTCCCTCCATACCTTCTTATTGTGTGAAAGGAAAAGGGAAAATTTCAGGGGGCTCCCCAAGGTGAAACTCATATGTCCTTGAATATTAAATTATTACCTCCAAAAGAGTCTTTTGCCTTCTTAGCTTTCTGGATATACAGGCCTGTCTTTGTTCATCGATACAAACCCGCCTTATTTAGATGTAAAATAAACTGACCAGCCTCCACCTCAAAACAGCAGGCCCTGAGATGGCTTCTAAGGAAGTTGAGTCACAGTGTATGATATCTAATAAAGTATAATACAGAAGAGGTTACCATTCTGAGAGAGATCAGGTAGTTTTCCAGTTTCCCTCAGAGTTGGGGAGATTATGTGTCTAGTGAAAATGAAAAATAAGAGGAGACCAAGGTAAATGCTGACTCTCTGCTCTCCAGGGGAGTTCTCTAAGCCATACTTAATGCTACAGAAAATGAGAAAGAAATGAAGGTCTGTCATCAAAACCATGACAATTATTTCCTTTGAAGGCATAATATATCTTTAAGTGCTAAAAATTTGAAACTGACATAGAAGTTTTTTGTTTGTTGTTGTTGTTGTTTTAACATAAAACAAATGCCATCTAATGATGTGGGGATTATAAGTCCTTTGCAGGAATTAAGTTGCACAGAACATCCCAAGCATTTCCTATACTAGCCATAGACAGGTGATTAGTTTGGCAGGGGAAAAGGACAAGTAGCAAAGGCCTTGGTTAGTGACTTCCTTTGAGTTGCCCAGATTTTGAAAATAGCAGCCCATTATCAAATTTTTACTGTATGTGTGTTTCTGTATGTGCCTATGGGTTGCTGTAAAGTGTTGTATTAATAAATTATTTTTAAATAATAGACTTTATTTTTTAGAATAGTTCTAGGTTCACAGCAAAATTGAGAAGAAGGTACAGAGATTTCCTACATACCTCTTGCCGAACACACATACACATCCTGCCCCATTGTCACCACTGATCTTTTTACTGTCTCCTTGCTTTTGCCTTTTCCGGAATGTTAGAGTTGGAATCAGACAGTATGTAGCCTTTTCAGATTGGATTCTTTTACTTAGTAATATGCATTTAACTTTTTTCCATGTCTTTTCATGGCTTGATAGCTTACTTATTTTTAATGCTGAATAGCATTCCATTGTCTGGATATACGACTATTTATCCACTTACCTACTGAAGGACATCTTGGTTGCTTTCAAATTTTGTCAATTATGAATAAAGCTTTATTTGATTATGAATAAAGCTGCTAGAAATAAATCAATCAAGCTGTGTTTTATTTTTGAATTTAAAAAATCTGACAATTTCATAGAAAAATATGCATGCCTTGTTCTTTGGGAAAAAAAGACAAAAGATCAGTCAGTACAGGGCATTCTGCAAGGCAGTCTACAGATGGAGCAGAAAAGCAACCATGGTGATTACATGGTCGGGAGTTCTGCACTTACTGTGGTCCTCATCTCAGTCCTCACCCCCTGCGTCTGCACACACCCACCTGACCATGTCACCTCCTGATCTCCATTAAGCACTGGAGCTTGAATCCCCTAGAGGGCTGGGGGCTAATTGATGAATTGTTATTTTAAAGCTTTTGGCTTTCTTTCAACAACCCTGGGTTCCTGGTGCATAGTTTTCCTTATATCTCTTCAGTTAATATTGCTAAGATTTGGGGTGGGGGAGGGGTTGAGGGTGTGGATCTATATTGTTACAGATCTATTGCATTGTTTGGAAACAAGTAACTAAAAGCCTATTGGGCATGCCATTTTGTTACTTGGCCCTTTAAGGCCTCCTGATTCCGACTGCTTAGGTCCTCCTGCCACCACCTGCCCATGTGGCAAAGCCAGGACTCGCTCTTCCTCACTTCCATCAGCTCTTTCTGCATCCTAGTACAACCTGGTTGAGCCCTGTCTCATCTCTTGGGAGATTTCTTTCTCTGAGCTAAGAGAGTAAGTTTCAAAGGAAGCTACTATATTTAATACAATGTGTGAGGAAGACCAATTTCTGATTTTTGCTGAGATATAGTTTTTTCTTTCTTTTACTTTTTATTTTACTCTTTCTCATGGTGGTTAAATATACATAACGTTTATCAGTTAACCCTTCCTAAGTGTGGTTTAACTGTTCATGAGTGGCAGTGCATTCGCAATGTTGTGTAACCATCACCATGATCTGCAACCCACACTTTTTCATTATCTCTGATAAAAACTTTATAACTCCCCCTTCTCCTCCTTCCCCTCCCCCCCGATCCTAGTAACCTCTATTCTACGTTCTCTCTCTATGGATTATTAATAGGATGCACCGAGTGCTCTGGAATCTGGTCCTCACTTCCAGCTAAACTCTCCATGAAATTGTCACATCTCCATGTGTCTCAGTTTCCTCATCTTTGCGTCAAGCATGTTCAGTCAGATCAAGGATCACGTAAACCCAGCACCAGTATTGCCAGCCCATCTGGCATGCTCTCTCTTAATTCCCACCCTTGCCCCACTTTCAGCACCTAACCCGTGCCAAACAGCAGTCCTGAAGCTCTTCAAGGAGTATACTTGGATCCAATCTCAAATATCACTGCATGCAGCACATTTATGGCCAGTTTTCCTGAAGGAAGCCCCTGGCCTTTTATAAATGACACCCAGCTGTGATTCCCCTAACCTAAACCAAGAATGAGTCTGTGCCTTGGAGGCCCTTGGGCAGGCAGTGTGGCCATTTCTGAGCGTGGGCTCAGTCTGGGTGTACCATGGGACTCACTCACATTATTCACTCTTGGGATGGTTTTACGGCTTTGAACTGGCTGAGTTCACTTGTTAAAATTGCAACAACAAAAAATTCCATTTAGACTTGGTTTTAGAGATATGACTCACAAACATCTCCCCTTCTTAATTCAAATATTTCATGTTTCATTTCAACCTAAGTTTGTATCCTCTATTTAAAATGCTTAACAGAAAATTTGCTTAACTACTTACGAGAACTGTTTGATTTGCTTTCCTCTCTGCTGTTGTATAAAAAAAAAAAAGGTCTACTCACTAATCTGGATTACAGTGTTGCAAAATTGAGGAATTTGAAATATCTCAAGCTTTAAAAAACATGGCTCCTTACTAAAATACTGAGTCCTGTGCATCTTTAGTCACCATAATCACCATAATCTCTGATATTTAAAGTGAGGAAGAGCTTCTAGTTCAAACCTATTATTTACAAATGAGGAAATTAAAACCCTCTGAGGTGTAGTCAGTTACCTAGCTAGCGAGTCAGGGAAAAGTTAAAGTCCATCCTCTTGTGCTGGATAGACCTTGGGAAAGGAGGTGGGTCTTGGAAATTTGGGGCTTATAAGACGGTTATCCATGGCAGTGGCAGAGAGGTAGGACTTGGCCCCGTAGATGAAAATCAGTGTGAAAAGTAGAGACTGCAGAGTTGGTGCCAAATCGATTAATACGAAATACAAGCCTGGCATAAAAAATAGAGACGCAGAATGAGGCAGGTATGGGGTGTGGTCACTTCTGTTACAATCTTGCAAACACTGTTTTTTGGACCATTCCTTGCTTTTCTGCAGGTTGGAGAGTCCCAAAGAAATAGGGCCTGAGTGTAAGCCCCCAAGGAGCCCTTCTAGTTGGAGGCCCTAGGACTCTGGTTGGCCCATTACTTTCAAATGTATTACTCTCATTTTATTGCAAGAAAAAAAAATATTCCTCTATCATGAATGTATTTTAAAATTGTATTATTAGTCTTCATATGGTCCTTCTCTTTGTTGATTATGACATTTTTAAGTAGCGCTTGCACACGTGATCTAAGGCCACTCTTTGGGGATTGACAGTAGCTCTGCATGAATTCCTGAACACCAGTCTTGAAGAATTTTTTGTTCTGCCCCCATATACCTCTTGGTACAATGTTTTGAGTGCTTTTTTATGGTATGAGTGTATTTATATATTTCTAAATAATATTTTAAATTACTATAATATTAAGTATTTATGTGCACTATAAGACGGGAGTCACAGAACTAATTTAGGGAAGATGTATTTGCTTGTCTCCACCCTGAGTGTGTGCTTTCATGAGCTGACACCCCTGCTTGAATTGCTCATTGTTCATACCTGAGGAGACAGATGAGCTTTTCCATCTGTGAACTGAAAGCTTCCATTTCTCTGAGAACACTTGTCTAAGTACTGGGCAAAGATAATTTTAGTGTCTGTTTGATGCAAATGATCTTCAGCAAAGTTGTTTTCTCTCTTACAACCTTTCTTTTACACCATTTGTATAATTTAAAGACACATTTATAATACTATTAACAGCACATTTAATATTAAAAACATCTTCTCATACAGTTTTCATTTTTGCATATTACTTTTCATGTGCATTCATTAGAATCCTAAAATTCATACTATTTTGTATTGTGCTTTCTTGACATCAGAAAGGCATCATAAAAACTTGTTTCTGTTAGCAATATAACCCCAGTTTCAATGGCTTTATAATAATCTTGTGTGCTTTGAGACCATAATTTAGTTAGCTAGTCTCCTAATTTTGGACATACGTGAGATTTTTTTTTCTTTCTTTTTTTTTTTCTTTTTTTTGGCTATTACAGTGAACTCTGCTCGAATCAGTCATCTCTCCTTATCCTTAATGCTTCTGTTGCCCTACTTCTTTGCCATGAAATGCCTTGGTCAAGAAGTAGAGGTATATGCTCTTTTCATTGTGATTTTCTATATCTCCCTGAACTTTTTTCAATCCTTTGTTGGTGTTGTCAGATCACCCGCAGGCTGAGCCCACGTGCTCAGGGTCATTTCCCTTTTTCTCAATCCTGCTCTGAGTTAGTTTCAGGATATGGTTGTTTCTCTGCAAGGTTGTTAGCTCCACTGAGTGCGTCCACTCACATAGATCAGTGGAGACCACTGCCCAGTGCTTCGGGCTGCAGCTCCTCTTACACGGTGGATGATGCTACCACTGCGCAAGGCTCCATGGAAGTGTGAGTAGGGGGTGGTCCTCACATCACCACACAGGCGGAAAGACCTATCTAATTGTGTTGGACAACTGACGTCATCAGGAAATGATTACCACAAGGAACAAATATTTAAGTTGACTTGATACATAGGGCTGTTTCCATGGTCAAGGGAAGAGAACAAAAGCTCTACCTGTCACAAAGGGGACCCTGGTAGGAACACCTCAACCCTGTACCTTGTTCCTTCATCCTCCTCTTCGTTCTGTCCTAAGAGAATATTATTAATTCTTCAAAATTTCTTAGGGCAAACCTCCAACTTCATTTTGGAAAATACACACCCTACCAAGATGCATCATGTCTCCACATGAGGTGCAGTGGCGGGCACTGTAATACTCCAAAATTAGAATATGTCAGCCTAGATGAATGCCGTGGAGAGATTCAGCTGGCCATACAGGGTAGGCAATGTGTCATAGTCTGTTTTGTGCTGCTATAACAGAACACCTTAGGCTGAATAATTTATAAAGAACAGAGATTCACTTCTTGTGGTTCTGGAGGCTGGGAAGCCCAAGGTCAAGGGGTCCACATCTGGTGAGGGCCTTCTTGCTGCATCATCCCAGGGTGGAAGGTAAGGGCAAGAGAGCATGCTCCAGGAAGAGAGAAAGGAAGGGGCCAAATTCATCCTTTCATCAGGAACCCACTCCCACAATAATGGCATTAAGCCATTCATGAGGGCAGAGCACTCTTGACCTAATCACCTCTTAAGGGTCCCATCTCTCAACACTGTTGCATTAAGGATTAAGATTAATCCTTAATGCAACAATACACATTCAAATCATAGACCATTTGGTACACATTCAAATCATAGCACAATGGAACTGCAAGCTAGTTTCCTTTTACAAATGCACACTGAGACCAAGAAGAGCTGGGTAGTTGATATGGAGTCACAAAAATAATCTAAGCCTGATAAAAGTTTTAGAGTAAGTTGCTTAGAATAGTCAAAAAATGTGATAGTAATAGAATTGGAGTCTAAGTAGACAGAATATCTAAAATGAATTCATCTCTGGGTACTTTAAGCTTTTCTTTTTGAACTATCTCCACTAGGCATTTAAAGTAAGGTATGCATATTTTCCAGAAAACTTTTCAAAGATTCTAACTGAAAGGAGAAGAAACTTTCAAGTTTCTAAATATCAGATCTTCCCTTAGTCACTGTTTGAAATGATGAAAATCAGATTGAAATTCAATTTTTTTTTAAATCTACTTCTCTCCTCTGCCAAAGCTTATGCAAAGCCAGGAAAACAAAAATTGATTCTTATTTTCTCTCAGCTTTTTCAGTCCAACCTGGTTTTCAGTAGTATTGAAATCAGATGCACTTCATATTGATCTGGGTCTTGAACCAGTATAATTCCTGATTAACTCAATTGAAAGAACCATCACCAAGGTGGTTCTAAAGACAGAGAGGAAACTGTGTGGACTTGATGCATTTCTGCAGTTTGCTGTGGCTTCCTGGTTCTGTGAATTATACATTGGATCCTGGGCAGAAAAAAGTAAAGCTGGATTCTGCCATCATTCTATGAAATTAGAGTGAGGTATTTGAGAGTGGCTTTCCCACCACTGACACTGTCAAGTCATTAATCCATCTGACAGTCTGGCAAATTTAGGAAGAAATATCTGGTGTTATGGAATGATAGACTGGTGACTTGGAAGGGTGGGAGCGTGGGAGAGGGGTGAGGGATAAGAAATTACTTAGGGGATACAATGTACATTATTCAGGTAATGGTTGCAATAAAAGCCCAGACTTCACCACTGTGCAATATATCCATGTAACAAAACTGCATTTGTACCCCTTAAATTCATACAAATAAAAAAAGAAATTTCTGGTGTTATCATTGCCTTCTAATCCCCCTTACTCTCAAAAGCTTTATCACTGTTGACACTGACATTAGTAAGGGAAGTCTGGAGACTCTAGAAGGATGGGTAAGGCTTAGTACAGGTGAACGACTATCTATAGACCCAGAGAGGCAGGACTATTAATTTGAGTGCTCTGTGTATAAGCAAGGGTGAACTTCGCAAGATGGATATGCCTCATCTTCACCTGAGCACAGAGGACCCATCAAAGCAGAAAGGGAACTCAGACAATAATCATCATGGCTTTGTGAAGAGCAGTTCTGATAGACTGACTTAATCTTTAAGGGAGAAGGACAGGCTTGTGGTTTTACGAGAAGGTAATGAATCCATTTGACAATCTTATTAAGACATTATGGACATAAGACCTAAATCAGAGTTTTTAAAATGGTTCCCAGAGACACTGTTTCAGCTTTATTCTTGGTCTCATCCCTTTCTTTCAGGTTAGCCACGTGCTTGTCCTGCAAAACCCTGCCTCTTGTGTGAAGGCTTCCCTGACCACCCCAGTATCTGCAGATTTATCCATTCCTGTAATCTCTGGGAGTCTGGACTAACAGTTCAGAAGTATCACACACTAAGCCCCAAGTATATGCTGTACAAATTCTGCCCTCTGCCAGATTCCCACGTTGTTGTAAACTGCATTTTGCAGTTACAGTCCATCTGACAGTGTAGGTGGACTCAAGACCACGTGTGTTGGACCCCCTGCCCCCACTGCCAGCTCCGTAGAACATCGGTAGTATCTTATTTATCGTTGTGCTGCCCTTTGACCATAGTATTCTGCAGTGCACATAGTAGTGTTCAATATAAAGCAGCTGAATTTAAAAGAACAACTTAGCATTCACCAGGGAAGTCATGAAATACAACCAATATGCAATATGTAACCATTAGAATTAGGAAAGTTTCTTTCTAAACCCAAGCACTTCCTCACCTCTCGAAGATCATCTATAATCCCAGCCACTCTCAAATTTTAGCTCCACTCCAGGTGTCAGCCAAATGGCACATCCTATGTCCCTGGCCATATTAATTGGTTCAGAACTGGTTACGGAACCCAATCAGGAACAATGAGAATCAATAAGATTTTTCTTTGGATATCTGAGAAAATGATTCTCAAATTTCCCAGCTGGATCCTAAACCTCAGAGTAGGTAAGGTCTGGAGAGCCTGTCCTCATTCTTCCACAATGCCTGTGAGGAAAGCAGAGCAGAGCGACAGAGAGAAGCCAATTCATGATGGCTGCTTGGCACCTGTCATCGGCCTTGCCTTTCAAAGCCATACCACTACCTACTTCCCTACTTCCCAGGTTACCTGAATCAATACATTCTTTTACTTATTCTTATTCATCTTTTTCTTTTCCTTCCTTCCTTCCTTCCTTCCTTCCTTCCTTCCTTCCTTCCTTCCCTCCTTCCTTCCTTCCTTCCTTTCTTTCCTTCCTTCCTTCCCTTTTGCTCAAGGCTGCTTGGACTGTGATTTCTGTCACTTGTCACTGAAAGCACCCTAATCAATACCCCATGTAAATTGATCCTGTTTCTCTTTGGTTCAGTGACGCAATTGCACTTTATTCACGTGTTGATATTTTGACAAATTAATGTGTCTACAGCCCAAAGGCAAACTATTGATATAAATGTGGTATCTTCTCTTTTTCTGAACGGTGTCCAGATTTCTAGAGATCTATTTGTCTATGTTGTGAGAATTGAAAACCCTTCATGCATAACTTGAGTGCTCTGTTTATGTAAATAATTTGGCATCTCTTCTCAAGTGCAAAGGGTTCCTGTTGACTTTGAATGCACAGACTTTGCCACTAAGCGGAGGAGATGAGAATCAGACCAGGGCAGAATAAATTTCCTTCATATGTGACTATGCAAAGTTTAGAAACTTTGTCTCTCTCAGCTTGGTGTTTAATAGAGATTGAAGTCGTGAAGTAAGAAGCTGTGCCTGGCTGTATCCGACTTTTCCCTGATAAAATTATTGAATTTCTATATATGCTGTCCTAACAGACTTATTTCCCTTTTAGTCATAAACAAAATTTACTTTTTGGCTTGAAATGGGTCTAAATCAGTGTCAGCATTTTCCTTTGTAACCTGCCCTTAAAATCTTTATACCTTTGCCATAATCGGCCAAAGTCAGAGCTAATTATCATCCTTTCCTAGTAGGTGCACAATTTAAAAACCAGTGGAGAATATGTTTTTGTAAAGAATCAATAAAGTATGAAAATAAAATGTCAAATGATGGAAATTATATGATTCAAATTTAAGATCCTAGAATTTTATTTTCAGGGCTTGTTTCAAATCTAAGTACAAGACCAAAGTTAATATTTTAGAAATTTTAGTGAGCAATGGGCAAGTAATGCTAGAAAAAGACCTTATTACTGCATTATGTTATTGAGAGGGCTAATTTATAAGCAGCAAATTAGTAGTTAAGGATAGACACAATTTCCATTTAAAATAGTGACTTTCTTATATTTTATATTAGAGCTTTACTTTTTTTTCTGCTTCCTCATTTAAGCCCCACAATGCAGTGGCGACTTATTTCGCTTGAGTATGTAATTGATTATAACTGCTGGTGTAAGACAATCTGTGCTTCCCTTATGTTCTGCCTAACAGAGGTTATTTCTTTACATGATATGGACATGAATCTGGAATGATCTGGACTGTCAGGGAAAGAAGTGAGAGCCAGAGAGGAGAAAGCCGGCAAGGGGTGAAGTGATGTGACTAATTCACAGCTTTTAGGCAATGAGATAGCTGGGAGCAACCCTCTGTTCATGCTTGCCTGCCAGTTGTCGTGGCAACCCTCAATACAGTGACCTCTTCTAGTTCTCTAATAAACCAGTTGAATATTTGTTAAGTTTCTTGTTTGTTTATTTGTTTTCAGTATCTAATTCTCTTTGAGATGATCAAGCTACAAATTGATTCCATGCCTTATTGATTTGGCCTTTGGAAGAAGGTATTATGCAAAGATGTGTGGATTTGAATATTTCATCCTTCCTTTTAAAAGAATTTCCTCCATGATAGGAAGAAATGTGGGCGATCATTTTATGGCTTTGACCAACATAAGCATTGCAATTGTGAAACTGGCCAAGGCTTCTCGGTTCCCTCATAAGCTCTGCGATCACAGGCAAGTCATTTATTTCCTCTCAGGGGGTCTCTTTGCCCTCTCCCATCGCATGGTGGGGTTGAAATTGATCGGGTCACATTTCCTTTCTGAATTTAAAACTCTCTGACTCTAAATACATGCAATACAAGTGGGTCTCCCTTTTTGACATTCCACAGTGTAGTGCAATACAGTCCTGTAACAGGCATCTACAAACACACTTCATTGCTGTATACATTGCTGTGTAGTTCTGTCCCCTTAATTTGCTGTGGCTTCCAAGGCTACTATATTTTCGGCTGAGAATATTAATAGTCAGAGTGTTTAAGGTATGAAAGGAAAACATAGCTGTGGCGTGATTGGGCTAGTAACTAACAGGGAAAATATCTTGAATTAGAACACACTATTTTATTGTTTATAGTTATCAGAAAGTTCCCTTGTGAGGAAAATAATATAATGACTTCTACCTTACCTGTCCATTTGCTGCATTTTATTTAATTGGTTGGGATGCAAATATGTTGATTAGCAATACATTTTCAAATTTTACTAAATTTGAGAAAAGTAGCAAGATGTATGAGGAAAACATGAGTGCCAGCAGGTGAGAGTGAAAAGCAGGTGAATTGCATTCTTTTTAATGAAGCACCAGTCATTTCTGTCAGAATTAGGATCCAGTGTGCTAGTAAAGTATTTCCCGCATGATGCTGTCATATTTTGATAGGGAGGGGACCAGTGGGTTGCCTAAAAGGGATTTTAAACCATGTCAAGTGCACATCGCAGCATAAACCAGAACTGAGTTGAATATCCAATAATGTTAAATGGGGGCAAACAAGACTCATTGCCATCTGAACTCTGTGTATATCTGAAATGAGAATCTGATAACATGGCAGAAATAACATAGTGTTTGGGATTAAAAACATCCTAGAGTGTATCAAAGGGTATAAGTATTCATGAATTTTATTTATTTACTTACATTACCTGTAGTATTAGAAAAGATGAGAAAGGTAATGTTTCATGTTTAGTTGCAAGGACTCCTACCTCTGCCTCTTATTAGAGGGGTGCAGTGGAGCAGTACAGAGTTGTAGAAAGAAAGGTTTCAGAGTCAGACCTGGGTAAAATCTGAGATTTGACACTTGTAGCTGTGTAACCCAAGACTAGTTTCTGATTTTTGCTGAGACACAATTTTATTCTTTTCCTTTTTATTTTAACCTTTTAAAATTGTGATAAAATATATATAATATTTATCATTTTAACCATTCATAAGTGTGGTTTAACTATTCATCAGTACTTTTAGATACATTGGCAATGTTGTATAACCATCCACCACTATCTATGCCCCCAATTTTTTCATCATACACCCAAAAAACTTTGTAAATGTTAAAAAATAACTCCTGTTTCTCCTCCTTCCCACACCCCCACCCACTGGTAATCTCTATTTTACTTTCTGTCTCTATGAATTTGCTTGTTCTAGGTAGCTCATTTAAGTGTAATAATATAATATATGCCCCTTTGTGTCTGACTTATTTCACTAAAGGTGTTTTCAAGGTCCATCCATAATGTGGTATTTATCAAAATTTCATTCCTTTTTAAGGTTGAATCATATTCCATTGTATGCATATACCACACTTTGTTCATCTGTTCATCTACTGAATGGTTGACTTGGATGCCTCCACCCTATGGCTATCGTGAATAATGCTGCCATGAACAGGTGTACAAATATCTGTTCCAGTCTCTGCTTCAATTCTTTTGTGTATATGCCCAGAAGTGGAATTGCTGGTTCATACGTAATTCTATTTATTTTTTGAGGAACCACCAGGCTGTTTCACAGTGGCTGCACCACTTTGCATTCCTACTAACAGTGCACAAGGGTTCTAATTTCTCCAAGTGTTGAAAATCACCAACACTTGTGATTTTTGTTTTTTTTTTTAAATAATAGCCATCTTAAAGGATGTGAAATAGTAAGTTTGATTTGCATTTCCCCAGTGATCAGTGATGTTGAGCATATCCTCATGTGCCTATTAGCCATCTGCATATCTTCTGTGGTGAAATGGTATGGAGTGGTCTACAGTTTTCAAGGATGAAACATGACAATAATTAGAGTCATCAGACAATTTAGTGAAGAAAAATAAATTATTACAATAGTTATCATTTCCTTGGCACTTACTCCTTACTGGGCTGTACCAGTGTGCTGTAAATGCATGATCTCATTCAACTTTCACTATGAATTTGAACACTATGAAGACATTATTATTTCTATGGTTCATTTAAAGACATAAAATCTCAGGGTTATCAAGGATCTTGCATTAGTTACACAGCTTGTCAGTGGCAGAGGCTGGATGCGAACTAGGTCTGTCTGACTTCAGAGCCTTTGGCTCTTAACTACTATGCCACATTACCTAATGCAGGGCCTATTAACTAACTGCTTGTCAATATATGCTAATAATCCATCATCCCTGTCCCCAACTGAGCGCACGCACACACACACACACAAACACATACACATACACGTGTGCAAACTCCCCAACTTTCAGGCATCAGCTCCTCCAAGCATAAAGTGACAAAGATGACCTTCTCTAGCCAGGATTCCCAACCTTTAGTCATCCTTCATCCAGTTATATTCACAGTGTGCTTTGGAGGGGATTCCCTAAATTTTTTTCCACAATAAACACATCTTAATTAGGTCTGTTGGGAGATAATTCTACACAGGTATCTTTTATCTCTGCATGTCTAGGGAGCAGAAGCACTGATGACCTTTGTTCTGGACTATATTTTCAAGGATGTTTGTAGAGCAGATAACCTTGGAGGAGACAAATAATGTCTCCCTTCAGAGCAGAGGCATAGGGAGGGTTTGTTTAGTGTCTAATATATTAAAGATAAGGTCTCCATTTGGAGAAAAGGTCAGGCAGATTGGCTTTGCAGCCCACTGTGAAGGAATCAGGTTCTCTAAGATTGGAGTTCCTCAGCTTTGATACAACGCACTATTTTGGGCAGCATTTGCCTGCGCTGCTTGGTGTTGCCGCCATGGGACATAGAGGGGCAAAGGGAACCGATGCAAACATGAAGCTCATGCTACTTTCCATGCTGTGTGCCACAAAGTCCCAGAAGTCTTGGGTCTTCTGCCAGCATCCATGAAACTGTGGCAAGCTCACTTGTTAGCTTACAAATGAGATAAAATCTCAGACTCTTCACTATTCATGACAAGGTGTAACATTTATTAATTGGCTTCCATGCACATAAGACAGCATGCTTTGCCTATATCCTTTCATTCATGCACTCTGAGATGTTGACTATTACAATCCTCATTATTCAGTTGAGGACATAAAGCTTAGACAATTAACTTATGAGGCTATCTCACACAGTGTGTGCCTCATGTGTGAAATGTAGACCCCCACAACAACTTGGTATATGGCATCTGATACTTGGCAAAATATATCATTTATTTGGCTAATATACATGAAGCTCGTATAGATTCATGTGCACAAACTTCTTGTACCCTTCTACCATTGTGAATCTTACACCTCTGGTGCCAATCTCTTTAATTTGGGTTAGTTAGAAATTGTAGTTAAAATTGAAAATATTTAACTTAATAATTTTGAGCTCATTCAAATTTAATTAACCATATATATAAAAATAATTGGGGCATTATGAAAAAGTGCTGACAATAAGGAAATGGATGTGAAGGAAGCATTCATATGCACTTGATTCTCACTTGAATTACATTCGGTACTCATATGCCAAGTCTGGTTATCTCACAACAACCCACTGCTCTTATCAAATAATGCATATGTTATACCCCATAAGACATAATTTCTAATCATGTGAGCCATCTCTGCATTAGAGAACCCTCTCTGTCTAGACTTCAGACTTTAAATTTCAATAGAACATTTTAACACACATTTTGATGGTTAAATAGCCTTCCATGACAGTGTCCATGTGGTAGAACACGTAAGGGGAGATATTTTGAGGGTGGAGAACCAACTTTTCTTGGAACCTACTACTGATACACCCTAACTTGCTAACCTGTCTGTTAGACTGGCCTTGGTTTGAGACACTGTGGAAATTGCTTCAATGTCTTTGAAAATCCCACAAAATGCCAAATTACTTACAATTTAAGGCTACTCCAAGGTTAATAAAGATACATTAACCTTCTGCTTTGTAACTTCCATGTAAATTGCATCACAAATGTGAAGTATTATTACTCAGATTTTTTGACAATGAAGCACTTTACTAGGTGTTTTTGTTCATATTGAAATAGACTTCGAGAGTCATTAATGGATATTAAAGAGATGTCATTTAAACATGTCCACAAAATAAAAGCAGGAAATTAGAAGGATATTGTCTTTTTATGAGATTTGTATGTTTGTGATGGCCTTATATTGAATTGCAGTTTTTTCTAACTTACACTGGAACTTTTTAAGAGACATTTTATTTGTAAAGATGACGTAGGGAGCCAGATAACAATATTCTCTTCACTGAGTCACTAATAAAATAAACACAAGAGAGCTAAAAATCCACTTGAATATTAACAGTATCAACTAAATCAAAGAGGTCGGGAGGGTCACAAAACAATGCTATAAATTTAAAAAAACTGATGATCATGAAACAGACAGAAGGTTGTGGCATCAATCCTATACCTCACCTGACCACTCCTCAAGTTCACTAAAGCCTGAGAATTCTCACCAATATTCCCAAATCTGAGATGAAGTGAAATGAATGTTATCCCAATCTGACTTGACAAGCTGCTGTGAAAGGACCAGAGCGGTGAGAACCAAGAACCAGTGGGTTGTTCTCTGAAAAGGCAGCAATTTCTCCAGGGCTGACAAGAATCTGGGGAATAGGGCTGAACCTGAACTCCCACTTCTGTGGGAATGGGCTCCCTCTCAACACTTGGCAGAGTGAAACAAATTCTCATAAAAGGAGCAGAGCCACGGTATGCTAGCCATGAATGAATTTACTCTAAACTGAGCACTTCAACATGGGAAATCCTCAAGAAATGTTCAGCCCTCAATATGTAGCTAGTAGGGGAAAACAAATTAAGTGTCATATGCAAACAAGTAGGGAGATGTACAGAAACTAACCTCCTTAATGTCATAAAATAGAAAACCTGGACAGTATTGGCAAGATGAAAAGGAACAGAATAGAAATTATAATCATAATTTGGGCCAGTAGGTAGATGGACAGGAAAAAAAGTCATAAACATAGCCTGGAATCTGGAAGAAAATGTAACCCAAGACAGAAGAAAATTCTTCTTGATACTTTACATTAAAAAAACACATGAACTTGAATTAAACAAGAGCCCCTCTCACCCACCAAAATGGTAACACAACAAGGAAAGGAGGTGAACAAAGACAGTGAGAAGCTAGAACAACAAATATTGAGGACCAAGACAACATAATCTCAAAACAAATAAATGAAGTAAAAAATGACGAGCAAACAGAACAAATATGACTGAAAATTGACTGACTTATGTAAAAGACAGGCATGTATAATCATAGCAAACAAACAGACAAAAAACATAAAGCAAAGAGACAGAAGATGATAGCTTTTTAGGGCAAAGAAAGATGAGCCGACATGAGGGATCTTTTGCCTGTGAGACTGAAAAGCCTACACATGAAATTTAAAAATGGATTAAAATATAATAGAAGAAACCCTGATTTATCCCAAGATAACAATACCTAGTTAGGTTATTTTGTTGGGCAACTTTTTAAAATTTATTTCTTAAATTTACATACAGTAAAACTCACTTTGATAATGTACAGTTTTCTGAGTTTTGATAAATGCAAATAGAGTCATGTAACCCACAATTAGAGGCAGCACAAATCCTACACCCCTAAATTTTCCTTATGCTGCTGCTTTATAGTTGAATCCTCTCCCCTTTTTTCAATCTCGGGCAACACTGTTCCTATTTTATATAATTTTGTTATCTGTCTCTAAAATTTTGACTTTCCTAGAATACCATATGAATGAAAATATAACATATATAGTTGTTTGTGTCTGGATTCTTTCACTTAGCATTATGCATTTGAGAATCACCCTTGAGTTTATCAATATATCTTTATTTTTGTTGCTGAGTGGTATTTAATTGTACATTTGCTTCATCATTTGTTTATCTATTCCTTTGTTGAAAGACATTTATTTCCAGTTTCCAGATGATTTCACTCACATACACACACACACTCACAGATATATATAATAAGATACATGTATAATGTATATCTGTGAGATCTGTCTCTGTGAGCCATGTATATCTGTGATATATATACCTGTGAGATACATATATATCTGTGAGACATATATATCTGTAAGATATATATATATATTCTATACACATACATACATACATAAAGCTCCTATACACATTAACATATAGTTTTTTGTGTGAGCATACATTTTCATTTATTTAGGTAAACACCCAGGAACAGGATTGCTGGGTGATATGGTACATGTATGTTGAACTTTATAAGAAACTGCCATACTGTTTTCCAGAGTGGCTGTACCATTTTGCATTAATACCATCAGTGAGTGAGAGTTCCTGTTGTGCCCCATCCTTGACAGCATTTGGTAGTATCAGATGTTTTTCTTTGTTTTTTTCTTGTTTAATTTTAGCCATTCTCATAGGTGTGTAGTTGTATATTGGTGTGGTTTTAATTTGCATTTCCCTAATGAATAATGTTGTGGAACATATTTTCTTGTGCTTATTTGTCATCAGAATATCTTCTTTGGTAAAGTATCTTGTCAGTTTTTTTTGACAATTTTTTAAATTGGGTCATTTGTTTCCTTATCATTTTGTTTTGAAAGTTCTTTGTTGTTAAGTCTGAAACTGTGAAGGATCTGAGATCTTATCCTACTTGTAAGCTAACAATTGAGTCTGCCATAGAATGTATGTATATATTCTGACAGGAGGCATAAGGCTTTCTGTATCAGAAAAGCAGACAGTTTATTACACTTGGCAAAAATAACCAGATCAGCATCTTAGTGCCGGTTCCTTGAGTCCCCATGGGTTGATGATGTGAGAATAGCTGTTACACTGCACATGTGGTCTGTGTTTGGGGATGCAATACAGGAAAGGACCCTCAACATTGTGACTCAGAACTTACAGAGGGGCTGCTATCTCATAAACCCATCCTCCCCTCTACAGACAAAGAGAGAGTTAGAACAAGAGCAAGAGAGAGAAAGGGGCTGGGAGAGAGGGGAAGAGGGTGGGAGGGGGAGGTGGTGGTGGCGGGGTAGAGAGAGAGATCTTTACTCTGGAATTTAAACAAATCCCCTCTGGAGAAGGAAGAGGAAGGTCTCCAGCTTCATTACTTCACTCCAGGCCAAAATAAAATGGCTCCTGACAAATATGTGTCTAAATCTTTACAGAATGGTAGATACACTATCTCTAGCTTGCAAGGTCGTTGCTATTCAAACAGGACCCTTGCTCAAGAAGCCTGGACTATATAGAAATATGGATATATTTGAAAAGAATTGTCTCTTCCCAATAAGTATATATTCTAGATACAAATCTTTTGTCAGATATGTAATTTGCAAATATATTTTCCCATCTGTGGCTTGTCTTATTTATTTATTTAGAAAGTATCTTTGGCAGAGCAAAGTTTTCACTTTTATGAATTATCATTTATTATTTTTTTTCTTTCATGGATCAGGGTTTTGGTGTTATGTACAAAATATTTTTGCCTAACTCCAGGTCATAAAGATGTTCTATTTTTTTCTTAAGTTTCATAATTATACATTTTACATGTAGACCTATGGTCAATTCTGAAGTATTGTGTGTATAAGTTGTAAGGTTTGGTTTGGATTGGTTTTTTGATAACCCATTGTTCCAGAATAATTTGTTGAATTGCTTGTGTAGGAAAAATCACTTGACCATGTACATGTAGATTTATTTTTAGACCCTATTCAGTTTCAGTGATACGTTTATTTACACTTTTGCCAACACCACAGTGTCTTAATATGGTAGCTTTGTGCCGTGTAGTCTTGAAATCAGGTCATGAGTCCACAAATCTTGTTTGTTTTCAAAGCTGTTTTGGCTATTCTCATCCCTTTGACTTTCTGTGAAAATTTTAGAATAAATTTGTTGATATCTACAACAAGCTCTACTGGCATTTTGGCTAGTATTGTATAGCATCTATAGTTCAATTTTTAGGAAAATTGGCATCTTATTGATATTTTCTCCTGTTCTAGGAACATGGGATACTTCTCTATTTATTTAGGTCTTCTTTGATTTCTATAATCAATATTTTATGACTTTTATCTTACAGATCTTGCACATATTTTTGTTAATACGTAAGAAACTAAATTTTTAGAGGTATTGTAAATGCTTCTTTTTTATTTCCAATTTTTCATTGATTATATATGGAAAATGTGACTTTTGGGGGGATTCTAAGCCCTTGTTAAAATCCCACATTAATTCCAGGGGCTTTTTTTTTAGACTCCTTGGAATTTCTTATGTAGACAGTGATGTCTTCTATGAATAGTAACGATTTTATTTCCTTCAAATCTTTATATTTCTCTACCCTCTTTCTTTCTGCCTCAGTGCACTGGCTGAAATGTCTATCGCGATGTTGAATAGAAATGGTGAAAATGGACTTTCTTCTTTTGTTCTTGAACTTAAGGGAAAACATTTAGTCTTTCAGCTTTAATTATAATAGTAGTTTAAGTTTTTAGGGTTTTTTTTGTGAGAGTTGCATGACCAGGTTAAGAAAGTTACGTTGCATTGTAGTGTTCTGAGATTTAATTATGAATATATGTTGTATTCTATCAATTTTTTTTTTCTACACATGTTGATATGGTAATAATTTTATTTCATTTCTTACTATGGTAAAATACATTGATTTGTTTTAGAACATCAAATCATCTTTCATTTACTAGGGTAAACTACACTTGGTAGGTAATATATTTGGTATTACTATTTATCTATATATTATATGTATATAATATATATATTGCTCTTTTGGATTTGCTAATATTTTCTGTACATTTTTGTGTCTGTTTTCATGAGGGATATTGGTCTGTCATTTTCTTTTATTATAATGCCTTGTTTGGTTTTATTATAAACATTTTTCTGGCCTCATAAAATTGAGAAGTGTTTTAGAGAGAATATGGAAAATTGTTATTATTTATTCTTTAAATTATTGGTAGCCTTCTGCAGTGAAACTATTAAGGTAAGAAGTTTTGTTTGTTGGAAAGTTTTTATTACAAATTCAGTTTCTTTAGCCTATAGAGAGTACTTCAGGCTATCTATTCTTGAATGAATTTTGCTAATTTGCCTCATTCAAGGAATTGGCACATTTCCTGTATAGGCATAGAGTGATTTGTAGTATTCTTTTATTGTCCTTTTAATGCCTGTAGGGTCTCTAGTGGTATTCCCTTTGTACTCTTGATATTGGTATTTGTAATATCTCTCTTCATTTTTTGGTCAGTCTGCCTAGAGTTTCATCACCTTTATTATTTTTCAATTAAACCAGCTTTTGATTTAATGGATTTTTCTCTTTTGTTATTCAGTTTTCTATTTCATTAATATCAGTTTATTATTGACACCATTAATATCTTTATTATTTCTTTCATTCTACTTGCTTTGGGCTTAATTTTCTCTTCCTTTTCTAGTTTCTTATGGTGGTAACTTAGGTTATTGATTTGGGGGCTTTCTTCTTTTCTAATATAAGACTCAATGATATAAATTTTCTCTAAACACAAATTTAGCTGTATCCTACATATTTTGATAGATTATATTTTCAGTTGGATTCAGATTAAAATACTTTACAATTTTCTTTTGGATTTCTTACTTGGTTTATGGATTATTTAGAGGTTTTTTAGTTCCAAAATATTTGTGGATTTACCAAATGTTCTTTGTGTAATTGATTTCCAGTTTAATTATGTTATGCTAAGAGGCCATACTTTGTATGACTTCAGTTCTTTTAAGTTTTTAAGGGTTGTTTTATGACAAAAGATGTGGCCTATCTAGGAGAATATTTTATGAGCATTCAAAAATGTCTGTTATTGTAGGATTGTTTTTATACATGTCATTTAACAACAGTTTGGTTGATAATGTTGTTCAAGTCTCCCATATCTTTGCTGATTTTCTGTCTATTTGTTGAATGGATTACTGAGAGAGAAGTTGTGAAATCACCAAGAATAATTTGGGATTTTTCTATATTGCCTTTCAGTTTTATCAGTTTTTGCCTTCTTTATTTTGAAATTCTGTTCTTAGGTACAAAAATATCTAGGATTGTAACGTCTTCTTGGGGAATTGACCCTTTTATCTTGAAGTAATGGTTCTCTATATCCCTAATAATTTTCCTGTTCTAAAGTGAAATTTGTGTGATTTTAATATTAATCTTTCTTTGGATTTGTGTTTATATGTTCTAACTTCTTCTTTATTTCACTTTTAACCTACCTATGTTATTATATGTGAAGACGATTTCTTGAAGACATCATATAGTTGAGTCTTTTCTTTTTTAATGAAATTTAACAATCCATTTCCTTTATTTGTTTTATTTAGAACATTTACATACTATAATTATTGATATGTATTGATTGGATTTAGGTCTACCATTTTTTGTTACTATTAGTTTGATTTTTCCCCTCCAGTTTTGCTCTGAAGTTCCCATTTTCTTGCCATTTTTGTCATGATTTGAATATTTTCAGTATCCCATTTTAATATAATTATTGACTTTTTTGGGTATGTACTATATATATATGCACTCACAAATATATACACATGCACATATATATGCATTTGTGTATGTGTATATATGTTACTTTATATAAATATACATTCTTAACTCTTCACAGTCTACTTTAAAGTTAAGTAGACTTTTTACTGCAAGTAAAATCAAGATGCCTTCCAACTAAATAGGTCTCCTAAGCCTCAACTTTATCTTATGTTTATAATATGTATTCTATCAGTATACATTGAAAATTCCACCATATAATATTTTAATTTTTGCTTTCAACCTAATATACATTAAAAGTCAAAGAAAAAAGTCTAGTATTTTTATTCTGATATTTACCATTCTTTTGTTCTTTTTACATTTTACAAGTTCCAGACTTCTCTCTGATAAATTTTTTTCTTTCATCTGAAGTACTTCCTTCAGCATTTCTTTCAGAATAGATTTACTCTTGAAGAATTCTTTCAGGTTTTCTTCGTCTGAAATTATCTTTATTTTGTCTTCTTTTTTAAAGGATATTTTCATTGGGTTTTGGATTCTGGGCTGATCTTTTCCTTTAGCACTTTAAAGATAGTTTTATGGTCTTCCTACCTCCATAGTTTCTGATGACAAATCCATAGTCATGATTTTTTCTTCCCTTACATATAATGTGCCATTTTTCTGTGGCTGCCTTCAAGGCATCTGATTATGATGTTTCTTTGTATCTGAAGTAATGTTGGATTGTGTCCTGAACATTTAAAAATATTATATTGTGACATTATGGATCTTTTGAAAATCCTCTGACTGATGATGATTGGTTTTAAAAGCAGGCAATCAATTCAGTTAGGTTCAGACTGTGAGTTTTGTCTCACCTTCTCTGGTCAGTTCTGTTTTAAAAACCTTTGTTGTGCTGTTTTTGTCTGCTCTGCAAATACACCTCTCTTGAGTTATTGTGGAACTTAGGTGGTATTTTATACCATAGTTCTGTTTTCAAAGTCTTTAACATGCTTCCTTGGGTCTGTTACATGCATGTTCCACTTAGCAGTGAGCCTAGAAGTTCTGTCAGTTTATATACAGAATTGAGGGATTCTTGTCTCTAGCTCTCTCCTCTCCAGGATTCACATCAAACTATATAGCTCTCAAGGGCCCCCCGCTCCCCAGTTTTGAGGCCAGAGAGACAGATTTTCTCTTTGGCTTTTAGGTGCCTGGGCTGCCACTACCGTCACCATCACAGCAGTGCATTTTCTGCCACCCAGGTAAGATCAGGAGAGAAAAAAGAAAAGAAAATGACAAATAAATAAATAGGGATTTCACCACACTCTCGAGTTCACAGGGGCCCCCTTTCCCAGTAATATCACTAGAAAGTAGGTTGGTCTCCTATTTTTTTTAACTTCCTATACCTGCTGCATAATGTTTAAATCAGCCCACCCTCATGTCAAAGTTGGGGACTAGAGAAGGGAAAATAAAAAACAATAAACTCTCCCCCGTAATGCTCGTTCTTCTATTTTTTGACTTTTGTCTGTAATCTGCCTGCCAATGTTACTTTTAAGAAGTAATTTGCTTTTTGTATTTCTGTCCAGAGATTTTAGCTGTAATCAGCAAAAGAGATTGGCAATTGTATGATTACAGTATTTTGACCAGCACCAGAAGCCCAGGTTAGGATATTAAACTTACAAATTAAAGAAAGTGTAATCTATCTAGGCATGAGATGCTAGCCACTTAATAGGAGAAAATTGGGCCAGCTTCACTCATCTGTATTTCAACATATTTTTCTTAAATAGAAAGAAAAAATATATCTATACATATCTGATTAAAATAGAGTGGGATACAAAATAATATATATTTAGCCAAGCTTTCATTTAGGAAGCAGAGAGACATTTGAAAAAAAGAAAAAACAAGAAAATTTTTGCTATTATTCTTCTTGAGTAAAAGTAGTCTTAGACAATATGAAACAATATTAAGAACTCTGAGATGTTGTAAAAATGTGCCTTGTGAAAAAAGTAGTAGGCACTGAAAACATTTAAATAAAGAAATATAGGATAAACAGCTATGGTTATTCTAGTTACAAAAAAGAATATAATAGCATAAATCTTGACATTGTTTATTAAAGATAGCATGTGTTATATGATTGCAATTTTATATAATATTTGCATCAATCTATCAATTAATATACCTATCTATACATACATGCACACACACATACCACACTACACACAGAGATGTCAGAATTGAAGCTGTGTAATGATGATGAAAAGTAAAGGGTTACAATTTTAATACACCTGTTTTAAAGTGGTTGTAATTTATTGTTTTTCTAATTAAATAAAAGATCTTAATATCAGACAATTAACTCTACTTATATTTGAAATGGTGGTTCTACATATTATTTTTTTCAAGCACACATTTATATTTAAATCTTACACTTACCTTGTAAACATGAGGCTTTGCAGATGGAAAAATAAGTAGGTTATGACTATAAGGTAATACAAGACTATATAAGAATGTAAAATGTATATTATTTGTTGGAGTATAGATAATATTTCTCTAGGAAAAACATGAATTTACTAGAAACAGGATTTTTGTCATTAGAAAAGGATTGGAGATATTCTCTGACTATGCAATACATATTATTATGGACTCATCATTTCTTAGTGTAGAATGGGTAGGTTCAATCTTAGCAAAGTTCAGAAATAATCAATGTTGCACAGAGTTTACCCGAATACCTCATTACCTGTTTGCATCCTGTATACCAGAGTGCCCACGTGTTTTAAGCTCTCAATTAACTGAATGGATTTTGTTCACTAACACCAGGTATTGCACATTTCTAACTTGAGTTTGAGTAGCATCAGAGGAAGTGTTAAGTAAACAGATGACGTTCTTCCTGCATCTTCCCATTCATTAGTATAGGGAACTCTGGGTGGCACTGATGGATTAATAAATGTGTCTGGAATAATCTGTTGAACCCAAACATAAAAGTAGGTATTTTGCTAATGTGTAGAGGAAGTTCTTAATTATTTTGTGTTGTATTTGACATTTATTTGTTTGTTTGCTTGTTGATGCCCTACATCTTCCTATAAAGGATGTGAGGCATCTGTAATAAATGCATACATTTATCTGTCCATTCTTATCTCTATCATATCATCTACAAAAAAATTTGAGATATTATTAATAAATTATATGTCAACATGCAAGTAGACATACATAAATGATAACAATCAAGACCATTGAGATTATATAGAGGAAAGAATGTCAAAAACATTGACATTCAGGAAGGAATAGAAACATCCAGAATTTCCATGAGTACTGCAGATATGACACAGTAAAATCCAAGACACACTGCCCAGTATGCAAAACCTATGTCATATTTAATGGCTTTTCAATTGAATGATGGTGACTGAGTCCTTGCAGTCATGACCTCAGGGATATTTATTACAACAAAGTTCTGTTCTTCTGGGTCTGCACATTTGGACATCTGATTTAGTAAGCACATCCATATCCATTACTTTCCACTGACCTCACATTGACAGTTTTTGACCCGCTGAGTCTTATTCTCACATAGACCAACACTTCAGCCTAATTAGCAAGGTTTATCTAAGGCAACCAAGTATTAAACAGAGGGCCTGGCTTTTGGTGCCTTTGGATGTGGTAAGGTCAGTCATTGGCTGGGTACCAAACATTAAGTCAAATGAGCCAGCATTGGAAGGGGTTAGGCTCCAGCTGCTGGACTGGGTACAGAAAGACAGCTGTGAAACCAGGAGTCCTCAGCCAGCGGTGCTGAGCAAGGGTATGGATTCTAAGAGTCAGACCCAGGAGGTTTCACCCATGAGGTCCACAGTCCGTCTTAACTAGTTGCAGACCCTCAAATACAATTCAGGTTTAGAAGACCAGAATCCCTTAAACTCTTTTGCTCTAGATTTTTATTATGCAAACTCATAAGTAGACATTTATGTTCCTGGATCTAGAAAAATATTTCTGAGCAGATGCACTCTGCTATACAGGATGTTGCAAAAAAAAGAAAAGAAAAGAAAAGAAAGTAATCTTTGCACAAAATGCTACATGCTTAGAATTCAATGTGGCCCATTTGGTGTAGCAATTTGTTTCCTCATCCATTCAAGGAACCTTTGTGTGCTAAACAATGTATCGGGCATAGCAGCGTGTACTGAGATGAACTAGAAATGGGCACATTACTCAAAGCCATACAGAACAACAGTGCAGGTCGAGTATACATTACCTGAAATGCTTGGGACCAGAAGTATTTCAGATTTTGTATTTTTTCAGAGTTTGGTATATTTGCATTACACTTACTGGTTGAGCATCCCAAATCCAAAAATCCAAAATCTGAGCTGCTGCAATGAGCATTTCCTTTGTGTGTCATGTTGGCACTCAAAAAGCTTTACATTTTAGAACACTTTGGATTTCAGATTTTAGATTAAGATTACTCAATCTGTACCAGACTGAACAGAAGACACAGAAACATGCTAAGGAACTCATGAAGGAAACCATTAAAATTTAGTTGTGAAGAATGTAAATGGAAGATATTGTCGATAAGGACCACGGAAAACTGGAAGAACAAACTTTTGCATAATAGCACATCATTAGTTAAAAATGTATTGTATGCCAACTTCTAGGTGCTCTGCACATATTATTTCAATTTTTTAAATTTACACATGGAAAAACTGAGAAAAAGAAACTAACTTTGCCAATATATAGCTTCAGTGATGTAGCAGAACTGGAATTCAGATGCAGAGCTTAAGAAAGTTCCACCAAGCTTCTTAGTTACCTGTAGAAAATAAACTGTATGATCATTACAATGTTGTAATTGTAGGCATTTGATAGGTGCTTAATAAATATCTCTTCATTTATACCTCTATCTCTCTTCCTTTGTCAAGTGAATGAGTGTGACATCACTGTGGAAAATAGGTGAGGGGGTCAAACAGTGAAAAACATATCGCCAAAAAACAGAGTGGGCGGTTGAGGTTAATATAGCTTGCTTATTTCTCCCCTAAACTATAGAAATTTATAAGTCATGTTGGTGAGTAAGAAAAGCTGAAAAATGCAAATATCAGGAATACTTGTAAGTTAGGGTGATGGCTAGCTTATAAATTACCACAGTGGACCTCAGCCATCTGAGAGCTCTACTTTGTCAATTAGCTCTTTGGAGATCATGTTTGTGCATGTGCTTCTTGCCTCAGGTTGGATCTGTTCTTCCTGGCCTTGCCACTTAAATGTGACACCATATCCAGCTAAAGAACAACCAACAAAATAATCAGATAAGTTTATAATGTAAGTGCACAGTAAGAAAACATCTGGCTATTGTAGATGATTTAGACTCATCTATAATGTTAATATCAGTCTTCATCCCATGATGTATCAGGGACAGAGGCAGGGGTATCTTGTGTGCTGCAACTAATACATTTGCTAATATGTAAACATTTTTCCTGTATATGCTCTTTTGGTTGATTGTAGCATGGAGAATTGATTAATAGTGTTTTGCCCCAACTCCCAGTGTCCCAGATTGAACAAGTGAGTGCTGACTTGTTGTCACTGTACTAGAAGTCTGTGAGGAGCTGCAGATAAATTGAAATGTCAGCATGATGCACGGATGCCCATCTGTCTGCTACCATTCGTTTCCTTTTTCCTTAGCCATGAAACTTTTCTAATAAAATTGACCTTCCTATATTTGATAATTTGTATATAAATTTTGATAGTGTGCTCAGTATTGTAAGATATATAAACAGAGAAGATTTAAGGTACTAATGTTAATATCATAATGGAAAAGCTAAGTAAATAATTGGTTGAAAAATAACAAAGATAATAAAGTTGTAGTAGTAGAAGTAATGACAGCATGAAGAGTAATTGTAGTAACGGTGTTAGTGGTGGCTAGGCCTGATTGCTGGGCAGGAGATGAGTATTCTGTTGTTCCTTAGAAAAGAGTTGCTTATTGATTAATGGAGTGTGGGGCAGAAGAGTACTGTGTGGCCACAGCCTGGGTGTGGTACATTTATAGTTACCCAGAGTGGCCTCTGATCCAAATAAATTTGTCTCCAATTAATTCCTACAGTACTAACAATATAGGTTCCCTCCTTTAACAGCAGGCCTTGGGAGGACTAACTCACTGCATTATCACCCCTCACTAGACTGGAAGCAACATGTAGTCAGGGACTGGATTTTATTCACCAAAGTATACCTAGGGCACATCTAATACAAACCCTGGCACACAGATGGGATTAGTAAACATTTATTGAATAAATGAACCAATTATATCAGTCTCTAACATCAGAAGAATTGTGATGTGGTCAACTTATTTCCTGATGTCACCTCCACAAGGGCAAAGTTTCCAAGGAATAGGTATAGGATGGGTGGTTCAGGGCACAGGGCTCTTGATTTTAGAGATCAAGTTTCAGCTACAGGAACATGGTGGGTGACTGGAGAAGGCCAAAGGAAAAGCCAAAAGAAACAATCACCTGGATAAGCAAAGTTGCAGATTTTGTGAGAATCATGACTATTTATTTAACACCTTAGTAGGTGCCAAGAATAGTGCTAAGCCCTTTATACTATCTTATTTTATCTTCCTAGTGAAGAGGTGAAGGAGGAATAAAGTCAGAACACCAGACTTTATTTGGAAAACCTGTACTTGAACTACCTTCTTGAACATTTTTCCACTTGATCAGCTCGCACTGAGTTTATGGTCAACTGAGTCCCAAGGCATAATCTGATAATCTCTTCTTAAACCAAATTTCCCTCATTGTACCTTTGAAAAATGGATTTGCTTTTTGATCACTCCAAAGATAGATCATACATTATCTCTAATAAATAATCTCATTTGGATTTGGTACAAATGCAAACCAGAGCTTGTGCTCTGCCTTTCAGTGTCATGCCTTCTACCAGTTAATTGGTGTGCCATCTATGACATTATCTGAGGCTCCCCTAATTCTTTCATGTCTTGGATCCCTGGACAAGATCAAGGACAGCCCTGCGTCCTCACCTAGAATCATCACTTTGGTTGGCCAAGATCCATTCATGAACTCTTTACTTTCATCCAGCTGTGAATTTACCTACGAGAACTATCCCACAGCCCACATTTTATCTTTGTATTATTAAATATATAATGAGGATGTCCATTAAATTCCTTGATGAAATCAAAACAGTATCTGACTGTAACATTCCTCAATCTACCAGTCCAGTGGTCCTGTCAAATTATGAAGCTGCCTGTTTTGTCTGACTAATTTGTAATGAACTTATACTGGCTTTTAGTGATCGACATGTTTTGTTATTATGTAATCACAAATCATCTACTTAGCACTCCTTTCCTAAAATCCAAATAATTTAAGATTATTCATCAAAATTATGCAAATACAAGAGTGTCTTGCATATCCTTTCTTTTTTCATTTATTATTATTTTTTATGAGAAGGAAACCTGTAGACCTAAAATAAGGGCAAAGTCTCCAGAGAGGTGTAAAGTGTGGGGCTATTTCTTTTCTAGGAAGATGAGGTAACAGGCTCCATAGGAATCAAACAGAAAATGTTACTGCCTTTGTTTCAGATTTTATAGGCAATAGCTGTTTTTGATGGTGTAGTTAAACTCCACAGGAGGCAGTTTAAATGGCAAAATTAAATGTAATTTGGTTAAGATGTTTATCAAGTATTTTCTTAAACAGTTGATAATTTGCACATTTCTTTGCTAAATTGGGCTTCTTCATTAGCGAGGACTAGAGCTTGCTACAAACTGCTAATGAATTATGACACATCTATTATTTATGGAGCTTACAAATTTAGGTGACCTTCTGAAGGTCACCTTATGGTTTATAATCCCAAGTGATCTTGTTGAAGTAGCTCCACAATGTCACCAACTAGAGCTATGGTAATCTGATTTTTGCCAGGCCACGACCAGTGCTCTGTTTGCAGTGTATATGTACTACAGTGCTATCACAGCCTCCTGATAGAAGGTGCATTGCTCAGACAAGCTTTAGTGGTTATCCTGTATGGTTGTATGCTGTAATGCTTAGGACAGGATATGTCAGTGGTTGATGAAATAAAGTACCTAACTCGTCTACTTCGCCTTGCACTGCTCCTGGTCTTCCTTCGTGTTAGACTTAGGGTGTCTTTTCTGAAACAGGGATCATTTCCTGATTTGCTGATATTTACCGAGATTTTCGTAGAATGAATGAGAATTGGAGGAACCTGGGATAATAGCAATATTCAGAAAAATTAGTAACAACAGCAAATACTTTAATATGCCAGGCATTGTGCTAAGTGCTTTCTATGTAATATCTTATTTAATTTTCACAACAACCCTATAGAAGTGAGAACTGTTTTACAGATAAAATGAAGGACTGGGATGTTCTATAAATTGTCCAACATCACTGAGCTGTTCAGTGATGAAACTGGGATGTAAATCCTGGTCTCATGGCCTCAGCGCCTGTGCTCCCAACCACTGCATGGTGCTGCCACGCTGCTTTGTGCAGACAGAGACCATGGCGAACATGAATTGTCACCATGCATTCACTGAAACAGCATTCCGCAACTTAAATACCATTAGGTGGAACCATATGATACTACCTTTATCTATTTTTACATAAAAAGATGTGGCTATTTTGGTTATGAAAAATGGACAGAAACTGAGAAAATGGTATCGATTTCAGGCAACTGGGGAGACACACGGACTCAGTGCAACATGGTATCTTGGATTGAATCCTGGAGTAAAAGAGGATATTAGTGAAAATACTGGCGACATTTGAATAAGGTCTGTAGTTTAGCTTATAATATTGAATAGAAGCAAATTTCTTGGTTTCCATAATTGCGCTCAGCAAGATGTTAACACTAGGTGATGTGGGCTGAAGGGTATGTGAGACTGCTCTGCAGTATTCTTGCAACTTTTCTGTCAATCTAGAATTATTGCAAAATAAAATTTTATTTGAAAATTTACATTAAAATTGGTGATTTCATGTGGTTCAAACCTATTTATATATGTTTATAGATCTTTAATATTTAGGAAATTCTTTCTTATTTAATCACAGAAACATGTATGCTTTAGTTATCATCCCATTACTACCCCCCAGCCTTCTCCCCACTCCACAGCCCCAAGCAACTGCTAATATTTCTGCCTCTATTGATTTCCCTGCCCTGGATATTTCATATAAATATAATCATATAGTGTGTGGTCTTTTGTGACTGATTTTGTTCATTCGTCATGTTTTCAAGGTTCATCCATCTATCAACACTTAATTCCTTTTTTATGGCCAAATAATATTCCACTGTACAGATATACCCCATTTTCTGTATCCATCTGTCAGTTAATGGACATTTGAGTTGTCTCCACCTTTTGGCTATTATGAATAATGCTGCTATAAACATTAGTGTACCAATTTCCTTGTGAACAAATGTTTTCTTTTCTCTTAAATGTATACTTTTGTTTCAGCTCAATTATTTCTAATATGACCCTTGAGGGAAGTCTCTTGGAGAAAAGGAATAAAAGTACCTCAACATGCTAAAAAGTTCAGATTATTCTCAATGCTCACTGCCTCTGTGAGTCTCAGTTTATGAGCATCCTTAATAGATAAGCTGTACCTACATAAAAAGAGAGGTTTATAAACACACACACACACACACACACACACTTGCACAAAAATACAGTCAAAAGTGTTTCCTTCGGAGAACCCTCTGGAGAAGAAAGCATAAACTTTCTCATGATATTGTAATTGCTCAGATAATTGGGCAACTCCTCTTTAGAATTCTCTTCTGACTGAGGTGATGAGCCATACTAGAAAAACCGACTGTCTGTAACAGTTTTTGCCCCCGACTTGTAGCCCTGCTTACACAAAATTGCTTCTGGCTACATAAAAATTAAATTTTCCCTGGAAACTTTTCTTGCATGATGCATCCTTGGAATATTGGCTGCAGTTAGGAGAGTGAGTTCTCTAGCAGAGCACCTTCACACAGTGCAGGCATTCAGTGTGTTTGTTAAACTGACATGAATTGAGATCATTGAAAAACAGCACTTTTTTGGAGAATATATATATATATATCTTCTCAATTGCTCAGTTTTCTTTTGGAACAAGGCAGACTATAGAGCAATCCATTAATCCTGTACCCTCCCAATGTTCCTGCTTTTAATAAGAAAGGTGAGTGAAGACCTGATCTTCTTGACATATCACTTGCTACATATGTGAGACTGTGCAGGCCCTCTGGTTGCTTCTCCATCTCTTCTGTATCTGGTTTCCAGCCCTTGCTGACTTCTGGGGAGGCTTGTTCATTCAGCTGGTGGGCTGAGCTGATGCTTTTTCTAAGCCTGCTTTCTCTCCATTTTACCCAGAACTCTCCCACCTCTTCCTAGACACTGAGTAAATGCAAGGAAATTTTCAAGAGGTCCCTCTGGATATAACCACAACTTCTCAATCATGTGATATTTTGGTTGTGGAGGAAAATCAAATTGTGCAGTCCAATATGGACACCACACCTGATTGAAACTGGAATCAAAAATCCCAAGAAATCCAGTAATTCTGATTTTGACCTTTGTGCCATTTTTATGTGGCTGATTTGCAACGGCCTATTTTTTGGATTCTATTTGGAGGAAAATAACCCCTCCCTCCATCATATTTCAGCTCCCTTGACACTGAGGGCTTTTGCTCCCTTATTATATCAGGTTATCAGGGGCTTGGTTGTTCATTTGGTATAGTGTGATAAATTGAGAGAAATGTAGAGTCAAGAGGAACCCAAAAGATCATCAAATCCAGAAGGGGAAACTGAGGCCCTGAAAGGGAAAATGAACATTTATACTAGAGTCAAGAGTGGATATCAAGTGTTTGGTCCTGTTATACAAGAGTTCTTTTTGTGACATTTCTTGGTGCCTGCTCTAGCCTAGTGGATTCCAAGTATTGGATGACTGCTCAATAAATGCCTGTGCTGGGCAGATGTACAGAAGTGCGTAGGGGAGGTTCTGCCTCCTATCGGGGCATCCCATTCTCCTAGATGGATGGAAATATTCATGATCCTGGTTCTTGCAGGAAAAAATCTGTGGATTCCCCACAACGGCAACTCCCAGGAAACTCCAATTTTTCACTGAAGTCAATAGGGTGATTTTCCATCGGGCACTATTACCAGGCTACAGTTATGAGTTCTTGTAAATCAAATTTCATATAAGCAGACATTTTTGTAACTCATCACTATTTAACCTCAACAAATTGGATACTTTACATCCAGAAATGAAACAATAATGACTACATAAACTTTTTTAAATGGTTAGATCCAAGTAGATATGGTAGCCTGATTTTGTCCCTTACATTTTGATATATAGTATCCCTTTATTCATTTACCACATGAAGAACCCCTTAAAAGGAGGGAAGGAGGGCATCTTTAATAGCCAAGCTTAAAATTAAAGGCGACTGAGATATTAATTCTTAAATAGCCCTGTGGTTTCCTGAGTAGCTAACAAAGCACTATTAACTCTTAAATACCTTTTTTTAGACTTTACAGGACTAGGAAATGTTATGTATCAACATTTAATTTAGAAACTATGAATGATTTCAGATATGCCATTTTAAATGTTTTGCTTGTGGTGAGGGTTATTTCAGTGACATTTACATTGTTTTTTGGCATAATTAGAGGTTGAGCATTTCATATAAGTGCATTTTCAAATAACGAAAGCTTGCCCATTTAAGAGCCTATATTTTTTATTTCAAATGTTTCTGAAGTAAACCTTCGTAAAATGTAATTGTCTAATGGCTTCCCTTTCTAAACAAAAATGTTTAATATACATATAACTCTTCTTAATGACCCGTGGTGTGATGCCCAAATGAATCTTGGAGTCTGGGAAAGTTACACGTGGAAAGAACTCCACTTCGCCCAGTCCACCCCCCTTCCTACCCACCCAAGTTACAAAAGAAAGATCTGAGGGACGACTCTCAACCAGATGCCCTGAGATCTCCTCAGTACTCTTCCCCTTCCAGAGATTCCACAGCCTGGAGGTTTGCTTGTATTACAGAAGCCCTCAGCTGCTCAAGCCTGCCTTTCAGCCTTGCCTCTCAACAAACTGCAGCCCACCCCCTTGCTAGGGTCCACCTCAAGGAGCTTCTAGCCGTGCCCTGATCCAGCCCCCCACTGCACACCCCCTAGCTCTTGCGCACCCACCCCTCTATCGAGGGTTCCCTGGTCGTGGGGGGGAGGGTAGCCACCTAGCTTTATCTTTCATAATTTATAGTCAAGGGTAATTTCCTCTGGAGACCTTTCCAAGCCCTGCTGTGGGGAATAGTTCTTCCCTACATTGCATGCTCCATGTTCTCTATGAGTTTTTCTCTCTTAGCTCTCAGGTACATTTGTACCATAATTTGAGTGTCCATCTGTGTATGCTCACTCTCCCAGTCGGCTCAAGGATTATATCCGACTCATCTTTGCTGTCCCCAAGTCTGATAACTGGCAGTCCTCTATGGGGATAGATTAACTGACGGACAAAGAGCATACTCTAAGTCCACATTTCTTGCTCACTTTCAGTGTCTCTCAGATAGGCTTCTCTGGTGTTTTTATTTACTTCTTGGCAAAATCTTTTTATTTAATTTAATTTTTGTCAAATTCTTGATATCTTGAATGATGAGGAGAAGTTTGGGGAGTCTGTATGTGTGTCTCTGCGTGTAGGCGGGCAAGCCACATATTGTCACCCGGAGACATAATATTCTCCTGACAACCGAAGAGGAGCTGCCTGCCCATGAGCACCCCCACCCCTTTCACCTGGCCGGACTTGCTATGAGGTGTTGCCCAGGGGGTCTTGTGCAGCGGCTCAGGGGAAACATCAGAGTCACAGCCTGGAGCTACAGGAACTACTGAACTGAGTTTGGTAGCCCATGCCTAAAATCCTCCCTCTCCTGAATCACCCCAAACTACTGAATTTTAGCTCTTTTGTCTGCATGTCTGCACGATGCATGTGTGTTACCATTTGTTTTCATTGCTGTTTTAAGGCCACTCATTCAATCTCTCAGTTCCTCTATTTCCTCATTGACAAAAATGGGGTGGTAAAGGCTAAAGGAATTGGTGCACAAAATGTGTTGAGAAGAGGGCTGGTAGCACCAACACAGCCTGATGCACACTTGCTGTTATTACTGTTACGATGAGTGTCGAACTTGTAGTCCTCACTTCCTGACTCACTGCCACTGTCTTGGGATTTGCTGTGTCCACCCTTCCATAGCTGTAAAGTCAGATCAGCCCAACTGATGGTAATAAGGAAAGCCAGAGTGATTAGGCTTTTAGCAAGGACTCTCTTTTGAAAAACTAAAAAAATCTATATGATCTTTAGAGCACATATATTTTTAGGCTGTGCCTTAGTATCCAGGGGCCTTCTTTTTTCCTTTCTGATTCATGCCTCTGTTAAGAATAGTTGCCAGAAAAGTGATTTTTGGATAAGTAAGAGAGGTGAAATTGTGTTAAATTAGGAATCAGAGTCAAGAAAAGATGAAAAGCTTTATTTAGAATGAGGTTTGGGCTGAAAATGACTGTGGATCTTTTTCCTTTTTAATAGTGTGAGAAACACAGCCACAGGTTTGAAATGGAACTATTTAAACATTTATTTCAGCCTAGTTGAGAAAAGGAGAGAGCCAGTCTCTTCCTAGACCTGAACATTTATCTTTAGGCTTTTATAAAGAAAGTGAGAGACTGCATGACCTTGTTTTCTCAGAGTTTTCTCTCTCTTACTCTCTCTCTCTCTCTCTCTCTCCCCCTTTGCCTTTTTCAGGGGGATCATGTGTATTTTTAATGCTGAAAATAGAAAACAATTTTTTCTTTGCAGTAGGCATGAAAAGTTTAAAAACTAAGAGCATCCTAGGCTATGCAAATGTGTTAGAGAATACAAACAGATGAGTGACTCCCTGATGAGCTGCTTCTTCATAGTTATGGAATCCCCATAAACTGATAATGTGTGGATCCACAGTTGCACTATGGTTGGTCTTTAGAACAGGCCTCTCTGTGGGCCACCTGTGCAGACACAGCTTGGCCTCTAGATAAAGTTCCCAACTTATTGTCTTGCTTAAAGGCAAGTTGTGAGTTTGATTTTTTTAACTGTAAATTGACAACTTGCAGTTGTTTATATTTACAGGATACAAAGGGATGTTTGATTTATGAATACAATGTGGAATAATTAAATGAAGCCAATTAACATATCTATCACATCAGATACTTTTCATTTTTTGTGGTGAGAAAATTTAAAATTTATTCTCTTAGCAATTTTGAAATGTACAATATACTCATCATGCTGGGTAATAGATCTCAAAACAACAACAACAACAACAACAATGTATTCCTCTTCTCTAACTAAGACTGAGCTTTGGTTTTGACATCTCTCTATCTCTGTCTTTATCTCTATCATCTCTGTCTCTATCTCTATTTATCTACCTACCTATCTACCTACCTACCTGAATTATTTTACTGGTTTTACACAAAAGTTATACACAAGCTATAAAATGATGGACGGTTTTATCTACCTGGCTCATTTAATCTTCACAACAATCACTTTAGATAGACATCATTACTCTCATTCTCTAGATTAAGAAACTGAGGCACAATGAATATAAATAACTTACCCAGTCTTACAGCCAGAAAGTGTTGAAGTGAGAACTAGAACTGGGTCTTTGTGACCCTGGAGAGCTTGTGTTCTTGACTACTCACTACCTAGAGCCCCTACATAAATGATGTTTTAAACATATGAGATTTTTGCTAAATGATGCATAGCTGCCAAAGAACACCCATTTGAAAACTGACAGATTCATTTATGCACTTATAAATGGCTTCTTTATTTCCTGACTTGTTGTTATCAACTTTCTGATATTGGTAAAATGGTACCATGCTGAGACAGTGTGAAAATAACATCTGATGTGTTACCAGTATTTCCAAAATTTGGGCTGATGTTTCTGAAAACGTGAACACCTCTTGTCCTCCTTTCTGCAGTCCTTGAATAGAAATTATGTGGTTGGAAATTGAGGGTGAAGGAGAAAGAACTCTGTGCTATTTGTCAAGAGCTCCACCTCTGCTGTCCCTACCCTGAAATGCAAGGATAATGTTTTAAGGAAATATGACATAGTTACTTCCAAAAATAAATGAAGAATTTTAATGTAAAGAAAGTATTATTTTAAAGAAAGACGGATTATGAAGGTCTGTTGGAAAATTCAGGAAAAAGAACTCTTTGCCTAAAATTAACCAGCCTGTTCAAGATGCAGTGATATATATGGAACGGCTCCTCCACATAAAGTCCGAGCCATTTCTTCTCCCAGAAAGTGACCCAGTAACAATGCTAAATATACACCCAGGTCCTCTCCAACTGTATAGGCGATGATGGAAAGGGATGACTCAGCCTCGTAACGACAGGAGACCCATGGAAGTGGTTTCTTTTTCTGGATTTAGTCTAAATTTCTGTTTCTTTCAAAGTGTTAAGCTATTTAAAATCAATAGTAATATTTAACCTATATTTTATAAAAAGGAAATAAATGGTTTCTTTAAATAACTTCAGGGATATCACGAGTCACTAATGAGTTTATTAACCCAGGGTCCATAAGAGAACCCTGAAATTTTGTGCAGTATATGATGTATGATACCCCCTTGGCTTAGGTTTTCCTCTTCACTCAGGGAATTATGTAAGTTAAGTTAGATATCAAATTTGTCTTTATATTAATACATTTATGTTTAAAGATGTTAAGAGATATTTCAAAAGTACTATCTACAGATAACACTTCTAGCAGCCAAAATTGAATCAGTAACCCTTCTGAGGGACAAAGTCACACAGAAAACGGGATAAGTCTAACTAGTCATACAAGGCAGAAAGGTTTGCTTGGCACTTCTGTGGACTAATATCAAGGGTGATGGAGAAAGAACTCTGTGCTATTTGTCCATGGAGTCGGTTGCCAAGAACCATGGGCTCGGGGCCACTGATGTGCTCCCACAACCCTTGCCCTGCTCATGGGGAAGCTCACTTTTGCCTGTCTGTTTTCCTGCACAGGCCCCCGTAGCTTTCCGCTGCTTTCTTGTTTCGCTCACTGAAGTCTCGGATGCCGGTTTAATTTAACTTGCTTTAATGCAGTAGGATCAAAATCTGTTCAAATGCACCTCCAGCATCTCCTCTGCCGTGGGGGAGTATTTGTCTCTACCATTCCAGTTTCTCTACAAATAGTCCCTACCAATAAACTTACAGGTGCCCCGTGCTTCAGTGAAATTGACCCATCTGCTCCAGGTCTCTCCAAGAAACCCTAGATTCTGCCACCATGCATGAATGTGGCTGCAGGACACTCTTTCACTAGTCCCTCACTTGCTCGTGGTGACACCATAATCACCTTCTGACGGCTGTCTCTAATTTCATCCACCTCATAGAGATTTTTAAAGGAGATGTATGAGAGAGGGGAAGGGGCATGAACCCGATCTGCCACTGTACCTGTAAGTGATTGAACTGATCAATGTCTCGGTTTCCTTAGTTCTAAACTTGGGGGAAATAGTACCCTCAAGGAAAGGATTCAGGGACACCCGCTATGGGAAGTGTTTTCCACAGAGTAGGCAGTGATGAGGGGGTCGATTCCTGTTTCCTTTCCAACACTCGCTAGCTTTCCTAGTTGGGTTTGCATGCACTCTGATACTCCCAGAAAACTGTATACTGTATTCTATGAACTTTATATTACAGATTGTAGTTTCTTGGCTAATTAGGGGCTTTGTGCTGATTTCATTTGATGATTCTATAACCCCCCCACACACACACTCCCAAAGCAGGAATATGTGTTTTATTTCTCTGAATCTTCTCTAAGACCTTGAATATATTAAACATTTAATAAATATTTATTGAATAGAATTGCATTGGAGAAGCAGAAGAAATGGTAGATAAAATCCTGGACTCTGGAAACAAATTGCCTGGAATTTCATCCTGGAGCCATCTCTTCCTAGCACAGTGACTTTGAGCACGTAATTAACCTGTCTGTGCCTCAGTTTCCTCATCTGTAAAATGAGGCTAACAATAGCACCACCCCTTGAGTAGTTGTGAGGGTTGTATGAATTCACACATGTACGTAGAATAGTGCTTGACATGGAGTAAGTGTTCTATTATTCCTATTATGTTTAATAATAACTGGTTATTATTATAAAACCTTGGTCCTCTGTGGTTCTCACACCAACTTTCTCGCACAGGTAGAGCATTATTTTCTGCATAGCAGTCAGAAATCCTCATCTTTTTGTTCAATTGAGGTTTTTCCCCTTGGCATTTGATTTTGCTTCTGGCATAGTATTTGCTTTGTCTGCTTTTGTTTGTGAAATAGACTCCTGAGTTCACACAACGCAGTTTGTTAGTGTGTTTGTGTTCATTAGTTTCCCTCCACAGACACTTGGTGAAGGAGCCTTTGTGCAGTCTGAAGCATACTTTGTTTCCTTTATATTATCTTTCTCTCAGTAATGAGGGTTGAATTTCTTACCTTTCTCTGTCCTACCTCAGATCCTCAGGTGACATTGCACAAGGGCAACTGCAGCTAATGGCTTATCTAGCAAATTATATGTTTGCTATTTCTGGACATTTTCTGCCCTGAATACCTGTCACCTTTCTGACCCTGGCATACAGATCTGGATGAGATAGGACAAAATAAAACAGCCTCCAGTATGTGGGATTATTTTACTAACAGGGAGCTTGCCATGCAGCATGTGTGTCATAGTCCTCATTTTCCATGAGTTCTCCCAACTCTCTCATTAAGTTCCTGTGATACAGCCTAATATTTCTGACTCCAAAACCCAACCTCCTCCTTCTACTACACCATGTCCACTGCCATTATAACACCTCTCTCTCCCTCTGTCTCCCTCTCTCTTTCTCAACCAAAATCTTCTTTGTGTTACCAGCTCAGATTTCTCTATAATATAATAGTTCCTAGGCCAAAAATTACTTTGGGAGTAAAAAACCACCTTAGAACTCCAAATGGAAAGCTGGTAAAATGGAGTCACATGGAACCATGTTCAGATCTTGTCACCACAATTTAGACCTTGGGCATTAATGAGCTTTGCTCTCCTATGTGAAGTTATTTTAGGACTGAATAAGTAGCGTACACAGAGCACCTAGCATAGTACCTGTGACCTATAAACATGGCTCAATAATTTAAAGGCATATTATTAGAAGTATTTGGAGATAATTACAATTCTTAGAATATCAACAATAAAAAAGATTAGTTTTAGTTCAAGGAATCTCCATACTGTTTTCCATAGAGGTTGTACTAATTTGCAGTCCCACCAACAGTGTATAAGCGTTCCTTTCTCTCTGCATCCACACCAGCAACTATTGTTTTTGGACTTTTTAATAAAAGCCATTCTGTCTGGGGTAAGGTGATATTTCACTATGGTTTTGATTTGCATTTCCCTGATGATTAGTGACATTGAGCATTTTTTCGTATGTTTATTGGCCATTTGTCTATCTTCTTTTAAGAAGCTTCTATTAATATGTGGAATCTACCCAAATACCCATCAATTCATGAGTGGATTAACAAAATGTGGTGTATGTATACCATGGAATACTACTCAGCCATGAAGAAGGATGGCTTAATATCTTTTGCAACAATTTGGATGGAACTGTAGACCATTATCCTAAGTAAAATATCTACAGAATGGAAAAATAAACTCCCCATGTACTCACTATTAAATTGGAACAAACTGATGAGCACACATGTGCATAAAGGGAGGTAAATTTCAAAGGAAATCAAGTAGGGGGGAGTGGGGAGGAGATGATGGGCAAAAATCTACCTAATGGGTACAGTGGACACTACCTGGGTGACAGGCACACTTTTAACCCTGACTGGAGCATTGCAAAAGTGATGCATGTAACCAAAAACATTTGTACCCCCCATAATACTTTGAAATAAAAAAAAAGATTAGTTTTGTTTTCCTTTCAGGAACTCCAAGGGCACTCATTTAACCTCCAAAAAAGGCACCTTGTCCCTGCTAACTTGTTATTTTTTCGTTTAATCCCTTTAACTGTTCGTGCTGCACGTGCCAAATGCCGGCCTTGAATTTTGTGCATTTAGGTAGAGGTGTTGAAAGCACAGAGGATTATGGAGCCTACACTTCCTCAGTTTCTTTCACTGTGAGCATGTGTTTATTGTTTGGCAAATTAGACTTAATCTAACTGTTGAGCGTCGGACTGATCACCCTGCTAATGGTGGATGCCAACATACTCTTCCAACACCTCCTTCTGTGTTCCTGATGTTTGCACTCAAAGAACCTCCCTGGAAGATTGGGGGAACCTAAAACTAGGATTTAAGAGTTCAATTCATCCAACATTTTGTTCTTTCTTGTGTTAGCCCCATTAGTTTCTGAAGCAAGTCTAAATCTTCCAAATGAAGGCTCTAGGATTCTAAAGTAATAGCTCTTAACTTTGGCTGATTGGTGAAATCATCAGTGAAGCCTTAAAAATTACGGATGCCTGAGTCCCACTCTCTGAACCCCTGATTTAATTGTTCTGAATGTGGCCTGATCATCTGGATTTTTATAAAATGGAAAGCAGCAGTAAATATTAGTTTCTTCCTTGTTTTGATCTCCAAGATTACCTGCATTGACAAGGGAAAGGGATTCCCTTTGACATCTGATACTCAGGACTGCCCGCATATTCTCAGCTCTTCAGTTTTACATACTAATCAGATGTTAAGAAAAGACTAGATCCTTTTCCCAGGCCCTCAGTGGTACCATTTGTGTGTCATTTCAGGTAATCTTCAATCCGTTCCTTCATTCACTCAGTGACCTGTTTTGGATAGTAGGTATTTATATCATTCTTACAGATTATCTTGATATCTTAAAATCCTTGGTATATCGTCTTGAAAGGTTTATGTAATTGGGAGACTCTGGACAGGGTAGGACTACAGGGAATTGGCTTTTGAAATGATGAGTCCTAGGTCTGGAATCTAGCATCTTGGGTGAGTGACATAAACTCTTCGGGCCTCTACGTCTACTTTATAAAATAGGGTTGATAGGGGTTGTGGTGATGATTAAATTAAATTAGATTAGATATTTTGTGGAAATCCACACATAGCCCTTGCCTGAAGCATATGAAGCATGGGAAGTTTCCCAAAATATATATTTCTAACCCCATTTAATAGGGATAGAAATGTTTAACAACCTTGGATGCCAAATAAATGTTTTCTAAGGGAAAAAAAGGCACAGTGTAATCTATTGCTTCCTTTCAGTCTTGTGTCATTCATCTCGCACTGTTTACTTGACACAGCAAAACATGATATCATCCAATAATGGCCCGATTTTCAGCTTCTCAATAGACCAATCATCATCCCCATTTGACAAGCACATTTTACTCAGAAATGACATCAAAATGCAATATTTTTCTTGTCAGGCTGAACTATGCCATGCTTACTGACTCCTACATATTCTCAATATTCATTACCTTTTTACTTGGTCTCACCCTTTTGCTGTCAAATCACCTTATTTTATTTATTTAATAATCTGACAAAGATGAAAGGAATATTACCATGGGCTTATGAGACAATTGAAATGTCCTTTACTGTCATCATTTTCATTTAAATGAAAGAGGCATCCCCCCTTGCCATGAATTTGAGCAACGTCCGCATGGTTTGTTGTGTGCCTGTGCCAGTGCACAAGTGTGTGTGTGTGTGTGTGTGTTGTCTTCCAAAATTAGTTTCCTGAGGTATACTGTATGTATAGCTCTGATATTTAGTGATCTTCACCAAACTTTTCTGTTTGTTATATTCCTAGGACATTATTTTAAACTAAATAGTCTGAAAACCTGAAATAAAATCTAACCTAATTTTGGGTAAATGTGATTTAACCAACAAAAGTCATGGTTTTACAATGAACATTACTTATATTCTGTTACCGTCCTTTTAAAAAATGATAACTACCTGGGACCTTTCTTGTTTATAAAGGTGTATTTTGAAGAAAATCTCAGGCAGGTGTTCCTCGACAAATAGCATTGACATGCTGGTAACTCCAAATGGATATTTTTCATCTAGACTTCTTTTACAAGCTGCAGACCCCTATATCCAACTTAAGATCTTCTTTTGTCATGATATTGAATTCATACTAGGTATATCTGGATCAATTTCATTATCTTCCTTCTCCAAACAGTTCCTTTTCCAGTGTCCTCTACTCAGTTGATCATGCTTATATATTATGACTATTCCCTAGATCTATGTACCTTTTTTTATCTTCACTGCTGCTAATTCAGGTCCAGCCATCCTCAGGTCTCCCTGGACTTCAGTATGCTTCTTTTTGTAGCCTCTGTGGAAGAAAAAAGTTATGAAAGATAATTTTAAAAATAAAGATAAAAGTTACCTTTGTTTATAAATTAATCCCTTAGATAACAAGAATATTTTTTCTCAAAAGGCCTGTAGGGAGAAAGACAAAATGAAAGATATTAATTATGGTGACCATAAAATGTATTTTCCAAACAAGGGCACTTAAGAGTGAAAGGGGTAGTTATTGATAATTATTCCAGGATTATGGCCATAAAACAGGCTGGTCCCAGGAAAATTGAAGTGTTGGTCAGCCAGGTCTTACTACTTTTTCACTAGAAAGTGAATTTAAGCCATTAAAAAAGATGCAGACTTAAAGTCATGAAGCTGTAGATAGTGAATTAAACATCACAATGTTGCCATTACCATTCAGGAAAATAAATTCAGTTTCCTTTAACAAATCCTGCAAATACTGTTCCCTATCATACATATATAGTGAGTAAATGCAATTTCCTCCATAAACATATAGAACAAGCTTGTAGTAATTATAGCTTTGAGGTCAAGGCTTACATTTCATAGAAGATGCAAATGAAATACATGAAACAAAAGTCGGGTAGTTACAAATCAGGCTACCGTAGAATATCTCCTGGCCTAGTAGATGTCCCAGCCAGAAACTCAAATTTATGATGACAAGGCACAGAGAGTATACAGAGATTTAATTCAAATCACCACTTTAGTCTGACTAATGCTCTTTATTTTTTTGCCCCTTTGTGGCAATTAGCATATAAATATTCCTTGAAATCAGAAATACTAAAGAATTAATCTTTGCTCTGGCTGCTTCTTAGAACCGGCATTTTAACCCCTTTGCACCTTTATGTTTCTTCTCTTTAAAGGAGGTGATGACATTTATCCTACTCACTTCATAGGATGTTGGGAATATTTAATGGGATAATACATGTGTCAGTTCTCTGCAACCTCTAAGTTCTCTGCAAATTTTTAGTGTTATAATAAGCATTAGGATACAAGAACAAAGAAGGACCTTATTTTGCTGATTCCTAAGAGCCCAGATTGGAGTCCATAGTTGGCAGTGCAGAAGGGTGCATTGATCCTGTGCTGAAGTGGAGACAAGGCCTTGTTCACAGTCCTCCTGTCATGGTGTTGTCGAAAGTTTGAGTACAATTTCAGATCCGGCGTTGTCACTACGATGGTGGGAAAGTTGTTTTGACTTATTGTTCAGTCCTTGAGAAAAAATAAGATTTTTCTAAAGGCTCCATGCCATGTCCCTAACACTTGAAGAAGACCTGTGGGCCATGTGGCTTCAGCTCCATACAGAGTGTGGCTGCAGGTGCTTCAAAGGCAGCTTCACAGAGCTCTCTGCTCAAGGAAATGCATAAAGTCAGAGAGCAGACTTAAAGCCAGTGTTCTGGGGCTGGGGGAGTGGGAGGAATAGACCCTGCCTATGTGAAGTGAGTAGTGGAATAGTTCTCTTAAGGCATACCTAGTTTTCTTACTGCTCTGTTTGTTGATTGACTTCTGTACCTGGATGAAAAGTTTATATTTTTAGAGTGTGGCAAAACAAGTAGGACCGTGACTTATGTTCCAAAATGTACAGAGATGATTTCCTGTGCTCCAGAACAATGTTCAGCCCTTTATTCTCCTGAGAAGCTGGGAGTCTCTGTCTCTCTAGCCATACCCTCCCCAAATATACAAACTTTTCTGACACTCATGTTATGGCCAGAAGAATGATACCAAAGCTTAGCTAATGTTTTGGACATAGAGATTTGGGGAACTTGCTTGTAAATGTGCACAGTAAACCTGGGTGGAAGGGGTGGGTGCTACACTTTCCTTCTTCTCAGTTGGTGCCAGGACATGTGGCATCAGCCTATCCCAACCACCTGTCTCCGCCCACCCCAGCCTGTCCCAGAGTGGACTCTTAGCCCACACTCTCAGCATAGCTGAGATTTGGACAATGTAGAAGGAAAGCTCTTCAGAGACGCAGCCAGGCATCCCCATTCTGCTGGGTACTTCCCCTCTTCTACCCCCTTCAATGCTTGGAGGCTGAACTCCAGAAGACAGATAAAGGAGAGTCCCTTTGTTTCCTTCATTGTAGGCAGTTTAACTACTTCATTCTCAAATCACAGAACAGTTTAGCTGGGAAAAGCCTCGAAAATCAATTAAGATATTGGGAATTTACAAATGGGGAAACTGAAGCCCATAAATGAAAAGTCTCTTGGCCAAGATCACAATGTTAATTAATGACAGAGCTAGGCTTGTATTCAGGTCTACTGGCTAGTCAGTGGCCTTCCTTCTACACAGAATGGTTCCGATGGATGATAAAATGTGTTCTGGGATATATCCAGTTCCAGACAATCATCTTTATTAATAATGCATCATCATTTAAGGGTATAGGCATAATGGCATTGCATTTATTTCCTTTATTGATCATTATTAATATTTCAGTGCTATTTCATTTTTTCTAAGGGCTTTATCATAAATGGCTATGTGTGTTTTAGAGATCTCACCTTAAAAATGTGTTTTTAGAAACTCAATTTGCAACCTCAATATGGAGGAAATGCTTCTCAGCAGTTGTTAAAAATGACATATGAGTTTCTAACATTAATACTCTCACCTTCTATGCTTTTTCCCAGTTAGTGCCTCCTGTAATCCAGAGAAAACCATCTCAGGGTTAGATTATGGTAAGGAAATGCCCTTTGCATTTGTCGTGGAATGAATAAAGGATTTATACCTTTAATTCTGCATTGAATAAATTTGCAGAGACCATTAAATATCCTTTACCTTGACATTTCTGATGCCCATCCTTTTGATAACCTTTGAGTCATGGATTGTTGACTACACATACCTTATATGCCTCTGACTCAAAATATACTCAGAACTCAAACCAGAAACATTTTAAAGACCCTATTTAAATTTCCAGGTTTTTTTTTTTTTTTTTTTTACTGCAATCCTACAAGAAATCTGTGTAAACAGATTAGCCTTTCCACCTTGATTTTACAATTAGGAACTGGAACATTTCAGCCAATAACAACCATGATAAAAGCATATTATGCATATCTTAATTTGCTTGTGATTTTTCTAAAATTTTTACCTAATGCTCTTAATGCACAGTATTCCTGCAAAGCCAGAATACTGCATTGTCAGAGGGTACAATACACCTTCATTTACCAGTGATAGATCTGATTGTTTATCATATGTGTGGTTAGTTTAAATTTAGTCTTAGAATTCACTTCATCTGGTTTCCTATCTCTTCCGTAGACTTTGAATTTCAGTCCTTGTGAGATCATTTTACATCAGTAAGTAAAGATGCACAGAAGAAAGAGAACGGTAGAAAAGCAACTTGAGGTTCCCAGTCAGGATTGGGCTTTTAGCACAACTCGCTGCTCTGAGCCTTTATGTTGTGAGAAGATAAAAATGTGGTATTTGAGTTCATGCTAAGCACCTAGTGCCAGAATATTTACTAAATGCAAGAAATGCAATCTTCCTCCCACCTTATAATATTTTAACGGATCTTGAACATAAATGCAAATGTAACTCTACCTAGCACATTTCCTATATTTAAGCAAATATTATGATGAAAAAAATAGGTTTGTGCAGGAATTGGTGAAGTTCCACAATTTGAGGCAGAAATAACCATTTGGTGGCCTGTCTGATCAATTATTTAGACACATTAATAAACAGTTCAGATAATTGCTCCTTAAAAGTAATTGATCCGAGAAAATAGCCATTACTGAAGTTGAATTATCAGAATTCATGTCCTATCTCAGTGATTCTAACATACTAACAAGGTTAGTTAGCCAAACTAACATAACCTGGCTGCAGGATGAAAAGACTGAAGCAACAAGCGTTTATTTCACACCCACTCAGTGCCGGAAGCTCTGCTGAGCACTGTAGACAGAGGCATAAAAGTCACAGAGTATAGACTGACTGTTACAGGTTTATAATCTAGACTAGAGGGTTTTAACTCGATACTTCATAATCTATTTCACTCCACAATTGAATGCTAACATGCCCTTAATACCTTCTCTGTCTATCTCAGAATGATCCTTGTCCTTAACTTGGGTAAGTACAATCTAAATTTCAAATTTAGACTACTGATATTGCCTGATCATGTAAAAATGCATAAAGAAGTTTAAAAAAGAGAGTAATCAGTTTTCTACCTTTTGTCCCTCAAAGTTCAATTTTCATTGGCCTTTATAGTTGAAGATATATAATTTTCTAGATTATCACAAACAAAACTCAATTATCTAAGATTCTTCTTTATTCAAATAAATCTTTCTTTCAATTAAACAAAAATGTGTGTATGTTTGTGTTTGTTTTGCTATTTTACTCATCCCTTCTCTCCCTCCCCTGCAGACTTATTTGAAACATTTTTCCAGACATAAAAATATATTTTTTTAAGAAAAGTGCAAAATGCCCAAAGGTAGGACACATTCCATGTGATCAAAATAATTATTAGCCAATTTAAATATCTAATTTCCACATTGGCTTACTATATTGGTCTACTTACAAAAAAATACCCTTTCTTATTAAAGCAGAGGAGACCATTTGCTGCTGTCTTCTTGGCCTCTACTCACACTGTTTCTAGAATGATGCTACAGACAATAGGATACTTTATTATAGATCTGAAGTATGGTTGTAAATAAGAATGAACTCTGTGCCAGGAAAATCCAAGGAGAAGTGAAAATTTAGTTTCCTGGTAACTCTGGGCGTTTTCTGCTTGGAAAGCAATGGCACTAGGTTGTAGATACCACCTCCAATAAGCAAGCTCCTGAAATATGATTTTTCACTGAGCAAAATGGCCATTCCCTGCATAACTGCAGTTTCAGCAATGCCTTTTTTTTTCTGGTTATTAATTCATATTTAAGTTATGCCAAAGTCATTAATTTACTGAGCCAACATGGAAAACGTAGAGCAGTTAACTTTATAAATGACACCATCATGCTTCAATATATTTGTGCTTAATGACATTATACCACATGAAAGATTCTAATTTCCTTGTACTTGATGTAACTGGTGATATTAGAATGCTAAAATGACTGCGGTCATATTTGTTGCTTTAATTGTACTGAACTGACTAGATACAAGTAGCTTATTAATAATACTTACTGTTAAGTTTTCATTGTACTGACTGAAAACCACATTACTATTATTTTTTTTCTTTTGGAAGCATCAAGCTTTCTCAATATTATGACAGTTACACCACTGTTGAAGTCTTTAAGGAGAGAATAAATATGCTAATAACATTCTGAAATAACATTCTGGAAGGGACTAACTCTAAGCACAAGTGAGTAGTGTAGCACTGTCACAGATATTTTCTCTGAAGAGTGTATCCATTAGATGATAGGGAAAGCACTTTTCTCTAATAGAGCCAAAAAGGAATTCAAAACTTGCTTCATGCTTAAAGTCCTTCATATTTGAAGATTAAGCAAACATTAAGGCAGTGTGCAACCATCACAACAACATTTCAAATATTTATGTCTACATGAGTGACTAGATTTATGAGTTAATCTCTGAATATTTTGTATATTTAGCAATATTTTAACTACTACCTTTGTGTTTTAATACGATTTTAAGTTCTTGTCCAAATTTGACCAGAACCTGAATCAAAATAGCAAATTTTGAGGAATAGTTCAGCAGTATTTTTGGACAAACTAATGAGAAACATGTTCATCAGGCTAAGACATCAGCAGTGTTTGTGATAGAATTGATAAGAGTACTGTGTGTGTATGTTTTAACTTTTAATAGTTAATTCTATTTTTTCCTGCAAAAATTCAAACTATCTACACTCTTCCATTCACTCATTATTTTATGGATTGGCCTCTCATATCATCAGATCTCTGGCAATTCTCACTTATGAACTGGTTTTAAAATCATTTTATATTTTTCTTATTTAGTAGAGAAGCACCCGAGGACAGAGAACCCACTGGCTTCTTGATCAGTAATTGTGTGCATGAAGCAAAGTACCCTAAAGAGTTTACTCTTTAAACTGTCACTTGGTTGAAATCTGGAAAAATTGTCTTTAAAATGCACAGATGCAATTTTGTTTGACAGTGGCATTTTATTTATCAATTAATTTTATTAAGTTAATTTCCAAAAATTAAAACATAAGAATAATTTATGACTTCATCTAGTCATAGCAGAAATAAAACAATGCCAATCTATTTCTTGGCATCTGGCTTCACACTTGCATCAAATGGGCATCATTTTATACTGATAATGTCTCTATAAGGGTTGTTTTAAAAAAGAACTAAAAATATGAAACACTGGATAGTGTTTGCCTTGCCTAGGTTTATTTTCCTTGTGTATATATGGATGTAGATAAATTCTACAATTTCTTTGACTCATATATATGTACATGCACATATATAAATATGTATATATATGAAGGATGGTAAGTAGGTGTGAGGAACAAGTTGAAGGACGTTTATTCTTTTCTAAGAAAGGAGAGAAAACAATCTTCCTGAAAAGTGATATTTACTAGTGAGAAGGGAATGAGCTTCATATGGACAGACATTACTATTTTACTATCATAAGGTTATGTGAGTGCATAATCCAATCTGTGTTTATAATTCAAATATCTTCTCTCCATTCTATCAGTGATTCAAGGGATAAATTTCTCCAAATTTTTCCTGTTACGAATGTTCTTCTTGGATGACTCATTGGACTTAAACACTTTTCCAGGCATTTGGGGCATCATTCCGTGCTGGGTGGAGGAAGCTGTTTCATTCTTCAGACCTGCAGACTGAAAGTCATTCAGAGTGGTGGAAATGCTCGCCCTTTTGTACATGCAACCTGTCCACTTGGGTTTTACAGAAAGATGGCTGAGGGAAATCATCACTTGGCAAACACCCTGCTGATCAACTCTTTTCCCTTGAAACCCCACAACACAGGGGTTGGTCTTACTTTTTGATTCAGTGATGGTGAATCAAAATGTCAGACCATTACAAAACATTTGTCTTCTGTGAAGTAGCTTTGCAGTATCAACCCTTCACATTTCCCTTAAAGTTAAAAGAATAGTCATGCAGTAATTCTAAGTTTTAATAAGTTGTGTAATTCTGCCAACTTATCATAAAATGCTGAATCCTTACAGTCAATTTTTTTGCAAATAACTACTGCTAAAATTAAAAGGCAGAATTAGGTAAGTTACCGATTTTGTGATAAACATTTACTTCCTTAAGATATGCTACTACTCAGTATGTGTGCACCCCCTATATTGCCAGTACAGTGGGTGCTATACTGGCACATTTCACCTGTCTATTACCTCCTCTTCCAGAGATGCATGCTGTGTGAAATTTCCCAATTGCTGCTGCTTTTATTTACCCCAACCAAAGGTTCTCACACTTTATGATGCTTAAAAAAAAACCCTCTAATTTAAAAAGCATACTGCCAGCCCCTGCAAATACATGCTTTGATCCATTGTTGTAGGGTGAGGCCAAGAAATCTGCATTTTGTCAAGTTTTCCTGGTAGCGCTTATCTAATTCGTCCAAGAATAACCTATTGAGGAATACAAAAAAAATTTGGACTGCAGGATTAACCTGTTATGCCAAAGCTTTGTATTCCTGGAATGAAACAGTTGTAAATGCTGATGATTATTTCATTAATTGATGCTTTGGGGTGTAATAGTACTCAGCCTGTTCTCTAATGTCTGACCCTCTAAGGGAAAACAAATAGGGAGAAGTAGTTGAAATAACAGTCAGCCTGGACAGTACCTGGCCCCCAAGAGAGGGAAAAGTAGTCCTGAAGAATCCTGGGTCTCAAAATGTGGTTGTGAACTGACAGAGAAGATGACACATAGGTGTACAGTAAGAACAGTGGGAACACGGGCTTCTGGTTGCTGCATCCCTTCTACTTAGGAATTTACATGTTTCTACAGGGCTTAGTAGAGTGGGGTGTCCAGAAGCAGGATCCCACTGGGCATCTATTATGCTATGTTCTGCTAAGTTCAGGGAAGAACCAGCAAACACAGCAAGGCATTATACAGAGTAAGAAAGAAGACAGTTACAACAGAAAATTTTATGACAAAATGATGTATCTCTCATGGAAGAGCTGGGGGCTGTCGTAGTGCAAGAGATTCCAGAGTCAGGAGAAACGTGTAAGATTCCCCTTTTTAAGACCTAAAAGACCAAGGGACTCCCACAAGAAAAGAGTGATGAATTATAGGAGCTTAGTACAAGGCACCAGTTCAAGAATGCAGACTGATACCCAAATGATTGCAGAGATCAAATGGCCAAAGGCAGTTTCTGGAGCCAAAGCATAGGGCAAGGGATTCAAGAAGCAGGCAGAGGAGACTAAATGCACATGAGTGGTGAACAATAAGGATAAAGCAGGGCAGTTACTGAGAATTCAATATATCTCTCATAGCTTAATAGTGTGCATGGTTTGAAATGGACTGTAAGGGTGGTTTTAAAAGCCTCAAGGCAGGCCAAGGCTGTTTGCCTTTTTGAGCATCATAAGTGAGCTGCTTTTCGGTGAGTTACTACAATTACATAACATGCAATTCAGTTCATTGGTTGGTATAGTTAAGCAAGGGGAAGCCCATATTGAAAGGTACCTTCTGGCCTAAGTTATGCCCATATTTCTTTTTAAATTTTTTACTTCGTTTGCATTTGTTTTAAGCAGGTGCATCAGTTTGTATCAGCAGTTTGTCCTCTGCTTGCCTGTTGAAATCCATGTGATTTAGAGAAAAGATGTGGAATTTGGAGTTGGGTAGTCCAGGGGCCTTCATTTACTGCCTTTAGTCCATTGTCTGTATAAACTTGACCATTTTATGTATTATAAGGGTTAAAGAAAGAATATATGCACCCAGCATAGAAACACTCTTAACACTCTTATGTATTCAGTAAATATTAATTGCTTTCTCATTTTATACTTTATCATTCTCTACCTTCACGAAATTTGACTCTTAGGATTTCTTCTGGGCTCTTATTCACATGGGACTTTTATTTAATTATCTTGTCAACCACTATGTGGTTGATTTAAGGAATGTAAAACAAGTATTTATCTATTGCACACTGTGTTTCTCCCTGGGACCACATCTATCTTATATTAAGTGATCTTTGAAGCAGCTCTAATGGGAATCGGTCCCTTGGGAGGGGAAAGCACCTGTTCCTGCTGTCTCCTGTGCTCACGCATCCCAGAATTTGTGACCTGTGCATTCTCATGGGCAACACCACCCAGGACACCCGGCCATCTCGTATTCCCAGCCTCCCCTCTTTGGTAAGGAATGGCCTCACTTATATTTTGGCAATTAGCAGCTATTCTAGGATAATTTTTAGTTAACAGAGAGTAGTCTCATGAGCTAAAGAGTAAAAAGAAAACGTGTGATAAAATTCCAGAGAAACATGTCAACTCTCTTTCAGTCTTTTTGAGAAAGGAGAATCTAGATGAGCAATGTTCCACCCTTCCCCAACAGACACGCAACGTTTTGTGGAAGAAAAGTAGGAAAGTAGAAAAGAACTTTGACTCAGGATTCAGATAATCTTTGTGACCCTTGCTTCCTCCACCAATGATCTGTGTGACATTAGGTAAAACAGTTGCTTCTGAACTTCTCTTTCCTGATGTGTCAAAGGGGATCCTGAGGTTTCTAACAGGTTTGCTGGAAGGACTGACGGATAGCCATTGTGATGTGCCTAGGACAAAGCTGTGTGTCATACACGCTAGTCCCATTCTCCTTCTTGCTGCCCTTTGGGAATTGAGTTCACTTATTTTATGGAAGTGACATAAACTCCATTTTTCTCATCTAATTTTTTTTTAACTACTTCTTCTGTACACATGGGACAGAAGGGATATGCATGCAGCTTCATAAGGGATGCAGCTGTCTGCGTTGTTCACTTCACCCTGACAGTGCTGGGCAGTGGTGTCATAACCCATCGCCAGAGCTAATCCAGTCCCTTTGGTATGGCTGGCTCTGTGCATGCTCTAGAACTGGGTATGGTTCTCAGTCCACAAGGAATTGGTAAAGTGAAATGCCGTCTCTGCTAGCTCAGAATAGAAGACTCTGCTTGCTTTCATAAATGAGTGAAAATACCAAATATTCCCCTACTATCTGATTGTCCAAAATGGCAAACATCAAAAGTAGTAAATCTAAGAATTTATTTATAGCACATTTGACTTTTGCTTTAAGGATAAGAATCCTCAGAGTACTAGGCTGTAAAATGGGAATATCAAAGCTCAGGAGTTTGTCACAAAGTTTTTGTGAGAAGCGAATGGATAATGTACCTGAGAAGTAGCCTTAGGTACTTGTGTGATGGCTTCAGCATCAGATTAAAACCACCAGTAATTTTCTTATTGATGCTGTTAATCTTTCATCTTTTTTCTTTGATGGCCAATTTACTTTTATTGTGAAAAAAATCTATTGTTAGTTTGATGTATGCTGTGTGCTAATTACTTCGTTAATATTGCTCAGGTATAATAGCCAACTCTACTTGAAATAATTTGGCACATGCACTACCATTCAGCTTGGATAGTAAGTCTTGTTTGGTTAAAATGCAAATATTTAGAGAAAACTTAAGACAACTGCAGAATATCACGTCCAGAGGCAGCTTTTTTGTATTCTTTTGTGGCCACCCCTCTCAGATAAGTAACAACAAAGATAAAGAGGCAGGTTGCCTTGAAGGTCAGTGAAGTACACAGAACTTGAACACGACTAGCCAATACTTAGTCATTGTGTAAAAATCATATTTTCTTGGAGTGGCTAAGAGAAAATATTTTGTGAGTGAGTTAAACCTCTCAAATCTTGACATAAGGCACATATCAAGCACTGTGATAGTAAAAAACCTGGTTCAGAAAACTGCTTTTTTTCCCCAACATTAACCACCCAATGCAAATATTTAAAGTCTGGTTTTGTTTATATCAATGAGAATACGGGGACAAAGATTGTAAATGAAAGTTATAGAGCCTGCATATTTCTAGATCTTACTGAAGCCCAACTAACAGGCTGGTATTGTTTATGCAGAATTGCATATTTCAATATTTTAGTATTTGTCTTACTCCAAATGTCATGTGGGTTGTCTGGGATTTTATCGTGGAAATACATTGCAAGTGATCTCTGTGTTATTCATCTCGGCTCCTGAATTCTGATTTATCACCTCTAGTCAGCAGGCCAGTGAGCATCACACAGGAGATTCTCAGGGCTCAATCATTCAAAGAGTACAGAGAGTTGAAGTTCAGACTTCATGTACTATTTGGGTAACAAACTGTAAAGGCACGTTTTCTGCCTAAAGCTCTATGGAACGGTCATTTGCCACGTGACTTCCCTCTGTTGCCTCTGTTGTGTGCACTCTCATGTTTTGTGCAGATATGCAGGGTGCTTTATTTATCTCACTTACAGTTTCTCAATGAATACAGTGAAGTCCAATCATAACGTTGACCGTATGCCTTGCTAATGCGTGCAGACACGTACAGTAGCTGCTTTAGTTTTGGAAGTTGGGATATGGGATGAGGTGGAAAGTGGGAAGAGGAGAACAATAACCTGTAACTTGCCAGGCCTGAGCTGGTTATGACCTGACTGATGGGTAACCCCAGGGCTGCTTGTGAAAACAGTTGTTTTTTGTCTCCATCACAGAGTCCTGGGGTGTGGTATAGAGAAGATTGACCGGGAAAGCAAAGGCTTCCCTGAGCGCGAAGCCTGGCAGCAGGAGCTGACCGAAGTGAGGAGACTGTGTGGGCCCAGCTGGCTGTAGAAGGAAGGAGCAGGATAACACTACAGCTCAGTGGGAGTCTGGTACCTGTGCATTCACCCAGGTGGATGCCATAGCTCCTCTGTGTCTGCGTCTGCTACCTCCTGATGAATTTCCAGAATTCTTTAGGGACTGGTTCAGTCTGCAGGTTGAGGGTCATCAGTATGTCTCTCAGGTCACATTGGAGTAAGCAGACACCAGGAGTCGCTTACACATAACTAACATATGGTGGATACAGATCATTCTCCCGTTTTCTCGAATCCACCAGGTGGAATAGGTATTATTATTGTCTCCATTTTACAGATGCAGAAACTGTGATCTGTCTGAAACCATAGCGGTAAGTCCAGGTTGGGTTTTATCTTATATTTGATTTCCCCTGGGATCCTTGGGATCTGGTTCAGGTTTGGATATGCCTGTGTAACACACGGTGAACAAGGGTACCTAAAAGTCCATAGGTGGCTACTTACCTGGTTAGTTTAGCTTAGGTTACCCTCTAGGCACCAGAATCTTGATAGTAAGAGGCAAATCAGGGAAACTTGGTCAAGCCCTCTATCTGTAAATTTACTTGTGGGATTTCTTGGTTCAGCATCTTTTAATGACAAAAATGGAACAGTTGAAAATACTCAATTCCACCCTTTTAATGAGAATGATATTAAGAGTTTACTACCCAGCCTACTTTACCAGGAATATATATTACAACCGAAACTATTGTACAGATGGCAATCTCTAGCTCCTTCTTATTAAAACTAATGAACCAAGGAGGCCCCTGCCCCAGGCTAGGTAGTGTTCCTGTGCCAGCCGGCCTCAGTGAATCTCTTCGAAATGGGCCCCAGGCCTTTTGAATAGGGGTGACCACGTCTTAATTGATGGCATTTGTCAGTAATCACACACATGCAAAATTTTCAATTCTCTTGTAGAGCCTTTACTAATTTATTTCCATGAATGCTCTGATTCCTCCAAATGGCTCTGTAAGATGATGGCTTCAGGCTTCATTAGTTCAACCTTCAGAATCACTCAATGTTGTTACATGCCCAGTTTTCTCTCTGTTTTACCCAAATAGGCTGTGCCTATACTAATGATTTTGCTGGGCCCTCTGACAATATATTTCAAGAAACGTAAAACAATTTTAAAAGAAGTTTCAAGAGGCTTTGGAATTCACAAGTTGTTAGCAGCACTGGCAGATATTTTTCCATTGTATGCATTTTTTTCCAGTTTTATATAGCTTTTATGATTAGTAGTTCTAAGACATGAAGCCTTACACTGAACTGTGTTGTGTTCAAATTTTCCTTTCTGCTAGAAGTCAGAACTGTGAAAACTTAGAATCTTCGAATTGTTGACTCTTCTGATCAGAAAGAAAGTTCTTTGAGTTCATTTAATTTAAAATATCATTGATATTTTAATTCTATCTAACCTTCAGTCAATACTTTTAGCGTTGGGGAATTTCTTCCCCATCCCAGTCATATAATCTGGGATCACTAAAGATTGTGACCAAAAGCTTTTTACCCTAAGCTAAAATATCTTGCCTTATATTCTCTACCTATGTGTCCTGTTTTTTTTTTTTAATTTTTTTTTGAGTCTAGGGCAATTGTTCTCCAAATTTTGTGTGCATAAAAATCACCTGGAGTATTAAATACAGATTAATGGGCCCCACCCTAGAGTCTGTTTTGGTTGATCTGGGAAGAGGCCTGAAACTCTGTGTTTCTAACACATTCCGGATCATATTGATGGTGATAATTCTCACTTTGAGAATCACCGACCAAGAATTTCTTTTCTTCATCCCAAGAAACCCTTCAAATCCCAAGAAGATGCCTTTTTATCTCCTGGCTGAATAACCCTAATTCCTACAACTTTTCATTTTAGTCTATGGCTTCTCAACCATCTTACCATCCACTCTTCCAGTGTTCTCCTGTTTGCCTGTAACTCACTGGACTTCAGGGGTCAAACCAATGCTATAAGTGAGTGAAATCATCAAAGGTGAGGTGAGATGAATCAGGTAGGTAAGAAAGCAGAGACCTCTCCTGTCAGACACAACTGAGGAATGTAGGCCCCACCCAAAGAATTCACATTTCATTTTTTTTTAAAGTATCAACCTTACCTAATAAAATCTATTTCCCAGATGAATTTGACCCCAGGGAATGATAGTCTGGGGTGTTAAGTTACAATTCAAGCGTGGCTTGGGACTTGCAAGTGGTGTGTAAGGCCGAGTATCAAGTTATTATCCCTAGTTATTTGGTTTTCTGCTACGTGAAACCAATTCTAAAAATAACTTTTAACACGTTATAAATTCTTAATTATGGATCTACCCAATAACTGGTCATATTGATAAATTCAATATAAGAAAAATAAGAAGTAAAAAGTTAATATAATTGATTAGTTGGGCTGCTCTAACTTTCTTTTTGCCATTATTTAAAATTTAATTGCTGTGTAACATTTCTAGATGTTGACTGGACATTTTATCATGTGCTTTATTGCCTGTGAGCAGTTTTTATGCATTTGTAATTTGAGCTTTTCATGTTTCTTGGATGTAGAAAAATCAATTAAAATGAAGCAAATATTTTTGAAACCTAACCAGACATTTTTCATTGTTTTCCCAGAAAGTTCCTCCATAGAAATGTGTAGCATGGGAACTGAGCCTAATACTTTCTGAATACGATATTAACAGGCTTTTAGTGTATGCTGGAAATTTAGAAAACTCTTATTTTTTTTCTGAAGCTTCCTAGTAGAATTTCAGCTTAAATGGCCTGCATGTTTCCACAGGGTTTTTATGACGTGTTTTGCACACTGTCTTGGTGCAGATATGGAAAAACCCTTGTTCACCATCCAGTTCTGGCCTTCTCCTTAATTCTACCTTGTTTTCAATTGTCCTGGGATATATCTATATAGAATAAAATAGAATGAGCAGATCTTTAAGTCCTTAAATGAGGCAAAACCTACTTGGGACCAGCTATGCCAGGAGTCCTGACAAGATGCAACTCTGCTGTGGTTTAGGCAGAACTGATACTCAGATGAGGTGCACCTGTCTGTACTCCCTGCTACTCCCACCAATCTAGTCCCTCCTCTGGGAATCCCTGGACCACCCTATAGTCCAGCAACTAAAGGGTTAACAAGAGCCACAGCCAGGAGCCTCCAAGACCCTTCTTCAGAAGGTGTCTACTCTGATGGGTCAGTGGCTGAGCCACTGCCAGTTGGCCTGCAAATATTTTAGATATCACCCATTTGCAGGAGATGGAGTCTGGAAAGTGCCCAGGAGCTGGCAGGTGATGCAAACGTGTGAGTGTACCTGGTGGGGGAGCTCCTGCCCAGTTGAAAGGCCTGACAGGATGCAGCTCTGACCCAGCTTATCCATTTGTGGCTACACTGGCATGGCCCATCTCTGAGGAGACTTCCCCGAATCTTGACTGCTTTTTGTTTGCTTGATTAAATTGACATATGATTTTCAGGAACTTGCTGATTAAAAAGAGCAAAAAACAAAAGCAAAAGCAGAAACTAAAACAAAACAACCTCTCAACCTAAAACAGACAAATCAACAAACAAAGCCTATAAACTCCTATAACTGCAACGCCAGAGCAGAGGGCGCCTGCATACTCAGATCGCTTTATAAAACAGTAAAATGCCTATCTTTCATCTGTTTCTACTGCTTGCTAAGATTGTGGATGCCAGAATTTTCAGTTGTTAAAAGCTAAACGCTAAATTATACAAAATATAGGTTTTTTCTAAGCCTAGACCATTTCTGTCTTTTTTTTCAACATTACACACATCAAAATAATGATACAGATAGGAAAAAGAACAAAAAACCCAACTACTTGTGCTTTAAAGTAGATCTATTTTAGAAAAGAGAATTTTGACAAAACCTGAGCCTTGTTAGGAAAAAAGGAAAATGACAAAGCAATCATTTATAGAAAGCCTGAATAGGATTTTCAATCTCCTTGTGCAAAATCCAGGAAAGATGTCTGCTAAGGATCTCAAGTAGAAAGTGCTCAGAAAACAAATGTACAAATTCAGCTTAGCAAAGGGGCCAAGCCAGAGAGGAAAATAAAGGAAGAGAGGCAGGGCTGGGAACAGAGGAGGGTCAGGAAGCTGGACTGTGACACAGGCTGGGTCTCACTCAGCCTTCTGCGTTGCCAATCTCAGGACCTGCACACAGAAGCCCCTGGGAGGTTGAACTGAAACGATGCACGACCAAGAATTCATTTGGAAAGGTCTCCAACTGGAAATGTTGTTTTACTTTTATTTTTTTAATAATCAGAAGAAAGGATGCCTACTTTCTCATCATCAAAACCTTACATGTACAGAGGAAAGTTTAGCAGAGCACACAGGGATGAAAAAGATCAGCTGGGAGACAGGGACCAGGGCTCGCTCTTTGAATTAGAACCTCTGCTCTCCTTTCCTTTCCTGGTTTCCTCTCTCTCTGTCCCCCTCCCTTGCCCATTTTTCATCTTGCTTTGTCTTTGATATCATCTTTGTTGGATATCTCATCTAACTCACCTGTGTACAGTTTGTAAGTGGCATTTAAACCATTTGTTGACTTTATCTAAGACACTTTTATCCTCTCTGGTTTTAATGGATGAAGTGGGAGAGCTGGGTCTTTTTTTTTTCCCCTCCTCATCTTACTCCCCCAACGTGAGTGAACGAATTCTGGGTAGTCTGTATTGACCTGCAGTGATCACTGTCCGTGAAAGAAAGCTCCTTGGTGTCCTAGTTCAGCAAGTAGGCTCTGCTCAGGGGACCTGGATTCCCATCCTGGCCTGGGAGCTGAGGGACTTTGGACAAATACATGAATCTCTATTAACCTCATTCTTTCTCATCTGTGTAAGGGTAATTATAATAGTACCTGTTTTTTGAAGTCATTAGAGGGTTAAACAGATAGTATAAAAATAGCTTAACATAAGTGCCGGGGACATGGAGAATGCTCAGGTAAGTGGTAAATCAGGAGTTGGCAAATCTTTTCTGTAAAGGGCAAGATACTAAGTGTTTTAGGATTTGTGATTCATAAAGTCTCTGTCTCAACTACTTAACTCTTCCACTGGACCGTGAAAGCAGCCATGACCATGTATAATATAAATGAGTGACTGTGGGTGTGTTCCAATAAAACTTTATTTACAAAAAGGGGCAGCAAGTCAGATTTGGCCTACATATATTAGTTTACTGATCCTATTGTAAAATATGTAAATAGTGGGCACAACTTTTCTCCATAAGTTAGGATCTCCTTTGTTGCTAACTAACTTAATATGTAATTTAATTAACATATCCATATACTAGACCTGCCAGACAGTTTAGAACCCAATTTCTTTAGCCTTTGCATGTTAGAGGTAAAGGAAGCTAGACCAGAGAGGTTAAGTACACTTGGCGAAGAGTCACACAGCAAGTGGATGGCAGAGCTGAGGTCAGAGCTCAGGGCTCACGTTCCCAGTTATGGACTCTTGCTTTTGTCTTGAAATGCATGTATTATTAGAGATGTAGCTCTGTGATATCAGAAGCCTGGTCTCAAGATCTAGTTCTGCCAGTTGGGGGACCTCAGACAAGCCACTTCCTATCTTTAGACTTTAGCCTCTTAATTGTCAAATAGGTAATAATTCTCAGCTCACAATTTTATACTGTGGAGTCAAGAAAATACCATATATGGAAAAACTTTAAAATCACTATTATTATTGTTTATTTTTCTTTCTTTCTTTACTTTATTTAATTATTTATTTGACAAATAATTGTATACATTTATGGGGTACAATGTGATGTTTTGATACATGTATACTGTTAGGTCAGAGCCCAGAAGAAGACACGCAAGCCTGGGGGCATGCTAAAGTGCCCTTTATTTTGAGCACCTGGGTGCAGGTGGGTGGAGGCTGAAAAAGGCATCCACCCAGAGGAGGGGAAGGGTGGTGAGTTTTATAGAAAGTTTGGGGAGGGGGAGTTCCACCAGTTTCAGCTGCCTCCATCCCAGCCTTTGTCATTCAGTTATCTTTACAACCTCCTGAGATTCCTCTGGAGCCTGCAGCCTGCCTAGTCCTTATCTGACTTTATCTACCGCATGCATTCCCGGGCAGATCCAACATATACATTGTAGCACGATTAAATAAAGCTAGTTAACATATCCATAACCTCATATAGTTATAATTTTTTTGTGGTGAGAATATTTAAAATCTACTCTTTTAGCAATTTTTAAGTACATAATATGCATTTATTGACTATGGTCACCATGCTGGGCAATAGATCTCTAAAACTTAGTCCTCTTGTTTAACTGAAACTATGTACCCTTTGATCAACATTGCCTCTCCCCACCAACCCCCCACCAATCTCTGATAACCACCATTCAACTTTCTGCTTTTCTGAGTTTTTTAGATTTTACGTATAAGTGAGATCATGCAGCATTTGTCTTTCTGTCCTTAGATTATTTCATTTAGGATAATGTCCTCCAGTTTCATCCATCTTGTCACAAATCACAGAATTTCTTCTTTTTGAGGCTATAAGTATTCTAATGTGTGTGTGTGTGCACACGCATGCACACACACACCCCTGTATCGCATTTTGTCCATCCACTCGTTCATTGATGGACACTAACACTGCTTCCATACCTTGGTGGTTGTGCATAATGCTGAAAAAATATGTGAATGCAGATAACTCTTCAACATACTCAATTCTACTCCTTTGGATATATATCCAGAAGGTCAGTTGTTAAATCATATGGTAATTCTGTGTTTAGTTTTTTGAGGAACCTCCATACTGTTTTTACAACAGCTGTACTAATTTACATTTCCACCAACAGTGTACAGGGTTACGTTTTCTCCACATCCTCAACAACACTTGTTGTCTTTCCTCTTTTTGATAATAGCTATTCTAACAGATATGAGATAATACCTCATTATGGTTTTCATTTGCATTTCTCTGATTATTGGGGATGTTGAATATTTTTTGTGTATCTGTTGGCCATTTGTATGTCTTCTTTTGAGAAATGTCTGTTCATGTCCTTTGCTCATTGTTTGGTTTTTTTTTTTGCTATTGAGTTGTTTGTGTTCCTTATATATTTTAGATATTATTCCCTTATCATATGTATAGTGTGAAAATATTTTCTCCCAATTCGCAGGTTGTATCTCACTCTGTTGCTGTTTCCTTTGCTATGTAGAAGCTTTTGAGTTTGATGTAACCCCATTTGCCTGTTGTCGCCTATGCTTTTGGGGTCCTATTCAAGAAATTATTGCCCAGAGCACAGTTGTGGAGCTTTCCCCCTATGTTTTCTTCTACTAGTGTTATGGTTTCATGTATTACATTTAAGTCTTTAATTCCATTTAGAGTTGACTTTTGTGTGAAAGATAAGTGTCCAGTTTTATTCTTCTGCAAGTGGATATCCAGTTTTCCCAATATTATTTATCGAAGAGACTATCCTTTCCCCATTGTGTGTTCTTGACACCTTTGTTGAAAATCAACGGACAATTAATGTGTGGATTTATTTCTGAGCTCTCTATTGTGTTCCATTGGTTTATGTATCAGCTTTTAGGCCAGTACTATAATGTTTTCATCACTATAGCTTTGTAATATATTTTCAAATTAGGTAGTGTGATGCCTTCACCTTTGTTCTTTTTGATCAAAATTGCTTTGGCTATTTGGAGTCTTTTGTTGTTCCACATGAGTTTTAGGATTGTTTTTTCTATTTATGTGAAAAATGACACTGGAATTTTGATAAAGATTGCATTGAATCTGTGTATCCCTTTGGAAAGTATGGACATTTTAATAGTATAAATTCTTTCAATCAATGAACACAGGATATCTTTCCATTTATTTTATGTTACCTTCAATTTTTTTATTAGTGTTTTATAGATTTCAATATACTAATCTTTTACTTCTTTGGTTAAATTTACTCCTAAGTATTTTGTTTATGCTATTGTAACTGAGATTGTTTTCTTAATTTCTTTTTATGGATAATTTGTTATTAGTGTATAGAAATGGTACTGAATTTTGTACATTGATTTTGTAACCTGCAACTTTACTGTATTCGGTTCTCAGTTCTAACAATTGTTTGACTGAGTCTTTAGGGTTTCTTATACATAAGATCCTGCCATCAGCAATCAGATAATTTCACTTGTTCCTTTTTTATTTGGATTGCTTTTATTTTCTATAGATTTATTGACTTCAATCTTTCACCTGCTTTGTGAGATAAGTTAGTGAATACCATTGGAAGTCACAGAGGAATCTCTGATATAAGACATTTTTAGGAAAATACAGGTTGTAAACATTTTCTAATTGATAGCCATCAGCTGGTTTCACAATCAGAGCATGTTTTTACCTACACTAAAAATTACTTCCAATGTAGAGTTAGAAGGAAACATAAGGGTCCTACTGGTCCCTTAAAAAAGTCATATTGCATTAATGATATGCATTAATGACAGTCCTCATGATAATGTTGATTTAATCAGGATAACTACCTTTATTCATTTACCTTTAAAAAATAGGTATCGGCGGGACAAGGTAGCTCATGCCTGGAATTCTAGCACTCTGGGAGGCTGAGGCGGGAGAATTGCTTGAGCTCAGGAGTTCAAGACCACCCTTAGCAAGAGCATTACCCTGTCTACTAAAGATAGAAAAATTAGCTTGGTGTACTGGTGCATGCCTGTAGTCCCAGCTACTCCAGAGGCTGAGGCAAGAGGATTGCTTGAACCCAGGAGTTTGATATTGCAGTGAGCTAAGATGACACCACTGCACTCTACCCAGGGCAACAGAGTGAGTCTCTGACCCAAAAAAAAAAAAAATTAGGCAAAAAAATAGGTATAATATATTGCACGACACTGAGAACATTGTTTGAGAAGGTAGTTATTGTATTAATGGAATATCAGTAACCTCCTATCTACTGTGCCATGTATTACTGTAATTATGAAAGAGACATAAGGAAATACCATAAGCACTATCCACTGGGCCCTAGGCTTCACCAGCTCTCTTATGGCTGTGTATAAATACTAATTATAAACATATCACAATAAAGAAGTTATGGCTTAATGCCAATATATACCTGCTAATTTGATATCTTATTTATGGTGGTAGAGTGAGACATATAGTCAAAGGCAGTGGAAGAGACAGGCTGTTCAATAGAGCAAGATTCTATACCTTGTTGACTGAGACAGGCTGTGTTTATTTCAAGATTATTCCACCATTTATTTAATTACAACAATATTGACTGGTGATCCAAGACCATGTCATGTTATTTGATACATAGGTAAGCATACTCATTTTATTTCCAGTATATTTCTTCTGATTATAAAAATGATAAAAGCTTATGTATAACAGAACAGTCAGATAGTATAGATATATACAGAAAGCAAGGTAGCAGAATCTTTCCTAAATTCAGTTGCTGCCCAGTCTTCACATTTATGCACACCATTTGTATTATAAAACTTACTGTTTATTTTCTGAATTATAATTTTTCAGTATAAAAATAATTTTAAATACAGAAATGTTGGGGAAACGATATAGCTCAGTGTAGAATCTGAGTCTCCTTTGTTCGTAAGTTTTGCCATTTCCGTTTTTGTGAAGGAGGAGAGGACCGTGACTGGGATTAGATGCTTGTGCTCAAGTTGTCCTCTTTATTAAATTGGACATGAAACCTTTTTTAAGGATAAAATTTGACTTTCTGAATTGTCAGAAAGAAAGAACAATATTAATTCCTTACACTTAACATGAATTAATTGTTTAAAACCTTTTCATTCATTTTTTTCACAAACATTCCTTGGGCACTTTCTATCTTTGAAATCAGATATACTTGGATTCCAGTCTCAGCTGTGCTCCTTACCAGCTGGGCAGCATGTCCAAGTAACATAGTTCCCCTAAGCCTCAGCTTCCTCATCCACAAACTGTAGAATAAAGTTTGCCTCCCCGGATGATGTGAGCCTTTTGTGAGATCACCTTTATGAAGTTCCTGGCAATAATAGGTACTCAGTAACTATTAGCCAGCTTAATGTCAGTATCATCTCCAATAATGCCATCGCATTGTGTGAATTGTTTTGTTATTAACATAAATATCACTTGGGTAAACATTTCCATAAGGAGGTCTATAAAGAAGAAATTTCCAGTGAAATTCTAGAATTTGGAAATTGTAGAATTTATTGCTTCTCTCAAACTTTAGCTCCCATGCTGTCTACCTACCAGAGTGCTTTTGAAGAAGGTCCATGGGGTTTAAGATCAGGTTGGTGTGTTTGAGAGTGTATGCTCCTTTTATGGTGTGTTATATTTTTAGTGGCTGTTAATAATAGAAGTATGATCATCATCATGAAGCTGCAATACAAGTTTATGTTGAAAGCATAAATTGTCATTAATATCCCATAAGAAACTATTTAGAACTTCATAGTAGTTCATACGTGGGGTTCCCATGGCAACAATGGAGCTTATACATTTTTAATTTATTCCTTAATTTTCTTTAAACTACTTTGTCATTGCATCGGCAGGAATCCCAGTTTGTAGTAATGATGGTGATTTAATGGTCATTATGAAGTTGTTCAACATTCTTGTGATTTGCTTTGGGGAACATTGACTTTGGGTATCTGTGGATGTGCTATTAAGCACTGTTAAACTCATTTAAAATAGACCAAGTTTACAGAGAAGAGAAGTATGTTTTCTTATTGCAATTTATCATCCAGTAATAATGGTGAATATTGCAAGTCAAAATTTAAGGCCAAATGTATAATAACTCAAGAGTGAACTGATTAATGGCTGTCTTGTGCTTAAAGAATGTACATATATTTCTTTTACATTTAACCAGTCATTTAAAAGTATAAAAAGCTATTTAATAGTTGGAAATCATATTCCAGAAAGACTTGAATCTGTAATACAAAATGAGCCAAAGATCAGGTTGCTGACTTGTTAAAGAAAATAATCATTACTACAGATTTTTTTTCTTATAAATCTCTTCCCCTATGTCAAGGTCATACTGATAGCAGGTTAGAGCTTTGTGTCTATGGAAATCTATTTTGCAAAATACAGCTATTCATAAATTAACCCTGAACTCATTTAAAATATGTAGCATCAATTCAACACACCTATTTAGTGTCAATTCAGGGAGGTCAGGAGAGTCTGTAAGGGAGAAATGGAGTATTACCTGGAATGCATTGGGAGAATCCAAACAGAAGGGAGCCAGGGAATGTTAGGTCAACAAAATGGCAGAAATGAATACCATTGGCAGAATAGATGGGGTGTGATTAGAAAGTAAGTTATATATAAGGGTGAAGAAGATGTAGAAAATTGCTTGCCATGTATGAAATTTGACCAGGAGTCTATCTTCTTGGAAATTAACTAGATGGAGTATAGATTTTACTCCTTTGTAGTATATTTCAAGTGTTTTAAGAATACAACCCAAGGATTACCAAGTAATGTTTGGGACAGAGGAGATAGTCATGCCTATGCTACTGAATGCTCTTGGGAAGATAAAGGACTGTGACTAGGATCAGGGAGCCCTGTGGAATTGCGCAGGTTAATCACCCACCTACTTGTTCCTTTATGATTGTTGTTGCAAAAAAAACTACTTTTACTTAGGCAGTTTAGAAAGGGAATATTTTGTCTTTCTGGAATGGTAACTGAACCATGGTAAGGAAAATATGCTGAAATGAATTTAAAATGGGGCCAAGTTGTATTTAGAGACTAACATTTTATTTCCGAGTCTTTCAATAAAGAAAACTGGCTTAATATAGTTTGTCCATTATAAAAAAATTTCATTTAAAGAAAACTTTAAGTTTATATTTTCTCAAAAATGACTATAGATTTAATTGTCATCTAAATGTTTGAATATTGCGGCTTCACTTTTTAGTTTCCTGTGAACGTGTCTATGATCTCCCTTAGAGGGTCTATAAGCTTGATTTACCAGCTAGTGTCTGAAGGGCTATGCACCCCTGTGAGTATGTTTATGTGCATGTGTCTGTGTCTCCATGTGTGTTTTACTTAAAATACTTTAAAAAAAAGAAGCCCTTTAAGATAAGTGTTTATGATGTTAAAATCTCAAGTCTTGTCATAAAACTGTGTCTGTGTGTATAAATTGGGTGTATATTCTTCTCTGAATGGTTTAACTGTTGGGTTTAATGAGGCTACAGCTTATGCCAATTGTGATGAGGACTTTGCCAATTTATTGTCTCTTACATTGTTTTGAGATCATTCCTTTGGGCTTGTGTACTTTTTCTTCACATGTAAATAAAATGCCACGAATGCTTGCTCTGGAAATCCGGAGAAATGTGGCATATTATTTTTGTGGGAATTGTACCATTCTCAACCACTCTCCCTTGATTAAAAGAGTTCCCCCCCCCCTTAAACCTGATCATTTGCACACTGGAAATGAAATCTCTTATGGGGATTAGTTTACTCACTCAAGCTTTCCATTCAGATGTAGGTGTGAAAAATACATGACAAGAATTTCATTCCAGTACTCAAACTGCTGCATGAGAAACAAGGAACAAGAAGAAAAAGAGAGTCTTTCGCTGCAGATAGATTTTTGACTTTTTTTCTGTAAGCTTCATATTTCATTTTATTTGAGAATTAGGGGAAAGAAAACAAAACAAAACAATAATGTAGAACAACAGGAAGGCTAACTATGAAAATCATGATTTGATTTAATCTGAACTTCCATGAAGGCTGCAAGCTACAGAATGGGTGCATCATCTGAAAGTAGCAATGCTGAATGCATAGCTTCAGGAGCTCTGTACAACGAGGGAGATGTGTGTGACAAGTTACCTGTGCACAGGTTCTCTATCGCCCTCAGGAAGTGAGCCTGGCATTTAGAGGCATTCACCATCCAACCTCCTGACCACTCCAACCTCATCTTCCCCCACTTGCTCAGTGCCCCTCATCCCTCCAACTGCTTGTGGCTTTCTGAATATATTACTGGTTCTCATGTTTCTGCAAATACTGCTCCCTTTGTTTTCCATGCCCCTTTTCTGTTGGTGCATCTATCAGACTCATCCTTCAAGATTCAGTTCCAGTACCGTCTTCTTCCTTCACCTGGGTTACCCGGGTGACTGAGCCTCTCCATTTTCCCCCAGTACCCTGGCTTCTCTCCAGTCATAGTTCTTTTTACAGAGTATTTTAAGCATGTTTTATTTTTCTGCCTCTCTGATTAAATAGAGAGAGTCTAAGAAATAGAAACTATGTCTTATTTAACTTTTTAGCCCTGTAGCATCTGGCACCATTCCCAGCACATAGTAAGGCCTCAACAGATTTTGATGGGATATATTAGTAGTTTGTAAGATAGGTCAGAATAGAAGAAGGTGAATGTCCTGGGTTCTCTGGGGAGGGAGTTAAAAAATACAAATAAAAACAGGTCACTGTTCTAAAGGAACTGGAAAAGGAAAATACACACAATTAACTCAAATATGAAGCTATGTGTGAATGATGTCAGAAGATCACCTGGAGAGGGCCCTAGGAACTGAGTGGAGGGAGAAATCCAAATTGCATTTCCCTGAGAGGTAGTGGAAAGGTTTCATGAATAAAGAAATGTTTTCACTGAATTTCCAGGAACCCAAAAGCATTGGTTTAGGTTTGTTTGTTTGTTTTCTTTTTGAGTGGACATTTATTGAGCTCACAGAACTTACAAGAATTTAAGCTCTATATTTCCACATAGGTTGACAAGTGTGAATTTAATTAGCCTTTTCAAAAAAATAATAAAAAGCAAGCCATATTTTACCCACCTAAATACCAAAGAATCATTTAAATATCTTACACTCAGTGATTATCTGAAAGATGATAAAGTACTTCCTCTGATGCTCTGTCCCTTAGCAACACTTTGACTTCCCGGTCTGCTGATGCCTTGGAAGAAGAGGGAAACTCAGTTTTGGAGCAAAATGTTTTTAAAAAGGAAATCACATGAGAACACAAACAGTAAACAGATTTGAAATTCTGAAGGATCCTGGGAAATGTCATAGGATAATGACTGCTTTGCCATGCCTTCAAAGACTTGAAAGCACCTCTTTACAGAATGAACGATAATCATGGGTTTTGCCAGAAATTTTTAAAGCTTAGTGCTCTGTTATTTGTCTTTAACCAAAACAACAACAGGAAATGTGTCCATAAGTGAGAAAAATACCTTTCAATTTGAATACTTAAGAGAATAGTAAAGTATTCGGCTGTGAATATACATGGTTTCTCTAAAATGTGGAAACTGAAGAGAATGTTTTAAGGATAAAGACCAAAATTCAGTTAGTCCTTGGTCAGTGCATGTGGTAGGATAGAAACAAGTTCAATGTCCGATCCTAGTATTAGCACATAAATGAACTGGAAGACTCATTAACAGCCAGTGAGAAATTGAAACTCACTATTAATCAGGAAAAATTAAACTAGAATAAAAATCTATATTGGCAAAATTTTAAAAAGTATGTCCAATACCTGGAGTCCTGGGGGTGTGAAAAAATATTCACTATAATGTACTGTTACTGAGGTTAAACATTGATAAAGCCTTTCTTTCTTGAGACCAGGTAGATTGGCATGGTATTTCTTGAGAGAGGAAGACTGGGAAGGAACAGGTTATGGGAAAGTATTAAGAAACTAAGAATTCTGTTCGGGACATCTTAAAAGATATTATCAGGAATTCAGGAAGGTTTATCAAATAGGCCTTTGCATATATGAACCTGAATTTCCAGAAAGAGGTCAGCGGTGGAAGAATTGGCATCACCAGCATAAAGATAGCACATGAAGCCATGGGACTTAAGTTATTGGTCACTCATTTCACAGCTACGGATCGATGGTCTGCTATGTGGAATGCACTGTTCTCAGAATTTGTGTGGATATGGTAACACGAGTCATGAGTCCTGACTTTAACGGGTGTGAAATCTCATTTTAAATGCAGAAGCTCTTACTACAAGGCAAGCGATCCATAAAATATATAAAACAACCACTTCCTTTTATTTTGTACCTTTAGTGGGCCAGCACATTACATACATTGGCCACAATCTTCACGTGGACCTACCTAAGTAGGTAATTTTTTCCCAATTTTAAAGGAACCTGAGGCTTTGAGAGGTTAAGTGAATTTTATACACTCACTGGCTAGTAAATGGAGTTGCAGGATTTTAAGCCTGGTCTGTCTCCATGGAAGCCAATTCTCTCTTCAAGTATCTTTCACTACCTTTCAATAACAGGTACTGTTGTCACTAAATCCTTAGCTTCCTGACCCACACTGTCTGAGTAATGATCCCAGCATCCCTCTAGGAAAGAAAGGTATCAACTGCAATTAGTCCTATTTGACAGATGGGGATTCTGGGTTACTATGTGTTTAAGTGAAATAATGAAGCTTGGCCATGGGCGTGTCAGCCATGGTGAAGCTGATCTTAGATTCATACACTGCAATGTATTGATTCTTACATAAATGTATTTAATGGTTTGATATGACAAAGTGACCCATTACTCTTGAATATTCCCAATACCAATGATCCCAAACTCTCACATAAGTGCAGGAAGCTTACGTAGAGAAAATCTCCTGAATGGAATGGAAAATGAAACATTGTTTAACGAGAACAGATTTTGTTCTTGAAGCATGAGAGAATAGACTTGGTTTTCAAGCATCAATTCTCATTCTTCAAGACTTGTGTAATTATCTGGTGAATTTAAGTTTGGCTCAAGTGAACACTGATTTCCAGGACAGGTTCGGGAGCTCAAATCTTGTAGCTAAAGGAGAGGTGAATGTCCATAGTATCTGCATCCTTGCGAACTTAGTTATACATTGAGAAGTGTCAAATCACTCTACAACGTCACCAAGTTTTCCTCTTTTTTTGTTTGTTTGCTTTTTTGTTTTTTAATTGCTAGAGAGGTAGACATTACAGAGCAGGCTGCTGCAACAGTACGAGGTGCCTTTGTCTGCCAGAAGAGGTGCCGTCATTTTGTCAGTCATTCTTGTTAGGTTGGAGCCGAGAGGAAGACACTCAAGCCTGAGACATAGCAAAATGATGTTTTATTTTAGGCATCTGGGTGCAGATGGGTAGAGGCCGAAAAGAGCATCCACCCTAAAAAAGGGGAGAGTGGTGAGTTCTATAGAAGGTTTGGATGAAAGTTTGGGGAGGGGGAGCTCTTTCTGGAACTGCTGCCAGTTTCTGCCGGCTCCATCCCAGTTGTTTGTAGTCTGGAGTCATCTTTACAACTTCAGGAGTCTCCAGACTCCTGTGGCCATTGTTTCGTCCTCCATGCGGTCCTTGTCTGAGTTCTTCATCTACCCCATTCCGGAGCAGACCCAACAATTCTCTATGTCAAAGATACTGTTCTCTTTGCAAAAGTCAGTCATCGACTTTTAACATCATCATCACCTCGTTCTGCTCCTCACCCCATTTTGGACAGAGTAAATCCTTCTAAAGGCAAGGACAAGGAGAAGGCACTAAGTCGTCAGCTGCCCTTTCTCACTGAGCCCGGGAGAATGCACTGAGGTATCAAGTGAGTGAGCTTCCACTTTTACTCAGGCTGTCGTTCTAGTTACTGGCAGAGAAACCCGTCAGTAAAATCAAGATGACAACGTAGTAGATGTGTAACCATGGGATGTGTTACTTTCCAGAGAATTAGCAAGCCAGGAACTCTCTGCAGCACGTGAACTCAACTTAACCCTTTTGTACATAAGCCAAAGTCCTCCCTTCATGACTGGGTTCTTTGAGTTATAAAGCTCTCCACATCTCTTTCTGGGGTTAAACCATGTGAAGCCCCACTTCTAATTAACAGTTACTTTATTAAAATGCTATTGCCCTATGGGAACCAGTTGACAGGGCAACAGAGAATGGAGTTTGTGCTATGGACAATTGATTTTCAGTTAAATTCTTACTGTGTTCTTGGCTTCCTCTCCCTTGTGGCTTAAAGTATGCAAACTATTCATGCCAGCAAAAGAGCCACTTTGCTCTCAGAATTTTTTCTTTCTCTTTTCAGGAGGTCTAATTAACCTATATAGTTTCTTACAAATTTACCAACAGTTCTTTCATAAGATTCTCTTTTCTTATGTAATAAATTGTCCCTTTTGACCTTCCACTCCAAAAGATTATTTCAAAAAGTGCCCACCACTGAGGGAATGACTTAATCAGATTCTCCAGGAAAATGCCTCCCTTTATCGTGAGCTTTTAGCTCTGCCATTGTTATTTGGTGTTTTATGCGTATCTGAACTTTTCATTCTTGTTTTAAAAATATTTATCAATCATATAAAATTTGGTTAACATGGAGGAATACAAAGAAGGAAATAAAAATCAGCAGCCAGATATCAACTACAGTATTATTAATATTTAAGCAATATGGTTGCTGATGGCTTAGATTTTAGATTAGACATCACTGCCACTCAGTAAATCAGCAGGCAGATGAGACATATGAATTCTGAGAGGGCCATGATGGGAAATGATGGGAAATCCCTGATATATCAGTGTGTGAAGGCTGGCAAGAGAGTGCTGGTTTAGAAGTGGTTAGGAATGGCCTCTCTGAATCCTGAGAAGGAGCATTCTAGGCAACACCCCTGGGTGGGAATATGCTTGTCCTGATTGAGGCTGGGAACTTCAGAGTAATGGGGGAGGTAGGTAGTGGTCTATCTTAGGTCAGTAAAGTAGGCAAAGTATTTATCATTTCTACGTGTTGAGAGCAAGGATTCTCTTTTAGCTATTTTGAAATATACAATCCATTGTTGTTAACTATAGTCACCCTACTCTGCTATTGAACATTAGACCTTATTCCTTTTATCTAACTATATATTTGTACCTATCAACCAACCTCTATTCAGTGCCCCTCCCTGACCCCTCCCAGCCTCTGGTATCTATCATTCTACTCTCTGCTCCAATAATAATTTTGGCTGCTGTATGGAGAATGGAGTTCAGAGAGCAAGAGTGCAAGCAGCAGTGGAGGAGACAGAAGGTCAGATTAGGAATCAGATTTGGAGGCAGAGATGGCAGTTCTTGGCTAAAGGCTGGTAGTGAAAAGCAAAAAAAGAAAAGAGTCAAGAAAAATGATATTTTTGGCACTCATAGTGGGAGGACTAGAGGAGGAGCCAGTTTGGGGAAGGGAGGCAAGTGAGAGGAAATAAATAGTTCTATCTTTGGACATGTTAACTTTTAACTTGGACATAGTATTCTGGAGTTCAAGGAAGAAGTTGGGATTCAAGATATAAATTAATAGTATTAGAAGTAGAAATATAAAAGAAGTGGGAGCTATAGGGGTCCTAGTACTTAGCCTTCTAATCTTTTTCATGTTTGATTTAATATATTTTTAAAAAATCTTACACTCTAATACTTATATTCTATATAACTTATTTAATTTTAAAAATAATATGTATTAAAAATGTATCTATGTATATACATAAGACAAAATTTATTATTCATAATTTGTACATAATATCTATTTGCAAACCATATATGTAATGGGCTAGGAGGTCTCAGAAGATGGAGGTTCCTTGTCTGCCAACTTGACTCCCTTTAAACTACAATGTTATTTGTTTACATTGAAGCATTTTATTATTTCTGAATTATTCTTGTGACAGAATATAGAAGAATTTGAAAACTATTTTTCTATGAATATAACATAATTTTAGAGACTATTTTCCATTCCATTGTATGAATGTTACCATTGGTAACCAGTTTTCTACAATTAGACATTTATATTGTTTGTTATATTTTATTAATTTTAAAATGTGATAGCTTATCAGTAAATCTTTACAAATAGTCACATTTGTTTCTTTTTTCTAGGACAAATTCCAGTGAGAAGAAGTACTGAAAGAAAACGCATGAATGATTTTAAGAATTTTGATATAAAAATACAATTGGCACTCCATACCTGACACCTAGCAATAGATGCTCAGTAATTGTTTATTTGCAAACTGATTACAGTCTCATTACTATTATATGAAGGTGGCTTTTCCCCTTTGGCTTTGGCAAAACCAAACAGTGCAGTTTATAATAATGTGAATTTTATAGGCAAAATAGCTTATATTTATATTTGTAAAATTAGGGAACAATTGATATTTGTCTTATTTTCAGTAGGCATTTGCTGTTCTTTTGTAAATATTCGATCATATTTGCTGCCTACTTTTTTTATAGGGGATCTCTTTTGTTTTTCTCATTATAAAAAATCTAAACCTATAATGAACATTAAAATGTTTCTTTAACATAAATATATTACGTAATTTTTTCTTTTCCATTTGTTATTTACCTCTTAGTTGCATTTATGGGCTTCTTATTTTTTTTTTGAGGGGAGGAGTGTACAGAACAGTTTAGTATTTTATGTTGCTACTTTAGCCCATCTTCAGATATTTTAAAGGAAACTAACCCTTGTAAAAGTAAGCTCTTTTGCTTTCATTTTTAAATTTTTTTTGCAAATTGAAAGAGTTCTCAATATTCCAAACAGATTCGAATGAATAACTACGTTAACCTAAGTATATCTAGTCAATATGTTAGAATTAGACTTATAACATCATCTTGCCATTTGTTTTCTTGCTACTCATTTTTTATTTGTCCCATCTGTTCTTTGTGCTCTTTCCCTATTTTCCTACCTTTTTTTTGATTAATTGAATATTTTTTTACGATTCCATTTTATGTCCTTTGCTGGCTTATCAGCTATAAATCTATGCTTTGTATTTTAGTGGTTGTTTTAGGGTTTATAATATATATCTTGAGCTTATCTAAATCTACCTTGATGATATTATAGCACTTCATGTGTCGTAAAAGAACCTTACAATAATATCTTTCATTTCTCTCCTTCTGGTCTTTGTGTTATTGTTGAGATATATTTTAGTTTTGAATATATTATAAAAATCACATTGCATTGCTATTATTTTTTTTTAAATAATCAAGATTCTTTTAAAAATATATAAATAACGAGACAAAACCTGATATATTTGTCCATCTAGTTACCATTTTTGGTGCTCTTCATTCTTTTTGTTTAGATCAATATTTTCATCTGGTATTATTTTCCTTCTGGCTGGAGGACTTGCTTTAACATTTCAAGTAGTGTGAGTCTGCTGCTGATGAATTCATTCAAATTTTATAAGTCTGAAACAGTCTTCATTTTATCTTCATTATTGAAAGATATTTTTGCTCAGTTTTTTTTTTAATCTTCCCCAGTATTTTTAAGATGTTGTTTGACTGTCATCTTGCTTGCATTGTTTTTGATGAGAAATCTGCTGTCATTCTTATCTTTGTTCTTGTATATGTGATGCCTCTTTTCTCTCTGGTTGCTTTTAAGATTTTTTTCTTCATTACAGATTTTTAAAAATTTCATTATGATGTACCTTGGTATAGTTTTATTCTTTTTAAATTATTTTTTTCAAATATGACTTCAATTTCAACTGATTGACTTTTCTCTTCATATTGTGTCATATGTCCTAGCTTCAGTTCGCATGCCTTGTAAATTGTTATTGGATGACAGACATTGTGAATTTTACTTTTTGGGTGCTAGGTATTTTTCATTCATATAAGTACTTTTTAGCTTTATTCTGGCATGCAATTATTAATAATTTACTTGGAATGTGTTTGATCCTTTTAGTTCCTGTTTTTATGATTTGTTAGGCTGGACTGGGGCAGTATGCATTCTACAGTTTATTATTCCCCTCCCCGTAGACATGGCTCTTAATAATAAACAAAATGATTATTAATTTAACTCTGAATGTGACTTAGTGGCAGTGACATCCAAAGGGCATGGTGATGGGAGTGTTCCATGCTGTAGAGAAATTAATAATTATTGCTATATTTATTGTTAAATTTTAATAAAATATGTGTAATTTTATTATTTATTCTACTTTGTATTTTATATGGAGGGTAATTCAGAGAACTCCCAATCATGTGGTTGTCTCCCAAGACATGTGGGCTCAGCCACAGGTATTTCTTTTCAGAGTAAATTTCTTTGTTTAAACTTGCTTCACAGGATATTTTTGTTAGTTATTTATAATCATCTTCTCTTTGCATAGCCTAAAAATGTTTCATTTTTTCTTCTTTCTATAATAGTGTCTGTTTTCATATAGGGTGATTCCCTTGAATGTTTGTCAATATTTGGCTGTCTGCTCGCATATAAAAATGATGTGCCCAAAACCTATTTGAAAGCTCTCTGTGGGTGGGTGGGAATTGTCTGCTCTGGCCACTCTCCTGAAAGATCTTAGTAGGAGACCCTCAATATCAGTATCATTATGTTCTATCCTTTGGAGCGATCGGATTTCCCAGAGAAAAAATAATTCTTCCACCCTTCCACACAGGTGGAATATACTTGACTGTTAAAATACGGAGATATAGGTGAGGGAAGGATAATGAAAGTACCAATACATAATTTTCATATAGGTTTTGAGCATTCTTTTTTCTCAGAATGCTACAACCACCTTATCTAATCATATCACTCAGAATAATAATTACAGTTGACATTTCTAATCCTCAACTGTGAATGATATTCCTCAGTCCTGGGACTCTGTTTCACCCTCCCCAGGGAATCAAACTGTGATCTGCTTCCGCAGTGTGGAAGATGAGGAATCCAGCAACGTGGAGCGCCCCACGGGGAGCGGGGGGGTCTGTTTGTTTCTTAATCGGACTTTCAACTACTTCTCCATTTTGTAATCTTGCTTTCCATATCACAATTTTAGAGGTATCAGTTCTGCCTTTTTCTCAGATGTTGGAAAATTTTTAATCTAAATTGAGTTGCTTATCAATTTTTTGGTCTTGCAGATTAGCTCTTCATCTTTCTCTGGCCTGTTGAGTGAGTGATACTATTCCCTCAGCTTTCTAGCACCCAAAATTTTGTTAGGTTTGTTGATTCCCACTCCCTTTTTTCTTGTTAACTGATGCCTTCCTAAAATTTCTTTACTAGAGATAGTTTTATTGAAGTTTCATGATGAAGTAGAGCTCAGTGCTATGTTCAGTTTACCATCTTAATACTTGCACATCTGTCTTTCTATAACATTCATGTGAAAGCAATGGGGCTACATGTAAAAATTTAATTCAGCTTAATATTTGAATCTTTATGCATACCTGTACCATTCTTTTATTCTTATTATTCTAGAATATCAGCTAGATTTACTTAGATTTGTATAGTTATTTGTTTTCATTTGTTTGGGATGTTGGGAACTCTCAATTTGCAAAAATAATTCTTACTTTTTTCAAGAGTGGCTATCTTATAGGATATCTTAATCATTTTTTCCATTTTTTAAAGATCTGTTCTTTTCTTCAGGAACAATAATTATCTACATTTCGGAATTCTATATCCATTCTTCTTTATGTACCATCATCTTTTTTATAATTGCATCTTTTATCACTTTCCTTCTGAATTCTGAAAGTATATCTTGGGCATTTATTTCTAATAACTGATTTACATCTCTGTAGAACTAATTCTGCTTTACATCACTTCCAGTGTAAATTTGATTCCACAATTTGATTTGTAGTTTTCCTTCATAGGCTTCTTACCTCATCTACCTTCCTTATCATTTCACTCATTTGTTTTTTCATTTTAACTTGTTCTGTCTTTAGTACTTTTCCTGTTTTCTTAAAAATCATTTATTTTTATTCTTTATTAAAGAATCTGTGTAGTTTCTTCAGCATTTCTTCTGATCCTTCAGTAAATCATTTTTATAATTGTGTTTTTCTCCTGAGTCTTTAATTTGCTTCTCTCTTTATCTTGTTTTCCAACATTATTCACTTGTTTTTCTTTATTTGTCTTTAAATAAGGTAGGATTTTTGGTTGATATTTTTTCTACTCTCAGCCTATTTGTGTGTAAACAAATTAGCTTCTGAGATCACATTTTAAACCTTGAGTTTTCCAGGTGTTTTTCTCATAGACTGCTGATATATAATTATTAGACTTTTTTTTATATTTCCACTGCTTTGCCCTTTAATGATCTCAACTGCTATGATGTGTGAACAAATGTTAGTTTCAAGTTCACCCTCCTATATATGAGTTGTATGCTCAGCGCAATACCAGAGATGACTTTAGAACAGAATACTAATGCAGTTCCATGTGCTCCTCGCCTGTTGCTTCTGAAATACACTACCTTTCCTTCAGTGCATAAAAATGGTAGGGGTGGGGAAAAGTATTACATACTGTTCAGCACATAGAAGACTATCCGAAAGGCAGAGAAACCGCATGTCCAGGTCTTCAGATCAGTAGTTATTTGGCCCCCGAGTAGGGAGGTAATATTAAAATCATAGTCCAACATTTTTCAGGCACTATCTCTGTATTACACCAAACTTAATATGCTGCTTGCCCAAGCCTATTTATTTTCTCCATGAAAATTCGTATGTTTGCAATCTGACACCTGATTCTGAGTCTCAGCTTTGTCATTTATTAGCCATTTGACCTTGGTGAAGTTCTCACTAAAACTCAATTCTCTCATTTTTAAAATGGTGATTAATAGTGAGAATTGAATGGGATAATATCTATGAAATGTTTCATATAGTATGGGTATATAATATGTATTCATTAAATGTTAATGGCCATCGTTACAAATAAAGTCAGCTTTTCTAAGATTCCTATCAGATTGCCAGCATTTATTTTTGACAGCATTGTGAGTTTTCATATTTTTCTCAGCCCTAATATATCCTCCAGTCAGAATGTGGGAAATATCACCTTATAAGTTAATTTTATTTCCATCCAAAATCTCTTGAATTTTTACATTTCTATGTTAATTTGATTTATGAGTATTGTTGGATTTTTTATGCAGTCTGAGGTCATTTGTCTTTATGTGAAGGAGTTGAAAACATTGATATTGATTATGATAATAGATACTCTCTTGCTTTGTGTCATTATTTTCTATTTTGTTTCATTTTTTTCTCCCAATTTTTTATTTCTCACTTAGTCTCCTAATACAATTCAGTCAGTGTATTTGGTATCAAGTGTTTCCAAAATAAAAGTCTCATTATTTGGGTAAATTAAAATAATGTGGAAAGTAGAGAGGCATCAAATAACCAACCGTTCTCTCTCCCCTAGTTGCCTGGCCCAATGATATTCTGGAAGATGAAGTATATTCCTTACTATCACGTTTTTTCCTCTGTTTGCCCCACAGCCTTACCTTATTTCCCACCAAAATGCCCTTGAGAACCACATCTTCCAAAATACAACAGCACTGCCTCTACTATGCCAGCACCAAAGAAAATCTGCCGGTAGAACTCTTGCTCTCCGATAGTTGCTGTCTAGAAAGACGTGGGTCATGTATGGGAATACAGTGGCAGGGAAAGTAGTTATCTTGCAAACCATTAAGAGCCTGGGAGCAAGATATTTGCTTTATCAGAGCAGATTAAGCTCAGCTATGAGTAAATACGATTCAGAATATAGTGGCTTAAACAATATAGAAGTATAGATTTCTGCCATGTAGGACCAGGTCAAAGGTAGGCAATTCAAGGCTTGCAGTTGCTTTATGGTTCCAGGAATGCAAAAAAGTTTACTCTTATTTCTCATGCCTTTCTTACTTACATTACCAAAATTGCTTCATGATTAGAAATAGCTGTTGATATTCCAGCCATTGCTTCCACATTTCATATAGCAGGAAGAGTAAAAAAGGAAGAACAAAGACACCATTTCCTTTTAAGGGAACACTAAGAAGTATCACTACAACACTGCTTCCTACATCTTCTTATAAGAACTTAGTAGCCACACCTGGTTGCAAGGAACGATGAGGAATGGCACTTTTAGTACTCAGCAATATGCACAGCTGGAATGCCAAGATTCATTTACATCTAAATAAAGGGGACATGGAATTGGGGCTAATGCATGCTCTGTGACACATCTTCTCAGTGTTCAGGGTTGAAATAAATGCCCCATCTCACATCACTGGCAGGCAGTGATGGAAGTACCAAGTGTGCTCTGAACACCTGCCTGGTGTTTCTGTTGGGGAAGTGAGAATCAGGTTTTTTGTTCTCTGCTGCACTCCATTCGAATTATGGTTTATGAACAGACTTCCATGACTCCTGCACTCTTAATAGGCAATAATATGGTGTTTAAGAAAAAAGAGCCTAAAATCCAAGGCTACTTATGCGGCTGTCCATGTTGAACAAAAAGGCCTTAAGTATGTGGATGTTTTCTGACACTTACATTATAGCTGCTTTTATTTTAAAATTTATACCCAAGGAAGATTATGTTTCTGCCTGTCTTCAATTTATTTTTAATATGGACAATGACCCCTGAACTTTCAGGAAGTGACTTCTCGTCAACTGGAGAATGAAACAAAGAAATGCAAGTTTGACTCTCAGCTCCAAGACTCCAAGATCCCAAGTGGTGATCCTGGGGCTGCTGCTAAAATTCAGTGAGATACAACTTGATTATATCTGAAAATAGGGATCACCTTCAATCTTATCAGCCACAGAACCTGTCCCACTGTGTACGTCCCTGTCAACATGCCTGGGTTCGTGCCTTTATGCCTTCATGCCTTCTGGCTTTCTGTAGTATTCAAATACAAATGTCTGCCTGGCCCTTCTCAGTTGGCTCATAATATGATCTGACGAGCCATTCTAGCACTGGCCTTGGCATGGGCCCTCCTTGTCTCCTTTCTTTTATATCTGCGCCAACAGTGATGATTCATCACAGTTATTTTACTAATAGTTGAGTAAAGAGTTTAAAATTACATCTGTCTAGTACTTCTAGAATGCACAAAAATCAACAGGGAGTCTTCACCACAGGCTTCTAATATGAAAATCTCTGTACAGGAAAATCCATAAGCTGGGGTGACTTTTGAGGTAAATTAAATTTTATGGCTCAAGAAATGTTTTGCTTGGTTTTCACCACCATTATAAAGCAAAGTGAATAATTTCAGATTCAGTTTACACAAAGGATCACTTTGGGTTGATACAGACTTTATGTTACTGGCATGAAAATATTTGCATCTGCACACTGATATGTAGTGAAATAGACTGTAAAAGATAAGATCAATTTTCTATTAAAAGTAAAAAGGCCAATGTCGCCGGATATAGTGGGGGCTTTTCCTATTTGTCATTCAGGCCCGTTTGACAGTTTTACATTAGCTGCGGAAGCCACCAAGTGGTATGCAGCCGTCAAGCTTTAGAATATATGCACATGTATGCAAACACACATGCACACTCATGTAAGAGAGAAGTATAGACAGATATAAATCTAGAACCACATACACATGCACAAAAAATGCAGTTGTCACATACACAGACACCTATGCGTGCCAACACGGTCATACAGCAAAGTCAGGCACACATAGGTACAAGGACATTGACCAAATGATACAATGACCCAGCCAGGATTGACTATTACAGAGGCACATGAAAGCAAGATGCAGGCTCATGTGTATGATAGGAGCCAAGACTTGGAGACACTTACATAAACACCTAGAGATACGAGTGTATGCACACGTGGACACACACATACAAACACATAAAAGCATTGAGAGAGGGACCCAGAGATAAAGCCAGACAGGCACAAAAAGATCAGCACTTAGGTATACATACCAGCAGAGACACGTCACCAAGTACAGCTAGATGCTCAGAAACATAGGCCCATATAATATGGTTTCGTGACCTCTGGTTAACTGTATTTTCATTTTGTACTAGTCTTGTAAAGCTATTTCTTTGTGCCAGGTCTCTTCATGGACCTCTATCCATGAAGGTCTCTTCCTTCTCCTTTATCTATTATATTTGGACTATTTTGCAGTCTAATTCCTTTCAAATTATTTTTTAGGTTTAATTAACTCAACTCAGGTTCTCATGCTTCATCTGGGATATTACAGCAGCCACCTTGCCTACCTGAAGTCCTTCTTCCACTATCCAAGTCATTCAGAATGACCATTTGCGGTACATCATTAGTAAGTAGAAGAACTGCTTCTAAAATAAAAGAATAACATAAGGGCTGTTGAGCCTCTTTTATATCATATATCAAATGTTGAAATACCTCGTTTCATTATTGTGATCACGTCAATTCCAACCTGCTCTTTGGCTAATTTCAAGGTTGAAATTAACCTTTCCCTTTTGTTCTTCCCTTTGTCCCTATCTGTTTCCAGCCAGTTAACGTTACCCTATTTCTGCTTTATGCACGTGTTTTTCCCTATCTCTGTAATTTTGCCCAACATTACCGCACTCTCTCCTCAGTCTAGCCTCCTTTAATAATGCTAACGTGAATAGCTGCCTGGCCCTGTGCCCCCGACAATGAAATTCCACTTCTGTTTCCCTTCAGTTTAGATATCCCACCAGTACATTGAGGTTTCATTTATTTTCATTTCAAGGCCTGGCTAGTATTCTGCATCCCCTTGTAGCTATAATAGAATAAGTAGCACAGAGCTTGGTACTGTACATAATTTTTCTTTCAGTCCTTTGCAGTATATCTGTTCTCCCCAACTGAGATACAATCTTCCTGAAGGCAGGAACTCCACTTTATTCTTACCCTTGCCTTACATTTTTCAACCTCTGGCTCACTCTGGTGTGCTTTTAAGCACTTCACACTCTCTCCTGAGACATCTTATCTCTGCTGCTTCAACTGCTTCAACACTCAGTGCTGTATCTTCAATCCCAATTAGGATTCCAAACTGCAGACCTGTACTTTCAATTTTATAATGCCTGAAGTCACCTAAAGCCCCATGGATCATTGATTTCGGCTTGCAAACTCTAAACAGGCAAGCTTTCCCCATTCTCCCCATTATCTTTCACTAAACCTGTCTCCCACCCTTTTCTGGTCTATGGTTGATTGTCCTACCATGCATCTAGTCATTCAAGTTAGAATGTCAGGCATTAATTGTTACCTTCCTGTCTCTTCTATTCTTCCCCAGCATTTGGGACATCAAGAAAAACCTTATGTGGCCTTGCTGCCCATCACCTCTTACCATCCTCTCCCTTTGAGCACTGCCCTGGGCCATTGCTTCACCAACATGAGGTCAGGCAGGATTGTCTTCTAGCTCCTCCCCTGCTTCCAGTTCCACTTCCTCCGATTGACCTCCCTGCTGCTAACAGAATCATCCTTCTGAATGACAAAATCTTGTCTTTCCCCTTAAAAGACCTTTAAGGGATCCAGAGCGCGCTAAGATAGACTCGAAACTCCTTTATCAGGCAGCGCCTTTTACAGCATTGCCTTTACCTACCTTCTCGGTTGAACTCTCTCTTCCCTTCTATGTCCATCTATCCAGTCTCCACATTTGCTGAACACATCTCTGGTCATCAGTTAGCAATATCCCTTCACCCAAATGTTTCTTTTACTGTTCAACTAGGAAACTACAATATGTTTTTCAAGACTCAGCTCTAAAGGCTTCCACAACTTGCCCTGGGAAAATTAAACATTTCCATGACATTTTGCATGGACTTCTAGGGTAGCACTCATCATGTGGTTGGCTGTTCACATATCTTGTTCTTTAATTGGACTGTGAATACTTAGGGAATAGATACTATGTCTTACCCATCATTGTCTCCCCGGTCCAATGTCAGGTACTCAGTAAAGAATGGTTAATGAAGGTAGTTGCTCAGCTATTTGGATTATTGCTTCTATAACTGTCATGCAAGGAAGAAACAGCATCTAGACTTAAACACACGCTTGGGAGAGGAATGCTATTCATTGCACACCTAATATAAATGCTATATTTGATATGTTTTGTTTCATTTGATTTCTACGACAATTCTATGATGTAGTTGCAATTATGCCCTTTTTCCCAGTGAGAAATCTGTAGTCCAGAGAAGTTAAGAATTTGACTAGGTTAGTCTATTTACTTCTTTTTAGGGCACCATATTTTTTGCTATCAGAGAAGTTGAAAAGGTGTTCCTAAGACATTAGGAACTTGGGACACTCTAGATAAAACTAACATAAATAAGTTTCTCCTTATAGTAGTTCTCAAAGCCTTTGACACATTAAAGTGACTCTCCAAGTTTGGCAATAGCAGCACACCGCACTTTTCAGATGTATTTGGCCTCAGAACTCATTTCATAAGGAGTTTCTCATATAGGATACACTTTGGGAAATGTAACTTTATACCAAAATGCTTCCTTTAAATAACTTCTGGTATTCTTAGTCTTGAGGATAGTACTCCCCTTTCCCAACTCTCTCTTAAGAGAGTGTTTGCATCCCTGACTGCTCATTCTGCCATACTGATTTCAGACAGAAGTGGTTGGCACATCACTCCCTGAAATCCCCTGTTATGTGCCTCTTTTTGCTATCAGCAGAGAGGAGAGAAATAGAAATGTGTGCTTGCTGCTCCCTATTTGTTTCTATCCATGCCCAGGCATAAAGCCTACCTCTGATAAAGCATATTGAAGGGAAGATAATACTTGGATTGAGCCTATTGAATTCCAGGGGCTCCCCCCTCTGGTGGTGTTGGGTCTGGGGTGAGTGCTGTGAAGTTGCCTGCACTTTCTACACTCTACAGGACAAGTTTATTTATTTTTGCCTCCAGCTAAGAGCAGCAACATGGCATTCCTTGATCCCCCTGGTAATTTCCCGGGCTCTAGGATTCCTGTTTCTCTTGACCTATTTCGCAGCTGGTGGCACTGCCGCTGACCTGGATTTGCTCTCCTTAGCTTAGATGACATGGCAGCTCAGAAGACACATGGATTTGACAGCATGAAAACTCCATCTTTTTAAACAGCACACACACACAGAAGTCATTTCTGGAGTCAGAGAGGGTTTCGGTTCCCATCTTGGCTCTAGGTCTCTAAATTTCATCTCTACCATTTGCTAGCTAGGACAGGTTGTCATACTAAATGTCACAGCCTTACCTTTCCTAACCTGCGCGATAGTGTCGTCTACCTCACAGGCCTGTTGACAGGATTAAATAAGATAGCTTAGTGCCTGGAACATAGCAGCAGTCATTTAATGTTTGCAATGCTTATGTTACTAGTATTTTTCAATTTAATTCTTATTATTTTGCATATTATATTTACTTTCTTTTCCTTTCTCATAAACTACCTCTCAAGGCTTGATATGTTTTTGTTTTAAACCTAAGGAGAAACTAAAAGAATAATCTATTTATCTTTTTTACAAAGAACTTGTAATTATCTGGGGAAATTAGTCATAAACATAAGAAAAGGTTACCAATGACACATTATATGAACTATTTTAATTATTTCTAAAGAAAAAAAGCATTCTTTGTAGATAAAGAAACTGGGTTTTAGATAAATCAATTAGCACTCAAGTTTACAAGTTTACACAATGAGTGAGTACAAAGAACAAGGTTTAAAAAATGTTTTTTATGTGTGTATTATTTAGAGAATAATCTAACTAAAATAGCAGAACTAAGCTTTTTCAATCTCAGGAGGCTTTTAGATTGATAGAAATTATTTATGGCCTCAAAGAGCTTTTGTTTATGTGGGTCATATCTGTCAATACAATATTAAAAATTAAAATACAAGAAAACTTAAAAATATCATATTGATTAATTTAGAAAATAAAAATAAAACCATTGCATTCTAATATAAGTAGCAATTTTAATGAAAAACAAATTATTTTCCAAAACACCTCCCCACAACAAAAATGAGAGAGGACCAATGTATTTGTACACATTTCATTATGGTAACAACACACAACATGAAATCTACCCTTTTAACAAATTTTCAAGTGTAAAGGACAGCATTATTAACTATAAACACAAAGTAGTATACCAGATCTCCACAACTTTTTCATCATACACTTCTGAAACTTTTTACCCATTTTAAAGCAACTCCCCATCCCTAGCTCCCCTGCCCAGGCCTGGCAACCGTCGCTCTACTTTTTGCCTCTCTGAGTTTGACAAGTTTAGATACTTCATGTGAATGGAATCATGTGGCATTTGTCTGTCTGTGACTGACTTATTTCATTTAGCATAATGTCCTGAAGGTTCATCCGTGTTGTAGTGTACGACAGGATTTTCTTCTTGTATATACAAAATTTTCTTTATTTGTGTAAGGGCATTTAGGTTGGCTCTAATTAATATGCTGCAATGAATAAGGAGTACAAATATCTCTTTGAGATCCCAATTTCAATTATTTTGGATATTTTTTTTCAATTATTTTGGGGAAATACTTACAAGTTGTATTGCTGGATCATATGGTAGTTCTGTTTTCTAATTTTTTGAGGAAACTTCATATTGTTTTCAATGGCAGCTGCACCATTTTACATCCCAAACCACAGTGCATGAGAGTTACAATTTCTCCACATCCTTGCCAACACCTGTTATTTTACATTTTTAAAAATAATGGCCACCCTAACAGGTGTGAGGTGATATCTCATTATGGTTTTGATTTGTATTTTCCTGTAGATTGAACATCTTCTCATATACCTGTTGGCCATTTGTATGTTTTCCTTGGAGAAATGTCTATTCAAGTCCTTTACTCATTTTTTTAATTGGGTCATTGATTTTGGGGGGGGCTATTGAATGGTAGATGTTTTTAAATATATATTCTAGGTATTAAAGCCTTATCAGATATATGGTTTGCAAATATTTTCTCTCATTATGTAGGTTGCCTTTTGCACTCTGTTGATTATTTCATTAGCTTTGTAGTTTGATTTAGTCTCTCTTATCTATTTTTGCCTTTGTTATCTTTGCTTTTGGTGTCATATCCAAAAACTCATTGCTAAGAACAGTGTCATGAAGCTTTCCCCCATGTGTTAATCTAGGAGTTTATTGGTTCCAGGTCTTACATTTAAGTCTTTAATCCATTTTGAGTTGATTTTTGTGTATACTGTTATATGAGTTCAATTTCATTCTTTTGCCTGTGGATATTCAGTTTTCCCCAGCACCATTTGTTGAAGAGAATATCCCTTCCCTATTGTATTCTTGGCATCCTTGTCAAAGTTCATTTGCCTATACATGCATTGACACATTTCTGGGCTCTCTTTTCTGTTCCATTGACTTATATGTCTGTCTTATGCAAGTTGTTTATTTGTTTGTTTGTTTGTTTGTTTGGTGTGGGTGTTAAATTTTGAAGATTTTCTTCATATAAGATCATGTCATCTGTAAACAGAGATAATTTTACTTTTTCCTTTTCATTTTGGATGCCTTTTATTTCTTTTTCTTGCCTAATTTCTCTGGCTAGAACTTCTACTACAATGTTGAAAAGAAGGGGTGAGAGTGGACATCCTTGCTTTGTTCCTCATCTTAGAGAAAAACTTTCAATTTTTCACGGTTGAGTATGACTCTAGTGGTGAGCTTATCGTATATTGACTTTTATTAAGTTCAATAATTGCCTTCTATTTCTAGTTTTTGTATGTTTTTTGATAAAGATTTTACTTTATTTGCCATTTTAGAGACTCATCAAAAGAAAAAAGTATAGAAATCAGCACTGCAACATTGCATATTTCTCCCTTTGTTTTATGAGTAAACAATCATATATAAAAGAGATAATACTTTTAAAGTTTATTTGCTTTGAGAGCTTCTAATGTTTTCAAAATTGACATTAAATTAAAAAAATTAAATACACTTCTGAAGTTCTATTTTATGGAAAAATTAACCAAATTTATCAGAAAATGCTATTTGGGGGAATTTTTTTTGAAGATTAAAAATGTAATGTAATGTAAAGATGTAATGAAGAGAAGTTGACATGCAATTTTATCAAGAAAGGGTCTTGAATTTTGTCAAATTCTTTTTCTATATCTATGATGCTCATGTGATTTTATCCTTTGTTCTGTTAATATGGTATATCACTTTGGTTGATCTTTCTATGTTGAACTATCCTTGCATGTCAGGGATAAATTCCACTTGGTCATGGTGTGCCATTCTTTTAATGTGCTGTTGAATTTGGTTTGCTATTATTTTGTTGAGTATTTTAGCATGTGTGTTCATTGGGGTATTGTACTGTCTTTTGTCTGGCTTTGGTACCAGGATAATGCTGGCCTAATAATGAGTTTGAAAGTGGCCCCTCCTTTTTAATTTTTTTGGAATATTTTAAAAGGATTGGTATTATTTCTTCTTTAAATGTTTAGTAGAACTCACCAGTGAAGCCGTCTGGTCCCGGGCTTTTTTGTTGGGTGATGATTTATTACTCTTTCAATCTCCTTATTATAGGTCTGCTCAAATTTTCTATTATTTCATCATTTAGTTTTGGTAAATTATGTGTTTCTGGGATTTATCTATTTCTTCTAGGTTATCCAACTTATTGATGTTTAATTATTTGTGGTAGTCTTATAATCCTTTGTATTTCTGTGGCATCAGTTGTAGTTTCTCCTCTTTCATTTCTGATTTTATTTGTTTTCACTTTTTTCCCTTAGGTAGTCTAGGTAGATGTTTATCAAAGTTATCTTTTGAAAACATCAACTATTATTAATAGTTTTGTTGTTGTTTTTATTCTCTACTTCATTTATTTCTGCTCTAACCTTTATTATTTCCTCCCTTCTGTAACTTTGGGTCTAGTTTGTTCTTTTTTTTCCCCCTAGTTTGTTGAGTTGTAGAGTTAGGTTGATTATTTGAGATCTTTCTTCTTTTTTGGATGTTTTTGTGTACTACAATACACTTCCCTTTTAGTACTGCTTTTACTGCGTCCCATAAATTTTGGTATGTTGTGTTTTCATTTTCATTTGTCCCAAGATATTTTCTAACTTCCCATTTGATTACTTCTTTTATCCATTGATTATTATTATTCTGGAGTATGTTGTTTAATTTCCACATATTTGTGAATTTTTCAGGCTCCTTTTGCTGTTTAATTTTAGTTTCATTTGACTATAGTTGGAAAAGATACCTGATGTGAATTCAGCTTCTTAAATTTGTTAAGACATGTTTTGTGACCTAATATGTGATCTATCCTGCAGAATGTTCTGTGTGTACTCAAGAAGAGTGTGTATTCCTCTGTTGTTGGTTGAAATTGTCTGTATATGTTTATAAGGTCCTTTTGATCTACAGTCTTCAAGTATTATTTTTCCTTATGGTTCTTCTGTCTGAATGTTCTATCCATTATTAAAAGTGGATGTTGTAATCTCCTACTATTATTGTGTTGCTGTCCATTTCTCCCTTCAGTTCTGTTAATGTTTGCTTCATATATTTATGTACTCTGATGTTGTGTGCATATGTATTTATAACTGTTATTTCATCCTGCTAAGTTAACCCTTTTATCATTATACAATATCCTTCTTTGTCTCTTGTGACAGTTTTTGACTTAAAATCAATTTTGTCTGATATAAGTATGGCCACCCATTTATGGCTCCATTTTTTGCTTTTGCATGGAATACATTTTGTTTCCCTCCTTTCACTTTTAACAAATGTGTACTTAAATCTATAGAATCTCTTGTAGACAACATATAATTATATCTTTAAAATCCAATCAACCAGTCTATGTCTTTTGATTGGCAAGTTTAATAAATTCACATTTAAAGTAATTATTGATAGAGAAGGAGTTATTGCCATTTTACTTATTGTTTTCTGCCTGTCTTGCAGTGCTTCAGTACTTCTTTTTCTTTCTATCCTTTTTAAGTTTCATTGATTTTTTTGTACTGATGCACATTGATTCCTTTGTCATTTATTTTGTGTCTCTTATATAGGTATTATCTTTGGGGTTTCCTTGGTGCTTACAGAAACATATTTTAGCTATAGCAGTCTTTTTTAAGCAAATAACAACTTACCTTCAGTCACATATGAAAATTATCCACTTTTCCTTCTCTCCTCCTATGCTCTTTATGTTCCTGATGTCACAAATTGCACCTTTTTATGTTGTGTATCCATTAGTATATTTTTAGAGTTATAGTTATTTTTCTACTTTTGTCCTTAACTTCTATACCAGAATTTAAAGTGATTTATATACCACCATTACAGTATTACAATATTATGTATTTGTTGATATATTTATCTTTACCAGTGAACTTTATACTTTTATATGTTTTCATCTAGTTGTTTAGCATCTTTTAGTTTCAATTTGAAGTAGTCCCTTTAGCATTTCTTGTAAGGCAGGTCTAGTGAAGATAAACGCCCTCACCTTTTGTTTGTCTGGGTAGGTAAGTCTTTGTCTCTCTTTCATTTTAGAAAGGAGATTTTTACAGGTATAGTATTCCTGGCTGAAAATTTTTTTTTCTTTCAGAACTTTGAATGCATCTTCAGATTTCCTTCTAGTCTGAAAGGTTTTTGCTGAGAAATATGCTGATAGTCTTAGGAGGGTTCTCTTGTACTTGATGAGTTGCTTTCCTCTCCTGCTTTCAAAATTCTCTTTGTCTTTGATTTTTGACAATTTGATTATAATGCTCAGAGTGGATGTTTGGGGTTCATGTTATTTGGGATTCATTAGGCTTCTTGAATCTGGATGTCCATTTCCTTCTCCAGATTTGGGACATTTTTGTCATTATTTCTTTAAATATGCTTTCTACCTCTTTCTGTCTTTCTTTTCCTCTGAGACTTCCAAAATGCATATAGTGGTCCACATGATGTTTTCCCATAAGTCATTTATGCTTTCTTCACTCTTTGAATTCTTTTTTATTTTCCTGTTAGCTCCTTTGACTGCATACTTTCAAAGGACCTGTTATTGATTGTTATTTCTGCTTGAACCATTCTTCTGTGAAATTGCTCTAGTGAATTTTTCAGTTCAGTTATTGCATTCTTCAGCTCAAAAATTTCTGTGTGTTCCTTTTTTATATTTTCCATTCCATCTTTTTTGTTGAAATTTTTATTTTGTTCATGCATAATTTTCCTTTTCTGATTGATAATCTTTAAAATGATTATTTCAAATTTTTTGTCAGTAATCTATATACCTCTGTTTCTTTAGGGTTGGTTTCTGGAAAAGTGTTTTGTTTCTTTATTGAGCCATGTTCTCTGGTTTCTTGGTGTTCCTTGTAATTTTGTGCTAGTACCCACACATTTGATAAAACAGCTACCTCTCCCAGTCTTTACAGATTGGCTTTGTATCGGGTAAGACCATCACCTATTTACCCAGCTAGAGATTCTGGGTGCCTTGAAAAACGTTTTCTGTGGATGTATCCTCTCCAGATTTGTGTGTATAGATTCCTAATTAGAGGGATTTTCTTGTTTCTTTTATTCAAGAGCTGGTAATCTCTTGCTGTCTTTGGTGTTTCCCTGATATAACATTGATCTTCCAAGTAATAACATGCCAGCCAGCTCTTTTTTGTTCTCAGTGGCCCACAGGAATCTAGTGCTGTGGCCCATCAGTATCAGTGCTAGGAGTAGGGATAGACAAAAAGTGTGGACTCCTGAAAAGTCAGAATGTTGCACATATAGTCCAGTATTCTCCTTCCCTCCCTCTGGAGAAGCCAAGCGCTAGGAGTTTCTTCCTGATTGTGTGGCACTGTGTCAGGAGGATGGACTATGGCAAGAGGTTGCCAAGTACTTTCCTACTATCTTTGATGTGGCTGTTTTCATGATCACCTGGGGTACAGGAACCTCTTAAATGGTTTCTGGATATCTCACAAAGGGAATTTATCTTTGCATTGTAGTTGAATCAGTGTCTTCTTGGGGAAAAAGAGGGTCTGGGATTTCCTATTCTACCCTTTTCCTGACCTGATATGGTATTGCTTTGTATTTTTATAAATCTCTTTAATGTCTGCCTAGACAACAACTAGGTTCCCATATCTGTTTCTGCAACTAATTCCTTACCTTATGTTTTTTTAATAAGTATAGGAGGAAAACTAGCCTCACGGAGGTATGTGGTTGGAAAAAGAAAGAGTATTTTATTAGCCAATTAAGATAATTGTGGATATATATGTGTGTGTGTGTGTCTATATATATGTGTGTGTATATATATACACACACACTCAAACACACATAAATACATACATTTCTATACCAAAACTCAACAAGTAATATTTTCCTAAAGATTAGTGAAAATATGATATCAGAAATTATATACAATTTTCATACTCTGCAGCATTAAAGCCTACTGATCAATGCTCCACTTTAAATGAGATTTTACCCATATATTATGTCATAACATTATGTGTTGGCCATTTGGAAAATACTGTTTCATTGAGTTATGCAGATCTTTCCAATTTTGACCCATTATTATACAATATCCAAGAAAATTGTTTTATTAATATTTTCACATCAGAAATGTCTTAAGCTTCCAAACTCATCGTGGTGAATATAAGTTTTCCAAAATTAAAATTTTCACTTGATTGTTGAATTTTATCACCAGCAACAAATACTATAAGTTGTTTTCTTTGAAGTGACAGGTTCCCTTAGTCTTCTTTGAGAAACTATCTGCCAAATATTCAAGTTTGAATATTCAAGTTCTATCCTTCAGTCATCCTATCAAGTGAAAATGGTGTCCCATGAAAAGGCAGCTAGTTCAGCTTATGACGCAATCACACATGTGTTTTTGAGACAGCAATTATACTTCTGTATGCAGCAAAGTGTTTTGTGTGTATATCCCATTTCATTATACAGAATGTTTCTTAAAATTATACTTAGGAGTTGAAATTTAATAAAATTAATAATTTTCATTGCTACTTCAAGGACATTCCTAAGTTGAAATGAATGTTTTTCCTAAAAGGACATACCAGTGAGGAATATGATGAATATTAGTATAAAGGGGTGCTATTGCTTTGATCTGTACTAAGCAGCAAGCATTTTTACCAGACACTGATTTTACATTATTAGTGCAAATGTCAGGACAGTAAAAATGGAAAATAACATCTTAGCATTATCATGAAAATAAATTTGACCTAAGAGAGTCCCTAAAAGTTTCTCTGCAGACCACTCATTGAAAACTGCTGGTCTAAGCTGCTATAACAAATATACCCAAGAATACAGAGGATCAAATAACATCAAATATTATATACTCATGTAATTATCTACATCAGTGGTTCTCAACCAGGGGCAGTTTTGCCCCTCAGGGGTATTTGGCAATGTCTGGAGAAATTTTTGGTTGCCATGACTGGGGAGAGAGGAGTTATTGACATCCAGGAATGCTACTAAACATCCTACAATGCACAGGACAATCTGCCAGAACAAAGAATTAACTTCAAATATCAAAAGAGCCAAGGTACAGAAACCCTGTTATAAAGATGGGGGTGCATGCCAAGAAAATGGTTGTCTCCTCTGAAAGATTGTCTAAGGGCTGAGGCTCCTTCCTTCTAGTTGTCCTATCATTCCTAAAGGGGTTGTCCTTGTGCACAGAGTGCATCCTGGCTCACTGGAATAACATTCACTATGCAAGAGTCATAGAGACATAGTTGAGGACAAGAAATTGGCTCTTAGGAAGATGATGTGGAAGTTGCACACATCTTTCCCCGTACTTACATTCCACTGGTAAGGCCTTGGCCAAATGGCCACACTAAGACTTTGTCATGGAGGAAGGGTATCCATTTAAAAGGAGATGCAGAGAGTGGTTTCTGGGGAAACACTGGCAATATCCACTATGGTAGGGGAGAGTTTTAAAACATTTGAAAGGATGCTCAAAGGAACCAGACCATCTTTAATCATAGAACAACTTAAAATTCCTATTTATATATAACAAGAGATTTTTAATAAATAAAAACTAACAAACACAATTCTTGCAATGTTTTGCAAAGACTGGATTTATAATGGATTTGTCATTCACTTTCTGGAGGCAATTAATTCCTTGCGGATCTAGTAAATAGACTTGCCCAAACAAAGAATATGCTCTTTTGGGAGAAGTCATCCATTTCTACAAAATATAAATCATCTGATATCTGACTGGTTTATGGAACTTATCTTTGGGCTTCATTAAAATCCTGCATTTTTAACTTGAAAAAGAAAGGGAAGACATTGACTTACTGTCAAAATCAACAAGGTCTGGATGAAGGCCCCTTGAAAGCCTTATCCCTGTGAGCTAGTAAACATTTATAGCTAATTTGAAATGAGATGCTTAATTACATAATTTCATTCCAATTAAGTTGCTAATTAATTGACAGGGCATCTTTGAGTACTTTACACAGTGCAAGTAAAAAGAAGTCACATCTTGAGCCTATTACCTGTGACCCTTTGGGAGAGATGAGTAAATAACTATTTAAGAGGCTAGAAAGAGATTTTGTGAACAGAGAAAACAAGAAGCCAGCCCTGGGGAGATCCAGGCTGAGGACCTGCCTTGGCCCAAGCTCCTTTGAGGTTCATCATCAGGCTCTTTCTCAAGAGGAGAGAGTAATGAAAAAAAAAAAAGCTCTTATTGAACATTACTACATGCCCGGCCATGTGCTAGGAAGTTGCAGATGAAACATAAGACGTATCTGCCTAGTCGTCGTTTTAAGAAATAGGGTTGTTTGGGAGTTAGGTAAGTAGCTTTGCCATCTCCCCAGCCTCTAACTCCGCGATGTTATTCTTCTTGTCTTTCTATCTCTGAGCCTTATTCTGGGGACAGATCATTAGTGTCCAGTTAATCTACCCAGATAGTAGTAAAGTTTGTGTTAATAGTGAAATGAATTCCAATGTGAAATCAATTTTCCATGATAAAATACATTAGTTTACTACTTGCACATCTCAGTTTATTGGAGTGGAAAAGCATAATACAGGAAGAAACATCTAGTCATACATACATGCATGATATAGTTGTTACTTCACTTGCCTACACTGGTGAAGATACTACTGGAATGTGTCTTTTTCATCAGTTAATAGGGAAGCAGAAAACTGTGGGGCAGGCAAGCTGGCTGTCTAGTTACTAAATGTTAGTGTTTGCTCAAGGGTTTTTCAAAATCATTTCAGAAAATTCTCAAGGGCTGCACTATTACATTTTTTTCATCTTATAATTGGTTTTATTTTCTTAAAAAGAATAAAATAAGTTCAAGTGCAGATTTATCACCCCATCTAAGGATTTCACATGGTTTATCACCCAGTATTATCTATCGCCTAGTCTCTAACTAGCATCATGCATCTTTATTTTTAAAATATTCTTTGAACAGGTGGGTTTCCTTGCAGATATATCAACTATTTTGCGTATTTCTAGTTCCCTGTCACTGAATATCAGCAGAAATCTCATCATTTCATGTCTAAGTGTGTGTGTGGGGGCATGAAATTGTTTTGAATCACCTTAGTGAATAACTGACTCAAGAATTCATTGCTTAAAAACAAGATAATTTCTTTAGCAGAAGCACGCAGGACCTCAAAGAGATTATAACTCACAGACAATTGTTAAAGAAGGGGCAATATCTAATTCTTTTCCTCCATATGTCCTCATACACCTACTTAAATCCTTACCAATGAAGAGGAATGCAGGGGAATCATAAGAGAAGCATCTTTGTTGACTTTGCTGAAGTTAACCCTTCTGTTGGTCATGCCCAGTGCCTGGAATCATCTCAGAAAACTCCTTCCCGTGGAAGCTCAGCAGCCATGTGCATCCTGGCAGTACAGTTCCTATCTTGGCCACTAACAGGAGGATTACTCAGGCTGTGACCCCTGAGGTCCACTTTCACCAATACCTCAGAATTTTAACCTGAACCTAACAAATTTGTGTGGCATGTGGGCACACATCCATTATCTATTGCACCTGGAATGCAAGCAGAATGGGCCTTGATGACAGTGTCATCCCATCTCGTCTACAGATGAGGAGGTGGAAGTGCAGGGAAGTGATAAGAAAATACCTGGTTGTGGTCGTCATTAAGCCCTTTCAATGTTGATGTTGAATGGATTATTTAATCAGAAACCACAAGGTAGATCCATATTTGAATAAACATCTATGGACTTATACAACTATGGACTTTACATCATATCTATCTATCTATCTATATATATATATAAAAAATAGACTTTCTAGACATTTAAGACCCTTTTGTAGAAAATTCGGAGGTGTTGAGACACTGAACTTCTGGCCTGGTGAGAGTTGTTTCTCTCTACACGGTAGAGTCAGCTGTAACACAGGGAATCCCACTTTTTTGAGGACACTCAGAGAAAATGGTCACCACGTTTCTATGACTTGGTTTCTCCTTACTTCGTGGGCACCATAAATATCTTACCTGATCTTATTTTCCACTGGATCAGAGCCCTCATGCAACAACTGGAGGAGATTTTTTGGTAGACACTTGTAATTCAGTTTATTTTCATATATTTATTTTGTTTCAATGGAAAATATAAATTAATGAATAAGATAAGATATTCAGAATGTGGTTGTATTAGAGCCCAGAGATAAGCCTTCCTTAGTAGGTATGTGATGGAGCTATATAACACATATGGACTGACATATTACTAAGGCTAATAGACATGGCAAAATGAAAAAAAATTTGACTTAACATTCCAAAGGCTTTTATTTGTTGACTTCTTGAGGTGAAATAGTTTTAATTGGCTTCTTTTTTTTAAATTTTACCATTTCTTTTTTTAATTTTTTAATTTTTATTTTATATATTTTTTTTATTTCAGAATATTACGGGGGTACAATTGTTTTGGTTACATAAATTGCTTTAGTACCATTTAAGTCAAAGTTATAAGTGTGTCCATCCCCTATATAGGTGTGCATTGTACCTGTTAGGTGTGAATTTACCCATCCCCTCCTACCCTCTCCCACCTGCTGGATTTCTAATGAATGTTATTTCCATATGTGCACATAAGTGTTGATGGATTAGTTCCAGTTTAATGGTGAATATACGTGGTGTCTGTTTTTTCATTCTTGTAATACTTTGCTTAGATGAATGGTCTCCAGTTTCATCGAGGTTAATACAGGAGGTGTTAGTTCGCCATTTTTGTTATGGCTGAGTAATACTCCATGGTATACATATACCACATTTTCTTAATCCACTCATGTATTGATGGGCACTTGGGTTTGTCTTCACTTTTTTGCAATTGGGTACTGTGCTGCTATAAACATTCGATCACAGGTGTCTTTTTTACAGAATAACTTTTATTCCTTTGGGTAAATACCCAGTAGTGGGATTACTGGATCAAACGGTAGTTCTATTTTTAGTTCTTTGAGGTATCTCCATATTACTTTCTATAGAGGTTGTACTAATTTGCAGTCCCACCAGCAGTGTATGAGTGTTCCTATCTCTCCACATCCACACCAGCGTCTGTTGTTTTGGGATTCTTTTGATAAAAGCCAGTCTCACTTGAGTTAAGTGACACTTCATTGTGGTTTTGATTTGCATCTCCCTGATGATTAGAGATGTTGAGCGTTTGTTCATGTTTATTGGCCATTATTCTGTCTTCTTTTGAAAAGTTTCTGCTCATGTCTTTTGCCCACTGTTTAATGGGGTTGTTTGATTTTGTCTTGCTGATCTTGAGCTCTTTATAGATTCTGGTTATCAGCCCTTTATCTGATATGTAGCATGCAAATATTTTCTCCCATTCTCTAGGTTGCCTGTAAGCCATCTTTGCTTCTGCATATTTATATTTATTTATTTACCAGTTTTTGATAGTTATTAATTTCTAGCAATTGTCAATGAAAAAGAAGCCAAACTCTGTAAAATAATTTAAAGAGGTTTATTCTGAGCCAAATTTGAGGACCATGACCCAGAGTCATGCCCAAGAAGCCTTGAGCAAGTGGACTTGCTCTGGCTGGGTAACAGTCTGGTTTTGTACATTTTAGGGAGACAGGGATTACAGGTAAAGTTGTAAATCAATACATGGAAGTCATACATTTGTTTGGCCTGATAAGGTGGGCCATCTCAAAGTGGGGGCTCACAGGTCATAGGTGGGTTTAGGGATTAAGGCAGGACAACTCGAAGCAGGGAGTTATAGGTAGATTTAGGGAATCTTTAGTTGACAATTGGCTGAGGCAGGCTTTGTCCAAAAACCAGGAATCAGCAGAAAGGAATGCTTGAGTTAAGATAAAGGTCTTCTATCTTTCATGTGATGCTATACCGGAATCAGGTCGGGAAGTAAACCTCATCATAAAAACCTGTTTACTGAGATTTTATCATTTGTAGGTGTGATTCACCAGGCCCCCTTAAAAAGGAATTTGGACAAAGAGAAAGATCAAAGCTGAGTGCTCACAATTATTTTAAATTTCTTGAAGAAATGCATTTAAATATATTTTCAAAATTCATGTTTGGCTGTTAATTATCTATTTCCTAAAACTATATTTCTATGCAAAAAGTATTCAGTATTTCTTCTTTGAGGGAAAAGAAATATAATTTAGATTGAGAAGGGTTAAACCCAGGATTCTTTACTATCATTTTCAAACCAGAAACTGTGATGCTGAATTTTTCTAATGGGTTGGAGAGGTTTCCTGGTTTAACTCCTTGTTGGTCCTTTTGTATGTTTGCTAGTGTTAACATGCAAACATCTGGAGGTCCACCAGGTCTCTCTGTGGAAGCCCATTGTGAAGAGTGACTAGTCCAGAGTTTTAACTCTGGCATATACTTAAATTTACTGAAAGGATCATATTCTATCATTGACTGTCCTTTACTTAGATGGCATTACTGAATGCACATTTTCAGAAATTATTTTGAAGACTGAACATCATATAAAAATCTATTTTAGAATACTATGTTCAATTTCCAAAAGCGGAGGAATAATCTAGTAAGATAGATATTTCCATAACAAAATGGCAAATTTTGAAAATAACTAAATTTTATATAAATATAACAGTTTTGAATAACCTGTTCATGGGAAAATAGGTAAGGAATTATTTCAAAATGTGAATAAAGTTAAACATTTTATGATGTTTTAAAATCTATTTTTAAAGTTTCCTTAATAAATGTGTGTGTGTTTAAAACATATGGTAAAAAGTTTTCAACAAGAAACAGAAGATTCCAAAATGACAAAGCAATGTAGCATATGGTTCAGAGCAGGGGCTTTGGAATGCAGATCCTGACTTGTACGTGGCAAGTTGTGTGTCTTGGATAAGACACCTTTGCCCAATTACTTGTTTAGGAAAAAGGGGATAATAATAGTATCTACCCTGTAATGTTGCTGAGAGGGTAACATTAGAATGTCTTTAAAAGGCTTTGTACATTATCTGTCACAAAATGACATTAATAGTTACTTTCATATCATCATTGACATTATCATCATCTGCTTTTCAAACAGAAGAAAAAAATTTAAAAACTGTAACGTTCCCATAATAAAATTTAAAAATTTGCAAATAAGGTTATAGTCATCAGTTTCTAATTCTAATAGATAATTCAAGCACTTCTTTTAACCATTTTGTGAAATGTATGGTGTTTTCCCATATGCAAAGTTGATCACAGTTCTATTTTTTAATGTAATCACCCAAAGTCACCAAGTTTCAGTAGAAATGATTGTAAAAACAGGATTCCTCCTTGTATATGTATCTGACCATCATTTATTCATTTTTCCCAGGAATCGAAGAAGTGAAAAATTGGGAGTTATGGGTTTCACTGTTCACATACAAGCTTCCCTAGTTACTCTGTGACCTTGAACAAATCAGTTTACTCCTCTGTGCCTCTGGGCCAGTGAGGGAACTTTCAGCTGCAAACTCGAATTAAGAAAAACTCCTGAGAATGTTCTCAACAAAAGCACAGCAGAGGCAGAGTAACTCCAGGGCTGGTTAGTTCAGTGCTTCAAGGCCCATGTCCGAGATCTAGGTCTTCTTCCCAGCGGTCTATCCTGCCATCCCCGTATCTCAGTTTTGTTCTCGTCTTTTCTTCTCATGCTCACAGGTTGGCTCTGCAGGGCCAGGCATTACTTACAGACATAACAGACTCTACTAGAAGGGGGAATGAGCATATCTTTTCTGTTGTATCCTTCCCAAGACTGGTATAAGACTGAAAAACTCTTTCCTGCAGCTGTCCACCCCTCAGCTCTCCCTGACATGGCACTGGTCAGACCTGGATCACATGTCACCCCCAATCACTGGCAAGAGTTGTGACATTGCTCTGATTGCTTAAAGCGGGGTGAGATCATCTGATTGGTCAGACTAATCAGGATTTCCCTCTGAGCTGGAGGTGTTCTCTTCCCTGAAGGTTGGATACTTGAGCAAAATTTTGTTCAGGATTGAATGGACTTGTGTAACAACGAAAAGTATTATATCTGCCGAAGGCTTAATTTATTTAGCTTATAAAATGGGGCAAATGTCAGTTCTATCTATGTCACGGTATCGTTTTTAGGATAAATGAAATAATATTAGCACGTGCACTTACACGCAAACCCATGACTCTCAAATGAATAGCAGCACTTTCATGATGAATCCAAATCTCCTTAGCCAATTATGTTTCAGTACAACCCTAGATTCCCTTCCACTGCTTTTCCAAGACTCATCCATGGCTTATGGAGTTTATCCTTTACTCCTTGCCATAGCTCTTACGTTGCTGATCATATGGATCTACCTTCCAAATTCATGTGACAGTAAAAGGCACCCACTAGATGACTCCTGATCCTCTTCCTCCCTTAACAAGTCTGCCAGGAACCATTTATAATGCAGAGCAAAATGCAATATTGGGTATATATACTACGAAGATGTGATTTATGAAGGTGACTTTACAAAAGGCAACTTTATTCTATGTTGTAAAGCAACCATGTATTCCCTCTTTGTGAGTGGGCACAGAACTCAAAGGGCTTACTGTTTAGTATGCATGCTTTCTTACCAAACACTGTTCTCATCCCTTGTTCTGGACACTTTGGGGTGAGTTTTTTAATGCAAATGTGATCCGCTAAGAAGGATTGATTTGTCCTCAGGCCTCGGCCAGTGCCCATTTTCTTATGCCCTGGGATTTGTTTCCTAGGTGCCTCTAGCCCTGTGGTTGAGGTTCCTTGCCAATTCAGTTCTAACACATGAATACTTTCTTTTTATTCTCTCTGTTTGATTTCCCTTTGAATTCATCTGCTTCCATCAATGCAGAATACTGAAAGGTTCAAATTGATTTTCCTTCTCAAAAAATAAAAGGTCTGTTTTTCAAACTTTGGTATTTCCTAAGGAAATATCTCTGATCAATATATGTAAGAATTAACTCCCCCTTATTATTGTCAGTAACTCAAAGCAACCTGTTTACCCACTTAGATTCTTCCCAGCAGAAAATGTTAACAATTGTAATTATCACCATTATGCAGTATGTTCAATTGTACAATCAATATAATTGCCAAATGGAAATTATACAATAAATATAATTGCTGCTTTACTCCTGTGCACTATTTCAGTGGCACTTCACACTTATTTTGTCCTTTAATTAGTAACAGGTGTAATTACAGCACTGTGCTCAGAGCCGAAGCTGAGTAATTCGTGGGAGTGGGCACAGGATACAAATATTGAGAGGGGGCTGGTGTGACTCATTCTTTACTGGGATTGTCTAAGGACACCACACAGCCCACCTAGCAGCTCCAAATAGAGCTGAACTGTGAACACCTTTGGTATAAACTCTAGGTCAAAGATGCCCTGCAGTTCCTGAGATGCATGACCTTGCCATTCTTCCCTGTTGACTTCCAGAATCCCATTGTACCTATTCTTTGTCTATCTGGATGAATGTATTCATTCATTCATTTAATAGGTATTTACTGAGCACTAATTATTTGCCAGATGCTATTCTACATGCAGGAGATATTTAGTGAACAATAGAAGCATGAAGTTTAAAATCTAGGGGAGAAAAGCAGAGATTACATAAAAAGCAAATCAAGAGGTAAGAAATTGAGGGTGATTAGTGCTAGTAAGAAAAACTTACTGTAACCTCATAATGTCTTTTGATTGGGTGGTCATGAAGGCCTTTCTAAGACACGATATTTGACTTGAGATGGTAGTGATGAAATAGTAGATGAAAATTGCCCGAGTCCAGGTAGGAGTTGCTGCTTGCTTGACCTAGGATGGTTTCAGTGGAGATGGAAGGAAGTGGAGGGATGGATTAAAAGGCCATTTGAGAGGAGGAGTTGCCATTGTCAGCTGATGGAGTTGAGTGGATGGTGAGACAAAGGCTGAAATCCCTAATGGCTTGGGGCTTTTGGCTTGGAACTTACTGAGATATGAAAGTATAGAAAAAGAACAGTGTTCATAGTAAGAAAACAAAGCTTGTTACACGTGAAATGTCATTAGACATCCAGGTAGACTGTTGGATAAATACCCTGAAGGGAGTAGTCATTGTTGTAGATATAAAAATGAAAAAAAAAAATAGCATGGCGGTAAAATAACCCATGGATAAAGCTGGGATAACCGCCGGGGACAGAAAACAGAAGACAAAAGACATCCGGGGATTGAGCTGTGAGTTTTTGCAACATTTAAAGGTCTCATAGTGAGGAAGAGCCAGTGAAGAAAATTCAGAAATTGTTGCCAGTGTGGTTGGGGGAAAACTAGGAACCACTCTATCCAAGAAAATGTGTATCAAGAAGGGAAACCTTAATGATGTGATTTGTTGCTGAGAGAGTAAGATAACAGCAAAGATGTGGTCTCCGGATTTGGCAATGTGGAGGCTGCCATTGACCTTGTCAGAACAGTTTTGGTGGAGTTTCTAGGATGTATGTATGATGTGTGTGGGTTGGAGGTAAAATGTGAGGTGAGGAAATGAAAACAGCATGCACAGATGATTTTTGCAAAGTGCTGTGAGAAAGAAGAAGCAGCCCAGCTGTAGGTGGAGGGGCACATGGTTCAAAGAAAGGCTGTTGGGTATATTTGTGCGAAGGTTAAGCGTGAAGGATGGGAAATGGATGTTGCAATGTGGGAGATAAATCACTTTGGGAGCAAAGTCCTTGAGTGGCTGAGACATGGAATCCAGAGTATAAGTGAAGAGGCTGCCTCAGGCAGGAACAGGGGTTTGTCTTCCCTTGTGGAGAGAGTGAAGGCGAGGGTGTAGGCACAGATTCAGGAAGGTCAGTCCATGTGGTAGTGGGAGGACTGTTGCTGCCTCCCCGTAGTTCGTGATCTAAAGGAGAGAGACGCATCATACACAGCTCATTGCATGAGTCAGACAGCGGTCTGAGCAGAAACAAGTGCTGCGGGAGGGCACTGGTGGGAGAAATCAGCCTACCAAAGTTCGACAGAGAAGGTGGCATCTGACTTGGGCCTTGGATAATATATATCATTTTGCTGTTATTTGACTTAGACATCAACACATTTAAGGGCATTTCCTCTAGAAGGCCCCTGGCAAAAGACACTGTGTCAAGAAAGACCAAGTAAAAGACAGGTTGATCTCTTGCTCTTAGCATGCCTATCTTTCCCCAGACACTCCATCACCACTCAGGCATCAATGCCCTTTCAAATGCCCTGATCTCCTTTTAAAACTCTCTCTCTCTCCCTTCCCTTGGCTAATTTCTAATTATCTTGCAAGGCTAAGTTGAAGAGTCCCTTTTCCAGTAAGCCTTTCCAACCCACCTCCCAACCCCCTTATCAATCTGAGTTAGATTCCTTCCTACATGTAGGTGGAACAAAGATAGTAATTTCTACTTTTTGGATGTGTTGGGATAAGTGTTGCTCTTACCCACACAGTTGAAAGAGCAGCCCCTATAGTGGTGTCCACTTTAGAGCTCAGGCAAAAGGGATCCTCTGAGCTCCAGAGGAACAAGGAAGACTGACAGAAGATAGTGTTTGCAGTCTTGGAAAAAGTCCTTGTTCATGTCTCCATGTATGTGCACAGTAGAGTCTAGCTTTGTACTTTAATTTGGTCAAAGACCATTTTGAAACTTATCACAAAACAAACATACAAATAAAAATCACAAACAAAACCCTCAGTTTATGGGGTTGCCAGTGTAGATGGTTTTGGGTGGGTCACAAGTACTGTCAGTACCATCTCTAAAGCCCCTAGAGGAAGCTTTGTTAATGAGAGTGAGGTCTATGATAGGAAAGTGCAATAGAACAAATTTTTCTTCCTCATATCTCTAAAAAGGAGTCTTACATTATGGAGAAGACTTCAGATCTTTATCGGAATACAGCTACAGCACCAGGATAATGTCACCACCCCCACAACAAATGTTCATGCTGTAATCCCCAGAACATGTGAATATGTTATGACACATGGCAAGAGGGAATTGAGGTTGTCAATGTAATTATGGTTGCTAATCAGTTGACACTGAGATGGGAGATTATCCTGGATTACCTGGATGAGAGGAAGGTAATCACAAGGTTTCTTGTAGGTAAAAGAGGGAGGCAAGAGCATCTATGTCAAAGGGATACAGCATGAAAAGGACTCAACTGGCCATTTTTGGCTTTGAAGACAGAAGGTGGCCGCAGATCAAGGAATGTAGACTGGAGAAGGAAAGAAAATGGAAACAACCCTCAGAGCCTCCAGAGGGAGCACAGCTCTGTTGACACTTTGATTGTAGTTCAGTGACACCAGCCTGAATCTGAAACTCCATATAAAACCCATGCACAGTAACAGAGTATAAAGTGATGATAAGATGAAAACAGGCTAGGGGTCACAAACAAAATGTTGTGCCTTATAACAGGGTCCTTTCAGTAAGGGGATACGGAATATACAGCAGTTTTAAAACAAAACCCCTTAGAAATCCGGTTTCCCTAGCTTGACATTTGGGATAGTAACACATTCATACATTATGGGGGAAATGTAAATAAGATAATGTGCTTTAAATGGTTTTGTAAACACATACAGATTTCCCCCTAAAGTCTCTATATTCTAACAACCTTGTAGAGTATTTTCTAATACTCTAAAGTTTAGAGTAGAAGGTTTATTGGCCTGAGAGATGGAAGAGCTTGGTTCAAGTCTCAGCTTCATGCCCTGTGACTTTACACAACACAATTAATCTTTCTGAACACACAGTTTTCTCATCACTAAAATATGGATAAAAAGATCTATTCATCTGTGCTAAAAGGTGATAATAAAAGTAAATGTACTTTATACACATACAAGCACTGTAAGTGCAAATAATTATTATTAATAATAGATGTCACTGTACCTAGGCCTCATTTTTGGTCAATAAGACCACATCTACAATTCAAGCTCTTTCTGACCACACAAGATCATGTGTTACTCTTCTGTACATGAGCTATAGTGAGTGGGTCATAAGGAAGGTAGTGAATGGTAGGTGCAGAATTGTCCATATAATCAGAGGGCCCTTCCTCCAGCCACTGTGTCTAGGAGATGTGCTCTCTCTGGACAGAGGTGCTCAGATTTTAAGTCAATCCTTAGAAGAAAGGCCCTTAGGAATCACTCTTCCATGTTTACATTGATTCCTGGGAAAACTGTATCCACCCCAAATCCACTCCTGTGGCTCAGGGTTCTAAACACAATTCTCTGAGAGTAGAAATAGAGGTCAAAGCTTCATGGAAGTCCAAAAAGGTGATGTGCATCTTAAGCATTTAAGAAAATCCTGTCCATCTTGAGCTGGTATCATGAGTCTGAGAGTCATTGTCTATGACAGCAGCCAAGATGAGAGCAACCAACTGACCCTCCTGGAAAATTCTGGGAGGCAGGAACTTTATTGATAGTTCTGCCTTCAGGAACAGATGCCTGACCCAGCACCATCACATAGAAACTGCTCAGTGAATGAATGAATATATTATTTCTATTGCATTAAGGAATCTGACCTTTTGGACAATAAGAGTCTTCTTTTATTCAACGTGGTATTAATTATCAAGGAATTTGCGGTGTCCACAGGGTCAACTTAGTTCTCTGAGCTTCCATTTCTATCATGTGAAGGATCCAGGGTGCTTTCTGTGTGGACTAGGTGTTAGGCACACAACTATCTCACACAAACCCAAAAATTGTTCTCCAAAGAAGGAAAACATATAAAATTTGGTAATATGTGTAAAGTGATTAGAATAGTGAACAGAACATAGTACAATGCATTTGCTGCTTTTATTATGCTAAGTGATCTGGCATGGACTTAATTATATTCTGATTGATGACTTTACCTTAAATCTGTGCTCCAGATATTGACCCATTTTTGTTCCCCCTAAAGGTAACATTATGCCTGTATTCAGAAGGAAAATATATTATCCTAGGTAAACAGCACTGGAAGATAAAAGGGTACATAAAATACCTTGTGATATGAATCTAAGATGATACTAAGAGAAGTAAGCCCGTTCCAGAACTTAAGCAATTCCTGATAAACTTGAGAAGCACAAAAAGGTCTTCAGGTTTTTAAGCTATTTATGGTTTCCCTTTTAGAAAAATGTGTGTCTAATTCTTTATTCACCAAATATGTAATTATTATAAGCCAAACATAAGCAATACTAAACTGTTCATTGATATAGCTGCTTTGTTTAAATTACTCTTGACATCTTACCTTATTATTCAAAATTTTACAGTGACGTAGTCTAATCAAAAGAGAGAACATTTAATTACAAATGTGTAAAGCGTCTAGAGTTGGAAATCAATGGAAATTTTGTACACAATAGCTGATGTTACCTTATGAAAAACAAAACCTTACATTGTTATTCCATTAAAAGCCCCTGTTTCTAATCCCTTAGCTATCACTTCATATTCATTGAAAATATGAGAAAGAAAATACTGAAAACATTACTTGAAAAACACACAGCCTATCTGGCTACTCTCCTGATTTTTCTGATGCAATATGGAAGAAAAAAATATATAAACACTACTTTCTTGAGTGGCAGATCAAACAAAGGGCAGATTTTTATCTTTGCATCAGTGCTTGCTGGAGTGAAACAAAATAAAAGATGGCTTAGAAAAACAGAATAACATTTGTAATTCTTGGCTGTCTTATTTGTAGGAAAGTAGAGAAATTCTTGACAGATAGGTAACAACACTACATGGTACTGACTCTTTGAGTGGGATATATTTCCAGTATATGGCCCTTAAAATATGCAAAGGAGATTTAAAAATCCCAATTTCTTATACAGTCGGACCATATCAACCTATATTAGGCTTATGGGAAAGCCATATTTCTATCTGACATTTTTAAAAAAATATTGGTTCATTTATTTATTCCCTCATTCACTTACACCCTCTTCAAGCTTGAATTCATACAGCATTAGTTGGGTGTAAACCTATGATTCTAACAGTAATGTACTGAAAATAAGGAAGGATAACTAATAGTATATACTATTAATAATTTTTAACTAATCCATTAATTAATTCATTTTTTCCTTATTGCCAAGTATGGTGTATAATGCCAAGCTTCTCAAAACTAAACCAAAAGTATGAAGCAAATTTTTAGGGCTTCCTGGAACCTTCTCTCCCTGGACTTATATTCCGATATGTTTCTTCATGATCAAACATGTTCTGGCAGCTGATGCACTGAATATAATTCATGGTCTAAATACTGGGTAGGTTGGGAAACCCTTTCATGTGAAAATTTAAGTGAATAAATAAACTGATCTATCTGTTAATACACCAATTTGTTTATGCAAATGTATATTTGAGGCCTTTAAAGTCATTTCCTTAAATAGAAGTAGTTTTAGGCAGTTTATGTAAAACCTTGATTTTCTCATCTATTTGCACTTGAATTAACTTGCATATGGTGAGCCAACAAAGATAGTGATTTGTTATTTGGCAGGGTAACACCTGTCATTCAATATTAGGACTACCACATATAACAGTGGACTTAGGGTGGGGGTCAAGGAAGCAATCTGTACCTGCTACCCACAACATTAAAAGTTTCTCTGGGCTGGGCACAGTGGCTCACACCTATAATCCCAGCACTTTGAGAGGCCAAGGAGGTGGGAGGATTTCTTGAGGTTAGGGGTTCAAGACCAGCATGAGCAACTTAGTGAGACCCTGTCTCTACAAATGTTAAAAATAAAAAAATTTAGCTGAGTGTGGTGGTGGCATGCGTCTGTAGTCTCATCTACTCAAAGGCTGAGGCAGGATGCTCGCTTTAGCCCAGGAGTTTGACGTTGCAGTAAGCTATGATGATGCCACTGCACTCCAGCCTGGGCAACAGAGTGAGACTCTTTCTCAAAAAAAAAGTTTCTCTGCATTAGTCTAGTTCCCAAATTACATTTTTTCTTTCAAAAAGTTTAAAGTTCTATGCCCATTATTTTGGTTATTGAATGTGTGTGTGTGTGTGTTGCTTGGAAGTAGAATAAAGAAAGGTGCATATTCCTATCACAGCACTTATGACATCATTGTATGGATTGCACTTAGTTCCCTTATCTGCAAAATGTACATAAATATACTTAGGGTTGTCATGAGGTTTAAATTTACTTTCTTTTGATTGCTGAGGCCAGGAGTTCGAAACCAGCCTGGACAATATGGTGAGAACCCATCTCTACAAAAAAATTAAAAAATTAGCTGGCTGTAGGGGTGTGGGTCTGTAATCCTAGCTACTCAGAAGGCTGAGCCAGGAGGATTGCTTGAGCCTAGGAGTTGGAGGCTGCAGTGAGCTGTGATCATGCCACTACACTCTAGTCTGGGTGATAGACCTGGTGATAGACCCTGTCTCACCAGAAAAAAAAAAAAAAAAAGTCACTCTCTTGCAAGACATTTCTATTAAGCACCTTCTTAATGTCAGGCACTATTCTAGGTATTAGAAATACAATAGTGAACAAAACAGAATACTGCATAAATGACAATGTGCATTATTAGCATTATGCTATTAATATTATTATTCATCTTCAATTAGTGCAATTGGTGCTATTGTGGTGGTGTTTGATAGCAGCAGCAGCAGTACAGAAATACTTTTTGACTTCTGTACCAGACTGGATATTTCCTGACAGACTGATATTAACATCGAAGAACCAGTGCCTACCCAAGACCTAACACTGCAAAAAGATTCACAGACTGTTGAATGGAAGCATTTGATTATACTTGTTTATAGGTTATTTCATAATTAACAAATTGCAGAAAGACAGGCAGAAAGAGAACTAGGGTGATGACTGTGTGATGGAATTACTCAACCTTCTGCTTGTTTCTCACAAGGAATGAAGGGATAGGAAAGTAGGAGGAGAGGCGTGGCATGGATTTCTAACATTATTGAGCGAATAAATCAGCTATGTGATCTAACTCTATCTTCACAACAATCCTATGAGGAAATGAGAGAAAGGAAGTGACTTGCCCAAAGCCACACAGCTAGTATAGTGAGGGGTTTAGGAATGGAGTTGAGCCTCCTGGTCCCCACAGGCCTTTGTCTTTCCTTACTCTCTGAGGCAAAGCTGAGAACTCCCCTTGGGGTGAACTAATACTCAAGAGTTCAGAGTTGTGAGTTTCAGAGAAAGGGCTTGCAATAGTCATGTCCTATTGCCACTGAAGGACAAAAAGCAACATCAAGTTCATACGCAGCTAAGCCAAGTTCAGTTTTAATTAAACATAAAAAGACAGCTGAATTGTAGGTCTGTGGTCCGGGGTAGAGAGACTGAACTTGGCAGTGTCTAGGCATAATTGCAGTTGGAACCACTGGAGTTAGAGTGGCCTCCAAAAAGATCTAGACTCCATGGCCAGAGGGAGGTAGTTTAACAAACAGGATTTTGATAGCACTTTAGCCAAAAGTTCTACACTGCTTTAGAATGGTTTTGATGTCTCCTGAGGGATATCATAGTAAGTTATCTGAAATCATTTCTGTCACAAACTGTCCATTCTCCTTCATGGTGTTTTAATTAACTCTCCAGGTCTTTCAGATCTTGACATTAAAAAGAAAAATCTTAGTGAAATCTACTAAAGAAGACTAACTTCTTGAGGAATAATGACCATTTTGATTGGAGGCCTTTGAGTAGTGGTTATCGAGAGGGAAAACCTTTAATTAGGACTGAAAAAAATTCTCTTTTTCAGTAAGAAACAGGTAAAGGGGATGCCTTTGAAGAAAAAGTAACAATATACATAGGGAACATCATAAAGGTAGTGAGTCAGGATATCTTGAAATGGTAACTATTATGAAAGAAAAACCATAGAATGCCTTTTGGTAGATTTTTCTATAAATTTTTATTATCTTTCCTTAAAGGGATGCCAAGGGTATTTCATCTCACATAAAGTTGACATTATTTCATTATTCATTTATTCAGTGTCTATTATATAAGACATTATATTCCATTCTGCTAAGGATTTAGAGAACAGGAGATACAGGTCATGCTCCATAGGACATAAAGTTTAGAGAGGGAGATAATTGATATGCACTCATCAATATAGCAGTAATAAAAGGAAAAGAAGATGAATAAACAAATGTTTCTTGAAGACCTACTAAGTATCTATCAGGTATATATAATTGTTTTCATTTTAAAGGAAAAAACAGTTTAGTTTAGATGGGTTGTGCAATTTGCCCAAGTTCACACAGGTATAGATTCAGAGATAAGGCTCAAATTCAATTCTGTCTCATTCCAAAGCCAGTGCTGTATCCACTAAGCCACCTGACTCACATAAGACAGGGATTTGGGGGTATTGGCTGAGGTGTCAAAGTTTTGGGGAAGAGGTAGCATTTTGATACGTGCATGAGAAAGAGTTGTGACAAATGCAATTTTAGCATATGGTTATTCCAGACTGTCATTTTGTTGGATTGAGGGACAAACAAAGGGATATGTGGTTCTTCATTGGTCTTCCCCTGAAGTATTTGGGAAACTGAAAGCAAAAAAATTCAAAGGCCAAAGTTTGCGCAAGATTCATTGACCTCTTTGGAGAGGAGATCACTTTTGAGAGAACAATTCTGTGTACACCTCTTTCCCTCCTTAAGTCAATGAATAGTGGCTACTGATTAAACTCACATTATTTTATATTTTACAAGTCAAATTATTAATATTACTTGGAAATCATATTTCCTATGTATTTCTGAATAGTTCTAAACTGCTTCTGTGGTCAGGATGCCCTGATTTGAATCCATTTATCTCACTGGTTGAATCAGAATCAGTGGCTTTAATGTCAGGGTCTCTACCCAAGGACATGTGGACCCCTGTTTTCTTACCAAAGCCCAACTGATAGATGAAAAGGGCATTGTGTTATAAAAGGAATAGGCATGCATGGATCTGAGTAGAAGGAAAACGTGTGTCAGAAAAATTACTGAATGCTGTCAAGCAATACAAAAGCCCGTTCCTAAAAGTTACTTAGTGCAAAGCACATTTGTGGACAACAAGCTGTTCACTTTGATTGACGTGTGATATACACACAGGGGGATGTGTTAGATTAGCTGGAGGCACATTGAGGAGGACATGAATGTCAGGATGTAGAAGGTGGATTAACTGGGAATAATTTGATTATTTTGAGCAGAGAAAATAATCATTGCAGCTGTTCCTTAGAAAGACCATCTGTAAGTTATGTAGAGGATGGGGTATAAAGAGAAGAGTGAAGACAGAGCCACAAGTCAGGAGACTGTTGCAAAAGTTCAAGCAGAGATTTCAGATGAAATCAGTGGTGATGGAAAAGAAGAGCTGGAGCTGGATTCTAATGAATACTCATTTCAAATGAGTATTCCGATTCCACAGAAATGGGCAGATTAGAGGTAGAGGATAAAAGAGAAGAAAGAATCAAATATGCCTCTCGATACTTGAGCTTGAGAAATGCAACTTAGTTTTGGTTTGCATCTAATGAATATTTAAACATGAAAGTAGCTTACACTCTTTCACATAGTAATGGCAGGATATAGTCACTGTGGAAGCTCAGTTTTCTTGTCTTTTAAGAGGCTTCTCACGGTAGCATTGCTTTTCCTGGTGAATTCAGCACAAAGGCCAGGCTTAGAAATATGACTTGGTTTGCAAATCAAGAACTTATCCATCTTTCAGGGGTGACCTCACATTAACAAATATCATAAGACATATGTAGAGTCAGAATGCAAAATTAGTAAATTACAATAGAATAAAATAATGATGTGCTAATATGGATATGTTTAGCCTCTTTCTCCCTTTAGGCATGCACCATGGGAAATCAAATCATAAGAATCAAAAGCAGAATGTTCTTTGATGAACAAGGAATCAGAACAATTTGGGTCAAATATTTAACAATAGTCAGGTCCAACCATCTGCCAACAGAAATTCTGTATTTAAAATCAGAATATTTAACATTCTGTAATGCAGTCTATTGCACTAAGTCAGGTTAGGATGACAACTCGACTTTCACTTATGTTTTTTTTTTTTGCCTCCTAATTTAACTAACCCCTTGATTTTAATATATTAATATATGCAAATTAAAAATACTTCAATCTGGGTACAATAAACTCTTTTTGGAGTGGGCTATTTTCTAACTTGTTAAGGTATTATTGCATACCTCTGCTATGATTCATTAAAGTTGACTGAATATTTCCAAGGACAGTGCTATCTTATATTAATATTTTGGAATCCACCTCACTGTATAACCCAAGTATTAACAGGAGCCTTATAGAATCTGAGATGTTGACAGTATATAAAGATATCTACATCTATATCTATATATATCTCAAGGCAACTATTATTAGTTTGTAGTAAAGAGTCCTAAAATATCACAGTCTTACTACAACGGGTTTCTTCCTTGTAGTTATCACAGTCTGACGAGGGGCTGGTAGACCTCCATGGCAGCTCTCTGTGCTGGGTATCTTCTCTTTGACACGCTATTCACTCTCTCCCGTTCTCTACCTTGGTATGTGCATGGAAGGCTGTCCTGATCAGCCTTCATCAGTGGGCTCCTTTGCCGTCTAACCTTTGGTTGGGTTAGCCAATGGAGGACAACCACAGGAGATGACTGAAGTGCAAGAGAGGGCATTAGGTTGGAGTGTTTATTTCTGCAGTGTCGTCTCTGCTGGCATCATGCTTCTATATAAGGAAAATTCTCCAGTCAAGTAGCATCCTCCATACAACCCTCTGTCTGGGTTTTGTAATCCACCTCCCTCATTTGCCTCCTTAGGCCCAGGACTGAGAATATATCCCCGCTATTACTATCCCTGGGGTACTACATCATTCTTCACTGCTGTATGTAAAATTTTTCCTAACCTGTATAATTTGTCCCTTTGCATCTCTTCTCAATTTCTCAACTTGTGTGTGCCTCAGGTTACCAACTAGGACTTTGACATATGTTCTCAAAGTAGTGGTGTGGCAGTTTAAGATCCTTCCATCTTGTAACGCTGCCATCTTAAACATGTGCTCTTTAAGGTTGCTGCGGAAGTGAAGACAGTGAGGACACGTACACAGAGTTTTGTGGTCAGTCGTGTACATGGTAAACATTGCTCCCCGTTCAGTTCAGGAAGGGAATTCGAGAAGGAAGGGATGGTCAAAAGTGCCCAATTCAAGAAGGTGTGAGAGGACATGTGGAAAAGATCTTTGGACGTTCATACCAATGGTCTTCACCAATATTGGACTGAGGGACCAGGAGTCACTGAGGGCTGCACAGCCACTACGAAGAGGAGGGAGTTTCAGTGCAAAGAGGGCATGCATTTCCATCATCTTCATCCTCACTTCCTTTCCAGCTTCAACTCCTTTAATAGTCTACTTGCTATTCCTTTAAGATCTTACTTTCTTGAACTTCTCTGTATCTATTCTTTCAAGTCAAGAAATAATTAATTTCTCTGCTTTTTCTACATTTGGATCATACCTCATTAGTGCTCTTTAATCACAGTAGGGTCCCAATTGTTATTCAACTATACTTTGTGTTTTTTTTTAATTTAGCATCTTTTATTTAACCAATATATCCAGAGTATTATCATTTCAACATGTAATCAATATAAAAATTATTAATGAGATGTTTTGCATACTTTTATGTACTAGGTCTTTATTTATTTCAAAATATTAAGGGGGTACGAATGTTTTAGGTTACATGGATCACTTTTGTAATGCTTGAGTCCTGGCTAAAGGTGTGCCCATCACTCAAATAGTGTTCATAGTACCCGTTAGGTAGGTTTTTGCCCCTCCTCTCCTCCCCACTCCCCCCTGGTTGATTTCCACTGAGTTTTACTTTCCTCTGTGCACATGTGTGCTCATCGGGTTGATTCCATATCTTTGGAATTGTGAATTGTGCTGCTAGAAACATTTGAGTGCAGGTGTCTTTTTGATGAAAAGTCTTTTTTTCCTTTGGGTAAATACCCAATAGTAGGATTGCTGGATTGAATGGGAGGTCTACTTTTAGTTCTTTGAGGAATCCCCACACTGTTTTCCATAGAGGTTGTACTAATTTGCAGTTCCACCAGCAGTCTATAAGTATTCCTTTCTCTATGCATCCACACCAGCATCCATTGTTTTTGGACTTTTTGATAAATGCCATTCTCACTGGGGTAAGGTGATATCTCATTGTGGCTTTAATTTGTTTCTTACTGACTTTCTATTCCAATTGCAATGTTCTGTCCCAAATCTTCTCCAAGTTCCTTAAGCCTCCATTCACCACACACACCAATTCAATGGTGCTCTACTTTTCTTCCTTCTACCTAGGACATCCTTGCTTCTTTGACTCTTTTATAGATCTGAGAAAATGGAGCCCCTCTTTGCTTAGGAATACGTTGCTATTCACTCTTCTCACCTCTACAAATACCACCTTAATTTCTCCTGTTTCATTTGCATCTTTAAATATTCCGTCTCTCTGTTATTGCTCACTCCTTTATTTCAGGAACTACGAAAGGATTTAGAACAGATAATTGAAATTTCTTTGACCTCCTTTAGACAATGCCTTTAGCTTCTTTCCCACCAGAGCCTGACAATTTGCTTAAAAAAAATGACCATTCTCATTGGTTTAAAAGGCAATTCTTTTCATTTTCCCCTGCCGACCCTCTGCTGGAATAACTAATAAGCTGCAGAACTGAGCAGTGGCAGCCAGGAGCAATTACGACAGCTGGAAAATGACAAGTGGTCCTTGCTGATCCACAGGCAGCAGCATATCTGGAAGTGAGCATGTTGTAGGAATAGTCTTATCTCTTGAGATAGATTTCCTCTGTCTCTTCTCATCTCCCCCAATGCTAGGATTATTTTTATGTACAGATGATACCACATTTGAGAATTATTTACTGCTTTCCATTTGGCTTTCCCTTTGAACTGGCTGAAATAATTGCTTGCTGTCCCATGTCTGAACTCTGAATGTGTGCCTACATTTTGTAACCATCTCAGTGACCTTTATACCAGGATACATATTAAACTATTTTTTACTATTTGTTATGTCTTATACATTTCTTCTTCATCTGGGAATTCCTTCTCATCTTTATCCCCAAAATAGAAGAAATAGCACATTTTGAAAACTAATTACATAGCACATTTGCAAAGTATGTTCCCATACTTAGTCTAATCTAAGCCTCACACCAAATTTACGGGGTCAATATTATTATTTCCATGTTACAAATAAGGATATTGAGGCAGGGAGAGGCTCAGGCCCTTGCTGGTAGGTTTCTATGCCTCACAGTTCCTGTTCTTGGACACTGAGATCCTTGCTCCACATTTCTGCTTTAAACATACTGGAGACACAACAGGCTTTCCAGATGAGTTGCTGGGCTAAGTGAACTTTCAGGTTTGTTCTAATCTGGATGCCTCTGGTGCTTTCTTGATTATACTGGAATAGTGTTGGGCAATCAATGTAATTGTCCTAGCAGAATGAAACAATAGCTGAGAGAGTAAATTATTACTTTCAGCAATTATTTTTTTAATATCTTCTATTTTTATTGATTGGGAAAGAAATCCCAAGATCCTCAAGGGAAAATGTGTATTTATTTGTATTTAGGGTTCAGTAGTAAAGTGCATGGGCCATATACTAGTGGATGAATTTGGGCAAGTTACTTCACCTTTCTGTGCTTTAGCTCCTAATGCATGACATAGGACAAATCACATACCTATCCATAGAGTTTTTGTGCAGTTCAAATGAGTGTACACATGTCATGTGCTTAGAATAGCGCCTAGTACATAGTAAGTTCTCGATAAACACCAGCTGCTGTTGGTTTTGGTAAAAATAGTAAAGCTGTGTAAGGAAATTGTCACTTTTAAGAATAGTTAGTGTCAATCGACCTATAGCTTAAAGCTACTTATAGCATCTGACCATTTATTATTTGCAAAACACTTTATGTGCACTATCTCCTTTGACCCAAATTATCAGATAGTAACAATTATTATAATTTAAAAGATGAGGAAAATTGAAGCATAAGGAAATTATTTAACCTACTTAAGTATCATTGATAAAAATTATGCAGGAAAAACTTAAACAGGTTGGTCTGAAGAGGGGCAGCGTGTCTAACTAATACACTAAGCCTTTATGGTCTCAGTTGCAGATTAAGCGTGATCAAACAAAATTGGATGCCTTTTAAATGCAATTGGGAATGATATCTCAGAGCTACACCTGAATTTCATTTTTCCTGTGATCAAATATTTTATATTGCATACCTTGATCAGCCACTGGAATGATCAGCAAGGTTATATTAATGAAAGTAGAGCCTTGCATTGAGTATTTACTATGAGCACCTTTAGTTTTCTTCTCTCATTTAAACCTCTCAGCAGAGGCTGGAGTACATGGGGACTGTGCCACACCCCTAACCATATGCTTCACCATCTTGCTCTTCATGCTGTAGACGAACAAGCAAGGGAGCAATGCAAAGAGCATCTTGTAAAAGAGGATGCCCAAAAACATGTTTGGAGATCTTTGTTCTTTGTTCTTCCCAGAGTAAATACAGGCAATAGGAGGAAATATATTTAAAATACATATGAGGGAAAAATAAAAATAAAAACTACAAGAGTGTCAATTACCAATGATTATTTTCAAAAATAAAATCTTCTAGCTTTTAACGAATTTATCACAGAGATAAAGCAATACAGTTTCATGCCTCATAACAATTTAATAAATATTACTAAAATATGGCAACTGCCACCACGGCTCATTAGCAAGCTGTTTGTGTAATATAAAGTTATCCAGAATTGTTTTGGGGAGTTGGTTTGTCAATGTAATGCACACAGTAATCTCTGAAGAAAGTCAGGAACATATGGTCCATGCTCATCAGCTAACCCCAGGGGATTGCACCAGAATCTCTCTTCTAACAACTACATGACATTGAGAGGAGAGATCCAAAGAAGATAGGGGGAAAAAATGGGTAGGAAGAGAAACATTGATTACTCAAACCATAAAATCACACTTGGAAGCATAAATCAAGAATCACAAAGTTAACATCTTCAAGGAATCTGTTAAAATACAAGTTGAACATTGCAGCATTAGAAATTTTCGGAATATAAATCCTGAGTCTAGGCATAGAGCTAAAATTAATCACTTCAGCAACAGCAGTAAAATGCTGCACATAGCATGCTACTGGCCAACATATTTACTCAAATCAAGATTCCTTTGAACATATTTTCAATGTTTTATATTCTAAAGTTTACATACATATTAAACCATCTCTCTCAAAAGGAACATGACCTATTTTCTAATTTTAAAAGGCATATCTTTTCCTGATGAAATTGGTTTGAGTAGGAAACTGTAGAGTTAACATCTGTCAATGATCACTTGCATAAGTAGAATTATATACTTTAAAGATTATGTTTATTTAATAATTTTCCCTGCTACCTGTAACTGGGTAATCAGAAAGTTTTTTGGTTTTTTTTTTTTGGCCCCAAAATAGGACCACTACATTTTGAATACCTATAACTGCACAAGATAAGGCTATTAGTTAGAGCAATGCAATGACAGAGAAGTACTTTGCATTTCTTAGGTGCTTTCTTAATGTAAATATTATTTCAGAAGTAAATTTTTAGGACAGTTCAATAGGAGGCTTATGAATTCATTGTTTTTGGTTATTTGAAAAAATTTCTAAGATTTTATTTGACTAATTTTACACTTATGTTCTTTTGCTTTAATTTTCTCTAAAATCCTTTTAGTTTCATATTATGTTGCAAATCTGGATAAGCTGCAGCTCCAACCCTTTCCCCTATGCAAAGTCAATCTTGATGCATTTGATGCAGGTGGCTTTATGACAATTTCCTAAATAATGTGCCACTGATGCAAAAAATCAAGGACATATATTTTTGAAAGCTAAAATAACAACTATGTAGTCATTTCAATTAAAATTCATGCTAATTCAAGGAGGAGTGGAATTAGGATATATAGTACACATATATAAAGAATATTTTCCTGAGAAAATAAATGAAATGAAAAGTAGCAGGGAGGAAGCCAAAATATTGCTACAACATATTGAGAGGAGAGGCTTTGCACAGAGAAATTTATAAGAAAACATTAAAATTGCCAATATAAAGACTTTAAAGATAGAGAGTTAATATTACATTTATTTAGACTTTTGAGGCTTGGCCAGACTCTCCTCAATGAGTCTATTTTAAGGTGACGTTATTAAAGGCTGGCTCCCATCTCACAGATATTATTTGAAGTTGTTTATGTGGAAACAGCCTGCCTCATGTGATTGCACTGTGAATCTCTCCAGCTAGAAGGTGGCTATGTGACTTGAAATTTAAATATAAAGCAAATTCAATCAGGTGCCAGGGTGCCAGCCTGCTGGACTGCCATATTGGGAGGAGGGAGAGGAAGAGGGCACGGAGTTGAATGGAGATTGGAATGTACGAAAGGGAAGACTTCAAACTTGGGCCTGGAAGAGCACAGGGTGCCACAAGAAGCAATGTGTTGGGCTGAATAATTCATGATGCAGTACTAATTTTGACTCTGGAGAAAATTGCTTTCTCACTGTGCCAGAAGCTCAGTAATGAGACCAAAAATCAAAGAAGCAGCTAAATGGAAGGGGAAAAAACACCCTAAGTCAACACCATATCAAATTGACAACCTGTTTAAGGTTGCAAGTATTGTCAAAACATATGAATAGACATTTTAAACCTTACTTAAAATTGATTATATTTATGTACATACTGATTTTTGAGCAAAAATAAGTAAATATTATATAATTATTTTGAAAAATAGCTCCTTCATATGAATGCAGAAACTTCCAGTAGGGAAATAAACATTTGTGTTTCATTGGGACTTGGCAAAAACAAGCTGCATATCTTGGTATAGTATAATAGATCCATCATCATTTCATACTTACAGAATCATATGGGTGCCAGAAATGACCTTTTGAGCTAATTAACAGAGCTGCCATAAATACGGAACTTGATAAATGTTAATATTTATTGGATTCCTAAAATCCAGATGGTCTTTCGTGTCTTCCTGTTTCCTTTGGTATGTGAAATTAAAGTAAAATACAACCTTAGGCATCCTATCACATGTTCATTTAATTCTTTGCTTTGATGATTAGAAGGGAATTATGAGTCATTTCTAAAGAAAAGCCACTGAATGAATTTTAAGCCATTCACCAAGCTTTAAACTATCGGATTTCCACTCTGATAAAACAGCATTTAGAATTTTGGTCCTAGAAATCTTTGTCTTTAAAAAGAGTTCAAACAGCTCTCCATCAGAAAAATGCAGGGGAGAATGAAGATGTTTGAGGTGCAGTCTTTCTCCTCTCGTTTTGTTTGTTTTGTTTTTGAGGGAAAATTCAGATGTAGCTCCAGGGAGTAGAAAGTCATTCTTGGCTGAGAAGTACAATCCCATAGAGGCTGAATAAGCACACACAGTACTCACACTCTCAGATAGCCAAGACCGTCTCCCAGGACAGAGCTGGATTTCCAAAATACACCCCTGACAAAGATGAGGATTTTTCCGAAGTAGTTTGCACTATTGTATGGGGCTGAAGAGACACTGTTCTTCAGGACTAGCTAGAAATGAAAGTTAAAATCTAGGGGGCCACGAGCAATAGAAAGTATAATTCAACTGAGTGTGCATAGCCTTCCACTTAGTATGACGTAGTATATCATTTCCCTCACTTAATGTATATTTTGGAGACAGGGCAGTGGGCTGGAGGTACTGTAACACACTCCTACCTTTGAAGTGCCATGCACTGTGCCTCCTCACTGTTTGGGTCACTATGGAGCAGGAGACTGTGGAGACAGAAGACATGGATTGAGTTCTAGGACCTCTACTTACTAGTTCTTTGACCTTAGGTAAGTCATTTCACTTTGCTTGGCTTCCATTCCCTCATATGTAAAATGATCATTTTACTACTAATAGTAGTTTGAACCATGTGAAATTGCTGATATTTGACTGACCTGTAAAAACAACAATTTCACATGGTTCAAACTAACGAAAACTCCTGAGACTTGTTCTGAGGATCAAAGAGAAGCTCATTGTACATAAACATATGCCTGTTAAATGTGTTCTCTTCCTGCTCTAGTTACATCATCTACTGAACATTTTGTGGTGACTCAATGTGATAAGATTTGAAATGCAAGTAGTAGCACTCAATAAAAGTCAGTTTCCTCCACTGTGATTCCAAGCACTTTAATTTTAGCCACTTTTTTAAACTTAACACTTTTATAGTGTTGTACAGCTTAGAAAGTACTTTCACATAAATTATTTGATTTTTATAACTCAATGGTAAGAAAGTGGAGATTCCAAAGAAGTTGTCACATGGGCTGGATTATCCAGATAGCTAATGGGATCTTGCACATTGATGAGTATAGTACATGGTTATTGCCCAATACAGATGTCTCTGAATTAATAAAACATTTAGCTTGGAAAGCAAAGTGGATATATAGACATGTCACTATCTAATCTGCCAACCAGAAACAATTAGATCAGTGGCCTTAAAATGTTTTGACCACACAATTTTATATGTGATACTATATAAAACATCAAATATGTGTGGTTCTCTTCATCTATAAATTATCTAAGCATGACAGAAGTGACATCTTGTGTACATTATAAAACATACATGAACAGTGAAACATTTTAAAAATAAAGATTTAAAAATAAATATATTGCAAATCCTAATTTTTTTCCTGTATCCCAAAGGATTACACAGTTATAGCTGTTTAAATGAACATGTTATTAACACAGATTGGTGGATTTCTATAGGCTTCATTGCTTAGGCCATGCTGCTGGTTACCAGGACTAAGAAAGCTTTGATACTTGTGATCAGGTCAGACCAGCTTCTGAACTTCATGAAGCTAAAGCATGAACATACAGCTCACAGGGAGGGCGCAGGTAGGGTGATGATGAGAAAGAGCTTTATTTGGAGTCAGAGGTCTTGCCACCCAACACTGTGACCTCATGCAAGGCACACACGTTCTCAACCTCAATTTCCTCAATATGGGATTATATTGGGAGTAGGAAAGAATGAAATAAAGGTTAAACATCCCTAATGTGAAAACCTGAAATCTGAAATGCTCCAAAATCTGAAACTTTTTGAGTGCTGACATGCTGCCACAAGTGGAAAATTCCACACCTGACCTCATGTGATGGGCCACAGTCAAAACTTTGTTTCATGCACAAAGTTATTAAAATATCATATAAAATCATCTTCAGGCTATGTGTATAACGTATATATGAAACATAAATGAATTTCATGTTTAGACTTGGGCCCCATCCCCAAGATATCTCATTATGTATATATCCATTATGTATATGCAAATATTCCAAAATCTGAAAAAAAATTCTAAATCTGAAGCACTTCTGGTCCCAAGCAATTCAGATAAGGTATATTCAACCCATATTGTATTGAAAGCACTTCCTAATCTATAATATACAATAAAAGATAAAGTCTTTTATTGCATTTTTGTACATTGTCTATCTCAGCATCTTGGGCATACTAGGCAAACAGTATGGGTTTGGTGAATAAATGAGCAAAAATGTTAATTAATGAAAGAATATATTACCTTACTATATCACTTAGGCTGTTTCCAGAAACAGAAAACAGAGCAAAATATGTTTTCAAAGCAAGATTTTTTGTTTTGTTTTGTTTTCATTTCAAATAATGAGGATCTGGAGGTAAGCACCAGAGTTGGCTAACTCAGCTGCTCAAATCCATTGGTAAGGACCTTGGTTATTTCTGTCTTTTGAGTGAGCCATGCAGAGCCGCTGGACTCTTTTTGGCAGGATCTACTTAATTTCCAAGATATTGGCACAGTTCTAAGAAACTATGGAGATGGCAACGTCCAAAGGCACTGAAAAGGGAAGATTCTGTTCTTACAAAATTGTTTTCTTTTTTTTTGAAAAAAGAGGCCAAGTATTCACCAAGGCTCCCTTCTTCTTAGGCTCAGTGGCTCGTGTTATATAATAGCCCATTCTTTCACCAGTCCAGGATAAGAGCAATGATGCTAATAGGATTTATTTAGCTTATTTGAGGTTCATGCCTTAGAGTTGAAGAAGAGGCCAAGCCTCCTCTAAAACGTAAGGGGTTTTATAGTCAAGAAGGAAGAGTAGCTATGGCCATCAGGTCAGCAGCCAATAGTGCTGCTTCACTAACCTGTCCTGGGCCTGCATTAGTCCGAGCAGGTGGTCCACTCTCCTGCAGTGGTAGGACCACCCAATATGGTGAGTAAAGCAGGTATTTGATCCTATTCCATCACATATTTTGCATGTTCATTTTTGTTTTTATTTTTGACAAAGACCTTCATTTCACAATGACTTCTTCATGTATATCTTCAGATGCTAGTCCAAAAAAATAGGAGCAGGGAAGTAAAAATGTAGACTTTCTGTTTTCTCCAGCTAGAGCATCATTAATCTCACTTATCTTACTGAAGTTTGTGGAGTCTTGCTCTTTTCCTGCTCCACCCACCACCACGGCAAATATCAGTTAGGCACTTATATCTAAAGAAGGCCCTTATTAATGTGAAGTTAATTAAGAACCTGTGTTTCCGACACTTATCATTACAGTGAGTAGAAATTAATTTTTTCAAGTCCAGTGGAATTTCATTAAGCAATAAGCTTTTACCTCTTACAATAAGATGTGAATAATTATGAGAAATAATTTGCTGTATTTCTAGAATAGATTTAATAATAGGTCAGATGAGCAAAAATGGGTATAAATAAAATTTGAATACAGGGTTTCTCAGGTGATAGCAAATAGGACAATATGGTTTATTGGTAACATTTTGAATTTAGATCATTTAAAATATTCACACTATGTTCTTCTAGATTCTTTTCACTTCTTGCTGTTTTTGTTCAGCATCCTCTGAAACTTTATATGCTAGAGGTCTCTCCTGCAGCAACTCCTTTTTCATCTCCAATTCGAAATCTATTTATTTTTCATCGGTAATGATCAACGCTACAAGTCTGATTAATATGAGCAGTGTGTGTTTGTGGGCGTGTGTTTATGTGTATGCACATGAATTTTAAGACACTTTTCTGCAGAATCATATTCTGTTACTATTTTTCAAACCATTACTATGACAAGTCAAAGCGTTCTTAATAAATTATGTCATTTATGGCTGAAGCAGGCATTTGCTTGTCAATATTATACATCCCAACTTATGCCAGACAGACAGACTTCTAACAGTAATACCAACTAACTTACACATGCGACTCGAAAACTCTGTTTTACATTTTTAAAATATGTGGTATTTCTCATATTCTATGGGCCTAATTTTTACATATTTGTACTTTTAAGAAATTTGATGATTATCTATATTCAGCACTTGATAAACAATTAAAATAATATTTAATTGCTTATATAAAATGTGCCAATTCCTTACTGCAATCTGACTTTGTGTATGGGTTGTCAGAAAGAATCCATGGGTATTTTTGAGTATTTTATGTTTCCTGCACAAGGCCAGACGATTTTCTTTAGAACCAAGGAAAAGGAGCACTTAGAAAGTATTGAAAATCAAAATCAATGATCTTGTAATTTTATATCTACTCTGGAGCATACCCTAAAATATCAGTAGTTTATAGAAAAGATAGTAGAAATTAGCAAATATATCCTTGTTCTGAGATAGATATTTTATGATAGGTGTTCATGTGTTTTTTTATAAATCTTAAATTTTCATCAAGCTCATAGTTATGGAATCTGTAAACTGTTTATAGTTATGCTGACAATAATAATCTCTGGTGTATCTTTCTTTTTAAAATTTTAGTTTTTTTTGAATTTCAGAATATTTTGGGGGTACAAATGTTTTGGTTACATGGATTGCTTTTGTCCTCCTTTAGTCAAAGTTGTAAGTGTGCCCTTCACCCAGATAGTGTACATTGTACCCTTTAGGTGTGATTTCACCCATCCTCTCCTCCCCCTCCCACCTGCATGATTGCCTTTGAGTTTTACTTCCATCTGTGCACATGAGTGCTGATCGGTTAGTTCCAATTTATTAGTGGGTACATGTGGTGTTTGTTTTTCCATTCTTGTGATACTTCACTTAGGAGGATGGTCTCCAATTCCATCCAGATTGTTGCAAAAGGTATTAATTCATTTTTTTCTGAACTGTATATTTCTAAATGTTTTCACCAGCATTATTTTTTGGAATCACATGTTATTTGTCAGTTTAATGATTGCAAGTGTAGAGCAAAACATGCTTTTTTTCCTTTTATTCACTAGAAAATTCATGTGAAACCCAGATTTCAGAAATCAGATTTTCTGGTCTTGTATACCATTTGGCATAAAGAGTTCTCATATTGTGCTTCTGCAGAACACTCATACTGAGAAAATCTAGATAAATTAAATTCTGCTGCTCATCTTGAATGATGACAATTGTTACACAATTCAAGGAAATAAGTTAAGCATAGTTTGTTCAGTTAAAAGATGTTCTGTATTAAATTTTCTATCCTGACAATGTTCATCTGCCAGGACCGTCTAGAATGGAACAAAAATAATACTTAAAATCAACAGTTTTCAATCTACATGACACGGCTTTGGTGAGGGTGCCTACAGAGGTGGTTACCTTTGCCACATGTGTGACGTGGCCATGTCTGTGGTGGTCCCTAAGATGGTAGTTAAGTGTGGGCTCTGCATCCTGACTACCTGGGCTACCATCACTCTTACCCAAATCTTAGCTCAGATGTTCCAGTGTGGGACCCCCAGACCTTCAACATAAGGACCACATGGGAACTTGCTAGAAATTCACATTCTCAGGCCCTATCCCAGAACTAATAAATCAGATACTCTAGGGGTGAGGCCCAGAATCTGTGTTTTAATGTACTCTTTAGGTGATTCTGATGCTGCCTAAAGCTTGGAAACCACTGTCCTAGCTCCTGACTTGGGCAAATTGCTTAACGTCTTTGTGCCTAACTCTTCCCAGCTGTAGAATGTCAAATGTAACAGTATTTATCCCATAGGGTTATTGGGATGCATTCAAAAAATCATGTGAAGTGAATTCTGCCAAAGTGCCTGACATATAGTTAGTACTCTAAAGATATGGAGTGCTCTGCAAAAGCAGCACACACATCTGTGTGCTCCCACATCTGAGCACGTTTGAAGACCAGCCTCTGACATCACCCTTCCTTCTTCTATCACTGCAGAAACTAAGGTTGCAAATGCATGACAGTAATATACCCTTTAAAGAGTGAAGTGTTATGAAAATTTTATTCTATAACATCTTTCATTAGTTTTTGTATTCCTTAAATGGCCTATCTTATTTTACTTTCTAAATGAAATTCATTTTTATTCCACTACAAATTCACTTTTTTTCCCTACCCCCTACCCTCATTTCCTACTTTTCTAATTTTATTTTTGGCATGAATATTTTCTAGAGCATTTTTTTCCAACATACAATAATATCATATAATCTCAAATACCCAGAGAAAATACACTTTTGGAAAGATTGATCAGCTAAAACCAATGAATATGAATGAGTGGACCCTGTGTTTAATCTACAAGTGAGATATCACCCATTCTCTGCCATGCAAATAGGAAGATTAATATAATGCATTAATTAATAAGAATAAAATAATTAATGTCATTTTATATAAGAATTTAGATCATGTCTCATACAATTTAACAGCATAAAATTATACAATGAGACTTTTTGATATAAATTTTTTCCTAATTTATTCTTTTTACCAACAGCATGAAAATTCACCACAAAGATTGAGTGCAAGTTTGGAATAGGGTGCTAATGTTTAAAATGTGTTTGTTATCCAATAAGCAACATTTTGTAATCTTAGAGACATTGACAGGGAATGTTGGGGTCCAGTTCTGTTCAGTCATGGAGTACCCAGTTCTAAATTGTGGAAAATACAACATCTACAGCATACTCTCTTCTTAAGAAGTGCATCTTTGAACTCAGAACCCTCCTTTGCCATCCTCATTCAAGACACTCTGCAGTATAGCACTTCCAGCCTCTGGGTTTGTCTCTCATTCTTTCTCTACCTGAGCCCTCTGCTCTGGGTGGGGTTCTCATGATGACTCCATGTGTCTGTCTTCTGCTGTGTCTCTGCTTATGCCCTCTTCCCTACTAGAAAGCCATCGCCTAGCTTTACTAAGTCACTCCCATAGTCTTACCTACTTGTTGGATTTTAATCTGAGTTTAATAAAACTGTTTCTTGAGGCTTTGCCTTGTGGATACTTGGAATAGTAATAAGGGCTAGAAATGGAAGTCTACCTGAGTGATGGATGGGTTGGATGCATCTAGGGAAGTCGAGGAGTGGGGCTTGCATTGCAAAGAATGGTTAAGAAAAAAAGCTCGATCTATGGGTCATGTAAAAAACCTATTCAGTTTGAATATCTGGGTTTGCGCATTATTAGAATTCTTTATCTAAGTGCTTCTTAAAATGATCAAAGAAATGTTTGGGGTTATGAGAAAAACTGGTACATTGTACTGTATTAATGAAATGTGCTACATCAAAGAACATCTCATCTTGAGCAATAAATAGTAAATATGACCTTAATATATTTTTTAATCTAGAAAAGGACTTCTCAAACCCAACATTATTAAAATTTTGGGTTGGATCCAACCCAAAAATTGTATATGTATATAAATATACATATACATCCATTAGTTTTATATCTTCAATTTTCTAGAACCTTTACCCAAGTCATGTATCATAGGAAATTAGTTCTAGCACCTCAATTGTCTTAATATTAGTGGGTACACAATAGTCCAATGCAATCAAATGTCTTTCCTTTTAATAGTACTACATGAATTAAAACATATTTCTTGCCAAATTTCACCCCAATGCTGCAAATTCAAAGAAAAAAAAGAACAATACAGTATCACGAGACTGAGAGAAAAACTTAGAAGTACAACAATAAAATATACACACACATAACTTTAGCTTAGTAAGGATAAATAACCAATAGAAAAATACATAAATTGATAGAGATCACAGCCAAAAATTCACAAGGACCAAAGTCAACCAGAAGACATGCATAGACAAGACATACACAACAACAAATAATGCAAATTAAAATGGGATAATCATCTTACTGTTGAGATAGGAGAAAAACCAAGAGTGAGAAAATTTATGATCCTTCAATCATGTAGGCGTGCATAGGATTGCTGGCATTTTTTCTGTGTATATGTAAATTTAAATATATATAAATTATATATATATGTATATATACGTCTGTAATGTCTCCAAACCTGCTGAGGGCTTTTCTTTCTTTCTCAGGACATAGTGACAAATATTTCTTTCTTTTCTTTTCTTTCTCAGGACATAGTGACAAATATTTAATTAAGGCACCTAACTATATAGACCATGTTTTCAGGGATATAGTAGGTGAAAAGGTTTTAGAAAGGCCAGCTCATATCCAAGCTGGAGGATTCTAAATGGGGATACAAGTGGTAGGAGTGGATTTGTTTTATCTACAGGCCTAGAATGAAAAATAGCTTCAGGAAATCTTGATGTTGTTATCTATGGTAGATCACTGAAATCAAGTTCGTGGCATCAAAGGACTCCTAAAGGAAGAAAATCCAGGAGATGTTCTTTGAGGTGGTGGTGGGGGCATTTAGCTGAGTGTGAGAGTTGAGAATATGGAGGGTTTTTATTAGAAACATGCTTCCATACCTTTGAAAAAACTCCTAACTATGACACCTATTTCTCAATGCCACATGCTTTGTATATGATGTGCAACCATTTTTTATTCCTAAATTTCATTCTGAATTTTAGTACTACTTTTGAAATTATAATTGTTCAAGATCATTAAGAACTTGTTTAATCCATGTTTTTTTTCATAAATGGTGGTTTAAAAATATATAAACCTCACATAGGGAAGAAGCCCCAGGTAGAAATTCTGTTCTGATACTTCTGCTTTCTCCCCTTCCCTGCACACATGGCCAGGGGATTAAATACTATGACAGTGCCAGAAGAAGACATTTTAACTTTGCAACACCTTTAATATTTATAAAATGATTAGAGACCTCTTGATTGTGGAGTAGGCTTGATTTAGAATTGAAGGGTTTTTTTTTCCTAAGCATATATTTTAATCTGAATTCCACTCATTGCCACAAAAAAAAAAAAAAAAAGGAAAGAAAAGAAAAGAAAATTGGCAAGACAGAGAAAGAAAAAAAATAGGTCACAAAATGTAAAAGTAAAAAGCAGTCATTCCAAATTTGCGCTTTATATATTCTCTCAGACTTCGCTCTATTCTTTATTTTTCAACATCTTTCAGATAGCATCATCAATGTACAGCTTTCCAGCCCCCATAAAATGCAGCTTTTTGATCCCAGCATCCAATTGCCTTCAATCAATCCTTCTGACCACACAAATTAGCACTTTATAAAACATGCCAGGGCCTGTTTCGTTAATTTTAGATGCAAACAGATAGGACTTTGGGGGTGAGGGGGAAGGTTAATTCTGCATAATGCTCAGCAAAGCAAAAGAAAATCAAACCTACCCAACAACAGGGTTAGAGCAACAGATAAATAATTAAGCAATGTTTATATTAAAAACAAAAGAAAGTAACAGGTACAGAAGAAACAGAGAAAATAAAACAAGTAAATTCATGTAGATGCTGTAAAATTTCTAATTAGCCAAACCATGGGCTCTGGTAAACAATCCATCCTACCTGAGACTCAGAAATACCATGGTTCTCATGTCCAGGGAAGAAGCCAGCTGTTTTGTTGAGTTGCCAACAGTTGTCACTAATGCCGTCATGAAGTTCCCTTGCTTCTAGTCAGATAAGAGAACTACAAATCCATTCTCCCCTAGACTGAACCCTTCCCAACTGGTCATTCCCATCAGTGGTTTCCTTCTCCCAAATCCTCCAAGTAGCCTACCACACCCTGCTTTCTTCTGCTTGCAGTTGCCTAATGTGACATTGCTCACCCTTTCTTCTCTTAAATGTCACCCTTTTTGTGTTCCTTTGTTATAGGTGTCTGGCCTATTGAGGGAAGGCCTTTCAGTTGTGTCGGATTAATGATGTCGTGTCATTTAGCCCATTGCATTTTATGTCAAGTATTACCTTATGGTAGTTTATCTTTATCAATATGAAACTAATTTATTTCCTCGGTTTTAAGTTTTTGCCTAACCTTTAATATTATCTGAGAATAAAGTGGAAAACAGACCGGCTCCTCCTTCATGGACTTTGTAATCTAGTGTGAGTAATAGAATAGAACAATTTCTTAAGTAAATCAGGAGTTAACATAGATCATGATAAGTGAACTAAGGAAAAATGTAAGGTACGTTGACAGCAAGGAGTATAAGAGGAGGGATTTAGACAAGCATTCCATGTGGGATGGATACTTCAGCTACTCGAAAGCAAAGACACAAAGGATGTCCCAAGTTTGGGTTTACAGACCTGACAGAGGACCAGGTTGATTAGACCCCTGGGATGCTGCTGTTGAGACATAGCAGAGGCCAAATCAGGCTGAGTGTCCGGGTATGGTTGCTCTCTGTAGGACATGCCTAAAGCCAGTTAAGATCTTTAGATCAGGAACACTTTCTCTAATAACATCTCTTGAATTGTTAAGGTTGTCCTTTAAGAATAACAAGTAATCGGATGTAAGCTCTCTATTTTCTGTCCTCCAAATCCATCATGTTTTCCTTATTTTTGTGTCTTCGTTCTTTTCTTCTGAATTCTAGGCAAGCTTAAGTTGGCCTTCCAAATCCTTGTCATCAGTCTCTCTCTTTAGTGCCTCCAATGTGGAATTTTAGTATCATTTTCCACTGAAATCTTCTTTATGTCTCATGTTTTTTTCATATCCTAATATGTAGGTTTTTTGTTGCTTCCTGCTCTGTCCATTTTACTTTTGGCTAAGTTGTACGGAAACCATTCCATTTTTGCCTTTGCATGGAAGCCATGTTGTTTTTGAATTGTAATAAAGATTGGAATTTTCTTCTGAATCCGGTAGTAGATCAGTATAAAAATCTTCTTTTCAAGAAACTCAAGTATTTCCTCTTAGGCTTTCTTTAATTAAGAATTCACTAGAAACCAGAGCCTAAAACAATTCTTCAGTGCTGATACTTTATTGGAAGGTGACTCCTAGCACAGCCAGAGCAGGCTTGTCTACTCCCAAGGGCAGAACAGCCTGAAGTCAGTCACAGCACCTGCAACTGAAATGAGGGAAGAGCCAGGCAAGGGTCTGGGCCGTAGATGGAGCTGACAGAATCTGTGTGTGTGTGTGTGTGTGTGTGTGTGTGTGTGTGTGTGTGTGTGTTACTGTTAGTGCATCAGAGTACACTTCATTTCTCAAAAAAATTGGCAAGACAGGCTGTGTGCACACACATGTAATGATCTATACCCTAGATCTGTACTTGGAAGAAGTTTTTTCACAACTCCAAGCCAATTTCTATTTCTTGTGGGCATTTACTAATTCACTTCTGCTCCACCTTGGCAGCATTTCCCCCTGCCCTATCACCTAAGTTGCAGGGAATCAGAACTAGTGATTTGAACTATGGAAAAACTTTATTTCCCACTAAATATACTACCAGGGTTTTGCTGCTTTTGTGCATTCAGAGTGCAAGTTAATAATAGTCCAGCAACCACCACGAAGGCACACCTATATAGATAAACACACACACCCTCCACACATGTCACCCACGTTTCCGTTCATGCCCAAGTAACACACACACTTTACATATACATACTTCACACATCCTGCCTCATTTTTTGGTATGTCCTTTCGCTTATGAATGTAATCAATTAGCAGAAGGGCAGGGATGGCAAGGGAAGAGGATCAGAGTTCCAGCACTCACAGACAACAGTTCCTAGGGCTGCAGGCACGACTGTGTAGATTTCTGGCTGAAATACAACCTGTGAGACACGCAAAGTGACTCCCTTTCCTTTTCTTATGACCTGTTTTAGGATGACAGAAAGTGTTCTAGGATTATGGCCTAGCGAGTCCCTAGGCCAAAGTGTGAAACAGCATCAGAAAAGTCAGTTGTGTCATCTCCCAGGGATGTCTTCCACGTGAGCCCAGGGCTCCCCATCCCTCTGTGCTGTCCCTGCCTCAATGCAGGGTGATTATGTATTTATTTATGTGGCACCAGCATGTGAGCAACAAAATGGCAGATTTAGGTTATCATGTTCATTGCTATATCCTGAGCACTTAAAAGAGAGCCTGGATTCTAGGATGCCGTTAATACCTTTCTGTGTTAAATATTTGATTAGTGTGTTTATATGATTATTGGCTATCTTCTCCCAGACTAGGAGTTCCCTGAAGACAGTATCACGCTGTTTTCTTTGTCAGGTTATACTCCATTCCAGGTACAGGGTAAAATAAACATTTTTTCATGAACAAAAGAACACTTTTAGGATGCATAAAGCAGAATGTCTAGTATTATAGCTGCATTTATGTCTATCCCTTGAATAGACTGAGTTTCCTGACAATAGTGGCTCTTTCATTCATCTTTGAACTTTGGCCGAACCCAGCGCAGTCCTTTACAGTAAATGCTTGCTTAATAATTGTGTGGTTGAATAAGCAAACGAATGGAAACATCCACAATAATATTAGCAAATAGGATGTGAGATATGAAAAGCCTTATTTATTGAAACCTACAGGACTTAACCCCAGAATGCTGAGGTGATATCACATGAGGAAAATTATTAACTTAACAGAACACATCAAAAGAAAACATTGTTCAATTCTATATAATTATCTCAATTGCCAAGCAAGTATCTGATAAAAATTCAGCAGCTATTCATCATAAGCATAGTAAAAATAATAGTAAAGAGGGTTTCTACTTTCACAAGGCAAAAAATGAATATTTCACCAAACATTTCCTTTAATTTAGAAATAGAAGAGACTTTCTAAAACAAACAAGAATAGTATAAACATAACTTACTTCACCATTGCTGCTAAAATTATGTATTATTTCAATAATACGATTATTATTAAATATTAAAGAAAAATAATATTGAAAATATAATCATTAGGCCTCAAAATCTTTAGTATGCTATTAAAAATGAACTAGCAGGAAAATCATTGTTTTAAATGTGTGTAATAGCAAGAAAAAAAGTGCAGTTGTGTAGGGTTATGACTAAGCACCTAAAAGATAAGTAAAAATAATACATTAAATGCTAATCGGGGGAAATAGGAGACAAAAAAGCAGCAAGTAAAAAAAAAAATTACAGGTTATAACTACAGTATTAAAACCTAAAATCCGTTGACTATAATTTGCAAAGAATGACATGGTTTTTCTAAAAAATATGTGCTGCTATTCCTGAAATTACTACTAGAAGCTACATTAATTAGACACTGATATAAAATAGGATGGACTCTAAGCATAAGCATAAATTATTTCTCATGCACATAACACCTTGAATGGTAGATGTTATTGTCTTCATTTACAAGACTAAAACAGAGGGTGAGAAAGTGCTTAGCAGGTGGGGCAAATAGACCAATCCAGGTCACATGGTTTGGTTCTAAACAAAGGGCATTTTACACTACAACAGCACAACCTGGAAAACGTGAATAACAATAAAGCCCTAGATGAGCACACTTAAGCAAACGTGCGCACACACACAAATTTTTATACAAGTAATTAAACAGAGTGATTATCAATATAATAGCTACAATGTGTGTTCTAAATATGTATAATTAAGTACGTGCAATGCATTGAGTAAGGTCCTTAGGATATTCCTTAGAATTGAATTCTCTCCCCCACATTTCCACTTGTTAAAATATAATCACTGTATAATGATTAAAGAGAAATGTTCGAGAGAAAATTTGTGTATAGTTTCTTTACTGTTTTTTGCCTTTTAATTTATTTTAGTATTTTGTTAAAGTGTGTTAGCATGGGGCATGTCCCTGTCACAATGTCATTTAGTGAGCTCTCTCAATACCTGTGTTATTTCTACTTCATTAATTATGTTGTTGAGATCCATAATACTTTCTTTTTATTGTTTGTTCAACTTGAGACCTTGAGATATGTTCGTGTTAGTATCTCCAAGTACAATACGTACAATACTATTTCTGATATTTTTACATTTTAACACAATAATCTATCCATGCATAACTCAAAAAATTTTAAAAAAGCAAACTTTCAGGTTTCAAACTTAACAGGTTAAGGAGATAAACACACTTCTCCAGCATCCGGTTTTCCCTAAAAGAGAAACAATTATTCCCAGGATACCGAGGTCTATCTGTGGCTCCTCTTTGAAACCAATCTTTCTCACCAGGGATGACTTATTTCTTTGCGTGACAAGGAGTTCTTATCTTTATTACCGCTTCTAGACGCTGGGGATATTTGATCATGTGTAGGACTTCTTGCTGTTCTGAACAGTGTCCCAGAAACACAGGTAGAGCTAACACACCTGTCAGAAGTACAGAATGGCAGGAAAGCATTGTTTGGAGGTACACTCTCCAATGCTGCTTTTGGGGTCCTTGTGGGCTTTCCTTCCATACTTACTAGCTATCTGACCATTGAAAAGGTACTAAACACCTCTATGAACCCCAGGTTTTCACTTTTTAAATTGGAAAAAGTGCTAGTGTTTACATACTAGAATTGTTGTGAGGACGATTATTAGCAGGTGATATGAGAGCAAATATTGACTGGGTTCTTAACACATTGTGTATGCTACATGTTTGAATCCATCTTTTTATTTAATGCTAACCATTCTATAAAGTACTTATTTTATCTCTATTTATAGTAAAAAACTGAGGTTCAAAATGCTCACATAATTTGGCCGAAGTCCCACAGTTAGGTGATCCAGATTCCAATCCCCATCTGTTGGACCCATAGTCTCTATATTCCCAGGATGGAGTTCACACCCATTCAGTGCTCAATGATTGTTAGCTATTATTGTTGCTATTACTAGGGAAACTTTGAAACACATTTTGCAGAAATTTTCAATTGACAAATGTGGAGCTGAGTCTCTTTTCAGGATAGGAAATTTATCTTTTATTTTCTGTATATGTGCTATAACATATTGCTTGCCTTCTTGTGAATCCACTAAGAGCCAGATGTCAGTGGTTCATATGACACTTTCCTATCTGTCTCCTTGGTCAGGTTCATATGACACTTTCCTATCTGTCTCCTTGGTCAGGTTCATATGACACTTTCCTATCTGTCTCCTTGGTCAGCTATCTCGTGGTTCAGAATTGAGAACGATGGCTTCCCTTGCTCGTGTTCTTCAGTCCTGCCCTCTGCAACCCCCACTGCAGCTTCAGTTCATCATCACTGCTGCTTTTCCCTTTCTGCAGATACTGGCTCTTGAGCTAATGACTTTAAATTTGGAACCATTCATTCTGCCCTGGCTGTTCTCTGTCTTCTCCGTCTTTTTGGAGACACACTGGAGGAAGACTTCCTAAGCTCCTGACAACTGACTCCACTCTGTATTTGGCGACGGGGTCATCATGACTATTTTTTATTGTATTACTTATTGATTTTGAACTTCATCCTGGGTTCAATTATGGGAAATAGATTAGAGGATTTTTCTTTCTCATCTTGATTATTCTTTTACCTTATTTCTAATTTTATCTCATGACAAAGAAGAGATATGAAATTGTGTTTGAGTTAGTACACGAACATTTCCATCTGAATATTGCTTTGTCATTGATTTGATTAGAAGCACTCTATAAGTGGTGTTGACAGACTCTAGGAATGATTTTTATAATGAAAAGGGATAGTGAAGTGGAGAAGATTCAATAAACAATTCTTAAATAAAACACTCCTCTTCAATATAGAGAACATGGTATTGGCAGAAGATCTTATAGGAAATGTTACTCCAAGATAGACTGGTGGGCCTTTTACTCATTCCAGTTCTCTGTAACTTCTTGTCTTTCTGGAACCGCCCACTACTTTCCGTTATTAATTCCTCTCCCTGAGCCCTGGTGTTAAGGGGCAGGCTTCATTTTTCATTTCAGTTCAAAGGACCTGCTGCTTAATTAAGTTATCCTCAAATCTGACAGTCAGCTCCGAAGTTCCACTTATAATTTCACTTTTTAGAGATCACCTGCCTAATAGGATACCTGCTGATGGTTCCTGATGTCCCAGGGATCCCCAAGTAGGTATTTAGATGAGATTACCAACAGGACATTCCTTATACAACTGTAGAACAAGGGCAAAATCCCTACCCCATAGGGAGACCTGGGATACTTCTAATTTATGAGTGAAATAAAAAAATAATTTAAAAAATAATGCATTGACACAAAGTACAATACAATATAACTGAGTGACCCACAAGAATAGTGTAAGTATTTATAAACTAATAAACTTAGTGTGTGTTGTAGAATTGAACTCAAGTGTAAATTTGGGGCTTTTTGTAAATATGAGGCACAGATTAAATTACCGTTATGTTGTACCACTGGCCTAATATTTTGATAAATTTCCTGGGAGGGGGGAATAACAAAATAGAATCGTGGTCATGTTCTTCATAAAAAATTTAACCTAGTTGAAAAAACACATGATTTTTCATTCCAATATGATATTAATTTGATATGTGGCCATAAATAAATCATGTAACTCCCCTGGACTTCATTGTCTTTATTATTTTTTCCTGGTGGGGATAGTATTGCTTACCACATTGTATATAATTAGATGTGGTTTAAGGGAAAATTACTCTGTATAGGTAAAATATCTTTGAACTGTAGGAGACTTTTGGTTTTAAAGTGGCAAAGATGGTACAGCCCCTTTCCTGCATGAAAATTAACTTAAAATGACCATGAAATTCAACCGTTAGTGAAGCTAACCTTCAGCCAAATATATGAGGAAGGGTTCCAGATCCCAGTGTGCAGTTTCAAAAGTAGATAGTGTACCCTTCTGAGCAAACAATCCCTTATTTGGAACAATGCACTCTCTGGCAAGTGGGAGTGTCTCTGGAACCCACTGAATATGATGAAGCAACTAGAAGACCAGGGCTGAGTCAGGAGACATTGGTATCTCCCTCTTTTAAAGGATACAGTCAGACGGTGGAGCAAGTTGACTCCTTTGGGAGTAGCCCTGAGTAGCTGATCTCTCTTGACTGGGGAGAGGTAAAGGCTAAACTAAACTAAACAGAGAAATCCACTTTAATGCATTTTATGGACAACCAGGGACAATTGCTTTTGTACTAGATCCCACCCTGCCATCCCCCCGTGGATTCCAGATACTCACCTAGGAGAAACCTCCCGCATATAGTCTAGGAAGACTCACCCAGTGAATAAAGGGACCGTTACAGGATAAATACAAAGGTATTGAAGGAATAAAAAAAAGTAGAATGGACTAGAAAGCAGATGAAAAACATTCACCAGGAAAATTTTGCTATGGGGAAAATGAAACTAATGCCCAAGTGTATTACTATTAATATAATTAAGCAACATACATTAATGAAAACAATGACTTCCTGATAGAGTCTCAAAGCAGACATTCAGGAAACAGAAACTTAGGAAGAAACATAGCAAGGAAACAGAAAGATATGACACCTAAGTAGATATAGCCAGGAAAGTAGTAGAAAAGAATGTTAAATCTAACGTAGAAATGAAAATTGCATTGGAAATAATAAAAAGAAGAATTGAAGCAACTGAAAATATCTTAAGGGATATGGAGATTGAAAACAATGAAACAAAAGAAGTTAAAATGAACAATGAGTTAAAATAATTATAAGAGTAGAAGAAAGTAGTTTTTTTTGAAGACCAAAAAGAAAAAAAAAAAATTCAACATATACTTAAGTGGTATCCCTGAAAAGGAGAAATGAACATGTGGAGAAAAAATATTTAAAGTTATTTTTTTCAGATATGGAGAAGTTTTCAGAATAAATATCTATGACTAGAATCTTTTTGTTTGAAAGCCCAACACTCTGAAAAAAAACTGATGCAAATTGATCAGCATCGATATCCTAATTGGATTGACTTTTAAAATACAATCATTCCTTAGTATCTGTGGGGGATTGTTCGGTTCCAGGATCCCCAGCAGGTAGGAAAAGAAAATTCTCTGATGCTCAAGTCCCTTGTGCTTTCTATGCAGAACCCAGAGATAATGGAGGGCCCACTCTTACAAGGAATCTTTTGGGGAGTTTGAAAGGAAGTCTGGTGCTGTATAAAGGGTGACCTCAGAATTCTTCTCAGCAACATTCTACATTGGGAAAGAGCAGATCAATGCCTCCAGTGTCTTCAGGAAAAGAGGGTGTGATCCATATTCCTACACTCAGCCAATGTATCATTTAAAATAAAGCAATTGCCAAACATTTTCTAATATGTGATACCTCTGGGAATCTAGTTTTCAGATTCCTTGAAGAATATTCTGCCAATAAAATGAAATAGAGGTACTACAGGAAAACGATTGTTGATAAACATTAAATATTTTAACTGTAGTGATAAGGGAAAAATACTGTTGAGAATTATGGCTACACAACAGAATGAAAATGTTATAAGGGATAATAGCATGGAAATGATTTATTTAATACAATTTGGGATGAAAAATGGAAGAGAAGGGGAGAGATAGGATAGGTATGGTGAGTCCCTTGTCTTTTATAGCAGGGCAAACAAAATGCCACTTAAAGGTGATATATCAAATAACAGTGGCATAAATATTCAAAGGCATGAAAAATGTATTGGAACTAAGAAAGTAATGTAAACAACTAAAATTGAGTAATGCAACAAGGGAAAAAATTGGAGAGATTGGAGGTAAACATTTTGTCAGTATTATAGTGAAAGATCAGTGGATAATAGACAATGAAATATAGCATTAAAATATTACATCACATTGTAGTAAAAAAGGTAACAAATAGAGAAATACCAGACTTTCAAATTATCAATAGCAACACACACACAGTGCACACACACATTCAGAGAATATAGCTAAGAAAAATAACAAAGTGAAAGACTTAAAAAAGAAAAAAAAACCAGAAAGCATAACAAAATATGATATAACTAATTCTGAAAATATCTACCATATTCATAAGGGCACTATTTGTGACATTTTAATGTGAAAGTTACTTATTACTGCAAGAAATCAGTGTGAATGAATGTCTATGCACCAAATGACATAGCCTCATATTCCATAATGAAAAATCTACAGCAATTTCAAGGCAAAAGAGGAGAAAACACATTAGTTGCAGGAAACTTAATTCAGTGAATGCACACCATTAATAAAAATTAGTAATCACATAGAAGACCTATAGAACATAATCAATTCAGTGTATCATGTATCGTGTTTGTCTCCATTAAAGATATTTCTTCATAAATTCTTGAAACTTTTTGGTAAAACAGTTTTTTCTTAAATTGGATTAATGGTTTCTGAATTAAGAACATTTTTACAAACATCTTTAACAAACTACTTGCAATTTTATCTTACAAGTTTGTAGCTATTCATACTTTGAGATTCTTCTTTGACTAAATCGCTAAGGATAGGACTAGGAGCAAGTATCATAAATTTGGAGATCCATTTGCAAATTACTGTGGTGGATCTCTCAATTTTGTAAGGAATCAGATGCTCAATTGTCTGGGAAGCTATAGGAAGGAAAAATAGAGTCCTTTCTGTTAGAAGCCTCCAGTCCAGCAGGGAAAACACACATTATATATCATAATAAATAGAAGACCCAAGATAAGCCCCAGTGTATTTAGGGGAAAGGGACTTTTGTGGATGCAGCCAAAAGGATTATAAAAATATAAATGAAGTCTTATGATGCAAGAATCCAGCCTGTTTTAACATGGACTCAGCAACTGACTTATCAGAGACCTGGGGAAAAAAATAATGGGTATGGATAACTAATCTTCTGTGATCTTTGGAAAAAAGATATGACAAAATCCTATATCCTCTCCCTGGGACGCCCTTCTGACATCCCTCTTGTCTGTTCTCTGTTGCCTGTGCTTACAGTAGAGATGGGTGTTCTCCTAAGGGGCACTTGCTCATATTCCGGACCCCATTTTCCTGTCTTCTCTCAGATACCTCAGCCTCTGACGCATTCTCTAGTTACTAATACAGACTTTCATTGTTTTTTTTTTTTTTCTCTTTCACTACATTTACAAATGTTGTGATTTCTCAAGACTTTTGTTTTGTATTATTTTATGACATGATCAGTCAGGTGAGTCTACAAGAGGAGACACAGGAGAGACTCAGGAAAACAGAGTGTATTTTACTCACAGGTCCTAGAGACAGGAGGCATGGCAGGCCATACAGGGCCACATAGGAAAGATACCAAGGCAGTTAGGAGGCAGAAGACAGGAGCCAGAGAAGTTGTAAGCCACTGCTTTTATTGGAGTTTCTGCGGAAAAGGCAAGGTGGGGCAGGTGAACGTTTTAGGAATGACTAGTTTGAATAATTTCCGTGGACTTTGGGCTATCAGGGTGGTCCTTAGTTGACTGGGACCTGGCCCTGGCATGATTAAGGCAGAGGAATATTGTCTACTGGGGTATATATGGGCCAGATTGCAGAGGGATGGCTCCATGTTGGTTCGTTTACATATCGAAAACGTGCTTCAGGCCCATCCCTTCCACCACCACCTTCTCACCCACACCTGAAAACCTTTTAACCTGTCCACAGAGCCTGTGGGTTCTTCCTCCAAGATGAATCTCAAATCCGGCAACTCCTCTCCATTTGCACTTGCCTGTGCCAAGCCAGCCACCCTCACCTCACTGCTTTTCTATTGCAGTGCCCGCCCCCACCATGATGTTCTCTGCACTTGTACTCCTGCTCCCTCTACGAACCATTCTTGATTAATCTTGGTGAAACAAACCACATCACTCCCCAGCTCACCAACCTTCTGGTTGACTTCTGCATTCAGGTTGAAACACACAAACCTCACCAAGGTCCACCTGCCCTCCCAGCATAACCTGGACTCTTCTCTGCTTTTTCCAATCTAAATTTTTTACTCTTCTCCTTCCCCCAAGTCACTCTGCTCCAAACCCAGTGGTCTTTTAACAGTTTCTAGAACAGTATTTCTGGTCTTGATTTAAAGGATATTTAAAGAAAGATCTCCGTGGAAAAGCTGCCTCCGTCTACTGTCTCAACCCCCTCCCCCATGGTTTTCTCTGTTTCAGCAGCTTGTTCATCTCCTTCAAAGCAGCTGACCACAGGCTGCAATTATGTTTATTTGTGACCTTATTTTGTGTCCCTTCATCCAGACTTTAAGTTCTAGAACGCTAGGGACAAGGGAAGTGGCCTCCTCACTGCCAAATCTCCAGCTCTACCACTGTGTAGTAACATGGTAGGCACTCAAGAGTAGGCACATGTGGTGGATACCTGATAAGGATTGTTGAATGGATGATTTAAGTTCAATTTGTTCTAAAACTTTTATTAAAAAATAGACTGACCATTATTAACAAAACATGAAAGAGAAAAGACAGAGAGAGAGAACTACTTCAGCCACAGCGTGGAAAGTATTATGATAGTTCACTGGGATTTGGACTTCTAGTAGTGGCTTCAACTCACCAAGATCTTTCCACCAAGGCAAGTCGAGAGAGGCAAGAGAGACAGGTGAGAAGCTGAAAAGTCTGGCTGACAAGGCAGCTGCCACTGCACTCTCCTGCCCACCTTACCCGTGGTGGCTGTGACCACGCCATGCAGTGGGTCTCCATCGATAACTTTCTTCCTCTGGCCTCGCCTGCCATGTTACTCTGTAATTGGGATGTGTTTCTATTTCTTACTGGGGCAGAAACACGCAAGAGAAAGGCATTCACTTCAGTCTCAACTTACTTCCATTCTTTCCTGTGTGTGTGTGTGTGTGTGTGTGTGTGTGTGTGTGTGTATATATATGTGGGTGTATTATTTTTTTGTTTGACATATCCTAATTAGGCTCAATCTCTTCCTTACATTCCCAGCTATTTGAGTGACAGATAATTCTATTAAATTTGGGGAGGAATAAGAGGAGGGCAGAGGTTGGCAAACTGCAGCCTTCGGGCTAAATCCAGCCCATCACTTGTTTTCATAAGTAAATAAAAAAATTTGGAACACAGCTGCACCCCTTCATTACATATCGTTCATGACAGCTTTCCTGCTGTGACAGCAATACTGAGTCAATGCTATGAAAACAGTGGTGTCCACAAAGCTGAAAATATCTACTATCTTCCATTTTACATGAAAAGTTTGTCAACCTCTGGACTAGGGTATGATTTCCTTTATTCCGAGCCTTAGATATAGTATTAGAATAGTTTACTTTTTAATATCTCTATTTATATATTAATAATCTGGGGGTAAATTAGATTGTATGTATACCTTCAATATCAGCTAGTTCAGACCCTCTTGTGTTCCAGGCATTTACTTAATCAATAAAGAAAGCTTTCTGTGACTTTCCATCCTAAGTACTCTCCCATGCTCTAAAGGCCTCACTTAGTAGGTTATTTCCTGTAGTGCTATATCTCACCTGGTGCTTTATCTTCCATAGCAAACAGCATTTTGACCTTGTATGTGAATCGTGTGTGCATGGCTGATCTAGCCTACTGGTGTGGCATTGTGTAAAGAAAATTGTATTTTGAGAATGACAGATTGCTGGGCTCTGAGCTGCATAACAGTCGGGACTGTCCCTCTTTTGCTGACCCAGAAACTTTCCCAGTGTGTGCCACGTTGTAGAGGTTTTATCATTCACAAATGAGTCTGAATTGTGCCTCTACGATGATAAGGACTTGCCTCCTTGATTTTTGTAGATGGCCATAGAACTGGATCAAAGACAAGCATCATTCAGCATGACCCACCCCCAGACACTCACACACACACACACACACACAACACACACTCACAACATATCTCATTTTCCCTTGTTCCATGTGGCCACTGTTTCTAATCAAGAACTTGAAGATAGGTTTGGGGCACTGCACTTTTATAGTGGTAGGTTTGAATCCAAACTCTGCTGTTTGCTAAGTAACTTTGAACAAGAGGTACAAGATGACCCGTGATTTCCTCATCTCTTAAATGCAGCTAATCATAGCTGCCTTCCAGGGCTGTAGTAGGAATGAATGAGGCAGCACATTGGAAGGGGCACGGCCCCTAACACTGTAACTAGTTGGTAGAGGTCAGTCGAGTTCACAAGGCCTGTGACTTTCACCCCAAACCACCAAAGGAAACCCTGCTTCTCAGCCACATGCTCCTCTGACCTACAGTCTCCAGGGGTAGGAAAGCCAGGGTTCTTCTTGAAATTTCCTGCTCCTTGTGATGTCTGATTCCCCCAGTCAGTCTTCATCATCATAGCCCATTGCATTACAATCTGCCACCTTGCTGAAGCCAGAACTCTGAGTCATTATTGCTATTTCCTGCACCAGCAAACCCTCCGAAATATCTTTAATCTGTCCACTTCTCACTTAGTTCCACAGTCATCTGTTTAGCCCAAACCACTATTTTCTTTCCCCTGGTCTGATAGAAAAACCTTCATACTGTTCTCCCTCTACCTTCTTCTCCTTATGAAAACTAGAACGTTCAAACACACATATCAGACAACATCTTTTCAAACACTCCTAATGATTTCCCCCAACAATTACCGTAATATCAGATCCCCGTGATTTGCCTGATTTGGCCTACAGGCCATCATGGACGATGCCTCTAACTTCATCTTATATCCTGGAGTTTGTTCACAGTATACCAGGCTCAAGGCCCCTTGGACTGATGTCAGTGGCTTCAAAGACCAAACATTTTCCTGCCTCAGCACCTTTGCACATTCTGTTCCTTCTGCCTGTACACTTCTCTGCCTCCTTTGCACAGGTGACTCTTTATATCCCTCGGGTGTCAGTTAAAATTTTACTGTTGGAGACCTCTATGGATATATGTTCTTCCTGTTATCCCTTTTCTTAGAATCATGTTTTTCCTGTTTATTCGTATCACAATTTATATATTTTGTATTTATAAAGTATTTACTTCTGTTTGTTTGAAGTTCCTAGTACTTTGTATACTCTATGAGGGCTGAACCACGTCTGCTTTGTTCATTGATGTATGCCTAGCCCCAGTGAATTTTTTTTTACTACATAGTAGTGCTTAACATATTATTCTTGAATGACTGAATGAATGAACTATGACCTTAGGCAGATTTACCTCTCCCCAGCAAGTTTTCTCCTCTGAGTATAATTGGCAGTCTGAAATTCTGACCTGTAAATTGAAATATACTTTTTCTAAGAAGGTTGTGAATATGCCTATGATTTGAAAAATGAACAGAAGTTCTTAACTGACTTTTACTCTAAGAAGATAATTCCCTTTCAAGATGATGCTCTTCTCAAATCTTGTAACAAGACAAAATAAATACATTTTCTTGGTTTACTCCTCAGCATTTTAATTTTCAAAGAGCTTAGATAGTTCTCTTTGAGGTTTAGTGCACAGCAAGGTGTAATAAAAGTAGTATTGGTTTCAAGTTTCAATTTGTAAAGAACATTTTTAAAATATCCTTTACTAGTCTCAGTGTGTTCTCTGCAATCTTAAATATGAAGATATTGATTTTAAAATATTGGAAGTTATCTTAAAAATAATGTTCTACTTTAGCTGCATATCTCTGAATGATATTTTAGAAAGGGTTGTAAATTTAATTGGAATTATAAAATATTTTTACAGAGCCTGAATTTTTCCATAACTCATAAATATTCTTTTTGTAGTGTTCTTTTCCTATTTTAGAATTAAGCAAAAGAAACCTGAGTTCAGATGACATTCTAAGTATCAGTTAGGATAATGCCCCATAAAATAGGCATATATAAATGCCTATTGTAAAAATGCTTAAAAAGAGAAAAAAATTCCTCATGAGTATGTAAAATATCAGGTATTTACTTGTTTAATCATCTGTGAGGTGATTAAACTCTTATCCCAGTTTTGCCTCTTCTGAAAGAGTCTTATAGAAAAGTACTTTGTTCAGAGTCACACTGATAGTAAGAGACTGTTAGGATTTGAATGCAAGTTTCTTAAACTTCAACACTCATGTTCTTTCCGTCTCTTGATTGCCTTCTTTTTTTCTCTCTCTCTTTTTTTAAATTTTTTAATTTTTTAAAAATTTATTTATTTATTTCAGAGTATTACCGGGGTACAGACATTTAGGTTACAGGTATTGCCTTTACTCTGCCCGAGCCAGAGCTTCAAGCGTTGCCTTCTGACCTTTTGCATTATCTGTTTCTCTCTCTTTCCCCTGCCACCGTGAGGCAAACGTTTGATTTACATAGTGTGTATATTTTGGTTTGTGTGTGTACTTGCAGACTGTGTATTATTTTGAATACTTGCATTTTTTTATCTACTTGATGCTAGTTCCTGCTTTTTTGATTGAACGCTCTATTTTTCAGATCCCTCCTGTTGTAGTGAGAGCATCAGATCCATCACTTCTCCTTGCTACGTGATACTTCCTTGATGTGCATCCACTGCATTGTACTTACCTTCTCCCCCAGTAATGGAAACCTCATTTTCATTTAACTCCCTTCCATCGTCAATGGCTCTGCAGCTAAAGTACATATTTTCATATAAAGTTATGCAACAGTTTATTTGGGATTTATAGGATGCGTATCTCTAAGAACAAATTTCCTTTGTTGTAAGGTGTATTTAATTTAGTTGATTAGTCCTGGGTTACATCATCTAAGTGATGAATGTTTTCTTGAATATTCACATCCAATTGCTGCCAATTTAATTGGTGTAAAATGACACTTCATTATTGCTTTAATTTATCTGATGACTGATGAATTTGAACATCTCTTTGTTTACTTATTAGCATTAAATATTACTCTTCCTCGTCTGTAAATTTCCTATTCAGATTGTTGTTTATTTTTCTGTTTTGACCTCGCTCTTTTTCTTGTTGATTTGCAAGTCTTTGTCAGTCTTAAATATTGACAATATCCTTTCTCATTCTGTAATCTAGTAATTTTTTTACTTATTTTTTGTTGATTTTGCTTTAAAAGTCCTTTGCTTCCATCAAGTCATAAAGACATGCTCTCATAGTTTTGTCTAATAACTATAGTTTTATAATTTACATTAAGATTTTTAATACACCTTTGTATGTGTTGTTAGCTTAGTTCTTATTTTATTTTACCATAGAGTAGGCCAGTCTTTCTAATACCATCTATTAAATAATGAAAATATCTAACATATTCTCTAATTTATTCATAAAAAGAAATTATTTTTTACTTCTGGAGAAAGAAAAATGACTCTTTAATATCATAATGTCTTTCCCATAATAGAGATTCAGTCAGCATTTTATTTAATGAGTGCAAATCGTATCTTATATCTGTTCTGAATCTCATCAAAAATACTTTCCCTATGTGTGTGAGTCTGTAAAGGCACATTTCTTTTTGTTCTTCCTGCTTGGGCCTAGAATTCTCAGAGGAACTGACGTGGAATTTTAAGTTGAATATTTTAAAAAGCTCTTCTTTGTTCCCAACAACTAACATACAACTAACAATATAATGTTACATGATTATGTCATTTTAAATGGGAAACTAAAATTAAAAATAAATTTTCATTGATTAAGGATAATTTATTTGAATTGGTAAATTATGTGCATTTGAAACAAAAGGTAATCATTCATAGGCCTTTATTTATTCTCCAAACACAAAGATGATAGTATAGATTTAAGATTATTTAATAGTATGAAATACATGTTTTATCATAGCGTTATATGATTTTAATAGATTTATTTTCCTTTAAGTGATGGCTGCTTAAGTTGGAACTGAAGGGAAGATGAGGAGTTGCAAATGGTTCCTAATTCTATTAGAAGAAAGAGGCTTTTTAGTCACCTGAGTGTCTGCAGAGATCTCTGACACTATTATAGGGAATACTCTAGTGGAAGAAGATGGACCCCAGTGAAATGCTTAGCTGATTATGTAGTTCATTCCAGAATAAATAGGCTATTTACTTTGTCTGAAGTGCAATAGGGTTGGAGTTCAGTCAAATGGAATGGCATTTGATCTTCCTTTATTAATACTGATACGTGTGTGTTTAGAGAAGACTTCTATCAGTTGTTGCTAATATTCTGATTGGCTGAGTTTTCTTCTCCCTCATTTGCTTACTGCTCCAATTTTGTGGAGCCCATCCAATTTTTGACAACATTAGGGCATGGGTAAGTAGAAATCTCTAAGGCTTTGTAAGAACCCTGTTATAGTGTTTTACTCTTACAATTTTGTAACTTTCTTAAGCAAGTGCTGGAAAGGGAAACTGCAAGAGGAAAGGTTCTTGTCGAGGGCACACACATTTTGGAAATGGCATTCCTTGAGTTTTTAATAGAAAAAAAGAGCTCTGCTTCTTCTCTGAGCTAGAATAATTCATACCTTCTATAAATATTATAGAAGTGATCTACTCTAACGGGTGAAGGCAAAAACTTGTGAAAAGGCAACAATGCATTTGAATTATGGATGGAATCCAAATTATAAAAAAGCATGAAAATATCTCTGGAAAATGTAACTTCTTTGTCATAATTGAGACTTTATGGGAGTAGTAATGTATAGGAGACTTTGACACACAGAAGGTCACATTCCAGGTCTACCATTTCCTATTTTGAGGACTTGGTTGAGTTACAACTCTAAACTTGTGACCTTATCAGTAAAACATCCATATCTGACAGTGTGCAAGGTGGTATCATTCTAACCCAGCCCAGTGGGCCCCTAGTTTTCTTTTCCTTCTCTCCCCCATCCCCACTGCCAGATTCTTACATTAAGGACAACTAAGCCGAACTTTAACCATAAGGAAGTCACATTGTTTATTTTAGCTGGTTTAGCAATTAATATGTTTTTAATGGTCTGCCTATGACTCATGGCAAAAGGGAAAGACCATATTTCTTTAGAGAAGTAAAATAATTTGCCTTTACTTACATTTATCTTGTAATCTTTGTTCTTTTGGAGGGGTTGCTAATTATATCCATGTCAAACTAATTATGTTAAGTAATGGAAGTTAAATTCCCCCAGTGATTTAGGACCCTAAGAATGGAATATTTTGTAAGCATTAAAGAATAATTTTTTGGAGAGTTACATCATGAAATCTCCACAATATACATATTTGTGAATTACCATCTGTATAAAACAACAGACAGCCCCTCTGAAGCATTTTCTTAAGTGGAATGGAAGGATCTTTCTCACCATGTTGCTTTCAAACAGTTAGAGACTCACCAAATTGAAGGTTACTTGTTGTTAAGTTCACAGCACTGACTTCTTTGATAAAGTTTATATTAGTGTGTTTCTTTAAAGAAACAAAACCAATACGTTTTTTTTTTCAATTAGGAAGAATACTTTTATCTGGGAAAAACTGTGCAACATTTGTATAGTGAATGATGTACTTTGAAAATAACTGTTGCAAGCCTCTCCTAACAATGGGATAGAAAAAATTAGAACCCATGCAATACAAGTTGTATTTTAAGGAGACACACAGAGAATTAATCCAACTTCAATTGTGGATACCGCTCCCCCCCCATTTTGTTTTCCTCTTCTAAATCTGGAATTTTCTTGTCACAAAATTCTCAATTCTTTAAGATTAATATCCTTTGCAAGAGGTGGTGTCTAAATTACATCTCCAGGAAAGTTAGAAACCTGTGATTTCAGAATTTTTTGAGTAACCACTATGGACCATAAAGTGTATAAGGGGCTAAGAACATTTCCATAAACAAAATAGACAAGGATATTTGCCCCTATTTTGAGCTTTTATTTTCCCTTTGAGCAACTGCTAAGTGCTAAGGGAAATGCAGTAAACTTAAAATAATTTATTTATAAAACAAAATAATAATAAATTGGCATTCATATGTACAATATGCTTTCTAAGGAATGTAGAACCTAAAAGTCTTATTCTCCTGGGGCCTGGATAAGTCTATATATTCAAATTTGGGGAAGAGCTGATGATTACTGCAAAAGATGACTTTGGAGCCCCGTGGAGATCAGGTGGACAGAGAGGGTGGGGGTGTGAATGTGAACAAGAATGAGAAAGTGAAGTCAGTGTATTCCCCAGATGTTGAGTTTCTGCACATCTCAACCAGGGGACCCACTGGCCACCCATCTGGCCACTTCTACCTTATTTACGTACTCTGATTTTCTGGAGATATGAAAAACAAACAAAGCAAAACTTTTTAACAGAAGCAACATGTACTTTTTCCTTCCACAGAATTTCTTTGCCCACTGTGGTACAGGGACTTTGCTGAGCATTACAAATTTCTTTTGTTCAGATTTTACTTCTTTGTAAGAGAAACCTTCTCCAAAGTTAAAGTGATATGTTGGCAGAACACAAAATCAAACCAGAACTAAAACTACAATATGTGAAAAATAAAGAAGCCTTCTAGTAAAATCAAACATATTGGGCACATGTGTTCATTAGTGATAACTAGAAATGTCTCTAGAATAGCAGAAAATAAAGAGAAAATGGAAAAGACATCAACAAAGAAATAATAAAAGAAAATTTCCCTTATATTTACAATTTAAGTGCCCCAGCACCATTTAAAATAAAAAAAGGACAGGCTGAAGGCACACTTTTATGAAAATTCATAATACTAGGGTTATAGAGAAAACCTTAAAACCTTCTAGAAAGAAAAAATGAAATCATATCTTAGTGTTCAGTACTCAGAATGACTTTAGACTTTTCAACACTGATCCCAGAAATTAGAAATTGTAGCACTGTATTCAATTTCTGAAAGAAAGTAACTACCTTTCAGTCTGAATTGTCACTATCATGTAAAGGTTATAGTAGAAAAGTTACTCTAATTTTCTATAATTAATTTTCTAAGAAAGTTTGTATCTTGACTTCAGGCTACTACAGTAAGTTTTTTTATTTTGAAGAAGCTGCTAACAGGGCTGTGATTGTCAGTAAAATTTGTATTTCTTTTCTTATACAATAGCTATGTCATTATATGGACAAGGAGGGAAATTGCTGTAAGAGATTGAATAATATTTTCAAGAATAGCATTTAATAGGAGAAATTTCAATGTAAAGTAAAGGTCTGCCTGGAAATCCATGTTAGGCTAGTGATTTTTTTTTAATGTTAATTCTGATGCTGTATTTTTCTGAGTCGGTTGAAGGAGTTTAATAGACAAAAAAGAAGGTGTTGCAAATAGTTGTCTAACAAGACAATCTAATGAAGCAAATTTGGGATTCCTTGGTCTTTTCATCATTAACAAGCTTTTTACCTAAAAGCATAGGAAGACCCCATTGTGATTTTTTCTTTTGTCCTGTAACATTTCCTCATGGCTTGGATATCAACAATAGCATTCATGCTGTTAAACTGGCAGGGAACCTAATAATGGCCTTTTTTGTCTGAAGCTCAGGTAATCTCAAAATTCTTTAAAAAGACTATTATCTTAATCTACCTGTTAAATTCTTCAGTGCACCTATGAAAGCTATAGCATCAACACTACAGATTGTGAGAGAGATCTAGAGTTTGCAAAGATGGGACAGTGAGAAAAATAACTGTCTCTAGACAGAAGTGTGGAGACCCGGGTTCTGGTACTGTCTTTGTGAAGTTGACTTCATCTCTTTGGAGTGTCATTGCCTATTCAGAAAAATAAGGACAATGGAATAGATGATCTTTAATATGCAAACTCAATGTCAATTTCTTTGATTCTAGTTTCTTCCACACTTTGCATTCTCATGTATTTTGCTTTGAAAGGGCTCTATTGGAATGTAGAGTAATGGAAAGGACTTATATAGTGTGGTAAAAAGAGGAGACACAGAAAAAATCCACACACTGGGGTGTAAATCTTGGATCTGCTTCTTAAGGACTGAATGGTCTGGACTGGATCATTCTGTCTCTCTGAGATTTGGATTCCACAATTAAAAGGGGAACATGGCACTTAGCTTTTAGTATTTTTAAAGAATTGCTGATAATATACGTAAAGTACCTGGCATAATAAAAACATTCAACTAACAGCAACTGTTACTTGTGTGATGTTTTCCAGCTTAAGAACTAGAATATGAATTGAACCACACAGGGAATCTCACTTTGAGAAGATAAAGAATGAAGGAAATCTGGAAAATTTTGAAAATCATCAATAAAATTCCCCGTTGACCAGCTATTCATTTTGACACTCCCTGCCTTGCCTTGTTCTCAGGGTAAATTAGAATGCGTTTATCTACTATGATTCACATTTTGAAGAATCTGTGCAGATGCCAGTGATGGTATTCTTAGACTGTTTTTTCCCAGTCTCCTGCTTTGTTGGCTCAACATATATTGTGAAACTCTCAGGTATTTATTTCTGAGGGGAGTATGACATATGAATGAGAACTATAGGATAGAACTTGTAATAGTAAATTTTTGAAGTTGGTGGCCCTATGTCCTTGCAATTTTCACATACAACTACTTACTCAGTGGAGTCTGCACTTGTAATGTAAAAGGCAGTCCTAGTACCAACTGGTTTATTTTAAAAGGAAAGAACTTGGGCCACTGACCATCTTCCTTTTCTGAAGACAATGATATTAGACCATTCTTAGACTGGCTTATTTTGCTTTCACATACTGCAAAATTCCTTATATGCCCCATTTTTGTGCCATAATAATCATTCAGACTTTGACATGCATTTCTTGGGGGTGTTATAACATGTTTTTGAATTTTCTTTAGAAAGCACTCTGACGATGTGATGAATAATTTAGCCAATAACTATTGACTAAAGTGAAGACAAGAAAGATGAAAAAATCTAAACAAACTTTTTTTTTGGAGATAAATAACAAGGGCACTGACTCTTTTGGGAAATGGTATAATTATTGCTTCCCTGGTTACTAATGAAAGCTGTGACATACTACTGCTTTGTTATGAACAACTGAACATAAGTCTCAATAATTGGTGTCTGGCCAAAAGAGGGGTTAAATATCTTCAAGAGGTCAAACATAGTTATAGCAGAAAAAAATGAAAAGAAAATTATCTTAGTCTGATCATAAGATGGCATGTTTTGCTTCTACTAAAAAGAGAGAGAATTGGTATTTTCAAGGATTTTTTCCAGAGAGCAAGGAGTGCAGAGTTAGAGGCTCTTGCTATGAATGCTGGCCACACCTGCTAGCTGCATGGCCTTCAGCAAGATTTCTCAGACTCTTTTTCCTCATCTCTAATATAGGATCACACCCTTTGCCTTGATTACCTAAGAGAACTGTTATAAGGTACACTAAAATTGCATCTAAGAAAACCTCTCCTAAGCTATAAAGGATTAAGAAATGTCAGAAACTGTTTGTTATAATTCTGTGGCCCTTCAGCTGCAGTGCCAGCTGCAGGAGAGGCCGAGGACTTGATGTTGCCCTCGGAAGTGAAAGGAAAATATTCCTGACAGCATTGTTATCCTAAGCAAATCTGCTCTTGCGTGTCTGCTCAATTCAGTGAACAATTTTTAGCATCTGCCATGGGTATTGCACCTAATGAAGGGCTGTTCATAAATACTTTAGAGTCTGTCTTCATCAGTTTGGGCTTGTAACAAAGCACCAAAGAGTGGGTGGCTTATAAACAATAGAAATTTATTTCTCACAGTTCTAGGGGCTGGGAAGTTTGAGATCAGGGCACCAGCGTGTTTGGGTTCTGGTGAGGGCCCTCTTCTGGGGTGCAGGCGGCCACCTTCTCATTGTGTCCTCACATAGAAAGAGAATGTGAGAGCTCCCTGGGGTTCCTTTTATGAGGGTACTAATCCCATTCATGTAAGCTCTACCCTTATGACATAATTACCTCCCAAAGGCCCCAACTCCTAATACCATCCTACTGGGGGGTAGGATTTCAACATACAGATTTTGATTGGTAACAATATTCAGCCCATTGTAAGGTCCAAGTTGCTTTATGATCTCCAAGCTACCCAAATCTAATACTTGATACAGCTTCATCCAGAAAAACATTAGAATACAGGAATGTGTCTTACTCTAGAAAGGGAATTTATTATGCTTAAACCAAATCTTCAGATGAATCCTGGGAAATTCAGACCCGAATCTGAATTCAGGCCTCTATGTTGCTTAACACTTGGATATTTATAATGATTTATAATGAGATTTGAGACTGTCCATTTAGGTGTATTCAGAAACTGGTTCAAATAATTGAAGTGTGTTTTCTCTTCTATCACGACTTACTGCTGATTTTCTTTCTACCAGCCTCCCCTGCAAAGATTCTTCACCTTGATAACCAGCAGGAACAACAGTGATAAGAGTAATAGTAACAATAATAGTAGTAGTAATAATAGCGAAGCTATCATTTATTTAGCTCCATCAGCATTCCATGCGCTCTTATTTTTTATTTTATGATTTCTTTTACCTTGAAATATTAGCAGAACCATCTCCATCCAGTGGTCTGTCTTCCTTGTCACTCATTCATTCTTAACCCCTTGCAATCTATTCCTCTACTTCCTCACTAAAACTACTGACCCAACCGGTACCAGGGACCCCCTTGCAACCAAATTCACTAGCTCTTTCAAAATGCTAATTTGCTTTGATTTTTTAATACCATTTAACTCTCTGGAACAACTCCTCTCTTTTTGGAATGCTCCACATCTTGGCATCTGTCACCTCTATTACCTTTCTGAGAGCTTTGTCTTGGTCCCCTCTGTCTACTCCTCCTGCTGCCAGTCCCTGTGTGTAAATTCTGTCCCCTCCATCCTGACTGTGACTTCTCAGTTTTAAGCTCTCATAATTTCTCACCAAGATGTTGAGCTGGCTCCTCTAGGAGAGAGCAGAGTGCAAAGGTGAAGGGAGAGTCTGCCTGCCTTCCTGGTCCAGAAGGTTCACAACCTCTCTCTGCCCTTCCAAGTTGGTAACTATGTGTATATAAAGTCAGTTTTAGCTTTCTCATTGGTAAAGTGGGGATAATAATAGTATCTACTTTATAGGAGGTATGAGAGGGGTCGATATGTTACAACATGCAAAAATGCTTAAAATAATTCCTGGCCCATGGTAAATGCAATATAAGTGTTGCCATTGTCATTGTATTAATATTAGTTATGATCATCATCATTTTAAGTGGTTTCCCTGCTGTTGGATCACTTGCTTTCAGTATATCCTGCACACAGCAGGCAAATTATCCTAAAACAAAGCTTAGTTTATGGTATTAATTTTTAAAATATTTTATATTTATGTTTGTATTCTGTCTTGCCTAACAATTTTAATCAGCCTCAGCCTGGTTTTCAAGACCCCCTCAATAGTCCTGTTTTGTCTTTCTAGGCTTGTCTACAATTTTCAGTATAATATTCAGTACTGATCTCTCCCTTCCCCGCTGTGCTTTCCTCACTTTCCAGAATTGTGGTCTTCTTCTATCTCCATTAAAATCCTACCTGCCATTCACAAGACCCAGAACAAAGGCTACCAGCCCCTTGATGCCTTTTGTAATCCTCTATGATCAAGCATAAGTCTATCCTCTCTGAAGCCATTAAGTAAAGGTCTTTATTTTTAGGCCTCTTTTGGCCCCATATCTCTCTGTTTGGCATTTTAGTTATTCATGTACATGTTGTTATCTTTCCTTCTAGATTATAAACTCCTTGGGGAAGAGCTTTTGCCTTTGTATAGCTTTCCAGCTCCCAGCACATTACATTATATCCAGTAGGCAGATGTTCAATGAAGAGCTATTGAATTCATGTTGATTTCAATGTCAGAATAGAGCTGGATGTTCACCTCCTTCCTTGCTGTGTTTGCTCAGCAGGCTCATTTGCATAGGCCACTGTCCCAGTTGTCTCCAAAAAGTGGTGGGGACTTATGGAGATTTTCTTTTCTTTCCCCATCTTTTAGGTTTTAGAGGTTGTCAATAGACTGAAAAATACAATTCGTGGCTCATACTAGTAAATATTTGTTGAATATTTGTTGAATGAAAAAAGAAAATAAATAGTAAACATTTGCTGTGTGAGGAAAAAAGTATAATGAATAAACCACACCCTGTCCTGCTTGTCTGCCAGAAGTGGAAAAACATTGTAAATAGACATTTTTCTGGAGGAAAAACGCACAACCCACACTTGCTCCTGGATGGTGCAGAAAATATAGATTAAGTCTCAAATTTAGAGGCATGCTTCTGTTTACTAAGCATACTGGGTAACACTATCCAAATACCACTGGCATTTGCAATGAATTCTTTGATCTTTTTAAAAGCAACTTTGTTTCTCTATTGCATTTGGCTTAGGTTAAGATTCAAATCAATTTACCTTTCACTTTATTTTTATCAGTGTGGTAATTTTATGAGTAATGCAGTTTGCACCCAGAAAAGGTTGCCACAGGAATGAAAGAGGCCCTATAAGCCAAATATGAATGTGAGCTCCCACAGGAACTAGGGTGGCAGATGCTTTCAGGTGACCTGTCAGAATAGGACAGCTAGTGCTTCTTCTCCAGAGGTCCCATTGTCTCCTGAGCACCCCTGGAGCCACACAGTGATGGAAGCAAAACCTCTGTCCATAGGTAGAGTCATTTCGTGACATCTGACCCTTTAGTGAATTACAAAGACAACCTGGAAGTAAAAATTTGGGAGTTTAAATGATTATTAACTAAAGGTGGGACAATTAAAATATGTCACAGTAATTGTGGATCAATATAGTAATATTAAAGTTTTCTTTTTTTAAATATTCTTTGCTCACCTTTTAATTTTTGCTTGAATTTTATTCCAATGTATTTAGGAATGAAGATAGGAGAGAAAGAATAAGTATAACCTTTGCTGAAATTTCAAGACCACATTTGTCTTGGCCACTGATTCCAGAAACCCTTTGCTTGACTCTCCAGGACTAAATTTAATACTGTCTTACAAGACTGTGTTAATTCCTGTCCTTGCACACATCACCCAGCAGTGGTTATTTAATTGTCCATATTCCCCATTTCCATCACAAGATGCTTGAAGGCAGATCACACCTCTCCAGCTCCTTGCCTGGTGTCTGGCTCAAAGTGGGTGCTCTAGTCTCCCTATTTATCAGATATTATATTTAAAAGTGGTGAAACCAAGGCATGGCCATTCATTGCTCCAAGTCTGACACTGTAGCTCAGAGGACCTAATCAGAGGACAGGCTGCATTTGAACCGCAGTCTCATATATTTGACTGGCAGTGTTTTGGCCCACAAGTTTTTAAGAACAACAGAAAGTGAATTAGTCACTAATATTTATAAATTGAGAAATTTTACACAAATCCATATTTCTAGCCTCTCTTGAAATATCTGAAAATCTGATAACACTGGACCTGTATTGCTACAAAAACCTGGAACAGAATTTCATGACTGCCCATGATGAAAGGGTTCTCCAGTCTGCCCTGTCACCCTCCACTTAAAGCTGTCTCTGCACAACCCACCTGGCCTGAAGGCATTTGGGTTTGCTTCACAGAGCTGAGCTGTTACTTCCCTTCCTGTTTATCCCATGAGAGGGATGACCTCAAGCTTCTCCTCCCACTCAGTGTGAAGGGAGCATGGATCTGGTTTCCTAAGAAGGCTGCCCTTCCAAGCTTCCATTCTGTAGAGCGACAAGTAGCTCCTCATCTGCAGTGGCCCTGCCAACCTGGAGGAGCCTTTCCACATGGGCCTGGCTCCCCACGAGAATGACTGAGGTCGGGATTTGCTCACAGACCAGCTGGGCTTCAGTGCTGCACCCTCTCCCATCTGGAGGCTTGCGCTCCTCCTTGATCCTGGCCACACGGTCTTGTCACCTGCTCAGCCTGAGAAGCACAAAGGTGGCAGATCCCAACGCTACTCTGGACCACCCAGCAGAAAAGACTTTGATTTTTTTCTAAGTGGAAATTGATCAGTGTGGAATTTAGAGATTTTCAAAGGTGACTTTATTTAAATTGAGAATTGGGCAAGGTAGGGATCTTCATTAAAAAGCATCATGTGGTCACTAGGGTTAATGAGGCAGATCAGACCAGCCCTGACACTAAATAAAGACCAATTAACTCCAATCACTGCAGGCCTGGGTGCTTTCTGTCAGTGCAACCTCCCTGTGGGGTGTTTCCCAGCCTGATATCTCTCTGGCAGAGGTAAAGAGGACAGGCTCCCAAAGATGTCCCCTGCACAATGAGGTGGGTGAGGGTCCTGCCTCTTCCCACCCCCTGCTCCTCACTGGCCTGTGGCTCCTCCCTGGAGGGCTCTGCCACACCCTGTCTGCCCTGTATAGTGCTATAGACAGAAAAGCTGCACTGAGAGACCAAACACAGAGATTCAGACTCTCAAGGTCCCTTTTCCCCATCCATATAGTAAATTGCCTAGAAGAGAATATCACTGAGTTCTTGTTGAAAAGTTACTTATATTAATAAACGAAGACAAACGGTGTCAACACAAACATTGTTCAACTGAGTACCAGGTTTCTTACCTGGTGTTTCTTTTAGCGATGAAAATAGCCAGTGTTTATGTAATCTTCCCCATGTGCCAAATGCTGTTCTAAGAACTTTACCTACTTTGACTCAGTTAAATCTGCAAATACATTTCTATGAGATGGATGTTGTTACTACCCCGTTTATAGATAAGAAAACAGGCGTTGGAAAGGTTTAGTACTGTGCTAGGTATTTTTCATGCATATTTCTAAGCGATTCTCAGGAAAACCTCTTGCATGATATTTTTAGCTCCATATTACAAATGAGGATACTGAGAGTCAGAAAATTTACATGACATGTCTGGGACAATAATGCTCATAAAATGATAAAAGGAGGGTTTGGGTTCACTTTTTTTCTGTTTCTAAAGTGTGGTGGTATAGAACAGATGACTGCTCAGGTTGAGGGATTTAAAATTTCTCCTTAAGATTTGTCTGTGAGCCCTCAGTTTCTCTATTTAAGGCTCCTGGAATGAAGAATATGCACCAAATACTAACAATGATCTTAAAATAGTGGGTACAGAATAATGCCTCTGCCTCCCCCTTGCCTGTTGAGATTCACACTTGGCTATGCCGCTCTCTTGCTCCTGATTTCTCACGTCAACCAACCCCTGGATGCTCCTTGTCATTCATTAAAGGCTGGAACCTGGCCCAAAGCCTTAATCTCTACTGCAACTACTGTCGTTAGCATGAGGGGCCTCAGCATCCACAGATCCACTCCATCCAACATCTCGAGCTCTTGTTCCCTTCATCTCCGATTCTCCAACAGCCGCCTTCTTCTGTTCATCTTAGCCACAGATTTTATCATCACACCTTGGAACCCGCCATCACCAAAAACTACATCGCTTCTGCCATTACTTGCTGAAATGCTCCATTCATTTAAACATTCTCTCTTGCTAGCTGGCTTGTTCAAAAACCTCCGATATTTTTTTACCCCACCAAACTCTCGATTTCCCTCAACACTTAGCTCCCTGGGAGCATGACTTTTCTGTCATTCCTGTTTGGATCCCAGGATTCCAATGTGAGTTACTCTCTTCCCACTTCATACCCACAAGATGAACCTCTCTGTCAACCTTCCCCACATTGACAACCGAGAAGTTGGTGATAATCACACAACTGGGGAGCTTGGCTGTATTGTTTAAGGTATATATTCAGGTCATCATCTCTAACTGAGCTGTCAGCACTGTCCATCAATCGCACTAATTTTTCTGTCCAGCTCACCATCCCACCTTTTGTGCTGTCTTATAAATAGCTCTCCTTCCTTCCGTTTCTTTTCATTCTCACTTAAAACACACCAGACTCAGCCACCACCATCTTATTTGAATGCCAAAATATTTTCTTAATCAGTTTCCTTCAATTCTGTCTTGTTCCCTTTCCTGCTCATTCTCCGCACAGAAGTCAAACTAATATGTTTAGATCATATATTTTATCATTTTATTCTCCTGCTTTAAAACATTTTAGTGTCATTGCATTGCTAATGAGATAAGACAAAACATTCTGCTCTTGGCTAGCCTACGAGTCTTGCATGATCTTTGCTGTGCCTAAATCTCACCATTCTGACACACAGTAATTCACCCCTTTATACTCTACCTTCATGATCTTATTTTAGTTTTTTGAACATGCCAGGCTTCTTTCCTATTCAGGACATTTTGCACATGTTACCTATACGTTTTCTTCTCTCTCTGGAAACCAGCTCCCATTCATTACCTAACTCTCACTATTTCAAGATCTCAGCTTAAAAATCACATTCTCAGTTCATCATGAAGCTCCCTCATCCCTGTCCTTCGTGATTAAGCGCGCCTGCCATTCACGCACAGTACTGTGTACTTTCCCTTTAAAGGACCAGCATTGTTAGATTTAATATTTATGTAAGTACTTACATTTTTAAATTCTAACATTATGAAATTGGTTTGTAAGATTAAGAATGGATGGTTCCACATATGCTTACCTACTCTTATAATCCAGGGTCTAGTACAGTGCCTGAAACTTGAGACATGTCTGTTAAACACATAATTTATTCTATATCAAACTAGATATGATACTTGGGACTTTGTGCCTCAACCTCTGAGAGCCTTAATTTCCCGAGTGGCACAAAGGGTCACTGTACTCCTGAGGACTGTCAAGAGGTCTGAATGTTATAATGGGTGGAAATCACACTTTGGCAATTCTAAAATGCTATGCTGACCACAAAGCTGCTGAGCCCAACAACAATGAGCACACCTGGTGCCCAGATCGTGGTCTGTAATACCATTCTCCAGTTAAAGGAAATTGGGTTCCTTGGAGAAATAGAAGATTCTAGGCTTGGGGCAAGAAATACACAAGATGAACCTGGAGCATATTGTAGTGCAAGAAAAAAAGGAAATACTAAAAACAGAACAAATAAAAAAACAGAAGCTCACAGTGATGAGGATGTGTCAAAGGGACACAGAAACCAATCCAATGAGTTCCCAATGTCCAAAGCTGGGAAAATTTCAGCAAAAAAAATAGTTTTCAGTTATAATCCAAAGTATAAGACAAATGTCTATGAGACCATGTGGACATAAATAAATGATTAATTAATAAATATTTAAATTAAATAAAAGAGATAAATCTTCCTTGCAGAATAATTCTACATAGTTTACATAGATATTCAACCCCAAAGGTGCTGGCTGTTCATAGTGACTACTTCCTTCCTTCTTTCCTTCCTTAAGAGTACATATAGGAAGAAGAAACAAAGAATAACCTTATTTTTATTCTTTGTTTGGAGAAACCTGACCAACACCACCTCAGCCAGGCAATCAAGGTCAATGTTAACAATCATAAATCATGTTGATATTATATACCCTCGATAGGATGTCATGAAAGTGGCACTTTATATCTGTGGTCTTCATTTTCCAAACCCATAACCCCAATGTAAGTATGAGAAAAACACCGGACAAATTCCAGTAATAGGGCATCCTGTGAAATACCTGACCAGTACTCCTTAAAAACATTAAGGTCATCAAAATCAAGCAAAATATGAGAAACTGCCACAACCAAGAGGAGCCTAAGGAAATATATCAACTAAATGTAATATGGTAACCTGGTGGGGATTCTGGAACAGAAAAGGGGACATTAGGTAAAAATTAAGAAAGTCTGAATAAACTATGGACTTCAGTTCATAATAACCTTTATTATTTATTCATTAATTGTGGCAAATATACCGTGCTAATGTAGGATGTAATATAATTTTATCTTACATTATGGAGGAATAATAGAGGGAACTGGGTGTGGAGTATAAGTGAAATCACTTCTCAAATTTTCTGTAAATCCAAAACTTCCAAAAATGTAAAGTCTGTTTTAGAAAATGCAATGCATCATATCATCATCATCTACTTGCCGTATTCTTAAGAATAGTCGGGTGCAACTGCCTTCTTTCCCCCAAATTGATGTTGCTGTTGTTGTTTTTGCTTTTAATGTATCACTGAAACTTCTGAAACTTCTAAATCTATATCCAATGCATTGTGCATGGGAGAGATGGTAGACTGAGCTTGTTTCTCAATGTGTATTGGTTACTGAAGATCTTCCAGCTGTCCCTCCTATCATACCGCAATTTTGTGACGGTCTTATTGTGAGGAAAAAATAGAAATTCACCAAAAACCTTTTCCCCTGAAACGGACAAGCTGTGCCCCTATGTATGTTACTTGCTTAATCTGCTTCTGTAAGACTGCTTATCACCACCCCCACAGGAATGTTTGTAAAACTGATGTTATAAAGAAAGAAATTGAAATTGGCTAATGGCTGCAGCTCATGCTCCGGTAAACAGCTCCCCTTGCAGCAGCTACCCTGTAAGTTACAGTAACTTCCGTATGTGTACACTTCCTGGTATAAGCCGCTCCGTACCACCTCCTTGCCCTTGAAGTATAAAAGACAAGTCCTCCTGGCCGGGGGTGCTCAGAATTTGGTGGAAGATCCCGGCATTAATAAACCTGATCTCTCTGCATTCTCATGTACCTCTCGGTGTTTCCTTCGGCAACGTGACTCTGGTTTTTGCCATTACATTATGAGATTATGTTATTTTGAATGCTTTAAGTACTGTGGAATGCTTCACAAATTTGGGACAATCATCTACTATGACTTGCCTTCTTCTCAAGGTGTCATGCTGGATATTCCCAAGCATTGCTGCTGCTTCTCTGGCTTCTATCTCCCTTCATGTGCTGAGACACTTACCTGTGTTCCCTCCATCTCTGCCTCTCTATCTTTGCTCACACTCTTGCTCTCTCCTGCTGTTGTGTCTTCTCTTTCTGTTCTTGTGGAATGACTATGAGAATAAAATTCAGATTTACTTTCCTAGTAGTCCTCTGTGTATCATTTCTAACCAGGGAATATTGATGTCTCCTATTTCTATTTTTTTAACTTTGCAAAATAAGGATATGCTCTGCATTCAGAAGGAATGTGTACGATCAAGTAAGAGAATGTGTTTGGAACCCTACAGGCCATGGAAGAGGACGGACCACAAATTCCAGAAGAATCAATAGCTGAATTCTTACGGAGAAAGAGAAACAGGGAACATTATGTCTTTATCTCTGATGAGAGGCATGTTTTTCTACTCTCTAGGAAATGATTTCCTGAAAATGATGGCCAGATAAATCAGAGGTTGTGGTCCATGGAATTGCTATTTCTCTCAGTTGACAATGTGTAGACGACAAGGCTTATAACCAGTCCTAGTTCTTATGCCATTTTCTCTTGTTTTATAACAGAAAATTTAGCTCCAACAGTGAGCCCAATTGCAAGATAGTCTTAAATTCTCAAACAGAGCTAGACCTCTGGTTTGTATGCAAAAATTTTTGATTTTAAAAACATTCTGAATGCCAAAAATATCGGAATGAGAGAGTGGTTCAGTCTAAGGGCGATTGCCTGCCTTTCCAGAAGGTCTAGAGAGAAAAATGGGAGGGAGACGGGAAGAAAGGGGGATGGAGAAAAATGTCTTTTCTTACTTTCATGTATCCAGCTGTAATGAGTTCAGACCGCATTATTGCTCCCAATAGGTGATAGAGCCTTTTATAAAAGTCCTTCAGTTCATGTTAATTGAGTGAATAAATAAAGGGGTACATTTAAAACAATGTTACAGTCTTTTGTAGGAGTGATTAGCAAACACTTACGAATACTGAGTAAAAAAGTCAGTAAGAATTTAAATTTTTCCTATGAGGTCTATCTAACAAAATAAAATCATTGTATTTTGTGTACCTCACCATGAAAAGCAGAGGATTAATATAGAATGAATATTCTGGAGTTAGGTAAATCCAGGTTGAAATTCCAGCCCTATTACGTGCTAACTACAAGGCCTCACATAATGGTTAACTTCCTTCACCTCAGTTTCTACGTCTTGCATAAGTCTCTGGCTAAAAATAGGCCCTCAGTTGTTACCAGATAGTTCCCCTTTCCCAGCTAGTACCTAACACACAGCCTTTAATAGACAGCAAACTTTAGTAATCATCTTTCTTTGTAACCACTTTGTTATTTAATAGTTGTCCAGTTGTGGCAGTGCTCTAGATGCTGCAGGAGAATAAAATGTAGCAGTTAAAAATGAGTCCACACTAGTTTATTTACAATCACAATTACAGTGGTCACAGATGGAAAATTGAAGATGGTGGTAATAGGTATGCTCATTCACGGGCTTATCATGTTACAGCGTCTTCTGTTTCTATGTGGCTCATAATTAGGATGCAACGTTTTCATATTTGACAATTGTATTTTTCATATTAGAGTCCATTGTTCTACTGTGAAAGCTTGAAAGAGAGATGGCATATAAATTGCATTCGTGTATGTGATATACTAAGTATGTATTTGAGGAACCAAAAATATGAATTCACAAATTAAGTAGGCATCTTTATTGCATCTATCATATGGATTTTCATTACACAGACTAAATAAAAATCGTTACAGAAAGGGCCCGGTGCAGCAGGGCAAATGGTGAAGTTATTTGTTTGATGTTCATTCAGCACTTTGCTGAATGATGTGAAATGGTCCTAATGTTACATTTGAGGAAAAGGACCCACTGAGGTCCTGTTTCGAGCCAGGCAGTGTGTTAGGCACACATTTATATATGTGGCCTCATCTAACAGTTACAACAAACCGAGAAAGGGGTGGTCCTTCAGATTTTAGATGAAGAATGTGAAGCTTGGAGGTGTGAAATGCCAGTCTCAAGGCTGCATAGCTCCTTTGTGATAAATCCAGGACTTAATTGCTGGCGTCTTTCACGCTGAGGATGATACATACTTAATTGTACTTGGAACTTGGGAAATTAGAAACACAAGCAGCTGTGGATTGAAAGATGAGAACTGTGAAGATCGTGCCTGAAAGTGATGTCCCCAAGAAGCTAATAGTGAAATGGAAGACGAAACCTGGGTGCTGGCGTGACGATCTCCCAGGGGTCACTCAGGAGCTTAGACTTATTGTGTGGTTTTATGGAATTAATGCAACCCCTGATGAAATGGAGCTTTTTCACAGTCACCATGGATTAATTTCAGACAAAGAAATCACATGCCATTGAATAAAAATCTAAATATTTGATTTTATAGAATAATTGTTCTCTTTATCACTTCGTTTTCCTTTCCATTTAAAAATGAAAATCAGTCCATCTCAGGACCTTTGTGTGTTCTTGGAGATGTATACTGCTATTTTCTGCCTAAATACTTAGGCAGAAATGTTAGGATAAATCAGTAAGACTTGGGCCAGAGTCATTAACAGGAAGAATCCCTGTTTTACCTAATCTAAAAGGCCAGAAGTACCTGCTGCCTGGACTGTGTAGAGTAACCTTGAATTCAGGATGTCTATGAAAATTTATGCACCTACACTCTTCTTTATTATAAAATAGACAGCAAACTTTAGTGATCATCTTGTGAACCATAGTCATGGACAAATGTAGAAAAAGGAATATTAACTGCAAAAAAGCATGATAAAATGGTAGCAGGATAACCAGAAAAACAGAGTTTGCAAACACTGCCCACTCCATCAAAACCAATCAGGCTGCAGCAAAGTATTACCTGATGCTACAATGCCACAATTTCTCTTCCCTATCCCACAAAATACACACTCATTTCCAAGACTAAAATGGTGCCTAGTCCATGTTGGTTCATGAATGGATTGCCGTTCCTTTTGATTATAACAAAAAGATATTTATGTTCTTAGCCAAGACAGAGGGCTTAGCAATTCACCTTATTGGTGTAGCTCCTAAAGAGTGTGGCAAAATCACTGTGTTTGGAATTTGGACTTGGTGCCAGGGCTTTGGTGGAACACATAGTAATGGTACAAATAACACACGGGAAGCATTTACAATGCCAAGAGCAGCTAGAGATGCAAGCAAAGCATTGTAGGAGCAGAGTCAGAGTGGAGTCTTGTCTTTCTTAGAGCATCAGGAAGGGATTCGTATAAGTGACATGTCCACTGGATTGAGGCATCACATTCTTTCAACCGTTCAGGAGATCTCAAGTAGACAGTGTAGTCATATATTGAATTAGATGCTAGGAAATAACATGCCAAGAGGTTTGACATCTATTTTCTATGCCATGGAATTTGCAGTAGGAGTATGTCAGGATCAGATTTCTGGTCTTGAGATCATTAGGGAAGCAGAGTAAGGATGGACTAGAAAGGTGGTGAAGGGTGGCAGAGAGACCACTTAGTCCCTCCATGTCATCAAGTGGCATTGGGAGGATGGTACATGTAAAAGAATTAGCCTCAGCAGAGTTGGGGAAACATGACCCCACACATGGGACACAATAAATGACTGATATAAAACAGTATATATTTAGATGCTATGTGATGTTATATAGTCTTCTTGTGCTCATGGAGTTCTGTGATGTAGGTGAGCAAAGAGGTCTGGCGTCATCAAAGTAAAGGTGAGAGGTGAGTTGACTATTGAAAGGGGTGTAGGAAACAGCATAAATTGTATCATAGACAAAGATTGGTTAGTAGGTCACAGAAGAGAGACAATCCTGATATGCCCAACGTTTCTGCTCTGGGTTGGGACCATAAAGCATTCAGCCCCACCCTAGCAAAAGTGGCTGCATCCAGCAAGAAGAGCCCATTTTGTCTGATGTTTGGTATCTGGAGAGATCCAGCTCTAGGCCTTGTTTTACCCACTTAAAACTATTCATTTTATTCTCACAGTGTCCTCTTAGCTCCTACACTCTGCCCACTCCTAATTCCACCTGAGCAAATGCAAAATTTAGTCACTACCAATATCTGGCCTTAGCTCTGCTCTCAGGGCTCAGCATCTTCCGCAAATAATGCATTAGGCAACAGTCAGGTCTGCTACCTGTAGCCTCTGCGAACTCCTTCCTTAGCACTGGGTGTTTTTAATAAATATGGCCCCATGGGTCATGGGTTGGGGGTATTTCAATAAGTGACACTGGAGTGGAGCATTTACAGACTGCTGGGAGTAATGCACTTCATTTACATCGTCTGCTTTTGCCCTTTCAAGATCCCCATGAGGAAAGTGCTTGAATCTCCATTTAGTATGTGTAAATAGAGGCTCAGAGAGTTAAAGTAACTTGTCCAAGGTATATATCTAGGACTGTACTGACTTAACAGTCTTAGCCCTAGCCTAATTTTTACCTGGAATACTGGATCTAAACACCCTCACAATGGAGAGTTTACAGTTGAGGGTAGGAAGGATGAAAGATTGGAGTCTTATCCAAGCACATTAACACCCTTCTAGATCCTGTATCTTTCCATGTACCCTTGCTCATTTTGTACAAAACAAAAAGGTAAAAATATTTTAAAAGTGACACTGGAACAAGATTAGTCTTGCTAAAGTGCATAAGATGTTTTCTAGAAGGATGGGTCTGGGCATTTATCAAAGCAATTAAGAAGCTTTTGCAATAGAAGTAGCAGGAGATGGGTGTCCACCAGTGGGAGGTGTTGGTCAGGGAAAGACAGGAATGTCTGAGAAGAAGAAAATTGGAAGAAAAAGTGTGGATACAAGATAGAGGGAGATGTTTGCAAAGTTATACAGAGGCTTAAATCACTGAAGGGGCAGGCAAGAGAAGATAAACCAGGTTGGGATTTTTGCCTCTGAATCCACAGAGTCCATGCACTCTAAATGCGATTCGGGGCATTTTAAAATCTTTTATTTTAAGTTCTGTGTTGAACATTTTTATCCTCCAAATCATTTTCTTCCAGTGTGCTAAGATTATAGCCTTTAGCTAATGGTTTTCTTTCTCGGTTATGCTCCCAGCATTTATAAGCATTAATTTTGCTGAAGTGATATAGTAAAAATGTTCAAAATAACATTTGGAAGAGCATTTTAGTCTAACTACTCAAGTATAACCTGTAATCTTTTCTTCTTACACTACGCACACAGAGACACACACACTCACACACACACATACACACTTACATCTGTCTTTCCAGGCTTTACCCCTTTATCTAAAATGGTAGAATTTTTTTCATAAATATTCAAAGTGTATAATTTAATCTTCCTTTCTCCAAGAGAATACAGGTAGCCCATCTATTCCAATAAGGAATTTAAAGAGCAGTACTATCCGCAAGGCAAATACAAATAACAGCACACTTTCTGCTGAATGAAGATGACACATTCATAGTAACTGTTGTTGTTGTGTTCAAAGTGGTGGTTTGTATTCAGAATCTAGTTTGAAGTTAAAGTTAGGATATGCTGATAATTTGCATGTGAGGAGTAAGAGAATAAAAGAGTCAAAGTTGATTTAAGGGGGCTTTGTTTACTTTGTTTTGTTTTATTTTGTTTTTCCTGGGCAACTGGGTGAGTCATCTTCCTAGATGTGATAGATTCAGATGCCTACTGACAACCAGAAGGAGATTGTCGTGTAGACCTTGGGTATATGAGGCTGGAGCTCAGTGGAGAATAGGGGCTAGAGATTAAAGAAAAGTGATAAGGAAATATTCTTTAAAGCTAGAAGACTGGATGAGCTCACCAAGGGAGTGTGTGTACATGGAGAAAAGCAAAGGAAAATGACTGAACTTTGAGGCATGTCATCTTCAGAAGTTAGAAAAAGGAAGGGTATCTAGCAATGTGGACAATGAAGGAGCAGCCAGCAAGCCGGGAGAGAAGTCGGGAAATGATGACGTCCTAATGGCAAAGGAGGGAAAATATTTCAGGAACAAAGGCGTGATCAGTCATGACAAATGCCAGGGAGAGGTCAGGTGGAGTGAGAGCTGAGAATTGCCCCTTGGACACTTGAGAAGACTGGCATCAAGAATTGTGAAATTAAAGCCTGACTGGAGTGAGTACAAAAGAGAGGAGACAGGGGCGTGCACCAGCGAGTACAGACAATTCTTGCAAAGAATTTTGCGTCTGCTTCTCACTGGATCAGGAGGGAAGATAGGAGTATTCTGCTACAGATGAAGTGAAGTGAATTAAACTGGCAGTTAAGGACGTTATCTCACAAGTTAACTAGCTGAGAGTGAGGGGGGTGTGTGTGTGTAGTGGTGTTGAAGATATGAGAAGAGAATATAAGGTGTGGAACAGTTACCCTTGATAATGAGAGAGTAAATTAACCATCAAAACACTGGGGCTTCCAGTGCAGATAACTCACTTGAGGGCAGTGGTTATAAATTTAAAGTATGATCAGTCAGTACAGTTGTTCATTTTTATCTGCATCATGTTTAGCCTTAGGGTACATACGAGGAGGTGACAGATCTGTTTGAACCCAACTTGGGATTTTGACAATGGAAGGACACAGATGTGGGGATGTTGAAGTGGATTCACATAAAGTATTATAGTGATGGATGATGAAATCTAAGGTGGCTGAGAAACAGAGTCAGGGTGTATGGAAGGTTTTGGACAACGGAAATGCAACGTAGTATAGTCAATGGATTGGATCCTAAGAGGTCAAGGAACAACTTAAGTGGCAATGAAGACACTAGAGTAAGACAGCTTGAAAGTTACAAGGTGGTAACTAGACCTCAGTGCCTGAAATTTTAAGTTTGGAGATGGTGTAGTCATTGGTAGTGATAAGGTCTGAAGTATGATTAAATAAGGTAAAATATAGGACATAAATATTGGAGAGAGGTTGGTTAACAAACTGACAAACTATTCTGATGTTTGGATCATCTACATGCGTACTGATATCACCAACAACAACGGTGACAGCCTTACTTATAAAATCAGTGCCAGGTGCCAATGTCACCACTGCATGGCCGGGGTTGGCTATCAGAAGGCGGCTGTAAATTATGAAAACAAGAAGGGTTCATTGATGGTCAAGTGTTTAGTTTTAGAGTATGAAATGTAAGAGAAGAAAATGGCAATAAGGAGAATGAAGTATCCCTATGTGAACTCCAAGACTAGTGGTACATGGTGGATGAAAGTAGAGAACAAAATCCATCATTTAATTGGGCTTCAGATAAATGTTCCCAGTGGCCAATTGATTTTCTTTTTTAAGAAGGGAAAGGCATACTCAGAGATGAGATTTTGCTGATGGCATACCTTGAGTGCCAGAAGGTTTGGGAAGTCTAGAAGATATAGGAGCTTGAGCCCCAGTAGGGGATATTCACAACCATATATGTATATGAATCCTGATGAATAGAGTTGATCTGGGATACTTGGGCTCTGTGCCGGGATTGAATAAAACAGAAATATAGGGTCTAATGGGATTGTTCCTATTGGTCTCAGGTGTGATGGTGCAAGGAGCAGTGGGGAATTTTGCATTCTAATTATAATCCTATTGGAGCAATGGTCTCAGTTTTGAAAGCTGAGGCAGAGAGTGTTGGAGGATGGGGGTAGACAGTGATCACTTGGACACATGGAGCTTTCTGAACTATGTGGGGTTTACAGCATGCTGAGTCCAGTGGGCCCACATTTGTCCCCCCTGTGAGCAGTGCTGAAGGCTGTGAGGGACCAGCCTAAATAAGTTGTCAGCGTCAGGACTGAGATTCTGAATGGTAATCAGTTGAGAGCTATTGTTCTCCTATCATTGGAGATACCTTCTTGTATAAGACTGTTCACCTATGCCCTGTGATCTGAAGCTGACAGGATTACTTGGGAGAATCCAGGAATTGTTACTATTTTCCCCAACTGGGGCAAAGGACAAGGCCCAAGCTGGATGATATAGGCGGGGAAGAATGTACTGCCAAGAACCTGGCAACCTCAGATCTTCAATTATGCAGATGGTCAGCACATAGTAGCTAAACTCAACTGATGTGGTCTCCCCACAGGGTGAGAAAAAGAAACATTGGGTATGTGGGTGTCTCATTTCTCGGCAGTCATGAGGGCAGTTATGCTAAACTATCTGATAGCAGGTCATGTTACCTGAGTCCCTATATTTCCCCTTAGCTCAGAATCCTGATTTGCTCTTATGAACTTACCACAAAGGATGCTTCTATTTCAGAGTCAAGGGGAGTGATCCCCAAATCTGGTTTCAGAGTAGAATCACCTGAAACATCAAAAATAAATATCCAGATTCTATCCCAAAACAATAAAATCAATATCTCTGGGGCCCTGGCTTCAGCAGTTTTCCAAAGTTTCCCAAATAATTCTTACATAGAGCCCTGGTTAAGAGCTATGTTCTAGGGCTCAGATTCTGTCCAACTCCTTTGGTTTGACAAACAGGTTGGCTGCTGCTGCAAGCCTTTGACACTTAACTCTTTTCTCAGATTTTGATTTTTTCCCCCCAATGGCCTGTAGTTTCTTCAAACTGACCATCACACACACACACACACACACACACAACTGTGTCCTGCTCTTGTACAAAGTGTGTGCCTTGGTGAGGCTTGATCCAGGGGCAGATTGCAGCAAACGAAGTTTGTGGAGGTCAGAAGTCTGAATGGGCCAAAGCACTGCACCTGTATCCCCCCCCAGTACACATAACACACACGCAAGCATCCTATTCTTATAAACAGTTCACACATGGATATGTCTGAGCCAGTGCCAGGTCTTGAGAAAGGAAGGCTGCAGAAGCCAGGAGCCCAGCGGGGACAGACCCTTATGGTCTTATGTGTGGACTGTATCTCCCTCCCTTCCAGGTAAACAACACCACAGGCAGGCAGTCTCCTTGCTTCTTCCTCCCCTCTGGCTCCTGCTTCATTCTAAGCCTCTGCAGACACCTTCTTCATAGCTGAGAAAACCCACAGATGGAATGACTATTATTGTTGCTTGTCAATCCAGAAATAAACTGTAATTTACCCAGCATTTCAATCTTTACCACTGACATGTTAGTTTCATTTAATTGGTTCTGTGCTGGATGAGGTCACTAAATTTGTATCCTAATAGGAAACTATTACTCAGCTCTACACAGTGAGGGGTATGTGGGACTGGTTTGCATTCTCTCTGGACAGAAGGTGAATTCTCTCACTATAGTCGTGATGGGCAGCAGATCCTCCAGCAGAAAGTCATTTGAGAAAACACAAATTGAAGGGACATCTGCCTTTTGAGAATTCTTTTTGAAATTTAATAGCAGGTTGGCTGTACGCTCTGAGAAATGGGTAAAAAGTATGCTACTTATGAAATGCAAATTTTGGAGAAAAGGTGTAGTATGACAGCCAACCCTGTTACATGAATATTGGTGAGTATATATATTTTTATGGGCTCTTCCTCTTTGAACCAAATATGAATGAATTCTTCCCACTACTTTCTTCTTGAGCTCACAAAATGGAAAGTGAAAAGTGGAAATTAAGTCACACCCATTTCCCTCATGGAATAAACCCTTATTTAATCTCTGTAGTAGCTCTTATAAGAGTACTGTTATTTTACAAGGGCACTATGATCATTCTCATTTTTCAGATGAGAAAACTGAGGTTTCAAGCTGCTGAAACCCAAGGCTTCAAGTTACTGAATATCTTGCTCAAGTCATTGCTTATAGCAAATGGCACAGATGGATTCAGAACCCAATGTGGTTGGTCTGGAACTTCCTGTTTCCTTCTTTCACGTCATCAAGAATGGTTTTTCTCACCCCCGTAAAATCTATGCCCCTTAAATCTCAAAAGCCTCTCCACCTCACACATCCCTGCGTTCTGAAATACTCACCTTCCCTTACAAGGTACCCCTATGTGAAAATTGCAATATGTTTTAAAAATCTACCCTCCCTTTTATAGATTTTGTCAACCTTTCTTTTCTGTATTCTGGTTGTATTATGAAAACAATAGGTCCTAGTGTCATTGAACAAATGTAAAATTGTGTTGCTGCATTGAGTCATGGACCTAAAGACCCCGGAAAGCTGAGCTGTTTTAGTTATGTCTTGTTTTCCCTCCAGTCAAGGACACCATGCAAAACTATACTACTAGAACCAAGGACTGATTTTAGTGTTTCTTTTGGGTGGTGGTGGGGGGGATAAATGGTAATTCTATAATCAAGTCCATCTCTAAGGAGGAGGACCAATACCATTTCCATGGGTGACACTGTATTATATTCCTTGTATCTCCTGGGCAGCCTTGGTGCAGATTTATCCCATCTTCCTTTGCCCCACCATCTCCTTCTCCCCTTCATCCTTTTCTCTTTACTGCCAAGTTCTCTGAAACATGGTATTTGCCACTACCACTTCTCTTCAAAGCAATTTCACTGCATTCCTTTAAAAATACTCCCTGCTACATTTTTTTCCAATACTGTTTTCTCTAAGAAATTTGATAACTAAATCTACAAGTTCAGTGATCCCTTCTTAATTTTCCTCTGGTGCTAGTCACTATTTAATCCACTCTTTCTAGAAATTCTCTTCTTCCTGAATTTTTCAGTTTCATTTTAGCCTCTAATAGGAGGTGGTTACCTAAGGGCCTGGAAGAGTCTAAGCTTGCTTGGTGACAGTTCGTTCTTCCTCATGGCTCTACCTTTCCAGTTCTGCATATGTTTTCTATTCTATTCCCATAAGTGGAAACAACCATAATGTTCTTCTTTTAGACCTTTTCTGGAAAAGGCTTTGGGGCATTCATCTACTTCTAAGATTTCAGCTAATGCACTGTGTGGATTCATAACTTATCTGTATCTCCAGCCTCCTGCTCTCTCAAGCTCTGCCCTTCTATTGGCCATTCACTACTCGCTGATCGTCACGCACTGGAAAGTCCTCTAGCATTCCGCACTGAACAGAGATGACAAGCTCATCATTTCTCCCCTAAATAGTTTCTATTATTTGAAGTCTACCTAACTTCTTCATCATCCAGGTATTACATCTTAGACTGAGACAGCTGTAAAGTATTTCTATTAAACATGCAGTGCTATCCAAACTTTAGTAGGGTCAAGGCCATCTGTGTGAAAGCACACACGTTGCTGCCCCTGTCCCACCGCCCTGAAGAGTATCTGCTTCAGGAGGCTGGAGTGGGTCCTGAGAATTTGCATTTTTTACAAGGTCCTGGGTGAAGCTGATGCCGCTGGTCCAAGGACCACACTTGGAAAGATGCTGCTTGAGTGCATGAGTCTGTAGCCAGACTGAACTAGGCTTAAATCCTAACTCAACCACATGCTTAGTGAATTAATCCTGAAGAATTTACCCAATGTCTCCATGCTTAATTACTATTCTGTAAAATGAGGATAATTAAAGTATATATCTCATAGAATTTTTGTAAAAACTAAATGAGTTCATGTAAATCAGGTGCCCCCAACAGTTTTTTGGCTGTTAGCTGTAATTGCACCACTTTACTCTGCTTTCCTTCTCCCCGCTCCCAACCACCATTCAGCTCCATGTCCTGACAGTCTGGACTTTGGAGTGCATCCGTTTCCTTTTCATTATTGCCAGGGATGGGATTAAGTACATAATCACGTTGTTATTCACCTCACTCTGATCATCACCATTTAACTGATTGGTACTGTCACTATTTTCCCATCCCTACCTCCCCAGACCTCGTGCAGTTGTGAGGTTCTACCTTAATGTCTTTAAAGCAATCATTATAAATAGGTCTCTTCTTTGCTCAGAAAGCAAGTTTTGAATATATTAGCAGGGCATTTAAGACCTTTCTTGTACTGAGGACACCTTGGCTATCTACTTGTTTCCTCTCACAGCTCCATATACAGCATTTATGATACAAAGTCTATATTTTTGTCAACATGTCTCTTTGTTTTCTGGCTTCTGTGATTTCTTGCATAATATTCATTTCGTTTGATATGTCCTTCCGCTCATTACCACAAGGCAGAATCTAATTCCTTCTTCAAGGCCTGGTCAGCTCTCCTTTGTCCATCCAAAGGTATAGCAAAAAGATTTCATTCTTCATAACGATGCTAACTGATTGACGGTAGCTGCTTAGGGAGATGACGAGGATTCTGGGGCAAAATCTACCTGAGTTCAGTAAGAAATAATGTCATGGCCAGTGAGCAAAATATCTGCCATGACCCAGGTGGAGTGCATGGAAACATCTGTATCAAGTGTTGTCTTTTCTGCCATGCAGTGAATTTTTCACTGTGGGTGCTCAATGCATTTTGGCAAATTCACAAGTAAATAGGCATACCCTGAATTATCAATTTGAATTTTGATGATAATATCTAATTTTCTCTTCTTCGTTCCAATGAAGAATCATACCTTACCTCAGAGAATGATATTGCCATGCAGAAAATCAGAACAGGCAATTAAAACAAGCCTTCACCACCTTGCTTTGAGAAGGCAGTGTCTGGATGAGGGGAAATACACTGGCTGGTATTGGGGGCTGCAGGCTTGGGGGTGGGTTCTTGGATTTTGAGGCATAAGGGGCCAGAAGAAAAGATATGGGGAAATTCTTCCACAAGAATCAAGAAAAAACAGAGGGTTCTTGAGGATAGCTATTTATGGAAGACTTTCAACATGGACAAGCCCTGGTTTAACATGTGCAAGGTAGAAAAGTGATACTTAAATCACAGCTCTACCACCTACGAGCAGCTAATTAACATTTTTGAGCTTCAACATTATTATCTTAAAAGCAGAATTCGTGATGCTACCTCTCTGGGATATTGTAGAAATTAAAGGGAAACATGTATATAAAAGATTTGTATAATATTTGGCTCAATACATGGTAGTTGTTCTTATGAATATTGCATGGAATGGCAATCAAGAAAATCCCTTCAAAACTATTAAAACTCTTTTGCCTCTTAATACCTTATCCCTATACTCACTGTTAGTTATAAGTACACAATATCATGAAATGACCCCTTGGCTAAACATTATATAACACCACAACTACTAATTAATTTACTCTAATTAATTGGAGGCATGTAAGCAATACTGCTGATTTACTGTTTTCCCCCCACCAGCTAGCATGAGTTGATGCTGTGAAGATAGAGCCTTTGTGCTCCTATCATATTTAATGCATCAAATTTAAAAGAGAAATAGTGTGAATGTTATTTAGAACTTCATGCCTTTCTAAGGAAATTTATTCTCTTAGATCAACATAGTTTATAACTGAAATATTTTGTGTTACCTTATTCTTTGCCTGACAATGTTATTAAATACCTTGAAATACACGGGTTCAGAAATACAGTAATTTATTCATTTAACAAATATTTTTGGGTGTTTCTTGGGGCCAAGGTCTGTTCTAGATAATAGAGCCACAACAGTATGCAAAATATATAAATCCACTATTCTTGTAGAGATTACATTCTAAAGATGGAATTTAGGCAATCAACAAGTAAGTAAGCAAACCAACCAACCATGCTGTAATTTTAAATGTTCATATTTTCTCTAAAGAAAATAAGATGATGGAGTAGAGATGACCAGGGTGGGGGTGTGGGTAACCATTTTTGGATTGTGGGGAGAGCTGTGGCCATATTCAGACTGATACTTGCATGATAAAGAATGAGCCAGGCCAAAAGGTGGGTTCTGAGCCCTCCAAGCAGAGAGAAAAAAGTAAGTGACTCAATTGGCCTGAGGAGAGAAAGAAGGGCTGAGGGCTGGCTGCCAAAAGTTTGGGAAGAAGTGTTAAAAATAGATGCTTGGAGAGGCTGGCAGGCTTGATCATGGAGGGTTCTATAAATCCATGAAGGAACTGGGATTTTTTTTTTTTTTTTGGTGCAATGGAAAGCCATTGGAACATTATAAAAATGGTAGTAAGAAAAAGAAATTTCATTTCACAGCTGTACATGAATACTGAATGTTTGTTGATCTCACCTATATAAGGAATTTGGTGGGTATTTATGTTGATAAAGTAGATAATCACTTGTGATTTGTTTGTTTTCTAGATTCAGATTATTCCCCATTAAAAATAGAATTTACTTGTTTCTACTTTTTTTGTTCCTGCAAAAGTCTTTAAGTTGGCTTTCAATGTATCTCATCACATGTTCCTGTCACCCTGTTCTCTGACAATAATTTTCAATGTTATCTGCTTTATTATTTCTTTCTCTCTCCCAAAGCAATACTGTGTCCTCCTTGTATTTCTGTCTTTTGTGGACCTTAGAAGAAATTAACAGAGATTTTTTTTTTTTTTAAATAAATTGCCTCTGCTGTCTTTGACTTTGAGTTGCCTTGGTGTTCCTTTAGAAGGTTTGCTATGACCTTAAAACTGTTGGCCTGTTTAAGGTTATGAGATAGTTCAAGATTTGGGGGCATTTATAATCTGGTTGAAGATTTAACAATTGCCTCTTTGTCTCTTGCCCCAAAAATTTTTGAGTTGGAGTTGTTTTTTAATTTCTCTTGTAGACTTAGAAATTGCCTTTCATTTCAAATAGATGTTTTCAACTCTTGTGTAGTGTTTTTCTTTTATTATATTTGCTATATCTGCATATTTTGCTACAATTGTACCTTAATCTTCACTATTCTAAATTGGTATACTTTTATGTTGACCTCTTGATCTTCACCTACACACACTTAATGCTCCAAGTCTTTGTTTGCCTGTTTATTCATAGTCAGCACATTACCCCCAAGCTCTATAGATTCTTCAGTAGAGTACACTTCAGTGTCTGCTCTGCATCTTTAGTGCCAGAAAAGTACAAGAATGATATTTTATTCATAATTACTGTTTTCCTTAACAATTTAATTTATTTTTAATTTTTCTTAAGTAATTACACTATTTTATATGCCTCAAGATTTTGAAAACATTTTTAAAATTTTAAATGGATGTGATTTAATTTTATTAATTATAAACCACAGAATTTTTATGGGCCCTAGGAAATTGCGTTCAATTGAAGAAAATGCATCAAACAATATTTTGAATGACCTTTTGAAGTCTCTAACTTACAGTATATATCAAAATCATTTTACACATTTTTTCTTAAATGTTCATAATATGTAGTTTCTTTTACAAAAATACTATTTATCATGTAAATTCCCTGGGTGAACTTTGAAAGCATAATAGTGATTAAGAAAGGTATTTGAATAAGAGGTAATACAAAAGTAGAAGGAATTCAGTTCATAAAAAGCACCCTAGGCAGAAGAAGAAATGCCCCAAGTTGTGCTTTCCTTTGAAAGAACAGTGATGGCTTGCTCTGGTTCCCTCATTCCCAGAAAGAACAAAACTTGTTGGTGATAAACGTGAGCCAGACAAATATTGAAATGCTCTTTGCTCATTCTCCGCAAGTATCGCTCACCTGCAATCATATTATGATTGAGATTAAAATAACTTAATTGTGACATTCTGTTTAGAAAAATAAAGCTGTAAGACAATTGCAACTTCTTTGCAAACCAGCAGATACAGTTGCTACTGACTGGCTTTTCCCCTCCTGTGATGACTGTGATTTCAGAGAGGATTCAAGAGGAGAAACAATAAATTTCACAGGAATTTTACATTACTTTTAAAGTTACAAAAAATCTAAGTGTTGTCAATGAATATAAAATAACCCTTCAAGAATCATAAAAAGAGAGCATTGACAAATTTTCTGCAAATAAATGTGAAAAAGTTTAGTGTAGCAAAATAGGGTGGCAGAGTATCTAGAAAGTTTCTCCCCGTGATCATGGAAGCTTCTTCACTGAAAGTTCAGGGCCCGGTGGAAGAATGAATGAAATATAACAAAACCTGCAGCCTTCTTTCAATTCTGAATCCTGATATTAAGAGAATCAATTAGTTGTCAGATTTAGAATTATTGTTGGCTTTTATTGCTGACTTTCCTCTTAAAATTTTAGCTTTAAGTATTTCATCTAAGAATAAAAAATAGATAAAAGTGGCTATGATATACTTGTGTTTGATTGTTTTACGAGCAAAAAATATGAGTATGATTAGAAGTTCAGGTATAGAAAGATCAATTTAAAATTTAAGAAACATTTCACTCACTCCATTTCTTTAAAAATACTTGCTAATTGAATACATTAGTGTAAAGCCCTTGACACTATTAGGGAACTAAACCCAAGTCTAACCTGGTAATTAGTAAAAATATTAAAAACTAAAATTTTAAATTATTTTTAAGTGGGTTTAACTTATTGTTCCTTTTGCTTGCAAAGCTATAACATTTCATAAGCTTATCTGATCTTTTCATCAATCCCGTGCTACAATTTCCATTTATCTTACTAGATCAGATAAGACAGAAGAATGAACCACTTGCCGAAAGAACTCCACTAAAGGCGGGAGCTTTTTAGAAAGCCAAGCATGCCCAATTCCAAACCTTGTGCTTTTCACTTAGACTAGCCTCTGCTGCCTCTCTCTGGACTCAGTTTTCTTGCACTCCAATCAACATTGTTCCCTTTGCAGAATATTTTCTCTGGCTCCACCTAGAGTGTCATGGTGTTTCTGGAAGATTTGTGTTTCATTCTCTTTAAAAACTTTTAACTGGTTCAGTTGGAAAACCACCACTTTATCTAGCTCGTATCTCATCTCAGTGTGTCTGATCCTGTCCCTTGCCTCTGTTGTCAAGATTCAAGAAACACCTGAACGACCACCTGCCAGACAATAGAGGCTGGATGGATATGATTTTTCAGTGTCCCTTCTAGCTCTGTTATTCTTGGAAAGCAACTATATCAGTTTTAAAATATTATTTAAAAATGCAACTTACCCATATGGTGAAAAAATAAAATAATTTAAAAAGAAAACAAAAGGAAAGTGTCAATGTCCCACTGCAGCCTTGAATCGAACCCAGAGATAATCACTAGTGAATTTTCTTTTGTTGGTTTAAAAAATACACTTGTACATCTATTCCTGAATTTATCAACATTGCTCAGTGTAGGTAACATGCGTGCTCAATCCACTTTCTTGAATTGGAAATCACTGTTTTCTTTCTTACTGAAATCTTCCCAAAGTTGACATGTGCACAGAGGTAGGAAATTTTTAACAGTTTATCTTAGACCATAGCTCCATAGGCTGAAATTGCAGCAGAAGGACGGTAACAATATGGTCTTTATTTTATTTGTAGACTATTGGAATATGAATTTTCTAGGAGGGTTAAGGCCCTCACCTGACCTGAAAAGTTGGACTTTGTTTCTTAATGAAAGTCTAGTTTCCTTCAAGGCAAAAGAACAGTGAAGGATCCTCAGGGCTGGATTAGTGTGACTTTCAACACAGAGTGACAATGGCAATTATGGTTTCCAGAGTCTGAGAGCTGTTTGCTTCAGATGTTGGAGAGGGAATTGTTTGTAAGCAGAAATGCTGGCTCTTGTCTGTATATTTACCAACCTCTCCATGTATGTTCACTCTGAAGAACATCTTTCAAAAATCTTAAAGACATAATTGTCATAAGTTCATTATATATGAAGAAAAAAGGATTTTAGGAGTTAGAATATAAAGTATGCTGAATGTGATTGTGCTTTAACTTTGAATTTAAGGAAAAAATATAAATATATCTCATCCTTCCAGTAATGTTATGAATCACGTATATCCTGGCAAAGAAAGTGATAACCTAGAATGTGACATTATTAAGGCTTTAATATGCAAATGTGAGTAACTAAAGAAAGAAAATATAATACAATGGTCCTTTAAGAACTGACTATATTAAAAAAAATAAAATAAAATAAAAAATAAAAAAAAGAACTGAATATATTTATGCACACTGTGCATATAACCTAGTTTTAACTAAGATGATGACCTATTTATTTAATGACATCAGCAAGTTCATTATATTCATCCAGAATTCATTTTCCAAAACACATATCATAGCAGAATATTTTTTGAACATAATGGGCATAAACAGGTAATTGACCCCAATTTCCATATAAATCCATTAACTCAAAGTAGTAATGTAAGCAGTAAATACATTACAAATACCTGTTCAAGAATGGCCACATTGTTTTAAAACATTAGTGTATTTGCATTTAATTTAAATGAAATGCCACTCTATAAAATTTGAATGAACTGATCCTAAAATGTACTTTTTATTCTCAATTAAAACTTTAACTCATGAATTTTTTTTTTTTTTTTTTTTGAGACAGAGTCTTGTTTTGTTGCCCTGGCTAGAGTGCAGTGGCATCATCTTAACTCACTGCAACCTTAAACTCCCGGCTCAAGCGATCCTCTTGCCTCAGGCTCCCCAGTAGCTGGGACTACAGGCGCATGCCATGACGCCAGGCTGATTTTTTTATTTTTAGTAAAGATGGGATCTCACTCTTGCTCAGGCTGGTCTCGAACTCCTGAGCTCCAGTGAATCCTCCCTCCTTGGCCTCCCACAGTGCTAGGATTACAGGTGTGAGCCACCACAACTGGCCATGAAAAGTTATTTTAAAAATTGCATTTTTGACTTTCCATAGGTTACCTTATGTAATTAGCTGATATTTTTAAATATACCTCCTTTATACCTAAATATACTCTTTATACCTCCTTTCCTCCAGGGAGGTATAAAGAAACTCAGTGGAACCTTTAACATGATTCTTCTTTGCACTGTCACAAAGAAATGTAACACAGAATTAAATAGGATAATGCAAATCAAAGTCTTAAGTTTTTCCAGTAAAGAATTCAAAAGAACTAATTTGTAAATAGAAATAAACACCAAATTTTTATCCTGACTGCATGGATAAGATATATAACTTGTACAACATAGTTATGCGAGTTGGTTTGGTGGGCAGATATATAATTGTTACTATTCTATGGGATTATTGAGGGTAGAAAAAATAACATACTCATCTTTAAATTTGCAATCCTTACCACATAATAGAGACTTAAAATATTCTTAATTGAACTTTGTATGTGTGTATCATAGATGTATTATTATCAAACCCTTAATACATGTCAGTTAAAGAAGATAGTACATTTTCCTTCCTTAGCGTTAGGCTAAGCTTTAACTTGTTTTTAAGCGTTAGGCTAAGCTTGTTTTTTAACTTATTTTCTGAAGTGTCTAATACACTTTTAGAATTACAAAAAGAAAAATGTATTGTTCTTAATATTGTCCCTCAGTAGTGAAAATGATGACACCGTACAATTTAGATGATTTAAATTTCAGAAGCTGCAAAGCAGATATTGGGTTTTGACTTTCTCACAAATGTTAAGCTTCTTCTTTCAAACTGGTCATTAATGGACTTTTCATCTCAAGAATATTCATTATTTGTATGTCTATTTGAAACCTTTAATGCAGAAGTGGCCTTTAAGTGATTAAATACATTTTTGGATCATAAAATATATGGAAAAAGATGTAATCTTAAATAGGGAAGCATTAGCTTAGAAATATTCCTATCTGTTTCTCCCTGAAACAGAGCACCCTGATGTGATTGCAAGTGTAGGATAAGGCCACCCAATTCAGATAATACTCTTTCAGAGTTGGACTTGTAACTTGGAAAATGATAAAAGCTACACTGTGGTTTAAATCATGCTTATTTTACGTATAGATAATTCATGCATTAACATATGGATTAGTTGCAAATGATCACTAAAAATCTCTACCTTGGGGATAGATCATAATTATATCCTTCTCACCGGGCAATATGGTGAAATGTAAGGTCCAGCGGTAGTTAGAGTGGCCTCCCTCTCTTGGCTGTGTTCATGCCACATTTATTTCCCATCCTCCTCAATCCAGCTCTCTTGTTGTAGGACGTGGCATCCTATTGTTCTGTGCTTTTCTGGTTATATCATGGCATTGATGTTACTATGATCTAGCAAGAAGCTCTCAGTATTCTGTCTAAAGATGCTCAAGGTTGAATATTTATATATGCAAATGTTATGCTTTAGATGGATCCCAGCCACAGTGAGTAATAAGACCAACATATTTTCTTCACCACAATTCCCGGAAGTGGCATAGTGTCCTTTTGAGTGAAGCAGTGGGAAAAGTGGATTGATTACCTTTATCAGCCTTTACAGGGTTTTGGAGGAGCCAATAAGATGATAGACTTGATGATATGAAATGTGATTTCTTGCTATAATACTTCAAGTCTTCAGTAAACTTCAAACATCACTATATGCCTTTGAAACCAAAGGAGGAGTTGAAATTCCTGCGCCACGCATATAGGAGAACAGAAATGAACAGGACAAAAATTTATGAAGGTTTTGGGGATAGACTGAAACTCGCCCACATTTTGAAATGAGGATTTACACCAAGGTTATCTAGATCTCTAAGGAAATCAACAGTTTCAAGTGAGGGACTGCACACTTTTTTAAAATCATTTTTGCTTTCTTTACTTTGACTGCGTGGCACTATAAAATCCTGCAAGCTGAGACCGAGAGAAAGTGCAGGTGCACTTCTGATTCCTTGAAGACCTATACTTCTTGCTGAGGAATTCTTTTCTATTATTTCTGTAGTGGGTGGTGCTGAATGTAATGTTACAGCTACCATAACCATAGAGAAAGGTTATTTGGGGGATTATTAGTGGTATCTGAGATCTAGTCCCTAATGACTCTTTCACCCTTTCCTTCCTGTTTCCTCTCTTTTATTGAAAATGTCCTCTGGGAGGACCTTTTGTGTCAATATATGAGCAAAAAGCTTTCTCTCATAGAGGTCCATGCAAACAGAATTGACATAAGCTGAGTGAGGGAGCAACTTTATAATGTTTTGGTTAATAAATTGATTTGAGAACTGAGGCTGGAGCTGTCTGAAATAATAAACAGGTTTTTGGGTAACTGAAAGAGAAGGGTGTTTTGTTCTTGGTTCTAATCCTTTTTTTTTTTTTTCTGGTAGTCCCGTGTCCTGGACTGTATTCATGGCTCTGTATTTTATACATGGCCCAGCAATCTGGCGGAAGTTTCTCATAGCTAACAAAATATCAGAATCCCTGACCATCTCTGCTGGGAGCTATCCTCTTTCCTCTTTGCCTTGACAACTTCTGATTTTTCTTTAGATCTGAACTTCAAGCTACTTCTGGGCTTATTCCCCAGATGGGTTAGGTGTGTGCTTTGTTCTCCTGACATAGTGCCGTGTGCGTCTCCTAGGATAATGCGCAGCACACTTCCTTACAGTTATTTATTTAAAGTTTGTCTTCCTCGTGCGACTGTCAGCTGTGGGGAGATAGGAGATACCTAGCTTTCTCATTGCTGATCTGACAGAACCTAGCTCAATGCCCAGGAGAAAAGGTTTCATAAACCATCACTTCACAGGAATGAATGAATGGATTTGTTCTAGAGATGTCATTAGCCAATAAGCCTTTTAGGCAGCAGTGCACAAGCTGGTCATTTGACTCCAACTGCACTAAGGGAAATATCCCCTGGCCTTGGAAGACGACTGTCATTTTGATACCAGCTCTCATAATTTTTCATCAGAGTCAACACCTGCTGAAAAGAACCATCAAACTGGCACTGCTGCTGACTTGTTTGCAATCCTTTTTTAAAGTTTACCTAGAGAGAAACCATTAAAAAAAATCAGATTCTTTTTCCAAAATCCACATAGACAATAAAGGCATTTATCTAAATAATGTTTTGGCTTCACCCAATGGCAATAAACATTCCATAAAGATTGAACTGACTGAAAACCTTTTATACTTGTCAACTGATTTTTGTTGGCTGAGTTGATTTTCTTTAAAAAGAATAATAAAAGTAAAGTTGTTTTGCTTGATTTTCTTTAAAAAGAATAAAAAAAGTAAAGTTGTTTTGCATGAATGCATTTGGGGATGGGTAAACGATTTTCCTTATATCACATTATCCTGACAATGAACACAGAGTGAAAGATTATTAAAAATGATTTCTCACAATGTTGTTTGCATACCTCAAACAAACATGTGAGGTGTCTCCATCGGCGAATGCCATGTGTTGAGGTGATTGATAAATTATAATTAACCTTGGCAAAATGTTTTACAGCTTAACTAGATCAATAGAAACCAGTTCTCCCGAGAGACAGTAAAATCACTTCCATCCTCAGCTTACTGCAATAGGTAATGGCTTTTCCCTGGAAAAATTCTCAAAATATAGTGAGCAAATACTTTGCTATTGAATCCACTTCTTAAAGTAAAGGAGAGGTCAAGGGGATTGAAATAATTTAACTTGGTGGAGAGATGTCTGCAGGCTGAGCTAGTGGCTGTTCTACCAAGAGCTTCCAGTGGAACCGGGGAGCCGTTCTGATTAGCAGCTGAGGCAGGTACCTAACTAAAACAGGGAGTATGAAAGGAAGGGAAGGAAGGGAGGGAAGGAGCATCTCCGAACTTCTCTTCCCTCTATCCATTCAAATGAAAAAGTGAAGAAAATAATCTTTATTTTCTAATTGTATATTAATGAAGGTGGTGCTGTGTATATTAACACTGAACTTTATGGAATGATAATAAGTAGGGCAAGAGATATAGATCATTTAAGCAGGTGGGTTCCCTTTGACAGTTTTTTTTTTTTTTTTTTTTTTTTGGTTTGCTTTCATGGACAAAGGCTTTTGACAAAGTAATGGCAGAATCTTGTCCTTGAAATATCCCCTCTGGAAAAGTGTGTCCTAAATGTTTATTCACTGCATCCTGCTATAGTCACAATCAAGTATCAAAAAAATGACCTTTCCTTTATGGTTTGTGCAAAGCTTAAGGAAATGCTTTAGAAGATGAACAAAGGATGACCAAACACACTATCCTGGAGGTTTTAGTCACCTGACCACAGCCCTTGTGTTTTTAGTGGTGGTTGTAGGCATTTTGGAAGTATCACTGTGGAAACTCTGCATGACCTTTTCTTGGGGAGGTCTTTCATCCATCTTTGGATTAGACAAAATAAGGTATTGTACTTTCTATGCTCACTCATCCTGTATATCCTCTGCTCCCAGTAAGGCTCCCAATAAGGCAATTATTTATCTCCGCATTAGCAAGGAGGACTCTAATTGCACCTTTGCATGAAACATGGGCAATTAACTGAAGGGAAGTTGAAGCTTTTACAACTCTCCAATGACAATCTATTCTATTCTGTGCCAGCATGACCACCCAGAGCAGACCCATGCCTACTTGCTGGGGGGAGGTGGGGTGTTTGTACCCAGAAGCATTAAAAATAATTAGTGTTGTCTCATAATTGTAGCTTGATTAAATAGATCTTATTTTTTATTCTGTTTTTTCTTATGTGCAAAATGGCTCTTTTTCTGAGACAGTGAACAATGGAAAGAATTTGGGGTTTCAATTGACGCTTTCCTGGACTGGAAGACTTGGAGTGACATGCTGCAACTCTTACCAAGTTCTGGATAGGTCATACGGCTTCCTTTTTTTTTTTAAAATACTTGTATTGCCATAGTGTGGATTCTTGAGCTAGTTTCCATCTGGGATGGGGTATGGCCATAAGATGTCCAGTCATAGGTCCAGATGGTGATTTTAAGCAACATAGCATGACTGCTGAATGGTGTGCAGAAGGAAAAACAGAATTTAGTTCTAGGAAGGAGATTGATAGGAACTTACTAGAACAACAGTACTCTCTGTTGTGATTAAGAGAGGAAGTATTATTCATCAAAGACTTGGGGTTCTTGATAGAATGTATTGGCCAGGCAGAAACAACAGAAGAAGAAATCTGGTGTGCAGCTGAGCTGCTGTGGTTGGTGAGGGTGGAGTGGGTTGTGGAGGTGGGGATGGAGCTGACTCCAAGGACTCTTGTTACCAAGACTGCACATGATTCAACATGCAGTTTGCAGGAGGGGGATGGGGACACTCAAGTGGATTCTGGAACAGAGTCCTGAAAGTGAATCTAAATTGCATTTTACACCAAGGAAGTCTGGATAGGACAGGAGTTGCTCTCCCTGATGTGACCAGATGTACTACTCAAGGGAGGGCAGAGGGAGGTGGACAGAGTGTGTCCCGCCCTGGAAGCTGTCATCTCATGTGCACTGGACATTGTGTTTCCCTTGCCCCTGCATCGGTTTTTAATTCATTTTCATATCATCTGTTGAAAACATTCATAGAGAGAGGTTTGACAGTGAACATGGCTGTTCCAGAGGTCATTACCATTATTTGATTGGCATCCTTCTGTATTTTACATGAAGCCCTTTGGTAACAAGCAAGGTGAGCATCTTTTTTTTTTGTTCCTCTTAACCCCGGTACTATATTCCAAACCTGTACTTGTATGTGGGCCTCAAACTCAAACACCTACAGGGGCCTAGCAAAAATGTAAACGTGGGAGGTGGGACAGTGGAGGCTGTGGCCAGATGAAGTCTTGATGCCCAGTCTAATGAAAACAGCCTAGATTATGTTGTTCTAGCCATTTTTTTTCAGGAGTGGATGTATGCCAGGCTGATGACTGGATTTTTATAAGAATTTTTTTTTTCTTTTTTGAGATAGGGTCTTGATCTGTTTGTTGCCTGGGCAAGAGTGCAGTGGCATCATCATAGCTCACTGCGACCTCAAACTTCTGGGCTCAAGAGGTCCTCCTGCCTCAGTCTCCCCAGTAGCTGGGACTACAGGCTCATATAACCACTCTTGGCTAATTTTTCTATTTTTTGTAGAGTCAGGGTTAAACTATGTTGCCCAGGCTGGTCTTGAACTCCTGAGCTCAAGTATCCTTCCGCCTGGGCCTCCCATAGTGCTAAGATTACAGGTGTGAGCCACTGCGTCCAGCCTTTTTTTTTTTTTTTTTTTTTAATTAGAGACAAGGTCTTTCTCTGTTACCCAGGCTGGAGTACACTGGTGCAGTCACAGCTCACTGCAGCCTCAAGTTCCTGGGCTCGATGGATCCTCCCACCCCAGCCTCCCAAAGTGTTGGAATTACAAGCCTCAGTCACTGAATCTGGCTGAAATTTTTAAATTTTGAAAAATTTCAACCAAGTTTTTAAAAAATCTGGAGAGTATAGCTGGCCTGTAAGCCAGCAATTCACCTGCTTTGGTGTGATTGGGAGCCACTGAGAGCTGTGGATCCGTGTTTAGAAAAGTCACTTCCTTCACGCTGGTGTAGATCTACTAGTGGTGGATCATCTGGAGGCCAGTGTGCTGCTTAGGAGTCAGGGCAGCAGGACTGAAGACTCATGTAACACAGCAATGCAAAGTCAGGCTGCCTGCACTTGAATTCCAGTCCAGCTACTTACCAGTGTTGTGACCTAATATGAGTTGCTTTATGATTCTAGCCCTCAGCTTCCTCATTTAAAAAATAGAGAAAATATAAGTATTTGCTCCATAAGGTTGTTGTGATGATTACATGAGTGAATACACATTAGCAGCAGAGGTATTTGCCCTCATTGTTAGGAGCGAAGGAGCAAGGTAGGACATGGTGGCCCCCGAGTGGTAGGCAGTGTGTTGAGCAGCTGTGTACAGGCCCCTGGGATGCTTTTCCATAAGCACCTCCGCAACTTTTGATTCCAAGGTAGGACCCAGGTAGCTGAGATTTTAAAACATTTCCCATGTAACTCTTCTTCTTCCCCAAGTGTGGAACCCCTTGAAGAGCAGAGAGAGCTGGGTCTTTGGGATAAGGTCCTGGTCCTGGTGTTTACTAGCTGTATTGCCTGGAGCTTGACTTTCTCTGCTGAATCTCCATCTCTTTGTTTTCCAAATGTTCATTAGTGCAACTTGCTCTGCAAGGATGCAATGTCTTCAGTACAGCTCATGGCGCTGAACACCCACTTCATACCCACGGGTTCTCCTGTCTCCTCAGTCTCAACCTAGTGAAAATCCCACCACCAAGACTTGGGAAATACTCTTAAGGAAGCAAAAAGGAAAAAACTGAGATTCCAAGGGTGAAAATTGGGTCCTTTGTGTGCTTACTGCTGGAGTGGAATTAAATCACTTCAGAAGTTGATTTTCTGTGTCAGCCTCTGGTGAATTTGTTTGTTCCACAATGCCATTCAGGAGTGCATCTATGGCTTCTCATATTTCTTTGCATAAATATAATAGAGCAGCTTGAATTCAGCTACATTTTTTTAAGAAAATTAATGATCATATTAACATGTGATGTTTTCTGGCAGTACACAAAGTCAAGTTTCATTGGAAAATAGCAATCATAACTTAGCAATTTAAATTTTCTTATACAATCTTGATCCATTTTTTGCCAAAAATAGTTCAACCTATATATAGCCAGTTAGGAACAAAGATGTGGAGGGAAGAATCTTTTGCTCAGTTTCTATAGTATGCAACATTCTACAAAAAATAGACCTATACACACACAGAGTGGCAGCAGCAGGTTTTAAATAATGGAGACACAGTACAATCCATTATTATTACACTAAATATATTGATGCTTGTGATTTTCCCATGCTCTGTATTTGGAAGGAGCCCTGATATCCAGCCTCTCAGACTGGGTCATGGCAATTACCTGTCGTGCCTCTGTGCCATAGCATTTATCACAGGGCATCTCTGTGTCTCTAGTCTCAGTTCACAAAATTGTAAGATCCTTAATGCCTGAGGCTATTGTTGTTTCATCTTGAATTTTTGACAACCAAGAACATGCCAAGTTTCGTGGAGTTGCTCGGGAAAGGGTTCTTGAGTGAGTGCATAAATTAAGTTTTGGTAATGATTTGACATTTCAGCAGCTTATAGTTTTCTCATGGTTTGCCAAGGAGGAGACAGGAGAGGTGAAGTGGGTGGGGGGCATTGCCATTTCCAGCATGAACTTTCATTATGAATTGTTCCGACACAAAATGCAAGCGCAGAACCTTGAATTAACCGGCACTCACTGTATGCCACCTGATGATGATGACAAATGAACCCACTTCAGAACCCAAGCCAATGTCTGCGTATCAAAAAACTGCAGAGATGACAATGGAAAGGTGCATGGCAAGTGATGAATGGTCAAATGCTGATGCCAGCAAGCCCCTTGCTCCAAAGATGGATAATTTAATTGTTCCCACTTTGAATTCATACTGCAGACACCATAAACAACTTACTTTAATCAACCAGAAACATGGGCTATCATAGATTTAAATTCATAGCAGGTTATGTTTCTATATCGAAAGCTGTGAAGATGCTTGTTTCACACAGATATAAGAATAGGCATGAAAGGTACTGGTGTCATCCCCATGGTTTAAACTGGACTGTCTATTTTCCCTGCTCCCTGCAGGGTAAGGACTTTATTAACAAGCAATAGTGTTTATCAGCCTGGGCATTCAGATGAACTCATTTTCTATTTAATCTGGTTTTTTTGGAAAGGTCAACTTTTCCACTGAAAAATATTTCATACCTTTAATGACTTCTTTAATAACTTTCTCTATGTTTTAATTTATTTGTATTTCACTTCTCTGGTTCTTTAAAATCTATTTTCAATATACCAATTTAAATTTAGCACACCTAATACACACGGCATGGAAAATTCAGGTTTCATGAGTGGGTAATTGTCTTCTTGTTTTCTTTTTTGTTTTTCTTTTTAAAGTATTCCCTTGCCACTCCATCTTAGTATGCTCTGTAGGCTTTAACCCCGTTCAATACCAGGTCTTAGTCTTTCCTTTTATTTCCTAGGAAGTTATTGTTTTCTATTTCTATAATGTATGCATTTTTCTTTCTTAATTGGTGCTTGCAAGTAGACAGAACAACACATTATGCTTAAAACCCATTTGGCTTTAAATTAATATTTTAGCTGTATCTGAGTAATCCTCCCATGAGGCCATATTTAACCTGGAAAACAGATTGTGGTTAAACTTCCATTTCTAACTTTTATTTATTTGATTGATGCCATGTTTTTGTTCTGAAAAGGACTTAGGGAAGTTGTCTTCTTCCACTAGCCCTTGAATAGCAAATGCTTAGCCCCAGCAAGAAACAGAACTGCCTTCTGAGATGTTTCTGGCTCCGTTCAAGTGGCAGACACCGACTTTGAAGGAAGACAGCAGCTTATATTCACAAAGTTACTAAAAGAGCCCCTAGGCCAAGGGATGGAGACTTGAGTTTCCAAGTTGTTATAAGACAAAGTGACTCTTCTGACTTTAACAGACAAGGACCATTCTGGTGACTTTCATTCCTGGATAAATGCCAGTTCTTGCTTCATATGATCTGTTTTCTCAACATCACACTACCTAGGAACCAAACTCATGATAAGGGAAGTACAGATCATTTTCCAAGAGATTTTTGAGATGTCTTTTTTTTTAAACAACCAATTCCCCCAAGATATGGTGGCCTAATTAATGAACTGATGGATTTGATAATCCATTAGATGCATTATCCTGATATGGAAGTGATAGGTATTATTTAATAGAAATGTCCAGAGCAAAGAGATTATCAATAATTTGGTGCTACATTAATGTACAGTGCCTGGCTCAAAACACATGCAAAAGCTGGTGGCCAGAGGGAAGTAAGGGAGGGAAGTGTCAATGGTTGGAGCCATATGCTGCTTTCTTCTCGCTACCATGCTTTCTGTTCAAAGTAGTTAGTCTGGTTCCTGTGACTTACTGCCAAATCACTCAACTTTTTTTCATCTAGCTTTCTTACCACAGGTCAAAGCTGTCCCACCTTCAGGATAGAGCTTCTTTATTCCCCCAAATTCCCAAGTTTATTTACATGGAAGGAGCATACTACTCTTGTTAGAATACCAGGACAATCCCTGAGGTTCCCAAGGATGGGACAGATGTCGAGTACTGATTTCTTGGAGATTGGCACTCCTGATTTTCAAAATAGGACGGCTATACAAGACAGAGGTATCTGTTATATGTTTATTCTATACATGAAGAGTTAAGCCCACCAATATTTTCAGTTTTTAATACCTATATGTTCCCAATGGGGGAGAAGAATGCAGGCGGGAAGGGTAAGAGTCTAAGAAATAGTGCTAGAAACTCATAAGCTTTTGGTTTCAAATTGACTGGGCAAAGGAACTTATCCTGACAGACCTCAGCTTGGGGTAAGTTTTAGAGGAAAATAATGAAAAGACATCAATTATAGATGATTAATTACATTTAGCATTTGGTGATGGTAGTGGTGGTTGTGTGTGCATGTGTGCATGCATGTATATGTGTATCTGTGTTTGTGTGTATGTGTGTGAGTGTGTTTAAGGTGGGTGAGTTTTGACCCCAGGTTTTATCATTGAACACAAAGGATAGAGAAAAATTTCATATAAATAATTCCAAGTTTGAACACTTACCTTTTGATCTTTAAATCCAGTATTCCTAACTTACGTAACAATGTGGAGACAATTTAATTTTTCTGGCCTCTGATAGGAACATTTCTATAGGAAGGAACAGTCTTTGTTGAGGTCTACTTTGAAAGAACCACTTTAAGGAAATCCTGAACTTCTGGGGCCTGCTGGTCTGGCACTTAGGGAACAGACGAGGAGAAGAGTTAATTAAAGTACTATAATAGCAGGAAAATTGGACAGTATTTACTGCAACCTTGCTGAGAAGAGAGAGGAGGACTGAGCATGCAGGAGTGGGGAGGAGCAGGGAGGGTCAAACAGGAGGACTTGGGGAGTGTCAGTCAGGGGTGGGGTGGGCAGGATCTCGGAGGAGGGTAGATAATGTTTATCTGAGATTTGTAAAATATCTTTATATTTTATTGTTCATGATCTTTTTTTTTTGTAAGTGGATTATTTTTGGTGGACCCAAATTCAGGGTGAGTTCTGGGTTTAGGCTGGCACAGATGAAAGCGAAGCTGGTGCAGGAGAGGCCAGAGCTGGAGGGACAGCTGGGTGTTGATGTCATGCTATGAGCAACCTGAGGAAAAACCCTTGCCTTCTGGTTTCTTGAGACTTTGGTCCAGTCCTAACTGTGGACCAGTGACCATCATATAAGGTATACATGTCAGTCGTGGTCACCAGGAGTAAATTCCAGGTCAACAAAGTTGACCTGTCCAAATTTAATTCACCCAAAACTGAAGACCGGTCCTCAGGTCATCATTCTGACACATTCCTGTGGATGCAAAACTACAGATATGTGATTTTCTGTAAGGGGAGCCCCAGTGGAGTGCCATTCCTTTTTTATGACTACTAGGAAAGTTAAGATACAGGTCCTTCTTTGGCATTCTGAATTCCTCTTACTATCTTAATTGAGCAGCGCAATTCCATTCAGATAAATTACCTATAGATTTATTGAATAGGGAATAGAATTTTGCTACTGTTTATTGAGTCTATTGTACACTACCCTTTTCACTTACATTAGGTTATTCAATATTTACAACTCTCCCGAGTGGCTATTACCATTCCTATTTTATTACTGATGGAACTGAGGATTAGAGAGGTTAAGTAATTTACTTGGTATTATTCTGTTAGTAAGTGGGAAGGGCTCAGGGTTCAGAGGTGTGTGTGGAAGAAGCATTATTTTTCCTGGGCTATAGAGGACTAGTAGCACTTCCACTGTACTCGTGCAGTAGTTAGGGGCCAGGCAGGAAGGAGGAGGCAGCCTGAACACAGGCCAGGACGCCATGCTCTATGGGATGTGTTCATTCAGTCCACAAATAGTTACTGAGTGCCTACCATGTGTCAGGCACTCTTCCAAAGATTATGGATAAAACTGTGAGCAAAATAAATTCTCCTGAGCTCACATTCTAGTGGAATGCTGTGCTCACAGGGGCAGTGACATGGACTCAACAGTTTGCAGCCATACCCGGACCTTCCATTGTTGAAGGGTTTGACATTTCCTCTGATAAATGGCATGTCTGGGCATGCTGACTTGTCTCCCTAGACACTGTGTTGTGAAATACACAATTGTGAGATGGGTCATGAGTAACTTGACATATTCCTGTGTGCTAAAACTGGTCAGCCTATAAATCTGCATTTGGTCATGTTAGCATTAATGGAAACGTTGTGATGGCAGCTGGACCTGACCACTTCTTCCCACCTTGAGCAATGTTTCATGTGCACCTGTCTCTTTAGAACAAGAGCTGCTATTTCTACCTTTGATGATTTCTTTCCAGGAGCAGAGGTCCTTCCTGATTCCATGCTGGTCCCTGCACTCTCTCAGCTTTTCTGTGCTCTGAGGTGCTGGGGAAGGTGGGGAGGTAGCTTTTACTCTAGCTCTCTGTTTCCGTTTATAAACCTGGCCTTTGGCTACTTCACTTTCTGACTCTACCTTTTACTCCATCAGCTCTAGTGACAACATAACAGGGCAGAGAAGTGACAACAGAGGTGAGTGGCATCCCTCTCCCTGCTCCCCTCTCCCCAAGCAAAACCCCTTCCTTCCTCCTTCAGCTACAGTAAGACATCAGGAAGAACCTATGGCTTACTCATTATCTTGTGATCTGTTGAAAAGAGCAAAGTAATTGCACCATGAGTAGCATACTCATTATGTAAACAAGAATTTAAGTTCCAGTATCTGTGAAAGATTTATTAAAGAAAAAAAATAACAGCAGATTAGATTCAAGTTTATCCTTATAATAACATGTCTCTTACTCTCTTGCATTCAAATTTGTTTTCTTGAGATGAGAGAAAAGATTTAATTTGCTGGGAATTGCAATAATACAGACTGTGTTCATGGGACTTTGCTATAAATGAAAATATTTATTGCCTCCAGCTTTTCAATTTTTTGTCATGAAGTTTCATATGATATATATTCTTATAGACATATCTGCATCATTTCTATATATGTGGAAACAGCAAATGAAAAATATTTTGCCTCAATATAATATTTTAAATGAGAATTCTAAAAATAATGATTCCTCAGTTAATGTATGCATATATTATGTATTTGTAAAATGGAAAGTTCATTTGGTAATTGCAGAAGAAATAATGGCTTTAATAACCACTGTTCCACTTGGCGTCTGCCTCTAAGCATTGTTAGAACAAGCATCACCCAATTCCCTGTGGCCCTGTTTTCTTTGAAGGTTCTATTTATGCCTTTCTAATTTTGACTATATTTTGACATTTTCAAATAAGTATATGGCATCTGTTGAATAAATGATCATTCAAAATGGATTTGCCTCAATTATCACCCTGTTTTTAATCTCTTTAACTACAAACTCACATTTCCTTGCTACGGCTGACAGTGACACCTGCATTCTTGCTGCATCATCACAAGGAAGGGCTTTAGACTGACAATCACCCTCTTTAAGAGAATAGTACTTAGATGTAATATACATTGGCTGCTCTGATAAATGGCTAGTGGTCACATTGAACCCACTATGTTAAAATTATTTTGTCTAATTATGTTTTTGGGTATTAAACCTATATTAAAATTTCAGCAGCAACAGGTTTTAGATTCAGTTTTTTTCATTATATTCAAAACATGAAATTTTCACTTTTTTGTGTTTTACTAATAATGAAGGACTTTCTAGTATTGTCTGTATCATATATTTGGTATCTATTTGTACTGTGAACTAATACTGAAAGACTGAATTAATATAATTTTACTTAAAGACAATGAATTATATTCAGTTGACCCTCTGAGCCTTAGTTAATGCTAAAACATTTATTAATTTTGGTATGTATTCCACAATTATTGTATAGTTATTTGTGTATATTTTATAAGCTGTAAATCTTGGTGCATACATTAGAACTAGCAGTGCTCAAAGACGTACCTTCAAATAATTTTGAAGATGTATTTTATACTCACACACACACACAAACACACACACACACACACTTTGTTTTTCCTTTTGAACTGAAATGAACATCTGGTTTCAATTGCCATGTTTTCTTAGCTAGTGCTATTACAGTTGGACTGGAATACATATCAAAACAATATGTGGATCCTAGAACTAATAATTTATTTCAGGAAGGTTGTAAGATACAAGATTAATAACACACACACAATCACATGTTTATATACTAACAATGAAAAAGGAAACCAAAATTTAAAAAATACAATATCATTTATAATTACTCCAAAGAAAATAAAATGATTAGGTGTAAAATTTTAAAAACGTGCCCTCTATATGCTGAAAATTACAAAATGTTGATTAAAAAAATCAAAGAAGTCTTGAATAAGTAGAGAGACATATGGTGTTCATGGATTGGAAGTCTCATGTAGTAAAGATGTTAATTCTCCTGAAATTGATAGCCATTCCTATAAAAATCTAAGCAAAATTTTTGTAGATAAGCTTATTCTAAAATTTACATGTGCAGATCCTATAATAGTTAAAACAATCTTGAAAAATAATAATAAAAGGGGAGTAATCACCTTACTTGATGTTAAAATATGTTATAGAGCTACAGTAATCAAGACAAGTTGGCAGAAAAACAGACACAGATCAATGGGATACCATAGAAAACCTTGAAATAGACTCATGCAAATTTGTCCAAGTGATTTTGACAAGGTGCAAAAGCAGTTCAATGGAGGAAGGATACACTTTTCAACAAAAGTGCAGTTTGCTGGAGCGGATATTCATAAGCAAAAATAAATAAATAAAAAAGAATAACTGAACCTCAACATAAACCACAAACCTTATATAAAAATTAACTCAAAATGGATTATTATCTTAAAACACAAAACTATAAAATGTAAAATAATCAAAATGTAAAACTATAAAACTTTTAGAAAAAACATAAGAGAAAATCTTTGCAATCCAGTGTTCACCAAAGTGTTCTTAAACTTGACACCTAAGCACAATATATAAAGGCAAATTTTGATAAATTAGACTTTATCAAAATTAAAAACTTTTGTTCTGAGAAAGATTCTGTTAAGAGTTGAAAAGACGAAGTACAGAGTGGGAGAAAATATTTGCAAACCACACATCCGACAAAGGACTAGTATCTGGGAGCCACGAAGAAATCTCAAAACTCAGCCTTAAAAACAACTCAGTTAAAAAAATGGATCAAAGACATTAAGAGACATTTCACCAAAGAGAATATGTAGAGGGCAAATAAGCACATGAAAAGATGTTCAATATTATTAGCCATTAGAGGAATGTGAATTAAAACCACAGTTTGATATCGCTATATTTCTATCAGAATGGCTAACATTAAAGAGAAAAATAAAAGAAAATAGACAACACCAAATGCTGATGAGGATGCAAAGAAACTGGATCTCTGAAACATTGCAGGTGGGAATATAAAATGGTACAACTGCTCCAGAAAATGTTGCCAATTTCTTAAAAAAACTACGTATGCAAATATTGTATGACCCAGCTTTTGCACTCTTGGATATTAACACTAGAAAAATTAAAACATTAACACAGAAACCTCTACATGAATGTTCACAGCAGCTATATTCAGACTAGCCAAAAATTGGAGACAACCTAGTTGTCCTTCAATGGGAGAATAATTAAGCACACTGTGGTACATCTGTGCTATGGAATACTGCCCAGCAATAAAAAATAATAAACTATTAATACATTCAACAATTTGGAGAAATCTGGAGGGAGTTATGCTAAATTTAAAAAACCAATTCCAAAAGGTCAAATACTCTATGATACCATTTATATAACATTTTTGAAATGACCAAAATACAGAAATGGAGAACAAATTTGTAGTCTACAGGGTTTAGGGAGGGGCTGAGAGGGGGAGGGAAGTGGGAGTGGTTATAAAAGGCTACATAAGGGATCTTGGTGGTGATGGAATATTCTACATCCTGAGGATGTCAATGTCAGTATCCTGGTTGTGACATATTGTACATATTGTACTGTGGTTGTACTATAGTTGTAGAAACTGGATAAGGCTACATGGGATCATTCTGTATTATTTCTTCCAACTGCATGTCAATTTGTAATTACCTCAAAATAACAAGTTCAATTAAAGCAAAACAAAATAAAACAAGACAATACATGGATGAGACTTTTGGGTGAGGAACTTTCTTTTCAGGTACAAGTTAGGCTTTTCAGCCTCCATTCCAGTTGGTCCTATATTGAGCTTAATTTTTTGTTAAGGCAAGATGATCTGTATTTAGCAGGCAATTTAAACACTTGGCAGACACTGCAAAAATGACCTCAGTACCTCCAATATTTATCAGAAAGCTTATTTGGTATCAGCATTGTTCTGAAAGAATTACTTGAAGGCCACGATTCTGATAACTTACCTTGACAGCAAGCCTGGAGAGGAGAGAACTGAGCGCCTGGATTCAATTATTATTGAGCCACCACAGAATTACAGAATCAAGCTTTGGTGATCCTAGAAGAAACGTCTTCCTTTAGTCCAACAACTGTAGGATTTCTTTGAGGCATTACATTTTCTATGGGCATTGTGAATTATAAGATCAGATTTGCTCCTTCTCTTGGGTTATTGAAATGCTAGATTTAAATTGGAGCCACTCTGTAGCAATGTGTGGGTCATTATGTATGATTTTTCAGGCTTGGCCAACTGTTTTTCCTTAGTTCCTCATCCTACCATTAATTCATGCATTTTGTTAAAGTTTATGAGTCTTTAGAAGCTGCCTTGAAATCTCCATTGGAATAAATAAGGAATAAAGATATATAAGTTTATCTTGATGCATATCTGCTTCAGCTTCTTAATGTGTCATAATTACGGAGGACGGTTCTGGAATCACATTGAAAAATTAGAGAACAAAGGCTTCTGTTTCTGGAATTTTTTTAGGCCTCCTTCAGCCTTATCTTTATCAAGCATAGTTTGGCAAACTTGTTTTTTATTCTTTTTCTATCTTGACTTCCTCTCTCTTCCTTAGACATCTGAGGGACCAGCCAGTTTGAATTTGCTACCCTGGTTTTTGGCCTTTCACAGCCTCCCAGCAAATGCCCTGCCCCTCCTCTCACCAAGGATGAAGGGTGGTACATTCCACACTCTCCCTCATCTCTAAGGGATTCATCCAAAAAGGGAAAGGCTTCCAGGCCTGGGACATGCATTCTAATTTAATTTTAACCTCATTTCTCTGATGGAAACTGTTCTTTGGACATTTTGCTCCCCACTAAACTCAGTTCATATATCAAACTCCCTTCAAAATGGTCACTTTATTTAACCTTAAATAAAATTAACCTTGGATTGATTCAAGGTGAATAAAGCAATTTTACTGATAAATGGAAAATATTGAGTCTGTCATTTCTAGGGCCATTTCTAAGGTGCCTAGGAAATATTGGATAATTTATGTAAAGGTACATTATGTAACTAGTAAACTCATGCTCTGTTGATGGAATGTGTGTGTGTTTGTAGGTTTGGGAGTTACACATATATTCATATGCCACATCTATATTGTGCTGTAAGACTTCTTTAATCATTCTCATGGAAATCATCCCTCTGGTTTTGCAAATGGGGCTGATACTTTAAAATTTGCATCAATATTATATGCCTGTTTGGCCCTAGGTTCCTGCTTCACCATGTGATTTTTCCTCAAACTAAAGCTTATACATTTCCTTGGGTTCTACTGTAATTTTTCTTGTCTACTTATATATCTTTATTTTTCACTCCTGGAATATCTGAATTCATTATGTATAATTTCTGACATTTCATGTACTTGAGGAATGCAAATATTTGAGATCAGCAGCTGTAGACAAATCAGTAGTGCTTGTGGATCTTATTTGTTCCCTTCTGGCTTTTTATTCTGAGTTTTGACAGTTTTTGAACACGGTAAGTTCGTAGCCATGGGTTATTAAGAAATAATGAAAGATAAAGATATAAATTCCTAATGAATTTAACTAACTTGTGCAAATAAAGCAAGAAGCCCTAAAGTGAAATTTAGGTAATAAAATTTCAACATAAGATTCATGTGCTATCCACATGTATAATGTAAACAAGTGTTGCTGTGTTCAACCTGTTTATGAAAATATCAAGTCTTAAACTTTTAAAATACACAAGGCCTTGGTCTACTTTGTTTCACTAAGGTTATGACTAATCCCTCCCAAATTTATGAGAGTTGAACTGATGCAATGTTGGCTGTCAACAGCTGAATTCCTAAAGCTAAAATAAATATGATTCGTTTCATTTAAAATGTAGATGGGACTCCGTGGAAAAGAACAAAGACGGATGATTGTTCTGTGATAGAATTGGTTGGCTGCCAGTGATAAGCTTCAATTCAAGAGTGGCAGGTGTATTATTGTAGAATGAGCAATGAGCTTAGTGTCAAAATCTCGAACTGTGTCACCTCGGTGAAGTCTGTTTTTGTTAGCAAGGTACATTTTTAATAGATGACACCCTCTGGGGTTTTGAGTAAATTGGAGAAGAGTCATAAACACTTGTCACTAACAGAATCTTAGAGGATCTCACTGTCCTGCTGTCTTCCATACCCTGGAAGCTGGATCAATGTATTTGTTACTTAGTTCCCCAAATGGACACTCCAAAAATATCTTATAGGAGAAATAAAGAAAATTCCTCCTCCTCTGAAACCTTTAACCCTCTCCAGTTATTATCAAACACAGTGATTTTATTCAAGAGGATTCAGTCTGCTGTTTTAATCTCTGGCCTTAATGTGGAACATTTTGTCCTCATATTTCTACTGTCTACATTTTCTCAGCATCCTCTACAAGTCCGTAGGATACCTTGGTATTCATTTTTTCTCCAAAGTTATTCACTAATTCAACCAATATTTATTGAATGTCTTATGTGGCAGGAGCAGTGCTAAGTTCTGAGAACCCAAAAGTAAAAAAGAAAAGAAAAACAAAAAACAAAGGACCAAAAAACCCTACGTTTACGGAGCTTTAAAAATTACACAGATAAATGTAAAATTATTGCTATAGTAAGTGCTATGAAGAAGAGATCCTGGTGCAATGTACGCATATAATGGTGGCTTTTACTTATTATGGAGGTGAGCCCGGGCTTTCCTGAGGAAATAATTGCTTACCTGGTATCTAATGGATGAGCGTGAGTAACTTGGTGACAGGTGGGAGGACCAGCATTCCAGGCGGAGGAAATGACAAGTGAGGAGGTTGTGTGTTTGGGAGGGAGGGGGAGTAAATGTAAATTCACTGTGGCTACAGTTAAGAGAGGAAGACAAAGGCTGGGTGAGTAGTGGTGACCATATGTGCTGCCTAACATTTTGTGCTGTGTGTTAAAAATTCATCCTGAAGGCAATGAGAAACTATCAAAGTTTATTAAGCAGGGTGGAGGGTGAGTGAGGTGATGTGGTCTGTTTTGTATCTGAGAAGACTATTCTTCCTGCCACGTGCAGACTGGCTCTCTAGGTGGATGTGGGTGGATCAGGCAGCCATTAGAGATGAGAGATGTTCATGGCCAGGGTGATGGGTGCAGAGGGAGGCAGGTGGTGCGAGTTGTTCTTGGAGGATAAATTTAACAGGACTTGAAGAGTGGAAGTTGAGGAAGCTGATGATCAGGATCAGAGCAGATGGGTGTCAGTATTGCTTGGTATATGCATATGAACTAGTGGAGAGGACAGCAACATTTTTAACAAGATAGGAACTTTTAACAAGTCTTTCTGCTTAGTAGAGATGAAAATGCAGGGTGCCCAACAGTAGCTCCCCTGATTATGACTAAAGTCACCCATAAGATCTGGGACTCAGCATTACAAAATCCATGTAACCTAAAACATTAGTACCCCCTTAATATTTTGAAATTAAAATAAATAAATAAAGTCACCCATAAGAAAGCCCCAAACCTGTCTGATCTTTCAGTTTACTGATTTATTTTATGCGTATGAAAACTCTTTGTAATGGATTAGATTACATAAATATAGATTATTATATATTATAATTGTATTACAATATATATTAAGTATACATACATATAACATAATGCTATTGCACTTACTTATTGTATATAACGTTATCTTTCTTTGCTTTAAGGAGATCACAGTGTGGCAAGTATCGAGTCAATATATACACCAATATTATTGTGAATTAAGAAAGAATCTGGAATCTATTCTCCAGATCAGTTTCTTAACTATCTAAAAGTAATATGTTAGTGGTTTGATGCATATTTTTTACAGCCAAATGAATGGATTGTAACTGTGTTAATATGTAGCTTTTAAAGTCTACTGAATATATGAATTTATTTTTGCATGTAACACAATACTTATAATTTTGCTAAACTCCTTCATGACTTTTCACCTTTGTCTATTCTCAGCACCAATTTTAGAATGAGGTTAGGATCCATTAAGATGGAATATAAAGGGAAAGTCTCAAGTTTGCATTTAGCTTTTGACACTCACCATTAGATCATGCAAAAGGATAACAGTCCTTGCTAGCCAGCTTCTACTGTGCTCACTGTCCTTCCAGCTCCTTACTCTTTCCCTTTAACAAATCAACACCACAGAGGGATTCTGTGCTGTGGACAGAATTCTCTGTCTTCCTATGGTAGTAAGGATAATTCTAAGGATATTGCATAGTGGAAGTTAAAGAAAAATCTACCTTTACTCCAGTTTTAGGATGTTTTGAGGAGATACAGAGAGAGTAAGAGAAATGTAGATTGCATATTCTCATGTCCAGGTGACCACTGGCGTTGTGGGAGAGGCCTTGTGTAGAAAACACTGAGGTGGGCTCCTCAAGGAGGCTGTGCTGCAGGCTGCCTGGAATCAGCTGGGCATCATCACCTCCAGGTTGCCCTGATGGATCTATGTACCCATAGACAGGGAGGGTCCTTGGTTTTCTGAGCCTTGAAGTGAGGTGATACCCAGTGGCGTGCCTGTGGCCTAAGGGTGGGAACTCCACTACAGAGAATTGAAACCATGGGCCAGTTTCTAGATAAAGGACCTGGCAAAAACTCAGGGATCTACAGCCAAGTGAGGGACAACGAGAGGCTGGCTGAGTCAAGGGTGGCAAGAGGGCTGATGTTCCCCAGGATCAAAAATAATTGAAGAAATGACTGATATTTATGGAGTGCAGTTCTAAGCACTTTACACGTTTTTAGTAAACTTAATCCCTATTCACACCCTATGAGGTGATAACATATAATTTTCATTATACAGATGAGAAAATTGAGTACAGAAAGGTTAAGTAATTTTCTCAGCATCATACAGCTAATGGCAAGCCAAGAGTTGATATTGATACAGAAGTCCGGTCCACAGGCTGCATTGTAACCACTGTGGATAAGCACAAAATCCACAGGCTATAAAAAGGAGGCCAGCGTATTTTATAATGGCTAAGTGGACCAGGGCTCCAAATGCAGCACTCCACCTGTTTTTCTGTGAACAAATTTTTGTCAAAACATAATCATGGTCATTCATTTGTGTATTGTCAATGTAGTTGTAACAGAGATCATGTGGGCTCCATGACCTCAAGTATTCACTACCTGGCTCTTTGCAAAAAAGTTTTCTAACCCGTGAAGTGGGCAAAAGGCATTCAAAATTCCAACCAGAAGACACCCAAGGGGAGACGCAGATACAAGGAAATCACCCAATTCCACAGGGATAAAATACATATTTTATATATATATATATATATAGAGAGAGAGAGAGAGAGAGTAATAAAAACAAGTCTTCAGTGTATTTTTAGATACCTTTTTAATTGAGGAAGCAGAGAGCATTTTACCCATGAGCAACCCTATGTTACCTGAGAAGACGTTTAATTACTAGGTTGGCCTAAACTGTAAACTCTAAACCAGATTAGATATTTAGTCAAGGGCTTAGGAAGGAAGAATGCCAGGTGTATATACACATAAAGAAATGTAAACACATCCTAAGCCTGGGGATTAATATTTATAGGAAGTTACTATTTAGGTTTTATGTTAATAATGAAGTCTTTATTTGAGATACCTGCTAGAGTATAATAATAGGTATTATTAAATACCCATAGAGTATTTATGGGTGAAATGGCATGCTGTTCTGTATTTGCCTTAAAATATTATAGCAGATAAAATTTAAAATGTATTGGAGTAAGGTGAAAAAGAATAACCAAATTAATGGTAATTGTTGAAGCTCAGTGATTAATATAAGATTGTTACTTATACTATTCTTTTTACTTTTGTGGTTTGAAAATGCCCATCATCAAAAGCTTAAAAAATACTATGTACATTTTTAAGTCAATTTTCATATTTCATAAACTGAATACATAAAAACCTCAGTATTTTCATCATGGTCTTGTCATAATGTTCATCCCTTATTTTCTGTGTACTATCAGGAAAGAATTGATGAATTGCTTCCAGGTGTAAATAGAAAAAGCAGATGAGACACTTATTGGGAAGTTATAAACCACTTACCAATTTTGTGTTGTCCTATCTGCCACCACCACAGACATAACTGAAGTATGAGGGGTGGCGAACGCTTCAGGAGAGTTCCTATCTACAGAGAATCACAAATTAATGAACAACTCCCTTGGATTCTCTTATTTTCCCAGTGGGTAGGTTATGAAATGCTTGGACTTCACATCAGCCCCACTGGAAGGGAGGCAGATATACCCTGAGTTAAGAAAATACCTTTTGAAGATAATTTTCCTGTCATTAAAAAAGGAGGAGGTAAAATGTGCATAAAATACTTCTTGCAGCAAGTAATTTTAATATCACATTTAATCCATATGTAATATTTATGGTGTGTTTGAACAGTGGCATGTGACATCTGTTGAAATCAAAGTTTTGGTATGTCAATCAAGCTGACAAGTCTGAAAAAGACTGCAGAACAATACTCTGACATGCTTCTGTATCAGTCTATCCCTGGCACTATAATTTCCATTTTGATTTCCAATTTGACCCAATCATTATGCATTAGTGCCTTCTTAATTTCCATGTGTTTAAGATTTTTCAGTATAATAAAATAGTTATATTTCTATTTGAAGAAATAAGATTCTATATATCTAGTCATTTATTCTTTGAAAAAACATTGAGTGTCTTGTGCCAGGCACTATTGTGGCCATGGCAGGAACAGCAAAGAACAAGACAGAGACCTACTGTCACAAATTTTACCTTGTAGAAATTTAAGTGAAATTGCTGTTGTAGTATTCATTTCCAATCTACTGTAGATTAATTTATCTACATGCTAGTGTAGTTTTTGTTCCCTAATGCTAATCTATTCTGAAAATAGCAAATTAAAATATCCTACTATGATTTTATTTTTATCACATTTTCCTTGCATTTTTATTTTTGATTTCTACATTCAGTTTCCATTTTTATTATTGGGTTTTTTTTTGTGTGTGTGTGTAAATGGTTGCTTTTATTTTTAATAATGGAACACTTTATCCTGATTGGTACTTTTAAGCTTAAACTCTACCTTGTCTGACACTGATATTGCTAATTATACTATTATTATTAACTTTTGTTATTGTTTGGCCTGCTATCTTGTTGCCTAGCCCTTTATTTTCAGATATTGATGATTACTTCACTTTGTTTTGTGTTTTGTTTTGTAAATAACATATGGCTTGGTTCTGTTTTGTAGTCCTAGCTAATAGACTACCTTTTAATGTGAAAATTGACTCCATTTACTATGTGTAATTTTATTCTTTCCTTTTTACTTCATGTTTATTTTTATTTTACTTTTTAATTCTCTATTTTTTGTCCTATTCTTATTTCTTCAATGTGGTCAGGTAATTATTTACTTCCTTTTCCTACTTGATCATTCAGTAGTTCTGTTTTTTATTACATGAAAGGTTACCTCTGCAGGAGAAAAAGTCTGTATCATGATTTAAATGAAAATTTTGCTGTAACCTACATTTATTATACTAGCATCACTTATATAAGGAAGAAAAAAGTTATTCCTAGAAAAGCCATACCATACCTACAGTCACATATGGCTATTTATTTTAAAATTAGTTAAAATTAAAAAGTCCATATCTACAATTTATCAGTAGTCATATGTGTCTAGTGGCTACCATATTGTATAGTGCAGATTTAGAGAACATTTCCATAGTCATAGAAAATTCTGCTGGACAACATTAGTATACTATGAATAAACTTTATTTACTACGAATATGCTTTATATACTACTTATATACATTCAGGGTTATGTAATAAGTTTAGTGAGGTAATTGTTAGTAGGTTAAATATTACATATTGATAAATAAGTTCAATTTCCTAATACAAACATAAAAGAGAAATACAATTACACACCATAGGCCAGCTAAAATAACATCAGAGTCTTAAGTGAAGTTTTATTTAACAATAAATCATTTTAGTTAATGCATGATATCCCAGGAGAGCTTCTTGCAAACAAACTATCCAGTACTCAATTTCATGATGACAAGATTTCAAATAAGTTTAAATTTGACAAGAAAAGACCTTTGCCCCAGTGTGCCTAATGTGTATAGACTTAATGTCCTTAAGATATCTGACTTGTAAAAAAAAAAAATCTGTCTTTTGCCATTATTTCAATAATGGGCTGTAATGGCTGGCTTAATGCAACATATTTTTAAAGCACCTGTGTCAACGGTCTTTCCATTTTTTCAGATTATTTATTAGCTGTTCAATGAAATATGGCCTCTGGGTTCAACCGCAGTTTTATCTGAGGTTGTTAAATAATTTGGAAATACAATATTTTATTTCACTTTTCTAGCATTAGTAATCAAACACATATCTCTCTACCATTAGACAGGAATATGATGGACTCTATTTTTTTCACCAAGACACTATCGAGTCCCTTTCTCCTACCCAAGTACAATAAACCTTACAATAGGCTTGATGTTCCTTCCCTGATTTCCACCTCAAGGCCTAGGTTTTCCAAGATAGTTCAGTGCTTTTATAGTCCAGAGTATTTTAAGATTACCCTGTCATTACTTCTCTTTATTTCAAAATTATCTCACATATTTCCAGAAAGCCTATGCTTATTCATTCACATACTACTCAGTGTGTATAAACACCCCCCCCCCCGAGAGAAGGACATGTAACCTACTGTTCCCTCTTATTTTCTCCAATTCATCTGAGGATTCTGTTATAATTTTTTTGAGGGGACGGCTCTTATATCATTCCTTGAATATTGTCATCAGATGGGACCACGGACTGATGTAATTTTTTGAAGTCACACTCTTTGTAATAGCAAAATTAGAAAAACACTTAAGCATTCTTCATTAGAGGATAAGTATAAATGTATTTGGTTCTTTCTTTATGGATATTTAGGTTTTTAAAAATTTTGCTATGACAAGCAGTGTAGCAATGAATAACATTTCATTTCCTGTGTAGGCAAGAATGTCTAGGATACATTCCCAGAAGTAGAATTGTGGTATCAGAGTATGTGTTTGTATATTTTGTTAGATAGTGCCAAATTGTTTTCCAAGGGTTTCTACAATCAACACTTCCACTAGAAATATGTGGAAGTGCCTGTCTTCCTGTAGCAATTTTAGAATTTTGGATTTTTTTTTTAGCCAATGTGATGGGTGAAAAATTGCATCACTGTGCTGTTTAAACTTATTTTTCTTATTTTGAGTGTGAATAAGCTCTTTTCATATGTCTAAGAGTCATTTGCAATTGATATTTCATAATTGTCTGTTTACTTCTTAGTCTACATCTTCTCTCTGACCATTGATTTTTCTTACTTTCCAGGAGCATTTTACAAAGATAAACTCTTTGTGGAATAATTTATAAATAAAAATTATTTTTCCAGCTTATCATTTGTCTTTTGATTTTTCTTACAGTTTTTTTTTTAACCACAGAGCAAAAATATTTTTGTGGTTGAATATAGCTTTCCTATCTTTACCCTTTTTATTTATTTTTTTCTTTCTTTTCTTTTTTTTTTTCTTCTTGAATTTCTGGATTTTGAGACATTGTATTTGTCAGGATAGGCTATGTTATGCTATTCCTAGCTCATGTGGTTGTAGGTAGAATTTAACTCCTTGCAGCTATAGGACTGAAGTCCCTGCTTTCTCCTTGGCTGTCAGCCTGGGGCCACTCTGAATTCCTAGGGGACCCTGGAGTTCCCTGCCCTCTTTCTCCTGATTACCTTTAAACCAACTGATCAGTGACCTTAATTACATCACAATAAATCCCTTTACCTTTGCCATATAACGTAATCTAATCGTGGACTGACATTCCATTATATTAACAGGTTCCACCTACTCTTAAGGGGAAGGGATTCCATGAGGAATCTTGGGGGCCATCTTAAAATTCTGACTATCAAAGTTCTTGAAATTTCTCTTGTGATCTTCTGGTTTGCATGTCTATTAGTTAACTAGTTTCTTAAAACAGGTTTATAATGCATTTTACTATCTGATAGGACAAAGTCTCTTTTAATGTTCTTTTTTTCAGAGCTTCACTGGCTGATATTCATTTAATATACTTTCCATATAGACTTTAGAATAAACTTACCTGATTCAAAAAGAAACGACTGTAGAGAATTTTATGATATGTTAACTTATGGAGAATTGTCATGAAAATGATAATGAGGTTTCCTGTTCAAGAACATGTCATGACTTTCCATTTACTCAGACTCCTTTGGTGTCAATTAATAATGTTTAATTTTCTTCTTATTATAGTTCTTACATATGTTTCATTGATTTTAAGATATTTTATCTTTTTGTTCTAACTATAAGTGGGATCTTTTACAAATATATCTTATAGTAGTTATTATTTTCTTATGTGCAAGCTACTGAGTTCATTATATTAATTTTTACAGTAATTTTTCAGTTCATTCTCTTGGATTTTCTACATAACAATTCTAACTTCTATAAATAGCAATAATTTTTCCTCCTCCTTTCAATTTTTTATACATCTGTTTTATTTCATTTTTCTGATTGACTATTGATCAAAATATAACTTTAAGCAGTACTAACAACAGGGGACATCATTTTCTTATTCACACATTAGTGGGTATACCTATAATATTTCACATTAAGTATGCTATCATTCCAGGCTGAATTAGGTACATTTCTCTAGGAAAAGCTGGTATCCATCCATTACAGTGTTAACTAAAAAAAATTAATTAGCGAGGTTTATACTCTGCAAAAAGGAGAGCTTTATTTCTCATAAATGGTAGCAGCCTGCTGGGTGGCCATTCCAGCAGGTTGGGAAGCAGAGCCCTGCCCAGAAGCCTGACACACATGCTTCACAGAAGAGACAAAAGGAAATAGGATTTTATACTGAGTGGGGTGGTCAAATATACATATTCAACAAGCTATAGGAGGATTCATGAATATTTATGAAGGTAAATCATATTCATGTAATTGTGTTTTATCTTTCCCATCCTGTCTTGGCTGGGAACTCAGTTTTATGGTGTTTGTGGGGTCCCCTTGGCCAAGAGCGGTCTATTCAGTTAGCAGACGGCTTAGGATCTTATTTCTAGCTTACAACTCTTTTATCGATTTTTTAAAAATAAATATTGTTGAATCATGGCAAATGGAATTTTTAGCATCTATTGAGATGATTTTATAATTTTCTTTTTTTTTAATTTCAGAATATTACAGGGGTACAAATGCTTTGGTCACATAAATTGCCTTTACATTGCCTGAGTCAAATCTACAAGCATGTCCCTCCCCCAGACAAGTTAGGTGTGAATTTACCCATCCCTTCCTCCCCCCTCCCACCTGCCCTGATCCCCGATGAATGTTACTTCCATATGTGCACATAAGTGTTGATCGATTAGTACCAATTTAATGGTGAGTACATGTGGTGTTTGTTTATCCAATCTTGTGATAGTTCACTGAGAAGAATGGTCTCCAGCTCCATCCAGGTTAATACAAGAGGTATCTAGTTCACCATTTTTTTTAATGGCTGAGTAGTACTCCATGGTATACATATACCACATTTTATTATCCACTCATGTATTGATGGGCACTTGGGTTGTTTCCACATCTTTGCAATTGTGAATTGTGCTGCTATAAACATTCGAGTGCAGGTGTCTTTTTTATAAAATGTCTTTTTTTCCTTTGGGTAAATACCCAGTAGTGGGATTGCTGGATCAAATGGTAGTTCTACTTTTAGTTCTCTGTGGTATTTCCACACTTCTTTCCATAGAGGTTGTACTAGTTTGCAGTCCCACCAGCAGTGTAAGAGTGCTCCTATCTCTAATAATCCTCCTTGAACTTATTAATATTAATATTAATATGACTGTTTATATAAATAGATCTTCTAGTATTGAACCATGTTTGGATTCCTTGTATTAATGCCACTTGATCATGACGTATTGCTCTTTTAACATGCTGCTGAATTCAATTTGCTAATGTCTTATGTGGGGTTTGCGTTACTATTTTAAGTGATATTGGTGTGTAGATTTTTTTTCTTATGCTATCTTGTTAGGGTTCTGGAAAGACTATTAATTTACTCTTCTTCAAAACTAATTTGAAAAGTTTTCTTTTCTTTTATGTTCTAAAACAGTTTGAATAATGTTGTGATAACCCGCTTTAAAAGTCTGGTCGAACTCTCCCATGGAAACCTTCCATCCTGTTGTGTTTTTGATTTTGCGGGGAGGAGTTATTCTTTTCCAACTCCGTCTATTTTGTCTATTTAGATTTTGAATCTTGATTCATTGAACTGTGGTAAATTACATTTTCTTGTCTATTATTCACTTCATAAAGCTTTACATGTATGAAAGTTCTCATATTCAATATCATTCTTTTAACAACTTGTGGTTTAAATTTGCAATTTCTTCGGACACAAAGTTATAAATGTTCTTTTTTTATTCCTAGTTGGGAGAGTTCTTTGTCTTCTCATCTGGTCATTAATTTCTTATTTTATCATATTTGTATTAAAGAATAATCGGTGCATTTTTATATGTTTTGTGTGCTATTGTCAATTTTTGTGAATGCCCCATGAGCACATAAAAATTGTACTCTGTTGTAGGACAAATGTTTTATACACACACATATATACACATAATTATAGACATATAAGTGTGTGTGTATATATGTGTCAATATGCTCTATCTTACTAATTATGTTATTTAGACTTTTCTATATTTTTAATTATTTTTGTACTCTTCATCATAATTATCTGTGACAAATGAATTAAAACCCTTATCACTGAAGAGGACATTATTAACTAAGTTCTTTCACATTCAAACATTTGTGTGTACCTTTATGACTAAAAGACAGAATTTGGCTGGGTGTGAAATCATTGGCTCATCCCTTTTTTTCGTTGAATATATCCTAGATTATTGAATAATGTGGAGAAATCTAAGACCAGTCTGATATTTTCCCTTTTAAAAATTAAGACAAAAAATATTTGGGGCGATGAGACAAAAATCATCAAGTCATTAAAAAATGCCAATACTTTTACCAGGATGTTTTACAGTATTGACTATTTTAACCAATTTTGTCAAACACTTATTGAAACATTTTCAATTTTGAGTCATTTTCTTTATTTTACAATGTTTTCTTTTTAAAATATATGTAATATTTAATATATTAAAAATCTGTAATAATTTATTCTGCCACACAGTTTAAGTTTTCTTCTTTGGGGACTTGAATTAGATATATTGAATCACCTTAGCCTTCTCATTTTCTCTATAAAGCATTTTAAATTTTTCTTTATTTCTATTTCCTTTAACACTTGATTTTTAATTTCTATCTGTATTGACTTTTTATGTGTTCCACCAAATATAATCTCATTTTTTTCCTTTCAATTTTATCCTCTTTTATGTCATAAATTGTTCTTTTAGTCTTCTATTTCTTTTCTGAATTTTGCCAGCTAACTTTATATTGCCTCCCTTTCTATGGTTTTACTATTTTTTCACAATTTTTACATTTATGCTTTGTCTGTTTTTTTCTTCATAAATGTGGTTACTTCATTTTTAATGTGATAAATTTATTTTCAATTCTTAGCTAAATATTTGGATATATTTCTTTTTTAAAAATTGCACAATGTTAAAGGGGTACAAATATTTTTGGTTACATGGATCCCTTTTGTAATGTTTCAGTCATGGCTATAGATGTGCCTGTCACCCAAATAGTGTTCACTGTACCCCTTAGGTAAGTTTTTGCCCCTCCTCTTTCTCCCCCTCCCCCCTGCTTGATTTCCACTGAGATTTACTTCCCTCTGTGCACATGTGTGCTCATCGGTTAGTTCCAATTTAATGGCGAGTACATGTGCTGTTTGTTTTTCCATTCTTTAGATACTTCATTTAGGATGATGGTCTCTAGGTCCATCCAAATTGTTGCAAATTTTTCTTATGCTTTATAACAATACTTTTTTTGTGTGTGAGTGATCTACATCAGAGGATAGATTCCATTGCTATTTTTGAGAATTCTTTCTTATAATATCTTAAATTCAAATTAGTTTAAGAGAGCTATTTTTCCTTAAGTTCCCCTCTCTTATTCCAAACAAGAAGTATCATTTTTGAACTTCATGTGAGCCCCTCACCTTCAAGAAGGGTATTTTTATTGGGCCTCTCTGAGATGTTTTTGTGGCATCTACGTGATCTCAGCTGCTAATGCAAGCCCTTACTGATATTTTTGAATATGCACATTATAACTGTTACAGAATATACTTGAAAATATACTTTGTAGATATGATTTTTTTATTGTTCTTGTTGTTTCTTTATGATCACCAGAAAAATAAGAGGAAAAATTCTGACCTGTGCAGCCATGGTCATAACAATATTTCTTCCCCTTGATTTTTAGTTCAAATATTAATATGTAACTTTCAGATGCTGTATTTTAATAGTATCTTTCCTAAGTGGTCCACTTGCTCTTAATTCTCTTTGGCTGCAGGGCTTCTTACCTGTGCTAGAATTTTCTTTTTTCTGCTCACTGGGACTCAGGCTAAGCTCTACAGTACCTTAAGTTAGAGCTGTGCCACGAGTGGTGGGAAATGCCGTGATCTCTTCTACCTGCTGTAGCAAAAGCATGATTTCCGTTCTCTACTGAGGAGCCAGGTGAAGCCTCTGTTTTCCGTCTTTTCCAGATTTTCTAGCTTTAGGTATAGGCAGGACTCACCATGGTTCATCTCTCCCTCAGCTGTTTGGTAACTAAAGAAATCAGGTACATTTATATGGACTGACGCCACCCTTTCTTTCTGGTATCCATAGTTTTCTGCAGGACAGGTACTTGCCAATATACACCACTATTTGTTCTCCCCTTGGAGTTCTCCAGCATTAATTTCCAAAGTCTAATCAAGTTCAGAGTAGAGAAACTTCTGTGCCAGCTCCGGACTTCAGAACCATTTGACAGCGTCTGAGGCTTCACCAGCACCTTCCACAGGTTGTCTGGGTTGCTTTTGGGAGTGAAGAAGAGGCTAGATGTTTTTAAGCCACGATGTCACATTCTTCCTCCTAATTTTGCCTATCAGTAAGTTTTGTAAATTGTTATAAGATTATAGAACTAGAGAAAAATAAATTTGTACAGGGTTTTAACACACTATTTTATACTTATATACTGCCAGGGGTGAAACTTTAAAAGAAAACTTTTATTTTGCCACTTGCATTATTTCAAGGTCTTGTGGTATTTCAAAGTCTCCTAGTTATATGGAAGGTGATTGTGCTTCATTTCACAAACTGCTTTGCATTTAAAAAAAAAAAGTTCAAGATCCTCGAAGAGCCTGTCACTGATTGACTAAAGGTTTCTGATACCCTGCGGGGTCCAAGTCTGAGCATCTGGGAGAATTCCAGTTTTTACATCCAAGCTGTCTAGCTTCAGGGAAGGGGGGTAGGTAATAGTCTGACTTCCAGGGAAATCATCTATATTCCAGGTCAGGGCTGAGGTAGGTCAGTAAGAGAAAAGAAGCTAAAGAATTGACCTAAAACAAAGAGTTGAGCAAGAAGCAATTATTAGGAGCAGGAACATGGAGTCCTTGAATCACAGTGCCAGGGAGGTAAGGGTCCAGCATGGAAGTTTGAACATGTGAGGTGGAGAATGTCCTAAGCCAACACGTAAACTCAGCACTTTTCAACCCAAGCTATTTCTCCCCATATTGTCCTTTCTTCAGTGTTTCTTAGCTTATTTTTATTATTAATATTTTAGTGGCAACACCAGCCTGAACCTCTCCTTCTCCCTTCAGTGAGAAGGGAACCTCTCCTTCTCCCTTCACTTAACCAATATGTGGCCATTCTATCACCAAATTGTTTCAGTGGTCACATCCCTTTTCGTACTCCTTCTGTAACTTCCTTTTCTGTCCTTTGTCTCCTGGACAATTGCCATTGCTCCTTAACTGCTTTCTTTGGAAGCCGCCAGTCTCTCCCTGCAATCCATCCTTCTCACTGCTGTCAGAGTCATCTTTTCATAGAGGAGTGACCTCCCACCGTAAGTGTGTCATTGCTGCGGTATCCTTTATCTCCTTCATGCTCGCACTTTCTGTTTTGCGAGCCAAAGGTTAGAGCAGGCACCAAAAAGGTGATGTGACTTGTGCTGTGTTTTCTGAGTAAGTCAAAGAGGTGAATTATGGATTTTTCTATCAGGCCGACTCAGGTTGAATGCTGTTCATTTCTGGGTTTTGTGTCTATTATCCTGCAAATAATGAATACCCCTAAAATGTTAGTGTGCTATTATGCCATGGGGATAGAATAATTCTCTACAACATAAAACTATTTTTATACATCTATCAAAGTAGTCTGGAGATTTCAAGTTTCACTCAAACAAAATTGAAAGAAAATGAATAACATTGAGACAACTGAGCACAAAAGAATAATATCGTATTTTCCAGAATATACACATCAACCACTTTAAGGCTACAGTATGTGAAAGGGCAATAGGATAGCTGGGTAGAATATGCCAGCAATGTCTTTCAATCATTTTTTCCATTGCAAAATACTGTAAGAACTCTATCCAGGGAGGGCTACTACATTGTTGGCAGAGGCAGGATACAAAAACTAGAGAGACAGGTGTTCATTCTTTGAACAGCAATGAAAAATTCAGTCTCTCTCTCTCTCTCTCCCCCCCGCCTTCTCCACTCCCCACGCCCGGTAGTGGGAGAATCTCTTATCTAGGCAGAAGGAATTCGTTTCAGGAAACGTCAAATCCCAGAAAGCATCAGCATTAGAAATTAGTTACTCAATATAGCCAAACTTGGGGAAATTTTTGCGTTGCTCACTCTAAAGATGAGCCATGTAAGTGAGACCTTTTCTTCCAGTTCCTGCCCTAATTACTGATCAGATGGTACTCCCTGAGATGCCTAGAAGGACAGAGGAAGTGAGATGATCTTCAGGAAATGAATTTAAAGTGGGCCCTCACTGAAGAAATCGTTTCCTTTTAAACCCTTTTTTTTTTTTTAGAGACAGGGTCTTACTGCATTACCCAGGCTGGACTCGAACTCCTGGGCTCAAGTGATTCTCTTGCCTCGGCCTCCTGAGTACAGATGCCTATACTTGTACCTTAAATGATTTTATGTAAATAAATGCGATCAGAGCACATTAGCTAACTGCTCTTGCGCGGCACAATGGAACGATCTCTTCAGTTGTTTTCTTCTGCACCCGTATAGAAATGGAGACAGATCAAGGTCATAGCTGTGGAACAAATGATGTCATGATCTATACAGCACCGACTGGCTGTGCTGAAAAGTGGGTATATTTATTTTTCCGTTATGGTTAAAAAACAAAACAGAACAACAACAAAACAAGAACCAGAGGATAAGAACATTCAGGGGGACAGGTAAGATCAGGAAAGTAGATGAGCAAGTGTGGTCTTACTGCTTGATGGTTGCCAGGAATTCACCAAGCACTTTCTATGTGCCGAGTACTAAGTGCATTCCCTGTATTAAGTCATTTAATACTTACACCCAACCTATGAAGGAGTGACTATCATTTCTAGCCACCCCACATATTATAGACAAGGAAACTGAGGCATAGAGAGATTAATCATCTTGTCCACAGTCATTCAAGTAGTAAATGGGAGATTTGGGGTTTGTTTCCTGTGATCATCATCATCTCCATAGTCTGAACTCAATCTGACAGGTGCTATCTCAACTACCTTATTACAATTATAGCACGTCCTGGCTGCATTACTTTGAAAAAATTATTTAATCTCTTTGTGAAATCAGGGCAGTAAAACATATATGATAGAAGTGTGTGAGGATTCAGCAACGTAATATGTATAAAACATCCAGCACAGAAACCATATGCAGGCTAGGCACTCAGTAAATATTGGTTCTCTTTTAGGGGTGATTCCCTCTCCCCTGAATACTAACAAGCAGGGATATTTTCTTGTTTATTTTCCATCACCAGTAATTAACAGAGGACCTATCACACAGTAACTAATCACAAGAAAGGAAGAATTAGAGAGTGAGAAGTCTTGATTTACATAATTTTTGAAAGTTGGCATTTTTGAAGAGCGCTATTGAAGGCATACTGGCATATCTGAGTCTATATTGTGAAGGCTACAATTTTAATAAGTGACTTGCAAGTAAACAGCAAAACGTGTCCCTAGGAAAACTCATATATAAAAAGAAAATATTGGCAGAAGATATGAAATGCAATCAAATAGGAGATGAAAACTATGGTACATGTTCCACCCCTTTACCTGCATATTCTATCTTGCCAGTTCCTAGCACCTGTAAAGAAATTTCAGGCCTGAAAGGCAAGAGCCCAAAGTGATTATATTCACACCAACCTATAAATGATGGGATTCCATTCTTTCCTTAGATTTGTTGTGATTTTGTATTTGGGTTAGAAGGTATTGCAAGGTGGCACCTAGTGTATGAAGGGGATTATTGCCAAGTAGGGGCAAAGGATCATAACAAAGGGAAACTGTGGTAAAAAATCTTTAGGCTGTGGAAGTTAGAAAATTACACTTCTTCTGTGAGCTTCAGTTTTCTTATCTGTATGAAGAGCATGATAATTTTTGCTCAGTCAAAAGACTATGCTGAATTAAAAGGTGTCCATGAATGTGAATTGATAATTGAAAAACACCATATAAATAGAATTATTGCCATTATCATTATGATTAATACATCATGTTGTAGTTGAGCCAATCCTGAATGTAGTATCAGTCCTATCTTTTAAGGCAGGGCTGGGTTTGTGCTGCCTAAACACCTAAGGTCTCGGATGCTGTCCCCTGAAATGATCTCACCCAGGTCACTATGGAGCAGTCATATGACCAGTCCTGGTCTCTAAGGGAACCTCTTATTTTTCCATGGAAGTGCCCTCAGGAAGCAGGGGTAGCAACTCAATGATGGTTGCAGGAATGGGCAGCGACCCTGTCCCCAGACCAGATAAGGCCAGATTCTATGTGAACATGAGTTATGGTTTCCAGCTGTGGCAGGGTCAACAGATATAAGTTTGTGTATTCCAAGCCAAAATTTGGGAGGCCTTTACGGGACTGACTGCACATCCATTTTATCCTCTCTGGCAATTGAAGGCTTGGGGGAAAACAAAGGACTGCCTCAATGAGCAGTGCTAAGTGTGGTAGATGCAAGACAGGACAGTTGCAGAGAGAAGGACCTACCTGCTCCAGCATCAGCTCTTTGATTCTGACCTGCTTTTTTCTACTCCCTTGTTTTAACCTTTCCTTTAATGAAAAAAGAGCCAGATTAAACTGTTTTGAAATGTGAGCTCTGCTACTTACTAACCAACAATATAGCCTTGGGCAAGTTACTTGACCTCTCACTTAGTTCATGGGTAAAGTAGGGGATAATCATAGAACCTACTCCTTCGGCTTTTAGAGAGAATTTAAATAAGATAACTTAGTAAAGTCCTTAGGACATATTAAATACTCAATACATGTTACCTCTTGTGAACTTTGTATTTATAAGGAGGCATTTTATCACCTATTTTATCTCATTAGCTGGACAGTAGAACCTTAATTCATATGAGATGATGTCATTGAAGAAAGGAGTTGTAGGTTGATGTGATTTTAAAATTGTAATCACATTTCTGAATCTCCTGATGACACTCCAAACTTTTCATTTGTTATCTTGGTTCTGGCCAGTCTTCTAAAATTGCCAGATGGTAGAGTTTTAATTTGTAGGGACCCCAGAGATCATCTCATTTAATCCTCTCAATTTTAAAATGAGAAATTATGCAAAAGTAAGAAAAATGACTTATCCATTTGTTTCCAGTATTCTGTGACATCAAAAAGACATATTAATAAAAAGCAATAAAAGACAGAGTTTCGTGGGAGGTGAGCTGTCCCAGGTTCCGCCCCAAGTCATTTTTTTTTGTCCAAAATTTGTGCCATTGGGCATGTTACGCTCACATTTCTGAGATTTCATTTCCTCCACTGTAAAATGATGGTTTTGACAATCTCTAGCTGAATGTATATGTGTGTGTGTCAATTTATCCAAATTATAGTTTTATACACACACACAAACACACACACACAGATTTTTGTTTTCTCACCCCTTATGAGCATAATGGAATTTCCTACTGCATTTTTGGTCCATATTTAAAATGATACATATACATATATGAAGTTTTAACATAATAGATCTCATTAAAAATAAAAGCAGTGCAAGATCTCTTGTTAGCAATATGTGAGCTCTTTTAAAGTCAATACCTGGTGAACCAAAACATTCACTTCTCTCCCTGCTCAAAGCACTTTTGAAACTCCTTTTCTGAGCCCTTTGTGGAGCCTGGGGCACACTGGGTCTTGTGCTGGTTATTGAATGGCAGAGGTGATCTTCCCCTTTGAGGAAGTATTTGAGTTTTCAAAATAGCCTGAAGTAAAATAAGCATAGCAATCAATATGAGCAAAACTACGTTTAGTCAAAGTCCAGCTGTGCCTAGCAGGTAATATGACTTGATCTTCTTGTGTAGATATGAGGGGAAGAGAAGTAACAGGAAGACTACTATGTGTCAGACCCTGGGCAGGCATTTTCATGAAAGTCTTCTCTTGTCCTCACAACAACCTGGGAAGTAGGCAGTTATCATCATTTATAGGAGAGAAAAAAGACCCTTTCAGAGGGTGAAAGTAAGTTGCTCAAAGTCACTCCACTTCATTCATTTGAAAAAGATGCATTGTTTACTATGTAGTGTCAGGAATTGTTCAAGGCCACAAGAATGCTGGAGGACTGAAGCCGGCAGAAAATGAGAAGGCAGTGGCTGCTCCTGTAGGGATAGTTCCCCCCAAGGTGGCACCTTTGAAGGTTGACATTATTTGGGGGACATGAGTGGATTCTGCTAAAAGTGAGTATTACCTGATAATCATATCTCTTTGTGTGAAAGGCAACAAAGCCCTATATGTGGTTTTTATCATTGTGTCCATAGTTGCAGTAGGAGGGGTGAAGGATATTTTTGGCCTACCATAATGATAACCTACTAAGGAAATTCAGCATTGACCACAAACAAGGATGGTAAGGCAAGAACTTGGAGCCATGATCAGGCCATGCCCTTTAGAAGCTTCCACTTGCTGCTGCTTCCCATCTCCTGTCTAGAAGATCTCAGTCCCCATGAGAAGAGTTCATTGTATTTTTTACTTTAAAGAAGTTTGAGAAAGAATGATTTAAGACATTACTAAGAACCTAGAAGAGCGCTCAAAACACTTCTGTAACTATTACGGGATTGTAGAGATGAATGTGCTGTTTTTATCACAAAAGGAATACGAGTGTAACGGCAAAAACCGGAGTCACATTGCCTAAGGAAACACTGAGAGGTACACAGGGATGCAGAGAGATCAGGTTTATTAACGCCAGCGGGCTCAGAGGGGATCTTCCGCCAAATTCTGAGCACCCCAGGTCAGGGGGACTTGTCTTTTATACTTCAAGAGCAAGGAGGAGGTACAGAGCAGCTTATACCAGGAAGTGTACACATAAGGAAGTTACTGTAACTTACAAGGTGGCTGCTGCAAGGGGGAGCTGTTTACGGGAGCATGAGCTGCAGCCATTAGTCAATTTCAATTTCTTTCTTTATAACATCAGTATCACAAACATTCCTGTGGGTGTGGCGATAAGCAGTCTTACAGAAGCAGATTAAGCAATTAACACACATAGGGTTACAGCTTGTCCGTTTCAGGGTAAAAGGTTTTTAGTGAATTTCTATTTTTCCCTCCCACAAGGACACTCTGGTGATGGAAATGACTACATAATCATAAAATTAAGTAAATAATTTATTTGTCCCTGATGCATTCTATAAGGAGGTATACTTTAAAACCAGTTCTGGTGAAAATCCTGGTGCCTTAAGAAAAAAGTGGAAAGTGAAAAGAACACTGACCTGGTTTCCAAATCAAATTCAGCAGCTGCTGATTTTGTATGAACAGATATTTTAGCCTCTGTGGACCATTTTCCCTTCATTTCTGGTAAAATGAAGTGGTTGGCCCAGGAGCTTGCTTTAAGCTGTAGTCCACTCCCGGCCCCCAATGTGGCTGCCATAAGTATGGCCCCTCTCCCTGGCCTTCCCTCATCTGCTCCATTTTATCCAACAGATATGGGATAACATTTAATTTCATTAAAAAAAAGTTTCTACTTCTAAAAAGGAAAAGGTTGAAAACCTCTGCCTAATTTCCCTCCTGTCCTTGTTTCCCTATGGGCAAGGTGGCCTTTTCATTTTTCCTGGACATGGAATTGTAGGTTCAGTTTTCTACAATCTCAGCAAAAGCAGAGCTGGTTTTTACCGGTGGGGCGGAGGCTGCTTTCATGGTGAGCAAGGGAACCCTGGTCAGATTAACCCATGGAGCTCTGTGCAAGCTGCTTGCCAAGCATTGTCAGATACAAGTAATCGTCGCCCTTAAGTCACTCTCATCTTGAGTCTAGCTTATGTGTGTGTCATGCAGGTCATTTTTGCCAGTGAGCTTACCTCTTTAATCAGCTGGTTGTGACTTTTCATTGTCGCCAGCTCCCCCAAATTGGAATGTTTTCTTTCTAAAATATCAGTCCTCTGCTTTCCGGAAAGGTATAGAATGTGCAATGTCTTCATATCCTATAGAAGGCGTAATCCCTCAAGTAAGCTTATAGAAGACACATATTTCAAATTCAATATGTCTAAAGTAGAATAGATTTTTTTGTAGGTGCTATAACAGACATGAATTTCCTGTCTCAAGAATACAGAAATAATCCAGTTTGCCAAGCTAGAGATTTGGACACTATTTTATTTTCCTCACCTAAATGTCAGATCCAGGGGAAAAGGGACTATTTAGTCCTACCCTCCACACCTAGAAAAGTATGTGACACATTACTGGTATGACATATTTGGTAAGTTAATAGATAAATGTATACTCCTCCTTTTAGGTCATATTCTACATCCAGTCTCCAAGAATTGTCTCTTTAGTTTCAGGTCTTGTTATTGATCAAGCCCTTCCATCCTCTCAAACTCTGTGGCTGCTCGCTGATTCTGCTCTTTCTTATCTCTTACTTGTATTGTCATAATTTTCTTCTAAGTCACCCACTTCCTGCTTCTTCTGAACAATAGCCTCTCCACGCTGTTTTAAGAGTGCTGGATTTTAAGCATAAACATATGATCCTGTTTGTGGTGTCGCAGGCGGTTTATATTTTTACAGTTTATTTTCCACATTTCCTGTGATTAATATATGTAAATGGCATACAAAGGGAAGAAAAGAGGTTTTAAGATGATTATGTTTCACTTCTCCATAAGATTCTTAATCATGCCCTGTGGTCCTCAGTATATAATCTAAACTCAACAGGGCATGAGAGGTTGTTTGTGACGTGACTGGCTCCTTTTCATCTGATGGCCTTAAAGGCTATGTTCTGGCCACAGTGATTGTCTCGTGGCTTTTCTCACACGTGACTTGTAGACCACACAATTTACATCCTTTTGCAACTGCTGTCCCTGCCCACAGGGTCGTTCTGACAAGTTCACTGTTCTTTCAAGACTCAGTTGAAATATCCCCAGTCTTCTCACAATTGCCTCTGCTCAGCCCCCACGGCACAGAACATGCCGTCCTGTAACAGAATCAGCCTGTTTACCTCACAAGTAGAAAGTGGACATCTTGAAAGCAGACGCCATATCTAGTTTGCCTTTCAACTCCTGCTTTCTGTTGAGTGGCAGCTTAATAAATATTTGCTGAATGAGTGAAAAATTCACCTAGCAACGATATTATTCCTCTTGGGGAAAGCAACTCCTAAAGAATGTCTTTATCAATAATAAATACTCGGCTTTTTCTTGTGCAGGAAAAAACAGACCTCCCAAACATGCTTATTTTGGTCTAATATTAGTGTATATTGCTGTGAGAACGAAAATCCACCAAATATTGTGATAGGAAACATCTCTGACTGCAACCCAGCTGGGTGCATTGCAACTTTAGAATAATGTGTTTAAAATGTTTTGCAAAATTGTAGCATCTGAAAGAGAAACCCAGGATGGTGGTGCACAGGGAGCTGGGCCTGCAGTGCTGGCTGCTGCAGGGAGTCCCCTTGGTCACATCTTCCCATCTGTACAGACAGCAGCAGGTGGAACCAGAGCTGTTCCATATGCGGTTAGTCAATCGCCTTTTCTAAAGGCTCCAAGAGGCATGCTTACATTTTGTCTTCAGATCTTTATATGAAAATACCACTGTGGATAATGAGGCTGTTGTATGCATAATTTAACTTTCGGAAGGCTAAATTCCACTGCAAGGCAAATTGGTACCTAGAGGCGTGCAATTTGCATGGGGATTTCAACCCTCCTCTGTCTATTGTCCCTGGCTTGGTGTTGCTTTTCTTCTAAATTATTCTCCCTTGTTGTTCGAATGCCTGATTCGGAGATTGTAACCAGATTACCACAGGCTCCCTTTTTAATAGTGGTTTCAGAAACCGTGCAGAGCCTACTTTGCCCATTTCTGGGAGCATGACTTGAGACTTGGCAAAGCCTGGGCCAGCATCCAGATGCAGCAGTCTTCCTAACGAATCGGCTCCTTTGCCCGCAGCCCACCTGCCTGGAGAGGGTTAGGGCCAGCTGAGCCTGCAGCTGCCCAGAGTGGGAGGTGCTGATGGAATCCTCTGTGGCTGACTTCACGGCTCAATCTGTCAATGTGTTTGGGGACAGACGGTTAGGGAACTGTCTGTCTGAGTTTCCTCAGAAAGAATTCAGCTTCTTGGCTGAATCTTCTGGTGACAGACTGCCTTACTTTCTGCTCTGGGCTGGAGAACATGGCTGCGTTGGCATGGACACCAACTCTAGTTTTCAAAACCTTTTAGGGTAAAGATATGTGTAAATGAATCAAGGGCTCAGGACAAGAACCTGCTGATTGTCTTGTAATATTTCGTGTATCATCTGATAGGCAGTGTCGATTGTGCAGAGAGTGCACAGGGGCTTACCTGTCAATAAATTCTAGCTCTTCAGCAATGATTTCTTACAAGTAGCATATTAATATTTTGCAAAGATAGGTTGTAAAGACGTAAAGACTTGCCAATATGTTCACTATAACCATACTGGATAATTTTGGTATTTGGTGACCAGGCTGGGAAGTTCCTTCATAATGCTTACTAAAATGCCTAAGTTATTTCCAATATCAACTAGAAACCAAAGAGGAACAGGGAGAGGAAATGGAAGCAGTGACAAAGAGAAGAGGAAAGTCTAGACAGAGAGAAGCCATTTTAACTAAAATTGGAGGTCAGTTTTAGATCAATTTTTAGATCAACAGATCTAAATCTGGGTCAGAACACATTGAATATTTAGCCAGGTGAACCTGATCAAGTCACTACTTCATTCTTTAAAATGAAAATATTGGACTTAGTAATTTCTGAAGATCTCCTTGAGATCTAATATCCAAAAAAAATCTTTGTTCTGTCCTCTGAAACTAGGTAATTGTGTTTATTTTATAGGTGACTGGGATGTGTATACTAGCCAGAAACAGGGTAACAAGTCTTGGACGAACAGAGAGGTCCAACTTTCCCGCAGCCCCCAAATCAACTATCATTCTTTGTGTTCTTATGAGATCCTTAAATACATTACCTTCATTATTCCTTAAGACCACCTGTAAGGTGGTTATTATTTCCTCTCTTTTATAGTTGAGAAAATAACAACTTAAATTCAATTTGCTTCAGATCTCTCTGCTGAGAAATTGGAGGGCCGGGATTAAATGCAGGTCTGCGTTTTGAATCTCTGCTCTATTTTACCTCTATAAACATCTCATTTGCCTACTAGTGACCCCCTGGCTTTTGGCCGTGAGAAGATAGGGGTTCACCTGCCACTTCCTTGACTGTTCAATGGTTGTATACAATTAGGAGACCCTAAAATAGAGATGTGATGTGTCCTGCTAGGAACAAAGCATATATACATAACTCATGCAAGAACACTAATTAATACGGAGGTGGCATCTTGCACCAAAAGACAGAGGCTTTTAAAGATAGCAAGGATATGTCTGTTTCCTGATGACGTAGAGATTTTTCTCCATCTGTTTAACATGGACCTTCTTTTCTTGTCCTAAGAATGGCGACTGTTTCCTTGTTGGGCAGACAATAGGATTTGTCCAGTTGCGACATCTCCTGGGACATCCAAGTGCTATCTGAATTAGAGATTAATGGCATGATGGGGTCAATGACAGCTGTGAAAATGGCACATTGCCCTAAGGGTAAGAAAATTTTAAAAAGATAACGAACTCCATTATCTTTTAATATTTTAGTAATATGTATTCTCCTAACATGGCAGAGAACAGTTTGTATTCTTCTAGGAATGTGGTATGTGACATAAGTTGAATTCATTCATATTGTTATGATCTAATACATACAGTCATCATCTAAATTGGAATGCATTGCAAAAAATTGCTTACTGTTGTAAAAATGAGAAGATTTAGCTATTCAATGTCCAGGACATGTCAGGCATTGTACTAGTTTACAATAGTGGGTAAAAACACTAGAACAAAAGCTTAGATTTTTTTCCTCTTTCTTTACACTTAGAATATGGTATTGGGCTGGATGTGTGGTTGACTCTAGGATGGTGAAGAATGTACAAGCAGGTGTTGTGATATCAATAAATTTCAGAAAATATGACCTGAAACAAATCCTTATGGAAAGGTGTCAGGGGGATTTGAATACAAAGAGCTAGAGTTCTGTCTTTCTGAAGATTTTAATTTGATTTTGTTAAATGGATTAGGTTCAATATTGGGTTTGTTTTTGATTTTGTTTTTGTTTGCTTTGTAGACATTTAAAATTAGGTGTTTTTGGTATTCATTGGTATATATAACCTTCATTGATTTGCTCTGTAGCTCTTTGTGAATTTAAAAATTCAAGACATTCAGGTAAAATATAAACAAGTTATTAATCTTCGAGAATCCTTATGTTCAACTTATGAAAGCATGGGATCCCGTGACTCAGTAAGGAAGGCAAACGTTTTGGTGAATTACAATCTGTAGAGGAAAGAGAAGTGTTGATTCTATTTCTTGACTTTTATATCACAGAGTTATATTGTACACAGTCATTTACATTTGATGCTATTTGATATGATAACATTTGCAATGTATTGCTAACAGAGTTGTAGAAATTAAAAATCATTAAAAAAAAAATCTCTTCCTCCAATTCCTAGAATAAAACAGCTCCGTCTGGAGGACTGTTATTCAGAGACTTCTGATGAATACTATGGTGATAATGGATAAGAAGGAGGGGGGAAAAAGGAGAAAGAGGAGAAAATGTACCATGCCTGCATAATTAAAATAAAATGGAATCCCTGTGGGAAATATTTTCTGGATGTTACACAAGAGTTTATTTTACTCTCGGTTTCTGAAATATGACAATGTTGCTTATAACCCTTAACAATCTATGATTCCAAATGTCCTCTATTTAACATTGTTCATCCAAACATGTGTACACAATTGGTATATCCACCTTTTATCACACTGTGGTAAACATCGTTTATTTCATGTACTGATCATTTTTTATAAATCAAATCAGGAGGACGCAGGGGCAGGATATGCTGGGACCTCAGTAGTATCAGCCAGGGTGGGGCTTAGTCATGCTTCAACAAACATGAATTGAGACAATCATATGTTTTTTTCTTTTTAATCTTTTAATATGGTGAATTATTTTGATGGATTTTAGAATACCAAATCTTGCATACCTGGGATAAGCCTCACCTGGCCATGATGTGTTTATCTTTTTTATGTATTGTTGGATGAAATTCACTAAAATTGTGTTAAGAACTTTTGCATTTATATTTATGAAAAATACTGGTATGTAATTTTCTTGTAGTATCTTTATCCGCTTTTGATGGCAAAGGGAATGTTGGCCTAATAAAATAATTTGCGGAGTGTTCCCTCCTCTTCAGTTCTCTGGAAGAGTTTGTGTAGAATTGGTATTATTTCTTTGTTAAATATATGGTAGAGGTGCCCAGTAAAGTCATCTGGGGTTGGAGTTATCTCTGTGGGAAGGTTTTCAACTACAATTTACTGATATAGATAATTCAGTAATTGTCTAAAATTCAAGTTAACAATTTCTTGAAAAAACTTTGGTAGTTTGGCCTTTTGAGGAATTTATCCATTTCATCAAAGTGTTTGATTTTAGTGACATAAAGTTGTTCGTGATATTTTCTTATTATCATTTTAATATATCCAGAATCTGTGGTGATGTCATCTGTCTCATTCCTGTTATCGATAATTTGGGCCTACTTTTTCCTTCTCCCCTCAATCACGCTAGCTAGAATTTTATTGATCTTCTCAAAGAATCAGGTTTTTGCTTCATTGATTTTTCTTTTTTTCCCCAGAGACATGGCAGAATATATATTCAGTATTTTAAAATCAGTTTGATTGAAGTATAATTTACAAACAATAAAACACATCATTTCAAGTGTATATCCAATGAGCTTTGACAAATGCATACACTTGTTTCATTGAGTTTTTCTCTATTGTTTTTCTTTGTTTCCATCTTATTAATTTCTGATATCATCATTATTATGTCTTTCATTCTGCTTATTTTTCCTTCTGCTTATTTTCCTTCTGTTTCATTTGATTTTCCGTTTCTTGTTTCTTAACGTAGAAACTAAGATTATTAACATGAGGCCTTTCTATTTTTCAAATATAGGTTTCCATGCTATAAATTTCCCACTAAAATGTTGCTTTAGCTATTTCCTACAAATATTGATATGCTCAGTTTTCATTTTCATTCAGTTTAATATACTTTTAAATTTATTTTGTTTTATTCTTTGCCTCATTGGTTAATTAGAAGTATGTTAGTTTTCAAATATTTTTACATTTCCCACATATCATTTAATTATTAATTCCTAACTTAATTCCAGTGTGGTTAGAGAACATACATTGTATGAGTTGACTCATTTTAAATATATTGAGACTTGTTTTATGAACCAGAATATGATCTATCCTGGTAAGTGTTGCACACACACTGAAAATAATGTTTATCTGCTGTTGTTGGCTGGAGTATGCTGTAACTGTAAATTTGTTCAAGGTGGGTGATACTGTTGTTCAAGTCGTCTATACTCTTACTGATGATTTGCTGTCTACTTGATCTATCCAATTATTGAGAGGTAAGGGTTGAAATAGCAGATTATAATTGTGGATTTGTCAACTTCTCTTTGCAGTTCTATTAGTTTTTGTTTCATGTATTTTGAGGCTCTCTAATTAGCTGTGTGCACATTTATAATTGTTATGGATCCTTAGAGAGTTGACCCATCCTTTTATCATTATATAATATCACTCTTTGTCCCTCAAATTTTGGTGATTACCAAGTCTACTTTGATTTCAGTATAACTACTCCAGCATTCTTTTGATCATTGTTTGTGTAGTGTATCTGTTTTCATCCATACTTTTAGCCTATTTATATATTTTAGAGTTAAAGTGGGCTTTTTATCAGCAGCATGTAAGTGGGTCTTTCTTTTTTATCCAATATTATAATCTCTTCCCTTTCATTTTCTTTTGCATTTCCTTTGTTGTCTTCTTACCTTTAATTCTTTATTTTACTATTTTCATGGTGGTTTTATCATTATTTTGTAGTTTTTCGTATATACCTTTAATTTCCATCGTCTCTCTGAAAGTGCTCTTATACCACTTCACACTCCATCTCCCCCCCAACCTTATGCTATTGTTATCAGACATTTTACTTCTATATATATTATAAACTGTTTTTGCTGTAAACAGTTGATTATCTTTTGAGATATTGAAATAAAAAGAAAAAAATTCTCTTTATATTTACCCATATAATTACCGTTTCCAGTGCTCTATATTTCTTTGGGTAGATCCACATTTCTGGCTGTTGATTTTCTTCTGCCCATAGCACATCCTTTATATTTCTTGTGATGCAGCTCTGCTACTGCCATATTCTCTCAGCTATTGTAGGCCCAAAACGACTTATTTCACGACTGTTTTTAAAAGGGATTTACGTTGAGTAAAGAATTCTAGGTTAACCTTTTTGTTTGTTTGTTTTTGTTTTTGTTTTTTTCTTTCAGTTTGCCATAATTCTGACAAGAATTCTGCTGTTATCCTTACCTTTGTGTGTAGTTCTTTTTCTTTTTTGGACATAATGTATCTTCTCCTGTTGACCATTTATAAGATTTTCTATTTATTGCTGGTTTTGTTAAAAGTTGATTATGATGTGCCTTGATATAGTTTTCTTCATCTTTCTTATGCTTGGGATTTCTTGAGTTCTTGATTCTATGGGTTTCTAATTTTCATCAAAATTTTTAAAATGTATTTGACTGTTATATTTTATGATACTTTTGGTCCTCCTCTTCTTTAGGAACTCTAATTATTTCCACATAGGTTATATGGCTGATATGCAACTTAAAGTTGTCCCATTTTTGACTGATGCTCAATTCTTTTTTTGTTTTCCTATTCTTGATAGTTTCTATTGCTATGTACTCAAGTACTCTACTCTTTTCTTCTACAAAGCCTATTATGTCTTCTGTTCCATCCAGTGTATTTATTATATCAGACATTGTAATTTTCATCTTTCATTTGTTTCCCACTTCTCAGGGATCTAAAATCCTGGTCCATGTTTGGGCAGGACTGGAAATCTCTCATCACATTTAATATGCGTGACCATTTGCCAAATGACTTAAATTTTATAACCCTCAATTTTCTTTTTTTTTAAATGATGATCAAAATTTTAGTGACCTCAAAGAACTGTTTAAAATAAATAAAGTAATCCCTAAAGACAGCTTAGTATATATCTTTTGATACATTTTAGTTAGCAAAGGCTAGTATTATTAAAGTTAGGAAGCGATGCTTAGAGTCATTTCAGGCATCAATATCTTATTCTATGTGATCGCTTAATTGGTAGAACGACCCTGCGCCAAGGGAAAGCATACAGGCACCATAGTATGGGAAACAAAGAAGAACTAAGCAGTGTCAGATTATTTGGATCCTGGGCACTTGGAAACTCATCTCGGAAACAAATTTAGAGTAGGGACAGGACATGAGACCAGAAGCCCAGACCATGGCCTGAGCATGGAGGGTAAGGCAGGAGAAAGCTACAAGGGCCAGGCAGATGCCTTTGGCCTACCACGGTACTCCTTAGTCATTCCTGGTTTGCCTGTGGGAAAGAATCCCTCAGCAGTAGATGGGGCTGAGCTTGCAGTTTGAAGATACCTCGGGGTACAATTAAGAGAGTCTGAGAAAGGCAGGGATTAAAAATATTCCCCTTTGCTTTATCTATCTTCTTCATTAACATGAATTCATCCACTATTGTAATGATCTTGCAGGCAATGAAACCCCAAAGAGTTTACCTTGGAGTAGGCAGAGATATGAGTACATCATGGAAGCTTAATGATGCCTCAGCTATAACTGCAAACCAAATGCAATTGCCTTGAGAAAGACAGTTGCCTTTCTTGTGTTCACATGATGGCTGAAATTTACTAGATATGTTTGCTGTCTTACATAGACTAACATATATGACATGCAAACCATCCTATGGCAGCTAAGGCTGCCATACCACAGCTTGGGTGGCTTGAACAACAGAAATTTATTTTCTCACGGTTCTGGAGGCTGAAAGTTCAAGGTCAAGAGTTAGCAGGTTTGGTTTCTCCACTGGCCTCTCTTCTTGGCTTGCAGTCAGCTGCCTTCTGTTTGAGTCCTCACATGGCATTTCCCTGTGTATATGCAGTCTGCTGCTTCTAATAAGGATACTGGTTCTATCAGATTTGGGACCTACTCTTATGATCTCATTTAATCTTAATTGCCTCCTTAAAGGCCCTATCTCCAAAAACTGTTACATTGCGGGTTAAGGGTTCATCCTGTAAATTTTGGGGGGACACAATTTAGTTTATAACATGGTATAAGGAATAGGTGTTTGGTAGATAACAACATTTGTCTCCTGAACAAAACTCTCGTATCCTCATTTTGCAGAAATCAGCACTCTGGCTCAGAAGTTCATAAAGAGGACATTTGCTAGAAGGAGAAGGGGCAGTATCTTCAGTGGTATTTTGGACTAGGATCCTGTTTGAATGTGTCTTACGTGTTCCTCCTCAAACAGTGAGACCTTCAGCCATACCATTCAGTGGCTAGAGTAGCATACTTGACTCTGGAGTTAAATCCATACTTTATTTTATTTTATTTTTTAGTTAACACACAATAATTATACATGTTTATGGGGTACATAGTGATGTTTCAATAAATACAATGTATAGCGATCAGATTGGGGTAATTAGCATATCCGTCGTAATCCGTATTTTTTACTGATTTTTTGGCCAACATCTCTCCAATCCATGAATGTAGAGGAATATGGTTTATGGATCTCTGCTCCTGCGGGCTGTGGTCAGGTCCATAATTGGTTTGAGCAAGTGTTGCTCAATTTCTGTTTGCCTCACCATGGGTAGGGTTTGGGGGCCTGTAACTGCCCTGGATTGACCTACTAGACCTTCCCAAGTGCCTGGCAAATCATCCATAAAATCATTTGAATAAATGAGTGAACAAATAACCCCTATTCAAGTGCCCACACCAGAGGGGAATATGTGGGAGCATACTAGAAGTTAATGAGACAGAAGTTTAAAGTTGGAATGTGTTTATCCCTAAAGATTGCTTCACCAATGCTTATTTCTGGAATGCCATAGATTCTGCTGTTGGCAATCATTTGTAGTACTTTTCTCTAACTGATCAGTTTTAAGAAATGAAGTAAGTTCATGCGGACTACAAATTTGAGCCATTTTCTGCATCCTTTCCCTGCCTCCAGAAGCACAGATATAGAGTGAGGATAAAGCAACTAGACAGCGGAGGGCCACTCAGTCCCAGAGATGGCTGTTCCAGGAACGTGGAAGGAAATACCAGCCTTTTCCATGTTTACTGCGATATTTTTAGAGTGGATTCTCTTGTCTATTGCCAGGGTGTTACCTTATTGCGGAGCTGCAGTCTATTAAAAAACAACTTTTTTTAAAAAAAAGAGTTATTTCTGTAAGAGAAGAATTTAGTTAATGCTGTATCCATTATGGTCTCTTATACAAGTCTCACCTTTTCTGAGAATTTAGATAATTAATATTTACATTGTAAATGTAAATATTCTTTTGTAAAAAAGAAATATTCTTTCTTTTGTCTCAATCTCCTACAATAAAGGTAAGTGATGGCTTAGTTTTTTGTGGGTTTCTGTGGTCTTTTTTAAAAATAAGAATGATTTGAAATTACATTTCAGGGATGCATTACTAGTTTGGGACAGATTGAAACAGAAGACATCCTGAAGAGGGGTTATAGAATACACAGCATATATTTCTAAGGCAAAGGCAAGGCCATTTTTAGATCTCTTGTCATATCAGGAGTGACTCTAAAGAGTGAAACTAAATTTATTGACCATATAAGATAATCTGTCTTATCCCTTCACCATAACTGCTCAGGTACATGACATTTCTGTCTCCAAAACCAACTGTCTAATGTGCTTTCCTCTTAGCAGTGTCACTTAGATCCCCTTCCAAATCTTTTCCTTATGTATTACCAGATAAATAGACTCCTGGAAGCCACAGTTGCTAGTCATGAAGGCCACACTATGGGCAACTCATCACAGGAAGCAGGAGATCTGTGCACTTGGCTTCTGGCCATCCTCCCTGGGCCTCGATGGCTATGGACCATAGCCACCACCTAAGGGTTTCATCCTGAATCACACCTAGTCTCTGGAGTCTACCTGAGGTACAAATTCCTTAGCATTCATTGATTCTCTTTCTCCTACTTTCCTGTTGACAATTCATTACAGCAATAAAAATCTTTTGGCCATAAATATTTTCCCACTATCCAATGTTTTCTCTAAATTTGCATCTTTAGTGCAGAAGACCTTAATACAAAAGCCCAGGTCTGACATCATTTTTAAGGATATTATTTTCCTGGTCTAACATTCCTAAAAATATGTATATTTTGCTTTTTATGAGTAAATGGCACCTGTAAAAGAAAAAATTGAAAATTCTGAACAAGTTGAAAGAGGACTATCATAAAAAATATTTAGTTATATAACCCTTACAGTATTGTTATGTTTTGCCATATTTTTCAGTCATGTTTGCTATATTTACCTTATTTTTTTCATAGTTGTGAGTACATAATATACTTATATTTTTATATTTTATTTGTTTAAAATTATAATATAATCAAGGTTATAATCAGGTTAACAGATGCTTCATAAACATCATCTTTCATAACTGCATAAAGTCCCACTATGTGACTTTAATATAATTTACTTAACTGTTCTATTATTAGAAATATGTACCATTTTCATGTTTCTATTCATATAGATAATATGGCAATGCAATATTTCACCAAAATATTTTTCCATATTTAGGATAGTTTTTTTCTAGACAGATTCCATGCAGAATTACTAGGTCAAAAATCAGAAACATTTTTAAGCTTCTGTGGAACTTAAATTTCAATAGGAGCCAGAAACAAAGGTTTCCATGGTCACATTAGCTGCAAAACATGCTTCCTAAATGCCCCTCTTGAAAAATCACAGTTCACATGACCATATCCAAAGGTGTGGAGACATCAGAAAGAAAGGACATGTTTTAACCTAGTCATTCCCCGCTGAAGACCAATTTTTTTTTCTTCTTACTTATTATAGCTTTACCTGGAGTATTTTTTTTAACATATTTGTAAAAAAGCTGCTTTGACCATTCAACGTGTTTATGAAGGTAGACCGTGGTTTTACATCATGGGGAAGATGTGACAAAAATAAATGTTCCCTATTTTTGGAACTGGACTATGCACACATTGCTGTTCAGCACTATCAGAAAACCCTTTTACATTTGGAAATTATAATCTCCATGCAGATGGGAGCAAGCTGGACACCAAGGAGTATTTGTGAACAGGAGCAGGCAGAGGCCCTGCCTGTGAGCTCCATCCTGCTCCGCTGGCAGAGAGCCAGTGAGTACCTAACACAGAGAAGTGCATGGCTTTATAGGCAACTGTTTGCCCACTGGTTGAAATAATTGAGTCTATCAGAACAATGGTCCCATACAGTCATCTTTCACCCAAAGGGAATCACAAGGACGCCTTGAGTAGCAGAGAGGGATTGTTGGTTTCTTTGGAGCCATAGTGTTCATCCTTTCACAGCTGGGGAACTACTTGGCTGTGAAATAGAATTTCAGTTGGATGCAAAATCAATCAGCTTTCACAGCTCAAATTTTTGACAAAGACACTGTGTCAGTGTGTTTGGTACATGCTGTGTTTGAGCCTGGTAGCCTACGCCTCACATTTGTGTAGCATCGTGACACCACCAAGTGCCTGTCGGATGCCATGGGGAGCAAGGGACCTGGGGAATGGACAGTTTCTCTCCTGCCACTCTGGCTCTTCCTCTCAGTTTAAATCCAGGGATGGCCTTTCACAGGCTAACATATGTGGAAGGGACCTTAGTGGCTATCTAGTCCAACCCTCTGCCCAGTGGAAGAAATCCCTTCATAACACATGAGATCAGTGGCCAGTCCAACCCGTGCTTGCATGCCTGCAATAATGGGGGACCCACCACCTTACTGGCAGCCTGTGGTTAGATTTTGATCATATACAGGTTTTGTAAATGTTGTCCTTTCCTGTAGAATCTAAAAAAAGGCAGATAGCATGTTTTCTCATCTCTATACTGGCATGAGATCAATATCACAAGGACAATCAGTCACTTATCTTTGATAGCTCTGCTGTGGTCCATTTGTGATATTTTGGACTCAAATGCTTGGGAAGGCCACAGATAAAGAAACTGACTTTTATGATCTAACACTATCTGCCAAATCCAATCTCTTGAGGCAATTAAATTAGAAAGATATATAGGTCTTCCCAAGAAACAAACTAGGCAAACATAGGCATTTATATTTGGTGCAATATCCTCACTCTAACAAAAAAAGAATGTTTTTCTACTTATATAGGCAATCACACAGAATGGATCAACAATCAAGTTTTTGAACATAATTTTTCATTTTTCAAAATCCTACTTGCGTAAGGAAAACAGGCTGTTCACAAAGGAGCTTTCAGCTTTGCAGTAAAATGTGATGGGAAAAACTTGTTCAGCCATGATATGCCCCAGTGTTTGCTTCTGTATTAGTTTAGATGGTCTGTGGCAATAGGGGCAAAACAATGAGCAAATCATGATCCCTGCCCTCAAGGAGCTGACGATCTCCCCAGTGGGAGGTAGGGATGACAAACACCCACAAAAATAGCTGGCACACAAGGCAGAGAGTGATGTATGTTATAATAAGAATAGCAGCAAAATGCTGAGGAAGCAGAGAGGAGGCCAAGGTTAATGCCAGGTGGGAGGACTGGGGAAGAGTGCACAGCTGAACTGATTCTGAGTTGCTCATGGGAAAATGGATGGGATTTCAAAAGGCAGAGATTAAAGGGAGAGTTTTGCTACATGGAGGCATTTTCCTAGAACATCCCTCAGTACAGGAGGAAGGGGCTTTCAAAACTCTGTATTCATCATTCTCTATGGACATTTTTTTCTTGTAGTCTCTCTTGTCACTACATTCATAACTACGGTTTTGAACATTTGTGTGCTTATATTTTTGGTGGGATTGTTTTAAATAAATATCGTAGAAGTTAGCAATTTGAGTTCCTGGGGTCTTCTGACACCTGCTCAGAATATCTACAAGTTGCTCTTCCTGGTTTGTATAAACCCCTTCAGTGACTCTTAATTTTGGGTGGGGTCTCAGTCTATCTGTTCTTTCCATTCATTAAACAATGTCTTGCCCTGGCCAAGGAAGGGGAAAAGAAAGACAACATACTGCTGGATGGCTCAAAGCTTTCTGTTTTATTGAAGACACTGGGAGAGGGAAAAGGGAAGAAAAGGATGGGTCTTTCAATCTGGTTAGTGCAAACAAGAGTTCCTCCCTGGCCAGGGATGTAGAAAGAAGGGCAATGCTCTTTCAATGTGGACATTCTCAAGGTGCATTTACGTTTATTAATTATTTTTCCCCAAAGCATGGAAGGAGTACAAGCTGTGTATTAGAACTTGGCCTTTTCAAAGTTCACAGTCTGGTGAAGGGGAAAGAAACATGTAAACTAGCATTTAAAATGCAATGTGATAAGGGCTATGACAAAGGGAATGTGGGATGCTGTGTCTTTGAGGGCAGATAAGAGAGGTTGCAAATAATAGCTTGAGAAGACAGATGCCTGAGCCACACAAGAATTAGGTGGGCAAAGGAGGGGGGCTCTTTTTAATAATTATGGGCATTCAGTGAGTGATTTTGTAAAGAAAATAGCACATTCGTTTGCCTTAATTAAGTTTACTTTGCAGTTAATTACACTGAGTGACCTTGGGGATGTATAAGTGTTTAAATACACACTTAATACGAGATGAACACAAATACCACTGATACATGAGTGTGTGCTGCAAAAATGATACAGGTGTGTCTGTGTTTAAGTAATGATAATAATCCTATCTCACTAGATCCTGGAAATTTTTCAGTTATCTAACGGAATAATATGCATTTCTTCTAAAACTCTGAAGAAAAGTTAATTCCAGCATACTTTATATTAAAGGATACTTTTTGGAAGGATGCTACCAATAAACCTAACAAAAAGATGATTATCCCAGCTCTAAGGAGGAGCCAACATTTATCGAACACACACTAGGTGCTTTTATTTGCATTAGTTTATTTAATCCTCATAAAAAAACTTAGCGGATATTGTTGGTTTTTTATTGCTCACATTTCATCACTCGTGGCCTTTCCTACCAACTGAATTCCAGTTTTATTCTGATATTTAGCCCTCTGTCCCTCAAATGGCCATGCATTGACTTCACTAAACTACTCAGGTGAATACCAGTGCCCATGCTGGGGGTCGTGAAAGACATGGGCGTGAGATTCAAGTGTTATTAATGGAGCAGGAGTGGTGATGTCTCCATGCGATGCCTAAAATCACAACAGCTACCTGTGACGAGAGAGCTTGGCCTGAGGATAAAACCAATGATGGCTCAGCAAAACGAGTTCCCTATTGGAGAGCCAGTTAAGCCCCTGAATTAGACAACCAAGGAACCACTTCTCAAGTGAGGTAATGTTATTTGTCTCATATGATATGATATCTGATTTAAGCCATTTTGAGTTGAGTTTTCTGAATTCTCGGCCAGAATCATTCGAATGGTTAGGCACTCTCATTTTCTCCACTTTCCACATAAATTGAAGATTAAAGAAATTAGGTAACTTATCCAAGATCATACAGGATCAAATTCAAGTCTGTCTTACTGCAAAACCTAGTGGTTAACTTCTGGCTATGCCTCTTCCACGAATGTACCTTTATTTGAAATATATTACACTGAAGCACTGCAACCAATGCCAAACATATCTAATAGTTCAAATGTACAATCTATAAGACAACCACCTTCCTCAGTTTTTTATATCAGGGGTTGGCAAAGTTTCTCAGTAAAGGGCCAGATAATAAATATTTTAGGCGCTGTGCATCAAGTGGTCTCTGTTACAGCTACTCAACTCATTGCAGGTGAAAAGCAGCCACAGACAATGCATAAACAAATGAGCTTAGCTGTGTCCCAATCAATTTTAATTATAAAAACAGGTGGCAGCCCAGATTTGGCCTACAGACCACAGTTTGCGGACCCCTGTTCTACATGAGATAATCTGATTCTTGGTGAAGGGTTCACCAACTGGAATGTGTAAAAGCTTGTTTCCTAAGTGTGTCCAAAAAAAAAAAATAAGTCACACCAGTAGAAGGGAATAGGAGACATGGAATGCAGTGCAGGAAGGGATAGAGAATCTACCCCCTTTGCTAAACTCTGAAGTGTCAAGGAAAGTGACATTGTGGCGCAGACTAGGAAACAGCTTAAGCCAATGTAAAGGCAGGGGGATCTCATAACTCCCACTATTAGAGAGGCAAAATTAGGCAGTAGGTTGCAGCCTGCTAACTGCACCTTACTTGGAATTTCTACAAATGGAGAGCCAAGGATTGGAAATGAACAGATTATTATAGCTATTTGACTTTAGATTTACTTGCTTTCCAACAGGTCAAAGAGAATGGACCAATTTTCTTAAACAATATTTGCTATAAAACAAAGATCTGGGAGTCAAGTTTTGTCAATAAGGCAAGGAGGTTTTTGGGAAGTATATGAAAGGTTTTCCTTCTTTTTTCTCAAATGGCTTACAAAGGCATAACATGAAATTGTGATTTTTATGCAGAGTCTAAAATATTGAAACATATTTGTCACCTTTTACCTCCTACTAACTTGAAAACATAAAAGAGGGTTTACAGAAAACCAAGGTTAAAAGATAGGAAAGGAAGGTTTTCACTCTTTCTCCCAGCCTCTGGCAACCACTAATCTACATTCTGTCTCTGTGAATTTGCTTATTCTGGACGTTTCGTATAAATGGAATCACATAATATATAGTCTTATATCTACCTTCTTTCACTAAGCATCATGCTTTTAAAGTTCACCCATGATATAGCACATATCAGTAATTTATTATTTGTATTGGTGAATAATATTCCATTGCATGGATATACCACATTTTTTATCCATTCATTATTAGGTAGGCAATTGAGTTGTTTCCACTTTTGGACTACTATGAATAATAGTTCTAAGAACATTCATATGCAAGTATGAACATTTGTTTTCAATTTTCTTAGCTGAGGAGTAGAATTGCTGGGTCATATGGTAACTCTGTTTTTGCGAAATGTTTCCACAGCGGCTGCACCATTTTATTCCCAACAGCAGGGTATGAGGGTTCCAGTTTCTCCATAGCCTTGCCAACATCTGTTGTCTATTCTAGTGAGTGTGAAATGATATTTCATTGTGGTTTTGACTTTCATTTATATAAAAACTAATGATTTTGAAATATTTTCATGTGTTTATTAGGCATATGTATGTATTCTCTGAAGATATGTCTATTCAAATAGAAAGAAAAATTTTAAAGAAGAAGAATCATAAGATAAAAGTAATGTTTACTGGATGTCTATAATGCATTGGGGCCTTTCAACTCTTATAAAATGAATAATAAGTAGTATTTTAAAGTACATTATAGAAATAAGATTCAGAGAAATTGAGAACTTGCTGAAAAGTAGATGGACATGGTTGAGCCAAGAGTCAAATAAGATCCATAGACCTTTTCTTTATGCCCTATATATTGCTTATCTACATTTTCACAGATTCCTGAGACAAACACGACTGAATGACACATAACATGAGTACCTCTCCTCTCTGGTAAAAAATAAAAATGTAAAAAACTTTTGAGGAATAATGCAGAAAAGTATCAATTCTCTTGCTGAAATCAGCATGATGGTCAAATTGTAGGCCATGCACTTGTGAGATCGTCACATTTCTGGTGATTGGTGGAGCACTTCACTCTTTATTGATGTAGGCTATTTAGTAGCAAATGAGAAATCCATGAGCTGCCGTGTGAAGGGCTTCTTTATATTTTAAAATGCCATAGCCACATCCAGTGTCTCCAATTAAGTGCTTAGAGGTCAACAAGTGCTGGGTGTTATGAGTACTCTGGCCAGCACTTAGCAGAGTGTAGACTGGGCACATGGCAGTCACACATGCCTGGTATTTCCTGGAGGCAGCCACATGCCCTATTACCATCTCTGAACTGATTTCCTCACTTCCACCCCAGGAACTAGTAAAGTATTCAACAGTGTTATAGTTAGTTATGTAGATCTAGGCACATTTAATTCCACATACTGAGGCTAAAACACAGAGTCCCAGTGTGGTACCAAGAAACAAGCCTTTTCCCCTTTTGCTTAAGAGGAGACCCACACTGTCACAGATGAACCTTTTTTAAGGAAGTGGAATGATTGATGTATCAGGTACTTTATTGAGGAGATTTGGAGAACAATGGAATTATTTTATGACCTAATTGCGTATCCCTAAGACCTGGATGTTGTCAAAATGATAAATGACTCAGTGACTAAGTGAATTCTAGATTGTCTGTTTTAAACAAACGTAGCGTTTTAGGGGTTAATGCTACATTATTGATTTCCTGTTTCTTTAGTTAGCAATTTTCTTTTTTAAGTTTGAACATGTTGACGTTCAGGTATCTTAAGCTTCTAGGTGCCCTTTTGGCTTTTAGTATAATCCCTTCATGTCTTCTTAGCCCTTAGGACTTTGGTTGAATGCTTGCATTTCCTCTCCGCCTTATGGGAACTTCTCATTTGCCCTGATGTCTAGGAACTTGTAGCTTTTCCACCTGATTTAGCATTTCTTTATCTACCATTGTGCATCTATCAATATGCTAGTTAGGGTGGGGGCTAGAGACACAAGAGGGCTTACAGACCTAGTCCTTTTACTTGAACAACTATCTATTAGTCTTTTCAAGTCCTTCAATATAATTTTTATAAGTTTTGCAGTCAGCCAGAGTACTCTCTTAAATCTCTTTGACAGTTTTTTTGGGAAACTTCTCTTAATGGACTTTTTTTCACATCCTGATTTATAGGCAATATACCAAGAATCTGGGGGTAGTGGCTGGAGGTGGGTGTCAGAGTAAGTCCTGTTATAATCTCAGTCTCTCAACCCACCCCAAAAGAGCAAACAATAGAAGTAAAAACATGTTTCCCATGCAAAGGCAGCATTAAAAGAAGTCTAGTTCTCACCTCAACCTACTTCCAAGTCTTTTTCACAACGAAATGTGCAGCCATCACACCACTACTGACAAAACTGCCCTCTCTGTGAACTCTCCTAGATTTCTTCTGCTTCTATCATGACACTTGACATAGTTAGCGAATAAATAAGCAGGGCTTCAAACTAGGCCCGTGAAGCTGCAGTGCCCATGCCTTCTTCATGCCCCATGCAGAGAAGGAAGTGCTTGGAATTCTGAACACAAAAATAAAAAATCCAAATATGAACTAAGGGAAAAAGTAAGATTTAAAATAATTAAAGTGGGTGATGTTCATTTTTATGAAGGAATTTGGAGACTCCTCTCAATGTTTAGACATTATTTCAAAGCCATAATAGAGTGAAAAGGAAATTTGAGAGAAAGTAATAGAAATTCCCAGAGTCAAGCACTGTCTTTGTTTTATTTTTGTACCCCTCTACCACCTTTCAATACCCACCTTGTGTAGTGTTTCAGTACGTGCTCAAAACAATGGGTGTTGGGTACATGGGTGCCAAGATGAATGGATTACCGAGAAATAATAGCACTTCCCAATTGCTCTTACATTTACTTACTCCAGAGTGACTAGTAGTGTGCTTGACAAGGACAGGCTCAAATATGTGTACCTTAAAAGACTACAGAACTCTACACAAGTGGAACTGCAGCATGTTAAGGGGAGTTCATTACGGAGTTGGGCTTCTCTGGTTTTTCCCTGCCTTTCCATTGACTAATTGTGAAATCCTAAGAACATTATATGATCTCTCCATGTTTCAGTTTCTCTTCCATAAAATGAAGATAATATTTATATGCGATTGATAGGTTTATTCCAAGCATTATTATCACATGTCGACTTCTAAAGTCTCTATTTTCCAAAGGTTGTCTGGTTTGAATTGTTGAAACTAAAGACAGATTTGGACCATGAGAGAAGACCTGCTATACAGCTGTGTGCTTTATTAACTGTATCAACTGTAAAGATATTCCCATGATTTTATTCTAGGTGGTAAATAACCACTGCTCAAATCTCCCTGAATGGTGTACCCTCATTCTACCCTGGATATTGTGCACCAGGGTTCCCAAACCTCCTCAGTATTAATCCAGAAACCAAAGGGCTAACAGCTGGCACCACAAGGGTCTCCAGGACCCTGCTTCATTTTTATGGATGCACAGATTTATTCCAATTAGTTCTGTCATTTCCATGCCACTTATTAATTATTTTTAATATCACCTCCAATCATACTTTACAGACAATAAATTTGAACGTGAGAGAAAGTTCTTAAATAAACATATAAATGTTTATTAAAAAATAAATTGCTTTATTTTTCCCATGGAGCCCATGAACATAAAATAAAATCCTTGACTATTAGCCTCATGTACATTCACAGCAACATGGATATGTTTTCATTTATTTACAAAAACATTATTGCATTATTACTGATATGGAGTGACAAGGTGCTATTACCTTATCATTCTGAAGGTGTGCCCATGATATTGGTATAATCATCATCCTTATAACCATTATGGTACTTATTTACTCAGAAAGCATGCATCAAGCACCTACTATGTGTCAGCCTTTATGATAAATTATGGGGATACAGAGATGGCCTTGCCAGGTCCCTAAGAACTCATAACCTAGTTTGAGAAGAGGGTGGAGAACAAACATGTAAGCAGTTAAATTGCAATTCAGAGTGATTCTCACAGTATTAAAGAAGGAAGTGCTGCTAGAGCACTGAATATTTACAGCTCCTGCTGACCTGAAGAGTTGGGGAAGAGTTGAGTAGGAGCTTACATTTCATATAGATGTTAAACAATTAGGATTTTTTTTTTTTTTTTGGTCAGGCAGAGGCATATAGCTGTGTACTTGAGGTAAGGGAACAGTGTATTTAAACTGTTATTGGAGGCCAGCGAATGTGAGGGAGAGACCAGGAAGTACAGTCACAGGGAGCCTTCTCTGATGGCTTGTGTGGAGAGTGACAGAATGAGCTAGGAAGTGTTTGTTAATCTTGTATAATGAAGATCCAGTAAAGTTTTAGGCACAGTATGAAGAGAGCTCAGATGTGCTATTGAGGTAGGTGTGTCAACTCTTGACTGACCAGTAGAAGCCAGTTGTGGGGTGCAGGAAGACCAGACAGGAGGCTGTTGTTATATGTGCAAGGAACTTTTACCCACTATATGTCACATAAAGATACATCTGGGAAATAAAGGTGTCCCATAGAATGAAACAGTCTCCAACATGGATAACTGTCCTATTTTGAAAGGCAATTTTATGTGGGAAATCAAGTCCCAATTAGAAGATTGCTTAGGGAACATGGTGTCAGAAGAAGGACAGGCCTGTCATCTAAATGCACCTGACTTGAAACACAGGCACAGACCTAAAATCTGTCTGCTGAGGTCCCTCCGTGTCAGAGAAGCCTAAAAAGGCCCCACCAACATAGGCTCAGCACTTTTCTTTTTGGAGTTCAAGATTGACCAATCACCTACAAATATCCATGTTCCTTCCTTAAGGAGCTGAAGGTATTGGGGTACATGCTACTTACCACTCATGTGTAAGGTAACATCTGAAAAAATGGAAAATGACCCTGCTAGCAGCCAGACCATGATATTTCTAAATGAGCACAAATGACAGTCAATCAAGCTACTCTGTGACCTTTTTTGGAACCAGAGACAAGGCCACTCTGCAACCACAAAAATGCCTAAACATCCCCTTCTTCTGACCAATGTGAGTAAGTGACTGTAACTTGTGTGTCAATGACAAGCCCTACCATAGTCCTCCTGCATCCTTCATTAGGATCTTGAAGCTACTGAGTCACCAGAATTATCTCCACTTCTTCATAGTATCCAATCCATGATGTAGGTCTGCTTTCCTGAGGGTTAACTCCGCCTGTGGAGTAGTCAACTTGCAGTTCAAACTCCCTGGCAAGGCTGTTTTGTTAGAAGGAATGAAGTCTCTATGGTCACACCAAAAATCTCATCTACAGTAGGTAAATGTCTATAATTAAGCATCTGTGTGAGGATAATCATTCAATAAATATTTATCGAATAACTATTGGGATGCAGATGATGGGCTAATTACTAGGAACATAAACATTGCATGCACACATGCACACAGACACAAAAAGCATGTTCATATCTTCCAGAAGCTTATGGTCTTTGGGAAAAACAAATGAAAATAATGAAAGTTATTGTTTCTAGTAACAAATCTGAGCATATCCCCTAGGTGAGGCTCATTTTTGTTAGACTTTGACAAATCAGCTCAAAGGTTGGGCTTGCCAGGCCTGTGTGTTACCTGTGGCTCAAGACTGTAAGTGGCAGTCCAGATGTCTTTGCTTGAAAGAGCAAAAGACAAGGAGCAGAAAGTGAGTTAGGTAGAACCTTGAACGAAATGGGGGAAGAGCCCAAGGAGAAGAAAGCCTTCACTTGGCAACACAACCAGAGGGTTTTGCAGAGAACAGAAATATCTAATGGGCATTTATTTTTTTTTTCTGAAGTTTCCTGTGTCTTGTAATATGTACTCTGGATGAAATCTAAAGATGGATGTTGAGGGTGTGTGGGGTGCAAGTTGGCACCCTGCAGAGGGGAGCATGTGCAAAGGCCTCGGGGACCTTGAACATTTGAACAATTGTGGCCTGTGTACTGAAAATGGGGAGCTGGAAGCTCCATTTCAGGTAAAATTGCGAGTTGTTGGCATGTACGTTAACAGATAGGATCACCCGGGAAAGCTGGTTCTCAGAGTTCAGGGTGCATGAGAATTACCCGGAGAGCTTCTAAAGCAGCACCTAGGATCCACTTCCAGTTTCTGATGCAGTATGACTGGGATGGGGCCCATGCATTAACATTTCTAATTCACTCACTCATAGATGATTTTTCTACTGCTGGTTTGAAGACCACTCTGAGAGTAGCATTCACCTAGGGAATAAACAAAAGCGAAAGAAAGAATAGAAATAAAAATGTGGCCTATGGGAAATAGTATAGTAGAGAAAGTCAAGCTACATTGGTTTGAGTCCAGAAGCTGGGAGCTAAGAGCCATGAAGCCTTAGGCCAATGATTTAAATGCTCTAAGATTCAATTTCTCCATTTGTAAAATAAGGACAATAAATAATAGCACAATTTCATAGTGTTATTTTAAGGTCAAAAAAGATAGCTACAGGGATATGCTTAGCATGGTGCTGAGTATATCTCAGGAGTTATTTGAAGGCCAGTCCTTAAGTAATCTGGCATTTAAATATAAAATTAGGTGCGACTGAGTTGGCAAAACACAAAGAGCAAGAGGAAAGTCAAGAATATCCTATACCATGGAAGGTAAGGAAAGAAGGTTTTTCACAAAGGCCAGGGCGGTTACTAGTGTCAGATGCTCTTGAGAATTTCAACAAGATGAGGAAAAAACATCAAACAGCCGGTGGATTTAGAGATAGTAGGTGACATGAGAATGGGCCATTTCAGTAAAGTGACATGGGGAGCAGAGATAGTGTCTATGAAGTATATAATACAGTGTCCAGCACAAGCCAAGGGCTCCACCAACCGTCCCTGCTATTATTACTATTGCGGTTGAAAGCAGTTTGTGTATGCATGTGTTTGCCAGCAGGTAGAGGGAAATATGTTCTGCAATTCCGAAATAAATGCATTTCCATCGAACAAGCTATGTAGCTATGTCCCGTGCAGGTTTAAATAAGCTGGAACAGAGTTTTTAAAAGCAACATTTCAAACTGGAAGGTGGCAGGTATGTCATGCAACTTTAACAAGGGCCTGTTCTACATTTGCTGTGAGAATTAATAGCTCTGGGACACATCAAGGACTGTCAGTGCTCACAGCAGCCCCACGACTCAATTGAACTTTTGAATTCTTTGCCCAACACTACCCATTTCTCCTGTGCCAGCAAAGTGAACAATTGTCTGATCTTTGGCAGCAGGGAGAAAGCTATCTTTGCCTCTTGCCAGCTGAGAAATGGTTTGTTTCCCTTTCAAACACCACTGCATTCTTCTTGCAATTTTCTTTTACTATTAAATATTTTATAACTCAGTCTTGTGCCAGTGCCCCTTCCTGGGTGTCTGGTAAGTGGCAGATTCAACAGGAAATTTTAATATGTGACAGCGGGTTTCATTTACACCGTTCCCACAGGAGAGGCTGCCAGAGTCGACAACCATATTTAAATGGCTTCTGGCCTTCAGAGGTATTTTGCTAATTGTAAATGCTTTTAGATTGCATCCTCAGATTTTTAACTTTTCTTACCGAATCGTCATGTCATGAACTCACTGGGGGAAGAAAAAAACAGCTTTAGGAATCTGACATTTGCAAGCCGGGACTGTGAAGAATTTATTTAGGGTCGACATTGTGCCTCATCATTTTCCTTCCTTAGGTGATCTCCTAAGAATTCCTTTTCCTCTGTCAATTAAATCATACGTATTCAAGACCTAGCTCCAATGCCAACACTTTGGGAAACCTTCAGCGATAACTACAGCCTGAATTAAGCTCTCCCTTTCTTTGACTATCTACTGCAATTATTATCTGTAATAGCAAATTTAGCACTCTTGTTCCTGAAACAAAATATGTGTTCCCACAGTGTGCAGCATTGTGCTGACAACACAGAAACCTCCATAAGTAATATTCAGGTTCAACTCAGTACTTAAGGGGAAAAACAGTCATCGTTTTAATTCATTAATAAATTAACTTTCATTGCAAAATCTGCAGGGATTTCTGTCTTCCAGCCCTACGTTTTCTTCCCATTTTGCCTTTAATGAATTAACCACCACCACCTCTCACTGTGAGTTTAATTACTGTACTGATTACTTACTATGTGTGCTACATGATGTGAAAAGAATACAAAACTTAAAAGCAAAACACTCTTCCCTGACCTCCCTGGGGATAGAGACCAAAACGCATTAAAAAAAAAAAAAGAAAAAGAAAGAGAACACATTAAACTACATATAACAAGTACCAGATGAGTGATCTGGATAATCGCATAGCCCCCGTGGTCCCAAGTGATGGGACACTATTCCTCAGGCCAGCAGTAATAGTTTCTTGAGCTGTTTCATGGCCACCTTGGCCACGGTCCTTGGGCGGCCCTTCCTTAGCACCATCTCTGTTCATCTTAAGCCTAACATTTCTTTACCCTTAGCGTCCCTCTCTTTTAGAAAATCCTTTCCAATTTTTTGTTTTGTGTTGTTTTCTCCTCCCTACCCCTCCATGCTATAGAGTTGATTTTTCCCTTCACTCACAAAACTCTATAGTCTTTACCTAAATTGTTTTGGAGCTCTTCTCATGTCCTAACTTCTAGACATTTATTCATTTCTCAGATATTTTTTAAATAGAGTTTTTCATTTATGATAATACTTTTCGACATGAACGTTTAGAAAAATGCTGAAGTATAAAAGGTTCTGTAAACATCGATTGTGTACATATCAGTGTCAAACCATCTGTGAGATGGCGGATCAGAGATGTGAAGATGTGCTCCACTCCCTGAAGCTCAGGGTGCCATCAGATGGGAGGTTCACAAGCTGTTGTGCGTGGAGAGAGTGATGTTTGATACCAGGGCCCACTTTGGTGTAAGGGAACATGAAGAAAGCCTTGACACACAAATGGGAATTAACAGGAGTATTAGGCCCTCCTCATTTACTTATGCAGAACTTCATCCATGTAATTTTTTGAAGACAATAGCTCTGTGACAAATTCATTTACCAAATTATATTCCTAGAAACAAAAGTTTGATTAAGTACATACCAAAATAGTACCATATACTATAGCCAGCTTAGTGTAATGGACTGTCTTAAAAGTGGTGCAGCTTAAAAATATATATAAACAGGTTTCAAATGTGTTGGATACATTCACAGATGAGAGTTCTATATCTGGTCACTAAGATACACCAAGGTTGTTAGGGTCATAAGTTTTATAGTTTGACATTAGATCTTATCCATTTTCTCATTCTCACAAATGCTCCATGTTTCCTCTGTAGAACAAAATACTCTGCTGCATATATTAAAGCATGTTGTGTCACCTTAGGGTGCAGAGAGAAAATAATTTCACCTTATATTTGATACCTCTTTTTTATTTATGTTCTATTTTATATGTTTTGTAATATATCTTATATGTTAAAAATTAAACAAATATATGTATATATGTGTATATACATATATACTCTTGTAAGCAGACACACAAATATTGGAGGGTGTCATTCAAAATTTTTACTGTTTCTTTGTTAGGCTATGTTTGCTCGTAAGTAATAGAACAGTAACTTAGACACAGTATGCACATTATTTATTTAACAGAAGTCTAGGTAGGTGGTCTTAGAATTAGTATACTAACCTAGTGATTTCATTAAGGATCTAGAATTTTTCGATTTTTCCATCCACATCTTTGGCATGATGACTTTCAAGAGTAAAGTTTCACCTCATGATGAATTGAAGTTACCTTGCCCAGTGCCTCTGTGAATTTAGATGAGTAGTACTATATGGAGACTATATAGACAAATGCGCAGGTAAATTATAAGATTTCAAACTTATAGATAATTGTATTAATAATTTATTTACTTATATGAGGATCAAAACCAACATTTTATTATTGTTGATTATATTAAGTTATTTAAAAGATTAAAATAATGATATTTTCTTTGAATTCAGTCAAGACATTGTGTGGGATATGTATGCATATTTTAAATTAATTTGGGGATTCTCTAAGCTATGGGAATAGAAAGCCCAAGTACATGTTAAACTTGATATCTCTGAGCTCTTCCACCCCAGACTTTTGCAGAGCCATTTACTTGGGTCTCTGATCCTCTGCAATGTGTTCATAGATGATAACAAGACGAGGAAATCAGTTGGTAGAATGGGGCGGTGACTACCAGAGACAGCAGTTGTCAGATGGAAAATAATTGATTGTAATTGCTTTGCCATTGTATTGCACTTGAAGTCTGTAGCTTGTTAAAACCACTGATGATAAAATAAGGATCTCACTTTTTATGCTGTAGGTTATGTTAGTGAAAAGCTGTTCTTAGAAGAATGATCAGTGAATATCAATAAATGGATAATAAGAAATTAAAGGAAAAGTTAACTAACTGATAATGAGTTAATATACTGCAATAGTCAGAGTAGCAGTCAACTGTGCAGTGTTTCATATAGAATTTTTTGCTCAGAGCTCTTGAATTTTAAATATTTCCCATAGAAAGAGAGATTGATTCTGTGTGACTGTTTATCCCATACTGTCTTGAATATCAGATCTTCACTGTAGAGAAGATCTTCTGGAAAACTGAGAATGTGTCTGCTTTTCAGAGCCTTTATTTTGTGCCAAAGTATTAACAGGCAGATATTTTGAAATGGGAAAAATGTTTCCATTGTAACACCAAGAAGGAGGACACCAAAAGTGTTTTTTAAAAAAATGCTCACAGTATATGAGTAATATAGGAGTGAGCGTCTCTGTAAATCTGAAAGCATTTTTTTGTAATAGTCATCAATATTAAAACAAGTATACTAAAATGATAACAGAAATGTGAAATTATATCTAACATTTTGTTGTAAGAGTTGCGTTAACTTCTGTAAGATTGTGATGAGGTATTTCATAATTGTATCTTTCATCCATAGCATTTACATTGTTGGTGATGTCAGAGATCAGATTTATTGAAGATATTTTTATGAGCATCAATTCTCATTAAGTCTCAACCCCTGCCCTGAAGGAACTCACAGACTAAAGGGACAGATAAAATTATGAAGAAGGGAGTACTTGCAGTGCTGAATGCAGTGATGTGAGTGACAGAGGCTCTATGGAGGCACAAGAGGAAGATCATCTAAGTTCTGAAGTGTTACTGGTGTCTTCCAGCAAAGAAAACAGTGGGGGAGAAGGGTGGTCCTAGAAGGACAGCTCTTGGCATTTGAGGGAAATAGATTATTAGTTGAAAATTAAGTTGTGTAATGTTTTAGAGTGCAAGAAGAAGAGACTAGACAGGCAAAAGTACAGATGCCCCGTGCCCTTGTATGCCCTACTAAGGATTTTGAAGTTATTCCCACAGCAGAGCCCATTGAGGATTTTTAGATGTGGGAGAGACATAAGTGAGTTTCCTTCTAGGATGGTCGCTCTCCCATCAGTTGGGATGATGAGCAGGAAAGAAGCTCATTGTGACCTCCAGTTACTGTCTTAGTTCATTTTCTGTTGCTATAACTGAATTCTGAGGCTGGGTGATTTATAAAAAATATATATATATATATTTCTTAGAGTCCTGGAGGCTGGGGAGTCCAAGGTTGAGGGGCTGCATCTGGTGAGGGCCTTGTTGCTGGTGGGGACTCTTTGCAAAGCCCTGAAGGTAGTGCAGGCCATCGCATGACAAGGGGGTAAGAGCATGTCACAGCCTAGGTACCTCTTCCTCTTCTTAAACAGCCAACAGCCCCATGACCCTGATGACCCTGAAGACCTTATTTAATCCTAATCACCTCCCTTCAAATACTATCAACATATGAATCTGAGGATTGAGTTTCCAAAACATGAAATTTGGAGGACACATTCAAACCATAGTAGTTAGTAAGCTGGTATAATATGTCATGCAGTTGAACATTACTATTAATATAGATCTATGAAAAGGAAATTAAAGGAGCTTAAATGCTGAGAAATTTTTTCACCTTTCACTTTTTAAATATATTTTTTCTTGAATGTGGCAGTGGAATTGGTGCTAATACTTGATTTGCTTGAAACTCTGCAACTTGAATAATGCTTATGTATGGTGATAGAGTCTGTATCCTGTAGATAGCACATATTTATGGTTAGTTCCATATTTGGGAAGCAGATATGCATGTATATCTTCATTTAAAAATGTAAGTAATTATGATTTTAAAAATACATGTTTAAGATAATGCTGAAAAATGACGATAATTAGTCCTGTTAAATATTTACCAGAAACATTCTTCATTTTTCACATTTGAGAATCTGTTTCAGATTTTAGAACATTTGCATTTTAATTACATAATAAAAGGAGAAAGTGAAAGAATAATTGGCCTAACTATTAGCCAATTATACCTGTAACAAAACAAAACAAAACAAAACCCCAAACTGACATGGTTTCCACAGAACAGTCACAATATACATTGATCAGATGTTTAGTGTCATTTGGCAACAAAAAGGGAAGGGAATGTTGTTCCAATCCTTCAGACAACGTGTTTGTTAAAACTGAAATAAATGAGAGCAGCTTTGGGGTGCTTGACTCAGGATTATTCAACTTTTACTGTTAATGTGTCCTTAAATGGCGCTTCCCGGGAATGACACCAGTTGTTAACATCTAGTGGAGAAATGAGACACTTGAACACAGTGGTTCTAACCAGCTGCGTTTGGTCAGTACCATGGAGGACTGGTCCTATCTAGAGTCCCTGAGGTCAGAGCCCAAGAGAAGGACCAGGGGCAGTGACAGCGTGGTTGGTGTCAGAATGCACCGCTGACAGCCTTTCCCCCTGTGCCTTCTCCTTCACAGATACGACGACATATTCCACTGAACGATCCGAGCACTTCAAACCCTGCCGAGACAAGGACCTGGCATACTGTCTCAACGATGGCGAGTGCTTCGTGATCGAAACCCTGACCGGGTCCCATAAACACTGTCGGTAAGCGGCTGGGAGGTGGAGGGCTGCGCCAGCCTGGGCAACGCGCCACGTCCGGGGTGCATGCAAAGCCGCCGTTTTACTAGCAGGTTCCAGAGTCTTAATATGGACAAGGAGCAAGGCTGGTATCTCTTCAGCATTTGAGGAACATAAAACGGAAATAAAATAGATGAGGTTTAAGTTTTATCTGACCAAGTAAAGGAAGATTTATTTTTGTATCTGTCAATTAATGAATTAATGATTGATACCCTGTAGCAGCCTGTATTTATGGCGTGGGAGTTAGGCACCTGTACTGGTACTCAGAAATAATCCGTTCTTGAGAACCTACAGACTGGCAGGAGAAGCAAACTGCTCATGTAAGATGTACAGTCTCAGTGTTATTGTGAACCAAACCCAAGAGATTGTACCTGTGTCCGGAGAAAACAGCATTTTATTTTGATTCTGTCCTCCTTTATTAATTTCAATACTTTTCTTTAACACCTCTGATGTTGAAACACTCTCCAGCAAGGTGTTGTAAATGAAATCCTAGTCCTGTTATAGTCTGGGTAGAGCACGACTTGGAGAAAATTCCCAGTAGAGATCAGGAAGGTGTTTAATTGATTTTTGGAGACATAAGGTTATATAACTGCTAAAAATAAAAACAAGTGGAGATAAATAGCTTACTGGTAGACACTACAGCTTAAAAGCTCAATAGAAGAATCAAATTAGCATCCGAAAAAATATTTCCCACCAAGCTTTTATTTCCAGCACTACCCTAGTAATTTGTTTTCCTTGCAATTGTATGTGCTTCAGTGATCATATATATCCACCCCCTTTCCTTCTCTTTATTTACTCTTCTCACATGACATAGTTATTAAATTAATTATTCTGAATCATGAAGCATGGAAAATTAGGACTTTTTTCTCTATATTGCTATTATAAAACTTTATTTCTGTGTTGTTTTATAAAGATGATGCAGAGAAATGCATCTTATAGTTATGAACTTAGAGCATGACAGCAAATCCTACCTGGCTCCAAGAGCCAGTTTCAATCCATGGGGAGACGTGTTGCCACAGTAGGCAATGGCCCAGGCTGGGAAGAACTGATAAATGATGGTAGTAGGTCCCTGTAAAAGTTACCATAAGTTACTTTTACCCTGTAAAAGTTCCTGTGTCAGGGAAAATAGAAATGTGACCTTTCCTTACCCTTGACATGTGGTGTTCACGTGACTTTAGCAGTATCATTACATTTACCCCAGTTACAAAATCTGCATCCTATTCCTTTCCTCTGCAAACCTGGGTTGGGGGGGAAAGGAAGTGGGGATTGTTCCTCCTCCAACTCCTCTTCTCTCCCTATATTTATCATGTTCACGAGGACACGGGAGAGAAGTGCATTTAAGACCTCAAGGCAAAGTCCAGGAATGAGCTATCCCTTCAAAGCATGATGTGCGTCTGAGCTCCTTTAAACACTCAACCGTGTGTTAAAGGCAGCTTAGTCAATCTAACGGCATCATCATGTTAGGTTCGTCTGGATGTTCCCTAGTACCCCTGTTCCCAGTGTCAAGAATGAGTGCTGGTACCAAGTCGAGCCGGTGATGGAGTGATCACAAACACAAAGCAATCTCATACAGTTTATCACATAAAAGAAAGAATGAAAATAAAGAAGGAAGCTACATAAAGTGAAAATACATTCCAGAGAAGTGGAACGGGTCTGTCTCCATGAGTTGAGAAAGACCCTGAAGTCTGAGTACACACTGCCTTTTATAAGCTCACTAGTTTGTCCCGCCTTTCTCCTGGCAGGATTGGTTAGTGTTTCCCACCTTTTGGGGTGATTGACAGGTTGGGGTTATATGACAGATCACATGACAGGTTACCTAACAGGTGTTGGTTATGTAACAGTTTCCCTTTCTACACAGGTGTCTTCCCCAGAAGCCTTCATGAAGCTCCACCCATGTTATGCTAATTGGATGGTAATGAGCTCTAGGTCAGTTAAAGATTACTAGGAAGTTTTTACTGTTCCCACTAGGGAACAGATCCTAGCTGCAGTTTGGTTCCTAGCTATAATTTGGTTCCCCCTCTCTGCCCTTAGCCACTTCCTTGCCACTTGTTTACTCTCCCCCAGACCTAACAATCATGTGGCAGTGGGCAATGTGGTGAATAAAGTTTGAATCCCTGATCAATTGAAGAAGGGATGAATCAGAAGTATCAGCTAAAGCAGTGACTTAATTTGATGGTGTTTTAACCCAAGGAAGGATCAGATCAGGCCCCACCACAATGCAGGCTAAGAAGATTCATCTTTTCCAAAACTTGGAATATCAAAACAAACAAAATAATTCCTATTCTTTTTCAACATATGATGTTGCTATATTCTTTATTAGTTCACGGGTGTATCGATTTTCTAAGGCTGCTGTAACAAAGTACTATAGATTGGGTGGCTTAACAATAGAAATTTATTGCCTCACAGTTGTAGAGGTCAGAAGTCTAAGATCAAGGTGTCGTCAGGGTTGGAACCTCTTGAGGCCTCTCTTCTTGACCTGTAGATGGCCAAGGAGGTGTTTCTTCATGTTTCCCCTGTAGATGTCTGTGTCCAAATTTCTTCTTGTAAGAACACCATTCATATTGGATTGGAACACACCCTAATGACGTTATTTCAACAAAATTACCTCTGTAAAGAACTTTCTCCAAATCTGGTCACATTCGGAGGTTCTGGACCTGAACACTTCAACATAGGGTATTTTTTTGAGACTTAATTCAGTCCATATCAATTAGACTCACGTCCAGAAAAAAATCCTTTGCTTTTTTGCATATGTACAATTGTACATGTGCAATTTTTTAAACACATACCAGCAAACACACCCATTTATATATATATATATATGTATACAATGTGGTTTAACTGGGATGATGTACATATATAATAATTTTGGATTTCTGTCTTCATAGTTCTTGCATATTTCAGTACAGACAGCCTGTTATTTAACATAGACTCACAACATAGCTAATTATGACAAAAGACCAGCCTAAGACAAAATTGGAACTCGAATAGGTTAATAGGTGCCTATAAATCTCCTACTAGTATGTATGAATAAATCACAGATCACATGTGCCTGCTATTCATCTCCCAGGCTTTGCTGTGAATAAAAGGCTTACATTTGTTCCTGCATCAGCCACTTCTAAAAATTCTAGTGCAGTTATTAATAATGTGCCATTTTGTACAGCACTCGATTTAAGCAGTGTGTTTCATTCATTCTTCTCCTAGTCAACAAATGTATATTGAGTACCTCCTGCCACCAAGGTACTGTTGAATAAATACATACAGAGGTGAATTTAAGAATTAAATGGCACAGCACTTTGTAATGTGTTTGGAGTAAGGGAAATACTTCGTCATTAGGAAATTATGAGAAAAAGCAAAGTACTTCAGAGTGACTGGCAGGCTACCAGGGGTATCTTTATGACATAGTAGTTACTGGATTTTGTTTCAAGTAAAATAAGACACCATTTAGTAGATCGGAGCAGCAACATAATGGCTTGTATGTGAATCTAGCTTATTAATTAGCTTATTTTTTTATAGGTCTCAAAAGATTGGGCATCCAAATTTGAAATAAATTAAGACTATATTTTCTAGATTTTTTTAAAACTTGCAGTCCTATGATAAACTGCATCATATATTTTTCTATGTCATGAAAATAGACCATGCTTTGACATATTTCTGTTTCCTTGTCAAGGAAGAACAGTAATAAAACTACCAAACCACTCATGATAGGGATCCTGAAAGTGTATACTCGAGAATTGAGACAGTGTTAATTTCAGGAAAACGTAAGGTGAGGGTGTAGGGGATCATATTTTTCCCTTTGTAGTTTTATTATTATTTTATGTATTTTAAAATTTTTTAAGAAACATTTATAGTATTAATAATTAGAAATTATAAACAAATTAATGAAAATTTAAAAAGAATACCAAGGTCCTGACAATAACTTGATGGAGGGATTTAAAAGAACAATAAATAAATAAAAAAATGAAAGTTCATTTTTCTGAATTTAAGATATATTTTAAAGTGACAGATCATCCACAGGCTAATTACTGAACACAGATTCTGATATATAGTGGAGCATAGTAGAGAACATGAGTTTATGAATCAGAGGAAAAATGAGACACTGATGGGTCAATAAATGGTTGACTACCAGGTAAACAAAATCCAAAGTGTGTTTTTCCCTCTATTTCTGCACAGCAAAAGTTGTTCTCAATTAATTTAAAAGTTAATGTAAAAAATAAACAAGCAAAGCCTCAGGAAAGCAATAAGTAAAATTATATATTTATTTATGTCAGCAATTGAAAGGACCTTGTGAGCCAATAAAAACAATGGAAGGAAAAAAAATAAACAACTTTGACACAGAGTTTTTTTTTACTGGACTATCATAAACGAGAAACAAAATTAAAAGACAAACTATGAGAAAACTGAGCAACAAATATGGCGAAGAATTAATATCCTGAAGAAGTCACATAGGTCAGTAAGGGTAACACTGAAATAACTTCTCAATAGGGAAATGGGCAAAAGGGAGGAACATATTCTTCCTAAAGAGGGATACAGATAACCAATAACATGAAAGGCACTTAGCCTCACAAGAAATTAGGCATTTGGGTTTTTTGTTTGTTTTTTAATTTTTTGCCTATCATGTATTTAATGCTTTTGAAAAGTGAATACTGTACTCAGTTTGATAGGGCTGCAGTGAAAATACATATTCTCGTATATTATTTGAGGGCGTGCACTTTGTTAAACAATTTCTGTAGGTAATCTTTCGATGGATTTCAAAAGCTTTATATTATTTCTAAGAATCTTGCCTGTAGAAATGTATGTGAAGATTTTTTTGTAGAGATACGCACCACAAGTTTATTTGTAATAGCAAAAAAAGTCTGAATTTAAATGTCTGTATAACTTAGAATATACTTTTACATGGGATGAATTTTCAAAATGTTTTAAGGATTTGAAAATGCTCATTGTATCATGTTATGTTTGAAAATCAAGATATAAAATTCTAAAGTTGAACATGCAATAGGATCCTAATTCAGAAAAGAAACTAAATAAAAAGGCTAATAGGGTTTACAACTATTATATTTTCTTCTTTTTACCATATGAATTTTCTAAGATTGCTACGTTACACATATATTTCATTTATGTAACACCCGGTTAAGACACTTGACTCCTGCTTCTAGTCTTTCCATTAAGAAACATAGATAGTGTCTCTGTCTCTGTAAAATGAAGGTCATTACAATTCTCTATTATTAGGCTGATAAAAGAACTTTCAATTAAGCACTTCCAGATTAAACACTACCAAGTCTATTTGAAGGTGTCTGCTCTTTCTTTTATTAGTAATTCATTTTTACATTATAATTATTCTTTTCCATGTTGAAGTCATGTTTTGAAAACTTAAAAAAATGGATTTAATAATAGGTAGTAGATACAATCCTACAGAAATAAAGCTGGAAAAAGAAGGAAAGCAGGTCACTAGAAACTCCTTGAATCAAAATATTCCGAATAAAAGAAGGATATTCTACGATCTATTTATTTTCATACCATTTCTAGAAAGTTTAAGAACTTGGGAAATGGTGCTATCTATACCATATTTCACTGGACTGAAACAGGCAGCCATTGTAACGGAAAAGATTGCTAGATATTTGAATGGGCCAAATGTGTTTTAAGGCCAAATTCAAGTTAAAAAGATGTGTCTCTTCTGAATTGAAGCTCATTAAATGTTTTACTAGCCTTTCTTCAAAAATGGATTTTCAAAACTTTGGAAAGGACAGCATTTGAGGTGAATTTGACCTGTAGTGATCATTTTGGAAATCTATCAAGCAATTCACTTGAAGATGCTCGAATCACTTGAAATATGGAACTGCTAGAAAAAGAGTAAAGCAGTCCAATAGCAACAATTGCCCAGGGTGATACTTCTGCAAAGGGGCTGATGGACTGTGCAGCAGTCTGGGTGACACGTTAATAGCTGATAGGAACTGGGGAGGAGGGCAGCAATTGATAGGGGGAGGGGAGCCCTAGAAGTAGTTGCTTCTCCTTACTATGTCTAGCTCTCCCTGAGTAGGTTTGAAATCAAAACTTCCATGTTTAAGAGAACTGATTGGGCACAGTGTAACGACATCTCTATGATATAATATATAAAATTACAGGACCATCCTGGCTAGTGCTTTGCTCTGTCACTTTGGAGGTCCATTAACTCTTCCACCCAGCAAGGGTCCTCTTTATCAAATGGTTCTCCGGTAAGTGCTCTGAGAGCAGTAGCTAATGATTCCCTGTGGTTGAAGCAAGTCAGAATGAAAATGGAGTTTTGGCACACATCCCTGAAGTCCATTGACAGGAGGAATGAAGGCTGAAATATCTATAAATCCAGGCCTGGCTGCAGACTCCCTGCAGAATGGCGTTAATAACAAGATTAGGAGCCTTAGACGAATTTTCAAGTTCATCGAAGAAATATTCATGAGAATGTTTGTCACAGCCCAGACATAATTTAAGTAATTTGCAATAGTCATGTTTATAATAGGCCGTCTACTGATTGCTCTTGACAAGAAGAAATACGCCAAGTTATAATGATTCTTCTCCTCTGTGGATGTGGGTTGTTAAGATAGTCTCATTAACTCAAAAAGCAAACGAATACCACCACCACAATGAACATAATTTTGTAATTTTGTGACGTTTTGCATAGGTGTACCTCCTCTAGTTTAACCTCTTTTTATTAGAGCCCAACTGGTATGCTTAAAGGCTTATTTAAATATCATGCCAAAGACCAGAAAAGCACAAGTGATAAAAGAGTAAATAACATATCATTTAGTTATTGGTCAAAATTGTTACCTTATTTTAATGTTTTCTAACATGATTGCCAGCTCTAGCTGAAGCATGGTGCTTCCTGAGGAGGTCATTATGATTTGGGTTTGTTGTTGTATCTATGAATTGACATAAATTTGTTTTTTTTTAAATACCTTTCCTATGTTGAGTTGGGGTAGGTACAGGAGGCAAATGTGGGTGTTCAAAGCTGAAAGACCTGAGTTTAAAGGTCTTTTCAGCTTTCTATTGGCTGTGTGATTTTTTTGCAAGTCATTTCACCACAACCTTTAGTTCTTTATTTAAAAAAAAAAAAAAGAAGCTAATACTTGCCCCAAAAGGTTGATGCCAGATTGAAAGCAACAATATATAGAGAACTACAGATGCACAATAGGTACTATGTATATATAAGATAGTTCTTTCCTCTTCCTCCCTTATGCTCATATTGAAAGCAAGCAAAAGGCATGTTTGCAGGAACCCTGTGAAAGAAATTGAATGGGTAACATCTGCCTTATTGAATTAAGAGGAGACTTAGGTTTAACAGTGGGGAGGGGACATGCCAATGAATTCCTGTGTACTGTGTACTCTCAGGACTAAGACTTCCTACTGCTAATTTTGAAACTTTGACAAATTAGCAATTGTGTATTATTTCTTCCAATCAGCAACCATTTCTTGATTTTCCCAGATTTTCTTCTTCATCTATATAGCTTTAAGAGGAAAAAATGTTTCTCCTTTTCTACTTAATCAATGTAACTTGCCATAATGGTGTCATTAACACAAAATGGATGTTGATTTTGTAATTCTGTGAGACAATAAAATGGCCTGTTGACTTTTTTTTGCAGAAAAGAAAAATGTACTTAAGTGCGAAAATGTACACATTGAAAAATATATTTATTTCACTTGTGGAAAATATGATTCAAGAAAATGGACAGTTTACTTTTTTTTTCATTCTTTCCCAAAATAGTTTTCCCAAAGTTTGGCTATTAGTATACTTCAGTGTTTCAAATACATAGTCACTAAAATCCTTAATGGCATAAAATAATCTGATTTGTGACCACCTGTAGAAAATAATAAAATCTTTATAAATGCAGGATATATTGACATCAAATATTGAACACATGATGATTGAGAAGGCATATTTGACTTCACCTAGACAATGTCAGATATATGGCAGTTAGTACATTGCTTTGGATAAGTAGTTTTTAGCTGATTTGCTTGGTAAGGTTTAAAACAAGCCTTGGTTTGGTAGAAGTATTCAGTCTCATATGACACACACACACACACACATGTGCACACACTACCATGATGATTTATTTACCATCTGTAAAATGGGTATGATGATGACTGCCTGCCCTTCCTGACAGTTTCATTGGAATATAATATATGTGAATGACAATTGGAAAATGTAAAATGCCATCTAAATGCAAGGCATTGTAACTATGCAATGCCTAAAATGACCTAAATGATTTTTGGTCTGTTTCTTACCCCTTATAATGAATGACATGGCTAGTAATTAAAACACCTTGAAAACAATGGGAGTGTTTTTACAGCCAACAGACCGCAGAATTTATATATCACTTATGACTTTATCAATCTTTTCATGCACCAGTCAGTTTATTTCAAGATCTCACTGTATAACAGTGTCTTTAAAAGATTTCTTAATTTGAAAAAAAATAATAATTCTAAAAAATATTTTTATTTTCTTGCAGATACTTAAAAAAAATGCTAGGTCTTCTGCCTTTCCTAATTATTCCCATTTGGACTGGCTGGTTGGATTCAGTACTCTACCACTAACTAGCAAACTGACAAATTATTACACATATTCTCTGTGACTCCGTTTTTTAAATTTGTTAAGTGGGAAAAAAATACTACTCCACAGGATCATCGTGAGTATTGATATAAGTAAATTACAAATGCCTGGTCTAGAGTAAAGACAGTGAATTTAGAGTAAATGGAGTCTAATATCGTGAGCTACATGTTTTGTTATTTACCTGTGCAGCCTTGTTTACGGATCAGTGGACTTATGCCAGAGCTTCTTGATGGGCACTCAGAGTCTCCCAGCACAGGGAGCCTTGTTCACAGAGTTCAGCTTAGTTGCACTGATGGAAATTAAAGAAAACTGGCACAGATAAATTATTGAAAAACACAGTAATACCAGATCATGCACAATTGTGAACACTTTTTAGAATCAAAGGTCATTGTAGTTATTCAGGCAGTAAACTTAAGAGAAAGGCAGAAACAGGAGGCCACCTTTTGTTAAGCGAATGCTCCCTTTTGACAGTTCCTGAAGATAAAAATACAGCGATAACTCTCCTCCCTGCCTACTGTTCAGGCCATTCTGGCTGTGGACCCTTCAGATGCATTCCCCACATCTCCCCTAGGATCTGCCTCCCTGCTTCCTGCCGGGGGCGGGTTCCCAGTCCTGCTAGGATTGGAGCAGTCGGGAAGCTCCTTCCTGGGCAGAGACAGAGTGATGCCATAGCATATGTCCCACATAAAATAATAACAGCTTCAGTGGACTATGGATTGTTTCACCAAATTTATTTTAAAAATTAAGAACATATCCATAAATTTTATTTTAGCTAGAGATGATCTATCACTACAGATGTGAATATTTACCATGGCACCACAGGCCCTGCTGTGCAAACTCCTTGGGCAGACATTCCAATAAAACCTTCTCAGAACATGGCTAAGATAGCTCAGATGCTCTGTGGAATTTCCCTGGGCAGTGAAGAAATCTGCAGTGTCCTTCTGTGGTCTGCCCATTCCTTGTGCTACTGAAAGGACTCTTGCTCCAGCCTAAGTTTCACAGCATTGGGTGGCATTTCTAGGTTCTTTCCAATTCACTTTGGTCTGAGCTTCCCTTAAAAAAACACAAAAGATGGCTTAAGGACCAAATTACAGTTTTCTATGCATATATCAAAATGTCAGTTTTGTATACAAGATTAAGTAGGCTGACTCCGGGGTTTGCATGCTTAGCTCTCCAATAACTCCTCTCTCTTATCCCAGTGGTTCAGGAATCCTAAAATCCCAAATGCTTGAAAATAAGACATTTAAGCTCTGGCTATCTTTAAGATTTCTCTCTCTCTCTCTCTCCCTCTCCCTCTCTCTCTCTCTCTCTCTGTAATTCAGTTCCACAACATATATGTGTGACCATATGGATTTTTACCCAAACCCCAAAACTTTTCAGATATTTGGGAAGTTTTAATAATTTATTCTGTAAAATAAGCATGAATCAAGAATGTCCTGTGTTAAATAGTACATATGGTTGCCCTAATTATAAATCAGATGCAACTCAAATTCATAGAAAAGCAGGACCACCATGGGCTATGTGTGTTTTTCTTAATATAAATTTCACAAGAATATACAATCTCTACATCGTTATCTCTACTTCCCAGAAATAAGCTGAGAATTGCTCGAGTCACTGAGTACTGGCAGCGTTTGGATGAGAAGGAAGATCAGGGGGACCAGGAGCCTGGTGTCTCTCCACTGTATCCCAGCTCTGTGGCAGTGAATGTCAACATCCATTTAGGGTTTTATTTAGTTACTTATGCACCTACATATTACTTGGAAAACTAAAAAATGTGAGGGGAAGACTAAGCTTTCCTTGTTTTATAGAAAAAAGCCAAAGGCAGTGTTTCCAGAGTTTGGCTTGGAGTGGATGTCTACAACTCTGTTTATTTATTTTAATTATCATAGCTGTTCTGGTAGTTATAGGATTATCAGGAAATATTTCTATGATAGGCAACTTAAAGCTAAATCAGCCCTATGGACACACATGTGGTCTACTTACTAGGTATCTGGCTTCATGAAAGGCACTGAGGTTCAATGGAAAATGAGACAAAAAGTTTCTTTCCTGTAAAGAACTTGCCATTAGAGCACTGAAGAAGTCAATACAGTCTAGTGCAAATGGGCACCATGATGGGTGAGCACTGGCTATCACTGGGCAGCAAAGCCCATACCTGGGATATTAGACAGCTACTTTACAGGCTGATAAACTGAGGGAAAATATCTTATCAATTATATTTACTTACAAGATCCCTCCTGCAAGTTTTATCAGATGGGAAATTAAGGAGAAAATTAAAAGAATAAACAAAAAAAATGAAAGCATTAAACATGATATAAGGAATATCTCGTTTAGAGATATAAATGCCTTATGTGAGTGCTATAGAATGCCACATTTAGTTCTATTCAATGTACAATAAATAATAAATGGATATTTTGTACATTCTTTCCATCATTCTGCCAGGGCTTATTAAGTATATTCAATGTTCCAAGTCCACTGTAAGGTGATTGGAATATAATGATGAATGTTCTTAGAAAAATTCACAAGAGGGGGGTCAAGATGGGCATTTTCTAGTTCAATGCAGTGTGACAAGCTCTGTGATGTAGATAGGAGCTTTGCTCATTCATTGTTTTAGTTTGTTTTGTGTTGCTATAAAGGAATGCCTGAGGCTGGGTGATTTATAAAGGAAAAAAACGTATATTTAACTCACAATTCTGATGATTGGAAGATTCAAGACTGGGCATCTGCATCCGCTAAGTGCCTCAGGGTGCTTCCATTCATGGAGTAGGTGAAGGGGTGCTGGTTTGTGCAGGGATCACAAGGCCAGAGAGTAAGAATCACAAAGTGAGCGGGGAGGTGTCGGCCTCTTTTTAACAGACAGCTCTCTTGGGAACTATTAATAATAGAGCAAAAACTTAGTCACCTCTGAGGAAGGGCATTAATCTATTAAGGAGGGATTCACCCCATGACCTAAACACCTTATACTAGCCTCTCCCCATACCACCACACTGGGGATCACATTTCAACAGGATATTTGATGGGGACAAACCAACCATATCCAAACCATAGCACTCATATCTGCATAGAGAATTCCAAAAAGCAAAATTCATAAAGCCAGGGAGAGCTTCAGAGAAGAGGTAACATATGAATTTGCATTTGGAAAGATAAGAGGCTGTTTATTTCTCATTTTGAAGCCTGCTTTTGCTTGCCAACAAAGGCATGGAGAGTTGAGCTCCTATTGGAGAAATTTCCCTTCAAACCCCGGGGGTAGGAAATTTCAAAATTATTTTAGATGCAAATAAAAGTAATCAGCTTCATATCATAAATTCTTTATGCAATTGGTCACTTCTTTTCTGAATTATTTTCTCTCTCATGTCCAGATGGTGCTCCAAAACATATTAGGAGATGATGACATTTTTAATCCCATTCAGTCGAACTCTGAAATTTTCTGGTGAATGGAAAGTACAGACAATTGTATGGTTTCTCAAACCTAGTAAGTGTCACATTGATTCAATTATGAAATCAAGATTATTTTTAATTTGAAATTAATGTATAGGTTTTGTCTACATATATGAGATATTTGCAACTACCATTTTATAGTTATGATAAAAAATTAATTTATTAACATCTTAGATATAAGAAATGATTTTTTAGACCTAAAATTTTCCTAAGGAGTTATACTTATCTGTTCAAGGGTGCCTTCACCATTGCTCATTGTTGAATTATGGTGTTGTAGAGATATTTACTGGCATATTCAAGTAAAAATATCCTACATTTTCCCAGCTGAGTAGTATTTCTTTTCTCTAGAAGAGCTGCTGAGAGAGTCAGAAGGGGTCAAAGTAAAGTAACTATACAGGATTTACCTTATTATGGGCCAGGGAGCATGTTGGCATATTGTCATATACAGGGGCACATACGTACAACAGAGACCAGAGAAAGAAAATTTGTAAGAAATTAGAAAACTAGAAACGAGAAAGGCATGTTACAGGATGCCTTTCTAGTTTCTCAAAGACTACTTTCTCATTTGAACAAATCAAAAATGCAGTTATAGCTAATATCAGGGAAAGGAGTTATTAATTCAACAGGAGACTTCATTAAACAAATAGACCCCAGGCTTTGGGGCAGAGGGATGCTTGGAGATGGGGGTGTGGAGAGACAAGATGATGCCAAGAGGCCAGCATGTTCTGAGCCCGGCCTCCCTGGACTCCTCTGGCAGCGGATGGATCCCAATGACCCTGTGCTCCTGAAGGGCAGAAATTCAATCAGGAACTCTCAGCTTTCAGCTTTGGGGCTGAGGAGCGACAGGCTTGTGTGTCAGTGGGTATCTCCACTGCTGGAGAAAAAACATTCTTCAGCAGTTATAAAATAGAGGCTAATAATAGGACAAGGGAGAGTGAAAAACACTAGGTTGGAGAGAATTGGCAGAAAAGATGAGCTGATAAAGCACCTACTTTAAATAAGGTCATAATTTTGCCATAGTTTGGGGTGTTCTCCTGGGCTAATTTATAGTCACAAGTAAGGCACATGGAAGCTTTATTTTCTTTGACAAGGTTTTATTTTCAGTGCATTCAAAAGCTCTTTCCTTTCTGCCTGGGTTAGCATATGTGAAAGAAATAATGATTATTTTAATGATATCAAATAGTAGCTTTGATCTCTCCCCCCCCCCCACCGCCAGAAGCTAACCAAAACATTATCTGGATGTATGAAATGATTCATTTGTGAACAAAGCCTCTGTATCTATTATAATAGTTCTGTTCACCTACCTGACCTTCCCACTAGCCTTTGAGTTTATCTTTGCTTCCGGAACCTGCCACCTACTCAGTAAAGATACATTAAATGAACAAAAAAAAAAACCCAACCCTCTAAATACAAATACCTACCACGCTCATTTTTCAAAGGGCGAAATTGAGATGTTAAATGGAAGACAACAAAAATGCTAATAGAAATCTTCTATATCATAACTACCTATTACAAGCAAGGCAGAGGTTTAGACCCTTTCTATGCTGCTTCATAATTGCCTATCTGGTGCTCATATTAAATGTGCAAGGGAATATTGTATCCGCATTTGATGACAAGAAGGAGCTCCCAGAGGGAAGGTAGAGTCTTCAAGAACGCTCACCAGTAGGTGGCAGGACTGAGTGCCTATGTAAAGTTCTTGAATCTTCCAACCTTGTCAAATTTACTTTATTATAAGAACCACTGAAGGCAGTGGTTAAAAATATAGATTCTCCAAGATATTCCTCTGAAGATTCTGATTCAGGTCTGAGGTGAGACCCAAGAATTGTGCATTCAGATAATCCCATTAGTGAGAAAAATTGGGAAATGAGACTAGTGTTTCCCAACCTTTAGTGAGTGGATTAATCCTCTGGGGATTCTGTCCAGTAGCAGGTCTGGGGCAGGGCCTGGGATTCTGTATTTCCAACAAGGTCCCAGGTGATGCCTGTGCTGCTGGTCCACGGCCCACAGCTGCAACAGTGAGGAACTCAGCCTTGCTGCTCAGCACACAAGGGGACCCCTAGCCCTATCCCCACACCAGAGGACCTTCCACAATTCTGCTGTTCCATACACCCTTCATCCATATGCAGCTCAGCAATTATGCAAAAGTGAGTGTTCCTGCACACTTTTGCAAATAAGTCGGTGAAGTTTCTGGAAATGCTGGTTCATCTCTGCCAATTATCCTGCCAGGTCACATACCCGGTGATTAAGAATCCCTGGGTATGTGCGACAGGACCGCATCCCGTGCCCATGTCATCCACAATAGTTTTATAAACCAATGATTTCCTCTGGTTTCTATTATAACAGAGGGGTTTTATATACCACATTTGCTATTCACAGGTTTGGGCTGGATAATTAGCATTTTTCCAAACAGTAGAACTTTCAAGTTGGGGTGACATGTTCTCTGTGCCACTCAGAGAAATTGCATGTGGCCCTTGTTAGTGGTTGCCAATAATCACACCTCACCATGACTTGGGTTCATCCAGGATAACTCACCTGAGTGAGACTTTTTATTTTTCTAAAAATATTATTACTTTCAAACTAGGAAAGCCATGATGTATAAACATGACAACCACTAAGCCAATTTTAGGGTGGAAGACTGACTTTTCAAAAGGATGATTCTGATTTATCAAAATCTGCTCTAAACCTAGGCTTTGCTGATTCCTAGCAGTGTGACACTTGGTAACATCTTGGCTGCAGCGCACCTTAGTTTCTTCATTGTGAAATGGTATGATTGGACATAATTCCTAAGGCCGCTTCAAATTCTAAAACCAGCTGAAGAAATGGGATGGTCCCTTGCAATTTCATCTGTGGCAGTAAATGCATTTACTGCATATCTATCAAAGAAAAGTGGAGGCATTTCAGAAAGAGCAAATATTTCCTGAAGAAAACATAGCTATTCTGTGTTTGGCAGCAGAAAAGATGAAATGCTAAATTATGGAACATGTGACTGGCACAGGAAAGGCAGCAGAAAGCATCCGTGTGAGTTCTCTGTGCCAGTGCATTGCAGACCGGCATGTCCGTGGACTCACATGGGCAGCTTTTAAAAATTCAGATTCTCTGAGAGAATCAACCCAAGTGGCCATCATTTCATGAGTGGATTAATAAAATGTGGTATATGTATACCATGGAGTACTGCTCAGCCATAAAAAGGATGAATTAATGCCTTCTGCAACAATCTGGATGGAACCGGAGACCATTCTCCTAAGTGAAGTATTGCAAGAATGGAAAACCAAACACCGCATATACTCACTATTAAATTGGAACTAACTGATGAGCACACATGTGCACAGAGGGAAGTAAAACTCAGTGGAAATCAACTGGGGTGGGGGAGGGAGGGAGGCGAGGGGAATAAACCAACCTAATGGGTACTATGAACACTATTTGGGTGACAAGCACACCGATAGCCAGGACTCAGGCATTACAAGAATGATCCGTGTAACCTAAAACATTTGTACTCCCTTAATATTTTGAAATTTTAAAAAATTCAGATTCTGCTTCAATAGGTCTGGGGTGGGGCTCAATTTCTGCATTTCTAACAAACCTCTGAGTGCCGTGGGCATTACTGGTTGTGGGCCTGGCTTTATACTTGTGCTCTTCAACCTTAGCTACAGAGTAGAACCACCCAGATTCAACATTTTGACATCCAGGCTACCTGCAGAGTGAACAAACCTGGATCTCTGTAAGTGGGACTAAGGAATCTATATTTTTTAAGCTGCCCAAGTAATTTCAATGGGCAGCCAAGGGTGAGAATCCCAGCTCTAACCTGCTGCCATAGGCCTCAGTTGGTGCTTCCATGGTCCCTGAAACTTTGGGTTTTGCTTTATTTACGAACACATTGACCACGGTGGTAGTAGAATTCAAAACCGGTATTTCACCCTCAGTTCACCGTACCAGTAGGTGAAACTGACTGTGCCAAGAGATCACGCTGCTCAGCTCACAGTCTTTTCCAGTGCATGCCTACACACTCAGAGAATTTTCCAGAGATGGTCCTTATAAAGCTGACTGACTTTGTATTCTGTCCCGCAAGCCCCAACATCACCACCACCACCACCTGTGGCATGTTTTCACATAGCTCCTCGGGTCTCCACAACAGTCACTTTCAAGTTACCTACTACTGTACTGGTCACCACACCCATATTTAGCAACGCGTTCCACGATTGCATGTTTAGAAGCTTTCTAACCCTCCCTTCCTCCCTCTCGTCCTAACTCTTTTTATTCTTTCTCTTCCGTCCATCCTCCTATACACATTGATTGAGTACTCACTTTCTGTTAAGCCTGGGCTAGATGCTTCTGAAATCTGTACATAGATAAAGTAGTTCTCTTGTACTGCGTCTTTGGAATTGAACCTAAACGTGAAATTGCTTGGCTCACAAGTATGAACATTTCCATGGCTCTTGACCCAAAAACATCTTGCCTGCATTGGGTAAACTTCTATTTGATAATTTAATAGGTATAAGCTTGCCCCTCATTATTATTTAATGTCTGTGTCTTTGATTAGTAATCTCTTTATATTCTTTATTTAGCTATAAAGTGAATATATATTTTATTTTTACTTTGCTAGAGAATTTTAAAAAGGCAATGGGAAACCAATAAGGAGTATTAGGCAATTGAATAACTTGCTCATTTTATGCATGTATCATCTATTTTCATTTTTCAGAAGCTACCAGTTCAATCTCTGTATAGGCAGGGACAACAAAGTTCTATGTAGCAAACATTGTTTGATTTAACCAGAGCCTCAGAGACAAGCATGCAGGATGAGGGTAAATAATCTGAGAGAGAGAAAGAGAGAGAGAGAGAATGAGAGGGAGTGTGTGTGTGTGTGCATCAGCCTGCCCTTTCTGGAGATTCCGTGGAATGCAGAATTCTAGAGAAGGGATGAAACAGTATATTAAGGAGTCTGAACTCATCCGGGAAGGTAGAGACCAAGAATCTAAACCATGTCCCTTCACATTCAAAGTGAAGGAGACTTATCTGGGAAGAGCAGAGTGATGTGATTGAGATCAGTGGCAGAAGGGACACTGAGAACACAAAGGGGACCTCACCAGGAGCCCAGGGTGACACAATGACCCAAACTCAAATCTACGGCCTGGAGACCAAGCTACTTCTGTATCATCACGTGGTGGAAGTGGATTGGTATCTCCTGGCTTCTCTACTTTGGGCTTTTGAGTGTGTGTGGGGTAGGGAGACCTATAATCCTGGAAAGTGGAAAGGCTAACCCCACCCTCCATATCCTCAGGGGGTTAAGCTTTCTACAGGATTAGGATTAGGATTTTTTTGAAGGGTTACCATTTTGCTCAATGGTGCCACCTTGTGGCAGAGACTATAGTAACAACACTTGCTGTTGATAGAATTTAGTCATCATTTCTTCCCCCAGATGTTTGGGCTCAGAAGTGAAAATGTTGTGGTATTTGGATAATCAGTGAAGGGGAAGTTTTGGACTTTCAGCCACTAAGGTTAGGTGGAGATTTGAGAACTCTCTTAAATTATTTATACAGGGTGATTTTGTTTTTCTTATTTGTTCAGAAAGATACGTATAATTGCAGGAGAGAGAATGAATAGAAGTAGTTCCTACCTAAATGTTAAACCGCTTCCACCCTCCCCAATGTCAAGCTGGAGAGACTATGGAGGGAAAGCATGAACAAGCAGAAAACATTCTGAGAAACCCCAGTGAAAAACTTCTAGGGGAGATGCATAGTGTTTTGAGCCTGCAAGTATGTGTAATTTGAAACCTGGAGCAGGTGGTTGGTGTGGCTCTGGGAAGTTGCTGCTGGCATTTTGCTCTGATCTCTCCCCATCTGTGGCCTGGTGTGCTGGCACTCACACCAGGGTGGGTCAGGCCGTGAGGGTGAGGCCACTGCAAAATCTGGACAGTACATGTGGGTGGGGAGTGGAGGGTGCTACCGCAAGTAGCCGTTTCCCCATCTTAGCGTCTCCAAATCCCCGAAATTGATGGATTACACTCGAGGCAGTGGCTCTTCCTAGGATGCCTCTCCCTGGGAGACTGAGGATGAAGCCTTGGCAGGGTGCAGTGAGATTAACTGTGGCTTCCTGGCACCTGAGACGCTCACTTCAAGCTCAGGAGGGCTGCAAGTGTGGGGACGTCCAGCCCTTGCCTCGTCCCCATTTCCACTTCCTGAAAAATTAAGTAACATCCTTGGGGGAAAACAAGTTTCACACGCCAAAATAATGACAGAGGAACAATACTATTTCAGAAGAGCATGAGTTAAAGAAAACCTTTAGACCAAGAAGAAGAGACTGAGGCAGTGATCTAAAGAAGTATTGATAGCGAGAATTTAAAGAGGGAATATTAGATAGATTTGAAGGAGGTAAACTACAGAATTAGTTTATTAATGAAGGAAAAAGAGTAAGTAAGAAAGAGAAGATTTAAAGAAACTGTCAAATAATATGGTTTGGGCAGCTAGACAATATCATTTGAAAACAAAAATTAGATATGATCATTTACTGGTTATAAGAATAGGAAAATCTACTTAACCTTTCTCTACTCAGTTTTCTCATCTGTAAAATGGGTATGATAATAAAAGTACTTTCTTCATTGGACAGTTGTGAGGATTAAATGAATTAAAAATAATATAGAGTATTAATATAATATGGGTAGACTATAAAGTGTTTACATGATTTCCTGGTGTATGTTAAATATTCACTCATTACAGAATAAGGAGGTTTTAAGGAAGAGGAGCTCTAGTTTGAATACATTGATTTTGAAGTTCTAATTGGGCATTATGGTAGTATTTATATTTGAAACTCAATGTAAACTGGGCAAGAAGTGTAAAACCTCTGATTTTGGCATAAATTGTCTGTGACATTGTGGGAATAGATAAGATCAAGTAGAGCAGAACTCTAAGAGTGATATTTAGAGGACATAAATGAAAGAGTTTTCTGAAGAAGAGTAGGAAGATTCAAAAAATTGTGAGCAACCAAAAACAAAAAAAAAAGAAAACTCTGAAAATCCGTTCACTAATTCAACTACTTTTTATAATGTTTTCAAAATCAACTTTATAATACTAAATATAAAACTGTATAAAATTAAAAAAAGAAAAAGTTCAGTTATCGTTCCTCAATTCTACTCACCAACGGTTAACTAGGGGTTTCTGGATATTTATTCTTGTTTCTTTGTTTATGTCTGTGCAACCTGTTTTACTTTCTCTCTTACCTTCCAGGACCTCATTTCTTAAAATGACTATATTGCATTGCAAGAATGGAAATGCATAATGGTTTTAACCATTTTTTTACTGAAGGGCAATTTAGGTTGTTTTCTTTTTCTTTTCTTTTCTCTTTTTTTGCAATTAAATAATCCTATTTAAAATTTCTTTAAAATCTGTATTACTTTTGATTTATGGGAACTTATTCAGGAGAAAGATTATTAAGTTCCATTTAACCAGTATTTATGGAGATTCCATAATGTGCCAAGAAATGTGCTAAGTTCTGAATGTAAAACACTGGTGTGCAAGATAAAGAGAGAATTTTAAGAAGGACAAAGTGATTAACAATGTCAAATGAAGCAATAGATGAGAAATGCCCATAGATTTAGCAAGAAGTCAATTGATAACATTAATAAGAACCATTTGAGTTGTATCATGTGGTACGATGGCAGATTTCAGTTAGTTAAGGTGTTAATTGCAGACAAGACAGTATAGAAGTGAGTACATATTAACAGTACAATGAATTGTCTTTATATACCTATTAGATTGGAAAAACTTATAAAATTTTGGAGGGACTCTAGTAGGAGTGTACATTGCTATAACCATTTTGGAAAACAATTTATTACCCAGTCACATTGTACATGTACCTATCCTATAACCAATCACTTCCTCTCTCAGAGAAATTCTTATATTAACACTCCAGGAGATGTGGACAAGAATGTTCCTAGAAGGAACATTTGTAATAGCCCCCTGGAGATAGCCCGGATGTTCACTGATGGCAGAATGGCAGGCCGATTACATTCCTACAGTGGAATGCCATCCAGCAATGCTATACCTACAGGTAACAACGTGGATAAACCTTAGCAGTAGAATATTTAAAAAAGCACGATTTGTAAGAAGGCACAGTATGATTTCTGTTAAGCAAAGCTAAAAAGCAAGCAAACAAAATAAAATATTGTGAGATTATAAATAACAGCAAGGGAATGGTTGTCATAAAAGGCAGGATAGTGGTTACTGCTTTGGGGGAAGGAAGTGGATGCCATCAAATAAGATGCATAGAAGGCTCCTAAATCCAGCATATTGCATTTTCTAACAGTAGTTCTTGCATGTGATGATGATAATAATGATTGGAAATCTTATTTGATAATAGTATATGTTATAATGGAAAAATGGAAACATTACAGAAAAAACAGCAACTGACATCTATTGACCCTGCTGTGTTCTAGACACTATTCTAAATGCTTATTTAATTCTCAGAACCATCCTTTAAGGTAACCATTGCTGTTATTCCCCACTTGATAATTGAGGAAGCTGAGACACAAAGGGGTCTTTGTAATTTGTCTCTAGCTAGGAAGTGGCAGAGCTGGAAGGTGACGAGCCTGGAATAACACATACCAAATTGCCTCTCAAAGACAGGAAAATTATTTCATTTGTTCTTTGATTTTTTTTGTTTTTTTACATCTTGGTAACTTTATATTTAAGATTTTAATCTAATTGTGAGACTTATGTCATAATCAACTTTTTTCATATTTTATCACTTATGCCTCATGGATTGGGTGACTTTGTAATTTAAGCTAAGTAAGATACATTTGAGACTAGAAAAGATACAATAAACAATACTCTGGGAAAACAGGCATAAACTGGGACTGTTCTGGACAAACTACAACACATGGTCATTTCATATAATAAGAATATTCCATAAAGCAACAAAGTCCTTATTGCAGAATCCTTTCCCTTCCCTTTGTTAATGTGTTGCTTGTTAAATGTATTTGTGTGTGTGTGTATGTGTGTAAACTTATGAACTTTCTCTTTAATTTGATTTAAATGATATTTCCTCTTGTATGCCATTCCATATTGCTTTAGTTAACTTTACTATTGAGGAGGTTTTAATTCCTAGAAGTACAATTTCTTTTTCTTCACTATTCTACTTTATCCAAATATACTTTGATAGCCTTGAATTTAAAAATATATATATTCTTTTTTTTGTATTTGTTTTATTTATGTTACCTTCGTAAAAATAAAACCTCATTTTATTATATTTTATAAAATGTAAATTAAAAAGAAAAAAAAGAAAGACACTTATAATAACAACCTCCAGGGATAAGCACTATTAGTATTTTTACCTGTAGTCTCCCAGGCTTGGCCAGAAATTTTCATCTTTATAATGTTTCATTTTATCTTCTTTATAGGTGGTATTTCTATGCATTTAATCAAGTGTTTCTGTCATACTCCCTTTGATACTTAGTAGATTTCTTTATGTCCTCATCCATAGCCCTTGTTGATTATTTTATCCTGAATCTTCTCACTGCTTAATTAGTATATGGTAGCCATATATTTGGGTTTTATAATGATATAGGAAAGGCACTACTTTTTGCATTTTTATCTCATATTTAGTTACCTTATCACTAAGCATTTCTGTTAGATTTAATTTGAATTATCTGCCTTTGCAGGCCTGTAATCCTGCAATATAAAAAGAGTGCACCTATTGTTTTATGGATTTTCATTATTAAGTTTTTCAAATCTGGTTTTCACATACTATTGTATTGATCATGCAGTCCAAATCAATATTAAATAAGATGGAGCTTGTTAAAATTATCTTTATTTTGTATCAGACTGTAAAGAGGTTGTCTATACATTTTCAATATATTTTTTATTAGGCATAGATAAAAATTTGTGCATAGTCCCTTTTATCAAAACACATCTAATGGGATGCTTAATTCTCATTAAGCTATTCATATGACATATTAAACTAATAGATTTGCCTGTATAGAAATATTTTTATATTCATAAGATGAACTTAATCCTATTGCTTAATTGCAACCACTAATAATATACTTAAGATTTTAATTGAATATTCATTAGTGAAATTTGCCTGGCTTAACTTTTTATTAAAGCTTTATTACATTAGATATCAGTTTGACTTTTATTTCACAGAATACCTTTAAAAAGGCCTCAATTTATTTCCCAAATTTCAAGCAATTTGTCTAACAGCTGTATTAAAGGTTGCTTTATATTTTAAATGAATTTACCAATACATGAATCCACCAGACTTCTTTTCAGCAGGGTAGTGTTTTGACAACCTCCACAGTCTTATCTCTGTCAACATTTTTCTTTTCTATAACTCAGGACAGTATTGTACATTTATGGGTTTTTTTTACATATAATTGAAATTTGTTTATATCTTGTCTCTCTTTTCTAAATGTTTAAGAGTAAATTTACCAGGCAATTAAAATTGTTTATGTGTTTACCTTTTTAAAAATATGTTCTCTTTAGCACTGATTCATTTTTTGTGTAATTAAGTTGCATGCTGTATATTGTTTTTCTTTTTAATAATAAAATTACTTAACACCATGATTGTTTTTTGTGAGTTGTGTGTAATTATTTGTTTTGTTGGTTTTTAATAGGATGTTACTGTGTTCCTAATTTGCACCTAGACTCATTGTTATTTGGCAAAGATATTAAAAATAATAAGAGAGGAGAATATTATTTAAAATTATATCTCAAAATTTGTGTCATAGTAATCTGAGATTGTGATCTATAAGCATAGAGACCACACTTATACATCTATACTGTTAAATATACTGATTTTGGAATACTTAACTACAGTGATATTTAACTGTAGTGGAATGAGTGAGGATTTTCACAATGGTTAAATAAATATTTTTTCTAAATGTTTCCTTAAGAAGACAATGTATTAATTCAAAGATACAAAGTTCAAAATCTATGCAATTATTCTTCCTAATTATGTTTGTCTCAAGTCTTTTACGGCTTTTTATTTTTGCCAAGTGGATGTGTTTATGACAATTTATCTTCCTTGTATTTAAATATTTTAAAATGATTTTACTATATAACTAAACATTAATCTGCTATTCATTTCAAATGAAACCTTTTTGACATAGTTAATTTTGAGTATAATTTTATCACTATAAACTGTCATCATTAATTCATTTAATACCTTAATTCCATTTTATTAATATTGACTGGCTTATTTAATTTTATTCACATTTGCATGGTCTGTTTTTTTACCATTTAAGAAAGGTCTTTCTATTGGTTTGGATTTTTCTTTATAGATTTAGATTTGCTCACTGTATTTATTATACCTGTTTTCTTCTCAAACAATCAAGACCAATAATAGCTACAAAGTTCTCTTGTAGAAAAGATACAAAAAATAATTCTTGAACAAGTAGTGTGCCATGAGTATGCAAAGCGTATAGATTGGCATTCACTGATAGGCAGAAGCTGTGTGGAACAGGCACCTTTTCCAAAACATTGCTGACAGCATCCCCTCATCACGGGGGCTAAATCAGATCAACCGTGATTAAAAATGGAGAGAATCTACCTAGCGCTTTAGGAGGCTGAGGTGGGAGGATTGTTTGAGGCCAGGAGTTCGAGACCAGCCTGAGCTAAAGCAAGACCCGTCTCTACAAAAAATAGAAAAATTCACCAGGCGTGGTGGTGCTTGCCTGTAGTCCCAGCTGTTTGGGAGCCTGAGGCAGGAGGATCACTTCAGCCCAGGAGTTTGATGTTGCAGTGAGCTATGATGACGCCACTACACTCCTGTCCTCTAGCCCGGGATACAAAGCAAGACCTGTGGAGAGAATCCATACAAAGAATGAGGAGCAATATTTCATAAGTAAGTAAATGAAAATTCGTTACTACTAAAATTGGGTATTTTAGCAATAAAGTGGGGATTGTTGCTTTAAAGCTTAAATTGATATGATTATAGATACAAAGATGAAGTAGAAATTTTGTTTAAAACTGCTTAATAAGATGTGTTTGTCAAATGGGTGTCCTAATGAAAATTGTAAAGGGGTAAAATTTGTAGTTTAAAAAACAAACAAACAAACTAAAAAAAGAAAAGGACACAGAGAGAAAGAGAGAAAGGAAGAGAAGTAAAAAAAAAAAACCCAAAAAGCCCAACATAATGTTTCTGCTTCTCTAAGGTCTCTTAAAATAAACATAAATTAATCTTTACAATCAGAAGTATATAATCTTAAAACTGCCATATCCAAAAATTTGGAAATATATTGAGCAATACTAGCAAATTGTGATTAAGCTTGAGAAAAAAATATATATATATATGACCACTAAGCTTTTACATCAGATGTACGTTTTTACATAGTTTAAGCACATTTGTTTACTTTTATCCCCCATTACTCTGCCCTTTCTGTTCTAGAATGATAAGTCTAACATATGGGCATATTTAAAAGGCTATAAATATTTAGATGAAAAGGAAAAGGTTTTCGTTAATAACTGTTTGCAAGCAGTGAAACTTCAATGATCTAAATCCTCGAGCATGAAAGCATTCCTTTGGTGTTTGGCTATATGTACCATTATTTGTAATACGGCCCCTTATTAATAGTCGTTTTTATGCAAGAAAATAAGGAACACAAACATTAATGATAATATAGCATGGATATCTTTGGATATTAAGTTGTTAATTGTGTATTTGTCAAAAATCATAAATGAGGGCAACTTGAGCTTGAGAATGAATTATTCAGCCTAAGTCTCATTTGTCATCATAAATTCTAAATTTTAGTTTAAAATAAGGTACATATTTTTCTTGCTGATTTGCTTCAGCTCTTTAAAGATTCTAGTTATTAGCCTTATTGGATGTATAACATGCAAATATTTTCTCCCACTCTGTAGGTTGTCTATTTGCTTTAATGATTGTTTCCTTGGCTATGCAGAAGCTTTTTAATGTTGATCAGGTCCCATTTATTTATTTTTGTTGCTGCTGTGATTGCTTTTGGGGTCTTCTACATAAATTCTTTGCCTAGACTGATGTCTGTAAGAGTTTTTCCAACATTTTCTTCCAGAATTCCTATAGTTTCATGCCTTATGTTTAAGTCTGTTATTCATTGTGAGTTGATTTTTGTGAGAGATGAGAGGTGTGGATCCTGTTTCAGTCTTCTACACGTGACTATCCAATTTTCCCAGTGCCATTTATTGAATAGGGATTCTTTTCCCCAGTGTATGTTTTTGTCTACTTTGGCAAAGATCAGATGACATTATGAGGATGGTTTTATATCTGGGTTCTCAGTCCTGTTCCATTGGTCTATGTCTCTATTCTTGTGCCAGTACCATGCTGTTTTGGTTACAATAGCCTTGTAAGATAGCTTGATGTCTGGTAAACTGATGCCTCCCAATTTGTTATTTTTGCTTAAGATTTCTTTGGTTATACAAGGTCTTCTCTGGTTCCATACAAAGCATAAAATTATTTTTTCTACATCTGTGAAAAATGATTTTGGTCTTGATAGGGATTGCATTGAATCTGTAGATCACTTTTGGGTAGTATAGACATTTTAACAATGTTGATTCTGCCAGTCTGTTTGCCATCTGTTTTCCATCTGTTTGTATCCTCTGCTATTTCCTTCTTCAGTGTTTCATAGTTCTCCCTGTAAAGATCCTTCACCTCCTTAGTTAAATATATTCCTAGGTATTTTATTTTCTTTGTTGCTGTTGTGAATAGTATTGAGTCAAAGATCAGATGGCAATATGAGGATGGTTTTATATCTGGGTTCTCTGTTCTGATCCACTGTCTATGTCTCTGTTCTTGTGTCAGTACCATGCTGTTTTGGTTACTATAGCCTTGTAGTATAGCTTGAAGTCTGGTAAATTGATGCCTCCTAATGTGTTCTTATTGCTTAAGTTTGATTTGGCTATTAGGGATCTTTTCTGGTTCCATATGAAGCATAGAACTATCTTTCCTAGATCTGTGAAAAATGATGGTTGGCATTTTAATGGGGATTGCATTGAATCTGTAGATCATTTTGGGTAATACAGACGTTTTAACAATGTTGACTCTGCTGATCCATGAGCATGGTATGTTTTTCCATCTGTTTACATCCTCTGCTATTTCCTTCCTTAGTGTTTCAGAGTTCTCCCTGTAGAGGTCTTTCACCTCCTTAGTTAAATATATTCCTAGGTATTTTATTTTCTTTGTTAATATTGTGAAAGGTATTGAGTCTTTAATTTGGTTCTCAGCTTGACTGTTGTTGGTATATATGAATGCTACCGATTTCTGTACAAAATCAAACAATCCCATTAAAAAGTGGGCAAAAGACATGAACTTTTCAAAAGAAGATAGACTCATGGCCAAAGAAACATATGAAAAAATGCTCAACATCTCTAATCACCAGGCAATGCAAATCAAAACCACAATGAGAAATCACTTAACTCCAGTGAGAATGGCTTTTATCAAAAAGTCCCAAAGCAACAAATGCTGGTGTAGATGCAGAGAGATAGGAACACTCATACACTCTTGGAGGGATTGCAAACTAATACAACCTCTATGGAAAGTAATATGGAGATACCTTGAAGAACTAAAACTAGAACTACCATTTGATCCAGCAATCCCACTGCTGGGTATTTACCCAAACGAAGAAAAGACATTCTGTAAAAAAGACACCTGCACTCAAATGTTTATAGCAGCAAAATTCACAATTGCAAGTATGTGCCCATCAATACATGACTGGATTAATAAAATGTGGTATATGTATACCATGGAGTACTACTCAGCCATCAAAAAAAATGATGAACTAATACCTCTTGTATTAACGTGGATGGAAATGGAGACCATTCTTCTCAGTGAAGTATCACAAGAATGGAAAAACAAACACAACATGTACTCACCATTGAATTGGAACTGATTGATCAACACTTATGTGCACATATGGAAGTGACATTCACTGGGTGTCGGGCAGGAGAGAGTGGGGAGGCAGGGATGGGTAAATTCACACCTAACGGGTACAATGCACAATATCTGGGGGATGGGCACACTTATAACTTTGACTCAGATGGTACAAAAACAATTTATGTAACCAAAACATTTGTACCCCTATAATATTCTGAAATTTGAAAAATAAAAATAAAACATAAAATAAAGTAAAATAAAATATGTACATGAGTCTCCATAGAAAAGTTTTCAACTCTTCTCTTCTTATACCCTTTCTCATTTTCTCTAAAGAATTCTTATAAAATGTTTAATCTCAAAGGTCACAAAAAAGTGTTATTGATTCATTTTGAAGATATTTTTACTACTTTCTTTTATACTCTGAAAGATACATTTTTCCAACAACACATTTAAAAAATTAACTACGCAGCAAGGTGTCTTATAAAATTATTTCTTTAAAGCTGTTTTTCTAAACACAGAAGTTTGTCCAATCCTGGCAGGATTTCCTAGTATGCCTTATAATATTTCATTTTCCCCAGTTGTGTTATTTGTTTTAGACTTATTATTATTATTATTATTTTTACTCATGGAGAATGAAAACCAAAACTGCTTTTACTTTTACATTTGGTTGACTTGTTTTAACCAATTTGGTATTTTCTCATAAAACACATGAATATAGATATTCTCTTAATTCCAATCTCCTCATTACCTTAAATCATATTTTCAAGAAAAGAATGCACACAGCTGCTTTGATTGACATTCCTGTTTCTAGTTACACATACATGGAGCTGCCAGGCTGACTGGCTGGCATTGTCATAGGTGATGCATGGATTGGTGCCCTCTGACTCAAGTTGTTGCTATTACCAACAACCCTGCTTTTCAGAACACTGTGTGCAGGGCAATGAAGGTACCCTAACAAACAAGAAAAGGAAGGACTGAACCCCTTCCAAAGTTTTTTTATAATTTGAAAATATATGCAAATTTAATATTTTTAATAGATGAACCCTCATGTTTGCATGTGAATTAGCTATTCCTACAAAGTCAATCGGGATGGGAAAGTTCATTCTAGTAATGCATCAGCAATGGACACAGAATTTGCTAATCATCAACTTTTATGACTATGAATTCCTCCATCCTCTTTATTCTAGAAAGACTTCTCATTAAAAAGTAAATCTACAATTAAGTCAAAATAAGAGAAAAGAATTACCATAGGATTAATATAAAGATATATTTAATATATACAGATATATAAAGATATACGCAGAAATGATATGTCTGTTTCTGAGAAAGAAAACTATTTGCTTTGGAAAGAATGAAGTCTCACTCATTTATACTGAAATACAATTTTTTAACCTGTCAGAATGGCAAGGAACAGTTTCAGAATATGTTGTTGATGAGCAGATGGTAAAGTAGATATGTATGTATGTAGAAGTGTAAATTGCTACCATGGAGGGCAATATGTTCCTGAATTAGATATCTACCTATCCTGTGACCCAACAATTCCATTCTTAAGATTGCATCTTATATATATATCCTAGCACCATAAAAAATGATTCTCCAATACTGTTATTCATCACTTCATTGAAACAACAGAATACTGAAAACAACTGTCAATCAGCAGGAAATTTGTTAAATATATATGGAAGCCTCATACAGGATATAATAATGTGCCATGAAAATAGAACAAGAACGCTTTTTATGAACAAATAGAGACCATTCTCCGAGATATTTTTTAATCAAAGAAAATGTGTTTAAGTATTTGTGTAAAAAGAGATGGTATTTGCTTGTGTGTGCATAGAATTTTATATAAGAATTATATCTCTATAAATGCTTATGAGAAACTAGAAATATTGATGACATGTGGAGAAGAAAAACAGGTGGCTGGAGGCCAGGATGTGAGGCAGGTCAGGTATGTACCCTTCAAGATAGTAAAATTAATTTAAAAACCTGTAATAAGGTAAATATTTTGGAGGTCTGCTATTGCTATAAAAAGCAGTAAGCTTTGTACCCTGTTGGCTTCTAAGCATGTAAGGAAGTGGTAGAAATCATATTAACAGTGAAAAAGGAATTAGTCCATGATACTATCTTAGAGAATCTGGAAACTTAGACTGAAAGAGATATAAGAGTGGAATTTTACTTAAAATGGAATGATGTATTCCCTGTCCCCATGTTCCCGAGATAGCATCATCTTTCTGACACTGGGCTTGAGTGTCTGAGGATGTTATAAGGCAGTGTCCCACAAAATACACTACATGTATCACCTGCACCAAAGTCACTTGCTGGAGTGTGTTAAAATAAATATTCTGAAGCTCTATTCCATACCTGCTGAGTCAGTGGGCCTTGGAAAAGGGCCTAGAAACCTGTACTTTTACAAAAGATCCTAAAGTTATTGTTAAACCAAAGTTCTAGAACCACTGTTATGAGGACTGGGGCATTAAAAGGAGAAAATATGAGAAATATTTATTAACTGGCTACCATGTGAGAGATCATCTTACAAACCTTCATGTGTATTCACTCCCCTAACCACACAGCAAAGTGAGCATTAGAACCATCATTTAGAAGGCAGGGAAACTGAGTCTTAAGGTCTTAATGTGATTAAGTGATTTGTCACACGTGACAGAGCTAGTGAATGAAAATTATAACTCAACTTACACATTTCTGTTTTTTTCCATGCTGATAGGAAAGGCATCATTGTAAGTGGAAATAACTGTGTTAGCATAGTTTTGAAGGGTCAGTCCCTCAGTAAATGTTGCTTTACAGTGGATGGCCATACCTTACCCAGCCTTATACCACCTACAATTCACTGGAGATCAAATATTTGGCTAACAAGAGATTTTCTCATTTTACTTCACATTCTTATATCCTTGTGAATTGCTCTGGTTTATCCCTCGAAAAAATTCTGCTCAGATTAATTTATATAATCAACAAGTATCCCCCGTGTATTTTTAATGGCTAGCTAGCTATTTTTAACAGAAAGGAAAAATGCAAACATTGATATGTACTTTTTATATGGCAGCAAACAAACTAGGGTAACTGGTGAATATGCAAATGAATATTCTGAATTTTCCTGTAATCCCAACACTTTGGGAGGATCGCTTGAGGCCAGGAGTTTGAGACCAGGCCATAAGTTCAAGACCAACATAGCAAGACCCCATCACTACAAAAAATAAAAAAAATCAGCTGGGCAGGGTGGTGTGCTCCTGTAGTCCCACATCCTAGAAGGCTGAAGCAGGAGAATCACTTGAGCCCAGGAGTTGGGGGCTGCAGTGAGCTGTGAATGGGCCACTGCACATCAGCCAGGGCAACAAAGTGAGACCCTGTCTCACATACACACCAAAAAAGTACAGATAATGTCCAATAGATAGTTTTATACACATACATGTGCACACACACATACACACACATATATATAGGTAGTTTCCAGGCTTAAAATCTGTTCAGAGAAGTTTCAATTAAATTCTAGAATAATAACTGGTCTTAGGGGAGATGAAATATTTTTAGAGTCTGACTTTATGAAGTTATTGACATTAAAAAGTAACAAAAATTTTTAGTTGTTGAAGATACATCTGTCAGAAATGCTGTATGACAAGTACATTAGCAGGGCTACTCAGGCCATTTATTGTAATTTGGCCTGTCTCTGTGCAGTCAGGTAGACCATGCTTGGAATCTCCACTCAGCCAACAACTAGAGCTAGTCACTTAACTACACTAAGGTTCAATTTCCTATCTATAAAATAGTGACTATGTGTAATACCGTCTTCATTGTGTTGTTATGAGGAAAACAGAGTATTTATGAAACTGTCTATCCACAGTGAAATTTTATACCTTAAGGCACATTTCTTCCCCACTAACAGTGGTCAGTTTGCTTGCTTTTACTGACCCGCTTTCAAAAGGCCATCTCTGAGATTTTACCTTTCCTTCCTTTAGTGGCATTTCCTAGGTGAACTGGTTTAGAAGAAGCCCTTATCTTACTTGACTTAAATTCAGGTTGTTTTTTAGGCTTCCTCAATATGATCAATCAAAATTCCTCAGCACAAGCTTTTAGGTAACAGAGTATTCTCAGGGTAGAAATTTAAATCTTGAAGTAAAATTATATTCCTCATAAATCATTTTAGGAAAGTGCTATATAAATAGGTGGACCTACTCATACATTGGATTTACCTGTGACACTCCCAGTTTGCACCTTTGTACCTACATCATTATTAATTGTGCCCTTTTACCTTCAAAAGTATTTAATTTAAACAAGGTGTATGAGCCACCTAACTGTAGAAGCAATTTCTCAGGACCTAGAGGTCTGCTAGTATCAACAGTTTAGGGAAAAACAAGGTTACTCTGCAAGAGATCAGAAGAGGACCTTGTCTATTTCTCTATAGAAGAGGACTAGAAAATGGACTAGTTTTGCATTCAAGTTGTAGTTGGACAAAACAGAGAGTACGATCAAGGATGCAAGAGCCTGGAGGCAGAAGGGAGCACAAGTAAGTGAGCCTGTAGACACTTATGCAATATGGGGACAGTTTTGATGTGGCTAAGGCTGTGGAATTCCTTTCTGGAGAAGGTGGTTGGGAAGTAGGGATAAAGATGAGGTAGGTAGGTTGGGCTCTGGCTTCTGAGTTACAAATGTACTTTTGGAGAAACAAGATTTTCAATACTGTGCATGTCTGTGTAATTACTAAACAAGGTCATTGCTTAGTTTTGGGTTTATAATGACAAAGATTTTCCCTCCAAAAGCATTTTGCCAGATTGAATTCTAAACACGAATGTATGACAACTTGGCTACTTACAGCTAATTCAGCAATTCAACATGTCTATCAAGCACTTGAAAACACTCTCCAAGATGCCTGTATGACGTACAGTTTTGTGAGGCTTCTCCTGAAGGCTTCTCTGTCTGAGAAGGAATATGCTGCTTTTTATATCAACCTGCCAGGAAGGAGGGCCCAGAACAGAAAAGAACACAAGTAGGTGTAAACGGTTAAGAGAATCTGGAAAAAAAATTTCAAAGCGAATTATCAGTTTAGAAATGCCCTTCAAATGTCAGTGAAGAATCAACAGGCAAAGTGTAAGCTTGGCACCTGGCACCCAGCGGTAGGCCACCTTTGGTATCTTCTGTTGCAGCTTGGTGAAGCCATATGGCCAAATTAAAGCCAACAGGGCATGAGTGGGGGTGATATGTGTAGTTTTGGGGCATCTTCCACATAAAATAAAAAAAGCTCCTTACCTTGGAATTTCTTTGTCATCCCCTTTCCCATGTGTGGTCACAGGAATGGCCATGATCCACATTCCAAATATGTACATGAGGGCAATGACCAAGGGAAAAAAATTTGAAAAAAAATTGGGTCCACTCACCAAGCCAGATCATATATCAAATGATTGTTATGTATGAAAGAAAAGGCTTTTGTCTTTTTTATTTTTATCATCACTCTATTTGGGAGTGCCTTTATTATAGCACTTAAAATTGACCTTACCTAATGCATACCATTTCTAGGTGCCTACAGGACTTCTGCAAAAATAACCATGCTATCTTCACGTTGTGACCAAGTAGCTTTTTAAATTCTCATGCAGGTTGCCTTCTTTTTCTCTCTCTGTTGTAACAATTCTCATCAATAGTGCTGCCAAAGTTAAGTTCTTTTTCATGCACATGCAAAAAAAAAAAAAAAAAGAAACTAGGAAAAGCATTAAAATTGCCCCATGTGAATTCCGCTCACATTTCTAAGCCAATACATTTAAAAGATTAAATGAAAATATCCCATCTACTGTTATCACACTCCGCTGTCTTCACCAATGTGAACTGAGAATAAGACATGGCAGCTTTTCAATGTATTGCCTAGATTTCTCTGGCTTGCTGCGCTCCCACCATTACTATTTCCTACCACGCGTCTGTGATAAAGCGAGAAATAATATTCCAAAATGCCACTAGCATTCAATATAGGATAGGCTGTCCTCTACAATTAGCATATTTTTTCTGATATACCAAGTGGTTAGGATACAATGATTTACAGGTCCAGTAATATATAGACACTTGCCTGGATAAAAGAAGGGTATGTAGGAAGTTGACTTTGTGTGCTAATAAATGCCAAAAGGTACATTAGCTTAAGGAAATTATGTATGGAGGAGTCTGGCTATAAATTTCTGTTACATTTTCTGAGTTGAATTGCTTATGTGTCTATATAAATTGCTAAGCAGAAAATAGGCTAAGAGCATTAAAACTTTCGTTAACTCTATTTCCTCAGGTCTATATAATTTTAAACTTATTTAGGACAATAGCCCATTTGTTTTATAAATCACAGTGTTCATTGCAATATCTTTCAAGCTGAAAGCATTAAATCACTTTATATTACTGAGACTTGGAAGAATGCAGCATTATAGCTTGGCTGGCAGAACATGTATCAGTGTGATATTGATCTAACCAGGAAAAAGAAAAACTGTGCTGAATGGACTCCAGACTGCAAGGAGTGTTATCTGAAAGCTGCAGTGTTTGTACAAATCCCATATTGCTCAGGGTGTGGTTCTATTTCTTTTTTTATAGGCTTTATATGATTTTAGTGACAGTTATGGCCATTTCTTTAATCTGCAAGATTAAGGAAGTTGTTAGTTGAGGAATGTCTGGAGGTAATTATTTGACATCATGAATAGCTCACTTTTCTTCAGGAATGGGTTAAAATAGAATGTAGGTGAAATGCTCTCACTTCTTAAGTAGAGCTTATCTATAGTTTCAAACTTATGTCATGGAATCCCACTGAACCCCGTGGTGATTCAGAGTATCGACGCTAAGAACAAAGGCATAGCTGTCAGTAGCATGGGTATGTTGTGTAACTTCCCTAAGTAATGTCTTCCTGGAAGCCCCCTAAGAAGTACAGAAAATGAAATTGCAGGGAGATAGGACTCTTAATTGGATTATGTTGAGTTTAGGATACCATGTGACTCTGACTTCTCATCTCGTCTCCCAAGACCCAAGAGGCAGGTACCTCCCCTAACTTGTGTGAGTTCCAGGAAGAAGAACTCTGCATACAGTTAGCATTCAAGCTGTTCCAACATGACTGATTGACATGGACTGATTGTCAGAAGGGAAGAGGGTTCTGAAAAGAGTGCAAAGGAAGTCATTGCAAGGAGGGAATGGTGTCTCAAAGTGGGGGAAAAATACTGTAAGGAAGATAGAAATCTGTCATGCCGAGAAAAGGAAATATAGAGCTATGTTTGAACCTGTCTTTATCCAGTCCCTTAAGAATGCATATGCTACCTGGAAAGATAAACCAGAATAATCATATCACTAGGAACATAAGCAAGTCAGCTGTTAGAATCACTCCTATTGCCAAGAGTAGATCTTGGAGGAGCAGCAGATGTGTGGTCACTAGACCTCTGCTCCTGGCATAGATGTGGGCACCTGGTCAGTTCTCGGAAGTGCTTATCAAATGAAGAATGAAATGCTTATCAATAAGCTAACTTCCATGTTAGGGGTACACTTTAAACTTTGCTGCTTGTATCTGCCCACTCTATGATAGTTTATATTTGGAGTTGCTTTTACTCCTTTCTTGTGTGCAAAGGGTATTTTGTGGGGTCAGAGATTCTTCCATGTGTGTGCCAAATAATTACTCAGTCATCACCTTTACATACCTTTATCTTATTTCAAAATTGCACCCACATAGAAATTCGCATGCAATGTATAGATTTGCATTGCTATTCAGTTTGCCTTGTCTTCAGTGTCCTCTTTGAGCCCAAGTCCTCCTCTGTGGCACTGTGCTATTTCTCCAACATGCTGGCAGACACAGAGAGCCAACAGGAAGCCCAAACAGAGCGTTTCCTCTTGGGCTGAGCGTGAGGGGGCTTCTCTTCCTCTCTCATGTCACACCCTGCTTGGCATGCCCTCAATCCTCTAAGGAACAGATGCAGGAGCACATTTACAAAGCAGGCCTATGACGAGCAGACACCCACGAGGCCCGGGACGTGCCCACCCCCCTCCATAGACAGGCTGCCACAGCAAAGCCCCCTCATGCGTTAGCTTGGGCGGATAATGGGCAGACACAGGAGGAACGAATCAGGATGCAAACTCCCTGTGGGCCTGATTCCCATCCAGAGGGTGAGACATCCACAGTCTGGGACAGTGAGAAATTTATGGAACGAGCTCTTCTTTCCATCCCTGCTCTCTTCTCTGTTACGGTTCTTCAAACACGACTGGGTGCACAGAGCCAGAGAAAAGCATCAGACCTTCTGAACTGGCACTTGGCTGAAACACCCAGTCAAACTTTCCTTTTTATTTAATTACCACGCCAGTAGTATTTTTATAATGACCATTACAGAAATATAGAGACTATCTATTTTTAGAATTAAAGTGCTCAAGCCATTTGTTGCAAACTGACCTAGAACTTAATGTATAATAGGTTATTTTGACTGTTACCAGTGGCCTTCATAGTGGCGGGTGAGGGCCTGAGTTCTCCCCTCCCACAACCCTGCTACTGCCAGGTATCAGGTCACAATGAAAGTAAATCTTAGCTTGAACTCTCCCATGCTGCAATAGAGTAAATTATTAGTAGGATAGTTACAAGCATGACCTTGCCATGACTTCATAGTTGGCTGAGTACTTCTCTACCTTGTGATATGGGGTTCAGATGTGCAGCTTGCGTGGTCAGTGGTAATTTTGCAGATAACTGGAAGCAGAGGCTTGAAATGAGCTCGTGAGGTTGGAGTTGCTTTCTTAGCTTCCGCGACTGCCATGAGGAGAACATACTCCAGATAGCTGCTGCCCCCTCAGCAAAAGGAGACCCCAAAGTACAGCCAATAAGTGCAGGATCAGCTGAAACTCTACTAGCCCACAGTTCCCTAAACAAGGGGAAATATGTTGTCGGTCACAGAAATATCAAGATTGTTTGTTGTACATTATTGTGGTAATAGTTAACTGATGCACACATATACTAACATTCACCAGCAAGTAAGCATAAAGAAAATTATACAACCAATTCTTTTAGGCACTCCACTGAGCACATTGCAGGTATGACAACATCCTTAGGGCAGGATTCTGCTCACTTAATTGGAATCTGGAGACAGAACCCTCCCACGGAAGACTGCCCATATGTCAGGTGCACACAGCTGGGATCATACATTTATCCAATTTGTGTCAGGCCAGAATAAGTAATATGGACTGATATTTTACCTCATCTAGGATGAAGTATTTTAAAATAAATTATAGACAATATGACATTATCTGTCATCTATCTATCTATCTTCTATCCATCCATCATCTACTATGCATGCATCCATCATCCATCCATCATCCATCCATCCATGTATTCAGTCAGTCATTGCTTTCCACAGTAGGGTAGGATTTGTAACAATGACCAAGGAAAGCTGAATTGGTACAATGCTAGCTTAATAATGAATGGGATTTAAGTATTTTATTTCTTTGTTAAAATCTTATCAGGGGTGGTTTCAACAGGGCTCACCTTCTTCTTCTAGTCACATAATGTACAACATGGAGGACTTTTCTATGCCTGGGCAAATTGCCATACTCCTTTCAAAGATTGGATGAGTTTCCAATGTCTTGTTCTTTGAGTTTTCAATGGTGAGAAATATCTCCAGGAGTTTTCTTAATGTGAAGATATTTTTGCTGGCCTCACTTCCTCTGGAACATTTTCATCCTTTCTGTCACAACCATTTTCCATATTTATGCCAATAACTTTGCCTTCACTGAGTTCCTCTAGTTGCATAATTAGGTATCTCAAATGGCGGAAGTGTCAAAATTCCCCTGGTTAGCTATTGCTCCTATAGTTTCATTTACATTCAGTTCAAATTTCACTTCTAGCCTTGTTACTCTTTCTTTGTTGCCCTTTTATTTTTATTGACCAACCCCCTTTCTCTATTATTCATTTTTAAATGGGTTTATCACTGGAAGAGAATGAGGCAACACAGCTACACACTTTGCTGTCTGCTCATGAACTAATATATGCTCAGTGATCTATCACTGACAGACTTTGGGAGAAGTGACGTGATTGGTCATTGGTCATGAAGTGTGTCTGTTACTTCTGTGGTGATCTGTGGACTGAGGAGCTAGCAGGGAAGTTTGTAGTTTATGTGGTTACTCACAATTAATGTACTGGGGTAACTTAAATTTGAACTCTGTTGTTGGGAGACTGGTGTTATTTAACTAAAGTGTGGTAGCAGAAATTCATGCATGTTAAAACCATGCGAAGCAAGGACTGACCATATTTGTGTGTGTATGTGTGTACGTGTGTGTGCTTAAACCATGGATTTCTAAGGTTTCTTTGTTCCTATTAATGTATCAGGGATGCTTTGTGGATGCTGGGTATAGTCACTTGAAGAATTTGCTGTTAACCCCTTAGAATCTGTAGTCCCTGCTTGCCAAATCACAAGCCCTCAACCTTTCCCCATTCTTGTCTCTCTGTGAGTCTCCAAAGACAGAGAAGCACTGTCTCTCATAGCACCCCCGTGTCTTCCTGCTGTGTCTGCCATCCTTCTCCCCCAATTGCTCCACCTGGTGTCCCTCTTAGTGCTTCTAGACAGTCTTTGCTCATCCTGGGAGGAGATGACCTGCCCTTGCCTCCTTACTTTCCTTAGGGTGTCTCTTCTCTTGCTGCCAATGTCTAGACTCCTGAGTCTATTGCCTGCACAGCCTGAATGTTTTAATGCTATTTAATCTGGTTTGCCACACCTCATGTGGGGTTCAGTATGCTCATTGGGAAGAAAAAGTTGCTCCCAAACTATGTGGATAATCTTGAAGCCGAATCCTCATTTAGAAAACAAAATGTATTCATTAAAAAACAAAATTCTCTTGTAATGAAAGAAAACATTTGCATTTCATAAGGAGCACATAGTCCCAGAATCTTGCTTCATCTAAGCAAGAAATAAAATTAAAGACAGTAAGCCAATTAGGAAGAAATGATCTGAATATATATCATCGGGACAATATTCACTCATGACAGTTTCTGCTTATCCTATTCAGTATCTTTTAGACATTTATAATCTGGAGTCAATGCAAAAGCCACTGGCCAGCTTCTAAATGCCAGGGTTTTAAATGCTTGTCAAAAATGAATTTGTTACCTCATTTTTTACAAGGACACTTTATAATGCAAAAGGGCAAAATACCACACTCTCCCAGGAAATGTGTGGTAGGGAGGTTAAACCAATATTTTTCTTTTTAATATAGATAACATCCCTCTTTACAAAGAAAGAGAGTAGCCAATGTCTCCTCCAAACTACCTTTCAGACATTTAATGAGAGACATCCTATCCCAGAGAGTAAAAGGCAAATACCAGCTGCCTCCTGGGAGAGAGGCAAAGAAAGGTCAAGGAAGACCTCCTGCTGCAGGCTTTTGAGGAACCTGCTGTTATCCTCACCCCCAAAGAGCAGTCTGTCTTTGAGCACTTACAGTGAATGTAACAAGCTGAGCCCAGTTCTGACTTGTCAGTCACTAGGCTAAATTTGCTCTGAAACTCCCCTCTAAGCAATCGTGGTTAATCTATGCGACAGGCAGGGTGCCCTGGGAAAACAGACACCCAGGGGTTGGGCTAGACCCACAGGGCTGGCTGGGGTGGTGTTGGGCCTCAGAACCAACAGAACCAAGGGAGGTAGGAAAGCCAAGACCAGACCCAGCAGCAGCAGCAGCCTCGTGAAGGAGCTGGGCATAGGAAGAGAAATGAAATATGAGCCAACGGGAGGTCAGCTGTAGACAGCAGGAGTAAGAAAGAGGTTTTGCAATGAGGGGAAACGATTAAAATCTAGAGAAGGTCCTGAAAAGGCTTGTTTTCAGTGCCTTTTATTGGGTCAGTGTAGCTTCTCCCAAGTTTTAAAAGGAATTTCAAAGGCAAGTGGGCCCAGATCAAACAACTTTAGTTCCAATTGGGATCTGCTAGTAATCTTGCCTTTGTGTATGTGTGTTGGGATACGGGGAGGAGGCAAACTGTGAAATCAGCAAGAGATTAATAAGTCCTTTTTTTTCCTCTCCAGTTGAATTTAAGCACAGTAAGTACTTAAACCAACATTTTAACATGTGCTTCAGAAACAGGACAAGGTAAAGGTTACTTCCAAAAGGCCCAAGAAATGTGCATTTTTACTGCAAAGTGAGGGAGGGTAGAGTTTGAGTAAATAATACAGAGAAGGAAGAAGTCCAAAGGCAACACCAGTAAGTCCTGCTGGAGATCACTCCTGGGCCCCAGGACCTGCCATGGCGCCCTGGAAACAAGGCAGAAGGAATCTGTTTGTGTTGATTTTCTGACTCAGTGAAGGTGTTCCTCCCACTACAAGTTTCTCACCTACCCCTTAAGTACAGAAGGAAGCAGGATACACCAATTGCGTGGAGCATTTCTAAAGGATTTAATGCAAGACTGCCATCGAAATCTGCTTAAACAACTGCTGCTACAATTCCTGAGGCTGTGACAAGTGGTAGTTAATTTTGACATTGCTGACTGTTTGTGGATCCCTTTTATTCTTAGCACAGCTATTCATCTCACTATCTGGGATACATGCTTTTTTTTTTTAGTTAAGTGAGAATGATCACTAACAAATACATTTATTTGAAAAAGTACATTTGCCTAATAAGCAAACAATGAAAATAAAAGGTCGAAATGACCATGACTGTATTGAGCAACAGAATAATAGGATAATCCTTTTTTTTTTTTTCCTTTTCTGGACATGCCAAATAGAGGGGATTTATACCAACTCAAACACAGGGCATATGTAAATAAATACAAGTGTAATATAAAATGCTTGTCTTAAAATGTTAGAGGAAAATTTAGCTATTTTGAAACTCAATGAAAGAAACAGTATCAATGGACAAGTGTCTTAGTTCGGGCTGCTAAAACAGAATATTGTGGACTGGGGGGCTTGGAAACAACAGAAATTTATTTATTTCTTACAGTTCTGGAGACTGGAAGTCTGAGATTGGGGTCAGCATGTCGTATTCTAGTGAGGGCGCTCTTCTGGGTTGAAGACTGCCAACTTCTGGTTGTGTCCTCACATGGCAGAAAAAGAGAGGTCTAACTCTCTTCCTCTTTTTAGAAGGACACTAATCCCATCATGGGGGCTCCACTCCCATGACCTAATTACCTCGCAAAAGCTCCACCCCTTAATACCATCGTATTGGGGATTAGGTTTCAACATATTAATTTTGGATTACACAAACATGCAGTCCAAAACTGCAAGGAATTGAGACTGGGGATTTATATGAACCAAAGCAGCAACAAGGAAAAGTCACCATAAATTGCTGTTTGCACATAGACATTTGCTAATTGTTTTCTCCATATAATTTAGCACTTGGAAATTTATATCTACCTGTGGAAATAGGATTATGGAGGCATCTAAGACACTCCCAGTGTATTTCTATGCCATTCAACAAATCCCTGCTCTCTGAAAGGTACGGTGGATGTGCAAAGAGTTGGTCACAAGCTGTTTTCTCTGAGATCCTCTCTCTCATTTTTGCTTTTGATTTTTGACAGAAATGATAGTTGAACTGTATCTCAACTATTGAGTTTTTATCTATTTTTTTAAAAAGAGCTGACTCAAAGTTAATGTTGTCCAAAGCTATTGTTGTAATTTAAAGAGACCTATGTCATTTTTGATGAAGATAATTTTCCCAGGTTGAGGTTAAAAATAAGTAATACAACCACAGAATGGCCTAACATACCATCTTGTTGTCTGAAACACATGAAGACATGAGGATCCTTCATGCTAGGTAATTATTTTCAGATCAGCTTCCATGAGACTTCATAAAACCATTGACTTAATGATGAAATATGACCATATTTTCTCAGTGAAAACTCTATTCATTTACGCATCCCATCACTCAAACCTTGTAAATCCTTTTACAGGCTCTTTTTTTTTTTTTTTTTTGGAATAGGCTCCAGATTGTCATCAGCATCTTCTCTCCAGCAGCAAAAAGTACACAGTCCTCCCCCATTCAGAAAAACTGCCCTTTAGCCAACATTTTATGTCATTTAATTATCTGCAAGATTCATTAATTGGCAACAGCCCTTCCCGATTTTCATTAGAATTAACAAGATTCCACTATAACTTATAGATTATGTATCACTCTTCCTCTTCAGCTTGAAAAGGGCATACATATTTCAAAACCACTTTTGAACCTTGAAATTTAAACATTTTTCCCAAATGATATCTATTTTAATGCACATGATTTAAAACATGAGCTTTTGATATAAAATAAAGATAGTTTCAAAAGAAAAATAAAAGCCTCTAAGCTTTCATATGGTTCTTGCCCTTGGGGATGTTTCTAGAACTGAAAACACTTGAGAGGGTGCAGAATTCTTTGTGAAGTGCTTGCTTTTGCTCATTTAGAAATGGGGGGGGCAATGGCAGAAAGGGACACGGACTGCCCTCCATAAGACCTGCTTTCTAAGTTCATTTCTTACCAACAATATGACTTTGGGTATACCACGCCAACTCTCAAGGCCTTAGTTTTCCCATCTGTAAAATGGAAAAACCTGAACCTCAACATACATTTTAGGATTTAAAAGTTAACCAATATATGAGAAACAACTTTGTATACCTTAAATTATTTATGGGATTTTGTGACCTCAGGTTTGCTGAACTGAGTTGTAAGGTTAAAAGTTTAGATATAAGAAAAGATTATACTAACTCTTAGGCTGAGGGTCAGCTTTCCCATTAATGCTTAAGACTGTTTGCTTTGTGATATTTTACTTTTCTTTTTCTTTCTAAGTGTGTGTCACAACTAGAGAATAGGCATTCAAACCTTGGTATAAATGGCTGGTCTGAGTACAGAATGGGAAGACTTGGTTCATTCAAATTCACAAAGCTGCCTAGGGCTGTGTAGCTCACTCCTTCAAGAATATCTTCTAGGGTGTTCACTAGACAGCAAGGGGTGGCATGGTGCTGTGCTACCCTACAGGGCCCTTAGTAAGAGGCCAGGGTAGGATGGAGTGGTTAAGGGCTTTGTTTGTGCTGGAATTATCAGGTGTTAATTTAACCTTACATAATAATACACTTTTATTATTATCCAGTTTTACAGCCTGTACATCTGAGGCACAGTCTTGCCAAAATTACATGACTAAATAGAGAAGCTGCAATGTAGAAGCTACATTGTCTGACTCTAGATCCTGCTATCTTAATCATTATTTTGTACTTTATTTGCTGATGGAATGATTGAATGAGTGGCTGGATGAATGAATGAATGAATATTAAATAGAGATGGACATTATTACATGAAACCTTTCTTGGCCAGGTGTGGTGACTCACACCTGTTATACCAGCACTTTGGGAGGCCGAGGTGGGAGAATTGCTTGAGGCCAGGAGTTAGACCAGCCCAGGCAACAGAGCAAGACCCCATCTGTACAAAAAAATAAAAATAAAAAAATTAGCCAGGCCTGGTGGCATGTGCCTGTGATCCTAGCCTCTCGGACGGCTGAAGCAGGAGGATCACTTGAGCCCAGGAGTTGAGGTTGCAGTGAACTATGATCATGTCACTCCACTCCAGCCTAGGTGATAGCAAGACCCTCTCTCATAACAAAACAAAATGAAAAAGGTTTCTTAAGTTATAGTAAGATATTTCACAGGTAGTTCTTTCTGTATATTTACTAAGGAGTAGTAATTTTGAAAATTAGGATGACATTTATTATAACTGGAGTCTGTTAAAGTTAATTTTATAGGGTCTAAGTTAATGTGTTATAACAAGCATGATTGTAGGGGGAAGGGACGTTCATTTTTACATTAAATGCCATTAGCCAGTCTGTGATCACCTTGAGATTCTGATATACTCCTCATTTCTACACTTTTCCCTGTCACCACGGAGCACAGGTTCTGGCACAGAGAGGGTGCTGTGGATAAATGGATTAAACCTTTTTCTCATTCATCCAATAAATACTGCTTAAGTCCCTGCTGCATGGAGTTAGGGGCTGGGTCAAGAGTGGGAAGTGAAAGAGACACAATTTCTGTTCTTTGAAGATTAGAAACAAATGATGAAGTTCTCCAAAGGAAATTTGGATGTTATTGGAGTTGGAGACAATGTAGGACTAAGCAAAGCGGGCAGGTCCTCAGGGAAGTGGTCAAATGAGGCCACTCTTGGCAAATCACTAATACAATATGTGAAGGTGAAATTTGAAGGAGGACAATAAACTTGAAGGATGTGTGGATAGCATGAGTAAGAGCAGCGCAGGGAGAACAGCATGTGCAAAGGCCCTGAGCTAGGAGTGACAACGCTTGTCTGAGAACCTGAAGGATGGCTGTGGTGGCTGGAATGAAGTGAGTGTGGAGTAGAGTAGGAAGAGATTATATTTTAAAAGCATGAAAGAGAATTGCCATGGAAGCATCTTTCCCATCTTTGGTGTGATCTCAATCTTACTGGTTAGAGGAATTTTTAAAAACTTTTGCAAACGGTTGGACCCTGGTAGACTGGCAAGTTAACTTATAAAACTAGGTTTGAGAATGTTTTTTGCTTTGCTTTGATTGGCTTGAGTCTTTTTGTTTTTTTGTTCCTAATTTTGTCCAACCATTAGCTCTGGAATATGGTACATTAAAAACTATTTGTATTGCTCCATGGCTGCTAATACCAAGGTCAATATTGTCAAAATGCATGAAGATAGAAGGAGAGCAAGGTGATGCCTGAAACAGCATTAGTAATTTGGGGCATCCTATCACAGAGTTCAGGGGATTGCTAAGCAAGAAGAAATAAGAACAATTCAATATTAAGGGGGCTGGAAGACTTAGATGCTAAAGCTACCTTCATTTTCTACCTACCAATTATATTGTTTATTCACATACTAAAGTATTAGGACACTTGGCGTAATTATAAATAAGGACACAAACCTTTTCACTGCTCATGGGACAATCTAAATCCACTGACAAATTAATCGGAGAACATAAGGGAAATAATTGAAATAGCAACAGCGATGATAATACCTCGCGTTTCTACAGCACATCGTTGCCTTCATAGCACTTTCAGGTATGTCATTATACAAGCCAGCAATGTAGAAGAGACCGGCCTGGGAATGTTAAATGTTAAATGACCTTGTCACATTCATGTCAAAGCAGGTCCTCTGTTAGTTGTGTCGTCTTCTTCAGTCGTGCCTGAATTCTACCTCAAGAGCTCAGAGGTAACACTCATCAAAGTGAGGGTGACCGACTTTTAGAGGTTTCACATCTCTCCTTGCATTATGTGCTTGGAACTCTGCAGTGTCCCTGGGAGACAGGCACTGTGGATACTGATTGCCCAATTTAGAGACAAAGAAACTGAGGCTTAGCGGGGTAAAGTGACTGTCCCGCCATTATGCCTTCAATCAGAGGAAGGGATGGAATACTGCTTCCTGACTTCTGAGGACGTTTTTCTTATTGATATTGTGAGTGTGTAAAAACTGTCACTAGTAATGTGAGCTTGGCAATTTGGCGACTTAGCAACTTGGTCTATTTTACATTCAGACAGGTACTGTTTTCATTTATCCAAAGACTAGATTGAATTATTTTCCGTTGTGACTGCTCTGTAGGATGTAATTAATTTTCATGGACCTTTCATTTCCAGAACTCAAATTGGAATCTTCCTCTTATCACCATTATTATTTCTCGTTCTTGTCCATATTTCCATATCCAGGGTATCTCTAGATCCTCTGTATTTCTTTTCCTGGCTCTGATTTCCCCAATGGCCTTTCCTAAAGACCCCCGGTCTCTTTTATTTTGATTCTTTTTCAATTTAAGGTGACCACCATGAGAAATAACATCGGGAAAGCAGCCTCGATAGAGATTGGGATCCCTTATTTAGACATAAATGGGAAATAGAAAAGAACAATTAAAGTTGAAATCTCACAGGTATGAACTATTTCCATATAATTTTTTTAAGGGTTTAGCCTTTTCCTCCCTTGAATTGTGTCCAACAGGAATTCTCTTTTTGGAATTTGTACACCAGGAGTGTGATGCAGAGGTAATCTGCTCTAAATAGAAGGACAGAGTGGTGGCAAGACTGGGTTTTTGAAGATAATCTTGAGTTAGAAACCCAACTTGTCACTTATGAACTTCTAATTGTGTAAAAGCCAAGTAACCTCTGTGTGATAGTTAACTGTAAAACGGGAAAACAACTATGTGCCTCATAAACCAGATATAGGGAGTAACAAGAAGAAAAGAAGATAATGCATTAATATGCTTAGCTTAGCTTTGTGATTGACTTGTGTCAGCCCAGATGCATGCAGGTGGACTACTTATCACTGTTATCCTACTTTTATGACTGTTACATGCTGAGTGCTCACTCTGTGCTAGGCAATCTGAATGGAGAACAAGAAAAATAAGGTTCCCCATCATGAAGCTGGCATGTTAAAATTCAAACAAATAAATAAAAATACTAATGAGTTTTGAAACACGCTGCAAAGGAAGTAAGTAAGGTGTTGTTGAGACCCCCATCTCTAAAAAATATTAATAAATTAGGTGTTATTACAGAAAACAGAGAGGACAAGTACTTAGAGAGAGTGGTCAGGGAAGGATTTTTGAGAGGATGTTTGACACAAAATCCGCAGAAGATCATCCATGATGTGATCAAACATTGTGATCAAGGTGGTTCCAGCACAAGGCATAGACCGTGCAAAGGCTTTGAGACAAGACTAAAACCACCACTTAAAACTGACATTCATGCTTATAATTTAGCCCTTTTTACGTGAGAGATGACTGTTCCCTTCTCAGACATGATCTTTTAACTAGTTCATGAAATGGACAGTTTTCACATGATGACAGTTAAATTTATAATTATCACTATTACAAAGTTATTACATGTTACAGTTATAATTCAATTCTTGATGAAAACTTCAGGGCTATGTTGACTTCTCTCAGGGAAGAAAACAGATAAATCTAAATTAAACATTTCATTTAGTTATTCCTTTATTCATTTATTTATTCTTCTGTGATTTTCCTCAGCAGCATTTACTAATCATCTATTCCAGGAGAGCTTCTGGGAAAAACATTTAAATAAGATACCGTGATAGTAATAATGCAAGAGTAAAAAACTCACATGGATTAATTTCCAAAGAGGAAGATGGTATTTATGGCTAGGGATTTATGGAAAGCTTTGCAAACTAGAAAACCTGTAAAGACTAAGTCTGCAGACATGGTGGGGAAACTTTTCCACACACGTAATTTCAGTTTGGTATGTGGCTATATATGATGCCATGTGTCAGATTTGTACTTAGATTGGCATAGAGGGTGTCTGAAGGTAATGATAGGAGATGTGGAAACTAAGGTGGTATCCTGTAATAGGGGACCTTGTATTTCAAGAAGAGAAGTTCAGGCTTCTTTTTTATGGGCAGTGAGAATTCAGTTGAAAAACTGTGGAAGGTTTTAATGTCAGAGAGAAAATTTTCAGAGTAAGTTAATGAGATTGTCTACCAATTACTGCTGTAATTAAGTCCAAAGTAAAGCATTTCCAAATTAGATAAGTCCTTTCTATTTGCACAGAATAACACTTCATTAGCTGTATATCAAACAAATGGCAGGTTTACAATTTACGTAAGAGTGGCATATAAGCAGAAGGCAGTTGAAAGAAAGCAATGGTGGTTTGTATAATGCTTGTATTTATGTTTTTAAACATGTTTATAAATAATAAATTAGCACTCTATTAAGAACACATGAAATCATCTTTTGACTGGGGAGTGGCAAGATGGGGAACCAGAGCCTGGATAAACAAAGAGCTGCAGTGAGTCTGAACCGGGTAGAAAATATTAATAGTAGCCAACATCTTTTGTGAGGGATGTGTAATTAAAATGTGTCCTGGTTTACCCGGATGGGTCATTACCAGAGAAAATATGACCTTCTTCACTGTGTCCTTGTTCTAGTAACTGTTGCTGCATAACACATTAGCCCAAAATGTAGTGGTGTGAAACAACTGTTTTATTTTGCTCATGATTTTGTGGATCATGAATTCAAGAAGGGCCCAGGTGGGCAGGTCTCTCTTTGGATCCTGCACACGGTTGCAGTCAAACATCATTTGGGCTGCGGTTGATCAGGCTGCACATGCAAGACGGCTCACTCAGGTGGCTGGCAGTTGATGCTGGCTGTCAGCTGGGGAGCTCAGCTGGTGCTGTCAGCCACAACACCTACCTGTGGCCTCTTCACCTTGGTAGTCTTAAAATAATCAGACTTCTTATATGGAGATTGGCTTCCCCTTGAGCAAGTGTCCCAAGAGAACCAGGGGTAGCTGAAGCTGTATGGTCTTCTGTAACACAGTTTTAAAAGTCACCCTAGATCACTTCCTTTGTACCATATTGTTGAAAAGGAGAGGTGACATAGAGCCCAGCTCCTTATGAGAAGAAAGTTAAAGAATTTGTGGAATTCTGTAGAAGTCTTCATCTTTACCAAAGAAAAACTGATTATTTACTGAGTAGATTTAGATTAAATATTTTGAACTAAAAATCTATCCAACAATTAATTTGTCTCTGGTATAAATCCTTTGAAATACAGATTTTCAACAGCTACCTTTGTATCTAATGGTAAGTAAAATGAGAAGTCTTCCATATCTCATCAACTCTAAGATATAATCAATTTGATGGAACAACATTACTTTGTGTACCACTGAGAGAGAAAACAATGACACACAGCTATTATGACACTAATTCCAGAGTGCTGACATAGGCAAGAATATTAACTTTGGAATTGATGAAACAATATTTTAAAGTTTCAGAAATTTATCTGTGAGCACTTTTTCTTGAGATACAATTCACATATCATAAAATTGACTCTTTTAAAGTATACAATTCAGAGGTTTTAGAATATTCACAAGGTTGTACAACCATCAAAAACACTAATACACAACAGTTTCATCCTCCTCCTCCCCTCCAAAAACCCTATACCTATTAGTAGTCATGGAGGGAAAGTAAACCACTAGCAACCACTGATCTGCTCTCTGTCCTTGTGGGTGTCCCTTTTGTGGACATCCCACACAAATGTACACATACAATATGTGGCCTTTTCTGTATGGTTTCTTTCATTTAGTATGAGGTTCTCCAGGTTGTAGCATGTATCTGGGTACTATTGTGGTCTTCATTATCCATGTCTTCATTAAGACGGGTTCCCGTATATGTTTAGAATACGATAATAAATAAGATGATGTGCCCATGCCAATATTCCATAATGGCTCACAAGGCTTGATTTGAGTGGAAAGACAAGAAAAAATTAACCATTATAGTGCATCTTCCATGTACTCTGAAGGGCTTCATTCACTGAGCGCTTCCTTTGGTCTGAGGGTCTTCCTATTGGCTGGACGGCACAAAGTCCCTTAACTAATATTAAGATTTTAAGGAGGGACCCCTGGTTTCCAAATGCCACAATGAAAGCATTATGATGTGGCCTGATTGCAGCCCTCTAACTCTCCACTGCCAGTCCTTAGAATCGAGGATAGGTTTAGATCAAGGAACTGAGAGCTTGCCTTTTGAAGATGTGATAGTTGGTTTCCATGGGCAGAAAGGCTGTGATGTGATTCAAAAAACATGACTTGGAGGCATCGGCAGCGGCAGACACCTGTATGTCTAGAGCAGCGGCGCTGAGAAGCGTGATAGGACAGGTGAGAAGTGGATGAGGAGACTAAGGTAAGTATTTGGGAGCTGGCTCTTCTTAATATCCCAAGGCCAATGATCAAGTTGATTTCTTTTAAATCAAATATTTATCCCTAAATATTTACAAGGAGGAAAGAGGAAGAGGGAGGAAAAGACAAGGAAGGAGGGAAGGTGGAGAGAAGAATGATAGGAGGAGGGAAGGGCTGATTTTACCAAATGAAGTCTGTTTGGTTCTTCCAGCTTAATTTGGAGCAAGGTCTTCTGGAAGGGATAAAGGCTGAGGAAGCTATGACCAAGAGAATAACTAGTATTATGGGGATGAGCAGGACTCAGGCTGAGTAACCTCAGGCATGTTTCTGAGCCTCTCTTGTCCTCAAACATCAACTGAGGGGCTCAACAATTACAAAGGTCCAGATGAACTAATATTTCCTCCACTCATTAGTTGCCCTTCCCCAAGAAAACTCCATCCTAATCTTTGGATTCTGAGCACCCCTTATCAGGAAACTGTGATAGCTCTCTTAAGCTCCCAGACATTTGAGCATTTCCTCTGAGTTCTAAAGAACTCTTTGGCAATGAATCTTTCACTAACTTGTTAAATGCTCCAGGACAAGAATAAGGCTATTTCTCTGCATCCTTGATACCATGTTTGGCTATGTGTTTGGTTAACAGGAATAGAGGAAATTAGTGATAGTACTTTGGGTCACCAGAAATTCCCTGTTTTAGGTTTTGGTATTAGAGCCCTAAATTCTGGCAGGGAGGTAATAAAAAGGAAGTGAGAGATGTGGATAAGAGAAATAAACAGAGGTGAAAAAAAGGGTAGATAGATTGCGTCCATATAATAGGAAAAAATTGATTCTGTTAATCTAAAGAAAGTCCAGAAGAGACGTGAGTCTAGAGTATATTTCCCTGGAGTCGTACAGGAGCCACTAGCATGATTTTGGATTTCCTGTGGGTCACCATTTTAAAAATGTCAATAGTTGTATGTTAATGTGTTGTAGGAAGAAAAAAAAAATCAAATTTGTGACTTTATAGTTAATGTTCCTTAGGTGTAGGTAAATAATAATAGGGAATTATTTTAAATTCAATCCAAGGAATGATATTATATTAATATTAGGTGAATACAGGCATACCTCTGAGATATTGTGGGTTTGGTTCCAGAGTTTCCAGACCACCCCAATAAAGTGAATATCACAATAAAGCAAGTGATATGAATTTTTTGGTTTCCCTGTGCATATAAAGTTGTGTTTACACTGTACTGTACTAAAGTGTGCAATAGCATTATGTCTAATAAATGAACATACTTTAATTTAAATATACTTTATTTCCAAAAAATGCTAACGATAATCTGAGCTTTCAGCAAGTCGTAATTTTTTTGCTGGTGGAGGATCTTGCCTTGATGTCGATGGCTACTGACTGACCAGGGTGGTGGTTGCTAAAAGTTGGGGTGGCTGTGGCAATTTCTTAAAATAAGACAACAGTGAAGTTTGCTGTATCAATTGACACTTCCTTTCATGAAAGATTTCTCTATAGCATGTGATGATGTTTGATAGCATTTTACCCAGAATAGAACTTCTTTTAAAGTTGTAGTCAATCTTCTCAAACCCTGCAATTGCCTTATCAACTAAGTATATGTAATATTCTAAATCCTTTTTTGTCATTTCAACAATGTTCACAGCATCTTCACCAGGAGTAGATTCCATCTCTAGAGACCACTTTCTTTGCTCATTTATAAGAAATAATTCTTCATCCAATCAAGTTCTATCATGAGATTGTAGTAATTCAGTCACGTCTTTGGGCTCTACTTCTAATTCTAGTTCTGTTGCTATTTTCACCCCATCTGCAGTTACTTCCTCCACTGAAGTCTTGAACCACTCAAAGTCATCCTTGAGGGTTGGCAACTTCTTCCAAACTATTATTAACACTGATGATCTGACCTCCTCCCATGAATCACTGATGTTCTTATGGCATCTGGAATGATGAATTCTTTCCAGAAGGTTTTCAATTTACTTTGCCCAGATCCATCAGAGGAATCCCTGTCTATGGAAGCTGTGGTCTTACAAAATGTATTTCTTAAATAATAAGACTAGAATGTCAAAATTATTCCTTCATCCATGAGCCACAGAATGGATGTTGTGTTACCAGGCATGAAAACAACATTAATCTCCACTGGAGCTCATGGGTGACCAAGTGAATTTTTCAATGAACAGTAATATTTTGAAAGGAATCTTTTTCTCTGAGCAGTAGGTCTCAACAGTGGGCTTAAAATACTCAGTATACCATGCTGTAAACAGATGTGCTGTCTACAGGTTTAGTTCTTCCATTTATAGAGCACATGGAAAATAAATTTAGCATAATTGCTGAGGGACCTAGGATTTTTAGAATGGTCAATGAACATTGGCTTCGAGTTAAAGTCAGCAGCTGCTTTAGCCCCTAATAGGAGAGTCAGCTTGTCTTTTGAAGCTTTGAAGCCAGGCATTAACTTTTCCTCTTCTCTCTACCTATGAAAGTTCTAGATAGCATCATCTTCCAATAACAGGCTGTTTTATCTACACTGAAAATGTGCTGTTTAGCATAGCCACTTCCATCAGTTATCTTAGCTAGATCCTCTGGATAACTTGCTGTAGCTTTTACATCAGCACCGTATGCCTCACCTTGCGCTTTTATGTTATGGAGACGACTTCTTTCCTTACACTTCACGAACCAGCCTCCGCTAGCTTCCAACTTTTCTTTGGCAGATTCTTCACCTCTTTCAGCCTTCATAGAATTGAAGAGAGTTAGGGCCCTGCTGTGGATTAGGTTTTGGCTAAAGGGAATGTTGTGGCTTTTTTGATCTTCTATTCAGATGTGTAAAGCTTTCTTCATATCAGCAATAAGGTTGCTTTGCTTTGTTATAATTTGTGTGTTCACTGGAGTAGCACTTTTAATTTCCTTCGAGAACTTTTCCTTTGCATTCACAATGTGGTTCATGGTTGGCACAAAAGGCCTACCTTTCAGCTTGTCTTCCTCACTAGGGTTGATAATTTCTAGCTTTGGATTGAAGTGAGACTCTTCCTTTTGCTTAAACTCTTAGAGGCCGTTGTAAGGTTATCAACTGGCCTAATTGCAGTATTGGCAAGTCTCAGGGAATAGGAAGGCTCAAGGAGAGGGAGAGAGACAAGGAATGGCCAGTGAGTAGAGCAGTCAGAACACACAAATTAATTTTGCCATCTTATATAGGTGCAGTTCATGGTGTCCCAAAACAATTACAATAGTAACAGCAAAGACCATTGATCACAGATTACCAGGACAGATATAACAATAATGAAAAAGCTTGAAGTATTGTGAGAATCACCAAAATGGGTGACAGAGACACGAAGTGAGCACATGCTGTTGGATCAATGGTGCTGACAGACTTGCTCCATGTAGGGTTGCCACAAACCCTACAATTTGTTAAAAAATGCAATATTTGTGAAGTGCAATAAAATGAGGTATACCTGTATGTCCAAAATCATGAAGAGAGGAATGAATAAATGTGGTATATCAGTCAGGGTTCTCCAAAGACATAGAATACAGAGAGAGAGAGAGAGATAGTTGATTTTGATTTTAAGAAATTGGCTCACATAATCCTTGAGTGTTGGCAAGATCAAAATCTGTAGGACAACAGGCTGGAAACAGGCAGGATTTCTGTATTATAGTCTTGAGGCAGAATTCCTTCTTTTCGGGAAACCACAGTTTTTGCCCTTAAGGCCTTCAACTGATTAGACTGCAGCCCACTCACATTATCAAGGGTCATCTCCTTTATTAAAGTCAACTGATCATAAATATTAATCACATCTATAAAATACCTTCCCAGCAACATTAAGACTAGTGTTTGACCAAACAGCTGGGCACCAGAGCCTAGCCAAATTGACAGTAAAATTAACCATTACAGTGGGAAACACTCATTTGGTGAGTTTGGATTTACAGATGTTTATTATCCACCAGTACTTGCATGTACTGGTGGATAATAAAGATGGAAATTTTCTGCAGGGTATTAGAAATGAAAGCAATTCATGAGCAATCTGTCTTAACTTGTTCACCCATTTTTAATCAGAAAGTCACTTAGTCTGGAAAATTTCTTTCATGTAGTTGCATGTCCTATTGTTAATTAAAGAAGTATTTCAAGAGCTTTCCTGTTAGGTTCATTTTACATAGCTCTGTTGCAGCATAACATTGTAAGTTTCTACCATAAAGGTTTGCTAGTGATTGCCCTTAATTTGTATTCAGATTGAATCAAAGAGAAGGAAAAATACACAAGCAGGAGTCTTGTAATTATGCTACATGAAATTATTAGGCAATTTAGAAAATTGTTAGTGGGAAACTGCCCATCATGCATAAAAATAATTTTGATTTTGATGTACAGACTTTAATGTAAGAGTGATTGTTGGAAGACCATACTATTAATTTTTCCCTTAATTATTCAAGTACATTTGAATTTATTTTAAAGAAAGTGATATCTTTATAAAGTTGAGGCACTCCAGTCAAGAGAATACTTGTCTTGGTTCTGTAACATAGTTTATTTTGCTGGGCTTGCTGTGATCTGTAAAATTATTAGAACAAGAAAGACAAATTAATTATATCCTCTCCCCACCCCTGATCATAACCAACAAAATGGTGAAATATCTTCCTGCAAACTGAAGTATATGTGATGTAAGCATACTAAGGCTTACATCTGTGGGCTTATCTATTGTCTTAAATACATTATAATGGAAATACTCCTAACTCTCCTTTTTGGTGTACACATTGTTTATTCGGATAATTGCCAATGCCATGATAAATGTGTTCTATTAAAAGATCATGAACATGTTACCCTCAGTTCTTATTATAGATGATTTCTTGCAAATTTCAAGCTAGAGAGAGTCAATATTTAATCAGAGTATATCTTCCCAGTATTTAAAGTATACCACATTGGCTATTCAATGTAGTTAATTTGCATTAATCCATTACAAATCAATGTTCAGTAGTATTCTAGGAACTATAAAACATACCTTTCAAGACAAAGTGCAAGCTCTTTAGTATGGCATATGTAGTTGAACTATTTGGAAATGCCTGTTCTAACTCAAGAGACCCATACTGGGAACTAGCTTAGCCCTTTTTATGCCTGTTTGTACCATGTGATTTTGCACCTTCCTGCATAACAGGAGGATGACACCATCAAACATATTCATCCTCTAATAGTAGTTTGAGCTATATGACCAAGAAATTGCAGTCAATTTGTATAGCGTCCCAACCTCCGAGAGTTGACAGACATGCACCTTCACGTGTAAGTATGTAAAGGTTGTCCAGAGAGTGGAAAGGGAGAAGGAGAGAGGTAAGGGCTATCTGGGCCCCCAAAGTAAGCTTGGGCCCTAAGGATAAGACACCTGCCCTTTGATTGACTTCACTTGACCTGGTTCTTTGCTCTCATTGGTAAACATACAGACTCCTCCCTTCTGCTTCGTTCTTGAACCATCTTCTCAGCCTCATATGCCAATACCCCCTGTATCCTGCCTCCACACACGCTGACCATCTCAGTGGTTTCTAAGTTAATCTTGTTCTTTCCCTCCCCCATGCCTTTGCATGTGGAGGGATGCCTGCCATGCAAAGGTGATGAGGAACAGTCAGATCCAGTTGACCTCCAGACTCTGTCTTTGGAAGGCTGTATGATCTGAGGCACATCCCTTCAGTCTTCAGATTTCTGAAGTCTAATATGGAGAAAATAGCACTTACATGGGGGGGTGATCCCTCAGGATAATTAAATGAGATATCATCCACATGGTACCCAACCCTTTGGTCATCAGTGGGTTTTAGTACCATTTTTGCCAAAAAAATTGAGAGTGGTACTAATTCAACTTTTAATATCCAGATCAATCATTCCCTGATTCAGTCTCGAGAGTCATTCTTTTCCTTCAGCTCCATAAAAATCCGCTTATAAATATTTCAGACACTAAGTCACATCTAAATCATTATGGATTTCTACAAAATTAAAACAGCACCCTTTTCTGATTTTCTGAAAATATAGGTAAAAGCGGCCAATAAAATCACAGTGCCTAGAGGTGGCCCTGGTCCAATCAGAGAGAGCTGCCCTGAGGAAGTGATGCTTGAGTTGAAATCCAAGGACTGAATAGTGGCAAAGGAAGAAGAGAACAGTATTCCAGGCAAAATACATGGAGATTACATTCCAGGGAAATCATGTGAAAAGAAGGAACATAGTGAACTTAAAGCTCTGCAAGAAGGCCAGTGCATCTGAGACCAAGCTATTGACATGGGTAGTGGCCAGGCCTGTAGGGAACATTGGACAGTGTTTGTTTCACCCTAAAAATACTAATAGGACTTCTAATTGAGTACTTCTTACATGCTAGATGCTCTTACATTAACTTATGCTATTGCCCACAGCCCTCTAAGGCAGATGCTATTAGAATCCCAATTTTACAGAAGGGGAAACTGAGGCACAGAGAGGTGAAATAATTCCCAAAATGTTCAGTCAGTGAAATGGTGGAATTTGGATATAAACTAACATGATAATCCTCCAGACTTCCTGTTCATTACCATTGTGCAGCCTTAGTGAGCAAGCGGAGGACATGGTAAGTGGGTCCCAGTCGGATCTGCAGGAGTGCACTGACCTTGCAATGTCAGTCTGGCTGGTGAGAACTGATGGGGAGGAGGCCAGAGGGGATGCTGGTATGCAGGTTTGGTAGAATGCAGAAATCCCAATGAGTGACGATGGTTGTTTGGACTAGAATAGTTAGAAAGTGTTATTTTGTGAAAGGAAATTTCAATTTAACCGGAACACCTTGAAGTGAAAGCTTTGAATTGGAGAGAAGGTTTTAAATTGCTATAAGAATGTGTCATTTTAGTGATTGAAACATTTCAGGGCCAAATGTGCCATGCTGCCCTTTTATGGAAGGAAATATTTGAGGGAAATGACGGCCAGCTCCTACAGTGTATGTGTCTAAAATATGAGTTCAGAGGAAAGGGCGATCTTCCTTGTCTCCAGGTGGGGACTGATGGAGATTCTGAACAGCCAGGTTTTGGGGGATCTTTTAAACTTAATTAGCTGCTACATGTGAACTAGTAAGATCAAATCACCCACATGGTAGATATTTGAGAAACTTGAGAAACTTTGTGTAAGTATGAAAAAAAAAAGCTGACTTTATGATCCAAAGATGTAACAGACATAGTAACCAAAAACACTTCTTAGCTTATGTGAGTCAAAAGAGGAGGTAAGAAGCTGTGTCTGCAATGTTCACTGGGAGTATTTGTGCTTTGCAGATTAATGTCACTGATGGAAGAAGTTAAAAACATTTGCAATATTCTTTGCGCTTATGCCCCATCTTCACTTTATGATATGTTGGAAAAAAATAAAAAACTCTAGTGTAAAAACTTTTTTTAAATGCAGTCAGATGTTTAAGCCTCACAAATTTTCCCAGAGATTTACTGAGCTGTGTCTTCAGATGAAAAAGGTATTTTGTAATCAATGGTCTCTGAGAAACCAAACCAAAAAAATTGTGCATATATATGGATAAGATTGGGCAGTAGAACACACTGAATTCGACACCAGGGGATAAACCAAAAGCATCACTGATGTTTACAAGGAAGGACAAGTATTAAGTCTTAAAAAGGGACTATTTTTCATTGCTAAACTGCTCTGAGTTTAATGAAATAATCTATTTTGATAAAATGGAAATCTGTTGATGGAAATTACATCATAATTTCAGAATACATCCATACTTTTTCTAATTGAAGGCAAACCGAGCACCAAGAATTGAAAGAGAGCATATTTGGATAACTGAAGGAGAGTTTAAAAGTTCTAGAAATATCTAACTGTACTTTCAAATGGGAGAGTCTGCTTGGGTTTGGAACAATGCATTTTCTTTGATCACTTGCCTAAAATAGTAACTGAGAGGCACAAAGCAAGATCCCATTTTATAGATATTGTCATTGATACTTATAAAAAAATTAATTTTTTCTGTACTTTAGTAACACACAAGTTACTAAAGTCAATACTTTTTCAATTAAATAATTCATCTTTAATTTTTTTTTCTCATGCCCAGAAAGTCATCATCAGTCAGTAAATTGTGTATGTTTTGTTAACTGAATATTCCTTCACTGCAGACTTTTTTGTCCTTAAGGAAATATAATCCTTTTGTGGAAACAGAAATATTTGAAATCATATATTTTATATACATTTATTTAATGAAAGAAATACAAGTTCATCAAGTAAAACGTGGAAATAAAGATTTTTACAAACAGAAAATGGCCATGCAGTTCTTGCTGTCCAAACACAGTGACACAATGTGTTATTTCCAGTCTTTTACATGTTCACCCCAAATTTTTCCTCTACATTTGTATTCTTTTAGGTTTCTTTAAAGAGTTGTAATATAACATCTATATGAGGACAGTTTGCATGGCAAGTGACAGAAACTCAGCTCAAACAGACTAATATATTCACAGGGATTTATTGGCTTATGTTCTTCTTCTGGGAAGCTTTAATCTGGCAACTCAAGAAAAGCCATCAAGCACTCAGTTTCCCTACGTCTTTTTCTTCCTTTCTAAACAAATGGCTTGCAAAAATTTTCTAATTTCCACTTCTGTCCCTGAACAATGTGGCAGATACTTTGCTATTGAAATATCTGGCTGCAGTTGGCCAGTGGCACAGTCTTGGTTTCTGGCTTGTTCTGTGCATTTATTTTTCGTGCTTGACTTTGGCATTGTGTCCTAGTAATGGAAGGAAACAATCCCCAGAGATCTTGTTTCACTAAGTCTGTTGTACAATTTAAAATGTTCAGTAATACCAGCTGTTCTAAGCAGAATAGAAGTCATAATTAGGGATGCAATGATTTCACACTAAACTGTAGTTACGTAACACATAACTACATTTTAATGTTCAACAATTTTTATCTCATACTGTATTTATCCTTAAGGAACAAATGAACCAAGTGAATTGGATTTAAGATACACAGAGTTGCATTTGTTTAACATTCCTTTCTCATCTTTTGCTGTAAAAAACAATCATTCCATTTTATGTAAAGTACCTAAGAAGTATCTTTTACTCCTGAATACTATAGCTTTGTCTGCTCAAATCCAAATTATGCAAAGTGGTACAGCCGCTCTGGAAAATATTTAGGCAGTTTATTACAAAGTTACACATACAATTGCCATGTGACCTCATAATCTCACTTTTAGGAAATTATCCTAAAGAAATGAAATTTATGTTAGTATATACCCTGCACAATAATATTTATAGCGGGACAATTGCCAAAAATGGGGAACAACCCAAATTTCTTTCAGTGGGTGAATGCATAAACAAACTATGGTATATGCATACAATAGACAAACAAAAGGGAAAACTATTATACACACAATTGGGATGAATCTCCAGAAGCATTATTATAAGTGAGAGTAGATAGATTAAGTATTTTATAATTCCACTTATGCCATTCTGAAAATGCAAAACTATAGGGACAGATCAGAGATTGCCAGGGGTTGACAATGGGGGAGGGGGAGGTTATTAAAGAACAGCATGAGGGAATTCTTTGTGATGTTGGGATTGTTCTGTATCCTGTTTGTGCTGGTGGTTATAAGAATCTTTGCATTGGTTAAAACTCATAAAACTATAAAGCAATAAAGTGAATATTACTGACTGTTAAAAAAATCCAAGATACTCATGAACAAACCTTCACTATTTTATCACATGCAAATAAAATAAATAAGTAATAACACCTGCAACTCGTACCTGTTGTCATTTCCCAAAGCTCTGAAACCCAGCATAATATCATGGTTGGTTTTCCAATTATTGGTGTTTTTGATCTTTATATGACACATATGGAAGTCTTGAGACAACTTTAAGGAAGGAGAAAATTAGTTCAGGTGCTATGTCAGGATAAGTTAACACTTACCTTGTTAAATGCTACATAGAAGGGAAGAAAGAAGAAGGTTTTGTGGCAAAAATGATGAAATCTTTGCATGACACATGGAGACATATGAAAGTGACCTAAATGGAAAATTATTGAAGTCATTGCACTCAATTACAAAAAAGAAAACAAAAACCACTATTATGTAAGAGATCTGGATCACCCCCAGCAGATGTAGGATTGAATTGTTGGATGCTGTCCTCCTGTAAAAATTGAATTTCCAAAGTGCTTCTGTAGTGATTATTCAGCTCTACTTAGTGAGGTTTTAACATTCCACTTATTCTGATTTCTTTTCATGGCCAGAAGTTAGGATGGTATTAAGAACTGGGCTTAGCCCCAGTTCTGGGTCTGCTTGCTCCTTTAACTAAGTGAAAGCATGCCCATTTTATCTCAGTCCCACAATACCTGTGATTAATGCTTTGTGGTGTAGCATGGCTTTCAAAAAGAGCCCTTTCTCCCTTCAGAGCACCTTTCAACTTTCTGGAAAAGAGCATGTAGCACTCTCCTGGAAACTGAGTTCCTTCCAGGTATGTCATTTCAACCATGGTCCGTTTAGCTTCAAACGTGTCCAGGGAGAACATTAAACCATTCGGTCAACCAGTGCCTGCATTGTTAGCTTGAGAACCCAAAGGGGTTTCAGCCACATTTGCTTTTGAGAATGTCATTATTCACAGGTTATGCATGATTCTTTGGTTAGGCAACAGTGCCACTGAGAATCTTCAGCTTGACATCATCCATTAATTGTGAACTTGTGAATTCAATGCACTTGTTTAAGCATTGTGGTTGTGGCTGCTCATTTAATCAACAGAAGTTTATTTTTGCCTCTCCTGGATCAGACATAAACATAGGATATTAAAAGATACTTGTATGTGTGTTTTGGAGAAAGGGATAGGAGAAGATAGAGAAAGTGGAGAAAAGTTTATGTTGTCAAATATGTTTATTGGATTAAACAAACTTAGATAGGATTCCTCCCAGGGTGAATTCTGAGAACTTGTAATGTATTAATATTCACTGTGACCTTCCAAGAATGAATCAAGTGTGTGTTGATTGTCAAATTGCTCTGACTGTGAAAGCCTCTGTTAATTTTTCCCAGAGATTTTCATAGTCCTACTGGTATCTTCTACACACTTTGTAAAATCCTTGTAGGGATGATGGCAAAAAAGATCATCGTTCATTTCTTAAATATTTAGTATTGATTGTTATCAACCACGTTGCATACTGCCTCAGAGCCAGGGAAATTGCAAGCAGTGACCAAAATGTTTGCCAAGCTACCGGTAACAAACAGCCTTGTTTTTCTGAATTATTGTCTTCAAATTGGAATTTAACAATGCCAGTGGCAATCCCCAGGGTATGTCAGAATTCTGGAAATGGTATAGATACCGATTTGTTTTAATTTTTGGAATGAGATGATCGAGGCAGCTTTGCTATGCGGTAAATTATTTTCTATGCCTGGGTAAAAATTGTCAATTAAAAATGGTAGATTTGCTGCCACAATTTGGTGAGAATGGCATGCTCAATGCATAAGTATATTTCCTGCCCTAAGTTGAGTATATGAATTATATAAATTATATGTGGGATTTTAGTAATTTGAAGAGAAACCTAATATGTAAATGCATTTTTCTTTCTGTTACTTCACCTGTGTGTTTTGTTACATTTAGTGTTAAGCTAAGGTGCTTTCTGATGAGAGAATTTACTTCTTAACTCCAGGTGAAAAGTTTGTACACATTAATAGAATTTTGTTCAAGTAAAATAGATTATAAACTAAGGATTAAATTTTAGAAAAACATGTTGACTTGTCATTTAATATTGTTTTTCTGATGTCTAAAATGAGTACATGGACTCAGTATCAGTGTAGTACTATATTTAATATAATATGATCATGAATTTAAACTGTCTTAGGAAATGTCATTTTATTAATAAACTACCAGAGTTCATCAGACAATCTGTAATCTCCTAGTGTGTTAGCTTAAGATGATTTTGTATATAGCATCACATAATCACATATATCTAATGTCTGAGGAAAGAGAGCTGATCTGTATGTGTCATTATTGGAAGTGAATTTAGAATAAGGTTTTGGTTATATGTTAATGCATCCTTGCCATTCATGGCTCGTTCTGGAAGGAGCTGAAACCTTAATTGATCAATCACTTGATTGGGAGGAAACTGAGAGTGAATATTTAAAATTTTCTTAATTTGACCAAAATGACAATTCTCTGAATCCTATATGTGGGTGAAAACACATGCAAGCAAACGGTAATTACTGTTATGAAAGTTTCATAAGATTGTGGTGGCACTTAACTTTTAAGCCTGTTTTTTAAAGAACTTTATTGAGAAACAATTCACATACCATAAAATTCCACTTTTAAAGTGGAAAATTTAAAGATTTTTATTATATTCACAGAATTGTGCAACCATCACCACTGTTTAATTTTAGAACATGTTTATCACCCTCCCAAAAAAACCTCATATGCATTAGCAGTCAGTTTACATTTGCCCATTCCTCATCTGCTGGAAACCACTAATCGCACCCTTTGTATCTGTGTATTTGCTAATCTGGACATTTGATATTAATAGATACATACAATATGTGGCCAGTTATGTCTGGCTTCTTCAAATAAGCATGTCTTCAAGGTTCATCCATGCTGTAGCATGGATCTGTGCTTTACTCCTTTCTATGGCCAAATAATGTGCTATTGCATGGCTATATCAAATTTAGTTTATACATTCATCAGTTGATGGACATTTGGATCTACTTTTTGGCTATATAAAATATGCTTCTATAGACATGTTCATATGAGTTTTTACATGGGTATCTATTCTCTGTTCTTTTGGGCATGTACCTGGGAACAGAATTGCTGGATCATATGGTAACTCTATGTTTAACATCTTGAGTAACTGCCAAACTGTTTTCCAAAGTGGCTGTATTATCTTACAAGCCTGCTGGCAAAAATGTGAGGGGAGTAATTTCTCCATATCTTTGTCAGTGTTTGTTCTTGTCTGGTTTTTTGATATTAATCATCCTATTGGATGTGAAAGGGTGATTTCAATGTGCATTTCCTTGATAATTGATGATGTTGAGCATCTTTTCATGTGCTTGTCAATCATTTGTATATTTTCCTTGGAATAATATCTATTCAAATTCTTTGCCCACTTTTAATTGTGTTGTTTGTCATGTTGTTGTTGAGTTTAAGACATTTTTAAAATATTCTTGATAAAAATCCCTTTTCAGATATATGAGTTTCAAATATTTCTCCCATTTAGTGAGTTATCTTTTCAATTTTTAAAATCATATCCTTTGACGCACACAAGTTTTTAATTTTGATACAGTTCAATTTACATATCTATGTTTTGTTGTTGTTGTTGTCCTTTTCTTGTTATTTCTAGTAAACTATTGGCCAACCCAAGGTCACAAAGATTTACTCCTGTGTTTCTTTTAAGAATTTTATAGATTTAGCTCTTACATTTAGGTTTATGATCCATTTTGAGTTAACTATTTATATGTTATGAGGTCAGGTTCCAAATTCATTCTTTTGCATGTGGATATTTAGTTGTCCCAGCACCATTTTTTGAAAGGACTGTTCTTCCCCACTTTAAACTATCTTACCTCCCTTATAGAAAATCAATTGACCATAAATGCAAGGACTTTTTCTATACTCTCAGGTCCTATTCCATTGATCTATAAGTCTACCCCTACGCTAATAACATACATCTTTTTTACTGTCTTGATTTTTGTGACTTTGCAACAAGTATTGAAATTAGTAAGCATGAGTCCTCCAACTATGGTCTTCTTTTCAAGATAGTTTTGGCTATTCTGGGATCTTGCAGTTCTATTCAAATTTTAAAATCAACTTGTCAATTTTGGGGAAAAGGCCAGCTGGAGTGTTAATAGTATCACATTGAATCTATGGATCAAATTAGGGGCTATAGCCATCATAATGATATTGAGTCTTTTGACTCATGAACATTGAATGTCATTCCAATTATGTAAGTTTTCTTGAATTTTCAATCATGTTTTGTTGTAAAGTGGAAGACTTGTACTTCCTTTGTTAAATTTATTTCTAAGTATTTAATTTTAATGCTATTTAAATGGAGTTATTTTCTTAGAGTTTTCATCTCTCTGCTTACATTACCCATCTGTTCTTGCATGTTGTCCATTTTTTTTTCCATTAGAGCTCTTAGCAAATTAGTCATAGTTATTTTAACTTTCTGGTCTGCTAATTCTAAAATATCTGTTATGTCTAAGTCTGGTTCTGATGTCTCTTCAGACTGTGTTTTTTGCCTTTTAGCATGCCTTGTAACTTTTTGTTGAAATTCAGACATGAAGTGTTTCGTAAGAACAAATTGGTCTTTGATGTGAGATTTTATGTTCATCTGCCTAGGAGTTAGGCTATATTTACTATTTGCTGTAGTTGTGATGTCAGACGATAAATTTTCCTCTAGTGACCATGTTTTGGTCTTGCCTGTTGTCTTTGGGTTTCCCTAGAGACTCCTTCTTAATTAGGGATTGAGCCTTGCAGTTCTTTCAGCTCTAGTCCATGTTATACAGGAGCCCTATTGATGTGGTGATAAGCTGTGGGGGGTGGGGAAGCATTTTATAATCCTGTGAGTAGGTCTCAATCTTTTAGTGGACATGTGTTCCTGGGATGTGACCTTCACAAATACTTCTTGGCTTTCTCCCTCTCTTTTATGTGAGACACAAAGGCTACAGTAGGCTGGAGTTGGGTATTTCCTTTGCCGCAGGTTGGTTAAGCTCTAGTACAACCCAAGTTGGTTAGGCTCTGGTAGCATCATTTTCCTGAGGACAAACCTTTATCCCATATTCATTCCAAGAACGCTGTAGGGCTCTTGAAGGTGAAACTTATGAAATTATGTACCCCCACCCCCTTCTTCCCCCACCCTCAATGGCTGAGCCAACTGGAGTTTTTATTTCTCATGACAGTGGTTACACAGTCTCCAGCAATGAGTCAATTGTCCTTTAATTATTTATACCAGTTGCTGGCTCCAATTACTACTTATTCTGTTCCTTGAAAGCTGTGATTCTCTGTATTCAACTTTGTCTCCAGTTTTTTATCATCATGGTTTTCCCAGTGACCTCGATTCTCTGATATTTCTAAGAAGAGTTATTAATTTTCAGTTTGTTAAGCTTTTTGTATGGTTGTATTGAGGACAGGACAAGGATGACAACTTCCAAGCTCTTTACATGTTGGACTGTAGCTGGAAGTTCTCAATGGAATTACTGTCATCCTAATTTCATTTTCAGATTATTCATTGCTACTGTGTAGAAATACAATTAATTTTTGTATATTGGCCTCATATTCTGCAATGACCTTTTAAATTAATTCTAATGGAGTATGTGTGTGTATAGGAGGGTATATATATTAATACAAGACAATGTCAATTTTAAGTAGAGATGGTTTTACTCTTTTACTTTCAATCTGTCTTTCATTTCTTTTTTTGACTGAATAAAAGAAGTAAGGGCAGACGTCTTGTCTGCTTTTTTTTTATTTTAGGGGGAAAGCACTCCATCTTTCACTATTAACTATGACGGTGTGGGTTTTTCACAGGTGCTCCTTGAGATTGTGTAAGTTCTTTTCTATTCCTTGTTTTCTGAGAGTTTTTATCATGAAAGGATGATGGATTATTTTTCCTTGTCACCATGGGATTATCAGGGTTTTTCTTGTCACCATGGAGATTATCAGGGTTTTTTTAAACATATTAATATGATGTATTACATTGATTGATTTTTGGATGTTAAAACAACTATAAATTTATAGGATGAATACAACGTGTTCATGCCGTGTAATCTTAGTTACATGTTGCTAGATTTGGTTTGCTAGTATTTTGTTGAAATTTTTTGTGTCTATATTCACAAGGGATATTGATCCACAGCTTTGTTTTGTTTTTGTTTTGTTTTGTTTTGTTTATCCCTGTGATGTCTTACTTGGTTATGCTATCAGGGTAACACTGGACTCACATTGAGTTGAGAAGTGATTCTTCCTCTTCCGTTATTTTTTGCAAGAATTTGTGAAGGACTGGTATAAATTCATCTTTAAACACTTGGTAGATTTCACCAGTGAAGCCATCTTGGCCGGGGCTTTCCCTCATGAGAAGTTTTAAAATTACTAAAATTATTACTTATTTATTTGTTATAAATCTTTTCTGATATTTTATTTTTTGAGTCAGTTTGTATAGTTTATACCTTTTGAAAAATTTGCTCATTTCGTCTATGTTATTTAACTTGTTAGAAACAGTTATTCATAGCGTTCCTTATCATTCCTTTCCCCCCCTAAGTTTAGTAGTGATGTCTCCTCTTTCATTCCTGACTTTAGTAATTTGTGTGTTCTATCTTCACGGTAAGCCTTGTTATTTTTTTTTCAATTTTGTTGATTTCTTTGATGAACCCAATTTTGATTTTTGTTGGGTTTCTCTATTTTTTTTAATTCCCTACTTTTATTTCCAATCTAATGTTTATCATTTCCTTGATTCTGCTTACATGGTTTGATCTTATTTCTCTGGTTTTTTAAGGTGGAAGTTTAGGTTATTTATTTGAGATATTTCTTCCTTTTTAATATAGGCATTTACAACCTATAAATATCTCACTAAGCACTGCTAAAGCTGCATCCCATAATTGTAGTTATGTTGTGTTTTTGTTTTAATTTATCTCAAAAGATTTCCCAATTTCCATTGTGATTTTTTTTCTTTGATTCATTGGTTATTTAGGAGTGTGTTGTTTATTAACACATATTTGTGAATTTCCTAAATATTCTTTAGCTAATTATTTCTAATTTCACTCCATTGTGTTCAGAAATATACTTTGTATAATTTCAATAATGTCGATTCATAAATGCTTGATTTATGTCCTAACATATGGCCTATCCTGGAGAATGTTTTATGTGAACTTGAAAAGAATGTTTGATTTTCTTAGGTGAAGTGTCATAGATGTCTGTTTGGGTCTAGTTGGTTTGTAGTTTTGTTCAAGCCCTCTGTTTACTTATTGGTCTTCTGCATAGTTGCTGTATTCATTATTGAAAGTAGGTGACTAGAGTATCCAGCTATTATTATTGAATTGTGTATTTCTCCCTTTAATTCTGTCATTTTTCCTATTTCAGTTAGGTGCATATATGTTTATAATTGCCTTATATTTATGAAAGATTAAAAATTTTTCAGTGTAAATTTCATTCTTTTCCTGAGTAATACTTTTTGTTTCAAAGGCTCTTTTGCCCAATATTCATATATTTTGAATTATTTTCTTAGTGGTTGCCCTGGACATTACAATTAACATGTTAACTTAAAACAATCTAGTTGGATTAGTAGTGATTTAATGTCAAAGCTCAACCCCCTCTTTGTGCTATTATTGTCATACAAATTACATTTTTTTACATGGTAAGTTCATCACCACAGTTTTATCATTATTGCTTGATGTGGTTGTCTTTTAAATCAGGTGGGAGAAGAAAATAATTACAAAACAAGTACTTTTATACTGTCTTTCATATTGACCTATGTAGTTATGCTAACTAGTGTTCTTTATTTCTGTTTATGGATTTGAGTTCCTGCCCAGTGTCCTTTTTTTTCTCCCCCCCCAGGTTGAAGGACTCCATTTATTTATTTATGAATTTTTTTTTATTGAAAGGCAGATCAACTATCAATGGCATCTCTCAGATTTTGTTTATTTTAGAATGTCTTAATTTCTTTTTAATTTTTGCATGATCATATGAATAGATATAGAATTTTTGCTTGCAGTCTTTTTCTTTTGGCATTTTGAGTATATCATCCTACTTTTTTCTGGCGTCCATGGTTTCTCATGTTAAATCAGGTGATCCTCTTATTGAAGCTCCTTGTGTGAAAGTTTTCTTTTTTTTTTTCTTTCTCTTTCTTTTTCCATTCAATCGTTGGCTTTTGACAGTTTTACAATGATGTATCTAGGTGGGAATCCCTTTGAATTTATCATACTTAGAGTTTTTGAACTTCTGAAACTATAGATTAGAAATTTTCCTCAAATTTGGGAAGTCCTCAGTCATTATTTCTTCAATGATTTTTCTGCCATATTCTCTGTCTTCTCTCTTTCTAGACTCCCATTCATTATGCATAGATTAGTGTGCTTCATGGTGTCTCATGCATCTCTGAAGCCCTGTTCATTTTGCTTTATTTTTTTTTGTGTGTGTCTTCAGACTGGACATGCATCAATGGATCTATCTTGAAGTTCACTGTTTCTTTCCTCTGACAGCTCAAATCTGCTGCTGTCCCCCCTTGTGAATTTTTCATTTCAGTCATTTTACTTTTTTAACTCCAGTATATATATTTGCTTCATTTTTATAATTGCTGTCCCTTTATTCTCTCAGTTTGGAGAAATTATTCTCATACTTTGCTCTGTTTCTTTGGACATGGTTTCCTTTAATTTTTTAAACATATGTGTAATAGCTAATTCAATATCTTTGTTTAGTAATTTTGATATCTATTCTTCCTTAGGAACAGTTTCAATTGACTTTTCTTACCCTTGTATTTAGGCTATACTTTCTGTGTACCTCTTTTTTAACTGCACATTTTAAATAAAATATTAAATAATATGCCAACTCTGTAAGTCAAATCTTCCTACCTTCTTGACTTTATTGTTGCTATTTCTTGCTGTTTTTGTTTTTGTTGATGTTTGTTTTTAGTGCCTTTCATAGACTAATTTTGTATAGTCTATATTTTTTGTCCTGGATGGCTACTGAAGTCTTTGGGTTGGTTTAGTGTCAGCTAATGATTGAGTTATTGATTTTCTTAAGTCCCTTCAAACCAATATGTTTCCCACCCTCTGCCAATGGTATCTCTATTTACGTTTGGGATGACTTCAATTTTTGGCTGCTTACAACTCTGTTTCAACCTTTACTTCTTATTTGTGGAAAGGCTCAAAATCAGCCAAAGTGAGAGATTATGGCTTTTTCAGGTCTTTCCTTGGTATGCACAGAGACCTATATATACTTATGTAACTGTATAGATCCCCAATAATATTTTGGAGCTTTTCAAAGTCCCCTGCTTCCCTCACATTTATGGTTTTTGTTGGCTAGCTTCTTATTTGTTCCAATTAATATTACCACATCAGAAGCTGTGATTTAAACAATGGTCTTTGATTGTTTTCAATAAATGCCCTATGAGTAGAGTTTCTCACTGCATGAACTCTGAGTTAGGGCAGATAAAGACCAGCCTCATAAATGGAGCTTTTCCATGATGAAAAGCCAAAGAGATCAAATAGTGACAGTCTATAATGATGGAGATCTTTGGAGAGCTCCAAATTCTTTCTGCTCCCCTCCCACAGTGTCTGCTAGGTTGTTGATTTTTACAGCTACCATAGTTTTAAGGTTGGTCATTGTCAAAGCTATGGAACTAAGGGGAGGAGAATGGGAATACAGTAAGTTAAAACACTCATTAACCATCCCCACTTTATCCCCTCCTCCTTGCTACACTTCCCAGCCTCTGGTCGCTGTCATTCTATTCTCTGTCTCCATGAGATAAATTGTTTTTTAATATTTAGTTCCCACATATGAGTGAGAACATGCAAGATTTGTCTTTCTGTGCTTGGTTTATTTCTCTTAACATAATAATTAAAAATAAAAATTTTTTAAAAAACTCATAAAACTCACTTTTCTTAAAGAAATTATTCTAGCAGTTTTGAAAGGCTCTAGCAGATGTCAAGTTATAACAAGGTAGATTTTGACAATTATTTGCCAGAGTTCTCATTGCTTTCAGGGAAGAGTGGATTTTCAGATGTCCATACTCCACCATTCTAGAAGTGCTTCCAAGTCTTTAACTGCTGTGATACCAGCAATCAAGTTAGATTTATAAAAGGGATTTGCTTTTTGGCCTACTCATAAATATCTTTGCTAAATTTTCAGAAAGCAAAATATTTAAAAAATAATATCTCTTCCTCTCTGAGATAATCATGTTAGCATATTATGTTTATCTCTTTGCTCAGAATGTATCTATGTGTATCAATGTATATGTATACTTTGTGTATCTATGTGTGTCAATGTATATGTATACACATGTATACTATGTGTATCTCTTGCTCTACACATTTAGAGAGGATATTCTTAAAAAGAAATGGTGGACAATACATATTATTTTGCACCTTGAATTTTTTTACATAACAGTAAATCATGGACATCTTCCATGGATATAAATATATTTACATATATTTATCTGCAGGTTAAACTCTTCCTTTAATCACTCTTATAATTCCATAAGATAGATCTATTATTTCCTTTAGTACCAGATATCCAGGTTTATAACATTTTTTTAAGCCTAAAAACAAAACTGCAAGTAGATTTACATACTGCTGCCTTTATTCCTATAGAGGGAGATTCATTAGAGTAGGGTTAATGAATCAATTGTTTGTGCCAATTCATATCCTGAAAAGTTCCTGAATCTTCACTTCTATGCATATGTGCAAACATAATGCTAAAAAAAGTATCTATTTTTAAAGTAACATTTTTTTCTCTCTAAAAGCAAGATTATTTCCTTATTCTTCTCTTTATTGGCAATTTGTATTTCTGCTTCTGCCTCCATCTTGCTTACCTGTTCATATCCCATGCCTATTTTTGATTGACTAGTTTCTTTTTCTTTTCTTACCAACTTGTAGGAAAGCTGAAAATATTATATATCAATGTCACTACCTCCTTTCCTTTATGGCTTCTCAAATTTTAATCCTGGACTGTCTCACCTAGTCCAGGTTTATAAGAAAAACTCATATATTTACTTCTCATATATTTGATACTTTATTTTAAGATATAATCATATAATATATTTAGATTTATTTTGGAATGTGGTTTTTGATAGGGTCCTAGTTCTATTTTCTTTTCGATTCCTAGTCAATTCTACCAACACCATTTATTAAATAAATGTTTTTATTTTACCACTGAATTGAATCATTACTTTTTTATATATTATATTCTACTATGAGTTTGTCTTTATTTCTGATATTTCTACTTGTTTCTTAAGACTTATTTGTACAGTTCTGTGTAAATATACTATTCTTTGTAATGTTTTAAAATCCAGAAAGAAAGTGTCCTTCATGTTTCTTAAATTTTTTTTGCCTATTCTTAGGTATTTGTTCTTCCATACCATGCCAAAGTCATTTGTTGGATTTTTTAATTGAGATTTTGTTTGCAGTTGCAGTACATTTATATATTAATTTAGGCAAATAATTAATTTATGATGATACAATGTCTTATTTAGGAACATAGAATATTCTCTATTTGCCTATTTTTAATATATTTTTCTATAAATTTTATAGATTTTTAGAAACTATGTTCTTCAACTTTCTTATTAAATTTAACTTTTCTTATATTTTTGAGAGGGGACCACTATTATAAGTGAAAAGTACCCCCATATATATATATATATATATATATATATATATATATATAAAATTTACACATATTATTAAATTATCTTAGGGATTTTTAAACAATTCTGAATAGTGTTTGTGCATGGGAAGTCCTTATTTCATTTTAATTTGGAGTAACTACTAATTTTTTCTTGCCTATTGATTATTCTTCATTAACATGTTTAGTTAATTAGTTAATTAATTAATTTTGATTTTAGATTTTGTAAGGTGGAATTATCCCTGTGTTCTTGGATTAAGATCTGTTTGGTCATGGTATTTTATTCTTGTAATATGCTACTGGATTCACTTTGCTGGTATTTCACTTTGAATTTTGTGTCCATGTATACAAATGATTGGTATGTAGTGTTCTTTTTGTATTATGTTTATTAGGCTTGGCTATTAAGAGTTTTGTTGTTGTTGTTTTTGTTACTGTTTTATTTTGTTTTATAGTGGGTTTCATAAACTAAGTGTCAGAACCTTGCATATAATTCAATTGTTTAATATTATTTACATAAAATAGGTATAATCACCTGTATTAAGGTTAGTAGCACATATCTGGAAAACCATCTGGGCCTTAGGACATTATATTCTGTCAAATCATCTTCTTTCTTTAGATTATCCACTGTTTTTGCTACCAAATTTGCTCATATTTTTGTAATTTTATAAATATCTCTTCTTGTACCTACTTATATCTCATTTATCATATATAATGTACATTTTTACTTCTATCATTTTTTAATAATCAGCCTTTGTAGGAGTTTGTCTGTGTCATTTTTTTTCAAAAAGACTTCTCTCCATTTTATTTATGTTTATGCTATATTTTGGGCCTTTTTGCTTCATTAATGATAGTTTTTCTCTTCCTTCTGTTATTTTGGTTTATTTTGATGTTTACACTGTCTCACAGGTTTTGGAGTGAAACCTGATTATTAAGATAATTGGGATTCAGAGGAAACAATTGTATGTAGCCAATATTTTTATCTGTAACCTTGCTTAAAGACAATTTTGTGGAACTCTTGTGGAGAGGGTAACTTTTTCCTGAACGCTTGAGTCAGCTTTGAACCAATGCAATCAATTTACCTGTAGTCCAGGTGGTTGAAAGAAGATATGACCCTTGGCCAATGATTCAATACTTCCATCTGCATTCATAAAATTAATATGCTAAACATTTAAGACATGATATTACATTAGCTTACATTAAGCACTCTGCCCTTCCATATTACCTCATGCTAATTATTAAGCTTCCCTTGCAGATATGTTTTGAATTTAAAGAGTGATTAAAATGGTAATTTTATTATTTACTGTGGTCATTGCTGACTTTAGTAAATTCTTTGCTGACTCAGCTTAAATTCAGAAAATGCACACATATTCTGGATTTCTTCCCAGAAGGGAATGTGATTTCAAGTCATATAAATGCAGAACAAATCCCTCTGATTTAGAAATTTGTGGGATTTCCTTAGGTGCAGCAGATCAGCAATTAATTTTCTTTCTTAGCTAGGTTTAAATCCTGGAACAATTCTGTAGACTCTCAGAAGTGTTATTTTTATCTGGACACTGATTATGTTGCTGGAGACCAAGAAATTAAGGCCACAAAAACAATGCGTGGCTGGCATCAGGGAGAGAAACAGATGTTAACTTTAAAAACCAAAAGAATAAATTATCCATTTGCATATATGCTATTCAGGAAGCAACAAATCATTAATATACATGGAAAGGATTTCTGAGAAAACGGTGTTGGTAGCAGATTCCTGTCCTTGGCACCAGTGGTTGAGGGAAGCTGATTTGTGAGTCAACTGGACCACAGTAGAACAATATCGGATTTGGTGTTAGAAGATGCAGTTTGAAATCCAAAGTTTTCTATTTGCTGTTTCTATGAGCTTGGTAGTCACTTAATCCCTCTGAACCTTCATTTTCACATGTGTAAAAGGTTTTATAAATGTCAGTACTTTGAATAAGGGGGCAGTTCAGTTCAGTGACTCTCCTGGTTCTGCTGGGAAAATGAGCCGGTCTGGTCTGTATAGTGATGAGACAGAATTCTGCGGTGATGGCGGAGCTGGAAGAGAGTCCCCGCAAGTCTTCATCAAGAATAGAGATAAAGTTGGATCTTAGGTGGGGAAAACCAAGTGTGGTGTGTTCATAACAGATGAAAATAAGGAAAGGAATTAAATTACTTTGATGGATCTTAAGAAAAGGAAATCCTTCAGGATCATACACAGGCCGCAGTCAGGACTGACCACATACACCCAGGACGCTCTCTTACTAAACTTTGAGGATATTTGCAAGTTTTAGTCGGGAATGACTGGCATAGGAGTAGGGATTCTTGTCCCTCACAAAGTTATTGTCTTTCCTGAGATGGAGAATTTAGTTCTAATACCTATTATTCTTGGACTGCTATTGTGTTGTAGTCAAATGACTTACTTTTCTAAGTTCCAGGTTCTGCATTTGTACCAAGGTGGTGGCAAGGCCTCCTTGTTAGTCAAAATGAGAATGGTAAGATATAATGTGTGTTCACATTTGCTAACCTTGTCCATGGCCTAGCATTAATAAATGATTGGTGCATATGAATTAGCTTTCATTTTATTATATTTTAATTAGACATTCATTCAATAAGTATTTATTGATTTTGACTATGTTAGAGACAGTGCTAAGTGCTACAGGTAAAACAAGATTCTTAATCCCTGCATTATGGAGCTTGCAGATGAGGGAGGGAGGAAGACACTAAATCAGTAATGTCAGTAAATATAGTTAAAAACTGTAAGGAGGGTTCTGAAGGACTGACACAAGGTGCTATGGCCTGGTCTGAGGAGTTAGGAATGCATTCATAGGGAAATGGCACTTAACTGGGATCTCTAGTGTCATTAAGAGTTAACTAGGCAGAGGATGGGTATAGAGTGTAGAGAGGGAGGTCCAGATGGGAGCAGTAGTGTGGGCAAAGGCCTAGACTCAAGAAGGCTCATGATATGTTTGAGGAACTGAGGAAACACCACAGTAGCTAGAATTTAGAGAGGAATCGGTAAGGTGGTATATCATAGTCTCCGTGTTCTTCTAGTTTTGCTTCATTCTAAAAGCTCAGTGTTACATGTGGAAAACAATAGTCAGTCTTCAGATTATGAAATTCAACAGCCAGAAATCACTATACCAGAAGGAGACAGTAAAGGCCTCAGGGCGGGGGGCTGGGGGGGACCATCAAGTATCAAATTTCTTATTTCTAGGTGAATTTTTTATGAAATAATACGCATCTAAGAGGTATGTGTATAGATATTGCTTGGAAATGACATCTAACAGGCCTGGTCTGCCAGCCAGGTTTTGGTGATCTAGACTGAACCAGAAGTTATATGACTGAGCTCAGTGGTGTGTCTTTCCTTAGAAGGAGACAAGTCACTGGAATAATAAATCATCTGTGGAGCTTTCAGAAGATAGTGTTGGAATCTCTTTGACTTTTACGTATTTCCCTGACATTTAGATTTGAATACGATACTCAGAGAAGAAAGGGTTATAGATCACAGCCTGAGTTTTCAACAGTGTATTTGTAGACCTCAGAGGAGTAAGAAAGAAGAGGAGAGAAAGAAAGAGCTCTGGGACAACTTCGGTAATGTCAGGATCCAGTGGGTTCTTCTGAGTTTTCCATCCACTGTGATATCCCACCTGACATATCACTACAACAAGTGATACCTAGCCTGGGATAAAACCACCAGCTTGGGTAATTTGGATTGCCATTCATGTAATAAATAGTTATTGAACACCTATATTGTTATAGGTGGTTAAAAAAAGATAAATAATTATGCCTCTTGCCCTTAAGGCATTCACAAACCATTAGGGTGCTAGACATGTGAGCAATTACAATAATGTTGATTAACATTTTTGATAACCACAACTCCAAGAACTGTAGTAATTTGCCCAAGTACTCACAGTGTGTAATTGGCAAACCCAGGATTAATCCGGTTTTATCTTCTACGACATCTCATGCTCTTAACCACCACCTCTGTGTTATTTCAACAAAATGTGGCAAGAGAAGTAGGTGGGAAATGCTAAGGAAGCACCTGGGAAGGATTATGTGGTTCTGACTGAAGAAGGCTGCAAGGGAGAGGTGGTATCTGTGCTTGTACTTAATGTTTTTGATCTGGGCCAATTGTTGGGACACCTGGAAAATCACTATGATGTGACAAACACAGACTCCATCCATAGTGTTTTCATTGTGAAGAAATGCAAGGGGTGAATTCTCCACCATCAGAGAATAATGGGGAACACATCCATTATCCTGAAGATGGGTAAGTAAAAGGAAAGCATCAATCTACTCATTTTTATATGAAAGTATCCCAGTGAATAAATAGATGAAGAAATGATAGATTATCAACATTTTTCTGTCCTCCTCCAGCAATAAATTAACATGTTCATTCTCTCAAGAAGTTATTCTGATGTGACTGAAGGAAATAGAAGTTTGGAGAATTTGTGAGCTGCAGTCTGGGGATGAGACAAGCAATGGGCAAATAAACATCGACTATATAAGTTACCTGTGACTAGTACTGCAATGGAGATGCACTGGTAGAAAATACTAAGGTGGAGGGATATGGGGAAGGCAGAGCCTTCTTGGTCAGCGTGGGCTGAACAGGACCAGTAAGAAGGCGTTGGCCATGCCAAACTACCAGAAAACTTTCTGAGGCAGAGGGAAGGACAAGGCATGATCAGAACATGGAGACAGAAAAGTTTTAATTGAAAATACATTGTCAAAAGCATATTAAAAAAAACAATTGTAAGATCACCTCTGCCTTCATTTCTCTTGGCCCATTTTCCTTTCCAAAGGTTTACAATAAAGAGTGCCACAGGTCGAAGGCTTGATTGATGTTGTATTGATGTCATTTCTTTGTACAATTACTTAATGAAAACCCAACAAAGATGGATTTGCATAAGCAGTGATCTAAATGCATGTAACATGTGAAATAATAAATGCTATATAGGCTGATCAAATATTTAAGGAGAAAAAAGGTTTTAATTTAGTTTCAAAAGCCATGCTACAGAAACAGCTGAGATGGCAGCTAATGTCCTCTAACTGCAACGCACAAAGCACTGGAAGGGCTAAGTTTCTTCTTTTCTTTAGCACTTTCTTCACAGAGGCTGTCCCCAGGCTGATTTTCTCTGCTACCCTAAGAACTCTCCCAGAGTTACAAAATCGACTTCCATTATTTGAACTGCCTTGACAGATGAATCCCAAACTGTGTATATGCCTCCTAGATACGTACTGGGGTGTTAACCAGGGGCAGCCAGTCCAAGCGCCTGTGATAACCTAAACATCTGAAGGAGACAGTAGGAAATCCTGGCATTGTGGATGTGCCTTCCTCACCTAAAGGCATTCACAATTATCTCAGAGATCTCACTGTGTCTGAAATGGAATTGTTTTTTTCCTTAAATGCCTTCCTCCTGCCACGTCCCCTGGCTTGCTGATTGGTGTAGTTATCCAAGTAGTTTCTCCAGCTAAAATGTTGGGAAACATTTTGGATTTCTCTGTCCTCTCTGCCTGTCATACCACTCAAGCACCAAGACTTGCTGATTCTATACCCTAAACATGTGCCTGAGAGCCAGGCCTTCTCTCCTCTCTGTGGTAGTCCAGTCAATCACTTCTGAACTTCTGCAACTCTGTTTCACTGAGGTGAGTCTCTCCAATTCACTCTCCAGATGGCCACCGGCATGAATTGACTAAAAAGTCTCATTTTACTACACTGTTTCTACTGACTACTGAACAAGTTCATCCTTAGATTTGCTTTCAAATTACTTCACTATCTAACCTCAACCCACCTAACTCTAACATGCATCTATAGCCATCAACACTTAGACACTTAACTTGAGATTAATATCCGTGCTCAAATTATCACCCTTCCTAAGACTACACCCTCACCTGTGATACCAAGCCTCTTCACCTACTATCCCAGGCCACCATTTTCCCCCTGGCTACCTCCTACTTATTTGTTCATGAGCCAGCCTAATGTCAGCACCTCTGAGAAAGCTCCCTCCACATTCCAGGCTGATAAAGTCACTTCCTTCCCTGTTCCCCAAATGTTCATTATTAATAATTCTACCTTAACATTTAACCGACTGAACTCCAATTATCCTCATAGGCATCTATCTCACTGACAGGAAGGACTATGCATTTCCTTCCCTGAGAGCAGAAACCATGGATTTTAAACTAGCACAATGCTGGCACAAACTGGGTGTTTAATAATTATCTATAGAATGAATGAGTGGATGAATTAATCGATGCATAGATGGATTCCAAAAGTTTCACTCACATTTTTAATGTTGCTTTTCTAAGTGAGTATGCCTCAAGATTTATGTGTATTTTCTCTTCCTGCCCACTCCTCCCACCCTCAGACACACATATACACACGCAATCCTATGACTTTCAGCTCTTTGATATTAGGGAATTTGTCTCATCTTTGTATTCTATGTGACAACAAGCTGAGTTGTATTGCTCTCTAAGTAATTGTTGGGTTGAAATTTGCAAAAATATTATTAAACTTTGAAGAAGCTTAGGAACTCTGTGTGTCAGGAGAGCGTCAGGTTCCTCTACATGTGGTGCTTTAGTGGGTGGAGAATTTTTTAATGCAGATAAGAAAGCTCCAAGGCCTTCTGCTGTGCAAAATATAAATGGCTGGTCTTCAGGTCACTGTCAGTCCTACACATCTTTACCTGGCACAAGACTTACCCTATACAGTCTTCCTTTTACTAGATACATGTCTGTCATGTCTTTTAAGTGTTGAATAATGATAAGATAGAGCTTATTGAGGGATAAATGACAGATAGTGTTGAGAACATTTCTTTTAGCCCAAAACAGAGGAAGCGCTCAAAGATGATCTAGTTTCCCCAAGAAATTTGCATCTTTAAGAAATGTGGTGCTGCACTACTAGAGGAATACCCTAGTCAGTGCTAGGGGGATATCCACAGCTGTCATAATCATCATAATCATAATCTACTATTGGGAACATTTTAAAATTTTTCCAGTGACATGTACCTTGTGCTACACCTGTGATATTCCTAGACAGAGATGTAGCATTAGGTATTTTCCAGTTTTTTGCCCACAGTAGCCTATATGCAGCCTCTAGAAAATGTGATTTACCTAGGAATAAAACATTGGGAAAAAGAAACCCTATTTGAATTGGGTTATAAGATATGTATTTAAAATTTTTTTTTTAATTCTGCATATTCATTTTTTCACATACATTTACAGATATTTTCTGTGAACCAGAAACTGAGAATGCAGTGAGCAGTTAGGTGTGGTCTCTGCCTTTGAAGGGCTCATAGCTTATTAAAATACTTTGTGGTTATATAACACATTTAATTTTTAAAGAAAATAAACACAGGGATTTCAAATTGGTGTTAAGAACATCCAAATCTTACTTCTCTCCTGCAGATGGCTGCTTCTTGTCCCAGCTAGCCTGGATTAGAATGATCTCACCTCCACCATGAAGGTGATTTCATTCTGGATATAGTTATTGACAATGTTTTTTAAAAAAGTTTTTGTTTCAACTTGTATTGCACTTAATTACTGATTTACTGAATTCATACATGTGTACACACACATATATACATTCATGTTTATATACTGCCAGATAACTGTCTATAATTCAGCTTCTATATAGTTTATATTTGTAACATTAACATTATATTATAAAACATAACACATATATAATACATATATATACAAACATTAAACATCCTATTTTTACCCTCAAAGTAACAAAATACTCAAACCATGCACAGCGGTTCGCCTCTATAGTCCCAGCTACTCAGGAGGCTGAGGTGAGAGGATCCCTTGAGGCCAGGAGTTCGAGGCTAGAATGTCCTGTCATCGTGCCTGTGAATAACCACTGAAGTCCAGCTTGGGCAACAGAGCAAGACCCTGTTTCTAAAAAAATAAATAAATAATAATTTTTTAAAAGTAACCAAAAACTCTATTAAATTCCATTAAACTCCAGTGCCTGCCCTGAAAGTCAACTGTCAAGCCTTAGCTCTGCAGTTTCTCAAGAGTAATATAACCCCTACTCTGTCATTCAGTGTGTAATTACCTCTTATACTGAATCAATAGGAGAAATATTTAATAGCAAGAGAGGGAGAAGCACCAGCATGCAGCAGCCATCAGGCCCTCTCTTCTGTTCCCCCAGCACAGATTTTCTGTGAGCCTGGGGCAGCTCAGAAGGAGATGGGCTGTCTGGACCATGAGGAGCCATTTGGAGCAAGGCCTCCAGATGGAGCTGAGGCCAGGCAGCAGCTCACTGTCCCGGAAGTAGAGGAAGCTTTCTCAGAGAAGACGCAAGTTGAACTGGGATCTGACAAAGAAGGAGTGCTTGCTTAGTGGACATTTTGCAAAACAGGAAGAAGCCAGCTGACAGAGCTGGAAGAGCTCTGGAAAAGCCTATGAGATCTTGCAAAGAAAGGCCAAGTTTTTTTATTATCCTTGTACCCAGGCACTGGCACAGGACCCAGCCCAAATGAAAGAGAAAATTCATTTTCCAGGATGAAATCATCTTTGCATTTGCCTCAGCTTGGGGCTGGCCTGACTCCCTAGATGACTGTGGGTACTGAGGAAGAATAGGAAGGAATTAGTAGTGATAATCGATAACAAAGAGTGAATAACTTGAAGTCTCTGATGAGTCAGTCTGTGAATGCATTCATGCATTCTTGCATTGGTCTCAACTGAGATGGACTTGGGTGACCCAAGAGACCCATCCCTGGGATCCAAACATTCAGCACATCTGGACCTCCTCACACTGGGCCACATCAGACACGTGTCTGGTCCCAGGCTCTCATTACCCACTCAGCATTTTAGGGGTAGAGTCTCCTCTACTCCCTCAACTCATTCATTCATTGCATACATTTTTGAGAAACTTGTGCATATCAAGGGCTGTGTACAGGGTGAAGATCAAAACGATAAATAAGCCAAGGCCAGGTCATAATTTAGCGTGAGAGAGACAGCAGAGTATTGCCAGTGGCTCGATGCTGACTCCTCACACCAGTTGGGGCAGAACTGAGTTTCTGACCTCCAGGAGGGAGCGCTAGCGATGAGTTGGAAAAAAGCTCTTTAAAGGGTTCTGTGGTTTTTTTGTGTTTGTTTTTTTTGTTTTAGAGCAACAGCTCTGCAAGAAGGTGTACAAAAAGGGTGAAGGGGTCTGTAGGAAAATAAGTTGGAGAAATATTTCATGTTATATCCCTCTCTGGTAAATTTTAAAAAATGTATTAGCACATGACAAGGTCTCAGAAATGCAGCAGTAAAGAAACCTACTTGTATTGTTTAACTTAGGACTTGATTAACCCCATAGGCCTCTCTTTGGGGAATGCTGCTCTGTATCTCTCAGAGGGCTTTCCTGAGTTGTTTCAGGTACCTACAGGCACAATGAGGGCAGAATAAACTTTCAATAGAGCCCATAAAATCAGTCTCTACAGGGTGGAACAAACCTTAGATATCATTTTGTCCAATCTTCTAGCCAGCCAACCAATTAGAGATTCTGCAGACTGGCCTTGGCAGGTGGTCACCCAGTTTCTCCTGGTGGGAACCTTAGTACTTTATATAGCAAACAGAAATCACAAACTGTGACTTCTCTCCTGGATGTTGTCTTATGAACAAATCTGCCCACACCCTCTTTTGCAGCAGATTTGAAAACATCTCTCACATCTCTTGTTGCCAAGGCTTCTCAGAACCTTGACTCATCAGATCCAAAGCCACTGTTGAGTCAAATTTTTCTCATCCTCTTAGGTGGACTAAAAAAAAAAAGCTTTAAATGCATTTACTGATTGCATAATTAGTGTGGATTTAATTTGATCAACATAAAATCATTCATCAAGTTCTACATTGATATTTTTATTTTGGTAAATCCTATTGAATCCAACATAAATCATAATGTAATAACAGCATAATAAAGTACTCACCAGGTGCCCTGCCACAGCTGAGGACTTTGTTTTCCATATTCTTTCTTAGTGAGTCTGTCTCTCTGTTTACGTGTGTTTTCCTTAGTGTTTAACTCAACATCTTTTAATCATTATATGGGTACCAAAGGTATTTCTTAAAATTATAAGCCTTATCATCCATGTTAACTGTACAGCAACTGATGAGTTGTTCCTTCCTGGAACAAAAAAGAATAGCAATATAATAGTAAACAATCCTATACTTCTGCAGCACTTATTGTGTGCCAGACAGTGGTCTAAGTGCTGTAAACAATTCAACTCATAAAATTCTCAGAACACCTCTAACAGAAGATGAAATTTTTATCCCCCTTTCATAAATGAGATGCAGAGAGTTTAAATAACTGGCCTAGATTACTGAAATAGTATCTCTGGTTGGAGCCTGGATTTTAACCCAAGCAGTGTTGCTCCAGAGTCCACACTCCTAACAACTCTATTATATTACTTGATTTGGTTGAACTAGTACAGACTAGGTCCTAGAAGGGCTCGAGCACAATTTATTTGGCTGTCAAATATTTAAAAACAAATGAAGAATCACCCATGAATGTGAAAAGTAGGGTGAATTTATGTAGGTAAATATTAACATTAGGAAATTTATCTGGTAAATGCAAACAATTTAGCAAAACCCAAGAGTGATGGTGTGGGGAACTGGGGTGTTTGTTTGCCATTTCACAAAACAAAGCAGCTAACCTGCATTTGTCTCAACAAGTAGTTTGTTTAGCTTCTCAGAGGAATAGCGGCAAATGTAAATAAAATCAATAACAGCAACTGAAAAATCTTAACGGGTAATGTATATTAGCTTTCCTCTGTGTGCCTCAGCTTGTCTATTTTATTTCAAGGCACTGCATACATGATTTTTCATTTGGGTTTCTGTTCTATATTATGCCTCAGCCGTATTCACATCAAACATTTTGAAAGTCAGCCCCAAGAGGCAACAACCACTTGAATTATACATTGCCTCACAAAGTGATGATAATACAGACCTACCTGCATGATTGTTTTTGAAGAATTCCATCCAGGATACAATAAATAAATAAAATACAATTTAAAGAGTTCTATATGTTTGACAATTCAAAACAAAAAATGTTATCTCTGTGAAAATTCACAGTGGATGAGTAGGATTTGTACATTTTCTATGCAGTATCCAGCATGGCCTCTTCTAGGGTTTTGCCTGCCAGACTATGGATGTCCCCAGATCTAAGATATTTTGCAAAACCAGAGTCGGTATCCTTGCTGATGTCTTATAACCCTATTTATGGCCCAGCCACAATGGAAGTAATTATTAGTATTCTCAGGCGTATTCTATAAACTCATAATGGTGTATTTCATTATTTGTGGTGTTAGCCTTGGGCTGTTAGACATAATTCTGTTTGTGACCATGAAGTCAGGCTGTCCATCCAGAACATGAGGGATTATATATTCACTACATCTGCAGAATCAGCTGGGTTTGTGCAGTGAATACCACATCCTCATTTTTAGAACTCATTGGGCTTTTGGGTGAACATCAATAAGACTTGACTTGTAATGTTTAGAGCACAATTTACTTCATTTTCTTCACTTAAATTTATTCCTTATGGTGTCTGTTATCTGTAGCTTGTATCTTGTGTTACAAGTTGAAATTCCTTTTTGTTTATGTTATGGTATAATATCCGTGTGAGAATCCTCTTTCATCACCTTGGATAGAGAAATCTGAACATCCGTTTTACCAGTTCACTAAGAGACTGAGATAACATGTGTTTTGTAAAGATGGGTCAAATGTGCTTGTGATCAGCTGTCCTCTTGTTGAGATTTTTTTCTGCCACAATTGGAGTTTTAGACCCATTATAATAAGTGCATATATTAGTTATGGTAGTGTGTGGATTCAAGGACCTGATTCCTTCTGTCTTTTGACCCTACCACATGGATCCCATAGCTTTTAGGTCTTCCTGAGCATCAACATTCATCGGGCAAATGGGGAAGAGAAATGTGGAGGTCCGTATGGGCCAAGTTTGGAAAGGATGTCCACCCCTTCTGTCCACCTTCCAGAGGCCAGAAGTGAGTCACATGATCCTACTTAGATACAAAGCATTTTGGGGAATGTAGTCCCTGGCTTAGGGGATGCTTCAGCAACAATTCTATTCCCTAAAAGAGGAGTATGAATCTTTGGTAAACAGTTAGCCATCTCTACTACACTGTGTGATTTTAGAACCCTTTCTAAGCCTCAGTTTTCTCATATTTAAAATGAAAAAATTTAACTATCTCACAGATTATTATTATTAGATGGGATTTTGTACATTAAAAATCATGTGAGCTGCAAAATGCTACACAGATTTAAGATATTTTATCTTTCTAACAGTAATAATAATAATTTATTAATTATTTTGGAGTAAAATTGATGTATTTATCATACCCTAGCCTAGAGAAATAAAAGTGTGCTTAGAAGCTAAGCCATATAATAAATAAAGTATCTCTATTTTCATAGTTGCCCTTTCTCTTCAGATCTTCTTTTATGTCTTCCCAGGATGTGCCAACACAGCTCGTGAAGTCAGATCTTACGGATAAGAAGAAAGACTCTGGGCAAACTGGGATGGTTGATCACCCCATATACAAATACAAATCAATTTTGCCCATTCCTTAAGGTTTGTCTTTTATAATCATTGCATTAATTCAGTGAGAAAAATTAACCACCCAAATACCTGAATTAAGCATCACACAAAATTGTCTCAACAATAGTTTCAGATGGAGAGACACCAACACGCGAGGTATAAATGGGACCTGGTTTCTATACTACAAGAACAGATGTAGGGAAAATAATGCACAGGTTAAAAACATCAGGCATTGAAATCAGAAAAAAACTACTCTGAACGTGGCTCTACATTAACCAGTTGCATGAATCTTGGTAAGTTATTTAACTGTCTGGTCCTCTGTTTCTCATTTACTCAACAGAGAGTAGGTGATAAACTCAAATGGTTTTTTATTAGAGTTGAATTTTTATGATACTTCCAAAGTGTTAGCTGCTGGGGAGGTCCACTGTGGGGATTTAACCAAGTGCTACTCATGTGTCATACTTATGTGACACAAAAATGCTATAGATCTCTAAAGACCCACAGTAAGGTAATAATAAGCTGAGACTGGAACTCAGGACTGTCTGAATCCAAAGCTCATTCTCATAATCATTGTATTTTGTTGCCTTTCTGGGCTTGGCACTGTGCCTGGCCCATGGTAATTGCTCAATAAATCACAACAATTACTGCCATTGTTCCTGTCTGTGTGCAGGTCAATTGCCAGGTGGTAGTGAGTATTTCATGCCCCCGGTAATGCCGATGTCAGATAACAGCATTCCCCACAGTGCTAATGAAGCCTCCACAGTTCCACACCCTCTGAGATCATGGCTCCTCCAGAACCGTCTCTTCAATGACACCAACTCTTAATGGGAAAGGTCAAGGAAGTCCCATTTCACAAATAATGCACACAAAGTTATTTGCTATGTACTACATCTGTACTATCTGTTCTCATCTTTTTATAATAGGTTTGCTTTTCTGATTGTGAAGTTTGAATTATGAGAATTCCTCTTTTCAAAATTGTTTATGAATAAGAATAAAACAGGACAAACAAAAACATAGTGGAAACAAAGAATGGAGAATGCATGCTATACAAATGTTCAAAAAGTTTAAAAGTGAAAAAAGTGCCAAGATAATTTTAAAAAATAGAGCAAGGGGACAAAATACAAAGCCCCAAGTATAAAATATAATGTGTTATTAAGCTGGTGTTTCCAATCAATGAGGCACATATCAATTACTTGATATATACTGCACAACTGTTCAGATGAAAACAATGTTAGCTCTTTTCATCTTCCAACACTCGGCAAACACAATTTCAGATGGATTAAACATTTAAATGTTAGTAAAGTTACAAAAGAAGCAGAAAACACAGGTGATATCTCTTTGATCACAGGGAGGGAAAATGCTATTCTAAACCAAAAAAAGCAATGAAAGGAACTAGAGAGGCAAATCGTATATTTGGGTATTTAACTGCTAAAGGAATCTATATGTCAAAAAACATATTAAACAAAATTGAAAGGCAAATGTTAACCTGAGGAAAACATTTACAATGTACCCTTCATTACATTTTCACAATATTCCTGTGAGGTGGATAATATTATCTCCATTTATACATGAGGAAATTGAGACCCAGACGCTTTAAGTAAATTTGTAACTTGCCCACGGTCACTCAGTGGATGAGTGAGGGGTTGGAATCTGAACCCTTGAAAACTGAACTCTGAGTGCTCCTGACCTCCCACGTGGCCTCCCCAAGTAAGAAAATAGCTCTAGAGAACTGGTGTCATGTTTTGCTTTTCGGTTTTTTCTCCGTAATAAACAGCCATTTACTTTCAGAAGATATGCAGTCATGCATCGCTTAATGAGGGGAATACATTCTGAGAAATGCATCGTTAGGTGACTTTGTCATTGTGCAAACATCATAGCAGTTCCTCACACAAACCCAGATGGTAGAGCCCACTATATACCTAGGCTGTATGGTATAGCCTATTGCTCCCAGGCTACAAACCTGTATAGTATTTTATTCTACTGAATACTGTAGTAACTGTACCTGGTAACACAATGGTAAGAATTTGTGTATCTAAACAAATCTAAACATAGAAAAGGTACAGTAAAAATATGGTACAAAAGATAAAAAATGATGTACCTGTATAGGGCACTTACATGGAGCTTGCTGGACTGGAAGTTGCTCTGGGTGAGTCATTGAGTGGGTGGCGAGTGAATGTAAAGGCCTAGAACATTACTGTACACTACTATAAACTTTATAAACACTATACTCTTAGGCTACATTAAGTTTATAAAAACATATTTTTCTTTCTCCCATAATAAATTAACCTTGGCTTGCTGTAACATTTTTATTTTATAATCTTTTTATTTTTTAACTTAACTCTTATAATAACACTTATCTTAAAACACAAATACATTGTACAGCTGTACAAAAATATTTTCTTAATATCTTCACTCTATAATCTTTTATCTATTTAATTTATTTTTAATTTTTAAACTTTTTGTTAAAAAAACACAAACACATATATTAGCCTAGGCTTCCTCATGGTCAGGATCATTAAGAAATCACTTGGCAATATGAATTTTTCAGCTCCATTACAATCTTATGGGACCACCTTCTTATATGGGGTTCATGCTTGACCAAAATGTCCTCATGCAGCACATGACTGTAATTTTGGAATTTCTGCTCCATTTTTTTTAACTAGAATAAAAGAAAATTCAACATTTCATACAAAGAAACAAAATTGTGATACAAAAAAAGTCCAAAAAATGAAACAACTCCCCAAAATTAGAGACCTGCCATTAGAAATGCTTTGGTCAGCCTCATTGCCTGCTGGGCACTGGGCCTCACATGAGGCTTGTCCCAGGTCTGGCCACGTCCAGGAGCTCAGGAAGCTTCCTCTAGAAGCTTGGTCCACAGCAGCATCTTGTTGCAGTCCCTGGCCCTGTAGCCAGCAGTTTCAGGACTGTGTACTGTGGAAAGGATCATTTCTTCTCCCTGGAATGTCTTTAACCATCATGGATACCTAGAAAACTATCTGTTTTTCAAGACTTTAGACATCATTAGCATCTCTTTAAAATCACCCTAGAGTGAAGTAATCTCTCCTAGTAAAAAAACTTCTGTGCATCTATTAAGGCCAATCACATTAAATTGCAATTTTATGTTGGCTTGTCTTATTCCTCTATTATACTTATCTATTAAGCCTCTAATTTATCTGTTAAGCGATCTCTGTGTTTCCTAAATCTTACGTTTCCGGAATCTAGCACCCAGCCAGGAACACAGCAGGAGTTACATAAATATCTGGTGAGCTGAACCAAACTCCACGGGGAAACGTCAGTGCTCCTTGTTTATTCACAAATGTCTTCATTTGAGTTCCATTCTTCACATCTATCACACGACAGAGAATGGAAGGGAAGCCCTGGCAAGCACCATCCTACAGGCCTCCAGGGAACTGACTGTCAGCAGAGGCACTTCTCAGTTACCACTGTCCTGTGGAAAAGGCTTTGGTCATTGGACGGAAAAGTTCAGGACAACCTTGGGAGTGGTAAACTCAACCTCTCCTCTCTTCCTAGACCAATTTTCCTAATAAGGAAGTTCTAAGGAGGATCCAGGACCCACTGTTGGGGTGCCAATTTTTAATCAGTTAAATGCGGGTTAAAAAGAACATGCAACTTGGGTGTGAAGGAAAACAAAACAGGAAAGGTGCAGACCATGGTGTGGGGAGGACCTGGAAGACAAGGCAACTTATGGATGGTCCTTGAGAGCTTGAGAGAGTCCGTTGTGTACCTCCAAGGTCCTTCCTCACTCATTGCCAAGAGGGCTCTTCACGAGGACCCCTCAGTTCATCACATGGCTCCCACCTCAACCAGGCACAGCTGCCCATACTTATCCTGCTGATCTACCTGGGCAGAGGAAGTGGGTGAACCAGGGTATGTAAGCTCTTTGGTGGAATGAGAGGTGTAAAAACTCTTCTAGGAAGGATTTTTACCCTTTGGCTTTATAATCTTATTGTATTATCTTCATTATAAACAAAAAACTTTTGTGAGCACCCACTCTGTTCCAGATGTTTTCCAAGGTGCCTGGTTACAAAGATGAACACCATCCCTGGGGAGTTTGCCACACTCGTCTATAGGGAATTTACAGTGTAATATGTGTGCCAGACGTGCATATGCATACACAAAGAAAGAAAAATCGTTAGGAAATTGGTTTCTGAAAGAGACGCACAGAGACAGCATTGGAGCATGAAGTAAGAGAAAGAGTGGAGAAACTGGACCCACAGGCAGCAGGGACCAAGTCCTAGCTCTGTCCCTCAAGAAAGAAACAAAGTGATTAAACAGTATCTACTTTGGAGTAAACTAGACCTGGATTTAAGTCCATGCTGTGCTGTTTCTAAATTCCAAAACCTAGACCCAACCTCTTGCATCATCTGTTTTCTAATCTGAAAAAGGGAGAAAAGAATGTCACTGGTGGGTAAAAGAGCCTACTCACATAGCATACTCACGTGTTCACATAAGAATTAGTATTCTCCAGACCTCGACCACCTGTGGGTAGAAATGAAGACTTACTAATATATACGCCAGCATTTTCAGCTGCACTGCTCCCACCTGAACACATGGAAGGCCCCCAACCTCCTACACTGAGTCTCTCCATTTACCCATGGTATCTCATAGGTGGACACAGCTTGCTCGTTACACTGTAGTCAGAGCATCATTGCCCCATCACCATGACCAGGGCTGCTACTGAAATGCCCTTCTGGTCCATCCTCTCATGCTATACCCTGGGGTAGTTGGAGCCACTGAAGAAGCCCAGTCCTTTGCCTCACTTTTGCCATGACTTTGTCACCTACATACTATCTTGAGCCATGTCTGCCATTGCTCTGTTCAGCTGTCACCACTCTGCCACGACTGTGAGCTTTTTGCTTGCATTCCTGTGGGCTGTGGACCCTGCTGCTAGCCCAAGTTCTTCTATAGACTTGCATGGGTCTCTAGTTTTACTACTACTTCTACTGTCATTATTGCTGTCAGCAGACTTTCTGGACTGATGGAATTGAGTTGTGAACAAGTGCAGGTTCACGTATCATTCATTCAAAGCAACATCCACTGAGCACCTATTGTATGCTGAACTTTGTTTCATACAGTAGGGATACAGTAGTGGGCAAAGCTGACTCAATCCCTGACCTCAACCAGAAGTTTACAGTTTATAAATATCTCTCTTTCCCACCTTTGTGCCTGAAGAAAAGAGAAACACAGCCTCTCTCTGTTGCGTGTTGGATTCTTTCTCAAGATCCCTGCATCATCCTTGAAATGTAAGCTGTACTCTTCCCATCTGCACCCTGCAACTACGTCCACTTGATTCCAGGGAGTAATACCCACTTAAAAATAACAAATGTATCAACCCCAGTTCCTGACAGACATTGTTCCCTGGGAACACTATTTTTCTCAGGAGCTGGAATACAGCAAATATCAGTAAAAGTTACACCTAACTGTTGGAACCCCTTTGTTCCAATCAGATCATTTTTCAAAAAATGATAATTCTATTTCATTAGTTCATTCCCATGGTTTTCTTGTATGTGATACTGGAAGGAAAAGACAAGGAACAGTTTTGAAAAATGCTAGAAGAATTGAGAAATGGTAAGTTCATTATTCTCTATTTGGTGGCTGGAGAGAGAGAGGGTGGTATTTGCTTCTTACTGCTCCCTAGTAGGGTGGGGAGGGCATCTGTCCCTTCTTTTTGCTGGCCACACGTTCTAACTTTCTTTACGAGCTTTTTCCACTAATTTCTCTTTCTCCGTTCTCCATGCCAGTTTTCTCATCTGTAAAACAGGAATAATAACCATACTGACCTCAAAGTATGTTTTGAAGACTGACCTTGGCACATTAAATCATGGAGGCATGTAAACAGTAGAGTGGTTAAGGGTTAATTGGCAATGGCGTTGGAAGTTAGGATCCTGGCTTCATCATTTTCTCTGAGTGACCTTAGGCAAATTATTTAACCTCTCTGTGAGTTGTTTTCTATAAAAGAAGGAAATTGATACCTACTTTAGAAGTTGTAATAATGACTTATAAATCAATTGTCTTTAAAGTATATAGCACAGAGTGTCACATATAGTACATAGTGAATATGTGCTAGCTACTAATTATATGATGAATACTATTGCATCTTACTTGTATTCTCTTTACTTAATAATGCTGCTTTATTTGCTCTGTTTTGATCTTCTCTGTCTTTCATGAGATTCTCTATTCATTTCAGTGCAGGGAAAGGCTGGGATGAGTATGACACAAACTTTGGAGATGGTGCATGTTTTCTGGCCTCTCTTCCTGGGTCCATATGTGTCAGGGTCATGGCAGTGTAGGGCATCTGCTAGGGAGCAGGTAGGGTCCCTGGATGAGCAAGCAGTTCCAGAAGAGTCTGGTATGTGGGCCTAGTATCAGGGAGTCTGCAGTCGCTGGGCAACCCTGCTAGAGGCTTGCAATGGCAACTGCAGTGTGTGGAGCAACAACACTCCTCCCCAAGAGGAGCTCTCGGTCTTCCCACATGCCCATCCTTTGAGCAGTAGTCACCTATTCAGGATGATTGAATTATTCCCCTCTTCACATGTCATATGGATTGCCTAATACTTATCTGTGCTGCTTTTCACAATACTCTGACATGTTCCTAAGTCATGCTTCTGCATGTGCTCTTGGCTTGATGGCTTACACCATTCACCACCACCTCTACTGTGTGGCAAACTTCCTCTCCCCTGGGACGTTTTCCCAGTTTCCTGCTCAGATTTCCATATCCCTTCTCTTTGCTTTATTGGGTCCCATAGTTTCATCATGGCACTTGTCACACCCACTAACTTATGATGGCTTGAACCTTATGGAATATAGTTCATATAGATTGATCCTTATGAAATGGCTGAAATTTGACCATTCTCCACTGACTATTCCACATGATTCAAACTAGTATTTATCTACCCCATCAAACTCTCAGTTACATGAGAAAGAGTCCAGAGAATGTCTTTTACCTTTTTCTGGCAACGCCTGGCACAGTACTTGGCACATATTGATACTTGATAAATATGTATTGAATAACTGGGTAAGGAATAAGGAAATGCTTTATATACTCTGAGACCCTACTCAAATGTAAGAGATTCCTGCTGTAAAACAATGAGCATATCACAATATATTAGCCTTAAAAATGTGACCTGTCTTTAGTGGTTGAATTGGAGATAAAGAAAAGGAAAGTCAGTATGAGATTGACTTTATATATATATGAGATATATTATGTATATATGAGATATATTATGTATATATGAGATATATTTTTAATATATATATGTTTATATATGAGATATATATATATTTAAGTTTCTGTTGCTTATTAGGAATTTGAAAATTGCTACAGTAGATTTCATGGTGCCAGTGAAGGACATCAGGCAGGGAGTGTCCTCTTGGGACTTGAAGTTTATGGGTGGTACCCTGGCCACGAGCATTGGCAATGGGATGAAGAGGTTGAGGCTGGAGGCTGGGAGGCCAGTGAGGAGATGGGAGTCCTGAGTGTAGGCCATCGAGGTGGGAGCTGAGGAGAGGAGATGGGCCTGACGGCCAGCCAGGATGCTTCATCTCACTGGAGGAGGAGGGGAGTAAAAGGGGTCGTCTGCCCTGATCCCCAGATTGGGGGTACTTGGGGGACTGTATGGATAGCAATGCCATTCTCTGAAACGGGTGCTGTAAGAACAGCTTTGGGGAGAAAGATAATGCATCTGATTGTGAGCATACTGAGCAGGAGATATGGCTATACAAGTCTGCAGTTGACCTTGTGAGGCAGGTAAGCTGGGTACTGTCTTTTGTTTTGTTTTCCTGTTTGATTGATGTAGAAACTGTGGCTCAGGCAGTTTGCTTAAATGATCTGAATAGAAAAGACCCAGAGAGAGATAGGACTTGTCTTGATCCCAGGACCACTATATTCTTTAATCTTTTCATTATTGGTCTACCTACTGGAAAGTCCTATCAGAACTGACGGATGCCAGCTCCCCAGGCATTCTTGGCCTCCTTAGGATTGGATGTACCCAGAAATTGACTAGTGAGCAGTACTTTTAAGATTTTAATTAATCATTAACCAGCTTGCCCTCGGAGCACTTTTTGCTCCTGCTTTGAATTTGGAGACAGATGGCAGGCGGTTATTTCCTCAGCCTTGTCATCTATTCACATGGCAGATGAAATATCAAGCACAGACTTGGAGAGGGCTCATCATTCATTGTAATTAGTCTTCTTTGATCATCTGTCCTTTGTCTTCAGTACGGTAGCAACATTCAATTGTGGCTGAAGTATTTGTCAAGAACAGCATCCAAACTGCCTCCTACCCTACCCCACCTCTCCGTACGTGCCTGAGGCCACCACTGGTGTTGGGAAGCCAAATTCTCAATTCCCTTTTAAAATCTCTATATAGCAGTGTTAGGAGGGCTGGGTTTAAAAGCAATAGCCTGAGTATGGCCTATTTTCCTTGATCTGTCACGTACGTTATTAATTAACATACTGGTTGTTTAGCAATGTTGTAAGGATTTAGGGAGGAAAGGAGATAACCAGTATTACCTGAGGACCTATTCCACACTTGATAATTTACTGATATGATCTCACCGTATCTTTACAACATTCCAAGGCTGAAAAGCTTGGCAAAATCATGCAGTTACCACATGACAGAGCCAAGAACCAAAGCCCTCATCTGCCTGCATCCAGAGCCTATGCGTGTCTACCGGCTAGTTCAGTTGTAGTCCACGTAGCGAAACAAGGTAGATTGCAACAGAAAATAGATGCTATTGTGTCACTGTGTGAATCTTGAAAAGCATTGCTGTGGGTAATGTGTTGTTGCAAATTAACTCCCTGTCCCGACAATTAAAACAAATATATCATCAAATAAAGTAATAATGCTCTCTTATGTCTTTAGTGTGATTTAGACTGTAATATAGTTACTATATTTTTGTGACTTAGCTTTCTATTTTTATGTTCACTTACCCAAGTCTTATGAATTTGGTGGGGAAAGGGGTATTAGTCCCATTTTACAGATCAGGAAATTGAGGCTTAGTGGGTGCCACTGCCATTGAAGGTCAGACTCTAGACGTGTAAATTGATATGGTCTCTCCAAAATAAGTTCTAAGCAGAAGCAAAAATATGAAGACTTAGGCTCAGGAAAATTTTTTCTTAGAAGCTGACATCCACCTCCAAGTCATATGGTTAGGGTTTGCTTCTTTCTACTTTTCCATTTTTGACACTAAGTGATAATTATAGAGCCTGTAGAGGCATCCAGTGCATTTGCAAGAGCTAATTGACTCGATGGAGGGAAGGCTGATTGTGCAGCGAAATCCAAACTACCAATTAAAAGAGAAGGAAATCACATGCGCACAGTATCTTGGATATTTATATCACGGGGAACTAAAGCAGCCAGCCTTCCTTGTCACTGCGGAGACAGCCTGTAAGTCAAAGGGTCTGGCCCTGGGGCAGTTAGCTTGAGGCCTGGGTCTGGCCAAGACCAGAGCACGGCTGGGAAGCCCACCCTATCAGCAGCGTCCCAGCCTCTAATGAGTGCTTCAGAGGCTTTCCTTCTTTAGGCTAAAATGGGAAATCTTGGCAAATTAAGAGATTAGAGTCAATGCACAATGAGAGAGGAAATCAGGCAAACAGGAGCTGCATCAATCAATTAATTGTCAGAAAAATTGGGCTCAGAATACACTATAATACTAACTTTTGTATAGTGCTTTGGAGTTTATAGAGTTTCTGGCCCTCTCAAGGGCAACCAATTAAGAAGCAGGAGTATTATCTCCAACTTCCAGAGGGTAAGTGCCTGCCCTGCCTCCCATAAATCCTGGGATAGAGGCGCTGGGACATGAATGAAGGTTTCTGACTCCTGTTCACAACCCCTGAGCCCTGCCCATGCTGATGGGGCTGGGGACACCAGTGGGGAGCAGCTTTTGGTGTGGTTGGTAACTGATTCTCCAGGAACTATTTTTAAAAATTCCATCTTACTGAAGAGCATCTCCACAGTGGCACGCGGGAGTGGCTTCAAGGCTAACGATAATGGGGCCATTAACCGAATAATGGTGCTGGCACAAAGTAACAGCCATGCTGGGGTCTTAATTAGGCTCTGGCTGAAGCAGAGAAGGAGCACATTTGCAGGAGATTTCTGGTTGACTAATCTGGTGTCAAATTAAGAGTTTTCCCTCTGGGATGTCTCAAGTCAGCCACCATATGATTAAAAAAACTGTCTAATGTAGGGGTTTCAAGTGGGCCAATTTCTCAGGAGAAGAGAGGACTTGCTTCCCCAAAGCCTAGCTCTGTAGAGTACATTAGCACCAGGATCCCTTTGTCTTCCCTGACTAACGGTGTAACTTCAAAAGCCTCTCAGCTGGGAGCCCATTGTTTCTGTCCCACAAGGGATGAAATCCAGCTATGTACCTGGGTTACCCGGGCTGAATAGCAGTTAGCTGCCCCAGCTGGTACATTTCTGAGCAGTTCTCCTGTCTGCAGCAGCAGTTAAATGGTGCTGAGAAAGAAATCCAGATCAAAAGAGAGCCTGAGACTCAGGTCCTGGCCCCGGGGGGCTGAGGAGCTGGGGGCCAGGGGAACAAGACAGGGTAGTGGGGAAAGCACCGACACCACATGGACCACATATTGCATGTCACCTCTGCTCTCGCCACTGGTCGTGGGAGTAGAGCCATCATGTTGATTCTGCTGAGCCCTTTTCAATGCCTTTAAAATGGGCATACTCATTTCTACATTGAAGAGGAGTCATGAAGATTGGATGAAGTGGAGAATGACAGACACAGGCACACAGGAAATACTCAGGGAACATTAGTTGCTTTGGAATCTATCCAGCTACTTTAAGGGGCTGATTCCATCTATTAAGTTGTGCCTTGTCTATACAGCATGATTGCCAGGCCCCCGTTTAGGTCGAGGTCCCAACCTGCCTGGCTTCATTGGACCTTCCCTCACTCCACTCCCTTAACCTCCCTAGTCTTGCCCTGACTTCCTGGCAACTGCCTCTGGCCTTTCTCTTTGATGGGTGATCCAAACTCTCTCATCCTCTGACTATTCTATGTCTTCTCCTCTAACCTCTGTTTCTCCTACTTGGTACAACAACTCTGACTGCCTTTGGAATAACACCCTTCCCAGCTCAACCACAACCCCTCAGGATCGTGGATTCTAGAAACAGAGCCCATCAGGCCTTCATCCCTGAAGAAAATATGCATCCCAAGAGGTGCTTGGGTAGGGAGATAGAATTCCCCGAAGCAATGTGCTGGCCCCTTTCCTTGACTTCTTGATGGGTGCTGTTGGGAAGAAATCAATCCCAACAGCCACTTTCCATTGGAAGCTGACTCCTCTGATTGCAACTAAGCAGGCAAGTGTTAAATAAAACAGAGAATTACTCTGTTTGCTAGGAAAGCCTGGGCCTAGCAATAGACCTGCTTATAAGAGGAGACAGGTAGGCGTGCTGGACCAGGAAACTGGAAGATTGGTAAACAAGCAGAATTCTACCTACAAAGCCCATGCACAGAAGTAATGAATAGTGACCCAGCAAGCAGGTGGGCTCAGTGGATTCCAGACCAGAGGACTGGGAGCTCAGTACTAGGCTCCAGCAACAAGGACACAGCATTAAGAATCAGGCCAATTCCCAAGAAGTCAGACAGGAATATGCTTCTGAGAAGTGGGTGGGTTGGTAGGTAGCAGAGTCTAGATCCTCAAGTTGGGCAGGCAGAGGAGGAACATGGCATAGCCTCAGTCCTGGAAGGAGTTGCACACACAATGAGGAGGTGAGAACAGGGAAGGGGTAGGGGGGATGATGCTGGTCTCTAAGATTCCAAGCTGTATCACCCTGACAAAAGGCAATATTGGCCACTCACCCTAAGGCAGATGAAGGCAGATGGACAGGGAGGGGTCTGCAAAGAGCTTTAGGGATGTGCAGGCTGTCAAGTCCACAGATTGACTTGGTAGAACCTTCATAAACTTATCAAAATAGGGAACCATTACTGCTTTTTTACTTCCTTTTCAGTTGATAGGATCAACTGAGGGGGCATGCGAAGGAACCCTATAGACAGGAAAGCACTGTACTTTATTGATAAGTTTATTCTTTGTAGAACTGCTTGGTGTTTTATGAGCTCATCATTATACTAAATGTTAGCAATTCAAATATTTGCTAGTATTGTGGCAGAAGAAATTCTGAAATATTAATTTACATTTATGCATTTTATCTTGTCCTCATTCAAGAAAGTAGCAGGCTCTGGGGCATCCTGACCTACAAGACACTTCTGTTCCTAAATTTATCTTCCTCAAGCTGCCAAACTCATGGTGAAGATTCTAGAGGCAGAGTGCCCCTGAAGGAAACAAGTAAAAATGGGAGATGTTTTCATTTGATCCAAAGGCAATTTGCAGTCCTGGGAAGGGGAGGAAGGATTGTGAATCCTGTGGAGGAGGGAACTTGTGCCCCATTCCCTGGAAGCATATGAGGAAGGTGGCCTGCTTGCAGAGACAGAAGACTGTGCATCCACACCAAAGGGCCCCAGGATGCTGAGCTGCTGGGCCTGAAGGGAACAGGAGGACAGGGACAGCAGAACACTCATCAGTGACCCATGGGGTTGACACCCCTGACTGATGAGTCAATACATTCATGCTACCAAAGAACTCTGGTCCTTGTACCACTCCAGGGCATGGGGGCATGTTGGAAGAAGGGACTTAAACTCAATAAGTATGTTTGATGTTCTTTCCTCTTTGGCAGAGGATATCTAGAGTTAAATTTAAATTAGGCCGGGCGCAGTGCCTCACGCCTGTAATCCTAGCACTTTGGGAGGTCAAGGCAGGAGGATTGCTTGAGGCCAGGAGTTCGAGACCAGCCTGACCAAGAGTAAGACCTCATCTTTCCTAAGAATAGCAAATTTCGCCGGGTGTGGTGGCACGTTCCTGTAGTCCCAGCTACACAGGGGGCTGAGGCAGGGGAATCACTTCAGCCCAGTAGTTTGAGTTGCAGTGAGTTATGATGATGCCACTGCACTCTAGCCTGAGAGATAGAGCAAGACCCTGTTTTAATTAAAAAAAAAAAAAAGATTTCACTTGATTTTAGGGAAACAAGTATTATGACCTTTACGCACACATACATATGCAGTGTGTGTGTGTGCACATGTGTTTTGAATGAAATGTCTTTTGCATAATTGCTCTGTGATCACGTATCTTCCAAGGAAAATGGAGAAGAACATTTGCCCACCACCTGCTATATGCTGCTTCTCTTTCTAACATGTCACTAAGGCAATCACATTGAAACCTCAGAATAACCTGTGAAGTATTAGTGTTCCCTTTTTGTAGTAAGAAGATTGAACTAAATAACAGTTAAGTGACCCTCCACCAGCATATGTGGTTAGTAACAGAACTAGGATGTGAACCCAGGTTGTGTGATTCCAAGGCCCAGCCTCCCTCCACCACATCATGGTGGGTCCCCAAGCAGGAGGAGGTTAGACGTGGCACTGCTCCTCCCTTGCAAGGGAAGGGTGGGTGGCCGCGGCAAGAGATTTAATAGCCATGAACTGTGATGTAAAATAATTCTCTTGAATTTATAGAAGTATAAGACCTCTTTTGAGGGGGTACTGCAGAGGGGCTGAATCATTACAGAGGGTGAGGTCACACTGGAGAGACCTTCAGTGCCACCCAGACCTGTTTCATTTTGAGAGAGTTATCAATGTTCCCTCCTCTCCCTGCTCCTTTTTTTAAATCTCAGCATTGAGGAGGGATTTCTATGGATTCACTGGCATTATCCAGGAGACAAGTGATGCAAAAGGACTCGACAGATTTCTCCCAGGCAGAGAATTATGTGAGGAGGGTGCTGAATTACATTTGGGAATAGGACAGGCTACCATGCTGCGGCAGCAGGGGGATGTCGCCCTGAATATTAGCAGGCACTTTAGATCTATTGCATTGAGTGGAATCTTCAGTGTGGCTAAAAGAAGTAGATATTCTGATTCCCATTGTTTTGGTGAAATGGCAGGGCATGGGAAAGGATAGGGAAGTGATGTTGAGAGGGGAGAGGGAGAAAGGGAGAGAGGAAGAGAAGGACAGAAGGAGGAAGGGAGGAGGGAGAGAATCTAAGAATCTAAATCAATGACAGTGCGATGGTGGGAGGAAAAACAAACAAACTTCCTGACTTCTTTCTACAAATGAGCAAGATTTCTTATAGCTCAGGAAGACAAGCTCCAGGTCAGCCAGGCCTCAGTTTCTTTGTGAAATGAATGCGCTCACCTGCGACTTAGCACACCCATTCTTAGACAAGTTTGTAGGGAAACTATAGTTACTCACTTGCCCTGTTGAGTTCTTTTTCATTTTGCTTTTCAAAATTGGTCCTTAGGTGGAAGGAGACATGTTTCCTTCCTTCCTTCCATTTTCCCCTTCTTCTTTTCCTGCTATACACATTTATTGATCACCTGTGTGTACCAGGCACTGAAATAGGTACCAGGAAAATAGTGATGGTCAAAGGGCTCGTAGTGTATTCTGTAAAGAAACCGAGATGCGTAAGAAGCCAAATAAGGATCCACAGTGCAAGAAGCATATCAAACAGAACTTGAAAGATAAATATTTCAAGAGACAGAGAATGCCTCTTGGTGGTGGTGGTGGTTGAGGTGGTGTTGGGGGGTGGTCAGTCCTGATGAGAATCCTAGATGACAAAACTGACAGAGACATACAGTTTCTGTATGATCATACAGGAGTGATCATGTCTAGTTTGTCGTGGCTAGAATAGGGTGAATGTGCATGGCATGTCACAGACCAGTTGTGAGGGTAGAGAGCCAGGCTCTGAGTGCCAGTGAGCCCAGCTACTCCTCTGGGCACCTGGCCTTGCCAGCAGACAACGGCTCACAAGTGTGCAAATGCACATTAGTTTAAGGGGTTTACTCACTGGATATTGTAGTTCACATTAGAAGGTGAAAATGGCCGGGTGACATCATCATAATTATTTCCTCTTAATTATTAATACTTTCTTGGTTAAGGTTAAAATGGAGCCAGGAGTGATCATTTTTTTTTCTTGCATCTTTGAATGTGTATACTAAGAAATGCAATGCAGTGACAAGGTAATTGCTTTTATCCCTCCTACCCAGTCAATTGTGCAAAAACTGGGCTGTGGTTCTGTCCCTTCCAACTGTTGAAGAGGGAGTCGGGGGTCAGGGGGAGGATGTGCGTATGCCTCTTTCAGGTGAGACACCTCCCTCTGGTTTCTTTATAACTAGCTTCTGAGATGCAGGCTTTAAATCCAATGCTATCACAAGGCAGAGCATAAAAAAAGGCCCATGGGTTCCTGGGCTCCCTTCTGAACAATTCTCCTTAAAAGTTTATTAGGGTTAATTGATTATCAATATTTGCAGTAAAGATATTTTCCAATGAGAATCAGCTAGCTTGGTGGAAATCACTGAGACCCTTGAAGCCAAGTAGATCTGGATGAAAGTTCTAGCATCACTACTCATGCCCTGGGCAACTTCAAGCAAGTGGCTGAACCACTCTTGGCTTTAATTTTCTCCTCTTACAAGAATGTATTATAAGGATAATAGAAGAGAGAATGTGTAAAACATATTATAAGCACTTAATATAAGAGAACGATCATTATTTGACAGTGCTAGCTACAGAGACAGAAATAATGGCAGGTTCAATAGTGCTTTGTCAAGACTGGAAGAATTTTGCATCCTGAGGATGGAGTTTGTTAGAGGTCTATGAGCATGAAATAGAACTTTGTAGAGAAAGCTCATCACCTGGAGGCAGGTTCCAACAGTGCATAGGACCCAGCCAGGTGGTGCAGCAGCCCTGTGTCACAGTGACAAGGCTCCCTGTTTGCTGGTGATGGTCTCAATTGCCTGGCTGTCCCTGCTTGGCTTCAGCTCTGCAATCCTCCTTCTCCCCACTGCCTTTTCCGGAACTTAAGTCTCAGTTCTATTTTCTGGAAATAGTTCTTAGTTGAGGGGAGAGATTCCCAGGCTCCCTCCTAAAGACCCCCTGCTCTACTCAGCCTATCAAGGACCTCTGTTTGTACAGCCAGGCCTGCCCCATTCCCCAGTCTGCTGCCCACACAAATCCCTGGGTGTCCCAGGGCCCTGGTGTCTCTCTTCCATCATGCTCCCGATGCCTTTCTGCTCAAAAGCTGACAGGGACTCCAGGCTCCTTTGTGGATCAGAACTCTGACTTTCTCCTTTCTGTCCCCTCTACTCAGCTCTGCTAAACATCTTCTCTGTTATCTGATTGCCCGCTGGCAACCAACCTACTTGAATTATTGAGAGAACATGGGACATTCTGAAGGCATTAATTAATGATCTTCCTCCGGCTCAGGTTAAATGACAGTTTCTCTATAAGATATACATATATAAGTTTTGTTATCTGTAATCTTCCCCCCAAAAAGTTGCTAACATAACTCCAGGGAAAATTAAAACTGAAAGAATTTTATTAATAATTGAGTTTTGGGACAGGTATTGTGGCTCATGCCTATAATCCCCGCACTTTGGGAGGCTGAGGTGGGAAGATCACTTGAGGCCAGGAGTTTGAGATCAGCCTGGGCAATAGAGTGAGACTCTGTCTCTACAAAAAATAAGAAAAATTAGCCAGGTGTGGTGGTGCACATCTGTAGTCCCAGCTACTTGGGAGGCTGGGGCAGGACAATCACTTGAGCCTGAGAGTTCAAAGCTGCAGTGAGCCATGATTGTGCCATTGCACTCCAGCCTGGGTAACAGAGTGAGACTCAATCTCTAAAATACATAAATTTTAAAAAGTAATTGGGGTTTGCATATTTCTTAAAGTTTGGAGCCAAATTATAATTGAGCCACTCATAAATAACTACTAAGCATCTGCTGTGAGGGGTTATGAGTGTGCCAACTAGGATAAATTACTTAATGAGAGTGGATGGTAAAGATAAATCATTTAAAAAAAATAGAACAAATCCAGTCTCTTGTTTCCATGTAACCATAATGTTTTAATCTTCAAACTCACCTTGGTCAAATTCTTAATATCTTTTTGTCACCTACAACATGATTGATAAGCCTTTGAAAAATCAGATAAACATGTGGAGCCAAAACCTGGAACTTAAAAACATTTTATTCATCATAGGTTCTGTATGGATGTGTGCCTCTCACATATAGATGCATATATAGCAAGCAAGGCAGAGATACAGCAAGGGGGCCCTTAAAATACAATAGTTCAATGATGGGAGATTCACTTTCTGCAAAACAGATTTAGAAGTATAGTATATAACTGACAATTAGGATTCCAGTTATTGGTGTTTTTTGAAAGAGAGAGGAGACAGACAGACGGAGCAAGACAGTGGAGGGGGAAGCAGGTGGGAAGTGAGAATTTGTGCTGATTTCCAATGTGTCTTCTCCCTTAAGAATGTTGTCTTAGGATAAAGGCTACTTAATACGATATTTTTAAATGGGTTATCAAGCATCTCCACTTTATGGCAATTCCCCTTCGGGTATCGCTGTCCAAATAATGTGCATTTCTACTTGACCAATTCATTTAGGAGGACAACAGACACCTCAGGGGAGACATTTAGCTTCTTTCTTCAGAAGGACTCCTGTGTGTGGTAATGAAAGCCAAGCATGTTTTCCCCTTTTCTGTCTTCTCCTGCATTATCTCACATAACAGGAATTAATTAGCATCCTGCAGTCTTTTACTTTAAACTCTACTTTAAGAGACTCATCTACTTAGTGATTTTGTTGTTTTATTGTTCTGTTTTGGTTTTGATTTTTTTCCCCTTATTCTTGAAAATATCAGGCCTGTTTCTGCAATCTCTTGAATAAGCCAGCCCACCACTAGGAGAAATGCTGCCTTCTCTTTCTGAGTAAATACCCACTCTTGACTGAGGGAAAGGGTGTGGTGCAATCATTGTAGGGAAGCAGTGCTCATTTTCCCTCTGAGCTGATGCACAGTGCCTGTGCAATTTCCAAAAACAGCCTGCTAACATAACAATCTACCAACTTCAGTAAAATCAGTGTGGGCTTTCTGTGAACACACCCAAGTGTTGACACACATTCTGAAGCAATGCTGTGATTGTACAGCCAGAGAAAATGTTGATGATACTCACAGTGCTAGACAGTGTGATGTCTATGCACATGGGCTTGCTTTTCTGCAGTGTTCAATCTATCAAGCTAAAACCGAGTGCCTAATCAAAGCCAGGCCCTGAGCTGTATGTTGTCGTAGATGAAGAAAGAAACTGCTCTGTGCCCTTCAGGATTTCGAGGGTGACTAGAGTAATAAGACAAGTAGAAGATAAATGGATTATAAGACAAAATGTAGCCAGTATCATGGACGGGTACATTTAATGTGTTAGGGATGAGAAAAATTATTTTTCAGTTTACAAGAGTCAAAGTGTAGACTGGTATCAGCAAGATTTCCCCATGGAAACATTAAAACAAAACAAAACAAAATAAAACAAGCAACTGACTAAAATAACCTTATTAGGAGCTCTGGAAATCAGTTGAGAATATACAGCAGCCAAGTGAACACCCTATCAAGGAAAAGCCACCTTAAAAGGGTAGGGGATTTTGTAACACCTATACTTGTTGTTTCCCAGCCTTCCTCAATACCGTGCAGCGTAGTTTGAGGGAAGTGGTGGTGCAGTCTGCAAGTCTTTCCTGTGAACTGAAGATTGCAGAGAGCTGAATTTGCAACATTTTAACTTACCTTTAGGCTACCTGAGGGATTTATCTCTGTGTCACCTAACGCAGAGCTCAAAAGGCCAAAAGTGGCTTGGATCTCAGTCTGGAGGAAGCCATGAGAAGCAGTGGTCATGGTTCATGAAAACTGCAAGGCAGCTGTAGACCTGCCAGCACCTGAGGCAAGAGAATGCCTACTGAGGAATATGATTGAAAAGCTAAGGCCCTGAGAAGAAGCAGAGATGAGACTTTTAGATAAATTTTGGCATTTAAAAACTGTCACATGTATAGGAGAATTGGGGAACACACACACACACACACACACACACACACACACGTACAGGACCAGCAAATGTACATGTCCAGAAAAGGTCAGCGGGGACTTTAAGCCTTCATGTCAGGATGATGAGTAAATGTCTCCTGAATGGGCCCCATCTGCAAAGACTTGAGAGGTGTATGTTTCTTCAAATGCCCAATTTTCAGTAAGAGATCATGAGATATATAAAGAAACAGAAATACATACCCATTCAAAATATATCCCCAGAAATAGTCCCTGAAGAAACACGGTCATTGAGCATACTAGATAAAGACTTTAAAATACTTCTCCTAAATTTGCTCAAAGAGCTAAAGAAAAACATGAACAATAAACTAAAAGAAGTCAGGAAAATTATATATGAACAAAATGAGAACATCAATAAAGAGATAAAATTTTTTTAAAAAAAGAATCAGGCTGAAATTATGGAGCTAAAAATGACAATAACTGAATTAAGAGTTTTACCAGAAGGGTTCAACAGCAGATTCTAACAGGCAGAAGAAATAATCAGTGAACTTGAAGACAAGTCATTGAAATTATTGAATCTAAGGAACAAAAATAAAAATAAAGAAAAGTGAATAGAACCTAAGGGATGTATGGGACATTGTCAAGCAGACCAGTATATGCATTATAGGAATCCAAGAAGGAGAAGAAAGACAAAGGGGAAGAGAGCTTATTTGGAGAAATGATGGCTGAAAATTTCCCAAATTTGAGGAGATAAATAGATATACAAACAGAAGAAGCTCAATGCACTCCAAATAGGATAAATGCAGAGGGAATTTACCCACATGAGACACATTGTAATCAAACTGTCGAAGTCAAAGACAGCACAGGTATCTTGAAAGCAGCAAGAAAAAAGCAAGCTGTCATGTACTTTCTAAATACAGAACACTTTCTAAGGTTACCCACGCATTTCGCATGAGAAACGTTGCAGGCCAGAGAGGAATGGGAGGATGTGTTTAAGGTGCTAAAATAAAAAACAAAACAAAACCATCAACCAAGATCTCAAATCCACATCCAAACTTACACCCTAAAAACCTAGGAACAACCACAAAAATCTAGCAGAAAAAGGAAAATAACAAAGATTAGAACAGATATACACAAAAATGGAGGACAGGAAAGCAATAAAAAAATAAACAAAACCAAGATTTGATTCTTTGAAATTATCAACAAAAGTGACAGACCTTTAGTTATATTGACTAATAATAAGAGAGGAGTCAAATAATTAAATTCAGAAATGAAAGAGGTGATAGTGTGGTGATACTACCACCAATTTTATTGAAATACAAAGGATTACAAGACAGTGCTATAAACAATATCCACCAACAAACTGGATAACCAAAATGAAATGAAAAATTCCTAAAAATATACAACCTACCAAGACTGAGTCATAAAGGTACAGAAAATCTGAATAGATGTACTACTATCTAGGAGATTGAGTCAGTAGTCAAAGACCTCCCAACAAAGAAAATCCCAGGAGCAGATGGCTTCCCTAGTGAATAGAATAGAAATCCAATAAATAAGCCTTCACATATATGGTCAAATGCTTTTCTACAAGGGTGCCAAGACCATTAAGTGAGGAAATAACAGTCTTTTCAACAAATGGCACTGGGAAAATTGGATATTCATATACAAAAGAATAAAGTTGGACCTTTATCTTACACCATATAAAAAATTAACTCAAAGTGAGTCAAATATTTAGAATAGTGAAATTATAAAACTCTAAGAAGAAAACATAGGGGAAAAGCTTCATAACATTAGATCTGGCAATGATCTCTTGGATATGACACCAACAGCATAAACAGCAACAAAAAAGTAGATAAATTGGACTACTTCAAAATTAAAAACTTTTGTGCATCAAAGGACACTATCAATAGACTGAAAAGGCAACCCATGGAATGGGAGAGAATATTTGCAAATTATACATTGGATAAGTGGGTAATATCCAAAATATATAAGGAATTTTTACAACTCAACAATAACAAGAAACAAACAACTTGATTTTAAAAATGAGCAAAGCCTGGTCATGGTGGCTCATGCCTGTAATCCCAGCATTTAGGGAGGTTGAAGTAGGAAGATTGCTTGAGCCCAGGAGTTCAAGATCAGCTTGGGCAATGTTGTGAGACTTCCTCTCCACAAAAAAGTTTTTAAAAATAGCCAATGTGGTGGCACACACCTGTAGTCCCAGTTTTTTGGGAGACTGAGGTGGAAGGATCGCTTGAACCCAGGAGTTCAAGGCTGCAGTAAGCTATGATAGAGCCACTGCAATCCAGCCTGGGCAACAGAGTAAGACCCTGTCTGTAAAAAATAAATAAATAAATAAATAAACAAACAAACAAGTAAAAGAAAGGGCAAAGGACTTGAATAGACATTTCTCTAATGAAAATATACAAATGACCAATAAACACATGAAGGCAAATCAAAACCACAATGGTATACCTACACTTCACACCCATTAGGATGGCTACTGTGAAAAACAAGGCCAAAAAAAAAAAAAAAGAATAAGTTTTGGTGAGAATGTGGAGAAATCAGTATTCATGTGCACTGCTGGTGAGGATGTACAATAGTGCAGCCACTTTGGAAAACAGTATGTCAGTTCCTCAAAAAATTAAAAATAAAACTACTGTATTATTCATCAATTACACTTCTAGGTATATACCCAAAAGAATTAAAAGCAGGGGCTCCAAGAGATACTGAAACACTCATGTTCATAGCAGCATTATTCACGATAGCTAAAGGTAGAATGAATTTAAGAGTCCATTGATGGATGAATAGATAAACAAAATGTGTGTATATACAGACACTGGAATATTATTCAGCCTTAGAAAGGAAGGACATTCTGCCAAGTGCTACATGGATGAAACTTGAAGACATTATACTAAGTGAAATAGGCCAGTCACAAAAGGGAAAATACTAAATGATTCTACTTATATGAGGTACCAAATGTAGTCACATTCATAAGGGTATAGGAGAAAATGGAGAGTTATTGTTTGATAGCCACAGAGACTCATGGTCACACAACAAAGTACTTAACACCACTGAACAGTACACCTAAAATGGTTAAATAATAAATTTTATGTAATATATATTGTACCACAATAAAAATAGTAATGATTTTTAAAAGAATCAAAATAAACTTTGCAGAATAAACGTCATTGATGTCAGTCCTGAGTTCATCCAGACTTCCCCTTTTGGAGTGAGGGAAGACAGATCTGGTGGTATTTCTGGGCCAGGGTGCACAGCAGAGTCTGAGTATAAAACCACATAAAAGGATGTGTAGACCAGTGCTGGAGAAGTTGATGTTCAAAAAGGTCCACAGAAGCAAAAAAGGAGGCCAAGTATGGGAATTCTGTATGAAGAAACGTTAGAACTGACGGCAAAGAGCCCCAAAGTGTACCAGGAGACTAGGAAGGAGAACAAGAACCGTGAGTGTGGCCTGAGGCGTGGCAACCCTAAATCCAGACAAGGAGTTGAGGGAGGAAACGACAAGTAGGATCTCAAGAGCAGAGATGGGGTAGAGAGTGGGTTCCAGAAAAACAAACCAAAAAAACATGACCAAGGCATTGAGATAGGAAACAGTTTCATTGAAATGCATAGTAATAATAATGCCAACAGATAGCACTAAGGGCTTAACATATATGAGCATAAAGACCCATTAACTGGATTGTATTATTATTCCTTTTTCCATTGGTAATTTTCCTACCTTTTTTCAGAGCAAGTATGTGAACCTAAAAACATCAGAGTCCATGCCCTTGACCACTTACGCTGTACAGAGAGCATTAGCTGAGTATAATACAAAACACGGAGTCATGTGGATCGCATTTTAGAGAGCTGACCTTCAGATTGTGGCATTGATAGGGCATCGTGGAACCTTGAAGGCTTTCAGCAGGCAAGGGATGAAAATAGAAATTGCTCTGAGAAGACAATTTGGCAACACAGAAACGAAATAAGGTAATAAATGGCAGGGCTGGAATCAGGGAGATCGGTTAGGGAACAGAGAGGAGCAAGGCATAAACCAAGATGAGGGGACAGGAATGGAATGCATGGATTCAAAAGGCATTGAGAAAGTTGAATCAGTTGGAGTTAGCTACCAGTTAGCTAAAGGGGGCCAAGACTCTGGTAGAGCTTGCAATGACTCTGGCACATCTGAAACTGTGGTGAGTCCAAAAATTCAATGATGTAAGAAGGGATAAGAAAAACGGGACTATTCTGAAGCCATTGGAATTAATTGTCAGAAATCCCCAATCAAATCCCCTTTGGGATTTGAAGAATACATTTTTAAGATGCATAATTAATCTGCAAGTAACAACATGAATCCTAAATACTTAGGAATCCCAGTGCTACCATGGATGATACTAAGCTCTCTAATAGGGCACAAGAACCTTTGTTCACGGAGTGAGATTTTAGACGTTCAGCAATCACGGGACTGCTCCAGCCAATTGAGATGAGGCGAGATGCTGGCTTGTGTCTATCCTGAAAATTACTTTGAAGCCCTTTAGACTTATCCTATTGTGTCCTTTTAAATGTCCTACCAGTGTAGACTTGGAAATAATTAAAAACAATAGACATGAACCTTCTAATCTTTTTTAGTATTCTTTTATGTAGGGAATAATTGATTGGGCGGAGTAGATTACATTTCAATATTCAGACAGGCTCCTTTTGTTATTACTTTGGACTCTTTATCTGCTTTTCAAATTACCTTGCCTGTTTCGAAAGCACAGTGCATTTCTCCTGTGCTTCTTTTTCGGTGTAAGACAATGTAGAAAGGCTCATGGCATAAAGTTGAAGGATATCCACTATGCAATTTAATATCAGATAACTGACATTTTTAGAGAAATAGTCCTTTGGAATTAATATGAGATGGCATGATAGAGTGGGAAAAAAACGTAAAAGTCAAACTGACTTGATTTTCAATACTGGTGCTGGCGCTTAAGAGCTTTGGGACTTTGGGAATTGAATTAAATCATTGCACCTCAGTTTCTTTGTCTGAAACATAGGATAATAATAATAATACCTCTACCTTAGGATTATTATGAGGCGTGGTACACAAACACAAATACACACATGCGAGGCTTGACACGTAGTAAAAAAGAGCATACTGTTCAAAAAAGGTGTTTCGGTCCTGTCTTAAAAAGGAATGCCTAATGTTTTTGAGGTTTGTCTACTATGCTAAATGAAAAAAGCCAGACGTAAAAGACTGCATATAATAGGATTGCATTCATATGAACAGTCAAGAAAAGGCAAATATATAGTGACAAAAAGTAGATTAATGGTTGTCTGGGACGGGGAGGTGGGGTGAGAAGTGGCTGTTTATGAGAACAAGGTCTCTTTACCTTTGGGAATGATAAAAAATATCTTAACATTATGTTGTGGTATTGATTGCACCACTCTGTAAATGTACTAAAAACCTTTGAGTTGTACACGTTCAACCGGTGAATTTTATGCTATACTAATTATATCTCAATAACACCATTTATGAATAAAAAGGATGGCATTTCTATACACTGACATGATATCTTAAATAAAATAATTGGTGCCTATGGAAAATGAGAAATATTATTCTTGCCTGGGATTTGAAGGGCTCTCTCTTGTATTGTCTCTAAATATCTGTCTTTGTATTTGTGTATCGGTCAGTTTTGTTGGTAGTAAACAACTCACCAAATCACTGTGGCTTATATAATAGCTTTTTCTCATTTATATTACATATTGGCATCTATTCAGGTTTGTTTGTTTTTTGTGAGCTCTGCTCAGCCCTGCTTAGCTCTGATCCACGTGTCTTCCAGCTGTCACTGTATGGGACATGCTGATTCTCGTGGCATAAGGAAATAGAAGACTGAGCCAAACCTATTAGCTCTTACAGCTTTTGCACAGAGATAGCACATTTCATAGCTATTTGTGTATCATTGGCTAAAGCAACTCACATGGTCAAGCCTAGTGCTGATGGAAGAAGTAACATGCACTCCTTCCATGGAGCAAGTAGGTTATGAATATTTGTGAACAGTAATACAGTGAGACAATCTACCAGTTTGAAGGAAGATGTGTCTAACAACCTGACTCTAGCTGAACTCTCCATCAGTGCCTCTGACCTCTTCTACTCTCTTACTATCCAAGTGTTTGTCTTTCTCTTTTCTCACTGGGATTTACAGTAAACCAGGTTCTCCTCTACTATGAAGAACTCTTCCAGGGATCTTGCTGTTATTCTTAGTTACCACCTTGCACTTTCTGTTTATTTTGTTGCTGGACTTCACAATTATGACCAGTTGGTGTCTCTACTGTTTCTCTATCACACTTAATTGTTTGCATTATGACTTGAATCCTCTCAGTCCATTGAAATTGCTTCTTCTAAATCATCCAATGGCTTTAATTGCCAAATCCAATGACATTTTCTTCAGTCACTACTTATTTTGATGTGGCGGCATTTGTATTGTGAACTCCTAAAATGCAAAATTTCTAATCCCTCTCTCTTACCAAGTTTCACATAATTCTCCCTCTACATTCCTTTCCTGTGTGATCTTATGTAGTCCAAGGTCTTCAGTTTTCATTTCTGAGAGTGTGACTCCCATATTAACCTGTTTGTTTCTGGCTTTCTTGCATAAGAAAACAAAAGGTCCAAATGATTGCTGTATTTAATTAATCATATTTGTTATTTTGTACATTAATGCTGCTAATCTTTTCTTGAACAGGATGGACATAGAAAGTACTCTTCTAGGAAATTTAAAAGTCATCTTATATTTAATAATTCTACTCATAAATGTTACCCTATGTAGTTAAAAGTAGTTTGCAAGTTGTAAAGTGCACATAGGGTGGAAATATAACATATTTAGAAGTATAGCTTTGCTCAATGGCTGTATCTAGTGTTTTCCTTTACATTTTAAAAGTCAAATACATAAAAATAAGAAATATTTGGAGATTGTATGCATAGAATTATAGGTGCTCTGTGAACAAAGAATCCACATGTAGAATTATACAGAAAGTTTGGGCAAATATAAATGCATGGCATCTAAATTTACTGAATCACTATTTTTAGTTATCATTGTGCCTTTATGAACATTAAGCATGCCTAGTAGGAAGGCAGCCACACTCTGCCCAGACTTGCCATCCTGGGCCAAGGTTCTTTGTTCTGAATACTCTGATACCAGGACTAATCCCATCTGTAGCTCTGAATTTCCAGTGTAGGTTTCAACTGTGTTCTGGGTATGGAAAGAATATTCTGGTGTCCCTTGTCCCATTATTAACATTTAGCTGAAATCATAAGGATTTTGTGGTATAACAATAAGAGTTGGGAGATTTGAGTTTCTATTCCTGGCACTGACCTTGGAGCAGAGGAACCTGGGAGAGATGAGGTGCAGAGAAATGTGCTCAGTCAGTACTACACAAAGTGTAGTCCCTAGATAGGCAGCATCAAGAACACCAAGGAACTTGGTAGAAATGCACATTCCTGGGCCCTGCCTAGACCTACTGCTTCAGAGTCTCAGGGTCTGGAGCCAGCCATCTGTGTTTTATCCAGGTCTTTTGGTAATTTATGTGCTCACTAAAGTTTAGGAAGCACAGGGCCAGCCCTCTCTGCTTAGGCAGTGAGGTTTTGTTAACCTTCCTAGAGGTGCAATCATGGGGGGCAAGTGATAGTGAGTGGGAGACAGAGGGTAAAAATGAGGCACACACCATACACAGTATTACAGTGTAGAGGCAAATGTGAGAGTGTTATAAATCCCAAGTCTGGGTGACCAAAAATGAGCCCAGGAGGGAGCAGATCTTACCGCAAACAAGCTTCGGGTTCACCAACCAGCACAGGTCCTAACAGCTGCAAGTGTGCAAGAATTTTCTTAAATGAATTAACAAGTAACTTCAGTTCAAATAAATTCCAAAATTCAAAATTTCTCTCCAGGAAGAGAAGTATGGCCCAGACACATGACAGGAAAGTAAGTTAATGGAGGGGGATTTCTAGGAATATATGCACTCACTACTTGGGCATGCTGAACCTTGTTCAAATATCAGCATGGCTTTTACTGCAGATCTGGACTTCAAAATTGAAAGAGGCTAACTGGAAGATGCTATTCTTATAAAATGCACATGTTTTGTATACAGAGTCAGGTCAGTGCAAGGTGCACAGTGCACAGTGGTGACTGAGTCTCCCAGAAGGAGGGCAGCTCTTTCTTCTGCCCTTTAAGTCCAGCAACTTCTAACTCCAAGGTCTTAAAGGAGCTTATTGGTTGATCATCTCAAATTCCAGGGACATTTGCAAAATGGAATAAATAATCTCTGCCCCTCAAATGAGAAGCCTTGTAAATATTCATAAAGATGATGGTGATGATGACATGATGATTCTTATGATGTAAAACAGGCAACACTAGAAGTAGATGATTTTCTTCTTTTTAATGTAGTTGGCTTCCCAGAAAGTTAAAATGTAGCATTGCACAAAAAAAAAATCAGACCCCATTCCCTTTTGTAAAATGTTTCCCTCTCTGTCACTAATGGAGATTTCTTAGAATCACATCTTGGGGTTGCAAAGGAAGGACAGCACTAATGCTCCAGGTCAGCTCATGGCAAGTAATCTCTGGCTACTTCAGCACCTGCAGCCTGGTGGATTTGATGACTGTATCCACTGCACTTGATTTGCCTGTTAGTGTTGGGCACAAACAGTGCATCAGAATTTAGAGACAGGAGCAAATCCTGCCTTTTAACTCCTGTGTGTACTTCCAAGAAAGTTAAAGAAAATACTATATGCATTAGATTTTAATTTGCTTTTCATATGCAAAGACCGTCTAGAAATGTAATTATAGTTTAAACCTTTAATCTCCAGTGCCTAGAAAAGTTATTTTTTTAATTGTATTTGAATCTTGAGCAGCCATGGTAATTTTTCGATAATGGCTTATTTGTTTTGCAATAAAACAATGTAATGGTTTGAAACAGAGTCACATACCTGCCCTGGATTGACACTTAGGATCCTGGATATACTATAGATACAGTGAATGGTCCATATGCCTGTTTTCTCATCCTAACTTTTAGAAGAAAGCTGTGTACTACAGTGAGTAAGAAGTTGATTTTCAGAATTAATTTAAGATGGTTTTGAATCCAGGTATCACCACTTTTTGGCTTTGTGTCCTTTGCAAAATTATATAACCTCATTGAGCTTCAGTCTTATTATGTGTAAAATGGGGACTACAATAGCTCTGTCCTCTGGTTTGGTTTGAAGATTAAATGAGATGATATATATAAAGAATTTAGCAGTGTCTGGCACAAATTAAGACTTAACTTTTAGTTTTTGTTGTCATTATTGTTAATATTTTAAAAGTTGTAGCTATTATTTATTATTATTAAATTCTTGCTTGTTTGTCCCTTAAATAAGTCATTCCTGGTGTTACTTCCACATGCCAATTCCCAGTTTTCATTTGATCTGATTTATTTTGCTTCCAATCACAATGGTCCCTGCTCTTTAGCATCCAGGGCCACATTTGTCAGTAATTTTGTTATGAAATTCCCTGGTGCAAAGCCAGAGTTCATTATGATTTTGTCATGAAAGTTGCATTCCTAGTAGCATCTCAATGTTGGCAAAGGATATAGTTGGACTAGAGAACTTTTCAGATCCTTTCAGATCTGGGAGCTGAGTTTGTCAGATTCTGTAAGCTCTGAGAGGAGAGTGACAATGTATTGTCCTGTTTCTGTATCCAAGTGCGATGTATGTGACTCTGCCAGCTTTTCCCAGAGTATCCTCTGCTAGTGATTTTAATATCTTTCAGTGTTAATCATCCAAAAAATTGGAAATAATGTCAGTTTACATATTTTTAAATGAAAATCATACTTCAGGAAGGATGTGCTATGGTATAAACAAGATAAAGTGTTTATAGCACCCGTCACAACACATTTTGCTCCCCACAAGTATGATTAGATTGTCTCTTGAATGCTACTATGGTACTTTCCCCTTACAACCCCAGAGTAGGGCCCAGAAAAACTCAACTACACAACTGTGTCCCCACAATAACCTTACTCTATCCAACTAGTCTTACAAGTCTCTGATACCCTAACTGAATTTAAAGATGAGCTAATTTTTAGATAAACTTGAAAAAGAATGTATCCTTGAATGAATTGCCTGTTTATAATTTATAAAACACCCTTATACAAATTGATGATGATGTATGTTTGAATAATTCAAGAAACAGGATGTCAATAGCTTTTAGCATCAGGTACCAAGAGAGCTTCTGCTTTTGAATATTAATTTGACTAATTTTGGATATTAGGCCATTTAGTATGGTAAGCACATATGCAGAATAGTAGGATTTTTGAAGGGTAATGTAATCAGAAATGGGGACATCTAGCATTTCTTTAAAATGTAACAATTATCCTAAGGTCTCATAGGGAATAGTGTGCAACTGACAAAGAGTAAGATATCCCAAGTAAAATGTAAATAAACATAAAATAATGTATTGGGAATATTTCTGGAAAGAATCAGTACCAGTCTGCTTTGTTTTGTATTGTGCTTTCCTCCTATTTATGTAAATAAATTTATAGTATAGTATAGAAACTTATAGTCTGAGTACTTTAATTTATATTACACCAAAAGTATAGGCAACAAAAGCAAAAATAGACAAGTGAGACCACATCAAACTAAAGGGATTCTGCGAAGAAAAAGAAACAATTAACAGGTGACCTATGGAATGGGAGAAAATATTAGCAACCATATATCTGATAAAGGGCTAATACCTAAAACATATAAAGAACTCCTACAACTCAATAGCAAGAAAGAAATAACCCAATTAAAAAAAATGACAAAGGACTTGAATAGACATTTCTCCAAAGAAGACATACAAATTGCCAACTGGTGTATGAAAACATGCTCAACATCACTAATCATCAGGGAAATGCAAATCAAAATCATGATGAGGTATGATCTTATACCAGTTAGAATGATCATATAAAACAAACAAACACAAACAGAAAATAACAAAGGTTGGAGAGGATGCAGACAAAGTGGAACTCTTGTGTATTATTGGTGGGAATGGTTAAATGGTGTAGCTACTATGAAAAACAGTATAAAGGTTCCTCAAAAAAATAAAAATAAAAATAATTGAAATCAGTTTTTCAAAGAGGTATTTGTACTGCCATCTTCATTGCAGCATTATTCACAATAGTCAAAAGGTAGAAACAACCTAAATGTATATTTGCAAATTAATAAAGAAGATCTGGTATATACATACAATGGAATAGTATTCAGCCATAAGAATAAAGGAAATTCTGACAAATGCTATTAAATGTAACATGAACAAACATTGAGGGTTTTATGCTAAGTGAAATAAGTACAAATGCTATATGAGTTATTATATTCTCATATGTGGTCTTCAAAGTAGCCAAACTCACAGAAGCAGAAAGTAGAATGGTGGTTGCCAGGGGCTGGGTGAAAGAGGAGTCAAAATATAGTTTCAATTATGCAAGATGAAAAAGTTTTCTAGATCTGCTGTACAACGTTGTGTTTCTAGTTAACAATACTATGAGGTACATGTAGATGTTCATGAAGGTAGATCTGGTGTTATGTGTTATTTACCAAAATTAAAAAAAAGAAGTCTTATGAGGAAATATATCTAATTTTTCCATTATCAATGTGCTAGATCCTGAGGATACAAAGAATAAAAGTGTTCTTTATTTGGTTCTTGTAACATAAACCAATGTCTAAACAAACAAACAAAAAATGTAAGTTGGTATAAAATCCAGAGATTTCATCATCCTGAAAATATGTAAATGCATTTAAGGTAAACACCTTAGGAAAATTATTTGTGGGTTCAAAGTTTTCAAGGACTAATTTATTATCTCTATTGAGTGGAGTATATAAATCTAGTACATGCCTTCTACCATTTGTTTTATTTATTTTTTCTTTTTTTATTTTATTTTATTATTTTTTTATCATTTCAAAATATAAACACTTTGGTTACATATATTGACTGTGCACTGCCCAAGTCAAAGCAACAATCATGAACATCCCCCATTAGGTGTGGGTTTTCCCATCCCCTCCACCCCCCTCCCATCTGCCCACCCCCTGATGAATATTATTTCCATGTGTGCACATAAGTATTGATCAGTTAGCACAAATTTGATGGTGAGTACCAGTGGTGCCTGTTTTTCCATTATTGTGACACTTCACTTCGAAGAATGGGCTCTAGCTCCATCCAGGATAATACCAGATGTGTTAATTCACTGCTGTTTTTTATTGCTGAGTAATACTCCATGGTGTACATACACAGTATTTTGTTTATCCACTCATGTATTGATGCGCACTTGGGTTGTTTCCACATCTTTGCAATTGTGAATTGTGCTGCTATAAACATTCATGAGCAGATGTCTTTATTATAAAATGTCTTTTTTTCCTTTGGGTAAATACCCAGTAGTGGGATTGCTAGATCAAATGGTAATTCTACTTTTAATTCTTTGAGGTATCTCCATATTACTTGCCATAGAGGTTGTACTAATTTGCAGTCCCACCAGCAGTGTATGAGTGTTCCTATCTCTCCACATCCCCACCAACATTTGTTATTTGGGGATTTTTTGATATGAGCCAATCTCACTGGAGTTAAGTGATATCTCATTGTGGTTTTGATTTGCATTTCCCTGATGATTAGAGAAGTTGAACAATTTTTTATATGTTTGCTGGCCATTATTCTGTCTTCTTTTGAAAAGTTTCTGTTCATGTCCTTTGCCCATTTTTTAATGGGGTTGTTTGATCTTTTCTTGTTGATTTTCCTAAGTTCTGTCTAGATTCTGGTTATCAGCCCTTTATCAGATGTGTAGCATGCAAATATTTTCTCCCGTTCTGTAGGTTGTCTGTTCACTATAAAACAAATGCAGTGAACAGACAACCTGCATTTGTTTTATTTTAATCCTCAAAACAAACTTGAGTGACACCATTATTTCCTTCTTGTGGATGAATAAAGGGAGAGTCAGAGACATTCAGTAACTTTCCCAGAGTCACACAGCTCCTAATGATTGGAGCTGGAATGTAAGGGCAGACTCTGATCCCACAGGCCCATGTTCTGTGAATCACCAGCTGGACCATCTGTGTGACCCTGAAGAGAGAGTTTAAAATATGTTAAAAAATGTGATAGAGTGACTGCATTCCAGAATCTAGGTTCAACATGTCATGAGGCCATTAATAATTTGACTGTTCATATAAATCCCTTTTTAGGCCTCATGTCCAAGTGTGATTATTTGGAATTATTATACACTGTTTACTACAAAGAGAAGAGGCATTTGACTTTATCTTAGTGATTTATCTACTTGTGTTGGTTTTACAAAAAGAGAAACAGATAAAATATCAACCCACAGAAATGCTATTTCCTGTCAAATTCCTCTGTGTATCTCAAGAAAATCTTGCACACTGAATGTTAAAGTCCGATTTCTGGAGCCCAGAATGACATTTCAGTATATAGTGAGTTGTGGTCAATATATTGATTACAGCCTCTTTGGGCTCACAATAATTAAAGACCATCACACAGATACAGTATTTGTTTAGAAGATAATTCTCAACATTTTTTCACATGTGATACCAAAGTCCTAGCAATTGTATTATATGTGTACCAAATCTATTTCAAGTCTATTGAAAACAAGAAAATTTAATTAAAATGGTGTGAATTCATTTAAATTTGTGTGGGGAGAATGGGAGATGTAATTATGAGTCTATTTTTGGTTGTTTATTGCATGAAGCTGGCCACTTGATAATTTCAAGCCTATGGTAAATTAGGGTTATTTAGAAGTCATCAGTGTGTGACAAAGCATAAGTCACACTGGGAAAGGAGAACTTCTCATTCTTGAGCCTGCTATGTCATATGCACAATCTCATTTAATCGTCTCAGCCATGTTCCACAGAAATGTGTTATTCCCATGTGCGTAGACTGAGCCGTAGGGAGGACATGCACCTTGCTAAAGGCCGGACCTTTAGCCTTTAGGCCCCTCCCACCTGCTGGATCCCTGATGAATATTATTTCATGTGTGACATAAGTATTGATGAGTTAGTACCAATTTGATGGTGAGTACTAGTGGTGCTTGTTTTTCCATTCTTGTGACACTTCGCTTCGAAGAATGGGCTCTAGCTCCATCCAGGGTAATACCAGATGTGTTAATTCACCATTGTTTTTATGGCTGAGTAGTACTCCATGGTATACATATACCACATTTTATTAATCCACTCATGCATTGATAGGCACCTGGGTTGTTTCCACATCTTTGCAATTGTGAATTGTGCTTCTATAAATTCAAGTACAGATGTCTTTATTATAGAATGTCTTTTTTTCCTTTGGGTAAATACCCAGTAGTGGGATTGCTGGATCAAATGGTAGGTCTCCTTTGAGTCCTTTGAGGTATCTCCATGTCACTTTCCATAGAGGTTGTACCAATTTGCAGTCTCACCAGCAGTGTATGAGTGTTCCTATCTCTCCGCATCCCTGCCAACATTTGTTGTTTTGGGACTTTTTTATATAAGACAATCTCAAGTCTTTTCTCAAAATTTATGCTCTCAATGATCCCAACCCTGAGCTGTGTAACACTATAAACTATCTGACACCTCACTCAATGCTCCTGATCCTTCTTGTCCTGTTCTCATATTAAAAATTGTCATAGGATGCATCACCTTCTAACACACTAGATAACTTACTTATTTAGCATGGTTATTGTTTATTGCTTGACTTTCTCTACCAGAATGTAAACACCACAAGGGCAGAGATTTTGATCCTTTCCCCACTGCTGTATTCCAAGCACCTAGAACAGTGCTTGAGACATAATAGGTCTTCAGAAAAAAGAATGAAAGTAAGTACTGAGTGTATAGTGATCCTTTTTTTAGCTGTCTTAACTTTGCAGGAACCTGAGGTTGTTCTCTGAACTATATCAGGGTACAATGATTTTTTTCCTCACAATCTCAGCTGTCTAACTAGAGTCTCATTTCCTACCTGTTAGTAATAGGTTTACTCAGATTTATTTCAGGCTGCATATAAACCACCAAGCAGTTCAATGGTATTGATCTGTGCTGCCATTTAATGGGGTTGGTCAGTGATCAACTCCAGGCAAGGCCCTGAATCAGCTTTTTCTTATGTGCCCTCTGGCATGTAAATAAGTGGAAAAATGTCTTTTGACTTTGCTTCTGCAAACTCATGGGCCCCATCCGCTTGCCCTTAAATGGCATCAGATGCCTATGTATGCTCTTTTTGCTTTTTTTATGAAAATAAAGGGAATTTAAAATCTTTGGGATGTCAGGAAGAATCAGAATCATTCATAAGTGTTTGCTTCAACTTTACTCTAATTTTTGCCCTGAGATTAATCTCTTATTACAACAGCAAAATTTAGCCTTTCTAGGATTCCTTGAACACTGTATTTCTATAATTTGATCTTCATGGACAGTGAATCTGTCTGTCACAGTCCATTGTCCGTTCACTCTTTGAATCAACTGGCACTTATCCATATCAAACTCCATTTGTCCATCACCTCTAAAACTCTTGATAATTTCCAATTGCTCATGGAACTGAGTTTGAAGGTTGACATGGATCATCCATTTTTTCCAGAATGACAAATAGCTTTGCATGGTGATCGTCGCATTTTATCTTAATTTCTTGGCAAACGTTAATTTAATTTTCTGCTAAATGGTTTCAATCTCATGCAGAACCAAAGTGAACTAAGTAACTATCTCAGAAATATTCCCTATCTTGTCAGGATAATTCTTTCTTTCATTTAAGTGAAAATTAAGTAACACTTAGTGGTGATTTTTTTAAAAAAATCATCAACATAATTTCTAATGTCATTGTGAATCTCTGAGAAACATTAAGCTTGAATTTCCCACTAGGCTCAGAGAGGTTATATAAATTTCTTTCTTCAGGAGAGATTGGATAGAAACCTAACACAGACTGAGAGCATCTCAGTGCTAGAAGTAGTCTTAGATATTATCATGCTTAATCTTGACAGGGTTTGCAAATAGAGAAACTGAGGTTCCTGTAAGGGAAGAAGAATGTGTAAGTTCACATTGTATGAAACTTGGCAGAGATAAACCGTGAACCTTAGTCTTTTTACTTAGTGCAATGCGGCTCTGAAATTATATGCAAACGTTGGGGAGTATTTGTAGGATATTTGTTTGAGGAAGATGTCTTTAGCAATCTATCAGGAAGGTCAGTGATCTCTCTAAAGTTAGGCATCAATGCTCACCTTGCTATTTCACAGACACAGTTGTACCCTTTGTAAAGTTAATCCAAGGATCCATGTAAAACTAGATTGAGTTTTGTACTCAGTTTCAGACTATAGTAACTTCTTCCCCACTAATGAGCCTTGATGGATTAGTTGGGTGTCACTGCCAGGACACTGGATTGCTGTGACTTCAGCATTGTCTGGCACAAGTGCAGTCCAGGTGCGTAGGTCGGGATATTATCAAACACCTGAAGTGTAGTACTGTATTTCTAAATAAAGACATGAATTTGTTTTTTACCGTCTGCTGGCTTCTGCCTCTCTTCTGCACATTTTGCCATTAATGAAAATAAGAGTAAAGACACACATAAGTATGAAAACACAATGCAGACTCCCTCTCCAAAACTTTTATTATGATATTTTGAAATAATAGGGCATGTGATAAAATATTCTTATAATTTTCTTCCACTATAGGTTGTGAGGTTGTGTGTGTGAAAGTGTGTGTGCATTTGTGTGATAATCAGACAAAACATTAAATAACTTCTATTTTTCCTTAATATATCAGAACACCGTGATTTTTAAAAAAGTATTGTTTAATATGCAAGTATGTGTTATATGAAAAAACTATTGCTATTCCTGCTTTGCCGCTGAATCATCACCCCCGACTTGCCAGTTCTCCTTTCTAAGTCCCATTTTCTGTCTGTAAATGAAAGAATTGAACTATCTTGCTAAGGCCCCTTGTTAATAATCAGTGTCTGTGTGATGATTTGCTACTAAACTCAAACTGCAAGTCTCCTCCACCATTTTCTGAGACCGAAATTGTATGAATAGTTTTTTGTGTGTGATCCAAAATAACATATTCATCCTGAGGCCTTGGCAACTAAGAATATGGATGTTATGTGCATATCAGACACAGAGATGGGCTCATCCCTGCTCTTTCTTAATCAGAACTTTAAAAGTTGTATCCCCAAGGCCGTTCTTCTTGTGGTCCTAAAATTGGGGTTATAACAAATCATAAGCTCTAGGATTTTCTGGTTGGGAAAAGAACAAGACTTGATTTTAATCTCAGATCTTAAGGTTCAGCAAAGAGAACTTTGTCCCAATTGATCCCTTTCTGTGCTTCTCTCCTGTGTTTTCATGTCTTTCATTTGCCCCACCTGATCTCACATCTTGGAAGTCAATGTCAGAAGAAACAGAGATCTGAGTTTCCCTCCAGTGCTGTTTTCCCAGAGCAATCTGGGAAAGTTGGCCATGTCTAGCAGTCAATGTAAACTTTGTGGAACATCCTTCTTATACAACTTAAAAGGCCTTCTTTACAAAATTACAAATCTAGACTGTGAAATGGTCTTGGAGGAAGCCCTAAGCAAGTAGGGGCCCAGTGGTTAAGCTTCCTCAAATTCCTGGTAAATCCACCTATGTCCACCTTGGTCTGGATGTGTCTACCCTTGTCTGTTCCAATGTTTCAGCGCAAAAAAAGAAGATGCAAAGCATTAGTGTCCAGCCACATTCTCTTTGGATGAATGTGAAAATAAAAACATTCTCACTATTTCTTGCCTAAAGAATGCAGGATTATTTTGAAGGCTCCAGAGGACAATTGATACGATTTTATTTTCCCTTTTCATTAGAATTTACATTTGTTGAAGTTCATGAAGTTGAGAATTGCTTAGACTATGAACTCAGATATAATATCTCTGACAAGATTCTCTCCTGCACAAAATGGCGACATTAGCATTATGCATACGATTTATGTAATATATTCAGAATTATTCTGCGAGAAAAGAAGAAAATGTTACTTTAAGGAGACCGATACATTCAAACAATTTCAGGTTTGCAGTATGGTTGTTAGTGATGAAATTTGGAGCATTAAAGGTGAGAGAAAAAGTAATTGGTCTCCAGTAAACACCACTCACGGTCAGGACAAGGCAAGGACACAAGGTCAGCATTCATATTTCATAAGCTTGGTAGTAACACCACTGTAATCTGCACAGCTACTTTGGATGTGAGATGATATTCTATTTCTGGGGGAGTCAGCTTTTCTTTATGTAAGGTATCCTTCTCTTCCAATTTAAAAGTTATTTTCATTCCTTTAAAATAAAAGAGAATTACAAAACCACTGCCCATGTTCCCAGAACTCTGTATTGACAATTGTTTATTTTCTTCTAGTCTTTACTATCTTTATAAGCATTTATTTAACATATTTGGGAACATATTGTCTATATATTTTATCCTGTTTGATTCTCCTTACATATTCCCATGCTAGCATTTCATTGTAAATAGCTTTTTTGCAGATGTTTACCTTAAGTACCAAACACCAAATACTGATGTTTACTTAACCTTTACTCCTACTGTTCAATATTTAGGTTAATTCCAAATTTTCTCCATTAAACACACACTACAATGAATATTTTGTGCCTAAGCTGTTTCTCTATTTCAGATTACATTCCTAGAATATATTCTCAGAAGCAGAATTAGAGACTCCAAGGATTTGAATCTTATTTTTTTTTTAGTTTTTTTAATACATGGTTCCAAATCACATACCAAATAAGATGCACTGATTTTCTCATTTAAAATCTAAATTTGTGAAATATTCTACTAAAGTAACTTTGATTTTTTTTCCCCCTCAGGTTCTAGTTAAGGATTTCTGTCTCTCTCAGTTACAGGACTAGCCACCAAATTTGGACTGACTTCTAGTCACTCTGGGTAAAATTATAAGGTTTTTCTTAATTCTGTTGAATGAATATCACATCCAAAATACTGAGGGTTATATGGGGCAAATAATTGGCATAAAATGCAAGCTGGCTGTCTCCATCCTTCCCCTCGGGTCTTGTACATCATCTTGAGGTGATTTCATTGTTCTTTTTAGTCCTTAAAAGGCAAAATGAACATACAAATAAGCAAACAAAAATCAAATAACAGTCTTTATAAGAGCATAGTGTTTCACTATGATTAACATTTTGATGTGATGCATACTTGAACAGAACGAGTTTAAAAATTTCATTATCCTTTTGTCTCTCCAGCCCCAGGAAATTACCAATCTCTCTGCTTCTTTTTAACTTTTTTAGATTCCACATATGAGTAAGATCATGCAATATTTGTCTTTCTGTGTATAGCTTATTTCACTTATTATAAAGTCCTCTAGAGTAATCCATGTTGTCACAAATGACAGGATTTTCTTCTTTATTAAGGTTGAATAATATTTCATTGTATTTAGTACCACAATTTCTTTGTCCATTCATCCACTGATGGACACTTAGGTTGTTTCCCTGTCTTGGTTATTGTGAATAATGTCACAGTGAACATGTGGGTATGACAGTCTCTTCCAGACAGTGATTTCATTTCCTTTGCATATATACCCACAAGTGGGATTGCTAGATCATATGGTAGTTCTATTATTAATTTTTTGTGGAATATCCATAATGGCCATACCAATTCACATTCCCACCAACAATGTATAAGGGTTCCCTTTTCTCCACACCCTCACCAACACTTGTTATCAGTAGTCTTTTTTTAGTGGCCACCCTAACAGTTTTGAGGTGATATCTCATTGTGCTTTGGATTTGCACATTGGATGATTAATGATACTGAGCACTTTGTCATAATCTCTTGGCCATTTGTATTTCTTCTTTGGAGAAATGTGTATTCAAGTCCTTTGCTATTTTTAATTGGGTTATTTGTTTTTTGCTATCAAATTGTAGGAGTTTTTTTTGTATGTTTTAGATATTAGCCCTTTATCAGATATATGGTTTGCATATATTTTCCTCAGTTTTTTAGGTAGTCTTTTCATTTTTGGATTGTTTCCTTTTTCTGGGATAAAAATTCCATTATTAAGGTGAAATTATTTTCCTCGTTTTGTATGGATATTTCTTTTTGGTGACATAATTCTGGTTGTGCCCCACTAATGAGAGTTGGGGAAAAAAGATAGAAAAAAATCTTCTTCCACTGCACGTTTGGTATGAACTTGTGGGCAGGAACAGTATGAAAAAGTTGGAGGAGGTGTGTTTTAGCTCAAAATAAAAATGCTGTCTTATTACAGTCACTGAGTGTCTTTATCAGAAACCCAATGACCACTTGGTAGGGATGTTGTAAAAAGTGTTTACCATTGGTGGGTTGATGCATTCTATGACTTTAAAATCACCCTTCTTCTCTGGAATTCAGTGAATCTATCATAGCTAGGAAGCAGAACTATCTGGACTGGTAAATGGCTGCTATAAAAAGGGTATGGAAGTTCCAAGGAGAGAATATATCCAAATCAAAGAGAAAGTCATTTTGGTTTGGCTCAGGATCAAGCTTTCATCCTCGTTGAAGAGGAGTGGTTTAGAGAATTGCTTGTTGCCTATCACTCAATGTTGTCTCAGACCATGTATTCACAAGGCACGGTGTGGGTTCTTGAGAAAGAGTAAGTGTGAACAAAAACATAAATAACAATTTTTGGTAAAATCCTCTAAGACATTAAGGTGCAAGGGGTGCACAGTGTATTATGCTATAAGATGGAGGTAGCCCATTTCATGGACCACAGCTCAGTTTGGGCATCTTGAAGACTCCAAACAAGACTCTAGGGCATCAACAAGATGCGTTATGAAAGCAGCTTACTGCCCCGCAGAGGTGGAAACATGGTGAGTAGCAGGAACAAAAGCCCATTTGAAAAGGAAATGTCAGTAAGCACTAGTGGTTCTCAGGGGAACAACAAAGGTGCCCTGAGAAGAAGAGGAGTCTGGCCTAGTGATGATTAAATGAAATTATGTGTGACTGTATCCCTTGTACCATAGTTATATAGCAGGAGTATTGAATTCAGTTGAAAAAATAATTATCTTCTTAGGAAAACTCCATACCACTGGAGGCAAAGAGCCAACATGAACTCCCTACAAGGCTGAGTCACAACTCAGTTTGACTTTGTTTTTTCAAACAGTTAAAAAGAGGCTTGGCTGATACTTTCAAAGGGGAAATTGAGACAACGAACAATTCTGGAGAAGGAATATTGCATTTTTCAGGTTCATTTACTATGACTGCCTACCAAAGCAATTACAGACAAACCTTCGTTTCTTTCCTAGAAGATAATAAAAATGATAATTAGCAATCTGCTACTTCATTTCTTCACATGTTCTTGACCTTGCCTTGTTATTTAGTGCTTATCATTTTACAGATGATTTTTAGAAAGAATATGATTTGATTTCTTTGTAGAAGTTTAATTTTCTTAAATATAAATGTTTTCTCCAGTGATCTCTAAGTAAGAAATAGGATAATAGAAAAGAGCCCTGTTACTACTGTTTCCTTACATTCCAGGAAGTTATGTGATGAGCATGTGAATTGAGTGATATATTGTCAACATATTTATTGGATATGTATGAATTATAAATCGTCCGTAAGGGCTGGGCACGGTGGCTCACACCTATAATCCTAGCACTCTGGGAGGCCGAGGCAGGAGGATTGCTTGAGCTCAGGAGTTCAAGACCAGCCTGACCAAGAGTCTCTACTAGAAATAGAAAAATTAGCCAGGCATCGTGGCACGTGCCTGTAGTCCCGGCTACTGGGGAGACTGAGGCAGGAGGATTGCTTGAGCCCAAGAGTTGGAGCTTGCAATGAGCTATGATGACACCACTGCACTTTACCCAGGGCGACAGAGTGAGACTCTTATCTCAAAAAAAATTAAAAATAAAAATAAATAAATAAAATCAATAAATAAATCATCCATGAGAGCTTAATTGAATTTATTTTACTTTTAAGACTATATACAGGGCACAAACACATGTTTTTGATGTCTAACAAACCTGCAGGTAAATTCTCACTCCATGATGTACAGGTCAAGTCTCATCAGCTTTCCCAGCTGGGAAGTTATGATAACTTAACAGAGGGTTCTTATGAAGGTTAAGTTGAAGGAAGTGTAATAAAAACCATCTTGCACAAAACTCTCTGATCACAAGTAGCCTGCATTGTGAGTATAAAGCTGGGACAAATGAAGTTGAAAACTGTATAGGAATTGGGGCTACAGTGTCGGTCCAGGATGTAGGTGCTGGAGAAGGTTAAGAGAAAGGGGCAGCCATCAGAGCAGTGAGGACATATTAGAGAAGGAGAGGCATGAACTAGAATTTGGAGGAGAACAGGGATTTAGTAGGTCATATTTACGTACCCTATCTGAAGTCCTGAAGTCTCTATCTGATACTTAGCATGACCACTACCCTGAAGTCTTACAATTACCCCTCTAGTTTCTACTTAGTGAACATTTCATGGTCGCTGGCTCCAGTAAGGGTTGCAGTAGAGCCAGGAATTCAGCCAGGCCATACGAAGCATATAAACCTAAACACTAGAATCAGCCTTTAAGCTTCTTTTTTCCTCAGCATCCCCATTGCATACACTTGGCACGTCCCCTGAATCTCTCTCTTTAATACCCATGGAATCCATCCATTTTTCTCCATGTTAACTTCTCACGACTATGCTTAATGCTAGCTTTTTTTTTAGGCTGAATTATTTCAGCAGGTTCAATTGTCCTTGCTCCACTATAGTGCATTCTTCATACAAACAGCAGCTACAGCAGCAGCAAATTATTGCATCTGATCTGCTAAAATCTTTTCAGTGGTGTTTAGGATGTTTGTCCTTTGGAAATAAGGAGGAAGCAGTAGAAAAAACATTTGTCTGTTCTAAACAATGACTACGTTACTTTGTGTAGGAATAGTTGGATTTTTAGGGAGCCTAGACTGAACTTTTTGGATCTGTGTGTCTAAGGACCCATCCTACCTATGAACAGTTGTTAGTGATGTTATGTATTTATTGCTGGGAAAAAATATGGGTGTCTTAAACTTGGGTAGCTACAATAGGTATAATAAGATGGTAGCAGGTTTGAAGGTATAGAGATGGTATACGGCTATTTGATGAGAGGTAAAGATACGGTGTGATTTAGATTTGTAGATAGACAATTGGGTTTATAAGGTCATTAACAATGGCAGGTAATACAGCAGTTTGAACTTGTTAAGGTGAGAAATTAATGAGTTCAATTTGAACATACTGTGTTTGGCATGTCTTTTTCCCTAGGTAGAGGAACTTGGTTGTAGGATATTGTTGCAAAATATGTGGAGCTAATGAGAGGGATCCAACTTGGAGGCAGATTTGGAAGTGATCAGGCACTGGTGATGTGTAAAGGAATGGATAGGATATGGGGAATCATCCAAGCACAGCCAATGGGGAGAAAGAAGTGAAGTGGGGTAGAACTGCCATTTTGTCTGGACAGTGCATCCACCTCCTACTGTGGCCTGGCTGCTTCTGTCTTTGTCCTCCTTTAGGATATTTTCTGCACTGCGACAAGAGAAAACCTTTTGAAATATAAGTTAGATCACCTCACTCCCCTGTTTGAAACTTGCCAAGGGCTCTCTGTTATACTCAAGTTAAAAGTCAATGAACTTTCAAGGTGTCATAGACCTTTAGTGACCTGCCAGCCCCTTCCCCCTGTGCTTTCTTAACTCTTCTTTTCCAATCACCTGCCCCCTTCACTCCCTTCCAAAGTGTTATCTACCTGACTCTTCCTCCCACGTGCCAGAGACACTCTTGCCCTAGAGTCTTTGCAGTGGCTATTTCCTCTGCTTGGAATGTTATTTTCCCAGACAGCAGCATGTCTTGCTCTATTTCCTCAGACCTGGGCTTAAATGTTGACCATTCATCGGCTGTTTGTTGATCACATTTAATAACTATCAATTCCCCAACCACCAAAATGGTACTCCCTAGTCCTGTATCCTGCTTTAATTACTCCATAGCTGATATATTATTTTTATCCTGTATATTGAATTATATATTTGTGTTTTGTCTGCCTTTCCCCATCAAAATTGTAGCACAAAGAGAGCAAGGATGGTGTCTTTTTTGTTCACTGCTGTGTTTATGAGGCCCCAAACTGTACCTGGTACATAGGAGCCACTCAATGAATGCTTGATGAAGGACAGAGTGAATAAGGGAATGAGTGAAATCTGAAGAGATCTGGTGCCTTAAGTGATGGGCAGAAGAGACACCATCCATTTGAATGGTATGGGGGGAATAAGTATATGTCAAAAAATATCTTGACAGAAGTTGACATAGCTTTGATTGCTTTCCTCAATTTTATTTTTTTCCATTTTATCTGCAATCCAAAAGTATCTACAGTGAGTTTACCAGGTCCTGGAAACCTGTTCCTCATGTACTAACACGTGTTGGTGTGTGGCCGACAGGCTTGTGTGAATCTGTTTGGGTCAGCCGTGTCCTCCACTTGTTCTGATAATTTCAGACTCATGAAAAAATCAATTTAGCAGCACAATTTTGCAGGTTCTCTTGGTATTTATGTTGTCCCTCAGCTAAATTGTAAGAGGCCTTATTATGGGGAAAAATGCTTTTCTTCTTTTTGTACCCTCTAGCACTAGGCACCTAAATAAAGACCGATTAACTGAAAAATTATTGATTTCATAATAAAGCCTTGTTTTTTTCATATTTCAATGAAAACTTTATATAAGAACACTAAAATTGAAGTCAGAAAACCTGAATTTGAATCCACAGTTAGCTACTTTTTAGGTATGTAACTTTGGGAGAGCCATAAAATTCCTCGTGCCTCAGTTTCCCCATTTATTAAATGTAATAAGAATATCAGTTCTGCCTTACTTTATACAACTAGTGTGGACCTTAATGAGGTAATTTTGAAATTATTTTGTAAAATGTAAAACTTTATGAATTTCATTTATTATATAACTTTATATAAGGAAACTGCTTTCCTTTGGCATTTCTTTGTAGATCCCCTAAACCTGCAGTCCCCAACCCCCAGGCTGTGGACCAGTACCTGTCTGTGGCCTGTTATGAACTGGGCAGCACAGCAGGAAGTGAGTGGCAGGTGAGCGAGTGAAGCTTCATCTGTATTTGCTGCTGCTCCCCGTTGCTCCCATCACCCCATAAGCTCCACCTCCTGTCAGATCAGCAGGGACATTAGATCCTCACAGGAGCATGAATGCTACTATAACTGTGCATGCGAGGGATCTAGGTTGTACGCTCCTTATGAGAATCTAATACCTGATGATCTGGGGTGGAGCTGAGGAGGTGATGCTAGTGCTGGGGAGTGGCTGCAAATACAGATTATCATTAGCAGAAAAGTTTGCACAATAAATGTAATGCGCTTGAATCATCCCAAAACTGCCCCTGCCCCTTGTATGTGGAAAAATTGTCTTCCATGAAACCGGTCCCTGGTGCCAATAAGGTTGGGGACCACTGCTCTAAATTAAATAATTCCAGTTCTTAGTCTATGAAATATACATATTTTAAATAGTAGGCTTATTTAAAATTTAACTGTGTTTCAGAATTTACATTCTTTTGTCTTCCAATTTGACTTGTCTGATTTGTTGTGAAGGGTATGTGACTAAATGATTATAAGGTATATCTGGAGTTATTAAAAGGTGCTTCTTGTGTCAGTGGAGATAAGTTTCTTTTTGTAACTTATCCCTTTCTACCAAAAGAAAGATCAGAAATGAATGTCTATGTTCTGTACCTCCTGATTGGTTTTAAAAATGATGTTCTTAGTGATAGTGAAACAGAAGAGAAGGGAAGATTGAAATCCATAAGCTATATAAATATTTTGTCATAGAAAGAAATAGGCTTGTGAACTTTAGCAGAGGATGAAGGAGAGATGCATTTAAGAGGCATGACCAAAGCGAATAATGAAGGAGCAAGACCTGCAGACCCACGTGGGCTCAATCATTAGCTTGGAGCTTTCAGGAAAGTCTTGTCAGTAGAATCTTCTGAGAGAAGGGATTTTGGTAGTATAAGGGCGGCTGGAAATTCGATTGCTCTCAAGAAGAACTAGAGTTTTCAATAAAGAGTCCTATAGCTGGGACCTAGCTCTCCAACCATTATTTTTGTCCATATTTTTTCACAAAACCATTTATTTTTGGAATGAGCCAAATTCTGCTATATGGAATATATTTAGAAAGTTGGAAGTAAAACACCTATTAGATATTTTGCAGGATTTTCAGGGAAAAAGAGATGGTTCATGGTTTTGTGAGAAAATATGGACAAAAATAATGGTTAGGGAGCTGGGTCCCAGCTGTAGGCTTCTTGTAGGAGCACCCCTGATCTCTCAATGTATGGTAGCATAGTAGGTCACCACATTTCTAGGCCCAGGTCTTTGCCTTAAAGGTCCAGTGATATCAGTTTTACAGCACACAATTTCGAGGAGATTAGCATCACAATCTCCAAACACACACAGGCCAAGAGAACGATTAAGATGCCAATGTGACCGACCTTCGGTTGAGAAATGAAAGTCCAAGGAGAGAAAGGTATTCATACCAGCTGGTCTACACACTCTTGCTTCTGCAGAAAACCTGTCAGCTGGCTCCTTGGGGAGCCTGGATTCAGAGCCAAGAGAATAAGGAAACCTGGATTCAGAGCTAAGAAAAGCCAGTTGTATGCAGCCATGACATCTGATGCATCCACTTGCACTATTAAGAGATACCTCCACTTGGTTAAAGTTTCCCTCTGTTATGGACTGAGTTGGGTATTGACTACTCATTCAGCATATATTTATTAAATGCCATGCACTCCGCTAAATGTGAGCCCTTTGGTGAACAAAATATTGTGAAAGGAAATATCATGGGGCCCTCAATCTATTCAGAAAGGTGGTCTTCAGGCAAATTAATTAGTGTTGACTGTAAGGCAGAACACTATGGGATACTATAACATTGGCCAATAAGTGTACCTATTAATAACCTGGCTTGAGGTCTCGGGAAAGATTATTCCAAACCTAGTACTTAAAATTTGAGATCCCAAATTCTACAGTTTATGCAACCTCAGTCTCAATGTTCTTTCATCAGACATAGTAAGACTGCTAGTGAGACCAATGCTTTCAATTTGCATTTGGTCAAGCTATGGTATGTTGTTCAGACACTACACTTCTTGCCTCTGAACTAATGTAGTGGGACATACTTTAGAGGAAATAGACAGCATGGACACTAGCTGTGTATAATGAAATCTCTGAACATTATCTGTTAAATGGAGAAAATGTCATCCTTACCTCCAAATTTGCTATAAATTTGGACTGAAGTACTGCTTGTAGAATACCGAATTAAGACTGGCATTTATTAATGTTAGTTCTGATATTCTGAGCCCTTTATTGTGACACTATGGCAAGCTCTTATCTGCAGATTTGGTTGTGGTCTTGGTTCACCTTTCAGAGAAAGCAGATTTCCATCCCTCTGTGCCCTCCTTGAATGACCTGTCAGATGTCTCCTAATGAAGCCCTCACTGACAACTGCCTTGTGTTCCCAGCCTGATTGTTCTTGTGTTGGGAAAAGCCATCCCAGAATCTTCTAGACAGAGCAGTAGGACACATTGTGATGTATCACACTGACATCAGTGCATCTTAAATAGCACTTTCCCCCAGAATGATGTTTCTTTCTGGGTATATGGATGAGTTCCTCATGCTGTGGTATAGCCAAAGTTGTCCTATTAATGAGAGTCACAGGGCTTTGGATGGCAAGGCGTGATAATGCAATTCTGAAAGGAATTCTTAATGTATGAATGATAAAAAAGGTGACCCTGGGTGCAAATTGATCATAGTGGCAAGCTTGATGCTTCCCACCAATGTACAGAGATAGGTTAATTTATATTTCCCCACAGGTGTTTGTCTGATGGACTGATGATGTTAAACAGAATAACAAAATCTGCATTTAAATGAATGTATTATAACATGGAGAAGTAGAGCCAGAATACAAAGTACGCACCAGGATGTTTGGGATGATGACAGAGTACAGTATCTTTAGAGTCCTCTGGGAAAACATTGGTCTGTGATGTATGGTCTTCTTGGGGAGTGGCTCTTACAGACCCTCCTGGAACCTGGCTAATGAATGAAGGATGATTCTACCCTTCCGTATATCACGCTTCTTTTTTTTCTTTTCTTTTCTCTTTTTTACGACAGCATAAACACACATTCCCACTAGATTAATATTTCTAATAAATTAGGAAGGATGCTAAGTAAGAAAGGGCAGCAAAATGGAAAATTCAGTGAAGTACAGACTCTGTGGGCCAAGAGGCAAATTACTCTTATTAGTTTTTTCTTTAAGACCATAGTGAAAGTAATGACCTAGCTATTTTTATTTTAAATATTGCACAGATAATTTCAGAGTCTAAAGTGGATCCAATTATTTAAAGTCCTACTCTCATCTCTGAGACTTAAATAGAAACAGTGGTGAGATGCAAAACATTTAACTGGTATGAAACCCAGAGAAACTAATCAGAAGGAATGTCAGCTATAATACAGGAGCAGAATCCTAGCAGTTCCCTGATGTGCCATGTGTTAACTCTTTAATGTTTGGATAGCAGGGAGGTCTGAGGACCTAGAGAAAGGGCCATAGTGGGCGAAGTGGTGGTCATATGACTTCCTGAGAGTCTGTGGCTGTCTACCAGCTGGCTGGGAAGTATTTCACTATTTTAACAACTGGTATCACTGTACTGTACATACCAGCTGACAGCCCTGAATAGATAGATCGTTGAGTTCTATTTTCTCGTCAAATTGGGCAACAGGAAGTCTCAGGCTAGTGGAGACCTAGTTAGGGCTCTAGCACTCACTAGCTGTTGAATTTGTGTAGGACAGTTAATCTCCAAAGTCCTTTTTTTCCTTGGCAGTGCTGTGGGGCTACTACCACCTACTTGGTAAGGCTGGTGGATAGAATTGACTAGATAATTGTGTGGGATACTACAGTGCAGGGTCTGAAGCATGACAGAAGTCTACCGGTAGAGGACACCTTCTGATTTTGCTTTGTCTAGGATCCTTTTCCTAACCTGACCTCGGAGCATCCCTGAGAGCACTGAGCATCTGATACTTTATGTTCTGTGGCCAAGGGGTGGGCAGGAAACCTAAGCCAGGAGAAAACCCACACTGTCGCCTTGCAATGTTATTCTTAAGAAGAGTACCACAAGGATGTTTAATCGTTAGCGTTCATTTATCTTGATAAGAGTGTCACTAAGAGATTGTACCAGGGTTGTTACAGTTTGCCCCAGTGCTGTCTTGATGTCTATTTTCAGAGACATGTACTCTGGCTTTTCCTTTGATTCTTTCCAAGCAATCCCTTCCAACAAGTTCCTCTTTTGCTTAAAACTATCAGAGCAGGTTTTGTTGCCTGCAATCACAGAATCTTTTTGTAGAGAAGCGTCCCCTTAGTTTTCAAAGAAACGCAAATACTGCTGTGTGGATCTTTTCTCTGTCTGATTGGAATTTACTCTCTCCCTTCCTCCCTTCCTCCAGTCTCATGTCTTTCTGTTCTCAACTGTGATATGTAAAATCAATTCTGTGTCTTTTAAAGAAATCAACTCTAGAGCAGCTACCCAGTTTCATGGAATTTACATGTTTAGGGAACAGATTTGAGAAAGCAATCTAGCAATTTTATATGCATTACTCTACACACCAGGAAATGTATCCAGAATCAACAAGCTGCTCACATAAATGAACTCTTAGGTAAAGTTCACATGCTATGAATGGTTTACCTGACTGAATAATGTCTACTCCCAAAGAAGCAATTTTCCTGATTCTAGCTGTGATCACGTCTCAGGAGCTTTCACTCAGTATCCAGGTACCGCTGTCTCTTGACCAATTCTACTGCCTTTATGCGATTATCAGTAAAGTTACACACAGCGGTGCAGGTAAGATATGCTCTAAGGACTGCTGTTCATGTCAAAATGTAATTGTGAGGTGGAAATTGTGTTCAGAACAATGCTGTCCCAGGCCTATGAGGAAAAAAAAAAAGAATAGAAGAGAACAGTGTGCTGTCACAAAACCTGGTGTAATGATTTCATGCTGTGCTTGGCCCTGATAGCTGAGGAGGGAACAGAGCTTAACTTGGGACCACCCTTCCCAGACTTGTACAGCTAATTTAGTGGTAGGGACATTACTGCCTCTCCCATGATGGGTTAGTACAAAGAGGGACTTGGTAAGATCTGGGCATGGGTGATTTAAAGCAGTACAATAAAGAGAGAGGAGGGAGGTGAGAGTAGGAGGCTTGTGGGCATGCTTGGCCCTGCGCAGAAGTTTTTGGAAATCAAAACTTCACTCTGAGAAGAAGAAAAAGAGAATCAAGTCCTCCATAAAACAGGCTAGGTGCAGATTCTGCTTCCAAGCCTGGAGGGAACAGGCACAGTCAGCTAGAATAGCCCTGTAATGAAGGCACAAAGCCTGTAGCTGTGATGCATCTGTGGGTGCCTGGTCTCGCTCTGCTAAACACAGCAGATCCAAGGGTGGGGGATGACTGGCCTTTGTAGCTAGGTGCCTGACCTGGGCAGTTTTGAATCTCTGGGTGGCCACGGGGCCAGACTGGAGCAGGTAGCGACCTCAGGTGCTGTATTTAGAACTAGGCTTCTGATATCTTCCTTGTATATTCTAGAAACATACTTGTTTCTCCTCTGAGCAGAAAATGACCCCTGATGAAAGGAAGACATATACACATAGAAGTAGTGATCTTTTTCATTTATCGCTTGTTTCTCTGCTGACCACTGACAGAAAAAGTAAAATACAGTAGTAAAATATAGTACAAGGTCGCAGAAGGGCAATTCAGGTTATGATAAAGGACTTTGCTAGAGAAAACATTGCCAAATTATAGTACCTGGCCTATCCAATAGCATTTGTCTAATGGAATATTTTCTCAAGAAGGTTATTTTGCAAACCAATTAAATAGAAGGCTTTGTAATTAAATGTTGTAAGGTTTAAATCGGGTTCCAATGGGGTTTTATGTGCACTTAGTAGTTTGAGTATTTTCCCACAAGAAATCAATATTTTCCTAATACCTGTGGGAATGTACTATTCCTTCAAATAGAGTTGATTAAAATGTTAACATGTTACAAACTGCAAATCTGGCATGGGATGCATTGTGTTCATTCATGGCTTGAAGATCAAATTCTCAGATTGGTTGTTGATTATGGAGAGTTAAAGTATATCAGCTATGACAAATTTATGACTCCCCCCAGACCAAATTAATTTTCCCTTGTTGACACCAAAACTCTTAGGGATCCCAATTTAAAACTGAAGGTGAAAAAGAAATACAATGGTGGAAGTTAAAACACCATCACCCTAAAAAGAGCTGTAGTAAAATTAATAATAATTACAAACCATTGAAAACAAATCCTCAGAAATACATCTGAGGTTCACGGAAAAGAATATTTTTTAGGGAAACTAGAAATACAAACTCCTCAAAATTTGGTAGGCTTGAAGTTGTGCGCAGACCTGCATTTAATGCTGTTGACCACTTCCTCCTTAAATTTTCTACTCACTTGAGTTCAAACCATAGAATTTATTGTTCAAACTGGACACTTTTTTCCAGGTCAAATGCTGAATCAGGTGGGATACTGAGACAGTAAGCATAAACTGGAATTCTTCCCGCACACCAAGGCAACAGACACCTTAATGATGACTCTTTTCCTGGGCTCTCCCTTCTTGACTATTCTTTGTCAGTGTCCTTGCCTGTGAGTCTCCCCTTGGGCAGCCTTTCAAATGTAGTTTTCCAGCTGTTCATTCTTCATCTTCGTGAATGACAAACTTTTCCTGATGATCTTATATACTTACAAGTTAACTCCCTCCCTTGTTTCTGATGGCAGCTAAAACCACATCTAGGTCCTTTTCTCTCTCCTAAACTGCAGGCCCACAGGTTTACTAGTTACCCTCACAGAGTTTTCCATAAGTAGCTCCAGTTCAACATCTCTAAACTCAAACTCATTAACTTTACCCTCCCAAATTTCCCCCTTCCTTCCTTTATCTTTTGTCCTGGTTGTCACCATAACTAATTTCCCTCTCCTTACCACATTTCTACTGTTCAATCACACAGCAGAATCAGACCTTTTCAATTGTGAAGAGTGATCACTTGTTAGCATATTTTGAGAAAATTATCATGCAAAAAGTGTCTAGGTCTGCATTTTCTGTTGTGAGTTACATTACAAGGGGGTCCCTTCAGTAATGCCAGCTTGCTATAATTTCATCCCAGGAAAAGAGCCATATAAAATGTTTTACAAGAATGAGACAGGGGCATTAGCCAATCAGAATGGCTGCTGCAACAAATTACAGTAGAGGCTGGCCACAAACAATCAGTAAGCTAAATATCATCCTTGAAGTTTGGTGAGGCCCAGGGTCCAGAAGGGGCACTAGGCCAGAGGCCAGACCCCAAAATGCCACTCTGTTACTTCACTCACTTGTCCTATCTCTGCCACTGATTTACACTTCTAAAATACACATTGAATTATTGAATTGTATAATTATTATATGTATGTACAGGGCCAATGGAATAAAAATCTTCAACTTGACTTACAGGACCCTTCATAGTCAAGCCTCTGGCTACTTCCTCAGTTCGTATGCTGACATTCCACAGCCTTTGTCCTGGCCATTCTCTGTGAACATTTGCTTCTCCTCCTGCAGGCCCCCTTTTCCCAGGCCTGCTCACTTCCGTTCCCTCGCAAACATTTTTTCTCCTTTCTGCCCTGCTTACCAAGTACCCCTGACCCAGAGGCCCCTTTCTTATCTAATGGATTCCAACTCAGCCTTCAAGTCTCAGCTCAAAAATACCGTTTTCGGTGAATCTCCCCTTACACCAAACCCCTCCACAGCTCCATAGTTAAATACTTGTTTCCACTGTTCTCTGTGCATCCCTCTCCCGTAGCCCTCATCATACCACATTCCAATGATGTCGATTTCTCACTCCTGCCCCAGATAATGAGCTCCCAGAGGGCAGCAGACTAGGCTCATCATTGTCTCCATTATGCATCTAGTAGGTGTCAACTGATATTTCACAGATAAATTTCAAATTCTCTCAAGTACGATGCTAAGAGCCCACGGGCACAGGGCTCTTACATAGTGGGAGGACCCTGCTGGTGAAGCGCGGACCGTCTCTGCTCAGACATTCAGCTGGAGGACTGAGCATACTTGTGTGCACACTTCCTTTGGTGGTTTCAGTCCAGGTCTTGGCAGGCAACAGATGATATTCCCAGATGGAACTTTTGGAAGGATTTCCCATAGGGATCATTTATCCAAGTAAGAGTAGAATTACAAGAACCGACAAGAGAAGCTACTACCTTAGGACAAAGGAGCAAGAGGTAGAAAGGGTGATGCCTGTGGTCCAGTTTTTGATGATGCAGCACTACTGACAAAATAAACAAAAAAGAATTAGAGTCATAGAAGAGGGGTAAAGATGAAGTGGGCTGAGTCTATCCCTTCTCCTCTCTTTTATCTTCCTATCCTCTGATCCTCCTAGCTCTGCCTCTTGCCTCCCATTTACCAAATGTAACCAGATCTGCCAGAGGGTAAGGAAGCCCAGGCAATGCACCCCACTGAGGTCAGCTTCCTGGCTACAGAAGAGGGCAAAAAGAACAGAGAATAGGACAAAGAGAAAATGGAGAAAACCTAGCACAGAGGCAAAGTCCCCAGTTTATCCAGGATGTTTCAATAGGGCTTTAACTCCTAATAGCCTCTGCCTTTCCACTGTTTGAGACAGTTTATACTCCTTGGTCATTCCAGCACTGCCTCCAGTATGTTTGGCTGGTGGAGCCAGATTTGAGGCTCACTGAGGGAAGGACCTTGACTGGCTTGTTCACCCTTGAATGCCTAATGATTAGAACAGGCCCGAGGCACAGAGAAAAGAAATAATTATTTATTACATGAGTGAATGAATAGAATTAGATGTAAGTCTCCTGAACCACACTTATTACAAGGACGTTTCCACTCCAACATTGTCTGCCCATTGGCCTGTTGCAAAACCACAACTCTGCTCCCAAAATGTACCACTGCATATTTGGTCCTCTTACAGCCAGAAGAAGACTGACCTCAAATTTTAAATACAAGGGATAGCATTTTCTGATATCCAGATTATGTGGAATCATATAAGAGTCAAACCTGTTCTATATCATATTGGAAAGGAATAAAACAAAATAAACAAAACAAACAAGCACAACAACAACAAATCCCAGATAGTAAAAACTAATGCTCTGTGTCCCTAGCACAGTTGTGCACTGTTCTCTGTGGTGGCTCATATTTATCCCAGCTTATCACCTAAAATCAATGACCTATTTTCTTACTCCTGCCTACACATTCTGTGTGTATAATGCACTTTGAAAGGTGTTACTCCTTACATGAGCAATATAAAAAGCCACCTGGGTGAGTCCTCTTTCCTTGTCACTCTTGTTCCCTGCTGGGCACTTTCTGGGAAATGAGGGTCCACTTGAAGAGGACACAGGGATGGCAAATGAGTCCAGCAGAGATGTGGTAAGGAGGAGTGGAGCCCAAATAGCACAGAAGCTGGCCATTTTATTTCTATTCAAAAGTGCAGGAAATAACACAGTCAATAAGAAACAGGAAGGAGCCTGGGGATTTTGTTAACAAACAGCAGAGTTGCAGGAAGAAAGGACAGAAAAAATCCTTCCTGTAGCCTTGGATGTCTTTGTTCTGCCCTGTAGTAAGTGAAGGGGAAGGAGAGAAGTATGGGATTTTTATCAGACCCCTAAAGTTTTGTCATGTCTAACTTATCCCGCAGCTTAGGGGAAAAAAATTAAGATTTCCCTCAACTTTTCATTGTACGCTATTGTTTGGGCTTACAGCAGCCATATTCAAATTGCAGATGGAAATGACTTCAGAAACTATATTGTTATTATGCATTGTTTCAGTTTTTAAGATCTGAAAAAGCACATCTCTTAGATTAGTGTCCCTGTGTTCTCATATAAACATCAAAGATAATTTGGCAGTAACTTTTCTGATAAATAATAATTAAAACAATAAGATAGATGCTGGTATGTGCATGCTAACCTGAAGTTTATTGTTCTTTACTTTCTTCTTATATTTGACCTTATTGTGAAATCTATGAAACATTCAAATATTTTTTTATATATATATACACACACACACACATACACACACACATACACACACACACCCCCATATACATATAGTTTAAAGGAGAATATCAAAACTGCCACATATCCAAGCCCTCTTTAAAAGGCCACTCCCAGTAAGTTTCAGCTCTTGTATGCTCCTCCTACAATACATGCTGTTCTGATTACCCCTAGCCAGAATTTCTCCTAGATTTTTCCTTGCTTCCCTCTTTAGCTTTATCATATATGTATGTACAAGAAACAATTAATTGTATAGTTTTGCCCATTTTTGACTCTTATATAAATGAAACCGTAGTGTATTTCTTTATGACCTTGTCTTTTTTGTTCAATACCATTTATTTATTTATTTTTAAATTCATTCACATCAATACTAATAGTTGCATTTCTTCATTATCACTATTTTATAATGTTCCATTGAATGGATATGCCTCAAATTATTGATATAGTCCAGTGGATACTTGTGTTGTTTCCAGTTTTATTATTGCTTTTCTTTTTGCTGTGCCAAATGAGGCAGCTGGAATATAACCACTGGATCATAGGGAATGTTTCTCTACATCATTCTTAGATAAGGCCAAGTTGTTTTCCAAAGTATTACACAGATTTGTACTCTAGTTAGCAGGGTATGAGGGCCCCCATCGTTTCACGTGTGCTAACATGTGGCAGCACATGGAATTGTCAGACTTTCTAATTTTTTCCAGTCTGGTGGGGATTTAGCGGTGTCTCAATGTGGTTTTACTTTATATTTCCTTGAAAACTGTAAGGGTTAAGTTTCCGGTTGTGTCCAATTTCAAAAGGAAAATCAATCTAACTGAACAAAACAAAAAGAAACAATATAACAACCAAAGCACAAACACACAAAATGAACACCCAAGGAATCTTATTCTTGAATCAATGACTATTTCACTGTTTTTATTTTAATGTGTGCTCCGTCATCATATAAAAGGAGATTACTTTCTTATAAAGATCAGCCTAACAGTAGGAAATTCTTCTAGGGGAGTGTAGTGGGAAGGAGAGTGCCTATGTGTCATTGTTGACTCTCCTGTTCTACCATTGTTTCCCTTTAGTTACCATACACATGGGAATGAAGATGGTATTTAAGAAAATGTTCCAGGTGTAAGAAGGTTGCAGATCTGTTCACCTCACTCATTGGGTATGCAGTGACATGTTAGGCGTTTATTTGGTACATAATAATTTGATTCCCCTGCTACCAAGTTGTTGAATTGCACACAACATCACCAGTGATAAAATTAAGCAATTCTTAAGCCAATCTAGTAGCTGCCGCTCCCATGTCACTACCGTCCTACCATTTTGAAAGTGACTGGGTGTAAGGTTTCTTTCTTTTAGAGGTTTACAGCTTCCTCCTTCAGGGTCAAGGATGCTGCTTCCCTAGAATAAGAGTTGGGTTTCCCTGCTCTGGTGTGAATTTTTAAATTTTCTCTCATGCCAAGAGGTTTGAGCCCTGAAAGTACACAGGGTCAGGGTTGGTAGTGAACATTCTGCACCAGGATGGCCCAATCAGTGGTTGAAATATTGAAGTACCCCCATGCTGGTTGCCAATAGCCACTTGCCTCAGAGCCCTTGTGGCCAATGGCAACAGGAGGCCCCTAGGACTCTTTTATAGCTCTGTGGACCAGTGTATATTTTGAATGGTTGGTGCCCGTTGTTGAATGTTGTCTGTGTGTCTGAGTTAGTGGAATTAGAGTAAGGGGAAGATGAGAGGCAAGGAGCTTTCCTAGGATACTCTCACTCTCCCTGTTTGCTTGTTTCCTCACAAAACCCAAAGCGGAACACTTTCAGTTTTGTCTTACTTCCCTTCCCATCTGTCCAGGGCGTACCATCTTACCCTCAGGTCAGAATGTGCAGACTCTGGCGTTCTCATCCTTAATTCTTCCCAGTGCCAACCTCATAACCAGGCTTTCGTGGTTGGTGGAGTAATGGGGGGGACACAACCTGCCAATATGCTAAGTATAATAAACTCAAGGCGTTTCAAAAACATACCTATTATCCACACACGCAAAGAATGCATAATGACCTTATTGCTTAATTTGAATGAATGAGAATATCAAATCTCAATGTGGGTTGAAATTAAAAAAAAAGGATGACAAAATAACCCATGATAATGCTTCTTGTATTATTCATGGTCGTTGATGAAAATTTTTTTAATCAACAATTTCACCTTTTCTTTATCAACCAAATTGAATTACACTTGTACCATCATAATAATTCTTTGTTTTTTTGGCTCAGAAATGACAAAGCTCCTTCCAAGTTTCATTTTCTATTTTTGGATTATTCAGGAAATCAGTGAGTAAAAATTTATCTTTAAACACTTTTGCAAAGGTGACCAAGAAGCCAATGTTACTACAGAGGAAAAATATACGTGAAAAACACAAACCACTTAATGCCAAAAATCAGAAGATCTCCATGACTGAAATCCAGTCTTATTGGCAGGCAAAAATTTAATTGAGGATACAAATTGCCAATGAAATATATATGAAGCAATACTCTTTCTTAGCCATTTTATTTTTTAATGAATTTTAAAATTATTTGAAAATCTTATAATATCTATATTGCTCTTATGCAAATGAATTTCATACTAATTAATTTGGGTGAAAAGCGTTTGGTTTCATCTCAGAATCCTCACACTGTTTCTATCTGACAGATTCTTTCAACAGAACATTGGAGTGATTTTGTCCAGTTATTCTTCTTAGGTCTCCGTGGAAATTTCTTCCTTTTATAGATACCATCTGGCCTAATGAGATTCTAACAGCTTTACACACACTCTATCTTTCTTTGCATTTGAATTTTTTCACTGGAGTCATTGTTGGGAGTGAAATGTAAAAATAAGGGGAAAAAAGTGCGTGTGTTAAACAAGCTTGGCAGTTTCTCTGTCATTTAAGGAAAGTAATTATGATTATTCATTTGATTTACTGAATGTAAGTGTTCAGTTTGAACACTGTTCAAAGGATGTTGCCTTACTTACATATCCGGTGATCCTAAACTAAAATTGCTTCTGTAGTCACTGCTGGATTTAGTCTAGGAATATATAATCTTGTGGTAGCACAAGTGTGTCTCCAAAATGTTTAGAAGAAATCTTCTTAAGCAGGCTTTGATTATATGTTCTCAAATATCACTAATCTTTACTACGTGTGTGTGTGTGTGTGTGTGTGTGTGTATAGGAGTGGGTGGCAGGTTGATAAGAATAGAGTCCTAAACTGAGTGTGGGGCTATCAAGCCAAGTTTGAGGCAATTATGCTAGGACTCACATTGTTAGCTTTCTTGTTCACCAAATGTAAAAATTTAGCTCATAATCAATAATCTTTTTTATGCAAAACTTCATATAAGGTCCATACTGGGCAATGAAAAGAGAAAATAACATTAAGCAGAGAATTATGTTGTGACTTCTTCTGTCCTGTGGGCCAGGGACTCTGTCCCATGGGATAGATCTGTATTTGTGTAGACAGACATTCTGGATAGTGGTTAAGAGTGTAGCTCTGGGATTAGAAAGACCTAGATTCATGTTCTGACTCTTAAATTTACCAGCAATTTAGGACACATTTCTCAAATTCCACCAACCTATAAAATGGGTGTAGACAAAAATCCTAAAATCGTACCTGACACATAGGAAACAGCAAATATTAGCCAATAGTTTTTAAGGAATATATTTTTAGTATGTGGTCTTGTTCTTTGAAATCTAAATTGCTTACATGTGAGAAAGGACATGACCAACAGAATAATAAAGATGATAACATCCTTTGCTTAATCAGTCTTTTGGCAAATGATGTTCATCTACCACACGTCTAGGGCCAGTGCTGGGGCTATTTCAGTGAACAGACAGGGCAAAATCCCTCCTGTCATGGAGCTTTACATTTAATGATTAATGATAAGCAGATCACAACCTGGCAAAACAGTATTTACATTAGAAAGAAATGCCCCCCCGACACACACACATTATTCATTTGTGAATGTTTGGAATGATAAACATTGAAAGTTACCTTTTTCTTAAAAAAATATTTTGTTTGGGCTTATACATGGAGGTAATCTTTTCCTGATTAGGCCTGTATTTTTATTATGCTATCTGAAGAAGTTGACACAACTCAGATTAACACTGGTAGAGGTTTTATCTTCAAGGGCAGCTGGTGACAGGGCTGTTAAGGTCTGCAGAGAGAGGTGGAAGGAAACTTGGTCTGAATGGGCAATTTCTCATCTGTTGGATTGATCTTTGATTTTATCAGCATGCTCACATTCAAAAAATCCCATTGTGAGGTATAATATATGACACCTGATACTAAAAATCCACATACCAGCCTGAACAGTTCAGAAATTAATGCCTCTCATAACACCAAGAGATTTGATAATGAAGCCAGCTCAATAGAGGTCAAGGGGAAATGATATTATGTGTGCTCCCCTATGAATCAATGTAATCCTATTGCTTTTCCCCAGATGTTCACTCCTGGCATGTGCAGCTACAATGTGATCTCAAAGACTTTCACAGGAATCCTGCTAAACAATTCTGCACTAACTTGAGGCACTGTAACAACTGTTCATGGGTATAATGGGTCTAGTTTATAGATCAGGTTCCTCTGCCCCTTGAAATCTGATAAAACAGTTTCATGTTCCTCACCCCATGCTTCTTAATTGCCCAAAGTACCCCCAGGTGTTCTGAGAGTTCTTAGGAGGATTTATAGTTTCATGGTCACTTCTGGTTCTAAACTTTTGCTTCCTTTAAATTTGAGTTGTGTTGCCATCCTGTGAATGCTTTCTTGGTTGCACATTGCCTTGACCCGCATATGAAACGTAATCACCTGCTCAGTGTCCACATCTCCCATCCAGTCTTAAAAGCCATTTGAATGTAGTAGATTGTACTGAAAATTTAGCAATATGGGGGTTATGGGGTGGAGGTGAGAGCAGCAACTTAACATGGCAACAACACAAACACCATCACATTTATTTAAAACATTACTGTTTGTTAATTCCCTTTCCCTTGCCTCCACTAGGAATGCTCTACTGGCAGCTTCTTCTGTTTATGTCCTCAGTGACCAGCCTTGTGCCATCTCTCTTTTGGGCCCTCTTTAATGTGTTCAAATACATCAGCATGCTGTGAAGAATAAAAGATCCTTGCTTAATACAATCTGCCTGCTCAGAAGGAATATGTGGTTTTAAATATTTTTGGTTTTGTTTTGCTGTGGAAAAAACTCTTGGGCATACCAGAGCCTAAAGTCCATGGGAGAGAAAGAAAGAAGCTGAGGCTAGAGAGGTAGGTAGGAGGCAACCACACTGGGGAAGAATTAGCAGCTATGGTGAGGTCTTTGAACTATATTCAATTCACTAGGTGTAGTCACTGAAGAATTTTAAAAGAAGTGAAGGGGTGATTAAAGCTGTGATTTTCAAAGATGACTATTAGTCATACCTGTAAAAAGGCAATAGAAATTTTAGAAGGAAAACAATTAGGGCTTAAACTAAAATAGTAGTAGTTTAAATAAATATGATGTGATATGTGCTATGGCATGTTATTTTCACTGTGCTATGTGTATATTTGTTAGATTCTTTCTCCTGGACTAGTGTGTAAGATCCTTGAGGAGATGGATTGTTTGATTCACTTACAAATCTCCCAAAGCCTGTCCTGAACTTGCATCTAGTTGGAGCTCTGTAAATGTTATTTGAGTGTATAGAATAAGATGATTTTCTGTCCACATCCATTAAGGGAAGCTTTAGTCAAAGTTAATACATGGAAACAGTAGCTAAAAAGCCTTTTCAATGTTGCAATCCAAATGGTTCCAAATCATCTAGTCTCTTGGCGCTTCCTTTTTTTACCCAGTAAAATGATAGGAGTCATTACTCCAGGAAATTGAAGGTTCTAGCCTCTCTACCTCTCTCTCTCCAAAAGCAAAAAAACAAACAACAGAAAAAACATTAGGAATTATTTTCATCTAGGATTTTTCTAGGAAGGTGAAAGGATGAGTTTTTTAAAGCCCCTTTCTCTCAGCTGGCTTCTCACATCCCGGTTCATCTCTCTGTAAAACTTGCCCCTGGATTATAGTTCTAAGCTCTGCCTCAGGTCTACTGGACTAGCTGTAGAGTCACATAGTTTTACTGGGTAAAAGAAGGTGATTACAACACAGACGGAGAACAAGAAGGCAGTGCCAGACATCACTATTTTAAAAATAGAGGCCATTTCCAGGCTCAGGAAAATTTTAAAGTACTTTGGATTACCATTAAATACCAGTTGCCTCTTCTCCCTCTAATCAGTTCCTTCTACTCCCTTCCCTAGATTCTGGAAACCTACTGGTATTAGGGTACAAACTACAAAATTTCTTTGTCTTTTGAGGACTTTCTAATTTTCTCTGTCTAAACCTATCTTATCTATTCTCTGCAGAGTTGCCAGTTAAAATACAGGACTCTCTGTTAAATTTGAATTTCAGATAAAAAACAAATAATTTTTAAGTGTAAGACTCCCGCATGCAGGCACACCTCAGAAATACTGTGAGTTCAGTTCCAGACCACCATAACAAATCAAATATTGCAATAAAGAGAATCACATGAATCTTTTGGTTTCCTGGTGTATATAAAAGTTATGTTTACACTGTACTGTAGTCCATTAACTGTGCAATAGCATTATGTTTTAAAAAATAATGTACATACCTTAATTTAAAAACACTTTATTGCTAAAAAGTGCTAACAATCATCTGAGCCTTCAGTGAGTAGTAATCCTTTTGCTAGTGAAAGATCTTGCCTAGATGTTGATGGCTGCTGACTGTTCAGGGTGGTTGTTGCTGAAGGTAGGACTGACTATGGCAATTTCTTAAAATAAGACAACAATAACATATTCTGCATCGATTGACTCTTCTTTGTACAAAATGTTTCTCTATAGCATGCAATGCCATTTGATAGCATTTTACCCAGAGTAGAACTTCTTTCAAAATTGGAGCCAGTACTCTCAAACCCTGCCATTGCTTTATCAAGTAAATTTATGTAATATTTTAACTCCTTTGTTGTCATTTCAACAATGTTCATAATATCTTCACCAGGAGTAGATTCCATTTCAAGAAATCACTTTCTTTGTTCATCCATGAGAAACAGCTCCTCATCTGCTAAAGTTTTATCATGAGATTGCAGTAACTCAGTCAGATCTTTAGGCTCTACTTCTAATTCTAGTTCTCTTCTAAATCTTGTTCTACCATATTTGCAGTTATTTCCTCCATGACGTCTTGAACCCCTCAAAGTCATCCATGAGAGTTAGAATCAACTTCTTCCAACTCCTGTTAATGTTGATATTTTGATCTCATCCCATGAATTAGGAATATTCTTTGGCATCTAGAATGGTGAATCCTTTCCAGATTATTTTCAATTTTCTTTGTAAAGATCCATAATTGGAATCACTATCTATGGCAGGTAAAGCCTTACAAAATATATTTCTTAAATGATAGGAATTGAAAGTTGAAATTACTTCTTGATCCATGGGCTGTAAAATAGATGTTGTGTTATCTGATATGAAAACAACATTAATATCCTTGTATATCTCCATCAGAGCTCTGGAGTGACCAGGTACATGGTCAATGAGAACTGATACTCGGGAAGGAATCTTCTTTTTTTGTGTGTGTGTCTTCTGTGAGTCTCAAAAGTGGGCTTAAAATATTCAGTAAACCATGCTATGAACAGTTGTGCTGTCATCTAGGCTTTGTTTTTCCACTGATAGAGCACAGGCAGAGTAGATTCAGCATAATTCTCAAGGGCCTTAGGATGTGGGAAATGGTTGGCTTCAACTCCAAATCACCAGCTATGTTAACCCCTAACAAGAGAGTCAGTCTGTCCTTTGAAGCTTTGAAGCTGGGCATTGACTTCTCCTTTCTACCTATGAAAGTCCTAGATGGCATCTTCTTCCAATAGAAGGCTGTTTCAACTACATGGAAAATTTCTTGTTTAATGTAGCCACTTCCATCGATTATCTTAGCTAGATCATCTGTATAACTTGCTGCAGCTTCTCCATCAGCACTTGCCATCCACCGTGCACTTTGATGTTATGGAGACAGCTTTTTTCCTTAAACCTCATGACCCAACTTCTGATAGCTTCCAACTTTTCTCATGCATCTTTCTGACCTCTCTCAGCCTTCATAGAACTGAAGAAAGTTAAGGCCTTGCTCTGGATTAGGCTTTGCTTAAGGAAATCTGGCGGCTGGTTTAATCTTCCATTCAGATCACTGAAGCTTTCTTCATATCAGCAATAAGTCTGTTTCACTTTCTATTTATCCATGTGTTCAACGGAGTAGCACTTTTATCTTCCTTCAAAAACTTTCCCTTTGCATTCACCACTTGGTGCAAGAGGACTTGCTTTTGGTCTATGTCCTCCTCACCAAGCTTAATCATTTTTAGCATTTGATTTAAACTGAGAGATTTACAATTCTTTCTTTTACTTGAACACTTATAGGGCTATTAATTGGCTTTATTTCAATATTGTTTTGTCCCAGGGAATAGGGAGGTCCGAAGAGAGGGAGAGAGATGGGGGAACGGCAGGTCTTTGGAGCAGTCAGAACACACACAACATTTATTAAGTTTGTTGTCTTGTAAGGGCATGATTTGTGGTGCCCCAAAACAATTACCATAGTAACAACAAAGAGCACTGATCACAGATCACCAGTACAGATATAATAATAATGAAAAATTTGAAATATTATGAGAATTACCAAATATTCAGAGAAACAATTGAGCACATACTGTTGGTAAAATGGAGCTGATAGACTTGCCCAACACAGGGCTGCAACAAACCTTTAATTTTGAAAAAAAATGCAATATCTGTGAAGCACAATAAAGTGAAGTGCAATAAAAGGAAGTATGCCTGTATATTTTAAAAAATTCATGGTTTATCTGAAATTTAAATTTAACAGGATGCCTTTTATTTTATAATAGTCTTTTTAAGATATGATTTGCATATCATACAATTCACCCATTTAAAATTTACAACTTAATAGCTTTTAGTGTATTCAAATCCATATCACCATTACCATGATAAGTTTTAGGACATTTTCATTTCTCATAAAGATACCCTGCACCCCTCAGCCATCACCTCCCAATCCACCCTTCGTCACCTCCAGACCTTTGAAACACTAATCTGCTTACTTTCCCTATAGATATGCCTATTTCGGACATTTCATATAAGTGGAATCATAAAATATGTGCACCTTTGTGATTGGCTTCTTTCTCTTAGCATAATGTTTTTAAGGTTCATTTATGTTATAATATGTATCAGTACTTTATTGTGGAACAATATGTATTATATGACTATATTATATTTTATTTATCGATTCATGACTTGATAAACATTTGTATTGTTTTCATGTTTTAGCTATTATGAATAATGCTACTATGAACGTTGATGTGTAAGTTTTTGTGTGGACATATGCTTTCATCTCTCTTGGGGATATACCTAGGAGTAGAATTGCTGGATCATATGGTAACTTTATGTTTAACAAGTTGAGGAAGTGCCTGGCCGTTTTCAAAGTGGCTGCACCATTTATATTCCCACCAGCAGTGTGTGAGAGTTCCAATGACTTCACATCTTTCCTAATGCATTTTATTGTTCCTCTTTTGATTATGGTTTTGGTTTATATTTTTCTGATAGCTAACAATGGTGGGCATCTTTTCATGTGCTTATGGGCCATTTACATATCTTCTTTGGAGAAATGTCTATTCAGATCCCTTGTGTACTTTTTAAGTGCATTACTAGTCTTTTTAATTATTGAGCTGCAATAATTATTTATATACAGTCACTTATCAGCAAGTCACTTATCAGAACTTTGATTTGCAAAAAGTTTCTCCCATTCTGTGGGTGGCATTCTGTATTTTTATTTGCTAAATTGTATTTACTTAATTGTATACCAAAGGGCACCTGCTTACATAACCCAGGAGGCACCATAAGGTATTTTCCAGACAAAGAAACAGTTTTCTCCCTACAAGGAATCCTGCCTTCCTCCCAGAATTATCGGATCCAACTTCAGGCAATTTTTGAAACAAGTTTATTTATTCTTCTGATTAGCTGTCTGTATCATCATTAGTCATGCAATTTTCAGCCCTTTTCTGTTGAATCCCTTTCATCAAAAAGATGTACTGATAATGAAGATCTTGTTCTTTTCTCAAAGTTGTTACTGAGTTAAAAGGTAGAGCGTACATAGTGAAGTGGGGTTCACAATTACCCTTGAACGTCTCCCTCGAGCGTGTCTAAATAACCCTCTTTTCCCATAGGAGCTAAAAAAGAGGCATCTTTGTAATTATCAGTTCAAGACACCTTATCAAATATATCTCATCTCTTTTACCTCCAATAGCAACCATCCAGTCATGTAATGGCAATTGCAGAATGATTAAAACAAAAAGTACTGATATAGTTGTTGCCTACTTTGAAGGCAGCATGCATAGTTAATTGACAGAAAAAAAATAATAAAAGGAACTATTTGTAAGGTAATTTATGTAAAAATATATGCTATTATGTGAGATACATAGTAGGTGCCGATTCAGTTAGTTAGTTCTTAATTATTATTTTCTTACTCAAGAGTTAATTTAAAGCCCCCCAAAATAATTCACTGGGATTATACTCATACATCTGCACACTGGAAAAATTCAATCACTACAGTATATTAAATATTTATTAAGAGTCTAGGCATTGCTTTAGAAATTTAACCCATGAGGTACCATGAGAGAGAAACAATAAAAAACAGACAACAAGAAATAGAACTACAAAGAACTTCATATATGGAAATTATCAGAGACAGATTGTAAAATAGCCATGATTACTATTTTTAAAGAAATAAAAGGTAATTGAAAGCATATTCCAGAAACAGAAAACTATAAAAAGTGGCAGATTAGTTTTAAAAACTTACAAAATAAAATTGGTAGAAACAAAGAATATAAAAACTGATGAAGACTTAAATGGATAAATTAAATGGCAAATTATTAATAGGTATAGATGCAGAGAATGTCAGTAAGAAAAGATCAGAAAAATTATCCAGAAATAAGACTGCAGAGAAAAAAGATAAAACTATACGATAGATTTAGTTGATTAGGAGAATACAATCAAACATATAAGTTAAAGAGCTATGAATGGAGTTGAAACATTCTGACTCCCTTATATTTCTGGGAGGTAGTACAAATATTGCTTTATTTTATATTTTGATATAATTTATTATAATCACTAAAGGAATAAACTAGAGAAATTAGCTTCAGAATTTATAGGTCATAAAAATTGAAAGATAATAACATCATGTTATTATTATTGATATATATCTTAAATATTCATAATCAAATTTATTTTTAAAAGTTGATAAAATATTAATTAGTTAAAAATAGGAAAACAAATAAGAGACAGAATAAGTGAAACAAATTTAAACTGGAAGTGCAGATTTGAAAGTACAAAACAGGTAGTAGACAAAATAAAACATATTCATAATTAAATTAAATACAAATTGATTAAATGTTCTAGTTAAAGACAAAGATTATTAAACTAGACATATATATTCTGTTTACAAGATATGTGGGCTGTTTTCAAGTGACATACCTAAAGCATAAAGTGTGAAGAAATGAAAATAAACACCCTATATAAATGGCAATCAAAAGAAAGGTATATAGCTATAAATATCACAAAAAACAATCTTTAGACAAAAAGCATTCTTGTTGATAAAGAGATTCACTTTATAATCATGAAGGTTTGTGTTGTCCAATTCTATATTTACATTTACCTGCTGACTCTCTTAAAATATATAAAGTAAAAACTGATAGGAAAGAAACAAGTGCATTTTTAGTAGGAAATTCTAACAAGGCTCCTTCAAAAATTGTCAAAATAAACAGACAAAAATCAAGAAAGATATAGAATATTTGAAAAATAAAATGCTACACCTAACAACTGAAAAATACAAATTGCTTTTAAGCATACTTGTACCCCTTATAGAACATTCATAAACATTGATCCTGTGCTAGGTGTGGTAATGTAAATTGATACCAGTATTTTGGAAATGTTGGATGACATCTAGGATATTTGAAGGTACACACATCTTTGAACCAGCAGTCTCACATCTAGATAAATATTCTAGAGAAAATCATAAAATTGTTCATCAGATCACATTTTCAGGAATGTTTCATAGCAAGACTATTTAAAATAGCTATGAATTGGAAACACCCAACACGTCTACCAGCAGTAGCATGGATCAACAGCATTGTGCTAACACAAAAAGATTCTATACACCAATAAAAATGAAGGATCAACACCTACAGGTGTCAACATGGATGAATCATACCATCAAATCTTGAGAGAGGGAAGAAACATAAAAAAATAATGCTTATAGTTCAATTCCATTTTGTAAAGCTCAAAAACAGGCATTGGTAAACGTAATTGTTTAGAAATTCATACATAAATGGTGAACTATAATGCAAAAAAAGAAATTGTGTATTACAAGAGTAAGCATAGTGGCTACGTTTGGGCCAACATTGGAAGGACAGTCACAGAAGGCTGCTGAAATGTTGGCAGTGTTCTGGTTCTCAACCTGGATGACTGATTATCCTGAGCTCACTTTAAATTTTTTTAAATATTTATATTTTGTACACTTTTCTTTTTTAAGTTATATTTGACAAATAAGAAAGTTTTTTTAAAAAAGTGAATTTGAAAATATTTTAAAGCCCCTAGGTATAAAAGGGAGAAGCTGCCTTCAGACCGAAAGGAGCCCCAAGTTTTGCCTGACTGCCTTGAGAGCTTGGGGGCAGTCAATATTCCTCTTCTATAACCCCTCCAGGCAGACCATCCCCTACTTCGTAGGGTCCAGATAAAGGAAATTTAAAATATCACTCTCTTTGATCTTAATAAGATGTATTTACTGTTTCTTTTCCTCCCTCTTTCCCTGCCTCCCTTTTGTTTACATAAATGACAGGTTTTATGGTTCCTTTGGAAGCAATTTTATGTAGTCTTAGAGTTTCTTAACCTAGATGCTACTGACATTTGGGCTTGATAATCCTTTGGTATATGTGTGGCGGGCTAGTGAGGGGACTGGCATGCATTATAGGATGTTTTGCAGCATCTCTGGTGTCTACCGCTGGATGTCTGTTGCATGTCCTCCTCTCTTTTCCCCATCTTCCCGGTTGTGACAACAAAAACGTCTCCAGATATTGCTCAATGTTACCTGGAGGCAAAATAGCCTGAGCTAGGAACAACTGAACTGCAGCTATGGACAAAGGAGTCCTTAACAACTGCTATTGAATAAATGAGTATATGCTTAGGCATCCTGTGTAGATGCAGGCTTGAGCTTGGGAAGAGAAGAAATGAGGGACGGTGGCTAGATATATGGAGGTCTGCCTCATGAAGGAGAAGTCACACTTTCTTCTAGGTCTCGATGGTCAACATGGAGTGGAAATTTTGATCAGGTAGATCACAACAGGAAATTTTTAAAAATCCTAATCCTTAGAGTGATTTGCAAATAGAATAAAGTAGGGATCTCACATCGTGGTTAGTATCATAGCAGAAGCTGCATTAATTCAGGAGCACTGAAGACGTTGTCCCAGATGAGTAGACATTTCTGGGTTGTGGCTTCCAAGTTCTCCTCTACTGTCAGCAGGATGACCTTCAAATACAGGGCTCGTGGACTTACAAGGCAGTTGCTAGTTAAAAGCTAGCATCTTTCTCTGCTGTCTTGGAGACAAGTTTGCTGTTAAGGATTTTTCAGTGATTTCCTGATTGCTTGTGGCCTTCAAACCAAGTGCTGAATAAAAATACATTTTCATTTTTCCAGCATTTCTGAGCCATGCAATTGCTATTTCGTTTAGAAAAGAAGATTGGCTTTTTCTAGTCAGTGTAAAAGAAAGTATTGTCAATTCCAGAAAAATGCATAGAAAGACTCTCTCTCATCTTCATCAATGCAGATTTGACTAAATGTCCCCTCTTTGTTTTGGGGGACCACATATCTTGGATGACCCAGGAAAGTCTTGGTTTACCTTCTGCCTAGCACTCCGTCTAGGTTAGCATTTATTCTAGGTTTTTCACTGTTAATGAACTTACCATTAATAATCATGACATTTAAATAATCCAGAAAGGTTTTGGTAGTACTCCACTTTGACTTTAAGCTTCCAACAGTTTTATCTAGGAGATAGAAGCACATGCCCAGAACTGAATTCTCATTTTAACACATGCTGAGACATTATACATCTCTGCTTTCATGATCCTTTCCAGATACATTTTAGCTAACTCCCTCTTTGTAGGGCAGCATGCAGGTTTCTTCCTGGTATAACAAAGTCTTCCCAGATGTGAGTGACTAGGGACTGCTAACTAATTCTGGCTTCAGGTGTCTATGGGAGAAGTACTGGGCAGAGGTGCACCCAGTGACCACTTGGTATACCAGCCAGTTCTGTGAACTGTGCTAAATCTGCCTGGTGCAGGAAGATACTAGACCACAAGTGGGAGAGGGAAGAGGGGTTGGAGTAAAACATGGGAAATTATTGGTTAGAAGTTTGTGAAATATGTGAGGGTATTCACAGCTGAGCATTCTGACTGTAGCATGTATAGAAAGTAATATGAATTCTCTCACTACGGTGGTTGTGTCATTTATTGTATGGTGTAAATCTACAACCGTTTATTTAGTTTTCTGTTTGGCAATGCTTATTTTTTTTTAAATAAACCTCTTTAGCAGCAATAGACAAAATAAACAGAAGTGCATGCGTAAGGAATTTTGAAAGCTGTGAAGAAAGTTGATGTTAAACATGTAACTTGCACAAAATGTTAATTTACATATACCATCCTCCATGAGATCTGTAGTAATATCACTGACTTCACAAAAGCCCAAAGACCCAAATCTGCTAAAGAAACACCTGAATCTACTTTAAAAATTAACTAGCTGTTTTAAAGGACTATGCTTGAAGATGACAAATTAGCCCAGCTCCAAAGCATGACTCTTTATGTCAAATGATTGTTCTTCTAAATTAATTTCACTCATTTTCTAGTGCAAGTATCATTACGCCTGTACGAAAAAGTGAAATCATGTTAGTTGTAAATGTCTTGGCTTTATTAACAGAGAAATTTGCAAACAGTTAAATGATGCCAGTTTTATATTGGTGCTATTAGATGGGTTAAAGAGAAAGTCAGTTAAGGCCAATAATGGAATTTTGTCCAATTCATGGAATCTAACTAAAAGTTTAGGAAGTTTATTCCAGTGTAGATAAAGCATCTCACAGTAATTTGAATGCTACAAGAAATTTAGTTTATAAAAGTTCAACATTGAACATTAAAGATTAACAGCTTCTTTTTTACAGTTTAATACACATACAGTTTTTGAAAAAGTCTTATGTCTCCTTCAAAGCAATAATAAAAGCAATGCTCTTATTAAATTAGAGAACCTATGAAGCAAAAATATGTTTAGAATAGACTTATCACACATATATAATTTATAACTGGGCCCAAATAATCTTTAATAATCTAATAACAGAAAAAGAAGCTATAGTTGTCAAAATTTACAAATGTGTAATAAAAACCAACTTTAAGAGACATAGCTAACACTTATTATCAAATATTAATATATATTTTAGCCTGGTGGTCCTTATTTCTCTCTGTGATGCTTATTATTAATCATTTTTTAAAATACTGAGCTTTTAAAGAAATAATTTGTAAATTAACTTAAGTATCTGTAATCATACATAAGTTTTTTGGGTAAACTCATCTTCTAAGCATTCTTTTACCAAAATCAGTTGGAAGATTTTAATAAAATCATGCATTCCACAAACAGCCATTCTTGAAAGTAGAGTTCACAGAACAGGATGACATTGAAAAGTATACCTGCAAAAAATAAGGGAAAGAGTGAACGCATTAAACAAGAATCCAAAGGTTGGATATGATTGAATTTTAGAATACTGTTTGTGCATTTTAGAATATCTTGACTTACGATAGAAAACAATTTTGACAGAGCTTTGTTTTTAATTGGATAAATTTATGTTGTATTCTAGAATGACATCAGTTTGAGAAGGCCAAAATTTTGTAGTATCTTACTTTAGTGAGATATTTAAATGGCTGATAAAAAGAAAACGTATTTGTTGTATTGTATCTTATAAAAATAATTAACAAAGAAAGGTATTGTAAATTGAAGCAAATATGTAAGTATGGAAATATTTGGGCTGAAACATTTGCACATTTCAATATGAAAGGAAAAATAGAATTGAGAATAGACTATACTTAAAAGAATTGACTCTGAACTTACAGCAATTTCAGCGAAAGTGTCTTCTCAAATATATTATGGTCTATACAGAACAGTCAATTTAAAGTATCAACAATTTGAAATTTATTATACATAAAATGCAAATCTATACATGCTTACAGGTAATTAAAAGTCATGACAACTTTTCAAAGATACATTCTCCAGTGACACATCATTAGAGACAGATTTGAACCAAAAATTGATATGAATATGTACTGATTATTTTAATGATGTTATTTTTTAAATGTTCAAATGACAAAAATACTTTATATTTATTTTGCCATTATTGCTATTATATAACAAGAGATCTCTTGTTTTTTATATTTTAGAAAGAATTTTTCCTAACATAGTTTTTGAATAGAAATATTTTATAATATGTCAATTGTTAAATTAATTTTAGCCTAACATGTAAAGTTGCCTCCTGATATAGTTTTAATTTGGCCTAAAGGTTTCTCCATACATAGTGAACTGTAACCTGAGTGCGTAAACAGACTATAACCTGCTCTTGTACCAGTCACCAAGTTTCAGCCAATCAAAAGTGGCCAACTGTTCAAACCGTGTTCAAATAAGGCAAAAGCCAAACTATAACCAATCCAGCTGTTTCTGTACCTCACTTACCTTTTCTGTACATCACTTTCCTTTTTCTTTCAATAAATTGTCTCTGTACATGCAGCAGCTTTGGAGTTCCTCTGAACCTATTCTGGTTGTAGGGGAGTGCTGCCTGATTTGCGAATTATTCTTTGCTCAGTTAAATTCTGTTAAATTTAATTTGTCTCAAGTTTTTCTTTTAACATAATAAAATAAACCAATTTGTTAGTTAATTAATAATTATTACAAAAATATGGAACTCATTATTTTTGGCACCCCATCTCACTCTCGAAAATATCCCAGTTTATACACTAAGTGACATGGTCATTCATCTGTGATCATGACAGAGTGGTCTGTGAACACACACATATGCACAGTAGCACAAACACCCTCAACAATAATAGGATTTTTAAAAACAACTTATATTTTCACTATCACATTTAATCTTAACAGATTCCAAGTGCTTCTTTTTTAAAAAAAAAATCTTATGTTGTGATAAGGATATTTAACATGCGATCTGCCCTCTTAACAAATTTCTAAATGTACAATACATTTTATGTATTATTATTTATTTATGGTCAACTTATTATTGACCATAGGTACAATGCTCTATACTCTATAGCTATAGATTAGCTCTATACTCTAGAGCTAATTCATCTTGCTTAACTGAAATTTTATGTCCATTGATTAGTAACTCCCCATTTCTCCCCTGCCCCGGTCCCTGGCACCCACTATTCCACTCTTTGATTCTATGAATTTTACTATTTTACATACCTCATATAAGTGGAATCATATAATATTTGTCATTCTGTGACTAACTTATTTCACTTAGCATAATGTTCTCAAGGTTCATGCAAGTTGTGGCATGTTGTAGATTTCTTTCTTTCTTAAAGCGGAATAGTATTTCATTGTATGTGTATACCACATTTTCTTTATCCACGAACATTTAGGTTATTTCTACTTCTTGGCTATTGTGAATAGTGCTGCAGTGAACGCTAGTATCTCTTCAAGGCCCTGATTTCTGTTCCTTTAAAAAATACTCAATAGTGGGATTGCTAGATTGTGGTAATTATATTTTTAATTTTTTGAAGAAAACAATTTCTTTAGATGCTGCACCATTTTGCATTTCCACCAACAACATGCAAGAGTTTCAATTGCTCCACATATTCACCAAAATTTTTTTGTTTTGTTTTGTTTTTTTGGTAATGGCCATTCTAACAGGTGTAAGGTGATATTTAATTGTGGTTTTGATTTGTTAGTCTCTAATGATTAGTGATATTGAACATTTTTTAATATATCAGTTGGCCATTTATATGTCTTCTTTGGAGAAATGTGTATTTAAGCCCTTAGCCCATTTCTTAATTGAATTATTAATTTAGTTTAGTTTTGTTTTTTTAACTATTAGGTTGTTAGAATTCCTTATGTATTTGGGAGATTAACCCCTTAGCAGATATTATGCAAATATTTTCTCCCATTCTATAGGTTGCCTTTTTACTTTGTTGTTTCCTTTGCTGTGCAGAAGCTTTGTAATTTGATGTAGTCCCATGTAGTGCCACTTGTTTATTTTTGTTTTTATTCCCTGTGATTTTGGTGTCGTATCTATGAAATCATAGTCAAAACCAATGTTTTGAAGGTTTTCCCTAAGTTTTCTTCTATGAATTTTACAGTATCCAGTCTTACATTTAAGTCTTTAATCTATTTTGAGTTGATTTTTGCATATGATATAAGATAAAGATCCAATTTCATTCTTTTGCATGTAGATATCCAGTTTTCCCAGTACCATTTGTTGAAGAGACTATCTTTTTTTCTCAAGAAATTAGCAATGGAACAAAATTACTTCAATAAAATAAAGGCCATATATAAAACAGTCATATAGCTATGACTTTTTTCATATATATGTATGAAAAAAGTCATAGCTAACATCATACTCAATGGTAAAAAACTGAAAGTTTTTCCTCTATGAACAGGAACAAGGCATGGATGCCCACTCTCTCCACTTCTATTCAACATGGTGTCAGAAGTTGTAGACAAAGCAATTAGAACAAAGAAATAAAAGGCATCCAAATAGGAAAGGAAGATATAAAATTATCACTGTTTGCATAAAACATGATCTTGCATATATAAAACCCTGAAAGTTCCATTAAAAAAAGTTAGAACTAATATAGGAATTCAATGAAGTTGCAAGATATAAAGTTGACATACAAAAATCAGTTGCATTTCTATGCCCTAACAACAAACTTTCTGCAAAGAAAATTGGAAACAATCCCATTTATAATAGCACCAATAAGAATAAAATACTTAGGAATAAACTCAACTAAGGAGGTGAAAGTCTTGTATATTGAAAACTACAAAATATTGATGAAATAAATTAAATAACACACAAACAAATGGAAAGCTATCCCTTGCTCATGGAAGACTTAATATTGTCAAAATGCCCATACTACCCAAAGCAATTTACAGACTCAATGCTATCCCCATCAAAATCCCAGTTGCATTTTTCATGATAACAGAAAAAAATTCTAAAATTCATATGGAATCACAAAAGACCATGAATAACCAAATCAATCTCAAAGAACAAAGCCAGAGGCATCATATTTCCTGATTTCAAAATATATTACAAAGCTACACTAATCAAAACAGTGTGATACTAGCATAAAAACAGACTCAGACCAATGGAACAGAAAGAGAGCCCAGAAATAAATCCATGTATATATAATCAACTGGCCTTTGATAAGGGTGCCAAGAACACACAATAGGGTAGGATAGTCTCTCCAAATGTTTTTTTCCTCACTAATTCAATTAATTCATTCAATCAACAAATATTCATGGAATACTGAGGACGTCCCAGGCCTTATGGAAAACATAGCCATCTTAGATGTGGTCCTTATTATCAAAGAACAATCTAGTGGGGAAAATTATATACACTCACTAAATATTTATAAATATATATATATATAAAATTTTATCACAGTGGGCTATCAGAATTCTGTGCTGCATGTATTTATTACACAGATAATAGAATAATTTTGTTAACTATTTCAGGAAAAGGAGAGGCCAGTTGAGGAACACATGCCAGATGAGGTGGTATTTAAATAGTTATAGGCAGTTCCCAGACATGGGACTGTCATGGATAAAGGAACTGAGTTGTACAATAACACGGTGTACTCAGTGTAAAATATTTTGGCAATAAAAGATAAGGCTGGGAAGATAACAGGATCTCACATCACACAGGGCTCCATCTGTCACTGTATATAAGCGGCAGATCATGTTCTATTTTCTACATGATTAGACAGTATCTTATGAGCAAAGTGTGTTTTCTAGATGTATTAGATCTACATGTTATAAATAGTCCTTAGTATAGAAAGGAAAAAAAATATGGTTCTATTGTCAAATAAACACGAGTAATGCTTGGTTATATAAATTTAAAGGGTAGATTCAGCTCTTTTTGTCCCCCTGGCAAACCTCCTCAAAACCTTCAGTATCCCCATATTCAGTATTATTTGCTTTAGCACAGAGTAACTCCTTTAGGGAGAATCTCATGGAAGTACAGTGCTACCAAACACTTCTTAGGAAATACCACTCTCTAAAAGGAAATATTTTCAAAATTTTGGGTAAGTAAACATAAATCAGAGTTTATATTTTGAGAACTATAGAGTTTGGATTGGAGCATTGTAAAATCTCTCAATTATCCAGATAAAATTAAATACCATTAACTGCAGTTAGAGAAAATCTGCTGTTGTCAGGAAAGATATGATGGAAGGCTGGAATTGTATTACCTTTGGTCACACCAACAGGGATGGAGAGAGCTCTGGTGACAGCCTGCATATGGGAGATGACAGATTCCAAAAAGAGACAGTGAATTTGGGCTGAGTCCTTATATAAAAATACTTAAATGTCTTACACATAATTTGGGTGGAATTATTTGTATTACAAGATTAATATATTGCTTTATAGAAGGTGCACGCACATTGTCCTTTAAATAATGGGCTCTACCACTCTTCATTTAAGTCAAATGTAATTTGCAACAATTCAAAACACAAATCTTTTTAAAGTAATCTATTTTTTTGTAAACTGGCATTCAAACTATAGCACTCTTATATTAGCAAGTGCAATTTGAACCTTAGGTTGTCCTGGAGAATCCCTCATCTTAGATGTTGGCAAGTAGCATTATGCCTGCTTTGTAAATGTTGATCCCTGGCTCAGCTTATTTTAGCCACTCAGTATTGGTCTGTCCAGAGACTCCTGTGAGCTTATTTTGCTAAGCAATCAATCACAATCTAATAATTGATCAGCCTTTCTGTGCTTTTCACAAAGCAGACATATCACTCAGAAAGATTTTGTAACACTATTTTCATGAAGTCTGGATCTACTGAGGATTTGCTGGATTCAAGAAGACAAACAAAATGACTTATTGGCTACCACAGGATAGAAAATAGCTCTGCTAAAAGTATCAGATGTATGAGAAATTGAAATTGGGAGACAGCTCACTGGAACAAGCCAGGAGATAGGAGAAAAAGAAAAACAAGAATAAAATTGTTTTCCATTAGACAAGGCTGGCTCAGACGAGCGCTTTCTTTCTTATAAGAATTAAATTTGTTTCACTTATGTAGAGTTAGGGGTCGGAATTTCTCTCCTTTCCAAATAGCATAGTTTTCCTTTTGCTTTTATACTTCAAGAACATATATATGAAGAATAGGCCATGGAGGACGTCTTTGACTTGCTAGTAGAAGGTTATGGTGAATTTTACTTTTTTTCTTTCTTTCTTTCTTTTTTTTTTCCCCTTAGCCATTTTCCAGGTGCTTAAAACTTTGCTGATCTACTTGAGGATCCAGTTTCTTTTCTTGCTTGGAGTTGGAGATAACAGATTTGTGCTTAATTTCCTGACATGAAATCGTGCTGGAATGGATCACCATGTCATTGTAGCAGAGGTTTAGCAATCTGCAGACCCTGAGATTATGTAATTCACAGAGGGGTTCATCAGGGACTAGCTCTGTTGGCTGATTTGTCAGAGGATGACATCAGGTCACCAGGATATTGTTTGGGCTTCAAGGGTCCTTATAGTGCAAATTATTTTAAAGATATATTATTAAATTTATTCTATTAAATTATTAGATACACTAATTAAATAATTAGAAATTATTAAAGAATTATTAAACATACTCTGACCAAAACCAGACAATTGTCATGAAGAAGCAAGCATTCTAAACTTGGACTTAGTAGACTTAGAAGAAAGTTTCCAACACTGATTAGTAGTGTGATCTTGTGAAAATCTTCTTGGAGCTTCTGGTTTCTCACCTGTAAAATGCATGTAATCCTCACCTTATCGGTTTTTGTGAAAATTAAGTGTTATGCAGAATCCGGAAGTAGTCTGTAAACTGCACTTGCAATTAAATATATAGTATCATTATTTTTATTATTAAATGTATTATCATTATTGCCTGTTGTAGAATTTGCTTAGGTCAACTCACTTGCAAATCGTGACATTTGAATTATGATATACCTTGTCTTGCCTACCTATTAATGGAATGGGCAGGGCATACAAAGATGCTGTATGTATCAAAACTTCCAAAAACAAAGTATGGCCAAGTATTTACATAAATGGTTAAGAACTTGAAGAACGAGGGTGACTTTTGCACCTTTGTTTTTATTGGGTTGTACATTGGGACCCCTTTTGTTTATTACTTGACTACCTGTCTTAGCATCAGGCCTTGCCTTGTTCCCTTAAGAGAGTTTGATGAGTCAGTTAGATTTATAGACAATGATTTGCCACCTAAAGGTGGGGTATGAAGCTCCTGGACTACTGTTGAGCAAAATATATTTTAAATTACATGGAAGTGTTGAACAGCCTGAAAATTTAAAAAAAAAACCAAACACTTATCAGTTACTCAAAAGATTTTTAATGCATTTTTGAAGGGATATAATTTTAGATTTCCAAAAAGTTATACTTTCAAAGGTATTTATAATATGTTTTATTCTTAAAATAATGGTGTCTACATACCCTATGACTCTGGACAAAGCAATTTACCACTTGACCTCAGTTTCTAGTTCCATAAATCAAGGGGCTTGGACTGGGTGAATATGAAAATTTCTTCTAATTATAACTTCTGTGACCCTATTATTAACAGTCATTGAACAAACTGATGTTGGAAAATAAGAAACAGCAATGTTGCTGCTTCACATTTGGGCAGGGCTATCTTGGTGTTGACAGATTTATCAATATGGCTACATATTTCCTATTCAGATAGGTCACCAGGAAATTATGGGAAAACAAGGCAAATTCTTTGAGGACCAACTGAGATCCAGAGACTTGCAAACAATGAGACTAATAATAGTAAACAATCATCGAGAGATCTCCTTGGCCCAAATGTGCACACGTATTATTTCATTTCATATTCATGATAATCTAGCAAAAGCTCAGTTTATTACCTCAGTTTTTCAATTGAAAGTTAAAGGGCTTAAGTTGCTTTTCCAGACTAACAGCCAGAAAGTGACTGAGCTAGAGTTTTAACCCAGAGTGCCCTGGCTTTGGAATGTGAACTATTCACCTTTACAACATTCTACCTATTTCTAGCAAAAGTGTCTATCCTAAATACACCATTTCTGATTGTATAATATCCCGATTATAGAAGTTAACTGGAAACTTAGCTAAACACAAAACAAAACAACACCTAAATAATTAAGATAATTAAAGCGTGAGTTGTGTCTGCTTTTTTCTCTTAAAATATTTTACAATGATATAATCAGATTCTAACCCTATGTGGTTAATAAGGAGACTTTCCTATTATTAATACATTTTTGGGGGTAGGAGTGCTTGATTGTTTCATTGATTACAATCTATATCCATACCTAAGGCAGTGAACTCTTAAACCTGTAATAGCTAAGCAGACACTATGAAAAGTATAAAATGAATTTGAGATCCTACAACAGATCTCCACATTTTTCACCAGAAAAAAATAAAAACTTTTTTTCAAAAGGTTCTGCTACCAGAAATGTCTGAGATAACAAAATCAGTGAAATATTCCCTTTGAGGGCAAACTACATTCTAAATAAGTTACATTACTGTTATTTACACAGTGCTGGTAGAGGAGCTATGCTTTAGGTAAGTGGCAAGAGGGATAACTTAACACTGAAGTTTGGAGGGCAGCAGGCAGATGGCCAAGGGGTCCTCAGAGGTGGGATTTATCTTGATGAAATCAGGACAGACCAGTTCTGCTCTTCATTGATCAGGGCCTAGACCTTGACCCCGTACCCTGATAGGCATGATCTCTTAGGTTTGGATTTGCTCTATTCATTCACAAGAGAGACAGAGGTATAATTCACAGCAACTTAATACATTTGCAGGTGAAACTGTAACTAGCGGTGCAGCCAACTGAGAGCAGTAGTTGAGAACAGTAGTTCACAGCCATTACATTGCCTGAAAAAAAACCTGACAAATGTGGCCACAGACAGGCAACACTCCCAGTGGTGAAGAATGTCTGTATGCACTGCCTGATAAGGTTTTGTGCAATTCTCAAAGCACAAGCTCTAACTTTACCTCATCTTTCCTAAGGAGCCTTTAACATAACACCATGACTTTACTGCTGCTACAGAGAATTCTATAAGAAAACCCCATCGTAATTAGAACATTGCTTTGTGACTACTGGGATGCTGACAGATGACTCTTTTACTTATTTATCTTTTATGGGGTGAGGGAAAAATGGGAATTCACTAAAAACCTTTTACCCTGAAACGGACAAGCTATAGCCCTATGTATGTTAATTGCTTAATCTGCTTCTGTGAGACTGCTTGTCGCCTTGTGAAACTGACTAATGGCTGCAGCTCCTGCTCCCCTAAACAGCGCCCCTTGCAGCAGCTACCTTGTACATTACAGTAACTTCCTTATGTGTACACTTCCTGGTATAAGCCGCTCTGTACCCCCACCTTGCGCTTGAAGTATAAAAGACAAGTCCCCCTGACTGGGGGTGCTCAGTTGTTGGCGGAGGATCCCCTCTGAGCCCAACGGTGTTGATAAACCTGATCTCTCTGCATCCTCGTGTACCTCTCAGTGTTTCTCTTGGCAACGTGATTCCGGTTTTGCCATTACAATGGCATCAGCTAATGAGATCTAAAGTCTTCTTTTTCTGCATCCACCAGGCCAGGAACTTAAATGTATAAATCACGGCAACTGTACCTCTGAGGACAGTCCTCGGATGGTGTCTGCAAATCCTCTGTACAGATGCCTCTGTAACTATTAGGACTTTTCAACCTAAGGTCTGTTGTTAACCTGCTCCCATCCCGGTTGCCATTCTTCCTTTTGATATTAATATAATCAACTACTTTTGACTGCCAGTCGACCAATCTGCCTTTGTATAGTGACTTTGGAAACATCTGTTCTCATTTACTTTGCTGTTATTTCACAGTTTCATCCTAAGAAGACAAATACATTTTTAAATTTATTTTGAAGTTGGGAGTTGAAGAAATAGTTTCTTTGAGCTTGCTATTTTCCATAGCCATACTGTAATTAAAAAATCTTTTCTAGTCAATGATTCCTATTAGGTTATCCGTGTTAACATGGGAAATACAGGGGATTTTTTTTAAAAAGAGTCCTAATCTGCTTTAGAACTAAATCGTACTTCCTACCAGCCCTCCCTCCAATACTTGCCTTTTTCCTGCCTCTTTCCTTTCCTACCTTTCTCTGTCCTTTTCTCTTTCCCTTTTTCCCTTCCTTTTCCCTTCTCTTCCTTCCTTCTTTGGGAATAATTCAGTCCAAAAGGTATTTGTTGGGGTCGGACAAATAGGTTGTGTGTGTGTGTTGGATGGCAAGAGGATGCTATGCAGCCTGGAGTATTGGTGCCTAAGTGGATAAGGAGGTACCCACCCAGGAAGGGTGGAGAGGTGGGGGTGGTAAGTTGCCAGAGAGATGAGATGGAAGATTGATGATGTATTTGAGGGATTGATCCAATATGTAAATATATTGAGTATAATTGGAGTCAGTTTTCTCACTGTTGGAGAAAAGATTTACAGCATATGGAAAGAGAGAAAATTAGAATAAGCCTTATGGTTTTGGCTTGGCATTGGAGGTATCAGTGCAAACTCATAATTAGATTGATAGATATTTTTGTTAGATATGTTAAAGTCCTAATCTCCATATCTCAGGATATGACTACATTCGGAGATAAGGCCTTTAAAAAGGTATAAAGTTAAACGAGGTCATTAAGGTGGACCCTAATCCAATATGACTGATGTCCTTGTAAGAGTAAATTTGAGCAAAGACCAAGGGTGCACGTGCACGGAAAAAAGGCCATCTGCAAGCCAAGCTTAGAGTTTTGAGTGATACCAAACCTGTTGACACCTTGATCTTGGACTTCCAGCCTCCAGAACCACGAGCAAATAGATTTCTGTTGTTTACGTCACCCAGTCTCTGGTATTTTTATTATGTTAGCCCTAGCTAACTAATACATACGTATAGAAATGTGGAAATATAAAAGGATATAAATGTCAGTAGAAATAAATTTAGATATAAATATGCATGTACATATGTGTATGTAAGTATGTGTATATATATGTATGTGAATATATATACATAAATATTGCCTAGCTCTGTCCACTGAAGAGGTCCTGGGAGCAAAACCCCAATAGCGATAAGAAAAACTTGGCTTCTAAATACTCAGCTCTTGTTTGCTAAATGCCATTCCCCCACTAAAAGGAACCAGATTTTTGGAGAAATAGCTGATTACTAGACTGGGGTAGGGGAAATACAAGATGTGCTTAGAACATTTTATTTTGCCAAAGAGAAAATAAATGTTCAACTAATGATAGGGACATATAGAGAAGAGCCAATTTATCAATCCTCTGGCAAAACCTGAGATTTTCACCAGTGAATATATTAGAAAAATCTCAGTCCAAACTGATATAAATTAATAAATAAAGGATTCAAACACTAGTGAGGAATCAGATATTTACATCATTTCAAGGTAATTCCCCATAAAACATTTATTATTAACAAGTAGTAAGAAGTGACTAACTTTACTTAAGAAAGTTTAGCAGATGTGACCTTAATCAAGTGTTCAAAGTGAATACCATCGGCAATGGAACAAATCAAAATCATGCAACAGCTAATAGACAAAACAAGAAAAATGCAGCATCACTTCTGTGACAATCTTGCCAAAGGCACAAAAGCCGAATATAATCTTGAAGATGCACTGGACAAACCCAAATTGAGAGACATACTATAACTTAATTGGTGATCAATCTTCATAAGTGCCAGGGCCATAAAAGCCAAGGAAAGACCAGGAAATTCTTGCAGGTTGAAGGAGACAAACACTGATGTAACAACTAAATATAATGCATTATCCTGATTTAGATCTGTTTACTATAAAGCTCATTATTGGGACAACTGGCAAAACTTGACTGGGGTCTACGGGTTAAATAGTAATAATATGTCAATATTAATGTCCTAATATTGATATCATTTTTCAGGAAAACTCATTAAATCATTCAGGGGTGATGGGACATCATGTCAACACATTCTCAAATGGTTCAGGAAAGAAAATACTTGCTTTTTGGCACTATTTTTATAAACTTCCTGCAATTTTGGAATTAGTTCAACATGAAAAGAAAAAAATTTACTGGTACAGCTCATTTCTCTCTCCATTTATCCATCCATCTATCCATCAGTCTATATATCCATCTGTCTTTAAAGAAAATAAAAATCAGAAATTTTACTTCCTGAACTCATATTTATTGTTATAGTGAACTTATGGGCTTATGGAGGTTGTTACCTGGGAGTCAGAAAAAATAAGACTAAAAAATAAGACTCAGATTTCACTGTCCAGCCAGAGACTGTGATGAGTATTTTCATCCATATTACGTTATTTAAATTTATAATAGTTCCAAAAGGCAAGTTTTTGCATATACATTTTACAGATTTAGAGGATGCGGCTCTGAGAGTTTGAACGACTTGTTCAAAGACTTGTTCAGCTCCTATGTGTCAGGGCTCAGAACTCAGTGCCTCCTGCGGCCTAGCGTTCTTTCTGATAAATCGTGGTAACTTCACCCAGCTTAGGGGGATAAGCTTCAGTCCAGGAGGAAGATCTCTGGAGCCTCTTTACAGGACACGACAGCTAAGCAAAGACTATAGAGAATTGTCAAGGAGTCCATAAATTTCAGTGGAAACACATAGGTTAGTCATTAAAAAATGACAGTTCTTGCCTTGGTTTTATCAGTTATTTTTTTCTTGTGGCTGTTCGAGCCACTCAGAGATCTAGTTTTCTTATCCCTAAAGTGGATGCAACCACCTGGCCCACAGTTTCATTAGGTGGTTTAAAAAATACATGATGTGATGAGTTAAAAATGTTTCATATCTCTAAAGGTGCTATATTGACATAACATAATAATACTTTATACTTTTTATTCCAGTATGAATTGTCCTTGTAATTAGAGTATACATTAGAGCAAAGGAATAAATTCTTCCTTATAGATGGGTCAATCCATAATCTCCAGGTACTCAGTTTCTTTACTGAAAATTTGAGGCTATGGTGGTGCAGTAGAGTGATTGCATAATTGATTATAACCATTTACTGACTCTAATCTACTTCCTCTACCCTACAACTATGTAGCATCCTCCCAATAGGATGTTAGCAAATGTGACACAAGCAGAGGCTTGAAAAGCCTTGGTGATTGGGTTTGTTCTTACTTGTCTTCTTTGTACCGAGAGGGAATGCCCCCGTAAACAGTTGGTCCCAGCAAAAGGATGAGAGACAGAGAGGAGGGTCAGTTTGCTCCACACAATCTAGCTGTTGCCCTCCTAGATTAGCTCACAGAGAGCTGACCCCCAGACATATTAGTGCACCCAGCTGCAGACAGTGCCAGTTAATTTCCTACCCATAGAGCCCTGAGCTCAATACACACTTACTGTTTAAAGCCCCTAAGCAGTACATTGTTTTTGTAGTAAGGTGTACATATATTCTATGAAGTAAAAGGCAGTGTTTCTATAACTTTAACATAAAACCAAAGGCTTCAAAATTACATTTATACTTGCCACCTTCCATTTTGAGCATTTCCTTTAGATTCTCCTGTACCTGGAGCAACTCAGGACTGTATTTAAGAAATAATAGGTTTAAGAAATGTGCAACAACTACTCAAGAGATTCCAATATTGGACTTCCACTTGAAATCCCTCCCATTGCACACATCTCTAGGGCTCAGTGTGGAAATAGTGAACTAAGCATGCCTGTGACCTAGATACTACATGTAAGTGAACACAATTAAGTCATCTAAGAGCTTTTCTTCTGTGATTATGGGAGCTGGATCCTTTTCCTTTTTGGGTGGGTGGGAGAAGTTTTATTTTAAAAGAGTAAATAATTATACTCTTTTAGAATAATTATTTATTTAAAATGTCTTATTTACCTCTATTAATATGAGTACTTTTGCATTTCTTAAATTATTATTGTAATTACGATTAAAATGATACTATAAATCTCTCTTCCAAATTTTTGAAGTAATTTTTCTAAAAACACTTTTTGAATTTCTGTGCATCCTCCATGTAGTGCCATCTTTCTAGCAGCAAAAGGATGTGTTTTCCTTGAGTGTAAAATGTAACATTTACTTTTAAACCTGATTCCTCAGGAATGGATTTTCAATGGCCACCTTGCAGATGGTGGAAGTCCTCCTTTTGAAAGTATGTAAAGAAATCTTGTTTTAAGAAAACAGGTGTTGGAGATGGTATTCTGACCAAACTCCAATTCCTAGCAGTTGCATTGTAACTATAGAATTACTTATACAATTTAAACCACATGAGATTTCTTTGTTTACTGATTCTTAATTAAGAGTTGTAATGTTAGGCAATATAAAATTTGCATAATAAATACCAAGATAATTTATTTTTAAAATATGGATCCTGTAGTAAATATGGTTTAATTTAAAAACAACAATAAACTGGACAAGGAGTGAGGTGTCTCTGCCTGGCACTGTTATTAACAAGCTATGTGATTTTGTACATGTTACCTTATCTCTCTGACCATTGCCTGCTTTATATGTATTAATATGAAAAATGTCTATGACACATGTTAAGTCAAAAAGGTAAAACAAGTTTCTATTATGCTCTAATGCTGTGATGATATATACGGGCTTCTATTACCCAAGTCTGTAAAGTTAGGAAGATGTGTATAGAAGTGAGTTTTTTATAACACAAAAGTGTTCATTAATACACTAAATACTTATAAAATTAGCCCCACTCAATCATTCGTCTCCACTTAACTTTTCCACTCATACATCATGTCTGTGTAAATCATCTCTCATTGATTTCCAAATGTTGCATCTGACAATACAATATAAATGCAAGGCAAATCAATCACAAAATAGAACTGAAAATTTTGCACTATGTGCAATGTTTCAGGGATCCTTTATAGTAACTGAAGTAATTGAAGAATTGAGTAATTGAAGAATTACTCAAATCACACCCCAAACTATTGCCAACTTACCTTATTTGAAAAAAAAAAGGAGAAAAAGAAGGGAGGGAGGGAGGAAGACAATATAATAATGACAGAATTGGTGCTGATAAAAAAAGAAACAAGAAAAAATACCAAAAGATTAAGCAAAGCCTTTGGCACATTGTCATACTGCTGATTATTATTATTATTTTTTTAATTTAAGTATGGATACTTTATGATTGGGCTGAAAAAAGGAAATATAAAGTGAACATACCATGCAATCATAAAATTTGTAAAGAAAAAATTACCCAAAAATGTCAGCACTTGAGTCATACTTTGTTCATTCATAAATTAGTACATGAAGCAATTAAACCCAAACTTTATTAAATGTAAGAAAATATGCATATTTGCATATTGAGTTTTATATCTCCAATTTTGTTCTTTCTCTTTAAAATGAAATTTTGCTACTTATTTTAAGTGGCCCAATATCACCTCTCTTCAGATAGAGATCTCCTAGATCTTCTATATAGAAATGTATACACACTCTACACACAAATACTCATATGTATATGCATAGATGTACATGGATATATATTTTTCTGTTTTCTATTGGAGCCAAAAAACCTGGTTTTATGGCTTTTTCCCATCCACATCTAGAGTGGACCCCAGTTCTTCCTCAGCTCCAACATGGAGATGCAAGTTCTGTGTGGTCAGGGCAGATGGATAAGGAGCCATGGTCTGTATTTCACAGCGCACTTGGAATTTCTAGCTATGCTTAAATATGTAAAAGTAGAAGCAAGAGAAGATACAGGTGAGGAAATGGATGAGGTTGCACATTGAGTGAATTTTTACCAATTCAGATCCAAATGTTAAATTGTGTTCAAACTGGCCTTTAACACAACCAGCATTAGACAGGGAAGAGGATCAGAGGATAACCTAGAACCTGGAGGACAAAAAATATGGCTCACCCAAGGTTTTTTTTTTTCCTTTTGCTTGTAGGTGCTTCTAGGATAATAAGGAAACTGCACTCTGTAAGATATATTATTGGGGATATATATTATATACATATACATATATGTATACTCCCAAGTTACATATTCAAATTAAATATATTTGTCCAGTAAAATCTACCAAGTGCCAAGTTCTCACTTCTCTTTTGTAGGTACAAATAATACTACTAATTTTTGAACATTTTAAAGGCCTGACTAAAAGAGACAATTGCAAGGTTATTACAGATTTCTATCCACACCAGGAGAATGTCCCTTGACTAATGTAGGCAATGTTCTGGTGCCAGAAAGGTCTGGACAAGAGTTATTTCCTTCTGAGTTGCCTTCTGGTTCAACGGCATAATAGATTACAGCAATTGACAGATCTCTCACATTGATACTGATAGTCAGAATAATCATGGCCTTGTTTTGTATAGCTTTAAGAATAACAACAACAACAAAACAAAAAAAAACCAAACAAAATACGCATGTGCGTGCACACACACACACACTCACACACACTCTTACACACATACACACAAACCAGCCTGGGAAATTCTAGAACTTGTCCAGTGGGGCAAGATCAGAGCTGGAGGGAAAGATCCAAATATAGGTGCTCAGGAGAAAGTCCAGTGGAACAGGGAAGCAGGCATGCCTAAGATGCAGAGCCCTAACCCCAGATGATTAACATGAGGAAGGACACAGCAGTATCAAAGCATCCTGGAATCTAAAAGGGCAGGTGGAGAGCAGAGGAGAAATATCAAAAAAGCAATGAACTGGAATCCAGGCAGATGGTGGGTAGTCAGCATCAGGAAGAGCAGTCAGTGGGTCCAGCAATCATGCATGGGCTCTCAGGCATCAGCTCTTTGGAGGGCACTGGGCATGGGCAAGACAAGGCCCTAATGCTGGGAACGTGACAACAACATGGCACAGCAGAACAAGCACTGGCTCTAGAGTCAGATAGTCCTGGGTTCAAATTTTCATTCTAGCATTTATGAGTTGTAGCACTTGAGTAAGCCACTAACCTCATCTGTAAAAAGAATTAATAACAGTTCTTTACTTATTTGAATATTAGATGAAGTGGTATGTATGTGTAAAACACATGGTGCTTGGCATATAACAAGTGTTCATAGTTTATGATTTTTTATCAGACTGAGGGAAAAAGTGAGTTCTAGAGCAGGTTAGCCACAAGAAATTTATGACATTACATTATAAATTATATTATGGGTCTTAAACTTTAAATCCCTGTTGCCTATACTTCCAGAGTGGAAGTCAGAGCTGGTTATGGCAAACAAGTGAGATACCAAATGGTTTCAAATGGTTCCGAATTCACAGAGAGATGGAAATGCAGAGTTTGGGGACCCAGACAGATCAGTTAGTCTTGTACAGATTGATTTTCTAAAGAGAGAGATTTTTAATTTAATTCCCTTTTGCACCTGTTCCCCTGCCTGGGCTCCTGTTATTTTAAACTCTAAAGTAGCTATTATCACCATTTGTTACAAAGCTGATGCAGAAGAATCAAGCAGGTCCCCAGAGAAATTATGCAAACAAATTCCTTAATTTTACAGAATTATTGAGTCCAGAGGGGATTCTCTAGTTTTTCGTCAATGTTGGACAATTAGTTTTCTGGCTCAGGTGTATTTATGACATCAATGCAGTTAGGAATGGTCAATGAGGTGATGCTTGGGTGCCAATAAGGGGGATAGCTTGACATTTTCCAATGCAATGCATTTCTCATTGTTGATTGAAAGATCCAATATGAGTCAGCATGTTCTGCCATCTTTTTCTGGATAACTCAGTGGGAAGCACTGTAAGAGAGTACGGGTTAGGAGAGACAGGGGTCAGAAAAGGGGATGGGTGGGGCACACACAAGAGGAAATAAGGATTGTGTTGCTGGAGGCACCAAAATATAGTTTCCCTCAGTTGAAGAAGTTTCCCAAGAGATGAAAGAGAATAGACATTGTCTGTGCTGAAATTTTCAAGTGTACGGCGAATTTCCTGTATTCAATTTATAATACGGGCACCTAGTACAGTGCTTGGCATGTAGAAAACTCTAAAAATGTTCCGTTTGGCTTTTTCTAAAAGGCTGGAAGAAATTGGGGGGGGGGCGGTAAATCAACCTTAATAACGATTTAACACTTGTTTATGTTTCCTTGTAATTTACCCCATTGTCCACCCCATTGTTTACCTATTTCAGCCTGCGGAGGAAAAGGCATGTGAAGTCAGGGCAGTCCTCAAAATAGTAGGATCCTGTATCATCCCTGCCAGAAGGTTCAGTAACTTTAAGTTTTGTGTTACTTCTGCCCAGCCACTTCGCTCTGCTCATTGAGATTTGATGATTCTTTCATATTTCCATTTCCTCAATAGGTCTGCTCATTTCCTTCCAATCTAGTGGCTTTGCTAGGAAAACAAGGCAGCCACAAACCGGGATGGGAAGACTGGGTTATTACATCGGGTTTGCCTGGGTTTAAATCACAGTGGCATCTCTCTAACTTAATCCTGTGACTCCAAGCTCCCTTTGTGTTTTAGGTCCTCATCTGTAGTGGTATCTAATTCCTTGGGTTGTCCTATAAGTTAACTGAAATGTCTTTGTAATAACCATGGAATTGTGCCAGACCCAAAGTTGGAAACATCAGTTAAGAGTTAGACCTATGTAATACCTACAGAAATAGGAGGTATTCCCTCTGTTAGCTAGAAACTGGACAAGCATATCCTGAAGATTCTTTGCAGGGCTAACATACTAGGATTCTAATATTCTATTTCAGAAAATCCAAGACCTAGCCACAACTACTTCACTCATATGCTGCAGAAATACAGAACAAATGTACCTCTATAGTAGAGGCTTATTAGCATCCAGACACTTTATTTCAACCCAAGCCTGGGACATACTTCCACCTCCCCTACCAATAATAATAATAAAGCCTGTATTTCCAAACTATTGAAAATACCAAAGTTTGTTCTCTTTAAAAATTCATTAAATATCCCATGAGATAATATCTGCCTTAGACAAACAGAGTCTAGTTGTAGAGTATACCATTATGTTGCTTAAATCACAAATTGAGCTGACTGCAAGCAATGACTCCCATGAGATTAAAATACAGTATTTGCAGAAGTAGTTATTATATAGATATAAATGTCGATGTCTTGGAATGCTTACTAAAGAGAAGGCCAGAAAGGGTTTAAAATGCCATTTTAGGTATGGAAACAAGAATCTGGGGAAATAAATCTGCTTTCTCAAGTACTATTTTTAACATTTGTTACATGCATTTTGTATTTAAAAAAAGTTCCCTGACATTTATGGATAAGAAGTGATTGCCAAATCTTTCTCCAGTTCTCCTTAGAGCAGGAAAAAAAAGTCTATAAACATTTGTAGGCAATAACTATGACTGTGGTAGTATGAAATAAGATTAAGTTACCCTATTAGTAATAGGGTCTTTTTGTGGGAAGGAAATTTCTTTTTGTTATTTCCGCTGAGCTGATTGTACATCAGGTTAGATTATGATGATAAGGATACCGAAGTTTATATTTTTGTTTTTATTTTTTAAATGTTGTAATTTATTTTAAAAAAAAACAGATACATGAAGCCACACAAAACAAATTCATAGCTTCAATGAACTGTTTCAAGTCAAACAGTTTTGCAACCATCATACTGGTCAAGAAATAACTTTGCCAGCCAACACAAAATCCCTGTCCCATGCCTCTCATCCCAAACACACCCACATTTCTACCCCAACAACCAATTGCTGTTTATAGTACTTGCTTTCTTGATACTCTTATATTTTTCTCTCTCCTGTCTGTATCCTTGGGCACTATAGTTTAGCCTGCTATTTTTTTTTCTAATTGGTTATATCTTTTGAATGTTTTTTAATCTGTAGGTTCTTCCACTACTCCCCTTTTTTGTCCTTTTTTAAATAAAATTTATTCCTTGAGGGACAGGGCCCATTTGAACTGTACGGTTTCTCACTGCTTGGAATTTGTCAGTGCAGCCTCTGAATCAGGCTCAGCTTCCATGGCTCTTGCAGGACTGTTGGTGGAGTTGTGTTATTTCGAGAGGTGGATAAAGTCTGGTTTTCTTCTTTCTTTGATGTTGGCAGCTACTGATGCTTAATGTGTATGTCCATTAAGTAATTGAGGGTTGAAAATGGCGATATTCAAATTCCATATTTCTTTACATATTAGTTGAAATAATTGTGTAAAGAGACATTTACCCTTATCTACTATTTAGTTACACAATGATACAGTTAGTTCATATAGGAAAGGCAGGATAAATGCTTAATAATTTCTCTCTATTTACCAGTTTTCAAGATAATGAATTTTTTCCTATCATCCTCAACAAAGGTGACCGTTTTTTAAAAATTGGCACTACAGATTCATGGATTTAGACTTATCTGATGGGTTTTAATATAGTGCCATTATTTACCTTGTGGAAGCTAAAATTGTCTTATACTCGAGGATGATATTATTTATTAAAAGATACTAACTGGTGTACATTGACTGATAACTGTTTTGAGTACTTTGTATGTTTTATGCACCATAATGTTCCCCAGAGTTCCAAAATTATCCTTTCACAAATGAGAAAGCTGAGGCACAAAACACTTAAGTAACTTTCCAAAATTCCCTTAGCTAGATGAGATAAAGCCGCAATAGAAATCAAGGTGATCCTCCTCTTTAACCATTCTGCTGCATTTGTAATAGTACAAGTTTGCTAATGGATTTTTTAGATTTTTAGATTTAGTTTTCATCTTATTTAGCAAAACATTTATGTGCATTATCAAATATTTCTTTATTTTGTCAAGGAAATGGAGATTCAGAGAAGTTAAGTGACTAGTTCAAAGTTGGACTATATATGTGCCTCTTTAGGGACAAAGTCCAAACTCTAGCCATGGGCCTACTGTCCTTTGAAGCAGTACTTTCTTTCCCACAGTATGATCACTACAGTGAATGGGAATAGTTGACAGTGTACCTCCACCTGAATGTCACTGGTTCAAATCTAGGAGGTGAATCTGTTTATCTTTTTCCAAGCAGAGGCAAGTCATCATTCATATATAATATATATGATATATATATATATCTTCTAGGGAAGAGAAGAATGCTCAGTTTTGCAACAAATAACAGTGCTTCATGAAAGTTGAATGCTCTAATTCCAAAGACCAAGTCAGGAATCATTCTAAAATGAAGACAAATGGAGCTGTATACAGGTTAGTGTCCACCTGTAGCCATAATATCTCAATGCCTGATTTTCTCTTGGGTTTTAATAGGTTTAATTATTGTACTTTCTACATAATTTGTGGGTATATTTTACAAAAACATACATGGATATAACTTTTTTCTATCATCTACACAGAAACTTCTCCATCTCCTCTTGAACTATACAATGCATCTATGCTCATTGTGTACCCCTGAGCTACTAACTTCTTTTATAAACAGAATGGTTTATGGGAAAGAATTTTTCAATGCTGAATTCTGCAGCTGCCTGTTATTCAGGTATTTTTGATGAGGTCAGAAGAAACTCTGCAGTCGTTAAGATGTTTGGAACAGCTGAATGTCAAAGAACCCATGGAAGAATATTTATTATCATATATGCTGGGAGCTGTGTTAGGAATACCTCAGAGAGTGACTCACAGAAGTCTCAATGTGTGGGGGTGGGGGATAGTTAATGAAAATGAAGTCTTTTGTTGGATAATTGAAATAATAAAAATTTCTTTCACACTCAGTTCTAATATTGAGATAAGGCACATCTCCAACCACCTCAACTCATGATATTTAAGTATATGTACACCTGCTGTAGATATTTTATTTGTTTAGCTACAAGATTTAATTAGGCCTCTAAAAAAAGTAACAGCTCATAATACAGTTATGATATTTCAATTTAATGCAAATCTATAGACTTAATTGCCTCAAATAGCAACATAAGCTGCATTTAAAAATTCTCAGGATCTGCAATCATCTGTTCAATGTTAGTGCATTTTTACACAGGGCACTGGAAGACTGGATTTACTCCAAACAAATGCATCAAAATGCTACACTTCCTATAGTGTGGACTTTAGTTTTTAAGTGAAGGTGAATTAAAATTAAGAAGTAGATGAACTTCTTGATTTCACAGCATGTTTTAAGTGGAGTTGTTTTGGGAATGAAAATTAGCCTCTGCACAGTAGGATGACTGTAGTTGACAATGATGTATGGCATATTTCAAAATAACTAGAAGAGAATATTTTGAATGTTCTCATTGCAAAGGAATGATAAACGTTTGAGGTGATGCATAAGCTAATTATCCGGAATTGATATTATACATTGTATACATTCATCAAAACAACATATTGTACCCCTTAAATATGTACAATTATGTGTCAATTAAAAATAAAATATAACTTTACAAAATCCAATTAGCTACTCTGAAGCATTTATAATGACCTCATGGTATATAATTAGGGTAGAATCTCAAGCTACAAAAGGGCAAGGAGTCTGTTCTCACTAACCATGTCACTCTTGGAGCAGATGGCCTTTCCTGAAGGCTGTGACATTTTATGCAGATTCCCATATTTCAAAGGTTCCTATGGTCATGCAATGGAATAATCTGAGGACCCCTGAGGGAGATCAGACATGCCCAGAAATACTTGATGAGATTATCTTCCAATAAGAACACACAAGGAAGTGTCTCACAATTCTAGTCATAATTTAACAACACAAAATCAAACTAAATAGCCAACAATAGAGGATTAATTTAAAAGATTAATTGGATATTATGTAAGCATTAAAAATCAATGCTAGAGACCTGTACTTATTGATGTTAAGATATGAATGGCATGTGGATTTTTATGTGGAAAAAGTAGTTAAAAGAATGGTTTGTGTGCTACTTTGGTTCTTTCCTTACACATACTGCCCTCATGCAGCATGCTGTTGCACTTCGTATTTGCCTCCCAGCAGTGATCCAGCCTCCCACGTGTTCTGCCTTCCTCCACTCCCTCACTATGTTCCCTTCCCCTAAAATCTCAAATGTGTTAACTCTGAATTTGGATCTGACAAACCAATTGCCATATGGCCAGTCTGTCTTTAAAGGAGAAAAGGTAAGATCACCAATCTGTTGCTGCCATTATTCCTCACTAGAACAAAGATCTCTCTTTTGATTTCATAGCTGTTTCTGCAGCTTAGCTTTATCATGTGGTCTATAATCATAATCATATCTTTGCAAATGCAGTTCTGATTCTTTTTAGTTCTGGGGTGTCAAATTCTCAATGCTATTTGAGCCCAACTCTCCAGTTTCTCTGTGTCCACATCCAGGGGCAAGAACATTGCCGGAGAAAACCCTTAAACCGGAAGATGAGTTTCACTTTATACTGAAAACGAGTCAACTCTGTCTAATAGCTTTACACATTGTCTAAAAAGCTCATGTTTATACTCTCAAAAACAACTAATTCATGCATTCTCTTCTTTCCTAAAACCTACTATCCATCCTAGGCTCTTCTACTTCATTGAGGCAATGCAAAACTCTGTACTTCATTGAGACAATGAAAGATGTCAAATAGAAACTCCCTTGTTCTCCCAATGACATACCTAAAAATCTACTTCCTCAACATCTGTTTTCTCTTTTTGCTCTTCTGTTAAAATTAATTCAATGACCTGCCTCATACTCATGGCCAAGCCCTTCATACTTTGATTCCTTTCATACATACTTTCTCAAACATTTGGCCATGTGATCGCCCCCTCTTTTTGTTGAAATGTAAATACAGCTTCCTTAAATGGTCATTGATAACATTTTATAGACAGTTTAGAGTTTCTCATTTTTAAAAAAGGAAAAAAAAACCCCACCTCATTTGCTTCTTTTCCATATCTTGTTCCCACCCTATTTTCTCCTACTTCCTTCTGTTGTTTTTTCTATACCAATATTTCCTTAACGAGTCATAATTTAACCACATGAAATCAAACTAAATAGCCACTGTCACTATCCTCCTCTCCTCTTTCTTCACCCATTGAGTTGGGATTTCACCCAGACCACTGCATGCAACTGCCCTTCCCAAGGTCACTAAATTCAATTACCCTGTATTGTCTTCATCTTCCAACCTCAGCTGCATTTGACACATTGGATGATGTTCTCTTGTTTAAAACACTTTCCAGTCTTTGCTTCCATCTCACTTTTTTGGATTCTCCCCGTCTCTTCGGCTGCTATTTCATAATCTAATTTGAAGGCTATCTTTCTTTTCTCAACCTTAATTCTTTTGCAAATTCCACGGGGCTCTTCCACTTTCCTGTCTATCGTCCTTGCCTGTATTATCTCTTTCCTTCCCAGGGCTTCAAGTTAGGATTTTAGACATGGTGAAGATACTACTTTTGGCAGAGTGCTCTAGGGCTGCTTAAATCATTCTGGGTAAACCTGTTGTGTCCAACAAAAAAGCGGAGGCATGAATCTAGTTACTAATTGGAAAAACCAATAATGACTATTTCATCTCTCACATGAGGAGAGGGGTGGTAGCTGCATTGATGGTAAACTCTTAGCCAGAGGCATATGCCCTTCTGCTGTGTGTGGCTGGCTTTGCCCTTTCTGTTTTCTCTGGTGGGAATAAGCATTTGCTGGTGTGCTTTTCACCCAGCAAATCTTTCTTGACCATGATGAGTCTGGCACTGAGCTGGGTGTTGAGGACTAAGAAAATAATAACGGTCAATCATGATATAGAATTTGCTCTGTGTCAGGCATGTTTCTAAGCCCTGTAATATACGAATTTATTTAATCCTCACAACTACCACATTTTACAGTGGAGGACACAAAGACTTAATGGAGTGAAGTAGGTTTCCCAAGGCCAAAAGGCTGGCAAGTGGCAGAGGTGGCTTTGAACCTACGGGGTCTGCCTCCAGAGTCCTTGAGGTCACAGGCTGGTGAGAAGAGACAGAGCAATCACTACATTACAACCTGGTAAAAGCTGAAAGAGAGGTTTGGAACATATGGGAGCCCAGGGGAAGAAGGACCTTACTCCACCTAGGCAGGGTTTCCAGAGGTGGTATCATTGGAGCTGGGCCTTAGAAAAGGATACAACATTTCTAAAAGAGGAGTAGAAACAATCTCAGCAGAGGGAAAAGCACTGAAATTCCCAGAGCCAAGGATGGGTGTGGCCATGTTGAGGCACTTGGAGAGATTCCTGGTGTCTAGAGTAGAAGCTTGTGTTCATGCTGCTGTGAGGAAGGGCAGGGCTCAGAGTGATGCAAAGGTTGGTGATGAGCAGACTCAGCTAAAGCGCCACAGTCCAACTCAGCATCTTTCCTGACCTCCATTATAACGCAATTAGGTGAGAAAAGTCTCTCAGGTGTCTCCCAGCTCAGATGCTCTGTAATTATAGAAAACTCCAAAGAAAATCAAAAGTATCTTACCCTGAAATTCCAAGCCAAGACTCAGCTTTCCTGAAGATAAATCTAGATAATCCAAGCCTAGTTCTGTGGCCACCCACTACTTAGGCCTCACCTTCTATTGCATATTATTTAAAAGTAGGGTAAGCAACAGTCAAAACTGGCTAGGACAGAGGAGATTCCCGGGTTGTGTTACATTCAGTACTAAAAAAATGATAGTCCTAAGCAAATCAGGACAAGTGGGATACACTATGTCTGCAATCCTCAACCCCGGGGCTTGTTAGGGACCCAGCTGCAGATCTCTGCTGCCACCCCACAACTCCGCACTGCCCCCCTAGAAAAATTGTCTTCCATGAAACTTAGGAACTGGGGAGGGAGGGGGGCACACAGCAGGAGGTGAGTGGCCATCGAGCAATGGAAGCTTTCTTTATGTCAACTTATTTTTTTCCCTGTCATCTATGTTTTCTCTTTCTTCCTACTTCCTCCCAGCTGAACATGGTAACCACTGTTAATTTCTTAGAGTTTAACCTTCCATTTAGTTCAGGTTCTCAAGATGCAGATGCCAAGACAGGATTATATTTGAACAAGATGTATTAAGGAAAATATCTATGAAGATAAAGGGAAGGAAGCAGAAGTTGAGGGGAGTGTTTAGACAGGCCTAATTGCTGTGAAGGAAAAGAGAAAGAACATACAGATCTAAGAAGGTTTAGCTAAGCCCAGGGGGCCTCACTGAGCCAAATTCATCGAGCTAAGGAGTCCTGCAACCCGCAGGATGGGCCTACTTTATGAACTGTGCTGTGCCCAGTCATCTGCTGGTGGCAGCCTGCAGCAAGAGTGATCTCACTACGAACGAGGATTGGACCCAGAGGGACAGCTGCTGGTATGTTTCCTGCGGCAGAAGATCTGAGCAGCATGTAGCTTTCTCCATGTTCGTATAACAAAGTGCAAATGTACATGCTTGGGCCTTAGTCATTGTTTTTACAAATATGTGATTATTTTATATATACTACTCTGACTCTTACTTTTGTCACTTAACAGTATCAATGGAAAGGCATCCAAGTCAAGCAATATAGAACTCATTCTTTTCAGGAACACTATATTTTGTAATAATTACATATCCAGAATTACTCAAGTCATTTTAAATAAATGGGAATTCTCTTAAAGGCTTAAAGGTAAAATAATATAATGCTTGCAAAGAAGAAATTTATAAGTTTTGTTTCATTTTAATTTAAATGTTTAACCTATATATAATATGTTTGGGAATGTGGTGTGAGACTGAGTATGCTGTTAGTTGTCACTATTCCACCTCCCTTGCACTTACAAAATTTTGTTAACACCGATTTGTGCATTGTCGTCATCCTTCCTGTCATCTTTATCTGATGTACTCATGCTTCTTTAAAAAAAAATCTTTAGTGTCTTTATTCTCATTTTTGCTTTGAGAAATAAGTAAAATTAAAAATGTATTAATATATCCTATTTTGTGATTTATTGTTACATATAAACTATTAATGCATTATATCCAGTTAAAAATAGTTGGTATTTTTATTTGGTATTATATATTAATCACTGAATTGATTTTCAGGTGGTTGGCATTTTTATTATTTTGTTATTGTTCCAAGAATAAGATATGTCATTACTTAAGTGCAGAATGTTTTATTTTTTTCAGTAAGTTTAGTAATTTTTTTCTCATAGGTGCTATAATTATCTTATTAAATTAATTGTTATTTGTGTTATAGTTTTGTCGCTTTTGAGAACAGAATGTTTGCCATTTTTACTTATATCTGGTCATTGGTAGTAAAAGGAGGAGTTATTTATTTTGGATATGTATCATATATCCAACTACCTTCACTAGTTTCTTTATTAATTATTAGGTTTTTTTAAATTGGCCATCTTGTTTTACATAGATTTATTATCATATACTAAGTAAAAATACAGATTTATTTTTCTTTCAATCATTACCTGGACTTATTAAAAATTTTTAATCTTATTTCACATACTTATAGGCATTTCCTTCCTATCCATAGTTTAATGGAAACAGTTTTGGTATTTTGCTTCCTAAAAGTTGTAGATTATTCTGTGAGATGTCTCTCATTTTAAAAGGTATTTCCTCTATTCCTATTCTAATTTCATTTTAAAGTAAGAAATGACTGCTCTATTTAATTACATAATGTTTTATGTAGGGGAATAATTATTGATTTTTTTCCTCTAATTTTTCAATGAAATGTGAGTTTTACATGCCCCTGATATATTAACTAAATCCTTATTAAATCTTCTATCTGGTAGTATTTTATTGAGGATTACAGTATCTATTAGGTATACATCTATTTCTAAATATACCAATAAGCCTGTTGTATAATTTTCTTTTACTATCTTTAATGGGATTGATTGTTCATTTCATTTCTGCTTTATAAAACGAATTAATGAGATATCCATGTATTCGTAGAGTGTGTAAAATTTTAATTATCTTTATAATTACCTGTTATTTAAAAGAGTCCTAGACTTAGGATGAGAAACTATGTTGTTCTTTTTTTTTCTTTTTCTTTTCTTTTCTTTATTTTTGAAACTATGTTTTTCTCATGCCTCTTGTGGGAGGGAGGGATAAAATCTTTAATGACTTTGCCAATATCTTCTGCAGTAACTAGTCTATTCAAATTTTCTGCTTTTTCTTTGTTAACTGTCCTGCTTTTAAATTTATAGTACGCCAGCATCTCCATCTTTAAAATTCATTGGCATATTTGTGCTCTTTTTTAATTCCATCTTTTGTCAGGAGGCTGAAACAAAGGACAGGTATAACTTGGAATCCATGGATGGCCATGGTCTAATGTGATTGAGGATTATGCTAAGTAGGGTTAAGAATTAAGCAAATAGCCAGGGGGAAAAAAACAGAAGCAATAGGGAAATTATACTTTTTTTATTTCCTTACAATACTCCTGTTCTTAGTAGAAAGCCATTGTTAAAATGCATCCTAACCCTTGAATTTCAAAAAATATACTATACCCCAGCCACATTTCTCAGTGTTGCTTAAACCAGATTAGTCAACTCCAGCCCCCCACCATATTCTCTGTCTCTTGTACACTTAAATGTATAAAATAGTCTTAACAGTAATATTTAGAGAAATTGATAGGAAAGGATATAGTGCTGAGGAGGGATCAGCTCCTGAAAAGTTTTTAACCATGATAAGCCATTTAGACTTCCGTATGAGGGAAATGGGGGTAGGGCATATAATTATATCGAGCGCCAAAGTTACTTAATAAAACTTGTTTATTTTATGTTCCCTACTTGGTTTTCTCTTAAAGTGGAGGTCAAGGGCATGAGTCTTGGAATTAAACAGACCTTTCTACGTTTATTAGCTTTATGACTTTAAGCCTCAGATTCCACATCAGTAAAATAAAGATACTAATTTTGCTTTCACATGGGACATCTAAAATAATAAGATGATAAATTATGTGTAAAGTGCTTATTACATAATAAACACTCAATAAATGGTTGCTATAAAGCCAATAATCATCACCATGATCTTCATCCTCACCATCTTATCTATTTTCATCATGCTAGAGACATATGTGAACATGGTCTTTTTAGTGAGGCATATAAATTTTTCCCACAGTCTTGATAAGTGGGAAAAGCAACATTGTATCTGGCTGGCAGAGCTCAGGCCTGTTCTGTAACCAATGATATGGACTCTTCAATTTTTGGGTTTTGTTTTTGTTGAAAGGTCTCTGTTTTGGTTTCATGGCTTGCTGTAAATACTGCATTCTAATCACTATGATATCTGTATTTCTGATAAAGAGTATTAATGGAAAAATGACTAATAGCGACAAAGAAACTGAGAAGGCTTGGCATTAAATTTTTGAAACACAATCAGCCCTTTGTCATTTGCAGATAGCTGCTACTTTTAAAAGTGAATAGTTCTGATGATCAAGGTAACTCTCACTAGCAGCTATAACAAATAACCCCTCAACTCAGTGGCTCAGCATAACAAAAGTATCTTACTCAGTCGCATCACAGTCTAATGTTCCTTGGGTAGCTCTTCTGAGCGGCTCTCCTTTGGGGTGACTCAGAGGTCTCCTCCTTCCATCCCGTGGTTCTGCTGTATTGGAATCTTCTACTTCCAGCTGCGGGAGGGACAAAGAGGGGGTGGGGGGGCATTCTGGCACTTTACTCTCTCGATCTCAAGGTGACACACTTCATTTCTAATCACATTTCACTGGTTAGGCCTTAGTCATATGATCATGTATAACTGCGTATTTCAGCCTTCTGATAATGGCACACAGACTTCCTTTGTGTGCACAAAGACAAAAATTGACAGTTTAATAAATCCAGAGATGCGGGGAGGCATGTGCATACCCATATATATAACAAGCCAGCACAAATAAATAAGGATTTAGAACATGACATCCAAATTCATAATCATTTTTAAAAACATTAATGAAATTATGAATAAGAAACAATTGTACATTCTTCGTTGAAACTTTACCATGGTCAAAATTAGGACATTCACTATTCATTTTATTTTTTTCACAAATGTAAAAGAGAAGAAAATGGGATAAATAAATGTGTGCTTAATAGTGGGATACTGTGGACCTATTTTCCTCTCAGGGTTTCCCCGGGAATTCTTAACTAAGATAATATGTATTCTTATAAATTCAAACAAAATGTGATTAAATTAGTTAAGACTCTAATTTATTTCACATCAATCATCATTATCCAGGTGATTTTGTTATGTTTAATCACCCATGTGTCATGGCTATTTATACCTCTAATAGTCAACCTGTTTTCTAGGGTTTTTTTTTTCTAATTTCTTTTTTCTGTACCCAGGAAAATTATTTACTTATAAATTTTTTCACAAATAATTTTAGGTGAACATTTATCATTTTATAATTTTATCTTTTTTATAATTGGCATATAATTATATGGCTCATTTGATTCATGTGGAACCCATCCATCCAGTTTCTTTACCCTGCTGATTTGTTTCAAGTGCTCCAATGTTATTGGAATAGTAACGTCAACCCTTGCTGCTAATTCATGTGTAGGTTGAGACGGATTTGCTTCCACTACAGCTTTCAGTTCATCATTATCCATCTTGGTATCAGGTCGCCCATGTAGCTCATTTTCAAGATTAAAATCACCAGAATGGTACTCCTCAAACCATTGACATACTGTGTGTTCATTAGCCACATCCTTCCCAAACACTTTGCTTCCATGACGGAACTTATATTCAAAAATAACAAGAGTTTTTGACTTATCCATGGTTTCACAAAAATTGCTCTAAAAAATTTGGAAGATAATCACAAGCCAAACCATGCATTTGAAAGACTGAGGATGTACCTTCCCAATAAAAATAAAACAAGAAATGTCAAAGCAAAATATCAGAGATATCAACTGTCAAACTTAGTACTTAAGGAAATAGGATATTTCATGCTTAATAACCTTATTTTTATAGATTTACAATATGTTGATGATTTGAGAAGTTTCATTCTGGTGGTTTTAATCTTGAAAATGAGCCATGTGGGTGACCTGAGACCAAAGTGGATAATGATGAGCTGAAAGCTGTAGTGCAAGTGAATCCATCCCAACCTACATGTGAATTAGCAGCAAGGTTTGACAATACTATTCCAACAACATTGCACCATTTGAAACAAATTGGCAAAGAAGCTGGGTAGATGGGTTCCACCTGAATTAAACGAGCGTCAGAAGAGAAATCATCTCAAAACTTGCCTTACTTTGCTGTCACGACATGAAGGCGACCCATTTCTACACCGTATTGTTACGTGTGATGAAAAATGGATTATTTTTGACAATCACAAGCATTCGGCACAATGGTTGGTTAAAGGTGAAGTGCCAAAACACAGTCCCAAACTGAATATTCATCAGAAAAGCTAATAGTGTCTGTTTGGCGGTCCAGCACTGGTATTATCCACTACAGCTTCATGAAACCTCGTCAATCTATTACAGCGGATGTCTACTGCAACCAATTGGACGAAATGATGAGGATGTTTGCAGTTAAGCAGCCGAGATTGGTTAATAGAGACAGGTCAATCCTCTTGCAAGACAATTCTCGACCACGTCACACAAACAATGCTGCTCAAACTATGGAGGCTGGACTTGGAAACTCTCTGTCATCCACTGTATTCATCAGAACTTGCATCAACTGACTACCACTCCCTCCAGGCTTTGGACCACTTCTTGCAGGGAAAAATATTTAACTCCCAACAAGCTGCGGACAACGCCTTCCACAATTTCATCGCCACTCGCTCTCCAGGCTTCTTCGCTGCTGGCATAAACAAGCTACGGTTAAGATGGCAAAACTGTGTGGATAGTTTGGGTGCATACTTTGATTAATTGTACTGCCTCTTGTTTGAGAGATAATAAACTACACTTTTGATTTGAAATCGGACATTTCATATTTAATGACCTAATATTATTTTGCATAATTATATTGTCCGTTGATTCATTTTCCATGTTTCTTTGGATGGAGCCTTTCCTGAATTGATTAAAACTTCCATTTTATAGTCTATTTGAATTCAAATTTTGCTCCAGAAATTCTGCTTTGATTGGACATGCTGATGCATCGTTTCCCAAGAGCAATGTGAGAAAAAGAAACGAAAGCATAAAAGGTGATGGACCTGGGGTTTTGTACCTTACCTTGATCCCTGTACCATCTCTTAGTGAGTTACCTGTTCACCCTCTGTGGTGTGTGGTTAAGACAGAGTTAAAGTCTTGTAATGGGTAACCTCTCAGGCTTTCTCAGCATAACACTGCTCTGGCTTTCACCCACACAGAAATGGAGATTCTTAGCCTCCAAGTCCCCTGGCTTGTTGCTCTTAAGCCTCAGGGTGGATCTAGACAGAGTGCCTATTTTCCACAATAGAATCCTGTTGCGCTGAGTGTGTCAGAGCATATCCTGGCACCTCATTACTGTTACTGCTGAAGGGAAAAACATGGCAATGGTTTCTTTGTTGTGAGATAACATTCTCTTAGTGCTCACTATCTTCATAGCTCAGCAGGAATACTCTCTGTAAGCTAGGAAGAACGCAAGATGAAAGCCATTTTCCCAATTCGTGCATTCTTTCTTTTAATCTCGACAAGAGTACTGAGTGCCTCCTTGGGGCCAGCTTCTGCATGAGACTCTGAAATGCAGAGTCCCTGTGTGCTTAGCTGGGATGCAATGAGATGAGAGGCACAGTGAACACGGCAGGGAGTGAAGTTCACTAAGAGTTTGCTATATGAATAAGGAATGGAAGGGCATTCCAGGCAGAGACAGCATCAGGATGAGTGGAAACCACATGGAAGAATATGAGCATATGGGAAACTGTAAATTGCATGGAAGACTTAAATGTGCAGTGTTGGGGAAAGTGTCAGGTGGGTAGGACATATAGCCAGACTTTCCTACAGAAAACCCTTGCTTCTCCTTCCTTACATCTTTGATCTTCTAGACAGGTTATCTTGAGTACATGGAAGACTAATATGGGTTCTCACTTGGACCTGCATAGCTAGTAAATGACTTCCTTGGGTCCCAACTCCAGAATATTCAGCCTCTGAAGTGAGTTAATAGTTAATGGGAGCTGTGCTGTGAGCATTTTTCTCAGGATGTTCACACTGGGGATCCAGGTGGTAGTTCCTGTGCTTTGTGGGTAACAGCCTTGTCCTCCACCTCCTCAACACCTACCAAACACACACACACATGCACACACACACACACACCCACACACACAATACACCTGATCTTTATGGAGCCAATGCTCTTCTGCCCCTGTCTCCAGGTTGTGCTTTTTGAAAACATGAACTACAGACCCTATAGAACCATGTAGTTGCCATGTTACTTCCTTACCCAGGAAGACAGATTTTGGCAGGTAGGTCTCTCTGTGGTGGACTACGATATGTGGTATAGACACCTACTAGTCTTCTTTTTTTTTCTCTCTATCTGACTCTTATTTATTTATTTATTTTTTGATGAGTAGTGACAGTCTCAGGAGGTGATTGGAGACCTTGGAATGCATACCTGTCCTCAATCCCAGGACACTGGGAAAGTCCTCGACCTAACTCCCTAAAGATTATTTGGTTTGGGCCATGTTAAATGTTGATGGTGTCATTACCTCCTAACCTAGTACTAGGATTCATTCCACCATTGGAAAGTATGGAAATCTGTTGTGCATTCCAGACCCAGGGCAAAGGAAAGCAACCAAACAAAAACCAAAAATAAACAAAACTCAGGCTTCTACTGAGAAGTAGTATGATGTAGATTTTTAAAGCATGGGTTTGTGAGCAAAACCTAGATTAAATTCCTCTTATTCTGCTACTTATTAACTATAGTGTTAATTGAGTGATTTACTTAATTAGTGACTTAGTTTCCTCTTCCATAAAATATGTTTCTACATTATTAGTTTTACTGTGATGAATAAATATGAAAATGAATGTAAAACTACTTTTTATAGTGTCCAGCACTTAATAAGCACTCAATAAATGTTAAATATTATTCTTATTGTCATGATTTGCTTTGTAATCCCAGGAAAAGACAATGATCAGTTTACCTTTTTGGCTTTTTTGTTCTGTTTTGTTTTTTGTTTGTTTGTTAAGCTTTCAATAGATATTTGTTATTTTAATTTTAAAAATAACATTTTGCTTTATTGGGGGGGAGTATGTATGTAATAAATTCAATGTGATAAATTTTCAGAAAGGAAGATATATGGTTCATTCATAATGAATCATGGAATAGCATATGCATGATATCTTAGGCATTGGAACAACTAAAAAGCAAAGAATTATCTTCTACATTTTTAAAAGTTCTGAAGGGGAAAAAAGGTATGGCCATAGAGTCTCAAACTAATAGTTTAGGGAACTCTCAAAAATGCAGTTTTGATTATAAAGTTAAAAATTGCCCACTGGGATGGAAAAGGAAAAAATACATGGAAGACATATTTCTATCCTAAAATATTCTGATGAAGTAAGATTTCAAAAGCAAAGACAACGTAGGAAATAGTCACATTAATGTTACAGTTTTTTGTCTTTATTATGATGTGGTATTTTGAATGCACCAGAGAATTAGGACTGATACATTAACTTGCCTGGAGGTAGATACTAAATCAATAAAATGAAGAACTTTCTAAAGAAAAAAAAATAGCCATCTGAAACATAATAGGCTTTGTTAGTGGGAGGTTGTTTAGGTCGATACAAGATAATCATTTGTGATGGTGTTTTGCTCTGCAGTGGTAACAAATAAATTCCAATGGTTTAGTAGCCTTACAGTAAGGGAGTTCATTTCTTGTTCACTTAGATTTGCTGTAGGTCTGGCGACTCTTCACACCAAACCTCCTCTAAATAGTTCCTGAAGCATCAATCTGTTTTCATCTCTGTCTCTACCACATCAAATCACGTGCTCCAAGGTCACCTTTGAAGGACTCCCAGGAAAAGATAATGATCAGTTTACCTTTTTGGCTTTTTGTTTTGTTTTGTTTTTTGTTTGTTTGTTAAGCTTTCAATAGATATTTGTTATTTTAATTTTAAAAATTAACATTTTGCTTTATTTGGGGGTGGGGGGGTGTGTGGAGGAGAGAGTGGAGAAGACTCACCCGTTCTTAATTGCTCATATTGGAAATAAGAAATCATTTTTTTTTTTACATTTCTATTTCCCAGTATTTATTCTTATGCTCACATCCTGTCTGTGAGGAAGCGTGGGAAATACTGTCTTCCTGTGATGTAGGAAACACTTGGCCCCTAAGGTATATGTAATGGTTGGACTATAGGACAATCCTAAATCTGCTCTCTGAAATTTCAATGATTAATAATTGTGGCTTATGAAATTTACCTAATGAATCTTTACCTTAAAAATGCATGCAAAAAGGTGTTTAAGTTTCAGAAATGTGCACTAACCACAGTTAAACTTTGGAGACTGGGTGCTTATAAAAAAATGTGTTGTATCTTGTAGACATCCACGCCCAGATATGTATGAGCAGCAAGAGGCTTCTCTTATAAATCTGCTCTGTATGGACAGGCAGTTACACTTGACATTTGTTTTTCTTGCCCAAAGCCAGCTTTAATAGCTCAGCTAGGGAGATAATATGTTGAGACAGATATATGCAAATCAATCTTCTATGCGTGATATTTCTACCTCTATAAATGATTCCACACTCCTTCTTGCCATCTCTGGGAACTGAATTCTCCTTATCCCTTTATTAAATCACCCTAAATCCTGTTGTTACTGCTTCCAAATGTCTCTTTAGATGTAGATTCTTTTTACCATTCCAAAGGCTTTTTTTTCATTAATGAAGGACCTCATATTTTTATCTTCAAACTAATTAATAAACTCATTTATATCTTCTTTCTTGTAGCACTTCTTAAGCAGCTACCAAAATCATCCACCTCAAGTTGGAGACAGTAGACCATTGTAGTTAGGCATATACATTTTAGTGTGAGACAACCTGTAACCTTGGACTTTTCTTGACCTTTATCCCTAGTTTTATCATCTATTAAATAGGAGTTAAGAAGAGTATATAGGCTTAAAAGAAGGATGGTAAGTAAATATAATACATGGGACTATCATGGCACAAATGAATTAGAACAGATGAGGGCTATAGTGGGACACTTGTACCTTTAATTGTTGAGTCACGGGAGATTTGGGGAGCATCCTTGAGAAGGGACTAAAGTATCAAGGTCATGGAGCACGGTACATTTGATTAGGTTTGGGTAGGGGTTATTCACCAATAGTACAGAAGCAATGTAATAGTTTAATATTAATATGAGCTACCTATCAGCTAAACATCAGCTTTAGTTTAGTTAACTCATTGAAAACACTGAACACAGTGTACAATCAGCCTAGGTTAGGAAATGCTGCAGTAACAAATGAATCCAAATCTTCAGGTGTTGACAAATAAGAGTTTATATTTCACCCATACAAAATCTGCTGCAGAGTTAATTGACTGTTATCAGAATGATGGACTTGGCTGGGGAAGAGTATCTGTATTTGTCCATAGACCCCACAACACATATCCCTGAAGATGGCCCCTATTACTTCTGCACATACTCCATTGACAAAAGCAAGTTGCAGGGCCACAGCCCCCCACCTTTAGGAGAGAAGAGATGTGCACTTTGTGTGCTCAGAAGAGATGAGTGGGACATATTGGAGAGCCTGGGTGCTGTCTATACATCGTGTCTAGCACATGGTTAAGTGCTCCAGTAATTCTTAAAGCATACTCTGATCATTCCATTGCTCTGTTCAAATTATTGTGTTGGATCTGCTTTACCTCCTTATAACACCAAACGCCTATTGTCATTAACACTGTCCATGGTGTAAATCGTAACTACATTTCTATATATGTTCTACTCCTTCTCTTCACTTTACCTCTGGCCTATTGAAGCTGAATTATTTGGTTTTCCCATCAAGCCATTGCTTGTCTCTACATCATTGTCTCTGATGTTAACTTCAATTCAAATGCCTTTACTGAATCTCCCCATGCCCATACACATTCTCACAAGTCTAGTCATCAAGTTCAAATGCCCTAAATTTCCATTCCCACTATGATCTTTCATAGTAATATATTCCATTAACTTTTATGATGCTATTAGATCCAAAGTTGTACTACAATCATTGTTATATACGCTATGTACAATTATAGCCTGAAAACTCTTTGAAGGTAAGGTCCATGCCTGATTCATCTTGTAGCCCCTCTTATGAGTACCTTACTAATGACAGTTCAATAATAATGCTAATAAAAATAATAATAATAATAATAATAACAATGTTAAATTAATGGAGAAGGCAGCCTGCTATAGCAAAATGAGCATTGAACTAGGAATAAGAAATTCTGGATTTTGGTTGCAGCCCAGTTACTAACCAGCAATATTACCTTGAGCAAGTTGCTTAACCAATTGGAATCTCAGTTTTCTCATCTTTAAAATGGAGACAATTTTAAGTGCCTTTTCCCTTCTGTCTTACAATATTGTTGGGAGAAGCAAGTCAGATATGAGATCACAGTATGTGAAAACACTTCTTATAAATCATCCTCGTTATGATATATCAAAGCTAAAAGCTGGTTTTAAGGCTACAGTGGATTGATTTTTCATTAGTATTTAATTCTTTTTACCATGCTATTTTTTTTCACAAAATGTTTTTGTTTGTTTGTTTATTTATTATCCTTTGTGTTTCATGACATTTTATGCCCCTGGTTTTCTACCTACCTCTCCTTTATCTGGTCATTACATTTTGGAATTTCTCAAGGCCTGGCTTTAGCCACCCTCCTTTTTATCCCTTTTACTCTATATTCTTTTGCTAGATGAGTTCATTCATACACATAATGTATATTTCCATCTATATACAGATAACTCACAAATATTTACATCCTGCCAAGATCTCTCGTGTGAATGACAAATCTTTAAATCCGTACTCTTACTTGATATCTCCACTTGGCTATATTAACACATCTCAAGCTCAATATTGCCAAAACCACACTCTTGATTCACAATTGCCCACATAAGCCTTGAGATTTTCCAGTGTTTATTTTTTCAGCAAATGGCACCACCACTTACTTAGTTTTAAGTGTCAAAATCAGGGTTTTCTTCTTCCTCCTCATCCACAATACCAACAAGTACTGACATGCTACAAAACCTTTCCATGTCTTCTTTGTTCCACTGTTGATACTCTAAACAATTCCCACCATGTCTTATACTTTTCATGGAAATACTTTCTTAACTGGTATTTCTTTTCTTCATCAATCTATTTCATACAGGGAATCTCTTCAAATGTAAATCTTATGCTATTACTTTAAATGATTACCACTGTTTTTGGATAAAGATTAAGTTCTTGAGCATGACCTTAAAGACCTTGCTTGGGCTGATGTATCTACTTCTCAGCCCCATCTCCTAGCAAACATTACTTGCTCTCTACAACTTCAATTTCATCTTTCTAGTACCTGCCATAGGTATTAATTTTACTCTTACTGGTTAGATTGGCCAATTAATGTATGTTTTCCTCATTGAAGACTTTGAGTTCCATCATGGTAGGGAGGGATGATCTCTTTTTAATCAAAGTTACATCTCAAATAACTAGCACTGTGCTTTGCATATATCAAGTATTCAATATGTATTTGTTACATGAATGAAGGGTTCAGTAGATAGGCCTGTTTGTCAACTGTATATTGAGCATTGACTCTGCAAGTGGTGTTAATAAAGGCATAAAGAACACAAATATGAATGGGCATGGTTTTACCTTCAAGGAAATCAGGATCTATTGATAAATATGCCTATAAACAGTTATGGTGCAGGGAAAATTTTGCACTGAGGAAGCAGTGAATCTCCTCCAGGAAGGTGGGTTGATATATATGGCTTGACAGAAGAAGCTTCTGCTTTTGATCTGTGGTTTTCTGGAGGACACGCATGTAACATTTTTGAACCTTTCAGTCCTGTTCAGTTACAATCTGTTCAAAGATTGTAAGTGCCTTCATTTTTATCTTTCTTTCTTTGTGACAGGTCTCAGCTACCATTCTTCAAATATGTTTCAAACCTTGGAAATTTTAGAATATTCAATAAATTTTCTGTGCTTCTAGATCTAGATTTATCTCCTCTTTATGTGTTGGATTTTTGTTGTGGCTTGTTTTGCTTGTGGACTGAGTTTATTATAATTGTTTCCATATGCATGTATTATATTTGTACAAATCTATTAATCTTTTTTATTGCTTCTAGGTTTTAAATTATATTAGGAAAAGCCTGCCCTAAACTCCATTATTTAATTGTTAAACATTTGATGTAAAGAGATAATTCCCTTAACTTATAAAGAACTTATAATAATCAATAAGAAATATACAAATAAACCAATAGAAACTAGATAAAGGATTGAACAGAAAAATCAGTACAAATAACAAATAATCTTAGAGAAAAAAACATTTTACCTCACTTGCAATTAAATAAATACAAATTGGAGCAACATGAGAATTGTCTGCTCAGGTGAGAACAAACGTTCTGTCTAGATTGTAGAGCAGTGGTTATTATTATATTTCATTATTTGGAGTGAAAACTAGTACGAAAATCTGAATACATTAAAAATGCCTGTCAAAATGGAAAAGTACACATGACTTTTTTAACAGCCATTCTACTGTTACGAATTTAACCAACACGTGTATTTTCAAAAGCATATCAAGATACTTCTGCAAGAATTCTTTTTGTACAACTCCTTGAACTATCAAATAAAAAATGTTGGCAAATGCTATATGCATTAATGAGCCATGATTGGATAAATCATATTGATTCAGTCAATGAACAGTATGCAGAAGATCGAACAGTTGAAACAACCGAAGTAGGCAAGTGTTGTGTTTGTGTAGAAATCACTAGGAAATAAATATACGAAAAGTCCATGGTGAATTACTGGTGATTACTTTGTATAAATAAAAAACATGTTTATGCAAAAAGTATGCATAAAACAATGCCTTGAATTGTTGCCGCCCAACCAGGTTCATTTGCCCTCTGCCTAGGAGGAAGCCAATGGGCTGAGACAACAGGGTTTATGGCAGAGAAAGAGTTTATTCTGCATAGTGCTAAGCGGGGAGATGGGAGAAATTTCTGAAATCCACTTCCCGGAGAATTTGGGAGACAGGGTTTGTAAAGACAGTTTGGCGTAAGCAATTGAATCTGCCAATTGGCTGGGTTCAGGGAGGAACCATAGGGTTGTAGAAATTGTCATCTTTGCTGACCAGGTTCTTGGGTGGGGGTCACAAGACGTTGAGTCAGTTCCTCGGTATGGGCCACTGGTCTGGGTGGGTCAGTTGTTCCACTGGAATGAGGGACCTGGATGATATCTCAGAAACTACCCCTAGGTCTCAAAAAGGTGACATTATCTTTGGAGAAGGCTAAGAATCTTTATGACCACCAGCTATATGGCTCCAGAGTGGCAATTATAGAGAAGCAAACAGGGGGACAGTGGCTAATTATTATCATTGTTTTTAGCTAGGCTTGTGCTTTATTTTTAGCTAGGCCTTTACCACAGTTCTCACCTTGCTCCCCTTTTTATTAATTTGTCAGGGTGGTTTTAGAAGGATACATTATAAAGATGTATTGACAATGACTACTTTTGGGGACAAGGAGTGAGGTTGGAAAGTAAGAGAGGGAATAATTATCACTTTTCATTTTATAACTGTCTTTATACTGTGTAAGTATTTTTACTAAGTATATGTATTACTGTCATTTTTTTTTTGTAAAAATAACTGGTATTAAACTATTTTAATTCCTACGATTTACCAAAAAAACTGAAAGCTAAGGATTTTGAACATTCTTCCTCCTTTTATGGAAGTGAATCCTGTGCTTGCACATATTTAATATTGTACAATTTCTCCTCTTTTATTTGAACTGTTGCCCTCAGCATTTTCTCACTTCTTTATGCATCCTCACACACGGAATCTATCCTTACTAAGCTGCTAATTCTGCTGCGAGGAAGTTCTTGGTGTTTTAGGATTGTGCTCCTAAAACTGAAGTCAGCCATTTTTTTGAAAAAGATTACTCTTTAGCACTGAAAGTTGCTTTTGGAGATGCTTAATAAAGTGAACTCGAGCAGAGGCCTCCGAATGGAATGAATACCCTCACTTGCATTCCATTGTCTTTTTTGCATGCTATTTGAAGAAATAATATAAAGTGTACACTTTCTTTGAATTTAGCATTATTTATTTCTTCCACCGCCCTTGACCTTCAAAGTATAGTATTGAAAATTTTGATCACTGCTTTAAGAATAAGTGACCAAGGGAAAAACAGCCAGAAATAAAATGACTTAAATCCTGGAAGATATTTCATGAGTTTTGAATTTAAAGAACTCATTGAAAAGAAAAACCAAGTTGGTTTATTTGGGTTTTTTTTCCCCCCACATTTATGTAGGCTTCTTTCTTTTCTTTAAAAATTTTGGTCCTCATTCCCTTCTCTTTTCTATTTTTCTAGTAATTCTGGCAAAAGTCTTGTAAAAAAAATATAAATACCTGATCAGAAGAGTTGCTTAAGAAATGTCTCAGCTGAAACCAGCACTTCACTATGAGTGTTAGCTGCTTAACAAGTCAAGGGTGTAAGGAGCTATGAATAAAGAGAGAACATTTTGCCATGAATTATTCAGTTAACCATGGGATGCTGTTATCTCCACTTCAGTGGCTTTTAATTGCACATGTAAGAATTCTGCTTATCTGGCATTCAATTTGATGCCAAGGTGCAGCCTGCCCAAGCGGGGCAGGAGGCAGGAAGTGAGGATCCCATCAGACAAGCAGCTGACATTCACAAATGCATGGAGCAATGTGGCACAGGATAGCAGGGAAGGAAGAAGACAGACATGGCAATGCAAGGACATGTGAGAATATGTGATGTGGGGTTGTCTTTTTCTTTTGATCTTGGTGCACATTGCTGAATCTTGAGTAAAGAGTCAAATCGTGTGTGCTACCTAAGTTGACTGTATCTCCTTTGTTAGAGACCCAAGGTTGATCTCTGGGGCAAAGAAAACAGGTTGCTCTTTAGGCCAGTATCTCAGAAAATCTGGTATTCTTGCAGTCTAAGTGCAGTCTTGACTCAATTTTGAGAAGCTTCTGGTTTTAATTTTTGAAAATCTATTTAAGATAGGTTTTTGAATCAAGCTTAATAATTTTCCTGAAACTTTTCCTCATTCCAAATTCCCAGAGGGGATATCTTTTGACACCTGTGCTGCAAGTTTTCCAGAAAAACTTACTTATAAAATACCATTTGAAATATTTTCAGAAGATTTAATTTGGTTTTGGGAGAATAGCAAGTTAGTAAATTGCTTTTTGGGACAATAGGGTGCATAAGACAGAATGGCAATGTGTGAAAAGTGTGTAAATGTTCAGGTGCCTATTTATGAAGTGCAGTCCACTTAGATGTTATTCTGAAAGCAGCGAAGAACTGGTGAAGAATTTTAAGCAGGAGTGATGTGATCAGATTTTCGATGTGGAAAAATTGGTCTGATGACATTGTTCCTCTAAAAAAACCAAAACTTTTATATTAACATGGGGTCAAAGTCAAAGGGACAATGTAATTTAATTGAAACAACACAGAGTGTGAAGTCAGAAGAATTGAGTCCTCTTTTATGTTCTGTCATTTTTGAGGTATGTAATTTTGGACAAAACACTTCTCCTTTCCCATTAGGTGTAAGTTCCTGGTATGCCAAGAGCTTAATACAATTTCTCACGCATACGAGATGTTTCCTAAATGTTCGTGAAATAAGTGAACTGACTTCTGGGCTTTGTGTTCTTTTACTAATGTAGGGAGGATGGAGCCATCTTCCACTACTGTGGTACAAGAGACTCAGGCATGTCTAAGTTAAGTGCAGGGCTACATTGTACCCCTTAAGTATAGTGGGAGAGGAGAAGCTATGAATCAGCTTTCAGACACCTTGTTCTTCAGTGCTTTATTCTTCATTATGATGTACTCTTCTTTCCTGCCTTCTTTGCTGGATCTTTTCTTATATTCCTACATTTTAAATGTCTTGTTTTGAGGGATCCAGTCCTGGGGCCTCATTATTTTGCTATATTTTCTCCTGTAAATACATAAGTAACACATTTGTATTTCTAGTTCACATATTTTTCCTGAGCTCAAGATTGAAGGTTTGACTGCTTATAGGGCATCTCTCCATACATATTTTTCCCCCACGTACTTTTCTTCCCTTACCATTCCATTGGCTTTTTCCTTCCTTGGTGTCTCAAAAAAATCATTCCTGCTTCCCTGCCCCACTAGACATCTAATATAATCTCTTCAATGGGTCTGGGTTTTTCCACAAGGCAAGCAGAACCATTCAATTAGGTTGTTTTTAGTTTCTGCCCAGTGAAAGTCCCCGAGGAAAGGAATACAAAAGCAGGCTGTCACCTTGAAATATGTGAGGGGTTGTGGTTGGGAAATATAGAAAAAAGAAAAGCTTATAAATTAAGCTCTCAGCTATAACATAGTCACTTTTTTCATATTATTTTGAAGAACTTGATTTGCTAGACAACTGCCTTTTGTGTTTAGTCTACCATCTGAAGTCCTCGTTTCTTTATTATAATTGATGGAAATTCTAACCTCCTGCAAAAGTGACAAATTTCCTCAAATTTTTATCTTGTACACTGTTGCATCACCAGTACCTAGCTCAGGGCTTGGAACATACTAAGTTTGTTAATTAATAAACAAACAAATGTCTCTCGGCACATGTTCATGCCTTATTTTTGCACAAGGCTGAAGCCACTGTTCATGAGTTCACTCTTAATCTACTTCCCTTCAGTGATTCCTGTATCTTCTGTTCATTCTGGCCTCTTTGTCTCAAAGGACTGAGCAACTCGTATTTCCCAATTCCATGCTTTGGTTAATGGTTTTCCAACCATCTATTATTTTATTCTCCCAATTTCCACTTTGTTGGTTGTAATGATTCAAGAGAATCTGATTAAATGCTACATTCTTAAGTAACTTCTTCTCTGAATCACCCTCTAGATTGAAGTGTGATATATCGTTCTTTGTACACCAAGATCACCTGTTTTATTTTTTTGGCTACACTTTACTTGTGTGCTTTGTTTCATAACTGTGGGCATGATTTTTATAATAACTCTGCATTAGGTTACTTGAGAGCAGGCACCATGTTATGGCTCTCTCTATCCTATCTCTATACTAGCACAGGGCCTAATAGAAGTCCTCAATATGTATTTGAATTGAATTGAATTGAATTAAACTGAATTTGTATTCAAAACTTGTAATAGAAATAAGAACAAATTTCACAGAAATCATTGTAAGTTACAAGTTAATCTAAAGTTATACAGTCATATATATCCATTAGAAGATTTTAGACAAATTCTATAGAAGCAAAAGTAACATTGAATATATCATTAATATCTAGAAATTATTTTTCTGAGAGGAGAAGCTTGATCATATCAGGAGGGTCCTCATATTTAGGAGATAATAATCCAATCGATTTGTTGCAATAGTGTTATAAATCTTTCTATGATCTTAAACTAGGTAAACACTAAAAATTGGAAAGCATTTCCCCTCAAAGGCCTCTTTTATGGGTGTTTCCTGGATTTTGGGAATGCTGCTGTTCATCTGTTAATGGATTAGAAGGTCCATTGTTCTCAATAACAAAAGTTAAATATTCAGTGCCTGATAATGTTAGTTTTGACCTAAACTTTTGCCATATTCACAGTTTTTTTCCTGTAAAATTTATTTTGTCCTGTAGTTTTATTAAATTAGATAGTTTTATTATAAAATTTCTTTGCAAACTTTTTAAAAAGTCACAGGAAATTGATCACAGCAAACTCTAGTGAAAGTCTGTATTTCCATGGCAACCATAACGGGCTCTACATATCTTCTCATAAAGAGGTAAGACCAATGCTACCACCAAAACACAGACAGAGGCCAGTAAGTAATTAACACACAAACAAACACATGATCATTACGGCAAAGGTGATAGGGCTGCAGTAATCTTCCATTAAAGACTTGATTCATTAATGCAAGCAGAGTTTTTAATACCCAGTATAAAAAGCAAATGGAGGAACACACAAATTCTACAGTGACTCAATAATTAATTTAGTAAAAAATGTTAAGGTAGTGTAAACTCTTATGAGAGTGGTTTTTCTGAGTATCATTGATATCTTAGCCTAGGTGTCAGCAAATGTTTTCTGTGAAAGACCAGATAATAAATAAAGCCATATGGTCTCTGTTGTGACTACTTGACAGTAAGTAAGCAAATGGGCGTGTCACAATAAAACTTTTTTTAAAAAACAAGCAATGAACCAGAATTGCCCCATGATCTGTAGTTTACCAATCCTGTTAAAGGTGAAGGTAGTATTATTTTCATTCTACAGGTGAGCAAATGGAGGTCCTGAGAATTTAAACAGTTCAAGGTCAGACAGAATCAGAACACAAACCCAGTCTATTGGATTTTAAAGCCTGACTTCTAACAGCTACATTTTTAAAATAATAATAACTGGCATACTTCAGTCCTTAATGGGACAGCAGTGTGCTAAACTGTTTTTGTCAATTACTTTGTTTAACTTATAAAATCCCTATAAGGTAGATACAATTAGCACTCTCTTTTTGTAAATGAGGAAACAAGACTTGGAAAATCTGAGAAAATTTTTCAAGGTCAATAAAAAAGTGACTCTGTCTTTGTTCAAATTAACTTATTCTATTTAAATCAGCAACTAAAATAATGAAATCATTTTTTAAATGTGACCTTAATATTCTCACAAATATATAAAGGACCATGTGCATTTAAATAGCTCCTGAATTCTAGTGGATGCTCTGAGATTTGCAATGCTTATTTCTTAATCTGCAGCTTTACTTTGATTGTAACTTGGTTTCCATTCACTCTGCTTTATGAGGACTAATTTCATGAAGAGGCAAAAAGGGTAATTGTGGTGTGCAGTTAATTAGAATTTCTAATTAAAATCATCCTAAAAAAAGAAAACAGCCAATGCCAATAGAAGAGTAATTACTAATCTATAAATTAAAGAAACTGTATACTGCAAGATTTTTTTTTCCTGCTGGATTGAAGAACACCCATTTTAAATTAGCTTAACATGAATAAAGGTACTCATCTTGGGTAAAGGTAGACTACACATGGCAATAGGTTGGATTTAATTTGGCCGAATGTAACTCAGTTAAGTACTGGGGATTCTGTAACTGACAGCTAATCTTTCTTCATGCCCACCTCCTCTTAATTTCTCCTTTCTAATTTTTGGGCACAAATTTGATTTTCTTAAATTAGGGTTCAGTAAACCTGCCAGGCTTTCACAATTGCAAGCACACACGTGTGTTTGTGTGTGACTGGCAAGGACACTGCTGTGTGTGTGTGAATGCATACCTGTGAGCCTATGTACATGTCTGGTTGTGTGCTCTGTGACATATGGATGAAATTCTTAATATCATGCTTGGTACTTATGTGTTAACTTCTTGTTTCTACTCCATGTTTTAGCAAGAACCATTTCCCCATAATGTTCTTTCATCAGCCTAGGAAAGACTTGGGAATTTTCCCCAGGGAAAGAGGACATATGTTAGGAGCATTTTCTTCCCTGATTCTGAGGTCTAAGTCTTAAAGCCTTTTTCATAGGATTTTTGACCACTATACAGGCAGTCTTAGGTGATTAATCTTCTAACTTCAAAACTATTTTAATAACTTGAGCATCTTTCTGAAGTCATGCGTCTGTTTATTCTGCATTTGTGACTGTGGTTAAATAAAGAATCATTCTGGAAAAAAATCTTATTTATCCATGTAGTAATAGTCCAAATACTGGGTCAAGCTGCCTCGGAAAGTAAAGCTAAGATCTGTGATAGAATATTAGTACAGTCGTTCCTCAGTATCCATGGGGGATTGGTTCCAGGACCCTCCAGGATACCAAAATCTGAGGATGTTCAAATCTCATATAAAATAGCATAGAATTTGCAAATAACCTATGCACATCCTTCTGCATACTTTAAATCACTTCTATATTACTTATAATACCTAATACAATGTAAATGCTATGCAAATAGTTGTTATACTGTATTTTTATTTTTATTGGTCTTTATTGTTGTACTGTTATGTTTATTGTTTGTTTTTTTAATGTTTTCCATCTGCGGTGGTTTGAATCTGCTGATGCTGAACCTGTAGCTACAAAGGACCGACTGTATCATATTTATTTTTAAGCATTCAAGATATGTAAAAATACATTTTAAAATTAATGGACTTTATATTATAGAGCAGTTTTAGGTTTGCAGAAAAATTCAGCAGAAAGTACAAAGTTCCTATATAATACACCTCATGGTTTCCTCTGTTATTAACATTTGTTACAATTGATGAACCAATATTGAAATACTATTATTAACCAAAGTCCATAGTTTACAGGGCTCACTCTTTGCGTCCTTCAGTTTCATGGGTTTTGACAAACACTAGTAGTGGATACGTGACATTAGGTATAAATTCATTGCCAAAATCATACAGAATAGTTCCACTTGCTTCTAAAAAAAAATCCCTCTCTTTCATCTATTCATTCCTTTGTTCTCCCCCCAGTCCCTGGAAACCACTGGTTTTTTTTTTTTAACTGTCTCTATAGTTTTGCCTTTTCTGGAATGTCATACAGTTGGAATCACACAGTATGCAGCCTTTTCAGGTTTGCTTCTTTCACTTAGTGATATGCATTTAAGGATCCTCCACGTCTTTTCATGGCTTGATAGATCTTTTCTTTTTAGCTATGACTATTATCCAATTGTATGGATGTACTATAGTTTTTTTTATTCTTGTTTATTTACTCATAATTTTCCTATTGAAGGACATCTTGGTATTTCCAACTTTTGGCAGTTATGAATAAAGCTATTGTAAACATTTGTATGCAGGTTTTTGTAGACATAAGTTTTCAACTTATTTGGGTTAATATCTAGGAGCATGATTACTGGATCCTATGGTAAGAGTAAGTTTAATTTTGTAAGAAACTACCAAAATGTCTTCCAAAATGGCTGCACTATTTATGTTTGCACCAGCAGTGAATGAGAGTTCTTGTTGCTCTGCATGCTCACCAGCATTTAGTGTTGTTAGTGTTTTGGATTTTGGCCATTCTAATAAGCATGTAATGGTATCTCGTTGTTGTTTTAATTTGTAATTCTGTAATAACATATGATGTTGAGCATCTATTCATATGCTTATTTGCCATCTGTATATCTTCTTTGGTGCGGTGTCTGTTTAGATTGTTTACACACTTTTTAATTAGGTTGTTTGTTTTCTTATTGTTGATTTTTAAGAATTCCTTGTATATTTTTCATACATGTCCTTTGTCAGACATATATGTGTTTTACAAATATTTTCTCCCTGTCTGTGGCTTGCCTTTTTGTTTTCTTAACAGTGTCTTTCACAGAGTAGAAGTTTTAAATTTTAACTGATTTAATTAACAAGTCCCACTTATCAATTTTTTCTTTCATGGAGGGTGTTTTTGGTGCTTTATGTAAAAATTAATTGCCCAAAATTATAGAGATAGAAAGTAAAATGGTTGTTACAGGGTCTGTGTGGAGGAGAAGAGAATGGGGAATTATTGTTTTATGGGTATATAGTTTCAGTTCTGTAAGATGCAAAGAGTTATGGAGGTGGATGGTGGTGATGGTTGCACAGTATTATGATGGTATTTAATACCACTGAGGTGTACACTTAAAAATGGTTAACATGGTAAATTTTATGTTACGTGTATTTTACCACAAAAAAAAACTTGAAAAAAAACCCTCATTTTCAAACCCACATTTACCTAGATTTTCCTCTATGTTATATTCTAGAAGTTTTACACAGTTTTATGTTTTACATTTAGGTCTCTGTTCCATTTTGACACAATTTTTTTGTGAAAAGTGTAAGGTCTGTGTCTGGATTCGTTTTTTTACACATGGATGCCCAGTTGTTCCAATATATAATTTCACTTTTATTTGTTGCTTTATTTATTGATAGTTTAGTGTCAAATTAACATTTCCAAAATGAGATGCCCACCAAATGCCTGTTTTTTAAGAGGGTTTTTTGGGGGGACATTTCTCATTTCTTTATTCCTAGGAATTCAGTATGTAGGTATTGGTTTCAGTAGATTTGTCTGAAATCCACTTGTTGGCAAAAATTTTCCTACCCAGTCTTAGTTCCTTGGGCGGCTATGAGCAGGATGAGTTGAGTATATGAAATTATTGGAGGTCATGCATAGAAGAGCTTCAAAATTCAAATTCCATAGCAGAAGAAAAATGGGGAGGGAGTTGAGGATACAGAGCTCACATTAAGCAGCTGTGAGAGGTGACAGAATGCACCATCTGTAATGTTCTATTTACACAAGGGGTTGCGGAATGAATGAGCACATGGACATGGCCACAGTCTCCCCTGTATGGCTGGTGACCATTTCTGTTAGATGGTATGGCTCCTGCTTTGCATTATTCTTTAAGTCTTTCTAGTTAGATAGTTCTTGGACATCTGTTCAGTTTAAAAATTAGATGTTCTGAGTTAAATACTTGGCCAGGTTTGGAACAATTTCATTGGAGATAGTGCTGGTTTTAAAGGTAATTACAATATATGTCTGCATATGGACAAGGACCAAAAAAGGATGGAGAAAAGAAAAGAAAAATCTATGTGTGTGTGTGCTTTTTACACACACACACACACACACAAATAGTTTCTTGTCCTTTCCTATCTTAATATTTATGACAAAATAGTTTGCATTTATATAGCATCATGTTCAAAGTGCTTTTTCATTTAATAATTTATTTAATCCACTGTGGAAAGAAGCTCCCTCTTTTAAATTAACATCAAAGCAGTTTATTTTCAGGGTGGGAATTCAAACATTTGAGCATATTTTTTACTTGGCAAGTCATTTTCTCTCCTAGGGCAGATAAGAAGCCATTAAATCTAGCCCAACAGACTGAGAATTCAGCAAATCAAATGACAGATAAAGAATTGAAATATGAACTGCATATCAAAGTCTGAACTTAGGCAGTTCAAGGAAAGAAATGTTTCCATGGGCTTAATGTGACTTTGTGTTTAATAAGCTCGTATTCAAGGAATACTAAGAAGAGGGGGGAAAAAGTAGCCAAAATAGGTTAAAGAGAAAAAGCACATGATTGATCATTAGATGTCAGTGCTTAAAATATCTGTGCTTTTCAGTTTTATAAAACAATCAATAGTAAACATTCTCCTTTAGCTCTTACTCTATTAAAAAATAATACTGATGCAGTAACTGTCTAAATCCCAAGTGAATTTTTCCCCACTAGTACCATAAATAACTCACTCCAAGAGGGCACACCATTTTTCACCATTGAAAATTAAAAGTGGTGAGTATTGGCAAGACAGGAAAAAAAAGCAACCTTTCACACCTTGTTCTTGTTGACTCTTTGTTTATGTGTGACTGGATTTGCTTGGTTCTTAAGTATTTGGTCCCATGATTCTCATAACTGCTTGTAAGCCTGTGTCTTCCAGTTTGGCTTCAGACATTATGCTTGTAATTCCTATAAAAACTTTATGTTCTAAAAGGAATGAAATGTGTTATTTTCCCTGTGACATGGGGCTTCTGAGTAGGCTTGTTCTAGGTCCATGTGCATGCTCCTCTTACAGTTGCACAGTCCCCCATGCTCAAAAGGGCTTTACACTTGGTTGAATGTGCTGCTGTCACTATTGATAAATCTTTTGGACAAGGGCCTCCACATTTTCATTTTGTACTGTGCCTTTCAAGTCACATAGCTAGTCTGGTGTATTGGAATAAAAACTTCAGTAACATGAAGACCAGTCTCAATATCACCCCTGGGCTTTGTAGCCATGTCACCATGGACAAGCTAGTTGGCCTTAGTGAGCCTATTCCTCCCTTATTTATAAAAGGATTAAAACTGCCTACCTCAGAGGACTGTACTGAGGACTGAATAAAATAAAACATGTAAAGAGCCTGTCATAGATAAGGCAAATATAATTTTTAACTCAGGAACCAATTCCTTTAAATCTGGGTGACTTCCTGGTCAACTTTAGCCAGGAAAGCTGACACTATGTTCCATTCTAGGCCATAGATATTATTTTGTCTAAAATATATCTCAAATTCTTGAGTTGGTGATTAAAGCCTTAGTTTGAAAAACTCAAGCTTATACTTTGCAATCCCTACCTCTCTTTTGGTATTAGTATCTTTTATTTTCCTAAATTTTCTCATGTTATCATTAGGACATCAATATTAGTGAATGACCATGGCCATTTTTTTCCTGCTTAAGTCATCTCCTGCACTGATAATCAAAACATAGGTCATTATTTTGGAGAAAGACACTCAGATCAAGAAAGAGAATGCAAATACAAGCAAGCTTGCACGCTGCTTTAATAAAATGCCCGTCATTGACTTTTAGCATTGGTTTCTTATGAACCATATTTATCTGCTATAACTGGCCTCATTTGAAGGTACGGGAGGTAAAGCCGCAGTTCTAGCTGCAGGAATACGGAGACATGTCACGTGGTTTTAAATGAGACATCAAGATCCACTAGAGGCTCTCTTCCTGGATCTATTGTTACTGTTGCTACTGTTTGTTGTTGTTGTTATTGGGGGTGGCGGGGTGGCTGTATATATGAGTATAATTAACAAAAATGCAGCAAAGACTGCAAACAAGTGAGTCTATGAGAGGAGACCACGTGCAGGGTTATTGTGTAGACTAGCCCAAAGATATACCCAGCTCTACTCTCAACTCATAAGTTTTCTGATCTTAATTACTTTTCTAAACAGGCTTTTCTAATTGAGAGAAGAATTCATCAATAAAATTATGAAAATTATAGAACATGAGTGGTGGGTGATTAGTTAGCTTATTCATATCACTTGACAGATGGGTAAACTGAGGTCATAAAATTTTTAGTGGAAAAATGAAAATAAAACAAGAAGTATAACCTATCTGAACTCTACTATGAAACCAAGTCTGTGGGAGTTTAGGTTTATGAAGCAGTTTCCCCAGAAACTAATGACCTATGCACTAAATCACCATAGACTTTTAGTTCTGGGACGCAGATCTAGCCTTGAGAGTTTTTCCAACTACGGATGTATACTGTACCCTGACTCACTTCCACCCCAGCTAGTGAGTAGTCACCTGCTCCGCATGTGGACATGCCAGACTCACAGAAGACCATTAAATAGCCAGTGCTAGACCAACTGAAATCCCACCTGAAGACACATTTTTAATGGCACATTTCTTCTCTACAACCTTGTGGTCATCTCACCTAGGCTCTCTAAGCCTCAATTAATCCATCTATAAATTCAGCATAATGATAATGATCTATGCTCAGCCTCCTTCAAAGAACTGTGTTGATAAAATGCTTAAAAATATAAACCAAAGCACTTTTTAAACTTTTCTATCAATTGAATATTGGTGTTAATATTGGCATATTATAACTGTGTATACTAGTAATACTACTATTGTTAATATTAACACAATATGTTCAAACTATTGCAACAGGATGACTTAAGAAACAGTGCTTAAAATGGCTTAAATCAGAACTACAATTATTTTTAGAACTTCATGCATGTACTAGTCAAATGGAGTTCTAAAGTGACAAAAAGAGGGAAAAATATTTCTTGTTTTTAAAAAACATATTGAGCATGGATGGTAAAGATAAAGAAAAATAACTTCAAAACTAAGAGAAATCTCCATAGGCAATATATATAACCAAAGTGTTGTACCCCCGTAATATTCTAAAATAAAAGAAAAAAATAAAAAAACCAAAAATTGCTAAGAGGGTAAATATCAAAAAACAAAACAAAACAAAACTAAGAGAAATACTTGAAAATATTTTTATTATCCTTGGGCGAACATAGGGAAGAGGGGTTGGATGTTTGATGCTCTAAAAAAGTTTCCATCAAAAACAAATCCCCCCAAAATTACCCTGGAAGACAACCACATTGATTGTCAATGATAACCACAGGGTTGGGCGGCATGGTATGTTGGTTACCTAGAATCTGAAGCAAGAATGCCTGTGTTTAATTGCTAATTATGCCACATATTATGAAATATTAAGCAAAATACTTAGCTTTTCTGTGGTTTAGCTTCCTCAATTATAAAATGGGGATAATCTAGTTGGGTTGTAAGTAAATGTGAAAATATTGCTTAGAATAGTACTTGGCATTGTAAGTATGTATGAAATATATTTCTTAGGATGTTGATGAATTAAGATAGTTCCTATTCATTATCTTTATTTTATCTTGTCTTTAGGCCTGCTTTTGAAATTAGAAAAATAAGCCTAATATCATGTCATCACAGCTACACAATATACATCTGTTTTAACTTTTGCCACCATTGAAAAGCTCTGGCTTTAAGAGTTTATTTAGGCTGGGTGTGGTGGCTCATGCCTGTAATCCTAGCACTCTGGGAAGCCAAGGCGGGAGGATTACTTGAGCTTAGGAGCTCAAGACCAGCCTGAGCAAGAGCGAGACCCCCGTTTCTACTAAAAACAGAAAAATTTAGCCAGTCATACCTGTAGTGCCAGCTACCTTGGAGGCTGAGGCAAGAGGCTCACTTGTGCCCAGGAGTTTGAGGTTGCAGTGAGCTAAGCTGACACCACTGCACTCTAGCCTGGGCAACAAAGTGAGACTGTCTCAAAAAAAAAAAAAACAACAAAAAGACCAGTTTATTTATATAATGGTTTTGAATGTAATAGAACAGATATTTTTAACAGGGATTGGATAGGTTGATTGTGATTGTGATCTGTATTGTTATGTTTTCCTGTTAATATTCTTTAAATGATCCTGAAATCTATACATTAGACCAGTGGTTCTCAAAGTGTGACCAAAGACCCCTCAGGTCTCCAACACCACTTCAGAAGGTTTGCAAGGTCAAAACTATTTCCAGAGTAATACTAAGGTGTTATTTGCCTTCTCCATCCTCATTATTTCACAAGTATACAGTGATACTTTTCATAGGTTATATGACCTATAATACTACAAAGGTTGAATGCAGACACAGATCTGAGAATCCATCTGTCTTCTATTAAAAGAGACACTAAGGATATTTAGTAAATTGTAAAACAATGCCACTCTTCTCAATAATTTTGTTTTGTTTTTGGAAATGTATTCTTATGAAAGTATATGCTATTTATGTTAACATATGATGGGTTAATACAGTGAGTTTTAATGATTGTTTTTGCATTTTTAACAGCTTTATTGAGATATAATTCACATACCATACAATTCGCCCATTTAAAGTGTATAACTGAGTGATTTTTAGTATATTCACAGAGTTGTGAATTTTTATGAATTAATAAGTATTTTAGATTTTCAAAATTTTAATTTTTAAGATGATGATTATTAATAGATATGACTGGCTTAAACAAAAGCTCCTCCGAGTCCTTGATAAGTTTTAAGAATGTAAAGGGGTCCTTGAACCAAAAAATTGGAAAACTGCTGCATTAGGCTCTATGTTTAGGCTGCTAGAAATCCATCTGAAGCAAGTGTTTGCACGAAGTTGCACAAGTCTCTAGAACAGCCAAGAGGTAGGCCCAGCACCATCCAGCTCCTCCAGCCCCACCTTCTCTGGACAAAGGAGGTAACTAGCTGCTGTGCGTTGCTTCTTCCAGTTCCAGAGCCACCGATGCAACAAATGGACAGGCCATGAACCAGGGATCCCTGGGTTTCTCTGACTAGAGTCAGTGAGAACATGGATTTGAGTGACATTTTTCAACCAGAGCTTCTGAAACTTGAAAGCTGCTAGCAATACATATTTAAAACAGTAGATAGGCACAAAGAAAAAGTGATGTGAAAGTTTAAATAGACCATATGATGATACTCAGAGATTTAAAAGTAACATTTCCATTTTGATGAAAGTGTTTTCTATGTTTTATTTCACAAGGTTGAATTATCACGTATTTTTCACAAGTAATATACGTGCTTTCACATGCATTTGATAGTTTAATAAAACTGCAACAATCAAGTTAGTTTCCCTTTGAACTGAGAGACTGCTGGGTTAAAAATTTGGCTGACAGGTATAAGTGAAGACAGATGTACCCATGACCTCCCTGATCCATGGTAGGTCCCTTCTAAACTTTCTGACATCATTAAGGAACTATTCCCACGGATGCAGCCTGATTTCCCAAAGCCATTTCCTCATTCAGCTCTCTCATATTTGGTTATTTGTGTCACTCACTAATAATAATCAATACTTGGATGCATGTTCGGTTTCACTCTTGGTGATGGGATTATCGGCCGATGCATTCTAAGGGGAGACCCACCTCCCCTCTGCCTTACCCCAGTGTCTTCCTTAGCTCCCTTTGGCACCTTTTCTGTCTGCCTTAACCCTGGTCTGTTCCAGATACTGCTTGGAAGACTGCTGCTGTTCATATCAATTCTGTTCCAGAAACCATGTACCCATTTCCAAAATTTAGGTAAGAAATATTGAAGAAAGTACAGCCCAAGGAAGCATTCATTAATTATGGAGTTAGACACACCCTCCTTGTTTGGATACTGAAGTAGGCACATGGGAAAAACAAAATACCTACTCAAACCCTGAAGAAATGTCATGAATTAACTGAAGGTGTGTCCCTCAATTCAGAACTGAGGCATCACCAGCTGCTTTTTCATCCAGATGTTTTTGAAGGCACATGGCGTCACTACTAGGGAGGAATTTCTACTGATTCTCATAATGAACCTATTGAAACATCAGGTGGGGAGTACTCCAGGTGTGAGATCACATTGCTAAAGAGCTGGTAATGAGGGGCAATTCTACTTGATTTAGATATTTATATACCTTGTTAAAAGAACCTTCTGCTAAAGACACCCCTCAGAGTCTGAAAAAACTGTGTTAAGTAGGTGGACAAAGGGCTTTGATTTTCCCTCCCCTTAGAGAGAAGGTAAATGCATAGCTCCACAAGCTTGGAATACAATCAGTGAGGTTGCTGAGAGAACATTATCTTTAGCACTGACATTACCACAGGATTCAGGTTTTTGTATATTATACATTTGCAATTTTCCATTGACTAGGGTAATTGGCAATTCCAGTGAGCTAACTTAAAAATCTGTTTTTCTCTTTAACTAAAACATAACACAAAATCAGGATCAAATTTCTGTTCTGCAACTGTGGAAATGGCTTATTTCCAGAAATGTTTAGAAAGTATAATAGTTTGTACACAGATGCAGTTGCAGAACAGTCACTGAAAAATAGTTGTTTTCTTGCATATAATTTCAACCTTCCACCCATGTTAATTGCTCGTGACATTTTGGGTTGTTTTCCAACACTTTAAAGCTTCTGCGGGAGTATTACCATATCTCCCATCCAAATAAATCTCGTGTCACAACTATTGATGTCTTTGCCAGTCTGTGAGGGAAACCGGACCTCCAAAGGGTGGAATAGCAACTAAATTAGGAAGATATTTTATCTAATTTTTAGCTCTGGCAGCACTTAAGGTAATCACCAAGGATCTTGTAAGTATAAATTATGAACATTGCATAGGCATGTGTGTAGAGAGAGTTCGTCTCTACATCTGAGTACTTTAATGCCTGGGTATAATTTATTATGAGACAAACTAAAACTTAAGTTGTATGAGAGCAAATTATTGAAGAAAGCTAAGAGGGTTCCCAGGTGGAGTTGAGGGCTGAATCCCTCAGCCTGATGGACACTGAAGAGGGGAGGTCAGTACAATAAATATTGTCTATCAAATTGTGGTCCATAGACCTACAGCATTGGCATCCACTGGGAGCTTATTAGACCAGAATCTCAGTCCTCACCCTAGACATACTGAGTCAGTTTGACAATCTTCTCATGTGATTTATATAGACACTGTTAACAAGCAGTTACAGTGCACCTATACTCACTTTGGGCCAGCAGAGCACTGGCTGGCTACAACTGGCAAGATGAGTGAAATAGCCAGGAATCTGACACTGCTGATGCCCAGCATCAGGTACAAGCCAGGCTGGGGTCCCATCTAGACCTTGTAGTTTGGCACCAAAGGTCTCAGTGAATTGGCACGGTGTTGGGGACAAAGGGAGTCAGTGGCAAAGAGAGAGAGCTTTCACCCCTATAGGGGACACACAATGGCCAAGAACCTGTCAGGCTTTAGTCCATCAAAAGAGGATTCGGAGCAGGGCTACAGTCCAAGATGAGTGAGTCATTGCCTATCTCATCAAGATATCAAGTAATAAAGACATCAAGATAAAAGCAGCTTCAAGACCATAGCAACACAACATGAGTTAGGGCTATAGGAGTCCTGGGGTTCCCCTGAGGCACATCAGCATTCAGTCTTGGGGACCACATTTTAGATCCCCTTCACTGGTGGGAAAGGGTTTCTCAGGCTCTTCTGATCTCACAGCCCGGATGACGGGCCTCCAGTGAGTCCTAAAAGCTGAGCTAACAGCGGCAATTGTTCCAGCCTATTCAACCTGAAGTGGAGGAGGACGGCATACTCAATCCAATAAATAACAGTACCAAGCAATAGCACCTTGTGGAGAATAGGCTTTCCAGACTGACTGCCTTTTTAATGAATAAAATGGAAAAAAAATGGTGCAAAATGCAAAATGGCTTAAAATGTGGTCAAAATTGGCAGGATTCCATGATAAATATTTATGATTTTAATAGGACCTAAACTGTGGTAACAACCAAAGAGTTAGTAAAGTCTGAAATCAGTAAACTGTGTTCTACCCAAAGTGATGATATCCTGACCAATTCCAATACTTTGTGTGTTCTTAAGGAATTGCCTTTTAATTTAAAAAAAAAATATGTCAAGGTCTTAATAATATTGACTTTCCTTGACTGCATCATCTTTTTAAACTCTTGCACCAACACTGTGAGGTAAATATTCTTAGCCTTGTTATTAAAATGAGGCTTAGAGAGGTTAAGTAACCTTTCCAAGGCCATACAGCATTTGAATTCTGAATAAATCCCATTTGCTAACACAAATTATGTGACATTTTTTCCTTTTATGTTCTGGTTTTCTGTTGTCACTATCTGAGTCAATAAGGATAAACAAAGCTTCAGCAATAAACACACCCAAAAATGTAATGGCTCAATAAAATATAGGATTATTTATTTCTCCATAATATAGTTCAGAGAGGTTCCAGGTAGAGCAGGGGCAGGAAAATAGGAGCTCTCTCCACATAATTATTCAGGGATTCCTGAATAAAGATTGCCATCTTTAACATGTAATTTTTAAGGGTTACCAGTTCAATCGGCCAAAATGAGAAGAGACTAGGACTGAGTATATGTGGGAGGTTTTTTGGGGGCCCGGCCTGGAAGTGGTATGGTTGATATCTTCCCACATTTGTTTGGCTAGAGTTCAGTCATATGGTAAACAATTTCTAGGCAGGCAAAGGAATATAATTTGCCTTGTGTGCAGAAAGAGGAGGAAATGCACTTTCGGTGGGCAACTAGTATTCTCTGTGACACTTTCAGTGTCCCAAATGGAAGCCATGGTATCAATACTTAGCAGAGGCAGCCCCTGCCACTGCTCCCACTGCTTGTGTCCGTAAGACCACTTCCCCTGACGGCAGTCACCAGCCAAGACCATGATGTCCCCTATCAATGAAAAGGTGACTCCCGTGCAGCTATCTATGCTGTTGACACCAAGCTTCTACCAGGTTCAGCTGAGCTTTTGGAGATTGGAGGAAATAGATCATTGAGTTTCCATAGCTATTTTACTGAAGAGCCCTTGCCCAGGCACAGATTCAAATATGTAAATGTTTGGGGGTTTGGCTTAGAGAGAGGCTTAAACATAAAATTGCTCTGTGTTATATTCCAAATCATCCTTTCTTTCTAATGCTTGGATGAAGCAGCTTTGGCTCAGAGTTAGACCCTCACTTAATATCTTCTAGGTATTTGAAGAAGTTATGGTCCAATGGGACTGATTGTTGTTGTATATGCAAAAAATTGCAAAATCAAGTCTCAATTTTCTACTGTTTCTTCTTCCTTTGTTACTTCCTCACTCTCTTCTCTTAGTTTGCTTGAATTCTCTACCAATTTGTCTGACTGTTCTCTTAACTCTTTTGTTTGCATTGTTTGTAGACCCACGATGCTAGTGTTACGACCAAGGCCAAGCTGGTCACATAGAGTAGTAAGAGTAGTAACCCAGGAATGTTAAGGAAGGTTCTCTACTGAAGGGTCTGTGAGTTTGTTGCCCAGTGGTGCTGAACTGAAGTGTTAATATTGGTCTTGTTGAGCAGGTCAATGTTGGTTAGGTATGTGACAGCAAAGCTATAGTTGATTTTGACAAACAAATGTTCCTTATAGCTTGACCTCATGAGATCATTGTATGAATGTCATAGTCAATATTTGCATTTGATTGTAGGAGCCCCCTTTATTTATAAAGAAAAAGAGTAAGAAGCATGCTATGGGGGGAATACTTCACTAGGAGTCAGATTGAGTTCAAGTTACTATTGATCCCACTTCCTGTGTGACCTTGAATGGATTAATTAACATTTTTGGGATGATTTTTTTATGTAAAAATGTTAGAAATAACACCTACCTGCAGACATGATTTAAGGATGAAATATGATGATATATTTGGCATAGTGGTCCATTACAATCTCTGTTATTATTGACTATCAACAATTTGAAAAAATAGATAGATAAATAGATACAAGAAAGTTCCTCTGTTTTTGTCTTTTATTATCCATGTTAAAAAAAGACTGGTAGGTATTGGATATTATATATAATTATTAATATATATTGAATTATATAGTGAATGTTATATATTGAAAATATACATGTGTTTTAATAAATAGGAGTATGTAGCTTTATTTCCAATTCTGATGATTCTACTATGAAAGTAATAAACCTTTTAATTTCTAAGTCATTGGAAATTAAAGAATATTTTTCAAGATTTTTGAAGATCCACACTTTCTTTGATTAGATGATTTTTATTGCAGAACTAGTATTTGTTTTATACTGGACTCAGTACACATTTGATTTATCCCAGGTTGTTTTTTGGGGCTTTACAGAATCACAGCTGGGTGGAAAAATACTTCTTGGAAAACTGATTTTCCAACTAAGAAATCCACACTGATGGATTGCTAGAATAATGGCAGTAATATATACTGAGAATACAAAGGAGATACATGGTCCCGTCAAGATGAATTTGGATTTGTAAGAAGCGGACCTGTATTTTATTAACTTTGTGCATATAAGAAAACTCAGAATATCATACCATTTCTGCACAAATTCATGGTAGCCCATATCTTTCCCAGCCGATTTAATATTAAACTATAAACAATCTAAGGGGTATCATGGTGGTAAATTCTTTGTGTTCCCCAGTCCAGAAAGGTGTTATTCCCATAACAAAAGCTATGATTACTGGAGCAAAAGTACAAGGATTTCTCAAAAACCAAGTTTGCCATTAAAATTTTACACTGCTAATAAGATGCTTCTAGTACAAGTATTTAAATAGCTCTATTATTAATTGTTAATTTTTAAAAATATCCCTCATATATACTATTATAGTATTATTTAAAGATAATAATTACCACAAAAATAGGTAACACTACTATTATGCATATATCTTTGAATACATTAGTTCATTTAATTATAACACCCTTCTGAGATATATGCTATTTAATCCCACTTTGTAGAAGAAGAAACAGAAGAAAGAAGTAATGTAGTGGATTACATAGTCAGTAAAGTGTTGGAGCTGGAATGCAAATCCAAGAAGTCTGGCTTCCGAACCTACCCTCTGGATCTTGATGCTGTCCTGCCTTTTTTATGTACAAGGATGTATATACATTTTATATGATTTTCCCTTTCTTTAAATAAGAGTTTTAATGGTTTCAAATCACAATGATATAAGTGAGGCATATAAAAGTGAGGCATAGCAGTTTGAAGAGCCATTGGTGCATAAAGATTGGCTCAATCTTAAAGCATGGAAGAAAGAGTGGCCTTTGGAAATATGAATGTATAATCAGTCATCTTCATCAACAACACCATCATGTATTCCATACATTTTTCAAAATGTTTCTTGGATAGAATCTCTCTTCTAGGAACACAAAATTATTAATAACAATAGCAGCAGTCTGATACTGTGTGTCCCGTCTGCTCAGTCTTGTGCTCAGTGGTATAGGACATGATCCTTTCCCAGAAATGTTATAGCCCCTGCCCTTCATGTGATGATAAAGCATAGGCTAGAATTGAGTGTGATGTGTGAGAACAAAGTGTCAAGGAGAATTAAGCTCAGTCTTAATATTTTGATAATGCCCAACATCTAATCCTCTTAAGGCTTACACTGAGGGGGGTGCCTAATACCACTGTGTATATCAGAGTTTCCCATGGCAGATCAGTCCTTCTCTCTATAGAGAAGAACTGGAAGTTCAGGAGTTGGTCAAGGAGACCAACTGGTGAATAAAGAGCAAATCCAGTAATGGATTCACCAACATACAAGACTGAGAAGAATGAACCAGAAGTCTATGAGACCAGAGGTTAGGTAAAGTCCAGATTAGAGATGTATAATACTGTGGGAGTAGGTCAGGATTATCCTTATGGAACACTAACTCATACTTCTAACATCAAGATGGTAAACTCCCACCAGGCAAACTAGAAGGTCTTAAAGAGGCAGGCCTCCTTCACACAGGTAGGATTTGGATATATAAAGGAGAAATCAGAGGAGATTATGGACAAGAATATTAACAAGGGCCAAGACTGGAAGGCAGAGTTTCCATAGCACTTTTGCCATAACTTCAAAGCAATGCAAAGATCAGGCATGCATTGGGCAGTCATTTATTATATGTCCCACCCTGGTCATCTTCACATTTTGGATTCATATCATATACCAAGACACACATCAGAAATCCTATTAAAGATAATTCAGAGACATGCTTTATAATAGCTAGAAAAGCGCTCGCTCTCTGGCTGAGCAAAGAAAGAGAACTTTTTTAAATAAATGACTTGCCTTACTTCATGGTGAACACATTACTCATTCACTTTTGAAAATGCCTTCATGTCTATGGCCATAACACCCTGAACGCACCTGACCTTGTCTGAAAATGCCTTCAGTTGAGCAGAACATTGGCCACAGAATTTTATCCTAGTGCCTTAATGGTCCCTCAAGGAAGTGTTTTCTGATTGCTTGTCCAAGAATTGTTGAAGCAAACATTAACTGCCTCATGTTTGCTTTCTCCTTTCTCCTCTTCCTATAAGACCATATCTTGGATCTCTCTCCCTCCTAGGCTTCCCAACCCTTTGTCCTAAGCCCATTGAGACCATGCATACAAAATATGGACAGATCCAATTTGAGGGACACTTACACTATATTTTTACAAATATTTTCTTTGTTTTTCACACTTGTTTCCTATATCTAGCTAGATGGCTAGATCTTAGTTGTAACTTCTTCCTCAATTCCTAGATCTTACAAAATATACAATTTCTCTACCCCTGGCCCTCAGAACTTCTTGTTAGGCCCAGGTATGTGCTTACTTTCTGGCTTCATCTGCTTTTGCACATTCTTGTTTAATAAGGTGTCTTTGTACCCTACCATGATCAGCATCCCTCATAAAGTCTACCTTTGACATCTTTGACAATAGAAAAATGATTGTATGAAAGGGACAGCCAATTTATTTTGCATGACTCTAAATTTTATGCATAGCTTCTCTAGGTAAACAATAGTTTCTTCTCATTGTAAAGAAGTCTTTAAACTCAGCAAATTGATCATGGAACAGATCTCCTATGTGTAGTGAAAATCACTAGGGAGGGGTTGATGCTTTAAGAGTATCACTTAAACTATGAGATGCTGTGATGAATATATCATAGAGCTACTAGAGTCTGCTTATTACCTCTGCTACCCAATTATATGCAATACTGGTCAGAACCTGAATTGCCATAGTTTTGGTGCCTCGTCTTCCAGCTCTGCCTGATTGCTCTAGATAGAATATAAGATCCTTGAGAATAGAACTCTTTCCTTATAAAACAGTGTTGCACAACATATTATGTTGAAAATAAGTTGGAATTTTAATTCATATTAGTTCAGCTTGAATTCTAGTTCACTAGTTGTTTGACTTTAAGCAAGTCATTTAACTTCTATTAGAGTTGTGTGCCAATTAGAGACACTCTTTGTTCCTTAAGTTTCCAAATTGTTGAGAGGCTCAAATGAGAAATGGTGCCAATATGGTTTATTAATTTATTATTATTATTACTTTCTGGCATAGAAAGAACGTAAGCACTTAATAAAGTAACATATGGGTGAATGGATAAATAAATGAGTGGTGTTCCAATTAAATTTGTGTTTAAATACATGTGGCATCCCTGTTTTCCTAGGCTTGACTGTAATAAATATGCTTGCTTGCAAAATGAGCCTTCTGCTACTTCTCCAAAGAGTCTCATACAATCAGTAAGAGACTGAGACTCTGAAGTGGCTTCAGGAGCCTCGTGTAGCAAGTGACTGCAGTTGCTCCACCTGGTGCTTGAATCATGAGAAGTTGGACTGGAGTAGAATTGGAAATTTAGTAGTAGCAGGCCAGCTTCTTCTTTCAGGGAGATCCATGATTGGCACTTGTATCATAGCAGGAAATAATGAGTAGAAGGGAGAAGATTTAGATGAGACAGCCATGTGAAATCTGCAGAGTCTTCAAGTAACTCCAGTGTCTGAAAAGTAGCCACTTTCTGTTGCTTAAGATGGTAGGGGAAGGTTCGACTGGCTGGGCTCATTTTAGTCAGGAGGAGTCTTGGATGGAGGAAAAATTCTAGTCCAGAGAAAAATACATTCAGCAGTCCCTGGTGAGGCTATGCATTGGATGACTTACTCAACTATAGACCACACAGAACAAAGCAAAATATTTTAGGGGTTTGTTTTTATCTATTAAAAGAAATTCAGCCCACACATCCTCCGCTCTGCCTCTCCCATAAATACCCATCCTCACTGGAGGATGTAAGACAATCAAAGAACAAAGGTCAATGTGTTGCAGTGCAAATCTGACAGTGTGTCTTGCTTTGAGAAGTCAATGGCAACACTCCAAAGGAAGAGACTGCAAAAGTGAAAATATAAATACATTCAGTGATTTCAAATTCCATTGTTTCCAGGTTCCTTTTGCTTCCTCCAATTATCTGTCTGTTATTTTTGAGGAAGGCTGCACAGTGCCTTTACTTATTATTGAATGTATACTTTACACTTCTTGGCATTCTTTTCCCCCATGGTTTTTCTAACACCAGCACCATATCATCTTTCAACCCTTTTGGCTTTGTTTCTGTGCATGATCTTCTCCCTTTCTCCCTACTTGTCATATGGATTTTAATAAAACCACTTTGCAGTATTGATTTTAAAGTCTTAATTTATAAGGATAAAAGAGATCTTCCCCAAATCTTAAGCAACCTTAAAGAAATAGCTAGAAATGTACAACTGTGCATAGGTTTATGTGTGTCTCTTTGTATGTGAGGGAGGGGTGAGGGTAATCAGGTAGATAGGTTGAATCTAGGAAGGATTTGACAATACACATGGGGCTAGCATTAGAAGATAAATGTATGTTTAAAGTAGATAACCATTTCCAAGGGATGTATTAGAACAAATGCAAAATTTCAGAGCAAGTAACATAGAACCCTTCCATGGCTCTTAAAACTCCTTGCTTGGTTCTAGCATTTAAAAAAAAAAAAGACAGAGATTAGCTTTTAAGAGGTGGAGGAGGGGAGTTGTGAAGAAGTTTATATGTATGAAAAAGTCGTGTTATGGAGTAGGTGGTTGCCTGTCCCTTCCCCTGAAGGCCAGAAAGAGGGGCTTCAACAGGACTGCCCTCTGAATGTCCCTACCAGATATGGGGCCTGTGTGCTGAGGGGCCATAGGGGGTTATTGGTTGACTTACCCTTGAGAAGGCTAATGTAGACCTTGACACCAGGATACAGGACAAATCTGCAAATGAAAAGTCACTGCAATTGTTTCTGATGATGGGGAAAAAGTTCATGAACTTCATGCCAGTTATAAAACTCTGGGTTATCAGCCCAGGGTCATTTTAACATAAATCCTCTTCAAGAGACAGGCTGCCAGCCTAAGGGAATTCCAGCAGTAACATGCTAGGAAATAAATGCCAGAGGCAGAAGTTCTGGGGAGATGGAGAGAGGCAGGTTCAGAGGAAGCATTTCCTACATCATGAAAAGGCAGAAGGTTCTGCCAGAAAACCTCCAAAGGACTTAGGGAAGATCCTACAGAAGAATGAGTTGGCTTTGAAAAATCCATTGGCAGTGTCTGCCAAGTTCATGGTATCTCACCATCCCCTGCTCACCCAGCCTCTCCTCTTTCACCTTAAACCCTGCTGGTATCAGAATGTGTGTAAAAAGCAGCTACCCGGTGAGGGAGATGGGCAGCCAGAGGAAAGGACGACGGGGGGAAAGGGTTGGCTCGATTTATGAGCTAGCTGTTTCCTGGAATCAGTATGGCTTGATAATTGATTAGGTCTGGGAGCTGAGAAGTGGAAGGACAGGCGCGGCATGCAGATGTCTGGTCTGGGCCATTGGTAGGTGCTGACTTCATCCATCACACTAAGAGAGGAGGAGGTTTGATGAGGAAGACACTATGTTTGGCCCATGTTGAGTTTGAGCTGCTGGAGGACAATATGCAACAGGACATATACTCTGCCTTACTGATGTCATTTAAAGAGTCAATGATTATTGAAAGCTGTGAGGATGAATCAAATCATCCTGAAAGAAAGTGAACAGTAAGCAAAGGAAAGGCTCTGCTGAACCCCAGGGAAGTCCTTCGTCTAGGTTATGGGCAGAAGACGTATGAATAAATGAGGTGAGGACAGTAAGAGGCAAACAGGGGATGGTGGTGTCAACTCTGCAAAAAATCTTACAGGAATGGATAGAAGAACCAAAGTCTTTTTAGCTACAAAGGAAAACAGAGAGGCTAAAGATGACTCAAATGCTTTCAGGGGTGGTATGGAGTGGGGAGAAAATGGAATAATATTGGCACCCACTGCCAAGCGTGGAAAAGGTGGTGCCAGGAGCCAGACTGGGGAAAAAATAATTATTTCTACCCTTGGCATATGGTGTTTGCAGTGATAGTGGATATTATCTATATAATTATCTGTATCTGTAAAATATTTCTATATTTTTAAATTTACAAATTACATACATACAGGTCTGGGCTTCTGGGTGAATTAGAAGTGGAGGCAATTTTTTTCATAAAATCTTCTAACTTTTGTCACCTACTTCATGTATTTTGCTACTAAACTGTGTTTCTTTTGCTTTTTATCTCTCTTCTCATGTGCTTTTAGAAGCTATTTGCTTTCATCTATGATAGTGGCCTTACAATATACTTTCTAATGCATGTACCTTGATGATAAGGTGTGATTTGTGATCTTTCTGGGCCTACACATGAATCTCCAAGAGCTATGCTATGTTACTAAAGTGGTCTGAGTCAGTATGATTGGAAATTATTTAAATTTTTCATTTTTATAGACAGGGCTGAATGACTTGACAGTGTACTTTTTTCTTTTGAAATTTTACTCAAAATTAAAGATCTTATTATGAAAACTGTCCTTGTCCTATGATAGCTAGCACACACCCCACTTACTCTTTCAGATAGACAAATCTATACAGCATTCCTAGGAAAATATAGATGTAATGTCGCAAATCAGTCATCAAATTAAGTTTAATGGAAGGCAGTTGTGTGGAATAAGTTATAACTCTTTTCTGCGTGGAGTGGAGTTCAGGAAAACAAATAAGCCACAAATGGTAGAAGGGCAATATGTGCTCCAAGGTTGTGCCTGTGTAATTGAAATTCTGGCCTAAATCCTGTGGTCTTCAAAATAGTAGCCCTCATATCAGATTGGCACAAAAATGTAAAGTTGAAGAAAAGTTAAGCCCTCACGAAGCAGCAAGAGATCCAGGTAAATGTAGTGTTACAGAAGCCAAGAGAAGACAGTTTCAATGTGAATGGATGGATACATAGATGGATGAAAGGATGGAGTGATTGTCTACATCAAATTATGCTTAGAAAAAAGAACAGAGTAGTGACCATTTGCTTTGCAAAATAGTGGTAGTACGATGAAGATGTGAATGAAGAGGAATTCACTGAAACGGAAGAAGAAAGGGAGAGGCAGTAAGTAGCAGGGATAATTGCAATAATGAGGGATTGCATAAGATGGGCCAAAAGAATAGGGTATTACTTGATTTAAATAGGGTTGATAACATAATACATAGAGGTAGACGAGGAAGCATGGGGTAAAGGATGAACTTCTTTTTTCATAGGAGGAAAATAAAGCGGTATTAGCAGAGGGTAGACAGGTGAGGGAGACCTAAGGCAGGATGCGTGGTCATTCAGAGATTTTAAAGTGAAGCCAGTTAAGACCATAGGTGAAGCAATAGCATAAATTTGCCAATAAGAATACTAGGAATATAAGACTAACCAAGCAAACAATAAAGGAAGTAATGATATAAGAACTATTAAAAGATACTCTTTTTAAATGTAGAGTAAAAGGTGCTTAACATTATGTTTACATGTGAATAAACATGAATGTTTAATTAATGACAATAAAAAAATCGGATATGGATTAGACAAAAAGATAAAGTGCAAACAATGATTTCTACTAAAGGAAATATATTGAAATATGAACTGTAGAATCCAGGTGATGGGCTCATGGGTGTTCACTGTACAATTATTTTTTAACATGTCATTATATTTAAATTTTTCATGAGAAAAAGGGGGCAAAAATTTAGAAGGAGGGAGGGAAGAGAGAGAAAAAAATGGGAAAAGTTGGAAGTACACTATATTCCCTATTTTTTAGAATGGAAAGTCCGTGGATTTATGTAAATGCATTAGCTCAATAAATGATGGTTTGAGTCTGTAATTCATTTATTAAGGCAATAAATATAAAATTTCAGAGCAGAATTGACTTTTACATTTTTCAGGAGAAAAAAGCCCCTCAATGTTTTGAAGCACTAATATTGTGTAATTGTACATTGTATAAACCTTTCATATGCCCGTTATTAGCTAAGTCTGTTGACTCATGTTGGAATAAGGAAGGTGATTCCAGACTGATATTTTATAAAAATAGTATAATCTCATGCCTCCCTGTCGATGTGGATCCTACGAGAAGCGCCCCCTCTAATAGTAAGCAGACAACTGCTCCATAGATGCTCTTGCTGACGGTTCAAGATTCTAGTCACCTGTTAGAAGCTGGAGTTGTAGGTGCCATATAGGCATTTTACTTCTGTATGTATGTATATATGTATTTATATATTTATTTATTCTCTCTGTATTTGACAAAACTATTGGGGTGCCAGCCAGTTTCTCAAACCTACTTTACAGTTGGGTATGGCACCCTCTTTTTACGCCATGGTAGTGTCTTGCCAATTTGTTGGTGCTTGTCCCAGTGTTGGGATGAGCCTGCTGTATCAGGAAGGCGGCCCTTTACCTGCCAACATCCATTTGGTATGGGTTACCATTCTCATAAACCTCCCTTGGCAGCTGCTTTGAAAGCCATTGCTCTGTAATGACAAGTCATTCTCCATGGATTCAAGTGGAGAATTCCCATCAACTCCTTCAACGGCTGCATGCTGTCCAATTTAATATGTAAATTCTGTGTGCATTCTCCACTTTCAATACTTTAAAAAACAAAAAGTGATGTTCGGGTGTCCTCTAAGTGATGTTCGGGTGTACCGTGATCTTTCTGTTTAGGTGATCGAATTGGTTACAAAGCATCTATTATACATTCCTTGAAGTTGTTGGCATGTGGATGACATGCTTCCCAGAGCAGATACAGTATTTCTCCTATTGTGAAGTGTCTTTGCCCATTTCAATAGGCATAGGTATAGTGAAGCAATGAACAGAGCTAGAGATCCGTACTCAAGTGCCCATCCTACCTATAGTGGTCGTTTAAATCAATGATTTGATTTTATCTTATTGAAGATACATAACAGCATTATATAAATTCTGAAAAATGTATGTAATAAGGAATTACAATTTCCTTGCCATATTTCAAACAATTGTATTGTTTTAATATATTCTTACAATCTTTTTATTGAAATATATTTTATTATATAATTAAGAAAATTTGAATTTATAAATAAATCAGTATGTTATTTCTTTAGTTAACATTGTGCCATCAATACTTTTCTAAGTTTGTTCATAGACTTAACACTTACTACTCTGATATTCGTAATTTTGAATATTAAGTTTCTAACTTGTGACTATTACAAAAATTCTAAAATGAACATTTTCAGGCATAGAACTTCATGTTGGCATTATTCTTTGGTTAGATTTTTCTTTTCAGAAATGGGAATACAGAATCAAATGGCATGAATATTGTGATGCTTAGAATGTATTTTTTCTAGTTGTATTCTCTAAGTTTTGTCACTTTACCTCTACTGGCAATCTATTAGAATCTTAATTTGACTACATCATTATCATCATTGGACATTTGGGCATATTTGTTGGATCTACGAGGTATTCATTTCCTCCTTGTCTTACACTTCCCAGTCATCCTTCCTACTGTCTGCTACTGCAGGGAATGCATTTTTAAAAGTAAAAGGTGGTGTCTGATCTTAGTATATGCAATACTTCTCTAGGCATTTTGTTATTAACCACAGATTAAATGTCTAGTTCACAGTCTTCTATTTTTGGAAATTTGCCCTTTAATGTGCTGTCTTTTCTGGCCTGCTTGGTTTGCAAAGAGATTTGTGGTAATAATTCTGTGCCTACATTCTTGCTACCATGTTCTGTATCCCATGCTTGCTTAAAATTCTTACTGGAGATCGAGGAGTAAACTTCATATCACATCACAGGAGAATGACGTTAACTTCAGGGAAGATGTAACATACTAACTGTTAAAGAATGACCCCTTACTTACACTATGTGTGGAGACTCATTATATGTAGATTATATCTAGTGAATTATTATTATTTTTTTTGTCAACATAGCCTTAACTTTGAAAACAAGTAAAACTCAGTTCAGATCCAGGCTCCACCACATCCTAGCTTTGCTAGATGTTTGTAAAATTGTCCAAGCCTTCACATGAAAAAGGACACCGTGAAACTTTTTGAAATGTAAAAAATTATGTCCATCTAATATGCTTTTTTGAGAATTAAATAAGATCATATATGAAGACCCAACTACAGTTACTGGTCACAACAAATACTCAATAAATATTGGTTATCTGGCTTCTTATCTTCTTTTTTTATTATTTCAAAATACTAAAGGGGTACAAATGTTTCTGTTACATGGATACACCGTATAATGCTGAAGTCAGGGCTTTCAGTGTACTCACCACCAGGACAGTGCCCATTGTACTCGTTAGGTAAGTTTTTATCCCTCATCCCCCTCCCAACCTCCCCTCTTCTTGGTTTCCAACATCCTTTGCATTTCTTTGTGCCTGTGTATGCCCATCATTTGGCTCCTGCTTATTAGTGAGAACACTTGGTATTTGTTTTTCCCTTCCTGAGATACTTCACTTAGGATAATAGTCTGCAGTTCCATCCAAGTTGTTACGAATGACATTATTTCATTCGTTTTTATGGCTGAGTAGCGATCCATTATATATATATATATATATAAATGCTGTATATATTTGTGTTATATATATTTTATATATATAAAAACATATTCTTTATTCTCCATAATTGGTGGGCACTTAGATTAATTCCTATCTTTGCAATTCTGCATCTGCTGCAATAAACATTTGAGTACCAGTGTTTTTTTGTTAAAAATAACTTCTTTTCCTTTGGATAGATACCCAGCTGTTGGATTTCTGGAACAAATGGTAGGTCTACTTTTACCTCTTTGAGGAATCTCCATACTGTTTTCTATAGAGGTTGTACTGGTTTGTAGTCCCACCAACAGTGTATAAGAGTTCCTTTCTCTCTGCATCCACGCCAGCATCTGTTGCTTATCTTCTTGATAAGCAAAAGACAAGGCCAATTCCCATTGTGGAGAAGGGTGAGCAGGCAAGTGGAGGGGTTCTGGGGTATGCTTGAGTGAGATGCTTCATCTCATCAGCCAGCACATCTTGGCCATTTGGCCCTGGAGGAGGCATTCAGAATGCCATGAAGGCAAGTAAGTCTGACCATGGTTCTGCAGTGCTTACTTAAGGAGACAACGGGACTCCCAGTTCACCAATTCCAGTTCCCATGTGGCAAACAAGTTTAAAAAGCTGAAGATTTGAGGTGATGAATAGGAGGTAAGAGGGCAAGCAGTCAAACAAATTGGTAAATGTTACTGGTCCTTTGAGTCTAAAGTCAAAATCTAGTACTTGGAAAATGTGTCTATTATAATATTATTTTATTTGCATGTACATTGTTGTTCTTCTGTGATTCAGTAAATTTTGTACACTTCCATATTAGTCTGTCTTAGTTATGGTAAATGGGAACAAAGGGAGAGAATTGGTACAATTTTGCCCTACTGGGAATTAGCCTCCTTTGGGGGGTTGAGGGATACAGCCCCACTCTTGGGAGGTGGAATAAGTCACACTTATGTAACTGACCCCAAATCAAAAATAGTTTTGTCTTCTTTTTTATTCAAACGATTTTGTGTCATGAATAAAGTTGTTTCTGTACATGCCCTAGAAAGATTTTCCTCATTTGTATAGTCACAAAGGCAAGTGTCTCAAAACTGAGCATCTTTGACTACCACTTAAACTTTCTTTTATGGAATAGGGAGTAGCTGAGGGAATATGTGGTAAACTCTAATTGTAGTCCAGTCAGGAATCCCCACCTCCACATTCCCTGCAGTGTCTGCCCTAGCACTTGCCTTTTAACTATGACCACCCACAATTTTATCTTTGAAAGCCAATGTTTGATGTGCAAGCCTAAATTTAAGAAAAGTAAAAATTGATGGTATGATACTGTTGTTTCTAAAAAAGAAAAAAGTGTACTGGGAGGTTATTTTTGGATAATATGTTTACATATTATTCATCTGAGCTTTAATAAAAATAATTATTTTCTATATAGCATTAATTCACATAGAATAGTTGGATAAAATAAATTACATACAACATAAAGGCAGAAGAGTTGCTAAGTTTTTCTATACACCTGGCATTGGGTCTCATACGAATGGTATATTTGAGAGAAAAGGACATACTCCCCTTTTTAATTTTTTTTATTCAATAGCCTTTTTAAAAGCAGTTTTAGATTTACAGAAAACTTGAACAGAAAGAACAAAGAATTTTCATGTGTCTTTTAACTGCCTCCCTGTTTTCCCTATCATTAACATCATGCATTACTGTAGTACAGTTGTTACAATTGATGGCCCAATATTAAAACATTATTATTACCTAAAGACCATGGTTTATATTAGGGTTCATTGTTTATGGAGTACTGTCCCCTGAACGCTTGGCAACCACTGATATTTTACTATCTAAATAGTTTTGGTTTTTTCCAGAATGTTATACAGTTGGAATTATATGGTATACAGTCCTCTCCTACTGGTTTTTTTCACTTAACAATAGGCATTTAAGGTTCCTCTATATCTTTTCATGGTTTGATAGCTGATTGTTTCTTATCACTGAATAATGTTCCTTTATATCTTTGTACCACAGTTTGTTTATCCATTCACCTATTGAAGAATATCTTGGTTATGTCCACACTTTGGCAATTATGAGTAAAGCTGCTATACACATACACATTTGTATTCAAGTTTTTATATGGACAGTTTCCAACTCATTTAGGAAAATACCAAGCAGTGTAATTTCTGGATTACACTGACATAATTGACTTTAAGACATACTGTAAAGCTACAGTAATCAGGATAGTATATTGATAGAAAGGTATTAGATAAAACAGAATAGAAAGCCCAGAAATAGACCCGCAAAACTATAGTCAACTGATCTTTGAAAAAGGAACAAACACAATTCAATGAAGAAATTATAGTCTTTTCAACAAATGGTACTGGAACAACTGAATATTCACAGGTAAATTACTTTCTTTTTTCTTTTTTTCATGGAGGTAATGTAAATGGCATTGTGCTTTTCTTTCAAATTCCAAGTGTTTATTGTTAGTGTATAAGAAAGCAATTATCTTTTTGTATATTAACTTTGTGTCCTGGAACCTTGTGATAAATGCTTATTAGTTTCAGGAGTTTTTTTGTTGTTTTTGTTGAATCCTTGGGGTTTCTATATAGACAATCATGCCATCTACAAACACAGGCAGTTTTATTTTTCTTCTCAATATGTTCACATTTTCTTTTCTTTTCTTGTATCATTCTATTAGCTATGACCAGTACATTGTTGAATAGGAGTCATGAAAGCAGACATCCTTGCCTTCCTCCTGACCTTAGTGAGAAAGCATCTAGCTTGTTATCATTAAATATGATATTAGCTGTATGATTTTGACTTTTTAAAATTTGTTGAGACATGTTTTGTGGCCTAAGATATGATCAATCTTGGAGAATGATACCACGTATCTTCTCAATCCATAGTGGATTAAGACTAGAAATCAATTCCAAGAGTAACACACAATTGTACACAAAGTCATGGAAATTAAACAACCTGCTACTGAATGATTATTGGGTCAGTCATGAAATTAAGATGGAAATCAAAAGATTCTTTGAACTAAATGACAAAGGGGACACAAGCTATCAAAATCTATGGGACCCAGCAAAAGCATTCCTAAGGGGAAAATTCATAGCCTTAAATGTCCACATCTATAAGTCAGAAATATCACAAATTAACAACCTAATATCACATCTCAAGGAACTAGAAAAGGAAGAACAAACCAAACCCAAACCCGGCAGAAGAAAACAAATAACAAAGGTAAGAGCAGAACTAAATGAAATGGAAAACAAAAAAATAATACAAAAGGTCAGTGAAACAAAAAGTTGGTTCCTTGAAAAGATAAAAAAAAAATTGATAGCCCTCTTATTAGATTAACCAGGAATAGAAGAGAAAGGACCCACATAAACTAAATCAGAAATAAAAAAGGAGATATTACAACTGATAGCACAGAAATACAAAACATGATCCATGAACACTATGAAAATCTCTATGCACATAAACTAGAAAATGTACAAGAAATGGACAAATTCCTGGAAACACATAACCTTCCAAGACTCAATCAGGAAGAAATAGAACTCCTGAACAGACCAATAATGATCAGTGAGAGTGAAGCAGTGATAAAAAATTTTCCAACAATAACAACAAAAAAGCCCCAGACCAGATGGATTCACAGCTGAATTCTACCAGATCTACAAAGAAGAACTGGTACCCATACTACAGAAATTATTCCATAACATTGCGAAGGAGGGAATCCTCCCCAATTCATTGTACAAAGCCAGTATAACCTTGATACCAAAGCCAGGAAAGGACACAACAAAAAAAAGAAAACTACAGACCAATATCCCTCATGAATATAGACGCAAAAATCTTCAATAAAATACTAGCAAACTGAAATCAACAACACATCAAAAAAATAATCCACCACTACCAAGTGGCTTCATCCCAGGGATACAAGCATGGTTCAACATATGTAAATCAATAAATGTGATTCACCACATAAACGGAAGCAAAACCAAAGACCATATGATCATTTCAACAGATTCAGAAAAAGCATTTGACATAATTCAGCACCCTTCCGTGATAAAAACTCTAAACAAACTTGCCATAGAAGGGACATATCTCAAAATTATAAAAGCCATATATGACAAACCCATGGCCAACATCATACTGAATGGGGAAAAGTTGAGTGCATTCCCACTGAGAACTGGAATAAGACAAGGGTGCCCACTGTCACCACTTCTATTCAGCATAGTGCTGGAAGTCCTAACCAGAGCAATCAGGCAAGAGGAAGAAATAAAGGGTATCCAAATCAGGAAAGAGAAGGTCAAACTCGCTTTTCGCTGATGATATGATCTTGTATCTAGAAAACCCCAAAGATTCCACCAAGAGACTCCTGGAATTGATAAATAACTTCATCAAAGTCTCAGGATATAAAATCAATGTACACAAATCAGTAGCATTTCTCTATACCAATAGCAGTCAAGCTGAGAATCAAATCAAATACTCAATACCATTCACAATAGCTACAAAGAAAATAAGATACCTAGGAATATACTTAACCAAAGGAGTGAAAGATCTCTACAAGTAGAACTTCGAAACATTGAGGAAAGAAATTGCAGATGACACAAACAAATGGAGAAACATGTCATGCTCATGAAATCAACATAATTAAAATGTTCATACTACTCAAAGTGATTTACAGATTCAATGTAATCCCCATCAAAGTACCAATGGCATATTTCACAGATCTAGAAAAAATAAGTTTCTTTTCATTTAGAACCAGAAACAAGCCCAAATACCCAAAGCAATCTTAAGCAAAAAGAACTGGAGGCATCACATTACCAGACTTCAAAATATAATACAAAGCTATGGTACCAAAACAGCATGGTATTGGTACAAAAATAGAGACATAGACCAATGGAACAGAATAGAGAACCCAGATATAAAACCATCTACATACAGCCTGCTGATCTTTGACAAAGCAGACAACAGTGCACACTGGGGGAAGGAAGCCCTATTCAATAATGGAGCTGGAAAAATTAGATAGCCACATGTAGAATAATGAAACAGGACCCCTATCTCTTGCCACTCACAAAAATTAATTCAAGATGGATAAAAGACTTAAATGTAAGGCATGAAACCATAACACTTCTAGAAGAAAATGTGGGAAAAACTCTTCTAGACATTGGTCTAGGCAAAAAATTTATGACCAAGACCCCAATGGCAATTACAGCAGCATCAAAAATAAACAGGACTTGATAAAATTAAAAAGCTTCTGCAGAGCTAAGGAAATAATCAAGAGAGCAAATAGACAACCTACAGAATGCAAGAAAATATTTGCAAACACATCCGATAAAGGTCTAATATCCAGATACTACAAAAAGTCAAACAAATCAGCAAGAAAAAGACAAACAGCTGCATTAAAAAGTGGGCAAAAGACATGAACAGAAGTTTTTCAAAAGATGATAGACAAATGGCCAACAAACATATGAAAAAATGCTCAACATTACTAATCATCACTAATCATCAGGGAAATGCAAATTTAAACCACAATGAGAAATCACCTTACTCCTGTTAGCATGATTTTTTAATTAAAAAGTCCAAAAACAATAGATGCTAGCGTAGATGCAGAGAGAAAGGAATGCTTATACACTGTTGGTGGGACTGCAAGTTAGTACAACCCCTATGGGAAACAGTGTGGAGATTTCTCAAAGAACTAAAAGTAGACCTACCATTCATTCTGGCAATCACACTACTGGGTATCTACCCAAAGGAATAGAAGTCATTTTGTCAGAAAGACACCTGTGCTTGAATGTTTATTGCAGCACAACTCACAATTGCAAATATGTGGAATCAACCCAAGTGCCCATCAATTCATGAGTGGATTAACAAAATGTGGTATATGTATACCATGGAGTACTACTTAGCCATAAAAAGGATGAATTAATGCTTTTTGTAGCAATCTGGAAGGAAGTGGAAATCATTATCCTAAGTAAAGTATCTTTAAAATGGAAAAACAAACACCACATGTACTCTCTAATAAATTGGAACTAACAGATGGGCACACAAGTGCATAGAGGGAAGTAAAAATCACTGGATATCAAGTGAAGGGGGAGTGCTGAAGAGGGGAGGGCCAAAAATCCACCTAGCAGGTACAATGAACGCTTTTTGGGTAATGGGCACATTTATAGCCCTGGCTCAAGACATGTATCAAAAACATCTGCACCCCCTTAATATTTTGAAAAAAGAATATGTTAACTGTAGTTTCTTTGGAGATATTCTTTACCAGTTTGAGAAGTTCTCCTCTATTCCCAGTTTTCTAAGAGTTTTTATCTTGAATTGGTGTTGAATTTTGTCAAATGCTTTCTCTGCATCTATTGATGTCATAAGATTTTTTTCTTTAGCCTCTTGATGTGATGGATTACCGTAATAGATTTTCAAATGTTGAACCAGTCTTGCATACCTGCAATACATCCCACTTGTTTGCAGTATAAAATTCTTTTTATACCTCAGTGGGTTCAAATTGCTAATATTTTTTAGTATCTTTTTATATTCATAAGAGATATTGGTCTGTACTGTTCCCTTCTTGTAACATCTTTGTTTGGTTTTGGTATTAGGGTTATGCTTCCCCATAGAATACGTGAGGAAGTATTCCTTCTGCTTCTACTTTTTGAAAGAGAGTGTAGGGAATTGGTATTTCTTCCTTAAATTGGTATTTCTTCAAGTGGAATTTTTTCAATTCATATTTCTTCCTTAAATATTTGGTAAAATTCACCAGTGAATCCACCTGGGCCTGGTGCTTTCTGTTTTGGAGTTTATTAATTATTGATTAAATTCCTTTGAAAGATATAGGCCTATTTTGATTATCTATTTCTTCTTGTATAAGTGAGTTTTGGCATAGAATTGTTCACAATACGTCTTTATTATCCTTTTAGTATTCATGGGATCATACTTACGTCTTCTCTTTCATTTCTGATATTAGTTATTATCTCTTTTTTTAATCTTAGTTGAACTGGTTAAAAGTTTATCACTTTTATCAACCTTTTCAAAGAATCAGCTTTTGGTTTCATTGATTTTCTCTCTTGATTTCCTGTTGTCAATTTCATAGACTTTTCTAATATTTAGTATGTCTTTTCTTCAGCTTACTTTGGATTTAATACACTGGCTTTTTTTAGTTTTCTAAAGCATGATCTTATATTACTGGTTTTAGATTTTCTTCTTTTCTAAAATATACATGAAATGCTACAAATTTAACTCTAACCACTGCCTTCATTGAGTCCCATAACTTTTTATAAGGCACGTATTATTTAGTTCAAAATATTTTTAAAATTTGTTTTGAGATTTCTTATTTGACTCATGTGTTATTTAGAAGTGTTTGACTCATGTGTTTGACTCATGTGCTATTTAATCTTCCAGAATTTAGAGGTTTTCCAGATATCTTTCTATTATTGATTTTCAATTTAATTTCATTGTGGTCTGAGAGCATACTTTGCATAATTTCTGTTCTTTTAAATTTGTTAAGGTGCATTTTATGACCCAGAAGGTGATTTATCTTGGTGAATTTTCATGCTATCTTGAGAAGAATGTATATTTTGCTGTGGTTGGATGACGCATTCTGTAGGTGTCAATTAGATCTAGTTGATTGATGTTACTGTTCATTTAAAATATGTCCTTACTAATCTCCCACCTGCTAGATCTGTCAATTACTGTTAGTGTGGCATTGAAATCTTCAACTATAATAGTGGGTTCATATATTTTTCCTTGCAAGTCTATCAGTTGTAGCCTCATGTATTTTGACACTCTGTTGTTTGATGCATATACCCTAAGGATTGTATGTCTTCTTGGGGACTTTATACCTTCATCATTATGTAGTGCCCCTCTTTATCCCTGCTAATTTTCTTTGCTCTGAAGTTAGCTTGATGGGAAATTATAATATAGCTACTCCAGCTTTCTTTTGACTGGAGTTAGCATGGTGTACCTTTCTCTATCCCTTGACTTTTACTCTATCCGTGTCATTATAAAGTGGATTTCTTATAGACAACATATAATTGGGTCCTATATTCTCCACTCTGACAGTCTTAGTCTTTTAATTGATATATTTAGGTCACTGATATTTAAATGATTATTGATATAGATGGATTGATATCTATTGTATTTCTTACTGTTTTATTTTCATTTCCCTTGTCTTTTTTTTTTTTTTGTCTTCCACTCTTCTGCCTTCTCTGGTTTTAATTGAGCATTATTAATGTTCATGGTTGAATTCATTTTTTATCCTCTCTTAGCATATCAATTATGCTTCCTTTTTTTACTTTTTTATTTTTAGTGTTTGTCCTTTAGTTTGCAATATACATTTACAATCAATCCAAGTCCTCTTTAAGATAACACTATGCCATTTCTTGTTTTATGACAGAGTAGTTCCAACTCCTTCCTTCTAGTCCTTATAACATTGTGGTCAATCATTTCACTTACACATAAGCTAGAATCACGAAATACTTTGTTGCTATTATTATCTTGAACAAAATTTAATCTGTTAGATCAATTAAGAATTAAGAATTCTTAATTAAATTAAGAATAAGAAAAATGAAATATTTTATTTTATCTTTATTTATCATTCTCTAATGCACTTCCTTTCTTTATATAGATACAAGTGTCTGATCTGCATTATTTTCTTCTTTCTAAAGAATCCCTTTTAACATTTCTTGCAAGGCAGGTCTACTGGCAAAAAATTCCCTGAATTTTCGTTTGTCTGAGAAAGTATTAACTTTTAAAGGCATCACTTTTGAAGAATAATTTCACTGGATACAGAATCTAGGTTGGAGTTTTTTGTTTTTGTTTTTTTTCAACACTTTAAATTCTTTCTCATGTGGTTTCTGAAGATAAGTTTAAAGGTAATACTTATGCTTACTCCTTTACAAGTAATGTATATATTTCCTCTTGCTTTTTTTTTAAGATTTTCTCTTTGTCTTTGATTTTCTGCAGTTTGAATATGATATGTCCAGGAATATTTTTTTTATTTGTTTATATTTATCCTTACTGGTGTTCTTTGAGTTTCCTGGCTATGGATTGTTTTGCAATATTTTGGGAATTCTTATATTATTTTCAATATTTCCTTGGTTTTGTCTCCCCTGTTGCATAAGAGCTTTATTGATGTGGTGGTAAAGTGTAGGACGAGGCAAAGCATTCCATAATCCCATGATTAGTTCTCAGACTTTAAGTGAGCCCTGTACCTCTGGGCTGTCACTTCTCACAGTAATTCCCCATTGTACAAGCTCGACAGTTTAGGTGAGACATCAGGCATCAGGGACTGAGTGGATAGGTTCCCTTCTCCAGGTCAGTTGCTCTTAAAATAGTTTCTTAGACAGGCTTTGTTAAGGGTATATTAATGCTTCTGGTAATTTCAAAATGGCTCTTTTCCCCTTTCCAATAACACCTGCCCCAGGAATTTCTAAAATGTATCCCCCTCTCCCTCAAGACTGGGCCTCCCTGGTCTTTTGAACTCTCCAAACTTGTCCCTACAGAGCCTTGAGCAATTTGTCAATTATAGTTTAAAAGTGTTTCTACCCTGGTAGATCTCTAGATTTTAATTAGTAAGAAAAAAAATTACTGTACATTATTATAACATAATGCTCCCTCCTTTCTTGTAAAGGGATTCAAATTTTTTGTACAAAGTTTATAATGGATTTGCAAATTTATGAATTAGAAAGGAAGCGACTTTGAAAGATGCCTGAGAAAACTCTTGAAGAATCAAAATGACCTATTCAAAAGCCTCTATAGTAAGCTTCATTGTTTCCTTGGCTTTCATTTATAATAATTTTGTATTAAATGGGAAAATAATGTGATTCTATCCATGATAATCAAGTACAATGCATTCAAAGAGTGCCAATCTGTGGTCCAGATTTTGATTAGTGCTGATTTGTATGTGGCTTCATCAAACTTAGCATCTCTTCTAGGCAAATCTAAGGGACATACTTAGCACTGTCTGTCTTTCAGGACTGCAATATATTCCTAGGAAACTGTTCACCTTTTCTACATTACACCTGCTACAGTGTTATTTTCTGTACCAGAATAATGGTGGCAATCAATTGGGAAAATTACAAAGCGACTTTGGATTTAAATATTGACAGGTTATATTGTGCCAATGGATTGTATTTTCCAGAAAGAATAGCAAATTGGAAAAAAAAATTAGTTGGAAAACTCAAGTACTAAACATCATAATAGATCTGGTAATGGAATTTCCATGATTATACTAAACTTCATCTCAATAAAAAGCCGATGAAATATAACTACATTAAAAATTTATTTTTAATTCTTCATTGTAAATTTAGAAAAAGTCAAAAGGGTATAAAGAAGAAAATAAAATCCATCCCACAACTCCTACATGCACTACTGGTTTTCTATTCTTACCACAACAAATGACCACATATTTAGCAGCTTAAAATAAAACATATTGATTACTTCAAAGCCCATAGGTCAGAGATCTGGATGGGCTTGACTAGTTTGTCTGCTAGAGTCTCACAGGACTGGGCTGCAGAGGATCTGGAGGGAAAGCTGCTTCCAGGCTCATGCAGGTTGTTTGCAGATTCAGCTGCTGGAGCTGTCGGACTGAGGTCCCTGTTTCTTTGCTGGCTGCCAGCCCAGCCTCTCTCAGCCTATTCAGGTCCCTTGTATTCCTCATCCTATCATCCTTCCATATTTAAACCAGCCACTGGGGCTGCAAGTCTTTCTCATTCTTGGATCTCTCTAACTTCTGCTGCTGTATCTCTTCTGCCTCTAGTCACAGCAAGAGACTAGACTTTTAAGTGACTAGATGGGAGCAATTTGGATAATTTCTCTACTTTAGGGTCCATTAATTATATCTGCAGTGTATTTTTTGTCTAAGGCAACATTCACATACATTGAAGATATTATGGTGTGGATATCTTTGGGGAAACCATTCTGCCTGTTATCACATTTTAATGTCCCTCAATTCTATTATATTTAATGCTTTACAGTACAATTCCTAAGAAAAAAATAGACTAGGAATTCTAGTAGAAATACTGCTTTGTAGTTGACTTTTTCATGAAACAATGTAAATGGCATCTTTACATGTTTTGAAATAATGGGCTCAATCCTCATTCTTGGCCTAGCACCAAGCAAATTAAGGTACTCTTGACTAGGAGTAAGTGCCACATAATTTTATACCCAGAATACTTAATGCACAGAAATTAAGAATGATTTACCATCTGAAAAAATTCTAGAAGATTCACTGTTGGACATAGAAAGTCACCCTTATTTATATTCTTTTTGCTTTCTTGTGTGAGAGAGAAAGACCTATGTCTCATTCTGGGAGTTGGGAATGAATTTCATCTGAATGTCATTCAACATACACATCTTGACAAGAAAAAGAGAAGTTTTGCTCCAATCTAAACTAATGTATGGTTTCCAATGACTGTATAGTATTCCATTATGAGGAAGGACAGATATTTTAACCAAATCTGTATGTTTGAAACAATTAATATTTATTTGTTTACAACTCAATAATTTTTTGAGCATATGTCTTTGGATAAGAGAACAACTGGGACCAAAATATAAATATTTTAATGATTGTAAATATATATTGTCAAGTTGCTATCCAGAAAGAATATTCTCCTTTAAATCCCCATCAATCTTATAGAAAAATGCCTGTTTTACTACGTCATCTCCAGAATAAATTATGAATATGCTTTAATTATAATACTGGCTGATAGTTTTCAAAGACGTTTTGTATCTTATTAAATAGTAATTTGTCCTTAGATTGCAATGACTTTTCATCTGAAATGGATTTTTCTTCTTTTAAAATTCTTAACATTGCCTGTCTTCCTTCCTTCCCTCCTACTCTTTTCTTTCTTTCTTTTTTTAATAGTACAGGTCTATAGTTAAAAAATAGATAAATTCAGTAAAAATAAAAATGATGTTAAGTTTAAAATAAATGTGTTTCTTACTCTAAATCCCAAAAATAACAGTATCTTATTTCTAGCAATATACAAATGTTTTTTGAATTAATGAAAAAAAATCTGGCATTAGTTTACCATGAAGAATAATGCCACAGATTCTGAAAATTCCCAAAATTGATATCAGTGAAAATTTTTCTCTGCCCAGTTTAAAATAAATGTCTTTTTTTCTTTTGAAAAATATCTACCATTTTGTTAGATATACTGTTTTTATGTATGAAGCATTAGAGTTTCCCAAGTTCCTTCAGAACTTTATTCTTAGATTTGCTGCAAGATTTTTCCACCATCATATTTTTGTAATGTACATTTGAAATATGTATGCAGTGCAGATAAGTCTACATTTCTCGGCTTGAAAGTTTGACATTGAAAATATGTATTACTGTCCTAAAATATGTTTTTGCCTCCAAAGGTTCTACTTAGGATCACTGGGTGCTGCAAGAAATGTTGTGTGGCCATGAAGCATGAAGTGTTAGTAATATCTCTTAGAATATCAAATGAGTTTGTTTTCTACAGTGAGATTCTAGATCCTCGAAATTTTCTATGCCTATTTAGATCACAGAGTTTTAGTCCAATAGTTTGAGACGTAGGATGTAATGTCTATATTATTGACATAGTTGTTCAATATTACAAACAAGAAAATTCTTACATCCAATTAGAATTAAACATTTTCTAAGACTATTACATCCCAGTTAGTCTTTGAGAGACTGCCATTCAAGATGTACTTTGTGAAATATTCAGAAGTATTGACATAGTTAATCATGTTATGAAATAGGAATACATATATTATATAAAATTTTTCTATTTTTTATGTATATATTTCTTCATATAATGCATATAATATTTTAAGGGCTCAGATCTATAATTTGACTAGTTCATTTGTTTAGTTATATTTGAATATTCAGGCAATCGTTGAAAAAATGTAGAAGGGGCACCATTATTATATTTGAACAACAGACCACTTGGAGCCATATTGTGGCACACTCATATTTCTTAAAAGCCAAGTTTGAAAATCTTTATTCTAGTGCAGATGTGTAGAGCAGCATTTTCCAATGAGTTTGGCATGTTTATGCTCTGTTCATTTTATACTTGTTTATTTCATAAATTTCAGGTACAGTAGTATAAATGCTAGAACTTTATGCTGCTAGCCCCAAATTAATTTTTACAAAAAGGAAAATGTTAATAAATTGATTTTGAAAAGTTAAATTGAACTTAACAAGCATTTATGAGCTCTAAGTGATCATAAATGTGTATTAGAATCATTAATAAAATAATCAGTACTCACTGAGCTCTAATATGTGCAGTTTAATGCCTTATTATGATTATTTAACAGGCAAGGAAACTTAAATTAAGGAAAGATAAGTAACTTGCATGATGTTCAGTAGTTTCCAAGTGATAGAAGCAAGATTCTAATCCATTTTTTATTCAGTACTCATAATCTCAACCATTATTCTATTCTGCTACTATAGAACCACCTGTTTTCTCCTCTCCTTTTTATTCCATTCTCTACAAACTGAGATTCTCAAAATTTAATCTTCATCTAAATCTCCTCAAAGGCTTTTGGATAAAACGCAGATTATTAGAATTTCTGCCTTTAGTGCGGGTGTATCCCAAGAATTTTTCTTTCCAAATATTCCCAATATTAAGATGATCTTAATGCTTCTTATCCAGGCATCTCACTTTCAAAACCACTGCCTACAGTTTCTCTTATGCTTATTGATAAATAGGTGGTATCCATTATTAGAGTTCCATTGTTATTCTATACCTGTTCTAGTTAAACAAGATTTAGAAATCTGTGAGTCCAGATGTCATTGATTTGAAGATGATGTTAAATATTATAGTACCTTCTTCAAGGGCTTGTTAATTACCTATCACATAAAAGTACTAATTGATTAATATATTATTCATTACTCTAGCTGGCAGAGCAGTTTCAGTCAGTCTAGACATACTTTGTGAATTTAGAAATGTATTCTGGAGAATTTGCTGATATATTATCTGATTATAAGAATAGAAATAAAGGAAAACGTCTGGCTGTAGAGCCATGAACATGTCTGGACTCTTCCACTGAACATGCAAGGACTCTATTATGAATATATACTCAATTTAATTTAATTGTTATATCTTTCTATTTCCTCATTATTAATGATATGTTCTTTTTTTTCTTTAACACTTCACCTATAGACTATTGGACTAAGACTAAGACTATAGACTAAGTTTTCAATATTGTCCTTTGCATTTTTATACTTCTGGGTAAACCTATTTCTACAAATAAATACTTTCTTGTAGCGTTGTCTTAACTTCTCCCAGTGAAACATTAAAAAAAAAATCATGTGGCTTATTATAAATCTATTCTAGGCAGATGTTAAAATTATTTTAGTATGAAATATAACGTGATCGGGACTCAGCAGATGCCATTAGAAGTAGTATTTGGTGCTAGAAAGGATCCTTCACTTCTAGGTCTGTTTAATAAATTTCAGGCTTTAAGACTCATCATCACAAGTGAAGAAAGAGATAGGAAAAATCTGGAGGAGGATCTTATAAAATCCAGCCGTATGATCTTGGAAAAGGGAGATAAGAAAGGGAAAGAGAGACAAGTAAGAGGTACCATTAAAAGAGACAAGCAAACAATAATTCATTGATGTTGATTACATGAGCTTGCCTTGCAATAAACTATTGATGTGAATCAAAAAGGCTAGTAATAATACCTAGAATGTACTTTAAATAGTATTTTCAGTACTAGTGCACTTAGCCTCAACAGTAGTTGCTTTTTAAACAGGTCACACATACGTTACACACACACGAACACAAACACATACACACAGATATGAGTGCCATATGCAAGCACACACTGCAAAACTTCTCCAAGGCAACGGCCTTCAATGTGTGTTTAAAATCCATTATAATTTCCCAGAAAAATCATCGCCGTAGTAACTGGAAAGCCATTTGAATTCAAAATTAAAACAACTTTCTTTTGCTATCCAGGATATTGATTATATTATGTCTTATCACTTGGATTTAATTAGATGCATTATTTTTTTTTCATGCTGTAGGAGGTAAGACCTTAGGTATAAACACCAACAAACAAGCACTAATATTCATTCATCCAAAAAGAAGTGGTTTTTCACATTGTTCATTCCTGTGAATTTTTTTTCTGCTTTTCCAATTTACATTAAATCCATTTACTCATAACATAGCCAAGATGAATGCTGCTTTTGGCTAGAAGTAATGCTGTGACTACTTTCCCTGCTCTCTTAATCCCAGCCTTCTATATACGAGGGACATTATCTGAAATCACATCTTACACAGAATGTTTGTATCCTTTACCTCCATGGGCCAAAATTATCCCATGCCCTATCTCAAAGCATCGCTTCCTGCAGAAAACCCTCCCTGATAAATTATAACAGTCTATGGGCATACTCTTGTTTTTTCTTACAGCATTTTTATTGTCATACTGTATTCATTAAAAACTATATCACAGTATATATTGCCTGACATCAGTAGATTACATCTTTCTTCAACTGTTTCTTTCTATTTTCTGTGGTCTTATGTCTCTCCCTCTTTCCATCAATACCTGTCAGGCATAGGGGAGGAAGGACACAGATTTTCAATTGATTACCATCCCTGGCCCAAACTCTCTGTTAGACACATATATAGATTATCTTTCTTAATCTCTGCCAAAGTTTTATGAGGTATAAATTATTTTCACTTTGCATATAAAAAGAAGTGAAACCCTAAGATGCTAAGTAAATTCTTTAGGTTGTAAAAATAAATGTAAAACATATTTCAGGGCACGTGTATTGGGGGATTGGAAGGCCACTGTTTTTTTCTGAGTGTGTTAGTCGAGGAGAATCCTTTGCCAATACAGTAATGGGGAGGGGCTCTGCCTGCGCAAGCTTGAAGGAAGACCCTCTACACACATACACACACACACACACCCCACACACTCATACACACAATAAAGTTTTGGGAGAGGAGGCAGCATGGAGGGAAGAAGAGTCTGACACCAGCAAGTTCATGAGGAGGGCAGAGGCCAAGGACCTCTATGGGGGCATGGACCTAACATAAATGTCTGCTGGGGGGTTAATAAAGCCATGCTGTGTGCAATAGTCTCCTCTTGATTGCCCTCCATATGAAATCTTCCCATGAAGTCTAGAAAGAAAACCACAAACTGCTAAGAGAGATGAGGTTTCTTATGAAAAACAATGCCAAATTGTGTACCCTGTACTGCTTGGCAAGTGGCCAAGGCAAGGCAGTGGGACAGTCTCTTAAATATGGGGCTGTAGCGTAAGCCACAGGCTGGTTGGCATGGAAATCACTGCTTTGTCCTTTGCACCACACAAATGTTTCCCTAGGTCTTCAATTGTGTTCTGGGGATTTGGTAATATAGGGAGCTGAGGAGCGTCTGTCTACACCAGCAAATGTATCTAAAGTGCTGTGAGGGTTGTTTAATTTGGATTATTTGCTGCTACTAGTAAAATAGTCAACTGAAATAAGATATCATTGAGGGAGAGAAGAGAGTTTCTCAGGACTCCACTGAGGACCCGTGTCCCAGCCAAAAAGTCCACCTATGATCCGTGTGCCCTGCCCACCCAGGCTGCTGGGGCTTCTGTGGATGCATGGCTTGCCCAGTGTTTTAGACAGATTTCCTCCAAATTGCTCCATTTTCTCTAATAGGCCATAGCATTATTGTGATTAATTTTTCTGTAATTGAGTTTGATTGCAAGAGTGACATTTGTCTTTGACTTTGGCAGGGAGCTTCTCTCTTTGTCATCATCATCTCCAGCCAGCCAGCCAGAGCTGTGGTGCCAAACAGTGCAAATGACAATTAGCCTAACCAGATTAAGTGTGTGTGTGTGTGTGTGTGTGTGTGTAGGGGCTGTGGTGGGGACAGTGACAAGGCAAGGAGACCAGAGAAGGATTTATGTAGGTCCAGTGGTCATTAGTAAATAGTCAAAGGATGACAACCCAAAGTTGAATAAAGTAATAGTACTGCTTGATGCCTGCCAGATAGTTTCTATTAATTCATGTAAGATACCTACATTATATTGCACCTGTCTCATACTGCTTATCCTGAGTTACACCAACTAAATATTTAAAAATAAAATATCTTGATGGCTGGGAGCAATAGTTTACACCTGTAATCCCAGCACTTTGGGAGGCCAAGGGCGGGAGAATTGCTTTAAGCCAGGAGTTCAAGAGCAGCCTAAGCAACATAGAAAGACTCTGTCTCTACAAAAAATTTAAAAATTCACTGGACATGGTGGTGTGTGCCTATAGCCCTTGCTACCTGGGAGGCTGAGGTAGGAGGATCATTTGAGCCCAGGAGTTCAAGGTTACAGTGAGCAATGATCATACCACTGTATTCCAGCCTGGTTGACAAAGCGAGACACTGTCTGTATAAATTTTGTTTTGTTAAATGGTGATATCTCATTAAGCATAACAATATATGCATTCTTCAGCTTGAATATATGTGATATCACCAAACATCACAAAAAAAAATGAGCAAAAGGAATGAATAGTCCATCCACAATAGAACAAAAAATTAAAAACAATATATGAAAATTTCCAATGCCAAACTTTACAGAACTGGTTAAATAAGTTAAACCATATTTATTTTATGAAATGTTAATTATTCATTAAGCTCTCATTTTCAGAGAGTATTAGTGTCAACTATATGATAATATAACACTGAGTATAAAAAACATGGTATTAAATGACATAATGACAATTTTCACCCTTTAATAGTGACAATTTTTATGTACAGTTTGAAGTATGTCAGGAACAGTGCACAATTTTAAGTGTGTCTCTTTGGATGTAGAGGAGTGATTTTTATTTTCTTATTTAACTTTATTTTACGATGAGTTCATGAGAATGGGCCTTAATTCAATCTGACTGGTGTCCTTATTAGAGGAGGAGGTTAGGACACAGACATACACAGAAGAATGGTCATCTGCAAACCAAGGAGAGAGGCCTCAGAGGAAACCTTGATCTTAGACTTCTAGCCTTCAGGACTGAGAGTAAATATATTTCTGTTGTTTAAGCCACCTAGTCTTAGTAGTTTGTTATGGCTACCTTGGCAAACTCATACAACCACAAAGTCATCCTGCGAACTACTTCCTTATAAGAATAAGAAATAAAGGCTTTTGACTACTCTTCATTATCTACAGGTTAATAATAATCCTTATGTGCTTATTGTGATTGGCAATGTCAAGGAATTACATATAAATCATTATTTAATATTCATAATATTTCAGTGAGATGGAGATTCTTTATTTCATTTTAGAGAAACTAAGCTTAATTAAATTGCTCAGTGTCACTGAGAACTATTGCAGCAGTGTCAAGATGACAGTTCCGGTTCAGTTTTTATTATTCTGTGTGTAAATTAAGGTTTTTGGAACTTAAACAATTGCCTCGTCAAGGTTTTCCTGTTGCTCTAGTTAAAAGACTTATTAACCAGGACAAAGTCAGACATGCTGGAAGTTTACATCAGAATCGTGGTGAGAAATGTGCCCTCAGGCCTATCTTATCTTCCTCAATACAAAACCCAGTATGGGGGCCTTGGAGACAAACAGACCTGAAGAAAATTCCAGCTATAACAACAGACCAACTCTATGATCTGGCCCAACTTCTCTGAGCCTCTGTTCTTCCCCTTTAAACTGATGATAGTAAATACCTTATGGAGGTGTGATGAATAAATGACCAGCTGCATGTGAAACAGCAGAGTGGTTGAAGCAGAATAAATAGTGTGTATTGGCTATTAGTGTTATCTGAGATCGCACAGGGATGGTTATTCTCCCAAAAGACAGAGATCCCACTAAAAAGTCATTAACACTTTCTCACTGACTATGAAATAAATTTGATCTGATTAGCTTAAAACAGTATAGACTAGGGTGAGGTAGTAAAACTCTCATTTAATCCTCATGGAAGACCTGAAATGAAACTGTCCTTACTAATGCACTTTCAAAGATGACGGAACTGAACCTTACTTAATTCCCAAGGTCATACGGCTATGAAGCGGTGCAGTCAGGTTGCAAGCTCTGGCATGTCTGACAGCAGTGTCTACATTTTTCATAGCTACTTCAGTCAAAGACTGACTCAAGACTGTTAACTCCCAGGGTTTCCATATGTCTGCCTTGTTTTCTCAGAACCTGAGCCAGGACGAGGTGAAGTAAAACCCAAATATTAGCCATAGTTTGCCAGGCTTTATTTTTAATACCTCAAGCCACGTGTCACTACAGGATGTGAGACAGAGCATAGAATTTTTCAGTTCCTTTTCCCATCTGGGTCAGAAGATGGCCAAGAAATGGTCATAGCTGAGAAACCGCTGAACATGTTTAACATCCTTGCAGAGTCTACATTGCAAAGAGGTGGGACTAGCTGTTGTCACTGGCATTTCCTTTTACTAAAATATAATTTCACATTTAAAAAGCTATGAAGGACCTGAAAAGTTAGCTACACCATTTATGATAAAGGTAATACTCTTTTTATACGGCGATGGTGTTTCCTCTTCTGACTTTGGAGTAGATTGTCTTTCTTAAGACAAGAAATTGTATTCTTATGAAAATCACAACATGGCCCTCACGGGGTGGGAGTGGGGGATTGTTAAATTCTTTGGACTTGGGGGAAAGATACAGAGATGTTGTATCAATGGGGTTGAGGAAAATCATTTACCCAAGATTTGTTTACCTGAGATATGATATTCATTCCATTAGCTCCACCTGACACTGCTTTGTATTGATGTTTTAAACCTAAAATGAGAAGTTAGGCAAGCACAGATGGTCCCAGACTTATGATGTTTTGACTTACATTTTGTTTACTGTAAAGTGTGTGAAAGTGATAAGCATTTAGTAGAAACCGTGCTTTGAATTTTGAATTTTGATCTTTTCCCGAGCTAGAGATACAGGGATCGATACTGTCTTGTGATGCTGGGCTGCAGCAAGCTGCAGCTCTCATTCAGCCTGCCAATCCTGAGGGTAAACAACTGATACTGTACTCTACAGTGAACTGTGTTGCCAGTGTTTTTTAGATATTATGTTTTGTGTTTTCACATCCCATCATGTCTACAAAACTCCCATCTGTGTGCAGTATTCAACACTTTATTATAAAATAAGCTTCGTGTTAGATGATTTTGCCCAACTATAGCCTAATGTAAGTAAGTGTTCTGAGCAAGGCAAGCTATGATGTTCACTAGGTTGGTTGTATTAAATACATTTTCAACTTATGATATTTTCAATTTAAGGTGGGTTTATCAGAATAGAACCCCATTGTAATTCAAGGAGCATCTGTATTATCTTCCTATCTCATCATCTCTGCCAGGACTTGTTTTTAATCTTTGGAATTCCCAATTTTATTTGACTAAGAAAAGCAATTCACTCAGGATACCACCAGTCACGACAATGTCAACTAGAATCAGTGATTCTATTGTTTCTCTTTGCCCTCCTTCAGCAAGTAAAGAAGGACATGAAAAGTCAATACTTTGGGAATGTGGCTTAAGCATTTTGGAGCTTAGGTGATAATAACCAAGCATCCTGCCGGAGCTGGTTCCTCAGCCCCAGGCTGCTTCTCCATCACTTCATAAAAGGTCTGTGCTCTGGGTACTATTCTCTTTGGGGGTCTGCCCAAAAACCCCCGCTCCCAAATCTACTCGGTCCCTCTGTGTCCTCCAATATGGACTCTGAACCAGATTTGCTGTCTGCCTTGTTCCCAGGATTCTCACAATTTTACTTGCTTCTCATTTATTCATCCACCGAACACTTTAGTTTAGCATCTTTATGTGCCAGGCATTATATTAGACGTCAGGGATGGTTATAGACCTCAACAAGATACACATAGTCACAGCCTTCCTAGAGTTCTCAGTCAGATCATAGTACGTGCTGGACAGAAAAGCCTACACCTCTTACAAAGCAGGAAGGAATGTGCAGGAGGCCGAAATATGCAATGTAAAACTTTTTTTTTTCTAAAATAGGCAAGAGACTTTGAAAATAATTATGAAATATATTTTTAAATATCTAGTCTCCCCCCAGTGTTCTGGGATATGTCTGTGTGCACAGAATAGAGATCTTAGCTCCAGCCAAGACCCACACCCCTGGCCTAGATTATCGCATTTGCTTCCCCCATATTTACATATGATCCTTCTTCCAGAGACAGGTGTGATAGGGAGGGGACCCCAGAATGCTTGCTACAGCCACTCCAACACTTGCAAACTCCTCCTTGGCCTCTTCTGAATGCTTCTAGCGTGATTCCCCATGAAAGCATTAAATATCAGACAGAAAGACCTGGCATGTAGTTCTAACTTCACCAGTTTACTTAACACCTCCAAGGTTTAATTTTGTCATATGAAAGACATTTCTGGATAAGTGACACACCTTTACAGCATGATTGTAAAAATTAAATGAGATAATATCCACAAATGCCCTCCAGCAGTTAATGTGTGTATTATTCCTTTATTTAGTCTGACTATGAAAATAGTCAAATCTCTACATTTTATTTTAAATAAGAGTAAACAAATGAAATAACATATCATGCTCATGGATTGGCACAATCAACATTATTAAAATGTCTGTAGTTCCCAAAATGATCTACAGATTCAATGCAATCCCCATTAAAATGCCAACCGTCATTTTTCACAGATCTAGGAAAGATAGTTCTATGCTTCATATGGAACCAGAAAAGACCCCTAATAGCCAAATCTACCTTAAGCAATAAGAACAAATCAGGAGGCATCACTTTACCAGACTTCAAGCTATACTACAAGGCAGTAGTAACAAAAACAGCATGGTACTGGCACAAGAACAGAGACACAGACCTATGGATCAGAACAGAGAGCCCAGATATAAAAGCATCCTCATGTAGCTATCTGATCTTTGACAAAGCAGACAAAAGCATACAATGGGGAGAAGAATCCCTATTCAATAAATGGTGCTGGGAAAATTGGATAGCCACATGTAGAAGCCTGAAACAGAATCCATACCTCTCACCTCTCACAAAAATCAACTCATGATGGACAACAGACTTAAACCTAAGACATGAAACCATAAGAATTCTAGAAGATAATGTTGGAAAAAAATCTTATAGACATCAGCCTAGGTAAAGAATTTATGAAGAAGACCCCAAAGGCGATCACAGCAACAGCAAAAATTAACAAATGGGACTTGATTAAATTTAAAAGCTCCTGCACAGCCAAGGAAATAATCAATAGAGCGAATAGACAACCTACAGAATGGGAGAAAATATTTTCATGCTATACATTTGATAAAGGGCTGATAACCAGAATCTATAAAGAACTCAAATCAGCAAGAAAAAATCAAACAACCCCATAAAAAAGTGGGCAAAAGACATGAACAGAAACTTTCCAAAAGAAGATAAACTAATGGCCAATAAACATATGAAAAAATGCTCAATATCTCTAATCATCAGGGAAATGCATATCTAAACCACAATGAGATATCACCTAACTCCAGTGAGAATGGTATTTATCAAAAAGTCCCAAAACATCAGATGCCGGTGTGGATGTGGAGAGAAAGGAACACTTATACACTTATACACTGCTGGTGGGACTGCAAACTAGTACAACCTCTATGGAAAATAATATGGAGATATCTCAAAAAACTAAAAGTAGACCTACCATTTCATCCAGAAATCCCAATACTGGGCATTTACCCAAAGGAAAAAAAGTCGTTTTGTCAAAAAGACACTTGCACTTGAATGTTTATTGCAGCATAATTTGCAATCACAAAGAGTTGGAATCAACCCAAGTGCCCATCAATACATAAGTGAATTAATAAAATGTGGTATATATACACTATGGAATACTACTCAGCCATAAACAAATGGTGAAATAATACCTTTCGTAACAACCTGGATGGAACTGGAGACCATTCTTCGAAGTGAAGTATCACAAGAATGGAAAAACAACCACCACATGTACTCACTATTAGATTGGAACTAATCAATCAACAATCATGTGCACATATGATAGTAAAACTCAGCAGAAACCAAGCAGGTGGGAGTGGGGAGGAGTGGATGGGTAAATTTACACCTAACAGGTACAATGCCCACTATCTTGGTGATGGGCACCCTTATAACTTTGACTCAAACTGCATACAATCAATTCATGTAAGCAAAACGTTTGTACCCCCATAATATTCTGAAATAAAAAATAAATAAATCAAAATAATAAAAAATAAATAAAACAACAAGAAAAATCCCCTGCTTTCAAGACTTGCCTATTTTCTTGAATTGCTATGTAGCTCATGGTTGAAGCCACAAAGATTTATATTTAAGGAGGAAATTCTCTTTTGCTCTATTTCATTCTAATTACTCTTTACAAATACAAATTTCCACTCCCTATTTTCTTTCCCCCTTAACTGTTTTTGCTTTAACTTGTGGCAAAAGCTAGTGATTCCCATCTTTAATCAAGAGAAATTGTCACAGTGAAATATCTATTTGTGTCTGGAATGCTTGGTAACCACATACTCTTCCTGAAGCAACTGATAACATAAATTAGAGAATAAAATGTTTATCAATTACAAATGTATTGAATCAATCTTTTAAAATCCGGGGGTTTTAACAACTTTTTATTCCAGGGAATTATAAGTCCATATTTGCTATGATTTCTACTGGTGAATATATGTGTACACACATGAATTTATATATACTACACATATATAATATTTAATATAAGTTTAATTTTACAATAACCACAGTGAACCAGGTTGACACTTATTTTTTATTTTTTTGATCAATATATGTAATAGGATGCTTAATAAATACATAAAATATTAGATTCAACTTAGTACTTGGAAATCTCAAATCCCTCATTAATTTCAAGAAGGCTAATATGTGTAATATGTACATTTAATAATGGATTATTTGAGCCTGAATATATATCAAGGAATGAGTAGACCGGTGAACTTAAAGGACCTTAAAGATCTTTTCTACTCTGGATAGACCAGAGGTGAAGCTGAGGCATTTTTGAGTGTCTGTTATCTACTAGATAGTGTGCAAGTTGCTTCATAATTGTGACCTCCTCTAATCTTCCAGCAACCCCATTTAAAAAATGTTAAAATACCTACTTAAGGATAAGGAAAACAGGTCTCAAGGCTAACTTCCTCTCTCATAGCTCGTAAGTCTTGAAACAGAGGCTTATATGCTATTTGAACTTAGCCTATGCACTTTTCTATTTCCTACACTGTTTTTGCTTAAAAACGTCTATCACAAATCACTAATAAACATTTGCAGCAGTGAATATTGCCTCTATTATCCAGAATTTAATGAAATAACAAAAATAATTTTTCTAGCACCAGGTTGGTTTGTGTGAGAGTCTAACTGTGTGCTACTCATAGACATGCAGAGGGACAAGTGGTTAAAAATTACTTTTGTAAAGCCTGACATTGTCGCCTTGGAAGCAAGTATCAGGTATGAAGCAATCCTTCTTCATTCAGGGCCCAGCTTTGCTTGGACACTTTAGAAACTGAGTATTTCAGTCTCTGTCCTTGTTTTCCATCTGTCTGGTCTTTGAAAAGCAGAACAGATGTAAACGGTAGAATTCTGAGCCATTCAATTAGATTTCATGCACCACTGACCCCAACATTTCTCCTCAATCTTAGCTGAGTTGGTGGCAGATGTGCAGGATGTCATAAAGCGTTTCCAAATTAAAGACAGAAACATATTGTATATTTTGTATTGTCTATTGATATGGTCACAATATGTGTAAGTGGTAAAATGTGTCGTCACTATAGCAGCAACTATGATGCAAAAGGAAACAAGGCAAATGTACATTTCACATTTCCTTATTGTGCTATATATGGTCCCAGAAGATAAGAAAGAGAAAGTATAGATTGTAAAACATGCGTTGGAAATCACAGGCTTCCTGATATGTGGTAAACACCAGTGCAAGGCTAACTGGATTGTACTCTGTGTTCTGCCATTCACAGGGCTTAACCATGACATCTTGGTAGTGGAGCTGAGTCTGGGATGATTTGTGTAAGTGGAGCTTTGGTGTCACTGAGGTGGATGATACCTACGTTCGAGGACACCCACCATTACCAAGTCACTCCACCTCACCATCAGTGGTTGACTGACTCAAATCATGCTGTGAATCAGCTAATTGAAAATGAGATCCATACAATTTTTAGATGATCACTTGATATTTGTCAATTAATTCAGTTTGTTTGATGGGCTTCAGCAGTTTTCTTGTGGAGGCTATTCAAGCTGTAAAGACATTAAAGAGAGAAAGGAGCAAATATACCTGTGGACAATCTACCAACTGTATGGACCCGGGGAATGATGGAGGTCTCAGTGTGTCCTGGGGAAGGGTGGGGCCTAAGAACGGTTTTCACACTGACCATGAAGGGTGTTCTGAAGCTGTGCAGGAGTCTGAACTTCCAAAACCACCCATAGACTCTGTCACTGTCAGAGCGTGCAAATGGCTGTCATAAGGAAACATCTCTGTGCACAATATATCATTTAGAAGATTCCTTTGGGCTGTAAATGTGAATTCACTTGAGTAAAGAGCATTAACTTTAAAAATTATAGATTTAAAGAGTTATAAGGGATATTAGAAATAATTTAGTCTGACTCTTCTTTCCATTGAATGGTTGGGCCCCCACCCCTACCCCTTGCCACACAAACACAGAATACCTTCTAGTGCCATTTATTCCCAGAATTTTGAATTTGACATCGTCTAATTCCTGACTCATGACAGTCAAGAGTAGAGGCCTGCCCAGTCCCATTCCTTGATGCCTCCTTTCTGCCTGATTCTGCCAATACTGAGACGTTTTCCTATGTCATACTCAAAGTTGAACTGTTGATGTAGGCCATACTACTTCCCTGGCATATTTTACGACTACTCAGAAGACAGAAGACCATTCATAGATTTAGTTACTCTTTTTTCATATTGATGTTCATTGTAGTTTAAATAAATCTATGATGGTTACATTTTAATAAGGCTACTCCTTACAAGAGTCCTGGCTGGTTTTGGAAAGATGCCAAAGATAAAAATAGGGAGCCCCAGAAGTCCTGTGGACTCTGCCATTGGAGCTGGGCTGTGCTTCCTTCAGTGGACTTTCACCCACGGTTACCTTCCTGCGCACTCTCAGCGCATCCTGCAGGGCATGGAGGCTGAAAACACCTCAATTCTCCATTTAAATAACTCTAAGCAAAACACAGATTATTTAAGCATATCTTTTGTATCCTCCGTGCCCAGTAGTAATTTCACAAAATTACTGGGAATCTATTTCAGGGCAAACTTGGCATTTAAATTAGGTGGTTTTAATTAGCATCTTGACTGCATGCAGTCAACAGCATGAAAGAAAGGACAGGGAAAAATTACATCAGCTTATTTTTGCTGTAGAAAAAAAATAAATAAAGGAGTAATGCACTGAAAAAATAACCCCAAATAATTTGAACCAAGATGGCATGCAATTTCCTGGAATCAGAATGATAAACTTTATCATATATTCAATTTTTTATATACTGCAAAACTCCCTATAAGTGTCTTTGCCAGAATATTCACAAAATTTGCCTTTCTTCTCTACAGAAAGGCCTGAAGACATTGCCCTACTCTTGCAATTATTCTAACACAAGTGTCAAATGAACACTCACATAGATCTCTTCCTCCACCAAATCATGACTTAAAACTCACTTCTACATTATGTAAAGAAAACCTTAGTCCAAAATGCTACCTGGAGCTTGAGAAATCCCGCAATATCCCCATAAAGTCACATGGCAAAACAGTAACACCATTTATTATTTACCTGTTCCAGGCAATATGCTTGGCATTTTCCATGTATTGTGTCATTTAACCTTCACAGCAGCCCAGATGAGACATGTGTTATTATTATGTCTCATTTTACAGGTGAGGAAACAAAGGCACGTAAAGCACAAGTGTCTTGCCCAAGGTCCCAGCAAGTAAATGGTAGAGTTGTGTGTGAACTCAATGCCATAGGCTTGACCAATACATTATATTGTGAGGTGGAGAGAGTGTTGATTTGGTTAGGGAAGCTGACTCAGGAGTTAGGCTTTCTGATCATGAGGATGAAGAAGATAACACATGCAAAGTATGATGCCCAAGACATAGTAGACATCATTAATGATTACTGAGTAGTATCATCATCATATTAAGTTCTATTTCTATATACAATCACATGTCTCAATGTCTTAGCTCCACTACTAAATTGCAAGCCTATGGGACTTAGGGTCTGTACCTCATTCATCTCCTTGTTCCATGTGGGCCCTGCCATAGTTTCACAGGTTTGGCTCTTGCAAAACTTATTTGTGGAAAAGGAAGAAACAAAGAAGAAATTCTTTTGAAACACTACATAATATATATGTTTAAAAAATAAATAATAAAACTCAGGGAACAATATATATTTTTTAAAACCCTGTATTTTTCATGCCAAATATCTACCAAAATCTTGCCAGATATCTTCTAATTGGGTGTTGATAGCTCAACATTTCTCCATGCTATGTAAACTAAATTGTATCATTTTGAGAACAGTCCTCCAATTTCCTGATGTACCTTGTAGTGACTTAAATATCTGCCAGTGATGAAAAAGAACACAGTCATTGTTTTTTACTGAAAGAATATATTTAGCTCTAAGATTGAATTATTTAAATCCAAGAAGTTAGGCTGCTTTTTGCCAGTCTAACATATATTCGAATCTGTTTCCTTAATGGAATCACGCAGAAAATACATAGTCAGAAAATTGGGATAAAAGATGGTGTAATGTTCAAGGATAAAATTTTTCTCTGTGACCCTGGGGAATCCTAGGTAATAAGGCTTAACCTGCCATAAATATTAACCCAAGCAGAAATCTTCCTTAATATCATGGAATATGTTTTAAAGATTCTTGAATGATTTGAAGTTTTTTTAAAAAAAATAGTGATTGGGAGCAGACTATGAATAATATTCATTTTATGTATTTTCAGTTGCAAAAACATTGCATTTAGGCTTTTTCTGCAGGAATTGTTTATATCACAAAATTATTTGGGAAACTTTTTTTTTTGGGGGGTCCTCTCGTGCTGATAAGAACATCCATATTCTCAGATGGGATTATGTAGTCATAGAGCAGAGACAGGATGGAAAGACAGGGTGTTAACCATTACGAAAGTTGGCTCTCACCATTTCCATGGAACCAGACTCTACGATCAGTTTAGGAAGAGGTGGCTACATAGATTGGGCCAGAAAGTCCTGTCAAACCAGGATAGGGCAGTTACTGGCTTTTTCTGATGCCTCTGGTGATGCCACTGCCCAGAGCTCAGATGAAATTTGGTCTTGACATTATTGCAAGGAAAAAAGTGGTTTCACATACAAACTTCTTCAAACTCATATGCAACAGCTTGTTGAGTTCTAGGTGCGCTCTGGACAGCACTGAGAAGTGACGACCCCATGCAGAGAGGAGGCTGGAAGCTCTGTCATTGTAGGACCAGTTATAGATATGGGGACCAGTTATAGACAAATGAGTCTTTGGGGACTTTATTTATCATTGTATGCAATGATTTGCACAGCTCCAATATGGAAGCAAGATTCAATTTCTTTTGTGCAGGAGGAACATGAAAAGACAGATTTGGCTCAACGTTAGGAAGAATATGAAAAGGTCATGTAGTGTATTGGAAAGAGCACAGGAATTTTCTTTAGAACACTTGATTCTGAGGTGGAACCTGGTCCTGCTGCTGACTTCCTGGGAGGTTTAGCTGCTTAGTCTCTCTGAAATTCATTTCTTAAAATGTTAAGTGAGGATAATAATATCTATCTTTTAGATTTGGGGAGGATAAAAATACTGAAAGATAAAACATTTAGCACGCACACTCACATTAGGGAGTACTCAAGGGATTAGCATAGGCTGTGCAGCCTTATTCCAGGAATGGCAAATTCAGAAGGACAATAAACCTATAAAATTGCTTCCAACACAGGAACTTTATGAAAAATGAAAATATCTACCATGCGCCCCACAGGACATTAAGGGATTCACATAACTATAATGAGTTGAATAAGTTTCCTCAGTTCAGGTTTTAGGAAACTGAAGGTTGAAATAAATAAACAAATATATATATATAAAAATAAATAAAATAGAAGGGCTGTCCGGAAAGTATCCAGCCATGTAATATGAAAAATAGAGACATTTATTATATTAACAATGGCTGGATACTTTCCAGACAGCCTATATATATATATATAGAGAGAGAGAGACAGAGAAAGATATAGATACATAGATATAGATATATAGACATAGATTATATCTGTATGTATTATATATAACTCTGATGTGTACATTATACTGTTACCTTCTGGAAACAATCTCTTAGCCTATGTGAGTGGTTACAATCTGAGAACCAAATCTGGTCAGTGAGAAAGTGAAGTAGGTATGTAAATTCTTAAATGAAACATTTGCCAGTGAGCAGAAGACACAGGAGGAACAGAATTCTTTCTGTCTGTGGTAGAACTTTCCAAGCAAGCTGCTCCCAAATGGGCATCCTCTGGAAGTAGAGAGCTGCCTACCATGGATGGGTGCTGGAGTTAGTTAAAGATTAGCTGAGCAATCCTTGGATGGGGAGGTTGCAAAGAGTTTTCACGTATAGGTTGGAGAATTGAAGTAAAATGGATTTTAACGTTTCCTCTCTACCACTATTCTGTTACACTGCAGGACTTCACAACCTGGAAGAGTAGGGAAGGATCTGTGACTAATCACACATAAAACTGAGGAAATCCTCAGGTAGGCTCGACATTGGAGGCAGAAAACAATTTCCTCAAGAATAGCTTTGTGTCCTAGGTAAACTCAACCAAATTTCTCCTCCTTGTGAGTGCAGAGAAGTGAAGTGAAAAGCTTTTAGGCAGATGTCCCAGTGGAAGATGTGATTTTGTACCATTCTGGGGAACTGACACCAAAGGGAACCCACAGAACAGGATCCAGGATTCACCTTCTTCTCCAGCAATAAAAGGAGCAGGAGCTGCCAACAATTAGCCCGAAGCTTCAGACAGGGATTGTGGCATCTCTGCTGCCCGACGCGGATGATGGGCCTATCCCAGTACACGTCTCAAGAAAAGGATTTCAACTCCAAATCCCAAATGAGTTAGGGAAAAAAAAGAAAAGCAGAAGAGTAAAAGTCAGAGAAAAGTAAATAAAGAGGTAATTTTAGAAAATAACAGCAATGTGAAAATCTTTTCAACATAGGGTTGTGTAGCCTCATCTGTGGGCAGGATAAGGCCACATGGACAGTTCTTACATTGTTCTATATTTTTCTTTTTCTTTTTCTTAATAGATAAAAATAGTAGTAACTCATTAAGAAATCCTGGATCATAATTAAAAGTAGAAAGAATATATGTCAATTCTAGTCCTATCACTTAAACAGAGCTACTGTTCATCAGAATTCCCTTCCACTAGTTATTTCAGTATAAGAATTTTTAGTTGAAAATAGTTTTAATGGCCAATTTTATATTTAATTTTCATATTAATCCAGAATATTTATCTTGGCTATTATAACCCTTCAATAACACAATTTAATAACTATATTATATTCCTTAAATAGATACACATTAACTTATTCTTCCATCTTCCTGTTTTTGGACAATGAAATTTACTTCCATTATATTTACTATCCAACATTTTAAAAACTACATTTTTGTCCACAGAGATTTGTTTTCTTTAAGTTATACTACTTGCAAGGGAATTATTGGGTATGGATATAATCAAGGTTTTGATCTATAGTGTTGCAATGAGTTTTCCAATTGTGTTCAGATAAGCTAAAATACAGTATATGACTTTTGAGCACTTCTCTGAGGCAGGGTTTTGGTAGTCACTGTAACCTTCCCTTCAGGATAAGGTCTGGTAATGAATCATTAATTTGTCTCCTGAGAAAGAGAACATATAGCACTTTGCAGAAAGCTGCTAATTAATCCTCCCAACTCCCTAGTGGGAGAGGGAGGTAGAAATGTCTCCACTGCACTGTTGACTAAGACATGTTGTTAATGGATGTGACAGACACCAATTCCAATTGAGCAGATGTGGGAGAGCCCTCCTGCTAGATGATTATGATCTGTGCTAAAAATGGCCCCACTGGCTGTAGAGGTCCACTGGAAAATTCTGGGCTGTTGTGTCTGCCATGTCCGCTGTCTCTAATGGCGAACGTAGGGGAACCCTTGGTTCCACTTTGGGATTCCACTGTCACCGTCATGTGTTCTCCATGGCCTTTTTGTGCATGACTTCTCTGCAGTCTCAAACAAACAATGAAATGTACATAGTCTTTGAGATGATGTTTAAAAGTTGTGTGTCCAATTTCCCTTCGGATTTTGCTCCCATTTGACTGTGGGCATCACCAGATGCCTTCAGTCTTATTCCGTAGTCTTCATAGTAGCTAACACTGATTTTAACATTGGTACAGAATTTCCTTTTAGATTTCATATTCTTATAAGACAGGATAGCCCCATGCAGCCCTGACAGGGTTCAGGTCCTTTTGTTTATTTTGTTTTTGTGATTTTTATTTGTTTTCTTTTTTTTTTATTTGGAAGTAATTTCAAACTTACTGAAAAATTACAAAAATAAAAGCATTTCAAAAAACACCTACATATCCTTTTCCCATACTCAGGTATTAATAATATTTACCCAATTTAATTTATCATTTCTATCTATTAATCTATTGATCAATATATAACTTTTTTTCTGATCCATAAATGGTATTTTTTCTAAATATTTTAATGTGTGTTTCCTCCCAGGTGCTATCAAAGTACATGGTGAAGTATCAAGTTAACAAACAGAGGAACGTCCCTTGATAAAAAATGGCCCCTGGCCATATAATATACCCTGGGGCTACTATTTCATGCACTTGGAGAGAAGCTTTCTTCCAGACGCCTACTGTTACCTAAATGGGTCATAAGTTTTATGCCTTCATGAGCTTCCCTTTATCTGGACTGCTTTTTTCAATTTCTATTGCTCCTTCATATCACACTTTCAGTTACTGAAAATACTTAATTATGTTTCAAGGATCAGTTTAAATATCCCATTCTTGGGACTTTCTCTGATCTTTGCTCTGGCAGAAATTTCCTTTATATCAACTCATCATATTTCATTTTCCCCTGTGTGTTCTTGTCTATCAGATGGTGAGCTTCCCAAAAGACAGGGACTATGGGGACTATGTAGTATAATATCATTTTCCTTTTTTCTAGCAATTAGTACAGTAAGTAGCATATTTTAAGAACCCCAAAACACTTTGAATCATAGTAATATAAGTCATGTGCCTTTATTCATTTACATTGTTATTACTTATTTTGTTTTAACTTTTACTTTATTTCTCCTCTTGGTGATTATTACTGGTTCATTTAATACCCATTAATTCAGCTCTTATTCTCAGCAAGCTGTTGTGACAGTTGCTTGAGTGGGAACTTACATCAGTTAGGAATGATTTTGGCTGCAATACAAGAAAACCTAGTTTAGACACCTGGATACAGGTGATTTAGTCTTTGATGCATTGGCTTGTTGATATCATCAAGTTCTCAGGCTTATTCTATTTTTCCACTCTGCCATCCACAGGCTTGTCAGTTCATGGTCACAGGATAACTACTGTAGCTCCAAGCATCACATTTTTATATAACTATATTTAAGGAAGAAATAAAAGGTCTGGGCAAAAGGGGGTTTCTTTTTATTGGAAGAAAATTGTTTTCCAGATATCCTCCAGAAGACTTTTCCTTCTAGTCTAACATTTGCTAGAACTGGGTCACATAAATATCCTTAGTGGCAAGAGGGGTTTAAAAAGTAAGTACCTGGCACAGGAGAATCAAATTTTCATGGTTGTTTAAAACAATTATTAATCATATCTGGACTGGGCCTGTCATCATCATAAACAAAACCAAGTTTCTGTTAGCAAAGAAGGGGAGGGTAAGTTCTTAGATAGCAAGATCAAATTGTATGACATAGTCGCAAATCAATAGACCATTTAGGAAGCCAATCCAAAACCCAAATGTTCCAATATAGTTGGGAGGGTGAAAGGCAGATAAGTGTAACACCATTAATCATTACCTGGGGGGGTGAGAAGAGAAAGGACAGAAGCATTACATAGAGATAATTAGCGTTGGTGAGGTCCAACAAGGATTTGAAGTGTGGCCCAGGAATCAAGAGATGAAAACCTCCAGATGTTCAAGCATTAGCAGCTTATCTGCAGGCTGGAGTTTACCAAGGTTAGGACTCATAACCAGCTTATCCAGAGTCTGTTCCATGGGGCCCTCTTTCCACAGATGTCATTAGGAAAACAGAGTCTGTAGCCAAGGTTGGGAGGGGGCAATTTGGACTTCATGTATCAATATGGACTGTGGATTTTTAAGAGGAGGTTGTAGTGGTAGGTGTTTCCCAGGCCTACTTGACCACAGATCCTTTTGTCCACAGAAATGCTCATAAGGTTAATTTAGCCAAATACATTTTGGTAAGTGTTATCCTAAATGATGAAAGCAGAACTGGCAAGAAAAAAACGTGGGAGCCCAATCCTAGAAAAAGAGCCTTGATTTTCAGTCATATTATTAAGAAGATTCTAAAACACTGGTAACAAAACAAAGTTCAGTAATCAGAACTTGGGCATGAACAATGGGTCACAAAATCCAACGGGTCAACTAGAGATTAGCAGTATAGCTGTTTGGTATTGTTTCACCCAAACACTGGACTAAGAGTCAGGTAAATACCCTAAATCATAGAAGGAACTTCCCAAGAGTGAGCCATGTTCAAGGTAAAAGTGGAGTTACTTTTCTTTTGCAAGTGGTGGTGCATTGCTGAGGGTGTTCAGTCATGATTGGGAGATCAATTTAAAGCAGGATCATGGAGAGCAGGAAAGGAAGAACAAGTCACAAAGCAAGGCTTGACAATGTATACGTACACTTGTGTTTATGTAAGCAGTGCACATAAGTATATATATATGTATGTATTACACTCAAAAGGAAATCCCTGGAGTCCTATTTATTTATTATCCTTTTTGTGATCTTCAGATGTTTATAAGTGATTAAAAATAGCATGTCTAATTTCAGGATAATTTGGGTGATGTATAACAAAAACTCAAATAAAATAAGCTTTTTCAGTATTTGTAGACATCCCATGAAACAGACCCAGAAGACAGTCCATGCTTCTTCCCCAATATATAAAAATCTTGTATTTGGAGAAATACATTCAGGAAGCCTGGCAGAAACCAGTCCAATGGTCTGTCCTAAAAACATGATGAAGCACTAATCTGTGGAAAGTTCTTTGGAGAAATTGTAAGGAACCAATACATTATAACAGTACATATTTCGCACTTGTTAATCAACACATCTTTAATTGGTTATTTGTCTTCCATATGCAGAGCGGATGAAGGGTGGATAGAGTGTTGTGTGTTAGAGTGTTACACTGTTATAAATTGCAGCGGGTAGGGAACAAGGGATGCAATCAGAGGCACCTGTCTACAAATGTCTGTGGAGATGAAGAAAGAGGACGGAGGTGGTCATAACCTGCTCAACTGGGCCCTGGGAGAGTGATTGAGTATTGATTAGTTTGAACTGATCTAGAACCTTCTTTCTAACAATTAACAAAATTAGAAAGAATACTTTTATCTTTGGAATTTATAAAGGTAATCATAAGATTACTTAAAAAGACCTGAAGTAAAGACCTGAACCTAAGTAGCTTTTATAGGAAACAAATTCCAATCAATTCGGAGACCCAAATCTGAGGACACTAGGATAGTGCATCAAACTTCGACGTTTCTGGAGTCTCTTACTATCATTTTTCGTGAAGCTTCCATCTTCTCCTTTGTCCCATGATTTCTCTTCTATCACACATTTTCCTTGCATCGGGACCCATGTATTGATTTGAAAGGTTCTCTCCTCATAATCTAAAGATTCAAGCTTAACTAAATTTCTAAATTTCCAGTGACCCAAAATTCAAGAGCTTTTGTGCTGCTTTAGCTACTTTTGTTATTTTTGGCTTCTGCGGGAATACATGTGCACCCTGGAGTTGCTGGGGAGTTTCCTGTTTCCTGAGAAGAGTCCTGTTCCTGTCATCTATGGTGGCCGTAGGGCTGGGACAGGATTCATGATCTCCCTTTTGGTGGGGAAAATGCCCCTTCATGGCTGAGCTTCGTCTTTCTTTATAGACTGAATTGTTTCCTGTCATTATTGCCTGTCTTCAACATACATGTCCTGTCTCCCACTGCACACACACACACACACACACACACACGGCAGAAGTTGAAGAAAAATTTTTAAGCTGAAACAACAGACTAGACATCCATAGTATTACTTGTAGTGTAACAACATTAACATTACAAAGTAAAACTAGAACTTTCTCTTTTTCTTTCCTTTCCTTTCTCAAACAATTCGGTCCTGAAGCCATAAGATGGGGCAAGACAAAGTCTGTGTTCAGGATGTTTGTTGTGTGGTGGGGGGGTGAGTTGCAGTGAACTAGGGTTGAGTTTTGGAGCCCACATGGGAGGAAAAGTCCTGGCACAGGTTGTGACAGCCGGAGTGGGGGAGAGGACGTCCACATGTAAGGTGGCTTAGCACAGAATGTCAAAGTCCAAGCAGAATGAGGGAGTCCTCATGGGGAAGAAGTCGGTGGCAACAATGGAAGATTGGTTATATGTAGAAATACTGATCCATAAGTAAATAGAGGAAGGGCGACAAAAGCCATGTTTCTCCCTGAAGGAGAAGTTAATTACAAATAAGGACAAGGAGCAAACTAGGATGAACCTTGTGGTATGGAATTGGAATTGCCACCTTTGGTCTAAACTCATGGTTTTCAATATATACAGATAGATATAAAAATATATATGGATGTAAACATGTGTGCGTGCGTGTGTGTGTGTGTGTGCATATGTGTGTGTTTGTGGGTGCATTCCCTTGTCCTTTTGATTTAGAGAGCCTGGGAGCAGTGACACTCCAGATATTGTGTTCTAAATACCATTCTCCTCCAAAAGAAACTAGAGTGCCTTGGAGAAATGGCTGATTTGCAAGAAAAGTACAAGAAAAGCCTGGAATGTCTTTTTGTACCAGAAAGCAAAGAAGTTCTTAAAAAATGATAAGGATTCCCCATATAAGTGAGATCATGCAATATTTTTGTTTCTGTGCCTGGCTTATTGCACTTAGCATAATGTCCTCCAGGATCACCCATGTTATGGCAAATGGCAGAATTTCCCCCTTTTTAAAGACTGAACAATATTCCATTGTGTGTGTATATAAATATTCCTTATTTACTTTATCCATTCATACTTGACAGACACTCAGGTGGTTTCCACATCTTGGCAATCGTGAATAATGCTGCAGTAAACATGGGAGTGCAGATATCTTTATGATGTGATTTCATTTCCTTTGGGTGTATACCTAGAACAGGGACTTCTGGGTCGTATGGATGTCCTGTTTTTAATTTCTTTAGAAATATCTGTACTGTTTTGCATAGTGGCTGCACTACATTCCCAGCAACAGGGCCCACAGGTTCCCTTTTCTTCACACCATCAACAACACCTGTCTCTTGTGGGGTTTTTTTTCTGTTTTTGAGATAGAGAATAAAACAGTGCTTACTAGAGGTAGAGTAGGGGGTGGGAAATGAGGAGATGTAGGCTAAAGCATACAAAGTAGCAAATATGTAGGATGAAAAAGGCTAAAGATCTAATGCACAATGTGAGGACTGTTGTTAATAATAGTGTATTGTATTCAGGATTTTTGCTAAATGAGTAGATTATAACTGTTCCTGTCACAGGGGTTTGGGTGGGGAGGGAATGGGTAACTATGTGAGATGAAGGATATGTTAATTTATTTCACTATAGCAACCATTTTATTTTTCATATATATATATATCTTATAACATCATATTGTATACCTTAAACATACACAATAAAATTTATTTTTAAAAACGTAATGAATATGTATTAAAAGGACACATAAGCCTGCTTAAATGGCCTCCCACTAGCCAGATTTGGGACACATTCACCATTATAATAAATAATGATAGTAAAAGATTGTAGCTCATTGAAAAAAATAGGAAAAATGAATCCACTCTGATATAAATAAGTCAATAAATAAGATAAATATTTAATAAGGAACAGAATATTTACATAGTTTCAGAGTGCCTTTTCACAAAATACATATTAATTACAATAGGAAAGACTAAATTTATAGTGGGGAAGCCTGCAATACGCCATTTTAATCAAGTAATCAGTGTGAACATCATTAGCCATGGGACAAATTCTATAGGATGTAATCAGAAAAATACGACATCACATCTATAATGTATAATCTGAACTAATCATGAGGGAACATCAGGAAAACCCCAACTGAGAGATGTTCTACAAGATAACTGTCCTGTAATCTTCAAAAATGTTAAAGTCATGAAAGTCAAGGAAAGACAGAAGAAATGCCTCTAACTGAAGGAAATTAATCAATATGACAGCTAAGTACAATGCTTACTTCTGACCCAGAATCTTTTGTCACAAAGGACATTACTGGGACAATTGGTGAAACTTGAATGGCGTCTGAGGATTAGATGATAGCATGTAGCAAAGTTAATTTCCCAATTTTGATATCTGTATTATGGTCATATATGAAAATGTCCTTTGTGGGACATACACACTAGAGTACTTAACGGTAGTGGAGCATCAAGTCAGTAATTTACTTTAAAAATTTTCAGGAAAAAAAATTACTTGGTCTGTATTGCAAACTTTCCTGTAAGTTTAGGGTTGCTTTAAAAGTATAAAATAAAACTAGACAAGAAGAGAAGAAAAGATACACTGCTAAATTAAGTGCACATGTCACATACAAGTGCTGTTGCTGGATGGAATGCTCTTGCTACAAAGGCTGCTGGTGCTATTTCTTCATAGAGGTTAATAGTAGCAACACACCCATTTTCTATGCCATGTCCAAAGGCAAAATTGATTATTCTATGTCGATTACATCTAGACTGGAGACTTGGAATTAGTCTAATCATAATATAATTAGAAAGACAATTTTGGAGTTTGGTTCTGAATGTAAGTTTTCTCATGAAAGTAAAACATTATATTTCACTGTGTCCTTGAAAACATTTTTGTTATCTTTAAAATGCTCACCGTTACAGACAATTATTTTTAACACAGACTTGCATTTGCTTGGTTTGACCTGGAGGCTGAAATGAATTGTGATTAATGCCCCAGCCTGTGTTCCAGAATTATGGCAAGGACTGGATCTCATCCATTGCTGTAAATGACTTCTTGCCAGACACCTGAGATCTGAGCATCCAAAATCACACTCCGAGGGATTCCTGAAATCAGATTTCTTTTTAAAAATCTGATATCATATAACCCTTAGCTCGGTGAGCCTGTCAAAGTGAAATCTTTTATCTGAAACATCCCCTTCAATTCTGTTATTTCTGCATGAAAAGATCAAATTGAATGATCTACTACCCAGTTGTTTCTTTCTGTATGAAAACTTTAAACTGAACACAGGATACCATTGTTTTAATCTCTTCCTGTTGTATAACAAAATTCCTTAGACTGGGTAATTTATAAACAACAGAAATGTGTTTGTCTCAGTTTTGAAGGCTGGGAAGTCCAAGATCAAGGACTTGAACAGATTCAGGGTCTGATGAGGGCTCTTTTCTTCATAGATGGTGACTTCTTGCTGTGTCTTCACGTGGTGGAAAGGGCAAGTGGGCTCCCTCTTTTATAAGGGCACTAATCCCATTCATGACAGCAGAGTCATATGAGCTAATTGACTCCCAAATTAGTCTACCTAGGGGCTTAGGGGTCAGCATACGAATTTTGGAAAGGCACAAATATTCAGACCATAGCAACCATTTACTCATGCAAAGAGCAAATCTGGTGATTGTGAAGCCAGTAATCACCACACTTGGCCAGTTGCAACCACTGTGTAAAAACAATGGGTAATTTAACTGGAAGCATGTTTGGGTTGTCATTTCTCTTTTATTTTTTGTTGGAATTACTCAAAGCTCCCAGAAGTTATGGACTTTTTAACATTTCAATTATAAATCAGAGAAGCTATGCTCATGTTGATACTGGAATCAAAGCACCCCCACGCCCCTTTTAAGGACTTTTCCAGCTGTATGAATTTCATGGTAATGGCTCAAAAAGCCCTGGTTGTATTATCCAGTTGATGACACTCTTGTGATTACTAAAGTATTAAAGCTGTAGCCATTTAGGCCACTTGCCCTCATTTGTAACAAATAAGTCCAACACTGGACTCCATGGTAATATTTCTTAGGATTACCTGCTGAGTCCTACCTTATCCTGAACTCAAATCCAGAATCCACAGACTGGACAACAGTGCATGTTTAAGCTCATCTTTGTGTCTAGTCTGTACTATTAAAAGGAATATAGCAAGGACACCTTTTATCCATTTTACCTGAAGATGGATGTATTAAGTATTAACTAACTAGGTGTTTGCAAAATACTTTCAAGGAACAAATGCAATAAAAGTGCTCAATATAATTATTATTATAAAATTATAACATAATTATTTAGATGAGTCATTTTAAAGCTCTTCATTAAACATGATTGGATATTATGTTTATTAATTCATTAAGCTCTACTTCACATGCCAGATAAATAAAATTCATTATTAATATGTCATAAACTAAATGGAATAATGCCACATAGACCTATTATTTTAAAGTGTCTTGCAAATATTAACTAAATCATGCTTACTGTTCTTTAGAGGATACCTTGTATAATTTAACAGGAATTGTTACAGTAATTTTGTCATAATACAAAATCTTTACTAGAAAAAATTTGAACTCTTTGAATTTTTCATTCTGCCTTTTGTTTCTTGAAGTAATATATCATTATTTTAAAATAAGATACATATAAATATGAAAATAAAAATCATTGCTAATCATTAAACTACCCAGATAAAGTCTATGTTAATATTTTGGAAATTTTCATTTCAGTCTTCCAGGCTTATTTGAACTTGTTTGCCTGTGTGTGTGTGTGTCTGTGTTTATATCTGTCTTAACTTCACAAAGTGGGAGTCTTATTTTATATAATGCTTTATATATTTCATTTTCACTTAAACATATTAAATAGAGCACCCTTCCCACACTGTTTATGGTCTTGCAATACTATTTTCCACTAAAAACAAACAAATATACAAGCAAACAAACAGAAAAGCAGGGTTCCCTGAACAAATGGCTAATTCTATGTATAAGATGCATACACCATGTGTATAAGATGAGCCTAAAACATTTTAATAGCAATTAGTAAGAAAACTAGAGCCCAGCAAGAGTACTCATGAGGCAACTTGGAGCCAAGGTACTAGCAGAGTCAGAAGCCGACTGGCCAAATGTTAGACAATTCAAGCAATAACTTCAAAGGATTTATACACATAAAATATGCTAAAAATCTATGAATTCACAATAATACAATAGAAAACAAAATTTACCATTTACCACTGTAGGATACTTGTTAATCAATTTATTATTAAAAAAAAAAACTCTGTATAGAGGGAAAGAACCAAGCATTTATCCTGTTTCATCTTTTATCTCACCTATCAATAGGTAACCAAATAGTAGATGCAGGATATGTTTTTATAGACGTCTATTACAGCTGCAAGTGAGAAAGCACTGACACAATTAGTATATCACCGTTTTCCAACTCCAAATGAATTAATAGACCAAGACATTGATCATCAACAGCCACTATCATCAATAAAAGAGGGTACAACCTGACATCATTTAGGTTCATGGTGGAAAAAAGCACACTGCCCATGATTTAGTATGGATTAAGAAAATATGAACCTGGTTCTGATCAAACCTCTAGATCCAACTATTAATTTATAGAAAATACAAACAATAGAGAAATATCTGGATGGCACAATGGATGAAACTAGCAAAAACAAGACTGTGAGAAACTCTACAGGAAAGAAAAAACTGTTTTTTCCAACATATATAGTAAAGGGAAAGAGAAAAGAAGAAAGAAACCTACAGGGTAAAAGAAACTTAAAGAGAAATAACAACCCATTGCAATGTGTGGACTTCGTTTATATCCTAATTCAAGCAAAAGAACTGTAAAAAATATTTTAACATTTATGAAACAATTAGAAATGTAAACACTGAATATTTGGTTATTTAAGAAAAAATTGTTAATTTTTATGTGACATAATGTTATATGTATGTGTGTGTGTGTATACACATACATACTCTGCATACACACATACACTCCAATATATTTAAAAGGATATTTGTCATATAGAGAGAGATCCTGAAAAATGTATATGGATGAGGTTATAGGAAGTTGCTTTAAAATAATTGGAAGGCAGAAGATAGCCACAAGTTAATCATCACTGAAATGGATTTTGGAATTATTATACTCTTTTGTCTACCTTTATATATTTTTGAAAATTAATAATAAAATGTTTAAAAATATACGAATATCCTCACTTGTCTTTCTTTTAACAAAATTATCTTTGAAGGCATGATTGCCAAAGTATCACACAGCATGAATAATCATCTATTATTGCCCATTAGGTGGATCACAGGGTGTAAAACCTACAAACTGTGACAGCCTGGAAAAAACTTGAATCCATTTACAATTTTTGTATTCTAATTTTATTACATTTTTCCCCAAAATCTATCAGTTTTCTAAACACTGATTCTGAAATAGTATATTCTTTTCCCATTAGGATGAAATGACCCTGTTGCTACGTTCAAGTATACTGCCTGTGTTCCAGTTCTCTGGTGTGTCCCTGGGCTAATCCTATGCTAGGTTCTACTTATTTGTCATTTGGCTCACTGCTTTAGCTCCTCTCTTCCTTTTGAATTCCTTTCCCAGTCTCTCTCTCTCTCTCCCCCCTGCTCTCTCCCCCCTCCCTTTCTCTCTCTCATACACACACTCACAACACACACACACACACACACACACACACACACACACACGCAGAGGAGAATTTCCCAAATGTCTGGTCCTTGACTAACCATTTACATTTAAAAGCATTAAAAAAACAGATAGAAAACCCTGGATGTAGGGTTAACAGGGTGACACCAGCAGTGATAAGTCCTTTTTCTTTAGCTCAGCAGTTTCTACAACAATGTCTTCCAATCTTCTGCCTTGACTGGCATCTTCTTAGAAGCTAACAGAAAAGGGTTCATTGCTGGTGGATATGGGAATCTAATAATCCTTATACAAACTTCATGACTCCCATATTTTTAGCTCCACCCCACCTTCAGACGTACCTGATTCGTTCAATCCCTGATGCTGTCCAGTGTCACATATAGGACTGGCTCATTTCCTTTTGCTTTTTGTCTCTACCTGCATAGGTATTAGGTTTCTAAGGTATTCACTTCCTAAATCAGCTATGGCTAGAAACTTTCTAGCTTCCAAACTACTATTGATAGCTGTACTTATTTTCATTTATTCTTGAGGATTGATGCCTTTTTTTTCCTTGAAGGCTGATGCCTTTTCATTTATTTTATTTTCTTTCTTTTCTTTTTTTTACTGTTAAGTGAGGTTTTGAGTGCTTAGAGATAATTTCCAAAAAAAAACTAAAATCATGACTCTCAACATGTTAAAGATTTTATTTAATCTGTTGATGAGGAAACTAGTGAGACCTTACAATCAGTTTGAAGAAAAATCCAAGGAACAGATACATTTATAATAAGGAATGTTGAAATGAATGTGCAAATAGAAACAAAACTAGTTTCCTCCACAGTGGGGAAGGAAAATCAGCTCAACCTTTACCAGACAGGACAGAATGTGTATGTCTATGGATGGGAATTATTTTGCATTGCTATTAGTTATCTGCAATTTACAGACTTGTCACATAACTCCCTCAGCATCAGAATCATCAGATATTGCAAAAGAGTATGCCCAGACAATGCCCAGTTTTCCACTGAAACACATTTTTTTTCTTACATGGCCAAAGCAGGGATGAAGTCATGGGTTCAACCATCTAAGTTTAAGTGGAATTATCCCCACCTAATCTTTTTTGGTAGGTGGATTCCATTAGATGAAGTAAAGCCTGGATATTTTTCTATCAATCCAAAGTAATTAATAATTTGCTTTAAAGTTTTGGGAGAATTTGTTGATGTTATGACAAAGACTGCCTGCCTTTTCCATTTTGCTGCTCTGTATTTTCATAGTATTTTTCTTTTTTCTTCTTAGCATTTCAATGAGTCAGAGGTACCATAATAGAAAATTATTAATATAGAAGTATCTGATACCAGGTACTCTTGGAAATATCTCATCTATATTATTTATACATACACAAGAATTGAAAAGCACCGAAGGTCTGTTATAGCCAGAGAATATTTTCTCTTCCAGGACCTTCCATAAGGTGTGAGATCATTTGATTTGTGAACCAGATCAAAATACCAGAGCAAGTGCATCAGTGGATTTCAATTCTTAGGGTGTCAGGTGAAGGTCACAGTCCTGGTCTAATCAGAATCATCACTTCCTTTAGAAGTCCACATTTTTATGGTCCTCTCACCCATTACCAGTTTGTACAGCCCAAGCTGCTCTCTGACAGAGCTCCAGTTCCTTCTTGATGTTATGCATCCATGATTGCTCCAAAGTTATTCTTCAGTGTGTTAACCCTTTCTGCCTCAACCACCATCAGCTGAACAAATATATTTCTATTGCTTGTGCTATCCCTGTTTCTAATTGTCAGTACACAAATTCATGCAGTAAGAGATCTGCAGCCCTTCATGGTTATAGATGAAAAACAAACAAACAAAGAAATAAGACTTTTGTATTAAGACTTGCCTTGAAATCTCTTCCATTTTTCCAAACCCCCTTCTTCTGTGATATTTTTTCCTGTCTCATGGAGCAACTTCTCTTCTCCCAGCTGTAGCACCTGGAGATAAAAGCTGTGTCTTGCCACAAAATACAGGTTAAACATATTTCAGTGGCAGCTACATAATTTCTATAAAATCAAGGATTAAGGTGAGCAATGTGGTTAGAACAAACCAGGAGAATATTGAAACTGTGTCCATATAACACTTTACATAGACTTTAAAAAATAGCAATTGTTCATAACAAAGAATGAGAAGGAACCAGTAGATACTATTGGGGATGTGGGTGTGTGCTCCCCCTGCCTCCTCCTAGCCCAGCTACGCTTGGCCCTACAACTGACTCTACTATGCCCTTTGGGGAACAGCTTAAAGAAAAGTAATGGCGCTAGGGTTTTATGGAGGCAGGCAGATGAAGAGTCATCAGCAGTGGCAGTACTAAGGGAAGATGGAGGTGGAACTTACCTTGGAATATGTGACAGCGGGGTGGTCATCTGCACTCACCCATTTCACACTTCTTAGAACACAAAATGATGGGGAGATTTCTCAGTCTTTACTTTGTTTCCAATTCTGGAAATACAAGTCTTGTGTAAAGTTCAATACTGTGACCCCATTACGTGTGGTTCATATCCACATTCTTTCTAGAAGTACATCATAGCCTATCCCCCAATTTTTCAAGCATATGACAACTGTGATTTAACTTTCCATTATAGTGAATCATAGTGTCAAAGATAAACAAAGCTGGATGTTGGTTAAAGTGAAGGCAGATTTTATTCTGTCAGTAACAACTATTGCAGTAGGAAAGAGAGTCCAGTGTTCACAGAGCTCAACTTTGCCAGAACAAAAGGCAAAAGAGTTTTTAAATGCTGGGGTGTGCTGGAGCACAGGCACTGAAGGGTGATAAGGGTGTGTGTGTCAGGGGTGTGGTGTGGGGTTGGTCCGTGTGACTGGGCCATCTGGGTTTGCTAATGGGTGCTTATCTAAAGGAAAAGCAAACTTCTTGTATCTTTACATCAGGAGGCAATGGTACAAGTTGGAACAAGCTGCCCACCAAAATTAGGCCTTTACCCTAGGAGGCAGAGAGCTGTCACCTTGAAAGTTTGCATTTCAAAAAGACAGACACCTTCCCCCGCCCCCCCCATACACACAAGTAGTCCTAGCAAATAGTTTTTGGTGGTTGAAGATTTGCATCTAAAAGGGAATTTATAATTGCAAACTATCTAAAGCATATGCTCTAAGAGGGGCTTCAGGGGCCTATAAACCTCTCACCAGGTTTTGACTGGAAAAAAACAGTAAATTCTCCTGGGGGGCTGAGGTCATCCTAGGGACACAGGCTTAAGCTGCCAGAAGCCATGCTAAAGTTTGGCTGAGTCTCCTAATGCAAGAGTTTGAATGAACTGGTCATTACCAAGAGTTTTTTGTAGTCCTCAATAGAAACAGTTTCTTTAAATAACACACAGGTGACCTCATTGCTATAACGGTGGACATTTGCAGTAAAAGAATATTTTTCTAGCAGATTACAACCCTGTAAGCTTCTCAGCTAAATCCAAGAATTCCCAGGAAATTAACCCTGTTCAGTCAATCAAGCCAGATAAGCACAGGGCGAGGTGGCACCCTGAGATTACTTGGAGTTCAGTGAAAACATAAAAAACAAACAAAAAAAGAAAAGTAGTGTGACCTAGTTCCCAAAGTATTAAGCTTCCCTAACTCCATGATATGTGTGTGTGTGTGTGTTTTCTTTACAAACTGTGCAGTATATTTCCCACCCTTAGTATTTTGTAATTGTTATAACAGCCTTTACTTAGGAGCTTGCCTAGGTTGCTATTCATTAACCAGGATACTGGCCCTGGGCTATGCTTGCAGCTGCCAGCTCCTCCCAAAGACCTATTAATTCTCTAAAAATGTCTTGGTACTTAATATGCTCCCTCTTAATTTATAGCATCTCATTAAGAAAAAAACAAAAACAAAATAACACCTAATGTTATTTGACTGACCTCTACTGTATCAGCACAAGGGACACATCTATGGCTCAATAGTTAATAAATTTAGAGAGTCACAAGAGTGATTGCAAATTTTGGTGAGAAAGTGATTCATAGTTGAGTAAATCTGCAATAATTTTGACTTTGAATATCATAGACACTATAAATAAGTTTCAGAAGGTCATTGCAGATTGCTGGACCATGTATCTACATTAGTTGATGTAAGTGGCTACCTGGTCATTTTCAGAGTTTGAGGTAGATTTTTCCTCTCGGTAATCCAGAAGAACTTCCTTATAATCACTCCATCGTTTACTTGATATTTTTACAGACATTTAAAAAACAAAGAAACAACAAAAAAAGGAAGTTCAGCAGTCATTTAGCTTTTGTAAAAGAAAGAGATGCTAGGACCCCACCTACAGAGATCAGACAGAGTGAGTCTGTCCGGATAGAGCCTGGATTTGTACATTTCATCAAATGATTCTGATACATTTCAAGCCCACACATTGGGAAAAACTGCTGTCAGACACTTAACACATTTAAACAGAAAAGCTTTAGTTCAAGTTTGCATACAAAAATCTATAACTGATGGAAGGAGATAATTAGGCTGGTAGTTGAGAAAGGCAGAAAGCAACAGTCAGCTGTAGAGACAAACAGGAAAAGGAGTAAGGAAATTAGGCCAGCTCTTCCCAGTGCCCTTATTTCATTTTCTTAGTTAGTTTCGATTGGTTAGAAGAAGACAACATGGACTAAGTGCAAAGTGAGGTGGTGGGAGTTGAGAAGAAGGAGATGACTTTAGGCTGTGGCGTCTGAAACAAGAAGGTGAGCTTAGAAACAATGGGATGTCTGTGTGAAAAGGACTTTAGAGATCTCCACAATAAAAAGAAATCTCCATATTTTATAATAAGGGAAAAAGGAAAAATATGTCAAAATAAACAGAAATAATGGGGATTATATATATATTTTTATATATATATATGAAGAAGAATATATATATTCTTCTGGGCAGGAGAGAGAAACCAGATATCTATCTCATGATCTAAGTTTGTGAACATTTCATATGTGTAAGGACACTTTTTCATATGGAGCCCTGTGGCACTTTAAAAATATTTCCAGAAATTCCTAGATACTTCTCCCTTCAAGAAATGGAGATTAGTCCCTCTTCTTTTGAGTGTGGGCTTGATGTGACTAACTTCTAACAAAGATGATATTGGGGAAGTGAAGGAGCGTGACTTCCAAAGACTAGATCATGAAAGACGTCACAACCTCTTCTCTGCTATCTCTTGGATCATTCATTTTGGGGAAAGCTAGCTGCCATGTCATAAGGACGCTCAACGCTCCTTATGGAGAAGCCCATGTAACAAGGAACTGAGGCCTCCTTGTCAACAGCCAGCAAGGAGCTTAGGCCTTCAGCCAACAGTTCGTGCGTATGCCATTGTGAACGCAATACCTTTGGCCCATGATTTTCGACTGAAGGTCGTTTTGTTCCCCAGGAACTTGTCAATGTCTAGAAACATTTTTGATTATCACAAATGGGTGGTGCGGGTACAATTGGCATCTAGTGGGTAGAAGCTATGGATGCTGCCAAAAATCCTATAATACACAAGAAACCCCTCACAAAAAAAAAAAAAAGATTGTTCATCCCCAAATATCAATAGTTCTAAGGTTGAGAAACCCTGCTGTGGTCCCAGTAGAGCCTTTGGATGACTATAGCCTGGTTGACATTTGGACTCCAACGTCAACATTTGGACTCTGAGCCAGAACACTCAGCTAAGCCGCTCCTGGATTTCTGACCCCTCCAAAAGCATGTAAGATAATAAATATGTGTTGTTTTAAGATGCTTAGTTTTGGGGTATTTATGCAGCAATAGATGAATGCAGTCCCCAAAATGTTTCCCTAGGCAAGAGTACATATTTTAAGGAACTGAATCAGGCTAGGCATGGTAAGGGTATTTGGAGGGCATAAAAGGGACAGGAAGAATATGAGTAAATATTTCTACAAAATAGCAGATTTGGCTCTAATGTCTAGTTTATGATCACAGCTCATGAGACTTACCAAAAGCTCAATTAGTGATAATTATAACAAGTGGTTTGTTAGAGCTGAAATGTATATGTTTAATAGCTCTTGGCAGGAAGGCACTGGTAACTGTCAAGATTTACAGGAATAGATAAGTAGGCTTATGGAGGCTGCAAAGTATTATGGAATCAGTAAGTAAAGAGAAAAAGAGGTCATATATTCACAATTTGAGCAGTGAAGTGAGTTGGTGCTAAATGGAGAAGCTAGCAGGATGGAAGAAATATACTTTAGAGATGATGCTGACATTTTTGTAAACTTTAGTGAAGGGCTCGAAGAGTGAAGACACCAGTAAGAGAAGTCGAGGCCAATGCTCCGCACACGTGACTGGGTACAGATTCCCTAGACAGCTTGTAAAAATGCAGAATCTAATTCAGAGAGTCTAGCAAGGAGGTGGAGAGTCTGCATTTGAGTAACAATGCCGAAGAAAAGATAGAAGAGCTTGATTCTATAGGGAACACATTTCTTCTTGTGAGACCTCAGGGATGGGAAGGAGATATGTTGATAAGACAGATATTTGGAGGATGAGAAAAGGGATCCATTCTCATACGATCAGTTCAGGTTAAAAAGAAAAGTCATCATATTCCTGCCACTACCAGCAATGACAATGGGAACAGAGGGTGAAAGTCGTAGGGGAAGTGAAACGTTAACGATGAACTGTGTCATAACAGCAAGAGCCTCACCAAGTTTGGATGAATAGGATTCCTTTGAGCCACACCACACAATCACAAAATTAAAGGACTGGAAGCGTCTCCTTTTAGAAACGCAACACGTGCACACATTTTGTGCGACATGGGAGTGCCACGCCAGAAATTAGGTACTACTGTGGAATTTTTTCTTTTCAAAGAGACAGCGGCAGCCAACATTTGCAGCTGGGGAGCAAGCTGCACGGAGAAGTTCGACGAGAGGACTGCATCTTTGTGCAGTTTTGGGGGCTTGTGAAATGAAACTAAAAATACCATTTTTTTCCTGGGGTTTCATGGGATGAGATTTTAGGTGAGTACATCATGGTGATAGGCTGGCCATGACTCCTTTCCCTATTAAGGGAAGGTTGAAGGAGCTATATTGAATGAGAAGATTTAAAATGCATTTTATTATTCTCAAGAGTTTTATCTCTCATTGCAGGCTTTTTGGCAGGTAGTTAAGATTCCATGCAAATCATTTTAAAATAAAGAGGGTTTGTGTGCTCACTGACTGTGTAGTGTGCAGTCTTCTGAATATAGCCTGGTGTCATTTTCCAATAAAATGGGTAAGAATATAGTGCTGACTGAACCTTTGGTTAAAAATTATTCAGAAATAGCAGTTGTTCCATCCCTACAGCACATATTATACAATGTGTAATATTAAAAAAAATTACTCCAGACAAACAGATATGCTCAAGGTATAAAAAAAATGGTATTATTATGTAGTCCTCTTAAATTTCTTCCAAATGTGTACAAATAATTAATAAGTGATTAGTGTTAAACATGCCTATCGGATTGGCGTTAAACATGCCTATCAGAAATTCCCATCATTCATTAATTCCTTATGTTAATTGATTTCCTTCATTGTGCAACTTTTTTCTATTGAAACTGAGGTAAGTGAAATATGGTTGTTTTCCCAAGAATTTTAAAATGTAGTAGAGAGACAGCCAGGGAAATTTACACAGCAATGTAATAAATGTTATATTAAAGATAAACATTGTGGGAAATAATTTCTGTATGTGGAAAAGTAACCTTGTTTGGTGGCTGAATCTTCAGGTTACATAGAAGTTTGCCTATTGATGATAAAAAATATACTTATATGTATCTTCCCCCAAAATATGTTATTGATACAATTTCTGAAGTGTTTAGAAAGTATTAATAATTATATATTGACTCTGAAAGCAAGTTATTGTCTAAATGGGTAGTATGGAGTTTATTTTATTGGAAAATCCTTATTTGCCTTAACTATTATCTAAACATATTAAATCAAACAGTTTTTTACATTTAAAACTATATACTGCCTTATTTCTTATATACCAGAAAAATTCCAAATGGATCAAGGATTTAAGTATTAAATAATAATACAGTGAAAGAACATAAAGACAAAATAGGATCACTTGTATACTTTCTTACTGAAAAAGGAATTTGTAAGGGAAAAAAGGCAGAAAAATATTGTTACATTAAAAAAAATCTTCTACAGTTAAAAAAAAGCACTAAAAATTAAAAGACAAATGACAACCTGGGGTAAACGTCTTTGCAACAAATAAGTTTTCATCATTCATAAAAACATACTTGAAATCAAAAATCAAAAGAGCAGCCAACAACCTAATAGGATTTTTAAAAGTACAGAGTACACATAAAATTGCAAATATATATGACAAATGAACATTTTTTCAGGTGTGGAACATTAGAACAATTAGACATGAACTTTCTTTCATCCACTTGACAAAGGTTATTCACAGGTTTGGAAGAACATAGAGACATAGGCACTGTCATCTACCCAGGAGGAGGCAGTAAGATCTCTTTAAGAAAAATTTGATTAAAACTGTGAAAACTTAGCCTAGCAATTTTACTTCTATTAATAGTTATTTATCCTACATATCTTTTTACATGTGTTGATAGCAATAACACTTATCACAACATTGTTTGAAGTAATAAAAACTTGGAAGCAATCTATAATAAGCCCATCACTGGGAACTATCATGTTAAATTATCATGTGTCTATAAAACAGAATAGTATGTGAGCATTGAAAAGTGTGATATAAATCTATATGTACTGATTAGGAATTACGTCTAAGATATATGGATATGTAATATGATTAAGCAAACACACATACAAAGAAAATACCAGGATACCTTCATAAAATGTTCTCATCCATGTTAAAAAAGACATAAATGACATTATATTCATTTGCACTCCATGAAATTGCTGATATTTTATGTTTTTTAACCTATAAAAATGGCAACCTCATGGAGTTCAACCTGATATCTAAAAGTCATTTCTTAGAGGACATTCAGAAAACTGTTAATGCTATTTGCCTCTGGGGAGAGAAAGAGTCTAATGCAGAAAGTAAGTGTAATTTTAAGCCTTTAAAAAAGTTCATGTATTATCTTCAGTTGAAAAAGTGATTAATTTTTTTAAAAAACTGAACAAAAAATGGATAACTACATGATCAACAGACAAAAACATTGAAAAATACATTGAAAAATCTTTACATAATCCCCATCCCCTAAATACAAGAACTTTTGTTATTTTTTACTTTTTTTTTTTTTTTTCCTTTCTCATGGTAACCCTCTGGAGTGCTCTGGAGTGCTTCAGAGTAAGTTGTCACATAGTTGCATCCAAAATAATGCCAAATTTTAAAATAGAGAAGCATGAAAGAATTAAATCTCCACTTTAGGTTTTCTTATTTATTTATTTATTTATTTATTTATTTATTTTTCTGTATCCCAAGTCATCCAGCAATACTTAAGTTTTCCTGAATGTCCTGAGAAATGGAAATCATAGCAAACAAATGACAGTAAAACCTTATAAGTTAATTTTCTCTACATCTCTTTTCCAAAAGAACTACTCCTCTTCTAACCCCTTCCCAAATCCTTGGTTCTCTAGTACCCACATCCCATTTTTCACCATGATTCTCTTTTTCTTCTATCAACCTGTATGGGCCATTGCCCAGGTCTAGGTCCCTGTCCAGGAAGGGCCTAGAAGCTGCTGGTAACAAAAGGATGCATCTCCCTCAGCATTCATGAAGGAGGAAGAGGATCTAAAACATGAAGACACTCTCCGTTTTTTCTCTGCCACATTATGCATTCCATGTGTATGTTATAACAATCCTCAAAAACGGAAGAAAAAAAAAAGATGACCTCTTAAAACTTAAGCCAGGTTATAATGTAGGGTCTCAAGATCTGCCTCTCCCTCACTCCTGCAACCTCCGCCCTGCCTGCTCTTGCTGTCTTTTCCTCACTACACTGGCCCCAAGCTCTCATTCCAGCACTCCAGCATGCTTCCCCACACACCTGCATGTCCCCATTCCTGCTTCTCACCTTGTTCAGGTTTTGGTTCAGTTACTACCTTCTCAATAAGGCTAACCATGACCTACCTTAGAAAAACTTTCAACGCCTACCTTGAACTCCTCGTACTCTGTTCTCTCTCTGGCTCCTTAATGTTTACATAGCACTTAACCACATTCCACATGATATAAAATTTACTTATTTTATGTATATTATTTATCATCTCTGTGTCATGTCTAGAAAATCAGCTGTACCAGGTAAGATTTTTTTTTTCCTGTTTTGATCCCAGGATATATATCAATGCCTGAGACACAGCGGCTGCTAGTCAAATTCCTTACTTTAAGTAGTTGATTTTCGTTTTCCTTCTTTTCTCTTTTTTCCTTATTTTTCTTTTTCAGATGTCAATATTATTTTCAAGTAATTTGGAATCAGCATGTATGTTAATCTGAGAGATCTTTGAAGAGTGAGTTTGTTGATAGCACACGGTGATGTCTTTGTGCAAATTAGAAAAAGGTGCCCTCTTTGGGAAGACAAAGTTACAAGTTGTATAACTTGCCGGGCTGAGCGTGGGCTGGTTGTTAGCTTGTATTCACCCTGGGCCGGGAACCACTCGTGCAGGGAAAAAGAAAAAAAATAAATAAAAACCTTCACAACTGCATATCAGAAATGAAGGATGTAAAAATACTACATATTCTACAGGCACTGAAAAGACAACAGAAATATTATAAAAAACTTTATGCTAGTGAATTTGACAACTTGCACAAAATGGACAAATCCTTCAAAAAAAAAGATAATGTAAATATCCCAATATCTGGAAAAGAAATTGAATATGTAGTTAAGTACCTTACATAAAAAAAATCCAAGCTCAGATTGTTCACCGTTGAATTCTGTGGAATATTTAATAAAAAATAAAATAAACTGACTCTATACAAACTCTTCTAGAATATTTAAAGGAAGAGAATATTTTCTAACATATTCTATGGGGCCAGAATTACCCTGATACCAAAGCCAGATAAAGACTTTACAAGAAAAGCAAAACATGAACCAATATGCCCCATGAACATAGATGCAAAAATCTTTTAATTTTTTTAGAAGACTGAATCCAGTCATACTTTATATAAAGAATATATTGCACCTTGACCAAATGATGTTTATCTTAGGGATGCAAGATTGGTTTAACGTTTGAAAATTAAACATTATGATTCACTATATTAACTAACTAAAACTAAATTAAACAAGACAAAAATTTTTAAAAAACATACAACCATCTCAAAGGATGAAGAAAACTCAATTAACAAAATCCAACATTCATTCCTGACAAAAACACTTGGCAATATAGGAAGAGAAGGGGACTTTCTCATTAAAGGGCATCTATGAAAAATCTTCAGTTATCATACTTTTTCATAAAAGACTATATGTTTTCCCCTTAAAATCAGAATTAAGATGAGCTGTTCATTCTTAACCTCTTCTATTCAGAATTGTGACTCTCAAAATTATTATGCAAAATTAAAGAAGCCAAAGAAAAAAAGAACATATACCCAATGATTCCATTTAGAGAAAACACTAGGAAATGCAAACTCATCTATTAATATAGTAAGAGAAAGCAGATCAGTGGTTGCCTGGGGAAGCGGGGCTAAAAGCAAGGGATGGAAAGGGATTACAAAAGAACACTTAGAAACTTTTAGGGTGATCCAAAAATCCGTTATTTTGATTGTAGTCCATGGTTTCATGAGTGTGTACATATACTGCAATTTATCAGTATTTTTTTTCATTTTAAATAGGTGCAGTTTATTTTATCAATTAAACCTAGATAAAACTTTTAAAATATAATAATTTTTCTTCAAAGATTTTGCACATGGGAAATGTATGTTAGCTGTGCCATTTTGAAGGGAGAAGAAAATAAATAGGCTTTACAATTTTTATTTTTAAGTAAAGCTGGAAAATGCTAAATTGGAATGATGAGGCTGTAATTGTTGCTTCTTTGACAATGGATCTTTAAATTTTACTGTCTTAGACTAGACTGTACAAATTCACTGATTTCATTATTCTGAGCACAAACAATCTTTGAAATCTGAGTGTGGGTTTATTACCAGAGACAGCAGTGGAAAAACTAATAAAGCCAATGAAACAAACTATCAAGATAATTAGCCTTATTGCCAAATGGCATTCTTAGTTTTTCTCATAGTTCTAAAACATACAAGACTAGAGATTAGTTCTTATGTTCACGTGATAGTTCCAACAATGCAATTGTAGTAGTGCATATGTCTCTGCAAAAATTTTCAACTGTCACACACATTAACGCATTCTAAATAAAAAAAAAGAAAGAAACGACATCAGTAGGTGAAGTGGTTTAACTGAGTCGGAGGTAAATTTGCCATATCGTATTTACTACGAGTGACTGTAGGGGGAGGGGATGCATTCTCTCCTTTCTATAGTGCCTTGTTCGTAACTGATTGTTGGCACAGGTCAGTTGCCATCTGGACATAAAAGTTACAGTATAAAGTAGACATTGTTGGAAATAAAGTCACTACTGCAATAGATAAACATAAATTGGTCAGCAACCTCCATGTTCACTATTTTTCCATTGTCAGTGTTTTTGTGACAGAGATACAACATTTGGCCCCCGAAATTCAAAATTTATTGGAACACATGATGAAAGTTGAACGTCTGTAGTCATGTTCTTTAATGACTCATTCTTCCTTTCAGGTGTCTAATTCATAAATGTTGATGCATTCAAATTTCTCAGGAAAACTTTAGTGGACATTACATGCATATTCTAAATAAATTGTACAGACATTTCATGTATAAGTGGAAAAATGACTAGAAATAACGAGCAACATTGCAGTGTTAGAATAAATTTCAGGAAAGTTAATTTTGACTATCAAGCTTCTATTCATGGCCAAACTTCAGAAAAACAATAAATTTTACATGGAAAAGTACTGAGATTTCTGCTAAGCCTCTGTATTGAGATATCTTTTGGGTTCTTATTACTTTTTTTCTAGTTGTTTGGATTCCTTATATAATGCTTTCTACTCTTTATCTGTCAATCTATTAATAATATATTTTGTGTACAGTTCACTCCTTGTCAGTTGCATTTTATTTTACTTGGACAGAGAATAGTTTGTACTTTTCTTTGTGTGAAAACTGGCCTGTGTTATCGTTGTTTTTTTAGTTTTAAATGTTCTCCCTTTTCCAATTTTAGGACATATTTCTCCTAATTTTTTCTAGGTTATTTTTTTAAAGTCTAATGGATTTACAGTTACTATTTTAATCTATGTATAGTGGTAGATAAGGATCTATTTTTTCTAAAGCATTTATGCATACATTAATTCCTTCAACAAATATTTACTGAACATTTCCTATGTATAAGATTATGTGCTAATGGCTAAATGTCTTAGCTGAATATTTATTCATTCCCTCATCCAACAATTATTCATTGAGCTCTTACTATATTCTAGGCATTGTTCCAGGAACGAGAATATAGTAGTTAAAACAAACACCTAGACAAATGAACTAACTCAATTCCTCCCCTCATGGAACTTGCATTCTGCTGAGGGAAACAGATTTCTCCTCAGCTCCTCAAAATACCCCTTACACATCATATATATGTGTGTGTGTGTGTGTTTGTGGTGTTTGGCAGGGGTTCAATGATTATAAGTCTCTAGCCAGAGCTAGACCCTGTATGTGGTATATTTACATACGCATGACTGTAAAAGTCACAGTGGTCTGCTGAGGTTGTATGGAAATGAATACATTGCTGCCCAAAACAAAAATGCAAGCACTGATCAAATGTTTGTCTGAAAAAAGGAACAAGAACAGATGCTCCAAATAAATACATTAAACAGAGACCCTTGGGTCATTAAATCTTCATGCCTTTGAACTAACAAACTCAGATATATGCAGACGCCTCATCAGCAGTTAGGGCTGGGTTTCCATCTGCTGGAGGGAGGAGGACAAGTTCTCATGGGGGGTTTGGAGGACAAATATCCCTTCCTCCCAATGCCCTGATTAAAACAAGCTCTTAGAAGGCAGGGAAGAGAGCCCCAAGTTGAACGCGGCTGATGTTGTTGGCAACGTCAAGGTCATATTTGCTGTACCTACATAGTCCTGTTTCTAAAGTAATAGACTTTCATTGTGTGCTGCCGTGGCTGTCTCTCCTTTTCTTTCATTTCTTTTATTATTTTTTGAAGTGACTTGATGTATGAATATGAAGGAACACACGAAGGAGGGTGTGAGTGGCGGAAGGCAATGAGTGCCCTGCAGGCTACTGGCTATTTGTCCATCAGGTGTGATCACATTCTGCTTTAGAAGATTTTCAAAACCACCAGCAAGGCTCCAAAAGATTATTTTCTTTTTTTAAATAATGAATTCACATGAGTCACTTCACAGATTGTATGTGTAATTAATAGAAGACCTGGGGTATCCTAACCTCCAAATGATGCTTAGACACAAAGCCAGTCCTTGGAATTATCGAGAATTATAAATATCTAAAAACCACTCATGAAACAACTTCAATTCTGAGTGCCAGGGACAGACAGTCAGTCACGGTTCAGATAACCACGTAACAAGAGCCAGGCTGAAGCTGCAGAGCAAGGAAACAGACATGTACCAACTGCCAGTGTCCTGGCTCCTGCCTTAGCATTTTCATGTGCATTCCCAGGTTCCAGCCTCACACCATCGGTGGGAGGGAGCTGAAGGGGTGAGGGGAAAGTTGCCCTTTCCCCCAAAGTTTGCTGAAAGATCAACTCACAGTAAGGCAGATTAGTAAGAGAAAGTTTTATCTGCCAATACCATGTGCATTGGGCGAATCACATAGTGATTACCCAATATCTCAATGAAGTTCAGATATTTTTATACCCATCTTTTTGGAGAGGAGGGGAATATGGAGTGTGAGTAATTCTGTTTAAGGATGACAAATGGTGCCAGGGAGGACAAATGGATGGGGAAGACAGATCGACCTGTAAATGATTCTCTTTGCAAATTAAATTAATGTGAGAGACAGGTATTATGTTTAAAATAATTTGAGCCAGGCCTGCTTGCATTCTTGATTTATTTCCTGGAATATATTGAGGTAACAGGGAGAGGAAGGGAAGTGAATTGCCCTGTTTGATCTTTTTTGATCAGGTCATTCTGGTTTATACAGATAGAGGGAAAGCCCCCTCCAGTGCTTTTTCATCTCAAATGGCCTTTAATTCAAAATATTCTTTATACCAAGCAGTCGTATTTTGGGGTGAAATTTCCTGAGCTCCTTCAGGGCATAGCATTCAGATTCTCATGACTTGACCAAAGGGGCTTAGACAGGTTAGAGGTGCATCTCTTTCACTTAGTAAGGACCAAAACTGAGAGTCCAGGGCAGGTATAAAGTCTCCATAAAGCTGCTGGGGCCACATACTACTTTTAACTGTATGCTTTGCCCTCCCCGGCATTTGGCTTCCATCCTAAGTTCACAAGATAGCTACCAGAGTCCCAGCCATCATAGCTGAATTTCGGGTAGAAAAAAGGAAAGGATAAGGTATGGTAAAAAGAGCTTTTCTTAAAGTCTATTTCACGACTTCTATCTGTAATCTCTTAGCTGCACTTGTTGTCATTGCAAGTAAAAAAGGGAGAGGGATATTGGATAAGTAACTAGAAGTCTATGACCATAAAGGAATAATCATTCCAATCAAAAACTGACTCTCAAAGAGATAAACCAACTGAACCAAGGTCATCGCACAGCCAGTGAATGCTGATAGTTTTCCTGGAGCAACTTCCATTATTACATGGACCACAGGAATCAGAGCTTAGGTGTCAGCAGGTCCTTGAGGTTTCCAGAGGTTGAACTGCATAAGTCACTTAGAATTGAAATTTTGGGGTGAGAAGTACAAAAGAACCAGGGTATGCAGAGAATGTGGGCCTGAAAAGAACTGTGAGGAGAGGGGATGTGAAGACGAATTAGAACCTATCCGGGTATCTTTCTTCGAAAATGGCCCCATGAGCACATGTCCAAACTTAATGTCATAAAGGGTATTAGCAAAAGAGGAAGAGGAATTCCGGGAGAGCTAAGCTATTGGTCTTGGCCAACATGGAGTGAGAAAGATGGTAGCCACTGACCTTTTTGGAAAGAGCATTCCTTGAGCTCACAGAGACCTTCAAGAATGTCAGCAACTCGTCAAGGGTTTGCAGCTTTGGGGAGATGTGTTCTTGTCAAGGGAGGATATTAGCACCATCACAAACACTAGAAGATGGTATTAGCATAAACACTAGCAATGTGGGGTCTGTGTGAAGATGTTTGAGGCCACAGTCAACCCACTGAATGCTGCAGGTTGGCCACCAGTGACGGGCACGTTTATAGTAAGTATTCCATATTCAGATACTATCTGGACTTTGAAAAATCAGCGGCAAGAGGAGCAGGAAACACATCCAAGCCAACTGACCTATTAAGTCATTGACCTCAGTTGAATGGAAGGCTTCACTGGAAGCTTGGATCAAGAAGCTGGGCAGCCTTAGGCTGGCCCATGGTGTGTGCACTGCTTGGGACTTGGGGATGCTTTGCATGTGGTGAGGCTGGGAAAGCCCCAAGCTTGCAGTTTGATATTTACATGTGCTCAGATCTACTTTTCTCTTACCCCCATGCTCCTAAAAGAATTTTTTTATGGCCACAATATATATCATCGCACTATGACAATTGTACTGGGGCTGCTTCAATCTCTGAACTAGTAATTGCTTTCAAGAATACCGCCATACAATTTTTCTCTGCACCACCTCCTTCCTGTCCTTCGTGTATTTTCATCCTGTCCATCAGTCCTCTTTAGTACTAGATGATTAAATAATAGATATCCTGCCAGTGCATCCGGTAAGCTGTGAAATGTTTGAGACACACACTCCAAAGATTGTTTTCCATCTGTGGTGGATTAGTAACAATTTGCTAATGAAGATTTTCTTTTAATTATTGGGGAAAAGGCATTTCTTAATTAATAGAAAGGAAGATTGGTTTCATCCAGATTAATTATTGCTGGGAATGTGTCCCAAACCCACTAGGCACAAGCTATTTAAAGTGATCATATTAGCAACAAAGTTAAGCAGTTTGGGGTTTAGTCTTAATAATGTGGACCACGGTAATTAGGTTGGGGTTTATGGATGGGTGGTCTTCAGGGGGTCCATGAACTCGTAAAATTTGGTGCAATATCTTCCATAACTTTCTTAGTTTCTCAATAAGGTACATGATGACCAGATATAAACAGTAGTCTCTGGTATTGCCGTCATCCCAGGCCCCACAACATGCACCCCAGGCTCCACAGCGCCGGCTATCTCCCCAAGATGGTACAGCCATCAGTCATTTCAGAAGCCAGAACCCATCGACAGGGAGCCAATGTCCTGAGTTGAAGAAACTGCTGAGACTGACTCAGCCAGGTCTCTCATTCCAGTCTTCATCACGGAATGCTCCAGGTGTTAGTGCCTCGTCCTTCTTTTCACTTTTCATCGGTACTCGGCAGCTCACGACCCACATGTGCTGGCTGCTTGCTGTGACCTCCGTCTCTTCCCTTTGCCACAGTCTCCCGCTAAGACATCTGGAACTCGTCCCGCATTTCACAGATATCCTTCTGTTTCCATTTGCAGCCATTGTTTGGAATGTTCGTCCCATCCCTCTCCTGAAAGCTGACTGCCCCAGTTGACCTTCTTCAGGAAAGGCTGATTTTTACATGCCCCCCGCCCGCCCCGTTCCTTATGTTCTGAAAGTGGGTTTGGTATCTGGCTGATTACCTACACCCTCCCCATAGCATTTACTTCTTCAGTTCTTGAAAATTAAATACTAGTCTTTGAGACACATTTTACCACAATTAATCTTATCCTGGTTATTATCACCTACGACATTTTTCAGACCCCATCTTTGATTAAAATGTTGGTACTATTCCAATTCTACACCACGGCCTTGACAGCCTCTTCCCCAATAACCTTTTCTTCCACTCTGTCGTATCCACCCATTTCCAGGATCACACCTTGGACCTCATCACCTCTATACTAATTCCATTGCTGTGTTCTCAAAAACCCTTGTCTCCGTGTGATTACCTTGCTCAATATACCTACCTTGATTTCCTTTTATTAACCTCATAAGTATCTCTAGTCCTTGAAGTCTTCTTTCTTTATACCAGACCAGCAACCTTAAAATTTTCTTTTCCTTCTTTATCCTGCTTAGATTCCTTGGCCCATCAATTTAATAACGTCAGTGCATCTCCACATCACAGTGTGAAGAACATTTTTGAGTCCTCATCTCATATGAAATCACAACCATATTTTACCCTGTTGAACCCACCCTTACTGTGGTGACTTTCTTTCCCCCTGGGCACCCATTGTGTTTCGCTGTACTGGCTTTTTCCTCCTGCCTGGCGACAGCTTTGCAGATCCACTTGCAAGTTCAGCAAATGGATGGCTTCTCAGCCACCAGTTGTTAGAGCACCTCCATGTACTCTGTCAGGTCTTTTTCTCATATTACTTTGGATTCTCTTCCTTGGTGATGTTCTTTTACCATCTATGTGCACAAGTCTTTCAGATATTTATTATAGCTCCAAAGTCACCCGTGAGCTATAGACATTCATAACTTCTTTCCTTGACTATCTCAATGGCAAATTAAATTCGACTTGTTCACGGCTGAAATGCCAACTATCCCATTTAGCCTGGTTATTTCCCAGGGTACACTCCTCAGGGTAACACCTTATCCTCATCAAGTTCCATAGGCTAAAAGCCTCAGCCTCCTCTCTGACACTACTCTTTCCCTTATTTGCCATTTTAAAAATCTGATTTCCTGTCTCTCAGATCCATGCATTTCCTTTTGACTTCATTTCTACCATAATAGCCAAAATAACCATCTATAATTTTCTGGACTAATGCTGAAAAATTTCCAATCTGATATTGCCATATGGCTAATCCCTTGAAACTTCTCTCCAACTGTAGCGAGTGTTCTTTACAAACTACAGATCTGATTTATACCTCAGGCCTCCACCACTCATGCTCCACCATTAAAACCCATCAGTGGCTTCCTGTTGCTCACCTTGCTTTCCAAGAGGCGATATGCTCCATCTTCTTATTCTTAATACCCCAGCCACTGGTTTTTTTTCTTTCTTATACTTGAATATGCTAATAAATATTTATGAGATGACTTAATAAATGCATGATACATTATAAATACAGAGTTTACTGGGGCAGTTGCATATCATGTAAGAACTTTCATGCAAGAGTGATTCTAAAAAAAAACATCTATTTTATTTGTAGGTGGTTCAATGGCCCCTGTTTTAAATTGAAGAAAGCAGAGTTCTGTGCTTCTGCCTCCCTGTCCAGTCTCTTTATATTGGGTTCCAACACTGACACACAAATGAGGCAGTATAGTCCTCTGACCTCAGGAGCAGTCAAAGCATGGCCTGAGGCCGAAAGGAAACTGGCAGACTTGTGAGATGATTCTCCTGGACAACTCTTCTCTATGCTGCATACAGATTTTTGTGTTTTTACTAAAACATGCACCAACCCTGTGACAGTGTCATGGTTTCGCACGTAAACACTGTCCAAAAGTGGCCCTTTAATGCCTGGGGTCTGTGCAAGCGTGAAGAATGATGTCCCCACCACAAGGGGGATGGCTTAGTGATCTGATGCTAAAGTTCCTTTCAGCTGTGACTTGGATTTCTTAATCTAAGTAGAATAGTCAGCCACGGCACCCATAGACTCCAGGTGGCTCTTCAACACAGTTCTCAAAAGGCTTTAACACAAAGCGCTACTGGTTGGGAGGAAAAACTTACTTTTGTCAAATTCACAGGCCTGAGAGAATGTCAAAAGGAGAGGTAAATGGAATAAAAAGGAGGGAGATTTGAGAGAAGAGATCAAAGCATAGCATCTTGCCTGTGGCGCCCCCAGCCAGGCAGTATCCCGTATTACCCTTTGCAGAGGGTGTCAGAACGCTGATGGGTGTTGAGTCCCAAAGTTGCTCTGAGCTTCAGAAGCCAGAACTGAGGATCACTGGCAAAACTCATGGCTCTACGAGTACGTCCTTGCTCACCTGGAGAATGACCCTCAAGAGCCCTTATGATTACAACATCCCAGATAATTTAACATTTATATGGCTACGCAAAGCTGACAACATTAAAACATTTTTGATCCAGCACCTGCTAATAGTATAATTGATACTTGCTAAGCAATGGAAATATATTGATTAAATTAATATGGGAGCTAAATTTATACTTTAGTTTCTTGCTCGCCGTTGTAGTTCTTTCATAGAAATCAGAGAAGTGAAAAATTAAACCAACTTCCTTCCTTCTTTCCTTCCTTTTTTCTTTCTGTCTCTTCCCTTTTCTTCTTCCTCTTCCTCCTCCTACTCCTTCTCTCCCCCCACCTTTTGTTTTATAACTTTTATTTGCATGTTTGCTTTTTACTTCTACTTTCAAGGCACTTTGAGAAAGAGACTAACTTCTGGCAGAATAGCTAAAAATAGCTCGGTTCTCTGGAAATACAGAATCATTTATGATACAGTTGGCTTTATCAGTATTATAAGGAGACAAAATACTCTTAAACGATACCGAATGTGGCTAGTATGCTTCATTTCTTGGAAATCTGACTCTGTTAATCTCTCAGATTCTATATGTTTTAATTGTATTGTATAACCAGTGCAATTCCCACAAATAAGGATTTGGCCTTACTCTCAATGAGTTAAGCCTGTCCTTTCACCTATGAGTCATGAGTCTGCATATTATTAGGTAGGAGTTTTCTTTTTTTTTTTGATAGCTACATGGGTCAAATTTGCCCCAATTTAAAAATTTTAAACACTATAATTTCAATATATCAGTGTGTCTATTTTTAGCAATGTCTAGACCAAACAGGAGAGATCTATAAGTTGATATTTAGGACCAAGTTTCCATGCTTTATATAGATACTGAGAAAAGTCCTGAGCCTCCACTGGAAGCCTTTCCATCCATTGAATAACTCATCAGGAAACAAGTACACGGTACGTTTCATGTGCCAACTGATCTCAAAGGCTCTGCTGAACTAAGGGTGCACAAAAATAATTACACTCTCACAAATAGAGGGGAGGAGAGTATGTATTTGGGAACTTTGTCTGCCTTTACCTCATAGATTGCCTGTATTATCTGGTGGGAATTTAGCATCAAGGTATTGGCGAAGGTCACAGACCCGGAAAGACGTGCGTTTAAGGCTGAGCTGTGCTGCTTCCCATCTGGGAACTGTTGTTAAAATGAGTCAGGTGCTCAAGAAATCGGCCAGAGCTCCTCCTCCTCCTCCTTTGTTTTCCACCCTCACCACCACCATCGCCTGTAATTGCTATGACCATAGTATTGATGTAACTAGAGTCAGCGATGTGTCTTGTTTCATCCAAATATTTACATGTTGCAAATTGAAAGTTCACTGTAATATAAATGTGAAGGAAAGTAATTTTGAAGTTTCAATAATGAACAAAAGATGAAGGTCAATAATATGGTCTAGTCAGTCATTTATTATAATGAAAATAATAATAATAATCAGGAATAACAACTTATAGTTATTGTGAAATTGAAATATTTGGAGACTAGTCCTAGTACTAAGTGTTATTTACTTGAGGGCAATGAATAATTTTCTAAAACTAATGATTTCCCTGAGTGGAACAAAGAATGAACTTTTGGTACTTTATTTCCCTGGTTCTTCAGTTTAATTTTGCTACCCAAACTTGCTACCAATTATGGCTTATTTACTTCAGAATTCCAGAGCTCCTTAGCAATTTGCAGTGGTGAGATTTTATGTGACTGCTGGAAGGCAGATTCCGAAACATAAAGAAACTTTGCCATTGGCAGAAATGGCCCTTCTGAGACACATTCATCAAAAACGTGAAATGAGAATCAAAACTTTGGAACATATGGTTTCCTCCCCCCAGCCCCCCTTTAGAGCCCAGGTGACAAGAAGAGACTTTTCTAATTAAAGAATACTTTACTGAAAGGCACTTTGTCTAGATGGCTATATGAGTTTCTTTTAAATTAATATCTATATATCCTAAAGAGGTCAAGACAAGCTTGATCCAAGCAGCACACGTGTGCCATTGTCCTCGTCTTCTTCCCTCCTGCCCTCCCTGCTTCCATCCCTCATTTCTTCCCACCTGCATTTCTCATGACTCACCACGCCTCCCTCTCTCTGTCTCTGCCTTGTTTTTTTCCTCACATCTCTGTTTATGTTCTATCTCTCCCTCCCAAATCAACAATATGCTCCTCAGTAGTCACCCCAACACATAAAGCACAAATACTAACACAAACACACACACACCCCACTCAGATCATGTGCATGCACACACACTCACACTCAACGCAAACACACGTAAACTCACTTTTGTCCAGATTGCATAGCAAATTATTAGAGATCTGGTAATACTTGTAGTTATCAGTTAGCTCAGTAATGCTTATTATCCTATCCTAGGTCATTTTTCTGTACCCAAATGAACAAATATGGTCACAGAGATTATGGGACATAGTGCTTGCTCCTCCTGAAAATTGTAAAAGATCCCTCCACGCCCACCATGTGGTTTTAGTCAGCACCTTCCTCCCCTGGCTTACTTGTCTAGCAACAGATTTAAAAAGCATTTGTAAATGGAACCGAAGAGGAGCTGAAAGTCATAAGCTCCCACAAAACAGAGATCTTGTCCTGTGGATCGTGAAGCTTATGCAATTTCTTTAAGAAAAGAATACAAATTTACAAAGAAAAAGAATTCACAAGTTAGTGGAGAATTCCAGGTCCTCTTTTTGTGTTCTTTTTAGGCAATGTATTGAAACATGCTTACATAGAGTTTCCTGATTGCAACCCGGCCCCTCCTCTCCACCTGGAACTAGTGGACACTACATTTCCTTTTCAATTCCCAGGCTCTTCAGAGGGTCGTACAGGAGATGAGCCCTAAAGCTCAGGCTCCATTCTCTGCACAGTAAGTCCACGTCTGGGAGGCAATATGTCCAATCTCCAGGTCTCCTTCGTAGGTGGAAAGTGGCTATGGTCATGACTCTGGGGCCACAACCTGCCTTGTCAATGTGTTTCCAGTCTGTGGACACAGCCACTCCTCTCAACCCCAGGGTCCTCACCAGTGCCTAGCAAACCTATCATGCTATAGTGCACTGCAGCCTCAAAACATCTGCAACACCTGTGACTCCCTTGTCTCTCTCTTAGTTACTTCACTCCAGTTGTTATAGGAGAATGATCCTCCCTGGGACCTCACCCTGGGTGGTGTCATTCCATGGGTTGCAATATGTTAATGTGACCTGAAAAGCCCAGAGTGTTCTGGTCAGGTTTTAGCTAAATAGGGATTAAGTTTCTTCAGAACCAGCCCAGAGCAGTCATCCTTGACTTCCAGTTAAGTAGCAGATTGCCTGAGGACCTTTGATCTGGCTTGAATTTGTCATTTTTGGCACTCTGAGGACCACGGAGGATACAGGGAGCAGTGACTGTCATCCCTTGGAAGCTTTGCTGAACAAGGTGCAGAGCTTGGACTTGAGGTTGGACAGATCTGGGTTCTTAGTGCTAATCCTAGCGCTGTCACTGGCTTTGTGACCTTGAGCACATGACTCAACTGCTCTCCTATGTATTTCATCCTTTGTAAAATAAGGTAAATGACACTTCTCAGAATGTAAAGTTGGGGATCAAGAGAGGTGAACCAACTCAGCTGAAGTAACACACCCATTCAAAGGTAAAGCCAGCATGAGGGACACCCCAATGTCACATGGGTGACCACTCCACAAGATCAGGTGGGAAATAATTAGGCAGCAGCCAAAAATAATTTGAAGATATGTTGACATGCCTTTATCACAGGTAAAGTTTTGATTAGTTTAATTAAATACGTGGGATCTCTTTCTCTTTTGCTTAACCCTAATCTCTTCACTGTCTCTTTTTATCCACGCCACATCCAAATGAATATGTTTCTCAAATTTCAGGCCTGAACTCTTCTGTTTTCTTTTTATATCTTATCTACTTATAGATCTCTAATATCAGCAAAATTTCAGTTGTCTCACCAGGCAAACAACTTGCAGATTTGCTTTTCCAGAGAAGGCCAAATCATCAAGATTTCCCTGAGGCAGCAAAGACTGAGCTGAGCCAGAAAGAAGCAGGCTTCGACCAAGCGAGGGGCTTAGGAGAGAGGAAGAATTTAAGCGGATGGGGACAGAAAGCGCAAAGGACTGGCAGAATGGAGAGCAGGCTCACGTGGCCAGAGCCCAGGAGGGGCAAAGGCACAAGTTGAGGCTGGACAGGAGTCAGGGGTCATCATTTTACTTTAATTTTAAGAAAAATAGGAAGTTATAGAAGTGTTTTAAGGTGGCAGCAGGTCCTCGGATAACATCAATTTGCTCAACATCCTTTGGTTGTGAAGTTGATGAGGAAAAAAACAAAGTCAATTCCCAGCCGGGGCCTTGTGTATGTGGAGTTGGCGTGTTGTCCCCATGTCTGCGTGGGTTTTTCCAGGCACTCTGGTTTCCTCCCACATCCCAGAGCTGTGCAGGGTACGTAAATCGGAGTGTGTGTGAGTGCGCCCTGTGATGGGATGGTGTCCTGGCCCGGGCTGGCTCCTCCTTTGTGCCCTGAGCTGCCAGGAAAGGCTCCAGCCACACATGACCTTAAACCGGAATAATTGGGTAAACATTTATATTCCTTGTTTTTAGTCATCTTTCTTAAATGTATGTATTGTTCACATTTACTTCAATGTTAAATATTACAGTGTCCTGGAGTCTTTATGTAGAAGCTTGGTGTTATTTTTGTGACCAAAAATATGCCATAGGAACTTAAATCTTGTTTGTATCAATTAGCCTATGGGAAAGTTTATTCCATTATAGGTCTTTTTGTTTAAAGCCGCAGTTCCCAAGAACTTAGTGACAACATTAAGTGAGGACTTACTATATTTGGGATTACACGTGGCAGGGATTGCTGCTGGGGGAGTGAACAGGAGAGGTCAGGATAACTCCTGGCTTCTGGCTTGGGTAAGGACCAGTGGGGTGGGATATACGGAGACAGAGCACAGTGGAGATGATCCAAAGTTTGGGGGGCAGGGTGGGGGTGGGGCAGCATCAGGTATAAATCCTCATTTGGCTTTCAAACAGGTTGAGTTTGAGATGACTTTGAGGCATTCATGTGAAGATGCCAACTAGAGAGTTAGGTGCTGAAGACATAAATATGTGAGTCATCCTCAAATGGGCGAAAACTTAAGCCAGAGGCATGAATTAAAATGCTCAAAGAGAGAATATAGGGCCAGAAGAGAAAGAGTCTAGGACTCAAGACTGAACCTTAGAACTTCGACAATAAAAAGAGAGTTTAGGAGAATGATTTGATTAGTGGAGCATAAAAGATTTTCTCAAAAGTATGACTGAGGATCATTAGGGTGGTCATATGATTTCTTGCCTGAACTAGGGGACTTTGGGAATGAAAGAGTGCTAACCAGACGGAGGACCAATGCAACTTGTGTAAATTGAGACTCTGTGCTGCAAATTTAGTCAGATTTATTCAGATGGAAATTGTGACAGATATGCATGCCAGGAAAATAAAGAGATAAGAGAACTCAGAATATTGAATTAGCCAATCATAAAATGCTATCTACTTGACATTCTTGCCTATTAATCTTTTCCTACATATTACTACATAAACTATCCATGCCTTATCTTTCCTCATTTTGCCATTCTCCTGCTCAAAAAGCATCAGTGGCTCTCAGTTGTCTAGGAGAGAGTTCAGAATCCTTAGCTTGAAATTCAAAACCCTTCTTAGTCCATGTGGCCTATCTGTCTCATCTGTCACCTACTTGTTAGCTTTCTCCTAGAGTAGTATTTGCCTTTTTAATGATACTTAAATGTGCCTTAAGCATCATCTTCTCTAGGCTTTTAATAAATGGCTGAATATAACCCCCTTCATGGCCTCAGCAGTGAATGGTCCCTTTGTCTAGCACTCATTTGAATCTACTAGGAGGAGGCTTATCAAGCATCCTCCCTACAACGGTTGACCTTAGAGCATCAGTTCCCAGGGAAGTGCATTCAGGTAAGGTGAGGATTTTATGTTTGATATGAAAGTGTCAAGTCTCTCAGATGAAGTCTAGTTTTTTATCCCATGTTGCATTCTAGTACTCTTATCTGTGATGTACCTTACTTCACTTGTAAACAAGCAGAGATCATATTCTCTGTTTAGATAGCTAGGCAAGAACCATCCTGAAAGGGTAGCAAACTTCTATAAATCCATAAAAATCCAGAAGTATTCACATAACACTTCTGGAATTCCACCTCCAGTTGTGTTTGCAAGACTTTCAGAATTAGAGAAAAAAAATGATATAGGAATTAGGGAGGTATAGCATCATTCAACAGTAGGCATCAAAATATCTTTGCCTTTCTTAAAATCATCGACAAAAATTCCCAGCTCTTCTGTTTGCATTTTTAAAAGTACTGCAATATCAAAATTAAACTTATCTCTTATTTGGAGGACCAATAATCACAACCTGTGATATAGTATTTTGATAGAAAACTGGAGCATCTGTTTGGATTGTCTTAAGGAAGACTAATCTGTTTTCTCTTCCTGCTAAGGGTGTTTGCATTCCTTGTCACTCTAAAGGTGAGGGGGCATCAGAGAACTTCCCTCTCCCCCAAAGTCATGTTCCTAGAATACGGAAAAGGATGAAAATCCTTTTGTCTGCTGTTTCCATTTGTTGTCCTTTAGAAGTCCCTGAATTTTGATTTTGTCTTTGAACATTTTTTTCTTTTGTAGTTTGGAGCTGCTCTTAGGGGGCGTTAATGCACTTGTTGGTCTCTAGGTCACTCTGAGGCAGAGGGAGTTTCAATCAGGGCTCTTTGTTTTCTTAGATATTTGAATTCTTCTAATTTGTGCTGTGTTTGGGCTCAAGGAGTTCTGCAGCTGATGCACCTTTTAATTTTTAAAACCTTCCCTTTATTTTCTTTAAAATTATTTTTATTTGAGCTTGCATGGGGTAGTTGAGAGGTTCTTGTTTTGTTTTGTTTTTAGAATCAATTTCTGACTGTGCACTTTTTGCTACTGATACCTTTAGATGCGACAAGATCTTCCATGCAAAAAACGAAGGAATAGAAAATGAGCCTCTTTTGCTTCTTTCTTATCTTTCTCTGGCTTTTCTTCCAGCCTGGCCATTTTCTTCTTCTTTCTTTTTTTTTTTTTTTTCTTTGAATTGCTTCTCAGGGAATTGAACATTGCTTAGAATTATAGAACAACAGTGGCCACTCCTAGAGTTATTTGTCTACGAGGTCACTCTGCCTCCGAACCAAGGACTCTGATGGCCTGCTACATTTTAGGAATCTCCTTTCCTCAGAGAAATGTTGACAGGATGAAAAAAATCATGGAATCATGTCTTCTCTGATCATTTCTGAGCACTGTGTATAAAATGATGGATTCACAAATATGCCACTCATATACTCAATATTTAAGGTGGACAGAGATAGAAATCTAGACCTTGTAGTTAAAACTGGGTTTAAATCTTGACACTTTGTTTTGTAATGTTGACCTGGCTATATTAAGTTCCTTGAGGTTTAGTTTCTTCATCTACAAAAGTGGGATGATAATTTGCAAAAGAACTGCAAGGGCTACACAAGATGACCATTGTGTTGCTTTGCACATAGTAGATGCTCGGTAAGTGTTGGACCTTTTCTTCCCAGGACCCCTCCACCTTCATCTTATCTTGCTCTGCACTGTTGTATAGTCATAGTCAAAAATTACGTAGCCCAGCCCTGTCATAAATGTAGCATATTCTTCATGACTTCATAGGAGGTGGTATGTCATATTCAATGCTAGGCTAAATAATTGTTTCAATTCGGCACAAAAAAAATATTTTTCTTATCCTAGTGAAAACAAAAATCTTGCATTTACATAATCACCTGGAAATAAGAATTTCTAATATCTAAATAAAGAGAATAAAATAATATAATAGCTAATATTTACATAGCACTTTCCATGTTAGGCACTATTCTAAGCCTTTATATATATTAGTTTATTTAATCTCACTATGCCTGGTGACACAGTTTGTGTGGCCCACCGAGAAAAAGATGCAGAGTCCCTTGTTCAAAAATTATTAAGAAATTTTAGATGGTGATGTCAGAGCAGTAAACCAAGAGTGAGCTGTTCCAATCACAGAGCCATGTGCAACTGCCCAGGTTGCATGCCCTGATCATCACGTCACCCCAGTGAGATAAACACCATTATTAATTACAGATAGGAAATCTGGAAACAGAGAGAAAGGGTGACTCACCCAAGGCCACAGTAATAAGAAGTGGTGGAGCTGGGGTTCCACCCAGGTAATATGTGTTTAAAGTCTGTGTCCATATCCTTTGAAAAAATAAAGAAAAAAAAAGTCTTTTTCTTATGTAGTAACTTTCATTTTATAAATCATATTGTCTAGGTTACCTTATTTCAGAGCTATAAAAATCTCCATGTTGACATGATCACATAACATGTTATATTCATCTATACCAGTGCCCGTGTTTGTCCAGTTAGAAAAAACATTATCTACGTAGCTAATTATACCAAAACTAGTATGGGTCCTACCAAGTACCAAACACTGTTTTTATCCCTTTATATATATTAACATCATATAATTTTCAAAATCATCCTATGAAATAGGTGCTGTCATTGCTATCATCATATTTTAAATGAGGACATTAAGGGATGTAAGATAGGTATTTTGAGCAATGCCACACAGCTAATAACTGCCCTGGTGAAATGCAAACCCAAGTAGGCTTGTCTGAGTCTTCAAAAACCACTGTCTGTTCATCTTTTCACTGTGTGAGGCATGAGAAATGCCATCCTTTTAATTTTATCTACTGCCAAATCACCAGTAACCAGCAGAATGCCTGGCACATTAGATAACCAATCAATATTTGATGAAGTAAAGAATGCATTGAATCCTTTGAGAATAAAAATTTTAATTATGCAAGTAATACATGAATGCATGCTCCTCATAAAATCCTAATAAAATATTCTAAGGAAAACAAATCATAAACTCCTTCCTAGACCACTCTCCCTTATTTTATCATAATTTTAATCTTTATTCTGTGGACTTTTCCAGTAAAGACCAAGATATTCAGAGGTGCTCAGTGTTTATGAATCGCTGTTGATCATGGTGTGAGCTGATGGGGTTGATGTTTGCTCTGAGTATTCATGTAGCTCAATATGCTCATGAATACGGTAAAGCTTTATTCAGAACCATTTCTTCTGCTACAGACAAATAATAAATGCCCTAGTTTCACTACGCAGTTTCAGTGGAATTCAATTTGAAAGCTAAAAATTATGCAGATAATTATAAGCAGCCTCAATTCCAGTCACTGTCCAACTCCAGTCTGACAGCTCCTCTCTCAGGGATGTTGGCCATGTGATCATGGGGCTGCTCAAGGTTAAGCTGTTCTGGGCAAGAGTTTAAATGTGCTGGCCACAGGGCAAGTCTACTTCTTTCCAGACAAGTCAGGATGTTTTCCCTAGAGCCTTGCTGCCCAGGCTCTACACAAGCCATTACCAGTTTTATATGTTAAAGAAGGGTAAAGTATTGAAACATAATTGGGGCATCACTCTTGGTTGGTAACTTTGACTTGTGTTAAGAAATGGTGTGAGAGAAAAACTGCCTTTTAGGTAAGCATTGTAGCATAATAACAAAGAGCTTGACTGCTGGAGCAAAATGGCCTGATTTGAAACCTACCGCTACCACTTACTGACTGAGCAATTGACTAATGCCAGGCAATTTACTAGACTTTCTGAGACTCTGTTTCCTCATTTGTAAACTGGAGATGATAACAGTACCTACCTCATAGGACTGGTAATTTCATTTGAGACAATCAGTGTGGAATATCTATTATGCTGAGCTTCTCAATAAACATTAGCTATCCAAATCATTTTATATGCTAAATAAAATTAAAATATGCAGGAAAAACAATTTCAGAATAAGTCTGTCTAATTGGAAATCTCAGGCCAATATTTTTGCTGAAAGCTGGTGAAAACTTCAGCAGGACTAGCAGAAACACCAGTGCTCTATTAGGCGTTTCTTGGACATAATATCCTCCTGAAATCAATGAATGTCAATAGATTGATAAGTAAATAAATTTGCAAATGCCATTTGTTAATAAAAGTGACACCTTCTAAAATGAAGTAGTTACTCTTTTGGTTTCCTTCCTATTTAATGATATGTTCAGAAATGAACTGATTTATTAACTAATATAATCTGGGTAAAGCTGTGATAGATGTTCTCCTCCACAGCAGAAAGAGTGCCTACAACACTTGTTGCCCTGTAGTAGGCACAAAATAAATGTTTGGTGCTTTACAAGCCACCCTGTGGAGGAGACTCTTCCCATTATCCGGTCTCTTCCAATACACCAGTGTTTGGTAAAGTCCTCAGAATAGGATCCTGACCCCTTTATTTCCCTTCCCCCAGTACCCAGCACAGGCTCTGGCATCAACTCAGTTCTCAGCAGCTGCTTAACTGCTTGCTGAATAGAACACTGGGAAAGACAGCAAGGGGTTTTAAGGGCACTGACTGCTCTCAAGAGGCTGCTGTATCTGCCAAGAGATGAGAGCCATAGATTCAAGAGAAAATTTGCAGAATAAAAGGTCAGGAAAGGTGACTAGAGTAGGAGGAGGGAAACAAAAAGATTTTAAAGTACTCTTGTCTTTGAAGCACCATGTCCTTTCAGAGCTTATTGCTTATTAGGTAGCCTTAGATCAGAAACTAGGCAAGACTCTGCAATCACAAAACTTGTTACATGCCCACCTTCCCTTCCTGCTCTTTGGAGTTTCTTTTGTGTTTATGAGCATCACACACTGTTCACTTAGAGAGATGGATGTAGGTAGGTAGGTAGGTAGGTAGATGGACAGCCAGATGCAAAGACAGACAGTAAGACAGACACATAGATTGATAGACAGGTGGATAGAGAATGTTTTTGTATTTATCTAGTGGTGGGAAATCTTGAAGTTTGGAATCAGCCTGATTTACAATAAATAATAGTCTTTGCCCTGACAAGTTGAGTGACCTTGTACAATTTAGTAGAGATGCCTCTTTTATAGGTGAGGACTGTTGATTAGTTGATTAATTGTTTTTAAAAGCATGTTCAAGAGGGAAAAAGTCCTTAAAACCCATTACCTCTCTTAAATGTCTTATGTTTGCAAACATATCAATTTATTTGTCAATCTTTTGATGTTGACCTAAGGCTTTTCTGGAGTATTGATTTACTCTTTGAACTTCATACAAAAATAATTTCCACATATAAGCTATATATATAATCCATAATTTCTATAAGTTTAAGTTTCTTTAAATCCCTGGACTAAAAATCTTTGCGAAGCATGCTGTGGGGAAAATTTGACAGATGTTCACCACATCCCCTCTCGCAAATAGTTAGCTTTGTGAAAGTACAGATCATGTCTTAATTTTACATTTCTCCTTCGTTCCCTCCTTTCCTTCCTTCCTTCTTTGCTTCCCTCCTCCTCCCTCTTTCTCTCTTCTCTCTCTCCCTCTCTCTCCCCTTGATCACAGTACATACTATATAACTTTGTATATCATAGCTTCATGAAATAGAGGAATTGAATTAATAATGTGTAAAACTTGCCTACTATTACACCTAATGTACAGATACTATTCAATAAAAATATCAACATTATTGTTGTCATTATATTTAGATATTTTTATTATCATGTTTCTATAGATGCAAAGTAAATTGGTGTCCTAAAGCTAATATTAAAAAAATGACTAAGAAGGCCTAGATGAGATTTTTAGCAAAGTTCCATGAGTTGAAGAACTATAAATAGCAGATCCAACCTAGCATTCCACCTGCTCTTACAGTGATAAAAGACACTAGCCACTGGTTTATGTTTGCTGGCCCATTCTGTTGAAATGTGTGTTCTCATGTATAATTTACATGAGTAATACTTGTATATGTGGATTGAAATGGTTATGTTTTCAGGAGAGAATGAGCACCAATGATTTTAGTTCAGAACTGTCAAGGGCTGGAACTAGAAAACGACTTTCTTGCTTGCTTTATTTTTCTTTACTTTTTCCTAAACTGTACACAGGCAAATAGGTACTGTGGAAATGCTAGTTTATGGTCAAGAGCTCTGAGGTACAATTTGTCTGCCTGCTATTGAATTGAATGCACATCCTTGCAAACAGGATGCTTCCTGCAACGTGCTGTGTGTACATATTCAGAGTGTCCCTGTGTTCATTGTTTCAGGTGTTGGGTTAGAGATCTCACCAGGCAATAACGTAGCATTAGCTCCCCATAGACAGGAAATCCTATTATATTTAGATACAAAGATACATTTTAATAAGTACAGATACGGAGATTAAAGCACAGGGATTGAAGAAGCAGCCCATTCCCTCAGGGATAGTGGGTAATGTGATCATTGTCTTGCACCACGCAAATAAATTAGAAGTCTTTATTGCATCACAATGGAAGGGATTCACATTTTCATTTCTTTCGAAAGTGATGGCAGCATGATTCCAGACTAAGATAATTTAACGTGTCTTTATACATTGTTGCCTAGTCTTAGAAAAATAGTTTAAATTTAATGAAGAGGCAAGTATATAAAATGCAAGTTGATGCTTCAGTGGGATATATCTTTAAACGGAAACCTTCTCTTCCATTGTTTTTGAAAACCAAATTCTAAAATTGAGCTCTATAAGTAAGCCAATAATTAATTACCATTGATGGCACAGAGGAAATGACACATTTTGGTCAATATTACTGGGTTTTTTTTTCCCCTCTAGCTTTGAAAATTAACCCCCATTAGGGATGACATTCTCTATGCCAAAGAAGTAGTTACTAAAAATCTTGACTATATTCTAAGTGCATCCTTTCAGTAATTAATAGAGTAAAACACAGTGTTCCTGATAAAGTTCTAGAAGAACTTGTGAGGGCAGGAGATGCTCTATAAAGGACGTGGGATGAAAGCTGTGCTTTGTACAACAGTGAGGAAGGGGGACATGAAAGCATGAAAAAGGGTGTGTAGCACAGGTACAGCAAATTGTTCCAGAAATAATTTGACTAAATTGGAATTTGTAGAAAGTATCAAGAAAATGTATTTGGGGCAGATTCTGAAGGACCTTTGGTACCTTGATAAGGAATTAGACTTTAGAACATTTGGAGGCTCCTTCATCAGGGGAATGACTTGACGGCACTGGGTTTGGGAAAATGAATATGGGGAAGGGAAAGCAGGTCATCTAAGAAACAAGAAGGTGTTAATTTTGAATTCTGAATGATCAATGAGAAAAATAATATGAGAAACTAATGGGCAAGACTATATAGATGATCTGCATGATCAAATGAAGGCCCCCCAAAACTTAACCACACCCTCATCTAGCAAGAGCCCATTTTACCTATTCTTCATCTCAGCTGCTCAGTGGCTCATGCAATTTTAAAGCAAGAAGAAATAATAAAATAATGATGAAACAGATGTACTGTGTAAGTGCACCCTGGGATGAATAAATTATAGAAAGTGCACTGCAGTAGGAAAGAAGGGAAGGGATTATTGAGAAAAAAAGACCTCATGGTTTTCTCATGGTGTTCAAACTCAGTCCTGCTTAGCAAAAAGGAAGTAGGCAGATGCTCTTGGTCTGGAGGCCTGAACAGGACCGTGGGAACTTGTGGCACAGGATGCCAAAGGGGATGAGGAGAGAAGTGTCCTTGCTGGCTCATCACCGTTCCCAGTATAATTAAGGCTCTCTACCTCTCACCTCTAAACAATCCATCTCCAGTATAGTCGCCCCTCCAAAGAATAGTTCTGCCGCTTCTCCTACTTACAAACATTTGATGACCCCCTCCTCCATGGTCTGTGGCTGAATCTGTTTCCTTTTCATGGCATACTGTACCCACCACCTGCTGACCTTTCCAGCCAGATAGCTGAGTCCAGCTTGACTGAGAGACTTGCTAATTTCAAAGGGACAATGAACATGTAATTTCTTCCGCTTGCCACACTTTCCCTTCTCATCACCTAGTTGTTCTTGACTAGATACCAGCTAAAGCATATTTCCATGAAGCCTTTCTGGAGTTTCTCCTTCCTTATACCAGTATACCACCCTAGCTCATATTTAGGCTGTGATTGCTATATAGCAGAATTGTTCAAAGTTTTTGTCAAATATCTTACTTCACTTCATTCTTGGCTGACCAGACCTCCCTTGTCATGCTATGAATTGAATATGTTTTTATATCACTGTCAAAATGTGCTTGCACACCTGCCTGAGCATGTCTGCATTCCCTTCCAAACCACACGAGTCCTCTTAGCGGCAGACACCTCTACTGCTAGGTCTGGAAAATAGAAACCATCACAATCATAATAACAACTTGTATTTATTAATACAACTTTCTATTAGCCATGATGCTATCTGACTTATGTTTCACCTAACCTTCATAATAATTCTTTGAGGCAGGTACTACTATTGTCTCCAACTATACATAGCATAGGATAATGATGGTGACTACCACATGGGGTCCTATAAAAATTAAACAATTTAGAATTGTAAGTGTAAAATGTTTAACTTTGGTACACAAGAAGTTTCTAAAAATATTTGCTGTTATTATTCATAGTAGGAATGTTAATAATACAAAAATATTTTTGTTCTTTATATCCTTATTCTATAAACTTGTTTCTACTTTCCAAGTTTTAAAAAATTTTATTTATTTTACTTTTTAAACTTTTTATTAAAAACTAAGATACAAACACACACATTAGCCTAGGCCTACACAGGATCAGGTTCATCAGTATCACTGTCTTCCACCTCCACATCTTGTCCCAGTGGAAGGTCTTCAGGGGCAATAACACACATGGAGCTGTCATCTCCTATGATAACAATGCCACCTTCTGAAATCCCTCCTGAAGAACCTGCCTGAAACTGTTTTTCAGTTAACTTTTTAAAAAATATATAATTAGAAGTATACTCTAAACAATAAGTAGTACAGTGTAGTAAATATTAGTACATTAACTAGTAACATAGTCTTTTATTATTACTGTCAAGTATTATATACCATACATAATTGTATGTGCTATACTTGTCTATGACTGGCAGCACAGTAGGTTCATTTACACCGGTATCACCACAAACATGCGAGTAATGCAGTGCACTAAAACATTAGGATGTCTACAATGTCACCAAGCTCCATTATAATCTTATGGGATGGCCACGGTAGATGTGGTCTGTCCTTGACTGAAACAACCTTATGCAGCGCATGAGTATATGTGACTCAGGGCATTCATCTCAGGAGTCAAGGTGCCTGGGTTTGAATCCTAACAGCCCTTTATTTTATTCTCTTTTTATTGATTTTCCTCAAAATTAGATGCCTTTCAACCTGGTTTGAGAAAATCACTGAAATCTGATCCATGCTTATATGTCCTGGGCCTATGAAAGAAGTGGATATTTTGGCCCCAAAGAGAACAATAACTAAACTTGTCCAGGAGATGTAAATGCCAGTGAATAATGGATTGTGAGATGTGAAACATACTCTTGGATTTCCCAGAGAATCAAACACTTGGGTCCAGATGACTTTGTGGTAAAGAAACACAGATAGAATTAAATCAATTTAGCATTCCTGCTGATAAGCCTCCCATCTCAGTAAGTAAGCCATCATGCCCTTTGAACGGCCATCTTCGGTCAGTCTAGACATCTGGCCTCGTTAACTACTTTGGATTTATCTTAGCACTGTCTTATTTATAGTCTCCCCAAGGCTTAATGGGCTTCAAAATGTGCTTTGCCCTGGTTCACACTGAGCCTCACCAAGCTCGATGCTTTTACTCAGCAGGCAGCCATTTTGACTGTCAGCTTTTATATTTTTCTCTACAAGCGAGGAGTTCATACGGCTGCTCCGAGATGCCCAATTAACATTCCCCTGTCATTGTATTCCTGCTTGTCACTATCCTTTGTGCCATCTTTGTTTCCTCAACCATCAGGAATAAATCAAATCGTTTTAGTACTTCTGACTTAGCTCTTCTCTCTGCTTCTAGGTTATCAAATTTAAATTATGCATAATATAAATCTGTTCTTTCAGTCAATTCTGTAGTCTGGCTTTTTTTTTTTTTTTTTTTTGGCCAGAAGTAGAAATTGGCTTAAATGCTGAGGAGTGGTCACGGTTTGGAGAGCTAGAAGAGGGGAGCTGCAGGGAGGGGGAGTTTTGAGAGCAGAGATAAGAGGGCAGGACTCAAGTTGGGTGTTGGGGAGCATGTGTGATATGTGTGGAGTAGAGAGGTACACCAGTGGATTAAAAAAGCAATATAGTGAGGGGTATTATATGAACCTTAGAATAAGAATGGGTCTAGGCAGCAGATCCCCACATCTTTTACTCACCTCACCAGCCACCCAGCAGGCAGAGTTACCTCCCCAAATCTGAACTTTTTATTTCCTTATTCTGGATCTTTCAATGAGTCTCCAACGACTTCAGCTAAATTTCAAATGATTTTTCTTGCTTTTCTAGACTCCGTAGGGCCCAGCACAAGTGACTTTTCTAAACTAATCTTCAATCCTTCCTTTCCTGCCATGTGCCTCCCATTTCAGCCACACCCAGCACCATGTACATCCCTGAACTCGGCATGAACACTCATTCCCATATTACACCCATGTGCTCTCCCTCTCTGATCTCCCACCTCCAGTGCACTTATGAATGCCTATACAGTATTTAAGATACAAATAAAATATAACTCATTGTACGTATCTTTCCCCCAATGTAATTATTCACTCCCCCATATGTGCAACAATATCCTTGAACATATCTGTATTATAGCACTTACTGCAGAGTATTATATTTATGCACTCACATGTCTAACTTGCCATCTAGACTTGAACTCAGCAAGGTTTTTATTTATCCATGTTCCCCTTAAAGTTTCTCATGGCGCCTGGTAGATGGTAGGTGTCCAATCAATGTTTGTCGAAGTGCTTTGAATGGAGGATCACTACAATTTTCTCTTCTAAGAAATCCTGAGATTTGATAGTATAATCAAGCTATTGTTTAATTAATGTTTCCACTAGAGATTGTTCTTTAATCAGTCTTCAAATTTTGTTGGTTAACAATTTTTTTCAAGATCTTAATGGCCAAAATTATTTATACAAAATTGCCTCTGTGGTTGTTGGTCATTCACTTAGAAAGGATTTACTGAATGCTTTCAATAAATGAGCTAATTTCAGTTTCCTGAATCACAACAATATTTATTTCCCAAGAAATAAACAAATTTCTGCATATAAATTCAGGAATTTCATTAGGTAGCACTTTTATTAATCAAGGGGTTTAGAATATCATTCACCTAGAACTAATCCATAGGTCTTTTTTAGCAAGAAATGAAAATGTAGTCTCAATAATTTTAGATGTAATTTCCATACATGTTTTGTTATTGGGTATTATAGATTGATTTCTGCTCCTGATAGACTTTGAGGTTGCTTAGGCATATAGAAGCCCCATTATAATCTTCCACAGATAGATATGGAGAAAGAGCCACCTAAACACAACACTAATTTTTGTATCTCAATCTATGATCTTTTAAAGCTCTCCCAGTTCCCTCTTTAGCAGACAGAATGTTTACAATTGTCAAGAAGTAATTAAACTTGATTTTATAAAGTGCTTTATTTTTTAAAATAAGGAAAACATTAGGTGGCACTTTATAAAAGTGTTGATCAAAAATGGTCAAAAATTGTTGGCAATTTTATATGGTTCACCCTAATATTTACAACTTGATTCTTTGAAAGGAAAAGGGCTGAAGAAAGTAAAAATGATATCTTCTAGTAATCCTGAAAGATATCTAAGAAAGAACTATAAGGTGAATGCTGTTGTACTGATTATGAAACGTATGTTCATAAAAATGACTGTAATCTGGTAAAAGAAGGTGTTGCTCTCCTGGATTCTGCACACATTGGTAGAATAAACTCAGACTGGTTTCCAATGCCCAACCACTTAATGCATACAAGTCTCATCCTATTTGAAATGTTTAGGAAACTCAAAAAGTGTTAGCATTACTATTAGTGATGACTGTCACAGTCTGCTAGATGCTCAGGAATGACAACTGAAGCCTTGATTGAGCACCAGTAGCAGTCAGGATAGGTTATGCTTCAATAACAAATAAGCCCCCACAAATGTGTAAGCCTAAAACAATTAATGTTTAAGTTATGCTTGCAATTTTTATGTGAGTTGAGTGACTCTCCAGGGCAGATTTTGAAGGAGAATACTCTCACATACATGTTTTTCATTGCCCCCAAAACTGAAATGACACATGTCACTTCCAGTCACATTTCATGGGCTAGAACTATGGTCTCACTTAATTGGAAGGGAGAAGGGGAGTACAATGAATAAAAAAGGGGAGGAAAATCAGATATGGGTGAGCACTAAATATCTCTACTACAGTTTGTAAAACTAAGTAGACTTGGTACATTTTATTTAATATTTTATCATCTTTGCTTGACAACATTTTCTCATGATACATTGCCACACTGGGGCAAATGAAGACAAAAGTTTGTGACCCAAGAGGTTGCCTTTCTTGAAACTATTTCATAATGACCATTTTCCTGTTAATTCTTTCTTCCACACCAGGCATAACTCCAAATAGCAGGATTTTGCCCCATCTGAGATTTCATTTTTGTAACTCAAATCCATAGATACAAGCAGAATAGGCCATAGTGGCAAACAGAAAGCTTCAGCTGTAGAATAGAATGGTCAGTACAAAGCATGCCCATATGAAGAGTAATATTTAGAGAAAATTTAAATTTCAGTAGAGTGTTTTTCTTAAACTTAGCATTGGCCACATTTTTTTTTCTTTTCACTTCACAGGACCATAGGGGAATCTTAACTTCAGAAGCAATTTGCACCCATTCTCTCTACCTGGAGTGGGAAAGACTGCCTTCCCTTCAGCTCCCCAATGGCATAACTCTTACCAAATGGAGAAAGCCTCATTACATGCAGATGGGAGTGGAAAGTGGTTCCAGTTTGCATGGTAGTTCCTTCCTCCAAAATATTTCATAGGAAAAAAACATGTTACTGTCAGAAATATATGAGAAAACATCAAGTTTGTATTATAAAGCAGAAGTCACAGTTCTATGCATAGTGCAAGTGAACAAAATTTTCATTGAGATACACAAACAAAAAATGTAAAGAATCTTTGCTAACATGAAAGTGACAACATTGCATCTCCCCATCTTTCCATGACTCTGCTCTCCCAACCTCATTGCACCATCTGGAAAGCTTTACATCCATCTGGAATAAAAATTACTCACTTTTACCTTAAGTACTTTTCCTTATTTTATTGTATTTCTCTCTATTGATTTCTTCAGTTATTTGAAAAATGATGTCAAAGTAGAGCTCATCTCTTATATCCTCACTGCAAACTCTCAGTGCCAGTGTTTCCCTGACAGCTTTTTCATTTATGTTATAATATGTAGAACTGAGGAGGAAAATACTTTGTGAGACTGTGAGGCAGAGCTGTCTCCTTCACTGTCATATGTGTGGCCCTGAAAGCTGGGCAGCAGGGAGGACCTGGTCAGAAAACAGTTTTAGCAAGCCTTCTGCTTGCTGCTCTGCCCAATGGCACTAGAGAAAATGTTGCTGTCCCACAGGCTGTCTCTGCCCACTCTTGTCAATCCTGGTTTTTATAGCTAATTATTGACCTATTTGATCTTCCTTATCAATTTCCAATTAGCCACATTCAACTTTGTCACATTTCCCCCACTCCTGGCTATTCCATATTATGCAATCCTGCTAAACTACATTTTTCACTTTACCTAATATAAGTAATGCAGTACATTATGTCAAGCCAACAGGATCAGTTTATCATGAATAAATTTACTTAATTTTTCATTTAATGAATGGTCAATGATGGTAAGTGCATTTGTTTAGAAAAAGGAGCAAAGGAATCATTACACATTACCAATTCTCCAACAATACTGAGGAGAAGCCTGCCTCAAGGAAATGAGAGTAAAGTCAGTGGGTCTAACAGACAGAAGCTGGAGTCCTAGATGAACCTAGCTGCTGCTGGCAGTGAATTAAGAAACAGAGAAAACAGAAAGCAGAGACAGAAAGTCTTCAGATTTAGAGCTTCCTATTGGCCAACCCCATTCAGAAGCCAGTGGTCAAGAAAGCCTAGGAAATGTGGCTTTCTGAGACAGAGGACAGCATAGAAGAAGGGCTAGGGTATGCATCTAAGAGCAAACAGGTAACTGATCAGCAGGATTGGTCATATACGCTGTATAGCACACATGAAGGTATATATTTATATCTATATAACATAAACACCCATAAACACTCTAAAAAAATAATAAAGAAGAAAGAAAAATATACACTAAAATACAAATTTCAGCATGATATATAAGACCAAAAAATTGAAACACAAAGAACAATATTCATAGAATGGTTAAATATAATAGCATAGTGACCTAAAGTACGAGTATGCAAACTCATATGTTGTTATAAGAAAAAACCTGAATACAGCTATATATGTGTGTATGCATGTACATATAGACCAAAATATATTTAAAAAGTTCTATGGCTAGATAAAGTGCTAGAATAAAATTTCTTTAAATTTTAATATTAATAGTAATTACTTCTGGTGAAGAAGTGTTCCTGTTTTTATTTCTATTCTTCATTTTCCTAAATTTTTAATATGATGTAACTTAATGGTAAGGAAAATACACTTTATTAAATAGCTATAAATTTTAATAAATATTTTATTTTCCTTTTTCCATTGACAAGTTGTCTAAAGTAAGTTTTTCCTGATCCTTCCTGGCTCATGTGGCCACCATTTATTTTATCTAAGGAATGACAATTATACTTATGTATTTTGAAGTACTGCATTATGCAATATTTGCGGGATGGGGAAGGCTTTCTCTTAAAGCCTTTACCTGTGAGCTTCCTCCAGAGTCTTTTTGAGTCAGCACCTCCGTCTGTGGTCCAAGATGAGAAATGACGTACTAAATCACCTTGACAGTTGTCTGTTTGCATTATATCATCAGCCCCTGTCTCCTGTGCTGACACAATCCATTCAATCCATTATTTGCCTCTCCCAAGTGCACACATTTTCAGGCAGAATGGAGAATCACTTTTCTTTGGTAAAAAAGACTCATTGACTTTTGAGATACCTTCCCAGAATTTCCATGCAAGATTATCATTAATTTTTAAACAGAGATAGGGCTCCCAAGAAGGAGGACCAGGCCATGCTCTACTTTGCATAATTTGATTGCTTGACTCAAAATATTTTCATCAGAGACCATCACAGGAGCAAAACTTTCCCTTTTATGCAAAGAAGAGTCATTGATAAATTTATAATCAAAATATACATATATATACTTAAAATATATATTTAAGATGGGTATTCTGACCTTGTAATTTATAATTATTTAGAATTAATAAGGCTGAAAGGAAATTATTCTAGAACAACGAGGAAACAGGACGAGGGTGGGGGACAAACCTAATGGATGACAAGCACAGGGAAAGGTTGTTAGGGAAATAAAACAGCTACCTCTTTTTCCTGATTCCCATATTGCTTAGAGCTAGTAGTCATACTTGGACAAACAAACAAACAAACCTTTTTCTAATTTTTGATCAGCACTTTTAAAGGCTATCCTAGCAACAGGCGTGTTACAGGGTACTGGCGGTTAGAAGGCCATGCATATGTCCCCTTCAAGGTATGCTCAGTCAAGTGGACAAAAACTCCAAGAACCAAGAAAAAGGCCAACATTTTTGATAGAATGTTCAGAGGAGTTTGCTCAATTTTGCATGGGCAAAAGAAAACAAGTAGCAAGCAGAGAGACCTGGCTTCTTCTTAGTGAATTTTACCATTTTCAATTAAAGTGGATAGCACATACTTTGTCCAGTTTGGTGATACATTGAAAATTAAATCAATCACTTAAAGGGCATTATACATGATTTAATCTATGATGACTTTCCTGACCTTGCATCCCTACATGCTTTGGGTATTTCTATCGGAGCATCTTATTCTGCTAGTTTGGTTACATTGTCTCTCTCTCTTCTAGACTGAGACTTTCAAATGTCATGGTGCAACTATCAAGTGTTGATATGTAATGAATACTCAGAAAATGTGGATTTGATGAGAAAACAAAAACTATTCCATATTTGGAGTCTCACAAAAATTAATCCATTTTTAAGAGACATCCAACACACATAGATATTTATAATGATAGTGGACCGTTTATTTGTTGTTGAATTCAATTGGCATAAAATGATAGCACTAACGCAATTTTAATATGATTGAAATTGTTGGATGACAAAGTAAGAGAAAGTTTTAGAAAAGTACAAAAAAGTAAACCAAAGCCTGTTTAAGGTACTGGAATGGAAGAGGCTGTCAAAATGAAGAGGGTTTTTGTAAAAAAAAATATAGAGATAAATTATCCATATTCCTAAGGTGATATGGATCTTTTTCAGAAACCCAGGCAGCCAGCCGTCTTGCTGTGATCCCCAAGGAGTTCATTCATAAGCTCTTCCTCCCAGAGAGGAGAGGATCATACATGTTCATTTTCTACTACCAGATCTAAGAGGGATAAACGAACACTACTCCCAATTTTATGTTAATAGATTGTCCAAAATATTCAAATCCTGGATGGATAAAATGTCATATTACCAAAAAACTACAGAACTTATGGGCACTCCACTAATAAGTGGAATGATACTGTCATTTTCCACCTGGCTTTAATGAGTCTTAAATTGGTTTAGCAGCATAAATGTGTTGGAAGGGGTAGGGAGCAGAGAAAAGAGGACCCTTGGTGGTTGTAGGGTAGTGGCCAGGGAGGGAAAGGGGCATACAGACCTGATTTCAGAAAGTCTTTAATAATGTGTCAGTTACTCCGTAATTGGCCTGCATTCCAGGAAACCATCAGTACCTGACTTTTTGGTTCAATGTGAAATTTTTTGAGGCTGTGACAGCCCCACTCTGAGTGGGTTGTAGGTGAAGTGCGTGTGCCCTGTCTTATGGAAGGCAGAGGACTGGCAAGCAAAATCCATCTGACGTTGAAGGCAGCCAGATTTATCAAGAACAACCAATTTTTCAGCTGTACAGAACTGTACTTCTGTAGCTATTTTAAAAAATATTTTCTAGTAACCTCTTGGATTTTTCCCATGTCCTACTTATAGTAATACATGTAAATATTTAATAAAGAGAAACCAAAAGCATTTCAATTTTAATCATATTTGATTTGTTTGTTTGTTTACTTTGGAAATGTTTTCTTATGTACAATTTGCACTATAGCACTATAAAGCCGGCTCCAATAGATGTAAATTGCTGGTCTGATCATGAGAATATTAGAAAAAAGTAACTTAATGTTAGTGTAAAACTAGTTAGTATGAGAAGGGTGCTTGAGGAAGCAGGAAGATAACATGAATACCACACCTCAGAATCTAACAGGGAGAAAAATTTACTCCTTAACATATGCTTTTAAAAATACAGAATATTTTAATAATTCCATTATTAAAAACCTTACAATTGCAAAAATATATTTTAAAAGTGCAAAACAGCAGGAGAAAATAACATTTTCGCATATCTACAGAAGCCCTGTTAGATAAATTGTTTTGTGGAGACACTGTGTAGTGGTTAAGCAAATAGGCTTGAACTTCAGCCAAACTCAGATTCAAATCTTAGCTCTACTGCATTCTTGTTCTGTTTCCTAAGCAAGCTTCTAAACCTCTTGGAATCTCAGTGTTCTCATCTGTAAAATGGGGATAATATAAATATCTAATTCATAGGGTGATTGTGAGGAACAAATGAGAACGTACATAAAGTACGTGGTTCATAGAAAGTATGCAACATATTGCCTATTAGTGTCGTTTATGATAGTACTCAATAACTTGCTCCAAATCCCACAATATGCTTAACACTCAAACCCATTTGACTTAAAGATCCCATTTTTCCACTATACCACAGTTGCATTTTGCAATATTTAAATTAAAAAAAATAAGCAAATGTTGGTCTCATGGACACTTCTATAGCTAACTCACTGTAGAAATGTTGACCATAAAACCCTAGTAACATCTTGTCTTACTAAGAGGAAGTGGGTTTGCCAAGGGCAAATCAAAGTTTCTGAAACATGACTGTACTACGGGCATCTGAAACACAAGGGCATTAGGGAAAGCTTTATCCCAAGATCCTGAAATGGTGTTAGGATAAACTTGTGTGGATTTTGGAGTGATTGCCTATCCCAGGCAAGTTCCTGTTATGTACTCAATGCCTGTGGAAGGAAGGAAGGAAAGAAAGAAGGAAAAAAGGGAAGGAAGGCATGTACAATGAAGAAAGCAATTATCACACCTGGGGACCTTCTTGCTCAAATTGTTTTCAAGGTTCTTAAAGTCTGCTGCAAAGTCACCTTCTCCCAATTGAGCTCTCTTGCTTCCAAATTGTAGCTACATCCTTGCTTCCTTGTCAAGCTAGCATTAAGACATTGACCCTGCCTTCTAACCTACTGGCCAATTATTGTTTTTTAACTTGAAAATGTGCCCTTCATCTAATACTTATTCCAGCATATCATGTCCATCCTATGCCTGGGCGACTTGCTCTTTGGTGGTACACCTTTCCTACTACTTGATAGACATTACTCTTTATTATTTTATCCTATTCGCATTACTCATTTAATAATATATCCTGAACCCCCATGGCCCGTGGCCCCAGTAAAAAGGTAATATTCACGTATTATTCTTCCATAGCACACAATATTACACAAATAAACATTTGCTGACTTTCTAAACATTTATGCATATATGTACGGGGGGGTGGTGTGAGACTGTGTGTGTTCAAAGTACATAGCATGATCTCTAACAAATACACTATGAGTGCATAACTTGGTCCATGCATTGACCCAAATACAAAAGACGAACCAGCATAGAAAGAAGGAAAATGCAATGTGGAAGCAAATGCATCATGCTTTGTCACTCGTGGAAAAATTCAGCAGGTGATACCAATTAGGCCAGTACTGTACTGGGAAGTGCATGCTTAACCACGTAACCTGTTTCAGCCAAGACAGATATTGAATGAAATTTTTTGATCAAAGAATCCAAGGTTAGCACACACTGGAAATTGATGCATCTAGGTTACATTGCAGACTGAGAAATACATTGGAAGTTTCTGCACAAGAAAACCAGTTTGAAAATGTACAGAGCTTTCATCCGGACTTACTGAATATGGAAAGAGTTTGATGTGGAAGTTTGGAAAGTACCTATACTAAACTGAAATATTGCCAAGATTATTAACACATCACTTTAATGAGCCAAGAATTTCCATCTTTCCCTATAGGGGAGAACGTCTCCAATAGGCTGAGGTGGAGAGAGGGCGCAGCTTTTTATTTTGAGAATAAAGAATCTCAACTTGAAGAAAAGAATTGCAGCTAGGTTTTGACAGAGCATTTTGGGAAGTGGAGGCAAACATGATGTTTTATAAATGTTAGCATCGCATTCAGATTGCTTTTGTTAGGTGCCTTCTGATCAACTAATTAGTATCGTGTCAGCTGGGTTTGAGAATCACTTTTTTTAAAACCATCTGTTTTGTCATAAAAGTTTCTTTATAAGCCATATGCAGGCACAGGATTTGTTCTTTCTTTTTTTTTCCCCCCAAAGTTATCTTCCGTGTACTCTGTTTCTACATCTTGTGGCCTAGGTAGCTTCAAACTGTCTAGGAAGAACACAGGGAGTCCAGCAGAAGAAAATAAGATTGTTTACTTAAAAAAATCAATTGACTGAGGATATATTTGTGCAGTCAGTGATCTCAGAGGCTGTGGAACACATCATCTCGAACCCATAGCATGATGAAGAAATTCTGTTTCCAAAATGGGGAGGCCTTAGATCACATTGCCTTCTGAGCCTCAATTTTCCTATTTAAAAATGGGAGACTTTGTAAGAATTTAATTAAATTAAACTCAAATACAAGAGGTCAATGCATTATATAATCTAATAAATTAGATTATATAATCTATTATATCATAAATGATATATTATAGATGAAGTTATTTTATAAACTCTTAAATACAAAAGAAATAACAGTTTTATATGTTTTAATTATTGCAATAAACAGTTATTAACCACTAGATAGCAAGATAGTACGAGTCATGAAATGACAATTTTTGATCATTGGTAATTCACAAAATTCCTCCTCCCTAGTCATTTTTTTGCCTATATTTGCTGAATGCATGCATACATACATGCATATTCAGTCTTTTGCAAGCTAGTGAGGTTAATAACTATAAAATAACTATTTATTTTCCCTTTAGCTTAAACTTTAACCTAAATGCCCAGCACAAATCTGATAGTTACTCCTGCCTCTCACTTGATCAAAATTACATGGTTTTACTTGACTCCTCTTGATATCTTAAGAGTCTGACTATGTATTCCTAGGTCAGAAGCAATCAAAAGATCAAGAACATCAATACCAGTTCGGGAATGTGTGGATAGAGGCCCATGATCAAGCAAGAAGTGCTGCTTATAAGCACGATTCAATGTGCTTAAAACAATTCAATAAACTCTGATAGATGATAAAAATTTCTAAAGCATACTGTACACATATGGAACTTATAGCAATATTTTATAGATAGTCAATTTCTTGGTAGTAACAGTAATAGTATTGATGTTATTTGTTTAAATTTATTCAGCATTTGATGCTTTCCTAAGTCGTTTAAAACATATTGTTTCACAACAACGTTTAGTTCCCCTCAATGTATCCTAATTTACTAAGTTCAAACTATAGCAGAAAACAGCTCAAAATCCACGTTACCTTATGTATTTTCAGTGTCTACTAGATGCAGAACTTTCTCATTCTTTTTATCATGTAATATTCCAACCTATAGGGACATATTATAAGCATGGGGCACAGGAACTTGGCCAGTCTCTTGGCAAGATTAGTGATGGAGCTAGGATTTGAACTTGAGTCTTCTGACCTTTTGACCTTTTGGTTGTGGCCATGCTCACAACCTGGGTCACTCTGTGAGAATGAACCTGGCTGTGTGTGGAGCAGGAGGAGGAAGAGAAACAGACCCACAGGAAGAAAGCAGAGCTGTATTGAATGGAGGGTCACACCACGATTGCTGGGCTGTGATGCATTTCATCTTGTAAAAGTTATTAAATACTTAATGAATTGCCCTGTGGATTCCAATAGCTCCCTTCTTCACATACTGACTGTAACAGCAGCGTTCACTTCATGAGAATGTGTCAGAGAGAGACAATCAATTGACTGAAAATGTGGAAGAAAAAAGATTTGAAAGCAGTATCTGGAAACAAATTGTTTATAAATTTCACCTCTATAATTTCAAAGTCCAGAAAACTGATTTTGAAATTGAGGATAAAAATAATATCCAAGGAATTTTCTACAATCTTAAAACAGTATTTTCTACCAAAAGAGTGATACCTAATGCATACAAAATCATTTATTTCAGGCATACTGTGCATACACACACACACACACACACACACACACACACTACTTATGTGATTGAAAAACAAGAACTTGACAAGGTGGTGAGTCATGCTGGGAGTGGGGAGATGGGACGAGGTAGATATAGTGAGGATTGGAAGGGAACAGAGCCCAGAACCCTGACCATGAGGGTTTTAGCAATTTCAGCATAGAATTAATCAGGTGTCGAAACGATCAGGGAGCAGTGAATGCCAACCAGCACAGCGGTTTCTATCCCTGATCTCTGACTTGAAACTGATGGAACACATGAGTCCCTTGAAGATCCCTTGAAAGACCCCAACATACTGAGCTGGGGATCTCTTGCAAGGGTGGATCTTGTCAATCAATAACAAGGGACATAATGTTTGTATCAGATGTAGATGTATGTGGTGAACATGTTTCGAAAAAATACTATAGTCAAATTCTTAAATCATAACTGACATAGTTAAGAAACATGGTATATATATATATATAATAATGCTATGTTCAGACTCTTCTCTGTTTCTACCCGGTGATTTTGTTATTGCTGTTATTTTGTCTATTTTTTTCCTGTTATCCTTTTCTTTCTCCTTCCTCCCTCCCTCCCTCTCTCCCTCTCCTTCTTTCTCGGTCTCTCTTATCTGTCTTTCTTTTATTTCTAAATTCCAGAATATTATGGGGGTACAAATGCTTTGGTTACATATGTTGCCTATGCACTGTCCAAGTCAGAGTTACAAGCGTGCCCATCGCCCAGACAGTGCACCCCGCACTGATTATGTGTGAATTTCCCTATCCTCCCCACCCACCTCCCATCTGCCCAACGCACGATTATATTATTTCCATGCGTGCACATAAGTATTGATCAGTTAGTACCAATTTGATGGTGAGTACAAGTGGTGCTTGTTTTTCCATTCCTATGATACTTTGCTTCAAAAAATGGGCTCTAGCTCCACCCAGGATAATACCAGATGTATTAATTCACCATTGTTTTTTATTGCTGAGTAATACTCCATGGTATACATATACCACATTTTATTAATCCACTCATGTATTGATGGGCACCTGAGTTGTTTCCACATCTTTGCAATTGTGAATTGTGCTGCTATAAACTTTCGAGTGCAGATGTCTTTATTATAAAATATCTTTTTTTCCTTTGGGTAAATATCCAGTAGTGGGATTGCTGGATCAAATGGTAGTTCTACTTAGTTCTTTAAGGTATCTCCATATTACTTTCCATAGAGGTTGTACTAATTTGCAGTCCCACCAGCAGTGTATGAGTGTTCCTATCTCTCCACATCCCCGCCAACATTGGTTGTTTTGGGACTTTTTGACAAAAGCCAATCTGACTTGAGTTAAGGAGATATCTCATTGTGGTTTTTTTTGCATTTCCCTGATGATTAGAGAAGTGGAACAATTTCTTATATGTTTGTTGGCCATTATTCTTTTGAAAAATTTCTGTTCGTGTCCTTTGCCAACTTTTTAATGGGGTTGTTTGATTTTTTCTTGTTGATTTTCCTAAGTTCTGTGTCGATTCTGGTTATCAGCCCTTTATCAGATGTGTAGCACGCAAGTTTTTTCTCCCATTCTGTAGGTTGTCTGTTCACTCTAGTGATAGTTTCCTTGGCTGTGCAGAAGCTTTTTAATTTGATCAGGTCCCATTTATTTATTTTTGTTGCTGCGGTGATTGCTCTTGGGGTCTTCTTGATGAATTCTTTGCCTAGGCCAATGTCTATAACAGTTTTTCCAACATTTTCTTCTAGAATTCTTATGGTTTCACGTCTTAGATTTAAATCTGTTGTCAATCGTGAGTTGATTTTTGTGAGAGGTGAGAGGTGTGGATCTAGTTTTAGTCTTCTACATGTGGCTATCCAATTTTCCCAGCACAATTTATTGAATAGGGATTCTTTCCCCCAGTGTATGTTTTTGTCTGATTTGTCAAAGATCAGATGACAATATAAGGATGGTTTTATATCTGGGTTCTCAGTCCTGTTCCATTGGTCTATGTCTCTGTTTTTGTGCCAGTACCATGCTGTTTTGGTTTCCATAGCCTTGTAGTATAGCTTGAAGTCTGGTAGATTGATGCCTCCCAATTTGTAATTTTTGCTTAAGATTGCTTTGGCTATATGGGGTCTTCTCTGGCTCCATACGAAGCATTGAATTATTTTTTCTAAATCTGTGAAAAACGATGTTGGTATTTTGATAGGGACTGCATTGATTCTGTAAATCACTTTATGTAGTATAGACATTTTAACAATGTTGATTCTACCAATGCAAGAGCATGGTAGAGTTTTCCATCTCTTTACATCCTCTGCAATTTCTTTTCTCAGTGTTTCGTGGTTCTCCCTATATAGGTCTCTCACCACCTTAGTTAAATATGTTCCTAAATATTTAATTTTCTTTGATGCTATTGTGAAAGGTATTGCATCTTTGATTTGATTCTCGCCTTGACTGATATTGACATATATGAAGGCTATTGATTTGTGTGTATTGATTTTGTATCCAGAGACTTTGCTGAATTCATTTATCAATTCCAGGAGTCTCTTGGTTGAATCTTTGGGGTTTTCCACATATAATATCATATTGTCAGCAAAGAGTGAATGTTTGATTTCTTCTGCCCGCATTTGGACACCCCTGATTCCTCTCTCTTGTCTGATTGCGCTGGCAAGGACTTCCAGCACTACGTTAAGTAGAAGTGGAGATAGTGGGCAACCTTGTCTGGTTCCAATTCTAAGTGGGAATGCTTTCAATTTTTCCATGTTCAGTATGATATTGGCTGTGGGTTTATCGTATATGGCTTTAATAATTTTGAGGTATGAGCCATCTATGCCTATATTGTTAAGAGTTCTTATCATAAAAAGGTGGTGAATTTTGTCAAAAGTCTTTTCTGCATCTATTGAGGGAATCATGTAGTCTTTTTTCTTGCTTTTATTCATATGGTGAATTACATTTATAGATTTGCATATGTTGAGCCATCCTTGCGTCTTGGGGATGAAGCCCACCTGGTCATGATGAATTATTTTTTTGATGTGGAGTTGAATTCGGTTTGCTAAGATTTTATTGAAAATTTTTTCATCTATATTCATAAGGGATATTGGTCTGTAGTTTTCTTTTCTTGTTATGTCCTTTCCTGTCTTTGTTATCAAGGTGATATTGGATTTGTAGAATGAGTTTGGGAGGATTCCATCCTTCTCAATGTTTGGAATAATTTCTACAGTATAGGTACCAGTTGGTTTGGTAGAATTCAGGTGTGAACCCGTCTGGTTTGGGACTTTTTTTTTGGATGATTTTTTTATTGCTGCTTCAATTTTGGTGTGTGATATTGGTATGTTCAGGAATTCTCTTTCTTCCTGATTGAGGCAGGGAGGTTGTGTGTTTCTAAGAATTTGTCCATTTCCCCCACATTTTCATGTTTTGGGGCATAGAGATTTTTATAGTATTTAAGGATGATGTTTTGTATTTCTGTGATGTCAGTTGTGACCTCTCCTTTTTCATTTCTAATTGAGCTTATTAGTGTCCTTTCCTTTCTGCTTCTGGTCAGTCTAGCAAGAGGGCTGTCTATTTTGTTTATCTTTTCAAAGAACCAACTTTTTGTTTTATTAATCTTCTGTATAGATATTTTGTTCTTGATTTCATTTAATTCTGCTCTGATCTTGGTTATTTCTTTTCTTCTGTTGGGTTTAGGGTTGGTTTGCTCTTCCTTTTCCAGTTCCTTGAGATGATTCATTAGTTTGTTGATCTGTGATCTTTCCGTCTTTTTGATGTGGGCATTTAAGGTGATGAGTTTTCCTCTCAGGACTGCTTTTGCTGTATCCCACAGACTTTGATAACTTGTGTCCCCATTATCATTTAGTTCAAAGAATCTTTTGATTTCCATCTGAATCTCCTACTTGACCCAATAGTCATTCAGCAATAGATTGATTAATTTCCATATTTTTGTGTAGAGATGAGTGTTTCTGTTAGAATTTATTTCTAATTTTATTCCACCGTGGTCTGTGAAGATACATGGTATAATTTCTATTTTTTAAAATTTGTTGAGATCTGTTTTGTGGCCTAGGATGTGGTAAAATTTATAGAAAGTTCCATGACCTGATGAGAAGAACATATATTCAGTGTTGTTTGGGTGGAGTGTTCTGTAGATGACTATTAGGCCCAATAGCTCTTGAGTTCTGTTTAAGTTCATTGTTTCTTTACTTATTTTCTGCTTGCAGGATCTGTTCAGTTCTGTCAGTGGGGTGTTGATATCCCTAGCTATTATGGCATTGCTGTTTTTATGTTGTCTAGATCTAGCAGGATTTGCTTTATGTATCTGTGTGCTCCTGTGTTGGGTGCATAAATATTAAAGATTTTTAAGTCTTGTTGGATTTTGCCCTTCACCACTATATAGTGACCATCTTTGTCTTTCTTTACTTTTGTTACTTTAAAGTTTATGATATCTGATATAAGAATGGCTACCCCGGCTTTCTTTTGGTTTCCATTTGCCTGGAAAATTGTTTTCCATCCCTTCACATTAGTCTGAATGAGTCCTTGTGTTTAAGATACGTTTCCTGGAGACAGCAGATACTTGGCTTGTATTTTTTTATCCATTCAGCTAGCCTGTGTCTTTTCAATGGTCAACCTAAACCATTCACATTTATTGAGAGAATTGATATTTGGTGTGGATTTCTGTTCATCTTGTTGGGTAGTCTGTTATTGTTTTGTTTTACCTCTTGAGCCATAGTGGAACCAGGGTTCTGGACTTTAGCTTTTGGGTGATTTTACACTGGTGTGTGTCTATTGTACTGGTCAGTGTATAATGCAGGTCTGAGTACTTCCTGCAGGGCAGGTCTGGTCTTCGCAAATTCCATCAGTGATTGCTTGTCTGGGAAAGTCTTTATATCTCCCTCATATAAGAAGTTTAGTTTTGCAGGATAAAGAATTCTAGGTTGGCCATTATTCTGTTTTAGAAGACCGAGGATGGGTCCCCAGTCCCTTCCAGCTTGTAAGGTTTCAGTTGAGAAATCTGCAGTTAGTCTGATAGGTTTTCATTTGTAGGTTACCTGCTGTTTTCATCTTCCTGCTCAAAGGAGTGTCTCTTTCATGTTTACTTTGAACAGCCTAATAACTATGTGACGTGGTGATTGCCTTTTCACATTGAGTCTCCCAGGAGTCCTGTGTGGTTCTTGTACCTGTATATCAAGATTTCTGGCTAGGCAATGGAAATTTTCCTCTATTATTCCTTCAGATAGATTTTCCAGCCCTTGTGTATTTTCTTTTTCTCCCTCAGGGATGCCTGTGATTCTTATGTTTGGCCTCTTCACATAATCCCACATTTCTTGTATGGTTTTTTCATGTCTCTTGATTCTGTGTTCTTTGTGTTTGATAGATTCATTTAGCACACAGGGGTTATCTTCCAGCTCTGATATTCTTTCCTCTGCATAATCCAACCTATTCTTAAGGCTTTCCACTGTGTTTTGTAGATCCTTGAATGCCTCTTTCATTTCCAGTATTTCTGTTTGGTTTTTCCATAATACTTCAATTTCTTTAGAGAATTTTTCATTCATTTCTTGCATTGTTCTTGTGGCTTCTTTGTGTTGGGTTTCTATTTTCTCTTGAATTTCATTGAGCTTTCTCACAATCTATAATTGAAATTCTTCCTCTGTCATTTTACCCAGTTCTTTTAAGTTGTTATCCATTGCTGAGGAGCTCATGATTTCTTTTGGGGGTGACTTTTTGCTCTGATTTTTCATCATTCCTGTGTTCTTTTGCTGACTCATCTGGCCTCTTGATCGAGAGCTGGGAGTGCTAGGGCTGGCTTATGGCCCTGTCTCCAAGTTCCCAAGGATGGTTCCCTGATTGTGCTGGTGAGAGGAGTGCTGGTCCTGTATTGCCTTAGGTGTATTTTAGCAAGTTTGTTGGACTTCTTGGGTTACCTCTGACGTGTTGTCTTCACTTCTTCCCAGTGGAGTGGAGTGAGTTTGTTCCCCCAGCTTAAGCTTGAAGCTGGTGAATTGTACTTGTGGGTACGAATCCACTACTCCCTAATAACTTGAGATGGGAGGCAATATTTTTAGCTGTGGGGTTGTTCCCACTGTCGTTGATTGTAGTTTGTGTGGAGGAGCCAGATTTCTAGGTAATCTCTTGTGCCCACGGCAGGCTCTGGTCCCCTAGGTGGGGTATACAAAAACCCCAAGCTTTGGGAGCGGCCTTGTAGCTCCCGGGGCTTACTTGAACCCCGCTCCCCTGAGGTGTGGGGAGGAGCTTGCAGCTGGAGGGAGAGAGCCTGGGTGTGTGATTGTCTACTGGGCTCAGAGGTTGCTTATCCTGCCACTAGGGGGAGCCGCTGTTATGGAGTTCAGGGCTCGCTCTGTCTCTGCTTCTGATGGGAGGGACCAACTGGTGCAATTGCTGAGGTCTCTAGCCAGGTTTTTTCTTCCTTGTCCACAAGCTCAGGCACTTTCCCCTCCAATAGGACCACTTGTGTTTCCTCTCCACCCAAGACAGGCTCTCGAGCTTCCCAACAGTTCGTGTGTCTGGCATGCCGATGTGCATCTCTGTGTGTCACTGGCTGATAGGGAGATCTCCGATTGTGCCCCCCATTTTCGCCACTAGACCGCAAGGTGAGGCGGGTGGGCCTCTCTATCCCCAGAAGTGTCTGCTGGGGGATGCTCCCGCCAGGGGGAATAGTGACAGCTGAAAGCACTCTTAGATCAAGCTGAACTCCCTATTAGACTGAGTGGGGCTTGGGGCAGCTGCTCTGGTTCAGCCTGTGGCACCTGAGGCATTCGGTTGCCATGGGAACCAGTACTTAGGCGAATTGAGTCACTATGGCACAGCAACCCTCAATATGACCGTTCTCCAGGGGGAGGGAGGATGGGGACCTGGAGAGCAGGCAGCAGGGCCAAGCACTCAGGAGACAGCCAGAGCCAGGGAGGCAGGACTGGATGGACAGGCTGCAAACTGTTTCCAATATACCAGGGTCCCGCCGATACAGGCTCTCCTTGTCCCACCTGGAGCCCACAGAGGCAGCTATCCATGGCCTCCAAGTGTGTAGCCCTTTGTGTCCAGGCTGGAGAGCCCCCGGGCTGGGGGTGGGGTGTAGCTAGAGACCTAGCTAACAGTCAGCTCCAGGCAGGGGACCTTAGAGATGGCTTCCAGTGCTGACTGGACCTGTAGAGTGGGCTTACAATAGGGTCCTGCTGGTTCTGTACAGCCACGCTGTGAACGTGGCTCTCCTCAACCCGCCTGGCTCCTATGGAGGCAACTGCCCTCAGCCACCAAGGGCATAGCCCTTTCCTCTCCTTTCAACTGCTGATCCCTGGTCCTGCTGACTTCCAGGAGTGAGGTGCCCATCTCCAAATCCAGTGTGCTGTGCTGGGAAGCTGTATCTCAGCCCAGTCCTTCCCCAGCCCTGTGCAGTTCCTGCTCAGTGCATCTGAGATTTCCATATGGTTCCCCCAATTGCTTCCTCTCCACAGAGCCTGCTGTCTCATGAAACGACGGTGCACCGACTCTGGGCTTGTCTCTGCCTGAGTGGATGGGAGGTTTGTGGGGATGGTGAGTGTCCACCTGTAGGTTGGATTGCACTGTGCTGACCTGGTGAGCACGTCCTTCCCGCGCTCCGGTCCCTAATGTATTCCCCACGCTCTCTGATCTTTGTGAATGTATCTTCCCATCACCTTTTTTCTTGCGCTGAGTGTCCCACGCTGCTTCTCTGCAAGTTCACAATGCCGTTGTGGGAGGGAGCAATCTGCACATATGCAGCTGTCTGCGCTCTTCACCTCCTTCCCTCAGAGTGGTGAGGTAGGGGCCTCCACCAGACCGCCATTTTCCACCTGTATCTTTCTTTATTTCTTTCTTTTGTTTGGAAGTCTAAGTGAGTGGAAAGACAACATTATATAGAGAAATTTACCATGGAAGGAAACCGAGAAATGTTCTAGTTAAGTGTTTCCTAAACTGCATTTTATAATAAATTTAGTTGCACAGGATATTTTTAGGGGGATTTCGTGGTCACATAAAATGAGGGAAATGTGGCATTTTATATTTCTCCTTAGATATTCACCATACACATTGGCAGATTAAAGACTCTGAGACATTTTGCAATCAAGATAGCTATTTAATTTTGTTTGACCTAGTTTTTTCAAACTTACATTCAGTGACCCTCACTTGGGTAATACCACTAGAACTCGAGGAACTACTGTTCCTCAAATCACTCCTGGAGAAAAAGATGGTTTGCTGCATCACATCGTTCACTGCAGGAATAACATGTCAGCACTAACCACAGATATTTATGAACATGTGTTTTGGGTCCTGTCAGGAGTTCTGAGCAATAACCTAAGGAAGTAGCAAATGACAGGCGCCCTTTTTTAGGTTAGATTTGACTTCTTTAATGGACACTTTTAGAGAGTTTTATAATATTATTTATTTCATATCAAGACACTTGCTACAATATATTGCATATGAAATTCATAAGTTCCTGGGCTGAGGCATTTGGCCTAACTGTCTAAGCAGGGATGCCCTCTAAACACCTAATTGTCCTGGTAAAAAATACACATTTATCACACTGAGTTGTCATAAGGAATTTGGGACCACAAAAGATCTTCTTTTGCCCTATTTAGGGCATAAACATCAGAGTTCTGTTTAGGCCCCTAATAGCTGTTAATGAATTCATGATGACTTTTTTCCTCTATCATTAACCAGGGAAACATATTTATCTGAATACCAGTTAAGGTGCCTTTAAAAAATTGTTTTAAAACTTCAATGATTATATGTCATGTACCACTAAATGAACCTCAAGATTTTGTACATACAAACCTTCTACCCAAAAAGAATCCTTTATCCTACCTTTGCATAATTGATTTTTTCTAATTTAATGTGGTATTGGAAAAAAAAAACTATGAAATATAAATTTCTATCTTTTTATCCTTTCTTTCAGACTCTGTGCTTCTGTGAACATGTTTGAATCTTGAGCAATGTATTGTTCATCCTGCTAGCCCTTCTTCTAGCTCCCATGACCTTCTACTGCTGACCCCAACACACTCACACATTCACCATCCAGGTCTTTATTTCAGTCACTGATATAAATGTTGGGGAGGACAATGCAAGGGGCACACTCACAGCATGTTGCTTGAGGCTTCCATCCAACTTGATATTAGTCAGCACTTTTGAGGGACAGTTGATGATTACATTAACTATAGATCTATCAGACTGTATCACATTCCTCCATCTTGTCCACAATGACATCATCTGCTCTGCTAAAAATCAAGAAACACTCCATCTAGGCCATTCTTCTAGTTTACTAGTCTATTAATGCTACCAAAAGAGGAAATTGTACTAGTTTGGTTTGTCTCATTATTCTATTTTATGAGGGGACTTTGTAATAAATCATTATAATTTTATACCACCACACTTCTGGTTTTATTTATGCAAGTCTGTCTTTACCTCTTTGAAATAAGAATATGTGACCACCTCCAGTCTGTTGGCATGTCTTTGTCTTCCAGGGTTTTGTAAATGCTGCTCTATAATTATTCTCAGTGGTATTTGCGACTTGTTCATTTGCAAAGGACTGTCCGTTCAAAAGATTTAAAAATATTTGTATTTGAGACCTAATTCAACTCATAATTCAATTGTATAGTTGTTTAAATCTTCTTTATAAAGGAATATGCTCAGATTATGACATCAAGAAGGGAGGTTGAGTACATGCACCTATCTTGTACCTATTCCACCCAAATCACTGAATAATAGCAATAATGCAAAAAATAAAAATAGATTGATAATAGTGTTCACAAATAATTAGGCTGCAGCAATCATTTGACAGAAAATCCTGAAAATCTATTGCGTATGGAATTAGTTTGTTAGAGAAACAAGAGTAGACAAAACCATAATTTGCATATGGTAAAAAACTATAGAAAAGGGAAAGGCAGGTTCTCTGGTATTTGAATTTCATGATCAACAGATACAAGACAAGCCCTTTGGGCTAGTTCTTCTCAAACTTTAATGCCATAGAAGTCACCTGGAGAATGATTTATTAATGAAATGCAGTCTGATTAGAAGAAGGTCTAGGGTGAGGGACAAGAGTCTACTTTCATGCTAGGCAATGATAATGCTGCTAGTCCTTGGACATTGCTTTGAATAGTAAAGGTATTGATTGGAGGCTATCTGGGGGCAGGGCCCAGTGATCTGATTGTTAACAAGCCCTCCAGGGCATTCTGATACACACTCAAATGTAAGACCTGCTAGTAGTTAGGTGCATTCAGTTCAGCCGGCCTATTACCTCCGTTCACCACCACTTCATTCTCTCCCCTGTTCCAAGCTGCAGGCCCAACAAATGTTTTCTCCCAAGCTTAAAACCCTACATAACTCTGTTCTCAGTAGGAATTAATCAATGCTCCTGAGGATGTTTACAGTGTTGATTTGTTATCAGAGGTAGAACAAAGCAAATTTAGAGATAACCTTTATCCTTACCGTTTACACAAAAGAGGAACCAAAAAAAGGCAGCTCTGCCCAGGGAAAAAAAATCTATCCAAGTGATCCATCCATGTTGAAGCATTTTTTATTTTGGCATTTCCATGACAGGGTCTCAAGCTTGCCTGCCAATTTCCTATTCACCTTTCCTAGAATTAGAATTTATATGAAGCCTGTGTCAAGTTATGCTCCTAATTTTTTTTTGGGGGGGGGATCAGTCCAGGGCAACCACAGAAACCGTCATACCATATATTAAAACACTTAAAACTTATGATTTAAAAACTATTAAATAAAATATGTTTGTCCTTCTAGCTTGAAGATCTGGATGGCCAGGTTCATATTTAGAAATTTGGACTGTCTGGAGTTCCACTCTGAATGTGGAGCCAGCCACAGGGACAGCCCTCAAGCTCTCCACCCACTGGGCAACCATCCACTCCCCTTATTTTCTTTTTCCTCACTATACAGCAATGGATCTCAACATTTTGCAAGTAGGCATATCTTAAGGATTTGTGACAATCACTTCAGCAATAATAGCTCATTAGAGTAGCAATGTGAAATACTGCCGTTGGGTAGTTAGGGCAACAGAAGGAATACCTCCCCAAGATGTCATATTAAAATCTCCAGGGAGACATGCAAAATTTGAAAAAGTTTCCAAGATGGTTGCTTAGTTACCATTTTGGGATTTGAAATCTTCATATACCTTATTTCCATGCCCTTCTTGATCATGTCTCCAGATGGAGTAATTCTGTACAATTATCAATAATAATTTGCTCCAAATCTTATTGTATTTAAAAAAAAACTATAGGCAAAGCTAAAGCCCTTTGAAAATTTTCTTCCTTCACTGTATAAACCACTTTCCTTTCTTGTGAGTCTCCATCCTGGAAACTTTTATATTTTTGCCCACATGCAGGGCTGATACTCAGCCAATACACATCACACAAACTTATTTTTTAAAATATTTTTCCATATGACATGATACTTTATAAATCTAACCATTTAGATATGTGTATGTGAGGTTCATTATTTCTGAATATTTTATTCTGCACATGTAATCAAAAAGTAGAAATATTAATATGAAATACTAAAAAAATAAACTATTTTAGAAAACATAATGAATAGCTTTGCACCCACCACTCAGTTTCCTCATATAGTTATTTGCATATTAACTTCAAGTTCTTTTCAAAAAATAAAACAACAAAAAATGAGTTTTTTGGAAATTTCCCTCTCATTTCATTCCTTCTTAAGGTAGTCATCATGATAAATTCAAAATTTCACATTCCGTGAATTTTTTCTAATGTCACCTCTGGCTGGCTTTGAGAGTTTTCTCCTTATTCTTGATGTTCTTCAATTTTACTATGATATATCTAGTTGTCGATTGATTTGTTTTATTTTAAAATTACATGTTTGGATACTTTCAGTGTGTTTTTCGATTGGAGAACTCACATCTTTTTTCAATCTTGAAAATCCTCAGCTATTGTTTTATCAAACATTGCTCTTCTGCCATTTCCTCTATTTGATTTTTCCGTGATTACTGTCAAACACACGCTACAGCCTCTCCTTCTGTCCTACCTGTGTTGTGTGATTTATTCCTTTGTCCCTCTGCCTTTCATTGTGGGTATGTTTCCCAGGACCATCTTTCAATTCATTAATTTGTTTTTAAATTGTATCCAGTTATGATCATCCCAGCAATTGCACTTTTTAATTTATATTATATTACAATTACATTGTACTACATATTTTTATTTCCATAATTTTTAATTAACTTTTTTCATAACACAATAGGTTTTTTTTTTCTTGGTTGATTTATTTCAATTTAATATTTAATTTATGTCATTCTAAACATCTTCCAAAAAGTTTGTCAAATGGTCTCATAAAATTAACTTTCTCTATAGTGTCTTTTGTAGCATTCAATTTCTTTATGTGTTTTGAACGTTTGATTCCCATTTTGTGTGATGAGAGTATTTTGTCCTTTTCCCTGTCTCTTTCTCCCTCCCTATTACATCCCTTGATGCTCATCTATCTCTTGCTGTTGACAGTTGCCTCTCAGACCCACTGAGCAGCCTGAGAACTGGCCTTTATAAGGTGGCGATACTGGGAAGAGCAGATCCCGTCCTGGAGTCCCCAGAAGTCAGTACTCAGCTCGTGAAGTCTGCGTCCATGTCCTCACTTCTCCCTAGGCCTTTTGGTTATTCAGAGATGTGCTGTCAGATAGCCAATAGCCACTCATGGATATTTAAATTTAATTTTTAATCAATTAAATTAAGTTAAACCAAAGGTGCAATTTTCTAGTTTCACTAGCCAGGTGTTTCTAACGGCTACTGTAATGGATGCTCTTTTCCATCATCGCAGACAGTTCTGTTGGATAGTGCTGCTCTAGAGCTAGAATCACAGCCATCTTTCCTTTTTTTTTGTCAACAGCAGTTTTTTTAAGCTGGTTTTCTGGAATGGGTGAGCCCATACCCTGGCTCCTAGTTTCAAGCAGAAAGCCTGACTCTGTCCCTCTGTTCCATGGGATGACTTTCAGCCTTCTTTTTCCAGAGGTGCTGAATAAAGTCCAATCTCCCAGTGCCTGGGTCCAGAGTTAATAAATCACTGCTTTGGGTTTCTATTCCTTCTCTGGTCCTCAAATCAGAAGCTGTTTTTGTAGTTACCCTTTTATATTTTAACCATTATAAATAATTATTTGGAACCAAGGGCTTGCTGAAGCAAGAACTCTGTGCATCTTGACCAAGGAGTAAACAGTCTATTCACTTTTATTGCAGGCTTACATTCATTATGTTTTTGAACAATCTGTTTATTTACTTATATCCATTTTATAGCTATTTTGGCTGCTTCTGATTTTCACAATTAATATGAATGCTGCCATTAACATTCTTGTACTTACCTTAGGCACAAGTGTAAGAATTCCTTTATGGGCACATAGCAAAAAATGGAGCTGCCAGGTCATAGGACACATGCAAACTGAACATTGTTTTATGTTATTCTTCAGAATTGTTGCACCGATTTATATACCATGCTCCCATAAATTGCCAAGACTAAGAACTGATGTTTTCCCTGAGTGTGGTGGCTCAGACCTATGATCCCAGCAACTCAGGAGGCTGAGGCAGGTGGATTGCTTGAGCCCAAGAGTTCAAGGTTGCAGTGAACTATGATGATCACACCCCTGCGCTCCAGCCTGGGTGACAGAGTGAGATTCTGTCTCTTAAAAAAAAGATAATAATAATTTTTGTTTGTTTTTTAGGGGGTGGGCCATTTGGGGTTCTTCTTTTGTTGTTTACATGCCAATGTCCTTTGCTCATGTTTCTTTCTTTCTTTTTTTTTTTTCCTTTTCTTACTCGTTTTTAAGAGTTACGCATTAACAAAAGTAAAACTTTTGGGTATATGCTTTGCAATGATCTTACTATCTTTGGCTTTCTTTTTAAATTTTGTTCTTGTGACTTTTAATTGTAAATGTTTGCTTTTGTTTTTGTATTAAGAAGTCAAATAGATTGATTTTTAATTATGATTTTTTTCTTTTGTGTCTTATTCAGTAAATTATTCTCTAGCTTAAATTCATAAAAATATCTTCCTCTTATGTTTTCTTCTAAATTTTTTAAATTTCATTTTTCACATTTAAGTATGTAATATATGTGGATTTATCTCAGTGTGTATGCTTGTGTGTATGATGGGCCCATCATTTAATTCTTTATTCCATATGTGTGATCAGTGGTCCTACCATCCTTTGTGTATGGTTCTTCCTCTACCCTCTGACTTCTTCTAGTGCTACATAAGTATTACACTAATGCCCGTGTATGTCTATTTCTGTTTTCTCTATTCTCTACCATTCGTCTGTTTATCACATGACAGATTTTACACTGTCTTTACTACCAGTCTTTATATCTTGTAGGATAAATCCCCTTGACCCCCCCATTGTGTATGTCTTGAAAGTTGTATTTATTTGCATACTACTTTCATACTTTAGTATTCTATCTAGTTTTTTGAATCATACACACATGCATACACATACACATAAATTTGAGAGAAATGACGTTTTACAATGTTGTTTTTTCTATTCAGGGAAATGATATGTCTATGTTTATGTAATATAAATCTTTTTTAGCTCCTTCATGAAATTTTATAATTTTTCCCCAAAAGATCTTATGTACCATTGGCTAGGTTCATTCCATGGTGGTTTGTAATTTGGGTTGCCATTTTGAATGATTTTTTAAAAAAATATTTATCCTAAATATTTGCTTTTGGGATAGAGGAAAACAGGGATTTTTTTGTATTATGTTCTATCAAGCAAGATTGATGAAATTTATTAATAACTTTAAGAGTTTTATAAAGATTATATTAATACTGAAAAATAACAAATCAGTGTCTTTCATTATTTTGCTAGCTAAAACCACCAGTAAACTGTCTAATCAAAATGTTGAGAGCAGGTATCCTTAATTTCTCTCTGACATGAAATGGAAAGCTTCAAACATTTCCCATTAAGTGATATGTTACCATAGGACAGTGAATCTCAAACCTTAGGATGCATCAGAAATACCTGGAGGGTTTGTTAGCAACAGATTGCTATTCTCCACCCCCAGAATTTCTGAATGGGTAAATCTGGGCTGGGTGCAAATACTTTATATCCCATAACCAGTTCTGAGGAGGTGCTGTTGCCGCTGGTCAGAAAAGAAACATGGCAGAGACAGCAGAGAAGCTGGGTTCTGGCAGTGGGAGTCAGGTAGCAAAGTTAAAGATGCTCCTGAGGTCAGGGCTCACAGAGAAGGTACCTTCTTGAGGACATGAGAGAGTTTAGTCATGTAGATGCCTGGAGGAAGAGCTTCCTAGGCAGGTGGAACATGAAAACGTTCCTGAAGTGCTCAGGAAACTTCAAGGGGGCCTAGTGGCTGGAGTGGTGTGGTGGAGGAACAATCTAAGAGACAGGTTATAAGGGTAACAGGAGGCCAGGATGAGAACCTTAAAAGGCCATTATAAGGTGTCTTTCATTTTCAGTGACTTGGGGACTTGCTCTGAGGCATGAGATAAATTGACCTATGTTTTCAAAGGATTATCTGACCTTTGTGTTGTGAGTAGACATTAAGGATTCAGGGTAGAAACATGGAGACCAAGAAAGGGGCTGTTTCAATAATCTGGACGAGAGTTGTAGCAGTGGCATTGTGGAGAAGTGATCAGGTCTCCATGTAGTTCGAGGTAGCACCTTGAACCTGCCTTTCCTGCCGTTGGAATAAGGGGGTGTGAGAGAAAAAGGAGGTGTGGATGCTGCCGAAGATTTTACGTGAGCAACTGAAAGGATGTTAAAGTCATTCAAGGAGACAGCACCCCTGACTACGAGGATTTCTTTCCAATGAGGACACTTACTTAAAGAAACCAAACTGTCTTCCCACTGTACTGGGTATGGAAAATGCTGAGGATATCCAACATAATACAAACACAGAGAATTTATTTGGGGCCTGGTTTTTTTTATGAAGGGTTATTATAGGATTAGGGACCACTATAGAGTTCCTTGTGAATAAAAATAAATTATACTTTGAGATTGTCTAGTGATAAACCTGAGTTTCCACCATGCTACCTCTCTCTCTCAATTATGGAAATCTATATGGCTACACTAAGGTTTGCCATGGTTTAGATTTGTTTATTATTCTGCCTTTTGATTCTTGCCTCTGCAAAACAGTAGTCACTTCAACTTTCATCATTTTTTCCTGAAAATGTGGATGGATGCTCCTCGGACAAAGTGAACTTTGCTTCCCACAGTAAGATGCCTGCTGTGAGCAGCTGCAGAAGCAGCTCTGTTTCAGGGACAAAGAAAAGCATATTGTGGATCTACCCATACCTCATGCTTCTTTGTCATTTTCTGTTGCATTTATTTTTATATAACAAAAATATCAATTTTTTCTGCTGCTGATTTATATCACATATTTATCATAAACAAAGATGTGCTTTACCCTTTTCAGTTTAACTGTGATTACCTTTGATTCTCTGTGGATATGGAATGGATCATACCCTAATTAAAAGATCAGGTTTTCACATAAGATAAGAAAATTGCAAATCCTAAATAGAAATTTATGTCTATTGCTAATATTCTCACAGGAAGAACATTGTGGTATATCAGAGGAGAGTTTTTTCTTTTTTACATCACCAATGTATATAGTTCTTATTTAATTACTAACTCTTAAGTATATTTGTATGATTTGTTTCCTTATCAACCTAATCAGTGGTTCGCTGCCATGACAGAGAGAAAAGTTCACGTCTTGATTATTGAAAGTACATTAACTATGTTTTATAGTATTTCCAACTATGTATGCTTGTATAAAAATTAAAAATAAAATTTAGCCTTTTTACTACAAATGCTTAACTTTTATTTTATAAATCATAAATAGACTGGGGAAGCTCATTTTGTGTCTCCACCCACCATCATCATCACTATTTAGTTTTTAAATAGGGATGCTAAATTTTTTGAGTCAGGTTCAGCAAAAAGAGGACAGACTTTAGGAGTATAAAAGGTATGGGTGTGAATCTTGACTCCTTTCAGTGGCATCCTGGCAAGTTGTCATCCTTCCTTTGCTTGAGTCCTATAGTGACAGAGAATACATTTCCTTCTGTAATGGTGCATTTTATCTTTTGATTTCTAGCTGTCATTTTCATATACATATTTAAATTTTTCAAGCATCTGGGTTTTAAAAATTAAAATGGAAATATCATAGGGCTAAGAATTAGGATTTTATATATATATATAAAATGCATATCTTAGTGCCATCAACATTGCAAATGTTCAATAAATATTATTTATTATTATTATTTTTTTAAGAATTGTGTCCAATCTTTACCTTGAAGGAGATACTCTGGAAGGTTAAGATGTAAACACACTGTCTTAGTTCAGATTGCTATATGACAGGGTACCATAAACCAGGTGGTTTATAAACAACAGAATTTATTTCTCACAATTCTGGAGGCTGGAGGTTCAATATCAGGGTGCCAGCATGACTGGGTTTGGTGAAGGCTCTTTTCCAAGTTGCGGACTGCCACCTTTTCCTTGTACCCTCACATGGCAGAAAGAGAGTGGGCTAGCTCTCTGTTCTCTTCTTATAAGGGCATAAATCCCATTTAGGAGGGCCCTACCCTTATGACCTAATTACTTTCCAAAGGCCTCACCTCCAAATACCTAATTAATTAGATTTTCAATATGTTAACTTTGAGAGAACACAAGCGTTCAGTCCATAACACACACAGAAAGTGAACTTGAGATTGCTTTGATATAAATGCAATTCTGTGGAAATATTAATAACACAAAAACCTGAGTAATGGGAGAGTAATTTTACAGAAAACAGATGCAGGAAGACTTCAAGGTAGACAGAGAATATTTTAAATTTCAGAATTTAGGTAAGTTTGCAAATAGAGGTAGTATTAAGCATATATATACTTACCTATATATCACACACACACACATATACATACATAGACAAATACTTTCACAGGAACCTTATCGTTTTTCCCCACACTCAAACACACACACACACACAACAAACACACACACACACACATTTAAACATATCTCTGAATGGTAATCTGTTAAGGTGGGGACCTTAGAGAGAGAGAGAGAGAAAGAGAGAGAGAGATCACTTACAGCCTTCTCCACAAAAGCGTTAGCACCGAGACTCAATGCACGCATTTCTAGATAACTGGCCTGTAGAGGTCCTATAAAAAAAGGTGTCGATATGGAGGATTCACAATGTCCTGCTGACAAAAACTAAAATTCAAGTCAGCTGCAGTGACGCCTGATAAATTAATGTTTCCTTGTCCAAACCAAAATGAAGGTCTGATTCATTTCAGGAGAGGAACTTATAATTATTGAGGAAAGATGTTAGGAAGAAATCATAGGCCCTAGAGACTCTCAATATTCTATATCTATTCCAAGTCTAATAACATCAGGGGAAGCAAATTAAGGTAGAAACTGATTACTACTGATTGCAAAGGTCTTTATATGTAATTTAAAGGATCCATAAAGAACAACTGATGGACTGGTCTTAAAAATAAATTACCTTGTAACAGGAAATTCAAATGCTTTGATCACTAGAATATAGAGGCTAAAATTATGTAACATTAAAGCAAATAATTTTAAAAACCATTTTATTGAGGAAAATGGTTTCTATTTAATCATTGAAATTTATTACTATGGAATTGCACATTTTAAAATTAGAACTAGTTTGCTACTAGTTCTTTTATTAGTTAATGTGGGATGAATGTGAAACCAAATATTCTACAAATTATTCACAAAGAAACCAAATGTTAGAGTGGCAATAATCAAAATAGAGAAAAAAGCATAATATCTTGAAGAATGTAGAGTTGCTCTGAAATTAAGTAAATTTTACATCTAGAAATGCTTTGGTCCATCTGAGGCTTGATCCTAAACCCTGATCTTGTATTCTATAAATAATCATTTCATACTGAACCATGATCATGGCCTCTAAAGACAGAATACTATATATAAGCAGACAATGTTTTTGGCATCATCTGCTTCTTCAGTGGTCCCTTCCAGGTTCATTGGTTTGTAGAAAAGATATCAAATCATGCATTAGAAAAAGTTTTTACATAATGTCCATCCACAACAGGTTTTAAGTAATCTGAGCGTACAGGGATCTCTCAACTAAGTGGTTCTCAGGCCTCTGCTGTAACTAATACCCCCAGTGGCAGAAACTATTACATTTCTTTATGGTTCTGTAGAAAAGTCTTTCTGCACAGTGAGTTAATCTCTCTGTCCCTACCACTCCCACTCTCCTGTGGGTCCTTCTGTATGTCAAGGCCTCACAGAACAAGATGAATCCCAGTGTCCCAAGACAGCTATCAGCTATGGGATGACAAACACCACACTCTCTTTCCCTCAAAGGAGCTTGTCTCCAGTTCTGCTATTCACCAACATATTCTTCTGAATAATTCATTTCCAATGTCCCTATTAAAGGATGACATCTACAAGTAAACCTTCTAGTCTAGGTGCAGTTTCTATATATTACACCAAGAACAGGATGATCACCTTCATGATTCTGATTATTTCTTCTTGTATGTTCAATGTCTACTTCTTGTTAAAAGTAAGTGTTAGTATTGACACTAAAATTTCTAGTATACGAGTTGACATCTGTGGGCAAAGGAAAAATAATTTAAAAGTTTTCCAATATTTGGCAACGAAAACTCATGGTCAAAATGCCCTGAACACAAATCACAGTATCAAAACTTACTGGCTTTGTGAATTGATCAAACCATTGCAAATGTCCATTTTTCATCTTTAAAATAACAAATAAAACAATGCTGACCTAACAATACTGGGTGGAATATATAGGTAATTATGTAAAGTGTCTAGCACAGAATCTGGATGATTGTAGGTACGTGATAAATAAAACTTCTCCCCTTTCTACATCAAATGATGTAAATTACTTCCAAGAGCCCCAGTCACTTCTTATTTACTTTTGACAAATGATTTTTTCTCTAAAGTACTAATTATAAAATCGACTAATTATGTTGTAGCCTTGGGAAGTTTTAGACTAGGTCATTAAAGTTGTAAATGTAGTGTGACTTTTTTTTAGATAGAGGTCTGGTAATAAATCCCCCAGAAACCTTTATATAATGCAGCTTTTATTTTTTCAATTTAAAGCTAAGACAAAGAATGAGAAAACTAGAGCTTTTTATCTTTAAAAGAGTTTATGAGCTTTAAGTAATGAATAGGCACAGCTTTCCTTTGGGCACGAGACCAGGGCTATTAGCCTGTTGGCAAAGGAGGAAATGAGTGCCCAGAGGGATAAGTCGCTCTCCCCAGTCTGCTGTGATCAAGGTGTAAGTGTGAGTATAGGCCTGTGCATGTGCAATTGTGTGAGGGTGAGGGTGTTTGCTGTGGAAGTGGGTTGGATTGGAAGGAACAGTGAAGATCCCTAATGAAGACTGATGAAGAGGTTTGCTGTTATAGTTTTGACAAGTTTATCAAGATCTCTATTACCTACAATGATTGTGGGGAAAGATTTTCACTGCTGGTGTTATAAAAACATGCATGGGTGTTTATGTTATATAGATATAAATATATACCTTCATGTGTGCTATACAGCGTATATGACCAATCCTGCTGATCAGTTACCTGTTTGCTCTTAGATGCATACCCTAGCCCTTCTTCTATGCTGTCTTCTGTCTCAGAAAGCCACATTTCCTAGGCTTTCTTGACCAATGGCTTCTGAATGGGGTTGGCCAATGGGAAGCTCTAAATCTGAAGACTTTCTGTTTTCTCTGTTTCTTGATTCACTGCCAGCAGCAGCTAGGTTCATCTAGGACTCCAGCTTCTGTCTGTTAGACCCACTGACTTTACTCTCATTTCCTTGAGGCAGGCTTCTCCCTTTCTCCTTTCAGCCTCAGTGTGAGAATGGTGTCATGCTGTACCAGCCCCTATGTTACCTTATCGTCCCCTGTTTAGCTTCTTACCGTTTCTTCACCCGTGAAATCAATTGTCTTTATTAATTTTCTTCATTTCAGATATTTAAAGGGGTTTCTGTTTCTGGGTATACTAACTCTTGCTTTCTCAGTATATCTAATTGTGAATGAGCATATGAATTGAGAGGTTAGAATATTATAACATACCATTAAGACTAAAACCATATTAAATATCATCATATTTTTCTTTTAGGCATTTTCAGATTGATTAAATTATACCATTAAATGACTGTGGGCAAATCATTAGACTCTTAGTCTTACTTTTATCTTCATCTGTACAATAAGTATAAAATGATAGCCCTGACCTTCCTCAAAAGAGCAGTTAATAATGAAATGGAGCACTTGAAAAATACACATAACACTATCTGAAAGGTTAAGCACAACAAAAGATAGAAAAATAAACATAGTCTCCAGTGTTGGTTTAATTTTGAAGTCAAATCCAAGTTTTAACATATGCTCTCCCATGTCCCCTGGGACACGGAGGTTAATTTCTTTCAACTTCAATCTCTGAATCTATAAAATAGTGGTAACAACGTCTCTTTTTCATTGGTGTCATGAGGGTTATTTTGTCTAACCTTAATAAAGCTCTCAGCACTTGGGTTTTGCATAGAGTGGGTCTTCAGAGGTTGGTTCTCTCTTCATCTATTACTCTACAAGATGTGGAAGTACTTTCTGATAGCACTTTCTGGTCAATTTATTCCTAGGTAGAACACATATATGAATATCATATAAATCATCCATCACTTGATTAACTGTCTCTCTTTTTTCATGTTAGCAGAAAATGATCATTGTGTATTTATTGGTTTCGAGTCGCTGCTTATCTTCTGAGTTTTCATTTCAACTCATCAAAGACTCCAGTTAAATAACATCCCTCTGAATTGTATTTTGAATTTACTGTCTATGGATCTCTATGTCATATTTGTCAACTTCCTCGTGCCAAGTTGCATTTTGCTTTATTTTAAATCAAAAGTCAACAGTTGCATCCATATCACTGTTTGAAGGAACATCCCCTAACATGCCTTCTCTAGCTTACCCATCCTTACTCATGCTCAGTTTCCATATGACATTCAGGTTTAGAATGATACGTTTCACTATCCAATCTTGCACAGGCTAGTGGCTTTGACACTGCCGCCTCTTTTTGACCTTGCTTTGTTACCAGAAAAAAAAAAAAAAGAGGGGGCGTGTTGCCAGAACTCTAGCCAGTGGATTTCACTGACAGCTCTCCAAAAGAACACATGCTCTCATTGGAAAGATTCAGAAAACTTTGGCATCAAGGATGGCATGAGGATTTGGGAATAAGTCTTTGCTTTTTAAGAGGAAGTGTGAAATAGCAGAAAGAGCACTGGATTTAGAAATAGAACACGTGGAGCCCTAATCCTTTTTTGACCCATTATGCCCTTTGATGTCGCAGGCAGGTCTCCTCATCTTTGTCTTATAATTTCCCCCTCCACAAAATGAAGTGGTTGTAACAGATGTTCTTTATGTTTTCTTCTATCTCTACAATTCTATGATATCAGGAAATATTTACATTTGGGCCAAAATCTATACTTGCATCTGGTTTAATTTAAATGTGATATATATTTTTGTGTCTAGGATACATGATGATATTGGGGGATTCTTGCTATTGAAAATCAAATGAAGATGAGATATTATAACCGGATCATAAAGAGTCAACAAAGCAATGAACTCGAATCATTTTTTAAAACTATTTGCTGCATCTTATATTGCATCATTATTAAATGCATTTTTTAATTTAAAAAATACAAAAATACAAATGTACTTAAAATGAAAAGCCACCAGTCATGGGCCTGTCCTTCTGCTCCAAAGCCCCCAACTCTAATCCCCCCACTCACACAGGCAAGCTTATTAAACCGTTTTCATTTGAGATTTTCCTGGTTGTTAATTTCCTATCTCTAGATAACATATTAAGCCTCTATTTCTTGATTTTTTTCTACTTTAGATATGGAGCATTGACTTTCTACTGATAATGGGAATTTAAGTCATTTACCCTACACCCCACCTCTTCTGCCTCCTTCCTGGCTCTGTCATTATTCTCAGTTTCCAAAGTTGGTCTTAATGACACACTTAAGTGAGTAGAATAGTATGGTTAAAAAATGGGGCTTTTTGTGTAAAATTGAAGTTACTCTAGTCACATATTCCCTGGTTTCCCCTGGACAGATTTGCAAACTTAGAGTAACGATTATATTTGACTGAGCATCCATTTAAACCTACAAGTCTGTGCTTTTTTTTTTTTTAAGGCCAGACCTCACTTTTATCTCAGTCTGAGTTGCATGAGGCTTTTAATATGAAATCACTTTCTATTCACTCCAAAGCTTCCTTGTTGCTGATGAATGTCATACATAATGAAAGATTATATCCACTTATCCTCAGCAGTAAATCATTTATCACACAAGGGAGATATATTATTGTGAATTCTGATCAAAGCTGCCCACTTCCTTTAGCCGGCAAAAATGCTGCACCCTGTTAGTTGATTGTACAATATCCTGGGAGAAACAGGGAAAATTATGCTGTTGAATGAGGGTTCGGCAACTCTAGGGGTTTCAAAATGCCTTTTAAAAAAAATCGTGCTTCATGTAGAACCTTCTATGATCCAGGCGTGTGAACTGTAAAGGTCTTTATTTTTGGCCTTCTTCACTTAATTAAATCAGAAAGCTGTGGGACTTTTTGCAGCTTGCTCTGTGATGTCTGAAAATTTGATTCCTGAATGACATCGTGTGGATACTTTGCCCCCTTTCTTAGAGAGACAATAATTATTACCACTTCTTTTTGAAGCATGCTGTGAGTGGTTTTATCAGTTCCTTTGCTAATGAGTTCCCTCTCTCCTTTATAATGCCAATCATTAGGATGCCTTTTAAATAAGATTTATCTCCAAGATTTATTTTCTTTTCACTCTTCCTGATCAAGCTGTGTAGTGTTTTGCTTCAGGGAATTCACCCACACAACTCAGGCAGAGAAGGCTGACCTCTGTGATCTCTTGTGGATACTCTCTCACTGTCTCCTTCTGAGAATGGGGCGTTCCAGACGGGACATTGCCGCCCTCCACAGGAGTCTCTTACGTTTTGTCTTTGATTTGGGGTTATCGGTGCTCTCTGTTACATATCTGTGTTCACTGCTTTTTGAATTCAATAGCATGTGAGTGCCTCAATATTAAAATTATACTGAGTGAAGTGAGCTGCAGAACGAAGGAGGAAGAATAAGCCAAGTCCATCTCATTTGGGCTGCTGGCCGGCATGCTCTTATGGTCTATTCAGCTGTTATGCAGAGTCTTAGCTGGGGATGTACACAGTCAAGTCTGAAAACTGCACCCAACATTTACAAACAACATTACTTCATTTGATCATCCCCACGTTCTTGAAGTAGCCTTTCAGTGCTTTGGCCATTTAAGAAGTAGGTATTGAAATTCATAGGCTACCCTTCCTGAGAGCTCATTACGCCCCTTGTATGGCTTATAGAACCAAGTGTAATGTGCCCCAAGCTCCTTATTCTTAAAATGAGAGATTGCTAAATTTATCAGAATAGGATATAGCGAAAGTATCATATATTAAAGTTATTTAATTTAGGTGTTTCTGTTGATGAGTTCTTACTTCCCTCACTACTCAGTTGCTTTTACTTCCACATAGGTAAGATTGCCACATTTAGCAAATAAAATACAGGACACACAATTAAATTAGTATTTTAGATAAACAATGAATGCATTTTTAGTGTAAGTACGTCCCAAATATTGCAGGTACGGCAACTTATAGAAGAATTGTTGTTTATCTGAAATTCAAATTTGACTGGGTGTCCCGTATTTTATCTGGCAATCCTACGTATAGGAGAATCCAGGTTCTGCTCTTTGCTAATCAGTAGATGTCAGTTTCCCAGCTTAGTAACTGCTATGAACTGAATTGTGTCCCTTCCAATTCCTATGTTGAAGCCCTTAACCCCGATGAGACTATATTGGAAGGTAGCGTCTTTAGGAGGCAATTAAGGTTGAATGAGGTTATAAGGATGGGGACTTAATCCTATAGAACTGTGGGCTTATAAGAAAATAAAAAGAGAGATTTCCCCCAGGTGAGGACACAGTGAAAAAGTGGCTGTCTGCAACTCAATGAGAATGCCCTCACCAGAACCAGACCATGCTGGCTCCTTGAACTTGGATTTCCAGTCTCCAGAAATGTGAGAAAACAAATAACTGTTGTTTAAGCCACCCAGTCTATGGTATTTTGTTATAGAAGCCCAAGTTGACTAATACAGTAACTTTAGAATGTGGCTCAATTTTATTTTTCTTGCTGAACTGGGATCAGACAAGCATGGTCATTACTTTTCTTGTCTGGACATGTCAGTCAATTACTCTTCTAATTCTGAGCAGCAGAGACAAGTGAAGGAATCTTCCAATGGTTGGGCCTTAAGCATCAGAGGTCTTTGATTGACTAATTTCTCAATCTTGGTAAGGTCATAAATTAGAACAATACAGAAGAAACATGGGGGGTGGATGTGACAATAAATCCTGGTCTAATATTGGCTGAGAAATATCAAAGGCCCTCATACCAACTTTTAATGACCTAGACAAGTACAGGAAGAAAGCCTAACTCTCCTCTGACTTTGTCATAAGAACCCAAATTGTCTACTTAAAGTGCCTGATTATTAGATGTATTTACTAGGAATAAGGGCAGAGAGTGTGTGTGTGTATGTGTGTGTTCCTGTGTGTGCATGCACATGCATGCACGCTCACATGCACGGACAGAGCATGCGCTAAATCCAGACTTGATAACCCCATTTAGAGATGAGAACCTGAGACCTCTGAGAGTTTAGATACAGGCCTCTATCACCCTTTTAATTGGCAGAATTGAAGAGTGTGCCATATCCAAAGGACATGGGTTTTCTCCCATAACAGGCTACCTCCCTTGAAAACTAGAATCTCAAATTGGTCATAATAGATCTCAGTTCTTCTAGAAAATTAGTAACAGGGCATTTTCTCAAATTGATATGAAGCAAAATTCCATCTACTCTCACTGTCATTGTTCACCCCTCATCCTTTTGTTATTCATAAGGGCAAGTATTATTTCACACCCCCAATATGATAGTAAAATTATGAAGCCTTTCCTCCAAGGGGCCACCGTATTACTCTTTTATTTACCTTCTTACACTAAAAATAGATTATTTTTATTTCAGATGTGGTAAAATCAAAACTAAATTAGATAGAATAGGTTATTCACCCTACATAGCTACTGTGGAAAATGTTGCTATGCACCCTAAATTGTGCAGTACTTTCATGCCCCATGTTAGGTGTTCTAATTTTGTTAATGAGGTGGTGAGGTTGAGGTGAAGCTCTCAACTAAGTAGGGGCAGAAATCTCTATAAAGGATAAAATGTTTATTCAGACTAATGTGAGAACTCATCCACCACTGATTCTCCAAGAGTGAATGTGCCATAATTGGAAGTGAAATGACTTGATGTGAATGGGCTTCTGTCTCCCCGGCACTAAAATTGACCAATGACGTGTAGGGGTGACTGCTGGACACAAGTTACTCTATGCATGGTTGAGAAGATCTTGCAGTTGAGTAAACACACATTTGTTATTATTATTTGTTTAACTTCTCAGACTTGGACTCATTCTTTTCCTTTTCTTTCTTCATGGCTCAAACAGTGGCTGAATGCAGCATACCTCCTGGATTTGAGCAAATGATTTTAAATTTACACCTAAAATCATAGCAGTTTTATGATGAATTGGCCCTCATCTATTTTTGAACTCCAACTTTGCTAAAGGGAAAATTTTAAAGCAAATCCCTACATTTTCTTAAGACTTCAGATACCACTCCATTAGCAAGAAATATCAGAGTGACATTATAAACAATGGTTGCCTCAGACATGAAGTTTGCGATGTATTTGGAAGCTATAGATAATGCACTGGAAAACATTCATGAGTTGGATGGAAAGCAGCTGTTACTCTGCTATTTAAAACAATTCAATGTTAAATTCTTTCTTTTATAGTTAAAAAGATTTTGGAAAGGTTGTCTGTAGGTAATTTTAATAACAATTGGTTAACTTAAAGATCTTGCTGTCTTAATTAGTGTTCCTTTTTAAATAAGATCACTTAATTAAATTTTCAATTCCACTAAAAAAAATTTACACTTCAATCAATGTCACAATATTCTCCATAGTCAAACTGTAGATCTCAGTTTCCGTGATGAATAGCTAGGGAAGGGAATGTGTTCTAACACCATTAATACCTTTTGAGCCCGCCCTGCAGCTAGAAAAGTTTCTGGTCCACCCAGCACAATACACTCAGACAGAGGCTCCTGCGCTCCCCATCTCCTTGACACTAGGCAATTCAGCTTGTCTTGCTGAGAATCCATACTCTGCTTTTTTGTTTGTTTGTTTGGGTTTTGGTTTGGGTTTTTAAATTGAGGATAGTCTGTAATCAAGAAATGTCTTTGTCCTTTGACCAATATCTCCTCAGTCCCTACCCACCCCTCTGCCCCTGATAATCACCCTTTTATTCTCTGCTTCTAGGAGTCAATGTTTTTAGATTCCACATAAAATGAAATCATGTGATATTTATCTTCCTGTGCTTGGCTTATTTCATTTAACAAAATGCCCTCCAGATTCACTCATGTGGTCACGAATGACAGGATTCTCTTCTTTTTTTTAAGGCTGAATAGTATGCCATTATGTATATATACTACATTTTTATTTAATCATCTGTCGATGAACTCTTAGGTTGATTCCGTATCCTGACTCTAGCGAATAGTGCTGATATAAACATGCGGGTGCCGATATCTCTTCAATATACCGATTTCATTTTCTTTGGATATATACCCAGTAGTGGGATTGCTGGATCATGTGGTGGTTCTATTTTTAATTGTTTGAAGATCCTCTGTACTGTTTTCCATAATGGTTGTACCAATTGACATTCCCACCAGTAGTGTACAGGATAAATAATTTCAAGAAATCTATTGTATAATATGGTGACTATAGTTAATAACAATGTATTGCATACTTGAAAATTGCTAAGAGAATAGATTTTAAGTGTTCTCAACACAAATAAACACGTGAGGTGATGCATATATTAATTAGCTTGACTTAGCCATTTCACATTAGGTACACGTTTCAAAACATAATGTTGTACACCATAAATATACACAATGTGTATTTGTCAATTAAAAAAAGAAGAAAATGTCTTTATCATTCTTTAATGGCAATTCTCCTAATGGGTTTTTCTACCCATAGTCAATGAGTACATTTTAAATTAATAAAAAGCTGAGCAAGTATGCCTTTAAATCAGTGACTAATGTCTGCGACATGGTTTGCTTAAGAACATTTTGAGATTGGACAATAATTTACAAATCTCGGTCATTCATTTTTAAAATAAATCATGGTTTCTGGTCATGATATTTGGGCCATATTTTCAAATCCTATTCTTGGGAAGTGTGGATGGCTATATGGCAGTTTATGTGTCCATTGAATTTCCATGAAGAATTTCAGAAGGTACCAGAAATAAAGCAAGAGCTTTGATGTTAACCCCAGTTGAGTTTGCATGTAGTTCGAATACTTACTGGCTGTGTGGTTTTAGAGTCATATACTTGACCTTTCTCAATCTCTGGTTTCTCACTTGAAAAACTGGGATGATAATTTCAAATTCAGAGAATACTGAAAGCTAACATTTATTGAATGCTTATCATGAACCACAGGTTTTACATCATTTATTCTTAATGCTAGGAGGTAGCTACTATTATCATCTTTATTTTACAGACAAAGGAAAGGAGGCGCAGAAAGCAGAAGCAGCCTGGCTTCAAAGCCAAGCAGTGCTCCAGATCACCCTGCCACTAAGATGAAAGTTTAAATGCCTGATGATCGTTCCATTTTCCCCAACCAAGGACTGAGGAGAATTGGCAAAAAAAATCTCGAAGAATACCTCAAAGGATCTTTCCTTTTTCAAATCAGCATTTAAGAGGCCCCTTAAAATTGACAGGCTTATATATTACCAACGAAGTGCCTACTTTCCCGTAACACCAAAAAGTAATGGCCACTTTTTTTCTATGATTAAAAGTTGCTCTGGTCAGGAAATAAACCATGCAGTTTGTCTGCCACCATTTCCCTCATAAAGCTAATTGATTTCTGCTAGTTAAAATTTTATGTCTAAAATCAAAGTCCCAAGAAGGAAGTATGTATACCTTCCACAGCATTTATGCAGAGACCAGGCACTACACAGGGACTGAAGCAAACATTTGGACATATATGTATCTTTAATATATTTGTCTCCATGGATTATATAAAATCCATTTATGTAGATACAAGCTTTAAGCAATTGTGTAATATCAACTGTATGTGCTTGTTTGTTTTTCTCCTCTCTGGTAGTGTTCCCATTTTATTTGAGTTGAAACTGGGAAACAAAGATATTAAATAATTTGCCTAAAGTACATCAAGACAAAAACGAAGTGGAAAAGCCAGAGTATAAATATAAACCCTCCTAATCATTATGATTATTAATGAGGAAGATGGGTGCTAAAAGACCCCGTGTTGACTGGGCCGTCCATACAGAAAATCAAGTTTCTAAGAACAAAGACAAAGTAGAAACGGAGTAGGTGGCAGTGAAGCCGTGATAACACCTTCCATCAATGAGTAACTGACCAGCAAACCAATAGATAAGGGGCAAGAGAATAAATATTAGCAGTACAGTTCCCTCAGTGGGACCTCTTTTGTATTGTTTATTTTTATTTTTGTTTCATTTTGTTTTCCTAACAAGAGGAAGAGGGAGACATTGAAGAATGATCTGCAAGCGCAGAGAGGCTATTGATCAGGATTGGGAGTTCAGTTTTTACTAATACTCACCACTATTACTAGCGCTAACTTAGTTGTAATTCAGGAAATGGGCGGGAAGTAACTGGCATGTGGGAATCGGGAAGAGAAGGAAATGGTGTGAAGGTAGCAGTGTGGGCTGGTGACCAAGGTAATCACTTTTAGCTGCTCAAAAGATGCTGATTTCTGTAGGAACATCAGCAAATGACTTGACCAATTTAAGTTCCTTTCTTAGGGTCCTCCACATCTAGGCTGGGTCACAGGTTGACAGCTTCTGCTTTACCACACCAGACAAAACAAGTATTGAATTTCAACCAAAGATCACAGATTTTGTATTCTCTCATCATTGCCGGTATTATTCTATCCTCTTTGGCTCAAGGATTGCCTTTTAAAACTTTACCCTAAAACCAGCCACTGGGCTTTTCCTCAGGCACTATGTAAAAGAGGGAAAAATAATAGAAGGAGGTACTTGTTATTTCAGGTACAGCTGGACAAGTGGGAGGGGGTGAGGGCAAAGCTGTGAGGATATCAGGAGTAGAAATAGTGATGTCTGCATTTGAAACTACACAACTCCCCTGCCCCAGGGGAAGGGAGGGCCCTGGTTTGGGATTTGCCCCTGAGGTTTATCAAGAGAGAGACCTTTGCTGATATTTAAACTGGGCTCAGAAGATTTCCAGCCCCCTCCACATGCCCTACCCCCATAGCCAGGGGCCAATCTCTGTTATTATAGGTTACCCTACCACAGTTAGCTCTTCTGCCTCTAGTCTGCCCTACTCTGCTTTGGACTTGGTCTCCTCAACTATGCCCTTCCCTCCTGCCTTTTAAATATGGAAATAAACAGAACAAATATCATGACAAAGAACTTATTGGTTTCCAAAGTGACAACTCCTTCACCTCAGAGTAGATATACGCCTAGAATTTGAGACTAATTTTTTTTCAAAGTAAAATGTCTTCAATCTTTCACACTGAGTTTGCATTGTAGTTATTTCACTGTTGATAATAATTTTTTCATTTTCTTTACACAACTATTTGCCAACCGTGGCTATGCTTGCTGTCCTGACCATGCTCCCTGCTCTTAAGCCACCTATTTGTAGAATCAAAACTTATCTGTAAAACAACTGAGGAACACTGTGATTTTTAACATAAATTCTGTGATGTAAGACTTCTAAGGAATAAAGAGACACAAAGAACAGGGAGAGAATGGACTGGGTGGAGCTTTGAAAGCAACGCAGAATAGAAAATAATAGAATATTAGCTTGGTTAAGGCATGATGCGTGCTTTTTTTAAAAAAAGAAAACACGTATTCACCATTAAAGATTACATATATACTTTTTAATGTTATTGATTCATTCAGCCATGCTTTAAGAAGAGCAAACACAAAGACCTTTCTATTAAATATTATGTGAATTTCTCTTGCTCTTATACTTTATCTTGCAAAAAGAAAAAAAAATTACAAACAAGGGTATTCTCAACTCCCACCAAAACTAACCAAAACAGAAACAAGTAAAGGAATGATATTTCTCAAAAGATGTGCTCAGCACACTATCAGAAGGCATGCCAAGCTCAAGCTATGCAACAGAAGTGCATTTTTAAGACTTTTGTTTTCTTTGCTTCTCGTCTTTTATATGGTCGTAAATTCAATCCACTTCATTGACATTACCTGCTAGCAACATTCCATCTTCACATTTGAATGACTCTGGATTTATCACAGTGATATATATGTGATTTTTAAATGGAAATTATATTTTGTTGTTCTTAAAACCCAGCATCAGTTGGCAATGACTCGTGCCTCCTTATCAAAGGATCAGGGTTTGCTGCATGTCCAACCACCCAGCCTCTGGTGGGCTTCCTAGCCTGGCTGGGCTGCTACCACATCCTCACACTTAATTATCTACAGCACACAGGTGTGAAGGCAGGATGAGGGTACTCACCGTGCAATTTTCCTGATACTTCGTGAGTCCTGAACATGTCAGGGGGAGCTTATTTTCATGGAAAATCAGTTTAAGACTAGAAAAATTTTCAAACATCTTTTCTTATTTTCTTTCCCACACACAAATAGAATAATGCATTTTAAGTAAGGAAGAACCCTTAAAAAGCCAAACAAAACCAAAAAAGTACTTCTCCTTAAAAGCCACTATTCCCTTAGGATACAATTCTCATGTTAAATAAAGATACAAAAAGTAAAGTATGCTTAAAATTTCCCACATATGTTGGAAATAAAATCTTCAAAAAGTGAATGCATACAATAGTACATACTCAGGACATAACTCATCATTATGGGAAAATGAAAATTACAGCACTATGGTACAGGTAATTCTGAATAAGGGCAAGCTAATAACATTAGGGCAGCTTTCAGGAAACAGGAATTTATTTTTTCATCACAGATGTACTTCAGTACTAAGTGTTTTCTGACTTTTTACTGTTATAGAACCAGTGATACGCCTGCTTTATTTCAAGTGCAATAAATGAATTTTTTAAAGGTTATGAAAATATGTGTCTGCTTAAAAAAAATTCTTTCAATATTCTGTTGGGTATCTGGGATATCCATATATCAGAGGTCTTTGTTCTCAGTGTATGAGGAAAAATGCCAAATACACTCCAGAGTGCCAGGCTGAAAAAAGGTGCTGAAGAGAGCCTGACCAATTATCTGAATTCCAATTTGGCTTACAATGAAAGGTAGAAAAATTACCTAGATGCCTTTCCATGTTGCTGCTCCAGTTGCAATAGACCTTATCTAATAGTTTATTACACTCAGAAAACAAAGCATATTCTAAGGAAGGAATTCACAGTTCCTGTCTCTGATGGAATGGTCTCTTTGAATTCTTTTGTCGATTTCATAGATTTCTAACAACCAGAGGATTGTTTCTTAAATCCGATTTTTTTATGCCAGCAGCACAATTTTCTCCTCTGTAAGTAGGACAGATTCGTCCCATAAGCAACAATGGATGCTTCCTTGCTTAACTCAAGCGTGGCAGATTAAGCTTCAAGCAGACCAGTAAATGCCACCTCCCTACTTAACGAGACTCTTCAGAGGCAGGCGTTGGGGCATCGGCTGGATTTGTTCCCTGAACTGCCGGCTGATGAGCCGCTGTTGTCCGAGGCAGCCAAGCAGCCCTGACTGAGCCAGGGGCTATGAAGACCCAGCAAAGGACTGGCAGGGCTGAGGCAACATGCCTCATAGCGGCTGCTTCCAAGCAAATTCCTCACCTCCAAATTGTGCCTTGTACAATGCCTGGCAGAAAGTGGGCACTTTGCACATGTTTGCTGAATATAAAAGAGAAAAATGGGGAGAGAAAAATGGGAGTTTCGAGATGCCTTTCAGACCTTGCCAGATAAAATGCTGTTATTTCTGGCAAAGTGGTTAGGTGACACTGACTTAAAGAATAGCTAAGAAGTAAAAAGAAAAAAAAAGTACAATGAGCAAATGAATAAACTGATTAAAGGAAATGAAATAAACAGTGGCCCAAATCTATAACGGATGAATTATATTAAAAAATGATTTTTAACAGAAAAATGGCACTTGCAATATGATGTTTCTGAATACCTCTTAGAGACCAGTGTACCACATAAAGAGAAGTATACTTGAATCTAGAATTATAATTTGAGGATAACCATTATTCAGATTGCTGTGAGGCATCTTAAAGTACTATTCAATTTGCTTCTCAGGTATTGCATATAAAACTAGAAAAGCAAAGCTATGTTTTGTTGTTTTTTTTTAAACACAGAAATAGAATCAAGAATCTGCCCGTCCATGCCAGAAACAGACTGAATCAAATGATACAAAAGCAAGAATGTACTGTTCTCACATTTATGTAATTGGTGGCTATTTTACTTGTTGAAATCTTGAAATGAATCTTGCACAACCACATGCGTATGTTTGTCATTTATCCCCTTTTCTCAGGTGCAAAGAAGGCTACCAAGGAGTCCGTTGTGATCAATTTCTGCCGAAAACTGATTCCATCTTATCGGATCCAAGTAGGTCAAGCATTTTTCTTCTCTCTAACACAATATAGAGGCGGCCCTTACTCTGAGCGATGGTTGTTAACTCAGCTGAAAGATGTATTTCAGTTGTGTGTCTCTGAAAGCTGCCAAGGACAGAAGCTGATGACAGATGTTAATGTTCAAAGCATGCTCAGAACTAATTCAGTCTAGGTCTTCTCCAGAGATGGGGCCTGGCCTCTGGATTCTACCTCTAACCTCTGCTGGGAACTCCCCGCAAGTCCTTCCCCATTAGCTCTTAGGCCCCCTTGCCACCCACTACACCATTCCAAAAACAAGGATATTGAAAAAGAAAAGAACTTATTATCTACTAAAAAAAAAATATTGTGGAAACTACAGTATCATAATGGTTCTTGCACTTTGGTTGGTAATTTGTGATAATATTAAACCTTTAAACATTTACTTTTCTGAGGTAAGAAAATATATGCATATAAAATTGTATAAAAAGTTGTCAAACAAACTTCAAAAACTCCATTTTTAGCAACACTATTTGCCCATCAGCAATTACTGTCTTAAGAACAAATTATTTCTTCTCTATTCATGAAAGAAGACAATTTGCAACTAAAAAAAAAAATGCCAGTTTTTAGTTTCTGTTTGTATATGGAGTAAAAAGAAACTTTCTATACTATTAATGCCCAATTCTGATCAAACGTGAAATTTTTACTTTTTCTGTAAGTATTTCTCTGCTCTTTCCATAGCTGCTGCAATTGAATCACTACTAAAGAAAAGGGATTTTTATTGACTCAGCAATTTACTTTAGTGAGAATAATGACAGATATTTCCAAATCATAAAGGCGAGGTTATGGTTTTCTGAATATCATATACACATAACACAGACTTTAGCAAAGTATTTTGTATTGACTGCAGAGGTTGCCCTGCCTGGGAGTGTGCACTTTGCTGCATATTGAACATGTTTAGTCCTCTTTCAGCATCTTTTCAAAATGCATATTTTCATTTTTCTCCTGAATTCTTAGCTACGTTTCCTCAAGTAAATGCAAAGTCCTTTAAAAAGAAAAAGGTTTTGTTTAATTTAATTTAATTCTGTTTCATCCTGGCAAGGCACCCTCCCATATAGTAATTAACCACTCGTTTCTTTGCAAATGTAGCTTTTTTTGAGAAAAGCGAAAGTTGCCGAAAAGCTAGCGACCTGCCCAGCCATGGGCGTCTATGTTCTCTGCGATGTTAGGCACCGTCTCTAGGAATTACCCCCAGAGGATGGTGTTACTGGAGTGTTTTGCATTTTATCTTGTGATGTTGGCCACTTGCTGAGCTGGTGTCTGAAAGGCTATTCACGGTGTGTTTAGAGACACATATATTCGGAATATGAGGACACTTGTATAGAAGAATGCGCTTGCTGATTATTTATTTCTTTCTCTCTCTTTCTTTTTCTTTCTTTTTTAAAAATTTTTCCGGATGTATCTGGTTTCCCTCTTTGCTTCTCTGTCCTTCCCTTCTCTTCTACCTTTTCCTTCCTTCCCTTTCTTTATTTTCCTTCTTCACTTTAAGCTTTTTCCCTCCATCCCTTCCCTTCTTCTTTGTTTTCTTCATTGCATTTTCTTTTCATGTATGACTGTGGGATATCCATGAAGTACGGGATAATGCGCAAGGCCTTGCCTATGGTACAAAGTGGGTAAAAAAAAAAATCTCTCTTTAAATAATCTAATCAAATTTTGTTGCCCATTTGGGTATCATAGCCCATCAGTGCAAAAGTTGAGGATGAGGCCCACCATAATGACTATTTGCTCCTCACGGAAATAAAATGATCCCATGAACAGAGTTCCTATCCCTGAGAACTTAGGTCTTATATGCATAAAAATATTTAGTGCAACAATATTTATAAGGGTGAAAACATGAAAACATTTTAAGTAATCAATGGCAGGATTATGTTGAAGTAAAATATGTATCATAGGGTGCATCTATCATGTTCTATTAAATTGCCATTAAAATTATAGAAATTATAGCTGTGTGACGATTGTTTCTATAAAGTGAAACCACAAGATAGAAAAATTATTTTAATATAAAATTGCAAAAGGAACATCTTTTGGCCCAAAGGTAGAAAAAAATATACCAAATTGTTCAAAGAGGACTTTTATTATTTGGGTTGTGGAATTATATGAATTTTTTTCCTTTTTCTTCTGTTCTCTGTAAAATGGCATATCATTATGTGGGTCCGAATGCCAGAATTCCTTAAAATAGAAAAACAAGAGAAGCATTAAGAACCCATGGATGAGTCCCTGAGACGCAGTTTAAATGGAAAAAGTACTCTATCTTCCATTCACCCATGCTCTCATTTATTTCTGTAATTATTAATTTATTTCAACAGTATTTTCGAAGCGTCAGCCAAGGACCACCTAATGTGTCAGATTCCCTTAGTACCCAGATGTGCAAACAGGATTTAGGCTGTGAGACCCCCACAGACTAGTGAGGGAGAAAAGCATGTGGATATATACACTTGGGGATGATTAGGTGAAACGTCTACCTCTTTGTGACCCTGGCAGATTTATTTGGCTCCCAAGCCTCAGGCTTTTATCTGAGCAATGATAACAGTAATACCTGTGGGCATCTATCACAGAGATTGGCAAAGAGTCAATACCAGATAAATGTTAGCTCACTTTCCTTATCCATCGTTGTAGTCATCATCAATGTGTGTTTAGATGTTACACGTGCCAAGCGCTGTGCCAAAGGCTTTACCTGGATAGTCTCATTAAACTCTCACAGTCACAGTCTAGCAGGGAGTATACTGGCGGTTGCTCACATTTTATGGATGAGGAAATTAGACCTCAGGGATGCTGAGTAAACTTGCTGAAGGTCACACGGCTAGTTAACACTGGAGTCTCACATCCATTCCAAATAACTCTAGGGCCTGAGCTCCCAACTGCACAGCTCTTTCCTCCCTCCCCTACAACCTCCCTTCCTCTAGTTATTTTCAACAGGACATTTATCACTCTAAATTTCATTGACTGAAACTCAATGACCTGCGGCAAACATTATTCTAAGGAACAATATTTGCACAATTTTCATATCTTAATGCAGCAACTTGAGCTTCTATAGAGATTTAAATCCCTAATGAAATTTCCTTGTCAAAATTCTTGCTGAAGGATTGTTTAATTTGCTGCTCATGATATCTTTGGAATGACTCTGTGATCAGGAAGTAAACTTCCCTCCAATACCCTCCTCTGTCTCCCCCCTTCTCTCCATTCCTTCTTCCTTCCTCCCTTCCCCCATCTGTCAGTGCACGCTGCTACTTAGTGGAATCTCGGTTAACAGGGGTTAGAAACCTCTGCTCTTTTCTTCTCCCCAGGCGATGCAAAGTTGGTCAGAAATGTGCACCTTTGGAAATAAATTTTAAACACAAAATCTCAAATTACATATATTTAGGGAAATGATGCAAGGATGTCAGTGTGAGCGCCTCAGTGGCTGCTATGGCTCTAGGTTGGGTCCTTAAACCTCCTATTCCAAAAGCTCATCCCCTCTACACCCACCTCCAAGAACCTATAGATAACTCCACCCAGGAACACGTATACGCACAAGATTCAATCTTGTAAGGTGCTTGGATGCCAGTTTTTTAAAATAAAATTCTAATGCATGTAACTGTCAGATTAATCAAACCCTCCTATGTGTACCACAAGTCACATTCAGATCACAAGATTGAATAGTAAGCAGAGGTTCCGAAGGAAGGTAGGAGAAGAACAGACTTTGATCAGGGTCAAGAGGAAGTGACTGTCTGTGGAGGAGTCAGAATCAGCTCATGGAGCATTCCTGAAGGGCACGTACGTCTGCACCGTGCCTCCCACCAGGAGAGCAGCAGTTGGCTTCCAGGAAGCTGCAAACTCTTCTTGACCATTTCTGATGTGGTTGCTTCAGTGCCAGTCCCTTCTCCCGACAAACGCTGGGTTGACCTGTAGGCTCCTGCCCTGTTTTCTCTTCCTCAGCACCCATTCCCACCCAGGGCAGTTACCATCCTCAACCTTGAAGCAGAGCTAGATGGAGCTGGAGGACCAGGAGCTGGCCAAGGACTCAGGCAGATGTTTTTTGGTCTCCCCTCTCATGAGTATGTACTAACCTGAGTTCTCAGCAAGATCCTGAGATCATCACTGGCCAAGGGAAGCCTAAGGGCAGCTCCAGAGAATAGATTTGGAGCAGAGTCAAAGAATGGGGTGGGGTAGAGAAGATGCCCATCAGAAATAAGGGTCCTCCTCTCCACACAGAGCTAGAGGCAGCCCTTTCCAGACCTCCCTGTGCCTTCTCGCCATCAGCATCCAATACTCAGCATCCCTATGGCTGTGACAACAGGTGATGAGTCTGTAGACTCAAGCTTTGGCATGCAGTTTATGCAGCTTAAACTCTTGGAGTCATCTGGTCCCCACCATGGAACGATGGAGGGTAATGTCCAGCACTAGTCCATCTGTGCTGACTGACACCCACACTTTGGTTTCTTTGGGTCTTAGAACAGGGTTCTGCTCTCAGAACACCTGGAAGGGTGCCAGGAACCTGGTCTGGATGGTATTTACAGGAAGACTAGTGAAAAAGATGATGTAGGTTTAGACTTCCCATCACCCCAATCGGGGGTTGTGTGCAACTTCCCAGGAATAATCACTTCACAAGTCCAAAAAATAAATCTTCCCATAGCATGTGATTCTAGCCCAAGAAAGAGCATCAGGAGGAAAGTGAACCAGTCAACACTGCCTCACTTCCAAATGGTCTGCAGAGACAACTAACTCAGACTCGAGGAAGCCATGGGTCTGTCACCCCAAGTGCCCAAGTCGTCAGGCTCAGAGCAGAATTGTGCTCCTTTACCGTGTGTGGCACAGTGACAGAGAAGAAAACTTGTGAACAACCCTAGAAGAGACAATGTGGGGGGCTGGGAGCCTGGGCGGGTGTTTGCTAAGCAGACACAGGAGGTTTCCATGAAGATTATTAACACAAAGTTTCCCCCCAACAGACCCGTGTTCACACTCTACCCTTCTCAATTTTATTTAATATATAGAAACGTGTTCTACATGTCAACAATTAGATGGAAGGTTGTAAGGAAAGGTGCTCCAAATTGAAGGTCAAAGGGTCTTAGTTCTAATGCTGTAACCACCTGCTTTTAGTGTGTGACCTTGGGCAAATCACAGTTTAATTGAGCCTCCGTTTCTTCATCTATAGAACGATCCCGTGGGCATCCTATTTAAAGAAAGCGATGGCTCTCGGTCAGAAGTAGGGTTCAGTGCACAGCCAAAATTGCGTATCTCTGCATATCTCTTTATTCACTCAGTCATTTTTTTCCCCCAAGTAATTAAGCACATACAGTGTACACCTTGCTGTGGATCCCAACAATCATAACCACAGATCCTGCTCTCTTAATACATTCAAACTGCTGTAACAAAACGCCATAAACTGAGTGGCTTATGAATAATAGAAATTCTTTGCTCACCTTTCTGAATGCCAGGAAGTCCAAGATCAATTGCCCTGCAGATTCAGTGCCCAGTGAGGGCTCTTTTCTCATAGACCGTGCGTTCTCCCTGTGTACTCACATGGTGGAAGGGGCAAGGAAACTCTCCGGGCCTCTTTTCTAAGGGCATGAATCCCTTCCAAGGGGACGCTTCCTACATGACCTAATCACTTCCCAAAGGCCCCCCACCACCTCTTAATACCACTACATTAAGGATTAGGTTTCAACATATGAATTTTGGGGGGACAGAAACATTCAGACCATAGCATCTACCACTAATGAATTTATCATCTAGTAAACTGTGTTTATTTAAATTGAATTGTGGACTCCAAAGGATGTGAGGTCTGCAAGAGATGGAAATGTTTTCTTCATTCACCTTCATTCAAAATCTTACTGATAGTCTAACATTGGATAAGTAGCTTAACATTGATAAACCCTGATTTTCTTCTTTATAAACTAAGATATTACTAATCTATACCATATACAGCTATTGCTAAGATTGAATAACATATTTCGTTCAGAGCATGTTGTGCTTGGGACATGGTGAGAGCTCAGTGAATATTGTCTATTATTATCATTATTGTGTTTGTTATTTTAACTGTCACCTTGATTACTACATAGTGCACGAGGCACTGAGACAGGTGCTGCCAGAGATTAAAAAGCGTGAGGCTTATTATCTGACCTCAAATATTTCCAGTTGTATAGAGGAAATAAAAATGTACAAACAAGTACACTTAAGCACACACAGAATACATGGCAACTTAAGGGAATATGAAAATGGAGGGCAATAAAATTTCACATAAAGTGGAGGGAGACATCTGGTTTGCTCAGGAAAGGCTTTATCTATCTAGGAGGGTAGATTGCCATGAGCTTTTTACACAGGGTGTTGTGGCTGTAGACTGTTGTACAAGCTGCACACTGCCCAACTTTACCAGTACCATTCACATTAGAGTATGAAGGGCCCTCTGTTGAGGTGTGCAACAGGGTCCTGGGAAGGAAATTTCCATTAATAAATTATATGGGAAAAAGGAAGATGCTTGAGGACACAAAGCATAAACTAATCATCACTTGACCCTGGTCCATTAATCCATACATACATTAATCCCCATAGAGAAGGGGTATCTTCCGGACTGGGATCTGCTGGGAATATTTAAGTCTGCTATGTTACTTTGCCTTCCAAGAGCCATAAAAACATTGTTAGCAGAATGGATTCATAGGTAAAATGTCACTCTTATTGCCACTTTTTTTCTGGCTTTGCATGAGAAGGAGTTACAGAGAATTATCTGACTTTGACCATGTCACCACGAGTCTCATAAAGCCAATCAGTGCTGTCAGGTCTGTGAATTTTTCATGTATTTGATTGCTAATATCTTCAAGTCTACAATTTTAAATTGTACAAAACACCAAACTTTTACCAATCACACATGCAAGCGCACGCCATTTGTAGACACTAGGAGAATAATTTTATTTATAGGAAAGAAAAAATTCTCCGTACATACATGATTCAGATAACCATTAATAATCAATTAGTACATATCATTCCAACTATTTAATACTTTTTCTGTGGAACATATATGTATTTAGTTTTAACCAATACATTGGAAGCAGGACTCATGAGGCCAGAGGGAAGCACAGTTGCCCTTGGCCCTCACAGCTCCCCACTTGGCTCTGTCTCCCCAGCTTGCTAACTGCAGCTTCCCCTTGGCCCTGGCTCACTGGGGGCCACACCCAGGAGTATCTTGGATTGTCCTCCTGCCCACTCAGAGAGGTTGTTGGGCAAGTCTTAAGAAAGCTCCCAACTGGTTCTTGGTCCTTCTGAGTAGTTCACAGGAAGTGCACTGGAACTGCTGGCCATTCACCTGTCTCTGTCACCAGACTGCCGGGATCAAAGATGGCCCTCTCTATCTCTGTCCTGTCCCTTTTATATCTTCAAAGTCAGAGAGGGAGATCGAGTGTTACAGAATGGTTCTAGATTATTTCCTTTATAAATTCTGCAGATGGTGATTTTGTCTCATGCTTCATCATCGATTATCCACTATATTGACACCTTAATCAAATCTGTAGGAAGAACTAAATGTTCACATCTTGTCACATAATATACTCATTTGCTTTAGAAAATTGGGATCATTCTCTATATTTTTTGTAACTTGGCATTTTTTCTCCACTCAATATATCCTGAGCCTTTTCCCATAGTATTTTGTAATCTTATATTCTTCTACATTATTATTGTAAAGGTTATACCACTACAACGATGTAACATAAATTATTTAACCAATCATTTATGGTGGGTCATTAAATGTGTTTCCAATTTTGCATGATTATAGTGATTGACAGGCATTATACATAAGTCCATGTACCTTGAGGTCCAGATTATTTCTTTAGGATAAATCCCAGACTTTTGATACATTTTGATAACTTGTCCTCCAGAAAAGTTATATAAGTTTGCATTTCCATGAGCACAGTATGAGAAGGTTGATTTCAATTTTTTCTTTACCAACACTGGACAGTATTGTTTTAATTGCTAATTTTATAAGGAAAATTATATCCTACCAATATTTACCAGCAATATTGAATACTTTTGATTTATTATTTATGGTGCTTTTTGAAACATATAAAAGTTTTGCCTTTTATGTAATCAAATATCTTAGTTATTTAAAAAAAAATGCTTGCGCTTTCCTCACCATGAAATGAATTAAATATTTAATTAATTTAGCTATTCAATTTTATTATATGTATACTTTATTATTATCTATCTCTCATATCGATGCATGCTTATGCATAGTCACATCTGAAATTTATGTCAGTGTGTAGTTTGAGATTAGGAACAATATTTTTTTAAATAGAGTTAAAATCATTTTCCCAAAATAATTTATTGATCTCAAGTTACCTCATTGATTTAAAAAGATAAATTAATCATACACTCTATAATATACATATTTAGTATTGTTCATAGACTTTCTACTCTGCAGATAGAGTATTTAATTTTAAGAGAATTATATTGCACATTTGGTAATGTTATTTCCTCATTTTTTGTTGCTTGTTTTGTAAATATAATTGATTAAATACGGTTCAACCACATACTGAATTGAACTTCGTTACACATAATATTTTATAATAACAACTAATGTTTTGCAAAGCAGCCACTGTAGGATATTAAATAACATATAGGATTCAAACAATATATATGAATGAATAGGGTGACCATATAACTTATCATCTAAGCTAGGATACTTAGAAAGTAAAAGGCAGAGCTATGAATAATTACACAGGGATTAAAAAAAATATCAAGCAGAACTATATAGTCACTCAAATTTGTAAAATATATGTATTTACATTTTCTGTATGTGCTTTAAAAATAACTTGAAGGCAATGCATTGAAAAATGTGGTAGGATTACAGAATTTTTGGTCACTATCTTTTCATATTCTCCGAATTTTCTACAATACATTCATATTATATTTAATGTATTATTTAAAAAATTGTTTTAATTTAATAATTGTTAAAAGAGTGGCAATAACAACAAATTCTTTTTTGGCACTTACTGTGTGCCAGGCACTGGTCTCAACACTTTATAGGTAATCCCCACACAGCCTTGTAAAGCAGATTAAATTAAATCTCATTTTAATGAAGAAACTGAGACAAAGATGAATAAAATGATTTGCCCAAGGATACACGCATAGTAAATGGTAGGGCTGGAATTTGAAACCCATTGGGTATGCCGTCTAAAAATAAAAAATGAAGAAACAGTTTCAAAATTTGACAGAAACTCTTTCCCATACGGGTATAATTATTATGACTCCTCACACTGCTCCTGTGTCTTTCAGCGTCATTATTTTTTTATGACTTTTCAAATTCTTCCGTTGTACTAGGATTAGTCGTGTCTTCTGACAGATTGTATGTGGGTCCCTGTACAAAACCTGTGGGCCTGGGGGAAAGTTTTCTTTAGTTTTACCTTGCCAGTTGTGACTTCAGTCAGGGGAAGAGGAGGGTGGGCTCTGCTCAAAGCCAGATGGGTGAGGGACTCCCACCGTGGTGATAACTTCCCTGGGGTAGTGTTCTGTGTTCAGTTGGTAATCAGGAGTTTGCTAGTTTGAAATCTCCACTCTGCTCATGCCATAACTCCTTGAAGAGGAAATCCCAGCAGTGCTTTGGTCTCTGCCTCCAAGGCACCTACGGCTGGGGTTGGTGTAAGCAAGGTTACATGCTTACACCATGGCTTAGGCCATGGTTCCATGCTCCAGGAGCCATCAAGCCCAGGACAGGTGCTTAGGTTCCTCCTCCCCCACACCCTTGCCCTTGCCCCCATCCTCTCCACTTTCAGAAATCTTAGTAGGGGTCTTACTACTTAGATAAGCTATTTGAACCCTAAGTCCATTCAAGCCTTGTTATAGTTTAATTTTATACAGACTTTTTTGGCAGTGTATTTCCATCTTCACTATATTTGACTTGTTACTTACGTGTGAGGATGATGGCTCCTCCCTAGAATTATATATTGATATACCTCCCTCCCATATCTCATATCCATAATATATTTATTTTCTCCATGGAGAATCTATAAGGGAACAACCTGTTTTGTGTCTGATACCTTTTTATCTAGAAGTTTCCAAATGGTACACTTTTGAGTGATTTGAAGGAAGTATTGAAAGAAAAATGATGGAAAATTTGGCCAAGAATACCTAAAGATTAAAAGCAAAGAAACAGTAACCTCAAAACCAAATTGGCCCTCACCCAAGGAGGTGCAGGGCCTGAGAGATTACCTTTCTTTTCCCCCTCATAGCTTTTTGTGCTTCTTCCTCATTGTGCCCTTTGGATACATTTCCATCACATCCAATAACATCACATGTATCACTAGATAGTTATGACCACTTTCTGCAAAATGCAGGAGCAGCCATAATGATTTTCATCTGTGTTAATTAGGCTTTCCTAAATGCATCTATGTATTTGCATTCTATGCCCAGGAGCTGTTTACATTTTGGAGATAAATAGCAGAAAATCATCTGTTTCTTTTGATGATGTTGTACAGGATGTCAATTCGCAGAGATGACCAACAGAATGCCGTACCCACCTCCAACCCCCCTTTCCTTGGGAGAGCTATTTTAATAGAGGATGATAGAACAATTTTACTATTGTGTGACCGACAAAAAATGGCATAGTGTTGAGCTAATACCATCTTTATTTCTAATTTGGTACTGCCATCACCCTTTCCTTTTTTATATAGTTTTAAAAAAATTGGACACAAATTACAAATAGTATCTCTCCATGTAGATTACAAAAGTGAGCAGAGAGAGGTTAAAAAAATTGACCACATTGTTGACAGTAACCAGAGACACAGAGTTATGGATTTTCTCTTAATATTAGGGCCATATTTCAAATTCCAACAGAGGCGCTTTCATGGGAGGAGGACTTACTATATGCTAAAAATTGTGCTAGGCCTTTATCTACACTTCCTTATATATTATTCCTTAATTGTGGTAATTTTATAGTTGAGGCAACTGAGATTCAAGTAAGTTAATTAACCCACCAAAATGATCCATTTCTAAGAATTCACATTCAGATCTGCTGATTCTACACTTTAACCTTTCAAGTACCTTCTGATAGGGGCCACAAAAATTTTGTTGCAAGAGGACCTTTTTTAATATTTATTTTATTTTTCATGAGAGGTCAGAGCAAAACATTCTCTATCGTTTTTTGACATGAATATCTTGATTAAGTATTATGGCTAGTGGTATAATCAAAAATTCAACATAAAATAGGTGAAAAGATGGAAGCATAATTAGTATAGTTTGAGGTAAAATAATTTCATTAAGCAAAACAGTCCAAGGTGCATAAGCTAATTTCTGAGAAATGATAGGCATTTGACAAAATTGTGAGCAGTTAAAATGGATTTTTTAATGATCCATTTTATATGAAGATGAAGTTTTGAGAACCAGCACTGGATCATCTGAATTTCTGGCTCCCCTAAATTTTTAGTCTCTCCCTATGAATAGGTTTCCACTGTTCAATTATGTGGGTTGGTATCACCACTGTCTCCATTGTCTTTGGAATTTTGGAAACTTCAGTCCCTTCAGGGAAGTTTTGTGGGAGGATTAATGTGGAATTGATTTGACAGATAAACATTTGAATCCCACCGTGCTTTAAATCATGAGGAGATTATCAAATTTCCAGTTTCTCCTGATTTCTTGTCTTCACAGCAAAGCTGTGTGATTATACCTGTAGGACACTTCCAAATAACTCACTTCAGTGGTCCAGAAACACATTCCAGACCCAATAGGAGTATTTTGTGCATAATCCATAAATGTTACCCCTTAATTCAGAGTGAGCAATGAAGAATTAAAAATCAAATAAACATTTCTGTAGTGTGAGCTGATTCAGATATAAGTAACATTTATTAACTAGTTCACGCGAAAAACTTTGCCAGCTACATCTGCATGTGTTCTGTCATTTAACTGTTACAATTACAAGATAAAATAGCTGTTACTATCCACATTTATTTTTCAGTTATACAAATAAGACTAAGAAGGTAAAACACAGATGAAGAAAATGATGAAGATTTATTGAAAGATAAAAGAAGACTTAAATTGAGAGATGTAGCATGTTCTAACATAGAACATCTTTTGTAAAATGACATTTGTTCTTTAATGTCACTATAATTCTACATGAAATCCTCAGGCTAAGTCTTAAATGTTTTTATTAGTTTTTGTTTGTTTGTTCTCTTTTTTGTGTGTTTTAATATGACATTGTTCTTTAAATATGTATCACTATAATTCTAGTTCCCATTTTAAAATGTGTTTTTAGTACATCCACTTTAAAATTCCTTTAGTATCTACCAAATACCTACAACTTTGCTAAGTGTTATGGATAATTAATATAGTAACAGTATATTTTATTTTATTTTAAAATCCTATTTTTAGATGAATTTAATTTTTAGAATAGTAATACCTTCATGAAGTTCAATATCAAACAGTATGAAAAGATTTAAAATGAAAAATCTTCTACCCCTGTCACCCATTCACCCAGTTCCTCTGTCATAGACAATCAGTGCTGTTAGTTTCTTATAAATCTTTATAGAATTATTTTACAAATATATAAGTAAAATGAACAAAAAAATCCCTTCTCCCTTTTTATATAAGTAACAGCTCATAACACATACTATTTTACATCTTGGTTTTTCATTTACCAATGCATCTTCAAGATCATTTTATTTCAGTACATACAGAACATTCTAAGTCTTTTTACAGTTGCATACAATCCTGCTCACTGCATATGACATAATATGGCTACTGTGGTCTGAATATTTGTGTCCTCCCCCACATTCACACACTGAAACCTAATCACCAATGTGATGACATTAGGGGCGGGACCTTTGGGGCGTGATAAGATCATCAGGTGAAGTCCTCCTGAATGGGACCAGTCCCCTTAGAAAAGAGGCCTCAGAGAACTGCATTGCTCCTTCCACCATGTGAGGACACAGCAAGAAAAGGTATATAAACCACAAAAAGGACCTTTTCTTCCCAGCACGTTGAACTTGGACTTCCCAGCCTCCAGAACCATGAGAAATAAATTTCTGTTGTTTATAATCTACTCAGTTTATGGTATTTTGTTATAGCAATCCAAAAGGATGCAGACAACAACATAATTAACAACTCATCTGTGGATTTGCATTTAGGTTATTTGCTGTTTACATTATGCTATTTTAAACAGTATGTAGGGTAAATTTCTAAAGTAGCGTATCCGGGGTCAAAATATGCATCTTTGTAGACCTTTGGACTCTCTTCATTGTCATCCCTAGAGTAGTGGCAATTTAAACTGTCAAACCCTCTGTTTCTCTAAAGTTTCTCTGACATGACACTTTGTTTTATGGAACTATTTTTGTCTTTGTTCAATCTTAGATGTGAAGAGTGCTAGCTCATGTAGTTTTAAATTTAATTTACTTTGTGATGAATGACACAGAGCATCTTTTCATGTATTCAAGACTATTTGTATTTCCTTTCCTGCAAATTATCTTACATTCCTTCACAGTTTTCTATTCAGTTGTTGGTAATTTTTTAATTGATTAGTAGGAGCTATTTATATTTAAGATAAATTAAGCCTTAGATCATGATGTGAGATTCAAATAGTTTTTCTCTTTTGATCTCGCATTTTGTCTTTGATTATGGTAGTTTATACCAAGCAGGAGACTTCCCTTTCTTTTTTTTCCCTTCCTTCCTTCCTTCCTTCCTTCCTTTCTCTCTCTCTCTCTCTGTCTCTCTCTTTCTTTCTTTCTTTCTTCTTGTATTAGAAGAAATCATGTTGGTCTTTTGTGGCTTATGGGTTTTGTGTAAGACTTTAAAAAGTTCCTCCTCACTCTAAATTTATTCAATAATTTTCCCATGTAAAAATTCTAGGAATGTGACCATTTCAATATCTTATCCCTAAATCTTGAAAAGGATTCTGCTTTCTTTTTTTCTAGATGATTACACAGATTCCCAAGATAATTTAATTAATAATATTATCAGTAGAATATTTATCATTAATTTAAATGGTATTTACATATTAATAATGTCATCCATTTATAAATAAATAAAAATATAAGACACAGAACTAAGCATATTTATCTGGCTCTATTTCTGATCTTCCTAGTCTATCCTATTGATCTGTATATTTATGCATCAATCTGATACTAATCATTATTGGGGTTTTATTAAATATATTAAAATACGTAAGGCAGGGCAGGCCCCTCTTTAAATGTCTCCCTCACCCCTGAAATTCCCTATTTGGGTTTTATTGACTCCTGCTGTTCTCATAACTGACTAGTAATATATACTTAGAGGCTGATTGCTACATTTGAAAGTAGCTATGATGAGACATGAGTTAATGAAACAGAAGAAGCCAGGTTGCAAACTTAGAGAAAATTAAAATAAATGAGGGAGAGAGGAGGAGAGAAAAAGGAGGTAAAGACTGCCCTGCTTCTGGAAGTGGCTTCCCAAGTAACTCTCTTACCCTTCCAACGTCAGAGAAGATTTACCAACATTGCCAAGGGACAACCCTGAACTCCACTTAATCACCTTCTACCTTGTGATTCAGAGATCAATCCCCCATTGTCACATGTAGCATTAATTGCCTCACAACATCCTCCCATATTTCCACTTTTTCAGGTGTTTCATTTTCTAAAGCAAATATATATTACTTGAACATAAAAAATTATAACATTATTGGGAGTGACTCATTATTGGTGTGTAATATCATAGTATGAGGAATTAGTGAAACTCATAACTTAATATATAATGAGCATGACCCAAAACACATCAACACATGTATAATCATAGACTACTATGCTTTTAATTGTCTTTGGATTCAAATAGTTCAAGATCCAACTTGGTTCAGCAAGATAAAGGATGCTGAACACTAACAATATCTTTGTGCTGATAGAAAAGAACCAAATGATATCACAACTAGGAACCCTGAGCTTCTTAGAAAAGAACTATACCTGGGATAGTGGTCAAGTGTAGGAAGATATATTTCAGGAGCGTCTCAGGGAGTTTGATTCTTCCTATTCCCTTCATAACAAACATGATTCACGGCAACCATTGAGGTATTATCAGCAAACTGGGCCCTAGTTTTCATGGTGGCCAGAACTAGACCCTGTAGCCAAATGGATCCATCCTTCCTTGTTCTAAACACACAAATTTTACTCTACTGCCTTTGTGGTTGTTATCATTTTCCTTTGTTGGAGCTACGTGCTCCCTGCAGTAATCTCATAGAAGTTTGTTGAGTCTTCTCACGTATCCTGAAAAAGATCTACCATTTGGTGGACACCTAATACTTCTTTTGAATACTGGATATCATTTTTATCTCAGTCTCTCTGCTCAAAGAATCATTGAGATTGATATTACTGCTGCCCTTTTGCAGGAGGGATGCTGAGTCATATTTTTAGGTGAGGCTTAGGTTAGAGCCTCATTCCTGGCTGTATCAGGGTAAGAGAGGGAAGAATCCTGCTCCCCTGGTTCCCATGGGTGGAAGGGATTTCTCAGAGATGGGGAGAATCCTTTCAACCAAAGGAAATTTGGGCAATATTAGGAATATTAGAAAAGAAAAATATGCACCTAGAGGGAGGAAACCATTCCACTGTAAATTAAATAGTTTATTAGTCCACATATAAATAACCACATGTTTTCTTACACAGAACAAAATCTGATACATAGTTTATTTTATTTTTGTTCTTAGGGCCCAGGTACACCATCCATTTCACATTTTTCTAATCTCTCAGGTTAGTGTTTCAATCAAATAAAGAAAAAAGGTGAACTTTACTTGCTCTTTGCACAGCAGGTTGCCCCTCAGTGATGCCAGTATCTTCTGCTTGCTCATGTCAACTAGTATGACATAAATGTGTTCCTGCACCTTGCTGTTGCACTTAGCATGCTCACTGATTTAAAGCCTAAGGATTCACTCCATAGACTTCCTTTTTTCTAAAACTGAAAATATATTGTTTGCTTTCAGTCTTCCTGTGAATCCTCTGAGAAAGCAGATCATGGATCAGATCTCAGGCCAAAGCTTTCTCATGATATGGGACATAATCCAATCAGCCTGTGACCCCGGACCTCTCTTGTACTTGTATACTCTCTTATCCATCATCGGTACTTCAGCAGCCACTCTCCAATGTCTGTTCATTCTTTTCTATAAAACTCCTTTCTTGTTGACAGAAAACATGGCGACAGAAAGCATTCTGATTGATTTTGTTTTGGGTCAATCATGAATAACTTTATCCAACAGCTTTAAAGGCAGGCAAATCCTTTCCTGGTTTCTGTCTTGTCCAGGAATACCACACCTTTTCCTTCACCCACCAACACAATCCAACCCTTCTATTGGCCTTTGCATCATTTTTCTTTGAGGTGTTGTAAAATTTTGGTGCTTCTGAACCTATATTTATAAGTCTGGGCCAGCTTCTTTTAACATTAAAATACTATAATTCTAGTAAACTCAGAAGAAAAATAATCAATTCTGCATGGCAAATGTGTCACTCAGAAGCGAGTTTGATACTGATAGTCATCTGACTCTGAGGCCCTCTTGCCATTCTTTGAAGCCATTGAAGGCAACAAGTCTTTCTACCATACGTGCTAATATTTTAGTGGTTTCCTGACAAATTATAAGCTGAGCTTCCTCTATACTTCTCCTGCAATGTCAGAGAAGGGAAAGCCTGTTATATTATATTTGCAAGTGGAATCTGATCTAAGGAATTAAACAAGCATGCATTTTATTTTCAATAATTACTGATGAAGGCAACACCTACAATGGTCATAAAATGATTTTGAAAAAAAAAAGAAAGGAAAACATATGTGAAAGCAACCACACATATGACTGGGGTTTTACACAATAATGTAAAATCCTTCTCAAGGATAAATCTGTACTTATCCTGATATATTCAAATTGAACTTTCCAATCAGATCATATACTCTCTCTAATGTGCCCCACCCATGCACCATGTACCTATGCACTAACTGCAATTCACTGATTTATTTGAGAGCGCACTTGAATGTACAAGCAGTACATTTTGCAAGGGAGTAAAAATTCTTCCTTTTAGAGTTGAGAAAGAAATATACGAATCCTGTCCTCATGGAACTTATAAAAATAATAATTGCACTAATTAGTGTTTAATTAAAAGTTGCACAAAGTACCATTAAATAAACATCCAGAAAACCATGATGACGCACAACAATAATACTGAACCTTATTAGGGGGAAGAGTTGTCATGAATATACTCATTCATTCATTCATTCGGCACCTGCTGTGGACCAAGCACTGTTCTAAGCAGATAGACAAAGTACTTATTTTTGCACATGTGTTGGGTCGGAGACAGACTGAAAATAAATAAAGAAGTAACTAAATAAACAAACTTATCAGGCAGTGACAAGGTAATTCAGGAGAGAATGATTGGATTGTTACCTTATTGAGTTTGACCAGAAAAGAAATATCACTAAAAGTGAGATATGAATAAGAAGAAAGAAAAAGTCTTTGGGGGAAAAGCATTCCATGGAGAGAAAACATCCATGGCAAAGACCCTAAGCCTGGGGTAAACCTGACATGTTCAAAACAAAGCGCAAAATGTCAGAATGAGTGGTGGAACATATTGGATGGTGAGTAATGTGATCATATCATTGACATCCTAATTAGGACACCTTTGAGAGTGAAAGGAGTTGCTATGTGCAATATAACTAGGCAACAGGCATGCATGCCTATCTGGGAAAACTGGATTTATTGTCATGTTTCACTAGTGGCTCTCAACCTGGGGCAATTCTGCCTCCCAGGGGATATTTGACAACATCTGGAAACATTTTGGGTTGTCCCTACTTGTGGAGGAAGGTGCTAGAGCACCTAGTGGTAGAAACCAGGTGTTAAGCATCTGATAAAGCACATGAAAGCCCCTCACAACAAAGAGTCATCTGTCCCAAACTGTCCATAATGGTGAGGTTGAGAACTCCTGCTTTAGACTCAGAAGGAAAGTGATACCCAGCAGGCATGCATCAAGGTTGGATTTGAAAACCAGGGGGAGTTATTTATATCTTATTTGAATTGTGATGTGAAGTCAGAGGTGTTTAAGGAAAAGAGTGATGTATCTCATTTACAGTTTTAAAAGATCCTTTTGGCTTCTTGTGATACATGTAGTGGGGAAAGGCAAGAGCAGAACTGAGGAACTCTGTTAGAAGGCAAGAATTTTGTTGCCTCAAACTAGGGTGTTAATAATTAATGTAGAGGGAAGTCTGTTTTTGTAAATAAAGTCGAAAGGACTAGATGATGAAAAAGATATGGGGGAAAAGGGGAAAACAAAAATCAGAAATAGTCTTCCAGTTGACCTTGAACAAGTGGATAGATGTTGTTTATATTGCTGAGGTTATAAAAACTTGAGCAGACTTAGCTTTAGGATGAAGACAATCAAGAGTTGAGCTTCAGCAAGGTAAGACTGAGATGCTGGCCCACTTGGAGGCTGGAGTTCTAAAGAGATGTCAAGGCTAGGTTTACAGATTTGTGAGTCATCAACACAAAAATCATAATTACAGCCATAGGAAAGATGTGGCCCTGGAGGGAGAGTTTACAGGTTAAAAAGGGGGGCGGGGAGAGGGCAGGGTGGATATTCCAGAGTTCCCTGGCTTTGAAAGGTAGAATAAAGTGGAAAAGTCAAAAGGGGAGACTGAAGTGGAGCAGCAAGTGGGATATGAGGGAAAGGAGAAAGATTTGGGCTCACAGGAACCGTGAGAAGGAGAGAGGGGTCAACTGTCTTAAATGACACTGAGGGATGAAGTAATATAAGAAAGCAGATTTGCAAATTAGATTTGGCAGCGTGGAGGGCGCTTGTGATCTTGTGCCCTAGGCTTGGTGGGGAGTAGAAGCCCCACTGAAATCAGTGGAGAGAAGTATGAGGTAAGGAAGCAGAGACTAGTCACTAAAGAATTCATACGAGATATTTGTCTTGAAAAAGGATCAGAAAGTGAGGTGTTAGTTGAAGGCAATGTGAAGTTAAGAAATTGAATGGTCTTGGAAATAAAAGCGTGTTCCTATGTTAAAGGAAATAATGCTATAGAGAGGGAGAAATTGATGATGCATAAAGGAGAGAAAATAATTGCATAGGTGAAGTCCCTGGGAAGGCAAGATGGATGGAATTGGTGCAGACTTGGAAGGGGTGTCCTTTGATAAAAGCAGGGCATGTTGTCAGGAATGACAGTAGGGAGCGTAGGGTGTGTATGCGGATGTGGTGGGCTTGAGGAGGAGGTAAGGCTTGAGCAGAGAGCGGAAAGAGGACGGCTGTATTCATCAGCAAGGTGCAGTGGGGAGTGGAGGCCCGACTGGGGGTGCGGAAGATCATTTTATTCAAGGTCCTCACGAAAGAAATATTTTTATGCATTTGAATAACTGAGAAACAAAGTCTGATAAAAAGAAGGGCTCAGTAAATATCTGTTGAAGGAAGGATTAATTGTCATTCGAATGGAATGTATATGTTTTATTTCTCAACAAATGTATTTTAATTCAGTTTAGTTCTTACTGAATTTAAATTTTAAAATATTTTAATTTGGGCATTCCGGCTGAATTGATATTGTTCAGTATCTTTTTGTCTAGAGCTGTGAATCTCTCCAAAGTAATTTGTTCTCAGTCTTTCTCTATGTTAATACTATCAGTGAAGCCAACTTAGACAAAATGTCCCATGTGAATTGCAATTATTTCACCTCAAATGGTTTGTCATACCCTAGTCAAAACAAAACAGCTTTGATTTACTACAGCTGAGGTGGAAGGGAGATTGCTGAAGGTTACAAGCCTGATTGTCTACTTTGAGGTTGACCTTTATGCTCCAGTAACCTCCCTGAATCTGTGTTTTTCCGAGTGTCTGTAATGTTCAGTGCTGGGCATAGCCTCGGATGACACTTTCAGATGAGGAAGTTTGCTGAACATCTGGTCAGGAAGCAACTTTTTAAGAGCATTTTAGGAATTGAAGCTCAAAGTCAAACGTTTTTTCATGTTATAAATGACCAGATCGGCATATATAGTTGTATATTTATGAACAATGAAATATAAGAGGAAAGACTTGCAGAGAGAAAAAAGTAGGGAAGAGAAATATTTCATTGAGTACAAATTCTCTCATTTGGTGGGAAAATATAAAAAATATGAGTAAGTGTACAATAACCCATTGCAAGGTGAGATAAGACTCAACTTCTCTCTATCCTCATTGAAAATCTAGGAAACAAAAATCCTCAGGCTTTCAGCATTTTAATAGAAAGGAATCTAGTGATTTTCGATTGCCCTCCCTCACTATCTCACCTGTGAAGGTCCAGGTCAGCACCTGTCACTGTCCACTTCCTCCCTCCCAAATTCATCTTGCGATGGTCAAATGAATGGAACCATAAAGGCACTTCTGTATCACCATGAATAACCAATGAAATACTGTCTTTCAAAGACTGTGTATACAGAGATAAATTTATAAAATAACAATCAGGAGAGACTGGTTTTGGCAAAGGGCTGACTCATTTAATTCAGTGAATGTAAAAAACAACAAAAAAAAGACCACCCTACCCAAATCAAGCCTTAACTACTATTGATACAGGAAAGTGGAGCCCCAAAAAGTGTTGATAGGACAACAGCTATCTCTCAGAGCAACAGAGAGTAGCACCTTGTGAGTTTCCAGGGTCTTATTTTATACCTTCTGAATTTTATGTTAAACAGAGGGCGGATTATTCATAAGATTTCTGGGAAAGGGGTGGGGGGTTCCTAAAACCAAGGGTTCCTCCTCTTTCTGAACCATGTAGGGTAACTTCCAGGAGTTGCCATGGCATTTGTAAACTGTCATGGTTCTGGTGGGAGTTTCTTTTAGTGTACTAATACACCATACGCAGGGTATAATCCGCAGTGAGGGTAACCTGAGGTCATTTTGCATGGCCACCTGGGTTCTAGCTTGTTTTGGCTGGTTTCTCTGCCCTCTGTCTCTTGTTTTATCAGAGAGCTTGGTTTGGGGCTTATGATGCTTTATGGAACAGGGCCTGCTGGTTCCCTATCTCACTATGGTTTGGATGGGATTAGTCTCCACCAAAACTCATGTTGAAATTTGATCTCCAATTTGTAGGTGGGACCTAGTGGGAAATGTTTATGGGTCATGGGGCTGATCCCTCATGAATAGATTAATGCCCTCTGACAAAGGTGAGTGGTTTTTCCATCTCTGGAGAATTTGTTAGTCCCATGTAACAGAGAGTCTGGCTTCCTCAGTTTCTCCCTCTTGCTTTTTCTTTCACCATGTGATCTCTTTGTACATGCCTGCTTCCTCCTCCACCTTCTGCCATGAGTTGAAGCAGCATGAGGCCCTCACCAGTGCAGCTGCCAAATTTTGGATCCTCCAGCCACCAGAATCATGAGCCAAATCAACCTCTCTTCTTTATAAATTACTCAGCCTTAGGTATTCTTTGATGCCAACTTTAAATAGATCAGGACACTAATCAACAGCAGAAGTGAATGAAAACAAAATCACATCATGAGGATAGAAAAATGTTGAATATTTTGCCAAAAATTTTTGGAAGTCCTTCAGATGCCAAAGCAATCACATCACAGAGATCCTGCGCATAGAGCCCCTGGTTAGATCTTGGCACAGGCGGCACACACTTCAGTGGGCGCACCAATGGTGATATAGCCAGCCAAGGTGGCGAGAAGAAGGTATCTCTTCCAGCAAAATTAGAATAATGCACATAGACATACAAGTGCTTGAGACAGAAAACTCCTAACCAGGATTCCCAACTCTCATTGACAAAATCCTCCTACACATCCTTATCACTCAAAAATTGCAATCAATTATAATAATAACCATATTGATCTGGTCTTGAAAAGAAAGAGAGGAAGGATGGAAGAATGGAGGTTAGGAAGAAAAGAAGGAAGGAAATAGTAGATACAAGATACACAAAGAGGCCATGGGCCCTGTATGCATGAGTAGCTGGAAATGAGCTTTACTGCTAAAGCCAGGAGTCTGAAATTGATGTCTAGGTTGTGAAATAAAGACTAGAAAACACTCCACCCAATGCCCTCAATTGTATCAGAGGATTAGGATGAACTTCCTGGGTCTTTGCAGAAAAAAGAAAGATGAAACATAAGCACCTGGGAGTTTTAATTTACTCTTATCATGTAGTATAAGAACCTTTTACCTGAGCTGAGAAAAATAGCACATAAACTACCCCACCACCTCAGAAAAACACAGGGCCTCAGTAGAGGCAAATAGGAAATCTTCCCATATGATACCCACAACCAAGGGCACATCTGGTCCCTAAAGAGTAACTCATGATGCTAGTGATCTCCCAGGAAAAATTGCAACAAAAATAAGGAAAAAGCATATAAGAAAATCTTCCACAAGAGAATTGTCAGCAGATGTAAAAATCAACTCAGAATACAGCACAAAGGTAAAATGTGAAGAACAATATGTGAGTTAAAAACAGATTAAAATAGCAAATCAAATACGAAGGAAGAAAAAAAATTAATAATTAATGGTGAAACATAACCAAAAGGCAGAGTACCACTATCATCTCTATCATCCAACTTAATACCGAAGTATTTAGCAAGCCTAATAACAGAATAAGAACTAAGAGAAAGAGATTTTACAAAATGGAGTGAAACTATCTTATTCCACATTGCAGAGGCTATGATTTATCTACTTAGAAAATCCAAAAATGTATAGAGAATAGCTATCCAAACTAAAGAGAAATGATAATATCAGCATGCAAATGAAGAAATGCTTATGTATATATGGCTATAACCAATTAAAAATATAATTTTAATGAATTTTTCCATAAGAAACCTATTACATCATTTTCTATTTTATTATGAAATATACACAGCAATAGCATACACATTTAAATGTGTATAGTAAATGTAAACTAAGTGAATATTATAAAATAATTTAGAATAGTTTATTCCCGGTAGCTTCAAATGTTATATAACATAGTCTATCAGGAAGAATAGGTACTATAAGAAGTAGGAAGAAAAATTCAATAAATACCACTGGGGAAATTGGGTGCCCACATGAAAAAAATTGGACACATTTCACATTAAAAAAAAAAACTTCAGATAGTTTAAAAAACTAATCATAAAAAACAAAACTTTAACATTTTTAGAAGAAAATATATTTTATGACCTAAACCTACAAATATGTAAATTAAAATTTTTAAGAAGTGATTTTTTCCTTGCTGATTTGCTTGAGTTCTTTGTAGCTCTTTATCAGATATGTAGCATGTGAATATTTTCTCCCATTCTGTAGGTTGCCTGTTTCCTCTGTTAATTGTTTCCTTGGTTGTGCAGAAGCTTTTTAACTTAATCGGGTCCCATTTATTTATTTTTGTTGTTGCTGTGATTGCCCTTGGGGTCTTCTTCATAAATTCTTTGTCTAGGCCAATATCTGGAAGAGTTTTTCCAATATTTTCTTCTAGAATTCTTATGGTTTCATGTCTTAGCTTTAAGTCCATTATCCATCCAGAATTAATTTTAGTGACTGGTGAGAGATATGGATCCTGTTTCATTCTTCTGCATGTGGCTATCCAATTTCCCCAGCACCATTTATTGAATAGGGCTTCTTTTCCCCGTTGTATGTTGCTGTCTACTTTGTCAAAAATCAGTTGGCAGTATGTGGATGGTCTTGTATCTGGGTTCTCTGTTTCATTCCACTGGTCTTTGTCTCTATATTTCTGTCATTGCCATGCTCTTTTGGTTACTATAGCCTTGTAGTAAGTATAGTTTAAAGTCTGGTGAAGTGATGCCTCCAGATTTGTTCCTGGGCGAAAGACATGAACAGAAGCCTTTCAAAAGCTGATAGACTAATGGCCAATAAACATATGAAAAAATGCTCGTCACTAATCATCAGAGAAATGCAGATCAAAACCACAATAAGATATCACCTGATACCAGTGAGAATGGGTTTTATCAAAAAGTGCCAAAACAATAGATGCTGTCATGGATGCAGAGAGAAAGGAACACTTATATACTGCTGGTGGGACTGCAAAGTAGTACAACCTCTATGGAAAATAGTATGGAGATTCTTCAAAGAACTAAAAGCAGACCTACCATTTGATCCAGCAATCCCACTACTGTGTTTTTACCCAAAGGAAAAAAAGGCATTTTATCAAAAAGATACTTGCACTAGAATGTTTATTGTAGCACAATTCACAATTGCAAAGATGTGGAATCAACCCAAGTGCCCATCAATTCATGAGTGGATTAATAAAATGTGGTATATATATACCATCAAGTACTACTTAGCCATAAAAAAAGAATTAATATCCTTTGCAACAATCTGGATGGAAGTACAGACCATTCTCCTAAGTGACATATCACAAGAATGAAAAAACAAACACCACTTGTACTCACTAGTAAGTTGGAACTAACCAATCAGCACTCATGTGCACAGATGGAAGTAAAACTCAACGGAAATCATGCAGGTGGGGGGCGGGGAGGAGGAGATGGGTGAAATCATACTTAAAGGATACAATGTACACTATCTGGTTGATACACTTGTAGCTTTAACTCAAACAGAACAAAAGCAATCCATGCAACCAAAACATGTGTACCCCCATAATATTCTGAAAAAAAAAAATTTTAAAGTGAAATTTATGAAACCACAGTTAGAGCAAACTGACTTCTATTGCTCTTTATTCAAACTCTTGTCTTAAAACAGAACAGAAATTCTTTAGAAATATCTATGGAACACTTTTAAATCACTTATAACCAACTACAAAAAAAGAGCAAAATTTTCAGGAAAGTAGATAATTTTTAGATACCATTTATGACCATAGTGCCATAAAAGTAGAAACAATATATTAACAAAAAATAATCCAAATACACATTAAAACAAACAAAAACCAAAATTCTTCTTAAAAATCCTTCAATTAAATGGGAAATCAAAGCCACAAATAAAAGCCACTTAGAAAGTAACAGTTGATGATCATTGTTTAGAAATTCTGTTGAAAAAGTACTCAACCTAAAAATCTGACACTGAATTGCTACTTTTAAATAAAAATAACAAAAGAGAAAAATCATAGAAATAATTTTAAAATAAGGAATGTAAAAAGTCAACAATTTTAAAAGATAAAATCAATGCAATATATAAAATAAAGAAACAAATCAGTTTGCTTTGTAAAAATTCCAATAATGGAATAAAATAATGATTTAGAAAACAAGGAAAAAATATAAATGGTATGCTTCTAAGTATTTTCAAAGTAAAGGAAAGTAAATTAAAATTTTAAAGTACATATGTATATGTGCAAATACAGATTTTTAAATTCCCATCATAAATGAAAAAAAAGAATAGAATGAGTCATAACATTAAAATTTAAAAACACTAAAAAACTTAAAAAAATTTTTTTCTAATTATTATGGGTACATAATAATTGTATATATTTATAGGGTACATATGATGTTTTGATACAGTTATACAATGTGCATTAACCAAATCAGGGTAATTGGGGTATCCATCACCTCATGCATTTATCATTTCTTTTTGTTGGGAACATTCCAATTCCGCTCTCTTAGTTATTTTAAAGTATACCATTGGTTATTGTTAACCAGAGTCCCTTTGTTGTATTATCAAATATTATTCATTCTAACTAACTATATTTTTAAAAATCTTCAAAAATTTTACCAGCCCCCCAAATTTTTGTGATTTAGTTTCATTTGAAGCATGGGGCATAGAGTGAAAGCTTAAGTTATTTTGTATGGTTAATAGAAATATGATGTGAAATCTGACAGTGATAGCAAAAGCATATAAATCAATCTCACTTATAAAAAGTAACACAGTAGTGTGGAAATCAGCCCTTCCACACACACACACACACACACAGACACAAAGTCTAAGGAACGAAGATAATAGTTAACAAAATCTATAGTCTTCATAGTGTGGCCTTTATTCAAGGTATTCAACTCTTGTCCTCAATATATTCCACTGAGCATGTTACAGTTATAACACTATTTCCTATGCCAAGCTTCTCATGTCAACCAAGGCTTGTTGTTTAGTTGTATGTGGTATGCTATGGTTTGAACGCCCCCTCCAAAACTTATGCTGAAATTTAATTGCCATAGCAATAATATTAAGAAGTGGGACCTCAAAGAGGTGATTAGGTCATGAGGGCTCTGCCCTCATGAGTGGATTAATGTGTCATCATCCATCCCCTTTTTAAAGTGAGGCATCTAAAGTCCCTGAAATGCATTTGGTTCTTATAATAAGTTATTGCCAACCTACTCCTTGTCAAGGAAAACGTTTATAAACTAACAAACATGGTTTTTGTGACACCTGATTCTTATCGGGTAAACTAATTACATGAAAAGCACACCTAGCTGAAACATTGGAAACAAATAACTATTTCATGTAGAAAGAATTAATCTTTGAATGTATTAAGATTCTAGTATACCATGACAAAGTGGAACCTATTCTAAAAGTTTTATAATTATCATGCAACAGTAGGATATCAATTAATAAATACATATAATCACTTTGATAGGCCACAGGAAAAAGCCAAGTAATTATCCTGATTCAGAAAGTATTAATAAAAGAAATATCCATTTCTCCCTAAAAACTCTTAGTGAAATACATTTGAAAAGTACTTTCCTTATATAATAAAGTATAATTATCTAAAACTAATAGACAAATATCAAAATAACAATAGAATTTTAGAGGAATTCCTCTTAAATTAAAAAAAAACCTTATACTGCCAGCACAAAATGAAGTAAAATAAAATAAAACAAAACTATTCTGTACAGCTAGCCAAAGCAATAACTAATAGCCAAAACAATTAATAAATTAGACAGCAATAGAAAAAGAACATTATTAATATATGCATTTTTTCTACTTGGAAACCCAAGATAAGTGAGAAACAGTTTTGAACACTTTCCGTGTTCAAAAATGAGGCTTATTTTAAAATCTTCATACAAAAATCCTTTAATTTTTTATGTCTGAGCCATCCAATATGGTAGCCATTAGCCACTAAATATCGCCAGTCCAAATTAAGATGTCCTGTAGGTACAAAACACATAACAGAATTCAGAGATTTAGTATGGGGAAACAAATGTAAAAGAACTCAATATACTTTCTAAATTTTGATTATATGTTGAAATGATAGTATTTTGGACATATTGAATGAAATAAAATATATTAAAATTAACTTTTCTGTTTCTTTTTACTCTTTTAATTTGGTTTTAAATTGCATATGTGGCTTGGTATGACTCATTATATTTCTATTAAACGGCACTGACCTATGCAAGTAAAATCTAAAAGAAAAGAGATAATATGATAGGAAAATTATTTCCTTTTATAAAATCAATGCAAATTCAGTAAAATCTAGGGATTAGAAATATAAGATAGTATAAGATAGGTGCAGAAACTATATGATTAAAACTATAAAACCGTGTTTTGGGCTGTGTGCATGAGAGAGAGAGAGAGAGAGAAAGAAAGAGAGACAACCAAGAGGGGTCGAGGGAGAGAGAGAAAGGTTCCTGCCATGCTCCTGGTTTGAAAACCATAATGACAAAATATAACTTAAATTACACTGCCTGGCAGTGTCTGTGTTGATTATAATCCAATATCATATTATCAATATTGTAAAGAAGGAAATGCTTATCAAAGTGACTGGTAGATTTAATACAATTTTCATAAAACATTTATTTTCAGAAAGCCTTGAACTATTTTAAAATTTATCAAAATAACCATATAAGAAAAGCTAAGAAATATTTGATAAATTAACCAAAGTAATGATTGGTACCTTCCCTGTTTCCAGAATAAAACCCTGTACCTATGAATATTAGAAAGTAAAGATGGCATTTTAAGTTAGTGAGAAAATAATGCATTATTTAATATTGAGCTAACAGTCTAACCCATGGAAACAAAATAATAAAATTCGATTATTTTTCTCAAAATTTACACAACATAAATTTTAGGGGATTAAAGCTTTTCATATGATCAATGCAAACTTAATATAAGTAACCTAAACAATTTGAAAATATAATCTTGGTGGAAAAGAGTCAACCTTGAGCATGATACAAATATTTGAATTATAGTAGAAAAGATTATAAAGAAATACAGAGAGAACGAAATAGTACAAGGTGTTCACCATCACAGGTAGTGAGGGAAATACAAACTAAGGACGCTAATTACTCAGAAGTTGGAATTTATAACCATTCATTAAATGAACACTATTTACTGGGAGATGTAACAAATACCAAAGATAGGTCTTTAGGAAGGAAGACACAATGAGATTAAAGAAAAAGCCATGCTAAACTATCAATTAATTAATTCATTTTATTCTTCTCTTTCCCTCATGCCAGTTCCCTTTGATGGAAAACTATTATTGAAAGAACTTTGTATCTTGATCTAAAATGAAAACAAAGTGGTATGCATATAAATATTTACTTTCTGGTAATGTGGAGCAAGATTTGTGGACTGAATTTTAGTTTGTGGAATGAATAAATATCATCTATCTGAACATGATTTTTTGAATTATTTCAAAATGTCAGCTCTTAACCAACATAGCAAGTCATCTCTAAGTAATAAAATTTAATAGCAGATTTGATTTCCACTCAGATTTTGTGTGTTCAAGGTTTTCATTTTAGAGAGCATAATATTGCTTTGCAGAAGTTAGACAGTATTGCTTCCTAGTCAATTGCTTTGACGTGCCTATTTCTCTGAACAAAAATCTCTTTTTTAATGCTCTTTTGATATGTAAGCTCACGGTTGCCAGGAAATTAATCCTGAATGCTAAATGCTGATGAAGCATTTTGAGTTTACTAAAAGTAGTTATTTTGATACATTCGTTATTATTTTCTTGATAGGCAATGAACCATAATTTACTTTAAATATTTTTTGTGTGTGAATATACAAAAGTAAACAGCAGGCAACAACCACTTTCCAAAGCAAAGAATGTTTTGGAGCCAGGTTTGCTCTTTGCTCTTAGGTGGCCCTTATCATTTTTATTGTGATGTGGACTTTTAATGTGGACACTGAACTGAAAAGGCCAGTCTGAACATTAGAGACTTAGAAAAATACTTCTTTTACACTTTTATCTACACAGATCTGCTTATATAGAACTGAAATGAACCTTAAAGTAGTCTGGTTTAAGGATGAAGACCACATTTTATAATTTGCTTGAGGTTGGTTGGTACGGTAGTGACTAATTTAAATATAGGTCTAAATGTTCTAGTGCAGCATCGTTTCCCTTATCCCAAACCAATGATGTGGTCTTCCTGGGGGGCTGGGGAGTGAGGTAGAGTGTTTTTATGGTACAGCTCTTAGAAAACTGTTCATTCTATATCAGAGAATGTTTTATACATCAAGTAGTCCACTGGTTACCTTAGTGTAATTAAAGAAAAAAAAACGTATATATGTATTTCCCATTTCATCAATCAGTTTGACTGACATTTTACTTTTTACTTATAGAAAGCGGATATTAGCATCAAGCATCCTTACACTTTTTTTATCTTTCTTCTCCATGCCCTTCTATCTTCCCATTTCTGTTTATTGAGAACACATAAATGCTCTGTGACCATAAACGTATTTCCTTACCTTATTCACTGGTATATTTTAAAAGCTGGTACTCATGCAGACTATTAACCTTGCAAAGCCAAGTAGGGGATTTTGATTATATTTATTTTTTGTAGAGCTTCTTGGTTTGCTAGAGTGACTAACAACTCTATTAAGTAGTAGATGAAATACTTTTTTTAAATGTCCCTAAGTATATTACTGTGGGTAATTTGATATTTCATACATTCTATGAATTAGCTCTGTGATCTCTCTCTTTGTCATGCACTGTTCATGTTTAAGAGCAAGGAGTTCATTGGGAACTCTGTGTATGTGTACAGTGCTTGTCACTTCAGAGGGGGTCCTCACTTTAGGATGCTTGGCTTGGAACTGGTGTCATTCTTGGGCCCCTTGAATGTCCGAATGTCACAGGAATCAGTTGCCCTCCGAGCTCCTTGCTAAAGGCTAGATGCCTGGCTGCTGACTGTTGTGAGTCAGGAGTAGGAGGAACAAGGAATGTTTCCTGGTCTGTGAATGGCATTTGTTTCTCCTCCCTGATTCGTGTGTTCAGTTCCATGTCATCTTTCACTCTCATGTGTGCCAGGCACTTTTTCAGCCCCAAACTTCTCTGTGGTTTTACTAGGAATGCTGTCTTACTTCTCACTTGTGCCCCACACTGAACTTCCTGCATCCCAGTGGGATAGTTACCACCCTTCCATGAACTTGTGGCCTTCCAGAATCTGTCTAAACTTCTTATCCTCTGGAGGTTCTTTACTAATCTCTTGTTTGTTAGAGATTTATGAGTTGTTTTTTTAATGTTTACATTTTAATTGGGTCCCAGGAAGGACCCAAGTTGCATGTGGGCGACCCCCCATCTTTAACCAAACGTTATCCCAGAGTTTTTAATTTCCATATTGATAACCAGCCTGCGCCAGGTAATTGTAGAGATTCTCATCCTGTCAAGCATATAGGTCAAATAATCTTTTCCTCATTCTCTGACTTTCTGCATACAATACATAAAAAACTATCCTTTCATTGATAATAATTAATGTCATTGATTATTCTAATTATATAAAATATTTCACTTTGTTTTAAACAGAATTTCATCTTATCTTTTTCATCTGATTAAAATAGGTTTTCTGGCTTCTTAAGCCATTTTAAGCAAAGACAAAGGCTTTTAAAAAAAATTCATGTCATCAGGTTGGAAATAGCTTTTGCTGTTGAGTACCTACATTTCCAAAGCTCAAGTATCCTCCCTTATTTGAATTCAACCTTGAATTCAACTTTGGAACAAAAAAAAACCCCCAAGCCAAACCAAAACAAAACGAAACGTGTTATACATGTTGTTTTTCCATGCATTTACGATCCTATGTTTAAGAAGCCGTTACTAATAAAACTGAGATTCTAACAATCAAAATTGACAGTAACCCTTTACCATCACCTTTGTCGGTCTTTAAGGACTAAAGATGAAATGCTCTAGATGGTATCTACATTATTTGGAACATTTGAACACATAGAGAAACTGGAAATAAATAGCTTGTGAAATATGGTCATCATTACCAACCATTGTATTTTCCCCTTAGAGATAATTTTAATTTTTAGTGCTTAACAACTAGGCTATTACATAATTCTCATGTGGCTTCTTTTCTTTGGTTTATTACCCGAGAACATCTCAAACACTAGTGCACAAGCTGAATAGTACTTATATATTCTAAATCCCTGTCCCATTGTTCCTGGCAATATTGGCTTATAACTTGAGAAAATATACTTTCAAAAGAGTTAGCTTAAATTTCAAATGTGTATTCTAATGAATTCTGGGCTGAATTATGACTGTCAGTTTTAAAATAACTTTATATAATTTTTGAATTTAGGAAAACTACTGAAATAATTGCAATATTGAAAGATATTTTGGGATATCTTTCTGCTATGTATAACTTAAGAGTAAATCAATTCTTATCACTGTGATATTTGTTTAGGATATATCTGAGTTGCATTGCTGATTTTAACAAATAATTTTTCTGCACAGTGAGTAGAGAGTAGTACACTAGGATTAGAAGACTGTATTTTAAATGCCAGCTCTGGAAAGTTGGAAGTTGAAAAATTACTATTAATAGGACAAGTTAAGATACTCTAGTCTCTCTTTTCTCCTCTGTTAAGTGTGGGTTGATACAATTCTTCCTAGGTATCATTTGTCTTTCTCTAAATTGTATGAATATAACCAAATGTGACACTTTTCGTATATATACTCACACATGTCAATAATGCAGTGCTTGGGAATTGCAAGGTTTCATTGATGAACAAGTTGCTTTGCTTGATATTATAAACCAGCCAATTTATGAATAATGCAGATCCAGCCTTCATTTCTATAAGGATTTAATCCTGAGACTGTAATTTAGTCAAAATTAATATTATAAAAATTGAAATATTCTGCATCTATTATTGGATGTAAATATATATAAAGCAACCGTGTACTCTGGTCTTTTAATGAAAAGAATAAAAATGAGTCATTACATTATTCTTACTTATTTTATTTACAGATTTGTATGTACTCCTATCATACATCTTTTCTTAAATAGGAAAATCAAATAGCAGCATGATTATGCATGCTATTTTAACTACATTAAATTGTAAGTGTGAAAGGTTTAAATTTTAATGATTATAATGATTTAGGAAAGCCTTTCAAAATTTCTATTTTTTTCTTTCTTTCTGCTCAAGTACTTTAGAAAAATGGGTGGGTGTATCAAGAATCTGAGCATAGTTTACAAAAACACTATTCCTGGCAATGATCCCTCTTTCCAAACCCTGAATGTGGACAAAGTCACATTCTTACCCAAGGCTCTATTCTTAGGAACACATTGTTTTGCAAATGCCTAATATGATGATGATTTTCTACAATGACCAACACAAACAGAGCCCCTGGTTGTCAGAATATGTCTTCTTCAGGAAGTGGCTTAGGCTTCTCTGCCATACAGGCTGAGGGACATTTGAAAGCAGAGAGTGCCAAGGGAAAACTGAACAGCCCTCAGATCAGAGGAGGAAAGAAACAAACACAAGGAGTGTGTTTTGGCAATTTGAACATATTCCAGGCTAAGCATTGTCAGAATGGACACCAGCGTAGTCCGTGACTTCACAAGGGCAGAATAGATAGGGTAGAAATATACAGGGTGAGATTGACAGCAGTCTAGAGATAAGGGCTGGCAGGAGACACTTTGTCCTCTCTGGGGCTGGCTGGAGCAGAAAGTAGGACTCCACTTTGGGTGTCCAGGTGAAGGAACAGAACAATCAGGAGCTCTAGGGAAAAGGGCGGTTAGGTCTCCTCAGTAGGGCGTTTATCAAAATAAAGGGAAAGAGAAATAGGCACCTGCTTCCTAAAGGTATCAAGTGAGTCTCTGGCATGGACTCCCTGAGAGCCTGTTTTAGCAGAAGTACTAATAACCTTCTGATTTGTGGGGCAAAGGTTCTTGAATTAATGATCCAAGGATCTATCTCTGGCTCCTGGATACCAATGGAAGATCATGCAAGGGTCTTAGTACATCCAGCTGGGAAGAATTAGGATGAAGCAAAGCGTGCCAGATAGATTAACATTCCAGAATCTGGTATACTTTTCTCATACTTTTATTAATTTTCTTCTCAAACAAGTTGCTAATCTTGCAAAAAAATTAGAAATAATATGAGAAAATATAATATGCTACTGATGATCAAGTCTGATCTAATTGAGTCATATGCATGAAGTATTCTTTCAAATTTTAAAAATTAAAATGTTTTCAAATGTTTAAAAATTTAAAAAGAAGACATAAAATAAGGCCAATATTTTATTCTATGGGTCTGATGTGTTTGGACTTAAATCATGTACTACAGTTACGGTGCTAGTGTTCCATTCTGGGATCTGGAAAGAAAGCCCCCATTTACAGGCCAGGCTTATTTAGGGTACACTATTGATGCCCCAGCAGTCTGGCGGAGCTTTAGAAGTGTGGCAGTCTGTTTTTGTCCATATGAGTTTGTCTGGCCAAGCTGGTCCACGCTAAGGGTAAAATATTCTTAGAGCTTAGACAAAAATAATCTTATTCCTTTAATTACTCATTCATTCGACACTCACCAAAATTGTTAATACTTACTAAGTGCTAAGTCTTAGAGGTACTCCTCATTCAATAGAGAATCAATGAATTACTATGTTATAACATAAGTGGCTGACATATCAAATTGTCCACGTCAATAGCACTTCAAACAAAAAACTGAGCTCATGGTTTTTTTTTTTTACTCCCAAACCTGTCTGCTTCCTCTGACATTTATATCGACATTCACTCTGTTGTCGAAATCAGTTTGATTTTTCGCTCTTTCTTAACACCTATATCCACACAAATCTTTATGCTTTATTTATTCTTCACCTAAAAGCACCTCGAAATCTGACTATTTTCTTCTTCACTGCCACTTCCGCAGTTCAGACCACCATCCTCTCCCACGGGATTGTTACTGTAGTCTCCCAACCAACCGCTCTCTCTTTCTCTCTTTTATTTAACTAACTTTTGTAACGTCCACTTTTTTCCATATTTGAAAGTATGCTGTTTTATTCTTTTTTAAAATAAATTTTATTATGTGTATTTGTGGTTTACAACATGATGTTGTGGGATACATTATAGATAGTAAAATGGCTATATAGTGAAGCAGATTGACGTATCTATCATCTTAACATGTTACTTTTTATGTGACAAAAGCAGCAATAATATACAAAAATATTTAACAAAAATTCCACATATAACACAATTTTAATAACTATAGTCCTCATGTTGTACATTAGATCTCTGGACTTGTTCATCCTACATATCTGCTGTAATACTTTGTATACTTTCACCTATGTCTACCTCATTTTCCTCACTGCTCCCCCTGCTCTTAGTAACTTCTGTTTTATTCTCTAGGTTTGTATATTTGACCTCCTTTTTAAAGATTTCACATATAAGTGAGATCATGCAATATTTTTTTTCCTGAGTTTGGCTTATTTCACTTAGCATAATATCTTCCAGCGACATCCGTATTCTAACAAATGACAGGATATCCTTACTTTTTAAGGCCGAATACTTTCCATTATATAGGTATATAAAAACCAGTTTCTTTATTCATCTTTCAGTGAACACTTAGGTTGTTTCCATGTCTTGGCTATTGTGAGTAATGCTACAATGAACACGGAGTGTAGATATCTGTATGAAGTGGTAATTTCATCTCCTTTGGGTATATATCCAGAAGAGAGATTTCTGGGTCATATGGTTGTTCTTTTTTAAATTTCTTTGGGAACCTCTGCCAGGGGTGGGGAACCTGTGGCCTAAAGGCCACATGTGGCCTTCTAGGTCCTTCAGTGCAGCTTTTTGACTGAATCCAAATTTTACAGAACAAATCCTTTTATTAAAAGGGGTGCAGCAGAGAAAGATGAAGCTTTTCTTGCCTCCTGTGGTGCTTAAAAAAGAACAATCTTGAAATCAGAAGGGGCTGTTTTCCATAATGGCTACACCAATCTACATTCCCACCAACGGCGCACTGTACAGCTTTCCCAACACTTACCGCTCACCGTTTTGATAATAGCCGTCCTACCAGATATGGGGTAATATTTCATAGTGGTTTTCGTTTGCATGTCCCTGATGATGTTGAGAACTTTTTCATATATCTGTTGGTCATTTTTATATCATCTTTGGAGAAATGTCTGTTCAGGTCCTTGGCCCATTTTTAATCAAATTGTTTGATTTTGAGTTGTAACAGTTCTTTATAAATTTTGGATATTAATCCCTTATCAGATACGTGGTTTGCAAATATTTTTCCCAGTTTGTAGATTGCCTTTTATTTTGTTGATTATTTACTTTGCTATGCAAAAGCTTTTTAGTTTGACATAGTCCCATTTATATATTTTTGCTTTTGTAGTCTGAGCTTTTGGTATGATATCCAAAAAAGCATTGCCAAGGCCAATGTCAAGATGTTTCTTCCCTATGTTCTCTTCCAGGGGTTTTATGGTTTCAGATCTTACATTTAGAATTTTTGTCCATTTTGAGTTTATTTTTGTATATGGTATGAGATAAGGATCCAATTTTATTCTTTTGCATGAGGTAATCCAGTTTTCTCAGCATCATTTATTAAAGAGACTTCCCTTTCACCATTGTGCCCTTGTTGAAAATCAGTTGGCTATAAATGTAAGGATTTATTTCTGGGCTCTGTAATCTGTTTTTGTTTCTGCTTTTATGCCAGTACCATACTGTTTTGATTATTATAGCTTTGTAATATAATTTTAACTCAGGAAGTGTCATGCCTCAAACTCTGTTTTTCTTTTTCAGTATTGCTTGGGAGGTTTTTTTGTGGTTCTGTATGAATTTTAGGATTGTTTTTTCTATTTCTGTGAAGAATGACATTGTAATTTTGATAGGGATTGTGTTTAAATCTGTATATTGCTTTGGGTAGTCTGAATATTTTAACAATAGTATTCTTCTAATCCATGAACATGGGCTATGTTCCTATTTATGTCTTCTTCAATTCCTTTAATCAGTGTTTTACAGTTTTTAATGTACAAATATTCCACCTTTTTGGTTAAATTTATTTCTAAATATTTTATTTTGATGCTATCATAAATGGGGTAGTTTTCTTGATTTATTTTTCAGCTAGGTCATTATTTGTGTATAGAAATGCTAGGTACATACATATACATTTACAATTGTTATGTCATATCAAATTAACCCCTCTATCATTAAATAATGACTTTCTTTGCTCTTGTAACAGTTTGACTTGAAGTCTATTTATCTTATATAAGGGTAGCCAGCCCTGCTCTCTTTTGGTTACTATTTAGTATTTTCGTGGAATATCTTCTTTTATCCCTTCACTTTCAGCCTATGTGTGTTCTTAAAGCCAAAATGGGTTTTTTGTAGACAGCATATAGTTGGATTTTTTTTTTTAATCCATTCAGCCACTTTATGTCTTTTGATTGAAGAGTTTAATCCATTCACCTTCAAGGTCATTATTGAAAGGTAAGGACTTAATCATGACACTTAAAAATTATTTTCTGTTTTTTTGTGGATCCTTTGTTCCTTTCTTCCTCTCTTACAGTCCATCTTTGTGATTCGGTGATTTTTCTGTAGTGGAAAGCTTTGATTTATTTCTCTTTCTTGTTTGTGTATTTGCAGTGGTTTTTTGCTTTGTGGTTACCATGGGGTTTACATAAAACATTTTATAATTACAATAGACTATTTTAAGCTGATAACAACTTTAGTCAGATACAAATACTCTAGATTTTACCATCTCCCCAACAATTTATACTTTTGTTGTCACAATTTATATCTATTTTATTGTTTATTCCTTAACAATTTATTGTGGCTATAGTTATTTCTGGCCATTTTGACTTTTAATCTTCATAATGGAGATATGAAATATTTATACACTATCATTACAGTAATGGAATATTTTGAATTTTTCTATGAATTTACCTCTATCAGTGCATTTTAAGCTTTCATATAGTTTCATGATAGTAATTATCATCCTTTTGTTTCTGCTTGAAAAACTTCCTTAAGCACTTTTTGTAGGGCAGGTCTAGTGGTGACGAAGTCACTCAGCTTTTGCTTGTCTGGGAAAGTCTTTACTTCTACATTTTTAAAGGACAGTTTTGATGGGTATGGTATTTTTTACTGACAGTTTTTTTTTTCTCTCAGCACTTTGAATATATCATTCTCTCCTGACCTGCACCATTTCTGCTGTGAAAGCTGCTGATGATCTAATAGGGATTTCCCTGCATGTTACATGAAACTTTTCTCTTGATGCTTTTCAAATTCTCTCTTGTCTTTGACTTTTGAAATTTTGATTATAATGTGCCTTGGTGAGGACCTCTTTAGATCAATCTGTTTGAAGACTTTAGAGCTTCATGGATGTGGTTGTCAATATCTCTCCCCTGACTTGGGAAGTTCTCTGTAATTATTTGGTTAAATAAGCTTTCTGTGCTTTTCTCCATCTCTTCTCTCTCTGAACCTTTCATATTTTGATATTTGTTCACTTAGTGGTGTTTCATATCTCCCACAGGCTTTCTTCATTTTATTTCATTTTTTTTCCTTTTGACCAGCTTATTTCAAAAGACCTATCTTGAAATTCAGAGATTTTTTTTTCTGCTTTATCTCACCTGCTCTTAAAGGTCTAAATAGTATTTTTTATTTCATTTGTTGACTCCTTCAGCTGCAAGATTTCTGTTTGGTTCTTTGTTTATTTTATCTCTTTGTCAAATTTCACATTAAGATCATGAATTGTTTTCCTGATTTTACTGAATTTTCTATCTGTATTCTATTGTATATCACCGAGTTTCCTTAATAAAATTACACATTCCTTTTCAGGCAATTTGTAAATATTCCTTTCTTTGGGGTCAGTTACTGAAGAATTGCTGTGTCTCTTTGGTGGTGTCATGTTTTCTTGCTTTTTCATGTTTCTTGTGTCACTGTGTTGATGTCTATGCAACTGGTAGAACAGTTATCTCTTCAAATTTTATAGAGTGATTTTCAAAGGGAAAGATTTTCATCTGCAGATGGGTCTTAGGGCATCAATTTGGAGGGGTGTATTGGCTCTGATTCTGGGTGGGCACATGTAGTCTCTGTGTAGCTTCTTCAGCTAGGATCAACTTCAGTGATAAATACAGGTGCCTCAGTGTCCTACACTGCAGTAGTTTGTGGCAGCAATGGTGGCAGGGTAGGTTGTTAGGATTCTCCGTGGAAAGGTCTTTGGGATCCTCTTGTTTATGTTTTTCCCACAGTGGGGAGACTCAGCTGAGGGGATCCCTCTTGGTGTCCAGTTTGACTTTGCCAACAGGCAGCCATAGCAGTACTGAGGTCCAAGACACAGGTGCTCAGAGTGGCTGTGAAGCTGGGGTCCTGGGTTTAGTGTGTTGTTGAACCACTGTAGCATCTATGATATGGGGACAGGTTCATTCTCTGAGGCACAGGTACATGCAGCTCTGCTACCAAGCTAAGGGGTGTGCAGCTTAGGCATTCCCCAGTAGCTCAAGCCCAGGGGACATTGATGAAGCCATGACTCTGGTCCTAGGGGCAGGGTGTAGCACTAGCATGGCTCTGGGGAAGAAGTGATATTTCAGAGGCTTGGGCTCTGGGGATCAAGGCATAGCTGCAATTTGAGTCCTGGAACCAATGGGGCATAATGACAGCCACAATGAACACCACAAGAGGGTGTTCAAGTACCCATGAGAGGGGGTACTGTGTAGTTTTGACTGTGGAACCTGGAATGGTGGAACACAGTGGTGGCCAAGACTTTGCAAGGCTGAGTGTGTCAGTATCAAAGACCCAGGAATATGGGGCACAGCTATGTCTTGGTCCCCAGGGGGCAGGGAACAGTGCAATGATGGCTTAATTTCCCAGGGATGTAGAGAGCCTCATTAGCTCAGACTCCATGGTCCAGATTCAAGGAGGTGGGGTGCTATGGCACAGTTCAGCCAAAGCTCTTTTTCTCTGGGATAAGGGAACCATGTCAGCTTTGGAGTTGGGAGATGCAGCTGCTCTGCTGGGCTAGGCTCCAGATCCCTGAGTGGCAGGACACCACATGGGTTTGGATGCCAGGGTTGCAGTTGCTTCCCTGGGCCAAAGTTCTGATTCCAAGAAAGACAAGACAATGGGTTGGTTCAGGCACTGAGGAGGCAGGGCTGCTCTGTCAGCACAGGCATGGCTTCTTCACTGGAGAGGAGCACCTGGTCCTCAGAGAGTCAAGTGCTACATGGGATTGAACAATAAGGTCATGGCTACTCTTCTTGGCATAAGCTCCAGTTCCTGGTCAGTGGGGCACTAGGTTGGTTTAGGCACCAAGGGGGCATGGCTGCTTTGACGGTTCAGGTAAGGCTTCTTCGCTAGGCAGGAGTGCCTGGTCCTCAGGGAGCAGGGCACCACATGGGCTTAGGTGCCAGGGTTGCGCTGTTCTACAGGGTCAGAGCTCTGATTCCCAGGGAGTGAGAAAGGAAAGCTGATTGGTTCAGTTGCTGGGTGGAGCAGCTTCTCCCTTGGGCCTAGGCTCTGAGCAGCCAGGGGTGGAATGCAGCAGCAACTGGGATGGAGGAGACGGAGTACTTCCTAGGTAGCTTGTTTCCAGGGGGTAGGGAGCTGTAGCAGTTCAGCTGGGGTATGGTGATTTCTGTGTGTGTGAGTGTGGTGCAATGATGGTGGTAGAGCCTCAGGGATGAAGAGTTGCAGTGGCTACAGCCCCTGGAGGAGGACACATTCTATCCGTGTCTCCAATGTCAAGATGATGCAGCACAATAGCAGCATGGGCCACAGCGGATGTGACACAAGGTGGGGTTCTTCTCTAGCGTAGTGCAGCTGTGTGAACTCCAGGCAGCTCCCTAAGCTGGGCTCAGAGCCTGTGAGGACTACAGGATTTTCAGTTACAAAGATCGCAGGTGTCCATGGTGGTGATGGGGGCTGTTGGGCCTCCTGCTTCTTTTTTCCCTGCAGGGAGAATCCCTCCTATTTCTGAGCTGATCCTGAATGGGGGCATGGGTGGCTGAGTCAGGTGTTTTCTCCCCTTCTCTAGGTGGCCATCCTGAGTTTATGTGCCCAACACGGTCCTCACCACTCCTTTGCTGTGCTCCAGTGCTCTGCTGTAGTTACTCTTGTCAAAATGTAGTTGTTTGTTGTTTGGGCATCTTTTGCTGGGGGGGATGAGCATTAGGCCCTTCAAGTTGCCCATCTGGCTGATGTCTCAAAAACTCTATCTTTCTATTATTCTGTTTTCAAGTTCACTGATTCCTTCTTATAACATAGGTATTCTGCTATTAAGCTCCTCCAATGAGTTATTTTATTATGGTTGTTATTTTTTTTCAGTTCCATAATTTTAATTTAATTTTAATTTTTTTTTTTTAGCCAGTCAAATTCAGCAGTGGGGGGTTATATACCAACTTTAGTGACACTAATGTTAATAAGTTCTGATAACCCACTACCGTCGGACCAGCAGAATTTGATTATTTATATTTTCTATTTCTTTAGTGAGATTTTCTATTTTTAATTTGTTTTGGGGATATTTGTAGTTGTTTGTGAAAGCACTTTTATGATGGCTACTTAAAATCTTTGCCAAATAATTCTAACATTATATCTCAACACTGTGCCTTCTTTTTTTTTTTTTTTCATTCATGTTGTGATTTCCTGGCTCCTGGTATGACAAATGCTTTTTAATTTTATCCTGGACATTTTGGCTATTATGTTGGGAGACGCTGGATCCCGGTTACTTCTCCTATTTCAGCAGGAAGTCACCTGTTTAAGTTTACCATGTAGATACTGACCTAATTTTCTGTTCCACAGCTTTAATGACAACTTAATTTTCAGACCCTTTGAGATGCTATTTTTACGTACTTAGTTTGCCTAGTGCCTTTGAGTCTTTCACTAATCCCTGCTGGTACCACCTGTGAAAACAGAAAGTGCTTCCCCAAGGCTGGGCTTCCCTGTGAGCTAAGGCCCTGAAAGAACACTTTCCCTGGTCTCTTGTTGTCTGTGGGCTCTTGCATGATCCCTGACTGAGCTTCCATCCTTCCTGGGCTGGTCAGTGTCTGGTGGGAGTTGATGGGGGTGGGGACTCCTGTTTCCAGGAACAGCTAGTGCTACCTTGGCCTATTATTGATGGGATTCCCTTTCAATAGAGGGAGGAGGGGGCCCACCTGGGCTGCTTTCTCTTGCTGATTTGGGGATCAAGAGATGCCAACCCTGGATCTCCTTGTGCTGGTATGGCGGTTGGGGCAAGAACTGGAGGATGTTGGGGCAGGCACAGTGCTGTTTCTCCCAACCTGTGGTCCTTAGCCAGTCTGCCTTTCCACATCTCAAAGTCCTCCTGCGGTTGCCTGTTGTGGTATTTTTTAGGTCTATAGTTGTCCTCAGAAGGGGAGGGACAGGGAATAACGAGCCTATGCCATCTTGTCCAGACTGGACGCCAGGGCTCTCTTTCTACAGCACACGCTCCTGTTACTCGCCACCGGAAATTCTTCAGTTCGTTCCCATCACTCTCAAGTAAAAGTACTCTTTAATCTGGCCTTATCGGTTAGGACCCTGTGCTGCATGTAACAGAAAACACAATTCAAACAGTAATTAATAAAGATGGTATTTGTTCTTATATAACCGTAAAGGTCATTGTCTTCAGGGTGGGCTCCATGCTGGGCTTAAACCATAGGCTCAGAGTACGTCACTAGGATTTGATTTTTCTGATTCACTCTCTCAGTGCTTACAAAATGGTTGCCACTTTTTGCGGGGACCCCACCACATCCTATCCCCACACTCCAAGCAAAAAGTCTAGAAGGCCTAGATTTCTTTCTGATCAGATAACTTTCTCCATATCTGAACTCTAAGTATGTGTATGTTTGGGGGGGGCAGTCAGGAAAAGCTTCTTTTGCCTGCTCTTCCTTAGGGGTGGGTAGGAGTCCATCTTTCCTGAAGCACATGGGCTGCAAGGAAAGAAAAATCAGGTTCCCGTCACTTAAAGAAAGGGGGACTGTGCCCATCAGGGCAAAAAACCCTGCTAATTTCATTACAGTGATTTACAAGTAATGTCCTCGTCTCTACTCTGTGCACTGTGCCAGTTTCATTCAGCTCTCCCAGTGCAATCTTTTTGTACTCCAAAACAACCACGCAGAATTGCTTTCAGATTTTTAGATGCGTCACGTTTTTTTTTTTTCACCTTCAAGACTATGGTCATGCTACTCTCTCTTTGCTAGAAACATCCAAATCCACTCTCCTCCCATGCTATGGTTTGAATGTGTCCCCCCAAAATTCATGTGTTGGAATCTTAATCTGCAATGCGACAGTGTTGAGAGGAGGGGCATTTCAGAGGTGATTGGGTCATAAGGGCTCTGTTCTTATGAATAGATTAATGCTGTCATCACAGGGAGTGAGTTAGTTATCACAGGAGGGGGTTCCTGATAAAAGGATAAGTACAGCCCCTTTCCCTCTTTCTTTCTCTGGTATGCTCTTTTGCCTTTCCACCTTCCACCATGGCATGATGCAGCAAGAAGACTTTCACCGGAGGAAAACCCCTTAACTTTGGTCTTTCCAGCCTCCAGAACTGTAAGAAAGAAATCTCTCTTCTTTATAAATTACCCAGTCTCAGGTATTCTGTTATGTCAGCAAAGAACAGTCTAAGACAGACAATTGGTACTGAAAAGTGGAGCTGTGGCTGTAACAAATACCTGAAAATGTGGAAGTGGCTTTGGAACTGAGTAATAGGTAAAGGCTAGAAGAATTTGGAGGAGCAGACTAGAAACACAATGGTGGGACAGGCAGACATTCCCATTTAAAATGGAGAAACAGGCAAGAAGAGAGGAGAAACAGGCCCTAAATAAGTCCAAAATCCAACAGGAAAAACAACATTATGTCTTAAAACTGGAGAATAATCTTCTTTGACTCCTTATCCCACATCCTAGGCACAGTGGAGCAGGTATTGGGCACCCAAGTCCTCAGGCAGCCCTGCCCCTATGGCTTTGTTGGGCTCAGTCCACCCAGCAGTTCTAATGGGTTAGAGTCCTGTGCCTGCAGCTCTCCCAGGCTGGAGTGGCACATTGGTAGCTCTACAGTTCTGGGGTCTCTGGCGGTGCCTAGATTGCTATGAACAGAGCATTAAGGGCAACTCTGGTGAGAGCTCAGAAAAAGACAAGAGATGTGGGGAGAGCCTAAATGTTCTTAGGGATTACTTAGTGGGTATGCTCAGAATGCGGGTCAAAATACAGACAGTAAAGGCCACTCTGATGAGGTCTCAGATGGAAATGAGGAAAAAGATATTGGACCCTGGAGTAAAGACCATCTTTGTTATACAATTGCAAAGAAATAGAGGAATTATGTCTGTGTCCTAGGACTTCGTAGAAGGAAGAATTTAAGAGGGATGAACTAGGATATCTGCCAGAAGAAATGTCTAAGCAGCAAAGCATTGAAGGTGCTGCATGTCTTCTTTTGGCCACTTACAGTAAAATGAGAGGAGAGAGAAATAATTTAAAGACAGAATTTATAATTAAAAAAAAATTTTTTTTATTTCAATATATAACAGGGGTACAAACATTTAGGTTACATACATTGCCTTTGCACCTCCTGAGTCAGAGCTACAAGCGTGTCCCTCCCCCAGACAGTACGCACGGCACTCATTAGGTGTGAATATACCCATCCTCTTCTCCCCCCTCCCACCTGCCTGATACCCGATGAATGTTACTTCCACATGTGCATGTAAGTGTTGATCAATTAGTACCAATTTGATGGTGAGTACATGTGGTGCTTGTTTTTTTTCCATTCTTGTGATACTTCACTTAGGAGGATGGGCTCCAGCTCCATCCGGGATAATTAATACAAGAGGTGTTAGTTCACCATTGTTTTTTATGGCTGAGTAGTACTCCATGGTATACATGTACCGCATTTTATTAATCCACTCATGGATTGATGGGCACTTGGGTTGATTCCACATCTTTGCAATTGTGAATTGTGCTGCTATAAACATTCGAATGCAGATGTCTTTATTATAGAACATCTTTTTTTCCTTTGGGTAGATGCCCAGTAGTGGATTGCTGGATCAAATGGTAGTTCTGCTTTTAGTTCTTTGAGGTATCTCCACATTACTTTCCATAGAGGTTGTATTAGTTTGCAGTCCCACCAGCAGTATATGAGTGTTCCTATCTCTCCGCATCCATGCCAACATTTGTTGTTTTGGGACTTTTTGATATAAGCCATTCTCATTGGAGTTAAGCAATACCTCATTGTGGTTTTGATTTGCATTTCCCTGATGATTAGAGAAGTTGAGCATTTTTTCATATCTTTCTTGGCCATTAGTCTATCTTCTTTTGAAAAGTTTCTGTTCATGTCCTTTGCCCACTTTTTAATGGGGTTGTTTGATTTTTGCTTGCTGATTTTCCTGAGTTCTATGTAGATTCTAGTTATCAGCCCTTTATCAGATGTATAGCAAGTAATAGACAGCCTACAGAATGGGAGAAAATATTTGCAGAATTTATAATTAAAAGGAAACAGAATAGAAAGATTTGGAAAACTCTCAGCCTGGCCAAGTAAAAAATAAAAAAGCTTGTTCGGAAGAGGATATTAAGGATTTGGCCAAGTAACTCTTTGCTAAAGAGATTAATATGGATACAAGGAAGCCAGGTTCTATTTGCAAAGACAATGGGAGAATGACCCTGAAGGCATTTCAGAGATTTTCATGGCAAGCTAGGACCTTGAGGGCAAGGTTCTCAGAGAGGTGCCCAGTAGGACCTCAACTATTACTGCCCTGTGCAACCTCAAACCTCTGCTCCAGGAATTCCATCTAGTGCACCTCAGCTGCTCCAACCATGGCTTAAGCAGGTCCAGATGTGGCTTTTACCCACTGCTCCAGAAGATACAAGCCATATACTTTGACGGCATTCACATGGTGCTAATTCTGCAGTTGCACAGAATGCAAGAGCTGTGGGGCCAAGGCAACCTCCACCTAGATTTCAAAGCAGTCTGTGGACAGCCTGGGCCCCAGACAGAGACTTCTCACAGGGCTAGAGCCACTACAGAGAGCCCCACTAGGGCAATGCCTAATGAAGCCGTGGGAGTAGGGCACCCCCAGAGACCCCAGAACTATAGAGCTACCAATGTGCCACTCCAGCTGGGAAGAGCGGCAGGCACAGGATTCTAGCCCATTAGTGCTGCTGGGTGGACTGAGCCTGACAAAGCCATGGGAGCAGGGCTGCCTGAGGACTTGGGGCCCCAATACCTGCTCCATTGTACCTAGGATGTGGGATAAGGAGTCAAAGAAGATTATTCTCCAGTTTTAAGACATAATGTTGTTTTTCCTGTTGGGTTTTGGACTTACTTAGGGCCTGTTTCTCCTCTCTTCTTGCCTGTTTCTCCCTTTTAGAATGGGAATGTCTGCCTGTCCCACCATTGTGTTTTAGCAGCATGTAACTTATTTGATTTCATAGCCTCACAGCTGGAGGGGAATTTGCTTCAGGATAAATCATACCTTGGGTGTCACCCATATCTGATTTAGATGAGATTCTGTACTTTGGACTTTTGAGTTGGTATTGGAAAGAGTTATGACTTTGGAGCCATTGAGACAGAAGGAAAAGTATTTTGCATGTGAGGACGTGAATGCTGTCATTTGAACGTGTCCTCTGTAGTTCATGTGTTGGAAACTTAATCCCTAATGCAACAGTGCTGAGAAATGGGACCTTTGAGAGGTGGTAGGTCATGAGAGCTCTTCCCTCATAATGGATTATCTCAGGAGTGGGTTCGCTATCATGGGACTGGGCTCCTGATGAAACAGGAGCGCTCTCTCTCTCTCTTACACACACAGACACACACATATGCTCGCTTGCTCTTCCACTTCCCACCATGGGATGATGCAGTAAGAAGGCTCTTGCAATATGTGGGTCCTTTGACCTTGGACTTTCCAGCCTGCATAACTGTAAGAAATAAATTTCAGTTCTTTGTAAGTTACTTAGTCTTAGATATTCTGTTATATCAGCATAAAACAGATTAAGATATTTAGCCATCTCTCCTCTGGACACACACACACACACAAAAAAAAACATATTTCTTGTATTTATTTCCCACTCTTCTGCTCTCATTTCAGTACTAAGTCTGCAACTGTTCCTCACACTCAAAATAGGAGATGCCATATGATTTTTCAGCCTCCTTCACTTCTTTCACTGTCACACTTATACTTAGTCTGCAGTGGCCTGTTGCCTTAGCTATGACCCCCACTAACTCATAAGGAAGAATTGCGTCTCATTCACAACTTTATCCTCATCATTCTTGAGTAATGCATTTTAAAGGACTCTAGGTGAGCATATCATGCTATGAGTGCATAAAGAAGAGAGCAATTATAATGTCTGGGTAAACAGGGAGGAGTCTTTGTAACAGCTGAGAATTTTCCAGGACCTAAAAGTTTCAAAAGGGCATTTCAGGCAGTAGAAAGTTATTTCATGGTGACAGGAAAGTAGAAGAGATATACCGCCTGTTAAAATGAAACTGAACAGATTCCTCTGTCCCCATGGACATTATCCATCTGTGCCTTCAAATCCATGCTGAGGCTGCTTCTGCAGCCCTAAGAAATTGGTATTTTGCAGATCCCTGGAGTCCACGTGGCATTGCCTGGCCTTGTTTGTTACTGCTCTTTTTTCAGTGTGTAGGAATGAAGAATGAGTGCCAATAAATCTGAATGTCAAGACTCAAATACACATGTCAAGACCATTCCACATCACTGGTTGTTTTGAATTCTGAGCCCAACTTGTGCAGGCTACAATTCTGTGGAGAACCACTTGGGTGTGTCACCATTTTCTTGTCAAAGACTACTCCAGGCATAACAAACCTAGACCTAAGGAAAATGGCCTTCTTCTTATGCCATACAACCACAGACTAACTCATCAAGTTGATGAAATAGAGTTTAAAATTCCTTTGTGAGTTTTATGATGATTTCCTATGAAAGGAGTTTAGAAAGTTGCTCAAACAAAAGCACTTGTGCTTTATACATTTTATTTTATATTATGGTGTTGTTTTCATTTACATTGGAATTAGAAAATCTAGCATTGTTATTCTTGTTTACTTGTTTGAGAATAAGAGGAACTCAAATTATTCAGTAGAGCAGAAGTTTTTGGTTGATCCTATTTTATGTCTTAGGTTGTGTTTTATGATCTTATGTTAGCAAATAGAATCACATAAAGGTAAGAAATTGCCAGAACATCCTTGATGCTTTGGTACCCAAAGAGAAAAAAAAATTACTCTTTTGTTGGAGAAGAGAAGGGAGAAAATGATATGTATTAAGGTCTTAGTTTGAATCAGGAACTTTAAGAATGTAAGTATGTTAGTTTACTTAATCCTCACTACAAGCATGTACGTGATCCCAACACGTAACTTTATCAAATGTTAATATTTTACCATATTTATTTCAGAAGGATTTTTAAGGGAATCAAGAATTGAAGTTACATCAGAAGCTCCCTGCCCTCTCTTGTTATATTCCCCTATCACTCTATCAAGAAAACCAAGATATTGTCTTTCATGATTATTACTCTCATGCAAGCTTTAGGTGATTAATAATAAAGAGGACTATTTTATACTTTTTCAAATTTAATTATTGCTGCTTTTATCATATATCAGTATTCTTTATAGGGGTGTCCATTTGTGGGCTATCTGCTCTTTTCCTTTGCTATGTTTTATTTTACATCTACCATTCACACTTATTATAGCTTTATTATGCAACTTAATATCAGGTAAGGCAAATCCTTTCCTCATCAGTATTATTATTGGCCTCTGCTCTTCCATATACATTTTTGGTAAATTTGTCAAGTTTTTGAAAAGTCTTATTGGAATTTTCATTGTAATTGCATGAGAAGCATTAATTAGTTTAAGGGATATTGTTCTCTTCACAAAATTAGTTCCTTTTATTCATGAACCTATTATATTATTCTATTTAGGTTTTCATTTATGAATCTATATTGATGTCTATTTCTCTATCTATACTTGTTCTCTGTAATGATCTTGGATAACTTTTAAGTTTATTCCTAACTGTCTTAAAGACACCCTTGCTATTGCAAATAGCATCCATTTTCCATTACGTGTTTCAATGGACTACTTTAGATATATAAGATTTTTTAAAGTCAATCTTATATCCATCATCCTAGCTGAAATTCTAGTATACTAGGTTCACTTTTCTTCTTATTAAAGGATATTCTTTTTCAGTAAAAGTCCAAGATTGGTAAACTCTAATGGTCTCAGAATCTGAAAAATTGTCTTTATTTTGTATTTCTCTAGAAAGATAGTTTATGTCCAATTCTAAGGATAATAGTTATTTTCTCTTAGTGCTTTAAAAATATTTTTCCACTATCTTCTGGAATTTAGTATTATTGGGGATTACTGTGCTATCATTTTTATTTTATCTCATTTTTAGAAAATTAAATTTTTGCAATTTTTCTGTGATAGTTTTGTATAACAACTTTAATGAAATATAATTTAAATACTATGAAATTCATGCAATATGTAAATTCAATATGTACAATACATGTGTTTTTAGTATATAGACAGGGTTGTGCAACCATCACCACTATCTAATTTTGGGATATTTTCGTCACTCCAAAATTAAATCCCATATCCATTACAAGTCATTCCCGATCTCCTTACCCTTGTCTCCCCTGTTGCCACCCAACCCTTGGCAACCACTAATCTACCTTCTGTGTATATGTATTTGCCCATTCTGGACATTTCATATAAAGAAAATCATACTCTATGACAAAATACACTGTATGGTCTTTTGTGCCTGGCTTCTTTCACTCAGAATAATATTTTCAGAGTTCACCTATGTTGCAGACCATATCATTCTTTGCATTGCAAAATACTATACTACTGTATGGCTATACCACATATTATTTATTTATTCACCAATTGATAAACACTTCGCTTGTTCATAATTTAGGCTTTTATGGGTAACGCTGCAATGAACACTCATGTACAAAGTGTTGTGTGTTCATGTTTTTATTTCTTTTGAATATATATACCTAAGAGTAGAATTGCTGGGTCATATGATAACTCCACACATATCATTTTGAAGAACTGCAAACAGTTTACATTTCCACCAAAAATGTGTGAGAGTTCAAATTTCTCCATATCCTTACCAACACTTTTTGTCTTCTGCTTTTTTAAATTTTAATAGTCAAGAAATGATATCTTTTTGTGGTTTTGATTTGCATTCCCATAATGTCTAATGATGTTGAGCATATTTTCATGTGTTTAATGGCCATTTGTATATCTTCTATACATAAATATCTATAAATATCTATTCAAATCCTTTGCCCATTTCTTAAACTGAGTTGTTTCCCTTTTTATTGTTGAGTTGTAAGAGTTCTTTTATAATCTGTGTACAGTGTCTTATTAGATATGATTTGCAAATATTTTCTCTCATTCTTTGTCTTCTTTTCACTTTATTGGAAGTTTATTTTGCTTGATTTGAATATAATTACTCTAGCTCTATTTTGGTGTATGTTGGTATGGTATATTTTTTTCTTAATTTTTTTCTTTTTACCTTAAATCTGTTTATATCTTTGAATCTAAAGTATGTCTCCTGTAGACAGAATAGAGTTGGATCATTTTTAAGCCCTTTCTATTAACATCTGCCTTTTATTGGAATGTTTAACACATTTACATTTAACACAATTACTGATAAGGCAGAATTTACTTCTGCCTCTTTGCTGTTTATTTTTATGTGTTATGGGTCTTTCATTTTTCCCTCTTCTTCCATCACAGGCTTCTTCAGTATTAAATAAATACATTTAAGATGCTATTTTAATTCTCTTTTTTTAACTATATATTTTTAAAATTTATTTTTGTGGTGGTTGCCCTGTGGATTACAATAAACATTTTCACTTAAAAAAATATGGTGTGGATTAATAACAACTTAATTTCAATAGTATACAAAATCTTTGCTCATATATAGCTCCGTTTTCTCCTTCTCTTTTGCACTATTATTATGATATCATATAATGCACAAGGTTACGGCTTTATGCATGATAATATCATCAGTAAATTTTTATATCTACTGCTTTATGTGGTTGTCCTTTAAGGCAGATAGGAAAGAAAAGGAGTTACAAATTATACTATCTTTAATATCTATCTATGCAATTATCTTTATGGGTACTCTTTGTTTTTTCATGTGGATTTGGGGTACTGTCCAGTGTTTTTCCTGTTCCTGCATTTCACCCTGAAAGACACTGCTAGTATTTCTTGTGGGGCAGGTGGGAAGTTCTGCTATTGATAAATATTCTCTGTCTCTCTCTCTCTCTCACATAAGTGCTTTAACTTCTCCCTTAGTTTTGAAGGATAGTTTTTCTAAATATAGAATTCTTGGTTGACTGTTTTTTTTTTTTCTTTCAACACTTTGAATATGTTTTCCCACCATATCCTGGCTTCTAGGGCTTCTAATGAGATGTCTGCTGATAATTTTATTAGATCCCTTGTATGTGATGACTCATTTTTTTCTTGATATTTTCACAAATATCTCTTTGTATTTGTCTTTTGACAATTTGATTATGATTGGACTAGGTTAGGCTATCTTTTAGTTTATCTTACTTGGAGTTCATTGAGCTTCTTGGATGTGTAAATTAATTTTTTAAACAAATATGGGGACTGTTCAGCCATCATTTCTTCAAATATTCTCTGTCTTATCGTCCCTGTCCTGTCCTTCTGGGACTTCTGCTATGCATATGTCACTGTGCTTGATGGCGTCCCATGGGTTTCTGAGGTTCTTTTCATTTTTATTTGTCTCTTCCTGTTTCCATTCCTCAGATTATACAATTCAATTTAGCTGTCTTCAAGTTCACTGTTTCTTTCTTCTGCCTGCTTAAATCTACTGCTGAATCCCTCTGGTGAATTTTTCATTTCGCTTATTGCACATTTCAATGCCATATTTTCTACTTGATTCCTTTTTGTAATTTCTATAATAATTGATAATTATTGATATTCTTTGTTTTTAAGACATTATTCCTACAACGTCATTTAATTATTTAGATATGGCCTCCTGCAGTTTTTTAAGAACACATTTATGATAGCTGACTTGGTGTTTTTCTGTTAAGGTCAATGTCTGGGCACCGCTGGGAAGATTTCAATTTACCGCTGCACTCCCCTTCCCCCACCACATGGGCTTACTTTCATGTTTCTTTGTGTATTCCATAAATTTTTGTTGAAAACTGAACATTTTAAATAATATAATGTGGCAACTCTGGAAATCAGGTTCATCCCCATTGGCAAAAGGTTTTTGTTACTGATGTTTATTACTATTTTTTGGTTTTATCAATGACTTTCTTGAAATAATTATTTAAAGGTCTTTGTTCCATTAAGTTAGTGATCCACTAATTTCTACAGAGATTTCCTTAAAAGCCTTAAACCCATAGGTCTCCCTTCCTTTGCCAAGTATCCATGTTGGTGTTGGGGCAAGCAAGCCCTCAGTGCTCCAGCAATTTACAACTCTGCAATTGCCTTTGCTTCTTGCTTTCGCAGGATTCAGTATCAGCCAGAGGTGAGAGAGATTAGGGCCTTCTCAGATCTTTCCTCCATTTGTGCACAGGGATATGTAGATCTGGTCATCTGGCCAGGAAGCGTCTTGTTCTCATTATAAGTCTCTGACTGTCATCTCCCCAGGCCTACAGCTACCCAGGAGCTAGAAATTTGAAAAGTGTTCAATGACAGTTCCCCCCTACCTCCTTATCTTTTATCCTGGGGAGGAGATTTAAACTTTAAGCCTTCTCAGGTACAGATATTAGTCAGAATAAGGTTATGTTGCAATAACAAATGACCTCAATATCTCTGTGGCATAATAACACCAAGAAAGTTTTATTTCCACTGATACTTAAGGCTTGCTGTGGGTCCTGTGGCTATGTTTCATCATCACCTTCATTCTGAGACCAAGGCAGATGGGATTTTCTCTTTCTGGGTCAAAAGCATATGGGGAAACTGGTCACTGGCTCCTAAAGCTTCTTCCACAGGGAGTCATATCACTTTTGCTCACATTTAATTGGCTTGAACAAATCATGAGGCCAAGCCTAACATTAAAGCACAATAAAGCAGATCTCCTCCCCCCAAGGGTTAACATATTACATTATAATATAATATGATATACCACATTCTCTTTTACTTATTTTTTACCTATAGTAGCTTAACTCTCAGCTACCACTTTCTGCCTTTGTCCCCCCAAATGGCCTGGACTATTGCTTCAGCTGTGAATATCACTCTGTTTCTATTTTGTGTACTTGTTTTCTTGATTTTAGCCTGGTTATCTTTTTTGTTTTCTGTTTTTCTCTTTTGTATCTTATTGTTGTGTGTTTGGAGCATAGAGAGCTGCCTCAAATAATAAATTCAATATGCCGTCTTATTCAGAATGGCATCTGTCATTTTTTTGGAAGGTGGAAAAAAGTCAAATTCCACAAATCCATAATTAAATCTCCTCTCTCTCCCCAAAATCACCCCTTGGAATCAGTGTTAGTTTCCGAATACAGAACTAACATCCCCTGTGTCCGGAATGACATGGAATCTCTGTATTTTCCAAGGCTGTGGTGTTAGTGGATCAGGTAGAATTTTTATGTAACCAAAATTTTATTCCTTGGCCTGAAATGTTTTCTAATTAGTAACTATAAACTGGTGCTTATTCAGCTGAGCTGTGCAATTTTTGGATTTTTGGTTTAATAAAAGTCTAATCTGCTCATTTGTTTACTCTGTTTACTCCCTCAAGGCTTAGCCTTTTGTGACTGAATACAAGGCTTATAACAGAAGAAAGAATATTAACGGTAGGCACTGCCATGCTGCTGTGTACCTTATGAGTTGGACTTGGCTGCAGCGCAAACAGCTCTTGGGTAGAACCAACAAAGTTGCCTTCAAGCTTAGGCTTCCTCCTGTCATAAAATGCACTGTGGGCTCAGACAAACACATTGCAGAGTGATATGCTGTGTTACCAGAGTGGATCAGCGGAGCTCAGCAAGCATCAATCTACCCTCTACCTCTGCCCCTCCATCCACCTTTCTTTGCCTGCGTACTTTCTCCCTCTATTGAATATGTCCCGTGTGTGGAGTAGTGGCCACTCACTCTAATGTGATGCTGGTGCTGGACAAAAGGGACCTAACCTCTAACCTCTCTCCCTATCAAAAATTCACATCTGTCCATGCAGCCCATCATGTAGACAGAAATTAATTTCTTCTCTGTGGCGGCACTGAGAAAGAGGGAATAAATAAAAATCATGTCAAAAAATGCAGGAAGTAAAATGCAGATCTCTCTGTAAGTTGAGTCCTATCTGCTGTAACTGACTCTCCAGTACTGAGGATCTTCAAACAAACGCTTGATGATAATGTGGTATCACAAAAGAGGAGGCATTCTTTTTTTTTTTAGCTAGTTATATTGAGATATAATTGATTTTTAAAAATTATTCACATTTAATGTATATGTCTTGATGAGTTAAACGTAGCCATATACCTGTGATACCATCACCCCAGCCAAGGTACTAAACGTATCCATCGAGTGCAGGTATTTTTGTGTGTGTGTGTATGTGTGTATGTGTGTATGTGTGTGTATTTCAGAGCTAATCTCTTTATTAAAAAAACTTTATTCCTTTGAATTTTATTCTTTCAGCTTGTATTCTTTATTTAACAGTTGGCTTTTTAATATTACCTCTTCTAATTCTTGCTCTCGCTTTAAAAAAAGTTGAAGTCTCCTTCATTTTGTCAAAAGACAAAATCATAACAAATTTAGTTATAGCTCTAATTGGCTTTTATGTGTGATTTATGAATCAGGGCAGGCTCCATTCTACAAAATAGAATAAGAATCTCACTGGGCAATGCGGAACAGTGGGTTTTATAAGGTGGGAGTCAGGAAACAGAACAATAGGAAAAAAACCTGATTGATTAACATCAGGTTACTTCAGGTTACTTTTTTGAAAAGGTTAAAGCAGAGGGGATTCCTTATTAGGCTGAGTCAGGTAGACTGGAACCTCCTATTTTCAGGAAAAACTGGTCTGCTTTGGGATCTATGTCCTTCCTTAAAGTTTCAGTTTGATTTTTGGCAGTTAGCATAAGCTACTCCACTTTGGTTTGGTCTTGTCTTTTGGGGCCTTGTGTGGGAGCTCAGTCCAAAACAATGGCCTCCTATAATTTTGTTTAACAATTCTAAAACAAGGTCTTTTCTCCAATTCTATTTCTCTCTGCAGCCTCCTCTCTCCCTTTTCCTTACTGTAGATTCATGTTTACTTGCGTATATTCTTAAAGACCAGATAAAGAATACTGTCCACTGAAGTCTGGCCACTGTCCCCGCAACTGTAATGAAACGTCTAAGACAGACATATAAGCTTGTCAAACTGGGTTCTAGACGCACTTTCAGGCCCATATGAGATCACAGACATGGTGCATCCTCCTGAAGTATCAATTTTACTCAATAGTAAGGCATTGAAAACACTATTTTATCATTAAAACAAACACAAATAGATGACAGAGTATATTGCAGAATATGCATGAACATAACACTAAAACCAGAGCCTCAAAGCTCAGGAGTACCCCCAGATTGCCAGTCAACTCCTATGGGAAGCCTGTCGGGTCCACTGCAGAGCAGCAGACAAACTGTTTCAAGGGCAAGGACGAGGGCTCTGCCGTGAGGTCTGAAAATGCTGCAGCAATCTGGGCCCTGTGGGCTCTCAAAACGAATCAGATGAAACATCCCTCCAGGGCAAAGACCCACACCAATGAGAAGCCTTTGGAAGAAAACCCGGGTTTATCAAATAGCTACAATAGAAGCCAAGAAAAGAAACAGAAAAAGTAAAAAAGGGAAGAGAGAGGAACAAAAGCAGCATTACCACAGTGGATATGATTTTTAAAATTACTTTCTCATTTATTATTTTGCAAAAATGACAGGAGAGGGAGCTCTAGAGCCATAACGCTAGAAAAACTATCTGACCTTTCCTCCTTCCTAAAAGTACAGAGAAAGTCCAAAGGACAGAGATCGAAGTAGAAGAAGAGGAGGAGGAGGAAGAGAGACGAGGAAGAGGAGGGATACAGATGTTGGTCAATTCCGTACAAAGTTATTACAAGTTATTATAAGGGAAAGAATAAAAGCAGAACGACGCAGACAAGGAAATGATGCCAAAAGCTGATCCCAAAACAAATGAAAACTATAACCTAATACTTTTTTTAAATAGCTAAAATAAATTAAGAAACTCTGAAATGAAGAATTAGAAAAACTCTGAAAAGAAGCAATTAAAAAATTAAGACCTAAAAAGAGAAGTAACAGGACAAATCTAGGAAATAAAATCAACATTTTAAAAAAATCAGCCCTTATTTTCATCCCATTGCATTTCACACTGTTATGCTGGAATTCCCGCCTCCTAATTCTCCTCCAGCTACGTCTTCCTGCTCTAATTCAAGCTCCTCTTCATTGTTGCCACAGAAATGGGACATTTCCTATGGTTCTCCCTTGGCCACATCTTTCAGTTGACTCTACCCAGTGGCTGCAGCAACTTCCAAAGCTTAAAAAAACTTAAATGAGGCTGCTTTTCAAAGATGCCACTCAATTCCTGACCTGTTATAACATGACTATCCAGCTGCTTTGGAGTGTCTCACTGGCATCTCTGGTTGATCATGTCCAAAGTCACCTACTTATCACCTACTTAGTGCTCATATCTACCCTTTGTCTGAAATTCCATAATTTGGAAAACAGTGTTTCCTTTCTCTCAACTCACTCAGATCCGAAACTCCAAAAGCATCCATCACTGTTCTCTTCTTTGGTCTTTATTTTTATTTATTTATTTATTTTTTGAGATGGGGTCCAGTCCTGTTACCCAGGCTGGAGTACAATGGCATGATCCTAGCTCACTGCAGCCTCAAACTCCTGGGCTCAAGCGATCCTCCTGCCTCAGCCTCCTGAGTAGCTAGGACTACAGGCCCACGCCACCACACCTGGCTAATTTTTGTATTTTCTGTACAGACCAGGTCTCACTACGTTACTCAGGCTGGTCTTGAAATCCTGGGTTCAAATGATCCTCCTGCCTCAGCCTCCCAAAGTGCTAGATTACAGGTGTGAGCCACTGTACCCGACCTGTCCTGCTCATTTAATCTAATATCCTTGTTTGCTCATTTCTGCCTCCAAAGTGTCTCTCAGATCTGCTCCCTCCCTAAACTCCCCACCACCACTCTTCAGCTCCATGCCTTGCTCTGACTTGCAGTAACTTCTTTGCCTTTTCTGACCTCATTCTGTCTCATCAGCAAGCAACCTTGTGCAGCCTGACCACAATTATTAAGTTGGGAGTTGTCCTCCAAGGGGACCATTCACAATAACGTGAATGTTGCCACCTGAAGTCCTGTTTCTGTCCTGGCTCTTCCTTCTTTAGGGCAGTAGATGATCCACCTGGTTTTAGTCTCAGCACAATCAAAGGAATTAAGTTTTAAATAATACAAGTCAAAGGAAATCACAATTCCATAGCTAGTAAAATAATCATGACTACATTAAAATGTCTCAAAATGTTGCTAAAATGGTTTAAAATGTCACCCTCTAGAAGTGTGTGGCTATTTACTCCCCTTTCAATACTCTTTTATATATGTAAGGCAATATCTTTGAGAACCTGCTTGAAAAAATGTGCAACAACATTTTCCTCTGTCTTGCAGCACATTGTACCCTAGTATTCATAACATCACAGGAACCAATCAGCTCAATGCTGACCAGTATACACAGTAAGTTGTAGCATTGTGTCAGTGAAACAATCCTTCAGGAAAAGACCCTTCTGTTCCAATACAGAAGAGAGAGAGGAAAAAACCACAATTTAATTTTGAGAAAGCATTATCAGATTGACATATGTAAGGTGGCACACAAGAAACTATAAACTCTGGACAGAAATTCACACAATATATACAGTAGTCAAAGAAAGAACAATGAAAACTCCTCTTACCTCCTTGAGAGATGAATGGATGCACCTGTTATTGTCTGCTGTATACTTGTGGGGTACCACTGAGCTAATTTGTAGGTCTACAGTTCCAGGAGGTAGAGGGCCAGAAAACTTGCACTCTAAAATGCAATGGTCTGTCCTGTTTTGGAGCTTATTATGTTCTCAGAAAAACACCTTAAAGGAGGGGAAGGTGAATAAGAATTCACTTCCCTCCTCAAAGAAAATTTTACCATTTATTTTTATGATAATGACTAGAATCATTTGTAACAACAACAAAACCCAGATTTGTTAGAAACTGGAAGAACAATCATGAAGAGTTCATTGTACCACGATTCATTGTACCATGTACACTGAGAGTCACTGGCCTACAGGGATATGGTCAATTTTTTTTTGCATAGTATATGATTTAATTTATATGACATTCTGAGAAAGACAATATTACTGGAACAGAAACCAGCAAAAAGTTGCCAGGGACCAGGGTAGCGAGAAAGGTTGATTACAATGTAGCATGAGAAAATTTGGGGGAATAATACAGTAATGACTGCATATATTTATTAATGCTCACAGATCTATGTACTAACAAAGGTCACTTTTTCTGTAGTTTTTAATTTAAAAAATGCAAAAACTCAAATGAAGCAAAAAATAATAAAAATAATATTTAGGCATACTTTTGCCATAAGACCCCAAAATTCCACTCCTAGGTATTTACCCAAGATATATAAAAATATATGTCCCAAAACACTATTATAAGAATGGTCATAGCAGTTTTACTCAAAATAGCAAAATGTGGAAACAACTCAGATGTCCATCAACAGGAGAATATAAACAAACTGGTACTCATACAATGAATACCATCAGAAAAAATATATTAATATATAAACTACTGATACATGGCACAAAATGGACGAATCTCACAGACATGCTGAGAGAAAGAATCAGGTTATAAAAGAATGATTCCGTTTATATGAATGGAATCACTCTGTGGAATCACTCTGTCATTCCATTTATATAAAGTTCTAGAACAGGCAAAACTAAAGCACAGTTAAGAAGATCAAAAAAGAGGTTGCCTATGTGGACAAGAGAGGAGAGACTGAGAAGGTGTGCATGGGAACTTTCTGGGGTGTTGAAAATGTTCCATATCTTGATAGGGTTATGTATTCCCTGGGTAGGTGCGTTTGTCAAAACCTTACACTCTACATTTAAAATGTGTATATTTTAATTGTAAGTAGATAATATGGTCAAATTTTTAAGTGTGGAATTTAAGGTCTTTTATAATCTGGCACCAACTTCATTTTTAGTCACATTTCCCACTGCTATACCCTTACCTCGTACCTCCCAGGGTATCGAGAAGGACTGGCTGGCCTGGGGTCACCTGGAATGCAGAGAGCAGTGGGCCACACAGAGGCTATGCAGGTGACTGGGGGATGCCCAAGGACTGTAGGATAATTTGATGTTGGTCATCATTCTGATGGTGGAATTAAATGATATAGAAGAGGATTATACAGACAGCATGTAGACAGGCAGTCTGCCAATAATTTATCGAGTACCTGCTGTATGCCAAGGGATAGGTAACTTCCAAGAACAGAGTTAATCAGCATCAGAGAGTTCTAACAAAAGATGCTGAGACTTAATTGGTGGGGCTGTATTTCCTGAGAAGAATTCTGGTGTCTAGAAAGTAAAGACAGCCAAGACATTGAGCCTAATGTAAGAGAAACCTTTCTAAAAACTGGAATACCATGTAGGAGGTAGTCTTCTGAGAAATGCAACAGAGACTGGGAACACATTGACAATACTGATGGGTGATCCATGCACCAGGCACACCAGTGGACTCTGGGGTTTCTAGGTTGCTAGGGTTCCTTGTAATCCAAGAAGCCAAGCGAGATATTGTAGCAGACAGTGTCTCCATGCAGGATATTGGGCTAATAGGACAGTGAAAGGGGCAGAGAAGCTGGAATGTGTCTATGGCTACTGCAAGACTTATTCCCTACAAGGTAGGTATTTATTCCTTCTATTCCCCAGCAACAATTCAATCAGAAAAGTGATTTCTATGAACTCTTTTGACTTCCTATCTTGCTGTGGTCCTGGCTCCATGCAGGGGCCAATGCCCAAGGACAGAGGAGCAAGATTGTTCTGTGATACACACCTGGACTTCTCGGCCACATCTGGATTGCGCCCTTGACGTTGACACCTTCCTTGAGGATCGCGCCTCTGGTTCTCTCTGCTTCCCCTTTGGCATCTCAGCCAGTCTCTCTCTTGGGCCTGGATCTTATTTCTCTGTCTCCTATCACTCCTTGTACTGATCAGCTGTGTCTTCTAGCCCATTACTGACAGCTAAAAACTGCATTTGCCAGTTATTTGAAAATCAAATTAACATTAGTAAAATTTTTCTATCAGTGTTCTGGGTTTCTGTATCTTCACTTTCCTGGGGAAGGGGGAGAGATATTGTACACCCGGTTATGATTTTTCTAAGTTTCTCTGTCATTTTTGGTCTTAACAAAGGGGCGAGACCCAGGTTAATTATTGTAACTTAATTATTTTTATCTATAGACAGGAAAGAGAAGCACACTTGACCACTAACTTTGACTTGGCTTGATTTTTAAGCATCCCAATAATGAGTACTATTCACTCATTCAACAAATATTGTACTTTGTTTTATGGTAATTCACTGCTGGATTTTACTGGGAGTTAGGGTACACATATGACACGCTGAGAGCATTTCCTGGCGTTTAGTAAGTGCTCAATTAATGTCAGTGCTCTTCCTGTTGATGATGACAAAAATGATGAAAATGGCATACATATTGTTAATAAGGTCTATTTTCTGTATCATAATGTTTTAACATTATAGGAGATTAGCAACCAGACTACAAAGCACCAAATAAGATATTAACATCAAAAGTGAGAAACAAACAGTCTCAAATGCTAGTGAAGGAGAGGTTTTTAATGTGACTAGGCGTTGCCTGGGTTTGAATTTTCACATCACTTAAGGGTGACCTGAAGCCAAGTCCAAAACCTTAGACTTGATGTGGCTGGGCAGCTGGTGCACAGGGGAACTGGAGGCTTAGTGGGGCTGCAAAGGATGTTATCTGAGGGATCCTAAGAGTGTGTTTAGCCAAGGGGAAGAAATTTGGGTGAGCTAGAAGGTAGGAAAGACTTGCATAGGTCTTTATGAAATGGCGAAAGCAAGGATATAAAGGTAAATTGGGTATTTTGTTCAGAAGGAGAAATAGTAGAATAAGATACAGTGAATGCAACAAAAGTATTTCCAAAGACTGAGCTTCGGGATACAGAGAATATGCTGGAACATTGCCATTATGCAGAAACTAGTGTACTCTAATAGAGAAAAGTTGCTTTTCAAAGACGTGGCACTGCCTGTATGTACATATTTTAAACCACTTAAATGTGTCAGTCCAACCACCATGTTTGATCACGGAATTTGGAGAAATTTACACATGGTGTTGGAATCAGTATGCATTGGGAATTAGAGCATAGGACTGAAATAGATATGAAAACTTATAGCTGAAGTGGTGACTCCATCAACTTCCTTAGATGCTGGCGAGATAGTAGTAGAAAACTGTCTTTGTTTTTCTTTCTGTCTTCAAAAAAGGAGCTGACACATTCCAGATGGAATATGTCATTAAGGCCATTAGCAGATTGCCAAGCCCTCCAACAATGAATTATAGCCATCAAGTCGTGGCATTATAGAAGTGAGGGTTAATCATTGTGTCACTGGTATCCACAGAGTTCATAATTTTAGACTTTGTGCAAATGGAAAATTGTAATCTTCAGCTCCCTTTTGCCAGGCTACTGAGTGTCAGCAGAGTCCAATATGACAGATATATTACTGATGAAAAGCTTATTTACCTGGGGCAAACAGGACTTATCTTTTAAGACACTGTTCAGAGAGTGCACAGAATTTCTTGGAAGAGGAATATTCTGGAGGATGGATATGCTCACATGCCCTGTGGCATTTATTTTCTCCATGTAATGGCCGTGTGATGTGATGGCAAGTTCAGATTATCTGTTCCAATAGACACATTCAATTTAACACTCAATATGATTCATTGCTTCCCCATGCTTTGCTTTCTTCGAGTTCCTTTATATTATCAAAGTCTCTTGTATGTAAGCTGCTTTAATCGGTTTTCATTTTAAGAATATGAGGAAAGCATCTCTTACCAAAAATTTAGGAAAATTCCACCATTAGATATGGATTTAATTTTCTTCAAATAGCATGTTAATAGTAGCAATGATCTGAGTAAAGGAATGGGCCAAATCCACGAGAGGTACTGTGAATCTGTTTTAACCAAATTCCCTGTACTCTATACTTTATTGAGATCAGATATAGTGAAAGAATGTTTGATTAGGTGTTAGGAAAGTGGGTGAGAAGAGAGATCACTCATGACAGAGAGAGGAGGCCTTGGTTTGTTGCCACAAATGAGTAGTATCCTGGATAAACACAAATGTCTGGAAGTCAGGGGAGGGTATGCAGTAACAGAAAATGGATGTGCAAAAGGGTTTGAAAATATTTCATACTTGATAAATCAGCTTGACGCTACTCTGCATGATCTAACTTCTATGAAAACAAATATGCTATTCGAGGTGATCAGATGGGTAAATGCAGATGTAATGGACTAAATCTTAAAAACTAGAAATTACAGCAACTGCTTAGAATCTTGCATGCCCTTGTCAATTTATGGTACTTAGATATGTTGCTTTCAAGACAGAAGCATGTATCTGTCAAATCCTGACTATGTAAAACATCAGAGTTAATGTAGAAGGGATGGACCATCCATGGGGCAGTATTATTCAACAGGCTTTTTATTTTGTGATTGTGTTGAATCTTTACAACAATCATCTGAGCTAACACAAAGATCTGTTTTACAGTATAGGAAGCCATGGTTTAAAGAATATCAGAGAAACTGTTTGAGGCCATGGGAATCTTAAGTGGGGAATTTGGGATTCAAACAGAGCTCGTGAGGACACAAACCCCTACACATCCTCTAAATGATTCTATACTCCAGTGAAGGTACCTGTGTTGGATGAATGCAGACCAATCCAGGAATTTTGTTGTAGTGTGGCTGGGGAATTAGAGAGAACTTGATATGTGGATGTGGGGGTTGGTTTAGAAGTTTATTTTGGAAATGTTTAGTCAATGTTCTTGTAAATTGCCTTAAATGCTTCTGCACTTATTTGCGTCAGACTCTGAATGGCAGAATAGATAGGGAAATCTGATTACCCGTCCACCTCTTGATAAATCAATGAAGACAACTGCATCAACAAAAGTATGCTTATTGCATCTTTGCTAAAGAGCACATTTTTAAAATCCAATGTTAGTTCAATAATCTCATGTGTAAATCTCAGAAACCTTGCTATTTGTAATTATCATTATTCACATTAAAGATTTTCCTTGTCTTCCTTTCTTTCTTTTTTATCTTTGAACATTTATGAGAGAATCAGAATCTTTGACAGTGCTTGAAGGACACTGAGGATGAACAAAGGGGTGGTGATCGGGGGCCCTTGGAGCTACTTGGTTGTGGAGGACAGAATGTGGACTTTCAAGTCAGACACACCTGTGTTGAAGCATAAATACTCACTAGTTGTGTGACCACGGACATGCCCTATAAACTGTCTACTCTTTCATTTCTTGAGCTATAAAATGGAGGTGACAACACCTTCCCACAGGATTGTGGTGACAATTAAATGAGATAATGGACACAAAAGCATTTAGTTCAGTAATTTGAACATACCATAGTCCCCCCTTATCCATGGTTTTATTTTCCGTGGTTTTAGTTACCCACAGTCAACCGCAGTCCAAAAATATTAAATGGAAAATTCCAGACATAAACAGTTCATGAGTTTTAAATCACATGCTATTCTGTAGCGTGAGATGAAATCTCTCACCATGCTGCTCCTTCCCTTTGTCCAGCATCTCTACGCTGTCTACCCCTTACCTGCCAGCTAGTCACTCAGTAGCTGTCTTGGTTATCAGATCCACTGTCACAGTATCTCAGTGCTTGTGTTCAAGTAACCCTTTTTTGACTTAATAATGGCCCCCAAATGCAGGAGTAGTGATATTGGCAATTCAGATCTGCCAAAGAGAAGCTGTAAAGTGCTTCCTTTAAGTGAGAAGTTGAAAGTTCTTGAATTAATGAGGAAAGAAAAAAATCATACGCTGACATTGCTAAGATCTATGGTAAGAATGAATCGTCTATCTGTGAAATTGGGAAGAAGGCACAAGAAATTTGTGCTAGTTCTGCTGTCGCACCTCAAACTGCAAAAGTTACAGCCACAGTGTGTCATAAGTGCTTAGGTAAGTAAGAAAAGGCATTACATTTGTGAGTGGAAGACATGAGCAGAAACGTGTTCCAATGTGACAGCCGTCAAGTTCAGTGCTATCTGCAGTTTCAGGCATCCACTGGACGTCTTGGAACATGTCCCCAGCTGCTAAGAGGGAACCACTGTAGTAAGTGCATAGTAAATGCTAGCTGCAAAATCACCACCATTATTGTTGCTATGATCACACATGGAAAAATAATTTATCCTCTCCAAGCCTCAGATTCCAATATTTTAAAGTGAGGCTTAAACGAGAAAGCAAAAGGGAAGCATTTTCCACAACACAAAGCCTTCACGAACACAGATGACTCTTCTCCATTCATTTTCATCCAGGCACCCCTCTGTTGCCCTCATCTAGGCTTGGAAATGCAGACAGTCAGAACTGATGCTCTTTCCAGAGCCTCAGCATTTCAACATGGTCTGTCAGTTTTCCGGGAAGGTACACATTCTCAAATTTACCTTCTCTGACTAGAGGAGTTACCAAATGTGGACCCTTTGACCAACACTTCATCTAATTAGATATCAGTGAGCTTCCTGCTATAGGAAATGTGCTGTCTTCTTGAGGTTAGAGCATCCCGAGTATATGGAAGTCAATCATGTAACTTTCATCAGCTTCTCTTGGAACTCACTGTTTTGATTTAGTCATTGCTATTCCAAATGTAATATGCACACAAATCCCCCAGTGATCTTGTGAAATGAAGCTTCAGTTTCAGGAGGACGGGGCCCGAAGCTGGAGGTCCTGAATCGCTAAGGTCACAGATGAGAGCGATGCAGCAAGACCACACATTGAGTGGTTAAGTCTCAGGGTCCTTGCTACTGTGTGGTTAGTTGAGGAACCCATACCTTATTTAGACTGTAGCTTTGACCAGCAGATATCGTCAGGCATCCCTTTCAAGTCATATTATCTTCCACTCTCAGCTCTTGATTTTTCAACATTCCTACCTTTCAATGTGAATGCACTTAAAGTAAAAACACTGCTGCTCAAATAAGTCCTTTTGATCTTGTCTTGACTACTTTTTTGTCCATCTGTGTTTTGGGTTTTCTTTTTCTTTTTAGTATTCATCCCCTGTTGTCGGCTTTGCAAACTCCTACTCATCCTTCCAGATCCAGTTCAAATCTCTCTTTCTCCATTCACCTTCCCGGCTCACTCCCACCAGACACAGCACGTTCTTCTCTCCACTGTGTTCTCATGGCACATTGCACACACACAAGCTTAGCAGTTACCCTTTTCTTTAGTAATTTTTTTCCTCTAATTTATACTCTTGACCCTACAAGGGAATTTCAGATTTACTTCCCATTATCTGATGTTGCTTTGGCAGACACTAGACACGCAAAAGAAATTAGGAAGCTGCAGGTATATAGTAGAAAAAAAGTCTCTTGGAAGCAGACAGGCCTGGATTTGAATTCATGCCTCTACCCCACCCTCACCGTGATCAATCTAAAGTTAAACAAGTCGTTTAGCCTCACTTGACCTCTGTTTCTTCACCTATAAAAATTAAAATTTTCACCTTTCTTTATAAGACTGCTATGAGGATTAAACAAGATAACATCTGTATCTCCTTTAGCCCCAGTACCTGAGAGAGTAGTCAATAAATGTTAATGTTAGGGTTTATTCATATTACTAGTATTATTGGATTCTTGTGATAATTACCTCAAATAACATAAATAAGTATTAGAATGCGACCCTTCCTTTTCCACATTAGAATGAGTGAGTTAATGTTCTATTTCTTTTATTATGGAATCATAGCATACAATTTTGTTATAAGGAGTCTTAAGTTTTCATAGAATTAGGACTATCTAAATAAATAAAGATGAAATGTACAAACGCTTTTCACATATTAGGGCCTTTAAGTATGTTTTTGAACTAAGTCTTGAGAAAACTCCCTTTGAACAACACTGTACATTTAAACAACTTTATGACTGAGAGTATTTGACCTTCCCAAGTTCAGCTATTTACTATCATACTTAATTTCCGAATCAGGACACATATTTTGCTGTGCCTGATGTTCTTTGTCGCTGCTGTTATCATGCCCAAATCCCCTCTGATCTGTCTGGCTGAGGAGTTGCCTGAGATGTTCTGCCCCTCCTTGTGTCTCACTCTTTGCCGTAGAGACAAATGGGTTAAGAACACCAAATAAGAGAAGCACATCAAATGGAGAAGACAATCACTTTCCATAGAGTTGCCTGCATTGATTGCAATTTGAATGCATGATGACTTCTATCCCGGGATTGTGAAAAAGAAATCATGGATAAAATACCCAGGAAGTCTCTCAAAGAAACTAATTAATGGCATTATTAGCTTAAGCACAGCAAAGATTATTAAAAAGTTTCCTGTTACTCAAAATACTTTGGAAAATAAATTATGATTACCTTGGATACTGCACTTTAATGAATCTTCCACTGATTTCCTGTATGTTTACAGAGAGGTTTTAGTCTTTATTTTCAACAATTTACCCAGCAGTTGGAGGAGAGAGCTCTATCAGCACTAGAAAGGGAAAGAATTGTTTTCCACTGTTGGGTGTCATCAAGCAAGAACAGAAAACTTGAAACTAGGAAAGAAATACCAGAGTCTGGTCTGTCTATCCGTCTGTCTGTCTGTCTCTTGCTCTCTCCCTCTCCCTCTCTCTCTCCCCCCAACTCTCTTCACTGTCTCCCCTCCCCCTTCTTTACTACCTTCCTCCTTCCCTCTCTCCTTCCTTCCTTATTCACCCCTCCTACACCCACCCCTCCATCCTCCCTCTCCTTTTTCTTCTTTTTTAAGTTAAAAGGGTGGAAAAGATCTCTAGCCTAGCTTTCTTACTGTCCCCAAGAACTCTAAATTTCAGTGAAGGGTTCTTTATTTGGAGATAGACTCTCACCTGTGTAAAAATCAAATTTACCAATTGTGTGACTCGGGGCACGTCCTTTCAAACCTGAACCTCAGTTTCCTCATTACAGACTAGAAGTCGTACCTTTGCCTTAGCGCAGTACTGTGAAATACAGTCAACGCAGTGGCGTTCTCAAAAGCACTGTCCTAAAGGACATTTGTGTGATCTTCAGAGGCCTAGAGATATTTTTCTATTTTTAGATGTACATAAAGGTGCATAAAAACATATGCATATTTTTAATGAATAAGTATAATATAAAGTAGCCAGGTCAAGAACATTGACCACACCACCGACAGTCCTCCTTACCCCACCACACCTAGGCATCCTCTACTGTTGTGTAGCCTTCCCCTGACTGTGGAGGTCACCGCTCTCCTGAATGTTGTGATAGCTATTCCCTTCCTTGCTCTATTTTCTATCTATTTAATCATCTACTTTGTACCAACTACTTGTGCATAACTAAACAATGTTAAGTTTTCAGTTCCCCCTACCTCTCTCTCTCTCTTTTAAAGTTATATGTATGAAATCATACCCTACATACACATCCTTGCTTCTTTTAAGAAACAGGTTTCGAGACTCATTCATATTTTAGCTTGTAGCTGGAGTTTTTTCTTTTTTACTATGTAGAGTTACATTGTAAAAATATATCACAAGTTATTTATTTGCTCTGTAGTTTGGACATTGGAGTTATTTGGCTGTGATGAACAATTCCGTTGTGAAAAGTCCTGCCACTCACGCAGAGCGTCTCTAGAATATATGCCTAGAAATGAACTGGCTGAATTAAGGGGGAATGTGCATGTTTGGTGTGTCAGGCAACGCCACAATTTTGACCTAAGTGGTCAGAGCAGCTGACATTTCAATCTCCCTTCATGTCAATCCATCCTTAACAACAGACAGTATTTTGGACTTTCTGACTCTGCCACTTGGCTGCATTTATAAATGTATATTGTTTTGGATTCAATTTACGTTTCCCTACCTATATTTTCTTATGTGTTGTGGCCAGTTGGATTTCATGGTTTTGGTTCTTCAAGTCTTTTGACATTTTGCTTTCTAGTTGCCAGCCTTTTCCTTATTGACTTATAATACTCCTTTGTATGTTTGAAATATTTTTCTTGTGTGTGTGTATTGGAAATGTCTTCCCAATCTGTGATTTATGCTTTCACTTGGTTTATAATACTTTTTGATGAACAGGATTATGGATTTTAAGGTAAGTTTTACCTATTTTTCCTTTATTTTGGGGGCTTTTTTATGTCTAGTATAACTTTCCCTTCCACGAATTTCTGAAAATATACACCTTCATTATCTTCAAAAATTTTAATAGCTTTGCCTTTCATACTTGTATCTTTAATCCACCTTGAGTTGGATTTTCTAGTTGAACAAGTTGTATCAGTCATGTTCAATTAGGATACAGAGATCTCACCAGGTTTTTTGAAATAATTTAATATAAAGGATTGTTAACGAGATGTAAAATTAGGCATCTGGACAGGCAAAACAAAGAACTTTGAATTATCACAGAGGCAGCTACTACAGAAAGCAGCTATTATATGTTTGTCTTGCTATATAGTTAGGGAAACCAAGTGAGAGGTGGACATTGTTAACATTTATTTGCTTAGAGAAAGGGTCCCATGCTCTGAAACACAGGCCTCTGAAGCAGAGGCACCACTCAACTGGTCTTGTCTGATGACTCTGAGCTAAGAAGAGAAACACTGGCCAGATGGAGCCACGTCTCTGAGTAGGGTGTGATGAGGTTCTGCTGTGAGGGAAAAATGGAAATTCACTAAAAACCTTTTACCCTGAAACGGACAAGCTATAGCCCTATCTATGTTAATTGCTTAATCTGCTTCTGTAAGACTGCTTGTGGCCAAACCCACAGGAATGTTTGTGAAACTGATGTTATAAAGAAAGAAATTGAAATTGACTAATGCCTACAGCTCATGCTCCCGTAAACAGCTCCCCTTGCAGCAGCAGCTTCCTTGTAAGTTACAGTAACTTCCGCATGTGTACACATCCTGGTATAGGCCGCTCTGTATCCGCTCTGTATCACCTCCTTGCTCTTGAAGTATAGAAGACAAGTCCCCCTGACCTGGGGTGCTCAGAATTTGGCAGAGGATCCCCTCTGAGCCCGCTGGCGTTAATAAACCTGATCTCTCTGCATCCTCGTGTACCTCTCCGTGTTTCTCTTGGCAATATTACTCCGGATTTGCTGTTACACTGCGAGTGGTGGGAAAACTACAGACTACAACCGCATTCAATGGTTGCCATGGGGAGAAGCTGCCTCTGCCAGGTGCCACTTATGGGGACTCACAGGAACAGAAAGCAGGCGGGAAGCCAGCAAGAAGCCACCATTTTGAGCTTCTTCAGCCTCCTGAACGTCTGTTTCCCCTTTATAGTGAGACCACCTTGCATGACCAGATCCCCCAGACGTGGCCCTGAAAACATCTCCAGGTGAAGCATATCATATGAGCCAATCAGAGAGCTCACCTCGTTTGATTCTTCTTATTTTTTCCCCTTGTCAGTGATCACAGTTTTATATTGCAGATAGGCCGATGTCAGAAAACGGTTGTGTTCTAGTTGTACATGGGTGGGAAGGTAGATCAAGTCCCAGTTAATCTAACTTGGCTGAGAGCAAAGTGGCTTGATTGTGACTTTGTTTCTATTCAGTTTTTACCTCTCTGGAAATTTATAAACTTTACATTTAAAAAATTCTTTTAGAGGAGAAATTTCCTGACTTATATTTTGTCATATATTTTAACTTTATCTTATTTTTAACTGAAGTGCAATGTTTATAGTTTGCTTTAATGAGATTTTGCTTGTGGCACACTCATTTGTTTGTTTGTACAGCTATGTCTTTATTTGCCTCATTCTTAAAAGACAATTTCACTGGATATAGCTTTCTAGCCAGTGAAAAAAGCCAAGGACTTTTATTTTCTCTTTTCTTCAGTACAGTGAAGATATTATCCTCCTCTCTTCTGCCTTCCGTAATACATCTTGTATGAATTTCTTTATTTCTTACCTGAAATTTTTTGGCTTCCTGAATCTGTGATTGTTTCATCATTTCTGGAATTTCTCATCAATTATGTCTTCAACTATTACCTCTATTTTTCCTTTTCTCTTCTCTCTCAGGGACTTTGGATGCATGTTAGGTTTTCTCTATCTTTCATGTCTCTTACCTATCTTTTGTTATTTTATCTCTGCTACATTCTAGAAAAATCCTATTATTTATTCCCAGTTTACTGTGTATCTCTTTAGCTATTTCTAATGTGGTATAAATTCTATCCATTTTTTTAAATCTTGTGTTTTTTTCACTCAAGAAATTATCTTTTTTTCCAAATATACTAAGTCACATTTTATCATTATAGGGGTGACGGGAAACTTGCCCTTTCCCCCGAAAGTTCACTGAAAGATCAACTCACAATTAAGGCAGATTAATAAGAGAAATGGTCTATTTACCATGCACGTGGGGAGAATCACAGAGTGATTACTCAATACCCCAATGGGATCCAGATATTTTTATACCTGTCCTTTTGGAGGGGTGGGGGAGATTGAGTACAGGTGATTCTGTTTAGGGGGAACAAATGGTGCTAGGGAGGATAAAAGGATGGGGGAAATAGATTGACTTGTAAATGATTCTCTTTGCAAATTAAATTAACCTGCCAGACGGGTATTATATTTAAATGATTTGGGCCAGGTCTGGTTGCATTTTTGATCTTCCTTCCTGCAATATATTGAGATAACAGAGAGAGGAAGGAAGTCCATTGTTTTTTGGTTTATGCAGATAGAGGACAAGCCTCTTCCAAGGCCCTGCTAATCTGTAAGAGGCTTTAATTCAAAATATTCATTATACCAAGGAGTCATATTTTGGGGTGAAATTTCCTGAGCTCCTTTATCATGCTGTGTCACACGCAGATATTTTCTAGCTTGACTTTTCTTCCTTAAAGCATATAGCAATAGGCATTAACAACCATGTTTGATATAGGAAAAATATCTGTTTTGGGCTGTTGGTTCTTGTTTATGGAGATTTGTTTTCTTGTGTATTTTATTGTTTTGTGTTGCTGATTTTCCTTGAAAATTACTTGTGTGAATCTTTCTGCAGCCTTGAAATAAGGTGCTTTACTTCTGAGAACATTTGTATTTGCCTCTCTTAGTGCCTCGGTGTCTTAAGTGCCTGGAAGTCCATAAATTCATGTTTTGAGATTCCTTGGACCACTCAGGTGAATTTGAGCTACATACATACAAGAAAAGGATTTGAGGTTATGCCTTTTCAAGGATTTTTATTTTCTTATTCAGTACCATCACAGTTTTTCTTGCTATTTTTTTCCTGAAGGTTGGGAATGATGTTTTTGGTTTTGTTTTATTTTTCTGGTTAATGTTTATCCCAAATTTGTAGCTCTTTTAAGGTCTAGCTTTCTTTTGGAGAGACTGCACTTAGAGTCCTCAGGGAGGGTGGGCCTTGACCATCCAAACTCAAGTTCAATTTTGCTGTGATTGGTGAGTAAAGGCAGAAGTGTCTTCAGTGTTCTGTTTTCTACTTAATGTAATCTCGTCTACTGAGATGTTGGCCTGATAAATCCTTGCTATCATTTCTGTTCTTCAATGCTTCTAAGAAAACTTTTAATGTATATTTCACTTAATTTAATACTAATAATTTTATACTAATAATTTTTTCTAATATTTTCAGTGAAAGGATTGGTCTAAATTGAGAAGCTCACATTATCCCCTAAAACAAAAGTTCTGAGATATAGTTTTATGTGATATGGGTTCTTTGCTTAAGATCTATACTTTTGTATTTTGACAAGTAAATTATGTTTAGTTGACACCTCTTACTTTTTTACAAACAAGTATCTTAATGATTGGAGATAAAGGCTTTTACTCAGATAATTTCATAAAAAATTATCCTTTGAAACTATATCTTTTCAGGATGCTTGTATCAACAACATCTTAGAGTGCAACTAAGTTTCTTTCCAAATAATTAATGAGTGGTTTTTTGTTTGTATGTTGTTTTTTTCTTAAACTTTGGCTTTGGAATATCACTCCTGAGTTATATGAATATTCAACTTGTGTTTAAATTAGCTTATTTTTGTAAAGCAGATGAATTTGTAAGTACAAGTGATAAGAGTATCATAGTAAATTTGAACTGTTCAGGAAGATCTGATTTCCTACAGAAGGAGGCTGAGGTCTCTATTCTCTAAAGGTTAGTCATTCTGTGTCAAGCATGGGGTTAACAGCAATTTTCGGAGTTTTTATGATAATGTGTACTGACCAAGAAGATAGTCCATCATCAGTGTCCTTATGGAAGAGGTTGGACTCACTTGAGGGTCTCAGAGTTACTCCCCTAGCAGCCCACTCTTATATCTTGGAGTTGTCAACAGTATCCTGTTCAAACAAACATTTTGTCTTCTTCTTTAGACCATAGAAATGATATGAGTGATGATGTTAATGGTGACTATAATACTACTTAACCAAGCCCAGATGACTGAGCATTTATCTGTAAGGTTTTGTGAAGAGGTAGGGTACACTGCCTGCTGGGTTCTATTTTAAGTGCTGATTGGTGAGTCCTTGGAGAACAAAAAGCCAGACCCCTGTTTTAATAGTATTACTGTCATCCTAGTGGAGGAAAAATTGATAAACAAATAAGTGGTACATAAAACATTTACTGAGATTCATTAGCATTATGCGTGAAATTTTAAAAACTGTGAAAGAGAATAAGGAAGGGGAATTCTAGTGAAGACTTACATGTGTGATGATATTTAGGCTGAGATGTGAGCATGGCAAAGATCAGCAACATGGAAAACCTGGGGAGAGGGAGTAGACGAAGGAATAACTTCTCCCTGCACCTGTTGGGGGAAAGAGATGAGTCTGTCCTAGGAATGGACCAAAGGGCAATGAATTTAGAAGGTAATGAGTGAGGATCCAATTGGCTTGAAGGAGAGATGTGCCATTGCCAGATCATGCAGACCCTGGGGAGAAATCTGTTGGAAGGTGGGGAGGTGTATGGAGGATGGAAGCAGAAGCACCAGTTAAGAGATTAATATATCAGAGCACGAAAGAGTTGGTGTGGTCTTGACCAGGGTGGTCTCCATGGAGATGTTTCCGATGAGCTTATGACTTGGGAAAATTGGCTAAGAAAACGAGCCTCATGGTCTTTGTTTGTAAAATTATAGAGATGGCCCTGTAATCGCTAAGTTTCTTTGCAGATTAAATACTCTTAATTGAGTGAACCATCTGCAAGTAGGCACAGGCCTGCTCCAAGGATTTTTGAGTTTGGATCAAAGCTTTTTCGTATGCCACTGCTATTGCTAAAGATTTCTGTTCTTAAATATTCCCCTGAAAATTTATTCTGAAATATCCACAAAGAGTGAGGGGAAAAAAGTCCTATGGAGATTTTATCCAATCTTGTTAATAGTAACTTCTTTGGTGGTTTCTTACAAGCATATAAACAATAGATCTTTACTCATTCTATTCTATTGCTAGAGAAGCGTTTTATTTTGTTTCACAGAGAGACTGGGTGGGTCTTGTCATATGAGAGGCAAGTGGCACCTCAGGGAAACATTGCCTATGGCCTTTAAGCAGGCATAAAAGCCAAAGAGGTTTGAGTTCCTCTTGAGGGCTCTTTGACACCTCCTGTTATAAACATGACTTATAAGTATTTTTAACTATGATGATGACAGTTCAGGCCTGGAATCATGCCATGTTGTTTGAATACTTAGATAAGACACCATTATTTTTTATGTCTTCTATTTATGATCAAGTTATATGATTGACTTTTAATTTAGTTTTTGCTATTTTTATAAAAATGTATACTAAAGACAAAATCCTTGACCTCATTCCCACGTGACCTATTAGTGGAGGATGTACAATGTAGCAGGCAATGAGGTTGGCTTCTCCTCAGGGACCTACAAGTGCCGTAGGAAAAGAAGCTGGTGTATGCCCCACCTAAATCCAAACCTGATGATTATTTAAGACTTTTCAAAGTGTTTCTTTCTACAAAAGGCATTCGTTTTAATGTGTTATTTCACATTTCTGAGACGTTTTTAGGAGTTGTCATATGTCATCAGCACATAAATCCAGAGTGACTAAACAGGAAAAGAAAGGAGAATAATTAAGGAACGGCAATGGAGCATCTAGAGATGGAATGTAAAGGGCCGTCTGCTGGGTGTGCTGGAATCAGGGCATGCAATTTAGGCAAGTCCCACGTTCCCCCTCAGTTTTGATCATGAGTGTCTCTAACAGGGCCTGTTGTAGGAAAGTTTAACACATCATGTAGATAATCCTTAAGGCCTCATTTGCTTATGACATTTTACATTCCTATTGAGCCTACATGTTAATCATGTTATTTTTGAAACATTTCTACTCATTTTCTATACACACTTGAAAGACTCACACCCCCAATTTACTTCAACACTTTCTAGCTTTAATTTGATGGAATTACAGCTTTCTACACATTGTTTGCTGCCAAAGCCCTAACTGGTTGTTGGACAGAAATGTCATGGGAGGAAGTCACCATCCCAATATGAGTTTTAGCCTCTTGCTTTTCCAAATGTTTGCAATATCTTTCCAACAATTTCTTTCCCTCTAATTGTGTTCTACTTATAAATGATACAATCTGTCAAAGTACATAAAAAGAGAAATGTTATTAAAATGGAATGACATCTAATTTTTTGACCTATTTAAGGGGCATCATGACTTATTTATTTTTATTATAGATATAATAATCTATATTTCTCTATAGATATAATAATCATCACTTTAGATATAATAATTATCACATCTTCAATAACGTCAGTTTGAATTAGTTTCAAGCACTCAGCAAGGGGAACTTACCATCATTTAACACCTTACCTTGTGCCTGGAGATTTATTAACATTATCTCGTCACCTCGCAACAATAGGATGAACAAAGTACTATTATCCGTATCCACCTAAATAAAACTCAGAGGCTTGCAGGAGTCCAAGTGATATAATTATATGTATCAGAGCTAGGATTTGAACACATATGTGTGGGACTACAATGTAATTTCCTTTATCCTTGGAACTTGAAGTGTGATCCAAGGCCAGCAAGCATTGGTATCACCTGGGAGCTTATTAGAGACAGAAAATCTCAAGTGCCACCCCAGACCAAACTGCATCAGAATCTTTATTTTAATAAGATCCCCTGATGAATCCTATGACATTAAAGACTGAGAAATCCTGATTTATACACCATTTCTCCGAAGCAAGGTACTTTTTTCCCTTCTGCCTCTCTCCTACTTTTTCTCTTATATGACTTCAAAGACAGTCATGTGGCATATTTTAAAATAATTTTTCAAATTTTCTCACAAAACACATCTGAATTTTGTTGGAATAGTCCAGCGTCTTATAGTACTATTTGTCCTCATTGTACTGTTTTACTCATTGTACTATTTGTACTCATTATTTACAAATTATTTTTCTTTCTTTACTTAACAGTCTTCTCTCAAAGACAATTCTTTTCTTTCTTCATCTCCCAATGTCTACAACTATTTTCTCCAACAGATTGACTCCCTTTATCTTAAGGTGGCAGATGGAGCTGGTGTTATCCTGTTTTGTGTTGTGAAGGAGGAACATCTATGGTTAATTCATAGATTCTGCACATATTATTTCCATCTCATTTTCATATTTCTTGAATAATTTCTTATATATGCCCCTTGAGCATGTTTATTTGTGCATATGTACTAAAAAATAAAGCAAAATATTCAAGTGGCTATTTTGAATGAGTACCTTAGAGTTTCTTTTTTTATTTTAATGGTTTCTAGCTTATAAAATACATTTTTTATTTATATTGGGTATCACATACTTAATCCGAATGATACAATGATACATTAAGATCATTTTACTAGATGTTACAGAAAATAAATATCCAAATGAATTTAAATTCAATAAAGAAGACTAATTGCCCTTTGTCATTACAAATCACTTATTATTTTGGGGAGTCAACATGACATGACATAATTGAATACATATATATTTTTTCTTTTAATTTTAGGATAGTCTTATGAAGATATCAATGTGTGAGTTCTTTAATTATATATGTGGTTTACTTTTGTAGATAGCCTTAGTATGAGAAAATCTCTCGAATTAAACTTTTATTTTTCAGAAATGCTTCATTAGTTTTTCTGCAACAACCAAACCTTTGCCTATTCATGATTAGGAGAATTACGCATGATTCATGTTTAGAATCCAAACCAGAATTTAGAGAACTAGGGTTATCTCAAAATTGTAACTTTATTCATTCAATGGTTATTTACTGATTGATTGTTTTTCACCCATCTTGGAAAAAGATGATGAAAAAGATATATATCCTCTGCCCTATGGAGGTGACAATATTATGGTGAAACCCACATGTAAACACTAAAATCACTACATGGTGGGGTCAGTGCTACATTGTTCTCTGCCTCACAGTATAGGTGCTATTTGGCTTGAGCCTTGAGGAATAATGGCAGATAAATGGACTTAGTATTGCAGGCAAACAAACAAGAAATGCTGGCATATGGCTGGAACAGTAGCTAAGAAGAGGCAATGGTGGGAGATGAAGCAGGAAAGGCAGCTGAAGCCAGCTCAAGTTAACACATACACCATGCAAAGAAGAAGGGAACAGCCATGAGAAGCCATTAAAGAGCCCCTCCAGAATATTGAATATATATTTAGTACTTGTCATGTGCCAATCATTGTGCTAGCAATTGTATATGTCATTTCTAATCCTCAATTTCAATTGTGTATATGAAGGAGAAAAAAACTGGTGAGTCTCATGGTGCATTATACAAAGCAGAAGATGTGGGATTTGAACCCAAGATACTATTTCCAACACTAATTCCTCTTCTTTTTAATTCTAAAATATAGCACTTATACAAGAAATATAAATTATATATGTAAAATATGATAAAGTAACATCTGTCTTCCCATCTACCCAGTTTAAAAAATGTTTGAACATGAAAACATCATTGAGGCCAGCCATGCGTCCCTCTGAGATCTAAATACCCTCCAGGGGGCAAATAGCATTCTTAAGTTTGTACATATGCCCCCACAATATATTTTTTTTATAATGTAGGAACTAATATAAATGGTATAATACTGAATATGTATTTTGGTGATTTTTAAAAATATACCCTTATATTCGTGAGATTTATCCTTGTTGATTAATGTAGTGATAGAGAATTTACTTTCATAGTTCATGTATATTTTAGCCTTATGATAGCTATTTGTTGTTTCTAGTTTTGCTTTTACTATCAGTGCTGCTAGAAATTTTTTTTATGTAAGTAGTGATCATATTTAATTTTACAAGATAATGCTAAATAATTTTCCAATTTTTTTTCATTGATTTACACCCCCATCCCCACAATCTGCTTTTCATGACCTTGTCAATACTTTAATTTGGGCTAATCTAAGGGGTTAAATCTAATAAATGGCATTTTAATAATCACTTACTATACAGTTCTTTCTTATAATTTATTAATTTTTATGTTTCTTTTCTTGTGAAAAAGCCCACTCAAGCTTTTGAAAGGTTTTTTTTAATTGATATTTGTAGGTGTTCTTTATATATTGCAGATACTAATTCGTTTGTCAATTATGTGTGTTATAAGTTATCTTCTCAGTTTATGGCTTATCTTATGATTTTGTTAGACAGAAGTTCTTCGTTGTACTGCAGTTAAAGATATCAGCCTGTTCTTATTCTTTGTGTATTTTGTGTCTTGTTTAAGAAAAGTAGCCCTATCCATCCTGAGATTATGGATATGTACTGGTCTATTCTCTTTGAAAAGTTTTAAAGATCTGTTTTTTAGATCTAAGTCTCAACTCCATTTGGAATGGACTTTTGTGAATGATTGTGTAGCGGATCTCCTATTGTGTAGTGGACCTCCAATGCAGTTTTTCTGCATGTGAAAATTACTGAAGAACTTTAGGCTGAGAAGAGATGTTGCAGTAGGTACATTTTTGCTCGGGAATGGACTTGATTGATATGTGACTAAAGACAAAGAGTCCAGTAAAGAAGCTACAGTAATAGTCCAAGCAAGTGATGCTGAGGGTCTGAATTAGGACGATGGCAACAGGAAGGATGGGGAGACATACAAGAGAGTTAGGAGCCACTAACAAGGAGACTTGGTATCTAATTGTAATGGGTATTTAATACCATTTTAATGTGAATTTTCAAAATAAAATATATTACTGCCTTACTGTGGAGTGGTGTCCTTGTACATCCTTTACTTGCGGTACTCTTCTTCAGTCATTTGCAGGGTCCCTTCCCTCACTTCCTTCAAGTCTCTGCTGAAATGCACTTTTTCACTGAGGGTTCCTTTGAGTACCATTTATAAAATAGCAATATCTTTTTCCTGAGCATATCTATGTACAAATGCTTGGCAATGAATGCCTAGCTCCTTACCATGATTTATATTGCTATATATGATTTATAACCATCTTTGCATAATTATTTTTACAGAGGTTATATTTTACTATATTATAAGCTCTTTGAGGGGATAAGCTTCATCTTTTTGTTCACTGCCATATTACCAGGGCCTACACTAATGTCTATTAAATAGTCATATAATTAACAAATGGGGAGAAAATAATTGTATGTCAGTAAAATGCATTATCTTTTTTTTTTTTTAAAGTAGCTTGCATTGACCTTCTAAAATTTTTGGAGTTTTGACCAGTTTTTGCTTTTCCTGCAATGGTAGAATTCTGGGGAGATGGCAGTGAACCACTGGGCTTACAGCCACCGTCCTATCAGATCCTGCTGTGATACTTATAGAACAATTGAAGAATAATGATGACAAGCAGTAGGAATCACTGTGAATACCCCAATTTGGCCTGCACAAAGCTAGACTAGCCCATCCATCATCTTTATACCGTATTGACAGTAAAAGAAAGACCTCTAACTTAACTAAACCCTTAGAGATAAAATGAAATAAAACTGAACATTAATAGGCCTACATCTCAACATCTGCTAAGATTTAAGCAAGCTCTTCCTGTTCAATTCCCTCCCTCCTCTGCCATAGAACTGCTTTCACCAGCAGTCCTCTGGTGAGAGGACTTTCAGAGTTGGATTGCCTGATCCATCTCAAGCCATCCTTTAGGGAAGAAACCATGTTAGTTGATTAAATACACGTGTCGAACATGTTGTGGGCTGGATCCTACAGTCTTTGGTCACACCAGAGTTTGACAAGCATCTCTTATTGAATCCATACCTTAGAGATGGAAACTTAAAGAGATGTCACCTGGCTTCAGTGTTGCAAACACTCTGATATCTCAGCTGACTTATATGACCCCCTATAACTAAGTACATAGCTCCTCTAAACCAGGGTTTTTCAAATGCTAATGTATATATGCATTAGCTGGGGATCTTGTTGAAATGTAGATTCTGATTCACCAGGTCTGAGCAGAGATCTGAGTCCTCTGCTTCTCACAGGCTCCCAGTTGATGCTGATGTTCCTACTACTTGCACCATCCTTTGAGAAGAAAGGAACCTAGACTTCTGGTCAAAGTACTGAACATTAACAACCCAAATGTGAAGATTTTTATGTTATGTTTTTATGTTTTGTTTTGTTTTATTTTTCTTTGAGACAAATTACTAGAACAAACTGAACAATGAAGTTGCTTTGACTCAAGGAAAAAAATTGACTTTGAAATATATACTCTGACATGAAATAAAATACAATATTAAGATGAGTTATTTTTATTTTAATCCCAGATAAGACAAAAATAATAATAGTGTTTCCATTAAACAGGCATAATTATAGTAAAATGTGGGTGAAGTAAAAATAAGATCGTTATTATATATGGAAGAAAGCAGAATCAACGCTGCTCAAAATCAAATCAGTGAAACAAAAGATGAATTTACAAAACACACTCAGGATCCAGAAGCAACCTTTCAGAAGGTTAGCATAAAAGTTATGAATGACACAAAACTCAGGACATGGAAACACAACAAAAGCGGGCCCAAGAGGGGGTGAATGAATTTGAATCAATAGATGATTGATTATGTAACAGAAAAAATTCTTCCAGAAATATTAAGATCCTTCAGGACAAGTCTTACCATACTCAAGTACAATTATGCAGTAGAAATGAACATGTAGACATTCCCTGATGAGTTTTTAAACTTCAAAGCAAAAGTAAGGTGTTCAATGCTCCCAAGTACAAAAATAGTTCTCTTTCAAAGAAGAGAAACCAAACTAGATTTGAATTTCTCCTCTGCAACAGTCAAAACCAGAAAGCAATAAAGAAACATCTATAAAACTGTTAGAAAAATCAATGTGAATCAAGATTTTACATCTGGGCATGTTGTCCTTAAATGTAATGGAAACAGAGACATTTTCAGTCCTGCAATGACTCAAGAAATTTATCAGCAAGCATCAGTCACTGAAACCTGTGCTCATATCACTAAAGACAGACCACTGCATGGGCTCCTAGATCTGAAATGTGTGAGTTTTTTGATGGTTTAATCAGGTTACAGAAGTTAATATAAACACAAAATACATTATCCATACCTTTATTTATAAGTTTCAGCACATTGCATTGTAAGATTGTAGTTGCTCCCTTATGAGAAGTTTCCTCCATAGCATGGCTATCTTGAAGACAAAGACCTTTATTTACACTTTTACACCTTTATTTGCATTGTCTGTTATATACTCTGAAAGTATTTGCTAATTAAATAGTTTGTCTTTTTTTTCTTTTTTCTTTTTTTCTTGCCTGAAACAGAGTAAAGGTAAAATTTGCCTCCTAGACCTGATCACATTGCACACTTTTGTGGAGGGAACCACAGAGACCACTAACAAACCCAATTTGGAGATTCTGTATTGAAGTGATATTTTCCAAACCAAATTTTAATTTTTAAAGCAACTTTGGATGTGGGGGCCCAAAACTGTGTCTGAAGCATAACTTGGAATATGCATACACACAGATCCTGAGAGAGCAATGGGAAACAGCAGCTGGCCTGGCAGGTGACTCCCTGGTCCCAGATACATGGCGTAGAAGGGCTGCTACTTAGAAGTTACTGGTATTCTGCGCAGGTGCCTGGTCCACTCCTGGGAATGCCAGTCATTGTTCCCCATCCTCTGTGAAGGCTTATTGGGGTCTCCATTGATGTAATTTGCAGTATAATTGAATTGCAGCAGATGAAAGCATTTCCTCCCAAGCACTGTGACTCATAACCAAGTGGTTTTCAATTATATCAATATGTAGTTTTACAAACATGCAGGTCTTATCTTTGACGACCATTTGTATACACTATGGATTAACTTTTGATAAACATACTAATTCATAGACTGCCATGGATTCTAATTACACTAGAATATAGAATAATAAATTAAATCATTATTAATTTATATTAAAGAGTAGAACCGGAAAACTGTTTAGAGATTTGTCTAGGATTAATTTTATGAATAATATTAATCACTGTCATTACTAGTAAATGCTAGTGCACATTCTAAAACCCAGAGGCCACATGGGGCTTCTCCCCTAAGAATACCGAGGAGGGCTGGGGAGCCAGGTTTATGATATGGGAAATGTCTTGATCCTCGTGCTAAATATTTTAGTGCTCCCATCATGCCTCTAAAGTATACAGGCCTAGGGCTGCTTCTGACCCATGAGGAAATGTGTCATCTTGTAAAGCCTAAGAGGGAATTATTTTTTTAGTTTTAGGGCAAAGAACTTAGGAATTTTATTTTTTATATTTTTAAAATTTTCATTTCATACTAACCAACAATAACACATGTATTTTCCTTATAATTTACAAAACACCTTTATATTATATATGTCATCTTACTTCATTCTTAGCAATAAGCCTGTTTGAGTCACAATGAATGCTTTTGAACACTATCATAGCTGGTGGTCTGCTGAGCACTTTACATGAGTGGCCTCCTTTGATCCTCATGACTCCGTGGGGTGCCCTCTATGGCTATATCCATTTTACAGAGAAGGTAAGTGCAGCACAGGATGGTTACATAAACTGCTGGAGATCACAAAGCTAATATGTGCAGGAGCAAAAGTCCAAACCCACCATACTGATCTGCTTCTAGAAAAATATTTTTATTATCATTGCTCTGAGGTTGCGCATTGTGGTTTTCACTATCCTCCTGGTTTGATGAAAAATCTTCCAAAACCCATGTTAATGAGATCATACTGTCCTCGGAAATATTTTTTTAAAAGTTGCTATGGTGTCCTGAAAGAAGTTCACTGTGCCTTCTCCAGAGTTTCTATAAAATGCCCAGGTGCTTCTTGCTTTTATTTCCTCTTTCAGTTAAACACAGGGTCTCCTTTGCTTTGTTACCAAAAGTTTGGCATTTATCCTCGAGGCCACATCAGAAGAATGGGAAAAGTGGTTTGAGGGGAAGGAACGAGAAGTTTATTACTTTGCTGGCAAAGGAGGAAAAATGGTAGACTTTAGTCTCAAAATCCAAATTTTCCTGTTTATAAGCAGAAATACAGAGCTTTTAAAGGGAGGGCCCTCAGTTCTAGGCTATTGTCCTTAATGATTCTAATCATCCCATCTCTGCCGAAGACGATGCCTGTGACCTCCACCCACCTGGGAGGCAGGTGCCAGGCCTGGGATGGCTGAGCTGTCTCCTGTAACGCAAAGAACAAAGACAGTCCCCTGCCCCTCCTGACCACCTGCCCAAGACAGGGATGCAGGCCTCAGTTCCCCAAAAAAGTAGGGGAAGTTTTTAAGAGACAGAAAATATTTTTGCTGGGTTTGTTTGTTTGTTTGTTTTCCAGGCCATTCCCTCTGTTACAGCATCTTATCTGAAATGACTACTCCTTACTCTTTGACCCAGATGTGGGGCATGACTCTTTTTTATTGTTTTCCCCACCATTTGCCGAAGGAATAGCAAAGGTTTGGGGAAATGGGGATGGTGTTTACTTAACAGCTTACTACAACAACAACAACAACAAATAATGAAAGATTTGATACTTTTCTTCTTAATTTTTGTGTGTCCACTACCTAAACTTCAACTAAAATGTTCTCTTCTTGATCTTTCTTTAGAGCTCTCTACCTGACCCCATGTGGCAAGAACCCTCTTCTTCCCTCTCCTGACTCATGAGTTTAAGAGCTTTATTCCATTTGCCCTAGAAATTTCAATTCTTCTCACTGCAACATGTAGATACATGTAATATCTTTGCTGCAATCCTTACTCTCTCAAGCCAGCCCTGAGGGAGTAGCCTAGAACTGAGGGCCCTCCCTTTATTTTGTATGGCAGATGATCTACGCATTTTCATAAATGAGGATCCCTCTGCTCGAATGTAACCAAGTGTTTTCCTGAGTGAAACTGTACTTCTCTATGCAGTAGAAGGAACTGTATTAGTTTTGGTTTTAAATACCACATGTTCCCCCCTTTTCCATACTGATAAAAAGATTGCCCCAGCTTTGGCTCTTGCACTGTGCTTTTGTCTCTTCCCCTTTAATTTAGCTATTCTACTAATGGCTTTCCAAGTTACAGCCCCTCCTGGATCGTGGAAGTCTTTGGAACTTTTTGCTTGCTTCCTGGACTTCCTTTCTACTTCTTCTTCACTTGCTGGATCTGTCTCAAGCTATAGATTTCAACAGCAAAATTATCACTTAATAGCTGAGAAAACTGAAGCCCCAAAATACTAAACAATTGACTGACAGTCAAATGGTGCCTGAGCTAGGACTAAAACCCCACTAAGCTTATGAGTTTTAGCTAGGACTAAATCCGTGATAAGGTAGACTTTTTCTGTGTTTTAAGCCTGAAAAATCCAAATGGTTATTCCATATAAATCTCACCTTTCTCAGAGTTCTGTGGCCTGTTTTCTTGCACTAGTGTCTTCTTGGTCCTTTTTATCTTTTGCATAGACTTTTTTTTTCCTTGTTTTTCTTTTACCTCTATGCCTGGCCTATTGTGTTGAAATTGGCCCAAGTTTGATTCCAGTAAACCTGGACTCTTAACTTGTCTCCATGAAGAATGGCGACATATGCCCCAAACTACTGGGTAAAAATGAGAAGAACCCCTCTTGGTAAGGAGGTATGTCAGGATATCATACCAGGAGTTCAGTGCACCAACCATCAAAAGAAGGTCTGTTTCACTGGGGCCTTAAAGCATGCACAGACTCTTCTCTACTGAACAGCTTTTAGAGCCTCTCCATTGAGATTTCTCTCTGTATAGCAGCACCCATAGGGTTCTCTCCTAAAAGAGAATGTGGCTGATCCACTTGCAGACTACACTTGCTCAGGTTAAGATGACAGAGCTGGATTAACAAGCAAAGAATAAGAACCATTTATGATGAGTACAAGGGCCATGGAAGAGAGAGCTCACTTCCCAGGAGGGATCAGACCTCCCTTCCAGGAGACTTGTGGAAGAAAAGCCAGTTGTGATGGGAGGGGCCAGGTTTTCTTCTTTTAGACAAATGGACCACGGCTCTTCACTTGTCCCTTTCAAGAAAGGTCTGGACATTGAGACCAGAACCTGAGACTTCTAAATTTTAAGTATACTTATATGTATATGCTGTATCATATAAAGAGTCTTTAATTTTTTTAAAAAATCTGCATAAAACTCTAAATTAAAATCCTCTCACTATTGTTATATATAAATCCCTGGGCTGGATGGATCTATCTGAATGTTGCCTTCAAATTTCTGATTCTAATGAAGAGGGGACTGACTATACAGCATCTTCCACTCTCCCTCAACCCACATCATGTCATCCTGCCTCACCCTGACTCACCATTTAGAAAATCAGACTTCTCTCAGACCTGCTTTGTGCTCTAAATGTTAAACACATTTGATTGTCCACACAAATTTATTTGAAATTCAATTTCTGCTTTGGACAGAAACTGTTATTGACCTGCTCTAACCACATGCCATTTACTTTGAAAAAAGTGGATATTTTTCAATGATTTTTTTTAATCCTAAGTAATCATGATAATGCTTTTGTGAAAGTTTTGAAATATAGTTAAGAAATATTTTATAATTTGGGTTGTTCTGACTGCCAAGTTTTAAGCTTTGCCTTGTTTGAAGCCACCATTCACTTTTTATCAGCATTAATGGAAAATTTAGTCCTCTAAAAACTAGGCAGGCTATTTTGTTTTCTCTCTTTGACTCAGTTATATATTCACTGGAACTTATTGTGAGATGTTGCAAGGCCAAAGCTATGTAAACCATGCTAGAATAAGGCTTTATAAGGAAAACATAAATATGCATACACTGTCAAATAAACCTGAATGGTGTGGTAGAAAGTTTGGGGTTAGATTTACTCATTCATCAATGTATTTTGAGCACTGACCATAAGAGAGGAACCAAAACCAGATACAGTTTCCCAACAGTATAACTTTATGACAATGATTATATCCCTTCTGATTCTTTGTTCCCATAAATGAAACATGAAGGAAATAATATCTATTACAGTATAATATAATAATTACAGTAAACTGTAATAATATTTATCCAAGATTCTTAGGAGTTTTTAATGAGGTGATATATTAAAATAGATGAGACACCAGAGTAGGAAGCATTTTATAAACCCTAAAGTAATTATTGTTTGTGCTAATAATGAAAAACTTAATACTCTGGGTCCTTTGCTGGGTTCCATAGGAAGGAGAAAGTTTTGTAAGACTCTGTTGCAAGCTTTACATGATTAGTATCCAGTGCAATGGCAAAATTTAGAAAACAGAGTAGCATTGAAGGAGAATCCCCAAGGCTGCGTTCAATACTGTAATTGGCAAATGAAGGAATTGGTGAAAAGCACCGTCCATGGACACAAAGCGGGGAGACTTGCTATAGGCAGCAGTGCCCTGGGAGGACATTCTAGAGAGGGCTAGACAGGACTGAACCTTGAAACACGAAGAAACTCAGTGAACAAAGGTGGGACAACACCAGGAATGCGCACAGGGAATCACTCTAGTTAAAGGATGGCTTTGGAGGGTAATAAGGTGAGTGAAAAGGCTAACCAGTAAAATTGAGGAGAGTTTTGAATAGCAGAGAAGAGTAGTACAGTTCTTCTTTGAAGAGTTGATGCCATTTAACATCAGACAAATAACTTAGAACCTTGATTCATCATTTATTGCTTTCCATTGTGACAAGTTACAAACTTTTAGGCTTGGCTGCCCCATCCATGAATCTCTATGTCTCATCATTGCTGTAAGGATTAGATGAAATGAATACAACACAGTGTCTGGCCTATATTAGATTCTTAATAAACTTTAGCTATTTTTTTCTATTTTCCTTTTCCTTCTCTTTATATTTGCAATGAGGTTCTAGCCCTTACTTTAGAATGGAAATGCCCAACGGTTTTCTCCCTGCACATTTTATAACTTAGATATCTCTTATATTCATATTACCTGTTTCCAACATAGTTGGAGCCTGGAAATTATTGTCCTCAGTGCTTTTCTGGAAAGACACTCAGATAAGCTCAGGTTGAGTTTAAGTGCAGCCCTCAAATTTTTCCTTAATCAATTGAAATTGCTTTTTCATTTAAATCAAAGCTCTTTAAAATACCTGACTTATGTCAATAACAACAAGGATAGAAGATATTTTATCACTTAAGTATTCTCCACTATCTATTGGCTGCTGTCTACTTATTGTAAGAGATGAGCTATTTCTGAGTGTTGATAGTTCCAGATTTTAGTTCATTTTGTTAAGTAGTTCAGGACATCAACTCTTAGCATACATTTCCTTCTGCTAAATAAAAGGTGACCTTTATTTTAATCTTTTTCTGTGGTTTCTCATTAGAGAATAGATAAGATGATAAAATAAGCAGGCTCTTCCCTTGGTCCCATTCAGCTTTGTGTTGTTGTTTTGTTCTGGTTCTTTGCAGCTACAAGATCAAAAATAGTTTTTTGGTGCATGTTAAAAAGACTAGAAGCAATTTTTTTCATACTTTCAAAGAATGAGAAAAAAATCTTAAAAATTGCTCCAATTCTACTGTCTTATTCAAGCAAGGCATTTATTTCCATTTCTTTTCCATTCCATTCCATGACCTCATTTTATTTCAAACACTATCACAGTCAGATGGCCCCAGAAGTCACCTGAGCAAAGGGGACTCAGGGGCTGTGTGGGGAACAAAGCCTGACTCTGAGCCACACAGACAAGCTGCCTTGTCTGGCCAATCATGCCCTCCCTCTGCCCTATGGTCTCACCCCCTCCTCTTGGCTTTTCAGCCCTACTTCCCTTCTGTATTTGTAAGACCTTGTAAGTTCCCTCTCCACTGCATACCAGAAACATTCTCTGCAAGGGTCTCTCTACTGCTGATTTCTTATGTACCCAATCTCATCCACACTGCTGCCCAAGTCATCTTGCCTCTGCTTTCAAAATTTAAAGCTGATTCCTAAATTATGAAGCCCTGTCACCAGGAAGGCAAAGGAGAGTGGCACGATCAGGTTGAATGAAATCACCAGGAAGGCAAAAGAGAGTGGCACGATCAGGTTGAATGAAATGTTGCCCGTGCTTAACTTGAAAAAAAAAAAAAATCACAGATTCCTGGGCCCTGTCTGAATCAGTTTCAAGAAAAAATCCTGGAAATCTATAAACTTAGTAAACATAACAAGTGATGTTTGTAAGTAGGTTTGTTTAGAAAGCCAGCCATGCAGAGTGCATAGAATGGAAATCTGAGAGTCTGAAATTCCCAGGTTAGAACATCAATACTTCATTGGACATCTGCAGAGAGCTGGGCAAGTCATTTAACTTCCCTGACTACCTTTTCCCATTCAAAGATGGAACTATTCCCAACTTACACTCATCACTGTTGTGAGGCTAAAATATGGCAAAATACATAAAAAGGTTGACACTCAAGGTATAATAGATCCTTCTGCTTCTCTTTTGATCTAATCAGTTGCTCTTCTGAAATGTAGTAAAAAGGTTGAATTCTGCTTTTTTTCCCCCTGGCCAGGTTGGCATGTGAAAAGCAGACCTGGATTCTGTGGTTCTGGAACCACAGCTGTGGCCAGTTTGGTTTCTGGTTTCCCAGCAGACATGTGAGTGAATGGAGACACAAAGGACCAAAATAGAGAGGTTTTTTCTTTCCCTGAAAAGCAACAGAACTGTCAGGAACAGCTGTTTCTCAGAGACTAGTGCAGTCTGGACTTTAATGGAAAGTCACCAGGATATGCCCAGATGTGGGTCCAGCAGGAACACCCATCCCAGGAACAATGAGGGACCATGCTTCAGCACCACAGCCCAGAATTCTGAGTCTCAACAGACCCAGGGCAGGAGGAAGCTCCTGGAAGATGATGGCAGGTGAAATTTCTAGAGATTGACCTGTGGTAGGTTGAGGTGGACTCCAGGCGATTTGGCCCTAGCAATGGGAGGCACACACTCTGGTTAGGTGGGCAGAGGTCTAGTGTGGAATCCAGCATGGGTACGGTGAGTGGGCAAGCATTTTGCCAAAGATTTATCCAACATGCCCCTCCTGGGTTTGTGCAGGTGTGTTCCAGCTGTCCCCTGACTAACCTCACCTGGTGTCTGGGTGGCTTGATTAGGATTCTGGGCCACAGGGTAACCAGGCAACTGAAATTGGGCCACAGTTCTTTCTGAGAACCTGTTTCTCTGCAAACCCCAGCATAGCCTCAGTGGCTGCTAAAGCATCCTCCCCTTGCTTTAAGCCCCTAGGCTTCATTATAGTGCTGTGAGGTTGAATAAGCCATTTAATCTCCTCAGAACACTGACCTATACGGTGGTGCCAACAGGCTGGTTGGATAATTCAAATGTCTCGTATACTTGGTGCAGAGTGATGGCCTCATCATCATTAAGTCCCCTTTTATTTTTCCTCCCTCTGCTGTAGAGCTCCTCTGGGTGTTTGCTTGTATGCTCACTCTTCTAGCACTTGTATTTACATAATAAACTGCCACTCCTGTTTATTTTTCTCCTCTGAGGGCCAAGAATGACAAAACCTTCTGTAGGGTAATCCCAACTGGGGACAGAGGGCAAGTACAAATGGTTTTCTCTAGTACCTGCAGGACTGGTAGGAGTGGGCATGGTAAAGCACTGAAATGAAAAAGTGAGCATCCTTAGAGACGGACTGCTTTGCAAGGAAGGCAGATGTCCTTAAGGTTTAGAGAAACTCTCAGGACAAAGCAGCGATAGGATTTGGGGACCAGAATATGCGATTCCGAAGTAGGACAAACCAAAGCAGTATCATTCATTCTTTAATACGTTTATCAAGACACTGGAATGTGACAGTGAACATATGAGACTTGGTTCTTGGCTTACAGCGCTGAAAGAGTAGAGAGGGAGGCTGATGCTGTGTGGTCAATGTGGTGCATCATCAACCTCCCACCTTTCAAGTAGGACTAAGGCACTGACTGTCCAGCTACTGGGAGGGTTGGCTGCTGACAGCTGACAGCCCACAACTGGGTCTCTCACCAAGAATTGCCTCTGCTCAGGAGCCCTGCAAAGGGGATAGCCAGCATCTTGCAGCTGGTGGACACAGGGGCCCAGCCCCCTTGCCTCTCCTCAGACCAATTCTATCTGCAGAGCAGCCCCAGGCTTTGGCTGAGGTTTCCATTGCAACCGCATTACAGTTTAATTGCTGCCTAGGCCCAGAGTTCTTTTTAATTGACATGTAATTCACATATCATAAATTACAGTCCTTTAAAGTATAAAATTTAATTGTTTTTAGTATATACACGAAGTTGGGCGACTATCATCACTATGTAATTCCAGAACATTTTCATCACCCTCCCCACCAAAAAAAACTCAGACCCATTAGTAGTTGCCCACCGGTCACGCCACTCCCAGCAGCCACTAGCAGCCACTCATCCACTTTCTGTCTCTATGGACTTGTCTGTTCCGGATGTTTTATATATATGTAATTATATACCATCTAGCCTTTTGTGTCTGGCTTCTTTCACTAAGCATAATGTTTTCAAGATTCATCAACATTGTAGCCAGGTATCACCATTTCATTAGTTTTACTGTCAAATAATATTCCATTGTATGGATATGCCAAAGTTTGTTTATCTTTTCATCAACCGATGGACATTCAGTTTGTTTCCTCTTTTTGGCTATTATAAACAATGTTCCTTGGAACATTTGTATATAAGTTTTTGTGTAGACATTTGTTTTTAATTCTATTCTCTGTATACCCAGAGGTAGAATTGCTGGGCTAGATGGTAACTTTATGTTTAATATTTTGCAGACTGACAAGCCGTTTTCCAAAGGAGTTGCACCATTTTTCATTCTCAACAGCAATGTATGTAGGGTTCCAATTTTTCCATGTCCTCCTCAGTACTGTGTGTTTTCTGTCTTTTTGATCCTAGCCATCCTAGTGAGTGCGAAGTGGTATACCACCGTGGGTGGGTTTGATTTGCATTTACCTAATAACTAGTGATATTGAGCATCTTTTCATGTGTTCATTGGCCATTTGTATATCTTCCATGGAGAAATGTCTCTTCAAATATTTTGCCCATTTTTTAACTGTTGAGTTGTGAGAGTCCTTTATGAATTGTGCATACAAGTCCTTTATTGGTTATATGATTTATAAATATTTCCTCCCATTCTATATGTTGTCTTTTCACTTTCTTCATGATGTTCTTTGAAGGACTAACATTTATAATTTTGATGAAGTCAAGTGTATTTTTTGTTCTTGTTGCTTGTGCTTTTGGTGTCATATCTAAGAAATCATTGCCTAACTCAAGGTCATACAGATTTACTACTATGTTTTTTTCTAAGAGTTTTATGGTTTCAGCTCATATATTTATATCTTGGATACATTTTGAGTTAATTTTTACCTCTGTAATACTTACAGCTTTGTTCTCAAGTGCACTCCCAATAAATCTCCTACAGTGAAACCTTTATCTCAAGTTTATTTCCCAGGAAACAGACGGATGACTCATAGAAGGGCAAGTATAATATGGTGATTGGGGAAGTAGTAGAAACTATGAGCACAGCTGTCCAGGCAGGGTTCTGAGGGTTGGCACCACTCTCAAAGGGGAGGCATTGCTGTAGAAGCTCCTAGCTGGTTTGGACTGGCAGGAGTAGATTACTCTGTTCCCTGCTTTGCTCCAAAAACTGTATTGCTTTATGGAAGAAATTTTTCAGTCACAGAAATCAAAGCACAAGCAAGTTAATATTCAAAACATGTCATTGGATCAAGTTATATATCTGTTTATGTATTTCAGCAGGAGTAAGATAATTCATATTCTGTAGCAATTGTTATCATGTAACATACAATTAAATGTTATAAAGGTGAGCCTATATGAGAAATAAATATAATAATGTTTGATCCAGGCTGTAAAATTGCTTACTTCCTATATATTATATGCTAATGTGCAAGATGGAATGGACTCTTGCTTATTTATTTAAAAAGAAAATCCAGCTAGTACATTTAGCATATGTTATGTGGTCTCAATTTTGCAGCTTGATTGTCATTTTGGAGATATTTTAGCTTATTGTATTGAATCATGGAGTAAGCTTTATGCTCAGGAGGTCTAAAGGAAAAAGGGTAAGAGAGGGTAGGATTTGTTCAACAGTTTACTGAAATTGAATATTTTTGCATTTATATATTTAAATTAAATTATGATTAGCTATTTCAAGGTTCGTCAAGCATTAGGAACTCATAATCACAGACAGTTTGATATGAAGGATACTATAATCAGCTAGTCTATGCTTTCACTTAACATAAAAAGAAAGTTTGTCTCAAAGAAGGGGTGGAGGGTAATTGGACCCAGGTTTTAAATTAATTAACAACAACACCCCATGTGGGATCCATACTCAACCATTCCCAGCCCCAGGACTCAGTTCTTGCAACAAGCTACTTGGGTGTTTTCTAGTGTGGCTTAATGCTGTTAATTTAAAATACGTGTAAGTTTCTGTTAAGATATATCTGAGTGCGTGCAGAGGAGAAAAAAAGCATGCAGCTTTTTTCATCAAGTGTGACAACACCTAGGTATTAGGAAACAGCACAAAGATGAATGTGCCTTACCCTTGGATTATCTGGAGATATTAAAGCTCCAGGAGCCAGAGGCAAATCTTTCTCTTACTCGGTAAGAACCTACTCAGAGCCTAAGAAGGCTCAACATAGCAGTGCTGCCTGGGGCAACATGGGTCACCCTTGCCCTTTGGCTCCAACCAGAGGAATAACCCCAGGGAGAGGTCCTGTAAGGTATGATAGTGATTGCAGAAATGAAAGGAAATCCTGTTCTAAAGCAGAGTGTGGATTTTTATTTCAATGGTAACTAATTGTCTGTATCTGTGATAATTTGCTATTTTTGGTGTTTTGAAAGATTTAAAAACAAACTCTCAAAATTTCATAAGTCAATTTGACCTTGCCCTGAAACCAAAACAATAGTTAATTCACTTGAAGCAGATATATAACAGGTTCAAATAGCAAAATATCTCCCAGATAAATAAAAAATAAAGTGGTTTATATTTTTATATTAAAAATAATTTTGTGGGATCGCCTTTGTTTCATTGAATTTAAATAAATCATTATAAACTTAATAAACACCAGTAGTGTTACCATGCAATGACAACCATTATCAATATTTTCATGTGCTTTCTTTGAGCTTTTGTTTATTCCTTGCATGAGTTTTCTAAAGGGTATTTTAGATTCTGTCACAGGAGATGAAGGAAACTTTTGCCTCCCTATAGAAAAGTGTTTGTAAACAGCATTCCTTGGAATTCTGTGTCCCTTGAAAAATGAAGACTGGCTATCTTCTGCATGAGCTGTTCCTAGATCCAGCAAAGTTGGCTAGGGTGATTGGTACAGCCTCGAGAGGGTTCAGCCTAGGCACAGTGTTGGCGTAACACTGCATGACATAAGGAACAAGCATGACGTAAGGAACAAGGCTTTATGAAATATATTTGATTATGAAAAAATCCTGATAGGAATGTACAAAGTTCATTGTCTATCCACAAATCCAGGAACAAGTGAGAGATATGTACTTATTGGTATTTTCTGACATTGTTTACTACTGCCCTTGGAATGCAGCAAGAAACATCTTAGATGTCAGGTCCATTCGAAGTCCATTTCAAGCATGAGGAAACAGACCAGGGAGGTTAAGCCACTTGTCTTAGGCCCCATGGCTGGGAGAGTGGCCATGCCTTACCTACCTTCCTGGATGCCCTTTTTTCTTCTGTTTTTAGAGGGAAGTCATAGTTTTTTTCTCATCTGGTTGTCAGGACCTAGAATAAACATGACGTTACCATAACTCTTGCAATTACAAGAGTGGGAATATTCTGATATGAGTTACAGATATGTGTTTGAATTTTACCATTATGCATTTCTTTTAATCACAGATAAGATTTTTTACATGACGGAAATGCAAAATTTACAAACCATGAAAGCTTGTATGAGGCTACAAATTAAGATTGTGAGCAGTTATCTAAGAAAAAAAAAGATGCAAAATTTAATTGGCAAAGGAATAAAATTAAATCATATGCCAACATAACCCAGGTTCTTCTCCCTCTCTTCAGATAACAGTCCTGTTGCTGCTACGCTGAGCCTTGGATGAGAAGGAAAAGGCATTAACGCTGCAAAATATGACAAGGAACACATTCAATAAACAGTTGCCCATAGATGAAAATTTGCCATGAGATATAGTTCTTCAGGGAGAATGAATTTTTTTTTTCTTTTTTAGTAACTTTTATAAAGCTTTATTTTTCTAAGTTTGAGAGTTTATGCTACAGTTCTAGGTTCTAAGCATGTGCTCATTATATTCCTGTTAATGGGATTTCAGACTCAATTTTTGCTTTGCCTTTTATATATAGTTCCTCAATCGCCTGTATCTGATTGAAAGTCTTATATGGTTTCCACTGACTACAACTCTAGTGGCTTTTTTAAAAAGACAGACCTGATCGAAGCACAGTGCAGAGGGAGAGGGAGGGATTTTGGAGCTCTGCATTCCTGGATTACTAGCTTGCCTTTGTCATTTGTCAGGTCTGTGGCCTTGAACTAATAATTGCATTCTTTTGAGTCACCATTTTCTTATCTGCAAACTAGGTCTGGAGTAGTCAGAGATGGTTTTCTCTAACAGGTGAGTTTAATTTAGGTTTGTATAATAAGAGACAAGAGAATATACCTGAGGCTGGGAAAAACATCATCAAAGCCTTAGATATGCTTAGCAATGAGACCAGCCATGTTGAGGCGTAGTAGGCTTAACACTGAGCAGATAATTAAGGTAGACCTTAAAGCTGGGTAGAAGTGCTCAGTGCTGATGTGGTGAAGACAAAGGAACCATCAGAGGCATTTGAGTCATGGTTCCAGAAGATGAGAAATAGGTGCTGGAAGACAGATCCAGCAGAATGACAAGAAGGATAGATTTGAATTATATTTTAGAGTCTGCGGAGTACCCTAGAGATTAATATAACTCGATCCCTTAAGTTTTTGTTTGGTTGTGTGATTATAGCTAACACTGACTGTAATTAATACCTTGGTGGAGCAGACCACTTATAAATTAATAAATTGTCTTAATCTCAGAGCTAATCAAAAGCTGCATTTTCGTTGGTTTGTCTACAAGGCTGTGCCAAGGTATAAGTAATGCGTAATCATGGTGCCCCAACGAATAAGAGGTTGGCCTCTGGCTGGACAAGTGAGTGCAGCTCGCCGTAAATAAAATCAAGCACTTATGCCACAGACAGTTTTGCATTTCATATCAGAGAGCCAAGTTCTGTAGCTTCTCATGGTGATCTTTCATCAAAGTAAAAGACTAGCATGACTGTTCACACGGTATTTTCCCAGTTGTGCCTCATGACTCAGTATGGAGTGGCTGATGAGGCAGAATCTAGAACCTCTCTTGTTCAGCGAGTTATACATAATATTAAAATATAAGAAACTCAGAATAGTCCTAAAATGTTTAACTTTGTATCAGCACTTAGATATCTTAAAATTCTTTGTCTACAAGCCCATTTCCCTTGTAATTTCCCTTAACATATAATGGAAAGAGAGCTGTCTAAAACAATGTAGCAAAATACCAGGTCTGAGATATTTGACCTTAACTGAACGTGTTAACAGAGTATCTTTCCATTCGAGGACAGTGGCTCAATATTTAGTTTCAGTGGAAACCAAGAACTAAATCTAAACATATTTGGGAATTACATTTCCAGATACATAGATAATTTACAACATGATAATTTGGAAGAAGTAGAAAACTTGGAGTTAGAAGTTCTGAGTTATCTTGATCACATGTTAGACAGTTAACCTTTTTTATTTACCCAATGCAGTTTTCTCATCTACAAATATAATAATACCCATCTCTAGGTGGCCATGAGGCTCAAAAAAGGCTATGCACAGAAGGATCTTTTATAGTAGCTATGCCTCATTAGAAGCTAAATTCTGGTTTGAAATGTGCTTGTTGCCACAAAAATTAGTGTAATTCCTACCTTGCTAAACAGAGCTGAAGGCATCCATTTAGGCAAACTGTCATGTTAAAGTTGGGTCCCTAAAGCTAAGGTGTGCTTCACATTAGGGGACAGGATGAGTCAGAACAAGACTATCAAAGAACAAATCCACAGTTGTATTCAGATCTCTAGCACAATTTGCAAATGGGCAGCTCCCTGGGCTGGCATTGCCTGCTGATATAGTCTGTTTGGCTGATACAGTGTTTGTAAAACAAATTGAAATTGAATGCCTTTATGTTAGTCGTAGGACCCACTGTTAATTTTTTTGTGTCTTACATCAAGCTGGAGACTCACATTTATGTCCCTGCCTGGTCCCTGGGAAAACTGGAATCTGCTCTCCTCGTTCTAAGCCCATGTGTTTAATTAATCTGGCCATTGGGATGAATTGGTCCTTATCAGAGTCAGAGAGGCCTTGAAAAGACTAGACCCAACCAGCATGTCTTAACTGACCTAGACAGGTCTCCCTAAGCAGACCTGACCCAGGGGATTCAACAACATTTTGCAGAAGCAAGAAGGTTACCCAACTGATAGAAGGCAGGTCTGTACCTGACAATGCTGACCCATAGCCTATAAAGAAAAACGTAGCCAAACAGAATCTGCCTTAAGCTGAAATGAACTGACTACCCAGATCAATGTCCAGATAATTATTTAGTTAGAAGTAATATTAGAAGACATCTTAATGTATATAGTGTCTTATGGAAGACAGTGTTTTGTGTGTTTTTTTGAGCGTACCTTATGTACCATATTAAGAAAATATTATCATGACGATGAGAGAACTCTGTCTAAGAGAGAAGTGATTTGTCTAAGGCCATACAGATGCAAGAGGGTGCAGCTGATATGAGTCAGTATTGCTGTTCAAAAGCCTCGTGTGCCCCCTGAACTCCTTGCCTCCCTGGGATGAGATCACTAATTACAAGATTTTCTTTAAGAGGGGACCTCTTTGCACACATGGAGATCCAAATTGTTTTCATTTTCCACCTGATCTTGAGGAAGGCCTGCCTTCTAGATGATGCCTGATAGCTCCTATTTTCCCCCTTTGCAATGTATTAGTGGGAGCACTTGCAGGAGAGTTTCACATGAACATTCTGTTAGAAAATGTATGAGTTTAGATTACTACCATTGGGAATGTAAAAAAATTAAATTAAAATTCTGCTAAAATATGGCCCTTCCTAAGACAGATGTTCTGACTCTCCCTCAGCTCATGCCTAATCTGAGGGAACTAGTCTGTGGAGATAGGGATTCCTCAGCAGTTCCCCATCTGGAATCTTGGGCCCAGGTCTCAAACTCATAACTGAAATCATTTTAGCCTAAACATCCCTCCTCCTCATTGCAGACCAGCGCAAGCAAGCTGTTTCCCTTAAACTCTACTGAAAATTCACTGTCCTCTGGGTGCCATTATTCCCTCATGGTGGGAATACCAATTGGTGTAACATTTCAGAAAGCAAATGGGCAATATATAGTGATATTAATATATGGCAATATTAAAGGAGTCTATAATCATGATTCAGTAACCTCCATGCTGGGAAATGGAAATGTGGTTAAAGATTTATATACAAGGGTGTAATAAAACTACATAGTTATTTATTATAGCAACACTTTCAAAAATGTACAATGAGAGGGGATTGTTTATATAAATAACTGCAGCCATATGGTGGAATATTATTCTGCCATGATAAAATCATGCATTTGAAAAATATATTTAATGATGTAAGAAAGTGCTTAAGACCTAATGTTAAGACAGAAAATGTATGCATGGAACAATGTGTGTATGTGTGTGTATATTTTGAACATCACAGGCTTCATTAGCTTCTGGATGCAAAGAGATTACATCAAAGTTTCCATTACAATGGTCTTACAACTTTACAATCTTCTCACAAAGCAAATACAATCATGTGCTTAGCACCAAACCTAAGTGGATGGTTCTCATTTTCCTTCTTCCCTGGCCTCCTTGTCAAGGCTCTGTCCACTGACCCTGCTTGGATGTCTTTCATTAGAACTCTCTAGTAGCTGGATCACTTGGACCTCAGGGATATCATTGTCTTAGAAAGTAGATGCCCTTAATTCTCAAATTTGGCCTGACATTTAATCTTGCACTGAGGTAAGGAAGTCAGGAAGAAAACAAAAATGTGTCTGATGCTTATTAAAGTGTGGACATTTGCTAAGCAGTCCACCCATGTTAACCATTAATTCTTAGATATTCTCACTCTTTTTAATGCAGAACCTCAACAGATCTAGAGAGCCTTCTGCTCGGTCATCTTAGACCTAAGGTGCTATTTTGCTCCCATGGACCCTACGAAAATATGGAATGTCAATCCTGACCCAGACTCAGTACCTCAGTGGAGTACTTTTGTCCACTGACAGATGCGACTAACATTTCCTGACTGCCTGAATCTATAAATATCATTGCTTATAGTTGCATTTCATCTGCCCATCTGTTTGGACTTCTCTGAGGCCAACTGTTTCCTGGTCTCCCCCCACAGTTGCCTGATAACATTCTACTTGATGGAACCCATGTTCCACTTGCCCTCTGGATACCCTCCCATCAGCAGCACCTGCAGGTGACCCCCCAACACCAGGCCCACCACAGCAAGCCAGTCTAATTCCAAGTCCAAAGTCTCCAGTCTACTGATACACACTACTGTGGTTAACCCTGCCATGCCTGGGCATAACACCTTGACAATTCTTAATACGTTATGTGCCGTAGTACTCACATTTGACGTTTTTTTCCTTCCCCCCAAATCTTCCATTTTTGATCTTTGAGCTGTTCCACTTTCCCCAAATTATATTATTTAGAAGGCGTGAGCAGCTGAAATTTTAGTGTATTTTTGAAGATTAAGAACTGACAAGAGAAAAAACACGGCTGATTTAATATTCCTGTCTCTCAATCCACTTCATACTGGAGGATGGAGGTGAAGCCAGGTTGTGGAAAATAATAAAGCCAATTACTTTGTCTGTTCCTTTGTGTGATATACTGCACCTTTTAAAAATTTTTTCAGAAAAGCATACATCAGCCAGTACAAATTCATAGTTCTGCTGCCCTGGGTATACCATGCCTAGATCATCAATTATTATTGCAGCATTGTATGTTTGCTCTTACAGACAGTGAGAGCTGTGCTATCCTAAAGGGGAGTGCTGGGATCTCAGGCTGTGCCCCCTTTGCTGCTCTCAGCTCCTGGCCCTTCCTAAAAACCGAGCCCATATATTTCTTCGTTTATCCTTAGCCCTGCCCCGGAACACATACCCATTTAGGCTTATAGCAGGAAGAACCTGAATTACTAAGCTGTTCACTCATGAGACTAATATTGAGTCATCTGCACTCATCCTTGACCTTTTCAGTTCCCCAGCCTTGGTCCCAAGAGGTGCCACCATGGAAACAGTCGCTAGCCCCCCAAGTTAAAACTCCCAGTAAATGCCACGGGTAGAGTAACAGTGAATTGCAAATAAAGACAGTCAGGAATCATTTGGCATTTGAGGAAAGCCACAGCATAAAACAGGGTCACTGAACTTTAATAAAAAAGAAAAGTTAAGAGAATAAAAGAAACATCACAAATAGCCTAGTCCTCTTGGTGTGGATGGTCTTTATGCCTCCCTAATATCGTCACTCACTCCAGGCGCTGCCATGCTCCTCTGATCAGATCCCACTCTCCCTCCTCCTATCTGGAAAGACATTCACCTGTTGCTTAATTCCAATCTAAGCTTAGGGCTGGGTGGTTGGGAGATGCTGAGCACTCAGTTCTTCCTCGCTGACACTGTTGTAGTATTCCCGTGACTGGCCTGGTCATTTTTCCTTGGTCCCCACTTGCATCAGGACGCTTGGGTTGAAAACACACTTGGAGCCACTCCCCACATCATGAAGCAAGGTTCTCCTTTGGTTGTCTGAAGCTATGATTTCCATTTTCTGTCTGTTCCTCCTTCGTTTCCAGAGGTGTTAAGGAATTTTTAAGAAAGATATCTGTTACGTTATTGAGAAGGACTTGCAGCAGCACGCGGCCACCTTTTCTCAGGAAACTGTCTCGATCTGAAACTTGTGTTCTTTCATCGTCGTGCCATTTTCCCTGGTTTCCCGGGAGCTGCCTTTGGCAGTCACGGTTAGGAACAACATTTCACACACTCTCTTGTATCAGAGCAAAATACGGTCTCGATGAAAGATCGTGTGAAGATGATCAGCGAACATCTCTCCATTCCCTGTGCTTTGATGCACTCCATCCTTTCATAACGGCCACATTCCCAGGTAGCTGGAGACAGGAAATGCCACGTACCTGGGCTGTCTCTGAACAGACCCAGCATGTTCCGAGTTAACATTCACCCCATTCATGCCTGGTGTGTTCCCTTTCCATGTATTTCAAACTTCCACTTTAAAAACGCAGGTTTTCATTAAGTATAGAACATTAACCATCAAATATAAGCAAAGGAAACAAAATGCGGAGATCAACAAAAAAGGCGGAGATGACCTGAAAGCAGAACCCCCGGTTAGTCTTGGCTGTGAATGGCTTGGTCATTTGTCCAGTATCACAGAGCCACACAGATCTTACAGTCTCCCTCCCTCATTTATTTTTTCAAAAAGCCAGCGAGTGGCACAGGCTGGCAGTAGTTCGTGACTCTCCATCTTGTTCACGATCTGAGCTTTAGGAAGTTCATCTTGTTGTCATCAGGCTACCATCAGCTTTGCAGGACAGCCAGGTGGAAAATAACACCATTTAGAACCCCTTTGTAAGTTTTCCTAGACAAAGATCTGCTTTGTCCAGAACTCTGGGCCATTACTGGGGATTGCAGATAGGTATTGAAGAAAAGGATGTCTCACACAGGTGAAATTCAGTCCTGTACACCCAGAGGGATCTCTCTGATTGGAGACAGGGAGTTGTGGACCCTTGGATTGAGTGCCTTCAGGAGAAAGGACAGTTTAGAACAAAGGTTAGCAAAACACCCGCTTCAGGCCAAATCTGGTCCACCAGCTATCTTTATATGGCTTGTGAGCTAAGAATGGTCTTTATCTCTTGAAATAATCAAAAAAAATTAAAAGACAAATAATATTATGTGACATGTGAAAATTATATGAAATTCAAATGTCAGTGTCCATAAATAAAGTTTTATTGGAACATTATCATACTCCATTGTTTACATATTATCTCTGGCTGCTTTAGTACTGCCACAGAGTTGAATAATTGCAACAGCCTACTGTTATGGCCCCCAAAGTCTAAAATATTTACTCTCTGGCCTTTTATAAAAAATATTTGCTGATCATTGGTTTAGAGCAATGTATTGAGAGTCATTAATCTGCAGAACACAGGAAAAGAACAGTAACTCATGATTTGCCTGATATCCTCATGGTAAAGGTATCTTAGAAGTGCAAGGACAAGATAATATCATTGAGTATATACATATTGAGCAAGAAGCAGAGGCAGATACACACACAAATGCACGTGCAGATGCTCCTCATGTATGAATTTTCAACTTAATAACTGTCCTTTAAAGTAACAAAATCATACTTCATAGCAAAAATTCAGTAACTTACCACAATATCTTTAGTTCTGACTCTTGTTATTTTCTTAGCCTATGACCTGTTTGCTGTATTTGTGCTGAGTCTTGAGGATACCTTTTTAAAGGGATGCTTAACTACATTGTATTCAGTACATGAAAAAGACCTGAGAGTTTCAAAACCGGTAAGAAGAACTGCACATAATCATGAAAGAAGGGAAAATAAAGATGATGAAAAAGTAAAGGGAAGATGATGATCACTACCTGATAAATATTACTTATACTTGATCTTAGCCAAAAGGCCGAGAAGCAATATGATAAATATCACTTATTATGATCCTGAAGAATAAAGAATGAAATTTGTGGAAAAGCAGTGTGTACATAATCCAGACTAGCCAGCCAGTGCAGAGGGAAACTGGTAACCTAGAAAACCTTTTCAGTGTGCTTAGTGTTAAGAACAATGCAAATGTCCATTAGATCAGTGGTCCCCAATATTTTTGGCACCAGGGACTGGTTGCATATTAATATTCATATTAATATTTCCATGTACCAACGGGGGATGGTTTCAGGATGATTCAAGCACGTTACATTTATTGTGCAAACCTCTCTGCTAATGACAATCTGTATTTGCAGCCACTCCCCAGCGCTAGCACCACCTCCTCAGCTCCACCTCAGATCATCAGGCATTAGATTCTCACAAGGAATGTGCAACCTACATCCCTCGCATGTGCAGTTTACAGTATGGTTCACCCCCCTATGAGAATCTAATGCTGCTGCTGATCTGACAGGAGGCGGAGCTCAGGCAGTGATGCGAGTGATGGGGAGCAGTTGTAAATACAGATGAGGCTCCACTTGCTTGCCCACTGCTCACCTCCGCTGGGCAGCCGGGTTCCTAACAGGCCACTGACTGGGTACTGGCCCATGGCCCAGTGGTTGGGGACCATAGCATTAGACTAATGTTAATTGAGAAAAAAAATAGGAGATTTAGAATGAAAGGCTCATCATGGGTAAAACGCTGCTAGTAAAATGCTTGTCGTGAGGTGCAGGAGGTTTTAGAGGTGAAAGTTCAGTATGGTTTCAAGAAAATCATAGTTCCCAGGGACTCAGAGGATAAGGCACTTATGGGATCATCCAGAACCATTGGTACCTGGATCTACAGATTTTCAGAGTATGTGCAAATTGGCTTATTTCAAAAAATAAAACCCCCAATAGGTCCAGTAGATGTTTATCATCAAGGAAGAGCAGGAAATATACCTGATTGGAAAGATTTGCAGCATCTACTCACACTATTATTTGGTGCTAATTTGTTTAGTACTAAGCTTAAAACCCTCTTTGTAACTTTGGTCTTTTAAACAAAAGAACCTAAAACAGGTTTTTAGAAACAGACACTTGTAAATGAGGTACAGATTATAAATCAACTCTTCAGGTCTCAGTACAGGTACAGAAGTGGGCAGAATAGAGAAAATATTATCGGTATAGACAGGAATGTGCATGCATATTAATTTACATATATGGTAACCCTGTTTTCTCAGGGAAGTTCTGCAGAGACAGAAAGAAGAGATTTTGCACCACTCATGAATATATTCAAAGAGAACATTTTTAAACATCTCATAGTATGGTAACAATAGATGTCCATTTTTTTCACGTGGAAAAGTTTAACTTGAAATGAGATTAAAGAAGCTTCTATTTATTTCATGATGACAGACTCATGCTCAAAATAAATTTAGAGAAGTTAATGCAAAGTTGAAAATTGAATTGTGGGATAGAATATATTACATCTTACTATATAGCTAATCATTAATTTATTCTTTATACAAAATTTTTAAAAGAGAGATAAAGTTTATAAATAAAACATTTATGGATATTTTCTTCATAAGACCATAGCACCAGGTGTATTTCATTTGTTTTAAATGTATATGTATATATTTTTCCTTTGTGTTCTACATATTCTGCCTTATAGCTGAGCTCATCCAAAGTGAAAGTTACATTAGGATTTGCATTTAAAAATATTTTAAATCTGAGTTATAGTGAGTCAAATCTATAATATAATCTTTAACAAGATTACCTTTTACTTAAAACAGTGATAAGAAGATATTTTAACATTCAGGTGGTAACAAATTCTTGTTGGGTCAGGAAAATAGAGTTTTTAATAAACTGACATTTAATCAAAGTTTAGAAGTTGGATGCCATATGTTGAACTACTACCATAATTAAACCACAAAATAAATGTAGATTAAAATTTTTAATAGCATTTTCTGTTTATAATCTCATTTGTGTTAACTGTGTAAAATTTGGAAAATAAAGAAAAGTGTAAAAAGACTATTTACAGTCCCATCACTAAAAGATAAGGAATAAATGTTTTTCCTTTCAGACTTTTTCTACCATGTGTATGTATAAAAATAAAGATCTTATTGAGTAATATGGTTGCTTTTCCAAAACTCTCTTTTAAGTAATCTTTGCATTTTTAATCACAAGTTCAAAAGTTTAAGTGGCTTCATTGTTTTTATAAAATGCTACATCATTGTTGTAAAATTTAATAATATATACAAGGAAAACATAAATATATATATATATGTATGGAAATGTGTGCACATATATGTAAAAAGACAAAAGTAAATATCACTCCAAATCCTATAACTCAGTTATAAATATATTAAAAATTTAGTGAACATTATTCTAAACATAGCTTTGCTCATTTACGTTTACCTGTATACATTAAAAACCCTGAGAACATACTGATTTCTCCAATTCCTATCTAATATTACAAGATTCATTGTAGCTTTCCCTTTTTTCTTATTCTAACTTTTTTCTCCAACAGTGAAAAGCATGGCTTTCATTTTCTGTAACATATTTACTTGTCAATCCTAATATGCACGTAAAGGATTCCACAATTGTTAACCCATACCTGTATAAAATAAAAATTTACTAACTAGAATATAGCATTTGTGCACAAGAAGTGTTTGGCAAATTTTTCTGGACCAAATAGTAAACACAGGAAACTGGTGAACATAGGACAAAGATGATGTTTTCCTTCAGAGATCCATGTAGCTAACTGCCTCAGTTCCTTCAGATCATGCTCCTCCAACTACTGTCTCTTCACTGCAGCTTACTTTGATGGAGGACGGATATTATCACCCCATACTCCACCCGACCTAGACCATCCTGATCCCTCTTTGCCTACTTTGTTTCCCATAGCTCTTATCACATTGCAACATACATGTCTACACATACGTGTGTTAAAATATACACTGTGAAATGTGGATATTTCTTACAATCAATAACATCATAATTTAGTCAGAGGCTTAAATTATGTCAGCACTTGCAGTCAACAGTGTTTTAGATTTAATAAAATGTGGTACATAAGTTACTTATTTATTTTGTTTATTTTTTATCTTGCCCAATTAGGATGTCAAAGTCACAAAACCAGAGTTATTAAAGAGGATATTTTGACTGCTGTAAGAAAACAACCCCAAATCTCAGTGAATTAACAAGGGGTGATGTTTCTCTTGTGGCATCCCGGACATGTTGTCCCATACAGGGCTTGAGCATCTTCTGGTGGATTCTCTACCTCCAGCCAGCTTGAAACGGTGAGGGTTGAAGATCACTTAAGCATTGTGTCTAGGAGCAAGCCTGAAATTAGTGTTTATCACTTCTGCCTGGTATCTCTGTCTGTCTTAATCAGAGTGTGCTAATTGCTATGATGTTGTGGGTTGAATTGTGCCTCCCTCAAAAGACATGTTGAAGTCCCAAGCCCTGGCACCTGTACCTGTGAATATAATAACCTTATTTGAAAATAGTATTTGCAGATGTAATCAAGTTAAGGTGAGGTCATACAGGATTAGAGTGGGCCCTAAGTCCAGTGGCTGGTGTCCTCATTAGGAGAAAGAAATTCAAATACCCAGAGGATACACAGAGAACTTCATGTGATGACTGAGGCAGATTGGAGTTATGCTGCCACAAGCCAAGGGACACCAGGGATTTCCAGCAACAACCAGCAACTAGAAGAGACAAGGAAGGGTTACTTCTTAGAGCCTTTGGAGGGAGCATGGCCCTTTCAACTCTTTGATTTAGGACTTCCAGCCTCTAGGTTTGTGAAAGAATACAGGACAGAACAGGGGCAATGTGTATGGCCAAAGTGTTGCACCCCCATGATATTCTGAAATTTAAAAAATAAATAAAAAAAAAAGAATACGTTTCTTTTGTTTTAAGCCTCTTTTGTTTTGTTTGTGGTAATTTGTTTAAGCTGCCCTATGAAATTAATAATACCCTACTCCTGGTATCAAGTTCTGTATCAGGGTATTCTAGAGAAACAAAACCAATATAATTAGTGATGATTAATTAAGATAATGTATATTACATTATTTCTTATATTATATAATATTAATCATATTATATAATCTTATTACATATTAAGTGATTTATTTTTAGAGAATTGGCTCACATGATTGTGGGGTCTGGCAAGTGTGAGACCACTAGAGCAGGCCAGCTGACTGGAAATTTAGGCAGGAGCTGGTGCTGCATTCTTGAGGCAGAATTTCTTCTTCCCTAAGAAACCTCAATTTTTGCTCTTAAGACCTTCACTGATTATGGGATGAGGCCCACTCACACTGCCAATGGTAATCTCTTACTTGAAGTCAACTGATTGTAGATGCTAATCACATCTACAAATACCTTCAGAGCAACACCTAGATCAGAATTTGATTAAATAACTGGCTACTATAGCCCAGTTAAGTTGACACACAGAACCAGCTATCACGTATGACAAACTAAATCAAAATTTTTGCTGCTTGACACAACAAAGATATACTTCTTTCTCTCATCATGGCCAAATGTGGTGAGGGTGGGGAGGCATGCTGGCCTCCATATGGTCTTATAAAAGATTGGGAATGCATTTAGGAACACAGAACCCAACTAGCATTTAGGGCTGTTGAAGAATTTTTTAAATCAGCCAAGGAACTAGAATATATATATATATATATATATATATTTTTAACATTGGCTATAACTCTGCTTACCTGCATGGGTGTCTGAGAAATGTAGTCTTCCTGTGTGGCCAAGAGTAAAGTAAAATGGTTTTGTTGTACATGTCTTTGCCATGCAGGGTTTGTCTGATTCATTCACTGGTATATCCCAAGCATTTAGAATAGCTCATACAATAGTCCTTCTGTATCTAGGGGGTACATTCCAAGACCCCCAGTGGATGCCTGAAACCACTAGTAGTACCAAACCCCATTTCTAGTATGTTTTTTCCTGTATATACCTATGATAAAGTATAATTTATAAATAATTTAATTTATAGATAAGGCATAATAAGAGATTAACAATACCTAACAATAAAATAGAACAATTATAACAATTGTTATATAATAATTATAACAATTATAATTTACTGTAATAAAAACCATGTGAAGGTGATATTTCTCTCTCTCTCCCGCATGCTCTCTCTCTCTGTCTCCCAAAATACTGTAATATTTTTTTAACCAGAGTTGACTGCAGGTAACTGAAACCACAGAAGGAAAAATTGTGGATAAGGGGGGACTACTGTATTAGACCCTGTAACATGTTTGTTGCATTACTAATTGCTATGGTTTGAATGTTTGTCCCCTCCAAGACTCATGTTGAAATTTAATTGTCATTAGAACAGTATTAAGAAGTGGGACATTTAAGGGGTAATTAGGCCATGGAGTTTCCACCATCCTGAGTGGGATTGGTGTCATTATAAAAGGGCAAGATTTTTTCTCTCTTGCTCTCTCTCACCCTCCTCACCCTTCTGCCATGGGATGATGAGCAAAAAGACTTTGTCAGATGCTGGCCCTTCAATCTTAGACTTTTCTGCCCCCAGAACTGCGAGCCAATCAATTTATGTTCATTATAAATTACCCAGTCTGTGGTGTTCTGTTTTAGCAGCACAAAACAGACTAAGACAGTAATGAAAAAAGGAAAATGCCAATATAAAATCAATAATACATATAAGAAATTCTGAAGAAATAAGCTTAAGTATATTAGTGATTAAAATAAATGTGAACAACTAAATTCCCCTGTCAAAAGACAGAGATTAGGGGAGCACAGCAAAGCACAGCTATGTGCTGTTTAAAAGAAACATATTTCAATGACAACTGAAGGTAAAAAATAAAGCACTGGGAGGGGGATACTAGTCCAATATATTTTTAAAAATATGAAAGCGTGAAGTCATCGAGTGGCAGTATTAGTGACAGGCAAGTTGCAAGGTAAGGTTAATGGGATGATTTGGTATAAAAAGGGACACTAAGCAATGATAAATGTGCAATTTATCAAGGTGGTAATCAGCTGTTAACAAATATAAATCAATTTACCTAGCAACTAAATATATAAGGCAAAATGCATTGAATGAAAAAAAGAGTTTGATGCAAATATAATTATAATTGAATCCTCCAACATATCATTTGTCATCATTGAAAAGATCTATAAATACACACACAAATATATATATATATATATGGACACAGAGAAATTAACTGAGATTTTCAATGACATAAATAACTGGGGGTTTAGATAAAATTTGTACATATTAGTGATGTAAAATGCATCACAGATAATGGCAGAAATTGCAAAAGCAAGCTAGCTAGCTAATATGTTCTGGTGAGTGACACTTTTTATATGCTTGTTTATTTGTTTCAAAAACATTTCCTTAAGTGTTTCCTTCTAATTAAATCCTATTATGCACAATTATGGCCTCTGTATTTAAGCCCTATTGATATGGTACTGCTGCACTCAGTATTAATCCAAATATAAAGAAGACCTTGGGAGTCAGAGTGCAGTGCTGGGTAAAGAGCTATCCCTAGAGACCAAACACTGGGTTTGAGTCCTGCCCTTGCCATCACTAACACAACTTAACACCTCTGACAGACAACTGCATATATCTGGAATCACAACCTTGAGTTCAAATTTGAAATATTACTTACCAGTTATATGATCTTGGACAATTTACTTACCCTCATTGAGATTCAATATTCTCATCTAGAAAATGGAGAAACAGTCTCTAGAAATGCAATTCTGTTTGTAACTTAAAGAACCTTTTCCATCATGGTATAAAATAGTTACTCTCCTAGAATCCAAGGGGCTTCTGCAATCTTCATTTTGAATAAGGAGCTGTATTTGTGTTAGAACGACCAAAATACCAATTGAGGCAATTTATGCAAAATAAATTGTTTCCTCAAAGGAACAACAAAAGATTAAGTCAGTGTTGAAATGAGTCTTTTGCTTCTATTTATCAAATTTCCAAAGCATGGGTAGAAATTTAAAGGACTTCAAGTGTTACATGATTGTTTTAGGTTTTATACATGCCTGTGGTGGTGCTTCATACAGAACTTGGCTTAATGGATGACCGGTACATATCAACTATCTTCTTTCTTTCATATCTGGGAATAAAATTAAGTTGATAAAACTACATCATTGCTCTTACTGCCACAAACACTGACAATAGTCCATCAGGATTTTCCAAGTCAGTGAACACCCTCCTTGTGAAGCCAAATGATTACCTTTTTCACATGTATATTACGACTGAAAATGGGGAATTGGTGATCTACAAAATAAGTTGTGATACTGAAAGAAAAATGTCAATGTGTGCTTGTGCATGTGAGGCAGAAGGGGAATTAAAAACATGCCTGGGCAGGCAAAAAGAGGGCTTTGGTATTACAAATCCTAATAGAAGAAAGAAATTGAGGAAAATGGATAAACTGGGAATAGGAAAAACATAAAAAAGGACAAAAAGCAAAAATAATAACAATAATAAGGAAATGGAACATTTGCCTCTGGCCTTTGCCATATGCAAGGGAGAAAAATGGACATGGAAGACTATAAATAGTTTAACAAAAGGGAAAAAAGAAATGGATAAAATGAAAAAGATACGACACAGCGGATGTTCTGTTTTATCCACCTTGAATATTTCTGTGAAACCAATCATAAAACGTACTGAGAAGGAATATTAATGCAGCCTAACCTTTAAGCTACCATAAATATATGCACACATACATACACACACACACTGAGAATTTAGTAGGTCTTAAACATAAAGTGCAAAAAATAACCCTGGGTGTTTATTAAAAATACAGCTCATAGAATTTGCATTTTTAGCATGCACTCTAGCTAAATAATTTAAAACTCTAGCTGATTCTGATACAATTTGTAGGTAGTCTACAGTTGAGAAACACTCTCCGGTTGTTCTATACTTCATCGTTAACTCTAAAGAGATGAATTTCCTCCTAGAATTTTCATCTTGTTTTCTGGGCGGGATCATAGATTCAGAACAATTTAGAGAATTGAAAATCATGTTTTTAGCTATGCAGCATATCCCACTATGATCCGAATGAACACTCTGTATTGAGCTTAACATTCAGGGGACTTTTTCTAACCCATGGATTATGGCTATAAGAGAAGAAAGAGATAGCAGACAAGCTTGGCGCAAGGTTCAGGAGAAAAGAGACCTGAAGCTTCCCTGGAAGAGAAAATAATACAACCCACAATGCTAAGACAATATTCAATTTCAGCATGTTGAAATTTGGGGAATTATAGCAACCGGTGACACTGCTTCCCTAGAAAAATCTATTAAAATGCATTTAAAAATGCATTTGTGTGGAACAAATAGAACTCACTTTAAGGGATTCCTGAATGATGATTATTCTTCAATATCAAGTAGAATTCAAAGGAGAAAGCTGTTTAATGTTAACTTATGAAGGACTGGTAAAAATTCAAAGGCAGAAGATTATCTGCTGGAAAGAGCAGACCAACCAGCAGAAATTGAAGATTTTGTGAATAATGTTAACATGATGTGTGTGTGTGTACAATATGAAGATGATAAGACAATAAATAAATAATTGTAAGAAGAATTGCACACAATAGGGTATGGATGGCTTTAAATACTTAGTTTCTAGAAAAAGGATATCTGCTCATCAACAACATAAATCTAAAATGCTCATTAAATAAATTCTGCAGTAGTTTGTTTTGGGGGTTTGTGGTCCAAATAGAAACAAAATAGAACATACCAAATGCGTGTCTACTATGAACAAGATGCTGTGCTTGTGCTCTTATCAATTAAGATTATGTTCAGCTACAAGTATCAGAAAACCCAATTAAACAATAATTTGAGTAAATTGGGAGTTGGATTTTTCCCAAGTAATGAGAAGTGCAGAGTTGTAGAGAGTCTGGGGCTGCTACAGCACTGCCAACTGTCATCAGAGATCTAGATCCTTAAATTATTCCCATCAACCATTGTGGCGTGTGGTGTTCCAACCTTCTAATTGCAGGATGGTTGTTCTATCTACCTGCCAGGCTGACAAAAGGAGAAGGACACGGTCATCCTAAATGGTCCAAGGAAGGCGGCAAAACGCAGGGTTTTCGTTGGTCACATTGACACCTTAAGAGATATAGTAGAGTGGAGAATAGATACCAAGGCAAATAACAATACCTACAAAATTAGATCTATTATCTAATTTAAGTGTTTCATAAATAAACTGTATCTTATTTCTTAAATAGGTGAGGAAATTGAGACATAGAAAGATTAACTTGCATAAAGTTATACATGGTTACTAAAAGATACAGTTAGGAATTAAAGCCCATATAATCAAATGCTAATATGATTTTTCCACCATATCACATTTCTTTAGGTGCCACCAAGCAAAATATGCCCTAGATAGCCAATTTCAGAAAGTTTGCACATCATGAGTTAGTCAGTCAGGTGGTCCAATGCCTTTTGATGTTGGAGACTGCATTTCTTCATCCTAGACTGAAAACGTTTATTAGGGCATAGGCCATGTCTTCAACATTTTTGTGTTCCCAGTTCTTACTCAAGGCTTCTATTGGTAGAAAACCAGAGATATTGATAAATCTAGATTTAGAGATTATATTTTGAGCTCATAGAATGGGGGGTATTTTTATTCTAATACCCTTACAAGGATTCACAGAGCATGTTATAGAGTAGGCATTGAGCAAATATCTGCTAAAGATTAAATAAATAATTAAAATGTGATTTTCAGTGGAGACAAAAGATAAACATATATGCACAGAAAGAAGAATAGCAGTAAACGGAGTAGTTCCTACTAGAGTCTTGAGTTTGACACACAGGTCACTGAGCTGGAAAAGTATGAATGAATAAACTGGTCCTTGCATCAGATTTCATCATGACAAATTTCATTCATTCACTTAAAACATATTGATTGAGCATTTGGTACCAGTCATTGTTCTAGATGCCAGAGATACTAGGAATAAAACAACACAAACGGGCCCTTATGGCTTGAACTTTGTCTCCCCGAGACTTGTAATTTGAAGGCCTAAGCCCAGTACCTCAGAATGTGACCCTATTTGGTGATAGGGTCTTTAAGAAGGTAATTAAGTTAAAATGGGGTCATTAGGGTGGTGCCTAACCCAATATGACTGGCGTACTTATCTAAGGGGGAAATTTGGACACAGACATGCACACAGGGAGAACACCATGTGAAGAAGTCAGCAATTAGGGCAATGCTTGTACAAGCCAGCGAACAGCAAAGATTGCCAGCAAACCACCAGAAGCTAGAAGAGAACATGGAACAGATCCTTCCCTCACAGCCCTCAGAAAGAACCAACCCTGTTGACAGCTTGATTTCAGACTTCTACCCTCCAGAACTGTGAGAAAATAAATTTTTGTTGTTTACATTTATGTCACCTAGTTTCTGTTCCTTTGTTATGGCAGCCCCAGAAAACTAACACACAGGCAAAGCCCCCCCTTCATAGAGCTTTACATCCTAGTCTGGCACAGAGAGGGAAATAGAAAATTAACAAAGAGACATGATAATAGTTCATATGGTGGTCAATTCTAAAGAGTAGAGAAGCAGGGTGAGGAGGATAGGAAGTACTGTTTTGTATAATATATCTCTGATGAGATGCCATTGGAAGTGCAAGGAGGTGAGGGACTGAGCCCTGGAGATATCTAGAGGAAGAGCACTAAGGAGTCTTAATGCTCTGAGGAAGAAGAACGCACCTCGATTATGACTGCTGGGAGGTCAGTGTGGCTGAACTGGAGTAAGGGACAAGGAGAATGGTAGGAGTGTGGTCAGAGAGTTAACGGAGTCACGGATTGTATTGGTCCACGTTAGATATTGACAATGACTTTGGCTTCTAGTCTGAGTGAGATGGGAAGCCACAGGAGGGATTTTTGAACAAAGGAATAGTGTGATCTGATTTAGGTTTTTTTTTTTCTCTCTCTCTGGTTTTTCATTTGTTTTCTTGCATTGTTCTTTTAAATTTTTTTTATTTTTAATTGTTATAGGTACATAATTGTATATATTTGTAGGGTACGTGATATTTTGATACAGGCATACAATGTGAATTATTCAAATCAGGCTAATTGGTGTATCCATCACCTTAGGCATTTATCATTTCTTGTGTTAGGAACATTCCAATTTCACTCTTTTAGTTACTTTAAAGTATGCCCTAACTTATTGTTGATTATAGTCACTTTGTTGTGCTGTCAAATATTGTTCATTCTATCTATCTACATTTTTGCACCCATTAATCATCCCCACTTTATCCCCCGTCCCCACTACTCTTTCCAGCCTCTGGTAACCATCATTGTACCCTCTGTCTTCATGAAATCAATTGTTTTTAATATTTAGCTCCCACATGTGAGTGAGAACATGTGAGATTTGTTCTGAATGCTCCCGATCTTGTCTGACATAAGTTTTAAAGAGATCTCTCTGGCTGCTATATGGGAACAGACTGTAGGTGTGGGGCAATGGTGGAAGCAGAGAAATTAGGGAGGACATTACTGTAGCAAAACCATCCAGGTGAGAGAGGTGGTTGGCTTGAGCCAGACTGGTAGTGGAGAACATGATGGGATAAATAAGTGAAGGGTTAGGCAGAGTATTGCAGACAGAGGGGAGCACTGGACAGAGAAATGGAGACCAGTTCTGTGGAGGATGCTGCAATGAGTTTCCACAGGAGAAGCAGCTATCAGGGGGCATTGAGTGTTAGTGATGAAAGGCGTAGATGACATGACGTTGGTGTAGAGGAGAATTTGGCTTGCTGCAGTCACGCAATTATCCAGGACAATGAGATCATCAGCTATTGCACAATTCACGCCTCCTACTCATATCTTTGATTGATGTTTCTGGACCTCAGTGAACTGCTGTCACATTTTGGTCCCTGAAATGAGCAAATGAATTTCATTCCCTCTAGTGAAGGCTCAATTTGAACAAGGGAGGAAAAGTCATTATTCAAATCTCCTACAGCTTTGAACCCTTTATCTAGGATTTACCACCCATCTACTCACATGAAGAGAAGAAAAATAAAACAAATAAATAAAACAAAATTTCAAACTGACTTGACACTAAGTAAAATAGTTTTAAGAGGTTTAATAATATCAAGTGCTGATAGCAAGGATGATCCAATAGTAAGTGCTTAACAGCTTGAAACCCCCAAAACTGGTTGAAAATTTCTTTGTACCTTGCTGTTTAAATATTTTGTTTAGTTAAACCATACAGATTACCTCAGTTTCATCTTTAAAATGGGAATAAAAATAGTACATAATTCATAATGTTGCTGTAGGTTTTAAATGAGTCAAGCCATGTAGAGTGACTGCTCTAGATTAAGCCCTCAAAAATTTAAGCTATATTACTATTTTTTTATTGTTTGAATTTCCTAATTTTCTATTTCCAGTTCCATTGCACTGAGTTAGAGAAAAGTATAGTCACAGTTGATATAACACCAGTTCCCTGGGGTTAGCATCAATGTTCTGGGAAGAGGCGTGGCTCACACAAGGCCCAAGCATTGGTGTTCCTGGAGAGCGGCGGAGGTTGTGGGTTGGGCAGATCCTTGTGTTCTCGACTATTCTAGTGGCGTCTGCTAAGATTCCTAATTCCTGTAATGTTTTCAGTCCACAAAGGTCACTGCTGCATCCTATAGTCTTCCCAACCTTGTAGTCCACTTATGCAGAGCCCACTCAGAGCTCTCAGTCACTCTGCCTATCTGATGCACGGGGAATAAATTACTCCGCATGGCTGCTTCCCTCCATGGCAAATCTGAGCCCCATCTCCCTGGACCCTCTGGGCATTTCACCCTCCAGAGTAAGGCTGGGTTTGGGGGAGCAGTGGGCAGGGGCGATCTGTGGTCTTCCTTCCTCCAGGGGCTGTACTGAGCAAGCTTAAGGCAGCTCTGTTTGGGAACCTTGTTTGGTATTCTTGTGTCACTTTAATTGGAGCAGAAGGTAGGATAAGAAATGCATGGCTTGGTTTGGTGGCAGCAGCAGTCGTTCATGTTTATTTCTGAAGGTCTCCCAGACGTTTGGATTTCTTCCATTTTTTCCCTTCACCTAAATAAATCTTTAACGTATTAATCTGCAAAGGGAGTCTCGTTCTTTGTCTCTACCATCAAATGTATTATTTTATTACCTTGATTTCTTTTGGGGAATTTTGTAACCCCAAATCATTTTTTCCTCTTTCTTTTTATTGATGAAACCTCCCTTCCCTAAGTCAATGGAGGAAGGGATACAAGTTAGAAGGATTACCAGTAACAGCGAGCACATTCAGCAAAACCTCAAAAGTCTATGCAGCTATTTAGTTTTTCTTTATTTGTTCGAATTCTCAATCGGTGCCAGGAACACAGTCCTGAAATCTATAGTATAAAGGGAAACCATGCATGATCATTTTATTAGATTGCTTTTAGTTCCTTGGGGAAGATGGGCAAGTGAACAAGTAACTACAATAATTAGAGTGGAGTGTGGTGAAATTTAGAGAACAAAAATATGAATGATTCCACAAAAGACCATTTCTACTGAAGACCCTGTGAAGGAAAAGACACGCTTTTCAGGGTAGGTTTTACTTGAAGTGAGTCTATATAAATAAATGAGGTTCACCAGACTGCATATGAGCAAGGTGGGGCATTGGAATTGGAGAGAGAATGTGGAGATGCAGCTGGGGCAGAGGCAGCACTGTTTGACAGGGCACACTACGGAAGGTGGACAGTTGTCCGTGGTGAAGCTGGCGTGGTTTAATGAACTAAGACACCTCTCATCCTAAGCAAATTAGCTCGCCTCTCTGAAACTCAGTTTTCTCATCTGTAAAATACCATCGCTAGCAAGGACGCTATGAGGATGAGTGGGGACAATGTCATATAGATTCTCAAGTATATCATTTGTAGATGGTAGTTTCAAGGAAGAATGTTGTAGACTCTCTTTATTTCCCATGCTAATGTCTAAGTGATGTGAAATTAGAATTTTCTAAATTCTAATTGAATACCTGAATTCAACTGAGTTCCCAACTAATTATTAGATGATAGTTTCCTCCATTATTTTAATAACGGAACTTCCCTTGGTTTTTCTACACACTAAGAATGATCCATTTACTTTGGGGGAAACCATGATTAGGAGAAGGCTCTGCCGATTTAATTTCCATTTCTTTATTCTATTAAATAAAGGAGGCTTACATTAGTCCTTATGTTATTAACTACCTAATGGATTTAGGAAGCTGGTAGCAAAAGAATTGTCCTTTGCATTTAAATGAGACAAATAACACTGTCAGCTGATTATGCATTTAGGGAAAAAAGTTTCATCCTATTGCTGCATTTTACATCTTAAAAAGTTATAAATTAATCCATTAGTGAGCCCAAGTGTGTCTTCTGTTGTGCTCATTATTAAATATTCCCAGGTGTTCAGGGGTTTATAAATGTAAATTAATGTGACTTTTAAACTTGGTTACAGAAATATACAGCACAAAGATCATAATCTATGAAACTATTCCCATACCATTTTCATTTTATAAAAGAAAATGATAACATTAAATATTAAATTAAGGTGTTGCCTAATATTGGAATGTGTTATCTTGTCAGAATGAAGCAATGAAACACAATCAACAACAAAAATCACAGAGTTGCTACGATTTCTTCCCTGTTACCTGATTTTGTGTATCATTGTAAAAGTGCCATACCAAATACTAGGGAGCAAAAATCTATCCATTTTAACAAATAAATTGATTAATTTATTCAGATGCTCAGTATCCATCCATATGTGTATTCAGTTAACAAAAGTACCTTCGGCAGTTATTCCCTGCTAGACAAGGTACTCAGTCCAGGAGAAGATGAAACCACCAGAAAAATGACCTCAAAATAGAATTCAAAGAGTGATGTGAAGAGGCGAGTTCTAGGGCAGTGTGTGAGCTCAGTCTTGAAAGAAGTGCAAGAGATTGCAGCTTGTCCAGAGATCTGGAGCTTTTCAAAGGCTTGTTGTGTTGAAGGACTTGCACTCATTCTGCAGGTGCAGCTCAGTTTGAACATGGAGAAAAGGCAGGAGCAGAGCAGCAGAGTGGAGAACATGATTGGCATGTGTGGTTAAAGATAAAGACCTTATGGAGGCTTCTCTCTGCAACTCTAGTGGCACTCCAGGCTTCTTCTTTTTTTTTTCCTTTTTTTTTTGTAACAAAGACATAAAAATAAGAACTTCTTATCAGAGTAGTCACCTGTGGGAACGCCTGGTGTTAGAATGGGAAAAGGTAAGGATCCTTGCCACCCCCACCCCTCTGCAGGTGATTCCCAATTCAATGAGGAATAAATTCCATAACTCCAAATCTGGAGCGTGTGTGTGTTGTGTGTGGTGTGTGTGTTTTAATGGAGAACCGTTGGAAATGCCCAGAAAATCTGGAAAGTTTTGGTGCCAAAGATGGCCTGAGTGAAAGCATTAGCAGAAGCTTGAAATTATAGTTTATATGCATGATTCACTTTAAGAAAATCTCACAATAATATACTTTCAATGAGAAAGAAAGTTGGTGGGATTATGAAAAGGGATTCAATAAACATTACCTTGCCATGTGCTATTGGAAAGGCACTGGGGAAGTGGAGGAAGGCTGGGGTGAAGCTCACAGTTCCCCTAATTAGTTATTATACAGACATGTTACTACTAGTTATAATCCAAGGCATAATAATCCTACTTGCTGAATAGAGATCTCATTATCACTCATAGAAAAGTAGAGCAGATAACATTATTTGAGGAAATCAGAGATAGCTTCAGGAGGAATTAGGCCTGAAAGGATGGGAGGAGGTTAAGGCCAGTGCAATGGCTGGAACCAAAGCATGACATGTGTGAGGACAGGGCCTCTTAGGAAGTACTGGCAGAACAGAGTGCTTGGAGGGTTGGGGGAAAAGGGTGTTTTTTTTTTTTAATTACTTCTAAGTTATTTTCTCTGGGAAAACTTTATATAGCCAGCTACCTTCTACATTTAAAGAACTATTTGTAATACCATGATTTTTTTTTCCACATAGGCGAATAACCCTTTGCATGAAACAAAATATAGCAAACAAAGCCAACCAGGCATTAAGAATGGACAAGCCTGACCTTCAGAAGCCACAGTGGCTTGCCACTAATTGTGAACTCAAACCTAAAGAAAGTTACCTAATTACTGAAAGAAAAGGAAAAAGAAAGGAAGAGGGCCAGGTTCTTGTGTCTTATCCCACACTGTTTCTTGATGGTATCAGGCACCACTTAAGAATAAGCCTCCAACACATGCGCTTGTTTGTGGCCTTAGCCCTGAAACCATTAGCCCTGCCTGTCATAAATTGAGCTTTCTCCATGCTGCCTATATTCCTGAGTCTAACCTAAGAGTACCTCTTCCTGGTTATGCCTTACGTTTGCCTCCCTAAAATGAATTCTTCTTCCATTCTTTCCATGGACTTTCTCTTTTCTTAAGTCATCCATAATGACATTTTCTACCAGATCCACTACATCACAGCTTCTGGCTTCCCTGGATAAATATCTTGGGCAGTTGGTCCAGGACTGAGAATCTTCTAGCTCACATAGACCCTTTGGGTAACGTTTCTGTTTAGTTCCTCTGTGTTAGTCAGATGGAAAGCAGAGAGTCCCATTTCTGGGATCTCCATGTCACAGAAGTTGTCATTTATGTTGGGAGGTGGTGGTGAGTTGTCATTGCTCTTTGTTTAGTGGAGAATAACTCAGAGCAAATGTTTCTTTAAATGTGTCCATCATTTTCCAAATTAGTATTCATTATGAAGATATCAAAATTTTGAATTTAAAGGTATGATAAAAAGCATGGTATTAAAACAATTTGTTAACAAGGGTTTTAATCAGTATGACGACTACAAACTCACATATATACACATGGCTATTTGCCATATAATCCCTTCTTTATTTTTATTTCGTTCTCTTTTTTCAGTAGACCTTCCCCCATCTTATTATAATCCTTTTATCTATTAACCAAAATCTCTATTGTATATCTTCATTCATACTAACCAGGATTGAAGTTGAAAAGTTAGACTCGAAAAAAGGCATGCAACAGCTATTACAAAGATAGCTTAAATTGAAGTTATTAAGGGGCAAATCCTTAAATAGTATATATAATAGCATTTTAATTACAATGCAAAATTTAATATTTTTTTCTGATAATTGACCATTTTCTCAAGTGAATCCTAAATTACATACAAAAATCATGTAACAAAGATATATGTGAGTTGGACCTTCTCAGATAATAAGCTGGTGTTTTTTGGATTTCAGAATTGTAGACTCGAGTAAGTGGCAATTAAATGTACTTTGATTTGGGGGAGTTTTCTGGGAACATTTGTGGATATTGTTTTTCAATATCTAGTTTCCATCAGAGGTGTCATGTTCCTGAGAGTCCTCAAAAACTTAGAGGTGGTAGAGAGCAGGTTGGTTATGCTCTGAGAGAGATACAGATAAATATCACATGCAGTGGGCAACTGGGCTTAACCAGATGGCATTTCATTCATTCAATAAGTATGTATTGAGCATCTACAAAATGCTGGACTCCATGATAGGATGGAGTGATGAAAGTGTGAACAGAAAAAAAACTACCTTTCAGTTCTGGAATTTGTGATATTTTTTTCCCACCCTAAGAATTAGGAATCTACAAATATGACCTTTACTTGTTTACAAAAACTTATATTCTTTAGCTATTAAATGAGGCTCACTTGCACTATTTTACAGGCTACTTTAAAAAATTAGATAAAATGATATGCATAGAAGAACCTGGTGAGAAAATACAAGAATTTTAGAAAGTTGATAAAGTACGAGAAGGTGCTGGGGGACATATTGTGAGTCTCAGCAGCAGGAACTCTAGTGTATTCACCTATACAGTTACTTCCAGTAGTTACATAAACAAACAAACAAAAAAGCAGTTATTTAATTTTTCAATGAAGAATTCTCCTAAATAATAGTAATTCTTATTAAATTTTTTAATCAGTAATTGTGACAATGGAATCAGAGTTGAGTCTAATGTTCTGGGATGTTTGAGTTGGAAAATTCTACAAGATATTTAGGCAAGATCATCTTTGAGGAGCAGCCTAAGCAAATGGTCACTCCTAAACCTCAGTTGCAACCCTGTTTTGATATTTCATTTTGTGGAACAGGAGGCTCTTCTTGAGTTTGCATTACATCAACATGTGGCACAGTTTCCATGGCTGCCTGTTTCGCCTCCTTTGATACACATGAACATTCTTACTTAGAGAATGAGAGCAGATTAAGAAATAGAGGCATCCCTGTTCATCAGGAGTCAGCAACAGAGCTCTTTCTGGGTTGGGGGTGGATAGGGGGTGTTGTGGGGGAATGTCACGTTCTGTAACATGGCCCCGGGGAAAAAGAGAGGGACTGTGTGCTTTTCTGGAAAAGTGGTTTTGCCTCTTCCATGATTGATGGCCTGTCTGGTGTAAGGCTGGCCACAGTAATAATGTCATGACCTACTCTCCAGAGTAGAAAAAGCTGTCAGTTATGATGCGATGGACGTGAAGGAGGATTAGGATTGTAGAGCTGAAGTGGCCACAGACAGTCCCCTGATTTAGGCTCACGTGGCGAGGTAATTTCACGTAAAATTGACTTTTAGTTTATTTTACATGTACTAGAAAGAAATAGAACAAAAAATTAGCAGGAATTAATTTTAGGAGGTTTGAGAGAGGTATCAATTTCTTTTTATGAACATGATTTTTTACTTTCCACATTTTATTCATGAACATGTGCAAATTCTAAAGTCAAATATACATGTAAAGTATATAAATTTCAAAACAAAATTATGTATTTAACACAGTAGCATAATTTAGTCAAGGGAACATAGAGTTCAGAATCCGATCTGAGTTCATATCCTAACTCTTGCACTAAGTAGCTAGGAAAAGGATAAAATGATAATATCCCTGTCCTTTTAGGACAGACATTTCAGGATTGAGCACAGCACCTGGAAAGGGAGTGTGCTCACGCTCCTGGCAGTTCCTCGTCCCTCTTCCCCACTGTGAGATCTAAGGCCTCAGACATTCAGGTCTGGCTGTCACTCTCCGCATTTTCTTAGTGACTACAAAGTGTCACTTTCCCCTAAAGACATAGCTATATGCTCTGGAAGCCTGTGGTGAACCCTATTCCCCTGCACTTTGCCCCTTTCACCTTTTTTAAATGTGTCTATTCTGTGGATCCCAGGTATGGCTTTCCAAACTGAAGTTTCCCTCAGCATCTACAGCCAGAGTCACCCCCCCATCCTCTGTGCCCTCCTTCTCAGAAACTTTAAAGTTTACCCCAGCCTTTCCCCATTTGCCTGTCTTGCTGAAATAAACTGGGACGTGCATGACAGTGTTTCAACATATGACATGTCATCGTCTTGTCATGATCTCATCTGGGAGCAAGCAGAGCACATGCACCCATTGCCGAAGCATGAGACGATGACATCTCTTTACAGTGATTCTAGAAGCTACTAGAGAATGATGAGCTCAGGTGTTGAGGGTCAGCAAATATTCAAGACCCAGCTTACTTTCTTCATAATCCAATTTCGTCTTCTCAGTTGAGATGGATTACCTCTTCCTAGAGTGTCACCAGTAAAAAAGTCATTTGACAGGGATCTGGGGGTGGAATCTACAGAGTGACGGATTTCAGTTCAGTTATTAAGATAAACCATTTATAACTGACATATTTTATAATTGAGTGGGTGGTTTGCTCCACACTTACATGGCATGTAATTCCCAGAGCGAGTACCATATATCGCTAGTTCCACAGGGTGCTCTGTGATGACATGGCTGTTTTCATTAAGTTGGGAAATGCTGCCTACTTAACTACCACCCAGAGAAGTCTCCACACATATAGGAGGAGTTTGGGGGATTCTTGCAACAGGGAAGCCCATTGAACTTTAAGCCAGTATTCTAACTTCGTAAAACACAGATCGGTATTTTCATGTAACATGATTTTCCACATCTACGGAAGAAGAGTTTAAATCATTACATTTGGGACTATTCTATAACAAAATCACTTTTCTCAGTTACTCTTAATACAGGGCTGGCACGTAAAACCTACATTCACGTTGCTTTGCCCCAGGGCTGCACTGCAGTGAGTTCCTGATTATAGCTTGGATGCCAGCATGACCCATTGCACCCCGAGACTGGAATCAAGTCAAGGAATGCTTTCACTTGCTCTTTCTAAGCTTGCCCACCTTGGGGTATTGTTGGTGGCCCCTCTTTGTCTGTCAGCATATAAACAAGAGGTATGTGGAACCATGGACACTTTAGAAATGTGGGCCTTAAATTTCAGTTAGAGTTAGACGAGAGGAATAATTTCAAGAGATCTATTGTACAACCTGACAACTATAGTTAATAACAATGTATTGTATACCTGAAAATTGCTAACAGAGTAGATTTTAAATGTTATCACCATGAAAAAGGTAAGTATGTGAAGTAATGTATATGTTAATTAGCTTTATTTAGCCATTCCACAATGTAAACATATTTCAAAATATCATATTGTACACCATAAATATATACAATTGACAACTGATACTTTTTGTCAATTAAAAAAAAATGTGGGCCTCGAATTTTCAGGAGTGTTCTGGAAGTTCTTGACGTTATAGATTATTCCCTTTGTCTCCCAAGTCATCTACGTAGTCTTAAAAGTTTAGGAGTGTTTAGGAGTGTTTCAGCTCTGCAGCAGAGCTGCTGGCATTCGTTAAGCGTATCGCCAATTAATTGTAAGATCATTTGGTTTAATGTTTGGCATATTTTCCGACAAAAGTTTTTTATGTCACTTGCTATATATACAAGCAAATAACTTCAACGAGGCCAGCCTCGTCATGAAGAAATTTCCTGGTAACCAATGAAGAAGTATTAATGATTTGCTAATTTGGCTCCTCGGAGACAGGGAGCTGTTATCTTCCTCTGTCTCCCTCCGCCCCTCCCTGGCTTCTATCTGGCTCTTCATCAATAGACTAGGGGTGAGCGAATAAATAAGTGGTGCTTCTACAGTGCCTGAGGATACTTGAAAACAACTTGTTCTCTTAAGTGGATTACACAATTCCTCCCTGAAGTTCTCATTACTTGATGATTTTCTAAAAATTAGCTTCTTCTTTATAGGGAGGGCATTTCAAAACTTTGAGTGTAACTGGTGGCTGAGAGCCAAGCTGGCCTAGGCACAATCATGTTACCACCACTTGCCGCTGGTGTGCTTTGGGGAAGGTTGGTTCCCCTCTCTGTGCTTCTGCTCCTGTCCTGTAAAATGAGCATAAGCACAACCTTGTAAGTTGCTATGAGGAAAGACTTCAAGCAATTCCTGGTACATAGTAAGTGCTCAAGAAATGTTAGCCACTACTTTATCATCCAAAGGTGGGAGTATTTTAAAACAAATGCAATTTTCAAATATAAAAGTTAATGGAAGGATTGAAAAGAAGGAAGTTATATATTCCAACACGTGCCATAGGGAAAATCAAACTGTTTTTGATTAAATATGTGCCTCCTCTCTATCTGTGCAGGTCTTGGCACATAGTTTGTTGAGTGAGTGCATAAATAAACTATTCTTTAATTAACCTTCGCCTCATCCCTCTTGATGTTTTCCTACAGTTCTGAATAGCCCCAGTCAGGCTGTTTGCTTTGACAAATAGCCAGTAAAGGGTTATGAGAAATATTGTGGTTTATGGTCTGTGTATGACTCAAACAACAAAATTAATTGCTTTTCTGTCATCTGTTCTTACTAGATTTTCATTGATTCTTCCGTATGAACCAAAGCATGTGAGTGTCTTAAAACTTGCAATAATGATCAGTGTTAGAATTTTAGGAAAACAGCGGAAATATGTGTGTATATGTGTGCACGAGAGAGATTATAAATAAGATCTAACTTTTTATTTGTATGATCAGTTGTGTCAGTTTCCATGAACAGGCTATTATGAAAATTAATAAATAATTGCCCTTTAAAATCTGAGAATATCAATGCCATCTTGCTTGACAGTATTTCTGAAAATTACAACTGTAATAATTAGATGTAACTTTTCTGATATGTTAAAGAGAAGACACATTCCTTATGTATAACTTTAAGTGTATGAATAATTTTTAAATTCTGGTTTCTGTCTCTGCTACTGGTCATGAATTTATTGTGGTTGGAAAGTGTTCAAATCAGCCTCCTATTTACCAAATATGCCACTCACTTCTTAGCACAATTTACAGATTCACAAAGCTTGATTCTCCATATTTCCTGTAACGTATGGAGGTGGAGCAGCTAAGGTCATGAGAGAATGAAAAAAGCCTATTGGTTATCTCTGCCAGCAAAACGGACTACAGGCAGCCAGCCAGCCAGTCCTGAGCCAGTTCAGCTCCACTGGAAAGGTCTTTTTCAACCAGGCTGAAGCTGATTGCTTTCTACGTGCCCAGTCATGTCACTGAACATCTGTGGTCCACTACTGTGGTCCTCTGCTTCGTGATTTCTATACACTTGCCTCTCCTGAATTCCTTCCTGCACCTTCTCTTCTGGCTCTATGCAAAACTTTAGTCCTTTATTCCATGTCTTTTTTTTCCCTTACCTTTAGTCTCATGATAGGTAATCTCACCCATATCCTTGTATTTAAATACCAAAACTCGAGTTGCTCTCTAGTGTCCTAGGTGCACACAGTCATGAAGCTTCTTATTTGCACAAGAACACAAACATGGTCTTCCTAACTTTTCTACAAACCTTACTGTTTGCATCACACATTGTCTCCCTCCCAGGAGCAAGATTATGGGTCGCTGGGCTCTTCATCCAGTGCACATTTTCTGCTTTTTCATTAGAGCATTTATTAAAAAGAATGACCAGAGCCTTCTCTCTGTGGTCTCCCATTGATTTCTGAACTACTTGAGAACAAGAATCCTGTCTTTCCATGAAAGTGTGCTTGGTATCGAGCATTGTGCACATCAACACAGAGTGAGCATCAGATGCCATGTGAAGAGAAGAACGCATCTGCTCTTTAGAAACATTGCCACATCTCTCTTTATATAAGTAGACATTTCTCAATCAAAATATGTTCTAATCACTTAAAAACAAACTATTCATAGGCAAATTGATAGAGGCAGAAAGTAGATTTGAGGTTACCAGGGGCTGGGATGAGGGACAAAAGGAGAATTATGGCTTTGGGGTACAGAGTTTCTGATCAGGGTCATGAAAAAGTTGAGAAATAAAGTAGTAGTGACTGTACAACATTGTGAATGTGGTTCATACCACTGAATCATACACTTAAACATGGTTAAAATGACGAATTTTATGTTATATGTATATTTTCCCACAATAAAATTTTTTAAAACGAACTATTTACAAACAGGAAAGGCATTGAAACATTCAAGGTAAATATTAATAAATGTATATTTTCTAAGAGGAAAAGATTTGCTAAATAGAGAACTCGTAAAAAGGAAGCTCAGCTATCAGTCTTGGAAAAATATACAATTGTAGCAATACTTTTTTCCACTTACTCTCACTTCAGATGAATATTATCGCAACAGAAAATATCACTAGTAATGCAACGAAATTAAAAATTGATTGAGTGAAAAATTGAATGATCGAAAGAAAGCACCGTTTAAATAAAGGGGCCTTTGAGATTGAATACTTGGCCCTAGCCCGGCACGATCCGTCACTCTGCTCATCAGGAAGGTGTTAGCTGGCCAAGACCATCTGCTGTCCATACGCACATGCAACAGTCATGGACACATCTGCCGTTTGTTTTTGATAAGATGGATTGCCAAGTTGAATAGTCATGGGACTTCAGGGTCAGGTAGACAGAATTTGTGCCCTGGATCTCCCTCAGATTTGAGGAACTATGGAAGATTTTTAGTTTCACTGAAGCACGGTTTTCTCATCTAACATGTGAAAGACAGAAAGAAAAACGTCTGCCATCCTTGCTTTTTTGTGAAGGTGAAGAGCCCCTGGTTAGGGCCTTTCATGCAGGAGTTCTTTGCTTACTCATTCTTATTCTTACCATGGAGGTTCAAATAAGTTTATGCTGAACAAATAGTTATTCTATATAAAATACCATTAGTTCTGAAAATAACATTAGTACCAGATGTTCTTTGTGTAAACAATATTTCTTTTTCTTTTTCTTTTTTTTGCTAAATTTATACTTACCATACTTTGTAACTTATGCAATATTAGTCCATCTAAAGTTCCAAGCTGTAGTTCAGAAGCTTTAAGGAAATACCAATCTGTGTTCAGAGCACGCATATTGTCAGTGATCTGTACGTTATATTTTTCAAGCAAACATAGTGGTTAAAATTGACACACGTTCCTTGCCTTGCAGGTCAGTCTTATCAGTGTGTGTGGAATTTTTTCTAACCTTTGTCTCTTTTTCTCTTCCCCTTCCCTCCCTGCTGACTTTGGTGTAGCAGACCACTTGGGGATTGAATTCATGGGTAAGACTAAACAATTTGCTTATTTAATATCCTAGAAAAGCTAAGTTTTATAATGTACATAGTGTTTTCCTTCCCCATCTGATTATAATTGAAATGTCTCATTATCAGATGCTATTAGTAGTAAAAAATGCTTTTGTTGATTTTTCACTAAGTAATGGCTCAAAATGAAAGACTTAACTACTTACTGAGAAGGCAATTTAATGTTAAGTGCAGCTTCTGGAATCATACAGAAGTTGAATTTGGCTCCTGGCTTTGATTGTTGCCTCTAATTCTCAATTTTCTTATCTGTAAAATAGGGGTAATAATAGTTTCTATTTTACTTCACATATAAATTGCTTAGCAGGATGTCTGCAATGTGGCAAACACTCAATAAGTGATAGAAAATAATGGTTTTTAATGTCAGTTTTTGTTATTTTCTTCTCTAGTTCCTTTTCCTTTCACATGATGACTACTTTGGATATATTTTGGTATCAATCTTAATTTGGAGTGTGGGCTATTAAACACTTCCATTTACAAAATTAATGTATTTCTTTTAAAGTATTTGCAGTGAATGGCGTGTTTTTTAAAGCATTACAATGCCTATCACGGGCATTATTTTCTATATTTATAGATAATTGCATTAAAACTTAGCCATAATTGTCAGTTAAGTGAAAAAAGAGCATTCCATAAGGTTCAAAGTGCATCATGGTACAGGACCAGAAAGATACTCAGGAGTGAGTTAGGGAAGTTGAGAAGATCTAAATTTGAATCCAAATTCATCATGCTCTGCATGTTTGGCTTTTGTTGAACTTCAGATTTTTTCTCTTCGATGATGTGGATGTGAATACTTGCTACATACATGAATATGTTTATTCTGATAACACTTATCCATGTATCTGTATTAATTTATCCATTCACCAGTTTATTCAGTAAATGTTTATCAAGTCATTATAAGCAAAGAAAAAATGCAAAATGGTAGAAATAAAATAGGGAGTAAAAATGGACCAAAAACCCAGTCCAAAGGAGCTTATAGATTACTATCTTACAGATGATGATCAGGTAATAAAACTTAAATGAAATTAAAAGTTTCTTAAGATCTACTCCAGGCAATATACTATTGGCTTGGACTAGCACGATGGTAGAAAATCTGGGGAAAAGTTGATAGGTATTTGGGAAGTAACATTAACAAGTACTTGAGAAGGACTGATTCTGAAGGTTGGAGGAGGGAGATTATCAAGGATGACTGCAAGGTTCATAGTATGCATATGTAGACACGGGATGGGTCACTGAGAAAGAAGGCTAACAGAAGAAAAGATTTATGTGAGATGTTTCTAGATTAGGTGTGTGGAAATGTTGACTTTGGGGTGCCTTTTTCATATTCAGGAGAAGACATTAAGTTGTATTTCTGGAAGTGTTGAGGGTCAGTTAGAGATTAGTGATTGCATCTTTATACTGGAATTGTTCTTCCATGTTATATCATTCATTAGTGCTCTATTCTCTGGATATTATGTCATAGGAAAGGCAGACAGATCAATTCCTGCAGGTTTGGGGTTTTGCTAGATGTAAGTGAAGGAAAGTCAGAAGAGCAATGAAATTCAGGATATTATTCAAATGAAGCACCATGGAATATAAGGTAGAGGTTAAGGGAAGTGAAGAAAGGATGACTGTCTCAATGAAATCAGTTAATAGACATCGTGACAGTGCTTGAACAAGTTGATGAAATGGAGAGGAGATTACAGACATATGGCAGATTGGTTGATAATGATTTTGAAGATGGAGGAGTTATAGGAGATGACAGTTTTCAAAGTATTCCTATGAGAGTGAGTAACCAAATTGAGCTAGAGGAGGAGATAATTTGAAACTATAGGTCAAGGATTTGAGAGGACGTGGTTTTGGATAGGTTATCTAAGTGGATATTACAGTTACTCATGGTGATGCTAGAGTTGGGATAGAGGGAAAAATGTTTGTTTTATACCAAAGTCTCCAATAAATGAGATAGACTATACTGGAGTCTAGTAGATGACAATGAAGAACATTTATTATATATAGGTAAGGGTAATGCCAGCTGCATCAAAAAATAGAGCCCACAATATTATAATGGGTCAAGCACAGTAGCAAATGATTTCCTGCTACTATTTTTTTCCTGCCCAAGGTAGCAAATGACAAGCTTTCATCTAAATAGCGGATCAGGGATCCAGGAGTTTTCCATTTTATGGTTTCAATATCACCTAGATTTCCTTGTCATCTCCATCTAGCCAGCAAATGGGGAAAGAGAACATAGCAGATGCATATCCACTTCTTCAAAGCCCTAAGGCTGAAAGGGCATATGTCACTTTTTGATTAACATTTTATTAGCTAGAGCTAAATCACATGGCCACATCTTCTGCAAGAGGGGCTGGGACATGGAAGCTTACTGGCTCTGAGAGGAAGGAGGAAATGGACTTTTAGTAATCTCTGCACCAGTATGGATGGCATACACTTTAAAGGAACAGAATTTTTCACAAGAAACAAGAGAAAGAGTACTTTACAAGCCAGCAGGACAGATCCCCAACTTTGAGTGTGAGAAAATAAAAACAACTTTTTGACAGAGGTAGAGGAGAATTGGACTTTTCAGGCAAGATCCAGGTTTCAGTCAAAATAGGAAAAAGAAAGAAAGAGTCAAAGAAGAGGTTGAAATGCAGAGGGGGTGTTGCTGGGTATGAATGAGCAATTTCAGTGAGGCAGGTGGAGAGCTTAGTAGATGGAAGAAGAGTTAGAAAGCTGGGTCATGGGCCACAAATTGCAGAAATTTATGGGCATGTTTGTGCAGCAGAGTATGCATTGTTGAGAAGGTCACACAATTTGTACTCTCTGAGTACACTGAGCATGGCAGGGATTAGTGGCATGGAGGTATGAGCATCAATAGCCATTTTGAGGAAAATAAGCACTAGGCGTTGCATCCAGAGAAATTAGCCCCACTGGGCTGTGGAGATTGCAGGCTCAGAGAATAGAAGCTCCACAAGTTATTTAGCAGAATGCCCACAGATGCAGGAAACGCTGCATGGCTGATGGTAGGGTTAGGGTAGCTTCAGATCCCACAAGCAATGTGGCCATGGTATAGCAAACTATAATTGCTACACAAATGTTAATTATCACTGTCAAAGGAAATGGACCAATCTCCATCCTATTGTGCTTTGCCTGAGGACCTTCAGTGACACTGGCAACTTACATGGTAACAATTTGCTACAGAATCAAAATATGTATTAAGAGGTCTGTGTTAGAACTCATTTAAAGGAATGTAATTACTGATACGGAAAAAATTATGGTAATTTTATCATGTGGTTCATCCACACGACTCTCAAGCCTAAGGTTAGAGTGAGTCTTGCAAAAGTTAGAGTCAAATCATTGCTATAAAGCCTTGTAAGGAACGAGTTTTCAGAGTGTGACGGTTTGATTCAAGCAGTAGAGATTGTCTTAGAGGGAAGGATTGAGCAACAACTCAGAGTTAAAGACAGTGGGTAGTATGTGTATAGATAATGACAACTAATCAAGGATTGTTTGAAATGGTGAATAGGTTTACAGACTTAGTGAATATACTCTTTTCACTAATTCACCCACACAGGTTGCTGTAACTAAATATGTAAAATTCTGTTTGTTGCTTTGGACACAAATATTTTCAGATTTAACTTGTGATTGAAAAATCCATATGTGTAAAATTTCTTCCATTGAAGGTGCTATCATCCCAAGTAATATGGCATCTCTAGGTGTAAATTCAGTTGGAAAGCAGAAATGTGGACATAGTCTATGCAAGTTTAGTCATGTTAGTTTATTGGTATGCCTACAACTGATCAATACTAGCTCTGTTGTGTGTATGAATTTCTTTAATAGACTTCATCTTTTTAGAGCAGTTTTAAGTTCACAGAAAAATTGAACAAAATTACAGAGATTTCCCATATACCCTCTGCCCCCAAACATGCACAGCTGCCCCATTATCAACCTCTCCAACAAGAGTAGTACATTTGTTACAATTGACAAACCTACATTGACTCATCATTATCACCCAACATCCATAGTTTACACGATGGTTATATGCTTGGTGTTATACATTCCATACATTTGGAAAAGTGTATATTAACATGTATCCACAATTATATTAATATTATCACACAGAGTAGTTTCACTGCCCTAATAATCGTCTGTGCTGTGCCTATTCACCCTTTCCTTCTCCCAAGCCTTGCACTGATCATTCTACTATAGCCATAGTTTTGCCTTTTCTAAAATGTCATATAGCTGGAATCATACCTTTTCATACTGGCTTCTTTCACATAGTAATTTTTCCATATCTTTTCATGGCTTAATAGCCCATTTCTTTTCAGTGCTGAAAAATATTCCATTGTCTGGATGTACCACAGTTTATCTATTTATCTTTTGAGGAACATCTTGGTTGCTTCCACGTTTCAGCAATTATGAATATAATTGTGTGAATATAATAAGCCTCAGTGTGCAGGTTTTTGTGTGGACATTAGTTTTCAACTTTTTTGGGTAAATACCACAGACTGTGATTGCTGTATCATATGATAAGAGTATGTTTACTTTTATAAGAAACTGCCAAACTGTCTTCTAAAGTGGCTGTGCCATTTTGCATCCCCATCAGCAAGGAAGGAGCATTCCTGTTGCTCCACATCCTCTCTAGCATTTGGTGTTGTCAGTGTTCTGTATTTTGGCCATTCTAATAGGTGTGCAGTGGTATCTTATTCGTTCAATTTGCATTTCACTGATGACATATGATGTGGAGGATCTTTTCATATGCTTATTTACCATTTGTATGTCTTTCTTGGGGAGGTGTCTGTCAAGGTCTTTGGCCTACTTTTTAATCAGTTTGCTTGTTTTCCTTTTGTTGAGTTTAAAGAGTTCTTTGTATATTTTGGATAATAGTCCTTTTTTAGATATGTTTTTTGCAAATATTTTTTGCCATTCTGTGGCTTCTCTTTTTATTCTCTTGACAGTAACTGTCACAGAGCAAAAATTTTTAATTTTAATGAAGTCCAGCTTATAAATTCTTTTTTCCATGGATTTTTCCTTTAGTATTGTATCTAAAAAGCCATTGCCAAACTCCAGTTCATTGAGATTTTCTCCTATGTTATCTTCCAGGAGTGTTATAGTTTTGCATCTGACATTTAGGTCTGTGATTTATTTTGAGTAAATTTTTGTGAAGGGCATAAGGTCTGTGTCTAGATTCATCTTTCATTCCATGTGGATGTCCAGTTGTACCAGTATCATTTACTGAAAATGTTATCTTTTCTCCCTTGTGTTGCTTTTGCTACTTTGTCAAAGATAAGTTGACTGTATTTATGTGTCTATTTCTGTGTCCTATATCCTGTTCCATTGATCTATTTGTCTGTTCTTTTGCCAAAACCATGCTGTCTTGATTACTGTAGCTTTGTAGTGAGTCTTGAAGTCAGGTGGTGTCAGTCCTCCAACTATTTTTTTGTTGTTTTCAATATTGCTTTGGCTGTTCTGGGTCTTTTGCCTATCCCTATAAACTTTAGAATCAGTTTATCAAGATACTTTTTTTTCTAATTTTTTTTTATTTCTGAATATTATGGGGGTGCAACACTTTGGTTATATATATTGCCCATGCACTGCCTGTGTCAGAGCTACAATCATGGACATCCCCCAAACTGTGCTTCCCGCATCCATTCAGTGAGAGTTTTCCCATCCCCTCCACCTCCCTCCCACCTGCCCGCCCCCTGATGAATATTATTGCCCTGTGTGATGTAAGTGTTGATCAGTTAGTACCAATTTGATGGTGAGTACCAGTGGTGCTTGTTTTTCCATTCTTGTGACACTTCACTTAGAAGAATGGGCTCTAGCTCCAACCAGGATAATACCAGATGTGTTAATTCACCATTGTTTTTTATTGCTGAGTAATACTCCATGGTATACATATACCACATTTTATTAATCCACTCGTGTATTGATGGGCATCTGGCTTCTTTCCACATCTTTGCGATTGTGAATTGTTCTGCTATAAACATTCGTGTGCAGATGTCTTTATTATAGAATATCTTTTTCTCCTTTGGGTAAATACCCAGTAGTGGGATTGCTGGATCAAATGGTAATTCTACTTTTGATTCTTTGAGGTATCTCCATATTACTTTCCATAGAGGTTGTACTTATTTGCAGCCCCACCAGCAGTATATGAATGTTCCTATCTGTCCGCATCCCCGCCAACATTTGTTGTTTGGGGATTTTTTGATATGAGCCAATCTCACTGGAGTTAAGTGATATCTCACTGTGGTTTTGATTTGCATTTCCCTGATGATTAGAGAAGTTGAGCAATTTTTTATATGTTTGCTGGCCATTATTCTTTCTTCTTTTGAAAAGTTTCTGTTCATATCCTTTGCCCATTTTTTAATAGGGTTGTTTGATTTTTTCTTGTTGATTTTCCTAAGTTCTGTCTAGATTCTGGTTATCAGCCCTTTATCAGATGTGTAGCATGCAAATATTTTCTCCCATTCTGTAGGTTGTCTGTTCACTCTAGTGATATTTTCCTTGGCTGTGCAGAAGCTTTTTAATTTTATCAGGTCCCATGTATTTATTTTTGTTGCTGCTGTGATTGCTTTGGGGGTCTTCTTCATAAATTCTTTGTCTAGGCCAATGTCCATAAGAGTTTTTCCAATGTTTTCTTTGAGAATTCTTATGGTTTCACATCTTAGGTTTAAATCTGTTATCCTTTGTGAGTTGATTTTTGTGAGAGGTGAGAGGTGTGGGTCTAGTTTCAGTCTTCTGCATATGGCCATCCAGTTTTCCCAGCACCATTTATTGAATAGAGAATCTTTTCCCCAGTGTACGTTTTTCTGGAATTTGTCAAACATCAGGTGACTGTATGAGGTTGGTTTTATATTTTGGTTCTCAGTCCTGTTCCATTGGTCTACGTTTCTGTTCTTGTGCCAGTACCATGCAGTTTTGGTTACTATAGCCTTGTAGTATAGTTTGAAGATACACAAAATAACTTGATGGAATTTTTATTGAGATTGCATTAAATCTATAGATAAAATTGGGAAGAACTGACATTTTGGCAATATTGCGTCTTTCTATCCATGAACATAGAATATCTCTCCATTTATTTAGTTTTTCTTTGAATTCTTTCATTAGAGTCTTATAGCTTTATTGTATAGATATTATATATATTTTTAGATTTATAACTAAGTATTTCATTTTGGGGGTTGCTAATGTAAATGGTATTGTGTTTTTAATCTCAAATCCCACTTGTTCATTGCTGGTATTTAGGAAAACAATTTACTTTTGTATGTTAACCTTGTATCCTGCTACATTGCTATAATTGTTTATTAGTTAAAGTAGATTTTTTATCCTTTCTGCAAACAAATACAGTTTTACTTCTTCCTTCCCCATCTGTATGCCTTTTATTTCTTTTCCTTGTCTTATTTAATGACAATAGCCAGAACTTCCAGTATGATGTTGAAAAGGAAAGATAAAAGGGGACACCTTTGCCTAGTTCATAATCTTAGTGAGAAAGCTTCACATTTCTCACCATCAAATATGATATTAGGTCTAAGTTTTTTGTAAATATTCTCTATCAAGTTGAGGAAGTTCTCTGTTCCTAGTTTACTGAGAGCTTTTATAATAATGGGTATTGGATTTTGTCAAATGTTTTTGCTCAATCTGTTGATATGGTCATGTGATTTTTTTAGCTTGTTCATGTGATGGATTATATTAATTGATTTTTGAATGTTGAGTCAACCTTGCATACCTGGGATAAAGCTCACTTGGTTGTGTTGTGCAATTCTATTTTAATGAGTTATAGAATACTTTTTTCTCAATTTTTGTTAGTCCTCCTTTGGGTAATATTAATTTTATTTATTGTTGCGGTTTAACATATGTCACAAGATAATGATCTGAAGCACATATGTCTTTTCCCCAAGTTTTCATACTCCCAATGTCCAGGTCTGTATGTGCCCTTATTGATTAGTTGCAAAACCAGAATACTTCATACAGTTTAAAAAATTCATGTTTTATAGCATGGAACTCTGAATCATATGCTTCAAAAATCCTATTATTTAATCAACATACTTTTATCACACTTACTATATGCCAGATGCATGAGATATTGCAGATGTAGATATATAATTCATATTGCTTGATGTACATGAACTCTTAGAGTAAAAAGAGATGAAGCTACACATAGTGAGGTGATACAATAAGTGCCATAAAAATGCTATAGGCAAGATAGAATAAGAACAAAATGAAAAGAAAAGAAAGCAATTAAATGGACTTGGAAATTTCAGGGACATATTTCCAGGAGAGAAGACACTTAAGCTGAGTACCAGCCAAAGTGGATAAGCTGTCCTGAGTGATACCATAGTGCAAATCTGTACTGGCCCCATATTGCTTTCACTTTAGGGTGAACTTCTTTCAGTCTCTCTGTCTGTGTCTATGACCCAATCCCTAGGGTCACCACTCTAGGACTGGAGAAAGGATATCAACTCCAATGAAAACAATTAACCAAAAAGCTTTTCTGAGTTGATTTATTAATTTTAAATAATACTTATCCTATTGAGTAAGCCATGCCAAACCTAATGTCTATAAAATTGTCAACATTCAAAAGGATTTTTCCTAAATTATATTCATAAATTTTTCTTAATGATGCTTCTGGGATTGGTACCATGGAAATTTCAACAACAAATACTGATCTGAAATACAGAGTCAGTTAAAAAATAAAGTTAACTGACATAATTAGGGCACGAATTTGGAAGTGCATATAGAAAAAAAATTGTGTTTGTGAAATTTTTAAAATAAAAGAGTTGATATAAAACAATAACCAAAAAATATTTCTTAAATTTCTGATTTAACCTCATTCATTCATGCATGCATGAGTGGAAATAGAGATTTTTAGGGTCGGTTGTTTGAAGTTTCACTCACAGTGTGAATAGATCAAGAGATATAATTGACAAACCTCTTTGTAAGCCCAAGTACTCATTGAGTTGTGTGAGAAGTTCAACAAATTATCCAGATGAAACAGTTGGCCAAAGGGTATGTCATGTTGGAAGGCACAATTATCATGAAGAGAAATTTCTCATCTTAGAAATATCTAGTATTGTGTCAAGTGCTCAATCATGGAACAACATGTCTCCTTATCTCCATTTGAGCTATTTTTTAAGTGGTTATTTTTCTAACAATGCCTTGATGCCTTTGATGTTCTAGGCATCAAAGATGTTTGTGTGAAAGCAGGTGCAATGCCATTTGAAAACACATTAGTGAGGCAGAGGGAGAGTTGAAGATTATTTGGAAGATCTTTCATGCAAATTTCCTTCATTCTCATCTGGAAAATAAAATGAATGCTGTCAGTTAAATGTCTTGTTTTTCATTTGACATTGTTTTTGTGATAGCATAATATATTTATGCAAAATCTGATGGAGCAAACTTTGGTATAATGTTTTTGAAAAATCAAAAGATTTACAGAACTTAGGAAGATAAGATTCTTAATTAAAATCTTAAAAAGTAACTCTAAGATAATTTTTGTGTTTTTGTAGTTAAAAAAAAGAAAGAAACACTGAATTATCTGTATGAAGAGGCCTAGAAATGTGTTATACTCAAAGTCTGAGTCAGCCAAAGTGAATAAAATATACTTATAGATTTAGAATTGATAGAGTTATTACTTCATACTTAACCATATATTGAGTATTCCTTCATCCCCTTTTGTAAAAAATAATTGATTTTAGTGTATTTTAGTGAGCACTGAAGATGATCTCCTGAGCGGTGACCAGTTTCTAACTCTGTTTACATGATATGAAGTGGGGAAATTTTCCTTAAAGATACCCTGCATATTATACATTAATTGTTGTATTTTTCCTTTAAATCTAACAGGCTTTTTTGTTAGTCAAATGAATTCATGTTTCTGTTCTAATTTGTGAATTGGCATTAGACATATAGAAGTAAGGATCTTTTTCCCCTAAACTGAAGTCTCTGAGGTAGCTTCATTTGGAACAAAAAAAAGTTTCCATTCATTTGAATATATCATGTTTCCTTATAAAATAAAATGGTAATTTATGGATACATATGTCTATATGTGCATTTGTGATGGAGGTGCAATTAAAAGAGTATTTGTTTAGTGTTGCTTATATGCCCTTGTTAAACTACATGAGAAATCATATGTGGCAGGATCATTTAAGTTAACATTATTGAATGTGCCACAAAAGTGATCTATTGAACTCTCAAAAAAATGCATGAGGTAGGAACTATTTATATCCTTATTTTATAAATGACAAAAACTGAAGTCTATTTAGCTGAAATATCTTTTCCAAAGAGCAAGAAAATGGCAGATACATGATTTGAACCCAAGTCTGTCTTCCTCCAGAACTTTTGAATTCTTTAGGTGACTAATTGTTGGGCATGACACACAAGAGGGCTCCATGATTACTCAGAGAGGTTGTACTCTGGCAATGTTTGAAGTGGCAATACAGTTCTGTAACAAGTCCTTAGTTTTGAGGGTAATATTTTTGGAGTTCCAAGATGTCGAATCTTGGCTAAGTAACTCACACTATGTAAGCTACACAAAAGTGGAACATGAACCAGATGCCCATTTATAGCTGTATATTCAGAATTATAACTGCCAAGTGTACAAAAAGGCTCACATTGGCTGGCCATCAGATTCTCTCATGTGGAATAATCAACAAAAGTATTGTATTTGAGTTTCTTGGTGAATACAGAGTGTATTGAGTGAAGTCAGTTGGGTGGCTCCACTGCTGAGTGCCATTGCGGTAGAATAGCCTCACACAGCTATCCCCTCTGATTGGAAGACATTTGCCAAGTGGAATAGTGAGTTGAAGCATCTCTCTATTCACTTTTCAAGATTCTATTTAAGAAACGCTTAGACAATTTTGTTTTCTCACTTATTTTTCTCTTTAGAAATATGGCACCTTGATTTTTGTTTTGTTTTGTTTTAACATAGGCCTCAGTACAAATGCTTTTAATCACAAGCTCCTCCAAGTTGTTTTTTTTCCTTTGAATGAAGAGCTATCTTTATTTGATGTGCATGTTCCCAAGACTCCATAACCACACGTACAAACATATAAGGATAATATTTTTCCTTATTTATTAATATTAGTCATTAGCACATATTGGTACCTCTAGTGGGTAGAAGCAAAAGTCTTTTTAAAAAATAATGACCACTAAATCAAATAAATTAAATTCTGAGAGAAATTTCAGGTCAGATTAAAAGTTTTCAGTGGTCTTTTTTTGAAAACTGGCTACAACAGAGAGATTTATTGAAAAATATGCAGACATATTAATTATGATTTCAACAAAGAAGAAAAGAAGCATTTCTATAAATACATTTGTGGACAAGATGCCAGAATTGCTTAATAAAGTTTGATTAATAGACATGAGGAAAGTACTTGCTTTGAAATATTGAAAAAAAAATGCTGTTCACTGAAAGCTAACATAGGACCAATACATCTTTGCTAGATTAATATTATGATATTTTTCATAAAGCTGTTAAATGACTAGATTGGGAGTTTTTATGCAGGTAGTGAATAGATGGACATCAGCAAAACCTGGGAAAGAATCCAGTGAATTTCTTATGTAATATGATAAAATATGGATTATATAGTAAGTATATAGTGATAGGTAGATTTGGGGCAATAAATTCTATTTGAAGGATCAAATCAGCCATGAGAGGAGCTTCTAGTTTCTTCTTGGGTGACATTTTTATTAATGGCATAAATAAGGACATGAACATTCCTCATATTATTGAACTTTTTGAAAAGGATGATTGCTTCTTTATCAGATAGAGGGAATTAAGGTCTATTAATAACAGAAAGGATGGGATATTGGGATTGTCAAATCAGACTCAAGAGAATCTGAGATCTGAATCAGTATGAAGTTGATTACCTTCATATGCCTAGTATCTAAAGTGTGCACGGCTCCAAAGGTCTGGAATGTGCTAAATTAATGGGGAAAAAAGAACAGCAATGATGTTCAGATTGTCACTAGAAAGTAATTTCCCGAGAGGTTAAAAAAAAAAAAGAATAGTCTTTTATATCCAATTCTCCCCGACAATTTTTTCAGGAGCTAGGGTGAATCTGTAGAATAAGATAGAAAAAAATGATAATAATAATGGATGGACTATCTGAAGATGAAGCAAAGAACACAGTGAAGATGATACTGGCTCTCCTCAGTAATGTGTGGAGCCCCTATGAGAGGTCAGGCCCAGGGCCAGGCCAGAGCTACACCAAGTCAAGTAAAACAAATTTTAAGAAGTTCACAGATCAGTGCATGGGGTAGACTTGTAAACCAACTATTGCAATTCAGGCAAAAGTTCTGTTGTGATTTACAAAAGGCCAGATGAAGGTTTCCCACACACACACAGGGAGTTGATATATGTTTCCCATGCATGGGGTATGAGTTCATGTGCCTGTGGGAAATACTAAGCTCTGTACCTCTACTGTACAATTTCCCAAAGCCTTTGGTGTGCTTCTATCCATTTGTGAATCTTGGAGAAAGGCTATTGTAGGCAATATTCTTTAATTATTTGTCCAAAGAAGCAAGTTTGGTAGAGCTAGGGTTTAGGTAAATCCTGGGACAAAGGAACAAGGAAGGACAACCCGCGTCTCATCAGAACAGCTGGGGACATCTTTACATGAAAGAATAAAAATATCCCTACAGTCGGGAGACGGGAACGGAAATGTGAGGGAGCGGGAAAAGGAAGAAGAAAGGGAAATAAAAGATGGAAGAGCGCAGGGGTTCTGGGAAATGGCAAAAAGTCCCAGGTAGTTGGATAAACACGATACACATGAAAGAGAATGGCAGGTGATGTGGCCGGTCAAGAGGTCAGAGCAGATTATGGCGACCCTGTCTGCCCTTTGAGAGAAGCGTAATTTTATCTTGTTGCAGAAGAAAGCCTTCTGATGTTTCATGCAGGGATCAGATTTCCCTTAAACAGTTTATTTTGTCAGTTGCTATGTGTAGAGTTCGCCTGAAGGCACTGAGTGCAGAATCCCAGCGAATCGGACAAGCTTAGGATTTTACTTCAAATATGCACCAAATGCAAGCTCTTTGAGCAATGCTGTGCGCATTATAAAGAAGAATTTCCATATAGGCTGTGTCAGATGCAGAGAAAGCAGCAAGGGCTGGGGAGGCGGGGGGACTGAGCTGCAATGAGAAGAGCCCCCCACAAGGTGGACCTTGAGGACCTTGAACTGGTCTTTGAGGGAGGGGCATTTGATTTTTGGGCAGAGGTAGAAACATCCTAATGAAGATGTTAGAGTAAAAATGACAAGGATGAAACAATGTGTTGGGAGATATTGGCTCTTATCAGCAAAGGCAATTGCATTATAATTTAAATTACATATAACTTTTTATTTAAAATGTAAATAAAATTATGTCATTCCCCTGCATAAAACTTTCTAGTGGATTTATTTATTTATTTTTACACAGATGTCCCCCTTTTTTTTTTATTTCAGAGTACTATGGGGGTACAAATGTTTAGGTTACATGTATTGCCTTTGCACTGCCCGAGTCAGAGCTACAAGCATGCCCATCCCCCAGATAGTGTGCACTGCACCCCTTAGGTATGAATTTACCCAATCCTTCCTCACCCTGCCCACCTGCCTGACACTCGATGAATGTTAGTTGCATATGTGCACATCAGTATTGATCAGTTAGTACCAAATTGATAATGAGTACATGTGGTGCTTGTTTTTCCATTCTTGAGATACTTCACTTAGAAGAATGGGCTCCGGTTCTATCCAGGATAATACAAGAGGTGTTAGTTCATTACTGTTTTTTGTGTCTGAGTAGTACTCCATGGTATATATTACCACATTTTATTAATCCATGCATGGATTGATGGGCACTTGGGTTGTTTCCACATCTTTGCAATTGTGAATTGTGCTGCTATAAACATTCGAGTGCAGATGTCTTTAATATAGAAAGTCTTTTTTTCCTTTGGGTAAATGCCCAGTAGTGGGATTCCTGGATCAAATGGTAGTTCTACTTTTAGTTCTTTGAGGTATCTCCATATTACTTTCCATAAAGGTTGTACTAGTTTGCAGTCCCACCAGCAGTGTATAAGTGTTCCTATCTCTCTGCATCCATGCCAACATTTGTTGTTTTGGGACTTTTTGATATAAGCTATTCTCACTGGAGTTAAGTGGTATCTCATTGTGGTTTTGATTTGCATTTCCCTGGTGATTAGAGAAGTTGACCATTTTTTCATATGTTGCTTAGCCATTAGTCTATCTTCTTTTGAAAAGTTTCTGTTCGTGTCCTTTGCCCATTTTTAATGGGGTTGTTTGATTTTTTTCTTGCTAATTTTCCTGAGTTCTATGTAGATTCTAGTTATCAGCCCTTTGTTGGATGTATAGCATGCAGAAATTTTCTCCCATTCTGTAGGTTGTCTGTTTGCTCTATTGATTGTTTCCTTGGCTGTGCAGAAGCTTTTTAATTTGATCAGGTCCCGTTTGTTTATTTTAGTTGTTGCTATGCTTGCTTTTGGGGTCTTCTTCATAAGTTCTTTGCCTAGGCTGATGTCTCTAAGAGTTTTTCCAACATTTTCTTCTAAAATTCTTATGGTTTCATGCCTTAGGTTTAAGTCTGTTATCCATTGTGAGTTTATTTTTGTGAGAGGTGAGAGGTGAGTATCCTGTTTCAGTTTTCTACATGTGGCTATCCAGTTTTCACAGCACCATTTATTGAATAGGGATTATTTTCCCCAGTGTATGTTTTTGTCTGCTTTGTCAAAAATATAGATGGCTATATGAGGATGGTTTTATGTCTGGGTTCTCAGTCCTGTTCCATTGGTCTATGTCTCTATTCTTGTGCCAGTACCATGCTGTTTTGGTTACAATAGCCTTGTAATATAGCTTGATGTCTGGTAAATTGATGCCTCCCAATTTGCTCTTTTTGCTTAAGGTTGCTTTGGTTATATGAGGTCGTCTCTGGTTGCATACAAAGCATAAAATTATTTTTTCTACATCTGTGAAAAATGATATTGGTCTTGATAGGTATTGCATTGAATCTGGTGATCACTTTGGGTAGTGTAGACATTTTAACAGGGTTGATTCTGCCAATCTGTTTGCCATCTGTTTTCCATCTGTTTGCATCCTCTGCTATTTCCTTCTTCAGTGTTTTGTAGTTCTCCCTGTGAAGATCCCTCACCTCCTTAGTTAAATATATTCCTAGGTATTTTATTTTCTTTGTTGCTGTTGTGAACAGTATTGAGTCTTTGATTTGGTTGTCAGTTTGACTGTTGTTGGTGTATATGAATGCTACTGATTTGTGTACATTGATTTTGTAACCTGAGACTTTGGTGAACTTATTTATCAATTCCAGTAATCTCTTGGCAGAGTCTTTGGGGTTTTCTAGATATAAGATCATATTATCTGCAAAGAGTGATAGTTTGACCTCTTCTGGTCCCATTTGGGTGGCCTTGATTTCCTTCTCTTGTCTGATTGCTCTGGCTGGGACTTCCAGCACTATGTCGAATAGAAGCAGTGATAGAGGGCATCCTTGTCTGATGCCAGTTCTAAGTGGGAATGCTTTCAATTTTTCCCTGTTCAGTATGATGGTGGCTGTGGGTTTGACATATATGGCTTTTATCATTTTGAGATAAGTCCCATCTATGCCTATTTTGTTAAGCATTCTTATCATAAAGGGTGCTGAATTTTGTTGAATGCCTTTTCTGTGTCTGTTGAGAGGATCATATGGTCTTTGTTTTTATTTTTATTCATGTTATGAATTACGTTTATAGATTTGCATATGTTGAACCATCTCTGCATCTCTGGGATGCAGCCAACTTGGTCATGACGGATTATTTTTTTCATGAGCTGCTGAATTCGATTTGCTAGTATTTTATTGAGAATTTTTGCATCTTTATTCATAAGGGATATTGGTCTGTTTTCTTTTTTTGTTGGGTCCTTAATGGGCTTTGGTATCAGGGTGATGTTGGCTTTGTAAAATGTACTGGGGAGGATTTCTTCCTTCTCGATGTTGTAGAATAATTTCTGCAGGACAGGCACCAGATCTTTGTAGGTCTGGTAGAATTCTGGTGTAAAACCATCTGGTCCGGGACTTCTTTTTTTTTAGGAAGGTTTTTATTACTGCTTCAATTTCGGTACTTGATATTGGTCTGTTCAGGAAGTCTACATCTTCCAGATTGAGTCCAGGGAGGCTGTGTGTTTCTAAGAATTTGTCCATTTCCTCCACATTTTCGAGTTTGTGTGCATAGAGATTTTTATAGTATTCAGAGATGATATTTTGTATTTCTGTGGTATCAGTTGTAATTTCTCCTTTATCCTTCCTAATTGAGCTTATTAGAGTCCTTTCTTTTCTGCTTCTGATTAATCTAGTGAGAGGTGTGCCAATTTTGTTTATCTTTTCACAGAACCAACTTTTTGTTTTATTAATCTTCCATATAGATCTTTCGTTATTGATTTCATTTAGTTCTGCTCTGATCTTGGTTATTTCTTCACCCAAGGCAGGCTCAGTCACACAGCTGGGCACAGCTGGGAGTATGCTTTCTGTCACCTGCGATTAGCCCAGTTACTCAGTGCGAGTTTGGCCAGGAGCGCACTCCCCACCGCCTGAGGCAGGCTCAATCACTCAGTGCGGTTTGGCAGTTGCTATGGGGTGGATGCAGCCACAGGGCTACATGCAGCTTGAGCCAAAATTACTTCCTTGGATGCCAGGAGTGTAGAATGTGCAGAGCGTGGGTCATCCAGATGCAGGGATGCTGGTTCTCTGGGTCCTCGTGGCATTCCCCCTGGGATGAGAGCCCTGCGTCCTGCTGCAGGCCTGAGGCACCCAGATGGGGGTCAGGGAAAAAAAATCCCTTACCCTTTCCCTGGTCTCCAGCACTCCCTTGATTTCGTTCGCACCAACTTCTCTTTTCTATCCTCCTCTCTCTCAGCTGTTCAGTTCCTCCTGGTGGTATCCTGGACTCCGCTGGTATCAGACCCTGTGGTCCACTCCCGATCAGCAATCCTCCTCCACTCCCCTTGATCCGACCCTCAACTCCTTCACTGGGAAGGTCCAACAAACCCTGACTCTAGTTGGCCATCTTACAGATGTCTCCAGTGGACTTAGGATAAAATTCAGATACTATAAACTGTCATGCCAAGTCCTCCATGACTTGACTCTGCCTACCTTTCTCCTTTCTGAATGCTTCTGCCACACTATCCTTCTCCTTGTTTCTTTATCTACCTCAGGACGTTCACAGTAGCTATTGCATCAGCACTAGCTATCTTACTTATCTGCACATGGTTGGTTCCTACTTGTCATAAAAGTTCCATTATAATACACTTCCTAAGAGACTTTACCTAGCCACCCTATTTTATGTACTTTTTATTCATATTAGCCTCTTTTGTTTTCTCCACTGCATTTATGAATGTTTACCTGATTTATTTGTTCACTTTTTCTTATCAGTCTCTTTACTAGAAAATAAGTTCTGTGATAGCAGAACTTGCTCACTTTGCATCTCCAGCCCAAAGCTTAGCATAAGGGTGCAATAAATATTTCTTGAAATAATACTTTTAAAATAAATTTAAATGGTATATATTTTTCTTAACTTTTAAATTGCTTAAATGATTAAAAAGAAAAAGTATAAACAAAACACCAGTGAAACACTAGGCCATGCAGCTTAGATCTAGATTAATTCTCAATCACCAATATTCTTTCGGAAATTTACTCTCTTTAAGCAGTAGCACATAAAAAATAGTATAACTCTAATAAGAACTTCTCAGAGTTGCAGCTTCTATTAATAGTTCACTTAGGAGTACTTTAATGTTTCTAATAGGATTGGGCACAGATGAAGAAAGTCAAATAAGCTTTGCTTATCCGGTGAGGCTACATCTCTGAATGTTGTATTCACTTTTCTTAGTAGAATTTCATCCACTTTGTTTTTTTTGGATCAGTCTTGAAGCAGAAGACTGCATTGTACTGAAAATATATTGGATATAGGCTCCTATTACTGATGAAGCTTGCAAGCACTCAATTGCTATGAGATACAGAGGGAAGAGAATTAACATTCACCAACTATATGACTTATGGGCATGGTATGTGATTTCACATGAGTTATCTCATTTTATCTTTTGAAGTCATCAGGAATCTTAAACATGGAATGTATAAAATCACCATAATCTGAGTGGCTGGATTTTTGGTCTGGGAAAAACTGATCCTGTATTCATTTGTTATCCTTTGGGGATATCAGACTTGGGGAGTTACTCGATATGTATTCAAGAGAGCTACCCATGTTTGGGCCGTGCATTAGTGAGGCTGCCATTAATGAGAAAGGAAGACAGAAGGATGCAGGGCACAGAAAATTAGTCTTTTAAAAAGCCTAGTAAGGTAATTTTTTTTTCACTGCACACATGAAGAAACAAGGTCAATGGAAGTAAAAGAAATATGTCTAACTGATTAATAGTAAAGATGAATTATAATCTAGATCAAAATGTCTCCAAAGTCCGAGCTCTTCTCATCGTCCTTCCCCAGCAGCATAAGAGAAGATGGTGTGTTTTCTCCAAATATGGGGATATTCTCTTGCCTTACTCTGTGCTGTGCTGCAAGCATGCCAGGCCAGGGACATAGATACACTCAACCAGGGCCTCAGCTGCTGGAGGTACATTCTGGGTAGGTTTGTCAGATTTAGCAAATAAAAAGGCAGGAAACCCAATTAAATTTGAATTTTAGATATGCAACAAATAATCGTTTAGGATAGATATGTTTCATGTATTGCATGGGGTGTATCTATATAAAATCTTATTTTTTTTACATAAAATTCAAATTAACTGGTTTTTGAGTATTTTATCTGTCAACCCAGCTGTAGGGCCACGAGCACAGTAAGGGGTGGCCCCCCAGCAGTGCATTTCTGTCTGTCACTCCAGTCCCCACAAAGATTGAGCTAATGTGCGGAGTGCCAGAAGAGAAGCAGAACAATAGGGAGCCCAGCAGAATGGGCTGGAGTAAGGGTGCTGCGTGTCCCCAGGGGCAGCTCCGCCTGTTACGTGATGAGAATTAGGCAAAATAATACTAAGCTGTTCCCAAATTATCTCAGCAGCAATGGTGGTTTAACAAGGCAAACGTAGCCCATAAGCTCATTGGTTGCAGGCAGGATAGGCCTGCTATCAGAGCAACTGATGAAGTATATTAAAGCCAAGTTCTTATTGTGAGCGAAATAGATTAATACCCCAGATATGGATGCTTCAAGAAACAAATGGTAGGATGCTAACTTAGTTAATCAGCTTTTGAGGAAGAAAGCAGCATTTAACTTACTGGAAGATGCAGCTCAAGGCTATATTAATGAAGTAATAACAGCTGTGTCTTTATCTGTTCACTACCCATTCATTTTCCCATTACGTCCACGCTACTAACTTCAGTCACAAACATGTTTTTTTTTTATGAGAGTAAAGGGCCTTTTTTTCCTACCAGAAAAAAATCAAGGTGTCTATTTTCTAGAGTCATACTGCAGAATCAATCATAGTAGTGGTTCAATGATTCTAATTTTCTATTGCTGGGTGAAAAAGGTACCCAATGGGACTCAAGCAGTGTGATGTTTATCAAATCTTTACTTCATCCCCTGTACGCTGTGAGACATGGGGTATTTGCCTATCTACCTATCTATCTAGACTAATATCTACCTCCCAAGTTTCATTATTATAAAGACTGATGATATAATAACACACCATGTATGCATTTCTTGGCATATGTTACACACTCAAACTATGTCCTTCCTTTCTTCATTTCCTAATGAGTTACACTGTGTTTCCCTGGTTTGTTGACTGATTGTGTGTGTGTGTGTGTGTGTGTGCATGCACATCCAGAAACCCTCAAGGATAAAGTGAACCTTGAGAGTCCCCTCCAGTACCTTCCTGTGGCCTGTCCCTCAGTGGTTCCTCAGTTGCTTTCTGGGGACACTGGCCAAGCAGATACAGTTGAGAGAGCAGCAGTTCCTCCAGATGTGGGTGGACATCCCTCTCCCAGGTCCCACCTGGAATCTGCCAACCTTAGTCCAGGAAGTCAATCTTCTGCACAGAAAGAATAAGTTTTGTGGATGTGGTGTTGTTTCTAGGGTCAGGGATGCCCTGTTGTCTAAAAACATCTTACCTTATTCCCTGGGCCTTTTGCCACATTCCACTAGGAGAGCTTTTTCAAGCCTGGAACAGCACCAAATACCACAGAATTTTAGGCCCATCTTGATCCACCACCTGGCCAGCCTTATCTCCTCTGCTCATGCCATTCTCAACCATTTAGAATCACATTTTCTTCACTTAACACACAATAATCGGGCATGCCTCTCTTCTCTGCATGTGATTTCTACGTGCTGTGACTTTAAGACCCTCCACCCTTTTCTAATACATCCTCACTGTGCCTCTGTATTCTCAGTGCATTGGGTGCTTATACCTTCTACAGTAGCTTTGCTAGATTACGGTGTCATTGTGGTTTATGTCTCTCTTTCTCCAAAATACTGTGAAAGACACTAAGAGCATTATGATCTCATTACAGAAACAGCTCAAATTTCAAATCTCATCGTCTAAATTAAGTCCAGGTGAGGATAAGGCTCCTCATGTGTACTTCTTTAAGCTCAGCAACTCGAGTAAGGTTCCTCTTGAGCTGTGGATCTGTGCGCCAACGAGACAGTTATCTGGCTGCCATACGCCCGACGTGCAAAGGTGGACAAGCGAAATAACTGCTGTGGACATTCCTGTTCAAAAAGGCATGGTGCAGGGAAATGCAAGTCCACAGCAATTCTGTCACCTACCAGGGCAAATGTTATAAGTTCCTTGGTTAGGTCTCAGAAGTGACATCATACCACTTTTGCCATGTTTTATTTGTTGGAAGTTAGTCACTAGGTCTAGCTCACACTCAAGGAAAAGATACTGTACAAAGGGATGGCATCCTTGGGGGCATCTTAGAGGCTGCCTACCACACATTTTCCCAGAGCCATTGGCTGGTCTTCCCGGGAATTTCATATACTGGAAAGGCCTATGTCACATATCATTTCATGTTGTCTTCTCAATACTGCTTGTCTGGGGTGGGCAACAGTACCAACAGTGTAGGACACTAGGAAAAGCTCAGGCTTAAATATTTGACAAAGCAATGATCACATCAGCTGTTAATGACTTCCTCTGTGTGGGTGGACAAGTGTGGGTGAGTAAGACTGAGTTATTCACCTGGAAAACAGAGTGATTACTATCTCGCAGGCATGTCATTAGAATAAAACAAGATGATATATTTGGCAGAAAATAAACATATCCTTTCCCTAAAGACATTTAATTTTATAATTTTATGGTGTTTCAGATATGTAGAAGACATTGTTTCATATGTAGTTGGAGGATAATTTGATGTATGTGGAATGTGTCATGTAAGAAGGCATGCCTTTTTTTCTTATTTAAAAGCAAACCCTTGGAAATTAGTTATAAAAAGGCTTTTTTCCTGATTAAAATCAGACATTATACATTTGTAGGTATATTTTGTAGCAATTGCCCAATTAAACTCTCATTCCTATTAACAAATGTTGTATTATTATTAATCATATATTTGTAAGAGGCCCCAGAGATCAGCTGAATGAAACTGTCCCTTTTAGTTGGTCAGTCTGTATATGGAGTAGAAATCTGGATGCCTGTATAGCACAATGCCCTGAAGTCATAGATTCCTGGGATTTAATTTTTGCTCTTTTAATTACTGGTGTTGTGACTTTGAGTACATTAATTTTCCTGGGCCTCAGTGTTTTTGTCTGTAAGACAAGGCTAATAATAATACACTACATATTACAACAACTCTTGTAATTGTTGAAAAGAGTTTCTCCAGTCAACCTATATTTGGTCTCTGATCTACTCCTTCATTTGATAGTCCGTCTAGCACTTCAAGACAATTATCATGGCTTATCCGTAATTCTCATCTCCTTAGACGTACTTGTTAAGATATTATTTTCAACTCTTTCCTTTCCTGTGCACTATTTCCAGGAAAACTTTGGTCCATCAGTATCTCTTCAGAAGTTGAAAGCTATGTCCCAAGGTATTTTTAAATTTAGATAAGATAATGCAAGTCATACTCTTTGAGTAGCCTATGTGTAGTAAATGCTCCAAAATATCCTGATTTATTTTCTCTATCAAATTTTTACACTGTAATTTTATCTCTATCCAAAGGGCATCTTTGTAAACACTTTGCTATAATTTTGTTGTTTTTTTTCCCCAGCCACATTTTACATGGTGGAGATATAGTGTGCAATCCTGTGTCTCTAACATGTATTTAAATTGAGTTGTATTGGTACTGAAATATTGTTTAGATTGTTTAGATTTATCTTGCAATTTGTTTTGGCTTTATACTTGTATAAAAGATATAAGCATAATGGGGCTATGCCTTGTTTTATGTATCTACCATTAAAAATTTCCCTTGAAATTAAAAAAAAAAAGTGTTTGCCTTACATAGCTGCAGTTGTTTTATATAGTCTTTTGTTTGTTTGTTTTGAGACAGAGTCTCACTGTGTTGCCCAGGCTAGAGTGCAGTGGCATCATCATAGCTCACTGCAACCTCAAACTCCTGGGCTCAAGCTATCCTCCTGCCTCAGCCTCCCTAGTAGCTGGGACTACAGGCTCATGCCACTGAACCCGGCTAATTTTTCTATTTTTAGTAGAGCTGGGGTCTTGCCCTTGCTCAGGCTGGTCTCAAACTCCTGACCTCAAGCTGTTCTTTGGCCTCCACCTCCCAGAGTGCTAGGATTACAGGCATGAGCCACCGCACCCGGCCATTTATATAATCTTTAGTCAACCAAAAATACCACTTTTAGTAAACTAGTCCAGAACTGTCTTTTACCATCCTCTATGTGTACAATAGATTTACAATGATTAGCTTAATTAAAATGTAACACTTTTCATAGCATTCTATTATATGTCATCTTGTTTTAACCTATTTTCTGTCCCAAAGATAGAAAATACAGATTTTTTGTATATTGATTCTGTCTTATATTAACTTGAACATTTCCAGTCATTCTGTCCTTGAGATATACACACCTACAAGTGAGAAGATACTGAGATGGGTGTGGATGCTCCTTAGTGTTTATTGTTTGTTGTAAAAGTAGGATTTCAATCTCCGAACTACAGTTGCAGAGTTCAAAATCTTTTTTTTTTTTGACTTAATGTTATAATAGGAAAATATCTTAGTTTTAGTAAAGTCAATCTTCTATCCAAGAAAAATAATCTTTTGCCTACAACTTTTCTAAAGCTTTTTTTTTTTCTTTTCTAGAGAATATATGGTCATGGGTACATTTTACTATGAGAATACAATGACTTTTCTAAAAGAATTTTGACAAAAGTATGCAAAAGCATTATGTTCTTGTAACTGAACCATGAGCATTAAAGGAGTGATCCTTGGAAAAGCTGGAGTTTTCTCTGAGGGCTGCAGTGTGTCTCTGCTGGGCTAGCATGATTCCATAGTTGCAGGGAGAGATTGCCTTATTACACCCAATATTTTAGGAAGCTGACATTGCTGTCAAGTTAGCATTGCTGAATAAGCAATAGGATATGAGTATTATTAATAGTCATTACATATATTATGAATGCATTGCAATGTCTGCTGTTTATAAAGCTACTTGAATTTGTAAAACTTCTGTTTATGTAAAAGTGAGACTGCAGCAATTAACACTATGTATGAATTACATCATATGTAAATACAGATCTTCAAAAAAATTTTAAAATAAAATATATATTGTAACCCAATTGCAATATAATCACTGTGGCTCTCAAGCTTTGAAGGAATTATAGGGCATCTTTTGGGGAAATTTTACTGGGTGTAACTTGGAAATGAATCCCCCTTTTGATCTTTGAAAGTGGTTAAGATCTAGTTCCGTTTGAGATTCTGTCACAAACAGGTGCTAACTCACGTGTAGGGACATCTATTATTGAAAATGCTATAAACGCTTTTCTATTCTTTTGCATTTTTCTATCATAGAGTTTTTTATAAAATAAAGATTATTTCATTTCCTTGGTTTCAACATCGTTTCATGGAAGAGTAGATTTTTTTCTCCTATTATCTGTCTCCTTTTCATATGCCCTCAATTTCCCTTACTCATTTATCTTTTAAAAAATGCATTATCTTCATATTCTTTCTTTTCTTGGACCTCAACTCTCACAGCAGTACCTTTCATATACATGAGTTTGAAAGTCCTTTTATAGAAAGGGGGTGTAATTTTGGCAATTCTGGACCTTTTTTAAAGTTCAAACTGGATCAATATGTCTTAAAGCTTTTTCAACTAAATGAAAATTGCTTTAAGTGTATCATTTTACCTATCCAGCTGACTGACTTAATTAATGGAATAAGGGAACCAACACACATGGGGGCTTTGGGGTTTAGTATTGTCAGTGTCATTGATTTGTTCAGAATATTTCCATGAATAGTTACAGGATGATAGCATATTGTGGCTGAAAGTGATCTTTGAGACACTCAATCTGGAATCCAGAGTCCTATATTTATTGTGAACTTAAGCCCAGAGATGCTAAAAGACTTGCCTACATTTACTCAAGTAGAGACAAAGCTGGGATTCAATAGCGAGCATTTATTGGCTATCTGCTACTAGGTGCAGTCTTATAATTTTACCTTTACTGCTTTTTGTCTTTAAATGGCAACAAATTCAGATCCTCCAATCTTATAGCCCAGTGCATTTGCACCTAGATAGGAACATAGATAGATAGATGTATTCCTTCTTTAATGAGGATTCTGTACAATTAGCTTTAAGGCTTGATGACACCCTTGTAAAATCATTCCAATTAACAAAGATGCTTTAGCACAAAAGCAGTTCTTAACCCTTCAGAAATGTCTTGGAAAATGTCTCCTGCAGACATTGTTTTGATTGGACTGAAGATATGGTATAGCAAGAGTGGGTAGGTCCTACCCCTTGATATTCTGATTGCACTGCTATTTTCACAGAGACTCTGTAAACTTATGCTACCATACCGCATTAATCTGTGTGTCCCCCATGCCCAGTTTGGAGATTAGGATATAGAAGGTTCTTGTTAAATGTTGCTGAAAGACTGGATTTCCATAAGTAACTTTTAATGATTTTACATACTCAAATATTGGCTCCTATTACACTAGAAGTGTTATTCTATTCTTACCTAGATGACATTTAAAATCCCTTCATACTGAAAAACAAAATTAAACTAAACAAAAATATGGTTGGAAGAGTTTACGGCAAATAGAGAGAATTTGGCTCTGAATTATGTTTTCCAATCCCTGCCGTATAGAGCAAATTGTTAGAATCAGCATTTATAATGGAGCTTCAACTAAAGGCTTTGTTTTACAATTTTCTCTAAGGTAATTAGAAAATGTGCATGAAAGCATGACACGTATAAATCACAGGTATATTCAGCTGAATGTATTTTGTGTAGTTTATAGCTCATTTTGAAAAGCCAAATTTACTGTATTGAAACAGACAATTAACGAAAGGTAAAGGGACTAGTATTCTCCCAGTAACTGCAATGTGCTAGGCACGTTGCCAAACACTAAACAAACTCTGTCTCAGTTAATCTTCTCTAAGGTAAATATTGCCACCATTTCACAAATGAGGAAATTGGACTATGTAAAAAAACTGAACTTGGGGCAGGGGGAGTCAATAAATATATTTTTCTTTGTTGAACATATCCAGGTCTGGTCAAAGTAATTATAAGTTATATCAAAATTATTTGTAGTAGAGACAGAAGTTGAACCCAGTTGTCCTGGCTGGCACTTGAATTATTTTTATAAAGGCAACTTGTATTATTGAGTTATTTTGAATAGGACACATTTTACAGTTATTTAAATTGCAATTTAATTTGCAATGATGAATTTGCAGATTCTTAAAAATAGAACATATCATGGCATCATTGTCTGTCAAACCGAGGTCATTTATGAGAGCTCCCCTTTAATTTTCCTTGGCTAAATGGAGCCAAATGACTAGAAATTGTGGAAAAGCATATACTGGTTCAATAAAATTGAACTTAGAGACAGATCCAATTCTATCCTGTAACATAGTATTCTTAAAGTGTGTTCCCTAGTGATATTAAGAGGTTTATGTATATACATATATATATATACACACACATATACACATACACACACACTCACATACGATACAAAAATTAAAAATAAATAAATGGTTACATGCATACATAACAGAATTCCACGATCAAATATGTCAAGGGAATCCTAGGCTAAAGAAAATTAAACACTCTTTTTAAATTATATAAATTCTCATATCCATTGATCTGAGAATGTTTTTTGTGAAACTCTAAAGGGGAAATGGAATTTGCAAAGTCCCTAAACCTTTTTTATCACAAAAGTCTCTTTTACAAGAAACAGTTGTTAAATCTTGAAGTGTAAGTAGTCAGCATGACACATCTGGGGAAATGTTTATTCATTTACTTATTTATCAAAAATGTATAAGCACTTACTATACACCAATCATTGTATAGGTGTTGGGGATGCAAAATGATTAAAACTGACAAAGATTTCTGCCCTTGTGGAGCTAATGTCCTAGTAAGGGAGACAATATAAATAACACAAATAAGTGAAATATATATGATTGACTTTGATGAGTCCTAAGAAGAAAAATAGAAGAAAACAAAAGGCTAGGGAGTGTCAGGACAGGACAGGGAGTTAATTTTTTAAGTAGAGAACATCACTGAGAAAGTAGTATTTGAGTAAAGACTGAAATTAAGGAGCAAGCTCTGTGGATGCCTGGGGGGAAGAGAGCACAAGAAAGCCTGAATTCAAGAACAAGGCATCCATTGTGGCTACAACAGAAGATACAAGGCGGAAGAGTTACAGGATATGAGGTTTGAAAAGTTACAGAGACTCAGATCAGATAGGTCCTTGTAGGTTATAGTAAGGAATATTTTATGAGTGAAATGAGAAGCCCTTGAAGGGTTTTGAACACTGGAATGACAAAATTTGTTTTATGGCTGATTTTTTGAGAAAAGCTGGGACCAATCAAGAAGGAGAGTAAAAAGATGAGGAAGCAGGTCGTTGCAGGGACCCAGCGGAGACACAATGATGACCTGAACAAAGATTTCAGTACTGGAGTAGGTGAGCTCTATATCGTCAGACTCTGCATCTATATTGAAGGGGGAGTTTCCAGACTTGTTGAAAGATCAGATATTGGGTTTGAGAGAGAACAATCAAGGACAAGTCCAGGATTTGGACTCAGTAATTGGAAGTATGGTTGCATATAATGTATTAGGAGGGGGAAGACCTTTAGAGAAGGAGGTTCGCAGAGGGAGGTTTCACTATTAGGAACTCATTTTTAGATGTACTAACATCAAGATGCTTTTTAGGAATTCAGGTGCAGAGGTTGATATGGCAGAGGGAATATTAAAGAAGGCAGTAAATGTCACTCAGTGGCAAATTGTTTACATAGATAGAGCACATGGGAATTCCAAAGTTAGAATGGTCTAGACTTAAGTGGTTAGTCCTAGTTTACAGAGTTCTCAGCATGAACTAAAATTCTGTAAGCTAAAATAGTACTTCCATGCTTCTGGCAGAAACAAACAAATGGTAAATAAATAAATAAATAAATAATAGGAGGAATGGGCAAAATCACTTTCCCCAAACTTAAATGGTTCTTATTCTTTGCCTTTCTTGAGCTTGCAGGTGGAGTTATCCGTAAAACAGCAGCGGTGGTTGTTGGGTGCTGTGTGATAGCTCCACACTTACTCTGAAGGAATCTCAGTAGGAGTGGTTCTTAAGATACCCACTGATGTGTAGCACCTTATCATTAACATCTTCAATTAATACAGGCTTGCTGGTCTATAGATCTTCTGTTTTGACAAAGATAGCTTGTGACATCACTCTGCCAGGCTGAAGGACTTCTATTCTGAGACTGGTGACAGCTGGCCAGGAAAGCCAATACTGTAAGTGAATTTAATAGACTTTATTCTAATACTGCGTGAGTTGCTATGGGAACCTCATTAGAAAATACAGGGATTGTAGATGATCCGCCTTCTAGGCAATTTTTTTTTCCTAAGCAACTTCATTGGCTTTATGTATAGGAAAAAAATAAGTTGTTTTTTTAAAACATTGTGAACATGGAGAGAAAAGTGTATAAAACATAAATTTGTTGCCTAAACATTTATTATAAAACACAAACCAACACCAAGGAGAACAGTGCTGGCTATTTAGAAGACAGTCACTTGCCTCTTCCTGATCACAGTACTTCCATCATCTCAAAAACAAAACCAAAACAAAAGCAACCAATACCCTATTATGGTATTCATTTTCTTGCTCTGTTTAGCATTTTATCACCGGAACACAATTGTTTAATTTAGATTGATTTATTGTATAATATATAATATACCTATATGCATTCATCGTATGAATATCTCTTAATTTATCTATTCATCCTACTGTTCATGGGCATTTGGTTTGTTTCTAGTTTTCGGATATTGGCAATAATTCTGCCTTCAACATTTCAGTAGCCATCTTTGTACAAATGTGCACTTATTTCTGCATAATATTGTTGGGCCATAAGATATGCTTCTCTTCAAATTTAATAAGTAATGCACACCTTTTTTGTGTCATGGTTTTGATGTTTTGCCCTTTGTTTTTCCAGCAGTGGTTGAACCGATTTACACTCCAACTTGAATTTTGTAAGAATTTCTGGCCTTTCATTTATAATTTTTTCTACAAGGGTGTCCTGATTATTCTTAGCTATTCATATTTCTGCATGAATTTTAGGGTCAACTAGTTATTTTTAGAAAGAAGGAAAAAATGAACCTGTTTCAATTTTCATTGAGACACATTAAACCTACAGAAGAATTTGGAAAGTATTAACAAATCTTTAAATATTATATCTTTTAATACATATTTATGGTATAGCCTATCATTTGTTTAGATCTTCTTTAATTTCTCTCAATAATATTTTATAGATTTCTACCTAGATATCTTGCACATCCTTATTAGGTTTCTCCTTTGACATTTAGTGTTTTGATGCTATTGTAAATTATACCAGTTTCTAAATTTCATTTTCAGTTTGTTGTTGCTACAGAGAAATTCAGTGGATTTTCACACACTGAGATTATATCTAGCAATCTTGCTATACTTACTTATTAATTATAATAATTTATCTGTAAATATTTTTGATTGCCTCTAATTCTTATCATCCGACTATTATAGTTTTTCTTTCTTACATTTAAATATTTAACAACAGATATGCAGAGACTTCAATGAAAAAAATTATGATTCCATATTCAAATATGCTAAAGAAGAAATGGAATGTACACAGTACTGCGTTCTTACGGAGTAAGATTTACTACTACAGAGATGAATTCTTCCTCAAGTTGATTTATAGATTAAATGTAATTGCAACTTTTTAATTCTGAGGCGAAAAAATGAAAAGAGGGACAACATTAGCCATGGCACATCTGAAGAAGTGGAGTTGAGGCATTTACCTTTCCGGAATTACTATAAAGCTGTAGAAGTTAAGACATCAGGGTGTTAGTGCGTGGATAGACAGACAGATCAAAGGAACAAAAGGAAGAACATAGACACTGACTCGTACATACGTGGGAACCTGAATCATGACAAAGAGACAATTATAGATCAGGTGGCAAAGGATGGGCTATAAAGTGAATGATGGTAAGACAAATGAATATTTGTATAATAAATATTTAAGTTGGATATATATCTCTTACCAGACCACCAAACAAGTTCATATTTGGATTAAATACTTCAATAAGAAAAACAAACCTCTAGAACTTTTAGAATACAACAAAGAGACAAATTTTTTTATAATCTTAAGATAGGAAATTATTTGTTGGATATGGCATAAAACTTATATTAATTAAATGAGAGTTTAATAAAATTATTGAATTAAAATTAAGATCTTCTTAATATCAAAAGATGACATAAAAGATTGAAAACACAAGTCACAAAGTAGGGTGAGATATTTTCAGTATCTATAGGAAATGTCATATTAGTATTCTATACATCAATACAAAAATGATAAAAAGTCCAATAGAAAAATGAACATTGATGTGAAAATACAAGTAGCTTGCAAGTAGATGAAAAGATACTCAACATCATTTTTTGTTTAGGAAATGCAATTAAAATCAGAATATGATATTTCACCAATTAAAACCAGATTAAGATATTTCACAGTCAGTTGTTAGACAAGATAAAATAGAATAGACTATAGTAGACATGACTCGAGTCAGCTAGACTGGGCTACAGCAGAAGAGAAATTTGGATGCTCTCTGGTGTTGGCTGGGTTTGAAACAACAGGAAATCTCATCCACTGTTGTCAATTTAATGTCATTTCTACACATATAACATCTTTTGCACATGTGCTTCAGGAAAGCATGTGAATGTTCATGATATTGTTGTTGATAGCAGCCAAAAAATAAAAAGAATCCAAACAGCTATAATTAATATTAATAAAAAGGATAAATAAATTTTGGTGTAATCAATCACTCAATAGAGTAATGTGCAGCAACCAAACTAAAGAATTACAAAATATAAATCATCATAGATAAATTTCAAAGAAAAATAATAAGTGAAGTGGGAAACTCAATGAGAATTGTAAACACTAGTGTTCCATTCATATACTGTACACATATGAGTGTGTACATATAATGTATATATACACATGTGTGTGTGCACATGCATGCGTGTGTGTGTAGTAATAAATGGGAAATGAGCAATATATTTTCTAGGTATAATTACTTGGTGATAATTCTGGGTGCTGATTTTCTTGCTAATTGTCTGATGATGTGTACCTGTCTATGCTTTACACAAATTTCAGAAAAGTGATTGTGGACAATTACAAGGGTTCTGATCAGGGAGGAGCTGACAATACCCAATAAGGGGCCACTGATGGTAAATTTCTTTTTTTTTTTTAGAGCCAAACTCTGTACTAAATTTCTTAAACAGGGTATATGTGGTTTTTATATATGTCTATTAAGTGTATGCTTACCTTCTATAATATATATTTTCACATGTATGACATATTTTACAATAAAAATTAAAACTAGGTTGAAAAGAGAAAAAAAAATTTAAATGAGGCAAAACTGCTGTGCAAATTTTTACAAAAGTCCTTTTAGATCAATGGAGAAAAAAGTCTTACAAGGTTAAAATCCAGGTTGCTAAATCTACATAAAAACCAATTTGTGTCAACATCTCCAGTTTTCTTTGTGCTCAGCAATATACTGATTTTGGCTCTTAGGTTAATACATCATTTTTTCCCTTTTGGGATTTTTCTCCCTTGTATTCCACTTAGAACCCTCTAACTCTCCACTCACCTCTTTTCCTGTAAATTTGTATTTTTCCTGTTAAGACTCAGTTCATCTATTATCTCCTCTGAGAAAGATTCCCAAGAAGCCTTTCTCCTGGATTGGCACAACTTTCCGGTTCCACCAACACCCGTACTCATTTCAATTATGGCATTTTCTGTATGATACTGTTATTATTGTGTGGATATTGTTTCCACTTGCCCATGAACTATTACTCCAGGGAAGGAGATGTGTCATTTGTTTCTGGACCCCCAGCTCTTAGCACCATTCCCCACATCCCGTGGACATCCAACATGCCTTTGTCAAACGGGTTAAAGAAGTGAGGGCAGGTATTGACACTCTTTATTCCCAAGAAGTTTAATCATGGAGAAGACATAAACATGAAATGTTAAACAAGAGGTTTTAATCATAGTTTAAGACAACCTGAGACAAAAATATGAAAGGCAATCCAGTGCTGTAGCATTTTATTTTTCAAATTGATGCCATTAAATTAAAACTATATGAATTTTTAGAGGGGAAGTTGAGTGCCAGCCCAAGTTTGAACCTCAACTCTGTTATGTACTGGCTGGGTGAATGCCATTTCCTTCCCTGTAAAATACAGATAATATACTATACCATTGGGTTGTTGGGAGGATCAAATGATATACTACAGGTTATATACTCAATGCAGCGGCTGAAACAGGGAAGTGCCTATGGAGTCTATGAGTATTATCTTTTCCAAGCTTGAGTGGTAGTAAGAAGGCTGCAAAGATCTAGAGTTTGAGTAGTGTTTAAGAAAAAAGGACAATTTGTTTAGGAAGTAATTTGGATATTTTCAAGTAAGTTTACATGAGGGAAGGTAAGAAAGGAATGGGCTGGTATTCATTGAACCTCTTCAAGATACCAGTTGCTTAACCAGGCATCTTGCTGACATCCTACCATTTAATGCTCACAACCAGCCCCACTGAGGTTCTACCACACCAATTTTATAGAAAACTGGACCTCAGAGAGTATGAACCGTTTGCTGAAGATCACACAGTTTGCCTGTCTGATTTCAAAGCTGCTGGACTTTTTCAGGAGGTGACTGGGGCAAAAGAGGAATCGGGGATCTGTAGAACCTTTCCTGTGCCTGGCAAAGAAGGATCAGCCTGGATTGTGAAGAGATTTATGAATGTGCATCTATTTCCCGTGAAATGCCTATTTATGGTTGTAGGACATCTAAAAGCAGATTTTGATGAGGGGAATGATGTTTTGATTTTCTACATAGAAATACATGTGAACATTGATATACTTAAAATACATAAGTGAAAACAGCTGCTTTTCAAAAAATTGAAGTTAGTACCCTTGAATGTGGCTTGTAAGTCTACAAAACAACCTCAAACTAGATTTAATATCATGTATTTACAACAAATTGTAGGGATAGTAATCAGTTTGAAAGGTTGCTTCTCTCTTCTTAATAGATTGTAGCAGGAGTCGAATTCATTAAGTTTGAGAAAACATCCCCGCATTTTAAAGAAACCTAGAGTCTTTATTCTTGTTGGCACCAAGTCCTACACTCATGATGAGCAGGACTCAGTCATCAGCTGAAATCACCCTGGTTCTTCACCAACTCCAGGTTGGTCCACTTCCAGCCATCTGCTCATGTGCGATGAAATTTGTTTTGGTGAATGATGTGAGGAAAGTGCAAAGATCACCAGCTTGGGCAGCTTTAACCATCACAACACGCTGTTTACATTTCTGAACAACAAAGTGATTTAAGTGCAGTGAAGTAGAGTCTTTTAAATGCAAGTATATGTGTAATTGTATGAATGTGGAAGTGCTTATGGAAGAAGCAGCATGTAGAAATTCTGAATATGTGCTTCAGAATTTTAAAATAAGCTTGGGTTAAATCACTTTTAAGAAAAAATAGATATTCTTAAGCCGTAATCTAATGCTTGAGAGAATGGAATAATTTTTCACCCAAGTAAGTTTAAATGCTAAATGATATAAGATGGTTAAATGTCCGTGAAAGATAAAATGCACTGCTCCATCACTGAATTCACAGTAACACACAAAAGATCCATCTGGAATGTAACCTGGGCAGTCCCTGAGACAAACTGAAGGCTTCCTTGTTTCTGATCTCCGTTTCCTGAATGACTGGTGCTTTTAAGTTACTAAGATGTCTTAATGTGTAAGGTAGTGATAGGAATGTTCCATTCTCTAATTTTAAACAATATGATGCTCTAAAGTAGGTCATTGTTTTTATTGCAATGATATATTGAGGAGGATACTATGCATTCACTTAGCACTTACTATAGAGAGGAGGTCATGGTACAGCCCTTACAGGCCAGCAACCAGGACCTCTTCCCTGGGCACCACACGTCAAGGCCTCTAATCTTGCACAGCAGACTTGCTTAGCCTTCGCAAAGGGAGGCCAGAAGTGCCAGAGAGTCAACACCTCAAGAGTGACCCAAGGAATAATAATAGTTGATGGGTAAGTTCCTCAGCTTCTTGCCCCACATCAGGACAGTCCTGAGACAGTCCCCACTGGGTGAACCCCAGTTGTCTACAGTGGTAAGGCACTTACTAACCCGCCATTGCTTGGTCTCCTTCCTTCCCTTCCTCACTTCCACACTCATAGTGCTTCCTGAAATCAACTCCTATATCCTTCTTTCAGGGTCCAAATAAAACATGGAGCCAAAAGGGTGTGCCGAATAGAGGTCACGTGCTTCTTCCAAGAATGCCCTTCAGGTGTCAGAAGCCCACAGCTCCCTACTTAAAGGACCTCCAGATGCTCACAGGGCCTGTTCAGGTCACACTTTCCATCAGGTCTGACTTCCTAAGAGTACTTTGGGTGCCACTGTGCACACCTGTAGGCCCACACTTTGGAACGAGTGTGGATGTGTAGACTGATAGACCACACACATGCACACAAGGCCCTTGTCAAGAAGAAACGGGGGTGAGAAGAGAAAGGCAGCAGGCTCGGCCTGGGCCCCCATTTGTCCTCTTGCCTTGGAACTCTCACATGTCGGGTGTGGGCCTGACTAGAAGTCCAGGAGTTTTATATCTGATTTCATCAGTTAGACAGAGTGAATTATCGGGAGGTGATTGAATTGTTCTGGTCTTTAACTACTTCATGTGTAAATAAGGGACGTGTATAAATTTATGTATAGGGTCCCTACAAGACCAAAGATTCTAATAGTCAAAGTTATTAAGACAGCAAGTCTTACACCCATAAGGGACACTAAAAAGTCCCCCTTTAATTTCTGGCTAGAAACTCTTTGAATGCTTGCCCTGGGTGAGTTGGGGTTCTCATGCCACCTGCTCTAGGCCTCTCCCTGCTCTTGGTTTAAAGAACATAGAGTACAAAGGAATATGGATAATGCCTGTCATATTTTAGATAAAATGATGGAGATAGCAACTGTATTTACAATACGAATACAACCATGCAAATAAAAGCAAAATTGTCTATCAGACCAGGGAGAAGGGACTTAGAAGGAACTATATCGAGATAGATAGATATATATAAATAATTAGATCTGGGAATGTGGATGGTATTTTCCCTCTGTGTTTTACCTTTTTTCTACTGGTGCATTTCTTAGAATCAGCTGCATTGTCAGCATACACTCAGAGAGAGCATGGAAGAGTATTCAAGAATAAAATTGTCATTCTTACAGCCGTATGTAATAGTTTAGAAACGAGCATGGTACTTTTTCTCTAAAAAATAGCTTCATTGACAATGATTACACAGTAAAGGTGTAGAGGAAAATATTTGAGGAATTTTTTTTTTTTTAGGAAGAGGAATTTCTGTATATTTCAAAGTATCCTCAAAAAATTTCTATCAGAGAAACTGGATAAATTAGACACCCTCTAATACTAACAGGCAGGTTATTGCTATAAGGATAGTACAGGGTAGAAAAAATTATTAAGGTTACAGGAGGGGTAGAGGAAATTAAAGTTAATAACTAAGGATATGAAAGACAACTTGATTACATCACCAGTACAATTTCTAATCATCAAAATAGCAATACTCTTATTTGAATAGTGTTATTATCATTAAATGTGTATAGCACTTTATAGTTGATAAATATTTTTTTCAAATGTATTCCCCTTGAGTGTGACATTACTATAAATTAAGTATTAAAAATGTCCTCAAGATTATTAATTTCAGAATGTGTGATGTAATCCATTTGAAAATAAATGCGGACTTCCTTGAACTAATGTTATACAGGTATGGGAAGAAATAAGACCTAATTCCCTGCCAAATGTTAATAAAAATTATTATTGAGCATATGAGAAATAGTACTTAACACTGTGTCAGATAATCTGCTAAGTCTTTTACATGCCTTATCTCAATTTTTAAAATCACAGTAGCATTATTGGTTGGTGTAATTTTACCAAAGAAGAAAATCAGACCCAGAGACAATAAGCAAGTTGCCCAAGTTCAGATAGTAAGTGACGGAGCTGAAAATCCAGTCATATCTTAAAGGCTAAAGCCCTTATGATAAACCTTTGTGAGGTTGCACACATTTTGATGACTGGGTTAGTTTGAAGGAGACTTTTTTCATGCATTTTGCATTTGTTTTGCTTTATTTTGCTGGCAAATTGGTCTTGATGACCAGTATAGCGCAAAATGAGACCTTAGGAATGAAATTGTAAGAGCTCTCTTATCACTAAACTAATCTAATGAAGGAAATACAGATTTTACCAAAATTTAGCAGGAATTAGTTAATTCAAATGTTTGAAATAATAAACACTTCCAGAACTATGTAGGAACATGTGTTGTAATGTCTTTTGAAATTGATTTAAAATGAACATGAGGTTTTTCATTCAATCTTATGTTGAGGGCACTTGCCTTTGGGTATTTTGATATGTCAGAGATCACTTATATTCTCAAGAAAATATGCTACATTTATTTGGTTTCATTCTTCATCTTTGAAATATGTTTTAAATAGTTAAAATTACAGCAAATTTGAATTTTCTTTGTCTTTAAAATGCCTCTCCGAAGGGTTTGAAAAACTCTACATGTGTGTGTATGGGTGTGCGTGTGTGTGGGGGGGGCTTTTATTGGCCACTGATCCAAGTTCCTCCATCCTCAAAAAAGTAGAAAAAATGTCTAGAATGCAGGTGATGAGAGGCCAGAAGGATGGAAGCCAAAAAAAGACATTCATAGAAGATCCTGGAATTGTTCCTACACAAATGCCCAGAGGCCTCCTCATTCTCTGAAATGCTGATGCTGCTCTCTGCAGGATGAACCTGTCACCTCCACTCCCACCAAGCTCTGGGAGTGCTCCTCGAGAAGAATAACGGGCCTTTTAATGATTCCCTGTAGCTGATAGCTGAGCAGCAGCAGAATGGTACCTACAGAACAGGTGAAGATTTCTTAAGCACCAGCAGTGATTTGAACACAGTGGGATAAGGTCAAACAGAGCAGCAGATGGCTACAATTATATGTGAAAGTCATAATTGTGAAGGAACTTGGTGGTGAGACACCTATCCATGTTAAAGTTATTAAAATACCAAGCATCAATTCCTCCCAGTTTGGAAGACTTAAGATTTCATAGTCAGATAGTAATCACTGTGTTATAAAAATAGAATTTGTTTTTATTTAGAGGCACTATAATAAATATGACTACTAATTTAAATTAGACCCTTTGTATTCTAGCTTTTTCCTTTCATTTTAGTTCTTAACATATCTGTTACTGTAGCTGAATGCATAGATGGATAAGTGAGTATATAGATAAATGGATATAACCCACTGAAATATACATGAGACCATTTCTAGTAACATTATTCTGTTAGTGCATATTTTTCATATTTCATATATATTATCAGTGATTTATAAAAGATGAATTACGTTTTGGTATAATATATGTGTGTATACAGATATACATGTCTATATATACACATGTACAGTTGACCCTTGAACAAAACAGGTTTGAAATGCATGGGTCCACTTATATGCAAATTTTTTCAATAAATATATTGGAAAAATTTTTGGACACTTGTGACAGTTTGGAAAAACTTCCAGATGAACTGCATAGCCTACAACTATCAAAACAATTAAGAAAAAAGTATGTCTTGAATGCATAAAATATATGGAGATACTAGTCTATATAATCAATTACTACCATGCAATATACACAAATATCAAAAGTTAAAATTTATTGAAACTTAACTCACACAAACACAGACCATATATGATGCCATTTGCAGTGGAGAGAAATGTAAGCAAATGTAAAGATGCAGTATTAAATCACAATTGCATAAAATTAATTGTAGTACATACTGTACTACTGTAATAATTTTGTAGCCATCTCCTGTTGCTATTGTGGTGAGCTCAAGTGTTGTGGATATTCCCTTCAAGCATGGTATGATGCTCGTCATCTGCATGTGAGCTGTTAGTCTCTCTAGCAAATTTTGCGTTGCAGGGAGAAGTGCTCTCTCACGGCTCTTGCATATTTTTCATCGTGTTTAATGCGATACCACAAACCTTGACTAACACCATGAGACCCATATGAAGTGCCACTAGTGATGCTGGAAGTGCTCCCAAGAAGCAGAGAAAAGTCATGACATTGCAAGAAAATGTTAAGTTGCTTGATATGTACTATAGATTGGGGTCTGCAGCCACGGTTGCCCACCAGTTCAGATAGACAATTCATCTTGTAAACAGACGGCGTAAATTCACAGTATCAATAAATACAGTGTGGTACTGTAAATGTATTTTCTCTTCCTTATGATTTCCTTAATAACATTTCTTCTCTAGCTTACTTCATGGTTAAAGCACAGTGTATAATACATATAACATACAAATTATGTGTTCATCAATCATATTGATAAGGCTTCCAGTCAACAGAGGCTATTACTAGTTAAGTTTTGGGGAAGTCAAAAGTTATACATAGATTTTCGACTGCATGGGGGTCAGTTCCCCTAACCCCTGTGTGTTCAAGGGTCAACTGTGCATACATATACCTATGTCATAAAGACCAGCGAGATTTCTTGTCCAAAGCAGTGACGTCTGTACTTACAGGTGTGTTAGCTCTGGTTACTGTACGTGTCTTGCCATCCCTTTCCTACTCAAGCTTGTCACTTCACACTGTCAGCTCCTATTTTAACTGTTTTTCTTTTTCTTTTTCTCTTCAACATGCAAAGTAGAATTCTTAAAATTCCAGATCTGATGTAAGGGATGTGGCATTGTAATCACAGCTCCTCTTTATTGTGTTGTAGATACTCATCGGTCATTCAACAACAAAAGGTGGTTGCCTGCCTTTGCCCTCCTTGAGCTGGGACATGGAGGATGAGCAGCCTTTAAACAAGAAGAAAAGGGGACGGGGTGGGGAAGTATTTCATGCAGAAAGCATCAGGGTGAAATTCTGGAGGTAGGAAAGTATGGTTTGTGCATATCTTTGTTGAAACAGTGTTCCTCAATAATTTTTTTATATCATGGAAAACATGGAAAATATTATTATATAAGGTATATCGTATAAGGTATGAAGAGATACGCTGAGGGTGTATGAATGGGGTTTCATGGTAATATTTTTTATTTGATCTTTATATTATATAATTATGATAGGTTAAAATATAAAGTATTAGGATGATATTAATTTCTTAGTTTAGGTAAAACTTGTACACTTTCACCACACATTGCTCATAAAGTTTGGAAAGAAGAGCTTGAGCTTGTTTCCATATTAAACAATTTTTATATCAAATTTTATCTTTGACATGGCTACATGAAGTTCTTGATTAATACTCCTTAATGGTAATCTTTTCAAACTTCTGATTGCCACCATATTCAAGGAAGTAATGCAAAATTTAGAACAACGTTATAGCCGTTAAAAAATTTACAGTATTTGAAATTATAGTAAGGAAAAGCCCTTTCCTTTCTTTCACTGACAAATGTAATGTTGAAATTTCCTGTGATGATGTGAATCGGTATCTAACTCAGTAAAACTTTTTTTATGTCAAGTATTCCAAAATACTAATGAAGCTCTATTTTGTACAATCACTTGTATTGCTAGAGCAATTACACTATAGCCAGCTTGCATGACACTAAGAATGAGTGTCAGCCATGGGCATACGTGTCCCTTATATGTGAAGCCAGTGTCGGCTGCCTCACCTTGCTTCCCTGCGGCCCGCTCCTGCTGCCCGCTCCTGCTGCATCCCCAGCCAGCCTCACTACAGTAGCTCTGAGCGCTTATTTTCACCAGCAATTAGCTCCCATAGCCCTTTGCCCACGATAGACTAACAGAACACCTGCTTGGCCAAGCTCAAATGCCACACAGTTTCTCACAGCGACCATGGGACATGATCAGACCCTACTCTGATCAAGCCTCCTTCTGAGAAGTCCTTGATAATTTTGCTCATGCCAAAACTGGAGGGGACAGACCTGGGAGTTTTTGACAACCCTCAAATCTTGCCCAGACACTCCTATGTCTTAAGTGATCAATACCTGTCAATTCACTTATAACAATGGTTGAAAAGCTCTATGTTAGAGTGTAAGAAAAATGAACAAAAATATTAGGAAATCAGAAAAATAGATGGGGAAATGACTTCAGAGGGTGCCAGAGGGTGATAATGATATCAACAAATGCAGCATCAGCTATTTTTCCCTTGAGAGGTCTAGAGTATTTCTGATAAACAGTTGAAGGCATTGGTTGGAACTGATTGAGCACAAGCCTAATTCTAACAGAAACAAAACATGAGAACTTGAACAGCCCAAAGGTTTTTTAAAAATTGTTTTCCTAGCATGTAAAAAGGATGATATAAATTTATAGTATGCCTGGTAAGTGTGGATTCTTCACAATTCCCTGGAATGTAGGAAATGTATCCAATTAATTGTACTCTAAGCCTGAGTTCATATTTTGATTGGCTTGACTTCATTAGTGAGTAGCATTTTTAAAAAGAAGTTTGAATATGGGTGTATACAGGAAGTATTTACCTATTATCTTTATATTTAAAAAGTCTTTTTGATTTTCAAATGTCCATATTATCTGTTCAACTGATCACACTGGCCTAGTATCTTGTCAGTTCATTACATCTATCAGTTTCTTTCCAATTGCCTTAATACATTGTCTGTAATTCAATCTATTTCCTATGCATATTCTTCAATGCCTTAATGTCTTTGTCTTCTACATTGATAGTGGTTGCCAAAAGCTTCTTCTTCATTCCACCAGGTTGACTGTTTGGCTCCTAAATTTGGCTCCTAAAACAAGTATTTTAGCATGAAAAATTTCCATTTAATATCTCCAGTATTTAAATGTATTATTCTATGTTTTCATTGTTTCATTGTTTCACTATTTTTTGTTTCTATTGTCTTATGCTTTTACTGAATTATTATGGCTATTAAGTTCTTCTGTAGTGCAAGTATTTTGGGGGAAGTTCCCTTTTCTTCTGATTGCATTTTCTTTCAGAATTGGCTCTCACTTTGCTTACTTTCCGAACTTTGTTTTCCTTCATTCCTTCTGACCTCCCCCTTACTTTCGTGGTTCAGTTCTCTGTAGAATTTGAATAGTTGTCAAGTTATTTATTTTCATTTGTCTGTATTTAAAGGGAAGCTCTGTCTGAAATTTCTAATTGTCCAGAGGTACTGAGGAATGGCTCTCCTTTACCCCATACAAAATACCAATTTCTATCTTTTCCATGAGCTTCAGGTAGATGCTAATTTTGCTGCTGAGCATATTCCTGTAGCCTGAGGGCGATGGAATAAGTTCAGGGAAAGCCTAACTGTGACCCCCTGTAGCCTGTGTTGGGAGTCATGCTTGGGCTATCGTTACCAACAGCTCATCAGGATTATTAAACATGGCCTACTACACCCAGCCAGGAGCTACCCTCCTCATGCAGCTTCACCTCATTCCTGTAACCCGGCGTATTGTTCTGGAAGTTTCTGCGTCTGTTGAGCTCCTATGGTAGTATGTCGGGGACTCTCGAGAGTATTTCCTCAAGTATCCTCCTCAGCTCTAAACCTAGAGTGGAGCAACCAGTAAGAATCTTCTGGACTTTATTCTCATTTGTTCTCAGTCCTGACCCTGCAGAGAAGATTTGAAGGGTTTGAAGCTCCACACATCATACCATAATCTATACTACTTTCCTTGGCAGCAATATTAAAACATCTTGTGGTATAAGATCATACTCTATTCCTTTTTTAGTCGCTGCTATTGAAGTTTTGGCTTTTATTAAAATACTAATTTCTATGGGTGTTGGGGAGTAAGATTTGCAACCTGGCTTTGCTCAATCATCTTTATCCAAAAATTTAATTTATTGAAAAATAGCTGAATAGTTTGACACAAATGTAGCTTCAGGATTTGCAACATTGGAAGAATAAGGAGATTGCAAATTTTGCCTATTTCTGCATTACCAGATAGAATTTTGAGATTGCAAGAAATCATGAAATTTAAATTAAAACATGTTCAAGTAAGAAAAATGGTTTTGTCACTTAGACAACATGATTAACATCTCTTTAATTTGCTTTTTCACATTTCTGTACATAAGGCACTGATCAAATAAAACCAAAAGTTTTAATTATTCTTAAATAACTCTCTTCTAGAAAGTGTGAAGTATATAAAATCACCCTGTCATTAAAGGAACTACGAAGCCCACAGAAATCAATTTGGACAAATATTGGTTCTTGTGCATTGTTTTATTCATAGCACTTTTAGAAGGCATGATGGTGATTATACACATGAGAAAAAAGCAGAGAAATTAAGAATGACTTTATTATGTCTTAATTAGTAATTGTATAATAAAGGTAAAATAATATAAATTGAATGGTTCCTTACAATGCATTGCAGAGAAAAGTCTAAACTGTAGTCAATACAAATTAATTTGGGTTAATGGTCCCGTTATTCTCAATTATCTCAAGAACTAAGAAAATGTTTTTGCTTCCCCTCTAAGAGCAGCTCCAGAGGTGCCCTCTCTTTGCCTGCTGTCTGCCTTTCTTGCCCCCAAAACCATAGGAATTATCTTCAATGGGGTCCAGTCTACGGGAGGAGAAATTCTTATGATTTCTTTCAGTGTTTACAATAATACCTGCCTGCTTTTACATTACATTAAATAGAAAGATTTTGGAAGATCTGCTATGTAAAATTCACATTTTATGGAGTTGAAGCTGCATTCTGATTTCTCAATTTTCTAGAACATTTAATTAAATCCCACTTTTAACAGTTTGAGGGTCATGGATTTTATTGTCATCTCCTCTATTCTGAAGTCAGTTCACATTTTGATAAATCTCTTATTAATCAGGACTATGTAATGTTGATCCAGTCTGTCTGGAGGCTATTAAGAAACATTAATGGAGTAAAAGAGATATTAATTTATCATAAATTATTTAAATGTTCTATTGCTTAAGTCAAAGTCTGTGTTTTAATATTACTTGGGTTTATGGAAATTTTGTAGGAGCTATTGAATAAGAAATATATGTGATGTATATTATATAATATGCAATATATAATATCATATGTATCATTTATAGACTTTTCATTTATTTTAATACAGAAGGTTTCCCATTTAATTTCACAAGTGTTTTTTAAGCACAGGTATGAATAGGAAGTAATGGTAACTGTAGACCTTGCTCTGGGGAATATGAAGTCTATATGTGTAGAGAAAATATGTGAAACTTTTGAAAACATTTAAAAATGTATTGCTGTTAAGGAACAATAGTGAATTAACACATCTGGTATTATCCTGGTTGGAGCTAGAACCCATTCTTCGAAGTGAAGTGTCACAGGATTGGAAAAACAAGCACCACTGGTACTCACCATCAAACTGGTACTAACTGATGAACACTTACATCACACAGGGCAATAACATTCATCAGAGGGCGGGCGGGCGGGAGGGGGGTGGAAGGGATGGGAAAAACTCTCACTGAATGGATGTGGGGAGCACAGTTTGGGAGACGACCACGATTGTGGCTCTGACACGGGCAGAACAGGGGCAATGTGTATGGCCAAAGTGTTGTACCCCCATGATATTCTGAAATTAAAAAAATAAATAAAAAAAAATGTATTGCTGAAACTATGTATGTAATGTTATGCTCAAAGCTTTGAATCTTAGCCTGACTTCTAACATTTACTAGACATGTAGGCTTGCCTAGGGCCATCACCCTTCCTTGAGCCTGATTTCTCATCTTTTGTGGACTCATAACAGAAGCTCCCTTTAGGAAGACATTATGGATATAAAGTGTCAAGATGGCCCCTGGTTTGGAGTAGCTTCTCAATAGCAGGATTTTCTTTCCCCAACCCTAGTGAAGCATCACACAAGAAACTTTCAGATGTCTGTGTATTTCACTGGAAAACCAATTCACATTACTGTGCAAGGCCAGAGGTGGAAGCTGCCATAAGGAGGTATTTCCAATGTAGCCTGGGATGTGTAAGCTGTTAACAACTCACTTGGGAGGGACAAGGTGGCAAAGGATGCAAGATAATGTCTCAGTGATGAGCAGGACTTCAGTGGTGGGTCCACAGTGTGTCTTCATGCCTGTGATTCATATCAAGGAATCCAGACATGTTTTCTCTGAATAGAAATCCATGTTGGTCCCCTGAATATTGCAGTACACCTTGACCCGAAGGGAAGATACGCTGAGACCTGCCAAGTTTTGGGCACGAATAGCTCTAATTCATTGTATTAAATGGCAAAGCCAAGCAACTGGTGATTTATGGGTGCAAATTATTGTGTTGTTCATTAGTGGTAATTACTACTCAAATCTGAAATAAAATGGTAATCAGTGTGATAAAATAAGAACACCCACACTGCCTCCTTGCTGTTCACCTGCAAACCTTTCTGCCTGCCTCACTTTCCAGGGGAAGAGGAAAAACACTGAGGGAAGCCAGGTGAGTGTACTGGGGAGAGAGATGAGCTTCTGGCCAAGCTGAGCTGCTGCAGCAGATCCTGTCAAGCAAAGCAGCTCAGCTCCCAGCCTACATGCTCTCTGTTTGCAAAGAGATGAGAGAGTTGTATTTGGACACTCTCCCAGAATGTTCAGATTATTTCCCAGGGCAGGAGCCGTGGTAGTTAGGGGAGTGATGAAGCCAGTGGAGGCTACGTGGTGAGGAGGCACCATGACCTCCACCTCTGGTGACTGCAGCTCCTGTGGAGCCCAGCAGCGCTGGCCTCCTGGGGTCTGCTCAGGCCTGACACCTGGCTGAGCCTCAGGAAACTGGGAACACATCTTCCATAGGAAGACTTGATTTCACATCTGAACAGATCGCCAGAATAACATGCATTTTCACCTTTTTTTGTCAATGTCACACTAAACACTTATGAAGGATAAGCTGCCAGGCAAACAGGTCTCCATTTTATTTCTGTCACAATTGTTACCTACTAGACAACCTCCCATGCAGAGCAATGGATTCTTGACTTTAACATAATGGCCCCTGGTAGCAGTTCGCACAGGCATTCTGTAGAACAATACAGCTTAAGCATCCCTCATCTGAAAATTCAAAGTTTGAAATGCTCCAAAATCCAAAACTTTTGGAGTGCTGACATGACACCACAAGTGGGAAGTTCCACACCTGGCCTCATGTGACCAGTCTCAGTCAAAACACAGGCGCACAGCGTACAGTTTATTCGGTGTCCCCAAGGGCAAAAATGCTCTCCCAGCCTCTTTCAACTGCAATATTTCTTCTCCATGCATTCCCAGATTCCTTCTTGCAAGCGTGCCCACAAGGGTAATAAAAATGGCACGTGCACAGGCTGGACAAGCCAACCGCAGGTTCCCTACAATGTCCCATATGGAGCCAAGACATACATATGCTATGCACTGTGTGTTTTTGTTTATGCTCTGCTCTGTGATGTAAAGATATTGTTTAAAATGTCAAAAAGTCCTACAGAGACCCTTATGGGTAACAGTGATGGGAAAAAGAAGCAGCACGTATGTTTATCTGTAGCACAGAAAGTTGAGCTGTTGGAAAAACTGGACAGTGGCGTAAAGGTGAAACATCTTACAAAAGAACATGATGTTGGAATGACCACCATATATGACCTGAAAAAACACGGATAAACGGTTGAAGTTCAATGCTGAAAGTGATGAACAGAAGTTAATAGCAAATAGGGAATACACTGCATAAAGTTAAAAATGAAGATCTTGATCATGTGTTGAAATCTTGGATTCATCAGCGTCATGGTGAACACATGCCACTTATTGGTATACTGATCTTGAAACAAGCAAAGATCTATCCTGCTGAACTGAAAATTGAAGGGAACAGTAAACAGTCAACAGGCTGGCTACAGAAATTTAATAAAAGACACAGCATCTGGTGGTAAAGCATCCGCTGATCATGAAACAGCAGAGAAATTCATTGACGAGTTTTCCAAGGTCATTGCTGATGATAATCTGACATAGGAACAAGTCTATAATGTTCATGAAACATCACTGTTTTGATGTTATTGCCCCAGAAAGACTCTGACTAACGCTGGTGAGGTAGGCTGTACAGGAATTAGGATGCTAAGGACAGAATAACTGTGCTGGGATGTGCTAATGCAGCAAGCACGCATAACCGTAAACTTGCTGTGATAGCCAAAAGCTTGTGTCCTCACTGTTTTCAAGGAAAAAAGACTTCTTACCAGTCCATTATTATGCTAACAAAAAGGCATGGACCACTAAGGACATCTTTTCTGATTGGTTGTACAAACATTTTGTACCAGCGGCTTATGATCACTTCAGGGAAGATGGGCTGTATATGACTGCAAGATTTTGTTATTCCTTGACAACTGTTCTGGTCATCCTCCAGCTAAAATTCTCATCAAAAATAATGTTTATGCCATGTGCTTTCCTCCAAATGTGACCATTAATTCAGCCATGTAACTAGGGTATCCTTAGCTCAATGAAGTGAATTTGATTGATCGAAAACACTTTCTTGAACAGCATGCTAGTAGCAGGGAACAGAGGCGTAGGTGTGAAAGGTTTTCAAAAGGAGTTTAGCTTGAAGGATGCCATATATGCTGTTGCTAATGCTTGGAGCACAATTGTGCATGCCTGGACAACCTCTGGCCTGTGACTATGCTTAGTGATGGCAGTAAACATGATGGTGACTTTGAAGGATTCCGTATGTGACCTGAACAAAAAAATGATGTCTGAGCTCCATACCTATGCGAAAAAACATAACCTCCAGAATCAGTCAGTAAGCTAAACAAAGTGGAAATCAAAGAAGTTTTTAACATTGATAATGAAGCTCCAGTTGTTCATTCATTGACTGATGGTGAAATAGCTGAAATGGCTCTGACTCAAGGAGATTGCAATAACAGTGACGATGAAGATGAAGTTGTTAACACTGCAGAAAAAGTGCCTAGAGCTGACCTGGTGAAAATGTGCAGTGGGTTTACTGAAGGGTTAGAGCAGCTTGCATTCATAACAGAAATCATGTTGGTTCATAAAATCAGAGAGACTTTTAAGCAACAAATGTTGTTAATGAGACAGATGACAATAAAGTATATCAATAAAATTGAAAACAGAAGATCATTAAAGAAAATCCATAGAAACAAAAGCTGGTTTTTTGAAAAGAGCAATAAAATTGATAAACCTCTAGCCAGGTTTACTAAGAAAAAGAAAGAAGTCACAAATTACTAATATAAGAAATGAAAAATGCCCATGACTATTGGTCCCATGGATATTACTAAGATGATAAAGGAATATCATGAGCAACTCTATACCCACAAACTTTATAATTTATCTAAAATTTATCAATTCCTTAAAAGTCACAATCTACAAAAACTAGGACAAATAGGTAATCTGAATAGGTCTATATTTATTAAAGGAGTGGAATCAATAGATAGTAACTTTCCATAAAACAATCTATGTGACTTTGGGTTTGGTACTGAGTTTTTAATTATAACACCAAAAGCGTGGCCCATCAAAGAAAAATTGAAAATTTGGACTTTATTAAAATTAAAAATTGATTTCTAGTTTTACTTCATTGTGGTCAGAAAATTTACTTGATGTGATTTCTATTTTTTGAATTTGATCTTCTTGTTCCTTCTTTGGTTCTAACTAAGTATTTTGTGTGATGGCATTTTATTTTCTCTCTTAGCACATCAATTGTACTTTTTTGATAAGTTTTGATAGTGATTGCCATAGAGCATAATGTACATTTACAACTAACCTAAGTCCACTTTCAAATAACACTTTACTGCTCTTGAGTAGTACAGACAACTTTATAACAGAGTGATTCTAATTACTCCTTTTCATCCGTTGCAACATTGCTGTCTTTCATTTCGCTTATTCATGAGCAATAATTACTCAATACACTTCGCTGTTATTTTTGAACAGTTATCTGTTAGTTCAAATAAGAATAAGGCAAATAAATATTACTTTATCTTTATTCTTTATCTAGTACCCTTCCTTTCCCTAACTAGATCTAAGTTTCTGACACATATAATTTTCCTTCTGACTAAAGAATTTTTTTAACATTTCTTGCAAAGCACTTGTGCTGGCAAAAAATTCCCTTAATATTTGTTTGTCTAAGAAAGTATTTCTCTTTCACTTTTGCAGGATAAATTTCACTGGATACACAATTCTAAGTTGCTGTGGTTTTTTTTTTAACATTTAAAATTTTTACTATCCTTTCCTATTTCTTTCATGATTTTTGAAGAGAAGTGTGTCATTGTTATACTTAGCCTTCTGCAGATAAGGTATTTTCCCACCCCTCCCCTGCATACCCTAGTCTCTTTTCAAGACTTTATCTTTGATTTTGTGTAGATTGAATATGATATGCCTATTATAGATTATTTGCTCTGCTTGGTGTTCTCTGAGCTTTCTGGATCTGTAGATTTGTGTCCATCATTCATTTTGGAAAATTCTCAGCCTTTATTACTTTGAAGTTTTTTCTATACCTTTCTGTCTTTATTCTCCTTCTAGTATTCCAATAATGTGTGTTACGCCTTTCTAAATTGTCTCCCAGTTTTTCAATATTCTGTTTCATTTTTTCAGATTCTTTTTCTCTTGCTTTTCAGTTTTCAAAGTTTCCATTGAGATATCATCAGGCTTACTGATTTTTTCCTTGAACATGTTAAATCAACTAATGAGTTGGTCAAAGGCATTTTTCATTTCTATTTCAGAGTTTTTCTTTTCTAGCAATTCCTTTGGATTTTTTCTTAGAATTTGCATCTCTCTGCCTACATTACCCATCTGTTATTGCATGCTGTGTACTTTTTCATTAGAATCTTTAGCATAACAATCTGTTAAATACCTGAGTTGATAATTCAAAAATTTCTGCCATATCTGAGTCTGGTTCTGATTCTCCCTTTGTCTCTTCAGATTACATTTTTATTTTATTATTTTATTTTTTTACCTTTTAGAATACCTTGTAATTTTTTTTTTTTTGGTTGAAAGCTGGATGTGATGTATTAGGTAAAAGGAACTGAGGTAAATAGGTCCTTAGGGTGAGGTTTTGTGTTTATCTGGCTAAAAGTCAGGCTGTGTTTAATATTTGCCATATCTATAGGTGTCAGAAACAAAATTTCCCTCTGGTCCTCTTGTTTTTGTCTCCTTTGTTGTCTTTGGGCTTCCCTAGAGACTTCTTAAATATGTTCTGAGACATATGGCTCTTTTGTTGTTTTCCCTTGTTATGATACAGGAGCCCTGTTTATGGGTGGTCGTTGTGGAGGAAGAGAAAGTATTCTAAAATTCTGTGATCAGCCCTCAGTCTTTTAGTGGGCTTGCACCCCTGGGCTGGGTCCTTTACAAGTACATTTTAGCTTTTTTCCCACCCACCTCCCCTTAAGTGCGACAAGGAGGGTAGAGGGTCTGCAACTGGATATTTCCCTTCCTCCATGTTGAATGCCAGAGGGGGCTGGAGTTGGGCACTTTTCGTGGTGGTTAGGCTCTGGTACAATAGTTTTCCCTGAGGAAAGGCCTTTGTGAAGGAGAACAGAACACTCTGAGCATATTTTAAGTGATAACTTTTCTTCTTCGCCTGCCAGATACATGAGGGGATTTTTCTCTGATCTTCACTATGAGAACCTACAAGGGCTCCTGGAAGGAAAAGTCATGAAATTGTGGGAGTCCCTCTAAGGCTGATTCCACAGAAGTTTTTATATATTTCAAGCTTGCCCACATTCAGTATCCAGCTATTAATCAGCTGATGTTTAAGTGTTCTTACCAGTCTGTGGCTCCAGCAGTGGCTTCTGCTTCCAGTAAATTGTGACTCTCTGTATTCAGCTTTCTCTCCAGTATTCAAGGTAGCAATTTGCCCTGGGACTTCAAATCTCTGCAGACTCTAAGAAGACTTATTTTTTTTCACCTTGTTCTACTGTTTTCTTATTGTGACGATGAGAGCAATGACTTCTGAGCTCTTTACATATCAAAGAAGAAACTGAAAGGTCTATTTACCTGTATTTGATAACAAAATATGAATTTATAGAAATCAGGAATAAGTTGTTGAACAATGATTAAGTGAAAAGGCAGTCATAGCATTTCAGATTTGAAATGAAAGAAATTTTTTACAAACAAACTTTTTTTTAATAAATCATATTCTTAGTACACAGTGATGGTATGTTTGTATATTCTCTTAATAGTGCAAATATTCTTAAATATTTAAACATGTAAATTTTCTAATCACTATGGCAATAATATAATAGGGTGAATTGTTTTCCACTTCGAAGAAAAAAAAATAGACACAAAATCTCCCTGGTGAAATTTTGGCTAATCTGATAGACCCATATGTAAATGTGCCATATGAAAAATCTGAATATTTTTAAACTGTTAATGCACGGAGTCCATTTTAGGCTGGCTGCACAATTTAAATGATATTCACTAAATCTACAAAAGACAGATGATAATTTTTATCATGTGTATTGGGAAACGTACAAATGCATTTCCAATTTCTCTCGTGTTTTAATTTCTGTGATCTTGTATATTCAACAAGCATTTATCTATATTCTGAAATTTTAAAAAATTATAATAAAAAATACTGTCATATTGGAAATCTCCTGAACAAGGCTATTTTAGTTGTAGATCACAACATCACCCCCCCCCTTTTATTAAGAGAGTTGAAGTTGAGCTTGGTTCCATTTGTATAAGTCTTTGAAATAGATAAAAGAATACCCTTGATATTTGAGTAGATCTGTTATAATTTATTTTTTGTTCTTCTCATTGCTTTAATATTTAAGAGTAGGGCAAAAATAAAAAGTTCTGCACGGCATTGTGGCAAAGTTCCTCTATAGACCTTATGTAGAGTCAAACACTTTTGTAGCAAGGAAAAATTCTCCTCCATTCAGAGATATGAGTAAACAGATACATGTTAAGCATGATTGTACAGTGTAAGGATCTTTATAACATTTTTTTTAAATGCCTACTAAACCATAAAAATTCACTGCACTATTTTAAATTCCCCTCCTTGAATCACAGTTGGAATTTTTTCTATACAAGGATCCATTCTTACTGTAGAGCATATTGAGGAAGTCTCCATTTCTACACAATGGCGATGCTTATATGTTCCTCAGGAAATGTAATCATATTGCTGAATTAATTGAGCTTTAAAAGACTTTGTCAGCAAGGAATTTGATAAGGGGGGAGAATATGAAATGGGAACCTAATATTAGCCCACTGGAGGAGTACTGAAATAATTACTGTGCAGTTTATAATTTCATAATATCATGCCAGAGTGGCTGGACAAGCTCACAGAGCTATCATTTCCTAACTCAAACTATGGTCTTTTAAATCTCCTGAGAGTATGACATCTTGACCAAAACAGGCACCAGTGGCTATGAAAAAGTTTTCACAAGGAAGTCACAGTGATGAAATAAAAGTGACAGTCCCAAGTAGGAATGCCACACTAGTGAAGCTCTTATTTAAGGAAGGTGCTTCCCCCACTCTGAGGCAGAGCCTGGTGTGCATGAGAGATGGATGGCTGATTTCCTACTTAACCTGCAACAGCTAGTGCAGATGCATAACTGGCCCTTCTAGCCATGATTATCCTACATTTCTCTTACCTATTCTTCCCCCTCTTCCCTTATCCCTAACTCCTCTGATAGTCCAGGAACCTCATCTTCTTTGCTGGTGCTTGGGATCATTGCTGGGCCCTATTTCTGGTATATTTTATAACATCCTGGATATCCTAGATTAAGTTCCTAAATAACCCTAATAATGAAGTCTCTTGCTGCCTAGCAGTCTTGAAGCTAAGATCTGGGTTCTAAAACTCTAAGTATAATTTAGAAATTGGTGTTGTCTTGGACTGAATTAACAGAAACAAACCCTTGCCTATGATTCTGGACTAGGCCGTCAACTGGCCCTTAACATGGGATTGGCTTAGCATCTTTCTATTGGGTTGAAATTGAAGGGTATATATTATATTTTTCCCCAGTTTTTTTTTTAACATTCTAGCAAAGTAAGAAACTGAAAGTTGACATTTCCCACCCTAAAATATGCTCTAATCACCAGTGACAGATTTAAAAATAAATGGCTGAGCTGTTTAACTTGGCAAGATTATACACTCAAGAACAGTTTTCATAGATATCTAACTTTCTGTTTCCATATGTTATACATGGCAAACATTCATAAGGTTGTGATATTTGTGTGGAGAGAGCAAAGCCTTTACACTCAGACAGCCCTGACTTTGAATCCCAGCTCAACACTGATACCAGTGTGGACCACCAGCCGTGATGGCTGAGAGGGTTATTGACCTCCGCAAGGAAGGAATTTAAGTGCAGGGTCACAAGCGAAAGAGAAGAATTCAGACACGAAGTATAGGTGAAAGCAGATAGATTTATTAAAACCAAAGTACACTCTTACAGAAGAGAGACAAGCAGACTGATGTAGAGAGGAAAGTGCCACCTTAGGCTTAGGGGTCTGTCCTTTTATGCTAATCCCTAATAATATGCTAAGCTGGGGGCAGAATATTCATAGATTTTCTGGGAAAGGGATGGAGAGTTCCTAGAACCAGGAACCCTCCCCTTTCTTGGTTTTATAGGGTAACTTCTGGGAGTTGCCATGGCATTTGTAAACTGTCATGGTGCTGGTGGGTGTGATTTTTACTATGAAAATGAGGGTGGTTCATTTAGGGACACTGTCACCTCAATTGTGCTAGTGCCCCAATTAAAGGAATCCCCCCTTTTACCTTAGATAAAGATGTTGTGGCTAAACTAAAATAAATAAGTGTCCCTATTGGTTACATTTATCTTAGCCAAGCATATTCCCATTCTGGTGACTTTCATATCCTGTGGGCCTTCTCTTTCTGACCCCTGCCCTAACTACCTGTGGGGTATCTGACTCCTGTCTCAATACTATCCTCACCAGAAGACTGTCTACAGGTATTTTCATCTTTCTCGGCCTAGTTTTTGTTTTTTTGTTTTGTAAAATATGCAACAAATGCGCAAACCTCAAGGTTATCTTGAAGGTTAAATAAAACCTCAAATAAATACCGTAGATAACACAACCTAACACATGAAGGCTGCTTGGGGAAGTAAGTTGTCTTCTCCTCTGCCAATATTCTAGATATCTTGCCGTTGTTTGGCATTCTGAATAATTCTGAGATCCTAACTCTGATCATTGCTGGCGAAACCTGGGGCACTGAGATTTTTTTTTGTTACCTTTTTTTCTCTCAAATTGGAGATGCTGTCTTTGTGGGCCTGGCTCCTCTGCCTTGGTGGCTCCTCACCCACAGGGAGCGCTGTCTGGGGGTCTGCACTCTGATCTCCATGTAAATGAGTGCACATGACGGGCCTCTGGGAAGGAAGTGAAGCACACTTCAGACAGGACGTGGAATAGCTGTGTGACTTTCCTTGACTCCTCTGAAGCTGGATTTCACAGGTGGAAAAGGGGATAGTGACACAAGTTCCCTGGGCTGTTGTGGGAATTAAGTGGCATAGTATCGTCTAAGCGCTTGGTATGGTGCTTGGTGCATACTCAGTTCTCAGTAAGTGAACCTTTACTTTTATACCTCCAAATGCTATCCAAAGTTAGCCAATGGTATTAAATAGTATGAATACAGTCTGTCAACTCATGCGGCCAGTTGATTAATGGATGGGAACGTTGTAGCCTGCTCTTAGGGAGGGATCTCAGCTAACCACTGAAGATGCCTAGTTTTTACTGAGACTGAAGCCTTCCCGTCACACTTTCATGGCCCTGGGGAAAGCCCTGAGGTCCATCAGTTACCTCTTTTCAACTCCAGAGATTCCTTTCCATGAGGATTAGAGTAAACTGATCTCTCAGTGTGGCAAGAAAAGCTGAATTCTTAGAGAAGGAAAATCTTAGTCCCTCAGGTAGAATTGTTTTAGATGAAAAGGAGCAGCCAGATTTAGCATATTTATACTAAAAATTGTTCATTGTTTATTTGTAATTCAAATTTAACTGCGTGTCCTGTATTTGGTCTGGCAACCCTACTGTCCTAGGTCTCTGAAGTCATTGCTTTCAGTCAGGCAAGATGCCAGCCAACCAATCCCTGGGCTCCAGTAAGCCTTTTCTTTGACAGACAAGCCTAATAGCGTGTGTGTGTGTGTGTGTGTGTGTGTTCCTATTAAAAGTAAGAAATGAGCAAGACGTCTCCATTTGCTTGAGGCAGCATCAACATTTAGGATGGGAAAGCTACCTAACTGACCAGACACACTAGCACTGTCTTTCAGACCCAGGTTGTATACATTTAGCATTAGACAGATTCGTGTGCCCTTCTGCAATAACTCCCTAGACTGGCAATTGACTGAGACCTGCTCCAAGAGAGAAAATCAGTTTCTCCTTAAGGTCACTTCTAGTCTCATCTCTTGGCTGCCTATTTATGTTCATCTGAACTTTTTTACTAAGTGACACAGAGTTAAATAAGCAAGGGATGATTTAGTGTATAGAGAACAAAAAGTACTTTGAAAACTGGTTATGATGGAGTCTACTCACCCCAGGAACACCCACTGAGTTGCCACTATGCATGAATAAAACTTCTAAAACTACCTTCCCATTTTCCTCTCCCAACTTTAAAATATTTTTTTTTTTCAGGCGATCTCTAGGAAAAAATGTCTGGGACCGTAAGCCCTTATGAAATCCTTATAAATACATATGTAGGAAATGAAAGTCATGAGTACATTTCATAGTTGATACAACTCTACTTCTGAAAGACTTGTAACTTTAAGAACATAGAGAAGGATATCATAATTTGTGTTAATATCTGTTCTCACATATATGACTGCACTTTGACTACGTGACAATGTCTTGAAAGTTTGCTCATCTATAAAAGAACTTGACTTCTGGGGAATTTTGGATGTCACAAAATGAAAACACAAATTTCTGTAATTGCTGTCTTGTGATAGTAAGAATGAAAAAACAAAACAAAACAAAACAAAACATAGACAGGCAATAGAGCCAAAGATGGGTCTGAATAGAAAAAGTAAAAGATATTTAAAAATGGAAATAAGAAGACTTCCAGTTTCTGATTCAACATTTAAAGAGATCAGAAAGTTGTTCTTCCCATTGTTGCAATAAGCAAAAGCTGGACAAACTGAAACTCAGTGACTTTTTCTTCAAAAAGTACTGTATGGAAACAGAGAGGGAAAAAGGAGTAATTTACAGTTGAGAAAACTGACAAGCATATATCAAGTCAGGTTATCAAGGTTAATATCAACAGTGATAAGTCATATTGATATATGATTATAATGGCACTTTATCCCTCCGGTTCCCTCCCAGGAATACATTACCCCCATCTAATCATGAGAAAATCCGATAAGTCCCAATTGAGGAATTTTCCACAAAATACCCAACCAGTACTCCTCAAAACTGTCAAAGTCATCAAAAACAAGGGAAGTCTGAGAAACTGTCATAACCAAAGGGAGCCTAAGGAAACAGGACTACTAAATGTTAAGTGGCATTTTGGATGGGATCTTAGACCAGAAAAAAGATATTAGGTAAAAAACAAGGAAATCTGAATAAAATATAGATCTCAGTTAATAACATTGCATCAGTATTGCTTGATGAATTGTGACAAATGCACTGTACTAATGGAAGATGTCAATAAGTGAAATTTTATGTACTATTTTCACAATAATTTCATAAACCTAAAATTATTCTAAAGTAAAATATTTAAACACTATAAATAGGGTAAAGATAAAACATATAAACTATTCTTTATTTCATCAGTTTTCTTGTTTTGGAAAGAAGTCTGTGTTTCTTTCATCTCTTGCATTTTATTGTATAAGAAATAAATATGCAAGAAAATTCAGCCACCAGTACTCAACAAATTTAGATTTGAAGATATTTACTCTTCATCTTCTTTGGCTCCCAACATAATCATTTCAACTTTGGAGAATGTGTTTTAATTGACGCAAAGGATATTTTGAATGTTGATAATTTTATTGTAGGTTTAGGTGGGATTCCTATTAAGGAATGATCAAATGATCCGGAATGTAGCAACTGCTTCTGAGATTCTGATTCACAGACTTAAATAATTTCATAGACATGAAAGTATTTTGTAAACTATAGGTCTCAGTAAAAAGATAAAGCATTATCATCATTTATGTACTCAAAAATTTATTCTTTCATTAAAAAATAAGTTTATATAGGTACTCTCTCTGTATATTAACCAAGCCCTACTCATTGTATGAAACTACACTTTCAGTTTGGAAATTGCTCTCCTGAACTATTTTACTCCTCCTCTGGCAGCATTGTTGAGGTGCTACTGTGTAATATTTACATGATTTTTTTCCAAATAAATGGCCTGAGAGTATAGAGTGGCATTGAAATGGCAGAGCCATTAAAGCCATCTGAATTGATCAGGTATTTCAAATCTTCCAACTCTTTTGATGCCTATTAAGCTAAGACTATTTCTCTGATTATACCTGTCTTTTAGGTTTTGGCATCAGATCAATTTTGGGAACTGTTGAGAAATTGTTTTCTCATCTGTGAAATGGTTCCAGGTCCTATATATAGAGGTCCTGCTAGGAACATGAGGCCTACCCTCAGCTTGGTGAGCTGGAGGTTTAGGTGCACCTGCAGAGGACAGAGGCCGTGCAGCCTTGCAGACAGAGTATGCTGTCCAGAGGATATCATCATAGACGAATGTGGTTCCACTTATTACTTAGTGTTTTGGAGAGATATTGAAGAGCAGGACGTCTTGAAATGTCACCACAGTAAAAGTGTGCCAACCACAGGGCATGTCTCCCAAACACCTCAACGTCAACACAGCCACACTCAACACATCCTCCTCCTTCCATGTTGTGCTATCCCCCATGTTCTCGGTGAATGGAACCACCACCCATCCGTTGGCCAAATCACAATCCTAAAAGTCATCTGGGACTCCTCCCCCCACATCTGACTTGCAACCACCAAATCCAGTTGACTCAATGGCTGTTAGACATCTTTCAGAGTGTCCACGTTTGTTTACCTCCAATGTCATTTAACTGGACAGGGAAATGTCATCTACAACACAGCTGCTGTAATAGCTTACTAATGCTGACTCCAGGAAGTCCCCTTCCAACCTATTCCCCAGAGAACAATCAAAGTTATTCTAAAATACAAAGATGGTCATGACACTTCCTTCAGTCCCCAGCCATGCCCATTGTATGTCTACTGTGCTGAATGACTTTTAGTTTCTTTAATAGGACGTGCTCTCTTTCCCACTGTGGGCTTTGCAGATGCTGTTTCTTATGTGCAGAACATCCTGCTGTTTCTTTCTCCACTTGCCAACTGTCCCTCCGTATTTCCTCCTCCACCTAATCTCTCCCCTCCTTTCAGGATCGTCTGAGGTGTTACCTTTTAGCAATATCTTTCCCTGCCTACCAAATTCTGTCTCCAAAGACTGGAGTATGGGCTTATTATAGGTTCTCAAATTGCACCAAGTATGTTATCTCCACCCTCTGATAGCCTAAAAAAATCTGTGAGAGCAGGGACCATATGTCTACTCGTGGCACAGTTAGTTACCACTAATGCCCAACACAATGCCTGGCATATAGTATTTGCTCAAGCAATAATTTTAAATAAATGAATGAATTAATGCATGAGTGAATAAATGAGAAAATAAATACATAAATAAATAAGTATACAAAATGAAAGAGAAAGAAAAGGAAATATTTGTAGATCTTGAAGATCTTGAAGATCAGGCTATCAGCATCAGAAATGCTTTTCTTTTTCTCAAAAAAAAAGTTTCAACAGGCCTTAAAAGGCAAAAAATGTTGAGGATTAGGATTTCTCTCTTTCTCTTTCTCTTTCTCCTTTTCCTCCTCCTCCCATTGGAGTGTGTGTGTGCTTGTTAAAGACAGAGGGAGATGACAAGGCAAAAATCATCGGCAGGATCCCTATTTCCTTTCACTCGAAGGTAGAGAGCACTGAACAAATGTTAAGGCAGGGGCTCTGTTACCAGAACTGGAGAGGAACATTGGGATTTTGTCATTGACACCTCAGGGGCATAGCCCAAGGCCAGCACTGGATTATTAATATGCTGACTTGATGTTTAATTAATCAATTACCTGAGTACCTCTAAATTTTAGCTCCGTTGTGCTCCTCCAAATTGTGTTGAGATTCATTCCCAAGCCTGGCTCCGACCTGGCCCATCAGTTGGTGGTGCTGACAATGACGTGGGGAGGTGGGGATCCAATGGGTCCACTATGAAGCAGAAGGCAGAATAGAAGAAATTAGACACAGTCTAATTCTAATGATATTATCTGGTTTGTTTTCTCATATCTGATTTTTGAAGTCTTCTATGTAGTGAAATAGAATATCTCAGAATTTTAAAAAATAGCCCTTAAAAATTCTAGGTTGACACAGCATAGGATATTCCTTCCTTCCTTTAGACCACTAGCATTCAAAGCTGCCTGGTAGCATAAGTAAGATTTTAAAGTCCTCCTCTTTAATTCAGGGCAGCTTGGAAGAAGGTAGGATTAAGCCTCATGAAATTGATCCTCTCCATCTTGATGGGTCCAAGCTGTTCTCTTATGTCATGGGCACCTCAGGTTTTCAAGGGACAATTCTTGGCTGCTCAGCAGTTCAGACAATCCATGTGATTGCTTTTCCTGTGTTATATGATAGTAAAGGTCTTCTATAATCACAGGTTTAAAAGAGACTTGATGCTTTCTCCACATCATCAGACCAGAAAGGAAGAAGGAAAGCATGGCTCTTTGGAGTGATTATTTATCACGTGTCAGACACAGTGCTGGGAACTTTGCATCCATTATTTTATTATGCTCACAAAAACCCTGCATAAAAGACATAAGCACCATCATTTTATAGATGAGGATCCTGAGACTAGGGAAATACAAAGGATTTCCTCAAGGTTAGTCTGCTTAATACAAGGCAGAATTGGGTCTTTGAACTTAGGTCTCTCTGACTCCAAAGAATGTGGTCTCTCTTACCCTACCACATCCTCTCTCCACCAATATTGGTGTAATTAAGGACTGATTTTCTAGTTACAGAGGTGCAGAAAGAAGGTGTTGCCTTTCCTTCTAGGCAGTAATATGTAGTGGTTAAAAGTGTGGGCTCTAGAACCAGGCTGTCTGTGACCACTTACTGTTCCTGTGAACTTGAACTTAAAGTTTAATTTCTCTGTGCCTTAATTTCCTCAAGTGCAACTGAGGTTATTAATGGTCCCAGAACTGCCCAGAGGGCTAAATGACTTTGTGCCTATAAAGAGCTTTGTACTGTAAGTGCTCAATGTTCATATTGTACTTGTCATTGCTATTGTTGTTATCCATGAGGACTTTTCACAGAGGTATAACCATACAGAATAGGGACAAGCATGCTTTAATGCTACCTCCTGTCCTGCTAAGTCCCAGTAGTGGAGAAGTGGGAAAATTCCCTAACCAAAAGTCATTATTTCTTATCAATCTACATAGGGTTTATCCACAGCTGATGGCCGAGAAAGGTAGGTGCAGTTATTCACAACCTATGAGTCATTGAGAAAATTTAATCTTTCCTTGCTTGGTTAGAGCAGGGAGAATGCATCTATCTGTAGCTCCACATGTGCAGAACCAGCAGCTTGAACAGAGGATATGACCTATTGCCTTAGGCTTTCCTAGAGAGAGAGCTTCCCTGTGCCCCCTTTTGGAAACTACCCAGGCTAACAAAACTATGTAGTACGGTGGAACAAGGGGCAGCAGGCTGTCCGTGCATTTTAGGGGATTCGAGCAGTCAGGCAGATCATTCAAGCAGAGATGTCTACAAATTTCTAGTAAAAAGCCATTCATCCATTTACATTTCAAGCATAGTGTTGGCTCCAAAGTACAGTCAGCCCTCTGTATCTGTGGGTTCTGCACCCATGGATTCAACCAACCAAGCATAGAAAATACTCAGGAAAAAAAATTCCATAAAGTTCCTAAAAGCAAAACTTGATTTTGCCACAGTCTAAGTACATTGAATCCATGCAAATGAAGTGATGTGTAGGCATCGCATTAGGTATTATAAGTAATCAAGATCTGATTTAAAGTAAACAGGGGATGTTCGTAGGTGATATGCAAATATGGTATGCTGCCATTTAGATAAGGGACTTGAGCATCCTTGGATTTTAGTATCCATAGGGGGTCCTAGTACCAATCCTCCAAGGGATGACTATACTATATTAAGACCAAACTGCACCACACAACTTTATACCTGAAGACTACAGGTTCCAACTTCCTTAGGGAACATTCTGGTGACCAAAGAAATAAAAGCTTGTTAAAAAATGGTAGTTGCTTGGGCAACCAAGAAGTATCTATCACACCCCTAAAGTCATTCTGTTTTCCTTTATATCTCTTCAGGCTAGCCAGCTTATCTTGGATACAATTTGTCATGCTGGCTAATTATTCCTGACAGGAATTTGTTCCTGTTTCAATACGTGTGTGTTAAGCTCATTTAATTAAAACCAACAAGACAAAACAAAAAAACCCCAGGGACATTGATTAGTGCAATAAGAGAAAAATAAGATGTTAAAATTAACAAGGATTTTAACCTTGAGGTCTGGCCTCTTTTGCAGAGTCTGGGATAGCATTAAGGTATGGCTCTAGAAGAACAAAAAGAGTTCTCCTCTCATGACTTGTGAAGAATTCTAAAAGGACCCTCCCTTGGGTTGGATATCCACTGAGCATGTCTTAAGTGCCCTCTGTCTTGCTATGGCTTTTATTTTCTTTACTTTACAGATACTTCCATCCCCTCCCCCTCACCACCAATTCTAACTGAACTCCATTATCTTTCTGGTGTCCAGTTTAGTTTTCTAGGAAAGACATTGGTTGGCCCAGTTCATCGGCCCCATCACTGCTTGAACAGAGTGTTTGCACACGAAGACCTCACAGCACCACCCATTTGCATTTGCTCGGGGGCCCCCACTGGACCGCAAGGCTGTGGCCTTAGAAGCTGAATTCCCAGCACAGAGCTCTAGACATAAACATTACACAGGTCTCATCTACCAGCTGGTGCTAAGGGGTGGTGCCTTCCAAAGGCTGGCAGCCTCCTTATTTACCCATTGCAGTAAAGAAACTAAAATTATTCTTGTGACAATTTAAAGGGTTGTTTTAGAAATTAAAAAAAATACGTAAAAATTACCAACCATGTAAGAAATACATTATTTACATTTTTATTATACATCTCGTGACAAAGGAATTTTTACTTATTGAATTTCTTTTTATCTATTCTAGTGATCAGCAATTTTTTCCTTTAAAGGGCCAAATAGTAAATATTTAGGCTTTGTGGACTTTGCTGCAACTAATGAGCTCTGCTGTTATAGTACCAAAGCAGCCATAGACAATATACCAATAGATATGGCTGTGCTCTAGTAAAACATTATTTACAAAAGCAGCTGTGTTTGGCCCCTGGGCTACAGTTTGCTGACCCCTGGTCTCTTCTAGTGCATGTGCACTCATGCTGTGCTCACATCCCGTCACACTCCACACTCATTTTGTACGTCTGCCTTCCCTTGTTGCCCATATTGCATAGCTCACTAATCCTGAGAATGCCTGATTTCACTGAATTGCAAGGGGCTTACTCTGTTGTGAAGACATTCAGTTCTCTTAAGTGGAGACAAAACATGAATTGCCTATAGGAAAACGGATGTTTCAGAATCATCAACAAATGCATGCATTTGGGGGAGATTTGTAGCATTATAAAATGGAATGTTTTCTCCTAGAAATGATGGGAATGACACTTCAGTCACATGAAGCATGCATATGTGCTTAGGCATAGACATTTTGCTTAAAATCGGAATTGTAATGTTCTCTCCTGCCAACCCTGTAAGAAGCTGGCATGCTAATGGTAGGGGTAGGGGAGTAGTAGGAAACATAATACATTCTGCTTTGACAACTGTCTCAACTCTGTTGTTCTCTCCTAAAATTAAGTTGTTTTTTGAACAACTCTATCTAAAACTGGGCTGTCATTTCTATGTCCTAGGGGATGCAAGTACCATTTTACCTTTTAGAAATTTAAAACAATCCCTAGGTATAGGATTTCTCTTCCTAAGTGGTAGATCTGCCAATAGTGCCTATGGGCTTGTTTACTGGCTAAATTTTATTCCAACTGTGAGCTACTTATTCTAAGTCTTCCAACAATTGTTCTTTCTTTACGAGTTTGTCTTCTTTTCCTACCTGTTATAAATGATCACTGTGGTATTTGATTCCGATAGAAATGAACCTTCACTGTGTATAAGACAAAGGGGAATTTTGATATGTTTTAATTCATGGGGACACCCTGCCTGAGCTGCCTCAACTTGTAGAGGCAACAGGAGATCCAGAATTGCTGTACGTCTCCTCCTTGGAGCCATGAGTTTCCCTGTAGTTTTAGATTCTCCATAATTGCTGGATTCATCCAGAATGTCACTCTGTGAACTTTTTCTCAGGATAATAAGGTGTGTGAGTCACAGGGGACATTGAGAAAAAGAAGAGAGGAGAGAGTGTCTTTTATATCTCTTCAGCATTGTTGTTAGGACCTGCATGCCAGTTTTTTGTTCATAGTTTCCCCTTTTGTAGCAATTTCTCTGCAGTCTTTGCAGTGTTCCTGGTAATATTTGTGACATAGAAGAGGTTATGATATGACATACCTACTATGGTTAGCAATAGTATTAAAATTTAAAAAGACATTTTAATTAACAGAAATTATAAACAGAACTGTCCCTATTAAGGGATACTTCAGAGATACCGAGAATTGCAACTGGAAAGATTTATGAGTATCTCTTGCATCTGAACAAACCCAGTAGTGGGGTGGATAACCTGCCCTTACTGAGTCCCTCAAGAAACTTGATTGCTTATGTTGTCCACAGGCTCATGAACGTTTGGTCTTAATTTCTCAGATATCTCTATTGTGTGTGCCAGTTCAGAGTCCAGTCTGGGTATATTCACATTGTGTTGGTTTTTTTCCAGATTTTCTTTCAAGGTGTGGGAACAAAACAGCAAAACTCCCAAGAAGTTTGCGGATTAAAGCAAAGAGAGATAATAACGTGATTACAACACAATGTGATAATTGATGCAATGGAGGTTCCCCCAATGGGTTCTCTAGAAGCACAAACGATGGAAACCCCACTCATAGGAGTTGTGGGGGGCGGAAGATGATGGAAAGCTCCCTCCTCATGGAAATCTTAGGTCAATGTTATATGCTTCTAGCATGGTGGATGGGATGAAAGTAGCAGGCAGGACATTCCAGGCAGAAGGAACAAAATGTACAGTCACCTGGAGGTGAGGGGAGGATGGAGATCTGATAGCAGCCTGGAGCAGAGTGTGGGAGGCAACGGTAAGAGAAAAGACAGGCCCAGAGCGTGAAGAACAAGCACCCCTCCTGCAATGACAATACCATCCAATTTTTGTCCAGATTAAAAATTTAGGAGCCATGCCTGATGTAATTTTCTTCCATCAGCAGGGATAGGAACCTTGGTAACATTCATTTACATATTCATCTATTCTTTATTGATAAAATAAACTTATTTCTGAGATACTTCCCATTGGACTTCAAGGTTAAATAAATGTTAATGAAGGAGGTAATAGAGCAAGACACAATTGGGTTGGTGTCTTGGTTCTACTTTTTACCTGTATAACCTTGGGGAAGTCTCTTAGGATCTCAGACCTTAGAACACGAGGAGAAAGAAGTTAATTATGTGCTCCTCAGAGCACCTGCCACAGGACCATTAAATATGAAGTGATGCAAGTTCCTCACTTTCCATCCCAGCTTCCATGTCTCTCTTGAAACTTCTCTTACTGCATTTTCAAATCTACATTGCCTCTTCTATTTGATTTTGAGCTCCTCGTGGGCCAAGACTACTGCTAGTACTTTTTTGCTTTGTTTTTTGCTTTTTAAATAAAGTACTTTCTTGACTTATGTTTCTACTTTTGTTTGGTTATGGTTTTCACGGGAATCCTGTGCAGTCTGCCTTGTGAGTACGGGAGGAAGAATGGGTGTTTTCCCTCTAAACTTCCTCAGGAGTGGGGGAAGAGATTAGGAAAGGAATAAAGATTTATGGCGCTCTAAAGTGAGGGCGTACATGTGAGTCCCAGGTCTGTTCCTCCTAAGTTGTTAAGTTAACCTCCTAAGTTGAGCCTTAGTTTCCTCATCTGTGAAATGGAGATAAGATTCTTCCATTTTACCCGCCTGCAGGATCACGCTGGACGTTTGCTTCAATCAGTTTTCAATCCGAGCTCCCACTCGCCCACGAGCAGGGCTGCAGGGATGTCCCCAGATCTTCTGCCCCAGCATTCCAGATGCTGTCTCCTTCCCTTTATTCCTTCACCTGCTTCCCAGCTGATTTCATTCTTTGGTCATTACCTTCTTTTTCCCTCTATGGTGGCTGTTTGAGATTGATGAGTTAGTAGGACAGCCTGCTTGCTTTGTAACTCTGACTTCACCCCTACACACCACGACTCACACCGCCCTTGCCTGCGTGGAGGGTAAGCCTGGGGTTGGTCTTGTCTTGTTTCCACCACCCCCTCCAGATGAAGTTCCAAGATTAGGTTCTCATACTCCTGTTTGTTCCTCCAGAGGGATCAGCTTTTCTGGAAAGGAGGACATATATTATTCGATTTCACTTTGATGAGGTAAGCAATTAAATATGTTTAAGAGAGTATGAATTGGACCCTAAATATAGTTTTGATAGCATCCTATAAATTATTTCAAATATTTCTTTGTGTCATGACAATTACTTGAGTTGAAATACCTATGTTGGTCCTATCCTCAGCGTGAATTTAACTCATAAATGTTCTCTAACAGCAATGACGAAAACTTGGTAAACGCAATTTAGCTGGACTGAGATGTCACTTGTTTTTTGTTCTTTCCATAAATTCAGGCGAGATATGTCAATAATTGCCTCAATGCCATAATGTTCTACTCGAAGTTATTGGGCTCTTTAATTGAACATTCTCTTGACTTGGACATTGGTAAGGTACTAATTTGAGTGTGCAAACTGGACAGCTGGCTTTGTGGCCACCCTGAGCAGGAAGTGTGTGTGTATGGAATAAAGAACATGCTGGACCTTTCCACCTCTGACAGTGGGGCTCTCTGTGGACAGTCAAACTCAGCAGGACCAGATGATACCGTAAACTCTGGCTGCTCTGTCCAACCAGCTCGCAGGGGAGGGTCCGCCACCACTTGAGACCCCTGCCCCCATGGCCTTTTACACAAACTGAGCAAAGTGGGAGAAGGACAACTCTGTTACTCACGTTTCTAAGGGGAAGGAAGGTCACTAGGCGGACACATTGTGATCCTCAGCGAAGAGGGTGATCCGGGAAGAAGGATGACAAGCTCTAGCCAAATGCTTCTTTCCTCCTCCCTCCCTCCTTCCCCCTTCTTGTCCAGTCTTACCTCCTCCCTTCCTTGCTTTCTCTCCCTTCTTTTCTAATCTTTTCTTTGTTCTTTACTCTCCCGTCTTCTCTTCTCTTCCCTCTCTTCTTCTCTCCCTCTCTGTTCTTCTTCCAAAATCCTTAAGTGATTCATGATCATTCATGATTTCAAGTGGAGAAAGAGCCTTGGCTAATTCAAATATGAAAGAAGCAAATTCTCTCAAATCTTCTGTTCCTTGAAAGCTGGGCATGGTAGGTGACTTCACCACACTGTGTCTATTATTTGACACCTGGCCCTTTGGAAGGAAGCATGTACCTTGTTGCATACACTAGGTTTCCCACACTGCCTCAAATCATTGTCACCAGGAGAAAGAAGTGCAGTTATACCTCCCTTGCACAACCACTCAGACAACTAACAGTAGGTAACGTCTTCTCTAAAGGCTTCTTCATCACTTCCCCAGTCTCATACACAGGCAGATTATTTCCTATCCTGCCCCATTACATTCACATGGTAATTGGCTCATAGTTCTTAAACACCTACCACACTGTTTCATATTTATTTTATATGCCCATCTCACCAGCTAGATTGTAGGATTTATAAAATTCTACCTTATTCATCTTTGTAGCCAATGTGTGATTCTAGAGCAATGTCTAATGTGGGATGCAGCAGGGAACCCAATAAATGTAGATAGTAACTTTATGCTAATCTTAAATTTTAATTCTGTTAGAGGTGAAGCCTTTATGACTTATTCCAATGAGTAGTGTTGTAACATTGATCTAAGCACCTTTTTTGTGCTTTAGAGAGGCATATTTTCACTATGATTAAAGTATTTATAAGTTCTGAGCATGACACATGATCCTTTTGAAACATTTATTTCCAGGGCCTATGTTCTAAAATACAATGTATTGATAGAAAATTTGACGCATAGTAAGACCGACTGATCATGAAATGATTGTCAATGAAAACACAGTTTGTTACTCACAGTTCCGACGAGGAGGTGGGGCTGCCATATCATGGGGGAGTCCAGGAGGAAGACTGAGGACCTGTCAGAGGCAGAGAAGGAGGAATTGTGGGCAAGAGCCTTTTTCTGCAGTTTCCGTGGAAAGGAATGGATGACACATGATAAACAGGTTTGAGATCGACTAGTTAGAATAATTTCAGCGGCCTCCGGTTTGTAGAGGCTGTCCTTTACTGTCTGAGACCCGGCCCTGGGGTGATTAAGGCAGGTGGATAGTGGTCTTGAGTGTGAGAGCCCAGTAAAGGAGGTGGTAAAGGTGTGGGCTCTGGGTTGTTTGGTTTGTATTTGAAAAGCACACACTCAGGCAAGTTGGTTGCTCTCTCTAGGAATTGGTTATCCCTGGGAAGGGCAGTCCCTTCAGGGTCAGTGGGGCCAGAAGGAGAAAATAAAAGATATGCTTAATACAGCCTATGATGCCAAAAGAGATTCACTTTTCTCTAACCATGAATGGGAAGGTGGAAAAAACCCAGCAATCTCTGCAGCTGTCTGGGTAAAATTGCTGTTATAAGACAAGAACTGTTGCCATGATGTGGTTAGTACATAAAGTAAACCTAAATACTCCACATAGTTTTATTGGAGATTACGTACATAGACACCACAGAGACTTGAGAATTCCCCAGAGATCTTCTATTCAATTCAGCTATAACCAGACGCTCAAATCACTCTCCTCATGGGTCATGTATGCATTATCTTGCTTCTGGATTTGTCTTCCAGAGATCCTCTATTGCGTCTGCCTCTGTGCGATCATTATCATTTTATCTCTTGGCACTAACCCCTCCCTCCATCTTCTTGGATCCTGTGGCTCACCCCCTGCTGAGGTGAACTTATCACCAAACCCCTGTTGGTGTCACTACAGAGTAGGAAACAAATTGCTTTTACTGCTGGGTGACAACTTGTTTCTCCTAACTTAACTGGTAAGGAAATGGACAGCATGAGTACATGATTATTGCATATCAGTAATTAATTCCTCCTGCCCTTTGTTTAGGTAAAAAAGATGAGACTTAAAAGTCACACAATTTTTAAATGACTAAAGGATCATTTGACAAGTCTTTCTGTCATTAGAGCTAATGAACTGTTTAGTGTACCACAATGTCCAATACTAAATGCTGGAAATCACTGTGGGTTTGCAAAACAGGCCAGATTTTTTTTTGTGGGTACTGCTAAGGTCCATCCTAGAGATATGTTTATATCAACACTTCGTATCCCACTCTGGGAACTTTTTTCTTCATAGACCCAGTGAGTCAGGATTTTCCATTCATATTTGTGAATTAAGGACATCTGGGGGTATCCTCTGTCACTGAATTATTCAGTGACAGAGGATGTTTGCCAATTAGACCTCTACTTTGCTTGAGAATGCTGACATTTTTTGTACAGGTGGAGCTAATTGAGAAGATTTATTTAGGTTAAAGAGTTGGAGAGCTGTTAGGCTGAGGATATCAGAATGAGGCATTTTATTTCATTTCTTTTATCTGACTTTCCTTTCCTTCCTTGTCATCCTTTCTACATCCCTTACAGATGCACAATATTCTATTTAAAGTGTAGTTACCACAAGTAAACAAGGCTCTTCATCATAGCAATGATTGTAGTCATGCAAAGTTGGAAATAAAACAAATGTCCCTATGACTTCACCATATGACAGAATATTATGCAGCCACCTAAAATGATGAGCTAGACCTATGAGTGCTAACATAACAAATGCCCAGGATTTTTAACTTTATTGTGAGTTTTAATAAACAGGTTAACAGAAATAATAATAAATGAGCCATAGCTACATGCAACAACATGATTGAATCTTTTAATGCTGAGCACAAGAAAATCTAGACATAAAAAGAACATATGGTGTGATTCCATTTACATAAAGTTCAACAACTAACCTTCAGTATTAGAAGTCAGGTTAGTGGTTATACTTGTAGACCAGGTGATTAGTAATTAGGAGGGAGAGCACAGGCTCCTTCCGGGGTACTGGTCATGTTCCTTTTCTTGATCCAAGTCTTGGTTACTTACATGTTTATTTTGTAAAATTTCCTCATGGTATAAATTTATGAATTATGCACTTTTGTGTATGTGTCACATTTTGATATAAAGTTTATTTTAAAGGGAAGGAATTTGAAGTTTGAAAAAATAAAAGGTGGCCACTTAGCAACGGGGGCAGAAAGTGAAAGAACATTCTTACGTGAAGTAAGAGACACAGTCAGCCAAGGCCATGAGCAAGTTAGATTTCTGGGGAAATAGAAACTATGAGCATGGATTAATCAGGAGGACATTACATTAAGTGAAATAAGCCAGGCACAAAAAGACAAATATTGCGTGATCTCACTCATACTGGAAATCTAAAACAGGTGATCTCATAGAGGTAGAGAATAGAATGGTGGTTACCAGAGCCTGGGGTGGTGTTTAAGGGGAAGAGGGAGTGGGGAAGATGTTGGTCAAAGAATACATATTTGCTGTTAGAAAGGAAGAATAAAGTCAAGTGTTCTATTGTGCAGCCTGGTGACTATAGTTAATAATGATATTTTGTATTCTTGAAATACGCGAATAGAGTGGATAAGTATTCTCACCACAAAAATGATAACTATGTGAGGTAACACATTTGTTAAGCAGCTGGATTTAACCATTCTGCAAAGTATATACACTTCAAAACATCATGTTGTATACAAGAAATACATACAATTTTATATGACAATTTTAAAAATAAATAAATTTGGAAAAAAACAAAAAAACAAACTATGAGCAAGTAGAAGAAGCCAATAGTTAAAAATAAGGGACCAAAGCAGGCAGTGGAGGACTAGGGACAGTAAAGTGTCCTAGGGGAGGGGCCAACTCTGCTGTTTTGTTTCCAGCTGTAGTTTAGATATATCCTTACAATAATTTTTTTCAGAAACCCAATTTAAAATGAATTGTGTTGAATATTATCAGAACTGATATTGATAAAGGAGACTACAAATTTATTATTGTTATTATTATTACTATTCAAGGAACTTCAGTGTGACTATGCCTGAAACCAATGAGTTTGATTATAGCATCTGTTTTAATTCTTCATTTTCCCTATGCACATGAGGACTTGGAAATCATTTGTTTTCAAATGATTTAAATGTTATCACATATATTCATTATTAAATTGGAACTAACCAATGAGCACACAAGTGCACAGAGGGAAGTAAGACTCAGGGGAAAGAAGCCAGGGGGGAAGGGGGAGGAGAGAAGGGGAAGAAACCAACATAATGGGTACTATGAACACTATCTGGGTGACGGGCATACCTATAGCCAGGACCCAAGCATTACAAAAATGATTTGTAGAACCTAAAACATTTGTACTCCCTTAATATTCTGAAATAAAAAAATAAAGTGCTATGCAGAAGGAAAAAATATTTTATCTCTCAAATCTAGTTTTCACAATGGCTTCTCTTAGCAAACTCTATTATGATACATTAAAACAATAGCAATAATAATATAATAGAAACCAGTTACATTTTATAAACACCTAAAATGAGCCAGGCAATGTGCTCGGTAAATGCATTATACAAAACTTTTCTTTTAATCCTCTGATGACCCACCAAGGAGGGTATTACAAGCATCACTACTTTTTCACAGATAGGTTAAATAAAATTGCCCAAAGTCAGATAAATAGTCAGAAAGGGAGCCTGGAAACAGATCTATGCCGTCTGACTCTCAACCTGCATTGTCCAATATGATAACCACTAACATGATAGTTGAGCACGTGAAACATGGCTAGCTTGAAATGACCTGCGAGTCTGATATACATACTGGATTTCAAAGACTTAGTACAAAAAACATAAAACATTTAATTAATATTTCATAGTGATTCCATGTTGAATTAATACTACTTTAGATATGTTGGGTCAAATAAAATTTATAATTAAACTGAACTTCTCTATTATGTATTTATTAACTTATTTATTGCCTCTTTTACTGTATCTACTAACAAGCTTAGGAAACTCAAATTATATATGTGGTTTGTATTACATTTTTATTGGACCACAGTGGTCCAGACTAGATGCTCTACTTTTAGACCAGAAGTTCTCAACCTGAGCTGCCTTAGGTAGATTTGAACAAATACAGATCCAGAATCCCAATGCTGCTCTGGAGTAGGGTTCAGCCACTGGTGTGTTTGAGAAGCTCTGTAGGTGTTTCTAATGCATAGCCAGGGGAGAGAACCGCTGCTCAGAGCCCACTGCCTGCTTTATGCTATCTGATACCCACCTGACTCAGGATAGCCTCTGAGGGAATAGTTATAACACACACCAAAGAAGTGAAAACGGGCACAAGGCTCTCAGCCTGAGCAGCTCTGCAGAGAACTGTCTTTGCTAGTGATGTTTATAGATCATGCTGGATCACCACTAATACCTGGGGCAAAGGAGTTAGATTCCTGTAGCTTATGTCTCACTTGGCTGAGGGAGGTAGAGATCCACTACAACAATCTGGGAGGGCTGTGTGTTACTCTGGGCCTGAATGTTTTCCTGTGAGGCAAGGTTGAAAAGCTTTTAGTGGGTTAGACTTCCCACTCTATCAAAATAGGTCAAAGCTAAAGACACATTCAGACTCAAGGTGAAAGTATGGAATACAATTTTCCAGGCAAATGGAAACCAAAAGAAATCTGCAGTAGCCATCCTTGTTTCAGGTGATATAAACTTTAAAGCAACAAAAGTAAAGAAAGACAAAGATGGTCACTATGTAGTGGTGAAGGGAAAAATCTTACAAGAAGATTTAACAATCCTAAGTATTTATGCACCCAACACAGGAGCGCCCAGATACATAAAGCCAAATACTGCTTGATCTAGACAACATAACAAATAGCAATGCCGTAACAGCAGGGGACTTCAACACCCCACTGACAGAACTGGACAGATCATCCAAACAGAAAATAAGCAAAGAAACAATGGACCTAAACAGGACTCTACAATATTTGGGACTAACAGACATCTGTAGAACACTCCACCCAAATAACACTGAATATACGTTCTTCTCATCAGCTCATGGTACTTTCTCCAAAATTGATCACAGCCTAGGCTACAAAACAGATCTCAACAAATTTAAAAAAATAGAAATTATACCATGTATCTTTTCAGACCACAGCGGAATAAAATTAGAAATCAATTCCAACAGAAACACATGGCAATAATATTCATCAGGGGGCGGGCAGGCGGGAGGGGGGTGGAGGGGATGGGAAAAACTCTTACTGAATGGATGCGGGGAGCACAGTTTGGGGGATGACCACGATTGTAGCTCTGACACAGGCAGTGCATGGGCAATATATATAACCAAAGTGTTGTACCCCCATTATATTCTGAAATAAAAGGAAAAAAAATTAAAAAAATAAAATAAAATAAATTTTAAAATAGGTCAAAGCTAGAAGATTCATATAAACCACTAAGTCAGATTCTTCTTGTTGCCAAGAAAATCTAATTTTATCATTCCAAGTCACATATTTTGCCCTTAGAATGTGACTTTGCCAATGAACAGTAAATCCTAAGTGATAAATCCTGGGGTTGAGGGTAGGGATTTGGTGACAGTTATTACAGGTCTAGGACAAAAGGATTTCTCAGATCTTTTAAAAGTGAAATCACAAGCCACAGACTGGTCTTACCTCAGCACTGAGAACTCACCAATAGATTTATTTTGATGCAGTTTGCTTTTTACTTATAATTTGTGGAAGAAATAGCACTTGGAAAGCCACTGCATGTTAGACGTATGAATGAGAAGACCCAGGGCTTGTCACTGTTTTTCAAAATGTGTTTTATAACATTCACTTATCTGCAGTCAGCCAGAGCTGTACTGTTTGGGAAAGGAAGGAGGGAGATAAGCGATTATTATAGGGAAGGTTTATATTTGGTGGGGGATGTGAGGGAAGAAAAGGAATTTACAGGTTGAGAATAAGTGTGTTTATGAATTTAAACTGTTATTTCCCCTTCAATATCTAATTTAATGGATAGTGCACATCTAAAAGCATTTTGCATGGAAAAATATATAATTTAGAGTGTCAACATTTTATTATAAAATACTTATTTTACTTTTTCAAAATATTTTAAAAGGTAGCCTTCCACAGTCAACTGCAAAGAGCAACAGAATGAATCCCTGGTATAAATGGAACCCTCCCCCCGCCCCAAGAAATTGTTGCCTTTTTTTATTACTCCACAAGGCGGAGGACCCACTGGTAAATGTCCTTAGCCATTCTACCCAGAGCTGTTGAGTTCACCAAAGGCCTATGGAGTACTTACCCAGTGCAGAGGCAGCACTAGCAATCCAGAAATAAGGATAATATTCTTGCCCTTGAGGGGCTTCCAAGAAACAGATGTGTGTATTTTTGGTACAAGACCATGCAGTTATGGAAAAGGTGCAAAAGGGATGTGGAAGGGAAACTTGTGAAAATTTTTAAGACTTGATAGTATTTACTCTATCGGTAGGCATATTACCTTGCTTGGACTGAAGTAACAAAGTACCACAAACTGATGCCTTAAACAACAGAATTCTATTGACTTACAGTTCTGGGGCTAGAATCCAAGAGCAAGGTGTTGGTGGGGTTCATTCCTTCTGAGGGCTGTGAAGGTGTATCTGTTCCATGCTTCTTCTCTAGCTTCTGGTGATTTGCTGGCAATCTTTGGTGTTCCTCGGCTTGTAGAAGCATTGCCCTGATCATTGCTTTCATCTTTACATGGTGTTTTCTCTGGGGGGTGTGTGTGGGTGTCTGTCTCTGTGTGCAAATTTTCCCTTTTGATAAGGACACAGAAGGATACATGCCATGTGTGTTTGGTCTTATATTGGATTAGGGTCCACTCTAATGACCTCATCTTAATTTGATCTTCTACAAAGACTCTATCTTGGTCCACTTGGGCTGTATAATAACAAAATACCTTAGACTGTGCAATTCATAAACAACAGAAATTTGTTTGTCAGAGTTCTGGAGGTTGGGATGTTGTAGATCAAGGTGCCAGAAAACTGGGTATTTGGTGAAGGCTCTCTGTTTCATAGATGGTGCCTTCTTACTGTGTCCTCAATGTGGAAGAGGTGTGGGAGTTTTCTTGAGCTTCTTTTATAAGGGCACTAATCTCATTCATGAGGGTGGAATATTCACAACTTAATCACTCCCCGCAGGCCCCATCTCTTAACACTATTCCATTGGTTATTAGATCCTAACACATGAGTTTTGGGGGAGCACAAACATTCAGACCATAGCAGACCCTATATACAAATAAGGTCATCTTCACAGGTACTGGGATTAGTGCTTCAACATCTTTTAGGGGACAAAGTTCAATCCATAACAGTAGGAATTTCATGTAAAGGAGGGGAGGGGACTTCCAGGTAGAAATAAAACAGTATAAAAGACAGGGAGCATTTCAGTACCTCCCAGTCATCTCAGCTGCTCAGCACTTGGGTGGTTGGGCTGGAAGCCCCCCAGGCAGCATTCTCAGGGTTATTCGTAGAAAGGGTCAGGGAACTGGTTCTGTCTTCCTGATCCCCTTGTCACACACTCTCTCAGTGCGCCACCCTGCCGTGCATGTTTGGTCTCATTGATCTTATAGTGAGGATCTCTTTGCCCCAGGATGTCCTTTATCTTGATGAAATACACAGTTGATGCATTTATCAGACCATTTAACTCTTTGTTTATTTTTGTCTTCAAGTTAACAAAGACAAATCCTGGTTTCCAAACATTCTGAATATTCTTCTCCTTCTTTTATTCTCTTTCCTGATCAAGGTTCATTTTTAATTTCTTATAAGCTCCTCATATTTGAATCTATCCCCAGCATTTGTTGTTATTTAAAAACAAAATTCAGGAGGACCTTTTTATCTAAGAATAATTAATACTGGATTAAACCCATTTAAATTTAATCCAGTTAAAATGAGGACAAACAATCAGAGTCCAACCATTAGGGAGAGAATGACCTACACAGATTATAAGGTTGACTTGATGAATAGAAATAAATACTAGAATTAGGCAGGGAAGAAGGCTGGAATGAAAACTAATTTCATAAATGGTAGTTTCATTATTGAATATTGTTGTATTATGGTGACTTTTGCTTCTTTACGTAGACTCAACTGCAGGGCCTCGGATAATGAACACTTGGATAAGAAGGAGGTATTGTTAGGTTGGCTTTTAGAATGAACTATCAGAGTAGTCATGTTTTCATTCTGATATCTAGTGACACCACATAGGATCTGATTTGCATATGTTGAGTATGCAGTTGTCCAGGTGGAGAAGCTTTTGCTCCTGTTTGTGACTTACAGGTGTGTGTGTATGTGTATGTGCTTAAACTTCACACTACTTGAAGACCAGCACATTTATGAAAATCATACTTGAGCTGAGTGTCTCATAGGCATAATTAAAACTGGTAGTAAAAAGGAAATGTTCTCAAAAGGCAGTAGAATCCTAGGGCCCCCTACCTGAAGGGGATATGGAGGTGCCTTTTAGAACATCTCCAATTCCCTCACACGTAACAGGGGCTCATGCTCCAATATGGTCACCCATGCCTCTGTCTTCACAATAGAGAGCTCCAGAGGGAAATGCTATAACAGAACTACAACTGTGATTTTCTTTTTGTAACTTTTTTTTATGTAGTGCAGCTTAACAAGGTTTTGTGGAGAGACTTCTAGAATTCTAAAGACTGTTGCAGTTTCCAAAAGGATTCCCATCAGGCCGTGTTACACATCAGGATTTGCACTACACCTGCCTACTTAAGCAGCTATCACTCTAGCCAAGCTTTCCAAGGATTCCATTTCTCCAGGGACAAGGAGCACACTTTTCTTACTAAAGGGAGAAGTGAAGGAGAGTGTGAAACCAGAGAAGGTAACGTTATGGTGAAATTTCAGAAACTAACATTGGGACAGTGGAGAAAATCGTTTTCCAAGGTGGCGTGGCCTGAGACATTTTCTTCCTGTGGATTCATCTTACTCAGAGAGCATTGTGGTTGTTTGTGTGTATACCTGTGTTTAAACACCAGCTGCAACTGTTCTTATCCTCTCTTATCCATTGTCCTTACCATGAAAATGGGGAAAATATTACACATGTCACATATTTGTTATCCGTGAGGGAGAGTATGAGAGACAGAGCTCATGCCACAAGGAGGATTCCTTGCATTACATCCTTCAAAATGTCTGGGCAGGAAATTCAAATCCACTAGTTGAAAAATGCAGTTACTAAGAGTAGAAGTACAAGGAACCATGCATTAAAAAAAAAAAAGTGACATAAAAATAAATTCCTTAAATACCAGTCTCAGGGCATGGCCAAGAGGCCCAGAGTTAGCAAGTCATTGCCTATGGCTAAGGCTACTTCTGCATAAAGGAGTAGAGTATTTTAAACGCCCTTTTTGACTTGAACATTGGCTTCAGGAGAAAAAGGAACATTGGCATTTTGTGCATCAATTATATACCATGTATTATCCTAGGCATTTTATTTTTGTGCTTGCCTATTTAATCCCTAAACAAATATGTGAAGTATATAATATTTTATTGGTAAGAACAATAGATAAGAGAGGGTAAGAACAGTTGCAGCTGGTGTTTGAAGCCAGGTGTACACAACCACCAACACACTGCTCCCTGGGAGAGGTGGGCTAAGGGGGAAGGAACATCCCAGGCCAGGCCACCTGACCAAAGGATTTTCTCTACTGTTCTAATATCAATTTCTGAAATTTCACCATAATGTTACCTCCCTTAGTTTCATCCTTTACAATATGAAATGTGTTTATATAAACATAGAGGAGCAAGTTCTGTATGTAACAGAAAATGCAAAGCACCAGGAGAGGAGCCGGGAGACACTGAAAATCCTTTGCTGATTCTTATTTAATCCAAGATTGGTTTTTCCCTCAAAAATGACTTCACAATTTATCTGGGCTTTTAAAAATGAAATGCAAAAATGTTGACATTCCATATAATAATAAGTTAATATTTATTAGATAGAACCAAATTAAATAGCCAATGTTTAGACACTTTTTGCTGCCCCCTCCCATGGCAATTTTATATGTTTCAGCCTAGTATTTAATAGTTACTCCGAGTTAAGTACTGCTACTCATTCAGTCCTCACAACTGCCCTCTACTGAAGTTCACAGTAGACTGCAGTTACAAGTAAGGCATTCACTGCTTTGTGGAGTTAGGCTGAAATTTTAGATTTTAAAGCCAGGTGGGGTGAAAGAAGATAGGTAGCTTTGGAGAAAGTGTCTTGCAGTGCATGAAAGATACATGACCGAGGACCCACGCAGTTATAGGAAGCCACACTCATGATTCCACCAAAAGAGCTCATGCAGGTTTCACAGTGACCTCCGTGCCACTAAATCAAAGGACTATATCTTATTTGGTCTCTCAAAAGCATTCAAAAGCCTGTTATTCTAGAAAAACTATTTATGTTATCTTCCCCTATACTGTCTTGTTTTGTTGTTGGGTTTTGTTTTTTCTTTTTTTTCTTTGCCTGGTTGTCTGCTCCTTTTCTGTCTTCTTTGCAGAATCCTGCTCTGCCCTTCCAAGAAGTGTTGGAATCCCTCGAAGCTCTATCCTAAGGATTCTTATTACTTCAAGAGTAATATAGTTTCAGTCTTCTACATGTGGCCATCCAGTTTTCCCAGGACCATTTATATGGACAATATATATAAACGAAGTGTTATACCCCCATAATATTCTGAAATAAAAAAAAAGTAATATAGGGTATTTTCTGGGGCTATCTCATTAACATCCTTGGTTTCAGTATGTGCATATCCCCTAAACATTAACATCCATGGCATCCTCTTAGCCCAGATGTACATATTTAAATGTCTACTTGACATCTCCACTTGGATATTTCCCACCCATGCCCACGTCCCCTCACCCCCAGACAGAGTTTCCCTCTGTTGCCTGGGCTAGAGTGTTGTGACATCAGCCTAGCTCACTGCAACCTCAAACTCCTGGGCTCAAGCGATCCTCCTGCCTCAGCCTCCCAAGTAGCTGGGGCTACAGGCGCGGGCCACCATGCCCAGCTAATTTTTCTATTTTTAGTAGACACGGGATGTCACTCTTGCTCAGGCTGGTCTAGAACTCCTGACCTCAAGCAATCCTCCAGCCTTGGCCTCCCAGAGTGCTAGGATTACAGGTGTGAGCCATCCATTTGGATATTTTATAGGCTCTTCAAATTCAGTGTGTCTATCACTGAGTTTATTACCTTCCCTTCCAAGTCTGATCCTCCTCCAATATATGCTTAGTTTACAACATCACCATCTAGTCTCTTAAGCATTTTCACCTTAATTTTTACTTCTATTTACTTTACTCTCCACTATGGTTGTTACTACTGTTGTACAAACATCCATCATGCTTTACCTGAGCTGATAGAATAGGCTTCTACCTGGATTCTACATTAACTTTATCCCTTCTAATCTTTTTCCCACATTACTAGAAAATGAAATGTAAATATTGCATCATACTCTTCTCCTTTCAGATCCTTCAGTAACTTCCTACTGTTGTTCATTGACACGTTCATTGTATACTTCATCCCCATTTCCCGTGTGCAACTCTGCTAAGCTGTTTACCTTCCAGATTCCTGAACATGTCATTTTATCTCCTACCACAGGGCCTTTGCACAAGTTGTTTTCTCTTCCTGGACCACTCTCCCCATCCCCCTCTCTTTTGCCTAATTGGCTCCTAATCTTATATCTCTGATCTCTATGAACAAGTTGATTTCCTATATTATTTGCCTTTGTAGCATTATATACCCCCTTGTTATGACATATATTACAGTCAGCATTCTATTAATATATTTACTTTTGTGTTTATTTAATTAAGAGCTGTCTGCCCTAATGGATTATTAAGCCCATGATGGGAGGGCCTATGTCTGTTTCTTCTTTTCCTTTCATCCTTAACACATGATGTCTGTATAACATTGGAACTAAAAAAATTCTATTTCTCCCAACAGGAGGGACACTTAGAGGAGATATGATCACTTAACATCTTCTGGACACTCCTTGTTTAGGAGTTTAAAAAAAAATTGACAAAGATCTTATTGGTGGAGCTGGTAGGATCAGGAGCAGGTGTCCTCCTCTGCGGGCAGAGAGAACCAGCAAGAGGACTCTGTAGTGGCCCCAGGTGCGAGGCCACCTGAAGGAGTGGGCCTGAAGGGAAAGAGCATGGTGCCACGTAATTAACAAATCCCTATTGCCTTCAGGGAACTTGGAAGATTTTTCTGTAGCTTCTGTCTTTTGTGACTGTTTCTCTTACCTTTAACTCAGAAAAGCTTCTCTCTTCACTAAAGTTTTCTAATGTCCTTCCCGAAAAAGCTTCGCATTTTTCAGGGGGTGTTGGCTATTGTCTTCAAGAAGGAATGTAGAATGTGCTCTCTCTTCTAAAAAATTTTTGAGGAAAAAATACTTTTTGAGCAGCTTCTATATGTTAAACACTGTACTGCTCATATGTGGAATACCAGATACAGGTCTTTGAACACAGATATTAGTGTTCCTGTTTGAGAGATGAAAAAGTAAAGTGCTTTTACTTTTAAGAGCACTTTTAAAGAGGTTAAATAACTTCCCAAAGTCTTACTGCTGAAAAATGACAAAACCAGAATTTATATTAGGTCTGCCTAACTCTAATCCCTCACATTTTCACTTACATGACTCCGATTCATAATGACTTTTTACCTCCTCCTAAGGAAGCTCACTAGCCATTTCTTTCCTCATTTTGTTAGCTCTTCTTGGACCCAAATCACAGAAAACTCTGTAACTCTCATGGCAATACCTTAAAAATCATTAATAAAATAAAGAAAGTGTTCAAAAGCATATTTCTATTCTTGCATGCAAGCTTCTATCCATCATGCACCTAGCAAGCATGCTTTATAAGCCAAATATTATAGGTTCAGGATGTATTAATTAGTGTTGCCCAGAGAGACAGAACCAATAGGATTTATAGCTAGAGGTAGATGAGAGAGGATTTATTAGGGGAATTGGCTCATGGGACTATGGAGGCTGAAAAGTCCCCCAACAGGTCCTCTGTAAGCTGGAGACCCTGGGATGCTGGCAGCATGGCTCAGTTTAAGTCCACAGGCCTCAGAGCCAGGCAAGCAGATGGTGTACCTCTCAGTCTGACAGGCCAAAGACCTGAGAATCTGGGGTCACTGGTGTAATTCATGGAGCTCAAAGGCTGGGGAGCCTGGAGTTGTTGTCCAAGGACAGGAGAGGAAGAGGATATCCCAGCTCTAGCAGATAACTCAACATATTTGCCTTTTCTTTGTTTTTGTTCTCTCTGGGGTCCCAGCAGATTAGATGGTGCCTGCCCACATTGAGGGCTTCCTCACCTAGTCCACTCAGACTCGTGTGCTAATCTCTGGAAACACTCTCACAGAAAAAACAAAAAATAACACTTGACCTATCACACAAGAGGATGACATTAAAAAAAAAAATAGAGTATGAACTAGAATTTATTGAATTACTTACTATATGATATATATTTAAGAAAACTTATTTGATATACTTCTCAAAGTAAACATAAGTGACAGCGTTGTCTTTCCTTAGGTGAGGAAATTGAGGTTTACAAAGGTAAAGGAATATATTTCTGGTCACCCATTTTAAAAGTGGCCAGAAATAAAGTCAAATCCAAAATTGCCAGACTCTCAGTCTTTTGCTTCATGCTAGTTCTTGTGTAACACTCTATGAATCAAATGCATTGACAGTACTGTCATTGTACCTACACCTGGGTCTATAAATTCACTTGTAGTCTTTGCAGTTTTAATTTCACTCTTAATTTAAACTCAGAATTGATTTTTCACCTTTCCCCAGGCTACATTTGGCCAGTTTCAAATAAGAAGAAACACACCACATAGATTTTACATGGAAATCATTCAGTTTAGTGGGTACAGCAGAACATGGCATTTTTTTGTGTTTTAATATGTATTATCCTTCATCATTTTCATAATTCTTTTTATTGGCAGAGGCAGGGTGGAGCAGATTATCATATACAAGTCATGCTTATTCCATGGCAGTCATCAACTCACAACAATTAAGTGAAATGGAATTCTTTAGAGTTGGCACAACTATTTATTTGTTTCCAAGTTCAGCTGGAAAATTTAATGAGCTTACAAATGTGGGGGTGTAAACAATGACATTTTGTTAGATGACAATATGCCCAAACAAAGTCTTGATGACACATTTTGTATCCCTTTAATTTGAATCTTTCCAAATTTAAAATATTAATCCAAGCCTGCTGGGGCACATGACTGCCCCTCTCCACTTATTCAGAAATGTAGATAATGTGGTTTTTTTTGTTAGGCTTACTTTCGGTTTCCTAATACTCCAGCCTGAATAAAGATATTGAAATGAAAATAAAGCCTAAGAAGAGAAAGAAGAGAGTATAGTTCTTCTAAAACGTTGGTTCTCAATGCATTTCCACAGGAAAGGGAACTATAAAATGTGCACTCATATTTAAAAAGAGGATATAGTGCATGGTCTCAGAAAAAAAAAAGAAACAAAAGAAAATAGGTCCCAGAATTTGGGCTTTGATGCAGGTTTGTTTTGTCTGGTACCCTTTGCCTAATTATTTAATAACAATAAAGTACTACAACTAACTTTACTGGTAGAGGAACATCACCAGTCATTGGCTCATTTCAGCTGGCCCTAGAAGCTTCTGGGGCATTTTGGAAACAACCCAGAACATCATGGTATGGAGAATTCTGTATACTTGAGCCAACTCTCAGCTTGGTTTTCTGGCTGTGTATTGACATCAGTACCAAGTGAAGCTGGTCCAGAATGTAGAACCAGGCAGCACACCAGTGCAGACATACAGTATGTTGAGAACAGCACACAAAGCCAACACAAAAATGAACAACAAGAGTATCTCATTCTATCATTCAGTGTATCACTAGATCATGCTGCAGTCTCCTCTGAATCCAGGGGACAAGTGATTTCACCAGTTTCCTCATAGCACTTTGTGCTGTGAGAAGGACTTTGTGAGTATAGAATCACAGAGAGGAGGCCAGGGTTGTATGGGAGTGTCCTTTGCATGGGAAAGTCCCTAAATTAGTCTATTTTCTGCTGCTATAACAGAATACCACAGAGTGGGTAATTTATTTAAAAAGAAGTTTATTAGGCTTATGGTTCTAGAGGCTGGGAAGTCCAGGAGCATGGAACCAGCATCTGGAGAAGGTTATCCCACAACAGAAGGAGGAAGGGCATGTGGGTGCACTTGATAGAAAGAGGAAAGCAGGCCAAACCCATCCTTTTATCAGGAGCCGACTCCTGTGGTAATTAACCTACTCCTGCAATAACTAGCCCACTCCCACAATAACAGCATTAATTGCTTCATGAGAGAGGAGGTTTCATGACCTAATCACCTCTTAAAAACTCTACTTCTTAATACTGTTACATTGGCAATTAAGTTTCCAACACATGAACTTTGGGAGACATATTCAAACCATAGCAGTTCCAACTTGAGGAGTCAGGTATAGAGTTCAGGAATGGGTGGTATCAGTGGCAGGTGGTCATCTCAGGAAAGAAGGATTTGTTTGAAGCCTGGGAGAACACGGCATGAAGAAGGGCCAAGACTCTAAATCTTAAGCGTACACTAGGGTTAGAGTTGATGTAACGTGCAGCTGAAGTCAGAGAATCCCTATAAAGACAGAAATTCTCATTTATTCATTAAGGTAACAAGTCCTGGGGTGTCAACGATGTGAGAAGTGCTGCATAGGTGCTGGGGAAACAGTGGAAAGCCAAATGATAAATCAAAGCTGACAGTATAGTGCAAGACTTTTTGAGCTAATGATATTTAATTTGAGATTAAAAAATTAAAAAAAGGTGAATGGGTTTTTAAAAGACAAGTAGGAGAATAATATTCCAGAGAGAGAAAGAGAACAACATGTGTCCAGACTATAAGGAGTTAAATAGTTGACAAAATAAAAAAAACCAGGAGTGTGGTTGGTAAGGGTGGGCACTGTCATATCAGGCAGGTTTTTTAGATCAAGAGTTTTAGATATTATTATATGTGTAATAGAGAGACTTTAAAAGTAGAGTACACACACATGCACACACACAATACATACATATAGAGATTCATATATATAGTTCAATTTATGTATTAAAAAGTTTATATTGCCTGCTACATGGAGAATTGTTTATGGGAGCATAATCTTAAAGGAGGCTAAAAGATAAAAACCAATGTATTATTTAATATTCTGTATATTTTATATATTCTCTGTATATTCCCTATATTCCTTTGTCCCCAGGATTAATATTTTTGCAGATACAATGGTCATAAGACAAACCATCAATTTACAATGTATAATTTTTTATATTTTTAACATAAATATTTACCTGTGAAACCATCACTGTAAATAAGATAAGGAATATATGTATAACTCCCAAAAGTTTCCTCATGTCACTTTGTAATTTCTTTCCTCTGCCCCCCTACTCATGACCCCAAGTATTCAGATATGTGCTCTCTGTCACTATATATTAGCCTCCATTTTCTAGAATTTTATATAACTGGAATTATACAATATGTACCCTTTTTTGTCAGACTTACTGCACTTATCACATTATTCTGAGATTCTCCCGTATTGCTGCTTATATCAATAGTTCATTTCTTTTGAGTAATGTGTTGAGTAATATCTTGAGTAATATTCCATTGTATGGATATACCATAATTTGATTATCCATTTACCTGTTCGTGGGCAGTTGGGTTATTTCCTTTTTTTTTTTTTTTGCTATTGCAAATAAAGTTTCTATGAACATTTGGGTACACAATGAAATTACGGTTTCATTAGTCTTGGGTAATGGAATGGCTGGAAGGTAGGTGTATGTTTGACTTTCTGTGAAGCTATTCTTTAAGGTGGACATATAATTTTACATTTACATCAGAAGTACATGAAGAGTTCTAGTTGATGCACATCCTTTTCAACATTTACTATGGGGAGCCTTTAATTTCAGCTATTCTAGTGGAAGTGCATCTCATTATGGTTCATTATAGTTTAATTTGAAATTTCATAATACAAAATGATACTGGTCATCTTTTAAGGTACTTATTTGCCATCCATATATCTTTGGGGAAGTGTCTATTCAAATATTTTGCCCATTTTTAAATAGGATTGCTTGTTATTGAGTTGTCAAGTGATTTTTATATATTATAGATACAAGTCCATCGTTGAATATGTGTTTTATAAATGTTTTTCGAAGACTGTCCTTTGCCTTTTGATTTTCATAATGATGTCTTTGACTAGCAAATGTTGTTAATGTTGATGAATTCCATTTTCTTAATTTTTAAACATTTTGTATTTTGTATGTTTTGTATTTTACTTCAGAAATCTTTGCCAAACTCATGGTACTAAATTTTTTTCCCATGTTTTCTTCTAATTTAATAGTTTGAAAATTTCCAGCTAAGTCTATTATCCTTTTTGTGTTTATATTTGCATAAGGTATGAGGTTAGGGTCAAGGTTCATTTTTGTGGATATGGCTATACTATTGTTGCAACTTCATTTTTTGAAAATATTCTTTGCTTATTGAATTACTTTGTCATCTTTGTCAAAAATAATTGTCCCTATATGTTTAGATATAATTATAATTATCATCCCCAATTCCAAGCTGCTCCAGGTAGAGGTGTGGAGAAGACAGTTTCTTGGATTCATATACGTTAATTTTGCCAAGTGGGTAGAAGAGAAGTAATGCATGCATTGAAGATATTTGCAAGAGAGTAAATAACTGTAATCATGGACAATGGTCTCTGTGCTGTATAAGCAGAAAAATAAAGACGAGAGGAGGATAAATAACAAAGACATTGCTGAGTTCTATGGACACAAGGGTCTTGATGAGTTAGAAGAACTGTTTCGGTCGACATATTTCAGAAAAAAGAGGTGCGAGTATAAACAGTAACAACTGAAAAGTGAAATATTTGTTTTTGAATTATTGTCATTTTTTCTCTGACAAGCTATAAGATATGACCTTGGTAATAGAGGCTGAGTTCTACTGTGCTAGATCATTGATTACTGAAGAGGTCACCGAGTGGGTGAATAAAATATTCACATGCATGTTGAATTTTTTTCCATGAGTGACATCGATCATAGTAGTAGGAGGATGAAAGGGAAACCGACAGCTAAGGACTAAATGAGAATCAGAAAACACAGAGGCATCTGCACTATAAGCACTAAATTGGAAGACACCACTGGCACAGGAAAGTTCAGATGCACGTGTATTGGTTTCTATGGCTGATTAGTTTGGGCGCCATAATAATTTCAAAATTATATGTCCCCACTAAGTCCCAAAGTCATGGAATGTCTTTGGATAATAAGAGTTATAATTGCAGTATCTGTGTATGAGTTCTGATTTAGCCATGCGGATACAAAAAAATAGCAACTAGTTATTCTATAGAACTTTGCAAAGAAATTGAATCTTAATAAATTCCTCATATTTTTCCTATTCATGACAGAAAAAAAAAAGCTGGCTTTGAAAGACTCCTACCAGCCCAGAAGTACAAGGATGAAGATTGTTACTGCTGTGCCTTGCTAGCATCCATTCTAATTCTGTTTTTCAAATTCACAGAGAGTGAAGAAGTTTATCAAAGGCAGGTGCTGTCAATTTCATGTATCATCTTTGGAATTGTCATCGTGGGCATGTTCTGTGCAGCATTCTACTTCAAAAGCAAGTAAGACCATTTCTCTCAAGTATTAAAAGGTTACTTCTCAGAGAAAGCACTTTGTCTTTCTTTAAGTTTTCAGTCTCTGCTCCAAGTAGAGGGATCCTGTGCAAATGGCTCCATCAACCATCTGCAAGTGACTTATGACCTTTTGTAGACTGTGGCAAGGGTGTATAGGCATGTGCATGCATGTAAGTACATGTGTGTGCACAGTTTATGTTTGATGCACATAGTGATCATCCCTTTCAGTGACGTTGAACATTTTATGTTCTTTACATCAATTAATTATGTGCCTGTATTAAAGTCTTGGTATTTTCTGACCAGACTGGCCACAGCTGTGAACCTAAACATTATCAAGCATTATCTAGCCTTTTCTGAAAAAAAAATACATAAAAAAATCACAGTTTTCCTTTCATACTGTTTTAGCCTGATATTCATAAAGGTTTTGGCCAAATATGAAACATGAATACTAAAAAATATACTTTGGTTCACCAGCTGGTATGCACATTTTGAATATGCCCTAAACTTCCCTTGCTAAGAAACTAGACCTTATGTAGATGAAGGTGCTTACTATTATCTAAAAAGTAGAATTAAAAATATAAACAAACACACACACACACACACACACACACACACATGATAGGTATATATGTGCGTATTTTTTTCCAAATGAACTCTGATAGAGATATTTTATTTATGGAAATGCTGTAATCTGCATTTAAAATAAGAAATGCAGATAAAAACATTAGCCCTATGGTTTCTTGTGCCTTAGGAAGTTGGCACAGATTTTGCTCCTACAGCTTGTCTGAAATCCAAGCCAAAGTGTAATTGCCTTTCTTTGGACCTATATTTTTACCCAGTTGCTTTTCTAAAAATGGATCAGTTATCAAATATACTTTATGGTACCTGCTTGTATGTTGTGTATGTTGATTTTTAAGGAGAACTGTGATTATGATTTTCAAAAATAACAGAAACTCAGGTGTGAATTTAGAATTAATAGCTATTATTTTTTAATAAACAATTTCAGAATAGTTTTAGACATTCAGAATTACTACAAAAATATTACAGAGAGTTTCTGTATACCCCAAATGCAAGTTTCCCATATTAGTGATATCTTACATAATTATGGTTTACATTTGTCACAATTAATGGAACAATATTGATATAATATTACTAAATAAAGTTCATACTTTCAGCTTTAATTAGTTTTTTACCTAATGTATTTTTCTTTAATGCCAGGGCCCTATCCAGGAAACCAAATCACATTAGCTGTCACATTTCCAAGGCAATTCTTGGCTGTGACAGTTGTAACTGTCAATTTTTGAGCACTTCCTCTTTGCCAGGCATGCTAGGCTTTTTATGTTGTAGCCCCCATTCCCCACAACAATCAGAGTTGTGAATTACTGCAGCATTTTTAAAATAATATCAGAGTTTATTTTAAAATATTAATTTTTTGAAGCCACAAAGTAGGAAATTATAGATGAGGTCTTTGAATCTCAGCAGGTCTAGTTTAAATTACATGCTCTAAACCACTATACCACATTAGCTCACGTAGTCCTCCTGCTAGATGGTTAAACTGCTCAGAATTGCCCTCTCTGGTGCAGCCTGTAGTACTTTAGGTTCTCTAGGGAGGCCATCTGGCATCATGGTCCTGACTTTACACTAGTCAGCCATACCTGCATCCAAATCTTTAGGCTGTCAATACTTGTTATGTGTTGTTAGACAAATTACATCATGTCTCTTAGCCTCAGTTTTCTTTATGGCAAAATATGAACAAAAAACAATATCTACCATGTAGAATTTTGTTAAGGATTAAATGGGATAATACTGTAAAGGGCACAACATAGTGTTTAAAAAAGAGTAAATACTCGATGAAGTCTTGCTGTTGCTAACACTCACTGGTTTTCCACACTAGGACTGGGTAGCTACAAAGTTAAGAGCCCGTACTGGAGCACAAGAGGGTAATCACAGCCAGCAGGGCGTTAGAAGGGTCTCCTCAGTAGAGCTATGTATGAGAAAGAAATTGTGTATTTAACAATAAGCAAATTACTATGAAGAAGCAGTTAATCACTTATTTTTAGAGGATAATTTGTAGTTATACCACATTTAAACGAAAGACTGATTATGGTAATCAAAAGAGCAGAGAACAGCTGCATTACTAGGGGACTTCTACCTTCATGGCCGCCAATCTCTTACTCTCTGGGCAGCAAGTGGGCTCTGAGACCAACATCATCTCCTGGGGCTCTGCAAGGAGTTGAGGGGTCGGTGTGTTTAACGGAAACATCGTTCGACAGCAGATTCATTATGGAGGCTCAGAGGACTGAGCTGGTGGCAGAGCACCAATTGGGATATTGTTGTCTTTCTGCCTGCCAACCTGGACATGTTTTTATTTTTAAAAAAAATCTATCAATCAATAAATGAATGTAAAAATAATAAAATAATAGTAAAAATTGAAGCTTTTTCCAACTGGAGTCATATCTTTCATCAGAGATCTGGAGTATATATTTCCTTCTTCTAGTACAATTTTCAGGCTTGGACTTCTTTTACTTTTCTTTGCTTGAGAGAAAGGCCACAACCCACACCAAGCACCTAATTTATATTGCTAAAAGCAATATAATTTTTTATAACACCCTGGCACAAGTTTATTTTATGAATTTCCGGATCTCTAGTTCCTTTCACAAAGCCTTGGGAGAACAGAGAAGTCGGATACTACCTTGACCTCCCCTTCCTCATAAAATAAGGTCGTTGATATATATATACTTTTGTTGACTCTAGCTTGGAAGCCTCAAGTCTTTCAGGATTCTAAGGCTTATTTATCCTTGGTCATTGGAATCCAAATAAACTCACTTGAACTTCCCTTTGGTATACTGGGCTATGAAGTTCCTGCCCAGAGAGAGTTGAGACTTACTTCAAAGCTCACACTCTCTTGTCATTTATGCTCTACATCCCGCCACTCTGATCCTTTCTGCATTCCATTGTCACCCTCGGTATGGCATGCCTTCCTTAGAAGGAATGTTACAGCAAATTGTATGTCTGAGGAAAGTTTGAAGGTAGGTAACATGATGAGGCAGAAGTAAGGAACAACTTCTTGAATTTACAGGATTTTCTGAAGGAGTTAATTGAACCCCCAACAATTATAAAGACACAATGAAAGAAATTCTTCTCTTATCACTCAATAAACCTCTATGTTCTTATACATAGTTAATGCAACTATTAATTGAGCCCTTCAAGTCTAGCCGATATGTCTCACATGGCAACTATAAATTCTTCTAGTTTTTCTCTTTACTTTCAACTTATATAGGTAAGAGGGATAAGGCTGGATATAGGAGTTCTTAGTAGAATTTGAAAACACATGATTCAGCTCTAAAACTAGAATTGGAACAGAAGAGATATTCTAGGAGGCAGAACCTGGGACAGATGATTATAACAATGGGGAAAACACAGGAGGATAAAGGACAACTGGAGTTACCAGTAAAATATAGATATGGAAACAACCCGTCCCTGGCTATATGTTATCACCCTCTGAAGTAAGAGATTTCAAATCACAAGAAGAACCTCTTCATGACAGGCATTTAGATACTCTGACACACTGCTCTGATCCTCTTCAGCCATGGAGGTCTTAGTCCCAGAGTTGCCAGCAGACAGTTGTGAAGAGTCACCTTTTTCAATTTTGTGTCCTGTTCTGAGATTTCTCACCTCCAATGACAGGTCAGTGTGGGGCTCTGAAGACCTAGACCTTTGCCCCAACTTGGGGTGCAAGACTATGCCAGCTTCAGAGCTCCCTGCGGGGGTTGCTGAGGTATTCACTTAGACTGCATCACATCCCACCTTCTCCCTCTGCCCAATCCTGCTTCCTTCTCCATCCCTTGCTTCCACAGTTGTAGCTACCAAGAGCCCTCCCTAATAAAAATCCTGTTTGCTATTTCCATCTCAGGGTTTCTTCCCCAGGAACCCAATCTGCAACACTACAAATAAGGTCTACCAACAAGTTCATGATGTCTACTATTCCACAAATTACATCTCATTGCTTGCTAATGCGTTGGGCCAGAGAAACTTAAAACTCAAGGAACTGCACAGTTTCAACACTGACGTTGTTGGGCTAGTCATGTTCCAGTGTGCAATGCAGGTGTCTTGTCCTCCCCAGAGCAACTGTTCTCATGAGAGAGTTAGTGGAATTGCAATCAGATGCTGATCATTTCCTCTGTTCCTATTTGCTGGGGGAAGGGGGAAAGAGCAAAAAAGTGTGTGCTTGTGAGAGGGGAAGGATGATTGAAGCAAGGGACAATAGAGAGGAGGAGGCAGGCTCAGAAAGAAGAGACCACTTATCCTGGAATATTAGTGAGGCAGGACCTGAGTGAGAAGATACGAAAACTGAAGGCAAATTATAGAAGGATTTAAGAAAATTCATATCTTTTATGTAAATTCGCATCCTTTTCAGAATATTCAACCTGATTGTCACTTGAAAAGTCATTGAGTGTTTCTACATTTAATCCTTAGGCAGGTCTCCATGCTTCGGCATTTTCTAAAGCCGCGATATTACCATTGCTCATGAGAACCCTTTTAACTTTTCTGGACTGAATCCCTGTTGCTTTAATGGCTGTAATGATGTTTCTTAAGCATAGCTAAGATTACTTTGAAATAGGCTAGATTAGTTGTAAGCAAATAGGATTAACAACTGAATGAAGCAGATAAAGCTAGACAAAAATCCCCAAAATAATTAATGAAAAAAAGATTAACACAAAGTGCTGTACACCACTGGGTGTAATTCCAAAGGGTGAATCCAAAGCTTACTTTCAGCAAATGCTGGTGACTTGCTTGTTCAGATGCAATTAGTTCAATCTTTTCTTTTCTCTTTGGGCCAATGTTCTAATTCTTCTGCAGCTTCTGCCCACAGGACTGAACTTGCTGCATGATGAAAAGGCAAAGAGATAAACACTTTGCATGTGCTCACGGTAGTCACCACGTGTCCATTGGCAAGAGTCTATATGAACTCATTTGCAGACGAGGAACTGGGTAAAGATTAGGAAATTTAGGGTACAAAGCTAGTGATGCCAAGTGGGATTGAAGCTCCTGTGATACAGACTCATGTGTGTGGGTGGGAAGTATGCAGACCTAGCAGTATTCCAGAGGCATCCTGACAGATCTGGGGAGAAGCCAATGGGGGAGATTTGCTAGAAATTCAAATCAAATGGAATCATTTGTGTTAAAAGGCCCTGACAAATAGAGCCAAGGAATGCCGTGAAGGGAGGGTTCTTATGCACAAATGCCTGATAACAAGAACTATCACAAAAGACCCTGTAAAAACTCAAGATTGCACAAAGGGTATGACAACCTTACAGAAAAAAATACTCTGCAAGGATATCTGCTCAGCAACTGCCTTTCCAGCCTTGGACTGGTGCCACCCTTGTTATTGATCCTGGTAGCCATGGATGATTATCTCAAAACAGTTATGTAATCCTTCTTATTTTTCTTTTAAAAACCTTTGTCTTCCTCTCCCAGAATACACACATAGTTTACTGTGGCACTCATATTTCCCTCGAAATATCTATTCCCAAATAAATATCATTCTCTTTTAGAGAGTCCCCCTGTTTGTTTGTTATTTAGGTTGACACTGCAAAGTCTTTTGTTTTTTTTATGAGTACCAGGTCTTGCTCTGATATGTAATTGCTGTGAAGCTCCTGGGATACGGCAGTGGTTTGTTCCATCTTTCTGAAACAGGCACCAAATGACCCAAATAATAGTCACTCCCACATGTGTAAGGAGCACTTTACTTGGAGTCCAAAACCCTACAGCAATTTCAGCCTTCCCTCTTAGAAACTGTGAGAACATGGGCAAGCAGCTTGGCAGGTCTGACTAGTGGTTGAGAGTATAGAGTACACAGCCAGATTGGCTGGGTTAAAATCCACACTCTGCCATTTACTGGCTATGTGACCCTAGGAAAATAGTTTCACTTCTCTGTGCCTTAGTTCTCACCTCTTAAATGGGCATAATATTATTGCCTCATCATATAGAATTATTGTGAAAAATAAATGAGTTGATACATGTAAAGCACTTAAATTGATGTATGGCACATTAATCAGTAATTACTAGCTATTTAAGAGTTCACTGTTTCCATTATTTGGACTGTTGGTACCAATAAATGAGCTGTTTCTAAACTACAAAAGACAGAAGATATACACATTATAGCATTTATGCAAGTCATGTAATGAAGCTCAACGTATTTGAATTGCGCAAATGTAAATGTAACTTTGCAAATATGTTATATGTGGCCTCTAGAACCAAGCCTCAAATTTTTCCTCCAGTCACTTCCCCACAGCATTTCCAATTCTTTGCAGCTGAGCACTTAGGGTTGGGGCCTCTTGCTTCCACGGGGGCCAGGCCAACGCATTGTGTTTCTGCCTTTGAAACACCATTGAGTGTCAATCCCTGGATGATAATGGATGATACCAGGTTCTTTCTAAATTAGAAATATTTCTGGAAGGTGCTGAAAATGAGAGAAGGGCTCCCTTTGTTAACTGAGTTTATCTAGCAAATAACAAACATAGATGTTGAGAATGTATAAACCTCAAAAAACAGGAATAGAATGAATTTATGCAAATATTTACACATATATTTATTTATACCTGCAGGAAACAAGCTAAACAAATCCAAGAGCAGATGAAAGTGCCACAAAATGGTAAAAACTACAGTCTCAAAGCGTCCAGCACAATGACAAAATCAGAAAACTTGATGAAGAGTCACGTCCAGCTGCAAAATGTAAGTTACGTGTCTCCACACCTCCTCCGGCAGCTTCCCTCAAGGCGCCCAACCCAGAGGGGATGGGAGCCTGTGATCAGACTTGTATATTTTTCAGAAGTTTACAGATTTTTTATTAAATCACCTTGCATTTCTGGGGAAAGGGGTGTGCACACATGTGTGTATATATGTATTGGATTAGATGAAAGAAAAGTTAAATCTCAGCTCTTGATTACAATTGTTAATTTCAGTTAATCTCTGGTAACAATAAGAGCTTCAGTTGTTTGTCCCATAAAGACTTACTGAATCCTCAGTTTGTACCGGAAATAGTACTTGACATCAGGGATACAATGTTCCTTGCCGTATGGGAAGTTATGTGTGGTGAGAAATAAAACACCACCAGAACCAGAAGTGAGTGTTCTGAAGTGGTTGACGTTGCAGCAGAGTCTGGACGAGAGGAGGCCAATGAGGCTGATGGGTGCAGGCCTTAGGACAGAGTCAGGCTCGAATTTGATTTTGAAGGACATCCAAAGTTCATCAGAGAGTCAAAAGGCTAAGAGCAAGAGACTAGAACATACTGAAAGAATAAAACCATGGAATCCCAATACATGCTATGTTCAGACAACTCCAAGTTAAGGGGTATGAGAAGTGTCAAAGGTGAGAGGTGAGAGGTATGATCCCAAAGTCAGTCCTTCTAACACCAGGCCTTACAAGGGACACCAGAACTTGAGGTTAACGCAAACTCTTTTCCTCCTACCTTCTTTGTAAGGCAGTTTTAATTATTTCTGAGATATATTGCAGAACACTAAATTAAAGACAAGCAAACACTGTATAATACATGCAGAAATATTCCTCTTGGGTAGCAATTCTTTGCCCCCACACAAGATTGCACTTTCAGATTCTGAGGCACAAAAGGAAGGAACAAAGGCCAAGGTATAAACCTAGCATTTGAGTATAATAGGCAATCACCCAGGACACACTCACACCCCTCCAAATGCTTAAATCGCTGGGAATTTATACATCATTTGTGATTCTGAGAAATCATTACCCAAAGAGTCACCATTATGATGTGCATGACAGATGTACTTAGATGGTTTAATGCGGAATTCATAAATCAGAATCGCTTCCTAGGAAAGTTTTGTTAAACATTTATTCATGGCAATGTGCAGGGATTGTTCTTTTCAGAAGCAGAGAGAATGGTTTTCCTAATGATTTCTAATGAGTATAATCCCATCACCCTAAAACAATCACACTGATAGAGGGCTTCGATTCCTTAGCAACTGGTCCTGTCAAGGATAAACAAAGCTGGACAGTAGTTAAAGTGGTAAGGACAGATTTTAATCAGTAATATACTATTGCGGTAGGAAAGAAAGTCCCCTGTGAAGTGAACTCAACATCAATTTGCGCAGAGGTGACTGGGCTTTTTAAAGGGAGAAGGAGGGAGCAGGGAAGGGGAGCAGCAGGGTATTGAGCAAAGTCAAGGAAGTAAACAATTACAGAGTTGGTCGGTGCTGATGTGTTAGACTAGCTGTGTCTGTTAGCTGGAAATTATTGAAGTTGGGATTCTATCCTCCCACAGAGTCTGGGAGTCTGTTAATTGCATTTAAAAAAATGGCTTTCAGGTTCTTGAGAAAGACATCCTTGAGGTGTAGGAGATGAGCTACATATTCACAATTTTAAGCTTTTTTTAGTAAATGCTCTAAGTAAAGGGAGGACAGGGACCTATCATCAGGTGTAGGCTAGAACAAACCTTAAATTCTTTTGGTAGCCTTGAGTTCATTCTTTTCTTTTCTTTTTCCTATTTTAGGCAGGTACTTTCAGGGTGGCTATCATCACCCTAGGGAAGCAGCCTTGAGATGCTCGGAACTATGTCAGTGTTTGTTCAAGTCTTAGTGTGAGGAGGAAAGTCATAGATGGGTTTTAGGGATTCTTTAGTTGGCAATTGGTTGAAAGAATTAAGCTTTGTATAAAAACTTGGAATCAGCAGGAAGGAATGCTTAAGTTAAGATAAGGGATCTGGTATCTGTCATGTGATGCTCTACCAGAGTCAGGTTGGAAAGTAAGCCACGTTATACCAGCTTAACAACAACAACAACAAAAACATTTAATGAGACTTTATGTTTTATAAGGTTTGACTCCCCAGGCCCCTTAGAAAGGAATTTGGGCAAGAGAAAAGGTAAGGTCAGAGTTCAGTCCTCAGTATTATCTTATTTAGTCCTAACAACAACCACTTAACTTATACCCATGATGTGCAGAAAAGGGAAATGGGGCTCAGAGTTTGAGAAAGTTACTTCTGACAGCTGGTGAGTAGCTGAAAGACAAATTCACATTCATATATTATAACTCAGGTTCTCAACAGGGGACACACACACACACACACATTTGGCAAAGTCTGAAAACAACGTGGGAGAAGAGTGCTACAGACATCTAGTGTGGAGGTAAAGGTCGGGGGTGCTGATAAACATCCTTCAATGTACAATAACCTTCCTCAATAGAAAATTATCCTTCCCAAAACATCAAGAGTGGTGAGGAAGTCCAGAGTCAATGCTCAAGTTGCAAATGGGACCATCAGGAAATTCTGAACACCCAGTTCCATCACCAAGCTTCCCACTACAGTCCTTTATTTCCACTATAAGGAAGGTGACAGATTATCCATGTACAATATCGCCCTTGGGAGGGAACATTTCCTGCCTGCTTATCCTATCAGGAAAATCTGTCTTTGTTTTATCTTGAATCCTAGCTTACTTACTTGAAATTCTTTGCAAATTGCAGTGTTTAACAAATGAATTGTCTGTGTCTGGCATTCCCCTTAAGTTCATTAAACATTCATGGGGAAGGTTTTCACTTTACAGTCATTTAACAAGATGTGAAACACCTAGTCAAGTGAAGCAACATGATATTCTGGAAACACTTGACTCAGATGTTGCAGAACTAGAGTGGATTATCCTGGCAGTGCCTTGGAAGCATCTAGTCTTTGCCATCTTTTACAAATAAAGCATTCAGCATTCATGAGTCAAAATCAACTGACCTCATTTACTGTGTCCCAAGTGAGAAAGAGCTGGGGATAGAATTACAATCTCCAGAGACTTCAAGGGAAAGGTGTGAAACTTCTTAGCCTGGTTCAGGGATCAAGAGAAGTCATCAAAAGATAGATAATTCTTTCTTCTCTCTTAAAATCAAGAGAAAATATTCATAATTGAAAAGTTAAAGAAAAAATTATATACCCCTTTCAAGCTTTTTTTCAATAACCATCTTAAGAAAGAAAGGCTCATGGGTGGTAACATTCAATGAGAAATAATCGGAACATAACACTTGCATGCTAAAGGAGAACAATAAGAATTTAATGCCTTACACAGCCTTAATAATTTGTAGTGAGGCATATATTTATTCAGTCATGCTTACTGAACACTTCTCTGTGTTGATTACTGCATGAAAAGCTTAAAGTACAAACAGAAGAGATTGTTCCTGACATGAGGATGCTCACAGGCTAGTGGTAGAGAAAAATATGTAAGCATATACTATTTGATAAGGTAGATACATTAAGTGAAAGTGAAAAGGACTTCTGAATTTGACTAGCAGGGTATGAAGACTACCTACAGGAGGCGACATTTAAATTCAGTCTTGAGAGTGAGTTAAAATTTATCAAATTGCTTACAGAGGGACGTAGGTCAGAAGATACAATATCTTTGTAGCATTAATTAAACTTAATTTTGAGTAGTTCTAGTCAAAAATCTGGTTTCTTGTTTTAAATATCAAGTTCTAATTTATTGATTCAATATAGATTCATACACTCATCTATTTATTCAAATATTGACTAAATAGCTAGTAAGTGCCAGACAATACCTACTAAGGAGCAGGGATAGGATGGTGACCAAAAATGAGAATGTCCCTGCTTTCAAGAAGTTTATTGATTCAGTCAGGTGATAGATATTAATCAAATAATCTCACATATGTGGAATCTTATCTGTGCCAAGGCCTACAGCCGATAGGGAGCGGTGCTATCAGAGCTTATAGCAGGCAAGTTGGGGAATTATATGACAACAGGGATAGCAAAGAGCTCTTTAAGAAGATGCACTAGCACAAGTTCAGTTCCCTGGCTGAAGCTGGCACCTTCTTGGAGAGGGGGGTGGGAGGGGGTGATTAGTGTGCCTGGTGTCTGAAGAGGGTCTCATATTATTTCGCTTTAGAGGAAATGTGTAAGTATTGACTGCAATTGTTACAATTCTTCCTGCTCTGGTGCATGGTGCAAAAATTCTCAAAATAGCAACAACGGTCAAGTTGGTTTTTCATTATTTGTATTAGTAATCCAGTTGAAATCACTCTTAAAAACATGTAACCATCAATTTGCCCATCCTCTGGGCTCATGAGTCAGACCAGCAATAAAGAACTTTTTGACACAGACACAGATGAGCTGGAGCAAAGCAGAGAGAACATTTAAAAACCGTTTTAACATATCCTCCACCTGCCTTTATTGCTTGGGGTTCCAGACCAGGTTATTATCAGCTCTGTCAACATTACTTTCCAAAACAGACTCCACTTGCATTTCACCTTCTGACTCCCGCTCCATGCATGTGGCAGACCTGGAAACAACAATGTCATTGCTCTGCTGCCAACACGTACCTGCTTCATTGGACCGGTCTACTGATTTTAGCACTCCACCAACAATGCTTGAGGAGCAAGGCAGGTGATGGGCGGGCCACAGAGGACGGCCTCAGCACCCGGGAGCATTTGCACAAGGCGGGGCTTGCAGGGAGGCCAACTAGAATGACTGCTTCCCCAAGAAATAACAGGGTGGACCAGAGCCTATGGGGCTATTTAAGAGGAAATCACTTGGGCTCACGCTGAGAGAACCAGTGAATGGACTGGGAATTCTCCTTATTCACTGCTAAAGTAACATTTTGTACATTATGCCAAATGAGATCTTAACTGTGTACACACAGTTAGGATCTGTGTCAAGGAAAGAACATGTCATCAACTGCCAGACTTTGTAACATTGTAGAGAATGCTAATAGGGAGGTCCAAATAGGCAGCTGATCTGAGCACTTACACCTCACTGGAGATATGATCTGATGGGTAAAATCGTGCAAACGGTAAGTCCTCCCTGGGATGGAACTGCATACATTTTGGAAGAAACCATATAAATGCTTTCAGCATAAAGCATAAAATGTGCAAAGGTTATGATCCTGGTCATTTGAGCTAATAAGGAGGGTTAGTGCAGATTAACTGTTTTGCTGAGTGGGGTATACACCCTGAGGGCCTGTACCTGAGCAACTCAGGAAGCTAAAGGGAGATGAAATTCTATCTTTAGTCTCTAAATTTGTCTCTCTCTCTTTTTTTTTTTTTTGGTGTGTATCTTTTGCTTTAAAAAAAATTTTATTTTTTTAATATTTTAAGTAGATTTTATTTTTTAGGACAGTTTTTGATTTAAAGAAAAGTTGAGAAGATACTACAGAGAGTTCCCATATGGGTTTTTCATAGAAAGATAACAAATGCCATTTCTATCACATCATATCGAGGGTGCACACAATCAAGCTGATTTTTCATTATTGATGCTTAGCGTATCTGTCTGAGGTAGTATGTGTCAGGTTTCTCCACTGTGAAGTTCCTCTCGCCTTCTATCCCCCTTTCGTAGAGTACTTGGGAGGAGGTGACCATGCCCAGCCCACGCTTACGGAGTGCAGTTATGGTCCCCCTTCCTTCTGGTGGAGGATCTACATAAGTTATTCGAAACTCTACTGCAAAGTTTGTGTCTTCTCCCCCACTTATTTATTCATTCCGTCATTTATTTATATCAGTTTGAACTCATGGATACTTATTTTATATTTTGATTTGTATTCCAAGTAGAGACATACTTTATTTTGTGAGGCAGTCTTTCTGGCTTTGATCATCCACAGGTATTTTTCAGTTGGCTCATGACAGTTTCACATCATTCATGAATTCAGTGAAGTTTTTGGGCGTTTTTGTCAAGCTCTACAAGATGCTCTAGGCTTATGTTGTATATTTTCTGCCCCCATCCTGGAATCAGCCATTTCTCCAAGGAGCCCTAGGTCCTTTCATTGCAGAATGCTATTGGAAACCGAGATTTGGGATCTGGGTGTGTGTGTCCTTCTTGGTACTGGGATGTCCTTGTTTCTAGGCCTTCTCATCAGACAGGTCAAAGATTCTATATATTATATAATATTATGTATTATAGATATAGTAAAGCTATATATAAAGAGCTAAATATTAAAGATTATGTATATGCACTAACACATATCTATAAATATTTCTTTATGTAACCATCTGTTTCTATATTCTGCTAAACGTGGGTTCATGCTGATGCCTCCCCCCAATTCTAATCCACTGTCACATGGACCGTTCTAGCCTCCTCTCGTTGCTTATCTGTAAATTCCCACTTCAACAGTGAAAAACCTGGCTCCCACTACCCGACATCCATTTGCTCATTTGTTCAGTGGCAGAATACACACATAGCATTCTTGGAATTGTCACACCACACCTCTGTGCTGTACGACTTTGACAGCGAGGCAGTGCCTAGGTGCAGTGCCTCTGCCTTTAGGCCCGTTTCCGAAGCTGCTCTGGGCAGCACCGCGCCACCCCCACCGTCCACCGATGCCCTTCCTTACATCTGTGATATGGTCAGACTCCCTTGGCAGAGTCTGCGTTCCTCCCTGCCGTCTCCAGGCCTCCCAAATAATATTTATTTTGTTAATAGCTGTATTTCTTTAAAAGATACAGAACGATTAAGGTGAACTGTTTCCCCTTGGGTAAATTTTGGTAGTTTATATCTTTCAAGAAATTGGTCAATTTCAACTAAGTTATCAAATTTGAGGACACAGAGTTTCTCAGAGGGTTCCTTTATTATCCATTTTACGTCGATGGGAGCAGCAGTGATAACTCCTCTGTCCCTTGTTATTGGTAATTTGACCCTTCTCTCTCTTTGTTGTCGTGAGTTATCCAGACTAGAGATTTATCAAAATTATTGGTCTTTTCAAAGAATCAGATTTGCTTTTGCTGATTTTTCTCAATCATTTTCCTGCTTTCAATTTCATTGATTTCTTCTTGAACTTTTTATTATTTCTCTTCTTCTGCTGGCTTTAGGCTTAAATTGTTCTTTTTCTAGTTTAGATCTAGATTATAGATTTTAGATCTTTCTTTTTTTAAAATATAAAAATTTGATGCTATAAATTTATCTCTAGTCACTGCTTTCATTACCTTCCACAAATTTTGGTGAACTGTATTTTCAATTTCATTTATTTAAACATATTTTTAAATTTATGTTGAAACTTCTTCTTTGACCCTTCTGTTATCTACACATATGTTGTTCAGTCTCTAAATATTTTGGGATTTTCCAACTATCTTTTTGATATCTATTTCTAGTTTAATTCCAATGTGGTCTGAGAACATACTTCGCAGAATTCCTACTCTTTTTAATTTCGTAAGGCAAATTTTATGGCCAAAAAATATGGTTTATGTTGATTGATGTTCCATGTGAGCTTGAGAAGAATGTATAACCTGCTGTTGTTGAAGGAATATTCTATAGACGTCAATTAGATCAACTTGATTGAAGGTACTATTCAGGTCAAATTACTGATTTTTCTGCTTGCTGTATCTGTGAACTACTGATAGATGAGTGTTGAACTCTCCAAGTGTAACAGTGGATTTATCTTTTTCTCCTTCTAGTTCTTTCAATTTTTGCTTTATGAATTTTGGTGCTCTGTTGTTAGATGTATAAATATTAACAATTATTTTATCTTCTTGGAAAATTGATCCCTTTGTTATTAGGTAAATGATACTTTTCTTATCCTTCTCTTCTTTCATAGTTTTCTTTTTTTAAAGTCTGCTTTGTCTGAAATTACTATAGTTACTTCAGCTTTTTTTTGATCAGTGTTAGCATGGTATACCTTTCTCTACCCCTTTGCTTTTATGCTATCTTTATATTTAAAATGGGTTTCTTATATACAACATAAATTTGTTGTTGATTTTTTAAATCCATTCTGACAATCTCTGTTTTTTTAGTTGGTGTATTTAGAGCAATCATTTAAAGTGATCACTGAGATAGTTTGATTAATATCTGCCATGTTTGTAACTATTTTCTTTGCACTTGTTCTTTGCTTTTTTGGTCTCTTTTATTCCTTTCTTCTCTGATTTTAAATTAATTATTTTATATGATTTCATTTTCTCTCCCCTCTTGCCATATCAACTATACTTCTTTTCATTTATATATTTTAGTTGTTACACAAGACTTTGTAATACACATTAACAACTAATCTAAGTCTACTTTCAAATAACACTTTACCACTTTGTAACTCATACAGGTACTTTATAACAGAATATTCCCAATTCTTTTCTCCTGTTCTTTATAAAATTGCTATCAATTATTAACAATCACCCAATACATTGCCACTATTATTACTTTGAACAAACATTTTCTATTTGATCAATTAAGAATAAGAAAAATAAAATATTTTAATTTACCTTCGTTTATTAGTTGTCTGACACTTTTTTTTCTTTATATAGATCTGAGTTTGTGCTCTACATCATTTGCTTTCTGCCTGGTGAATTTATGTTACAATTTCTGGCAAGACTGGTCTGCTGGTAATGAATTTCTTCAGTTTTCATTTGTTTGAAAGTTTATTTCCCCTTCACTTATGTAGGATAGTTTCAGTGGAGATAGAGTTGTGGTTTGGTGAGTTTTTATTTTTTTTCCTTTCGACACTTTAAATATTCCAATCCCCTTCCTTATTTGCATGGTTTCTGATTGAAAGCCCATTGTATTTCTTAATTTTTTTCCTCTACAGTCAAGATTTTATATTCTCTAGGTTTTCTTGTGTATTATTTTTTCTTTTCTTTCTCTCTCCTTCTTTTCAGCTGGAATATGCCATTGTGTCAATTTTTTGGTATTTATCCTGCATGGTATTTTAGTGTTCTGTAAGCTTCTTAGATCTGTGGTATGGTATCTATCATTAACTTTGGACTTCTTGGTCATTATTACCTCAAACTTTTCTCCTGCTCCATTCTTTCTTCACATTCTTGCACTCCAATTATGCATATGTTACACCTTTTGAAATTGTCCTATAGTTCTTTAATATTCTCTTTTGTTCTTCTTCTTCTTCTTTTGTTTTTTTTTTTTTTTTTTGGTCTATTGATGAACCTACCCAGCACATTCATCATTTCTGTTGCGGTGTTTTTTATTTCTAGCATTTACTTTTCATTTCTAGAAGTTTTCATCTCTCTGCCTACAGCACCCATCTGTTCTTGTATGTTGTCTACTATTTCCTTTAGAGCTCTAGGGGCAAAACAACCCCCTTTCTCACCCTTAAGGATTGACCTTTGAGTCTGAGGAATAAACTGACAATAGACTGATTAACAAGAGCAAAAGCCTATACATTTATTTATGTGTGTGGGGGCATTACAGGAAGGTGAGTGCCCAATAACACAATGATGTCTAGAAGTTTGTATACCCTTCTTCATAGGGAAAAGGGAAATAGGGGATGTAGGCAATTTTAGAGGGGTAGCAAGTGATTTTTAGAAGAGATGAATGGGCCCATAGAATCCACAGTGGTCTGGGACAAAGTTTGTCTGCTCTCTGGGTGTGGTGTTTGATTTTCAGTCTTCCTCTGTGATAAGAGTTTAGTCTTCCTTTGTTAATAAAACTTCAGTAAGAAGACTGAAGGCATTTGTGTTCCTCCTCCGTGGATCTGATCTTTAGGTAGATAAACAAACTTCAGAAAAAAGCTTCTCCTTGTGCTTCGGGAGAGGCAGAGAGGCAGGAGAAGGTCAGAGAGGGACCTTGGTTCTGAGGCTGCTTCTTTAGTTCAAAGTACTCAGCGTGTCAAATCACCATGCTTTGGGGTATTGTTTTCTGAGCCCCAACAGAGCCCTTAGTGTATTTTTCATGCTTATTTTTAATGCCCTGTCTGATTATTCCAACATCTCTGTGATATATGAGTTCTGATATTTACTTTGTCTCTTCAGATTGTGTTTTTTCTTGTCTTTTAGAATACCTTTTAATTTTTGGTTAAAAAGTGGATTTAATATATCAGGTAATAAGAACTAAGGTAAATAGGTCTTTAGTGTATGGTTTTTATTAATATGGGTAATAGTTGGGTTTTGTTTAATGTTTGCTATAGCGGTACATGCTGGGGCTTTAAAATCCTCTAGTGTTTTTGTTTGTTTTCTGTTTTGGGTTTTTGTTTTTGTTTTTGTCTCACCTGATGTTTTTGAGTTTCCCCGAGAACTCCTTAAATAGAGTCTGTGTCTTGGAACTTTTTCAGTTGTAATCCACTGTTATTAACTCTCATTCTAGACCATGTACAGACTTCAGCAACTTGTCAAAATTATTACTTAAGCATTCCTACCAATTTATGGTTCCAGCAGACTCTGCTGCAGGGAAGCAGATCTTGGCTATGATTCTCTGTAGTCAGCTGTTTCTCCAGATTTCCCAGTGGTGCTTTGCCCTACAACTTCAATTATCTGATGAATACAAAAATAGTCATTGATTGTCAGTTTGTCAATTTTTTTTTTCTTATTGTAAGGACAGTAATAATAATTTCCAAGCTCTTTACTTGTCAGAGCTGAAACTGGAAGCTATCTATAAATTCATTTTGAACCAACATGTATGGAATATCAGTTGGAAGGATTGACAAATTATTAGATTTTTTTAATGTTTCCACATGTCTCAACCAACCCTAGATAGGAACACCAGCAATTTAAACCTGAGTCTCAGGTTAAATGCAATCACTAAAATGAAATGCTGTGAGAGAAAGGAAAAAGGTGTAAAATAATAAATTATGGAAATAAATTTCTATTAATGGACCAAAATAGTACAAATGAAAACAAGTGTATAATGTAATAACAACCCAAACATTTGAAAGAAAAGATTTAGAAAATATCCATTATGGATACTATGAATAAGCAGAACAAGGAAAAGTTTGATTCTGTTCATGAGTATTAGCCAGGATTTTGAACAAGGACCTCCATCTCTTAGGATTCAAAACAGAAAGTGTGGACTAATGGCCCAAAAGCTGAATTAGGCTTTTTGACATGAACAAGGAAAGGAAAGAAGGAAGGAAGGAAAGAGAGAGGGAGGGAAGGAAGGGGTTACTGACTTAATGATTCAGCAGTTTCTCCAGAAAACCTGGGTGCTCCAGAAGCAGCTGGCCCATGTTGCCCCCGACAGCTCTCTGAAGTTGCTGAGCAGAGTACTGCTTTCTCCAGTTTGCCATGCATGCGCCCAGAGCATCTCACTTGTTTTTGTAGCTGGGCTTTCTAGGCCTCTGAGTTTCACTTCTAAACCAACCTGTTAGGAGTTGGGAAAAAAAGGTAACGAGCCCTAATGTGTCTTTTCTAGAACCCAGAAGTCAGATAGAAATTCAGGATGTTCGTTACACTTTAGTAAACACGGCCATTCATCTGACTTTTTCCATGGGTGGTTTGTAATTCACAACTTTAATAACGAAGGACATATGGAGGTATTTCCATCCTTTATTGGATCTTTCTTATCTGGGGTTGTTGAAAACAATCACCTTTTCTAAATTATCTCCATATCTTCTTTTTTGTTCTGTGTCATTTTACTCCATTTTGGAAAAAGTCTGACCAGCTCCTACAGTTCCATTTTGAAGAATTTAGATTCTGGTTGAAGACATGGTCATTACTGCCACTATGTGGCTTATTTTGAAAGTACTTGAAAAAAAACCATTTAGTTGGAGCTTTTGAACTTAAAGGTACATGACTTGATGTTTCCCCTAGTCTCCGTAGCTGATACCTATGAATTTACTCTTCTCCGAACTAATAACTGATAGTTTATTTTACATTTTTGAAAATCGACATCGTGAGTAGTTGCTTGAGAAACATACAGATGCACATACACACACAAAAAATATCTGTATATGTATATACAAAATCTGTATATGTGTATATAAACACAAAGGTAATATATGTATATACACATACAAAAATACACAATATATGCATGTTTATTTCCTGCATTTTCCTTATTTACACAAATGGATTCATATGCATACTTTCTTGGACTTTGCTTTTATTCTTTTCAATAGCTATATAGTATTCGTTTGTGGACATTTCTGTTTTTTCAATTGTTTCTCTTTTGTATTTGTTTTGTTCAGCTATTAAAAATTGTACTTCTGATATACCGTGGGAATTATATCATTTTGACCTTTTGCAATTATATCAATGATGGAAATTCCCAGAAGTAATATTCTGGATCAAAGAGTATGTACATTTAACATTTTAAAGGATATTACCAATGCGTTCCCCAAATTAGTACCAATGCTACTTTTCCCAGATTTTTCCCTTTACTAGATATTCTTGAAATTTAATTTTCTCTATTTTTTTTTTTAAGAGACAGAGTCTCCCTATGTTGCCCAGGCTGGAATGCAGTGGCTTTTCACATAATGAACTACAGCCTTGAACTCCTGGGCTCAAGCAATACTCTTGCCTCAGCCTCCTGAGTAGCTGGGACTACAGGCAAGCGTCACAGCACGCAGCTTAATTTTCTCTGTGCTGATTATCATCCCCTTACGATGAGTGCAGTTGTACACCTTCCCATACGTGTATTGCATATTTGTCTTTATTTTCCTGTGAAATTCTTGTTCATTTTTCCCCGTTGATTTCTGTGAAGCCTTTATATCTTTAGAATAGTCTTGAACTAAAATATGAATAGCCAACATTTTCCCAGCTCTTTACTTATATTTTGATTGGCTAATAATCAGTTTTGCTACTTAGGATATTTAAATGGGTAGTCAATCAAATTTAACATATGTTTTTCTTTCTGGTCTCTAGGTGTTTTGTCCTTGTAATCTTCCTTAAGGTCATGAATAAATGTCCCCATATAATCCTATAAGGTTTTTTAAATGTACTTTTATTAACCGAATAGTTCATTAATACTTCTCTTTATTAAAATCTAAAAATGTAGATTAACCTAAAATTAGACTTTGTCATCCACAATTATGCTCATTGCCACACAGATTCTTTTTATTTTATGGAATCTTTTTTAGTACACTTATTTTAAATTTTGATGTAGTCAAATTATCAAAATTTTAATAGTTTATAACTTTTATCACTTATTGAGAAAGACTTTTATATCTAAGGTCATTACCCCAATGTTTTTTCTAATATATTTATCATTTTTTTCTTTTACATTTAGCTCCTTCATTAACCTGATTTTTTAAATTCATGAAGTAAGATAGAAGACAAAATCAATTTCATTTTCATGGTTAACAATTGCTCCAACACCTTTATTCTTAGATTCTATGTTTTCCCCTATGACTTGAAATGCTACACATGTCTCTGTAATAGATAATAAATGCTGTCCATATGATCATCAATTTTTCAAAGTCTTCATGCAATGCTTTTAGTTTTACTTTGTATTTTTGAGGCTATGTTGTTAGATAGATAAAAATTTATGAATATTTATCACTTGGTGGATTGTTCTTTCTATTAATATGAAATAGCCATCTTTTCCTCTTTTAAAACACATTTTGTACAAATTATATTTTATTTTAGAACCTTTATGAGCCTTTTTTCCCTATAATTTGTAGGGTGTATCTTTACCCCTTCTATTTGATCTTTTACTCTGTTGTTTTTAAACAAGCTCTTTCAGATAATAGATGAGTAGATTTTTAAAATTAATGTGTGAATTTCTGTCTTTTAATATTAAAATATAACCATCCACAGTTATTGTCATCACTAATGGTTTCACACTTATCCCTGACATATATATTCCCAATTTACCATGCTTTCTTGGTACAACCCTCTTTATTGATTTTGTTGAATTAATCATGTTTTTTTTTCTCTTTCATGGTTTTTATATTATATATTTCTTTATTTCTTATATTCTAGTGCTGTCTAATTTTTAACACACACACACACACATATATATATATTTTGTTCATCAGTGTTTAAAATTAATCAGCATTCATATTTTAGCCTATCCTGATTCTCAACAACCACAGCCAGGATTAAAAGAAGAAATAAAAGATCATGCTACTCCCTTCTCTTCTTTCTTCTTATTCCCAACTTCCAGCCACGTTGAAATTCTTTGGACTTTACTTTCACGTGGTAATTCTAAAGCCTACATTTTTATAAAAAGTTTGTAATAAAATATATCCTGCTCCTTCCTCTTGGATTCATTTTTCTTCTGCCTATAACACTTTTCTTAGTTTTTATTTCATAAATCATCCTTTGAATCTTTAAACATCTTAAAGTGCAATATTGCTCATTTTATCTATCCTCCTTTTACCCGACTCAGGTTCATTAAGTATTGCCTCATTAATTTTTTTCAATCATACTATAAAACAGATATTAACATTATTATTGCATCATATAGATTTGAGATTCTAAAAGGTTGATTAACTTGATTTTTCCCTTTTTTTTGTTTTGTCTGTGCCTCTTATATTGGCTTCTTTGCTTTTGGAGTGGAAAAAAGCCTACTGGAATTTTATAGTTTTGCAGTTGCTCAGAATAACACTTAAAATGTGTAGCTTGATAAAACACTAGATATTGAATATCCAGATTCCCAAATCTCTTTTCGTTTGGTTAGCATTCCAAAAATGCCATTTCTGAAGAGAGTCTTCCCCTGCAGTTCTAGATGCCTGTTCAAGTGCCAAGTAACCAGAAAGCGCTAAACTTGACAACCTGCCGGCTTCTTCCATGTGATATTTCCTTTTGGGCAAAGTTTTTTCTTAAGGTGTCAGCTCTATAAGCTTTCTTTAGGTTTCTGTGCCCCATGAGATATTATAGTCAAAGGTGAGATCGAGGGTTAGGAACTATAAAGAGTGAAATGCTGACAAATTTCTCTTGTTAGACATGGTAATTACCTGTTAGGCTGAAAGGGGGAAGCAGTGGAGTGTGGTGGGCAGATATTCTGAACTGATGTCCTCCATAATTCTCAGACTATTATGAGGTTCATTCAATCAATATCTACTGAAACCCTATTATTAGTAACCTAGCTACTAACCCAACTTTTTTTTTTGTAAAATGTACATCGCATAGAACATACTTGGAGGTGCTTTTTGATGGTCAAGCACAGTGTGCCATGGGTGTAGACTGAAATGAGAAGACAGACTCAGGATTCTGAAGTGAAGAACCCTTTTGAATGGGCCTTATCTGGGGTGGGGGATACTCAGTGTGAGAGAAAGGGGATGCAAAGGATGTCTCTCTCACCCTCCTGATCAGGTGCCCGGCAGAAGCTGGCATTCCAGCAACTTCTCAATGCCTCACTACAGTATTATAGGCCCTCCTCTTATAACTTATCCTCCAGCTCAACTCTGTGCATGTGATTTCCCACAGTATTCAAAGGCGGAAAGGCATCCCGTGACTGCATTGGAGAAAATGATGGAGTCAAGTTTTGTCGGCCCCCAGTCATTCCCTGAGGTCCCTTCTCCTGACAGAGGAAGCCAATCTGTCAAACACCACAGGTACAGGTAGCTAATCATGGTGGGAGTGGGCGCGGTCACACGGTGTGAATGCTGGACAGCCCATGCCAAAGAACGGCAACATTACTCAGGAAAGACAATTGCTCTTGCTTATCCTACAGTTCTCCATGGATTAGGTAGGCAAGCAGCTTGCATCACATAAACCAAAAGATAGCCAGCTCCCCTAGCAGGCAGCATTGCTCCCCTAAGATGCCTGCCAGAACTCTTAACAACACCCGTCAAAGCTACAGACACAGACCAGTGAAAGAAACCATTGCATTCTGAAAAACTATTAAAAACATGATTTTTTTTTTTCCTGGCTTGTTTTTTTCTAGTATGCAAAGTTAACAACTTCCCTAGGTACTTGACGTGATGGACTCCAGGTCTTCCAACATGGTTCGCACAAAAGAAAACTTTCCATGGGGAAGAAGCCTGGCAAATCTCCTTGGGTCTGTAAGATCTTCTGTTATCAATGGGGTTGTGCTTTCTTGTAAGCTGACCCCATCACCTGGCTCTTTTGGAAAGAAAGCCAAAAAACAAAGTCATTTGATACATTTCATAGCCTTCAAAAGCTGAACATGTCCTTCAGCATCTTCTAGTCCACACTTTTGTGTTTTGTACTGGAGGAATGTGGGACTCCAAATGTTGAAGGTATTTGTTCTAAACCAAGTGGTGAAGTTTAGGACTGATGCTATAAGAGACAATATGTTTATGTGTGCCCAGATACATATCTTCAATCTTTATGGAAGATGTCCAGAGATGTAAGCTTTCTTTTCTAGTGAGAAGTACAGTGTTTTAAAATTTGAGAAAAATTATAAAAAATTAAAATCTTAAAAAGGAAAAGGTAAATAATAACTGTTGTTCTTAGCAGTGAAAGATAAATGTTGTTGACCCTTTGTTTTCACATACTAGGCAACACTTTGCATACCACCATGCCAAAACATACATTATGAAAGAAAACTACTTCCTCCCTTGCCTCTTAATGAGTCACAAAGAAAGGATTTTATTGTTCCTGGCCACATTTACTTTGAGATTTTTGGCCACTCTTGACACTAATCCTCAACACTTGATGGTTATTTTTATTCTTATTCTCCATGAGTAGAGACTAAGATACCAAGGGTTTGCCAATTTAAAAAAATGGTTTTGATATCTTCAACTTGGGATTGACATATGTTTGGCTCTTGGATAATTGCTTTAGCTATTTACTGAAAGGTTTGGTTTGTATCAATTGTTGCATTTACAGAATTTTTCCCTGAGAGAAGAGCATTTCATTTCTGTGGACCTAATGGAAGTTGTCTTAATTAGGGAAATAAATCCAAAATTACCAGCCTTTTACAAGACACATATTTTCTCCAAAACATTATTTTCCCCCTGCTCATTATAACACATGTTAAAGTAGTATTCCACCTTGTCAAGTGAAATAATTCAGTACAATATTGCTCTAGTACCTTATTAACTATAATATGGTATAAATGTTTTAAAATTGAGATATTAAAAAATTATAGCTTCTAATATGTTTGAGCTGCAATACCTCTATTCCCAGTTCTTATTTTTTTACATGCTCCCTCCTCTCCTAAACTTGGCTTCTACTATGGTTTCTAGGAGCTACTCACAAATTAAATAGGGATGTCTTTAAGAGACCTTCCTTTTTGTTTGGTTCAATGACACTGCAGTATTCATTGGCATTCACTGTGTCCTGATACGTAAGAAAGGTTGACTTATAAAGTGCTTTCAGAACTTTGTGAATTATAGCTTATTATATCATAGCTTTTGTTTTGTAAAACATGCAATAGCCTTAAACATTTTCATGATTGATAACCCAGACTCTGATTTATATATCCTGCAAACTGCACCATAACTTCCTGAATGCCACTGGGTTAGAAGGCCTGAATAGTTGATTGATCAACAGGTATAGAACCATTTTTTAAGACAGGTCACTAGTTCATGCTGATAGACTTCCTTGTTGTGACAGTTTAGCAAGCTATGAATAATTAATTTCTTTGTGTACATTGCAAATGACTCATTTGGATAACTCAATTATGAAACAAAGCTGTTAATTCAAAGTCATTATTTCTAAGGTTTAGTTTAAAAAACCCTCCATCTGTTTAAAAAATAAATCTACTATGGGATGTCATATTTATCTTATTATATTTTGGCAATATAACTCACTCATCAAGAGCACATATGTAGGGTTTTGTTTTCTTTTGTTTTGTTTTTATGGTGAAGTAAGTCCAGTGACTAGGATCATCCTTCGAACTGTCGGCTGTGGCAGAGGAAATAGGCGAACTCATCATGTTGAGCACCTACTATGTGCCAGGCTCCACGCTCAATATTTTGCATACTTTCTCTCCTTTAACTTCCATAGCAATCCTATAAAAATTCTTAAGTATGATGCTGATATCTTCCTTTTGCCACTCCCCTCCTGCCCGGCCATCTGGTCTCTACCTTTTCTTGCCTTACCCTGTGCAACAAGAGGGCTGCAGACTCCCTTGTCCTCTGGTTTCTGTTGGTTCACACGAAGCACAGACAAGAGCTGGCAGGGAAGGAGGGGAGTGAGGTCATGGCATTTCTGACCCCTCCCTCCCTGCTTGGTGCCTCGGTTGAGTCCCTCTTCCCAGAACCAGAAAGCCTGCCAGGTGGCCTTCTCCTTAACAACTTGCTTTCTCGCTCCAAGCTGGTAACTGCTCCCTCTCCTTGTCCTTTCAGTCAGAGGGATAATAACAGCTTTCTGTTGTTACTAGCCCTGAGGTACAATAGTATCCCTCTCCCTTTTCCTCTCAAACACTGAACACACCTTTGTAAATAGAATCTTCTCCAATGACCCAATTCAAAGTGCCATCTGTCTCCCTTCAGGACTCTGACTGGTACAAATACCTCCCCCAGGATCATGCTTCTGGTACCATATAGATCTGAGACTTACACCCAGATGCACCTAACTCCAGCACCCAAGTCTCCATACCCTGCAGACTCCCTCATTGCCACTGGATGGTAGGTAGAAGTAGGAAGAAAGGGAAACAAATTAGCTATTAGAGAGCTCATTATACTTGTTGACTGAGTGACCTAACTAGACTTCCCTTGTTGTTAGGCATTTTGGGACAAGGCATGCAGGAAGGATCATGATAATGAATGACGTGTAATAATGTCTCCAGATATGATCCCATGTTTGTGTAAATTTAGGAAGTTAATGTTGACCTGAGGAATATAAAGTTTGATCAGTCACACTGCCAAAACCAGGAAAGTGGCCACCAGCACTCAAATGTCAGGTTCTCAAACTCTGACCTTAAATAATATTTACAAAGTTTTGTTTTGTATTTATTAAGTAGAAATAACTTAAATATTGAGGAGAGAAAAGTGACAGAACTCCAGATAATATGGTGATATGGATAAAATTCCTTCAGGAGACTGGGCCCTTTAGAACTTCAAAGATTTATTGAAAATTGGAAGTTTTTTTAAATCTTTTTCTATAATGCTGTACTGATATTTTCAGAGTTAAATGAGAATGCAGCATAAAATTCACATTTCATTTGTTATCTGAACACTGTAGAACCAGTTTGACCACATAATCTGGCATCTCATGGAATGTCTATGCACCAACAGAGTTCTCCTCGCCAGTGTGTAGTGGGGTAAATTCAGCGGGGTGGAGATAGGAATGGATGTGGCATAGCTAATGAGTCAAGTTAGCAATTAATTTTCATAGCACCTAGTTCTTTTTTTGTATATAATCTCTGTAGGAGTTCTCGCTTTGTTAAGGACTATGGTAAAACCCACTCATGTCTTTTGCCCTTTGACGGTGTCTATAAACATATGGATATTTGAGAACCTGGAAGGACAAGTCAAATAAAATATATAATCAAATGTTTATTAAAAGCAAACTCAAAAGAAAAATAGTTTCTCAAGATTGACGAAAATCTGAGGCAGTGAACTGGGAATTTAACACATATGTTAAGGAGAGAATGTGCCAATTAAAATAAGGTTTGTTTATTCTATCACCAACAAGTGAAAATTTCTCCAGAAATCCCTTCTGGGCTTCCTGTGTTTCGTTCTTGTCAGTGTCTAATAAGGAGGCCATTTTTATTTCTATTAGAGACAGCTACTATGGCTTGGATAATCAGGGTGGATGGCAATCAGGCACGTGAGAATTCCTTAAGGGCACCTCTTATCTCTGGAAAGCTACAATTATTTTCATCAGTTGTGTTCTAAACTGAAAAGCCAGAAACACAGGAACTTTTCTTTGTCTCAGTGTCTCCAAAAGGAAAGTGGATTGGGTAACTCTGGCTGCACTCCCAGCACGTACACTACATTCGTGGCTGGCCCTTGGCCTAAACTTTGAGGATCTGAGGATCGAGTGCTGTATTTGTGAAGTCTAGGCAGCCACCTGTGAGGTTGCTATGATCTCCCTCTTTCTTTTCCCCCCACCCCAGCAGGAGTCTCTCCTCTTGCTGTAGCCCAGGGCAAAGGAGTGGAATGCTCCACAGGAATGCCTTCAGGAGGACACCCCCTTCACCCCGAAGTAGGCTGGGTGGAATTGTGGGACCAGCATATCAGCAACTTGAAGAATCAAGGATCCCAGACCAGGATACGATACCTTGCCAAGGGTAGGTCTTAAAAGCAATGGAATTTAGGGCGAGTGTCTTTAATGCCATAGCTTGAAATTAAGTTGTAAAGTTTTGGGGGTTTTATTCATTGATTTCCTTATTAATTGGTTATTTATGCTTACTACCATCTTTGTTCTATAAAACGTGAACCAACTTAAAAGAATAGGTATAATGGATATAGGTACTAGGGAAATGTTATCGTGAAAAGAAATATAAAACTAGGAAGAAAGTAAATATATTATAGGTATCTGGGCAATATGTTGTTATATCATTGCTAAAACAACTGGGAATTTGACTTTGATTTAAAAAAATAATAATAATACATGTTTCTTCAGAGGACTAAAGTGTTCCTTTATCTGTGGGTTAGAAAAATGACTTAATTTTCTGATCAGTATTGTGGACAATATCCTAAACAATAACCAATAACATACACAGCGTCTGCTTCCACTGAGCTTGAATGTGGAATTTAGGTCAATGTTGAGAGGATAATTTCACAGTATAACTTACGGAACTCGTATCTCTAAGTTGTTCACAGTACAGGGGTGGAAGGGTGTGGGCTTGGCACACCGTGGCTGCTGCTCCTTGCAGTGCAAAACCGTGCCTTCCTCTGGCAGACACAGACCCTTACAGGGCTCAAAGCATGGTGAATGGAGCACAGGATGAATTTTAGCCATCATTCACATAGTTGACATAAGCTGCCCAACCAAACATGTCAGCCCGTACTTAAACTTACTTAAACTAACTGGGAGTTCAAGTTCTATTTCTGCCCCTTACTATTTATGTAAGTTTGAGAAAATTTTATCATGAGCTTAAGTTTTCTCATCTATAAATTAAGCAAAATAATATCAGCCCCCTGAGGATTGTTGGGCAGATTTTAAAAAGTTATATGTATAAAGAGCTTTTACCTGACACAAAGTAAGCAGAAAAGTAATACTGGTATTTTTTGTCACAGTAGTTGCCATAATGTTATCATTAATTTCAAGAGCAATGCAAACAGGGTTTACTCGAGAAATGTCAGGAATCAGTTCCCTCACTCAAGCCAGGTTCTTGTTGCTCTAGTTTTTGTCTCTCTCAATGAACCAAGCCAGGTTTCTATGCTGCTTTGGCCTGAGTGATTTTTCCATACTGTCTATATCAGGCTAACGACCAAAACAGATGGGCAGTCCAGCATAGAGCCCTACCTTTTTCTTTTCTGGGCATGAGAGACATGGAACAGGCCCTGTCTAACAAAGCTCAGCAACAGATTTCTTTAGGAAGACCGGAAGTTAGGAAATAAATGGCCTGTGGCTAGGTTTTGTAATTTTGAAGCAATTCCAAATGGACTGTAAAAGGCATTTGGTACAGATTTAGGGTGACGGTTGCAAATTCAACATAACAGCCAAGTTGTCCAAAGTGTTTAATTCAAGTCAAGAAGGAGTTTGCGTTTCTCTTGGCCTTATCTCTGGAAAAGGGGCTTGCATTTAGCCTAAAATTATAACTAACCATGTTTCATAAGGACTTTTCTTTATAAATCACTAATGATGCCTCTTAGGAGTATCTCTCTCTCTCTCTCAAATTCTCTGGGTGAATGTTAGGAGGAGAATGAGTAGTGAGGGGAAATCAACTTTGGAGATTTTGTGAGTGTACAGAACACCCAGCCCACGGTGGCTTTCTTTCTGGAGGGCACTGTTACGGCTGTCATTCCATGTGTTCTGGGTTCAGGGATGCGCTCAGCCTGTGCCAGGCTCAGGCCATACACACATATATCTCTGGGGCTCAGAGATCTCATTGCCTGTTCAAGCAATGCTTTTTTTTTTTTTTAAACCTCCTCGGATACTCACCCTTACTGCCTGCATGGTGGTGGATTTGTTTTGGTTCAATCACCATTGGGTTGGGAATATTCTCTCCAGCTGGCTAGCCATGGGTATTTTCCTGTGTGTGATATGCACCCGATGTTGATAAATGGTGACTCTGAGTATAAGTCACTGTGTGCTCAGCACAATGAATCTCAGGGAGCAATCTGTTCTCAGTTTTTGAAAACTGCTATTTTCCACTCCCGGGGGACTAACTGTCTCTCTGGACTGGAAATGGGATCGGTAATAGAATTTCACAGCTAAAGGCCCTCTTCATATCTGGCCCTAGCCTGGAGGGGGAGGGAATTAATTTGCAAGAGGCATCAGCCATCTGCTGCTTGTTTACCAAGCACGTGGGCGCTGTCTGCTGCGGTTAGGCTCCCAATGTATGGGGCTTCTCTCCTTGGCTGCAACTTGTGCCCGGCTTGAACCCAGTACCTATTTTCATGTAGCCTGGATTAGGAGTGAGGTAGAGAGGAGATTCTTGAAGAAACTTTTCCCTGATCGGAGCCCTGGTCAGTGACAACCATGGTAATGGCTAATGGAGCTTTGAACCAGCTTATGTCAGGAAAATCAAACTATAATAGTGTGTTCATATGCTAGACAGAATGAAATGGAATCACGAAAGTTGGATTCACATCTTAAAAGTAGACGAGATGCAAAATATACTGAGGTACCTACCACACCTAGCTAGTAACTTTTTATATTTCACTTCAGTTATTTGGAAATTTTATAGATGAATACACTAAGGATAGTAGAGTTTAAACAGGTGGCCCATGATGACATATACCGTCCCATGTAAAAGAGCTGAAATAGAATACTGGCCTCTCTGACTATGTAAACAACTAAATCAGGAAAGGGATGTGAAGAAAATCACATTCATGGCTGATGGTTTGTAAACAGAATATCTAATTGTATGGCTCCAGGGGGAAAAGTGGATTCCTTCAATTTAGTCCAGTCATTCATTGCCATATGCCCCAGGAACTGAGTCTGGGAGTCCCCTAGAGAAACACAAATTCTATTAGCCTGACCTGTGAATCACTGGGAACCAAGCTAAAGTAACTAACTGTTGGAATCTTTCTTTTTTAAAAGGATGTTTTGACTCATGTAGTTATAGACAAAATGCATGTGTGATTTCTTTATTGAGGGATAAGAGGGAAGGCAGTACAAAATGGAATGACAAGCTCATGGATCCAACTTGTGAAAGAGTCATTGACTCTCAAGGGTTACAGAACTTTGAATTTCTTCTAACTCAGAATCACATCTAGAAATTTAGTGCCCACTTAAGCTTCTGCTGGAATACCAGTGCTGGGACACTCACAGCAACTCTAGGGAGGAAGTGAGGATTATCACTGTGCTTCTGGTAGAACAGTGCAGAGGCATCATTTCAATTAGTCTTCAGAGAAATCCCCCCTCCCCAGGGGATAATCAAGTAAGTATTACTGCCTGATTGTTTTAATTGATGGGAAAGCTAAAGGGAGGCTGCCAGTTGTCTGATATTCCAAAGCACGTAATAGTGTTGGGACTTAAAATCATGTTTGATTCAAAGAAAAATCACATATGGAAGAGTTCTCATTGTTTAAAGCCCATCTTCATGTTATGGTGTCATTTTAGATTTCAGTTATTGCCAAGCATGTGTTAAATACATGGCTTGGGAAGCGACACATAATCATCCATTGAAATTCCTCTTTCTTGTCTAAGTCCTTAATTCTACACTCAGGCATATTAGAGGAATGCTCCAAGTTTGGCATGAATTGCCTTTGATAATGTCTGAGGCATACCATATTGTTGACTTGTTGAATTTACAATTTAAAAACATCCACTAAGATACTTACTCCTTTATCCAACATTTTTACAAATAGTGTTTAGATCCAGGAGTAAGAATTGGTACCTATCACCATTATATTTCAACTTATTAGATTTCACCTGCTGATACACCCTGATGATATATATGTGAAATACGATTTTATCTGAGCCATATTTCTTGGCTGTGTTCCATTGGTGGATCTGGTAGGCAGACTTTCTATATGCTCATACATACTAACGATGCTAACAAGATAGTGCTGAGGACAAAACATAAGAGCCTGAAATTTGTCCCTTTTCAAGATCCCCCAGGGAATTTCCAAATACATGGCTGTATAGTTTGTGTGAGTAAAGATTATATATCCCCAAAAAGGTGTTCTGGTTCACCTTAGGGTATCCATTCATTAGCATCCTCTGACTTTGATAGTAACTGGAATAAGACCTCTTGGGTTTAAATTCTTCCTCTGCCGCTTACTAAAGGTATAATTTTGGGCAAGTCATTTGAGTGCTTCTTAGTGTAGTTTACTCATCCATTACATGGTAATAATAATAAATAAACCACGAGGTTTTTAAAAAATAAAATAAGGTAATTGGAGGTCAAAATGATTTCTAAAAACACTATGCGGATGTTATCTGCTGTTATTATGTTTGAAAATGGATATTAATTCAGAAATAAGGGCCACATTTACCTTGAAGATTTGTTTATGCGTTCATGTGTTCATTCAATCAAAGTTTATCGATTGCCAACTCTGTATTAGGCACAGTAAGAGTGGGTAAAACTACAAAGACCTAAGCCTATTCCTTATCTTTGATCACTGTCTGGTGGAATGACAGACCTCTAAATTGTTTCCATCATATCCTGCCCATACAGACTTCTGTTTAGTATGCAACACACTTCATCACAATTATTATCTGCATGTATAAACACAATTTTTAGTTATGTTATAATGTAAGTCAAGGAAATGAGATTCATTATGTGGCGGGTTAATATGTTTAAATTGTGTGGAAATTTAATGTTTAATTTAGTGTTTAAATAAAGTAAAAATAACTGAGAAAATGGAATTTAAAAACTCCTGTTCAAATTCCAAAAACCCGTTTCTATGAATCTACTGTATATCTGTCCCACATTCTGTCCCTGGAAAGCTTAGGGGAAGATTTACTAGCCCAGCACAGGCAAGAAGGAGACTGGCCAGGTTTTGACATACTGACCTTGTGTGCAATGGCACATTGGCATTCTTGACAAGCCCTTGCCGTGCACTGAAGAAGCCCACCTTCCTTGGCTTCAGAAACTATATGCAGAAGGCTGCTAGACCAATAGAGGGCCCGTGGAACCCACTTCATATGCAATCCTGGGCAGGCAAAGAAATTGTGTACTTACTATTCCTATTTTCAGGCTCAGCAATCTGGCAGAGAGACAGTTCCTGTAGAGCAGAGTGCCAATGGAAATTGAATCCGGATCCCCTAAAATCAGTGTGAAGCAAAAACTCAGGACTGTAGTTCCCTGATGCTTAATATCGGGTTTCAACTAGGTTGGCCACACGTCTACTGGAGTAACCCAGGGCTGAGAGGGTGGTTGAGTTGATGGAGTGGAGTAATGCCGTTATGGGTTTCCTGTGCGTCACTATGGAGGGGCCACACTTACCTGCTCAACCCCCATTTACTTTGTATTCTAGGATAGAGGTCAGGAAGACTATATCCCACCTGCCTATACAGCTGTGGTGTGTTGAAAGACCCCTGGACTTAAAGTAAGAAGATCTGGGTTTGAGTCTCAGTCTGTCACTTATTTTCTGTGTGACCTTGGGCAAGTCACTTCACCTATCTGAGCTTCAGTTTACTTCTCTGTTTAACTGGGAACATAGTATCCGTCTCATGGGGTTGCTGTGAGAATTCAGTGAGATGGTGCATGTGGCAAGTGCTTTGTGCATTGAATATTGGTCTAACAAAGCACAGCAGAAAGCAGCACGTGTAACACTTTGTTTCTTTTTTAGGTATTCATCTAATGGTTTAAGAACCCAACAAAATGCATCAATAAATATGCAACTGCCTTCAAGAGAGACAAACCCCTATTTTAATAGCTTGGAGCAAAAGGACCTGGTGGGATATTCATCCACAAGGGCCAGTTCTGTGCCCATCATCCCTTCAGTGGGTCTAGAGGAAACCTGCATGCAAATGCCAGGGATTTCTGAAGTCAAAAGCATTAAATGGTGCAAAAACACCTACTCCGCTGACATTGTTAATGTGAGTATTCCAGTCAGCGATTGTCTTATAGCAGAACAGCAAGAAGTGAAAATATTGCTAGAAACTGTCCAGGAGCAGATCCGAATTCTGACTGATGCCAGGAGGTCAGAAGACTACGAACTGGCCAGCGTAGAAACCGAGGACGGTGCGAGTGAGAACACAGCCTTTCTCCCCCTGAGTCCCACGGCCAAATCAGAACGAGAGGCACAATTTGTCTTAAGAAATGAAACACAAAGAGACTCTGCACTGACCAAGTGACTTGAGATGTAGGAATCTGTGCATTCTATGCTTTGCTCAACAGGAAAGAAAGGAAATGAAATACAAATTATTTATATGCATTAATTTAAGAGCATCTACTTAGAAGAAACCAAATAGTCTATCGCCCTCATATCATAGTGTTTTTTAACAAAATATTTTTTTAAAGGGAAAGAAATGTTTCAGGAGGGATAAAGCTTACCACTGAAGCTTTTGGGTAGAATTCTGAATCGAATTTCAGTTAGTCCCAACACTGCCCTCTTTGGCTCTTTGAAGATGTGGGTGAATCAGAACCTTGGTCCCACAGTGCCTGTGTCCTCCTAAAAAAGCACTGGCAGTTACCTGGTTTCAAAGAGACAAGAGCTGTATCCGGAGGGTGGATGTGCCAGTGAGCAAGTGGTCCTTGCCATTCGGCTTGCCAGTCTCAACCCCTAAATTTCTGTTCACCCAATAGCCTCATTACAGGTTATGTCATGTCAACAAATGTTGTGTTTTCTATTTGATTTTTGAAGAATGGCACAAAGACTCTGGAACAGGAAGGAGGACAGGAGATAGAGGGAGGGATCAGGGGCAATCTTAACTATTCTCGTGTGCCATCTTCCTCTGAAATTTGAAAGCGCAGAATCTCAGAGGGAGATATGAAATTATTACAGAAAAAGAGACAAAAAAAATTACAATGTCGTGTCACTAAAATCATGCTAATAGAAATGTTTTTCCTCGAGATTGTTTAGAGGCTCTGAAGGAGCCTTTCTCAGTTTGTGTGCGCCTGTGTGCTCGTGTGTGTGCGAGTGTGCGTGCATGTGGGCTTGCTCACTCGAGCACATATGCTATATGCACATGTGTTCATTGTGTGTGTGTGTGTGTGCATGTGTGTGCGTATTAAGCTTGCTAAAATTTGTTCTGAAACATCAGGGAATCTATTAATAATATTCAGAAAAAAAATTCCCTCTTAGATCTGTTCACTTTAAATTTTTCCATTACCTATAAAATTCAGTTAGTAAGTTCTTAAATCAAGGTCACTTGCATGGCGGGGTCCTCTAAAACTCTTGACAATGTCTAGACCATTTTCTGATGTGAGTACTTTTGAGAGAAATAACTATTGGCTCATTAATGAGATCAGTATCACAGGGCAAGTTAATTGAGGATGTGTGTTTATTTTGAATCATACCTACTTAAATTATTTACACAAGGCAATTAACAAATTGACAGTTACCGTTTGCTTTCTGATCATTCTCATTACTATTTATTTTATAGCAAGTCTACTACATGTGGACCAAGGCATCGGCTTCTGTAGTTAATATGGAAAGAATAAATTGTTGAAATCACAAAGCCCAGACTATTCAGTTCACAAGAAGCCCCCCAAAGAACAGTAAATTGTGTTGTATGTTCATTTGGAATAAAGCAATATTTTTACCACTGCTAAGGTGAACTGAAACCTCTCCTGAAGATTTGTCTGTTTATTTACCCTCACTTTCATGGGGCATACAAGGAAATTAGTGTTCACATACCCAGTCTTCTTCCAATTATTGGTGGTGTTGAGTTGTTATGTTTACACTGTTTTAAATAAAAAGGCACAGTATTTGAAAGTATATAAAAGATTTCTTTTACTGCAGTTTGGGGAAACCTTGGTTTAAGTTTCTTTGTGTAAGACTCACATTCCATGGAGAGGGAAAGTAACTGTTTCTGAATCAAGCAGTGAATACACACAATTCTTACTTCAGGTTAAGTTGTCTCTGTTGAAAATACATTGAAAAGTCTCTTTGAGAACATTTGTTAATAATAGACATATGCCATCCAGAGAAAAGAAAGAACACCATGTTTTTTATCAGAATTGCTTAATAGAAATTCAAGGTTTGAAATGTTGAAAACACTTTAGCAGAAATAACAAAAGTTTGTATGACATTTATTAGTAGTCCCATTATAGTTCTGTTGTTTTTAATATAGAGGTAATATTGTTTGAATTTTAAAAGATTATTATAAATTTTTAATGTCTAGATCATCTAAGTTCTCATTTAAAAATATTTTATCTTTGGGAACACTTTAGAAAGATAGCCTTAATTGACAAGCGTATAAGGATCCCATTAGTTGAGTATTCAATAAGTTATTGTGTTGAAATTTATCACAATTGCCAAACAACTAGAAGGCTTCACAAGTCTGTTGAGGTCAACTTTGTTCTTGTTTTTTATACTAAGATGTTAGCTGTTGCTTATCTAAAGGATCTATTCAGAATTCACCATTAAGATGGTATATGCTCTGTGACTCCCTGAAGTTATTTTAATATATTATTGACACTGAAAACATTAAGATTGTTGCCACCTAACCTTTTATTTAAAAAAAAATGAAGTACAGCCATATATTATATGTTTATAACCCCCCTCTCTGTGTATTCTAAAAAGCATGAATATCAGGCACATTCACTGGCAGTCTTAAAGTTTAGAGATACAGTTACTTCCTTAATTAATAGTCAAGACAAAGTCCTCCATAAAGGACACATACTAATGATTACTTTCAGTGGTCATTTGTCTCCTTTTGGAATATAATGCTCTCCTGTGAAAAGTGTCCAAACTCAAAATGCACCTCCTTGGACACTAGCTGACAAATGCTGATGGCATCAAGACATTTAGAGTTAATCTAACATTTCAAACACCTAAAGCCATCAGTACTTTCTCCTTCAAGCTCATGTGCCTATAGGGAAGTGCTTATTTCTACAAGACATCTTTGATTTTGCTTTATTTTTCTTGTCTTTATTATGTGCATAGATATTTGGAAATTTGTAACTAAATAGACTACATATGCATTATTTACTGGCAAATGAATGCTACCATAATTTTTTACTTTAAATCATTTCCTGATCTCTTTTTTGATAAAGCATATGTTATTTCAAATTTGCCAGTAACTACGGTGGAATGCTGTTGTTCAAAATATGTGACCCGTCTTATGGTAATAAGAAAAAATAGAAATGATGTTGGAAAGTGAGCATCAAAATTTTCTTCCTGAATTCCCTACGTACATTAAGCACTCTATGTTTTACACTCTGGTCCAATGTCTATCTTGCTATGGGTTAAGGACTAAATATTTGTAAATTTATCACACCTCCATAATTTACATTCTTTCTAAGTAGCAATAGCAAGGTCCTCTGGAAGAGGAAAAGTGTTATTTATAGGATTTCACAAATTAATCTGTTTTGATTATAATAACATATCAGACCTACCAAAAAGAGAACAGAAGGGCCAGCAGACTTCAAGAGAATACCCATTGGCTTATGGATCGAAAGACAGCTACAATTTGAGTGAGGCCTCTGGTGCCCATGGCCAAGGCTATCAGTAGCTAGGTCACTACCAGAATGTGTTTGATGTATACTGCATTCACACCTATCTTGCAGTATGGTGCTACAGAAAACCGTGACTCCCTGTGTGTGTGTGTTGTGGGGGAAGGAATGGTGGTCCTTTTGATTCCAGCCCTGTAAACCGGAAAATATTACACTGAGACAAGTGCTGTGAGACATTTCTCAAATAAGTATAGTGTAAACTTAGGAACATAGCAGGAGGGGTGGGATTTTTATTTGACCTTTTGGTACCCGGGAGACATTTTATATATAAAGACTACTTTTTTATTATTATTCAATTGTATAGATTCAGTGTTTTCAATGGATAGCATGTCTATACTGTGTTTGTACTCTCGTCTTAAGAAATTCAATACACATCTAGGCAAAACCAGCACAAGGTTTCTGGGCTGTTCTTAATTTTAAATGCATCCCAATGTGCCCTGGGAAATGAAGCCTTTAAATAAGCTTTATATCTTCCTCTTTCATTCTTTCTTTCCCTTTTAAAGTAACAGTGAGGGTAAAGGAAGAAAATCATTCCCCAAGATCCACATTGTTCTTTTATATTAATCTGTTTTCTACTGTGACCCCCCCCACACACACACATGCGTGTATATTACACTTGTGTGTTTGACTATTCTGGTAGCTTTATTTTTGCTTAATTTGGCAAATATCAAAATGATTGCCTCATGGAATGTCAATGAAATCAAAGCATTTAGAGACCAGCCAAGTTGGCAACATTTTGATCATACAGGCATTTTCGGTTCTTTTTCTTTCTTAGTCAAGCAGAAATAGCCTTGGATTGGAAAAGCCACAAGATCCTAGAGTAAAATCTCTGTTAGATGATCTCTTAGAAATGAAAAGTAAATGATGGGTGTCAATGATTGCTGTCCCTATATTGTAGAATGGTTTCCAATGTATGTTTTACAAATTTAACTGTAACTTCTCCCAAAGGTGCCTAAACATGTACCTTTGACTTCTGGTGCCCACTGAACTCTAGTCTTAACAGAGTGTGTGTGTGTGCATGTGTGGTGAATGGGGTTACCAAGTGCTAATGTTCGATGTCCCAGTGAAGATAACAGCAGGAGTGACCAGACACAATCTTGATAAAAAATAGAGAACAGGTTTCTAATACTTTCATAATTATTTGTCACAAATACCTGTATTGATTGCACGTGTATTGTTGTTGCCTATGAAAGAATTCATTGTGTGATGGCAAACTATCTTATTGTTGGAAATGAATTAGAAAATCTTTATACTGAAAGTTGTCTTTGTGAAAGCTTCTAATGATCTATATTACATAAGATATCTTCACGACCTCATCTGTCAAATAAGGTGGATGATCTACTGCATCTTTGATTTCCCTCCCAAATTGATATCTTGTTATCCAGTCATCCTAGCTCAGACTTTACCTGGTCACTTGTCATTCAATCACTTCAACACAGCTCTCTCTAAAGTTAGTGGCTGTAAGTCTATCTCACTAAGACTCAAAAATAGCTGGAACCTGTATATCAATCTATGAGCCAGGCTTACATTTATAATATCACACTTAATTTCCATGGAGAAATAGGCAGGATTGTTTTTGTGGTAGTTTTTAAAGTAAGTTTGCCTAGGACGGGTAATAAGAAGGGAAGGCCAGGAAAATATCCAATTCCAAAGCTTGAGAATCAAAGGTCAAAACTGTCCCCAATTTTTTTTTAAGAAACTGCGATTATTTATTAAAGACAGAATAAGGGAATCGCCAGAAAACACATAAGACCTTGAAGATGTTCTTCTCTTACAAAGGCAGTGGACACACTCTCACTGGATATACATAAACACTATATATATATTGATATTCTTAATTATTTGCATCTCAACCTTTTTTAATATACACTCTCCAACTAATAATGAGTGAATTCTCTGGAGACATTTTCATATCATGGTTGAAAATAATCCTATCTTTGCGGGCACAATTGACAAAAATTTGCAGGGTTTACTTGCTTATTTAATTCTGGTTGTAATTGCTGTTTTTGAATGCTCTCCCAAAAGCATTCTGACTAGCACCAATCCTCCCATATATAATTTGTCTTAGTCAAGATCCCAAAGTCTAAATTTCTAATCTTCAATAAAACAATATGAAATGTTAAAATACTTGAATCAAAGACAGTAAATTTAAGTTGTGTTGTGTTGTGTTGTTAAAGTTATAAATAGTCTATGTAGTAGTTTACAAAATTGAATTAGGGGAAAAAACCACTTTTTTTTAAACTTGCTTTTGGTGTATTTAAAGGTCTGATGGACCACTCATGCAACCTTGTTACATACAATCTACATTGATGCTGTCCTTTCGGAAGTAAATTTAAATTTAAGGGCTTTAAAAATTACACACATACACACACACACTCTCTCTCTCTCACAGGGCCACAATACACATGGTGTGTTAAAACTCAATGACGTGAAAGATTTTGGATTCAGGTATCTTTCATAGAAGATGCATGTAGCAAGAAAGTAAAGTGGCTACTGTTTAAGGTTTATTCTTCACAGCCTGCTTTGGATTCCTGTCTTTATCAATAAATGTGTGCAGAATAGATACATTTGTTCAAACTCATACAAATGGAAGAACATTTAAGAACTCACTTTAAAAATCACTACCCATTTCCAGTGACCATTATGTATATTTTAAAGATAATTAGAGGGAAATGTCTTGGTTCTCCTTTTTTCAAGTATGCAATTGTACACATTAAATGTGAATCATAAATGAATTCTCCAGTTCTTAATAATTAACACACTGTAGGTGAGGCGCTATGGCCCACGCCTGTAATCTGGGGCACTTGGGAGGCTGAAGCAGGAGGACTGCTTGAGTCCAGGAGTTCAAGACCAGCCTGAGCAACATAGTGAGACCCTATTTCTACAAAAAAAAAAAAAAAGTAACCAGATGTGGTGGCGTGTGCCTCTAGTCCCAGCTACTCAGGAGGCTGAGGCGGGAAGGAACACTTGAGCCCAGGAGTTCAAGGTTGCAGTGAGCTGTGATCGCACTACTGCACTCCATCCTGGGTGACACAGTGAGATCCTGTCTCTAAAAATAATAACAATAATAATTAATATACCTTATTAATCCATTTGACCGTATTTTAAATAAATAATGTAAATCACACACAGAAGAATACATGTAAAATGGTCAGGAGAATATTTTCAATTGTCATTTAAAAAAGTATGGGAAACAATATCTCATGCCTCTGATTAAAAAAAAAATTGTGTCAAGGAGTATACATATGTATATCTCCTTTATTTTCTTCAGAGAAACCATTTCAAAATGGAATCTGCTACTCTGTGGGGATATGAAGGCTGTGGGAAATATACTAGATGTATGGCCCACATCATCCTTGTAAAGTTTGCGTCCATTATGTCTACATTTTGTTTGGGGGGAGAGATATCATACTGCTTATTAAAAAGTAAGGTGTGAATTTAATGATCAGTTTGCATCTTGACATCATTAAGTACGTTTTCATCTGTGGCGGGAATCCTTGACTACCGCTTGCCGGTTGTGTCCCTCAGTATCCTTTGCTGAAGCCGGACACTCAGACTCCCTTAGGTTGTGTTCTTGCTGCAGGTACCACTAATCTCATTTCCCTTTTATTATATAACAGGGAATTTTCAGCTAAAATGAGAGACCAGTGTGATTTTGCAGAGAAAAATAGCTTTTGTTCATTTGAATTGTGTTAGTAGAGGAATAAACTAGGAATCTCTAAAATGTAAAGGGTAATAAGGTCCATGACTTTAGCCACTATCTTCTCATACACAGACATACCCTAGGTCCCAGTAATGTTCCTTATATTGTTAACAAACTTTTCGACCTTCTTAGAATTGCTTCTTACAACAGCATTTTCTGTTTTATAAGAGAAAGACACAATCATCCATGTATATAAAAGAACAAAACAAGAAATAAAATCAAATGATCATTCATTAAATAATGAAATAAAAAATAAACCAATAATAAACAATGTGTATAAAGGTTTTAAGTAAAATATTAACTTATTAAAAATCAAATAAAATCTTAGGCTAAAATTAGTGTAAGGAAATATTACACAAATGATTTTGCTCAATAAATTTTGTTTTTCATCTCTTCTCTGTAAACTATATGCTTTTTTCTATAACAATAGTTAATTTTTTAAAAGAATTATCTACTGAGCACTAATTATGCCTGTTGAGATTAAACATTTAAGTATACTAAAATGTCTACTTTTGCCATATCTTCTAATGACAGAAAATTTATGAAAATCTGTGTTTAAGGTGGAAAAAAATACAGATTTGTAAAAATAAATCATTACATTTTAACCTGTCCTTATTTTTCACTGAAAACTTTCACTGAATGCTCCCACCTTTTAAGCTAACCATAGAGGCTATTGAATCAAATGTGGGGGCTGATGCAAATATATTTTAAAATTTTCAGTGTGTGACACAGATAAAAGGAGTTGCAGTATTCCTTGGATCCAAACAACCTAAATAGATGAAAAGCATACCATAGAGTTTGAGAAATGGGCCATTCTTTTGTTTAAGACAAAAAAAGAAGCTTATCCAGCGGATTCCAGCCAAAAAAATAAAAAATGAAATGAATGAAATTCCTGTGAGTCCTTTCTTTAATGAAAAAGAAGAAACAGGAACCTGATGCCATGAACATTTCCAAAAGAGATAGTTAGATTTAACCAAGGATTTTCTTTTTACTTTTTGCTTATTATTTTAAAATTAATGTTACTAAAAGTGTAAAAATAAAAAGTCAGCCATTAATTCACCTATGCCAAACCATAATGACTTGTGTCTTTGTATATGTTCTTCTTATTTTCCACATATGTGCCCATTTTGACAGCATTATTTTCCTACTGTATTGTATTATAATTTAAAAAACAATATGCCATACTGTCCCATGGCAATACATAGTCTTCATAAACATTTAATTTAAGACCACATAAATTTTAGCTTGTTTTTATATTATGACTTAACTTAGACATTCTATTATTACTTGACACTCAAATTGCTTCCATTCACTACCATAAGTAACTCCACAATTCATATTATAATACATGTTACTTTTTCTTTCATTTGGAAGGAAACTGCAGGTCTGTGAACAAGTTTCACAGGGTCTATACACACTTGAAATTGCAAGTAATGCTTGTGTAAAGGTTAGTATGTACATTTTCTGGTGAAAGGGAAAGGTCTATAACTAAAAATTACATCAGGTTTGTAAAGAAATCTGTGCATCTCAATGGGTAAGAGTAATTCCTTTAAATAATTTCCTGGTTATACATTGCAAGAAATGGTATGGCTGGGTAAATGAGTATCACCTTTTGAAAATTCATTTTAGACATTACTCAATTGTTTTCTGGAAGTGGCTAATATATAGAGTTTTAGCATCCATTGAGCTTGTTGGTTTTTTTTTAAAGTACTTTGAATAACAATATAATATGTTGTGGCTAAAAGGTAATTGATTTGGGATGATCAGAAAGGCATAATTTTAATGAAGCTTAATTTTATTTTCTAATTAGAAAAATATTATATGTTTACATATAAAATATATGAGAAGAAAAATAATCATCGTCAGGAGATAATCACTATTAATATTTGAGCACATTTCCTTCCAATCTTTTTTATTGAAAAAAAAATATATATATACACATACACATATACTATATGTCCTTTACAAAATTGGGGTCATCTAGTATGTATTTAAAACATCTTATCCCACTTTATTAACTTTACATACAGTCTGTGATAATTTTCTTTATTAGGAAAGTATCTTTACACATACGTTTAATGGCTACCCAAGCCATTATATGCATAAAATATAAAGCACATTCATATTGTCAAAGGGCTCTTTAAATATTTATCATATGATATATTATTCAATTGATTTTAAATGTTTACTATCTTTGACTTATGTCAATATTTAATAATATATGGAGACATATATGCATTAATGTTTTCTTGGTGTAAGCATATTTCCATGTATAGATAGACAAAGATATTAGGTTCTCCCACAGTATTAATTTTGGGTTTTGGAGCATTTTCCTTGAGGAGTTTGGTTACCAAAATCATAATATTCTGCTAATATGTACAGCTTGATTTAAAAAAACAAAAGCCCTAGAGACACCACTGCACAACTATCTGAATTCACACCTCCCAATCTGTACCAGGAGTAATAGAAGGAGGAGGAGGGGGAGGAGGAAGAGGAAGAGGAGGGAGAAGAAGGAGAAGAGGCCTTGAATTGCCATCAGCTATGGCACATGGGCGAAGGGACGTTAACATGTAGGCAAACCATCATAGAGAACTGAGAATATGTGTGGCACCAGATGGTTGACACACGTTAGTTTATTTAGTCTTCATGATAACCCTATGAAGTAGATATTCACATCATCCTCATGTTAAAGGTAAGGAAACCAAGGCACAGAGAAGTTAGGAAACTTGCCTAACATTATACAGATTTTTTTTTAAAAATTGTAAATTGTAGGAACAAATAGGGCCAAACATATCATTTTCAACATACAGAGGTCATGACTCCTTTCCAAATGAGATTTGTTCCAGTGTTGCACCTTAGACATTATCAGCTATTCTATAAAAATGATAAGAAAATTTATACTCAGATAGAAGGTAAAAAAGGATTGTCAGTGTGAAACTGTGTCCCAGTAGTATTGACGTTAAAAAACAGAAAGCTGTTTAATTTTCTATTCGTCCTCCCTAAGGTATGTATCTCAAAATTTTAAAATTATAGAAAAATAGAAAATAACTTTTAAAAAAATTTTTTGAAAACAAAAATGATTTCACTCTACTAAATAACAAGTGTCAAAGGGAAAATAAAAGCTTCAGTTCAAGGAAATTTGGAAAATAAAAAGCAAGACATAAAAAAATGTTTAAAACCAGCGAAAGCTGTATCTAGAATATATGATACAATTTATATGAATAAAACAGTAAAGAAGATAAAGAAGTGTTGAACAAGAACTGAACTGAGAAAGCTAGAAAATAATATCATCTACTTTTAAAAACAAGAGAAATGATATAATAAAAATAAAGGCTGAAAATTACATATTTGGAATAAGAATAATAGTGGAATTAACAATTCTTTGAAAAGATAACAAATGCAAATTTAGGAAAAGAGTAATTTAAAAATAAGAAATAAAAACAAAAACAAACACACAAAGAAAACAGAAAGTGTATAAATTGTAAGTATGAAAATATTTTCAAAAATATTGTTTAATAGCATAAATAAGTCTTTGCTCATTATTATGAAAATCTTAATGAAATGTATGATTTTTCAGAGAATAAAATATACCAAAATGATGTAAAAAGAGAAAATTTGAATTACAGGAATATTTACGGGATAACAAATAAGAAAAAAACCCTTCCATTTCATGAATTACTTAATTATTTACAATGAGTTTCTGAGTCTAAACAGCTTTGTATATAAAATATTATATATGTATATATATACATACATATGCAGTTTATTATATAATCATAAACAGATGCTCCTCAAGTTACAATTGGGTAACCCCCATCGTAAGTTGAATATATTGTAAGTTGAAAATGTATTTGATACACCTAACCTACTGGACATCATAGCTTAGCCTACCCCACCTTAAATGTGCTCAGAACATTTATATTAGCCTATAGTTGGGCAAAATTATGAAACACAAACCTATTTTATAATAAGGTATTGATTATCTCATGTAATTTGTTGAATACTGTACTGACAATGAAAAGCAGAATGGTTGCATGGGTATTTGTAGTATGGTTTCTACTGAATGTGTATTGCTTTTGCATCATTGTAACGTCAAAAATTTCTAAGTTGAACCATTGTAAGTTGGGGACTCTGTATATCAATATTAGTACATATCATACAATTAATAATACATACATATAATATATAATATATAATTATAATATATATACACACATATATATACATACATAGGATTTAACAAATGATACTCCTTCTCTCCAGACTTTGACTGAGGCCTAAGGGTTGAAAAAAATACAGTAGGACCTTTGTGCCTCCACTTCCTAGAGCAAGCTTTAGGTCACCTCAGAGGGACATGCTAAAAGTTGTTAAAGCCATTCTCCCAGCATTAGCAGTTACACAGATGCTGTCTATAAAAATGAAACTTTGAAAGGAAAGATGATTCTTTTTGAGAGAATTGTCAGAATTATGTGTTGTTCCGTATTTCAGATGAAAAGACGGTTTCCTCTCACATCAAGCCAAGTGCAAGGACATTCAAAGAACCTTCGGTAGGTCCTGTGGTATCTGTGTCTCTTGAAGTTTGAGCTTGGGGAAAATGAAAGACCAAAAATTCTGGCTAGAGCTTGCCTAGCAATTGGTAGATTGAACAGACACAAAGACGTGGGGAGGGAGGTATGCGCTGGCCTCAGGGTAAGGATGTGTGACCCCTACCTCTGTGAGAACCTGAGGCAAGAAGGCAGAGAGTCTGTGTGGTGGCCCAGGGCCAAGGTGGGGTCATAACCAGGATGCTGGAGGATATGTCAGCTGCAGAGGTGTCAGCTGTGGGAGGTGAGATGCACAAACAGATCCCCAGGTGGAGGTTCTCCAACAACTCCAGAAGAGTGCTCCACAAGAGAAAGCTCAAGGACTTGTGTCACTGCCTCATTCAAAGGATGGAATCCATACCTGCTCATTTCCTTCTTATTTCCTTACCATCTGGGACTAACTGTGGGGCCAGATACCATAGTCAGCAAGCAGGAAACAAGGTGAGCAAGGAAGAGGGAAGTCAACCAGTCTCTCCCTTTAGACATCAGACCATTCTCATAAATACTTGGATCACAAAACCTTTTTATCTCCCTAAGAACATTTAGTATTTCACTATATTAAGGTCTGACAGAACCTTCTTTTAGAAAATTGCTATTGCCCAATGTCACTTATAAATACACATGCATAAATTCTAAATAAAATACTTACAAATAGATTACAGTCATAATAAAAAAGAAATCACCATGACAGCATAAAGTTTATTTTATTAATGTGAAGACATTTTACTATTAGTGCATTTAATAACATGATTTATCTCCATAAATAGCAAAAAATCAGATATGATTTAATTTTCATTCCAGAATGAAGCATTTAGTTAATGAGTGGGAAAAATCCACTCCTTTAACAACACAAAGTGAATGGTCAGCATTAGGCCTAGTGGTTGAACATTATGCTCATTTCTAACAGCATGAAGAACAAGGCCACTTTCCTACCATTAATACTATTAACCATGTTCACAGATGAGCAAGAGCTGGCAACATGAAAGGAATAAGAATAGAAAATTGATATAAACGTGGCAAAGGCAGAGTCACAATCATCCAAAAGAAAATTCAGAAGTCAAAATAATGATTTTATGTGATTTCAGAGATAAGCCTATAGATAAAATAGGATAAATGACTAGAAAATATAAGCCAAATAAGATCTAATTTGCAATACTAACATAAATATACATCACCTTGAAATAAACTTAATGAAACTACCAAACAAGAGAACATTAACAAAGATTTAAATAAACTATAACATAATTTTTCTCTTAATGGGAAAACTCCATATTTTAAACTTGCCAAGAGTCTTCAATTTCATTCATAAATATAATGCAATTGAGCAAAAGACATACTGGGAGTATTTTGGAGAATACATTTGTGAGAATAGCCAAAACCATTTTCAAAAATGAAACTATATGGAGAGAATGAGGAACAATTTAATATATAACCAAAGATATTATTATGCTGTAATTATTAAATCTTATTGTGTTGTTGCAAGTATAAAGAGAAATGAAACATAAGCAACAGCCCAGAAACACATTCATAAATTTAAAAGTTTAATAGAAATCAAAAGCATTTTAAATTAAGTTCATTTTATTCGAAAAATGTTACTAGAGTATTGACTATCTTAAAAAAGGAAATTTAGGTCCTTACCTCATACCATACATTATGATAAAATATCAATGGACTAAAGAGTTAAATAAAATGATATAAGACCTAGAAGAAATAGAGTTGGGCAAGAATTTTCCAGGAGTGGAAGCTAAAAGAAAAACCAAAAATGAATTATATTTATAGGAGTAAAATTTAAAATTGACATTTGTAAAAATACAAAGTATATGATGAAATTGGAATAATGTTTACAACATATATGACAAGAGTTTATTATCCTAAATAAAGAGCTCTTAAAAATCAGAAAACTATAAATACCTAAATATCAATTAATTAATTTGTTGTTCAACAAACATTAATTGCATGTTTAGTATGTGCTGAATACTGTTCTAGAAGCTGAGGATGTAGCAATGAACAAAGTTACAAAATTTGATGCCTTGGTGAGGAAAACATATTTGTGGAAATATGGGCAAATAGTACACACAGGAAAATTATTTCCACACACACACACACACACAAAGATAGAACAAATGGCAGTATGTATATGAGTTTTATCTTTTAGGGTTGAAAAGTTTTATAGCAGAAGTTACATAACAGAAAATTACATAGAGATTTATGTATAGGGATATTTACTACATCTTTATTTACAATAGAAAAAATGAAATAGGCAAATGGTTAGATAAATCATATTCTATATAATGATAAAAATGTATTAAATCTTGTAAAGTTGAAATAGTCTTACATATTGTTCCCAGTATTGCACTGAATCAAGGATGTTAGATAAACTGAATTATAATTTTATAACATAAGTAATACACTTATATATCATGTGTTCCTTCTCATCTTTTGCCTATATGTATCTATACATACATGGGTAAAACAAACCTAATAAAAGTAATTGAAAGATACTTAAAAATGCAGCTACAGATAAGTGCCTAATCAAATTATAATACAACAGTAGGATGTAATAGTACTGAATTATTAAATCTCATGCTTTAAGAGAATATTGATTACTTTAGAAAATGTCCTCAAAAGAAGCTATTGGAAGGAATCATTACACTATTAAAACAATAGTTATTTCTGTGTGGTGAGATGAGAATTTTACACAGTTTTCAACATGTTACTTTTTTTATAATGGGCATGTTTTACTTTTATATTTAGAAAATATATTATATATAATTTTCAGCAGTCCAATTTAGGGAACCCATTTCAATATTCCTTGAAAAGTAATGACTTTGTTTCCTATCCTTACAATCCTAATTAGTTCATTGTTTTATGGTGTTTTCTTTGAAGGGATTTGTTTTTTAATCTTTGGCAAGCTCTTTGGTTTGATTAACTCGGGTTTCTGTTCTGCTCCTCTGCATTGCAACTAAATGTCGTGGAGGAGGTTAAAAGCGGCAGGACAATATTATTATATTGTCCCCCAAGGCCTCCTATTTTCCAGGGATTAGACATATTTGCTCAACAGCACCAAGTCGCTGTAAAAATTTCTCTGTCATTCCCCGTACACTCAGGGGCAAATGGCAACGTTCTTGTCTGTCAGTGTCCAACTCTAAAAGCTGACGTGTCTTTTGTCCATTATTTAATACTTGACAGATGGTTTCCAGAATCAAACCATCCGTGAAAATTGCTGCCCTCTGGCAAGCTGAAGAGCTGTAGAAGCTTTTAACATTCTAATAGCCAAGAATGGATTGGGGGGGGGTTGTCAAAATAATCCCTTAAAGTCATATGGGGTACTGAGCTGGTTCATAGAATTCTATTTGCCATTAATAAAATGACATTAATTATTACTACTCCCAGAAGCAAACTTGGAAAGTGTGTTCATGCCTTTTGATAATGTGAAGTCTAATGATGGAGAAGACAGAGAGTCAGGGAACCAGTCAGCAAGCATTAGAGCCCATGTGACATGAGACAAACTACTCCTGTGCTGCTAACCAACCGTGGTGCTCCCACTGTGGTGGGAAAGGGCACTGGCTTCCCTCTATGAGCTCAATGACCTTAAAACCCATGACGATCAAGTTTTTCCTGTGCAGAGTGATTAGGTAAACAGAATAGGTGGTAATTCTTCACATGTGTGCCCCCCCATACGTAAACATGTTCATGTGTCTTCTTCCTCCCTTGCTCCCTCCCTTCCAGAGGCATCTACTGGGTGCTTCCCAAGTGTAAGATCAAGGTCTAAGAGCTGCAGAAAAGAGACAAGGGCCTTACTTTCATGGCGCTAGAATTCTGTGGGGAAAGCAGACAAGGAACACGCAAGCAATTACATAACAGAGTTTCAGGTTGGGATTGAAAAACCTAAGGCAATAGGGATAGGAATGGAAGTGGGGGAGCTATTTTAGATGGGGTAATTGGAAAAACCACCTCTGGGGAGATTCTACATGTGCCAATGTAGGAGTGAGGAGAAACTTGCCCTTTCCCCCAAAAGTTCACTGAAAGATCAACTCATAATTAAGGCAGATTAGTAAGAGAAAGGTTTATTTACCATGCACATGGGGAGAAATCACAGAGTGATTATTCAATATCCTAATGAAGTTCAGATATTTTTATACATGCCTTTTAGATGGAAGGGGGGAAAATGGGTGTAAAGGTAATTCTGTTTAAGGGTTAAACGGTTGCTAGGGAGGACAAATGGATGGGGGAGACAGAACAACTTGTAAATGATTCTCTTTGCAAATTAAATTAACCTGAGAGACAGGTATTATGTTCCAAATGATTTGGGCCTGGTCTGGTTGCATTCTTGATCTTCTTTCCTGCAATATTTTGAGATAACAGGGAGAGGAAAGGAAGTCAATTCCCCCTTTGATCTTTTGATCAGTCAGCCTGGTTTATGCAAATAGAGGGAAAGCCCCCTCCGATCTCCAGGGGCCTGTAATTCTACTCTATACCAAGGAATCATATTTTTGGGGTGAAATTTCCTGAGCTCCTTCATCATCATAGGACTAAATAATGAAAAGAAGTCAAAGACCTAGGCAAGGACAACCCAGGTAGAAGGAACAGCAAGTGTGAGCCCTGCAGCAGGAGGAAGAGCAGGAGCAAGAGGCCAGAGAGGCCTGCCACAGAGTTAACTAGGATGAGCTGAAGGAATGGTGATGTAGGGCTGGCTGGCACACGCCAGGTCATAGAGGTTCCTTCACATGATATGAAACTTTTATTTTAATTTAAGTTCAATGTGATGTCATTGGAGAGTTTTAAAGAAAAGAAGTGTCTATTTAGATTTTCTTTTAAAAGACCACTCTGGCTTCTGTGTATAAAATGGCTTCAGGTTGGTAAGAGTGGAGAAAAAGAACCCAGTAGAGTAACGCAGTGAGAAATGGTAGTTGGTTGGACTGGGGTGTATGCAAACAATTACACATAGAGAAAAAATCGATTCCTTTAGCATTTCACATTTACAATGGGATTTCTCATGCTTTATCTCAAATTCTCTTTAAGGTCCCTTCAAAATCTAAAAATCTGGTGGTTAATTGTTTATAACCTTAGGGAGACTCAACAGTAACTTTTTCGTTCTCCAAAATCATTATATTTGATAGCAATGTTGCACCATTCATAACAATCCCAGTACAGGCCCATTTTAAAATGTAGTTTTCAAATTTTTAATTTTAGAGAATTACTCAAAGCATATTGCACATGTTTGCTGTTTCGGATGCTACATATCAACTTTCAGATTGAAGTTTGTTCTTTATAATTATAGTTCAATTTGTGCTTTCAATTCCACAGACTTTGGAGCTAGAATGCCTGGATGACTTCTCAGTCAGGATAACTCTGAAGTGATGATAATACATGTGTGATAGCTGATATGTTGTGATATGGGTAATAAAGGTATATTGAAGAGCAGAATTTGAGAATTCCTCCCTTACTATTCGAAACAATTAATACTTTGCAAAAATTATATGATGATCTTTGAAATTGTGACCAAATTTATTCATTCAACAACTTGGTAACATATTGGTTAATAAAATAGAAATGGTCCCAACCTGCACCGCTTACAGTAAGTTTCTGAGACAACAAAATGAATAAAGAAACACAAGCATGCGTGTGCCTGTGAATGTGTGTGTGTGTATGTTTGTGTGTGGATAAGTGTCACGAAGGATGTGGACAGCCCAAAATAACATAGATTGGGGCATATGGCATCCACTTATCAAGAGGGCTAAAAAGGACCTCTCTCGGGAGGACATATTCAAGCCCATTCATGCTTCGACCGTCTGAAGAGCAGGAGGACAACATTCCAGATAGTGGAAATTTCATACACAGAATTTCTTAGTTAGAAAAGGGCATTAGAAGTTCAGGGAAGAGAAAGGAAGCCAGTGGGGCTACAAATAGGCAAGGGAACCCTGAGAACAGGCAGGAGTTAAGTCTTAGCAGAGCTCTGCCACGATGATAAGGGCTTTGGATTTTAGTTCAAGGGCACGTGAAAGACATTAGAGGGCCTAAGGAGGGAAATATGGTGACTGGATTTGTGAGCGTGTGTGCGTGTTTTCAAGAGATTACTCTGGCTGCCACATAAAAAAAATAGGGTGGAGAAAGACAAGAGTTGGAAAGGTGTAGCCCAAAAAAGAAATCATTTCATAATTAGAGGAGAGATGGTGGCTGCTTGATTTATATTAGAGATGGAATACATGGGAGAAGTTGACATTAAAGATACATTTCGGAGATAGATTTAACAAGATATAATATTAGATGGATATGAGGTGATGAATAAAAAGAAAAAATGAATAACTCCCAGGATTCTGATTTTACTAATGGTGGATGGAGGTGTCAATTGCAAGGAAAGGAAGAGTAAGAGAAAAGATTTGTTGGGAAAAAATCAACTTTATTGTAAAAGACTTTAGACCTATAATTCCAAAGTGTCAGGGAATGCTTAAAGAGCATTAAAAGAAAGTCAAATTTAACTTAAGAGCCTGTTGGTGTTAGCTAAAAAGGGTAAGAATAGGGTTTCCATCCAGAAAGTCAACAACAAAAAAAATCCAACATTAGAACCTTAAACGTAAAACAACATTGATCAAGAAAATGGACAAAGACTCTATGGCTGGGGAGGGCGAGTCAAGAAGGCAAGAGAGACTAAAAGGTAGAAGGAGGCTACAGAGAAAGGGACAGCAAAGAGAGGGCACAATGTGGAGGAGGAGGTGACAATGAAGGCAACAGTGATGAGACCTAAGATGACAACAGCTAACGTTTCTTTCATCATTTTGCACTAACTGCACGGGCTAAATTGTGTAAGAGTAATAAAGTCTCCAAAATGTCACTGGTTTAAAAAAACATTGGAATATTTCTCACTCATGCTTGATGTGTGTTTTTGATCAATTGAGTGTTCTGTTCCATACTGGCCTCCCTCTGAAACCCTTGAGGATTGGGCAGCCCCCATTTGGGGCACTGCCAATCACTGTGGAAAGAGAAAAGAAGTCATGGCAAATTACACCTTAGTTCTTAAAGGTTCTGGCAAGAAGTCAACACATGTGACTTCCAGTCAAGCCACATGAGCACAGCTAATAACAAAGGGCTGAGGAAGGACAATATAGCAATGCTCCCGGGAGAGGTAGAAATATTTGGTGGACTCCACAAATGAGTACCTGTCTATTTACCATAGTTTAATCAGGTCACCTCATTTGATCTTCCCATAATGCTCTGAGGTCATATTATTCTTTTAACTCCCACTTTACGAAAAAACTAAAATTTAGAGAGGTTAAGTAACATTGGCTTAGGGAGGTTAGGGCACAGACATGTAAGTGGTGGGCCTCGATATGAACTCAGAGAACGTGTGCTGCACTCTCAGCTATACTGCCTCTGCTGGCCATGTTGGGGATCTGCACTACGTGGGAAAGCAACGAGAAAGCATCAAAATGTTTACAGAATGGGATTGTTAGGTTTCCACTTTAAGAAATAGTGAGTATAAATTTTAATGCTCAGATAGTCTCAAAAGTTTGCCTTGCAAATATTTCTACCTTATAAATGGATCTTAATTTCTAGTAGGAGCCACCATTCCATTGGTACGGAAAAACTTAATCTCAGTAAATTTTGAGCTATTACTTTCACTGATGAGAGCTGGGAGGATGGACAACTATTTGCTTGAAATGATTACTCTCTATTAATGTTTGCATTTGCTGAGATATTCTTAATTTTGTTCGTTTTTCTCTGACAGTATAGACAGGTTCCCAACAATATTGCTCTTTTGTTTCTGGTAGTGTCCCAGATAATACTTCAGAGCATCCACTGGCTTCAGTGTAACAGACATGCTGCTACCAGAAAACACTGTCTCAGGGAGAGCTCCATCGCATTTGTGTACCAGTCAGGAATTGGTTGTAGTTGCTAGAAACAGAAAGAATGCACCCACGTCACCACCAAACATTGCCTAAGTCAGGGCTGTTAATGGAGGCTCCATAATGATGACAAGGAATCAGATGACAGAGCCAGCAGCATCTCCACCTTTAGCGTGAGACCCTTATCTTCATACTTCTTATTTGGGAAAAAATTTTGTAAAAACTCCTTATTGGTTACACCACATTTACTTGAGTATTATGCTATTGAAGTCAAAAGTATCCTAACTAATTTAGCTCATATGTTAAGAAAGGAATTATCTGAACATTTTTATTAGCTGAGAAAAAAAGGAGTTTATGAGAAGAGAGAAGGTTGAAGATAAAGAAAATAAAGGTGAAAGCTGGTGCTACAAAGTCCCAGAAGACGTGAGGAAGGATGGGCTCACTGGGAAGAGTGGAGGTAGTCGGCTGCAGTGGGCACGCACACCTCACTCTTCGTGGCTGATGAAGAAGAGGGGGTGGATGTGTTTGTAGATGTTAGAATGGGGTATGGTGGTAAGATTATGTTTGTAGTGAACTGAAATGCATTGGTTTGCTGAAAGTAAGATAGCTGCCTTGGTAGAGGCCTGAAAGAGTGTAATAAACATTTCACATGGAAACAGACAGAAACAATGGGAGTAGCTGATCAAATAAAGGAATTTAAAGGCAATTTTCGGGACCAAGCTGAGTTTGGAAACTTTGGACATGGAATTGTTATCAATTTGAATCTCTTACGGGAGGGCAGTAGAAAGGGAAAAGATAGGTTGGAAAATAATCCAGGGTTTTGGTTTCTTCTGATAATTAAGACAGAAGGGTTGGACTGCAAAAGAGTTGATGTTAAGAATACGGGTTATGCAAACTATTCCTGCATCCATGATTATCTAGAGAAGGAAGAAAAACCAGGAGGGCTTTGATAGTTGTAAGGGAAGTAGATAGAGAGATAACAGTATGAGAATTACACAGATAGCAACTATTGAGTGTCTACTATATGCCAGGAGCTGTGCTGCATGAAGCAACAACCTCAGAAATTGGTATCATTCGCTTTGTCCAGCTGAATCATTTTAGCCTTGGGAAGAATAATTTTACCTGAAAAATCATTTTATTCACAACTAAGATTAAATCCCAGGTCTATCTGACTCCAGTGTCTATGTTTTCAACCTCTCAGGGGCTTGGAGTTTACTAAGACACCAAAGGCATTAGAGATGAGTGTGAAACACGCGGGGGAGGGGGTTGGTTGTGGTCTGAGGGGGCAATGTTAGAGGTCAAACTTTCATTATTTAGTTCTTTGCTGCTAATGCCCAGATTAGGGAAGTGTATGACCAAAGTTGAACAGAGGGGAAGATCACTTGATAAGGGCTCTTAGAAATTGCAGTGACTGTCTTCTAAGAAGGGTTGCACATATGAACACTGAAATTTGCTAGAATGATAGCAAGCATTAACATGGAAGGAGGGAAGAAGAGGATGAGAAAAAGAAAGACAGGAGTTGCATAGTGATGGGAACTAGGAATTAGAGGTTGAGAAAATCAGAATTTATTATAATCAAGCAGGGTTATCTCATGAACCCACGGGCATTAATGCAACTGAGCCTCAGGAAAGGCTGGGACAAAGGGCAGGAGGTGTTACAGCCCACCCGGGTCCCTTGCCCACTACCCATTGAAGGCCAATATACTGAGACAGCAGGGGTTGTAGTGGAGAAAGAGTTTTATCTCACAAGGCGCCAGGTGAGGCGAGGGGAGTAATTTCTCAGATTCATCTCCTTGAGAATTTTGGGGCTAAGGTTGTGAAAGGTGGTTTGGCAAACAAGGGGCTAGGGAATTGGGTCTGCTGACTGGTGGGAGTTGGGACACAGAAATTATCTTCTCAGTTGGGAAATTTCCTGGGTAGGCGGTCTCAATGCTTTTGGATCCATTTCCATGCCTGTCCACAGGTCTGGTTGGCACCTGTAAGTCCCCCCTTGAAATGCAGAGTCTGAAAAATTCCTCAAAGACCAGTCTTAGGATGTCCAACAGCAATGTTATCTATAGAATCACAAGTCTTGGGACTTGCAATAGCAATGTTATGTATAGAAGTAGTGGGGGGAGTCATAAATCCTGCACCCATCAGGGAGGGTAGTGCTGTTAAGCAGTAACCAGTTATAGCAGCAAGGAAGTTATGGAACAATGGCTGGTTAACTTCTGGCTATATCTATACTTTTATAAAAATTAGACTTTGATTACTATTTATACCTTATGGCACTACATTATTTTGATATGGAAAATTTCAGAGGGACATAGGCAAAACCTGTAGCGCTATCAAGCCATCTTCTTTTTTTGGTCAACTTCCTCTGCTCTGTAGGGTACACAGCTGAAAATGACTTGCCTCAGCTCCTGAGATTTCACATCCCCTGCATTTCATGTACTCACCTACCTTGAGACTCAGTTTTCCAAATTTCTGGAAAAGGGAGTACTTGCGAGCCAAGATCATTTGTCCAAAGTTTGCGGGGCTAAGGAGGCATGGTGGGGAGCAGCAGTTTCCCAAGAACTGGAAATGAGCAGACGACCCTCACGTTGCCTTCTTAATACAGGTCTACGCCTGCCATCTTGGAGAAACATGTGTTGACCCCAATAAGTGACTGAGGAAAATTTCAGTCAATGGAGGTTTATTAAACCAAAGTCAAGGATGCACCCGGGAAGACACGAACTGTAGACAAAGCTGTGGTTGTTTTCCCAAAGGGGAAGTGGGAACCCTCAGCATTATAAAGGAACACAGAGAGAAGGAAAAAGGTGCAAGGTGGGAGTAGGGGGGAGGGGATGAGGCAAAGTGGTTACATTCCTGTGAGGCCCAGGAAATCTATATTTTACATAAAATAAGGGCAATGTAGAAGGAGAAAGAGAGTGAAGGAAACATCAATTATATAGATGTCCCTGGGTAGGTGGAAGAAGGTCTGATTCTGTGCCTCTCCAGTTCTGTTACCTGTAAAGATAAACTTGTAATTCATCATTAGTGTGGAATTTAGCAGGCTTTAGTTTTAGGTACTAGACATAGTTACAATTTACATGTCCTGGCTTATGGGAGGTCAGCAAGGAATTTCCTTAATGAATGATCTGTGGGGCCAGTTCTGCACAGATGCCTTTTCTTTTGCATAAGGAGTTGAGGGAGGGATGGCCCTGAGATTTTTGATTTTCTTTTTACACATGCTTCCAATTTTTAAAGTTTGATTTCAGTGAGGATTTGCCTCCTACTCTTAGTCTACCTCCTGTCATGTTTTGTGATAGTGTTCTTGCAAAATAATTCGATGGCAGAAAATTTAAAAATAAACTGGTGTCTACCAGGAAACCAAAACAAACATACCCAAGAATCACAAACAAGTTAGGATTTGTACTAAAACTTTCTAGATCCTACGTTTCTCCTTACAATTTCTTTGGTAGTTCTCAATTCTAGCAACATCATAACTACATAGAAATTGCAGAATGTTAGGAAGTCAATATTCTCCTTTGAGTATTTACACTCAGATGGATTCCCAAACAGGTAAATTGTTACTATACTGTGGTAGAATGAGTGTAAATTCAAATTGAATTGATGTCTTTTAAATAAAGAACCACCTTAAGTGGCTTCATTAATTATTGCCATCAGTAGTGCTAGGTGACTAAAAATGTGCTTATACTAATGGATATGTAGGAAGCATTTTTTCCCTTCCTAAGTATCTTCTCATTACTCACTTCTCAGAGGAGGCAGAAACGGTTCCAGATATACTTTGTGTACAGGGTACAGAAGAAAAAGCTACTAAAAATTTTTTAAATATCTACTTCATAACAGTACCAAGATTAAAGACTAAATTATTCATCATTTAATATGTATTACTTCTGGGGGGCTACTATAAACTCATCATCAAAATATAACTTTAATATATATAAATAATATAATTATAAAATTATCTAAGTATAATTATAAAACACGAAATTCCCCTGTCAAGGGACCATCATACATTTTACCTTTGAGCTCTGGGCTTCTTTTTACACTTTAGAATTTTCAGAATCCTGGCCGCTGAAGGGATTAGGATTGATTTTTCAGTGGCGGGTAGGCAGGTGTTGAACACTTTGTTGGAAGGGGAGGGGCTCTCTAAAACTAAAGAGGAGGGCAGGATTTTGTGGGTGCCACAAGAGACGGTGGTGTATCTGTCTGTCACAGAGTACCCCAGAAGAGGACAGCTGGTGACAGCTGCTTGGGTGTCTATGAAGGCAACTCTTAGTATCCTATCCCAACTTGAGTCCAATACTTTGTCTAAGGCCAACAGAGAGGACACTGGTGAGGGTCAGAATTCTGACATCATCTCCCAAAAGATAAGCTGGGCCGACATTCTCTAGGGCAACATATAGCAAGAAGCAATAGTAACTTCAGAGGACCAAAGGCTAGGTAGGCCTTTCTCACTATTTCATGGCTTTGATAGGTGGGAGGTTTCATGTATAATCCAAACAAGGGAAAGAAAGCACTGAAGAATTTCTGTGGATTGTCTTCTCTTTGATCTTGGCAAGAGACAATATGGGACTGTATTTGGTGTATTTTTTAAAGAAAATATTTAAAATTTTTTATTTTAAAATATCTTGCACTTTGTAATTATATAATTAGCAGATTATATGGCCAGTAAGTGTCAAAGTGAGAATTGAAATTAAGACCATTCTTCCTTTCTCCCTCTCTCTCCCTTCTAATTATTTCTACATATACATAGAGAAACAGATGTGTAAATATATATCTTTTGATGTATACATACGTAATCTTTATATAAGTGTGACCCTCCTCCTGTAACTCTCTCTTCTTTTATATTTCTGTTTCTCAAAATAGACCTTTCTTTATTTATCTTTATTTGTATACAAGTACATGTGTCTCTATTATTCTCTTAAGATAAATAAATAAATTTTGCTTAAAGGTATACACTATTAGGGCAATCAACTTTCCTAGTTTGCCCACGACTGTCCCAGTTTTACAACTAAAGTCCCATGTCCCAAGAAACTGTTTGGTCCCAGGCAAATTGGGCTAGTTGGTCACCTGAAGTTCAATGAAGCTTCCAAACAAAGAAACTAAAAAATGGAAAGTTAAGAAGTTGTAATGTGAAATGGCCTACAACAATTCATAACTCATGATGAATATAGTGTTAAGCATAAATCATTCCAAAATTTCAACAAAAAAATAAAAAATAACCTAAGAAATTAAGATGTGCTTTTTTCTTTTTATAAATTTCACTCAAGGAAAAGGCAATATATACTACTTTATTCTTAAAATTGAATATTTAGAAATGTCATGTAATAAATATATGTAAAAGAAGGTTAAGGTCACCATTGGGAGAATAGAAATAGATTTTACAAAACACTTATATATGTGATATATGAGGACTGTCTGGAAAGTATCCAGCCATGTAATATGTTCTTGTTATATTAACAATGGCTGGATATTTTCCAGACAGCCCTTGTACATATACACACATATATGCATCTTTACTTACATTATATGTCATTCTGCTTTGTTATTTCTGGTTTCTCATGAATATATTTGTATTTCAAAAAATATACATTTACATATCATAATTTGTAAAGGCTGCATAGCGTTCCATTTTATAGAATTGTTATAGTCTAGTAGCTAAGAGCACACTCTGGAACCAAACAGTCTTTGTGCCTTTGGGCGGGCTAATTAATATGTCTATGCCTCAGACAGGAGAATTAAATGATTTAATACTAGTAAGCATTTGTAAAATATATGGTGCAAGAATGTTAGCTATTATTTTACTATTAATGTATCATAATGTATTTAATGCATGCAATTCGTAAATTATTGTGTTTACTGGTGCAATTATTTCCTATAAAATAACTTCAATTCAATTTTTGAGTAAAAATCCATGCTTATTTATCAGTATTTTCTCCATAGCTCCTCTATATTAAAAGTCAATAAAGACCATTAAAATCCAAGCTCTTACAGGTGCTCCCAGTGCACAACTACACTTAGAGTAAAACCTGTGCCCTTTCAATGTACTGACATATATCTGAAATAATATAAGTGTATAGGTAAACACTCATAATATTCATGAAAATCCCCAAATTAATCAAGTAAGAATTGTATCTGTCACCTAAAATTCATGTGCAATACCAATTCTGACAATGTGGAACCAACCTTGAGTGGTTCTTAAAAATAGAATTCCAAAGACTGATTGAGAAGAATATTTCTTTATTTTCTTAGTCCACAGAGGGAAGGAAACTTGCTTTTATTAGGTTAATACCAGAAATTCTACTTCATTGGATTGGATTTGTCTTGTCTAAGTCCTCATTTTAGATGTTAATATTCTGAGCCTCACAGGCAGCAAAAGTGATTTGCAAAAAGCTCATGCAAGTATTGTATGGGAAATTCAGATTTCTACAGCTTGGACAGCCCCACATTTTCAAGCCTTCTGGGAACATCCCTCAATGTATTGTATGCTTCAGGAGGTACAGAATCCTTCCCAAACTCTCTGAGGTTTTGGTGGGAAAGCAGTGAACAATTTGCTGGAAGCAAGCCCACCCCTAGTCAACATCTCCATGATTACTCTCTTCTTGTGTTTGGTTCCTGTGTTTCTGGGCACTGCTTATCCCTGCTACTACACTCCCCTGGCACATTTCTAGTACAACGTTGTTGTGAATGGTCCACTTCTACATAACATTTGAGGGTAACAATTGTAACAAAAAGTAGGAGGTAAGTTTGCATTCAATATCAGATATCATTATTCTGAAAAAAATTAGCCATTTGCTGCTACTAGAGTGCTCCCAAGTGGTTATGGCTCCCTTAGGATTCCATCTCCCTCCACGTTAAGCCATTCTCCTGCTCTTCCACCGTCTCTGTCTTCTTCTCCACCTGCCTCTCATTCAAGTCTCCTCATACTCTTCTTCTCTTCATTGTAAAATGCTTCCCCTCTTCCACCCTAGGCTATTGCTTCAAAACTCAAAATTTTTGTTTCTTTGTTATGTATCCCTCTCCTGGAAGCTTTCCTTTTTAGACTTAAAGAGAATGTGTATTTTTTCCAAAAACAATAAAACCACCTGACTTCTACATGCATTATTTTACTTTTATAAAAGACCAAATATTGGCAGCCAATGTTTAAGTAGCATTTTTTTCCTACAACATTTTGAAAAATTATGTTGATTCTACAGGATATTTCTTGGGTCCTATTGAAAAAAAACATTCTTTCCCTTGTTTCCCAACAGAAGAATGTGGTTTCATGAAGATGCAGATTTTCCTGGGAAACAGCTTTTGAGGAACAACGTCTGTGTACTTGACTACATTTTAATAGGTTACCCAAAAGCAGTAAGTCAAAGAGCTTAAACGACATTCTGGAACTCTGTCACATTTCTAGAATGGACCCAAAAGTGTCTCTAGCCTCTTGTACGGCAAGAAAGAATCTTTTCTTATTTGTGAGTAGTACTAAATACACAATAGATCACTCAAGGAAGGAACAATGTATGCAAGTCCTCTTCTGTACTTTTGTGTCTCCTGCCTGACTCCAATCCCTTAGGTCATCAGAGTATTCTAAGATGCCAGGTTCAGAGCCACACATGGAGGCACACCTTGAGGTTCAAGGGTGTAGGACACACAAGGAACACGTGTCTTCATCTGCTTTTCCTTGCCTCTATGGCATACCCTCATAACCCACTTTTTAAAAATTCTTCCCCAGACTCTGGTTACCCCATTGCCTCATTCCCTGGCATCGTGATTCCTGGAATTTACTCTATTCTTGGCCTCTCTTCATTCAGAACTTCACTTCTGCTTCACACATATGTAGCTTTGGTGACTTGCCTACGTCCTGATCAAGTCTGATTTGGAATTGCATCTTGTTTTTAGCTTCATACTGTCTTTGCCTCTTTAAGAGTTCTACCCCATAAAGCACCACTGGCAGAGGGGTCTCTACCATGAAGCTACTGAAATTTAAGCTTTGAAGCCCCTCACATACATGGACCCCTATGGGGGCTGCCAGATCCTAAGAGTGTAGAGTATTTTGGGGGAGAAGTCAGGTTGCATTTCTACGTGAGTATTTCTGAAAAGTTGTCTAAAGGAGTCTCAAAAGAAAGGAACCTGGGTATCCAAGACTCCAATAAATGCTTGTAATTTTCTCTCTTTCTAAATAAATATTCTATTTAATGTCTAATTTTAAACTTGTATTCTTTTTCTTAAAGAGGACCCTTCAAATTGCATTAGCTTGAAGCTCCTTACAACCTGGATCAGACCTTGACCATCAGATACAGATTATTCATAGTAACTTTTAAGCAGTATTGAGAATGACTAAATTGAAATTATCCCCAATGCTTGAAAAATAAGGTGACCTTGAAGAGCAAAAGTAGAAAATTCAGCAAATTTATTGATAATATGAGCTACCTGGAGAAATGCTACCTAAGAATTAGAATATACACCAGGTATAAAGCAGAAATATTAAGTCCTGGGAAATTAGTCAAGTCATCTCTTTAAGAGTACAGAAGCCATATATGACTTTTTATGATCATATCCCAGTTTCTACATGATTCCTGGCACAGTTGGTGCTTAACAAATATTTGTATGATAAATGAATTAATAGGTGAATATAAAAGAAGCTATAGCCTTATAAAAGCTCTGACTAAAAGGTTTTAATTATGTAGGATCTGAAAAAAGAAAGCAAGAACTGGAATATGTTAATATTTTCAGCACTGTCTAGGGAAGAATATGTCCTGGCATCTGCAGATAGGCGGTGCCCTTGACAGCGCTCTTCCTACTGTGGAGTTTGCACTGTAGTATAACACAGCTCTGGGGCACTATCGTTAAGACCACCTACAGTATTCTCTCACTTGGATTTCCATTCCTGCAAGCCACCTGCTGATTTGCAATACAGTATCTTGTAAAGAATATCCTTGAGGGAGAGATTACAGTGACCAAAAAAGCAAGTTCTGGTCATCAATTAGGTTCATATAAAATTTCTATTTCTCATTATAATTTATTTGTTCTTTTTGTATTATAAGGGGAAATTGAAGAGAGGCATCTTTAGTGCTTACTCAGAAAAACAAGAAGACCCTTGAAAAGTGAAAGTAGTAAATGGTGATGTTAGTTACCTGGAGAATTGCTGTATACATAAGGCTTTGACTGTGAAAATCAGTACCCCGTCTGGCTGCCCTTTTAGGATTCAGTTGTAGACCATGGTCTGCACTGGGCTACTTCCCCACAAGGGGCTCAATTAGAGCAACCAGGTGACTCCAACAAAGATACCACTATACCTTTCCCTAACATCACTGTATTAGAGAGACACAGTTCTTTGCTGTGTTGTCAGCCAAAATTCCCAGAACATGATCAGTGGTATATTTTACTTTCTAGAAGAAATGCTGACAATTACAGAAGAAAAGATCTTTCATCAAGTAGGCGAAGGGATAGGATTGTGACATCCAGAGGAGACATACCCAACTATGGCTGCTGACAATAAATCCAGGGGGTTGCAGTCCTAGACCAGACTGGTCTCCTCTGTCTTTCAAGATACTCTCACAGGTATCAAAAAATATAAATAAAGGTGAAATGTTAAGGAGAAACAGGATATTTGCATAGCTTCAAAATCCCTTCCCCATAATATTTAACATATTCACACATGATTTGACACTCCTTTCTCCAGGAGGTGGAGCTTAATTTTTTCCCTCAAGTGTGGCCTGGAATTAGTTACTCACTTCTTGTGAATAGATCATGGAAAGGGAAAAATAGTAATTTTACAATGGAGAAACCTGACTGACACCACTTTAACCAAGTGATCCAGGTTAACCTTATATGTCATGTTAATTTCATGTACCCTCAAAATGATGTGATGAAAAGAGTACTTCAGCTCTGGGGTATTCTTTCCAAGAGCCAATAATGTCCTGGGGAAATATCAAACACAAATAAATTTGGAGATATTCTATATGACACTTGGTATGTATCCCTCAAAAGTTTCAAGGTCATGAAAAACAAACAAAAAAGACTGAGAGCCACAGATTAGAGGGGACTGAAGAGACATGACCGCAAAATAAAACATAGTGTTGTGGGCTGGGTTGTGTCCCTTCAAATTTCATATGTTGAAACTCTAACCCCCAGTACCTCAGAATGTAACTGTGTTTGGAGATAGGGCCTTTCAAGAGGTAATTAAAGTAAAATGAGTTAATATGAATGGGCTCTAATTGAATATGACTGATGTCCTTGTAGGAGGAGGAGATTAGGACACAGACACACGCGGAGGGAAGGCCACATGAGGACACAGGGAGAACATGGACAGCTGAAGGCCAAGGAGAGACAACTCAGAAGAAACCACCCCTTCCAATGCTTTGATTTCTAGCCTCTAGGACAGTGAGAAACTAAATTTCTGCTGTTTAAGTACTTTGTTATGGCAGCCTGAGAAGACTAATACACATAGTGTCTTGGACTGGATTCTGGAATACAAAAAGGACATTAGTGGAAAAGCAGGTGAAATCTAAATAAAGCCTATAATATAGTTAACAGTCGTGTGCACATATTAATTTCTTAGTTTTGATAAGTGAACCAGATGTTAAAATGTTAACATTAGGAAAAACTGAGTGAAGAGTATATGGGAATTCTCTGTACTCTCTTCAATTCTTTTGTGAATATACAAATATTTCAAAATGAAAAGTTATAAAAATCTAAGATCAGAAAAAATAACCGAACACATGTGTAAGACAGGACATCTCAGTAAGAAAAAAATAAACCTAGCCTCACCATAAAAAAGTACAATAAAGAAGACACAGAGGTGACATCAGAGAGGCTGTCGCAGTGGCAGAGAGAAGGATGCCAAGGAGATGCTTCACTTTTATTGAGCACGCCCAACTTTATGTGCACAGTTTCGCTTAATCCTCAGGCAACCTTAGTTATAGTTATTGTAATCTTCCCCCATTTTAGTCTTGAGAAAATTAAATTTGAACCCCAAATTTTCAAAGGATTGGTGAATAGGGGATTCAGGAGGCATTTGCTATTGAGGGATCAACACACTAAAACTAAACCGAGAGTCCTCATCCCCAGCTGTGTTTCCTGTCTCGTTAAAAAAGATCACTTTCTTGTGTTTCATGCACATCTGATTCATCACCAAGATATGTCACTTTGAATTTCCACATATTTCTGTTCCACAAGTATTTCTCCTTTTATACTGCCACCACCCTGATGATGATGATGATGACTATTGTCTGGATATTTGTACTCTACAATCCATGAGGCTCAGAGGGCATGTTGAGCCTAATGTTGTGAACTCATGTTGTATGAGAAAACTAACAATGGTTCCTTAGCTCTGTTCTTGCCTAGTGCTTTCTGTTGTACTTCAGATAGGGAAAAACACCCTATATCCTCAACAGGGATCCTTCATAGACACTTGTTTATTTCTCAAGTTTGTTCTCTGTTTCTGTATCACAGTATATGCTCAATTAATATGCGTTAAATGGATGAATTAATGCAAAACTCATAAGAGAAAGTATCTGAATGGACAATTTAAATTCTACCATCATTTAGTGAGATACATAAGGGACAGATAATTAAGGACAACATCGTAAGTGCCATAAAAGGAGCATGCAGAGAGCAAAGTCTGAGGCTTAACTGAGGAGGTCAGGCAAGGAAGGTGGAGTTTATGACTTTATATCTGAGTTTTGAAGGACATTTAGGAGTTCACTCTTCATTCAAAGGTAGAATTACATTTCAGACTGGGAAGCAGCATGCATACATGTGCAGAGATGTAAGGCAAACCAACACTTTTAGAGAACTGTGAATCTTTACCTTGTTTGGAATATCCCTTACCATGTTTGAACTTGTACACATCCTTAGCCTTGTTTGAGCTAATCGTAATATCTGAGCTGACTCAGTTTACTTCCTTGAATCTACTGTTACTTGAACACAATGTCTGTGTGCTGAAAACATAAATAGTATTCTTTACATGGACCTGGATATTCAGAAGCTTAGAGGACACTTCAGTTATATATATATAAAAATAACAATCAATAAATTAGGGTCATTATTTGTCTGTCAATATAAAAATCTTAAACTCAGGAGACATTTATACTTTAACAAAAATAAGGTTATGAAAATTTTCAGCCACACTTGAATATGAACAAAGAAAATTCATATATTCTGGAACTTGAACCCCAGGAGGTGAGAGAGGCAAAAAGCCTGATGTACTTAACTGAGATCACACTTAGGAGAATTTTTGCTAAAGTATGAAGAGAGAACATGTAGATAATGCATTACTAAAGAGAGAGAGAGAGAGAGAGAGAGAGAGAGAGAGACCTAATAGATGAAAAAACAAAAAAAAAAGCAAAAACCTACTGGCAGGCATTCCTGAGGTTCAACAGGGACACTTAACTTCATGTTATGGGGGCGGTAGGGGAAAGCAAAATGTTTTCATATCTTTATTCTTAAATAGTGTGAGTTGTCATCAGTTGCTGTAATCTAAATGTCCAACTGACAGATGTGTTCCAGAAAAAACATATAAGCCTTAAATGTTTCAGAAATCTTCTCTGGTCTTGGGTGGATAACCACTCATCTCCATGAATAATGCCACATTTGACACTATCTGAATTCTGGCCATTAGTAATCCTAGTGAGCATTTACATAACGTTCTCTTTTATAGAAACCTTTCCAGAAGGTGCCTTATAAGAATACATTATATATGACTCCAGCCTCTTGACTTATATTGGGACCAAATACGTATTGAGTTCATTAAAGAAGTAGACTCTGCGGAATTAATTTGGAGCCTGAAATATGCAGGCTGGAGCGATCCAGGAATAGGAAGCATAGCATAATGCAAGAAGCAAGACCTTTGTTACCAGGCAGACCTGATTGTCAATCAAACCTCTACCACATATATACTGTAAAACCTTGGGAGCACTATCTGTCACTTTCTTCATTTATAAAATTAATATTATAATTCCCATCTCATAGGGTTAGTGTGAAGAGGTTTTAAAATGTGTGGCACATAATATCTTTAAACGTTAGTGTCCATTTTCCCCTTGACTCCAATATTTTATCTTATCCCTTGCCTTTCTCTTGCAGATAAGTAGGTTACTCCGACTCTTAACAAGTCAGAGAAACAATGACACTGCAGAACGTAAAAATGATACAAGTAAAGCCTTGGCTTTTTGTCTTGAAAGTATTCTCTCTGAGGCTATTTCAGGCATGGGAGAATACAGATGATATAAGGGGAGAATTCCCTTCACTAGGGTTAGAGAACATTCTCTTTACTGGCACTAGGGAGAAGGGCTAGGGGAAGCAAAGGGGAAGCAGATACAAAAGGTTTTATTTTATTTTATTTTATTTCATTGTGGTAAGAACACTTAACATGAGACTCAACAAATTTCTAAGAGCTCAATCCAGTATTGCTAACTATAAGAAGAATGTTGCACAGCAGATCTCTACAACTTATTCATCTTGCTAAACTGAAACTTTATACCCATTAATTAGTAACTACCCATTTTTGCCCCCAGCCCTTCGCACTCACTATCCTGCTCTCTGATTCTATGCATTTAACTATTTTAGATACCTCGTGTAAGTGGAATCGTGCAGTATTTGTCCTCCGGGGACTGGCTTATTTTACCTAGCACAACGTCTTCCGGGTTCATCCATGTTGTTGCATATTGAAGGATTTCCTTCTTTTTATGGCTGAATAATATTCCATTGTATGTATATACAACATTTTATTTATCCATTCAGACACAAAGAGTTTCCTAAAGGAATCCTGTGTCCTCCCCACTGGCTGACCTCCTGAGGCTTGATGCTAGGAGGAGGGGTGTTAGGCCTGGTGAGGTGAGGACGGCCCTGCTTGGGGGCATCAGAGGTGGCAGCCCAGAGTGGGGGTTGGAGCCCATGGAGGGGAGAAGGGCCCCCCTTCGTGGGGCAGTGGTGGCAGGAACCCAGAGCAGGGAGTCTGAGGTGCAAAAGTTGCATGTGAAAGAAGAAAGGCAACTCCTAAACAGGAGACTCGTCACACACAAGGGGACTGATCAAATAAGTGCACATTTCAGGATAATGGGAGCCAGTTTCTCACTGATTGAGGGAAGTACGAATTTGGAAAGAGAGAAAACAAGAATGAAGCCTACGGTGTCGCAGTAGAAGTATCAGTGTGAACTCTTGGTTTTCAGTCTCAGTATAATAGAAACAAAAATAAACTGAGGAGTGTGTGCATATGTGTGTATGGACATGCCTGCTTTCCCTAGTTTTTTCTACTGAGGGGCCCCGGGAATAGCCACACCCTAGTATTTATGAGCACGCACAGCACCTCGGTCTTGATTTCCAAATGCTATGTTCTACTAAAACGAACATGGATTCCTTGGAGAAATGACTAGTTAGGGAGCCCAGAAAGTATAAAATGAGCCTGGAACATTTTTTAGTGCCAGGAAGTAAGGAGGTGAGCTCATGGTGAGATCATGTCAAAAGAACAAAGAAGACAACTTGGAGAGGGTCCCTGTTAGACAAATTTGGGAAAAATTGAGCATCCAAATAAATAATGATTGGGACAAATTATATCCCACTGACTAAGGTAGGAATTCTTGTGTCCCTACTGACATAAATAAGCGATATAAGTGAGTAATTCAAGGGAACAAAAAGTTTCCTTTACAGTAGAATGCCAACTAATAAGAGTAGACAATATGATGGAAGGAAAAATCACCTTTTGGCAAGTGGAATAGTAATAATATGGCCAAGAAATGGTAATGATACTAACACAAAAGAGTAATATTTGAAAAGGGGTGAGACATGTACATAGTCTCAAATACCTCTGCAAAAATAATAACAAATTATTGGAAAAAAAAAGGAATAGCCTAATGGAGAAATTTGGCCACTGTTATTTTAGTCAAAATACCAAAGTTAACATCAACATCCATGGGACAAATCAAAATTGTGCATCACCTGAAAGGATGCAATGAGAAGAACACAGCATCATTTTTGTGATGTCCTTGCCACAAATGAATAATCTGAATTTAATCATGAGAAAACATCACATACACCCAGATTGAGAGATATTCCACAAAATATCTAGACTGTAATTTTTAAAGGGATAAAGTTTGTGAAAGTCAAGAAAGACCGAGGATAGTTCAGTCAAGAAGTATGACAACTAAATGTGATTGTAATATATTGGAGGTAATGTTTCAATGGCAGTAATATATTAATATTAATTTCATGTTTTACTTTTTTCCTAGGGCATTAAAATCTACATCTGTTGGGGATGACAATAGTTAAAGTTTTCTAAGTTGACACACTTTAGGATTCTAGAATGTGGATTACTGGGACAAAAGACAATCATTAGGAAGTTATGGTTGTGTGCTACGTTGCTAAGTTCTAGAGTAACTTTTTGCCAAAGTTGGAATGAGAAAAATCCTTCTCCCAGTTTCCTCAAGGACATGGAAATGATAAACTCTAAGCATTGGGCTTTGCCTCCCAGAAGTAGTATGCAAACACAGTATCTAGGCTTATGATTGCAGGTTTCCAACTCCACCATGCTTTGACATGGTTTTGACAAAGGGACACTATGTTTATGGGCTCATAACTCCTCCCTACTCAGTCCCAGGATTTAAATCCAAGTGTAGGAGATAAATCAGTAGAGAAATTGGCAGAAGGTTGGGTGATTTAATACACATTATAAAAATTTAGTCCCCATGATAATGAACATGAAGTACTCAAATAATGACCTATGTCTGTCTTGTTTTCATTTATATCCACAGTGCCTAGAACATTAAATGGTACATAGCAGGCAGGCAATAATTATTTGTTGAATGAATCAACAAATTAAGTAAACAGAAGAACGCATAGGTGAGAAAACATTGTATAAAGAGCATCAACACCTCTCTCTTCCCTTTCAAGGAATGATTGCTAATTAAGCTCATTTGTCTTTGGGTGGGCTCCAAATTAGACAACTGTCTTACTCTTATGATTTTTTTTAAAACCAGAAATGTCACCATGAAGAGCAGAATTTTATAAATTGAAAGCATTGATTTAGACAAGGTATAATATACTTCACTGAATAGGAGGTCTAATTAACTTTCTTCCCTAACACTAATTTTAAAAACAGTGTTAACAAGCAAAATTTTAAAGTTCCGGTTATTTTTCAAGGGAATAAAGAATCTTAGCCTCTGAGTTTGGGTCATTATCTACCAGTTGTTTCCTTTTTGAGACAGGCTAGTGATATATGTACTACTTTTACTCTGAGCTTTAACCTACATGATTAATGAAATTATTTTCTTCCAACTGATATGAAGGAGCTTTTAATGAATATATTAATTTTTGTGTATGTCACTATTTAATGGCCCAAGACAACCTGATTTCTGTTCTTTGTAATGCCTGTATTAAATTCATCTACATACTGGTTGGGTCCTGTCTACCCAATTGCTTATAGAGTGCATTTTCTCTCTCTCTCTCTCTCTCTCTCTCTCTCTTTATTGCTCTCTCCCCACCACCCCAGAAATCTATTAGATGAATGCCAGGATTATACTGTCTTTTGCTCTAACTGTCCTGTTTTTTATCACTCTTTATTTGAGTAATATGAATATACTCAAGGAAACATTTTCTGCCCACAGGGCTATTCGTATTTTGGGGATTTTATTTTTACTACTTATTATGTTTTTCATTTGCAACATTTCCACAGGATATTTGTATATAACCATCAAAATTCTTGTGTCATAAATAAAATAACCTCAGTTATCTTTCAAAGAATTTCATTGATCATAGTTCTAAAGTTCTTTTTTTGTCTGCTGTAGTAGCTCTGTTTCTTTGGGTGATGTTTCTTCATGATGTGAGTACTATCCATTTTTCCTGTAATTTTTATTTGTGAGCTCATGTTTGAATTTAAGATTTTCTTAAAATCCTTCAGCTGCCGTTATGAATTTACCTGAATTCTTTAATTCCCTCAAACTCAGATCCCTTTCCATTACCTTAAAGTCGAATCCCTATGTTGTTGCTTCTATCTTCCCTGTTAACACTGTCTAGTAGTTTCCTAGAAAGGCGTTCGTATGTCATTTTCCTCTTTGATAAATTCCAAGTTTGCCCTCAGCCTCTCATGACCACTTCATAGCCTCATTCTACCAAAATTCATCCTTCTCACATTTACACACAATCATGCATTTACTCATTGCCCCTCAATATTTCCAGAATTTGGTACACTATACACCATCCTGAACTTCCAGTTACTTAAAGTGATTATATCATGCTGTTATCTGAATAAATTCACAATGAGAAAAATACATTATGAGAAAAAAGTGAGATTACAGTCAGTGGATATTTTGTGTCTGACTATTTTTTGTCCAGCATACTAATAAGCACTACATGGGAGCAGCAGCAGTAATGTGATCCCTGTAGTAGCTTGTACATTTTCATAATCTTCCAACTGTTTTCACACCTATTATATTTCATTTTGCTTTTGATGCTTAAAATGTCCCTGTGTAGTGGGCAGAACAAGTATTATTTTATTCAATTGACAGGTGAGAAAACAATGCATTGCTTTCTTTCTTTATAATGGAAAAATCATAAAACATTTTCAGACTTACTGATTCTAAATTAAGTAGATTTCCTTTATGTGATGGTAATATTTCTCTTGTAGGAACATCATGCATTAAATAATTACATATTATAAATATATATGTGTGTATGCAAGTATACATATATCTGTACCTATATCTATCTTCTATCTGTCTGTCTACATCATCTCTTTTAATGTAAGAAGGCAAGGTAAAATTTTTCCCATTTTAGAAGTAAGAAAAACTGAGGCTCAGGAGGCACAAAACTTGTTTAAGGACAAACACCAACAAGCAATAAAACATAAATACAGTCTCTTATAAAAAAAATCTGCCTCCCTAAAATAGTATAACACAACCAACTGTCTGATTAACATGGAAGAATGACATAGTACAAGAGACATTTAAGATGTAATACAAAGAACATATTTTCAGTGACACAGAAACTTACTATTTAATGTTCTCCTAGGAAGTTAAAACTTAAAATTGGTTCAGCTTTACAAGAAAAAAGTACGCAAACATAGAATATTACTTTCATTTCTCATAACAACTCTCAGATAAGCAGAGAGAATTTACAGAAATCCTTAAATTCATTATTTATATTGTGTTATAGAAAAGACTCTAAAATCAAGAAAGATTAATTGATTTGTTAATGTCATAAAAATTTTATGATGGAGCCTAGACTTGTACCTATGTCAAAAATACAAATCTTTTATATTTTTCATTACCACATAGTTCCTTGACCCAGGGGAAATGTTAAACAATCAATAAGCTCTTAACTATGCACAAAGTAAAGTCAATGAGTGATCAGGCAGGAAGTGGTACTATTAAGTGTAATGGAGAAATCTGGAAGAGAAACAGGTGAGGGCGGGCAAAAATATAAAAGTATGTTTGGGGCAGGGCACGGTGACTTGTGCCTGTAATCCTAGCACTCTGGGAGGCTAAGGCAGGAGGATCCCTTGAGCTCAGAAGTTCGAGACCAGCTAAGCAAGAGACCCCCATCTCTACAAAAAATAGAAAAATTAGCTGGGTGTGGTGACATGGTCCCTGTAGTCCCTGCTACTTGGGAGGCTGAGACGAAAGGATTGCTTGAGCCCAGGAGTTTGAGGTTGTAGTGAGCTGTGATCATGCCACTGCACTCTAGCCTGGGCAACAGAGTAAGACTGTCTCGATTTAAAAAAATGTATTTTGGGGACATCTGGGCATATGTAAGTATATCTAAGTACTTGTGTAGTCTTACTAATAATATTCCTCTATGCAATATTCTTCTTTTAATACATTAGAGAGATGTTTTTCCTCTGTAAGCCAATACAAACCTATATTCCTTATTCTTTATAACATTTGCATGATATTCCATTATAAGAATGTACTGTATTAAATTCAAACAATTTCCTATTGATTGACAGATTTTATTCAAATTTTTGTCACTATAAATAAAACTGAACATCAATGTTCAAATAACTCAGCATAATTTTGTAAATGTATCCAAGGCATTAATTTTGACAGCTTTATTTACATACAATAAAATTCACCCATGTAAAGTGCACAACTGGATGAGTTTTGACAGATGTGTGCTGTCATGTAACCACCAAGACAATGCTTTTTCTTTTTAGGGGTTTAAGTGGAACCTATTCCACTTCTAAGGAATAGGTTCATCCAGCATCAGAGAGCATCACATGGGCTGGGTATTTCAATTGTTTTCACCCAGAGTCTTGCTGTGGCCTTAAAAGACAGACACCATATTTATATAACAAATAACAAATATTATTATTAATCTGCATAAGCTTGGATAAGTCACACTGTAAAAGGTTACTTTTTTGGACCTCAGTTTCTTCATCTGTAAAATGAGGATGTTATTATTTCCCCCTTGCTCTTAGGCAAAAATGGTGCACACAATGATGGATGATTTTTAAAAATGTTTTAAATTACTTCAGATTTGTTATTTATTGCCTTTATTGGTCCATATTCTCTATCACCACCACAATCTTGGTATGGATATTTCTGGCACCCCAAAACATTCCTTTGTGGTACTTCCTAGTCCTTCACCATTTTACCCAGGACTGAGTAACTGCTGATCTGATCGCTGTCACTATAGTTGTGCCTTTTCTCTAATTGTATATGAATGGGATCATCAGCCATACACTTTGATATTTCTTTTACATAGCATTCCACTTCTGAGATTGAATTTTCTTTTAGTGCATATCCGTAGTTGTTCCATTGTACTTGCTGACAGCAATATGGAGTCTTCCAATCCAATATGAAAGCTTATGTCTTCACTTATTTAGGTCTTCTTTAATTTCTTTCATCAATATTTTGTGGTTTCAGTGTGCAGGTTTATATGTATACATGTATACACACATGTCATATACTATATATATGTGTGTGTGTATATACTTTTCAAGAATATATGTATGTATGTATATCTATATATGTATATTTGTGTTTTTGTGTTTGTATTCATGTCGCTCAGCTTGCTAGTTTATAAAATTTTTAAATTACCATTTCTAATTGCCTGTGCTAGTATGTAGAAATACAATTGATTTTTATATATTGACCTTGTATCCTTCAACCTTAAATTCACTTACAAGTTCAAATAGCTTACTCATAGATTCCTGAGAGTTTTGTATTTGTGTGAGGAAGATCGGGTCATTAGTCTTTCTTTGATCAATGCACATTTTATTTCTTTATTTTTCTTTATTACTGTGGCTAGGACCATCAGTACAATGTTGAGTAGAAAGGGTGAGAGTAGAAACATTTACCTTGTTCCTGATATGAATAGGGAAAGCACTCTATGTTCCACTATTAGTACATTTCTGATTCTTGTTTATCTGGGAATGCCTTTATTTTTGAAAAATAATTGTGCTAGATATAGAATTTTTGTTTGAAGGTCCTCACCACCACTTCAAACACTTTGAATGTCATCACATTTTTCTGGGCTCCATTATTTCTTATGAGAAGTCAGCCATTACAGTATTATTTCCCTGTACATGATGCGTTTGGGGTTTTTTGTTTTTTTTCTGCTTTCAAGATTTTCTTTTCCTCTTTGTGTTTCATCAGTTTAGCTGTATGTGGCTATGTGTGCAGGTGTGGGTTTCTTTGTATTTAACCTACTTTGTTGAACTTCTTGGGCCTTTAGATCCATAATTTTCATCAAATTTGTGATTGTGATGTGCATTATTTCTTTATGTATTTCTTTTTGCCTCTTACTCTAAAAATATCTTGTCCTTCTCGGTCTCCCACTATGCATTTGTTGGTGCATTAATAGTTTTCCAAAAGTTGTTGAGGTTCTGTTCATTTGTCTCCAGTATTTTTTTCTGCACCTTTTTAGATTGGATAATTTCTATTGCTCCATCTTTAAGTTTACTGATTCTTTCGGTATTTCAAATCTTCTATTGAGCCCTTCTAATGAATTTTTTCATGTTGGTTATTACAATTTTCACCTTAAGAATTTCCACTTATAATTTTTCTCCCTATTGTCATTAAACATGGTCTCCTTTAGTCTTTTGAACATATTGATGATAGCTGCAATGGGTTTTGTCATCCAAATCCAACACGTGGGAACACTCAGAGTCAGTTTCTATTGACACTTTTTTTCTTGTGTATGGGATGAGTGGGATGAGTTGGATGAGTTGGTTTTCGTGTCTCAGGATATTTCATTGAATACTGGACATTTTAGATAATATATTGTCATAACTCTGAATTCTGACATTCTCTCCTCTGTGGGTGGTGGTTGTTAACGTCACTGTTGTTTCATGATTTAGTAACTTGCCTAAACTTAATCTGTAAAGTCTATTTTCCACAGGCTGAAATTTAGTTCTGGATATCAGTGGTCTAGCTGGGAATTTAACTCGGAGTTCTGAGTGGTGAGACAGCCACAGGGGGTTTGCTAAGCTCCATGGTACCCTGGGTTGATTGAAGGCAGTGTGCATGGGTAGCAGGATCATAAATGGATTTTAAATCTACTTTTATACAGGTCATCAAAACTTTTGATTGGTTCAAAATTGGGCAGAGGTTGTACTCAAACACTTTGAGCTATAAGGTTTCCCATATGCTTGTAGATCTATGTGTTAGCTGGGGAGCAGATACAAACATAAGACTTTTCTAAAGTTTCCTCCACCTTTTACTTTCCACCACTCTCTCTGTCACATTTTGTCTACACATGCATGCAGCGTTTGTCATCAAGGATGTGTGGGTGGCCTGCTGCCTTTCCAATCTTAGCTGCATGTGCGCACTGCCTTCGGTCAACCTGGGGTACCATGAGGATTAGCAAGCCCCCTGTGGCTGTCTCCCCACCTAGAACTCCCAGTTAAGTTCTCAGCTAGTCTGCTGATCTGTTACTTTCCACCAATCAGGCCTTCAAGCCATTGGCTCTCCTTGTCTATTTGCCACATTGTCACTTGCATTGTTACATTATTATTTTATTATTGTTTCTTTAAAAAAAAAAGACAAAGACAGAGGGGGTGGGGGAGGGAGATAGAGAGAGAGACTTTCCAATTAAATTTCCTTTATGACCTATAGCATGTTAAAGGTTTCTTCATATAGATCCTGTGCATTTTTGATAAGTAAATTCTTAATTATTTTATATTTCTGGTTACCATATAAATGGGATCATTTTTTCTCACAAATATTATATTGTATTTAATTGTTCAGGAAAACTTCTAACGTAAAACTGTAGCATTTCTAACAATGGAAGGAATGTTGTTTTTCATAGTCACATCTTAGTAATACTTTCTCATAAAATACTGTAATTATCGGCATAAATTCAAACACAGCTTCAGAATAAGGGTAATATAAACTCTATTCAAACATCATAAATATTTTATTATGCATTTTAATTTCCCATTTATATTTTTATAACATTTTCTTCAGAGATATGGGCGTTAGGACTTGCCTTGAAACGGGAATTGTTTTCTTTAGTATATACTGGAGATTGTCAATGCACACTAATCATGGGAATTAACCCAAATCAAATCTTTGCATTTTACACATGAGAATTTTAAATATTGACAAAAGCAAGAATATACTGTACTATTGCAATTATAGCATTGTAGATATAAAAGGATTTAAGTCCTGCAAATTCTTCTTATCAAAGCATAGTAGGTTTTATTAATTCATAGAATATGAGAAACAACCAGGCATGGTGGCTCATGCCTGTAATCCCAGCACTTTGGGAGGCTGAGGAAGGAGGATCACTTGAGGACAGGAGTTTGAGACCAGCCTGGGCAACATAGTGAGACCCCATCTCTAAACAAACAAACAAAAAAAACCTTAGCTGGGCATGGAGAATCATTCCTGTAGTCCCACCTACTCAGGAGGTTGAAGCAGGAGGATCTTTTGAGCCCAAGAGTTCAAGGCTGCAGTGGGCTGTGACCATTCCACTACTGTCCAGCCTGGACAACACAGTGAGATCCTATCTCAAATTAAAAAAAAAAAAAGAATATGAGAAACAAAATTAAGAAACAAAGAGGTGAAATTTCTAAATTACCTAGAAGCCAAAGCCAAAATGGGACTACAAGCAATTACAGAGTAAGTCACACATTCATTTTCTATTTAACAATGAGAAATGTTCTCTACTCGGTTCTATAGTTTTATGTGTGTTTCAGGGATTGAGCTAAAATTCTCAAAAGTACATTTCCCAGAATTTATTTCTAGTAAATTCTAATTTACATTCCATCAGTGAGAATGACTGCCATAAAATTTGGAAGTAGCAGAATTCTTACTATACCTGTAGAATCATTGCCAGGCACAGGACTTTGGCAGCTGTACACATAAGGCTTTGCAGCATCTTTCCGAACTCTTCTAAGAAATCACTTGTTCTAGTGCTACAAGATCTGGTATCCCTGTAGTGATTCATACAACTTCATATTTCCTCAAAATCATTTTTTTCCTGACCTCTACAGTGTCATCCCTTGCAAATATATTGTAAGTACCCAATTTCTTGTATTTAATTCCTGAAATATTTTCCTGAGCAAATCATTGATGCAGTATTTGGAGATTCAGTAAACAATCATTAAATACTTGGAACCTAAGATTGAATATGTGGCAGATACATTTACTGTTCATGTGCTCCCTCACATTTCCTAGATTCTTTTCGATTACATGGGGCTTGATGTTTAGTTCTGCCATGGGACCTAAGAGGAAATTACTGACATAGCTTCTGGTATAAAAATCAGGACATTACATGAATATTAAATGATTTTATTCTCCAGTAGCCTACATATGTTCTTATGGGCAAAATAGGGTTTTGTCATCAAGGATCAGGTATCTACCCACTCAGGTATCTACACAGCCCTTTGAACAATGTTGCACTGAGACCCCAAAGTCAGACGCCAATGCATGTCAAGGGAGACTTTTAACCCTTATTTTATTTTACTTATGATTTGAATGCAATGCAAGTGATTTCATACTGTGTTTACTGTTCATAATTACATGGGCATAGTTAACACTTACAAGAAATAAATGTGTATAGCATACACAATTGCATAAAATAACATTCATTAGATGTTTATGGATTGATTGTAGATAATAATCTATATTATTATAATATTATTATTTATCAATAATAAGTATGTTCTTGAGATAGAAGTTAAGACATCTGTGGTTATACTGAGTATTGAAAAATCTCTGCATTAATTCTTTCATTCAACAAATATCTTTTAAGAAGCTTCTTTGTACCAGACATTTTTCTAAGCACATTAATATGGACTGTATATATTAATATTAATTAGCTTAGGCTGCCATAACATAATACCACAGACTGGGTGGCTTAAATATCAAAAATTTATTTTTTCACAGTTCTGGATGGTTGAAGTGTGAGTTCAAGGTGTTGACAGGGTTGCTTTCATTCTGGGCACTGTTTCCTTGCTTATAGATGATGCCTTCATATTGTGTATTGTGTCTTCACATGGCTTTTTGTCTGTGTACTCATGGAAAGACAAATTACTCTGATGTCTCCTCCTTTTCGTATAAGGACACAAGCCCTATTGAATCAGGGTCTACTCTCATGACTTCATTTAACTTTAATTGCCTCCTTAAAGGGGGTTAGGGCTTTAACATATGAATTTTGGGGGAAAAATTCAGTCTATAATACCATGCAAGCAAAGTTCTTATAGGATTTTATTTTCTCAAAAGGGGTCTACATTAAGAAGGTCGTAAAATATTTGTTTCCCAGAATGAAGCAAGATTTAGGAAGAGCACTGGTTTCTAATTTTTAAAGTACTTAATGCTACGGCAAGAATTCCAAAGGCAGGTCTTCTTATTTTTAATATTTAAAAACTATTTACATACATTATATAAAAGTAGTTTAGTGAGCTTAATGATGCAAGTTTTTCTAGTTTTCACTTTCCAACACTTGATTAACTTTATTGTCAGTATTTTTCTCCTAATTTCAAGATTTTAAAATGTACCTTCAAAACCGATCATCTCTATAATGTGAAAATTATTCAACATATGCAGAAGTAAAAATCAGCACTTAAAAGTTATTTGAGAGGTCATGTACTTTTAATCTTTGATATTAAGCAAGTACTGAAACAAAGAGAATCTGACATTTTGTTGGACCAGCGTGTATGAAAAATGTATCTACTCTTTTGACTTTACATACTGCATCAGTTGAATTCACTAATTATGCCTGAACTTTGGAAAGTTTCCGATCTCTTGTTATTCTGACACATGTCAAAGAATATATGGCATTTAACTATGGTGTCAAATAAAAAAACTGCAGAAGAAAAATTTCAGGTCCCAAGAGAACAGTGATATTTTAAAACAGAAAGATTATGAAATGAAATGCCCCTTGTGCTCTATACAGATAAAAAGAAAAATGGTAGCTTTATGTATTATCTCATTATTATATGGCCATGTAACATTAAAACAAAGTGAAAATTCAATATTTTCCCATATTCCTTTTTTTCATCGTTCAATAACAAATCTGTTCTCCTTACTTTTAACATAAAGTAGGAGGTGTGCTTATATTTTCTGTGCTATACATAATGAACATTCATTCTCTTCTGTTTTCCTTTTTATATTATTGCAAAACATAAGAGAATAATAAAACTAAGACAATTTAAAAAAAAAATTACCTACCATTTACTTAAGTCAAATGTGTTCCTTTTACCTCTCTTAGTTTTTATCAGTGGTTCTCAAACACCAGCGTGCCTCAAAATCAGCTCCAGGACTTGTGAAAGCACAGATTTCCTGGGCTCCTTCCCCAGAGATTTTTTTGTTTTTGTTTTTGTTTTTTTAAGAGATGAGGGCTCACTCTGTAGCCCAGCCTGGAGTGCGGTGGTATGATTATAGCTCACTGCAGCCTCCAACTCCTGGGCTCCAGTGATGGGCCTCCTGCCGTATGCTTCAGAGTAGCTAGGATTATAAGATGCACACCAGCAGGCCCAGACGAGGTCTCTTTGTGTTTGCCCAAGCTGGTCTTGAATTCCTGGGCTCAAGGCATCTTCCTCCTTCTGCCTCCTGGGTAGCTGGGACTACAGGTTGAGACAGCACACCTGGCCAGATTTCCTGATCCACGGGTCTGGAGTGACAGGTGTCTTTTCATCCTTCTTCAATATTTTCCATCTCCTTTTCTTTCTCTGCCTAATTCTGGGTAATTTCCTCATATCTCTTTTCCAATTCGTTTATTCTCTCATCAGTTATGTCATCAGTAAATATTTCTCAATGAATGAACAATTGTTTGGCTCATTTGGGGGCCTGCTTTGCTCTTGCGTTAATTCAGACCCATGTTTTGTGTCCGTGGGCAGGTAACTCTAGTCCTGCACTGTTGCTGAGTTGTTTATTTATATACTGTCTAGCACCCCGGTCCTTCCAGGAAAGAAGTCCCATCCTGTGCCATCTTCCTGTCATGTTACCCTAGTACAAGTGACCTGGGCTTCCTTGATGCCAACTGCTTCACTAACTCTATTAGTTCTCTATTTCTGTATAATAAATCACCACAGAGTCTTACATAACATAGCATAATCATAGGACTGATATCCCCTCACCTTTGCTATATGATATAACCTAACCAAGGCGGTGACCTCCCATTGTCTTTGCCATATTCTATTGGCTAGAAGCAAGTAACAGATTCTGCCCAGACTCAAGGGGAGAGAATTATTCAAGGTGTAACCCCAGAGGGTAGAGGTCATGATGGCCGTCGTAGAACTTTGCCTGCCACACTAGATTTCTTCAACAGCATCTTCCAAGTATTTGGTTCTAATAGATAAATCACCTTCCTCACAGCACCAATGGCCGTTCTCCTGGTTCCTGCCTCACCTCAGGGTGCAGGTCTAGTTCTTAGTCTCTGCATCATCCAAAAAGTACCAGTCTAACATTAAGTCCTAGCAATATGTCACCATCTCTCTACTACATGATAATTCTGATGTAGTGGAAAGAATACAGAATTTAAAGTAAACAACATTGTCTTCTCATTCTGGCTTCAGAATTATAAGATATGTAAAAATTTGGCAATTATTTGATCTCTCAATCTCAAGGTAATAATCCATAATGTGAAGACAAGAACAACACACTCATAAGGATGTGTTAACGCAAAAATAAAAGCATTTAGCGCATGGCAGGCACCTAATAATTGATAATTATTTTTCCTTTTATTAATTTGCCACCTTTTATATGTATGATGTTGTACAAAGCTAGGAAAAAATCACATGAACGCCTAGAGTTGTTTAACACCAGTAACTTGGTGGTATGTCCTTTGCTCTTCATAGGATGAAATCAAACTTTGAATCACTAATGCTGTCTGCAAATCATTTTACCCCCAAAATCTACTGATTGTTTCACTCTTCTATGTAAGTACACACAAATTCACATCTTTACTAATGATTAGTAACTTAATAGATTAAGTGGAATATTTGTGGCAGTGCTTATCAAGGTAGGAGAAGATGTATGTCTGAATGTTTAACCAGAAAGTTAAAAAATAAAAATGCATGGGTCATTATGATCATTAAGTTTCTAATTTCCTGTATTTATGAATACAGTTGAATATGAGAACTTGCTCTAGACTAAAAGAACACCAAAGGCAGGGTCAATATCAGTAAGAAAGTCATTGCAGTTGCTACTACCAGAAAGGAAAGTTAAAAGTGACTTCATTTCCCCTTCATGTAAAAAATTGCCTAAAGTAGGGCAGCCCCACGGATGGCAAGGAGGGTTTGTGGTCATCAGGGATCATTTCTGGTTGCCATTTTTGTTTGTTTGTTTTAATAAGGTAACAGAAAGAATATTGTAGACTAACAGAAATCTTTGTCATGGTATATTCCTTTTGGAAAATATTTTTTCCATACATAGACAACCTGAAAATTTCATCTCCTTCATATCTGTATAGTCCTTTCATCAGTTCCAGACAGTGTTCCTTTTGATCCAGTGACCTATAAGCCAAAAGAAAAATTACCTCTTCTCAACACACTCAGTATACAATGATGGGGGAGGGGAAGGCATAATTACCGTATTTAAAATTGCCCTCAGAAAACAAGAGATGGGGAGACATTCCCAGTCACTGGTCATGGCACTATGCATACAGTGGGCTGCAGGGGCTCCTTCCTAGCTGAAAGTGTGTCCTCATGATCTGCTCTCTTGGAATAAACTCTCTTATTCATTATCCCTTGTTTCCTCTGTGTTTGTCTTCCAGAAATTTGTGTGTGTATATATTATGCATGTCCATTATCTTCCAAAAACGGAAGCAGCCCATCCAAGTTTCTCTTCCCATTTATGAAACCTTTCTGCAGTCAGAACCTCCTTATATTCTTTAACATCTCAGTTACCAGAATTCAGGCACACAGATATGTCATCTTTTAGTTGGGCATATGACTGCCTTTCATAAATCAGAGCCCTCTTATTAAGGAACAAAAGGAGACTAGATATTAGGAAAATAACTAACAATCATTGCCACAGAGGTTATCATCAAAAGCCTTTCATAAATGTGGATGGAGTAGGATGGAATGCTGTGAACATGAGGAAATCGATTAGGATGATCATTGGAATTATCCCCCCACCCCTACTCCCAACACAAATTAGCTTTATTTGGAAGAATTATAAAGCTACCTTGATAGTATGAAATTTCATGCACTATCATCACTACTGAGCACCCTAGAGTGTGTGGACCATGGCAAGATTTCAATGATATTCTTATGGAGAGAAGATAATTAGTCTAAGGGTGGGTAATGGGGTGCTCAAGTCATGATCCAGGTTGTGTAACCAACATGGATCAAATTATTATGTCTAATATATGGTGTTAAATTTGAGGTTGATATAGGTGAGTTGTGATCTTCATGTATTTTTGTGATTATGTTCCATTCATAGCAGAGTTCATACTCAGTCAAGTGTGGCAACTAATTTCTAGATGGCTCTGGAGGCTTACCATTGAGATCATCCACAGATCCAGGAATGTTGAGTGAAGTTGACAAAGGTTGGATGGAGGATAGCACCCAAATGAAACAGGCAGCCAGTGTCACAGCAGATAGGCTGGGATAGGCCTAGAAAATCAAAGCTAAATTTCAGCTTTGAGAAAACACAAAGTGTGAGTGATGGTAGAGCAGAAGCTCAATGGCATTAAGCATCCCTACGGCCTTACCACTGAAAGACCAGATATTAAATTTATGGTACTAAAAATTTCAAGTCCTCTACTTTCTATCCTTCCTGCAAATATAGCTCATAGTGGTAATATTATTTGTAATATTATGTAATTACTCCAGAAGTATATAATATGGTCTGTTCTTGCCTACAGCATTTATACATAGTTTTAACATTCACCTAGAAAGGTAAAATATTAATTTTATAATGATAAGAAAGAAAGTGAAACCAGTATAGAGCTGGAGGTTAGGAGACCTAGGTTCTCCTCCTGACCATTAACTGCTGTGTGATTGATGTTATTACCTCCCCCCACTCGACTCTTCATTTTTTATTTGCAAAATGAAGACATTTGAACTGATGACTTTTAAGATCTCTTCTTACTCAAACCTTCCCCAAATCTACACAACCAGAAAACAAGAGTTATTTTCAATTCTTTTTAAAAGTTGTGATCCTTTTGTACTGTGATATTTATACTCTATTCCTTATGTGGCGGGAGTGTATTTCTGAGTGTGCATGAACAAAATCCTATGTGTGGTCTTCACCCCGGTAAGAGCCTGAGGGGCCACTTCTGTGATTACATAACTGTGGGCTCATCCAAAGTTTCAACGACCCTGTGGGATGGAGCTCCCTGCAGCAGAGAAGCTGGGGTCAGAAAGCAATGTCAGCTTCACTCCTTAGCCACCCTCATTTCCATATAAATGCTGCCTACTACAATAGACAATGTGCCTTTTGCACTTCTGAGAAGATAATGATGGAGTCACTTGGGGATGTCATTTATGTTTCTCTTTTTATTCAGTTGCTTACAAATTGATGGAGTTCTGCCTAAGCTTCTCTGATTCTATGGCTTTTCCCCTTTTCTCACTCGAGTGAACAATAGCAGAGGTGAGCACTAATCTCAGCTTAACAATTCACGAGTTTGGCCACCAGCATTGCATTTATCTCTACAAGTACAAAAGGAAAAAGGATATTCTGTAAACGGACAGTCTCTTTTAATCCTTACAACAGTGAGGTAGCAATTGTTTTCTACTATTTTAAATATGAGGTAAAATTATATGTATCAAGTCACCATTGACTCAAATTCAATTTTTCTAATTCCAAACCTACCTATGAAATGAAATGGGGTGAAGAGGGAAAAAAAACCAAATGGGGTTAGTCATCTGATGAAATTGGGGATTTTCAAGCTGTCGTGGAACAAAAAGTAAATTTTAAATTAAAAGCACGGTCTCATCCTGTGAAGTATGTTTAATGTGACTATTAAGACTCAATAAGATGTCTCTCTCAGAGTTTTTTCATTTCCTGAGCTTGTCAGGTTTGGAATCCCACAGAGACTCAAAGGGATTCCACATAGAGGGAATTGTGTAGATTAAGTAGCTATTAAGCAGTGGATAAGGCTGTTGAAATGCGAAGCTAAGGAAATCACTGTTTCATTTGCAGGTACATCTTTGATTACAGATCCTGGATTACGTTAAAATTTTCCAAATAATCACATGGATTTATTGAGAATTTGTATCTATAACACTTTGAGATTTATTTAAGCTTCCAAAACATTAACTGGGATGATTCGAATCATTTGAGCAGGTTTTGTGTAAATTAGGAATGTTTTTCAGCTGGTTGCAAGTAACAGCAAGATGACTACAGAGGCTTAAATGGAGGCTTACTCATCTTCCATAATGAGTCCAGAGCTTTGTGGCTGATGGCATTATTCCAGTAGCTTCTATATATCAAGATTATTGCTTATTTTAAATTCTTGGACTTTATTAATTTTTTTGCCTCCTTGTAGTCACAGAATAGCACCTGATTCTATAGGGATCATATCTACATTATAGGAAGAGAGAAAGACAGGGACAAAGGTACTTCTCAGGTAGTATGTCTCATGTTGTTTTCTGGAATTCTTACCCAGAAAAGGCTTCTTTTTTTAATGTGTTTTGGTTTTTTTAACATGACCTGGGCCAGAGTCACTAATATATTTCACATAGAAACCTCTATCTGGAATGCGCTTCGGTAGCAGAGGCTCCTAGATGGTGAAGTAACAGAAAGCATCAGATTGTCAAATCAGATACATAGGAATGAGAAATCTTACCCTTGAAGCAGATTTATTAGTAATTTTAAGAATGCAGACAATCAAGAGTCTCAGAAGAGGCAGACAGACAGAGATCTAGAAAATCAAGGCAAAACCTTAGGTTTTTTTTTTTTTTTTTTCCCGTGCACTCTCTTTCTGGCCCAGAAGAGATAAGATTTCTAAGTTAGATACAGGGGTTATTGCCTTACACGGAAAAAATAATTTATTTTATGAATCATCTTCATTTTATACCTGGGCTTAGGGGATAGTGTCCAGGGAGTCCAGAGAGATATGCCCGTAAATCCACAAATGATGATTCTTCCTTCCTCCTCTTCCTCCTCCACTTCCTTCCCTCCTCCTTTCCCTCCATCTCCCTCTCCCGCCCCTCTTCCTCTTCCTCCTCTTCCTTCTCCTTTTCCTATTACCGGCAATCTTCAACCAGAGACGCCCTTACTCAACAGATGAGAACTTCTTTCCCAACAAATATTATTAGGCTCTGATCACAGGTTCAGCTATTATGCTGTCAAGGGTATTAGACCAGGTCACCTGTCTTTCTTTTCCTTCCCCTCAGATTCTTCCCCAGGTAAAGAGAGTAAATAATTCGTAGCCTTGTTGCTTTCACTTCTTCCTCCTCAGACACTGTTTCTGACACAGAGATGATAAGCTAATTACATTGATGGATCTGGAAGCTCTCTATAACCTTTTCTTCAGCGGAGCAGCTATTTATAAAATAACCAATTTGGACTGAATATGATTTTTTTCAGTGACATTTATGTTGAATCAAAAGAACACTACCCACGAGGACTCCCTTTCTCTCGACATCTTGACTTACCATTTACACTTTACCCCTTCTTCCCATGATTAATTATAAAAAATAATTTATTTTCCCAGCAATTCATTTGAAGTTTTCCTTGCTTTCTCTTCCAAGAGCCTATTTAATTATGATTTTTTTTTCATTCAACAAATATTTACTGGGCACTTATGTCTACAAAGAAATGTGCTGGATGCTGGACACACAAGGTTAAGCTAAAAGATCTGATCTTAGCCCCTCATAGACCTTATGGTCTAGTAGGGGAGAGAACAAAACATAAGAAATCATAAAATTATATAACCGTGAGTTTTGATCAGGTATATAAGGAAAACATATGGTGTAATATTAGGGCCTAATGGTGGGATCCTCATATGGACAGGATAAGGAAATTTTACTTTAAGGGGTTTCTTGAAGCCAACCTATAAAAGAAGAAAAGACGTAGCTATGAGAAAAGTAATCCATGTCAAGAAAGTGGAAAAAATATTGATTTATTATCCTAGGCACTATTCTTATTTCATCCCATGATGAGTTTGAAAACCAGCTGTAATTATTCCATTTTGCAGGTGAAAAATCAGAGTTTCAATAGCTGGCCAACATTAATTAGTTAGGTCCTCAAGGCTGAATTCAAGCCTACTCGTATATATTAGACCCAGGACCCTTTCCATTTCCACAGGAATTGTTTCTGCAGTTCATTGTCTGCAGGATCTCAGGTTCTAGGATCTCTGAGTTCAGAGGCCTTCAAAGTTTCCTCCTTGGTGTCCGTTGGTTGGAGCTTGCAGCTTTTGAATATCTATTTATAAAGAACCTTGACATTAAAGCTGGGGGCTTTATACTGGTATAGGCTGTCTGAATTTTTGATTGATATTTCTGTGACATTTCAGGTCACTTTAGTTTTTTCCAAAGGTTGCTGTGCTTGAATTAATATTTTGAGGATTTTTGTGAAAGTTCCCAAGCACAGAATGAACCTGTGTAAACAGCAACATGGAGGCAGTGAAATGACCATAGTTTTGGATATCGTATTGCATGAAACATATCTTCTTCATGTATGCATCCCATGACCCTCACATATTTCTAGACACAGAGAAGACATTCACTTTTCATAATATTGAACACTTTCAATTTTGAGATTGTTCAGACAAAATATATCACTTAGATTAATTTTCTATTTAAACTTCATACTTCACTTATTTATTCATTCAGCAAGTATTTTTATGATTTAATGAGTAAACTCACTCTGTGTCATATAGAATTCATAAGAACATTAACATATATTAGTTCAAATGGAAATACTGAGATGATACAGACACAGTCTCTGCTCATTTCCTAACTTGGAATAAAACTCTGCTTATCGAATCCTGGTGGCAGTGGATTGTTCTTTACCGATTACCTGTTTTCCCTTGGACAGTTCGTAATTACACTCGGACTTAGTTTTCTCACTAGTAAATTGGGAAGTTAGTAGTTATTTGTTGGCTAAATGGCTTCTGAAGGAGCTCAGGAAATTTCACCCCAAAATATGACCCCTTGGTATAAATAGTATTTTAAATTAAAGGTCCTCAGAGATCAGCAGGCCTTGGAAGGGGCTTTCCCCCTATCTGCATAAAACCAGGCGGGCCCACCAAAAAGAACAGTGGCCTTTCCTTCCCCTCGCCTTATCTCAAAGTCTGTTGCAGGAAAGAAGATCAAGAATGCAGCCACACCTGGCCCAAAGCATTTGAAATATAATGCCTGTCTCTCAGGTTAATTTAATTTGCAAAGAGAATCATGTACAAGTCAATCTGTTTCCCCCATCCACTCATCCTCCCTAGTAACTGTTTATTGCCCCTATTCAGAATAATCTATATTCCTCATCTCCCCTTCCCCTCTAAAATGAGGGTATATAAATTTCTGGACCTCCTTGGGATATTGAGTAATCACTCTGTGATTTTCCCTGTGTACCCAGTAAATAAATCTCTTTCTCTTATTAATCTGCCTTATTGTAGCAGAAGTAAGGGCCTGAGAAAGGGCAAAATGTATTACAGGTTTCCTTTTTAAACCCTCCCCCACACACTTTTTGGGAATTAGGACCTGCATCTCTGCCCAGGCCCAGTAACCAGAGGGGGAGAGAAGTGTTCTTTGTTCTTTGTTTGAAACCTCAGGAGATGACTCTGAAATTTTCTGGGCAAAGGGCATGAGGTCATCTTCACCAGAGATAAAATGGACCAAGACCACCAACCGTAGATAAACAGCAATAGCCCAAAGGTGAAAACACCCTTTAAAGCTTTATATTTCTGCTTAAAGGGAGGATGATGTTTCTTGAAAATGAGAGTCTGCCATCCTCCTCACTTGGTGGCAAATTAATAAACTTCCTTTTCCTTTTCCTCAAACTACTTGTCCTCATTCTTCGTTCCGCCTCAGGGACAAGTACCAAACTTCGGTAACAGAATTGGCATCCCTGGGTGGACCCATTGGTGCCCCGGTGGAATGGCACCATGCGACTGCTGCCATGGCCAGAAGAAGTGGGGAGCAGTTCTGGGTCAAGCCATGGGTCTTTGCCAGTAGGAGCACTGTCTTTTTGGGGTGAGAGAGTAAGGGAGTGCCCCAGCAGCTGGCAGACCCTGTTTGTCTCCAAGCAATTCCCATCTCTCCCTTCCTGAATTAGACCCAGCTTCTCGCAAGCTAAACCTCATTGAGGAAAAGGAAATGGATTTGGGAAGAGTTACATTGCTTGGGCCATTTTGGTAAGTTCCCCAGTGTGCACACCGAGACCCTTGGTTCCACCCATTTGGGAAAGGTTTTTGAACCTTCCAGCCCTGTGGTGGGGCATTTGTTTCTGATGCTGTTTGGGGGTAGAAGTCACTGATGAGCAGAACTACAGAACCAATGGAATTCATTCCCTTTTGGATTAGGACAAGTTGGTTCTCATTTGTACGGCTCCCATTTGTTTGGTAGGGAACATGGGGGATTCACCCCCTTTTGGGTTAGGAGCATTTGGTTCTCATTTGTATGGTTCCCATTTGTTGGTAGGCCTTGGCATTTGAGATTGTTTCATTGAGAATTCTCTGTATTGTCTACTTGTCAACTTGTGTATGTTGTTTGTGAGTTTTGTTTTAACATGGGAGGCTCTATTTCTGTTCAATGTGTAAGCCCCTTGGAGAGAATTTTGGTTGAATGGTCAACTTATAGCAGTAAGTCTATGTCTGAAAAGAGAATGGTGTTATTGTAATACCACTTGGCCAATGTGGGTGCTGGAGTGTGAGGAGAAATGGCTCCTGAATGGAACCTTAAATTATTATACTATTTTACAACTGGAATTATTTTGTCAAAGGCCAGATAAATGGGACATGATGCCATATGTACAATCTTTCATGCAGTTGCATAGTAAAGAAGCTGAAAGGCCTGGGACAAGGTTAATGGTAAGGATGGTCAGAACTTGGGTGATAAAGTTGGGGAGGAATTAACCAGGTTGGATTTCATGAACTGCCTTCCCTGACACCAGCTCCCCACCCTCTGTGGCACCTGATGTGGTGGTCACAGAGGGCAATAACAGAGTAGCTTTCCCCCACTGCAGCCCCACGGCTGGCCCAGGAAGTGGCCCTGCATGGAGCCAGGCCTGGGGCCACTGCCATTGCCTGCCACCACTGCCACCCTCTTGGCCTTGTGAGAGGCACCAGGGAGGGTGCAACTGGATCTAATTTTTCAGTCCCATGCCCACTGGTTTATGACTTGGGAGTGGGAATGGTCTCTCCCTCTAAAACCCAGCAGGGAACTCAATTTGGCCAGAGGGCACCCATAGCTGGGGCAGGGCAATTTCCATTATGGCAATATCAGATAGGGAGAGTGAATGTGCAAGGACAGCAGGCAGCGTATTATTGGACTCATACAAATGGGGATCCTAATGCAGATGCAGACAGTGTGAGAATAAATCATTACTGAAAGTGTATTCTGGCAGGCCTCCAGAGGGGAGTGCCTAGACAGAAGAGTTTAAACAAGGTCCTAGAATTATAACAAAAACCTGGTGAAAATCCCTCTGAACTTTTGACATGCATATACCAGGCACATCAGAAATGCAGATCCAGAGGCCCCCAAAAATAAGTACATGGTTAATATGACTTTTATAGGGCAGAGTGCTCCAGATATATGAAGGAAACTACAGTGCATGGAAGGGGCAGTTGCCATGAATCCCATGCAGCTTGTTGATATTGCCTTTAAAGTATATAACACTAGAGAAGAACAGAGACTCAGATGATGAAGGAAGGGGTCTAGAGCTTCATGCCTCACTAGTGGCTCCAATTCAAATATCTCCACAGGAGCTGGGTATGACTGACAGTGGGGACTCAATTAGTGGACTTTTTAATTGACACAGGAGTGCCACCACCACCAAGCCACATGGACAGGAGCTGTCTGGGGTCTCCACCCCAGGCCCCAGCACCAGCCATGCATGGCACTCCACAATTCAGGCAGATGACAGCAGCCAGGCAGCAGTGGCTGAGGAACTCATCATTGTAGGCCCAGGAGGTGGGCCCCGGAGAGCTGCCGCCAGAGCCACCACTGACTCAGGAGATCCCAACATCCTAGGTGGCCACACTAGACCTGGGCAAGCAGCAGGAACAGTGGGAGCTGTTCCAGAAGTGGCAGAAGCTCACCTCTGAGGGAGCCGCCAAGCTCCTGCTGGCTTTGAATACCAAGGCCTGGTGAAGCACACAGGAGGCTGCCCCTGTGGAACAGTTCATTTTGAAGTTTGGGCCTCAGCAGACTTGCACATCTTAGGATTTGCAAGAAGAAGGAAGTTCTATTCCTCCCAAGGTCTACCAAAAAGTGAGTAAGGCCATATGAGTTGACAGGACCCTAGGACATGCAGAATGAATTTAAATTCCCCATACCAATGTGTATAGACTCATGCAGGATCTACATGCCATTAATGATATTGTACAAGTGACTATGAATGATACTCAGTCACATTTGAATGGCAGGATACTGAGACTAGGATGACCTCACAGTGTTGCTGGACTGTGTTGCTTCAGGGGTTTAAAAAAACTCTCTCTCCCTTTTAGTGATATCTTAGCAAGGGACTTGTAGAAGCTGCAATTGGACCAAGGGATTCTGTTATAAAGTATCACTCAAAAAGGCACAGATTTGCAAACAGCAGGTGACTTATTTGGGATTCCAAATTATAAAGGGAACCCACAGCCTAAAGTCAGACCAAAAGCAAGTCATCTTGAGTCTTAAGGTGCCCCAAAATAAAAGACAACTGTGCAGGTTCCTAGGAATGGCAGGGTTCTGTAGCATCTGGATCTCAAACTTTGGACAAATGGCAAAGCCCTTGTATGAGGCCCTTAAAGGGACAGAGGAGGAGCCCTTGATCTGGACCACAGACTGTCAAAACATCTTTGAAAAACTAAAGCAGTCTTAAGACTGCCCTTGCTTTGGGGTTGCCTGATTAGCAGAAAGAATTTAAATTATACATTCATGAAAAATAAGGAATGAGCCTTAGAGTCTTTGTACAGATGCTGGGAGACATGCATACTTGTAAAAGCAACTGAACAATACTGCGAGAGGATGGCCGCCTTGCCTTTGGGAAGTAAGAGTTACATGTGATTTGTTGTTAAAGACTGTGTCTATTCTCAACCCTGCCACCTTGTTATCAGCTGAAGAGAATGAGACTTTGCAGCATGACTGTTTAGAGATTCTGGAGGATGTCTATTCTAGCAAGATGGATCTGTCAGATCAGCTGATGCCAGAGCCAGATCGTGATCTTTGCACTGACAGGAGCAGCTTTATGGACAACAAAGGGCTGGATGTGTGGTGGTCACAGAAAGAAGAGTACTGGAGGTAATGGCATTGCCACCTGGTGCAGCAGCCCAGAAAGCTGAGCTCTTCATTTATCCAGAGGAAAACATGTAAACGTTTATACAGACTCTAAATATGTTTTTATGGACATGCATGCTCGTGGTGTCATTTGGAAGGAAAGGGGGCTACTTACAGCAGGAAATAAGACCTTGGTGTGGCTCCTTATGGGACATTTACATGAATGCACACACTATGGATGTGATGCCTTAATGGATTTGGTAGGACCTCATTTAAAAGGACCCCATTTGACAAATAAATGACTGCTGCCCTTTTTGTGCTCGAAACAATCCAAAGACAGAAAAGTGACCTTCTGCACAGGGAACCCAACATGTGGGGACCCACCCTTTCAATGACTGGCAAATTGATTTCATTCAGATGCCTAAACTTGTATTAGTAGATACTTTTTCAGGCTGGGTAGAGGCTTAGCCTACCTAAACAGAGAAAGCATCTCAAGTTACCAGAATCCTTCTGAAAGAACTCATTCTGAGATGGGCTCCTACCAGGAGATTCTGGCCCAGGTCTGGGCCTTCTCTGAGTTCCTGTGCTTGTAAACCAGCATGTAGCAGGAACAGGCCTCAGAGGACAATGAGATGATGGGCATCAGCAGTCCAGGGAAAGAGGCCAAGCAGATGGAGTATGGCATGCTGGTGGTGGACACCCTGGTCAGGCAGCTGCAGAGACAGCTCAGCAGCTCTTCTCCCTACAGCAGGGATATCAGCAGGCACCACATCAGCACAGCTGAGCTGCAGAAAGCCAGAGCACAGAAGGAAGAGACCTGGAAGCTGATAGGGGCAGACAAGGCCCAGGCAGGGAAGATCAAGCTGTCCATGTCCTGGGACTACATAAAGGCCACTGGACTGTTCATCTCCTTCCTGAGCATCTTCCTTTTCTTATGTAACCATGTTGCTGCCCTGGCTTCTAACTATTGGCTCAGTCTCTGGACTGATAATCCCATTGTCAGCAGGACCCAGGAGCACACTAAAGACTGTCTGAGCATCTACAGAACCCTGGGCATTTCACAGAGTTTCACCATGTTTGGCTACTCCATGGAAGTGTCCATTGGGGTTTAGGGGGGAATCTTTGCTTCCTGCTGTCTGCACCTGGCTCTGCTACACAATGTCTTGTGATCACCCATGAACTTCTTTGAGTGGACCCCCAGTGGGAACTTGGTGAACCATTTCTCCAAGGAGCTGGACACAGTGGACTCAATGATCACCCAGGTCATCAAGATGTTCATAAGCTCCCTTCCTCAATACAGAGTGATAATGGACCCTCCTTTGTATCAGAGGTAACTCAGTAAGTAAGGAAAGCATGAAACCCATCTAAAGTGGGATAAGGTGTTGCCTCTTGCCCTCCTTTGGATAAGGGTAGCCCCTAGAACCAGGCTTAAGATAAGCCCCTAAGAATTAGCTTATGGGAGACCCTTCCCAGCTCCCCAAGGTAAGTATGGCAATATAACCACAGGTGAAGAAAACAGTAAAGCAATATGTCAAACAGATAAATTAAATTCTAACCTATCCATGAGTTTGCCTCTTTCAGGCCCTGCCCCAGTTGGAAGCAGAGAAGTGGAAGGGACCCTATGAATTGCCTCTAACAACGCACACCTCACTGAAATAGTTAGGAGTAAAACCTTGCATCCATGATACCACAGTGAAGAGGGGTCCCATAGAAGAAGAGGATCCAAGCCCTCAGTGGATGGGCCAGCATTTAGGTGGTCTAAAGTATCTGTTTAAGGAAAAGGAAAAATGAAAATGCTAACATTTTTTGCTATTCTTTCTTTGGTTATTTGTTCTGTCTATAGGATGGAGAGACAACTCCTTAGTGAGGATTTTCTCTTCTGCTGATCTGTCTCATTACTGAGTTTGTCATCCTAAATCTCATTTGGTGCAAATATTCCTGTATATGATTTTTGAATTTGCAGAAGCTGGTCTCTCAGATGACCTACAGGGCATGACTAATAGATCTGTCCTCAGAGGTCCTATGTTTCTTTCTGACCCAGCCCTGTATTTCATATTATGTGCAAGGCAACAGAAAGGACCCACAGCCCTTCTGGTGTCTTGGACACCAAGCAGAGTAAAACTTCTCTTATCAATTATCCTCCCCCATTTCGCCTTGTCAATCCTCATGGTTTTAGCTTTTGCTTATGCCCTTTTTCACCTGGTAATCTGTTGCATTCTTTATTTTTGTAAATTTGCTACCAAAGGTTTGCAATGGCATAAATAAGTATAAACCCTCCATCATTGCCCCAATTCAGCAGGAAGTAGCTCAATGACTACGTTGCTCTTTCTCCCATAGATATGGAAGGTAAAATTGACAGTGGGGACTATGTAACAAGAGTAAGGGCCTGCAAAATGGCAAAATGTATTACAAGTTGTCTCTTTACCACCACCACCCCTTTTGGGAATTAAAACCTGCATTCCTGCCTGAGACCAGTAATTAGAGAGGCAGAGGAGTGTTCTTTGCTTTTTTTGTTGTTTGTACCACAGGAGATGGCTCAACAGAATTGTCTGGGCAGAGGTCTTGAGATTGTCTTCACCAGAAATGGATGGATCAGAACCATCAACTATAGCTAAATAGCAATAGCTTGAAGCTGAAAACCCTCCCTTTAAAAGTTGTGTATTTCTGCTTATAGGGAGGGCAAAGGTACTTAAGACGAGAGTCTGCCATACTCCTCATTTGCCAGCAAATTAATAAACTCTTTCCTTCTCCACAAACCACTTGTCTTCTTTCTTCATTCAGCCGTGGGGACAAGTACCAAGCTTTCAGTAACAGGCTGAACCTCACTTACCAAAGGAATATTGTTCAACCTCTAAATGACTGTGTAATCTGCAATCTTGGCCACTGAAAATCACACAGTGTGGGAACACTTCAAACTGAAGCCTGAGCCACAGTTAAGTTATTACTAATACTATTTAGTGTAACATGTCTTAAATCTGGTCTGCAGTCAAACTGACTTAGGTTGCAATTAAATGTCTATGGCATAATGGTTTGAGGATCCTTGGTTAAATTCATTCCTCTTTTTGAGTAATTATAAATTTCATCTGCACAAACAATTATTTTTCTTATTTCCCAACTGTAAAGAAATTTATGAGGACTAAATGAGATCACATATAGACCACAAAGCACTTGGCTTGGGTTATAATATGTACGCAATATGTGTAAGTTATCTTCTCCCTCTAAAAACATTCCCACTCCGTCTTTCACTATACCTGTCCATCCTTATTTTGAAGATCACTGGAACATTTACTATTCTTCCTCATGCCCTTAAATTAGAAAAAAGGTTAATGTTATGAGAAGAGCTAATAAATGACCTAGAAGTACTTTGCTATTACAGATAGCTAAGATTGTATTAATTTATGATTATAGGCCAGAGAGTGGAGAGTGTGAGGAGTTCTTATTATACACATCATAATTCTGCACACTTCAATAAAGGGCCTTCTCACCTCTTTCTATCTAGACTAAATCATTCAAATTGGGCTTCTCTCTTGTCATGTGCAAGCTCTGTCTCATCCTTGACAATCTCTGTCCCTTTTCCATCATGTTAATAAGGTTATTCATGTGAACTAAAATAAAATTTTAACTTCCCAGCTGGATGAACAGACCCCCTCTTGGCCAAGGGGACCCCAGAAATACCCTAAAGCTGGGTTGCTGGCCATGAGAAGGGATGTCGGACATGCCTTGTCTTGCCCCTTCCCTTCTTGGAGACATCCTTTGTAACTCATTACCAGGCCTAAGGCTATACAAGACAATGCTCAAATCACACCTGCAGGCCGTCAATTTACTCATCAGATCACTTGAGTGTCAGTAAATGTCTGGTGGCTTGTCTCTGATCAACAGACATCCTTATCTTGAGTTAAAACACCCCAAGCCTTTAGACAAAGCTTCATTTCTTTACCCACTTACAAATCAAAGAATCTTTAAAACCCACCTATAACCTATAAGCCCCACACTTATAGAAGTCCCACCTTGTGGGGCCAAACCAATGTATTCCCTTGAAGGAGCTCAGGAAATTTTACCCCAAAATAAATAGTATTTACCCTTGGCATAAATAATATTTTGAATTAAAGGCCCTTAGAGAGGCATTGGAAGGGGCTTTCCCTCTATCTGCATAAAAACACATCAGACCCATCAAAGTAACAATTGACTTCCTTTCCCTCCCCTGTTATCTCAAATATGTTACAGGAAAGAAGATCAAGAAAGCAACCAGACCTGGGCCAAATCATTTTAAATATAATACCTGTCTCTCAGGTTAATTTAATTTGCAAAGAAAATCATGTACAAATTAATCTGTTTCCCTCCATCCACTCATCCTCCCTAGTAACAATTTATTGCCCCCATTCAGAATAATCTATATTCCTCATCTCCCCCTCCCCTCTAAAATGAGGGTATATAAAATTCTGGACCCCACTGGGATATTGGGTAGTCACTCTGTGATCCTCCCCTTGTGCATGGTAAATAAATCTCTTTCTGTTATTAATCTGTTTTATTGTGAGTTGATCTTTCAGTGAACTTTCCAGGGTGAAGGTGAAGTTTCCTCTCACCCCCACACCCTCCATGTAAGACGTAGGGTCTCACACGTGATTCCTGTCTCCGTGAATGTATAAAACCAAACTCTAACTCAGCTACCGCAGGCACATTTTCTTAGGTCCTCTTGAGGCCATGTGCCCTGGGCCAGTCGCACACATTTGGCTCAGAATAAACCTCTTTAAAATATTTTACAGAGTTTGGGTCTTTTTCCATTAACATTCGCTTACTTAAGGAAGAGGCACATCTGGGTCAGGAATTGGGCCTGGATTAACAGAACTCTGTTGTTTTGCATCCTGGAAAATACCTTTCTTTTTCCATGTTAAAAAAAGTCTAAGGTTTGAATGGAATGAATGGGGTTTGAGTGAATAGGAAGCATCATCATTCACGCTACGAGCCCATGGTTTCCCCACTTCTGGCTGACTGAGCTCATAATACTTTCCAGCTTCCTCTCCAGGGTAAGGAAAATATCACAGAAACACGTAGAGGATATGTATCACTTTTGTAAGCCTGAGTCACAGCTGTAAGTGTGCTGATCACCCAAATAGTGTTCATTGCACCCATTAGGTAGGTTTTTCCCCCATCCCTACACTGCCCTCCCCCTGGCTTGATTTCCACTAAATTTTGCATTCCTCTGTGCACATATGTGCTTGTCAGTTAGTTCCAGTTTAATACTGAGTACTCATGGTGTTTGTGTTCCATTCTTGTGATATGGTTCCCATATCCATCCAAATTGTTAGGATAATGGTTTCCAGTTCCATCCAAATTGTTGCAAAAGGCCTTAATTCATCCTTTTCTTATGGCTGATTAGCACTTTATGGTATACATATATCACATTTTGTTAATCCATTCATGAATTGATGTGCACTTGGATTGATTCCACATCTTTGCAATTGTGCTGCAATAAATACTGTGCTGCAATAAATATTCAAGAGCAGGTGTCTTTTTGATGAAAAGTCTTTTTTTCCTTTGGGTAAATACCCAATAGTGGGATTGCTGGATAAAAATGGTAGGTCTACTTCTAGTTCTTTGAGGAATCTCCATACTGTTTTCCATTGAGGTCGTACTAACTTGCAGTCCCACCAACAGTGTATAAGTGTTCCTATCTCTTTGCATCCGTGCCAACATCTGTTGTTTTTGGACTTTTTAATAAAAGCCATTCTAACAAGGATAAGGTGATAGCTCATTGTGGTTTTAATTTGCATTTCCCTGATGATTAGTAACATTGAGCATTTTTTCATATGTTTATTGGCTATTTGTCTGTCTTCTTTTGAAAAGCTTCTGTTCCTGTCTTTTGCCCACTTTTTGATGGGGTTGTTTGTTTTTCATCTTGCTGATTTGCTTGAGTTCTTTGTAGATTCTGGATGTCAGCCCTCTATTGGATGTATAACTTGTGAATATTTTCTCCCATTCTGCAGGTTGTCTATTTTCTCTGTTGATTATTTTCTTGGCTGTGCAGAAGTTTTTTAGTTTAATCAAATCCCATTTATTTATTTTTGTCATTGCTGTGATTGCCATTGGGGTCTTAGTCATAAATTCTTTGTCTGGGCTGATATCTAGAAGAGTTTTTCCTACATTATCCTCTAAACTTCTTATGACTTCATGCCTTATAATTCTTTTATCCAACTTGAATTAATTTTTGTGAGTGGTGAGAGATGGAGGTCCTGTTTCATTCTTCTGCACATGGCTATCCAGTTTTCTCAGTATCATTTATTGAATAGGGCTTCATTTCCCCAGTGTGCATTGTTCTCTGCTTTGTCAAAGGTCAGTTGGCTGTAGGTCAATGGTTTTATGTCTGGGTTCTCTGTTCTGTTCTGTTGGTCTATGTCTCTATTTTTGTACCAATGCCACGCTGTTTTGGTTACTATAGCCTCGTGGAATAGTTTGAAGTCTGGTAGTGTGATACCTCCAGAAACATTTGTACCCCCTTAATACTTTGAAATAAAAAAAAATATTAAAAAGAATGTTATTAATTCTTTAAATGTGCATAAACCCACCATCCTTCTGCAATTATTTTCTTGTTTGTGCGTTGCCTTTACTTTTATTTAAAATAAAGGGTTATTATAATGTATATACCAAAACACAATTTGAAGCGTTGAGTTCAAATTTGAACCATCAATGTCATGGTTATTACATTTATAAAATGCAATTTCCTCTAAATAAAAATTTTTGTTTAGTTAAAAAAAAAAGAAGCGAGTAGGTGGTCTGAAAAGCTATCTCCAATACAGAATCATAATTCTGAATTCCATACATTTGTCCTGTAATACTAACCTCAAATTTTTGGGCAGGCACTACCTCCATTTTAACAAAGCTTTAGAGAAGAAAAGTAACTGACTAAAAGATGAATATTTTTTTGGAGCCAAGTAGTCTTCTTACTTTTTTTTTTTCTTGCACAGCGAGTCTCTTTTTTTAGAGACAGGGTTGCGCTCTTTCACTCAGGCTGCAGTGCAGTGGCATGATCATAGCTCACTGCAGCCTGCAACTGCTGTCAAGTAATTCTCCCTCCTCAGCCTCCAAAGGAGCTGGGACCACAGGCACGTGCCACCATGCCTGGCTAAATCATTTAATTTTTTTAGAGATGCGTGTCTCACTGTATTGCCCAGGCTGATCTTGAACTCCTGGCCTAAAGTGGTCTTCCATTCTCAGCCTCCCAAGTAGCTGGGATGACACTCTTCCTTCTTTACAATAAAAATTTAGTTGATTAATTCAGAACTCTGCTGAAATTTACGTTTTGGGTCAGACTTTTCAAAGCCAAATATATTGGCCAGGTTTCCTAAGCAAAACTGTAAAAGTCTTTGTGTTTTGCCTAGAGCATGGAAATAAAAGTTTGAGGAAAAATAACCACTATATTTTATTAAATATTAGATTTATGGTAAAAAGAAACAAGGAAGCAGAGTAAAAGTTTGCACAGTATTAGGAATTAATTTAAAGTCATATTATAGCAGTTATCCCTATAAGCTACTAAATGTTATTTGTCTTTATATTTAATATTAGAAATTATTAAATACTATTTATCTGTATGTTAAACACTATTATATATCTATCCATACAGTCATGCATCACTTAATGATGCTGATATATTCTGAGAAAAAATGTTCATTGGGTATAAAAGCAAGGTATCAAGCATACAATTTAATTCCATATATGTACATGCATTTGTCTGTTAGTATGTGTAGTGACAAGATGATAGAGTGGGTACTTATGCAGAATTATATTTATTTTTCTACAAGGTATGTAGAGATCTCTCATGACGGTTGTATTAATATCCTTAGCTTTGATTTCATGGTGTGATTTTCTTAACGGCAACATCAAGAAGTGAATTGGATGGAAGATGTGGTTGGTTTTAACATAACATAACCAGTTTGCTTTGGTGGCAAACTATGCTTTCTTGAAATGTACACTTAATATTTTCTTAATTCTTTTTAATATACAGTCATGTGTCACATAACAGCAAGGACACATCCTGAGAAATGCATCACTGGACAATTCCATCACTGTGTGAATATCATACAGTATACTTACACAAACCTGGAAGGTATAGTCTACTACACACTTCGGCTGTATGGTGTAGCCTATTGTCCCTGAGCTACAAACCTGTACAGCATGTAACTGTACTGAAAATGTAGGTAATTGTGAATCTCTGGTATTTGTGTATCTAAACATATCTAAACATAGAAAGGTACAGGAGAAAATACAAGTTGCTCCAGAAGATAATAAGTTCTCTGCACTTATCCAAACAAAAGACAACAAATGTAGAGATAGAAGGAAACCAAAACAACACTTCAAATGAGACTTTTTTTTCTTTTTTAGGCCATTGTTGTTTTTCCCATATTACTGTGTGGTCCAGCCTTCTAAACAATGGAAACTGACAGGATATAAAGATAGAAAATATCTAAACATGGAGGACACCTTCTACCTGGGAGCCATTTACTCCCACTCTAAGGGAATGGCTTTCTTTTTTTCCCTGAGACAACTGCTTACATTCTGGGGTAAAGTCCTTCATTTCCTTCTCATGAGAGAATTTGTTTACATTCTAGAGTAAAAGATAAGGTCTCTTTCTTTTTATTTTCACATTGTTTCTTTAAAAATTTTAATTCACACATTTCTTATTGCATGTATTTATTGACCAGTTATATTTTCTCATCTAAAAATTGCCTGTCCATATTCCTTGCTCATTTTTCTTAATGAGTTATAGTAGTTCTTTTTATATTCTGCATACTTATCCTTTGTCTATTACGTAGGTGTGTTACAAGTATTTTCTCCTAATCTAACAGCTTGTCCTTTAACTTTCTTTATGGAGTTCTTTTCCTTGTGGTTTTGAAAGGAAAATTTTAGAAAGCTGTAGTCTTAAGTGTTGTCTGCATGGGGTATTATTGTGCCGTCAAAGTGCATGAGTAATGACGCACAGTTCTCTCTGCACTGTGAGTGTCTACCAGTGAGACAGGACTTGTCAGTCCTGAGCACGTACTCTTTGTATCAACACCAACACTGTGCTACATAGTGGGAGATTTTTTTGTCTCTAAAATATTTCTAACTAAAACTTGAAACATAAACTCTAACTTGTAACACCCCAATTCCAATGCAATCACACTTTACATAGGTATCTCTTTAGGATTATACAGAATGCTTTCTTTTTCCTTTCCTAAGTAAATTCTATTGTGCATATTTGAGGTTTTCAACATAATGTTATGGAGTACACACAGATAGCAAGATGGTTACTATTGTGAACAGATTAACATATCTATTGTGCCAACAGCTCCTGTATATACTGTAAATTTTTTAAATTTTGGAGTTTCTCTCCTGTCATGTGAACTGTGCTGCATATTCAGGTGACATCTGGCTCTCAGGACACTGTTATTTGGGAAGCTGAGGCATCCAGCAATTATTTTATTTAGTCTGTGCATAAACAAAAATATCTATTCTTTAATCAAGAGATCACATGTGTATGTGTGTGTGTGTGCTTACATAAATGTATATAAAACTGTGGTAGTTTAGTTTATGAGCATGCGCATAGAATAAAATCCCAGGCCCTTATAGTTTGGGTCTTAAAAACCAGATGACTGTTTTTTATAGTTTTGTTTTTTGTGTATGTGGTAAAGTACATATAAAATTTACCATTTTGAGCATTTTACAATGTCCAATTTAGTGACATTTTCCATATTTACAATGTGTCTCAAATCACTTTATATCAAAATATGTTATATGCTATATCAAAAATAAATAAAAATAATTGTTTATATTTTTCTCAATTTAAAGGATGGCTCATATAACATCTTGAGTTCATTCTCAAGATGACTCCAGTTAGATTAGTATTGCCTTACTAAAGTACTTTATTGGGAAGAATTATGATAGTAATTTATTTAGGAGTAATTTATTTAGGAGCTCAAGTATTTATTATCTCTAGCTCTCTTTTATTCTGCAAACCTTTGAAATTAGAAAGTCTCTCATTTATTTCTCATTCTCTGCATCTAGAGACCACATAGTACAGGGGCTAAGTGCTTAGTAAATTCTGTCAAATGATTCAGTGAATGAATAAATAGCATGGTAAAAAAAATAGCATGATAAGAGCCCCTCTTTGTAATCAAGAATTTTATATATGTATATATGTATGAGATTAAACAAGCAAATGAAACACAACAATACATGTAACCCAGGGGTGCTGAAACTTTAGTAGGCATCAGATTCCACTGGAAGACTTGTTCAAACACTCATTGGGGCCCAGCCCAAGAGAGTGTGATTCAGTAGGTTTGGGGTGGAGCCTGAGAATTTATATTTCTAAGAAGTTTCTAGGTGATATGGCAGCTGTAGCTGCTGTTCGCAAGAACACACTGTAAGAACCATTGATAAAATGAAAAGGCCCATGGATGAGTTAGATACAAGGGCATCTGGATCGAGGAGGTCAAATTATTTCACAGAAACACAATTTCACATTATTCATCTTTCGAATTTGCTTTCCTCAGCAATGAACTCATATTCAGGCAAAGACTGCCAGAAGCATCTCTTGGCTCAGACAGTTGTTACAGCTGCACATCTCAGAGGAGAAGGAGGACTCCTTCTTGACGGTTTAAGCAAAATCCCAGGGCTGATTCTGATTTGTAATGCTTAGATAACATTCCCACTGCATGTGACTGACATCCCCATCAGATCAAATAGGAGCAGTGCTTCAAAAGGAACGTAAATGCTGCTGGACAAAAAATAGTGTATCTAAAGCCCATCTTTTTGAAGTTGAGCTCATCAAAGCCAATGTATGAGGCCATTACCTTAGCCATGCATATTAGTGCAGAGCTAAAACTGAATCAAAAGACTTCTTTCTTCCAACTCAGAGCTTCTTAGAACTTCCTGTTCATCTCCTGTTCTTCTCATTCTTCTGCATCATGGGTCTAAAAGAGTTGATCTTACAAGAAAAATCCATCATAATAAGATGTAAATAGTCAGAAATAGATTTATTAGAAACACTTAAAATAAATTTAGTCAAATTAAAATAAGAAATACAAAAAATTCATCTGACTTTCCTGAACGAGGACAGCTCAGATAAATGCTGTCACAGTGGTTAATAGAAATTGTGTTAACGTGATTTGCGTCTTTATATAAAAATTGATAAGTGAAAGCAAAATAAGAACATGTATTTTATGGCCCAAAGTTTCCTTTTGAGGAAATATGTTGATATAATTATTATAAGGCAGTCCACCATTTATGTCAAGATGGATGTGAAGCGTCCCCCTTCCTTAATATTACAACTGACAAGGTAGCGGTGGATAATACCATACCCATGAATGCACATTTCTCTCATTAGGTAGAGTGGGTACAACAGTGTTCATACCCGTTGGTCCTTTCCCTAAATATATCTCCAGCTTCTTTATCCTGATAGGACAGGGGAAGAAATAGCATGGGTTGCTGCTTCTGTACCTTCTGTGTTCCTGTGACTGCTGAAGGTACAAAAGTCCTCTCCCTTCCCTGAGGGACTCTGGGTTTCATGTGTTTTCCTTGCATGGTTTTGCTGCTACTTGTCCTTCTGCCCTAGAGGCCTTTTAATATTTTTTTCTCTTAGCTGCTATTTGTATTACCTCCTTCAGAACAACTTGTATCTCACCAGGTAGCTGTGGCGAGGTTATCGCCTGTGAGAAGGTGTGTATCAGAGAAGCTTTGACCTGTAGGGGTCCTCAGTGAGTAGAGAATTTCACAGCATCTAGGGAGGGGGCTGCTGTGATCGTCAACCCTCCCACCAGAGGGCACGTTCCTGCTCCTACACTTGTCTCGTATTTCCCAGCTCCTCCAGCCAACCTGCCCAAGATTATGGAAGGTTTCAGTTCTCATTTGTTTGGTCGTGAGTCCACCTATGTTTCCTTCTCAAATTCTAAAGGATCTTCAGAGGAATAATGGTAAAAATAGTCAACCTCCTGAACTGAACAGTTATTATTTACCAGAGGGTGGTTTAATCCCTATACATATATAAACTCTTTTCAGTCATATATGGTGACTATTTTCTGATGAGGAAAGTTAGACTGAGAGAAATTATATTACTGTCCAAGGTCAAAGAGGGCATAACTGGAAGAAGTATGATCAAAGCCATGCAGTCTATATCTGAGTCTATATACTTAGCTAGTGCATTCTAAGACCTCCCAGATAGACTTTTGGTGACTGTATTAATTGAGGTAGGCTAAATTGCTCTAACAAATAGCCCCCCATAATGCATAATGATTAAGAACACTCAGGTCTTTTTTATTTTTCATGGAACCAAGGAAGGTTTCTTCTTGTTGGTGGGATGCTCTAGACTTCAATGATTAAGAGATCCAGTATCTTTTATCTCCCAGGATTTATCATCACCTTCATCCAGTTGGTAGAGAGGAAAAAATGTGAAGGAGCAAAAGTGAGATATTTTCATGGGCCAGGCATAAATACTGCCATTCACCTTCCACTATCCAGATCTCAGTGATTTGCCTACATCTAACTACAAGGGGGGACGGGAAATATAGTCTAGATGTGCACTGAGGAAGAGGAGGGACAGCCAGCAGTCTCTATCACAATGACCTCCTCTGAGATCCCATATTTTCCAAAATAAGTATAAAAAAAATTTAGCCCCACCAATTAAAAAAAATAAAGAAATAAAACTTCCAAGGAGGTGGTGACCATATGGAATACAGTGCATATCACATATGTTGATCAATAAATATCTGTTGAATGAAGGAAGGAGTACAGCCCTCTCTACCTGTCCCTAAAATCATACAGGATATATCATTTCCAGCTTTGCTCCATTTTTGTTTTTAATTTCCAAATAATTAATATGCCAATATGTGTGATTAGACAATGTATACATGAAGGTCTTATAAAGTGCAAATTCAGTATAATCATACAACATCATGATTCCCATAAGTGACAAATTAGGCTTGTTAAAATAATATCCCATCCCTTTTTGTAAATTTCATATACCCTGAGGATTAAAAGACATATTTATGGGAGTTATCTGTTTCTTCATTAAGAAATATATTGTGTTGCAAAATGTAATAATTTGATTTATATGGTGCAATGTTACATAAATTAAACACATGATATGTAACATTTTTTTCCCTCTGTATGGTGGCCTTTCTCTTTAAATAGCTCTTAGTTTGCTGTAATAAAGGAATATTATGATTTCACAGGCACTGCCTAAGAAAGAAATCTAATTAACATGAGTAATTTCAAAATTCATTTAAAATATTGCAGTGAAATATTTTATGGGCAGTGAAGGTAGTAAATTATTGATCGGCTAATCAAATTCTCAATTACGGACTGATGACGTTCCATCTCTTCAATAACAGATATTCTCTGAATGCAATTGCTAAGGCTGACTCCTTCAGCATCCATCACAGTCCCTTACAAATTAGGGATTTCTAAAATCTCTGCCATTTATTTTTATTCATAGCCCTAGCTTATAAGTTTCAGTTCACAATCACACCCACTGTAGATCAGGTTCCCTTTTGTGAATGTCTAACATGCCTGGTGTGTCAACAAGACACTATCAACAATTGCAAAGACTCTGGGACTAATTATCAACAAGGTGGCTGTTTTTATGTCTCAGTCCCAACCACATGTACAGGATGAGAGGCTTCCTGGTGAGTCAGCTCCAATCAAAGCTAGAGCTGGTGGAGTCTCAGGCTGATAGACTCTTGCTGTTGGGATCCCCCTTCCAGGTGGTTGAGTAAGGTCTGGTATCTTGCTCCTTTTATGCCTATGGTCCAGCAGTTTTAGTGTTACAACTTCTTTACCTTGTAATTCACTGGAGGTTAAAAAAAAAAAAAAGAAAACAGAAAAGAGAGAACAAGGTCTTGGAAAAAATACCCCAAAGAGCAATAATTCAAGCACATATTTTAGAGATTTAATTGTAATAATTTCACCCTTTTAATAGCCTAAGTGCTTGTTCACTTAAGGTGTAGACTTATTGAGTCAACAAATACATATCAATCACTTTTGAATGACATCTATCTTCACATTGTTTGATGCAGAGAATAAAGACAATTGAATAGGTAACTGTAATAAAAGGAGATACATATTTTGGTAAATCAAGAAAGATAGGGACAAAAAGAAAAAAAGGGGGCACTGGAACAAGGTTTTAGAGGGAGGTAAAGATGTCTTTCTGATAATAGTGACATTTCAGACAAGAACTGAAGATAAAGAGTGTGGGGGAGAATTTTCTAGGTCAGGATTTCTAAAAATTTACTTGTATGCCAATTAAGCATGTGACTTTTATCATATTCATCTCCATCCAATAATGATATTTACTGACTAGTTATTTTAGATCCATTCATTTTTAAAATTAAAATTATTTTAAAAGGAAAATTTATATCATTTTCATAAGAAGAAAATCAAAATCATAGATTATAAGCAGAAGGTATTTTTGAAAATAAGTACATTGACACAAGCATATAATTAAATCTTAGCTAATTACTGCTTTCAGCAGAAGATTATGAACCTAAGACCTCCTCTCTCCTAGTTAAAAGGGGATATTAGTAATCTTAGTGTTTAGCAAACAAACAAATTCACGTAATATGGAACTGAGACTTTCTCATTGATGTAATTGGAATGGTTAGAAGAGCAAACCTTTATAATACTGTGATATAATGATATTCAAAGCTCTCTGTCTGAGCATCAGTCTAAAATTGTTTCTTATACCACTTGTGGTACACATGTCTCACATCCATGGAGAAAGATCTGGGTGTAGAAGAGAGAAGTTAGCATCCAGAGGCAGGATAGATGGAGAAACTGTTGAGAACATTGGAATCATACATTACAGTTTGAACTTGATTGTGGGGGAGCAAAATATCAGAATTGGTGATAGAGATGTAAAAAGTGGTCTGATAATGCAGGGCTTTCAAAGCTATACTCAGATGCCCCTTGAGGTTGACTGGTGCAGAGAGTTTCTGGTTAAGAAGACAGGTTGGGAGCATTTTTCTAGTGCCTCTCAACGTGCCAACCACCAGTGTTCCTGCTTTGGTCATGCCGTTGGGCCTTGATTAATGAGCATAAATTTTGTAAGCCATTTATCATGCGGTGGATGTTCAAGTATCTGCATCAAGTATGCAGAATTAATGTATTTTAAGCTTGTTCTTAGGCAAAGAAGCATTATTAAGCATCAAATCATTGAAAAATGAATGGTCTCACTTAAATCCAAATTAAGAATATCAATAGGAAGACATATCCTTTTCAAGGTCAATATGCTTACAGTATTTACTCCTAAATATATTAAGAATGAGATTTTAAAGTACAGTATAAGGAAAATGATTTGAGATCTGAGAATAATTCCCTTAAGAATATGGAATATTTATGATCTATATATATTCAAAACATCTTGAAGAAAATACTGAGACACCTGTTCTTTTATCCTTCTTTGAGCTATACATTTCCTGCTAGGAAAAAGCTAAAATCCTCAGACTTCATTGAGGCTACTTGGTATCTTGTAAATGGTTGCGTCCTAACTGGACGGTCACTAGTACCAAAGAGAGTGGCAGCTTCAATTCATGACCATGAGCAGTTGTATGTTATGGACTGTACAAGCCTAGCCTCATAAACCTTACTAGGTGTAAAGCAAGACTCACTAAATAGAAACTAGCTTTTTCACAGGTATGTGAGAGAGCCCTAAGTTCATAAGTGGTCACCTATTTGTAGGAGCAGTGGACAATTCTGAAGCCATTGGTAGAGATAGTAACACATATATCAGAAGGAATATTTTCATTTAAAAAGCCCTACATTTCCTGATTATTGTTAAATGAAGAATTGCAAGGTTCAGGAATTTGGAGAGGAGGGCTTTATTTCTTATTAAGGGTTGCAGCTCCATAGGCTGGCCATTAGAAGGCTGGGAAGCTTAACCTCTGGCAGAAACTGAAAGCTAGCCCTTGGAGGCAGGGAAAGGTGACATAGGAATTTACGCTGCACAGGTTGGCTAAGTATACATATTCAACAGGTTATAGGAAGAGCAATGAATATTCACATGTAGTAAGTAAACATGCATGTTACATATGTCCCATGTTCACCTTGGGATGGAGACTTAATACTATAATTAAATGCATTAAAATTAGGTTCTATAGGAAAAAAGGTGAAATGGAGGGCATAGAGGCATTCTGTTGTAACTAGCTCCGTGAAAAAATTTCAGTGACTCCTATATGTCTTTTTATAATCCACTCCCTTAACTAACTACTTGACATGTTGAGTTGTTTCCCAGAAATGGTGGATTTTCTGCAAGTCAAAGGAGTTGAGATTCCGAAGGACCCTGGTCAGACTTCCTGACACCAGGACTTACCATCCCCTACAACCTGCCCCCAATGCACATGCCCCCTCTTTAAAAAGCCCATAAATGCCATTAGTTAGTTAGGGAAAAGGATTTGAGGCAACTCCTCCTGTTCTCCTAAAAAGACATCTTTCATATTAAAAAAACTCCTTTCTTCCTTAGCAGTCCTCATTGTCTTAATAATTGGATCTTTGTGCAGAGAGCAATTGGAACTAGGCCAAAACCCCCTTGTGGTTTTACAACATTTTGGCAGCCTCCAAACCAGCCAGAATCAGTTGATGGTCAATGGTCTGTTATCAGGAAGGAATGCTAATCTTTCTTGCGTAAACTGGTGGAACAAGTCTTTGGAAAAGGCTGGTTTCTGTTTAACTCTTAGGAAAGAAAGCCTAATGGTGGTTAGAGAAGGAGGGTGTATAAGGAGGTGTGTCCAACCTCCCATCCCATCATGGCCAGGATCTCAGTTTTTAAGGTTTCTCTGGGGTCCTCTTGGCCAAGAGGGGTCCATTCAGTCAGTTGGAGGGCTTACAATTTGATTTTTATTTTTCATTATAATATACATGCAAATACACATGTGTATAATGATCATCATACTTCCAAAAATATGTACTGAATTCTTATTGTATGCCAAGTATTACACAAAACCATCTACTTGTATTGGCATATTTAATCCTACAAACAGTCTACATCAATGGTTTTCAAACTTTTTTTAACCAAAGCTCACATTGTATAATACATGCTATTAAGAATACATATACACATACAAAGAGATATAGTTTGTTCTGTTCTGTTGTGGTTGAAAAAATATTAATCTTGACCCTCTAAATTTATTACCCAAATCACTCAAGGGCTGGGAAACACAAATGGAAAAACACTGTTTTAGGTCTCAAATACTGACATTTAGAAGTTAGGCAGCTATCTATTTGATCTTCCAAGTGATCAGCCTGTGATTTGCAATATGTGTGCATATGTGTGTGTTTATTCAATGCAGAGGAAATACTATATGTGTTGTGTGTGTGTGCGTGTGTGTGTGTAACATACTATGCTAATTATTATAGTTTTAATCTCAACTAGTTTAATCAATAATTACTACTGGCTACATTTTTGGCAAAAGCAATTCAAAAATTTCACACGTTAGTGTGAAATGTAAAATAAAATAACAATGAGATAATATTTTTTACTATCAGTCTCTGCTGGAGTGAATTTAAATGTGTATAAACTATCTGCAGGGTAATTTGATAATGTATATCAAAAGCTTTAACAATATGTATAAACAACAAACCAAAAATTCAACTACTAGAAATTTATCCTAAGGAAATAATTAAGCATATGGTCAAACTTTTAGCATAATTAACTTCAAGGCTGTTTGTTTTACAGTTGCTGTAGCAGTGAATAATTTAAAACAATCATATTTTCAATGGCTGAGGATTGATTAGATGCAGTAGTAAACATTCATACAGTAGAAGGTTACTATGTCATTAAAACATCATGTAATAGATGATTGTATACTGACATTGAAATGTGTTTACAATTTTAACGCAGAGAGAGAGAGAGAGAATTTAAATAGGTATGTGATGAACAGAAATAGGGTATTGTGTTACTTACCAGAACTGGGGATTGAAATTTGGGCAAACAGGAGGCGAGGGGTTGCTAATTATATCAAGAGATGCTATCAGATCAGGAGATGAGCCCAATGATACCAGGCCAAAAAAAAGAAAAAAATAGAAAAAGAAAGGTAGAGGCAAGGAGCTTGGGGGAGAAAGATGGGAGGGAGGAAGGGACAGCAGAAAGACAAGGTTTAGGCAGTCCTCTATTGTACTTCATTCTCTAATGTCCCTGCATACCTTTTAAGAAAATACTACAAGGAGGCAGATATTATTCCCCAAGGCTTTATGGGTTGGACTACCATTTACTTGACTAAACCTCTGGGCCCAGCCTGATTCAAGAGGTGCCCACTTTTGTTTGTATTACTTTTAAAATATTTCATAAAATAGATAACACAAAGTTTAATATATGATCAAAGTCTACTATTTCATACTCAAAAGATTTTTTGGTTTGTTTTTTGTTGAGACACAGCTATTAACAAGTTATGTAATACCTCTGTTTTTTTCTGTGCCCTTATCCTTAAAATGAGACAAGGGCATATGAAGGTAATTAATATTAATATAAACAAGGTTCAACTAAACTTCACAGTGATGATACATGAATTAGATGTTCAGCTAATTCTCTTCTTGTTCAGGAAATAAATTCATAATGTCAAATATTGGTTCATTGAATACTCCCAAGGTTAACAAAGTAATTGACATTTTGCAGAATATAGTTGAGGGAGAAAAGTCATCCTAGATCATGAATCAATACTCATGGAATTCTTTCACAATATTCAAGAGAATAGACAAAGCAATATGGGACATGATATATGAAGACTGAATTATATACAATCCCCATTATTCATGGATTTTGTATTTGCAAATTCACCTACTTGCTAAAATTTATTTGTCACCCCCAACCACCATATCAATACTCTCCAGCTTCCCAAATCTCCCTCATTCATGGATATGGGAGGGGCTTGGGGGAGGGGCAGGGAACCTGGGGGAGGGGAGGAGGGAGAAGGAGGGAGGTGACAGAAAGGAGGGGGGAGAGAGAGAGAGCATAAGGGGATGGGAAGAGAATGAGACAATGCAAAGCACCTGTTATGGTTCCTTTTCTATTCCCAGTTCTTGGTTCTAGGTCCTGCGGAGGCATATCACACATGCATACATGCAGGCCTTTAGTTCCATTAAATACCCTAGTGTTCTTGAAATAAATGCCTATGTTTTGCTTAGGTTAGGTGTGATTTTGTTAATTATAATCAATCAGCTTTCACACACAGATGCAAATAAATAAATAAATCCCCAAGATCTCTGAAAGATAACTTCGTTTCTCTTAGAAATTTCAAGTTATTATTTCCTTATATTGGTTTCCAATGTGGCTATTGAGAAGTCAGGCGTACCTGCAGGAAATTCTTTTCCCCATGATTACTTTGAAGAGTTTTCTTTTTTTGTGGAGTTCTACAGTTTCACTCTATTATATCCATTAACTTATTTATTTTCACGTACTTACTTTCATTTATTCTGCTTGGTACTCATTGGGATTCTGAATCGGCGACTTTCAATAAAAGTAATTTTCATTCATTTTATTTTCAAATAGTTGTATCTCTGCTATTCTTTCTATTTTCTCTTTCTAAAAATTAAATTAAAACTGTTTGAAGTTATCCATTCATTTATATATATATCCTAATTTCTGTTTCATATTCATAAGCTTTTCTCTTTGTTGCATTCTGAATAATTTATTCAGTCTTTTGAATTTCTAATTTCTTTTTCTCAGTGTTTTATGTGCTGCAAAAATATTCATTGAGTCTATAATTACAACTTTAAGCTCTTTTTTCATTCAAGAAAGTAAAGTATGTGTTTCTTTGATAAATGTACCTTCTTCAAAGTTGATAATGTCTTGTTCATTAGTTATATTTACATTTCAGTCTTTCATTTCCTTATATATATAAACATCATTGTTTTATATTTTATATACAATAATGACAGCAGTTCAAGATTTTTCAGGCTCAATTCAGCAGGTTATTATTTTTGCTGATTTTTGCTCATGGTGACATGTTTCTTCAGAGGTTTTGGATTCTTTATTTTTTCTTCTTCTTTTTTTAATGTTTAGCTCATTTTCATTGGCACTTATTAAAACTCAAATAAATCCTGGGTCTAAAGTCTGTGTTTCCATACAGGATTTGTTTTGGCTTATCAAGCACATTGTCAGGTACACTGGGCCATCACAGTTTTGAAATCAGCTTTTTTCCCCCTCATTTAGCCAATGCTAAGAATGGAACCTGTGTTTTTCAAGTGTTTCACTCTGATGGAAGACCTGCAATTTAAAACGCCACTCTGCATAGACCTAACACATTTGTCTCTGTCCTCCTGTACGTGTTATAACCAGCTTAAGCCATCAGTGATTAGCCAATGTCAGCAGGACTATTCATAGCATAAGAGATACTCACCTCTCCAGATACAAACTCTAATTGTTTCCAGCTACTCAGGAATTTCTCTTTATAAGTATGGATTTTTATATATACATACAGATATTGAAATAGATATATTGATATAGTTTTTTTTCTATTTCACACAGAATTTTTGTGTGTTCTCTAGCAGGAATATTTATCTGGGTCTGTGGTCACCAGTATTTTTAGAAACAAATATGCAATTTCATCTTAAGAATAAATTGTTTTATGTATGAGGAAACTGCTAAAACCACCACCTTTGCTCTTTATGTAACTATGATGAAAAAGAATCATAATTAAATATATACCATGGGCTAAAGAAGTGTGGAAAATACAAATAAAATGTTATCAAAGTTTTGATATGCTGTATTTAATACTAAAACTTATCTTCTTGTAATAACTTCCTAAAATTTATCAGAATATAGATATGTCTATCTCTATGTTTACATATACTTATTTAAACATTTACTGACAATGATGAACTTCTGCTATTTTGCTATTTGTCTTTTATGTATCTTACATATTTTGGGTTCCAAATACTTTCACTACTGCTTTCTTTAGTATTAAATACATATTTTATTTTGTAGTGTAACATTTTTTACTGTCATTTCATAGATAAATGTGTGTGTATATGTGTATATGCATTTAGGTAATTTTCTTAGTGATTTCCCTATAAATTACATTAACATCATAATTTATAGCAATCTAGTTTGAATTAATACTAGTAATTTTCATAATATAAAAAAATTTTGCTCCTGTATATTTTTGTCCTCCTCCACCTTTATGCTGTTATTGTGACATTACATCTTTGTCAATTGTATGCCAATCAACTTCAATTTATAATTATTGCTTTATGCAAATTTTTAAATATCAGAGGGTAAAAAGAGTTATAATCCAAAAAATGTATTTATACTATATTTTATATTTACCTATGTGATTACCTTTACAAGTACTCTTGGATAAAAACAACAGAAGAAAGTCCAATCATAAACCTATTTCACAAATGATTATAAATGCAAAAATATTAAACAGTAGTCAATAAAACCCATGCTTTTGGATGGGTGAATTAGTATTGTAGATGACAATTACTCTAACATTATTTTATAAATTCAATGTAAAGCTGATAAGCATTCTAGCTGAAAAAAATTTGAGAACTTGATAAACTAAGTTTCAATTTTCTAGGAAAGAATTCAAGTCCGCAAATAGCTAAATAACTTGGAAAAAGAAAAGCAAATTATATATGAAGGGAACAGCAGTATTATAGCACAAAGGCATCATAACAAAAGAAGCAGAACATAGAATTAGAATAATAGAACAGAAAGCATAGGTATCTAAAGACTTTTGATATATGATAAAGGTTATGACAATATGAATCAATTTTTAAAACAGAAATTTTTAATATATGAGGCTGGGGAAATCCTTTCCTAATCCATAAACAAAATGGATTCTAGGTGGATTAAAGACCCACATTTAAGGGGGAAAATTCCAAATTTATAGGTGATGTTTAGGGGAGGGTGTTATAGATAACAGGGTAAAGTGAGGGATTGTGGGGTAGGAATCGTAGTAAAGAAAAGAGAAATGGCTGTGATTATATCAAAATTAAGTATTTCTGTTCAGTGAAAAACAAAATGGACAAAACTTAAGACATGATAGATTGGGAAGGTAGGTATTTACAGGTCTAAAATGCATGAGAGATTACCATCAGGAAAATACATGGAAGTCCTATAAATCAAAAATAAAAAGGTACAAAACTCACCATAAAACTGCGATAATAGGAGATATGGAAAGGATATTCACAGATGAAGAAATCCAAATGACTAAGAATCATAGGAAGAGACTCGAAATCATTAGGAACTGGAGATATGAAATTGAAACATGTAATAAAATTTTATATTTATCAGTTGAAAAACAATTGGGGACGTGAAGAGTGCCAAGTTTTGCCTGGGTGTGGAATGCAGGAACCCTCCTACTCTATGCTTTTTACCAGAGGTTTAAAAATTGTTTCTTATAAAAATGTTATTAAAATGAGGTGAAAGCAAGGATCACTGCTATTGTCACCAATATTTTAGTATTAAATATCCATGCAAACACAGTAAGGAAAGAAAAAGGAAAATAAAGCATGATAAATCTCAAAAAATTAGGAGGAAATCATTTACAGAGGAATTGATTACCTTTATAAAAAATTCAAATTATACGTATATATATATCAATATTTTGATGTATCCAGCAGTGACTAATTTGAAAATGTAAAAAAGGATGATTTTTGTCCACAATAATATAGTTTAGTTAAGAGTAATTGATAAGAACAATATAAAATTTTAATGGAGATAACTATCATCTTCCAGTGAAGAATACTACTTCAATTCTAATCAAAATTCCAACAAAATACTTAAGAAACTTGAATGGTTAAACATATATTCTACATGAAATGCTGTAGATGCTTTAATAATCAGGAAAAGCAAAGAGGTAGGACAAGTACTACCATTGTAAAAATATGTTAAGAGCCGAAGTAATTATAAAACTGTGTATTGGCAAAGAAATGGATAATATATGAGTAGCATTGAATATAGAGTAGAGAAATATATCTACTGACACAAAGGAATGCAGCAAATGACAAGACCAATAGTTCAATTCTATGGGGAAGAATGCTCTAGTAAATAAATTTTATTGGGAAAATTTGCCAGCCATATTATTCCCAGGAAATATTTTAAAAAATAAATAAAATTAAGAAGCAGCCAATGGACATAAAAATAAATTTCACAGAAAAAATTAATATATCAAAGTAGGTTCTATGGTCAATTTTATTAGTAACTAGGTAAATGCAAAAAAGAATGTGTGTGTGTTTTCCCATAAGGTTGAAAAAATTATAAAATAACATAGTGCCAATTAATGTGGATGTAAAAGGATACTCTAATACATAGTTGGCAGGAGTATAAATCATATTCATTCTGTTTATGTAAAAAATGAAAACACAATAACATGAAAGTATATATAGTTGCCTCTCTGTATTTCTGGGTTCTGATTTCATGGATTTGACCAACCTCACAAAGAAAATATTTGGAAAAAAAATTGCATCTGTATTGAACATACACAGACTTTTCTTGTCATTCTCCCCTACATAATACTGAATAGCAATTATTTACATAGCATTTACATTGTATTACATATAAGTAATCTAGAAATGAGTTAAAGTATATGGGAGGATGTGCATAGGTTATATACAAATACTACATCATTTTATATCAAGGAGTTGAGCATCCATGGGTTTTGTTATCCACCAAAGGTCCTGGAAACAATCCCTCATGGATACTGAAGGATGATTGTATGTCCATATGTAAATATATACATATGTAAATATAACATGCATAAATATAAACATACAAATGGTATGGAAAATATTTGACAAAATACATACTTCATGCAGACACACATGCAGCTTGTGTCACATAATGTAAATGTAGGTTTATTGGGGAAAACTGATAGGCAGAGAGTCCCCTGGAACAGTGTATCTAGTTCTGTCATTGATGTTCCATGGGCAGGGGTCTAGGAAAGGGAATTTGTCCCCCATACTGCTCTACAAATTCATAGGAAAGTTGAAAGGGGTTGCTTGGAACATCTAGTCAAATAATAGATAGACCAGCTAACAGAAATTAACTGGTCTTGTTAGAAATAGGGAAATTCTGGAGCTCATCAGTTGATGAAACATCATCTTCTTTTGGGGCTGGCCAAGGTCTGCTGAGCTAAATGAACACCATAAGGATGGAGGGGAGACAAGCCTTCAGGGCTACCCAGACATGTCTCTACTCACACAAACTGATAATAGTCATTTCTGGAGAAAGATGAGGGTTAACATGTGGGGAAGTGTGTGAAGATGAAATTTCACTTTGCACATTGTGTATTCTCTATGGTTGAATTTGTTTACCAGAAGAAAGAAAGAAATCTGTCACTGTGTCATTCAAAATGAATGTAGGTTGGGCGTGGTGGGCCAACGCTTTGGGAAGCCGGGGTGGGAGGATCTTGAGCCTCTGGGTTCAAGACCAACCTGGGCAATAATGTGAGACAACATCTAAAAAATTATCCGTGTGGCGGTGTGCACCTAGCTACTTGGAAGGCTGAAGCGGGAGAATTGCTTGAGCCCAGGAGTATGAAGTTGCAGTGAACAATGATCACACCACTGTACTCTAACTTGGGTGAAAAAGCGAGACTCTTTCTCTAAAAAAAAAAGAAAAGAAAAAAAAAAGTTAATATAAGACATTGCTCTTGCCTTAGAGTGGGTAGAGGGATGGACACATGCTGTTTTTCTAATGCTAAATAGCATGAATTTAAAAGTATTCTAAATGTCTGGGTAGATAAAAATGTTTAAATTTGAAGAAGTGCATAAAAAATAAGTAAAAAGCTTTTCTGTGTGTGCCATACATGAATTCTTTTGGTGCTCTCAGTATAGTTACTCAGCAAAAAACCTGTAACAACCCCGGTTTGCTCTGTAAGGGAGCCATCACAGTCATTGTGTTAATAGGCCAGGCCTTTTGTAACTGTTTTGTCCTACGAATAAATTTATGCTGAATTTTTGACTTCTTGCCAATGGAGGCTCATAGCAGCTGGAAGAAGATGACAAAAAATAACCCGTAAGCACATAAGCAACTCATTGCTTTTTTCTGTGTGACCACAAACACTAGGACAGAAGTGTTTATTGAATCTGGCAGGATGTAGAGCTTTTACTGGCTTTTAATGGAAGTTGCATATAAAGTGAAGTGTTCACAAACACAGACCCACCTTTTCTTACCTGTGTTCCTGCCACATTAGTACCCTGGTACAGAAAAACAATTTTTTTCCTAACTTTTATCTTTTGAAAGGAAATCTAATTAATTTGTGATTGCTGCATTCATTTTACAGATGAAATACATGTTTTGCTTTGTGGGCTCAGCAGTTGTGACAATCGGCCTGCCATCCTGCTCAGAAATTGGGGCATCTGAGGAATACTGTGAAAGAGGCCCAACAAAAACCTATAACAAATGCTTTTCTCCTGGAAAATCCAGACAAATAAATTGTTCCCCAACCGTTACCTGGATCTCTGATCCCAGAGTCAACTTTCTGTCCCAAGGTGTCCTACTGCATTCTTCCTTTCCTTTTTTACAGATGTTGACTTACAAAGAAACCATTTATAGAAGGGAGAGGGATGGAGTAAGTGTGCATCAGAGCAAGTGCAAGAGAGTGTCCCTCATGATTCCATTTGCGGAAGCTCAAGCTTTGAAAATAACAATTACATAACAGATGGGACATGGTAGATTGTTGCAAAACTGACATTCAATCTATTTCGTCAATAAGTGGTTTAGCAATAAACAAAAATAATAACGATGCTTTGTGGTAAATGCTATTGCTAATTGCTCTGCTCTAATTACCCAGATAGAGCTGCAATAAATAATTTGGTATCTTTATTTTTTTCTGTGACTTTTCCTGCTGTTCTCTCTTTATAAATTGTCTCCTCCTTAACTCTTTCTTTATAGAACTCTTACCTACCTTCCAAGCAATAGATCCTCAAGAAAGCCAGCTGAATTCCCAATCCCTGACATTCATTCTTTGGCCCTTAGTGTCTTGCACACCCTGTGTCTGCCACCGTCACAGCAGAGATTAAAGCTGGCTGGATATCTTCCTAATGCTCCACCAGATCCACTATCTATTCATGTCCACCAGAAGGCTAACATGCATAAACTATAAGGGACTTTCATAATTTGCCATTTCTGGAAAGCTCTGACCAATTGGAAGCTGTGCAGGAGGTCAGAGAGAGACAGGAAAACAAGGTCAGGATTTTTATTCCCGTGCATTCCTCCTTGGACAGACCATGTTCTTCAACCCCCAGATCAATGCTTTCTTCAAGGTGATTTCCTATAAACAACCTCCTACTAAATGATTATACTAACTCTTCCTCCCTTCATGTCTTCAGCATAGTGGTTTTACAGCTCACTAGCTTTGGCTATGACTTTATTACTTACGATCACACCATACCCAAATTTCTATAAATAGCCCCTTTTCAAGATATCCAGTCTGCATAAATAACTTCTCCCAAATTTAGTAACTTTATCAAAAACCATTTTATTTTTCCTCATAATGTTTTGGGCTTGGAATTCTCTTAGGACATGGCTGGCCAGTTCTTCTGCTCCATATAGCATTGACTGGGTTCATCTGGTGGCATTCAGTTGGAGGCTGTACAGCAATGTCCAAGAGTGCTTCACTGATATCCTTGGAACATTGGTAGAGATAGCTGGAAGGCTGGGCTCAGATGGGTCCTTCCCCTTTTCCATGCAATCTCAGGGCATCTCCACCTTGTCTTTACATCAGGGTAGTCAGACTTTTTACATAATGGATCCTACATGGCTTGAAGAGATCCTCTCTTATCAGGCTTGAGTAGAACAAGATGGAAACTGCTAGTCCTTTTAAAAACTAGGCTGGTATCTTGCTGTATTAGCTTTCTATTGCAACAAAACAAATCCCATCATATTTTCAAGTCTTAATCACATTCTAGGGGATGAGTTTATACAGAGCATGTACACCAGGGGGCAGGAATCTTAGAAGTTTGTTGATCACTCTTCCCAGGGCCCCCAATCATTCATATCCCTCCAAAATGAGGAATGCATTCATCCCCTCTCTAATGATTTTAGAGAGTGTCAGACTATTATAGCATCATCTCAAAGTCCAAGAACTCATGCAAATCCTCTGAATCAGGTAAAGATGAAACTCCTGAGTATAATCGATTAACTTCTGGTTCTGGGAAATATTTTCTCTCCATCTGCGGACCTGAAATAGTAAAGAAACAAGTTATCTGCCCCTACCAGTCCCAACATATGATGGTGAGACAAGTGCAGGATAACTGTTACAGATATTTCAATTTGAAGGGGGGAAAATGGAAGGTTAAAAGGAGTAACTGGTTCCCAGAAGTTCTGTAATACAGCTGGACAAATGGCAATATTTTCTTGAACTAAGCTTTAAAGATTAGGAATAAACTTCTGAGTCTCTAGGCTCTACCTTCTGAGCTATTGTTTCTACTTTCAAAGTCATCTTTCCTTTTTCATGAAAGGTAGCAAATATTTGAAGCTGAGTGGTTTTTTCAGCCTATTTGGTGTCAATAGAATTTTGGTAATCTGAAAATCTCCTCTTGTTCCATATTCTCTTTGTCTCTTTCAGTCTAAGCTAGCAGTATTTCCGCTAAAAAAAAATTTCTCAAGAACAATGGATTTTCCTGAGTTTTACTCCATTATGCAAAAGCTATACCTACAAATCTTTTTGATCTTCCTAAGGATTTAGCTTTTGTTTGTAGAGTTGGTTGTAGTTTATGGTTGTAGAGTGATGCCTTCCTTGTAGTTTTATTAATTTATTTTCTGTTTATGATCGTATTTTGACATATTGAAAAACTTTCTGGCTGGGGAGAGACTTCTCCTTCCCAGGACTAGCCAATTCTTAGAGATAGTACGGGGCTCAGCTAGGAGCATGTCTTTACTATGCAGACTAACCAATCCAGAGACATACTTCCTCTGTCTGGCCCAGACACCCCAGGAAGTAATATTCCTATCATCCCAGGGCCAGGTGTGGGACAAGTAGAAGTCACCCAAAGCTGCAAGAATCATTCAAACTTCCCAATCCTCAATGATTGACTCTGCCCTGCCTTACCTTTCCCACAGAAACCCCAATAAAGGCTCTGGCCTAGATTTTTCCCTGGCTCCTGTCTTCTGCCACCTGACTAAAACCTGGTGCTCCCCATGTGGCCCTGTATGGCATGCAGTGACCCCCTCTCCAGGACCAATGAATGTAACAAGCTTATGTTTTTCTGAGTCTCTCCTGTGTCCTCTCTGGCTGTACCTGACTGACCATCAGCTAAAAGAACACAAAACATTCTGCCTTTTCTTTAGGCCATGCTTTTGGCATTATTTTTTTATTTTTTTATTTTTTTTTACTTTTAGCATTTTTGTTTTCTAGAGAGGCTGAGAATTTTCAAAATGATCAAGTCCTGTTTCCTTTTTGTTTAACAATTTGCCCTCAATTTATGCCTCTCCTCTTGCATTTTACCATAAGCAGCAATAAAGAAACCAGGCAGAACCTTCAACACTTTGCTTGGAAATCTCCTCAGCTCTATATTTATATTCATTGTTTATGACTTCTGCTGTCAATGGCAGGATGAAGTTTTGCTAAGCTTTATGTAATTACATAAGAAGAGTCCCCTTTCCTTCAGTTTCCAGTAATATGTCCCTCATTTTCTTCTGAGCTCTGACTGGGCACATCCTTAGTGTCCATGTCTCTCTTAAGAGTCTATTCAAGGCATTTGAGAATTTCTCTCATCCACCTAGATATTCCAGCCTCCACTGGCTGCCCAGCTGCAAAGCTGCTAACATATTTTAGGTATGTTTTATAGCAACAACATATTTTAATAATGAAAATCTACATTAGTTTTCTAGTGCTGTGTAATAAATTGCTACAAATACAAAAGCCTAAGCAACCTAAATGTATCTCTCAGACCTGTAGGTCAGAATTCCAGGCACAGAAGGGCAGGGTCTCTACTCAGGGTCTCATAAGGCTAAAATCAATGTGCTGGCCAGGTTGGGGGTCTCATTTGCAGCTCAGGGTCCTATTCCAAGCTCATTCAGGTTTTTGACAGAATCCACTTCTTTGACGTTGTGGGACCAAATTTCCTATTTTCTTGCTCACTACTGTTCAAGGGCTACTTTCAACAATCAGAGGCTCACAATTCTGTGTCACATGTTTTAAACCAGCGGTCCCCAACCTTTTCGGCACCAGGGACCGTTTCCACGGAAGACAATTTTTCCATGACCAGAGAGGAGGAGGATGGTTTCAGGATGATTCAAGAGCATTACATTTATTGTGCACTTTACTGCTATTATTATTACATTGTAATATATAATGAAATAATTATATAACTCACCATAGGTCAGGGAACCCTGTTTTCAACCATAATCCTCTTGCAACTTCAAGGCCAGCAGGAGAATTTCACTAATGTTTTGAATCTCTTTTTTAAAATTTAGTTAGATTTAGGCATTACAAGTTTTTTTTTTTTTGTTATATGGATGAACTATACAGTGGTGAAATCAGGCCTTTTAGTGTACCTGTTACCCAAATATTGCATATTGTACCACATAGGTAATTTTTCATCCTTCATTCCTTTCCCACTATCCCCACTTCTGAGTCTCCAATGTCCATTATATCACTGTGTATGGCCATGTATATCCTTCATTTAGCTTCTACTTATAACTGAGAACATGTGGTATTTGTTTTTCCTGAGATATTTCACGTAGGATAATGGCCTCCAGTTCTATCCACGTTGTTGCAAGAGACATTATTTCATTTGCTTTTGTGGGTGAGTAGTATTCCATGGGGTGTGTGTGTGTGTGTGTGTGTGTGTGTGAGAATTACAAAGAATTTCATATCTTTGCAATTGTGGATTGTACTGTGATAAACATATGAATGCAGGTGTCTTTTTGAGGTAATGACTTCTTTTCCTCTGAGTAGATACCAAGTAGTGGGATTTCTGGGTCAAATGTAGGTCTACTTGTGGTTCTCTGAGGAATCTCCATACTGCTTACCATAGCAGTTGTAGTAATTTATATTCCCACCAACAGTGTATAAGTGTTTGCTTTTTACCACATCTACATCAACATTTAGTGTTTTTTGACTTTTTCATAATTGGCCATTCTGACAGGGCTAAGGTGGTATCTCATTGTGGTTTAAATTTGCATGTCCCTGATGATTAGTGATGTTGAACATTTTTCATGTTTATTGGTCATTTTTCTATCTTCTTTTGAAAAATGTCTGCTCATGTCTTTTAATGGGATTAATTTTTTTGTTTTGTTTTGTTTTGCTGATTTGAGTTCCTTGTAGACTCTGGATGTTAGTCCTTTGTCAGATGTATAGTTTGTGAAATTTTTCTCTCATTCTCTAGGTTGTCTATTTGTTCTGTTAATTGTTTCTTTTGCTGTGCAGAAGCATTTTAGTTTAATTAAGTCCAATTTATTTATTTATTTATTGTTGTGTTTGCTTTTGTGATCTTATTCATAAATTTTTTGCCTAGGACAATGTCCAGAAGAATTTTTCTGAAGCTTTCTTCTAGAATTTTTATGGTTTCAGGCTTTACATTTAAGTCTAATCCATCTTGAATTAATTTTTTATATTGTGAGAGATAAGGATTCAATTTCATTTTTCTGCATGTGGCTATCCAATTTTCCCAGCTCTATTTATTGAATAGGATAACTTTCCCAGTATATTTTTTTGTCTGCTTTGTTGAAGATCAGTTGGTTGCAGGTATATGGTTTTATTTCTGGGTTCTCCCCTCTGTTTCATTGATTTATGTGTCTACTTTGCTGTTTTGGTTACTATAGCCTTGTAGTATAATTTGAAGTCAGGTAATGTGACGTCTCCAGATTTGTCCGTTTTGCTTAGGATTACTTTGGTTATTCAGGCTCTTTTTTGATTCCATATGAAATTGAGGATTATTTTTCTAATTCTAAGTCTCTTTGTTCATGAAAGGCCCACTCTTTTTTCATATTTATCTAATTATCATATTTATCTCCCAGGATAATTTCCCAACATGCAAAATACACTCACCTTTTACCAAGAGCCTCAGAGGCCCATCTCATTTTGGTATTGAATTAAAATTCAGGATTTATCATCCAAATTAGGCTTAGGTAAATGAGGCTTTGGAGCACAATTTTAAATATGGGTCCTCTTGATATGAAAAACTAACATGTTTTCTGCTCCCCACCTGTCAAAACTTACAATGGGATAGCAGAGATTGGATAATCATAGTAGACACCTCTATTCCAAAAGGGGGAAAATGGAAGACACAAACAATTACTAACCCATAATAATTCTAAAACCCTGCTAGGCATAATCTAGTCTTCTTTAGGGCCCAATTCTGTTCCCTGGGAAAGATTCTCTGTGGCTTTTGTCTTTACCCTATGAGTCAGCCATCCTTTTCCATAAAAAAATGCTGGTGTTTACAGCTGAGTAGGCTTCTCAGCCCCTTACTTGCCCCTAGTACATTGGGGGTCTTTCTTTTTGTTTGTATTTTCTCTGTCCCTTTCAGTCTAAGTGATTTGAAACATTTGTTGGCTTCCTTTCAGTTAAATTATAATTAACTCCATTTAAAAATGTCACAAAATTCCTAGGGTCCCTGTGGGGTTGATGTGGAACTCCATTGGTTTGCTTGGGCTGCCATAGCAAAATGCCACAAACTGGATACCTTAAACAACAGAAACTTATTGTCTCACAGTTCTGGAAGCCAGAAGCCTGAGATCAAGGTGTCAGCAGAGTTAGTTCCTCCTGAGGGCTGTGAGGAAGAGTCTGTTCCCTGCCTGTCCCCTAGCTTTTTGTGCTTTGCTGGCAATCTTTGGCTTTCTTGGCTTATAGATGCATCATCCTGATCTCTGCTCAGATGTTCCCATGGCATTTTTCCTGTGTGTCTATCTCCAAATTTCCCCTTTTATAAGGACACTGGTCATAATGGAGTAGAGCACACCCTAACAGTATCATTTTTACTTGGTAAAGAACTCATCTCCAAATAAAGTCACATTCTGGGGTAGCAGGGGTTTGTACTTTTACATATGAATTGGGGGTGGGGGAAACACAATTCAACCCATAACAGGGATACGATGCTTAATATTCTTAGAAGTGCTCTTTTACAACTGACACCATCTACAAGGCATATCCCTAATATTCTCAGAAAGCTGAATCTTCCTTAGGTCTTAATAAGGGTCTTATAACCATGCCCCTGATTTTATCTTTACTCTGAGATCAAAATTTCCTGCCCTGGATTTGAACTTTGCCTTGAGGACAATTCTCACTTGAGAGCCTTTTGCAAGGTGGAAAGACCATTCTGAGCTTTCTATATTTTTCCTAAGTTCTGCTCAAAAACTGAACATTTCTCTTTATCTCTCTTTTTCATGTATCTCTCTTCTCATCGCTTACTAGAAAAAGTGAGTTAGAACTCTCTGTGTATTACCTAGACATTTTTCCATCATCCTCCATGAGTATATGAAGCATCATTTATATTTTCATGTTCCCATAGGCATAGCATTGCTACTGTCACAACCTAAAGAGTCTTTTATTCCCTCCAGCCTCCGTTAACATTGTCTTTACGTTCTTCAAGCCTTTGCCAGCAGTCTCCTTAAGGCCCTTAGAACTTGCCCTGAATCTCCTTGAGTTTCTTCCAGCTTCCATTCTGTAATTTGTCTCAAAGCCAATGTCACATAGTCTTGTCTTCATGTTAGAACAGCATCCTATTTCCTGGGAGCAATTCTGATCCTGTTATCTGTTGCTGCATAACAAACTACTCACAGAATTAGTGGATTAAAACAACTATTATGTTACACCTCAAAATGCTGTGGGTCAAGGATTTGGGCAGCACATATTTGCCCAATTCTTCTGCTTCATGTGGCTTTAACCTGGTAAATTAATCTGGCAGCTGGTCTGGTCTGTAATGCCTGTGAGAGTCTCACCAACATTTCTGGTGCTCTTGCGGGGATGGCTGGAAAGCTGGGCTAACTAAGCCCCTCTCCCTTCCAGCGTATTCTCAAGGCACACCTAAGTGGTCTTTCCTGCAGTCTCACCTTACTTCTTATGTGGTGGGTTTGGGTTGGATAGGCCAAAGTGGAAACTGCTAGTTCTGAAAGGCATAATTGTGGTTTCAATGAAAAAAGAAAAAGAAGTAATGTTGGTTTCTACGAAAGGGACAACAGCATAGCATTTTTGTCTTCTCCCAGGTCTATTTCAAATTTCCAGCCTCTATGTCATAAAGTAATCTGAAATTGTCTTAATCTTCTCGATATCCCATAAAATGTAATGCTCCTCCATGTCACTGAGATCCATTTGGATCCTTGTGGTAGATTCCATTATTGGCCCAAATCTTTACCCCTTCATTTATGTAAGCCCTTTGTCATGTGGCTTTTTCCCATAGAAGTGGTACATTTTTTGCCATCTATTGACATTAGGCTCAGCCATGTGCCTTACTATAGCCAATGGCATGGAGGCAGAGATATCAGCGTGTCTGAGTGGAGCCGTCCAAGCTGCCCCAGCTTGAAGCAGATGCACATTAACTGATCTGTAAACCTCGTAAGAAGTAAATGCATATTGTTTTATGCCTTGAGATTTTGTGACGCTTTGTTATATAGCATTACTAAGCAAGATTTTACTGATACAGATTCAGTGGGTTGGCGATATATTCAGAAAAAGTTAAGGGTACTGCTATGTCAATAATATTTCTAGGTGTCTAGTGGTCCACAGTATAAGGGAATATTCCTTTCAAAGTGAAAGACAGTTACCAAACCCTGCTCTGTGCACCATAAAGAAGTGTAAATACTTGGTGAGTCTTTTAGTGTTTGGGTAGTAACATATACAGATGTTTCTGCTATACAATGTTGTATGTGATTCCAATAAAATGTTTTTATAAGATCATGCACTAAAAATAGCACATGTATTTTGTTATTTAATGCTCTATTTCACTTTTCTCCAATCCCATCCTTACTGTTTATGTGAAGAGCACCAGAAGTAGCTATTTTAGGTTTCAGGTATGAGGAGAACCAAAATGATTCATCTTTTATAATATAGAAGATGATGAAAATTTATGGTTTCCTGTTTTGGCGAACCTTAGCTTTTCTCCCAGATGAAAGGAAAGACAGGATTTTGAACCATAAAAAGGGTAAACTGTAAAAGGTGTCTTCCTTCGTCCATCTAGAGCTACTCTCCACCTTTTTTCCTTTAGCTCACTGCCAGGGTAGCTGAATTTCACAGATATATCAATGAGCTCTCTTTTCCTCTGTCTTACAGTTGGCTTCAACCAATGGAAAATCATTTCAGGAAATTGGAGGGAGGAGAAAAACGTGGTCTTTCTCATCCCCCTGACTTCCTTTTCTCAAAGTCATTTTTTCAATTAATTTTTCAATTTTTAATTATTATGTGCACATAATAGTTGTATATATTTATAGGGTATATGTGATGTTTTGATACAGGCCTACCATGTGTAATAATCAAATCAGGGCACTTGGGGTATCCATCACCTCAAACATTTATCATTCCTTTGTGTTAGGAACATTCCAACATTGATGAAAAACATTGAAGAGGACACACAAAAAAATGGAAAGATATTCCATGCCCATGGATTAGAAGAATCAATATTGTTAAAATGTCCATACTACCCAAAGCAACCTACAGATTCAATGCAATCCCCATCAAAATACCAATGACATTCTTCACAGAAATAGAAAACAAAAAACTCTAAGATTTATGTGGAGCCAAAAAAGACCCACAATAGCCAAAGCCATCCTGAGCAAAAAGAACAAAACTGGAGGCATCACATTTCCTGACTTCAAATTATACCACTGAGCTATGGTAACCAAAACAGCATAAAAACAGATTCATAGACCAATGGAACCTAATAGAGAACCCCCAAATAAATCCACATATCTAGAGTGAACTTACTTTGGACAAAGGTGCCAAGAACGTACATTGGGGAAAGGACAGTCTGTTCAATAAATGGTGCGGGGAACACTGGATATCCATATGCAGAAGAATGAAACTAGAACCCTATCTCTTGCCATATAAAAAAATCAACTCAAAATGGATTAAAGACGTAAATCTAACATCTGAAACTATGAAACTATTAAAAGAAAACACTGGGGAAACACTCCAGAATATTGGTTTGGGCAATGATTTCTTAAGCAATATTTCAAAAGAACAGGCAACCAAAACAAAATTGGGCAAATGAGATCATATCAAGCTAAAAAGCTTTTGCACAGCAAAGGAAACAATCAACAAAGTGAAGACACAACCCCCACGACGGGAGGAAATATTTGTAAACTCCCCATCTGACAAGAAATCAATGACTAGAATATATAAGGAACTCAAACACCTCAATAGGAGAAAAAAAATCAAATAATCTGACTTAAAAACAGACAAAAGATCTAAATACACATTTCTCAACAGAAGACATACAAATGGCCGATAGGTATATGAAAAAATGCTCAACATCATTAGTCACCAGAGAAATGCAAATCAAAACTATAGTGAGGTATCATCTCAACCCAGTTAAAATGGCTTTTATCAAAAAGACAAGCAATCATGAATGCTGGCAGGGATGTGGAGAAAGGGGAACCGTCATACACTGCTGGTGGGAATGTAAATTAGTGCAACCACTATGGAGAACAATATGGAGGGTCCTCAAAAATCTAAAATTAGAACTACAAATATGACCCAGCAATCCCGCGGCTAGGTATATATCCAAAAGAAAGGAAGTCAGTATATAGAAAAGATATCTGCATGTCCACATTTATTGCAGCACTATTCACAATAGCCAAGATTTGGAATCAACCTAAGTGTCCATAAATGGATGAATGGATAAATAAAATGTGGTACACACACACAATGGAATATTATATAGCCATAGAAAGGAATGAAATCCTGTCTTTTGCAATATGTGTGGAACTGGAAAACATTATGTTAAGTATATAAGCCAAGCACAGAAAGACAAATTTTGCATGTTCCTCTATATTCCTTCTCATGTCCTTTTCATGGGGGAGCTAAATATTAAAATAATTGATCTCAGGGAGGCAGAGAATAGAATGATGCTTATCAGAGGCTGGAAAAAGTAGTGGGGAGGTAGGGGATAAATTAGGGATGCTTAATGGGTAAAGAAATACATTCAGAGAGTTAGATAAAATGAATAATATTTGATAGAAAAACAAAGTGACTATAGTCAGCAATAATTATGATATACTTTAAAATAACTAAAAATAATTTTGGACTTCCTAATTCACTTGACCTAAAAGTTCCTACCCCTATGCAACTCTTACCTTCAAAATTTTCTTAACCACTCCCTCCTGTCATTCTTTTGGGTGATAAAAGCACTGCTATTCCTGGCTGCAGGATACTGAACTACCCTTGTTTTTCTTCTCACTGCACTTCTATAAATGGTCACTTTGTACATTAACCTTCCTCAAAGTACCCTAAATTCAATATGCAATTTGTTTTCTGATGGTAATTGGCTGATTCAACTTTCTGCTCTATGTGTTTGAAAACATGCCTGTTTGATCCTCTGACTATACATTTTTATGGAAAGTAATCCTATTCTTATGCCCTTGGTGTGGAGCTGGCATTTAATCAGTTGTTCTTGAACTAAGTGGAAGAAGAAATGCATGAAGAAAATCATCCGTAGACATTTAGAATCAGTGTTAGAGAGAAAATTAAAATTGAGGACTATGAGCTTCTCATCCAGGGCTCTGGGCAGCATTCCTGTCATCCAAACAGGGTGTAAATATTTTCCTCTATATTCCTTCTCTTTGTATCGCCAGTTCTACTGAATAATGGCTGGCTTCATTATCTTTCAGCAGCAGACATACCAAGTCCAACTTCACACAGGAGTGATTTTTATTCTAAAATATGCAAAATCCCAGGTAGAAGATTTAGCAGACCAAAATGTTCCTATTCTTTTTAATAATATAGAACCAGCAGTGGCATGTAAAGCCCTACTAACCTAGAGGATAGTAGATAGAACCTTATTTACATCTTCACCAAACCCTGGAAAGTGATATTCACTGGGTATGAAAAGCAAAGAGACTCAGGTGAGGACAGGAAATCAGCCAATACTTTTGGGGAGGCTGAGGGATAGGCAGCATTAACTTTCACAAATAAATATATTTCCAGAGTTAGATATGGCAGAGGACCTAGACTTTTCTGAATACTGACTCTGTAAAATTAGCATGATAGAACAGTTCATACATTTGCACTTTTAAGGTATTTTCCTAAGGAAATCTCTTTAATCTCCCTTCAAAAACCTAGTCTTTTGTAAACCTCTGACATGGAGCAAAGATGGTCCTGGATTCATGATGATACATGAAGACTTCACACCCTCTCTCCTTGACGGAATACGCAAAAGCCCTCCTCCTGGTATCAAGCTGTAAAATGGCCAAAACGCTGGCGTGAGATGTGGAGCCACAGGAGCACTCATTCATTGCTCTGGGGAGATAAGAAGGTGCAGGCAGCCTTGGTGAGCTGAGGAGTCTTTGAATGAGAAACGGGAAATTGCAAGCAACAAATACAGAATTCTCTGGGAAACTCGAGATGGTAGAAACACATGAACATAGAGCCAGGATGTGTATGTGAAGACACATAGAATATCATCAGGAAAGAGCTGGGACAGTCATCTGGGGAAAGTAGAGGGAAACCAGAGAACTAGTTTGTTGTTTGTCTTAATAAACAGAAGGTAAATGAAGGTGTGTGTAGGATGACATAGAATCACAAGGAAAAGATGTTCAATGAGGTGTTGGGAGAGACAGAACGGAAACCAGCTATTCTAACAATTTTAATAGGATTTGGGATATTTTCAAGTCTCTTTGGTGGATCTCCTCTGCTGAATAATCTGTTGCCCCCTCTCTTTTTTAATTGATTTTTATTGACTTTGGTTTTTAAAAAGGGCATTTAATGACTTTGCCTTCATTTCTGCCTTAGCCTATGGCCAAGAATAAAAGAGAAAAACCCGATTTATCCTTATATAATTAAAATGACATTTAAGGAATGTTTAAGTCACATCTGTAGTGTAGCTATTTAAGAGAATAATAATTAATGGAATTTGGTTATAGACTAGTACTTGTACTGACAAAAAAGAAATTGAATAAGGTGAATATATATATTATGTGGTTAAAAGTAAAGGTGGTTTTGTCATACTTAAAAAATAAATTTTTATAAAAGCATTCTGTAACTTGTTTTGACAATATTTCGCTTTTAGCCTTATATCATCTTCAGTAAGCATTTCATTTACCTAATGAAAAACATATTTAAAGTAATGAGTACACAGAGTTTTAATTTGCATATGCAAATACATTTAATCAGTAGGAATAGCTGGCAGAAGGGAAGTGTAAGTGTATGCAAGTAATTATTTCAGTGACCGCCCAGTCCTTCAAGTTTATGGGAATACTTTATAGCTGGGATGAGAGATTAGTACTTTATAGGAGAAAAATACCTCCATGTGGGAAATGACCATAAGGGTAATAATAGCTACCAACTACTGAATCCTACTTAATGTTGCATGTAGTCTATATTTTGTTTCCATTCCAGGCAATACCTAAACAAGGGACACATTATTATCCTTCTTTTAGAGATGAAGAAACTGAAGTTCAGTGAGATGAAGCAATTTGCCAAAGATCATATATTAAATAACAAAGCTGAGATTCAAATCTAGATCCATTTGACTCTAAAGTCTGACCTCATTCCACTACATGGAAAAAAACCCCATCAATTATCAATTCAAGATTCCCCATTCAAAGAGTATTTATTTTCTAATGCTTTATATGTAGTTTGGAGTTTGGGAGATAAGGTTGCCACTGGAAAGTGGTATTTCAAAGAATAAATAAATATTGATAATACTACATGTTTACATGGATACTAGTAGTTTTAGCTCCAAGAAAACATGTAGAAAATGCCACCTATGGGCTTCTAAAGAGAACTTGAGTTTAAATATTAATAGAGTCATAAATATGGCATTCTTCAGCTTCTAGAGTTTGTTCTGCCTATGTATCTGTCCAATGGAAAGAAGTGAAAGTCTTTATGGATCGAGGTACAACTATAGCTCCAAGACAATGCAGCATGTATTGTGAGGATTAAAGGAATGTTCTAGTAAGTTCACTTCCTATTTATAGAGCGTGAAAAAAAGACAAAAAACAAAAAACAAAAAAAGGAAACAGACTGGTCATGGTTCCCGTATTCAGCAACAAGTTTCCATTTATTATTTTTATGCATTATGAAAAATGGATGAATAATATTAATGAAAATAATTCAAAATCCAAGTTTTTGACCTTGGATTGTTTCTAAATGGTTCTTACTTTCCTGAAAGTATCATTTTTTCCCCAATATTCACCACACAGCATCTTTTCCAGTCATCTCCAATGATGAAATATTTCCAAGTTTATCTCCATATTGACTTGACTCCAAACCTTCATACATTATTCTCTGTTTCACAAATCATCCCCTAACCTGACCTGGAAAACCAGTAAGCTTTAAGATTTAATTTTACTCAGAAGCTATATATCTGACACTCTAGTCTTTATTAAAATCCCTAACTCTGATTTCCAATTATACCTTACACAAAAGACTGCAAAACAACTCTTATATTTTGTAATCATTGTTGTTTTTTGTTTAGCCTGGTAATTTTCCAGCTTCCTGAGGGTAGAGTACAGTTGTGTTTTTCATATCTGATTCCTTATATATGAATCATAATATATAAGCATATTATATATACATATTAGGAGCCCAATAAGAATTATTGAATTAAAAATTTAATGATTAAATAAACAGCAGAAAATCTGCTACCCACCCTATTTTCCTTTTGCTTACTTCTTTCCCATTCCTATGGTCATACAAATTTTTGTATAGTTACAAGATGCATTTGTTTGTTTTTATACTCCTTTGTATCATTGACATTCATAATGCATTCCAAATTCTGGTAAGGTTATAGAATATCAACTTCATGAAAAACTAGGTAGCTATATTATCAGAAGGAAGGCACAGTCTCCAACAGGCTTCCAGAAATGTGTGACTGGAGGGGAGAGGCAATGTTTTGCTGCTCAGTGGAGAAGTTACAGATCTGAACACCTGGACATCATCAACATCTCTCACATAGAAATGATCTGGAATTTCATACTATTTTTTCTTGTTTTTACTGGAGCATGGGAACTAATATGTTTTTTGTTTGTTTGTTTTACTCTTATTTTGTGTGTGTGTGTATTGGTAGTCTCTGATTAGTACTATTTAAGAATGAGGAAGAAACCAAAAGGAAATATTTATTCACAGATTCAAATAAGAGAGCTTTCTAGTCTGATTTCTTCATAACCACCAAGACAGTCCAAATCATTCATAAAAATGATTCACTTCATTAGGTTGGGTCATCATCTTATGCACACCTCACATAATGCTGGGTCATCAAAGTAGAACTTTAAGAAAAAAATTCTTTTTTTTTAAATTTACGTGGTAAGCAAAATCATGGCTCTTCAAAGGTGTCATGTCATAATCCATAGAACTTGTGAATATGTTACCTGACATGGCAAAAGGGACTTTCCAGATGTGATTAAATTAAGAGTCGTGAGATGGTGAGATTATCCATTTGGGACCAATGTGATCATCACGGCCCTTAGAAGAGAGAGGCAGAAAAGTCAGAGACAGAAAGATGTGAAGATGAAAGCAGAATGTCTCAGCGATGTGAATACAAACTTGAAAGTGCTACACTGCTGGCTTTGAGATGGAAGAGGAGCCATAAGCCAAAGAATGCAGGTGGCCTCTAGAAGCAGGAAAAAGCAATGAAACAGATTTTCCCCTAGAGCTTTCAGAAGGAATGCAGGCCTGCTGACACCTTGATGTTAGTCCAGTGAAACCCATATTGGATTTCTGATCTCCAGAACTGTAAGATATTTTTTGGTGGTTTTAAGTCCTTATGTTGTTGTAATTATTTTTATCATAGTATCATTAAGAAATTAATATAATTTTTTTATTTCTCCAAAGTAAAACAAAATTATTCATCCCAACCTTTTATCTTTGAAAATACCAACAACCTGCAATGGAGCCTAACACAGGTCTCACATAAGATATGAAAAGAGAAATGCCCTAAGTTGGTATGTAGGAGAAGAAGGTTTAATGGCAGGAGCTGTGTGTGGCTTGTGGGTTACATACATTCATTAAGGAGATAATAAAATTAGCCCTAAGGAATGTTAAGAATTCTATAGGGAAGGTTAGACATTACAGGTACAATATACAGCACTGGAAAGGCTCAGATAATAAAAATGCTTGGGATGTATATTAAAAAACCATATACCTTAAAGTCAAGTATGTCTGCCTAGCAAAGATTTCAACCTCCATCCATGACACAGCAACTGATATTTGACCTGCCTTTCTGCCACAAACACCATAAAACTGGACAGAACATGAAACAACTATTTTTATGCATTGAAAAGCAGGTAGCATGTGTCTATAATCCTCGTGAAAAAAGAAACCCAAGAGTTAAGCCTCTATTTGCCCTGGTTCTCTGATTGGGGATTCTCACCTTACACCTCTCCTACTGTGGTGTAAGGTGGAAAAGCACAACTAGAGGGATAATTTTGCTAAGTGGAAGAGGACAAAAGAGACCCCCACAATGCTAACAAAGAACAAAAAATGCCTTTGAGAACCAAAAGAAAGTATTGTCCAGGGATACGACTGCCTGCCAGAATGTAACATAATGCTCAATAAAGGAAACAATATAATCCAGAATGTATACAAAATATTTCAATATTTAGCATAAAACACATCATTAGATATACATGTAAACATATTATATGATACAGAAAAATGTGATTCATAATCAAGCAAAAAAACCCAAGATGGTAGAAACCAATCCCTAAAAGATTCAGAAGTCGAATTTAGCAGGAAAAAAAAGCACCCAAAACTTTAAAGCAACCATTATAAGTATATTGCAGAACCTATAGGAAAACATGGTCATAAAATGTGAAAAGGCAGAGAATCTCAGCCAAAAAAAAAAGAAAAGAAATCTAAAGTAAAACAAAACTGTAGAATGGAAAAATACAACACCAGAAATGGAAAATTCACTCTAAAACAAAAAATCAGTCAACTTGAAGACAGATCAATATAAATTATCTAATCTGAAGAAACAACCTTTTTAAAAAAGGAAAGGACCCTAAGTTACCAGTGGAACAGTATTAAGCAGTCTGACGTGTATGCAAATGGAATCCCCACAAAAAGTGGTATTTATGATCAGTCTTGAGATTTTTTTTGCAATATGTATTCTGACTACAGTGGAATTAAATCATATATTATTAATATAAACAACATATGGAGAAAATGTAAGTATTTAATTTTTTAAAAAAGCATACTGCCAAATAAATAATTCATGTATTAAAGAAGAAATAGCAATAGAAATTTTAAAAAATACATTAAACTGAATAATAAGATATACAGCATATTCAAATTTTTTAGTATGTAGAAATTAGCTAATAGTTTTAAATACTTATAAAATTTGAAATGTCAAGAATCTAAGTATTTGCTTTAAAAAGCTAGAAAATAAAGAGTAATTTAAATCTAAGGTAGAAGGAAAGAAAAAATAATAGATAAGAAGAGCAATCTACATAACAGAAAACAGAGAATATGAACATTAAGAAACTAAAAGACTTGTTCATCGAAAGGATTAACAAGATCAATACAATTTTAGCCACATTGATCAAGGAAACAGAGAAAATACAAATTATGCACATCAGGAATTAAAGAGGGGATATAACTACAGAAACTACAGATGTTAGAAGGAAAATCCACACAAATAAATTCAACAATTTTGATTCACTGATCAAATCTTTTGAAAAACACAATTTACCAAAACTAAAGAAGTAGAGAAGCTGGATAGGAATATATCTAGTTTAAAAAGTTGAATTTGTTCTTATAATTTTTATATGAGGAAAGTTCTAAGAAGATTTAACTGATAAATTTGATCACATATTCAAGGAAGAAATAATACCAAAATTATCCAAATATTTTTGGAAAATAGAGAATGTGGAAATATCTCCTAACTCATTTAAAGAGGCCAGCATAAAAACCCAGTACAAAACCTGATGTACATACTACCAGAAGAGAAAAATAGTAGATGTCCATTATAAAATTATGTGCAAAACTTGACTAAATATGATCCAATCGAAACCAAATTATATATACCTATATACATACGTATATGCATATATTTAATATATGATGTATACATGTGTGTATGTGTATATATATACAGCCACATGGGGTATATTGTAGAATACATGCACACACCCCCATGTGTGGTATATTCTAGAAATGTGAAGAAAAAAATAATTCTCAGCAAACTGAAAACGGAAGGAAACTCTGTCAATCTGATCAAATGTACCCATGAAACACCTAGAGATAATATAACACATTATTTCTGTATATTGTACTGGTGGTTTCAACTCATCCAATACCCAAGAAAAGGTTTTACAAATTATAAAAATTGGGAAAAACAAAGCCTTATATTGTAGGATGCATGATTGTAATGTAGAACATTCTAAGGAATCCTACAAAATAATTACTAAAACTAATAAGTGAACTTAGCAAGACCTCAGGGTACAGGTTCAATTTTATTTATACATAAATGCCACAAACAATTGAAAATAAATTTTAAAAAATACTTGTTACAATAACATCCAACATCATGAAATATCTAGGAATAAATTTAATGAAAGCTCTCTACACTTAAACTATAAAATATTACAGAGTGAAGTTAAAAATACCTAAATAAATGAAATAAAGTAAGATGGGCTTGGATTAGGAGACTGAGTATTGTTAAGATGGCTTTTTTTCAGATTTATCTACTGATTAAAAGCAATCACAATTTGTAAGTTTTTTTTTTAAGAAATTGATAAAGTTATAATCTACAGCAAAGTAAAGAGTCAAGAAAAGCCAAAACAATCCTAAAAATGATGGAGACTCCTAACATCTAAATTCAAGATTTAGTATCAGTTTATAGCAATCAAGCCCATGTGGTACTGGCATAAGGATAGAAAACTGGAGCAAAACAGCAAAATAATCCTGCATGTAAATGAGTCATTATTTTTTAGAAAAATACTAACATAATTCAATAAGTAGAGAATAGTTTTTTCCACAAATAGTGTTAAACAGCTAACTATGGGGAGAAAATGAACCTTGACACACTAACTTTATCATAGAAAAATAAGTTCAAGATAAATCATCGACTTATACAAAAAAAGCAAACACTGTAAACACTGCTTTACAGGACAGTACTGTGCAATAGAACTTTCTGTCAGGACCAAAATGTTCTATATCTGCACTGTTCAACATGGTAGCTATTAGCCACTTGTGGCTATTGACCTCTCTAAATGTAGCTAGTGTTAATGAGGAAGTGAATTTTAATGTTATTTAGTTGTAATTAATTAAAGCTAAAATTTAAGCAGGCATATGTGGCTAATAACTATCATACTGAGCAGCATAGTTCTAGAATAAAACTCAGGAGAATATGTTTATAACACTAAAAAAAGACAGAATTTTCTTAGAACTTAAAAAAGGCACTAACACTAAAGGAATATATATATATGACACACACACACACACACATTTATCATGGACATAATGAAAATTTAAAACTGTTCATCAAATGACACCATTAAGCCAAACTGGAAGAAAATAGGACAATACATATATATCTGATGATGGGCTTTTATGAAGAGTATGTACTGTATTCCTACAAATCAATAATAACCCAAATCCACACAATCCAATCTATAATGCACAATTAACATGAAAGGACACTTCACACTAGATTATAAAACAGTGACAAATAAGCACATAGAAAGGTGCTCAACTTCATTAACCATAAGAGAAATGAAAACTAAAACCAAAATTTGATATAATTTCACACTTTCTGGAGTGACTAATATTAAAAAGACCTACAACATCAATTGTTGGGAAGGATATGGAGCTATTTGATACACATAGATTGGGAGTGGAATGTTGTACTGTAAGAAAGTACAACCACTTTGGAAAACTCTTTAGCACTTTCTAATGAAGTTAAACAAACAGGCTAAGGATGTAAAAAGTTTCAAGTTAGCATTACTTCTATCATAACATTATGAACAAGTTGAATATTCTTCAAAATTATAATTTTAAAAACATACGAGTGAACTCAGCTTGCACAAATAAACAAATGAAGCAACTCCCCACCCCCAAAATAACAAACCCCTTCTAGGATGGAAGAGGCTGCTTTAATTTTTGGCATAACAGTGAGAGGAGGAGAAAACCACCACAGACAGCTCAGATACAGGAATAAGACACTAACTGGGCTTTAAATGAATTTAAATGACAAAGTCCCACTTATATGATGAGTCAGCATCCACATGAGAGCTACTTTCTTTTTTTGTCCTTTTTTTAAAAATTTTTTTTAAATTAAATTTTTTTTTCCTATTTTGCCTTTTTTTATTTCAGAACATTATGGGCATACAAATGTTTTGGTTACATGGATTGCTTTTTTACTGTTTGAGTCAAAGTTATAAATGTACCCATCACCCAGATAGTGTACATTGTATCCTTTAGGTATGAATTTCACCTATCCCCGCCTCCCCCTCCCACCTGCTTGATTTCCATTGAGTTTTACTACCATATGTGCACATAAGTGCTGAATGGTTAGTTCCAATTTAATAGTGAGTACATGTGGTTTTTGTTTTTCCATTCTTGGGATATTTCACTTAAGAGAATGGTCTTCAGTTCCACCAAAATTGTTGCAAACGGTATTAATTCTTTTTTTTTTATGGCTGAGTAGGACTCCATGATGTATGTACACCACATTTTGGGCACTTGGGTTGATTCCACATATTTGCAATTGTAAATTGTGCTGCAATAAGCATTAGTGTGCTGCAATAAGCACTAGTGCAAGTGTCTTTTTTATAAAATGAATTTTTTTCCTTTGGGTAAATATCCAGCAGTGGGATTGCTGGATCAAATGGTAGGTCTACTTTTAGTTCGTTGAGGAATCTCTATACTACTTTCCTTAGAGATTGTACTACTTTGCTGTCTCACCAACAATGTATAAGTGTTCCTTTCTCTCTGCATCCACACCGGCATGTTTTTTAGGGACTTTTTGACAAAAGCCATTCTCACTGGGATTAGGTGATATCTCATTGTGGTTTTGGTCTGCATTTCTCTGATGATTAGTGAAGTTGAGCATTTTTCATATGTTTATTGGCCATTCGTCTATCTTCTTTTGAAAAGCTTCTGTTCATGTTTATGCCCACTTTATAATGGGGTTACTTGATTTTTTTCTTGATGATTTGCTTGAGTTCATTGTAGATTCTTGTTATTAGCCCTTTATCAGATGTATAAAATCAATATTTTCTCCCATTCTATAGGTTGTCTATTTGCTCTGTTGATTGTTTCCTTGGCTGTGCAGAAGCCTTTTAATTTAATCAAGTCCCATTTATTTATTTTTGTTGTTGCTGTGATTGTCCTTGGGGTCTTCTTTATAAATTCTTTGCATAGGCCAATATCTAGGAGAGTTTTCCCAACACTTTCTTCTAGAATTCTTTTGGTTTCATGTCTTAGATTTAAGTTTGTTATCCATCTCGAGTTAATTTTTGTGAGTGGTGAGAAATTTGGATCCTGTTTCAGTTCTACATGTAGCTATCCAATTTTCCCAGCACCATTTATTGAACAGGGATTCTTTTCCCCACTGTATATTTCTGTTTACTTTGTCAAAGATCAGATAGCAATATGTGGTTGGTTTTATATCTGGGTTCTCTCTGCTGTTCCATTGGTCTATTTCTCTATATTTGTGCCAGTGCCATGCTATTTTGGTTACTGTAACCTTGTAGTATAGTTTAAAGTCTGGTAAAGTGATGCCTCCAGATTTGTCCCTTTTGCTTAAGGTTGCTTTGGCTATTCAGGCTCTTTTCTGGTTCAAAGTGTAGAATTACTTTCTCTAGATCTACAAAAAATGAAATTGGTATTTTGATGGGGATTGCATTGATTCTGTAAATTACTTTTGGTAGAATGTACATTTTAACAATATTGATTCTACCAATCCGTGAGCATGATATGTTTTTCCATTTGTTTATATCATCTGTAACTTCCTTTCTCAGTGATTCATAGTTCTCTTTGTAGATGTTTTTCATCTCCTTGGTTAAATATATTCCTAGGTATTTTATTATCTTTGTAGCTGTCGTGAAAGGTATTGAGACTTTGATTTGATTCTCAGCTTGACTGTTGTTGGTGTATAGGAATACTACTGATGTGTGTACATTGATTTTGTAACCTAAGACTTTGCTGAATTTATTTATCAATTCCAGGAGTCTCTTGGCGATTCTTTGAGGTTTTCTAGATATAAGATCATATCATCAGCAAAGAGATATAGTTTGACCTCCTCTTTCCCCATTTGGTTACCCTTAATTTCCTTTTCTTATCTGATTGCTCTGGCTAGGACTTCCAGTACTATGTTGAATAGAAGTGGTGACAGTAGGCATCCTTGTCTTGTTCCAGTTCTGAGTGGGAATGCATTCAGTATGATGTTGGCTCTCGGTTTGTCATATGTGGCTTTTATAATTTTGAGACATATTCCATTTATGCTTATTTTGTTAAGAGTTCTTATCATAAACGGGTGCTGAGTTTTGTCAAATGCTTTTTCTACATCTGTTGGGATGATCATATGATCTTTGTTTTTGCTTCTGTTTATGTAGTGAATCACATTTATGTATTTATGTGCGTTGAACCATCTTTGCATTCATTCCTAGGATGACGCCCAGTGGGTTGTGGTGGATTATTTTTTTGATGTGCTGCTGAATTCAGTTTGCTAGAATTTTATTGTAAATTTTTGCCTTTATATTCATAAGGGATATTGGTCTATAGTTTTCTTTTTTTGTTGTTTTCTTTCCTGGATTTAGTATACATGAGAGCTATTTTCAAAGGGCCATCAGTGAGACTGTAGGCAGAGCAGGTAAGCTAAAAGTGACCCCTCAACTTTTAAGTGTAGTTGCAGGAAAACCTGCTGAGATCTGAGAACAGTGAGTAGAATGAAGAGAATTCCCACAAGAATTTCAGGCCTTATAATGATTATAAGATAATAGCTGTCTACTGCTTGTACAGGGACAAGATAGGGTAGGATATTCCCAAACTGTGGTACACAGGCACAGAACCTGCTAAAATCTCATGGCAAGGAGAAAACTGAAGAGACACTGGATTACTATCACTCTGGCCTTTACAATCACTACCTGGCCAAGGCTGAATATAGGAAGAAAGACAAGGGAATGTGTGAGGCATTGCTGAAGACAAGTGCACAAGTCCTTTTGAAGTCTAAGAGTAGTAGGTCACAGGAACTAAGACAAAACATTTAGGAAAATCTAGTTAAGAAAACATTTTAATTGCTCCATGAATAATTTGAAGGCTAAATCAAAACCAAAAACTAGACTCAGTCTAACTCCAGACTACCTAGTCTTAAGATACCACACTAACAATCTAACTGAAGAGGTAGGCTCTTTTTTGAATGTCCATATTATTTACTTTATTCTTTACAAAAAATACTCAGTATTATTCAATTAAAAAAAATGAAACACATGTAAAAGTGAGAAAACAAGACCCAGAATGCTACATATTTTGGAATTATCAGAATGAGATTTAAACTAACTATGATAAAAATGTCATCAAAATTTTTTTATGGAAGAGATTGACAACATGCACAAAATGAGGAGGAATCTTAGTACAGAGATGCAAAGGCCATATAAAAAAAGTAGAAGTGAAAAATATGGTAAAGAATTATCATGACAAGTTAATCAAAAGACTAGACACAGCAGAAGAAAGATGTTTTTAAAGTCCCCAGTTAAACTGGGGTTCCAGTACCAGAGCAACTAACAACCCTGCCCTAGTGGGATATGAAGGGGAGCTGGATTTGGGTGATTACAGTGTGCCTTTCACAGGATACTTTTTTTTACCTAGTGGACAGCCTAATACCACATGGTCTGACCCACAACCAGAGAGTCCCTCATACAGGAAACGTGTTTATATTGGCAGACGCCCTGTGACTCTTGTCTGACCCATGCCCAGTTTATGTTTGCCTGACCACTGCTCTCATGCTGGGAACCCAACCTCATGTTCTCCCTAGCATTCCAGGAAAAACCTAGCCTGAGACAGCCCTTCAGATGGAAAGCAAAAATTCAGCACACCACCACAAAGGAAACAAGCTCAAAGATTTTTATTTATAGCCCCTAGGCAAGGAGAGGGTAATGAGTAGGGAAATCAGTCTTCTGTTCCTAGGTTGCTACAAGGCGGGTATGAAGAGTCAGACAAAGAGGAAAGTACACGGCAACTAGCAGAATATATAAGGGAATACGGTGTGGATCACTTTAAGTTCTGGGGCAAATGCATGAATGATCCATTTAAAAGAATCAGCAGGAATTGGGAACCCAGTCTGCTAGGCTCAAGAGTTGCCTCTAAGCTTTTTTGTCTGGCCACCAGCTTGGCCACAATTTGAGTGTGGTGTGGAATTGGAAACTGCATCAAGCATGATTGAGCCCAATGAGAAAGTTAAACTTGTATTCAAAATGGATGCTGAGGCAACATATAATTATAAGAATTCACTACAAAAGTATTAGTGAAATTGAATACAGGTCAATAGAAGTTATCAAAACTGAAACATACAAAAAAAGTAGAAAAAACAGATTAAATTTTCCCAGATCTGTGGGAAATATCAAGAGCTTTGATATGCAATTATTAAATTCTGAGTAATAGAGAAGAATAGTGGAAATATTTGAGGAGATAATGGCTAAAATTATCCACAATTAGTTTAAAACGTCAGCTTACAGGTCCAAGAAGCTCAGTAGATCTCAAGCAGAATAAATGTAAAGAGTAAGAATAAAATGTAATAAGAAAACTCTTGAAAGCAGCCAGAGAAGAGTATAATTTATACAATCAAATAGTATTATAGTAATACAATACTATAATACAATAATACGGATGAGAGCTACGTTTCATAAAACAATGGAGGCTAGAAAATAACAAAATGGCACATCTAAGTGATGAGAGAAAAAAACAACCTAGAATTCAATATCCACTTAAACATTGATCAATAATTAAGACCAAATAAAGCTATTTTCAGTTAGAAAAAAAATTGAAAACAAATTTGTCTCCCAAAGACCCTTACTACAAGAAATAATGAAGATGTTCTTAAGAGTCTTTTACCTAAGTCCAGATAAAAACCCCTTTATCCAGGAAGAAATGAAGACAGCTAAAAGAATTAAAAGTCAGTAAATGTAAAGGTCTTTTAAAAATAATCTTACTTAAGGTCTTTAAAATATTATTGATGGTTAAAAGTAAAAATAAAATGATGTCTTATTTGGTTTATAGTGTAGGTAGAAGTGGAATATATGACAAGAAGTGCAGAAAAGGCAGGAGGGTGATAATTGGAAGTATACTGTTGTAAATTCCTTCCATTGCTTATAAGTAGAATATTTTTGAAAGGATATCATGAAAATTAAAGATGTACACTGTGTATAACCCAAAAGGCAATAGAGGACATAAAAGGGAATAATAATAATAAAATACTTGATTTACCCAAACAACGTAGGAAAGGGAGAACAGATGAACACAGAGAAATGGGACAAATAGAAATCAAATACCAAGTTGATAGAACTGAAAGAAAATATTGCAATAATTACACAAATGTAAAATTAACATCTCTATAAGACAGACATTATAAGACTTGGTAAAACAGCAAGAACCAACTGTCTTAGTTAATTATTGCTGCTGTAACAACTTCCCACAAAATTAGTGGACTAAAGCAACACACACAGTTCTGGAGGTCAGATGTCTAAAACGCATTAGCAGCAGGACTGTGTTACATCTGAAAGGTCTATGGGAGAATCTGTTTCTTTGACTTTCCAATTTTCTAAAGATGAACTGCATTCCTTAGCTATTAGCTGTACACCAACTCAGACCTCTGTTTTTGTTTTCACATCTCTGTTTCTGGACTCCTTGTCTCCCTGTTTTCCTTATAAGGACCCGGGTGATGACATTTGACCCACCTGGGTAAATATTGTCCCTATCTGGAGATCCTTAATTACAGCTGCAAAATCCTTTTTTTTTTCCCTTTACCATGCAAGGTAACATATTCACAGGTTCTTGGGATCTTTGTGGACATCTTTAGTGGGCCATTTTCTAAAGTCTACCACAACCAACTATAGATTGTTTACAAGAAACACACTTTAAACATAAAGATACAGGCAGGTTGAAAGTAAATACAGTCACATATTGCTTAAGAATGGGAATATGTTCCGGGAAATGTGTCATTAGGTGATTTCGTTGTGCAAACATCAGAATGTACTTACACAAACCTAGATGGTATAGCCTACTACACACCTGGGCTATATGGTATAATCTATTGTTCCTAGGCTATAAACCTTTAAAGCATGTTACTGCACTGAATACTGTAGGCAATTATAGCACAATGGTAAGTATTTGTGTATCTAAACCGTTAGGTCCGAGCCGAGAGGAAAACACGCAAAGCCCAAAGATGTAAAGAACTGTTTATTTGAGTATCTGGGTGCAGATGGATGGAAGCCGAGAAAGGCATCCACCCCAAAGTGGGGTCTAGTGAGTTTGTTTATAGAGGGTTGGAAGGAGGGAGTGGAGTTGGGGGGAAATTAAACAATAATCACAGTATACAGCAAGTCCTTGACATTTGGGAGGAAGTTGTGCCGTAGCAGAAGTCCTTGAGATGTCTTTGTTTTCAGTCACATCCCCCTTTTAGGCTTGCAAACCTTCCCTGTTTTGCCTGCTCAGCTCCCCTCCTCCCTCCCATCCCCTTTCCTGGTTTTGCAAACATTCTGTTGGGGTCGAGACCACATACCTAACATAAACATATCTAAACAGAAAAAGTACAGTGAAAACATGGTATTTTAGTCTAATGGGACCACTGTCATGTGTGTGGTCTTCGTTGACCAAAATTTTGCTATGCTGTACATTACTGTACTAAATAAACACTAAATATGACAAAGCTTCTAAAGCTATACTAGTACCAGAAAATGAAGACATCAAATGATGAGTATTACCAGAGATAGAGAGGTCATACATAATGATAAAAGTGTCAATTCATCAAGAAGATATAGAAATCTTATATGTCTATAAAACTATTCTATGCCCCCAAATACATGAAACAAAAATGGACAGAACTATAGGGCAATATATACACAATAATATTGAATATTTAACATTACTCTCTGTAATTGACAGAACAAGTATATAAAAAATCCGTAAGGATTTAGAAGACTTAAACAATACTCTAAGGCACTTGACTCATTCTAACTTAATAAACACTATCCAATAAGAATATAGATTTTTTAATATTTAGGTCTTAGTCTGGGCCATAAAACAATCCCTGATAAATTTTAAAGGATTAAAAATCATACAAGAATGTATTCCATAAGCACAATGCCCTTAAATTGAAAACAAATAACCAATAAGATTTTAGAAAACTTCAAATATCTGGACATTACCAACACACTTGTAAGTAAGCCATGCATCAAAAAAGGAGTTAAAAATGTTATTTTAAGATGTGCAAAGGGAGTTAAAAATATTATGAACTGGTAATGAAAATACTATATATATATCTCAAAAGTTGAAGGCTGTAGCTAATGCTAAGAGAGAACTTTATTGTTTTAAATGCTTAGGGTAGAAAAGCGGAAAGTTATAAATTCAATGATTTATACTGTCATCATAAGAAGGCAGAAAAAGAAAAGCAAAGTAAAAGCACAATAAATAAATGAAAGAAAATAATAAACAAGAGCAGATATCAAAAAAGTGGAAAATATGTTAATACAAACAGTAGAGAAAATGAACTAAAGTTTGTTCTTTGAAGAGAGTTTAAAGCTGATGCTCCTCCAGCAAGACAGATGTAGAAAAAAAAGACAAGAATAAAACATTTCCAATACTGGATTTGAAAGATACTGCTGTTCCTCAGGAATAAAAAGGATAATAATTGGATATTATGAAGAATTTTATGGTAATAAGTTCAAAAAGTTACATGAACAGAATTTTTTAAAACTTATCAAAACTGACATAACTAGAAATAGGAATAGCTGTATATCTATTGTAGAAATTGAATTTGTAATTAAAATAACTTCCAAGACATGCAAAAAAACCTTCAGGGCCAGGTAGTTTCACTGGTGAGTTGTGTTAAACAGTAATGAAGACATAAAGCTCACCCTACACAAACTCTTTCAGGAAATAGAGGAGGAAACACACTTGCCAACTCATTTTATGAATGCAGTGAATCCATGATACCAAAACCAGACATTACAGGAAATGAAAATTACAGACATGTAATCCTCATTACCACACATAAAATAATTAAAAAGAAAATTGATTATGCAATATATAAAAAGGATACAAAATATAAATTCAAGTAGTTTTTATCCCAGAAATATGATTAACATTGGAAAATCATTCACTGTAATTAACCACATTAATAGGTTAAAAAATATATAATAATCTAACTGGATGCAGAAAAAAAATTTGACAAATTCATCACTCTTTTAAAATAAAATATCTCAAGAAACTAGGAACTAAAGCAAAATTTATTCAATCTAGAACACAGTATTTATATAACTACAGTTAATACAATGGCAACATACTGAATGCTTCCTTTGTAAGATCAATAATAAGAAAACAAAATGTCTGCTGGTACTTATGCAACATTGTACCAGAATTTCCAACTAGTTAAATAAGACAGGAAGGATAAACTAAAGACATTAATGTCCAAGAGGAAAAAGTATAATTGTTTTTATTTGCAGGTGACGTGATTGTATATGTAGAAAGTCACAAGGAATCTAAAATAAAACCCTACTAAAATTAATAATAGTATTTCACAATATTGCAGGGAAGAGTGCCAATACAAAAAAATCAATTGTATACAAAAATCAATTTTATTTCCATACATGAGGAATAAACAATTTTATTTCCATATATTAGGAATAAATGATTTGTAACAAGAAATTTAAAACTACAATGACATTCTAACACATCAAATACAAATTTAACAATATACGTTTAAGAACACTACACTGAAAGCTATACAACATTTTCGAGAGCAATTAAAGAAAACTTAATAACTAAGTACTCCATATTTATGGACTGGATATTGCAATAGCATAAGGACATCAATTATCTTAAAATTGATCTTTAAATTAAATGCAATACCAATTAGAATCCCAGTGGGATATCTTTTTTGTAGAAATTGTCAAGCTGATTCTAAAATTTGTATGCAAATACAAATTACCTAAAATAGACAAAACAGGTTTGAAGAAGAAAAACAAAGACATACTACCTGACTTCAAGACTTATATAAAGCTATAGCAATCAAGATTAGGATACGGATTACAAACATCAAAGCTTATTGTATTCTACTCTTAAGGGATATGTAGTTAACAATTAAAAGACTTTGTCTCAATAAGAAAAATGTCAAAAGTCATTAAAAGTAAATTACAAAACTAGATAAAGTATTATGTCTAAATCTCGTTTAACCTATACAGACTTGGACAGTCACTTAAATTTCCTGAGGCTTATTCCTTAATCCAGTACAAAAATGCATACCACCAAAAAAGTTGTTGAAATTTATTCACAGAATTGAAAATGAAAACCCTCTTCCAATCCTCATACAACTGATATATTATTATTAGGTGATATTTTCTGTTGGCCTGACCCAGGATATCGTACCATAGGCATGGCCACTAAACTCCCAAATGGTGCCTTCCATTTAGTTGCATTCAAAAAATGGAACTTCTGGGTCTAAGTTTCTGAAACCTGGAGATCTTTTTATGTGTGGCCCTCTTTAAATTGGGCCTATGCTTTAGGGACTGTGTCTGAGATCCTAATTGGATTGCCGGCCTGGAGTGGGACAAACCAAGAATTAAATATTATAATGCATGTAGACTATCTATGTTTATGACACATAATAGAAGCTATAAATATCAACTTTTATTATAGTTATACAAACTATATTTATCTACAAATAGTTAACAGTATGAAAAGTATCACACTGGAAACTGAAGCTGGAGGAAAAGGAAGGTCTTGTGTGATGGGTTAAGACTTTTGAAATTTACCTAAAGGCAGTGGGTTTTGCACAGGAGAGTGGCATGAGCAGATTCCCCTTTGGGAAAGACCCCCCTGACAGCAGTGTGATTGACAGATTGGCAGGAACTGGGGTTGGATGAAGTGCAATGCGGTAATTGATGACTGCAGAGACACAGGCAATGCTTAAATGTTAGCAACTAGAAGCATCAGGAGGGTGGAGAGACAACATCAGAGTTTTGATTTGGAGGTTTTGTGCCATTGTCAGCTTGGAAATGAGCCAAGATAATCAGTTTATCTGGGTGCCATTTAAAATTTTTAGGTCAGTTCAACCTGAAAGACTCAGGAAGTCTTTAAATGCAAAATATCTAGGAAGAGTTCAGTAGGTAAATGAGAAGGTGACTGGAGTTTGGAGTAAATTTGGGGCTGGTCATAGGCCAAATTCTTTTTGTAATTATGCTGCTTTAGCTTACTAGCCAACCTTCAGGTAAGGATACATCATTTGCTGTCTGGCTTCCTTTTTATTACTCTATTGAAACCTTTAAAACATACACACACACACACACACACACACACATATATACACACATATATACATACGTGCAAGGGCTGTCCAGAAAGTATCCAGCCATCATTAATATAATGAGAACATGTTAACATTACATGGCTGGATACTTTCTGGACAGCCCTCATACATACGCATATATACGTGTGTGTGTGTGTGTATATGTATAATATTCTCCTATATCCCAAGATGCAGCTTCTGCTGATGGAGACCATCCTCTTCTTGAAACACTCTTCTCATCCACCCTATTCCTCAGTCCCTGTTCTCCTAAATATTTCAGTCTGTTCCATTGTTTTTCCTGCCTGTGTCCCTCCTTATTCAACACTGATGTTCATATTCTTATCCTTCTGTTGCAATTTGTACAGTTTCCTTCACTTCCACATCCTCAATGTTTAACTACAGATTTTAACTTTAGCTCAATTCGTTTGCCAAAGTTACAGATCTAAACTTTTAACTGATTATTTAGCACTTTTTCCTGTTTTGGGGGCTGCAGGGACCTCACATTTGGCTTGTCCCGAACTAAGCCCACAATCACCTCCCAAACCATTTACCTCTCTTGTTTTCTTAATCTGAATTAATAGCGTCGGCATTTGCCCAGCTGTCTAAATAGAATTCTTAACATTCATCCCTCCTCCGCATCTCCCGGGAGCATTAAGTTCCTATCTATTCTACCCCTTAGACCATTTATTTAATCCTTGATGTTTTAGCCTCTTAACTTGTCTTTGTTTCATAGTCTACTTTAGTGATTCCCACAATGTGGTCCCTGGACCAGCAGCATCTGCCTTGTCTGAGAACTTGTTAGAAACCTACTGAATCAGAAACTCAGAGGCTCAAGCCCTGTGATCTGTGGTTCAGTAAGCCTTCCAGGTGACTCTGATTCATGCTACTCTCAAGCACAAGCAAGACAATGATTAGCAGCATGGTATCCCAGTGTCCTTGGTTAGGATTCAGGAGACCTGGCTTCAGGTGAGTGTGCCTAAGACATTTCACCTGTTTACATTTTGATTTCTTCATTGGTCAATTAAATGGGTTTGATTAGATGATCTTTAGGATAGCTACGAGTACATATCTGGATGCTTTTTAGGGGATAATCCCTGTGAAGAGTTGGAAGGCATTAACTCATTTAATCCTAAATGAGAAAACTTTGAAGTTGTTATTGTCGTATATGTGAATAAACTGAAGTATAGAGGGATTACTTCCCCAAATCACACAGCCACCAAAGAAAAGCAAGATTCACATGAAAGCAATGCCAGTGAGCATGCTCTTCATCTTTGCTCCCTCTTCCCTCTATAATACCCTGCTCTGTGCAAACAGAGTGGCAAAAGCAAGGAGAGTTTCTGAGGCCAATAAAACACTGTACATAACACAGGTATTACATATGCATCGTACTAGAATCCATGCCAAGAGAAATGGTCTCATGTTTTGACAGGGAAAATTGTACCATGGATGATGAGTAGCACCAGGGGGTTGATTCCCGTTACATTTTCACATTTCCCACAGGTAAAGGCACTTGGGGGAATTTCTCTGAATAAATACGCCTTCCTGCATATTTTAAAAGTACATTTAATCTCTTCCAGTAATTAGTCTGCAGATGTGTATTTCAGGATTGAGTGAGTAAATAAGTTTAAAGAATTTGCTAATTTTTGTGTAGAACCAAGGACAAATCTGTTATTTTCCAAGGTTAAAATATAGCACAGGCATTGGAACATTTTTGTAGCTTGAAATAAAGAACATTGGGTGAATAGTTCAGTAGAAATATACTTACAAAGATAAATAAGGATTTTTTTTTCCCCCACAGGACAGCATTTCTTTAAATAAATGTACGTATACGGTTAGGGGAATGGCAGTTCCTTCTCAGCCTGTTTTCCCTGGAGTGTTCTTTTCTTGGCTGAGAAGAGCATTCACCTGTTTCATAAGCCTGACACCTAGGACTAATTGTGGACATGTCACTTTTCCTCTTCTTGAACATCTAATCCATTACCAGCCTAGAAAATCTTACTTCCTAATGTTCAACTTTTCTGTATCTCTACTGCCACCACCCTAATCCAAAGTATCATTACCATTGGCCCAGGTTCCTGCTGTGTTCCCTAATGTGACCCACTGAGAGTCCCATTACCTTTTAAAAGTACAAGTTGGATGGTTTAATCCTCTATGTAAAACCTGACAGTAGTGTATTAGATCTCTATTGTTGTTGTAACAAATTACCACAAATTTAGTGGCTTAAAATTATGCATATTTATTGTCTCACATTTTTTGTAGGTCAAAAGTCCAGGAGGGCTCAGCCAGCTTCTCTCTGTAGAGATTTCTTAAGGCTGAAATCAAGGTGCTGGCAGAGTTAAAAGATGCATACAGTTATCCAGATAAAAAGTAATAGTGGTTTGAGCTAGTGTAGGGACAGGGGTATAAAGCAAAGTCTGGGACTGTTTTATAGGAGAATATAGAACTCTCTGGAATTTGTAACAAGAAGAGTATTCATTACAGGTAAACTTGGCAACCTAGCAATTTGCTCAATTTCCAAAAAAGGAAGTCTGATTGGACAGGATTCAAGCATGTCTTGCCTTCTTTATGGAATATGATAAGGTCTTTTCCCTTTGCAGATGTCCTAGAACATTTCTTTTTCAATATCTTCATATACAGTGTACAACCCAGTCCTTCTGAACCTCTCTCACGGTTCTATGAAGAAACGTATAAAGCAAATGACTTGTAATTTGTGCCTTGTGTTTCTAGTGCCTGACATATAAACTCTGCCCAGAAAAATCATAAAAGAGCCAGCTCAAATGTTACATCCTCCATGAATCCTTTCCTTACTGGCCCCTCAAATAATGCATTCATTTCCATTTATGGGTTCTCAAGGCACTCTGCTCATACTGTGATCACATGACTCACAATTAATAGTTATATAGGGTTAGGATTGATTATATCTTGCTTCTCCATTGTATTAGTCTAAGTTCTCTAGAGAAACAGAACCAATAGTATAGATAGATAGATAGATAGAGGAATTTATTATGAGGAAATGGCTCACCCAGTTATGGAGGCTAAGTCCATAATCTTCCATCTGCAAGTGGAGACCCAGAAAAGCTGGTGGTATATTTCCAGTCTCAGGACAAGAGAAGACCAATGTCTCTGTGAAAAATAGGCAAAGAGAGAGAATTCTTTATGCAGCCTTTTGTTCTATTCAGTCCTCCAACAGATTGGATGAGGCCCACCCATGTTGGAAAGGCCTTCTGCCTTACTCAGTCCATCAATTCAAACATTTAGTCTCACCCAAAACCATCCTCACAGACATGCTGAGATTAACCTTTAACTACATATCTGGGCACCCCATCTCCCAATCAAGTTGACACTTAAAATTATGTGTTGAAACCTAATTGACTTCCATTGGCACTGTGATTTTTTAAGTTAGGAATGATGTTTTACAAATATCTTTATTCTTTGACAGCACCAGGTACATGGGAGGTAATCAGTAAATATTTGCCAAGTAAATTATATATTTGATTAATATCATCTGCACCCTAGCTATTTTTGGTGAGAAAAAAAAGTACCATAAAAACTCAATGTGGTAAGAAACTATTCTAGCACTGATCTGCTTGCTAGTTTCAGTGCTCTGCATGTTTCCACAATGCACCACAGCCAGCAAACTTAAATGTAAGCAAAGAGACCAGCGATTTCATTTTACAATATTCATTTGTGGAGTGAATAAAACTCCTGGTTAAGCAAAGGTCTTTTAACACTCATGCTGGCCACCTATTGCCTTGAACTTCAGCTGTTCCAACAATCCCGCCTTGTTGCTTTGTTTTCTCTGGAAGAGAAGTAAGTAAGGTAAGAAGTAAGGTATGATCTTGGTATGCAGAGTCCCTTTAAAAGGTTCTAGAATCCCTCACCAGTTTTAATTAAGCCATCTTCCAGCTGGCGCATTTAAAAGAAACTCTTGAGAAAATAATAAACCTCCTTGTCCTTGCTTGTGCTATTCTCATCCTTCTTCCCTCCTCTCCCTCCTCCTTCCCTCCTTCCTCCTCCTACACCTTCTTCCTCTTCTTCTTTTCATCTTCTTCCTCTCTCTCTCTCTCATTTATAGAGATGATTATTATAGGGTGTTATGTCAACTAATTAAATTACAGTAGAAAAAATTCAAAGCCCTTCAGAGATGAACCACTACCCATTGTCCCGTTCTGTGCAGTCTAAATACTCTCAGGAAAGTGTTTTCCAAGCTACAGTGACCCTCTTTAAATAAAACTGGCATTTCTTAGATTTGATTTACAGGGAAGGAATTGGTGTGTATTATGATCCTGAGATTTAGGGGCATAATTATAATATGGAGTAGATGTTTAGGGTCTAAATAAAATGAAACGAAAGAGGTAAAATCTATGAAATGTGCATTAATATGTTGTAATATGAAGGGAACAGCCAGCCCAAACTGTACTGATCCCTAAACAATGAGTCCTCTTTGCATTTTCCTATAGATTTGTGGAACAAAAATATTACAATACCCTCATAAGACCAAATCAAAATATTATGGCTACAAAAGAGTCTTTGTTTGGACAATATAAAGCACTGAGATTTGTTATACTGAGCAAATAGTACTAATAAATTTTCAGAACAAATTGCCTCTTGAACAATTGGTGGTTTTCCTGAAATATTTACATTTACCCTATAGTGTGGGGAGGGAAATCCCTCACAATGTACTGAGCTGTATGAAAATTTACTTCTTGATTGCCAATTAAAATTAATACTTTACCATAGTGCATAGAACCGTAGGACCTGGAGCTAGAATGTGACTTATAATACATTTTTCCAAGTCCCACATTTCATAGATCAAGGGTCTGAGGGCTAGAACTAGAATAACAGTCATTCTCTTATCTAGAAAAAATATATCTAGAAAACTACAATAGGAATCAGTACCTGTGCAAAAAAGTCAACATTTTTATTTCTATACTTTTTAAGTACTCAAATGCTACCTTTCTTTTCTTCTTCTAGTAAAAGGATGACTGTTGTAGCAAATGCAGAAACAAGAAATCAGTGTACAGACACTAAGGAGATCCAAGACCCAATGCCTGACAGACTGTAACATGCTGTATCCCACCGAATAGTAGGCAAAGAGGTTGTAGGTATTAATCCATTAAGGGCTAGATAAAAGAAAAACAAACAAATCTGGTTAATTGTCTATTATGACCATCAAGACAAACACCTGGTCCAACAATAGACTGAATATGTCTGTATTTTTCATGCAGTGGAAGACATATACATAACAAGTGGGAAAAGTCACAAAGAGTGTTCATGTCTTGTGTTCTGGAGGTGAAGCCATCTCCCTCCCGAAAGTTTAGCCAGACCTACCAAAGAGATCAGATTCCCTTGATGCTTTCTGATGGTCTCCCACTCGAATGTATAAGTTGATGGGAATCGATAACTCATATTTAAACGAGTGACTTTTAAGATTACAGGAGGCAAAAAGCAGATCATTTGTCTATAATTTCTCTCCTTTTACCTCACTCATGACCCGTGCAGGCATTCCCACAAGTTAGTCCCCTGCAGTTAACTTGGCTGCTGGTATATCCCTCTCTATCCACCCTCTCAGAAAGTTATTTCTAATCAGGATCAATAATTCTTTCTTACTAAGTCCAACATACACATCTCTTCCCTCTTTCTTCACCTTAGGACATTGACAGTTACCTTTCAATTATTTAAGAATCTGACAGAATGACAATTCTTTAATATTTGTGGTGGAAGAATACAGCAAAGAATCACAAACCCAAGCCATTGAACTTTTAAAGCTACTGAGAGAACTGCTTTAGCATGAGGCAGAGAATTGTGGAGCCTCAACGTCCATTAATATGAGTATTAATTGATACTTTGTTTTCACACAACAAGGCTTCATTGCTTGTACTTGCCCCTCAGAAGCTACATGAAGAAGACCCCTTCTTATGGAGATGGAGCACCACATAATGCAATGATTCATTAAATTGTGGAAGGAGGCCATCTGTATTGTCACATAGGCATGATAAAAGATAACTTTTTCCATCCATTGTTCCAAAAGAGAGACAAAGATTAGCTCAAACTCCTAAAAAGAATCAGTATCAGTTTTTTAAAAGAAGACAAGATAAAGAAAGCAGTATAGAATCTTGTCCCTTCTGTCCTCATTGGATTAAGTGGCAATAGTGGATATGTAATAAAAGAAATACAAAAGGGACCCATCAAAGTTTGGAGGTATACATGTATATAGGAGAGTCTGTGGTATTGGTCACCAGATGAAGTTTAAGATCAATAATTTTACAGATACTGCCCATACCTTTGAGTGAGGGTGATATACAAGTATAATAGCAGCTTGCACTTACACAGTGTTTACTGTACTTGGCACTGTTCTAACTACTTTACATATATTAACTAATCCTCAGAACAATATGTGTACAATTATTATTCTGACCTTACTAATAATGGAATGGACAGAAAGAAAATTTATGTAACTCATGCAAGGTCACAAAACTAGTAAATGAAGAAGTTGGGATTTGGAAGAAAACCTCTGCTGTGTTTCCCCTAAACTTGCATCTCTTAGACCATGTCCCCTATTCTCCACACTTCTATGGAAGGGAACACCAAAAATTCCCATGGGCTGCAGTTGTGAATGCTGTCCGAGAGTGGGAATCTATAGTTTTTCCAGAGACTACTAGGGTATTGGCAGGACTAATACCCATCTGGTGGGCCCCAACATGATTTCACTGGTTGTTAAAAAGGAAATCCTGCTGATTGACAGGAAAAGAGCAGCTGTGCTAATCTCTGATACCTCCCGCCTTCTGTCCCTTTCCCTTCTAACACTGTGATAGGCCTCCTCAGGATCCTTGAAATAGAAGGGCTGACACTGGCACAGCCAGGGCCTCTAAAACCCTATTCCACTGCTCTGGCCAGCATCTGTTCTGATTGCCAGTAGCTGTACCATACCATATTATTTTTTTTAATATCCCTTTGCATATGGGAAAAGGTGAGGTGCTATGATGGGCAGCCTTGGGACATGATGAACTTCCATCTCTATCTCTCAGATGGGCCCCAAAGTGGAGAGAGCTGTATACAAAATAAATCTGCATTGAAGAACCGGCCATTATTCATTTATCTCCACCAGTACCAACTATTTTCTGTGTTGTGAAAACATTAGTTGTGAGCTAACATGCTACACGGTATCAGCCCTCAGTGAACAACCCCTCCCAGTGCACCCAACCTCAGAAGCTAACCCTCCAGCCCCAGTTCCTGCTGTTGTGACTCGCAGCAGTGGTCACTTGATGGCCAGGACCGCAAGTGGCCAGCGAAAAGAGAGGATCAGGTTTGGGGAATCACTGAATTGACACTGATTCATACACCCCAAGTTGATGGAGATTCACTGGACCACATGATCTTATAGTTTCAAGACTAAATTGTTTGGTGAAGGCAGGATGCTAATAGAAATAATAATAGAAAGAAATTACATTTGTTTCCTGTTCAAGAGTGTAATTATTGCAAAAGTATTTCTCCACTCATATTACAAAATGTTAAGACATAGCTGAGGTGGAAAAAATAATGGAAGTGATTTAGGCTGATCTCTGACCCTCAAAGGAACTTCTATAGTGTTCTTAAAACATGGCCATCTGGCCACATTAGGTAATTACACAAAGAGCGAGTCACAATTTTGCAAAGAAATATTAATTTTTAGAGATGGGTATACATTAAAAGGTATTCCTTATATTTACACAGTGCAGTATAATTCGCAAAATGCTTTCACCCACATTATCTCATTGTCCCATCATTATAGCCTTGCAGGGACTCAGGGTCATCATTTAGGACATCTATTCTAGTTGTCTTGGGAAATAGAAAATGTAGGCAATTAAGTGAATTTATTCTGACCTCAGTAGAGCACCCAGAAGAATTAAAAAGGGAGCTTTTTGTGATTATTTTTCCTTAAATTTCTCACTTTTTAATAAGAGCAAGATATAGCAAACCTTACTCCTTACCACTAATAATCTTGTAAATCAAAGGTTCACTTAAGGTTTTTCTGTTACTAGCCATCATTGGTCTATGCCCTCACCCCATCTCTTAATACTTATTTTGATTCATGCTTTAGGCATTGCTAGTGGCAAAGAAGAAATATTTGTCTTCCTAGCAGGCAGTGTCCCCCAAACACACATGCACCCACACAGTCATTCCTTCACCTCATCAAACTGTTTGAAGACTATCAATTCCCTCTACTTGAAATTTTACAATATAGACATGTATTTGGTTTAACAATAGCCTTTTAAAAAACTAAAATACTTCTAGGCATGTCATTAACCTTGGTGTGAACTATGATATTTAATCAAATTCTTTACTTCTACTTTTTTTGGTAGTGATTAGATTTTTTTGGTAGAAATTGTTGATTATTCCCTTTTTTAAAAATGTTATTATCATTTTAATTGACATATAGTAATCACACATGTTAATGGGGTACAGTGTGATATTTAATATATATATGTACATACATACACACACAATGTGTAATGAACAAATCATAGTAATTAGCAATTAGATATTTAAACAGGAATTTGGGTTGGCAGTGCTGGTGGTGTCTGAAGAACAGCTGTTGGCTACCGAGCAGACATGGAGAATGCTTCAGGGAGAGCATAAAGAGATTTGGGGATGGTGATTTTCAGACCACCTCAAGAGCCCTTTGAAAGCCAAACTAAGCACTTGGAATTTCACCTCCTAGGTGTTAGCAAGCCATTATATAGAAGGTCCCAGAATAATGTCATTTCCTTCAACATTGTTTTATTATAAATAAAGATGATGAGGAAAAAAATAGAGTTTTAGCTGGTGCCACTGTCTATGTCGAGTTTGCACATTCTTCCCCCTAAGTCTCCCTGGGTTTTCTCCAGGTACTCTGATTTTCCCCCACATCCAAAAGCTATGCAGTTTAGGTGAATTGGCTTGCTTCAATTGCGCCAGTCTGAGTGATGGCTTCCTGTTCAGGGTTGGTTCCTGCCTTGCACCATGAGCTGCCAGGAGAGGCTCTGGCCACCGGCGACCCTGAAATGGAATAAGCAGGCTGGAAATAAATGAATCAATCAATACAAACTATTGTCAAATAAAAATTCATCAAGTCTACCATAATCATACAAATGCATGACAGTAAACAATATGGTACACCATATTTGTGATTGTTTTTGAACTTCGTAGTGATAGAAGGTGCTCCTGAAAATTTTCTCTCTGCAAGCATTCAGCCCCTGGTTTATCCCACTACCACTATGACCGTCCTCACTCACCAATTCAACAAAAATTGGGTAAACGATTATCTCTTTTTTTTTTTTTTTTACTAATCTTTCTTAAATGTATGGATAGCTCACATTTATTTCAATGTTTAATATTAGAAGTGTTTTGACTATTTAGGAGTTTGGTAATGTTTTTGTGACCACAAACAGCCCACCGGGAGTGGGGAGCGGTGGCAGAGTCCTGTGGTCCTAGCTACTCCGGAGGCTGAGGCAGGATTGAGGCCAGGAATTCAAGGCTGTATTGGGCCTGTGAATAGGCACTGCAGACCAGTCCAGGAAACAGCAAGACTCTGTCTCTGAGGAAAAAAAGAAAGAAAGAAATATGCCCTAGGAACTTAACTCTTGTTTATATCAATTAGCCTATGATAAAGTTGGTTTTGTTATACATCATTTTGCTTGAAGTTGCAGTATCCAAGACCCTATTGATGTCATTAAGTGAGAACTTCTTATATATTTCTTTTTTCTCTGTTGACGACAGATTCGTACTTAAACTTCTACTCCTAAAAGAGCTCTGTTTTCTAAATTACAGACATAGGTGGATACATTTCTGAAGAAACCAGCCTATTTCCATCTAAAAATTTAATGCTCCATTCTTTAAATGGCATTTCCAGAGAAGATTTCAGTAAAACGAACGTTGCAAAAAGGAACCTATAATTCCCTAAGGGAGCAATATTAATTAGAGGAATATGTGCCTCTGAATTCATCCAATTTGCATTTCATTTTATGGTTTATTTTTTTGCAAACAGTTTACCAAATGATTGCAGTTGCAGATGGTTAAATTATTACCATCAGATGGCTGCCATGGCTGATATTACAGAAAAGGATAGAATCTCGTTTTTTATAAATAATAGAAAATCAGTGTTTAGCTTTAAAAGAAACATGTCACTTTCTGCTATGGCTGGCTCTTGATGGCAATGATCCCAATAGAAGGTAACAAGGAATCAAACTGTTGGAAGGTCCAGATGGGCCAGGAAAGCCTGCTGAGTCAAATTTCCCCTTTGTATCTAGACAAAAGCTATTTCAGCTCTCATGACTTCCTTTAACAGGCCTGAATGGTATAGGTTTTGGAGCTAGGTGGGTGTTGTAAGAAGATACTAGATCTAAGATCCAGCCAACATTGGCTATTTTAGCCAACATTCCAGTCTGCCCAAGACTGTCCTGGTGACAGCCAGGGCCAGCATTCAGTACAGCATTTTTTGTGAGAGCAAACATAAAGGGGTTCCAGGCACATAGGTCATCCCTCATGCATCAGTAAAAACTGGGCATCAGTAGAACCTTTTAAAATCCGGAATGTGTTGGGCTGTGGATTACTGTTTTATTTTTGTAGTTTAGAGTAAGTGAAAGATGTTGTATGTGAATGTTGTCTACTAACACTATTCTGCTTAAAGCACCATTTCAAAAATGATTTCACATATTTATAGAAAAAGTCATTTCTGATGATGTCCACTTATATGAAAAGAATTTAGAATTGCAAAATAAAGTTATTGTGATAAGCAACTAAAGTAGGGCTTCATTCCAAATTTATATCAATGCAATTCACCTAGATACAGACAGACAGACAGTGCTAAGTATAGGGCTTTTTTTCAATATTTATTAAGCATTCAACAGATTCTTATTAGTCCTTTTCTCTATTCTAGACTCTGTGCTGGGCTTGGGGGTGATAGTGGGAAAAACCATAAAAGCCTCTATAATCATTAAGATGTTAAGATTAAGAGTAGAGAATTACAGATAGCTGTGAGGGAATTGAGCAGAAGGAGCTAATTTGTTGGGTATAGATGCGATCACTGATGTGGTTGGTAGGGAAGAAATGGAAGTCTTCATGAAAAAGCAATGTTTAAGCTAAGATCTGCAGCATATATAATACTGCAAGTTGTTTAGGAGGTATCATCATCAGGTCTTGGCAATAAATTTCTTGACTGAGTATATGATATGGAGAGAAATAAGTAATTTCCAAGTTTCTATCTTGGGTGCCTAGCTACACGGTGTTCCTTTTCCTTGGAGATAGCAGGTCAGTGCAGGATGACAGTGAATTTAGCTTTAAAATTTAAAGACTAATTGACACTAATGGCAAAGAGAACAGTTATGTAGGTGGCCACCAGCTACCTACAAAAATAGATTCAAAGGTTTCCCAGAATAATGAAAGATGGTGACATCTCAGGTTTATATTCCTGAGAACAGATGACATGGAACTTTCATCCTCTCTGCCTAGGGGAAGTGATTGGCTCTTTTACAGGCATAAACAAAATCATATCTTAAACTGCATTGACACATGAATAGTACCCAGAATAATGAACTTAATATATTCTATCCTGTATTCTTAGACCTTTGCTACTCAAAGAGTTGCTGACTAACTAGCAGCTTTGGCATGGTGGGGAAGCTTGTTAGAAATGAAGAATCTAGGGCTTCCTGCTACCTGCTGAAAAAGAATCTAAACCTTACAAGACCTCCAAGTGATTGGAATGCACATTAAAGTTATAAAGCACTGCTCAAGGCCACCCTTGCAATCCACCTTTTGCTTTTGAGCTAGACTCTTAAGAAAATCTGAATTACCTGAAAAAAACTTGACGGACATAGGATCAGAAGGGTGAGGAAATGACATATCACAAGGAACAGGAGATGTTCAGCTAAGACATAGGCTAATGTACAAGGAGTAAACTTTTCTCTTCAGATTCATCAAAGTCTGTCATGTGAACTCAAGTGTTAAAAAGCAGATCAGTGAGTAATACAAAACACAAAAGAAATCAACAAAAAAAATAAATGTGTTTTAGTTAAGTATAAAACAGAATCTCCAAGGGAAAAATATATCTAATAATTTAGGGGAGAAGATGGTAATATCTGTAAATTTTCTAACACTAGATATAAACAAAAGAGGAAGGAAGGAAAAAATCCATTAGTATTTATTTTGTCAACTAATCTGAACCAAGTACTTCACTATGTTTTGCATGTTTCTTATTTTACTGGATGTCTGGCGTTATAATCATTACAGAAGATAAAAAGCAAACAAAACATAGTGCAAGCAGCAAAAGATGAAACACTAAAAATCCAGACTACTTTCATTACCCTTACTGGCTTGATTCCAGGGCAATCAGAATGGCCACAGTGAGCTTTTCTTTTCCATTTTACTGCTGGTATCTGGTGTTTTGTCTTGAGCCCCCAATCCCCTCCTCCCAATGCTAACCATGACATTTTTCACCCAATTTTTATCTTTATTTCCTACATGTGGATGCACAGGTTCTCTTCCATTTTATTGGCTGGCAATTTTGAAATCTTTAAGTGGTGATGGGATTCAGGCATGGTTTATGTTGGCCATTACACCTTGCCTGAGTCAGATGCTGTGCAAGGTGTAGGAACGTCTGCAAGGTCAGGCTTCAGAGCTTTTATTAGCCTCAGGTCTCATTCGGTTTCAAGCCACACACTGATAGTGCCTTTCCTCTTCCCTTCCTTCTGAAAGAAGATGCTTTCCATATTTCAAACCTCAGAAGTGCACTACATGAAATAACACAGAGAAATGAATCATTGCTTGCTGTTTTATCACCAAGACTCATTACATAAATAATACAGGGTTTTATAGTAAAGATGCAGAATGATGTTGACAGTGAGTTGACCAGTAAGCGTGCAGAACTTCCATGTTACAAGTTGTCTTAGATGTCATTAAAGAAGTAATGACCTTGTAAAAATCAAATGGATAAAAGAATAAGTACAGATTATTTTTTCAGCTCCTAATTCATGCTTCTGACTCTGGAACTGGAGGTACAAATTTTTACTACAGCCTGGTTGGTCTAGTGCAATTCATGAGATGTCTTGTGGTAATTGCATAGTGAAAGAACATTTCAACTCTGGGGAGCCAAGTTTTGTTATAAGTTGCATTATTTTATATATATATATATTTTCTTAGTTAGCATCTTCATTACCTAATCACCTGAGAGGATCGAAGTTCTATCTTTTGAAGATTAACAAGAAGGGGAAAAAAAAAGCAACTTATACTTAACATTATCTGCTGCGTGCCAGGCACCTTACCACATTTTCTTTAATCCCCACAGTGACATTTAAATGAAGCATTATTATTACATTTTAGAGTTGAACACACTTAGCCAAGGTGGTGTGAACTGTTTACTCACTCTGTATTTAGCTTGTTGTACACACGTGTTGGATCTTTAATCTTCTCAACAATGCTATATTGAAGGGATCATTATCTCTATTTTGTAGACAAAAAAGGTGGTTGATACAAGTGGTTTAAAATGTCCGTTTTTGACCTATGTGAGTCTTCGTTACATATATAAAAGGGTTTCTCCACTTGAGATTATTAACACTTGGGACTGAATAACTCTTTTTTGGTGGGGGGGCTGTCCTGTGCATTGTAGGATGTTGTTTAGCAGCCTCTGTGGCCTTTGCCTGGTACTAGATGCCCATAATATACTCTCCTCAGCCCTAACAATTATGACAACAAAAATACTCCTGACGTTGCCGCGCATCTCCTAAGAGGCAAGATCATCAGCAGGCAAGGGCAGTAAAGCAAAAGGGTGACCATTGCAAGTAAATGACAATCTTGCATTACAGTGGAGATATCCAGAAGAGTACCAATCCCCTGATCACTTAAATAATTACTAATAAATAGTAGTTACAGCTAACATTTATTTAGCGCATACAGATGAAGTAAATGCTATAATTCCTTTTCACATATGGGGAAAGTGAGGCACAGCATGGTTACATCATTTCCCTAAGGTTGAGGCTTGTAAGTGGTGAAGTGGGGATTTAAAGTCGGGCAGCATGGGGTCAGTGCATTCTTCATACATCCTCCATCCTCGATGGCAGACACTGTCAGTGATCCACCCATTTTCACCCCCTCTGCCTTGTAGAAAGAGCCATCCTTCCATCAGAGGGGCTTCTGATGTCAGAGATTTGATTTCCCTTTCTGCACAGCTATGTCATAAACCACTAATCCATCATGACCAGTGGGTTTGGCTTGAAGTGATGGGATGGCGGCTGCTAGTTGACACTCTAGCTTAGTGTTCCTCTTGGACAAAAGAGAGATGCGCTAAGTGAGCCTTCTCCTTTCTTTGCCATTGAGACTCTGAGATACGGCATCTATTATGAGTTTGACAGGAAAGTCAAAGTGTGAAATTCAGGGCTTTGAAGGCTTGGGGTAGAAGGATAATACCACTGAGAATCTAACTGACCTTGGGCCTACCTATCCCCAAACATCTATTTTGAAAGATAAAACCTCCTATTGATTAAGCCACTTTGACTTGGGCATTGTTTCATTTGCAGTTGATAGCATCTTAACTTACATGCTCCCAAGAAGCAAATCCTTTAGATGTCTTTTATTTTATACTTTTTAGGGAACTAAGGTGCAGACCATTGAGTTAATTATACTCCTTGATTCACGACTCATAGTCCTCTCTTGTTATAGCTATGTCTTTACTCTTTTTAATCTCTATTTCCTACCAGCAATAAATCTGAAGGTTTTGATATGTATCTTTTTATTAGTATGTATTTATGTCAAATGTCGAATGGCATTTTGTTTGCATGTATTGCTAATTTATATAATAAAAATAGGATAAGTAGTTACAGAACATTTAATATTTTCCAGGCATTTACCCAAATGCTTTTCATACATTGACTCATTTAATTTTTACAACAACCCTACAAGATAGGCAAATCATTATCCAAACTTTATGAATGAGGAAACTGAGTCACAGAGAGGCATATAAATGATGCTGGGTTACAGATATCATCATTGTTCTGCTTGTTACATTTTTCACTCAGCACTTTGACTTTTAGGTCTGACCACACAGGTGCCTGTGCACATACTCTGTAGCTTATGGAATGATATTCTATTGGGTGCATTCTCCACTTGGATCCCTAGATGACCTCCAAATTTCTGCCTCTGAGAATAAGGGTACATGGAACATCCTTATTCAGGTTTACTTATAGATTCTTATATATAGGATATATAGAAAGTTATATATCCAAAAGCAGAACTTCAGGTTTACAGTGAACATATGTCATTCACTTTGAGTAAAGTACATAACCTGGTTATATTATGAATGCACTAGATGTCATGACCACCAAGCATGCACAAGGGTTATTATATCCCTATATCCCTGCCAACATTTGGCAGTACCCAGCACTGTAATTTTTGTCAAACTATCAAGAATAAAATCATATATCATTATGTTTACATGTTCATTTTTCTAATTATGAATAAGTTCAAGCATCTTCCTATAATTTATAATGGGATCTCTCCTTCAGATTTCAGTACTTAAAACGTAACCCATTTTCATTCCGTGTACATTGTTTTCATTCTACACAATGACCAACTGGGGAAACTTGTTCATATGTTAAATATCGATAGTTTATGTGTGAAAAAATCAATAGATGAGACAGACTTCCTAGTAAGAAAAATTTCAGAATAAAGATAACTTTCCTTTTTTGACTTGGGAAATTAAAATAGAAAATACAGAAAAGTTACAGGTATTTCATGGGTGGGAGATGTGTTAATATTCTTCTGGTCATTGTTGTGGTTGATTCTCTAGTCATTTGAGTTTCATTTATTTCTCCACTTATAACTGACATCTGTTGTATGGCTTTAATGAAGTATGGGAAGGCCTATGCTCTAAAATTGTTCATTCTGGCATAATTATAACCCAATAATATAAGTAAAAATTAATGAACCTTGAGCTGGGGCAGCTAATCCAGCTGGGACATTGAGATTGGGAGGGTATTCTTGAGAGTATGATGCTTTATTTAGTCACTTCATAAGAAAGTACCCTTAATTCTACATCCCTGTCCTTGCCTAGGAACACACACACACACGTACACAAACACACCCCTTCTGTCTTTTGCATCTGTAATTTTCTCAGGTGTCATTCACTGACACCTGAGAAAATTACAGATGCAAAAGACAGCCAGATATTTGAAAGGAACTACAAGCATCTCAGTGCTGCTGGGGCACAGAGTGCGAGACAAGTGGGGTGACGAGAGAGAGGTGGGCTAAGCCTTGCATGTTGTGTAGAGGAGCATGGACTTTATCATAGAGCTGATGGGATCTACTGAAAAGATTTAAAAGGGAAGAGATTTGGTCAGAATTGCAGCTCAGTGGATGACGGATTTGAACATTTGAACAGGACAGGATTAAAGAAAGTGACAGAAGTAATTCCGATGACCGACAATGAAGTCTTAAACAGAGCAGTAGCAAAAGGCATACAGCGGAAAGACTGACTGTGGAAATAACTTCAGCAGAACACAACGTTGGCAAATGAAGAGCCTGAGTAGAGAGCGAGAGAAAGAAAGACCAAAATGAGCTCCAGCTTCCTAGAAAACACACATTGAAGTGGAAAGAAAAGATATGAAGAGTCCGGTTTCCCTATTCCCTTAGTCCAAGAAGCCCTGATGCCACAGTAATAAGAGTCAAAGCTTGGAATTTCTGAGCAAGTCCAGGAACTGTTGTCTGTGCCTTCCAGAGAGTAACTCATTTCATCCCTACAGGAACTCTATCTACATTTTGCAGATGAGACTACTAAAGCTCAGAGTGTATGTAACCTGCCTAAAATCACACAGCAGGGGCATAAGTCAAACACAGGCACTGTGGTTTCAGAGTCTGGGTTCCAGACTCTGTGCTCTTACAGACTGCACTATCTACTGAGTTCCAACTTGACAGGCCTGCCTAAGTGCCAACCCTCTACCCAGCTCCAAACATACCCTGGCCAAGCCTCTGGCACCATTCTCCACCTCTCCTGCTTGCTGCTTACTTCTCCCACGGAGAGGGCAGCAATGTCCAGCCTGTGCTAGGGCTGAGGCTGCTGGAGTGGAGAGGACAGAGAGAGCTCTATTAGCTTCTGGGCTGTGGTCCAAACACCAATCCTTTCCCACTGTATCACCATGTCCTTGATGACAGCCTCTGAAGCAACTACCAATACTGAAACCATATCTGTGATAAATGTTTTTGTGGATGCTCCTACTGCAGTGAGTTGGTGTCCATCTGCTAAAGCTGTACTTTTTCCAGGTGATAGCAGAAACATCTAAAGTTTCCCCTTTTTTCTCAGAAGAATTTAAAATGAAATCCAGGGTTCATTCCCTGGTGAAATCTCTTCTCACATATTAGCTCAGGTGGTAGAGAGGTGCAAGACACGGAAGCTGTTACCAGCAACCCTGGAATATAGTCTATTTCTTTATATGCTTATTTTTTGGTCTATTTTCTATATTGCTGCTATGATAGTAAATTTTATTTTATTTTCTTGTGTATAAAAAGTCAAGAGTTTCACACAAATATATGTATTTAAGCGTGTCAATGATAGAGTAACCACGTTCAACAAAGAGAATTTTCAGAGTAAGGAAAAGTACATTGTTGGGGTATGGGGTGGGGACAGGAGTATGTGGGCAGAATCCTGATGAAAACCAGTGTGTAAAGGTCGCATAGAGGCAAAAGAATTAGCTCAGCAGTCTACTTAAAAGTTACTAGAAAGTCCTCATTGACAAAAAAGTGCAGAGTTTCAAGAATAAAAGAGTTATTGAGAATGTGTGTTGAAGAATGGAGGATCAATAAGAGTAGGACCAAAACTAAAAAAATCCATTGCATGTGCAAATGTTAGGATGACTAGTTTCTTTAATGATAGCAGTTGTCTGCTGATTGCTGTGGGTTGGGGAATAAAAGGGAGATGAGGAAGTGACACAATGTTTGATTAAATTAGGGGAAAATTTTTGACATTATTAAAATAATTTAACATCAACAGAAAATTTGATTGCCTAGCTAGAATATCTGAAAACATTAAGGAAATCCTACTAACACTATCAGAGTTGAGTTAGTTGGTTGTATATACATTCTGTGCATGTATATCAAGAGCTTTTCTATTCACTAGGATAGTTAGTTGTGTAATACAGTGAAAAATTAGCCCTAATCAAGGTAGTAACATAAATACAAATCACTCAATATTTACTATAATAAGAAATAGACCAATGAAAGCATTTTAAAAATATGTAATATGGGACTTCTGTTTTCAAGAAGATGTTGTAGACATTCATTTCCATATTCTTACTGATAAATACAATTAAAACCTTGGACATTATATGTAAAACAAACATAAGAAGAGTCAGAAAGTTCAAGAGGAGAAGACAGACCAAGCTAAAGACTTTGGGACCTGAGAAATGATATGATGGTGAATTCCCTGTGTTTTCATTTTTGCCTTATATATACCATATTTGGAGCTGAAAAAGATAGCAACCCAGAAATGCCAATGTACATGGGAGAAAAATGACAAAGAAACAGGAAAGGGGCAGCCTAGCCATATTTAGACAGTAATTGCTCTATTCAGTCAAAACCCACAAAGCCTGTGGCCTTTCAACAACCATGTCAGCAAAGGCCAAGTGGGGACCTTCCACCATGTGAAGCTCCAATGAGGCACCCCAAGACCTCACTAGGATGGTGTGAAAAAAGTACCAAATAGAAATCTGGAAATTTCATCTCCTTCAACTGGTAATAACCACTCCACCCACAATGTCCATGGACACTACATGTAGACTACAATAGACTTCCACCACACCTGAAGGTAGCAAAGTGCCCCTCCCCCTGTCTCTGCAAACTGGAGTTGTGTCAGACAAGGCAGAATCAGAAATTTTACCATCACACCATGATAACAAGGCCATCCTCACTGTGGTCTCCACTGAGACCACATACTGAACTGGAACTCCTGAGCCCCCATCCCTTAAGGGTCAATAAAGTCTGAGTAAGGACCCTAGACTTTATTAATTTTATTTTTTTTCAGAGACAAGGTCTAGCTACATTGCCTAGGCTGGAGTACATCTTTGGCTCAAATGATCCTCCTGCCTCAGCCTCCCAAGAAGTTGGAACTACAGGTGTGTGCCACCATGCCTGGCACTAGCGGACCTTAGACTTTTGCCTTCCCCTGGATATAATGAGCTGGAAAACTTTTCTTCTCTGCCAGAGAATGGTGCCAGAAAAAAACAGCTAAAACAAAATATTTCAATAAGATTCAGAGTCTTATAACTTAATACAAAAATATTCAGGTTTCATTGGAAATTACTTATCAGACCCAGAGCCAGGAAGAAATCAAACTGAGTAAAAAAGACAATCAATGGATGCCAACAGCAAGATTATAGAGATGTCGAAACTATATTACAAAGATTTTAAAGCAGCCATGATAAAAATGCTTCAATAAGAAGTATAAGCATGCTTGAAACAACTGAAATAAATAGAATGTCCCAGCAAAAAAATTAAAGCCTCAGTAAAGAAACAAAAGAGATGAAGAAACAAATAGGAATTTCAGATCTGAAAAATGCAATAACTGAAATAAAAACTCAGTAAATGGGCTCAACAGCAGAATGGAGGAGAAAATGGAAAGGATCAGTGAACTGGAATATAATAGAACAATAAAAATTACCAAATCTGAATAATATGAGAAGGCAGACTGAAAAACAAACAAAAAAACAAGAGAGTCTCAGAGATATGTGGGATTATAAGAAAATATCTACAATTCATATCTGAGTCCTAGAAGGGGAGGGTAAGGCTGAGAAAGTACTGGGAAAAATAATGACAGAAAACGTCACAAATTAGGCCAGATACGAGGTCTGTCCGGAAAGTATCCAGCCATGTAATATGAACACATTATATTAACAATGGCTGGATACTTTCTGGACAGACCTCACACATAATATGCAGATTCAAGAAGCTGAGCAAAATACAAGCAGGATAAACCCAAAGAAATATATACCTTACAATCATAATTACACTTCTAAAAATTAAATACAATAAGAGAAATCTTAAAAACAGCCAGAGAAATGGCTCTTTGCCTGTAGAGGCAAAATAATTCAAATAACAGCAGATTTCTCTTTAGAAGCCATGGGGCCCAGAGGAAGTAGAACAATATGTTTAAATACTGAAAGAACAAAGAAAACATAACAAAAATATCAACCCAGGCACTTATATCCAGCAAAAATACCCTTCAAGAATGAAAGGAAATCAAGACATTCTTAGCTATAACAAAAATAAGAGACTTTGTTACCAGCATACCTATCCTAACAGAATAGCTAAAGAAGGTATAAATAAATAAATAAATAAATAAATAAACAAAGGAAGGAAGGAAGGAACCTTGGAAAATCAGGAAGGAGGAAAGAACATGATAAGCAAAAATATGGGCAAATAAAATAGGCTTTTCTTTTTTATGAGTTTCTAAATTATGTTTGACAGGTAAAGGAAAAAATATTGTCTGATATAGTTAAATATATGTAAAGGAATTTTGTAAAGCAGTAATATTATAAAAGAACAGGGGTAAAGCCCATTTTAGCACACTAGATGTAAAAGTAGGTAAATTTTCTATACTAATTGCAATTGGCAAAATGATGACACTAATAGATTGTGATATGTTATGCACATAAACTATAACATTCTAGAGCAACCAGAAAAAAAGCTATACAAAGACACACTCAAAAACACTCAAGGAGTCAGGAAAAAGAAAACAAGGAAACAAAAGACTAAAAGAACTAACAAAAACAAAAATAAAATGGCAGACTTAAATGTTAATATATCAATAATTATATTAAATATAAATGGTCTAAATACACCACTAACAAGGCAAAGATTGCCGGAGATGGATAAAAATTATGTCCTAGATATACGCTGTGTACAAGAAACTCAGAAAAATAACAATAACAAGACTCAAGGTAGAACAATGGAAAAACGTATATCATGCAAACATTAATCAAAGAAAATTAATAATGTGGGTATATTCATAAAGTAGTCTTCAGCATTTACCAGAGACAGAGTGGGACTTACATAATGACAAAAGGGTAATCCACCCAGAGGATATGATAACCCTAAATGTATACACACCAAACAATAGAACTGCAAAATATGTGAAGTAAAAACTGATAGAATTAGAAAAAAGAAATAGACAAATTCATTATTACAGATGGAAACTTCAATACACTCCTCCCAACAACCGTAGAACTAGGCAGAAAATCAGAAAGAATAAAATAAAACTCAACAATTCTATTGACCAAAAGTCTCTAATCAATATTTATTAAACATTGCACAACAGTAACAAAATTAACTGTATTTTCAAGTGCCCATAGAAAATATACCAATATAGACCACATCCTAAGCCATAGGAAAAACCTTGACAAATTCAAAGAATTGAAATCATACACAGTGTGTTCTTTGAACACAGTGGAATTAGACTAAAATTAAATTAAAAAGATAACAAAATTTTCAAACACTTGGAAACAACACAGTTCTAGATAACGTATGGGTCAAGCAGGAAGTCTCAAGTAAATTTTTTAAAAACTGAGAGAAATGAAAATACAACATAACAAGATTTGTGGGGAACAGCTAAAGCAGTAATGAGAGTGAAATATATAGCATTAAATCCATACATTATAATTGGGGGAAAGTCTCAAATTAATAATCTAAGCTTATAAAGCAAGAACCTAAAAAAAGAATAGAAAACAAACCCAAAGCAAGTAGAATGTAGGAAATAATAAATATAAGGTAGAAAGAAATGAAACTGAAAACAGGAAAATGACAGAGAAAATCAACAAAACAAAGATTTTTTTTAAAGATCAATAAAGTCCACAATATTTTAGAAAGATGGACAAAGAAAAAAAAAGATGACATTACCAATATTAGGAAGGAATCAGGACATCAATACCATACTTGACAATATAAAAAGGATAACAAGGAGACTGTCAAATAACTCTGTACACATAAGTTCGAAAATTTAAATAATATGCACCAAATCTTCAAAAAATACAAACAACCACAACTCACCCAGTATTAAATTCATAATTAGAATAGCCCGATCATTATTATGAAAATTGAATTACTAATTTAAAAATTACCAACAAAAAAATACTTTAGGACCAGGTGGTTTCACAGAAGAATTATACCAAACATTTAAATAACACCAATAGTATACATTCACTTTCAAAAAATAGAAGAAGGCATTTCCTAACTTATTTCATGAAGTTAGTATTGCCCTATACAAAAACCAGAACATGTCAGTACAAAAAAAAAGAAAACCACAAATCAATCTTTCTCATAAATATAGATGGAAAAATATTTAACAAAATATTCACAAATAGAATTTAGCAATATACAAAAAGAATTATACATGATGACCAAGTGGGGTCTATTCCAGGCATGCAAGGCAGGGTCAATCTTTAAAAATCAATTAATGCCATTCACCATATTAACAGGCTAAAAAACTAAAATCACATGGTCATGTCAACTGATATAGAAAAACCATTTGGCAAATTCAGCACTCATTCATGACAAAAACTCAGAAATACAGGAACAGAAGTAAATTTTGTCAAACTTGTAAAGAGCATGCACAAAAAACTTACAGCTATAATTCTAGTTAATGGTGAAAGAGTAAATACACTTCACCTAAGTCTGGGAATAAGGCAAGGACATCTGCTCTCAAGATGATTTATCAATATGGTACTGGTAGTTCCAGCCCGTAACAAGGCAAGAAGATTAAATAAAAGTATACAGTTTGGAAAGCAAAAAATAAATTTCCCTATTTTCAGGTAACATAATTGTCTACATAGAAAACCACAAATAATCTGCAATAAATAAATAGAACAGAAGCAAAATGAAAATATTCTTAGAACTAATAGGTGAGTTTAACAGGATTGCGGGATAAAAAGATGTTTAGCCTGGCAGTTTCTTTAAAAGAACTAAACTTATAACTACACTAAGATCCAGAAATTGCACCCCTGGGCATTTATCCCGAAGAAATGAAGACTTAACTTCACACAAAAATCTATACATGAAGATTTATAGCAGCTTTATTTGCAGTAGCCAAACACTGGAAACAACCCAGATGTCCTTCTGCAGGTGAATGGTTAAACTGGAGTAAATCCTTATCATGGAACATTACTTAACAATAAATGTGATGAGCTACTGAAGCACACGACAGCCTGGATGAGTCTCTAGGAATGATTCTGATTGAAAAAAGGCAATCCTAAAAGGTTAATAGTGTATGATTCCCTTTTTATAACATTGTTGAAATGAGACATTTATAGAAATTTAGAACAGATTAATGGTTTCCAAAGTTTAAGGAGGAATGGGGACAGAAAGGCAGTAGGTGTGCAACATGTATGAAAATGCAACATAAGAGATCCTTAGGATGATTTAGCTGATGGAAATATCCTGAATCTTTACAGTATCAATGTCAATACCCTGCTTGTGATATTATACACAAACCTGTGGATGAAGACGTTTTGTCTCTAAAGGTGTTACCATTCGGGGAAACTGGTTAAGTATACACAGGATTGCTTTCTAGTATTTTTTCCAATTGCATCTGAATCTATGATTATTGCAAATTAATAAAAAATTTAATTAAAATGTTAAAATAAATTATATACAACATGTACGTGAATGCATCTATCATCTATGTGTCAGTCTATCCACCCAATATTTTTCCTTGATATAATGTCTCACTATTACAAAAATGTTAGTTTTCACCTGAATTTTTATTAAAAGAAACTTTAATCCAAACACCCCCAAAATATTTTAATTAAAAAGTTATTTTATTGATCAAAATCATTTAAATGTTAAGCAAAGGCTTTAAATATGATAGAAAATTTAAGAACATATTGAACAAATAGTACTAATGGAAGAGTATCTATATATTTTTAAATTTTGAAAATGGAATAATGTGGCAATGGAACAGCAATAGAAAAATCAATCAAATAGAAGATATTTTTTAGAAATTGATTGATGTGTTAAGGTGTTTAGATATAGATATACAGATAGATATGTTAGTATTTAATAAAAGATGCACTTAATATAGGAACAGAGCAATTGATAAGATTAAGAAAAATGAAAGATAGATTTCCCTGTTTACCATACGTATGTCAACAGAAAGAACCCAAACTGTGTAAAATAATTTAAAGCGGTTTATTCTGAGCCAAACATGTGCAACCACAGTCCGGAGAGCCGTGCCCAAGAAGCCTTGAGTAAGTGATCTCCCCGTAGTTGGGTTACAGTTTGGTTGTATACATTTTAGGGAGACAGGAATTATGTGTAAAGTCATAAGTCAATACCTGGAGATCATACATTGATCTGGCCTGAAAAGGCAGGACATCTCAAATTGGGGGATTATAGGTTATAGGTGGATTTAAAGATTCTTTGATTTGTAATTGGTTAAAGAAATGAAGCATCGTCTAAAGACTTGAAATATTTTAAGTTAAGATAAGGAAGTCTGTTAATCAGAGACAAACCACTGGATGTATACCGGACATATATTGAGACTGAAGTGGATCTGTTAAGTAAATTGATGACCCGCAGGTGTGGTTTAATCTTTGTCTTACATGGCTTTAGGCTTGTTAATGATTTTGTATCTTATTGTTACAAAGAATAACTCCAAAAGGGATAAGGCATAACTAGGCATGTAGTTATGGCTGGCAACTCAGCTTTAAGGTCCTTTTATTGGGGGGTGGGTCCCCTTGGCCAAGAAGAGGTCCATTCAGTTGGCTGGGAAGGCTTAAGATTTTATTTTAGTTCACACATAAAAGTAAACGTCAGACAAATTAATGTAAAAATAGAATGGCAAAAGAACTAGATACATAAATAGGAAATTCCATGTTATAATTTTGCTGCAGAGAAGGCCTTCTTATTTATTTTTATGTATTTATTTAATTTTGAATAGATAATAAAGTAACCTTAGTCCTAATTTAAAAGCGTGAAAGGCTACATGGTGAAAAGTTTCTTTTCGTCTTGTACCCAACCCAATTCTCCTCCACATAAGCAACTAGGGTTAATAGTTTCATGTAAAACCTTCCAAATACATTTACATGCAAACATAAGTAAAAATGTGCATTTGTATTTCTCATTTTTATATAAATAGAAGCATACTATTTATACTGTTTAGAACTTTTTTTTCCACTTAACAATTTGTCTCTGGATTGACAGCAGCTAACACATAGCACTAACCTGTGTATCAGGTCCTATTCTAAACACTTTTCAAGTATTTATTTATGTAATCCTTATAACAATCCTACAAGGGAGATAATATTGTCATCTTCATTTTTCAGATAAGAAAAATGATATGCAGAGGGATTAAGTTCCTCTTGTTCAATGTTCACATTTAAAATCCGAGCTTTAACAAATGATGCTTTAATGTCTTGATATCACTTCCTATTAGTGTGTAAAGAGCTTTCTCCTTTTCTACAGCTACGAAGTACTGTGTTGTATGGATGTACTATAACTTATGAAACTGGTTGCCTATTGATGTTATTCCTATCTTTTGTGATTTAAAAAATGCTGCAATGGATATGCTTGTAGTACTTCTCTTTGCACTTGTTTGAAATGCAGAATAAATTTGCCAGAAGTAGAATTTCTGGGTAAAAGAGCATGAGCTTTTGTAATTTGGACAGATATTTGCCAAGTTGTTTTTCATTTTGGGTTGTATCAATCAATGGAAAGAACAAAAAAAAAGGTTGAAAGGATATAAAACAAAATTACTACTACACTTTCTTTTTCCTTTGGTAATTGGATAATGGGTGATTTTTTTCAAAATTGCCTGTTATATTTTGTTTTCTATTTCTATATATGTGAAAGATCAATTTGTGTCTTTCCTCTGTACTTTTTCTTCCCAATTAAGCTCCACCCCATTTCCTACTCATTCCCTATATTCACATTTTTAAAAGGCAGGCTTTTATTTTTTAATTATTCTTACTTACTTCAGCAGGGGTTTTTTCCCCCGGGGTAGAAGAAAGAGCACTTTGAAGTCAGTATGCTTTCCTGCCTTTGTAAAAACCTGTGTTTGTTGAAGAGACTGCTATTTATCAAGACTCCATTAGCCTTTTTGAGAGAAATAAGGAACAAGTGGCCCTTTGATTGAAGTAAGAGTAGGGTGCCATTGGGGTGTTCACACTGAAGGAGGAACACTCGTGTGCTCCTTGGTGGCAGCTCCTGGTAAGGTGGCAAGATTTCAGAGGCAATGAAAACACAATGATCAAAGGGAGGAAGACCTGAGGTGCAGGGGATAGTGGCCTCCTTCCAGGATCCTCTGACACAAATATGTTTCACAAAGGGCCTATCCAGAAGTATTGAAGTGAGCAAAACGCACCTCAAAGGTTTCCAGTGAGGACTGGTAACCACCAACCAGAAAGAATTCTCTAAATGTTGGGGCTCTATTGGACCCCAAGGCATTTGCAGATCTTGGGAGAACATTAAGTCAGTCACAATAGTGACAAAAGAGTTAATTTCCATTTCTTTGGTGGAAGGGGTGTGTGTGGTGCTGTAGGGGAGGGGGCAGTGCTCAGAGTCAAACTTAAGATACTTAACATGAAGATATTTCGTCCACAAAAGGTGGAAAATTCAATAAAACAGCTGTTACTTCCTCTTTTTCTTTCAAGTGACTATTGGAGTTTTCTGCAAACAAGATTGCGCGTGAATATGTAATGAAGAACTCTGTTCCTAGTGTCAATTAATCACTAGATTGGTGAAAAAAAGGCATGAAAGGGGAAAGGTTTTATTTGGAAATTACGTTTAGAGGTTGATAATTTAAATGAATGGCACTTTAAGAATCCTATTTCCTGATTCTGAAATTGCTCCCTTTTATCTATGTGATTCAAGTTGTGTTTGCACTGAGCACATAAGCTTTGTCCTGTGGGGACAGTGACAGAGTTAAGATCTTTCTTTGCTTTAGGATATTATTCCTTTATTACCCAAAAAGAGTATTCACCAAGCTTGTAAAGATTTTCTTGAAGATGTTGGGGGGAAATACCGCATGTGTAGATATTGAACCATTTCTCTAGACCTCTCAGCAGTTAATGTGATTACAAAACCCCAGGACAGGTTCCAGGAAAATCCATATGAGTTCTGTTTTCATCAACCAATGGATATTTGAGGAAGATGATTCATCTCCTCTTAGTCTAGTGCCTTAGGTTTCTCTTTAAAAAGGCATACCAGCTAGTGAAATTGGAATTACTTTTGTCCTATTCTATCTTGGTTCAATTTCATCAGTAACTGCTTTGAGATATCTGGTGAAAATACAACTATTCATCTCTTGAAAAATGCTGTGAATGGATTATTTATTTTTAGTTTGTAACTAAGATGTAATGTCTCTCAAGCACCGTAAAAAGCAGAGTTCCATTTAGTCAGAGGATATTAATTAAGAAAATATGTATTTTTCTAAAATTTTTCACAAATAAAAAATAAGCTCTTCTGTGAGTTAATGACCAAGTAACTATCTTTGATAATCTTTATACAACAACAGTAAGAAACTAAACTGCTTCCAAGATAGATTCCTGCTCCTTTTCTCTAGCTGCTTGTAGCAGCACCGCACAAGTGATAGATCAGAGGAAAACATGGAAAACGCTGTTGGTATCCCACCCAGAGCCTGGTAACTTGGCTGGTGCACCCATCTGCCAGCTGCTTTAAGTATTTGTTGCTCAGAGATACCCTTTCTCTGGAGCACTTCCCTCAGCCTATGGGCTCGGCTCGGACTTGCCCAGAAGACACTTCACCACCAAAGGCTGACTGCTCTGGGAATACAAAACAGCAAACCTCCTGCATCCTTGGAGACAACTGACCCAGAAATCCCAGAGAGTCAGGACATGCTAGACTACCTGAGACCACATTCTTGCTCAAATCTTTCCCCTTCACTCCTGCTTTCCCCACTGTCCTAAAGATTTTCCCTAAAAGAGTACCCCTTTAATAAAAGATGTGCAACCAATCCTTTTCTCAGAACCAGAGCTGTCATGCTGTATGTTCCAGGTGAATAGGTATTTCAGGAAGAACAAGGTGGGGAAAGACATTTTGTGTGGAGGAATCATGCATGTATCAATTCAGAGGAAAAAAAATACTTAGGGGGTACAAAAATATGGTTAGATAGAAGGAATATGTTCTAGTATTTGATAGTACCATAGGAAAATTATAGTTAATAATTTATTGTACATTTCAAAATAGCTAGTAGAGATTTGTACCACACAAGTGATAGATCAGAGGAAAACATGGAGAAGACTGTTGGTATCCCACGTAGAGCCTGGTAACCAACACAAAGAAAAGATAAATGTTTGGGGTGATAGACATCCCAATTACCCTAACTTGATCATTACACATTGTGTACAGGTGTCAAAATATCACATATACCCCCAAAATAAGTACAACTATTATATGTCAATTAAAAAAAAGATTAAGGAAAAACAAACAAACAAAAAAGTCCTAAAGCCTAAAGCTGTCATGCTCAGGAAAGTGCTGATTGGAACACATAGTGTTAAGTGGTGAGAGGGCAGGAAATGGAGTCTTGATAAGAGGTAAAGCTATAAAGATAGATTCCTATCAGCTTATGAGGGGCCATCTATACCTCATCCTCCCTGGATTATCACAGGGGCCTGTGCTGAGATCTGGAGTAGGAGTGAATTCAAATACCCTATATCAAGGCTAAATCCTCCCTTCACTGTGATTCCCTATGCTTTGCTCTCTTTCAAGTGTGGGTTTCAGTGGGTTTCAGTCACAGGTGTTACAGCCTGACACTATGACACCATAAGGCATAAGGAGTCTTTTGCTTTCTTTGACTTGTGCAACTCAGAACCAACAAATCCCTCTCCCTCAACATTTGCCCAGATTATTTTGCTTGCTATGTGTGATAGTAACATTCACATCCATGAGACTGGTGTGTGGTGTTGGATATAAATATAAGACAGGAGAGTTGTTGCCAGGATGTAAATAGTAAGCTCCACAAAATAACCTAAGACACTCTCTTTCTCTGAACAATCTCCTAAAATGTCTTGAACTTTCACGTTACTTGCAATGTTCCCCACTCAGTGAAATTTCAAGTGTGTTGCTGACATATACTTTTCAAAACTCTTCCTGCTGGGAGTGCCCTGTGGAGCCTGAATGAGCAGTTATAAGAGAAGCTGACCCATGACCCTGTCCTCAGGTCAAAGCAATGGCCTCTTGTCCAGTTTGAGAGCTGGAAGGGAAGCTTTTGAATAATATATTGGACCAAACTATAAAGATTATATTTCAACTGCTTGCAGACTTTGGGAATTGGGGATAGCAAATACTAGCCTATGTGCCAGCTTAGTCAACCTGAAGTCTTTATAACTCCACAAAATGCAGCTCCACCTCATACAGATATTTAGGGCAAGCAGAGCCAGATGTTCTCCCAGTTTATTAAGCAGGTCATTCTTCAGAGTACTCAAACTGAGCAGGGTGTAGAGGTCAGAGCTGAGCAGCGGCTACTCACCTATATTTCTAAACTGTAATTTTACAATCTTGAATTTTTATTGTAATACATTTTTCTAACTACAATAATACTACATGATGAAAGCAAAAAAATTGCAAAACACAGTATATCACAGAAGAAAGAAAATCCCTAATAATGATAACCCCCAAAATAGTGACTATTTATATTAACAAATTAGAGGAGGCCAAGATGGTGGACTAGAAGCAGCACACACATTCCGCTCTCTGGGAGGGGATCAAAAACTGCAAGTCAATGCTCACCTACAGATGGACCCTCTTGGAAAGAGCATTGTAGATCATCAGAAAACTGACGGGAGACCCAGAGTGAGGGAAACAGGGACAGGGAGTTCCACTCACCAAGATCAGAAGGTACCTGGGGGAGACCACAGCATGTGGGGAAGGGATAAAGGAGGGAGCTCCAGGGCCCCATGCTCCCCGTGTGGTCACTGCAACTTGAGCTGTGAGGTGCCCTCTACCACCACCGTGGGACTCTGTGCTGATCAGGGAACTGTTTGGAGACTGTACAGTGAAGTTGCATCAGAGGGCAGGCTCAGTAGGATCCTGCTCATCTTGGCTCCCAGGTTGCTGCAGCTGACACCACTCTGAGCTCTCAGGCCTGGAGCTCCTGGTCTACACAGGGACTGGCTTCACTGCAGCTGCCACAATATTGCCCCATGCCAGGCCAGGGAAGGAGCAGACGCACTAGCATGCCCGTGACTGGGAGCATGTTCTCTCCAGGGAACTCAAGTGGAGCCTGAGAGGTCTCACTGTAGTAGCCTTGGTGGAACCTGTGTATGGAGAGAGCCCCAGCCATCCAGTGGCCCAGCCCCTGTAGCCTCATACCCCAACCAGTGGAATAAGCCTCTGGCCTGTGCGCTGCCATGCTGAGGCCCATGCCCCCATGGATCTGGGTGCCAAGCAGAGGTCCATGTCCCCACAGTCCTGCACATCAACTGGCAGGCCATGCCTCTATCACCCTGCATACAGACTGGAAGTACAAGCCCCGTGGCCCTGTGGCAGGTCCATGCCACGCAGAGGTCCATGCCCCTGTGGACCCAAGCTCCATGTGGCAGGCCATGCCCTCTGGTTTTGTGCACAGGCTTGCAGGCCACACCTCCCAGCCTGCATGCCACATGGCAGTCCATACCCCAGTAGACCCACAAGCCATGCAGCAGGCCATGCCTCTTTGTTCTGTGCGCCAGCTGGTCGAGCAGCAGAACAAGCCCCCTGGACATGTGAGCTGGCTTGTGAGCCATGCCCCAACAGTACCACTTGATGCCACACCTGCAGCCCAACTCTCCACCACAGACTTGTTAGCAACAAGCATCCCCCTGCTGCATACCGCCATTACCCATAGACCTGGGTGGAGCAAACACCTACAGCTCTGACACCTGAAGCCACCACTTAGGTAACCTAGCCAAACAGCCACTCCCGCCACTGCAGGGGGACCCAGGCAGAACAATTGCCTCAATGCCTGCCTCAGTGGAGAGGGACTCAACAAGTTCCTGCCTGAACTTTCAACAGTGGCATAAGGACCAACTCACCACTCCACATGAAGCTTCTCCAGCACTGGACCAATTCTTGTGACCTGCCCAGGCACTGGCCAAGGTTTTGTGACGCATGCAGGCACCTGACAAAGTCCTGTGACCCACCTAGGTCATGCCACCCACCTCTGTGGAGAGGGACTTGTGTAGCCCCCTACCTGAGCTTCCCACAGCAGCCTGGGGACCAATACACCAATCCAAATGAATATCCCCCAGCATCAGCTTGGACTGTGACAACCATAGAGGATGAAGACAATGCAGAGAACAGCTGTGTTACAGGCTCTCAGTGCATCTGCCCTCTCCCCCTTCTCACAAAGTAGGAGAATTACCACCAAAGGAGAAGAGGTGCATTGCAAATCTATCAGCCCTGAGCTGAGAGAAGAGATTTCAGGTGAGAAGAAACCAGTAAAAAAATCTGGCAACATGAAAAAACAATCTAGTTTAACCAAAAGGAATTGTCAAAATGTCAGAAATGGGATTCAGAATAGAGATGGCAAATAAGATAGACGGAATTGAAGAGAAAGTTGAAAAGCAACATGAAGAAGCCAAAAACATATTTCAGGACATGGATGAAAACCGGAACACCTCACTAAAGAGAGAGATGACATAAGAAAGTATATACCAGAACTTAGAGAAATAAAAGGCTCATTTAGGGAATTACAAAACACAGCAGAAAGCTTCAACAGCAGGCTAGACCTAGCAGAAGAAAGACTCTCAGAGCTTGAAGGCAAGGCTTTCAAACTAACCCAGGCAGCCAAAGATGCAGAGAAAAAAATAAAGAGGAATGAACAATCACTCAGAGAAATATGAGACTATGGTAAATGAGCCAATATATGAATTACAGGTATCCCAGAGGGAGAAGAAGAAATATCAAAAAGTGTGGAAAACCTATCCCGGGGAATTACTGAGGAGAACTTCCCTGGTATTGCCAGAAATTCAGATATCCAGATACAAGATGTATATCAAACACTGGGAAGATTCATAGCAGATAGGACATCCCCAAGACACATAGTCATCAACATTGCCACAGTTCAAATGAAAGAGAAAATTCTACAAGCTGCAAGACAAAAGCAACAACTAACCTATGAAGGAAAACCCATCAGGCTAATAGCAGCCTTCCCAGAGGAGACCTTACAAGTCAGAAGGGATTCATGCCCCATTTTTAATTTTCTTAAACAGAATGACAGCCAGCCAAATGTTTTGTATCCTGCAAAATTAAGCTTCATAAATGATGGAGAAATAAAGACTTGTTCAGACAAGCAAACACTAAGAGAATTTGTCACTACTAGACCTGCTCTACAGGAAATGCTCAAAAGTGCACTATATATGCAACAGCACAATAGTTACCAACCAGTGTAAAAACACCTAAAAGTTAAAGTTCACAGCTCTTACAAAACAATAGCACAAGAGGGAAAACAGAACAATAATGTATCACCCAACATGATGAAAAAACTGCATCCCACATACCAATACTAACACTCAACATGAACAGTCTGAATGCCCTACTCAAAAGACATGGACTGGCTGAATGGATGAACAAAACACAGCCCTGATAGGGGGGAAAAATGGTGGACTAGAAGCAGCCTGCCAGCTTGCCACTCCCAAGGAAGAGGTGGAAGGTACAGGCAGCTGCCTACATATGATTGTTCTTCTCTGAAGCAGCATTGTGAAATCACAAAGAAGCAATGTGGGACACTCAGAGTGGGAAAAAAAGAGGTGATGGGGTGATACATATAACAAGATCAGAGAACTGTGGGGAACAATAGGAGAATAGAGTGCTGAGGCACCACACTCACTCTGCTGGCACAGTGTGAACTGAACTGAAAGACAGCTTCCCCCACCCCCACAGACCTCTGCCTGGTCAGACAGGGGACCTGCCTGGAGTCTGTGCAGAGCCATTGCACCAGACAACAGGCACAGTGGGGATTGGGCAGCAGCTAAAGCCATCCTAAGCTCTCAGGTGCACTGCACCAAGTCTGTGCCAGGCTGGGGAGGAGTAGGCTTCCTTGAGCTGTACCCAGTGACTTGAAGCCAAGTACTTCTTCCCTAGAATGCAACAGGATCTGAGCACGGGAATGGACCAGGTCACAGCAGGCTCTGACCTGAGAGGCTTTGGGCAACCGATACCGCAGGCCCTGGCTGGGGATTGGAGAACTCTGTGGTCCCTGGACTGCTGAAACTGACATCTGCCCACCTGATTTGGCATCTGTGGGGCCCCTGAGCCTGTGGGACAGCCAGCCATTTGCTTGGCCCCAACTCTACCCTCCAGGCTCCAATTAGCCTCCTGCCTGATTGGCCCTGACCCTGACCTTCAGGTTGGATCAGCCCCACCATCTACATGGCTCTGCTTCTGGCTCTTTGGCCTTGCTCAGAAGCTCTGCTTCTGGCTCCTCCCAAGTCCCAGCTCCGAGGCTTTCATGCCAGAGCCCGAGACTCTGCCTCTGGGCTCCACCAGGTCCAAGACAACATCCCCAAGTCTCCAGCACTGCACCCAGACCCCAAGACCCCACCCCAGAGCCCCCACCACCACACCAGCACTGGAAGAACTGCTCCAAAGTACAACGCCCCACCAGGTAGCCCCCAGCCTCAAGCCACAAGTACACTGTGACCTGGTTTGAGCAAATGCATGCTGCCCAGGAATTCATTACAACTGCATCCAGCTACTGCTGTTACCTATGTAGGGAGACCCTGGGTAGAGCAATCCCCACAACATCAGCCTCAGTGAAGAGAGTCTTACCCAGCTTCCAACCCAAACATCCTACAACTATCTGGTCAACAACTCAACACCCAATCCAAACAGCATTCAGCAGCTTGAGCAGAGGCAATCACAGGTGAACAGAACAAATCAGAACAGCAAAATTACAGGCTTCTAGTGCACATGCCCCTCCTCTGCTGTGTCAACATTCCAGAGTGGGGGGAAGGAAAAAAAAAAGAGTGTTACCTAGTGACCTCCCCTTACTCTAATCAAGCAGAAGAGTTTCCAGCAAGGAACAGGAGCTTTGCAAACCTATTAGCCCTGAGTTGAGAAAAGAGGTCTCAGATGAGAGGAAACCAGCAACAGAACCCTGGTAACATGAAAAATCAAAACAGATCAACACCCCCAAGGGGTCACAATGGAGCTACAGCAGTATTCCAAGAAAATAGTTGAAATGACAGAAATGGTATTGAGAATATGGATGGAAGATAAGATGAATGGAATTGAAGAGAAAGTTGAAAAACAACAAAAGAAGCCCAAAAATATTTCAGGAAATTAATGAAAAAGTCACTAAAGAACTAGACAAAATTAGGAAAGATATAATAGAATTTAAAGAAATGAAAGAGTCATTCAGGGGTTTTCAAAACATAGCAGAAAGTTTCCACAACAGATTAAACTAAGAAGAAGAAAGAATCTCAGAGCTTGAAGACAAGGCTCTCAAGCTAACACAATCATGGAAAGAGGCAGAGAAGAGAAAACAAAGGCAGAGCAATCATTTAGAGAGATATGGGACTATGTAAAGAAAAAAAATACAAATTATAGGTATCTCTGAAGGAGAAGAAGAGAGCGCAAAAACCATGGAAAATCTATTTGAGGAAATTATTGAGGAAAACTTACCAGAGATCCAGACATCAAGATACAAGATGGTCATTTAACTCCAGGAAGATACACAGCAAATAGGATATCTCCAAGACACATAATAATCAACCTGGCCAATGTCAAAATGAAAAAGAAAAGTCTGCAAGTAGCTAGATGTAAGCAACAACTGACCTACAAAGTAAAATTCATCAGGATAAGAGCAACTTCTCAGTGGAAACGTTATAAGCCAGAAGGGAGTGAGCCCGCATTTTCAATCTTCTAAAACAGAACAACTGCCAGCCTAGAATTTTATACCCTGCAAAAATAAGTTTCACATTTGATGGAGAAATTAAGTCTTTTCCAGACAAGCAAACATTGAGGAAATTTGTCATAACTAGATCTGCACTGCAGGAAGCACTCAGATCTGCATTATATATGGATCAGCACAATACACACCAACCAGTGTAAAATCACACAAAAGCTAAAGGTCAAAGCCCAGATACCATAACGGCTCAAGAGGTAAAACAAAGCAATAAAGTTCTACACAACAGTATGAACAGAAATCCACCCTACCTATTACTTCCTTCCATAAATGTGAATGGCTTGAACTTCCCACTCAAGAGACATAGGCTGGCAGAATGGATAAAAAAATACAAGTCAAGTATCTACTGTCTCCAGGAAATGCATCTAACCCATAAGGACTCATTCAGACTCAAGGTGAAGGGATGAAAGAATTATTCCATGCAAATGGAAACCAAAAGAAAGCTGGTGTAGCCATTCTCATATCAGACACACTTCACATCAACAAAAGTAAAGAAAGACAAATCATATTATAATATAATTATAAAATAATTATATTATATAATTATGGTTAATTATATAATGGTGAAGGGAACAATTCAACAAGAAGACATAACAATCCTAAATATTTATATACCTAACACAGCTTCTCCCAGATTCATAAAGCAAACCCTACTTGATCTAAACAAAATGATAAACAGCAGCATAGTAATATCTGGGGACATCAACACCCCACTGAAAGAATGGGAAAGATCCTCCAAGCAGAAAATAAAAAAAGAAACAATGGACTTAAACAGGATTCTAGAACAAATGGGCCTAATATTTACAGAACATGCTACACCAAAACAACTGAATATATGTTCTTCTCATCAGCTCATGGAACATTCTCTAGGATTGATCACATCCTAGGCCACAAAACATGTCTCAACAAATATTTAAAAAAATAGAAATTATACTATGTACCTTCTCAGACCAAAGTGGAATAAAATTAGCAATCAATTCCTACAGAAACTCTCAACTCTACAGAAAGTCATGGAAATTAAACAACTTACTCCTGATTGAATGTTGGGTCAAGGAAGAAATTAAGATGGACTCCAAAAGATTCCTCAAACTAAATGACAAAGGGGACACAAGTAATCAAAATCTGTGGGATTTAGCAAAAGCAGTCCTAAGAGGAAAATTAATAGCCTTAACTGTCTACATCCAAAAGACAGAAAGATCACAAATTAAGAATCTAATGAGTCATCTCAAGAAATTGGAAAAGGAAGAGCAAACCAAGTAGGAGAATAGAAATAACTAGAGTCAGAGCAGAACTAAGTGAAATCAATTCCAAAAGAACTATACAGAAGATTAATAAAACAAAAAGTTTGTTCTTTGAAAAGATAAACAAAATTTACAGGCCTCTTGCTAGATTAATCAGAAACAGAAAATAAAGGACCCTAATAAGCTCACTCAGAAATAAAAAAGGAGCTATTACAACTGATACCACAAAAGTACAAAATATCATTTCTGAATACTACAAAAATCTCTATGTACATAAGCTTGAAAACATTGAAGAAATGGTAATATTCTTGGAAATGTACAACCTCCTTGGGCTCAATCAGGACGAAATAGAACTTCTGAACAGACCAAAATCAAGTAATGAAATTGAAGCAGCAATAAAAATTCTCCCAACAAAAAAAAGTCTTGGACCAGATGGTTTGACATCCATATTTTACCAGACCTAGAAAGAAGAAGCAGTACTTACACTGCAAAAATTATTTGATAACATGATAACATTGAAAAGGAAGGGATCCTCCCCAACTTGTTCTACAAAGCCAATATCACCTTAACAACAAAGCCAGGAGAGGACACAACAAAAAAAAGAAAACTACAGACCAATACCTTTTATGAATATAGATGCAAAAATTCTCAATAAAATCCAAGCAAAACAAATTCAGCTGCACATTAAAAAAATAATTCACCATGACCATGTGGGCTTCATCACAGAGATGCGAGAATGGTTCAAAGTATGCAAACCTATAAACGTGATTCACCACATCAGTAGAAGCAAAAACAAAGACCATATGATCCTCTCGATAGATGCAGAAAAAGCATGTGACAAAATTCAGCACCCTTTTATGATAAGAACTCTTAACAAAATAGGCATAGATGGAATATACCTCAAAATTATAAAAGCCGTATTTGACAAACCCATAGCTAACACCATACCAAACGGGAAAAATTGAGAGCATTCCTGTTTTGAACTGGAACCAGATGAGGGTGCTCACTGTCACCAATTCTATTCAACATAGTATTGGAAGTCCTAGCCAGTGCAATCAGGCAAGAAAGAAATAAAGGGCACCCAAATTGGGAAACAGGAGGTCAAACTATCCCAGTTTGCTGACGATATGATCTTGTAGCTAGAAAACCATAAAGACCCCACCAAGAGACTCCTCGAATTGATAAATAAATTCAGCAAAGTCTCAGGTTACAAAATCAATGTACACAAACCATTAGAATTTCTATATACTAATAACAGTCAAATAGAGAGTCAAATAAAGGAATCAATGCCCTTTACAAAAGCTATGAAGAAAATAAAATACCTAGAATATACTTACCCAAGTAGGTGAAAGATCTCTAGAGTACTTCAAAACACTGATGAAAGAAATCACAGGTAACACAAATGAATGGAAATACATCCCTTGCTCATGGATTGGTAGAATCAAAATTGTTAAAATGTCCATACCGCCCAAAGTGATTTACAGATTCAATGTAATCCCCATGAAAATACCAATGTCATATTTCACAGATCTAGAAAAAATAATCCTAAACTTCATTTAGAAACAAAAAAGAGCCTGGATAGCCAAAGAAATCTGAAGGAAAAAGAACAAATCTAGAGGCATAACATTACCTGACTTCAAATTATACCATAAGGCTATAGTAACCAAAACAGGATGGTACTGGTATGAAAGGAGAGACATAAACCAACGGGACAGAATAGAGAACCCAGAAATAAAACCATCTACCTGTATCCAACTGATCTTTGGCAAAGCAGATAAGATACACTGGGGAAAAGAAGCTCTGTTCAACAAATGGTGCTGGGAAAACTGGACAGCCACAGGCAGAAGAATGAAACAGGACCCCCATCTCTCACCACTCACAAAAATTAATTCAAGATTGTTAAAAGACTCAAGTATAAGGCATGAAACCATAAAAGTTCAGAAAAAACGTGGAAAAAAACCTCTTCTAGACATTGGCATAGGCAAAGAATTTATGACTAAGACCCCAAAGGCAAATATATCAACAACAAAAATAAATACATGGGACTTAATTAAATTAAAAACTTTCTGTGCACCAAAAGAAATAATCAACAGAGTGAATAGGCAACCTACAGGATCGGAGAGAATATTTACAAACTGTACATCCAACAAAGGTCTGATATCCAGAATCTACAAAGAAATCAAACAAGTCAGCAAGGAAAAAAAGCAAACAACTCCATCAGAAAATGGGAAAAACACATGAACAGAGGTTTTTTGAAAGAAGATAGACAAATGGCCAGTAAACATATGAAAAAATGCTAAATATCACTAATCATCAGGGAAATTCAAATTAAAACTACAATGAGATATTACCTTACCCCTATCAGAATGGCCATTATTAAAAAGTCAAAAAACAACAGATGTTGACATGGATGCAGAAAGAAAGGAATGCTTATGCACTGTTGGTGTAACTGCAAATTAGTAAAACCTACGGAAAACAGTGTGGAGATTCCTCAAAGAAATAATTGTACTCAAGTGTTTATTGTAGTACAATTCACAATTCCAAAAATGTGGAATCAACCTAAATGCCCATCAATTCATGAGTGGATAAAGAAAATGTGGTATATATAACATGAAGTACTACTCAGCCATAAAAAGGAATGGAAAAATGTCATTTGCAGCAACTTGAATGGAACTGGAGACATTATCCTAAGTAGATTATCTCAAGAATGGAAAACCAAACATCATATGTTCTCACTAATAAGTGGGAGATAAACAATGGGTACATACGGGCACAAAGCAATAAAAAGGACATGAGAAACCAAGAAGGGGGTTGTGGGATATATACTTACCTATTGTGTACAAAGAACACTATTATGGTGATGGGCACACCAAAAGCCCTGACTTATACGAGGTATCTCTGTAACAAAAACACTTGTACCCCCTTAATTAATATTTTGAAATAAAATAGAAAAAAAAATTTTAAAAATTTAAAAAAGTAAAGTTCATAATATTTAGCTGTGTCTTATGAAAAAAGACATTTGATGCAGCTGATTGGATGCAGTCATTTTTGCAGGGCATTTTCATGGTGGATGTTGTGATGAAGCACTCTTGTTGCAACTGTTTTGCTATAGCCACGCAAAAATGGCTACCTTAAAATGTAGAAGTCATGTGTGCTGCAGATAGTGCCATATTGGAAGCATGATCTTTATCACTGTTCTGAACTCCACTCCCTCACCCACCCTCATTCCAACATATTCAGCCGAGGGATGGAAAAGAAACAGGACTAGTATAAATAGGTCAGTTTTGAACATTTCTTCAAAATACAGTGTTTCTTGGGGACAATGTGGTAATAGGAGTTGACATTCTAAATGGTATCAGTTTGAAATGTGCATCTTGAGAAGTATTTTTTCTTATAGAAATGAGTCCGTGGAATTAAACTGGCATTTGATATATGTGTGTTTGTGTGTGTGTGTGTGTGTGTGTGCGTCTGCACACACATTTACACATCTCCACATGCAAACATTTCTGTCTGGTTACATTGTTCATAATAGCAAAATGTTGTAAATAACCAAAATAGCAATTAACTTGGGATCAATTCAACAAATTTATTGTAAAACCATATAAAGAAATTCTATGTAACAAATAAAAATAATTATACATATGTATGTGTGTCTGTGTGAGTGAAGTGACAAAATGTTTTAATATCTTATTATGCTATGATTATAGTTTGTCATATTTCTTTTTTATTTAAAATTTTTATGAAATTCTTGTATATAATATTAATAGCTAAGATTTAAAAGAAAATAAACATGGACTAAATTAAAACACCTAAAACCAAACAAAAGGGTTTTCACTAAAAAACATGAAACATGAAACAAATTTTGAATAAAGAGAGATAGAAAATGTTCGCAGATTTTTAAAAATTAAACTCAGTAAAAAAATTAATTACCTACCAGTTGATTTTGCAATTGGTATTCCACGCCAATTACATGTAATTCTCTGCCATATAATCTCTCCAAAAAATCATAATAAGTGTGTTTTTGGTATTTAACAAAATGAGTTGAAATTCTTTGACATCTTAAACTAATTTAAACAATTAAACTTTGTTCCTCAACCACGGTGAATATACCCTTTTGTGAAATGTGTACGGGGTGTTTATAACTAAATACTAAGACAAAGATAAAGCCCGCAGCGTATTCCAAAGTAGAAATAGTAGAGACAGTATTCTCTGATAACACTGAACTGAGACAAGAATGCAATAACAAAACAAGATATTAAAAAGTCCCTCGCACCTGGAAATTATTCATACAAAAAATCTTTCTGAAACAATTTAAGAAAAAATACAAGCCCAAATTGTAGCATCTCTAAAAATATCAATGATGAAAGGCATTCGTGTCAGAAGCTATGACATACATGGATGAACAAAGATGGAAAAAAGGCAAACAAACAGCATTGGAAAGCAGAAGGATGGATTAAATAAAGACAAAAGAGAATGTAACCAATTAGAAATAAGACAAATGGCTGAAGTAATTAAAAAAGAAAAAACCAAACAATCTTTGAGCAAACCAATAAGCTAGATAAGGCAGAAGTAGAAAGCACAAATAAATAAATAATAAACAAGAAGGGGTAATTCACAATCATTTGAGGAAATTAAAAGATTATGAGTGATTACGCTGTTTGACTCTGCAAAAACAGTTGAAAACCCAGGGGGAGAAAGAAGAAAAATTTTCTAAGAAGTCTCACTACATTATATTGACTCCAACACACAATTTCTATAGACTACTTACTATGAAAAAAATACAGTCATGAGAATGTTACCCCTACCTCCCAAATCACCAAGTGCAGATACTTCCTCATTTCATAGCACTTAATCATGTGAAAGAAATTAAATTTGAAAAAGAGAAAGGGAATTTGAATTTTCACTATTTGCCACTGATGTTTTGGAAAATCAGATTCAACCGATAAAATCAGTTACAATGAGAACATTCAGCTAGGTTCCTACACACAAAGTTCAGATACAGAAGTCGATAGCTTACCCTATTTATAATTAACCAAAAAACACACAGTAGGAAAATATCCCATTTGAAATAATCTAAAAAGTGATAAAATACCTCTTAATAAACTTCACAAAAAAACACTATCTGGATATGAAGAATATTTTAAAACGTTCTTGAAATACTCAAAGAAAGCCTTGACCATATGGAAAATAATACTGTGATCTGAAATGGGAACACTCATATTTGTCCAAATGTCAATTCTCCCTAACTTAATGTGACCCCAGTAATAATACTTGATTTTATTAACTGACCAAATATAAGCTAAATTTCACAGGGAAAACTAAATAAGAAAATAATAATAATAAATCTGAATAAAGATAGGTTAAAAAGAGGGGATCTTATTAGCATATTAAAAGCATCATAAATTTAGACAAAATAAAACTGTGATATAAAGTCATAAATAGACTTTAATAGGAGAAATATAGTCAAGCATATACAAAATATTATTATTAGATAAAGATATAATTTCAAATAAGTGGGGAAATGATAAATTATACAGTAACTGTAGCATTTTTTGACTACAAAGTAGTCATCTGGAGAAAAAAAAATTATGCATACCTTATAACTTACGCTAAGATAAACTTCAAATGGATCAGAAATGTGAATACAAAAAAGTTATTTAAGTGTACTTAAAAGGAAAAGAATATTGTACATGTAAAAATATTTTATAATATAGGTGTGGGAAGGCCCACTCAAAGTATAACTATTGAACTGCAAAAATTTCACAAATCATATTACCAAGAATTTATTGCCTAATTGTGAAAAAAAATCCACTAATCATTAAGAAAAACAAACTAAGTCGAATATGGCCAAAAACCAAAAGCTGTCATCGAAAGTAAAATTTAAGTGGCTTAATCTCACTGATAATGCAAGAAAAGCAAAAGAAGTACTCAAAAATGATGGGGTTTTATTAAAGGGCCAAGGGAAGAAGCCCTCAAATGCCAAATATGGGACTACTTGAACAACAAAATAAATAATGGAAATAATGAATTACTAACCATAGACTAATATAAGATTCCATGGGACCACAGTCATGACAGTGAATCAGTCAATCAATTAGCAATAAACAATCAAATAGGAGGGAAAGGAAAACTCTTCCTTAGATAAGAATTGTATCTAATTAACATAGATGGAATGATGAAAATAGAAAATCAGTACTTATCTTCATCAATGGGTGCTAAAATTAGTGGGTGAGTGAATGATGAAAAATATTTGCATAGCCTGGAAGTATCTCTCAGAAGATAGTCAATAATTAGGAAGGAAAAACTGCAACACAGTGGAAAATCTGCCAGGCACCATCTGAACCCAGTGAACAAATCTGACATCATCAGTAATGGAATAAATCCACATCATGTGCCCTGTGATACTCTGAAGGACACACCATTATTTTTGTGGTGTTCTTACCACAGAATTTAGTCATGAAGAAACATCAGGCAAGCCCAAATGAAAGACATTATACAAAATAACTGCCCAGTCCTTTTTAAAAACGTCAAGGAAATAAAAGAAGGGAGAGGGGGACTGTTTCAGTTTAAAAGAACTGTTTCTGATTAAAAGAAATTAAGGCATCATGACAACTAAGTAGAATGTATGAACCTTAATTTTACTGTAGAGCAGTAAAAGGATGTTTTTACAATAAATGCTGACATTTTAATTAGGTATGTATAGGTTTTTCATCAATGTTGATGAAATTTCTTGATGTTGGTATAAAAAATGTTAACACTTGAGAAAGACTGGTGACAGGGATACCAGAATTCCTAGCAATTTTTTTGTGACATTTTTGTATGTCTTAAATCTTTTCCAAATGAAAAGTTAAAGTTTAATAATTAAAAATACCAGAAAACATCTTTTTCACTTATAATACTGGCAAGGAACCAATAGTTTTATAATAATATTGGTTAGTCTGTGCAAAAACAGAAACCTTGGTACATTATTGCTAAGGGAGTAAAAATTGGTACAATCTCTATGGGATGCATCAAAATTTAAACCTTAAATCAAAATTTAAAACCATTTGACAGCCTTTCTACAAAAGGGATTTTATCCTGCAGTTACATTTGCATGTATACAAAATGCTACATGCGCAGGGATAGTCGTGGCAACATCATTTGTAACAGGAAGAGACTAGAGACCACATTCATTTTCACCCATATAGGGCTGGTGATTCCACAGTCCTTTAACTGTCAGCAATACATACGATAGAATTAAAAGAAAAACAGTATTCAATTGAGTTCTTAAAAAATAAAAGAATAAGGAAGCTCTTCATGAAATGCTATTGAATAATATCTTAAGATATGTAGTTACACGGAAAGGGCAAGGTTTGTAAAAGTGTACCATTTGTAACTACTCCTATATATATTTGTTTGAAAGGAAATGTAAGAAATTGTTTGAATTGATAGCATTTTAACAGTTAAGAGCTATGTAGTAAAGAACATGGAAATTGATCCCAGATTTCCTGAGTTCCAATCTCAACTCTGTCACTACTAGTTGTAAAAACTTGAGCAAATTACTTAACCACATAAAGCCTCAGTTTTTTCAACTGTAAAATGGGGAAATAACAGTTGCTACCTAAAGGGTTGTATTGAGGGTTAACTGAGTTAATTGCTTTAAAAGGCTTGGAACTATGCGTTACTTAAAAACAATTCTACAAATGCTATTTTTATCACTGCTTTTAGGGAGAACTTCGTGAGTGGGACGCCAGGGTAGGAGCAAAACTGTTAACTGTACATGTTTGCACATTTTGAATTTGAGCTATGTGACTGTATTAGCTATTTAAGTATAGAAGAGGAGAGATGAAAAAATGCATTCAAATGAAAAAATAAAATAAATTTTATCATTCTATAGGAAAAAAATTCTCAAGGGTCTCAGACTTGTTATCAAGTTGTGTCCCACTGGGAACCTCACTACAAATACCTGTTTTGCTGGAGAGGAACTTACACCTTGATATTATACTAAATTGTTTCTGGCAATATTTATCATTTTAATTATTGGCTTTATGTTTTCATTATATTTATTCTGATAATATTAATGTCTTAATCAAATGATCTAAATTTTGCACACACTAATTGTATTGGTTCAAAATGAAATGCATTGCTATTTTTTTCTGCAACAAGCATTATATTACAAAACACTTGCTTTCATTCGTACAAATACAAAACAAAATATTTTTATTAACTAAAAAAATAACATTTTGTGTCAGTATTCATGCTGGCTTAACTATGTGAGCTTAATAAGGACATTGATGGTTACAGGTAAGATATAGGCACGAGCATTTATTAAAACACTGTAAGAAAGCCATACCTCCAGATTATCTGCATAAACAAATTTCATGAATTTATTATCTTGTGAATAATTATTTAAAGTGGAGTAGAGAAAATTTGCCAAGTATGGCCTCTGATAAAGTATGGTTTGATGTAATAAAATGCATTTAACTAATTTAGCTGCGTTTAAAAAAGCTTTATTATCCTTAATCTTTGATTCTAGAAATGGAAAATGAAGCAGGAATTTCAATTTGCATAAAAAGCTATAAGCGTCTGTGCATATGCTCACAGGGCTTTAATCTCATAAATTCTACACTCTTTGCCAAGACCAACACTATCAATGAAAATTAATTTGATATCCAAAGCCCTAATTGTATTGCAATTAAAACTCATCATTACGTCCCTTTTTAGGAAGGGAAAGTGTCCAAGCCCTTCTTGCCAAAATCTGAGTTGTACAAGACTTTGTATTAGACTATTACAGACACTTAATAAAATTTGAAGAGTTTCAGCCTGAAGCAATGTAATGTATGCTTAGTTGTATTTTAATATCCTCTCCTTGCGGCAAGACTCTAAAACCACCAAACACGCCCCTAAACATCCACAGTAAGGAAAAAGAAAATGGCGTGAATGAGCTTTTATCTTCTACATGTCATGCACATTACTGCATGTTTAACATATATTGCCTCCTTTAATGCTCAAAATATTCATAAGATATAGGTGCTATTAGTCCCATTTAGAAATAAGGAAACTGTCAAAGGAGTCCTACAATTTAGGGTAGGGAGAGGCCTAACCCACACCCCCTATAACTGCATTTATACTTCCTCAGTTCTATACCACACTGTCTTTTTCCGTGTCTCTCCTCTGCGTGCCTCCCCATACTCAATCAGTGCTTTGCTGCAGTTAGGGTTTATGCTCTAGTCTACACTCGTGATTCTCAAATTATACTGTACTTATGAGTCATTTAGAGACTTTTCTAAAATGCAGATATGCTTTGGTAGGGCTGACTTCGGATATTCTACATTTCTAGTCAAGCTCCTGGGTAATGCCCTGCTGCTATTCCAGGGACCACACTTTATGTAGCAAGCACTAATTCCTCTTCTCCTCCCCATGGAACATTCCAGCTCTGTGCAAAAACCTTATGAAACACCCACCATGCAAATTGCTTTTCAAAATTTCATACTGCTGCCTCATTAAGTTGACCAGTCTAAACTGATTTTAAACTTTGCTAATTTTGTGAGTGTTGAAGGATACCAATATCCAAACATGTTTCTTCTTCCTTCATGACACAAGTAATACAAATTTGCTTCCAACCATGGAAAAACAATGACAAACAAAATTGAACAATAAATGATGAAATATTTGCTTGAAAACTACAATCAGAAGAAAAGGGGACTCAAAAACATTCTGATGTATCTCTTTCTGGAATTATAATGAACATACCACTTAACATCTTGCTGAAATTATTTTCGTGTTAATATACATCTACATCATCATAAAACAATCAGAGGAACCTGCTATTTTCTATGTAAGTCCATAACCTGTAGATTACTTTCCCTCTCTATGCCTCACTATTCTCACCTAAAAAATGAATTGAACCAGGTGGGCAGGACTCCCTCCTCAGTTCTTAAGAGCTTCCACAAGAATAAGGTTAAGAAAATAGAAAGTATTTGCTCTTTACCCATCTCAAGAGATTTAACCTTAAAGAAATCTGCATACAATAGTAATCTGTATTTAAACATCCAGAGCAAGAACTGGTATGTAGGATTTTCCTGTGTCTTTTCTCGCTGCTGCCTGGGCTGTTGAAGGTCAGCTATGCCTTCCATTATAGAAAACGTCTTCCTTGGATATACTTAGGTTTTGCAGAAGGATATACAAAATGTACAAATTACCATCATGAGCCTTTATTTCCACAAAAACAGTATCTTTGGGTATTCATGTACTCTTTCTGATTTATTTAAGTGACACTTTGCATATAAATATACAGCTTGCCATTTCATTTTCTGCCAGAAGGTGTATTTATTAAGTACTATGAAACTCCGCTTAATGAAAAAGTGTCATGTTCTCATGTGCACTTGTACAAAACTAATAAGATCAACACTAGAAAGGAAATTAACTTAATTTGGGTATGAGTGGGTGGCAAACAATTAGCTGAGTAGATCTCTACCTCTTTGTGAATATTGAATGTCTTTCATGTTTAAGAGTGCGCAATTAAGGGAATTTCGTTTTCTGGGGTCTCATTTGAGAAAATACTTCCTCCTTCCGTCCCTCCCTCCCTTCCTTCCTTCTCTTCCTTCCTTCCTTCCTCCCTTTCTCCCTTCCTCATTTCCTATTTTACTTCCTTCCCTTTTTTTCTCTCTTTCTTTCTGTCACATATACTCTTTCTCCATCATGTGCATGACTGATATTCAGGACTCTCCCTGCAAATTCATCTCCAATTTGTTGAACTACCTCCTGCTGGGGTACATGTGTTCTTGTTGTTGTTAAACATCCAGATTCGCACCTGCAACTTGCTCTAAATATATTCCAATTGTTTTATGAACTGTGGGGGTATTGGAGGAAGGAAACTTTTTCCCCTTCCTACCCTACCCTCCAATTAACTTGTTAATTTTCATATTGAAACTTCTAAAATTCCTGCCAAATTTTGCAATTTTGTAGGATTTGAAATCTCTTTGTTTCCTATGTAATCAGCACTAGTGGCAAAGTACATATTTCACAACAGTCACTGCAGTCCTGTTACTAAAGTGTTCTGTTTTCCCTTTCATACTATTGTGCAAGGAGCCAGTTGGACATACAAAAGCCACCACCTCCATTTTACCATGTTCCTCACTCTCAGAGTACGTGGCCTTATGTTTCTTTGAGAGATGACACATTCCTGAGTATGTCCACATGTTGCTGTAGAATTTATGAGGCTTCAGTAAAAATGTCATGCTTTTGTCTCTCTCATTCTCTCAAAATCACATCTCTTACAAGAAGGGGGAGGACCAATTCTTAATTCTGGAAACAGACTGCCCAAGTTTCAAATCCCACCTGCACTGTTTACTGTGTGACCTTTGGCAAATTACGTAACTTGTCTGTGCCTCAGTTGCCTCATCTTTAAAATGAAACTAAAAATAACACCAAGCTCGAAGGGTTGACCTGAGTATTAAATAAGTAAATACATGTTAGTGCTGAAACAGCACCTGGCTTATAATAAGCAAAATAGTGGTGAGTATTCTATTATTGTTATTTACATTATTTTACAAGAGAGAGAAATGAACTTCTATCTAGTTTACTGTGATTTAGGCTTTTCTCTTATGTGCAGGCCAATGTAATACTAAAGGTTGCCTGATTGCTTCAAATCTCAGCTCTAACATTATCTTCTCTGTGAGGTATTTCAACAGATTGAATTAAACCATAATTCCAGTAAATCTCAAGAGTATATTGAAATATCTCCATGAGAGCCTTTAGCATAAGTATACTTTTTGCTTCTTTGCTTTCATTTAATTTGTTTTATTTGACCCCTGCCCCATGCACATCCTTGCTCCTTTATTACTAATACCAGTTTATTCTTTCTGTAATCCCAGCATCAGCCACAGCCCTTGTTTTATCATTGATATTCTATAAATGTTGATTAAGTGAATGAAGGAGGGAATACGTGAATACACAAATGAAGAAATCTGTAGTCGTTAAGGCAATGTATCATTCCAGAAAAATTTAAGAACAATTTTTCTTTTTTTAATTGCCTGTTTTCTCTCTCTCCTACTTTAGGCTTGGAGGGGAGGTTCATTGTTGATTAAGCCGCTCACTCAGTGAGATGTTGCTGCCGTGGGCAAAGTTAACCAGGAGCAGCAGATGGCTTCACGCCCTGCGTGACCTGAGGAGATAGAATGGCGGTGGCTGTGGCCTTCCTGAGGCTCAACAATGAGGACCCCTGAAAATGAAATTCTGAAAACTGTTCCTTTCTCCTTGTTGAGCGTGCTCAGGATGCAGCCGGTGAGACAATTTTTCTTATTGAGCTAGCTGAGCTTCGATTTTCCATAGTTTTTCTCTTCCTCTGAATTTTCCAACTACGATTCTAATGAGATTGTTTACCCTATGAAAGGAGGCAGACACTTAATTTCTTCAAGAAATCAAATCATGAATCCATCCCACTAGGGAGAAACCTTCAAATATTTATTGGGAAGCAAAATTACACTACTAGGGGGCGGTTTACCTTTTCTGAACTTTTGACTCCAGAACTACATAAATGCTCGAAATGAAATGCACAAAATAAAGTCAGATGTTACTTTACTTCTATTTCAAAATGAGCCTCTTTTGTATGCGAACATGGCCAGAGGGAGTCATATTTTATCATTTCTTATACTTCTTGGCTTCATGTTTCCTATTTTATCTCTAGGCTGGCCAGGGATGACTTTTGGCCAGGGATCATGGACTTTTGCTTATTATTCTTCCTTAAGACTAAATAGTTGAGAGAAAACTTGCCAGTCTTTATAAAATAATAAATGTTTATTTGAGTTCTGGTGTTACTTGTAAGGCCCAAGTAAATGCTAACGCGGCAAAATCTATGGCATTCTTTTTTAAAGTACAGATAGAAGTCATAGAAAACAATGCCCATGGATTGTTTTAGTGTGAACCCTGAGGCAAGAGGCTAAAAATCTAACCTGGTATTCACCTTTGTAATGGGAGGACCTTAAGTGAAGAAATTTTGGTGTGTGAGACCCCTGATTTGTTCTTTGTTTTGCGTATAACTGTAATATTTAATGCTCCACACCACTTTTTGTGATGACGTCTCTCTAGTCAATTTGGTCATCTGAAGTTCATTTTCTAGAGAGTTTGAGGAAGGACTCAGGGCAACAATGTGTTCTCTGAGTTTTTGCATAATCATAACAGTTTGCGCCCTTTATAAATTGAAAGTCATATTCACAATCTTACATATCTTAAATATGTCCCTTTATTTTCTTCTGGCATGAAATGTTGTTGAAAATTCTATTGATTGTCTAACTTCGTTTCACTTATACGTCATAACCTATGTTTCCTATATACTCAAAATAATTTTTTTTCTTTAAAATCCGGTAAGCTTATTAGAACATATCTTGATATTATTTCTCGGTGGATACCCTCAGGCATCTCAGGTATGCACTACAGTTTTTCAATATGCAGTTTCCAATTTTTTTTCCTTTTTTTTTCTTCCTTTTCTTTTTTTAATTTCAAACAATGGTTCTTGTTCCCTTGCTTTGGTTTTGTTTCAGAGACTCATGCCATTCCTACAGCAATCTCTTTTGCTCATCGTCAATATCTGCCATTGTCTCCATTTTTATTTCTTCGTAGTTTTTAATTTAAAAAAATTTTCCTTTCCATCCTCCATTTCTTAAGCCATTATCTTTCTTTTTTTTTCAGTTTTGTTCCAAGTTTAGTCTTAATTTCTGACATTATTATTTACTTATTTTTCTTTCCTTAGTCCAGTGACCTTACTCTTGAGTTTTGTTCATTTTGATTCATATTTTTCTTACATGTCTTATATCCTCTCAATGTCTTTTAGCTCATTTTGGAATGGTAGGATGGGGTTTTGGTTTTGTGAGCACATCTTCGTAGCGTGCTCCCATAGTCTGTAGGGAAATTAACCAGCTCCCGATTCTCAGTTTTTTCTTACAATCGCTTTGATTCAGATTTAGCCTTGACGTTTCCTTGTTGCTCCAAATATAAGCACGTTTTCTGTTATTGTCATCTTTGTTCCTTTACAAGGCAGAGACGTAAACTTCTATCTATGATTTGAGACTTTTCTGTTTTTCTGTGAAATTAATTTTCCTCATCGTGTAGAATGAGGCAAGTTTCAGGAAAGCCTTTCTAACTTTGCAGAGCTCTCTCTTCACTGCCTTGTTTCTTGGGATTTCCTGGCTGTGTTTCCTTTTCCCACTTTTGCGTGGACCTTCTCGTGTTTTCCTTTCTCTTGTCCTATCCTGCTCAGTTTTGATTTCACTCCCAGAAGTTTATGCTTAGTGGGGAGCTGTCCTAAAAGGGAGCCCTGGAGAACCTATTTAGAAAGTTCTTAGGGGCTGGGCTGCTCCAGTTGTTTAGTATAACACTTCTTACCGTGGGCCCTTTGCACTCACCTGGTGCTCACCAGCTCCAGCTGCTGTTCTCCGGTTGGCCAGGCAGGTTTTACAGAGAACTTCTGTTGGTTATTTGGAGTTTCTTCTGTTCTCAGTTCCAAAAGAAACTACTCTCATTCTCCTTTGTCTTGCTGCATAAACAGTGATATGATGCCTATCTTGTGGCTGTTGGTGTATTTTGCAGTGCGTGGGGGATACCCTGAAATCTACTTTTGTTGTAAATGTTGCCCATGTGTTTTTGGTTTTGTTATGTAATTGCTGTCTGCTTGTATGTAGTAATTCAAGGAAATTAAAAAATCTTTCAGGCCTAATGCCATTAGAAGAATGTAAAGTCTTTTACAAAGCATTAAAACAAATGCATAGCTCAGTTTTATAAAGTTTTCCTTTAGGATCTAATTAGAGGCCCAATGCAATCAAATTTACCCCATGCCTTGATTGTTCTTTTGCTATCACTCAAATCAATGGCAAATAGATTTTAATAGGGAAGAAATGTCACTAGCCCTTTATGGAAGTGACTGTATGGAACTTCTGAATAGCATTCATTTTATTTTGAAAAAGAACAAGTGTTAAAGTACTATGAGGGAGTTGAAGCTGTCTATGCAAAATTATTATCAGTGTGGATGAGATGTGGGTTAGACACAAAATGGAGGTTGAAAAGTGTGAATTCTTTAAGAAAAAAAATTCAGATAAGAAAATACTTTGTAACCCACACTGAGCAGTTCATATTTCAGCATCTGATGGGAGGGGGGACGCATCTACACACTCCATCCTTGAGTGACTGCCCCTTTTCCTAAGTGCCAGCTGTTTGGCCTGGTATCTAGCTAGGCTAATAAACGCCAGTTATTACACTTTTATTAACTTTCAATTAATCGTATATCCCAATGGACAAAGTATATTGAAACGACAGAATCTTTATCCAGGTAGCATTTGTCCTAAAATCCTCTATAGAACTAAGCCCAGAATTAAATTCTCAGGAGGCATTTACCAAATGCTTGTATATGATTGAACAGATGATACCATGTATTATTTAACCACTTAATGGTTTGCACCCATTTTCACCTATTATTTGATACCTTTAACTCCCACTCAAGACAACAGTAAGTTAGGTATTTTATAGATAAAGACATTGAGGTTCAGAGAAGGTCTAGGTAGGACTTAGGTAAGCTTCCTAGTTGCCTGTGTTTTGCTGTTTGTACTATTCTGTAGTTCTGAATTGATGACTACTCTGTAGGAAGAGTTAGAAATTCATCTCCCTTTATACTGGTTTGAGAATAATACATGTGGGCATCATTTTCATAAATGCGTTTTTCTCTGCTTATGTTTCCCATATACTTTTTATCCATTTCTAATGACTTTCCCTAATAAGAATGCCTTCTAAGAAATATATTCAAGGATTTTCCTCTTGCAGTTAATGTCCTATAGAAAGCCTATGGTGATTGATCACCTGACATGTACTAACTACTCTGCTAGATTCACTCACAGAATGTTTTATTTGATAGCCGCATCAATGCTGCTACATTTTTTTAATAGACTAACCACCTCTCTTTCTTTTATAGATTGAAGCAGTCAAATTACCTTTCCAAGGTCACGTAATTAATTAGTTAAAGAGCCACAATCCAAACCAGACCTAAGTTCAAATTAACGTGACTATACATAAAACGCTGACCTTGCTCCTTGTGTTTGATTGCAATGTATGAAATTTATCACACCCCATATATGCCCAAGGTCTTCCTATTAGAATTTTTCATTTTTGGTTTGTATGTCTTATGACTTGTGCAGATACATTTTTATCAAAAAGATTTTGAAAAACATCAACATCTTTATACTATCATAAAAGCTTTTGTCATCATATGAACTATATGGAATGCTTAAATGTAGTAAGTAGTCAAATGTTTGGCTTTGAAATAGCAGCTTCTTCCACCTGACAACAATTTAAAGCCCTTATTTCATAAGTGATGCTCTTTAAGAATATAAGTGGTATATATTTATATCTTAGACAGCTCTGAAACATTACTGTGTTGGCATTCTGGGAATCAGAGAGCAAATTGTTCAGGGAAGGTTTTTATAGAACAACAGGTATTCTAGGGATAGAACAGAATGTGAATATGTGACTGAGTCCATTGAGTTTCAGAGGAAAGTCCATCTGAATGTAAAAAGTGAGAGCCAATGATTCAGGAAGGGGTTGGGGGAAATATGATCTGTAGCTCAGGGAAGGTAAAGGGACAATTTTATTAGCTAGTATGGTTTCTCAGTACGTCCGTTGTTTTCTCAGGTGATATGTATAGAATGAAATATACTGCAATACTATCAGCAAATACTATGTAAAGAGAAAAATGTGTGCCATATACAGATGACATTGTAAACAAAATATTTCAATTGATTGATGGCAAATGAGGCTGCCATTCATACATGTCTTGCTAAGGAACAGATGAAGAAGCCAAGCTAAGGAAACTCAAGATTCTGTCTGCCCATGTTGGAAAATAAAGACAGATATTGCAGCTAAAGAGCAATGGGTCCCTCCCCTTGGACCACACAATAGAAACCATCAGTTCCCTCCTATAGAGTGGATGAGGGTGGTGGTGAATGGTCAGTGTCTAGCTGGGAAGCTGCACAAGGTAAGGTGCAACTGTAAAGATGGGTGTGTGTGAAAATTTCTCATTTGAGAAAAAACTTGAGACATTAGTTTCCTCTTTAATTTTCTCTTGGAAAAATGACTGGATAGACACAGTGTGGTCAGGGATAGGTCAAGAAAATTGAAACACTTATTACCATGTCTTTAGAGGGCAATACTGACAGTACATATATCTCATTTGGGGAGACAAGACTGGGGGACAAATTAGCCTCCTTGTAAGTCTTTAAATTATTCTTTATTTGAACAGCTTCAGTTTAAGAGTATTTGATTTTATTTAATTTGACTAATTTAAATTGACTCACAGCAACTTAGGGAAAATTATAAATGAGTCAATGCTGAACTATAGGATTTTAACTGAAATTCAGCTAATCCAAGGTCATCAGAATCAAGATAATATTCAAGTAAAGACAATATAGTTTGAAATCTCTGGGCCTTTGGGGAGAAGTGATGTTTCAGTGGGCTGACTTTATCAATGGTAAGCTTTGGGGGGTACTCTGAGTAACTCTATAGAAAGATTGCTCAGCATTGAAGAGGGAGATGTGGAGAACAGAGAAGGGGAAAATTAAAAGTTAGTATAAGAGTTTGAAGTTTATAGAAAGTAGCCTGAGTGATCCTAGAAGTTATGTAGATTTAGGAGGACATCACAGCAGTAATGAGGTTGAGGAAGATACCGAACACTCTTCATGAACCAGAGTTCTTAGTATGAAACCATATTGTTGATTATTTATCCAGCACCAAATTATAACTGAAATTCCCATAAGTATAATTTTATGGTGAAGTGACCTAGTGCATTGATAGTATCAGTGCTCAAATATTGAGATTGGGCTGTGATGGCATGACTCCAGGTAGGTGGGGTTAGTAGGTAGCAAATTTGAAGGTCTCTCCATAGTTGTCTGGAGCAATGTCTTAGTTTGTTTGTGTTGCTATAAAGGAACACCTAAGGCTGGGTGATTTATAGAGAAAAAAGGTTTATTTGTTCACTGATCTGCAGGCCATACAAGAAGCAAGGTGTCAGCATTTACTTCTGGTGAAGGATTCATCTGCTTCTACTCATGGTAGAAGGTGAAGGGGAGCTGGTTTGTGCAGAAATCATGTGGCAAGAGAGGAAGAAGCAGGAGGGAGAGGAAAGATGTGACAGACTAATTTAAACAACCAGCTCTTGTGGGCACTAATAGAGTGAGAAGTCGTTCATTATGGGGAGTACAGCACCAAGCCATTCATGAGGGATGCACCCCTATGATCCAAACACCTTCCATTAGGCTGAACTTTCAACATTGGGGATTAAATTTCAACATGAGATTTGGAGGGGTCAAATATCCAAACCATAGCAGACAGCAAAAAGTTTCTAGATTAAATGGTTCCATGTACTTTCTAAACTGAATTAAGTTATTCAACTAAGTATTCTTCCTTAGCCTACCTTCTGATTACTGGTAATTCACTGTAGGTAGAGCTTAGAACTTACACCAGGAGCCAGGGAATGAGTGAAATAAAAAAGCGTCATGTACCATAGTGCGCTCTCTGAGAAATATAAATGAGTAAAAGCTCAACAAACACAGCAGTCAGTGGTAATTAGAGAGACTTTTGGGGACCAGAGGATCGCTTGTGAAAAATATCAACAAATTAACCGTGTGTTTGAGATGGAGCCATGGATCTTATTGCCCTACAATCATTCTGTTCTTTGACAAATATTTAATAGAGTAAAATTTGGGGGCCAAGCATTGTGCCAAATATTAGGATACAACAGTAAAATTTAAAAGGCAATAATTATTCTGAGGGAGCCGCATTCTACTGAGAAAAACACACAGATGGACTCAGAATCATGTTTTGATTCATTTTTAGAAAATTATATGGTTCTATGAGATCACATTACAAGAAAACCCTCTCCAGCCTCTGGGGAGGGGCAGGATGAAGGCAGAAAAGGTCAAGAGAAGTGAACTGGAGGTGAGTGTTGGCCACAAGAGTGAGGCAGCTGCTGCGCCAGTGGGCTGGCATGAGCCCCAAGCTGGGAGAGTGTTACATAACGTGAAAAAAGAAAGGTCCAGAAAAAGGGTATAATGGACGAAAATGCCAAACTCATCTCTGTACTTTGAGTTATTTCTGGTGTGTGATATGCATGGGATCTATTTCAGAGGTCAGGAGAGAAGGAATAACTTCATGGAAGATCTTTTCTAAAGACATGGGGTCAGAGGGAGAATTCTTCAAAGAGATTGCAAATATAAGTGAACATATTTGTTATCGTTCACAGGTGATAGGTGAAATAGTTGAGTGAGAAGAAAGAATTATAAAGCAGGATGAGATCATTAGGGAGTATATCTGAACGGCTATACTCTGTACTAGGGAAAGCAAACGAGAATAACAGTGATCTGAACAATTACAGGTGTAGCTAATTATGAAATTTCTAAACCCATTAGCTCCCACTTACATTTGGACTGTGGGGACATTCACCTCTCTGGAAGAAGTTATTTATGGTCTAAATACAATGACCTGAATACAATGTGCCTAAATACAATGTGAATACAGAGTTCAATCCTGGTGCTAGGACATCTGTTTCACAAGCCTTGACCTGATTTCCATGTTATGTTTTTGTACATTCGTCTGCATTTGTATCTTCTTTTCCCAGAATATTAAATAGCATTTCTTGAGCATCTATTATATGACATGTACCTATGTTGTTAACCATTGCACATGCTTGACACACCATCAAATGAGTTTTTTTAACTGCAGAATTTCTCACTGCCTTTAATATGGCAAAGAGAATGTACATCCAAAAAAGGCCTATAGCTTGCACGTTACTAGGTTATTCAACCTTTGTTATAGAACATCTTTCAGGACTACCTTTCTGTGGAACATACCTTTGAAAATGCTGGTCCAGATCAAGAGACTAGGCCAGCATGTAGCTGCAGGTGGAGCTAGATAAATAGGTTTGAGTCACACAGAAAGGGCTTTTGGGCAGTAGAATTTGGACTCTGTTGACTGGCATGGGAGAGGGATACAATAAATTTTTGTATGGTTGTTTTTCTTTGAATTAAACTGGTTTACTTTTTTAAAAGGTTTAATCCTGAAGTATTCAGTACAAAGAAATGTATAGGAAACTGTATACCAGATATACCTGTACCCTCATTTGAAATGTATAAGCTGTTAATATTTTGACAAATTTGCTTTCGATCATATTTTAAAGAGCAAATTACATCAGCAAATACAATCTCAAAAATAATTTTGAGTACAAACAAAAATCAAATTGCAGAATGCATTTAAGCTACCATATATAGACAGTTTAAATGCTGCTCAAATTACTATATAATGTTTACAGATTCATAAACATACAGTAAAATACAAAAATGTCCATGGGAATTATAAACACTGAACCAAAGATTATGGTTTTTCTAGAGATAATGGGAGGGTTGGATCTTTGTGTCCATAATATTTAATTCCTCAATGAAAATAAAAATAGCACCTGAAACAAATAAGAAACAATGTTAAATTTATAAAGCTGTGTGATGGTTGTCTTAGGTCTAGTTCCCTGAAAAAGAATTTGAAACAGAAATTTCTGTGTGCTTGGGAACAATTTCTAGAAGATATGAGGGAAGAAGGATTGGACAGAGGAGAAGGGTGAACAGCAATTCACTTGCAATAGGGGCCATCTGATTTCACGGGCAACTCTGGAGCTGGGAAGGCCCTCCTGAGATTTCCCAAATTGAGTCAAGAGTGTTGAGTCTTGAGACCTTTGCCTTGATCAGTAAAAGGCGAGGAGGTGAAAGTTTGGGCAAGGCAACTCCCTTCAGCCAATGGCAATTCCTGGAGAAGGTCTGAGCCCTCCACTGCCAGTAGCTTTAGCTACTGGGAAAATGAATGCGTGCATTGCCTTAATTCTGAAAGGCAGATCTGTGTGGTGTACTACAGTATCCCCTGCAATGATGTATCTTATGCCATTTTATTCTTGTCTATTTGTGTATTTGAAACAGTTCATATTTTTTCAAACCTCAGCATTTAAAAAAAATCCAAAACTTGCAATTTTTAAAAACGGTATTCTCCAAATTAATCTCCCAACATACACACACAAACACACACACACACACACACACACGCACACACACACCATACAACATGAATCTCAACTGTAATTAATATCAGGTCACATACTTACTATTTTGTTTTTTGTTTTCTCTATGTTTTCAGCAATTGAAGATTCCTTCCCATCTCCCTCCCCCTGATTTTTTAAGTTCTTGCCAAGTATTTAAAAAGGTACAATTTGTTCAACATTTTTAGATTTTTGTTACAGGAGAATTTATTTGGTTTTCTTGCTGGAATATGTACTGAGGTGATTTTAAAGAAAAATTAAATTAATCCCATTATTGAAATATAGTATTCTTTAGTCATCTAATTTTTTCCTCCTTCTGTCCCAGTATCAAAAGCTTCAATTCCCTACAAAATTGTGTCTTTTAATTTTACTGTTTTTTGTTTTTTTTAGTTTGGATCATGATGTCCACATACTCTCTAAATCAGGAATGGCAAACTACAGCCCAAGGGATAAATCTGGACTTCCACCTGATTTTGTCACACAACCATGCTTATTCATGCTTATTCAAGCTGTCAATAGCAGAGTTGACAGTTGTGACAGAAACCATATGGCCTACAAAGCCTAAAGTGTTTACTATCTGTCCCTTCACAGGAAAAAGTTTGCCAACCCTACTTTAAAACATTGATCACTTTTACATTTTGCTATTGGAAAATCCATATGTGGTGGACACAGCAGTGGACAGGAGCTCACACGTATGGCCACTTGACCTTTCTTTACTGTTTTTCAAACAGGAACTGAAAAATGTATCAAAGCCAGTTGTCAGGTCAATGCTTTCTTGCATCTCTGCAAGAAAAATCCTCACTACAAGAGGCCCTGCAGTGAAGCCATTTCTTGCCCTAAAAAATGTCTCAACCACAACAGGAAACAAGTCAAGAAGAAAACAGTGCTAAGGTCTGCTTTTATAATTTGTAGGCAATAGCAAAGTATTGACTTGGGCAATAAATAGGTGTGGTTTATTTGTGTACACACATGCACAAATACACACGTGTCCCTACTTCCTTAGTGTGAGCTGGCTGCTTGTCTTCTGCAAGGACACATCCCATTAAGATGTCAACCAGAAGCATCTGTGTGATGTTTATATGTGTTTGTCTATGTATCTTTTATTAGTCATCTTAAAATTGTGTTTCATACCCTTTTCTAATAATGTCTAGTTTGAGAAATCTCATTAAACACACAAAATAGGAATAACAACAGCAATTTTTATAATTGGATATATAGATATATAAATATACATGAAAATATACATATAAATATAGATATGGATACAGGTATAGAGAAGCATATATGTGTATATATTCTTCTGAGTCTTGCTTGTTATGTTTTTCTTCTTCCTTTTTGAAATGGATTTTTCCATGAGTCTTATGTCAGTTTCTATTTACATGATTACTCTGAATAAGGAGAGCTCCATCCAGATCTGCTAGGTGTTTGCCCATAAATTGGGTGCATTCATTCCCTTTATATATTATTTTTTCTTGGTTTCGGATGGTATCCTCTGATCAGACATTAAACTCAACAGCTGCTTGAAGCAAATTTTCGTGGTTGGTTCTGAGATCCAGAAATGGTGCGCTAAGGGCTCAGGCTATGTGTGTAGCTCCTGCCCCCTCCTCTGTTTTTCTTATTCAAAAGCCTCTGAGCTGAGGCGATTTCTTTACTTAACTTTTCTGCTTGACCAGGAACACAGCGTCTCCTCTGGCCAACTTCTGCCACAGCATGTGAAAAAATCACCATCCTAGAACTGCTTCCAGTGACTGAGGGTGCAGCACCGAGGATGGGCTGCCCCAAAGGAGCTCCTCACCCATGTTACCCATCAGCAATGCTGAGAAATTTCAGTACTACTCTCTCCACCTGCCTTTTCCTTTGCCTTTTGCCGCTCTAGACTAACAATGGTACCAAGATCCTCAGAGAGTCTCCTCTATTCAGTTCCTCATAAGTTGGAGGTATAAATGAGTATCTATTAGCTCTATGTTATATATAGGGGAAAAAAAGGCTCGGTGTTTTGTCATATACAATACATCCAGTGATAATATAAAAACTTCCCTTTACATATGTATGGAGTTTAATGGGAATGGGGCATCTTATTAGATGCTTTGTTTATGTTTTCCTTCTACAATATAGATTTTAATCGGGAAACTTTCTCCTATACCTGTCATGTAAGCCCAATAATTTTCAAAGCATCATCTAAAATAGGAACACAAAATTAAACACTCACAATTTAAATTTTGCTAGAGGAAACACAATAATTAAAAAAAAAACAAAGAAGAAGAAGAAAATAGTCCTTTAGAGACTTTCTCTAATTTCTACTGATAAGGTATGGTGGTCTCTCTTTTGAATACCAGCTTGTGGGTTAATAGTTTGAATATACGGAGGGCTGGGAAACATAAATAGACAATGTATTTTCTTGTGATTCAGTGTTGCCACTAGATATATTAACAGTTCACATTTTTATTTTGTTTTCTCTTAATTTCTTCATGTGACAAGTAACTCATTCATGCTCTTTTATATTGATTTTAATAAACTGTGAATAAAGTATTTGTAGTATAAACATTTCATTTTTCATATTCTCAATATTCAGATATATGTTTGTGCTTATACATAATCTTCACTTTTCATTCGGTAGAGCCTAGGTGATGCAGATCAGCACTTATTCATAAATGCAAACATCCACATACATACATATGCACACTTATTAACAAACAACCATATTCAGTCCCACCAGATGTATACCTGAAAATTGGGTAGAAGCATACTTTCTGGTTTTTAGGTAAAATATAATAATTATAATGATGCGGAAAACAATTTGAATTCCATTTCTTAAGCATTTGCTATGAGCCAACACCATGTGCTTTGCATATATTTTCTTAACCTTTCTTTAACTTACCTTGTTAGATAATGGTCATGTTTCCCATTTTCATAAGATACGATCAAAAATTGGAAAGATTATGATTTGTCCAAGGTCCCTTACCTATAAAATGGCAGAATTAAGAATTTAATTAAGGTCTGCCATACTCTAAAACCCAAACTCTTAACTACTAAAGTATGTGATTTTACTCAACTAAAATATGCTTCAATTTACCACAAAGGGATTCCCTTCCATTTTTGTAGGCACCACCCCCTCCATAAAGACCAAGAAGCCCATAATTTCTCCATATTGCAATCACCACTATACACCAATAATGTCCAATTTGGCCATTCAGAAGTTCATATCTCAAATATGAGCCACATTTTACTTTATTCACATTCACTTTAACCTCTTTATTTCCTTTCATCACAAAACTTTCAGAATTCTATAACTATATGATTCCCTGTAAGTGCCACCTGACTTTAAAAATTCTAATTACTATCAGATGATATTCATCTGTGGGCATGGCCCCTAGCATTGAAAAACAGCAGGCAGAAGTTGCAGCCCTACTAGCCCAGGAGATCATTTTTTATTTTTGATTCAATATTTTTAAGAGACCAAACTTCAATCCCAGTAGGTATGTTTGAGCACTGCTCCATAAAGTAGCCACCTTCTTCAGGACTTTTTTCATTGAAATCTGGAAATACAATTTTGCTCAGTGTTCTGAGTGGAATAGTGGGGATAGAAAAGTATGCCTTATGCAGGAATGGGGGAACATAGTGCATCTTTCATCCAACAACAGGATCAAAAAATGAACAAAACCCCTTTCCTACAACACTTAGGGATGGATAAAATCTGACTAATAAAACAGCTAATGGGCACCAGGCCCCTTTAAGTCCCCCATGGCCAAATGATGTAGAATTGCTGGCTCCAGGGGCATGAGCTTCCTCAGAAACCTTGAGTTATTTATATATTTCTGACAGAGACCTTTATCAGATTGCAAATATTTATCTTTGTCTGTTTGCAAATATTTTCTCTCATTCATGGGCTTGTCTTCATATTTCCTTCAACAGTGTCTTTCAAGGAGCCAACATTTTAAATTATTTTAAAGTCCAATTTACCAATTTTTTTTTTATGATTTGCACCTTGTGAGTCCTAGGCTAAGAAATCTTAACCAAGCCAAAGGTCACAAAATTTTTCTTCTGCGTTTTCTTCCAGAAGTTATATAATTTTAGTGAAGCTTGGGTGGAAGAATGGTGAAGTCATTAATGCTTTATAAAAAGTATATGGGGAAAATGCCCCAAAGAAATCAGCAGTTTATAAATGGATAGATATCTTGTGTTAAGAAGGGGTGAAGTGACTTTGAAGATGAACCCCACAGCGGCAGATCTTCCACATCAATTTGCATGGAAAGATTAATTTTCTTGGTGCCCGAATTGAAGAGGACACACGATTAACAGCACAAGCAATAGCCAACACCATAGACATCTCAAATGGTTCAGCTTACACAATTCACAATTCTGACAGAAAAATTAAAATTGAGCAAACTTTCCACTTGATGGGTGCCCAAACTGTTGCACCCAGATTAGCTCTAAACAAGAGCAGAGTGTTCAATGGAAATTTTGAACAAGTGGTATCAAGATCCTGAAGCATTTCTTTGAAGAATTGTAACAGGAGATGAAACATGGCTTTACTGATCCTGAAGACAAAACACGATCAAAGCAATGGTTACCAAGAGGTAGAAGTTGTCCAGGAAAAGCAAAAGCAGACCAGTCAAAAGCAGAGGTCATGGCAACGGTGTTTGGGGATGCTCAAGGCAATTTGGTTGTTGACTTTCTGGAGGACCAAAGAACAATAACATCTGCTCATTATGAGAGTGTTTGGAAAAAATTAGCGAAATCTTTAGCAGAAAAATGCCCAGGAGCTTCACCAGAGGATCCTTCTCCACCACAACATTGCTCCTGCTCATTCCTTTTGTCAAACAAAGGCAATTTTGTGAGAGTTTTTTGATGGGAAATCATTTGGCATCTACCTTACAGACCTGATTTGGCTCCTTCTGGCTTCTTTTTGTTTCCTAATGTTAAAAAATCTTTAAAGGGTACCCATTTTTCTTCAGTTAATAATGTAAAAAAGACTGCATTGACATGGTTAAATTCCTAGACCCTCAGTTCTTTCAGGTGGACTACCTGGTGGGTGTGCTAGCTTACAAAAGGATCTTGGACTTCATGGAGCTTGTGTTGAGAAATAAAGCTTATATGTTTTATTTTTACCTTTTAATTCCATTTTCCACAAACTTTTTAAATTCCCCTCATATGATCTATTTTGAGTTAATTTTTGCATATGGTATGACATAATCGCAGAGACACATATTTTACGTATGTGTATCCAGTTGTTCCAGCACCATTAGTTGGCTAGACTATCCTCTCTCCATTGAATTATCTTGGAACCTATGTTGCAAATCAATTGAACATATATGTATGGGTCTATTTCTATTATTTTCTCTATTATGTTCCATTTAATCTGCATATTCATAAACAAAAAAGGCACTTTAGTGATTACTGTACATTTATAATAAATCTTGAAATACAGTAATGTGAATCTTTCAGATATGTTCTTTTTAAAAAATAGTTTTAGCTTATTTCCTTATTTGCCTATTTCTTTTTTTTCAACAAAGGTGACATGATACCTAAATGCAATATGGAATGCTAGACTCGGCCCTGAAACAAACAAACACACAAAAGGGACATTATTCAAAAATCTAGTGAAATCTGAATAAAGTCTGCAGTTTACATACTAGTATCATATCAATGTTAATTTTTTAGTTTTGATAAATGGTTATACAAGATATTAACAAAATTATGTAAACTGGGTAATTTGTAATGGGAACTTTCTATACAATTTTTGCAACTCTTTTGTAAATTTAAAATTATATCAAAATAAAAAGTAAAAAAAAAACCCCAATATCACACACAGAGGAGGTAGAGATTGGTGCCAATTTTAATGATTTAAATGTTGAACACATGATGATCCCCAAGACAGTCCCATTTAATTTACTCTCTGGCCCTTACAAAAACTAGATGGATTGTTCCAGGTAATAATGCACTACTCCAAACATAATCAAACAGTAGCCCCAATTGCAGCTACTTTTCCAGAAGTAATATCCTTGCTAGAATTGATGAATATAGTCACAACGAAATGGTATACAGCCATTGCACTTCCAAGAAATGCATCAAATTTCCAACCTTTTGAGGATGGAGAATCAGAAGCAATTCACATCAATACGAGATGGAAATGTATACATTACAGTCTTGTTCTCAATGTATATTAACTCTCTCATTTTATGCCATAATATAGTCTGAAGGGACAAGACCCTCTGGACATTCTGCATAGCATTCCATTTTCCCACTTCATTGATAGCACCATATTAACCAGGCAGGGTGCACATGAAGTAGTAAGTACAGTAGAGACATTTGTGTGTCACATATGCTCCAGATGGTAAGAAATAAACCAGAGACATTTCAGGGTCATGTCACATCAGTGAAGTGTTTAGAGGTTCAAAGGTTTGAGGCATATAATATCCCTTCCTAGGTAAAGGACCTATCATGTTATCTTTCCTCTCCCACCACTGAGAAAGAAGCACAATTCTTGGAAGGCTGCCAAGTTTAAGTAGGGTCCAGCACACAAAAGAACTACAGCTCAACTATTACACGTGGTCCATACTACTTAGAAGATATCCTTGTGGTGATAAAGGTGCTATATAACATTTATTATATGCCCTAATAGGAAAATCACAGTTAGACTCCCGTGGATCTGTAGCAAGTTCCTGCCTTGCAGTGGAGAACTATATACCATTTGACAAACACTGTTGGTCTTCAACTGCACCTTGATAGAGTGTCTGGCCATGGATGTCATTTGATTACCTGGCCATAGCTACATTTTTTCAAACTCAGGAAATCATAGGTTGGACTGTTCCAATAATTCATTGTAAGATGGAAGTGAAATGTCCAGATATAATGTGGGTAAGGTGGCCTCACTGTATAAGCAGATAGCCCAGACCTGCATATCATTTACTTATGTTGCACTAGTGCCTCTCGCTTAATTCATGCCTATGACGCTATGAGGGGATTACTCTTGACTAGCTGATAGAGGGAAAAAAGGCCAAGCTTCAGGTATCTAGCTCTCCACTTTGTGTTCAGGAGGAAGCAGTCCAGGATAAGAAGGCAAATGGACTAAAGAGCAATAGCAAATGACTGGCTGGCTTTCTATGCACCTGGAAGGGGGAAGATTAGAAGACTGAGGACAAAGGGGTCTGGGAAAGAGACACATGGATACACCAATGGAAGTAATCACAGAGTTTTGGAAGACATTGTATTGTGTATCAATGCCCACCAGAAAGCACACACAGTGGAATGAATACTGAAATACCCAGTAGTCAGACTAACTCATCGTGTGGCATCAGTCAGCCCTTGTGGTCCACCACCTCGTTCCTAATACAAGGGGCTCATGAATGCCATAGCCATTGTGTCAAAGATGGGAGCTGAGCATCATCCTTGTAGCATGTGTCTCCACTCACTGACTGATCTGGCTACTGCTTCTGCTAAATTTCTAACCTGCCATAACACAAACCAACACTACACCCACCAAAAATGAGAAGTTTATTACATGGGATCCCTTCTACCTTTGAAGGGGGTTATTCATCTTGATTGAAATCAGCATGTATTCTGGGTACGGATTTTCCTTTCTTATCCATAGCGCCTCAGCTAGCACACTACCCAAAAATATTCAGATTATTTGGTATATCTGTGTCAACAATGAATCCTGCATAACAACACAACAGACCAAGGGATTAACTTCACACCAATGGAGAAGTTTTGATGGGCATATGACCATGGGTGTCATATCACATGTGATACTACCCCAAAACTGCTGCCCTTATAGAGCAAGGGACTAACCTCTTAAAGACACAGCTCAGGTACCAGCTTTGAAATTGTGGCATGTGAGATCTCCAAAAGGTAGAATAGATGAGTCTAGAAACTAATGGGGTAGAAATAAGAGTAGCTCTAATTACTGTTATTCCCAATAACCTATGTAGGACATTTATGCTTCCATTGTCTACTACCTTAGACTCTAGGGTTCTAGAGCTTCTTGTTCTCAGAGGGGTAACACTTTCACCAAGGTCCAGAGTTAAAATCCAATTTAACTTTATTTTCAGGCTTTCACCTTCTCACTTTTTGTTCTGGTTTTTCTGCCAAGAGACTAGAAGCAAAGAAAGGGGTCAACATTCTGCCCAAGGTGAATCACTCTAACCATCAGTAGGTAGTAGGGCTGGTAGGGGCAGGGATGAATAAATTCAGCACCCAGATGATCCATTTCAAAGTCTTTTGGTACCCCTTTACCCAATTTTGATGGTAATTGGACAAGTGTAGCAGCCATGGCCTGAAAAGAGTTCTCAGCTATGAGGATAAGGCTTGTCCTATTGGGTATGCTACCTAGACCAACAAAGGGGCTAGACAACCAGCACGGAAGTATACAATGGATAGCAAAAGAGGGAGGAAGGAAGATGATGAGTATAATTTGTGGCTTCAAGTTCTGCTAACTAATCTTCATCTTCTAAGTTACTCAAGAAAAAGAATTGGAATTCTGGAGATTTCTCAGACAGGGTGCACTTACCATACAAAGCAGGTGGATCTGAGTGATCCTTGGTGTGGACTGTAATGCTTATCATACTGCACTACCCAAATCTCCTCTTTCACAACTGTGATCTTGTTCCTCTAGCTTCTGGAATTGTTGCCTGCTAATGGCTCACAGCTGGGTACCTCTCTGGACATTACCTTCTGCTAAAGAAAACCACCTTGCCTAAGGATACACCAGTATTTTGTTGTTAAAATTGGCTGTTCCAAATGCAACGCCCTGATGTAAATATTCCTACCTTGGCCTATTTCAAGGTATCAATAGTTTAACAACCAGCTTGCACAATTCTTGCATATTTAGAAATTGGCTCTCTTGAGCTGGTATAAACAGGTTCTAGTCTTCCACTGGCTTATAGGATTGCATTCTTTTCTTTGGGGGCAGCCTATATCCAATGACAAGTCAATTCAGGGGTGTGGGACAAATTTGAAGGTCTAATCCAACTCCAGAATGCCTCGTCTACATGCCACAGCTTCTCTCCTTCAGCCCAATCTGGCTTCCTTGCCCCATACAAGTACTTTCATGGAAAATTTCTAATAAACTTCTTGAACATAAACCTTCATCTCAGAATCTATGTTCAGGCCACCAGACCTAAGACATGTGGCAAACACTGAACGAATATCCATTATCTTCTCTCATTAAACGTTTCTTTCTAACAAATTTATATTTTAGGAAGCAAAAAGCAAATGATTGTAATAGATTTCCCACATGCTCAAAGTACCAGTAAAGAGTGGAAGAGAATGAGTTAGAAAGGCCAAAAGGGTAATAAAAAATAATTACTACTTCCACGTTAGCCATGCAAATATGCACGGCCCATGTGGTGGACATGTTCTCCATTTAAGACTCATAACGTTTCCCTGACAAGGTTACATTTCCTTTTCTATGTAGGCTTGCACAAAAAGGTATTTAAAAGTTTATTTTGAGCCCACCTTTTTAAAAATACAAGTAGCATAGTCTGAGATGGAATTTTTGATTGGGCCGTGATGTTTATTTCACAACAATATAAGAAATAGTTTTATAGAATCTTCATTTCAAAATTCTGAGAGAGTTAAACAAAAATAAATAATTTTTCCTGCTTTCTGCTCCCATCAACAAGACATTTGCACATGCTAGACTTGAATTGTTAGTCTTTAGCAACTGCATATGAAAATGTGGCTACAATTAATATTTTAACTTTGGTATTTCTAAATGTGACATTAAATGATTTCTGAGGAAAATACATTTTATATTATTCTGCTTTGAATAGATACCTTCTAGCTTCTCATTGCTCAAAAAAAATTCCCCAGGATATTATATCTAGAAAAAAATGTACTTTGAAAATAATTTCTCTAATTCAGATCCTTAAAATATTTAAATTGAAAAAATCCCAAAAGTAAAACTACATTGTGCGTAATTAAGCTTAATATGCCCTCCCCCACAATATTTCTGCATATCACTAATGTCACTATCTTAAACAATGTCAAATAGGTTTAGGAACCTGCTGACCAATTTTTTTTCCTCATCAACTTTACAGTGAAATGGAACAAAACCAATTTTTTTTCCTCATCAACTTTACAGTGAAATGGCATTGAATGAAATGATAGTGTTAGAGAATCTGCTACATATAATTCTAAAGTTATAGGTGCATACTTTGACAAAATCCTTTCACTGATCTTAGAAAATAGATCTTGAAATGCATCAATTTTAAGAGAAAGGAAGATATCTAAAAAGAATATGGTCAACCTAATTTTAAAATAATTCTGAAAATTTTGCACACTTCACAATGTTCATCCAAGCATCTGAGATTCTGTCTTGTCAATGGATGAAAACCTAAAAGTATGGTAAGTAGGGTGTAAGGAAGAAGAAATACAAGGCCAATTGAGACTCTACTATTTTGCAGACACTATATTATATGCATTACTAATGTCACCTCGTTAATTTTTGCCCACGTCACTATAGGCTGCTTTTATCTCCATTTGATGGATCGGGAAACTAAATGCCAGTAATTTGCCAAAGTCATATAGCTGTATCTTCTCTCCTCCTGCTCCTGATTCATAAGGTCTCAGGTGAAGGTTCTGACACCGTGCTATGCACATTCGCCCTCAGATGATCTCTCCAGATCGATGGCTTTAAACACCATTGTATTAGTTATCTATTGGTGCATAACAAATTACTCCAAAGTTAGCAGCTATAAACAATAAACATTTATTGTATTACACAATTTCTGTGGGTTAGGATCCAAGAACAGCCTAGCTGGATGTATTTATTCAGACTCTTTCATGTGGTTTCAGTCAAACTCTTAACTATACCTGAGGTCATCTGAAGGCTGAATACTATGAAGGACTTGCTTCCAAGATGGCTCAATTATGTGGCAGAAGACTCAATTACTCACCACATGCATTGCTCCACAGGGCTGCCTGAGTATCATCATAACATAGTATCCCTCCCAATAAATGATCCAAGACAAAGCAAAAAAGAAACCATAGTGTCTTCTGTAACAAACGTGGTTAATTTTATGTGCAAACTTAGCTGGACCACAGTGTCCTGATCAGCGGTCATCTATTTTTCTGGATTTTTCTGTGAGGGTGTTTTTAGATGAGATTAACATTTAAATCTTTGGACTTTGAATTAAATAGATTGTCCTCCATAGTTGAAAGCCTGAATAGAACAAAAAGACTGACCTGCCCTGAACAAGAAAGAATTCTTCTAGCAGACGGCTTTTGGGCTTGAACCACAGCATTGGTTCTCTCTGGGTCTCCAGCCAGAGGGTTCATCCTGCAGATCTTGGACTTGCTGGCCTCCATATAACTACATGAACTAATTCCTTAAAATAAATCTCTCAATCTCTCTCTCTCTCTTTCTCTCTCTCCCCTCTCCCCACAGCCGCTGTGTACACACACACCCCCACAAATATACATGAATCCTTTTGACTGTGTTTTTCCAGAGAACCCTGACTAATACGATAGCCTAATCTCAGAAGTGACATTCCATCCCTTTTGCCACACTCTGTTAGTCACACATACCAACCCTGACGAAATGAGGCAGGGGACCAAACAAGGCTGTGAACATCAGGAGGCAGGAAACATTTGGGGGCATTTGGGAGGCTGACTATCACAACTATCTACAACTTGATGATACGCAAATTTACATCTTCAGTGCCAACTTCTCCATTCAAATATGGGTTCATAAATACAACTGCCTACTTGAAATCCATACTTAGGTGTAAGTAAGCAGTGCAAGCTTAACAGAACTCTGGACTCACTGCCCATCACCACCCCCTAACCTGTTAATCTGCGAGTGTTCTCCATTGCAGTTAACAATAGTACTGATTGCTCCACTCTTCAGGACAAACCTTGATTTCACTCTTGGTTCCTCTGTCTGTCTCACACTCCACATCTGATCCATAAGCCTGTCAACTCTACTTTCAGAAACATCCTGGTACTAATGACTTTTTTTTTTTGTTTACTTTTCATATCCTTCACAACTACCACTCTCGTTCAAGTCACTGTCATGACATGCAAATGAAATCACAGGAAAAGAAATATTTTCTCTTCTTTCTGCTACCATCAACTGGGACCTAAATTTTCCAGTGCACTTTGGAATGCAATATTTTAAAATTAAAGAAAAAATTATCTATAGCTACATACATGGAATGCATAATGCCAGCATGTGGTTTTGCAGAGAACACTGATTTTGCTACCTTAGCAGGAGTTTCCAAATATGACCTTAGTGTGATCTGATGGGGGGTCAAAAATTTTTACACAGACATTTTCCTTTTGCTTTGTTTCAGTCCCTCTTGAACTCTTTGTCTACCACTACTTGGCATTTTGAATGGGAAGGTGTCACCATTCACCAAATTAGAATGCATATACAAATGCATTTTAATGTGCAATGTTCACTAAAAAGCCTTTCCCAGAAATTATATGATCAAGCTTTACAATGTAATTTTAGCATTAAGGCATTTTATCACAATAGAATTACCAACTCTAATTTGTTTATTTCTCTTTCCCCTATCAATGAGTCTTCTGCCAGATCAGCAAATACTTCTTTCTTTATTAATGGCACAATGGGAAAATTACTACTAAGATAGGCATGGTTTGGGCCTCTGAATTTTCAATAAATAGAGTAAATGGGGTGGAAAATGTTTCTTATGTGCCCAAATCAAACTCTGTATGGGGCATGTGTTTAGCTGCACCCTGATAAGGGCCCCTTCTAAGAAGTGAATCTTCATTCTTTATAGTATAGACTAAACATATCAAGGAAATTAAAGAATAAATATTAGAAAGAATATTTCTTTATTTCAACTATTGTTATACACATTTTCTATAGATAACTTAAATCAGTATGTTAGTTATCTAAAAATTTGTAAAAATTTCTCTAAAACATAGCATCTTAAAATATTCATTATCTCATCATTTCTGTGGGTCAGGTGTCTGAGAGTAGCCTAGATGGATGGTTCTGGCTGAGAGTCTCTCACAAGGTCACAGTCAAGCGATCAGCCAGGCCTGCAGTCATGCAGAGATGGAGGATGTGCTTCAAGTTCAGTTGAGTGTTTGTAGGCAGGCTTCAGCTCCTCACTGACTGTTGGCTGAATCCCTCAATTCCCTGCTATGTCAACCTCTGCATAGTGCTGCTCACGACATGGCACCTTGCTTCCCTCAGAGCTGGTGATCCAAGAGAGTGATAGAGTCCAAGACACAAACCACAATCTTTTTATAAGTTCATCTTACAGGTGTCATGCCACCAATTGTGCTGCATTCTATTCATCATGGGTCACCAAGTCCCATCCACACTCAAGTTGAGTACAGTAAAGTTCTGCTTCCTGATGGGAGAAGTACCAAATAATTTGTGGTAACATACTTAAAACCACTGCAGCCCGATATTCAGCCACTTCAGGTCATCACTGGCCCAGACTCGGTACTGGTCCTAACATTTTCCCGAAGCCTTCCTCCAAAGTTTGGCAGCAACTTTGGAAGAGGACAACCTTCTTCCTCTGGCTGTGATCTCTATATAAAACTTCAAGCATCGTCCCATTCTGAAACAACAGAAAACTCACAGAAGCAAAATGAAACTGCAGACTTATCTGGTAGCCATTTTCTAGTGCTTTTGGGTGCAAACTCTAGTGCCAGATTGGTTAGGTTAAATACTGGCTCAGCCATTCACTTGCTGTGCAACTCTGAAAAATGATTTAAACTTTACATTCTTTAAATTTCTAATCTGCAAAATGCAGATAAAAGCACATACCCCATAGGTGTGTTGCAATGATTAAATATTTTATTATATATAAACTACTTAGAATGTTGCCTGTCAGATAGTAAATTTTTATTAATTGTTATAATTTTATCTTTATTATCATTATTATTTTTGTTGAAATACACCCACCCACTAGTCCCAATTATAGTCTGTAAAATGGGCATTTATTCCACAGACATAAGAACTTAGTTATGAACTGGGCTCTGTTTTAGTTGTTAAACATTCAGTAATGAAGAAAGCTGACAAAAGCTACCCTTTGGGAGCTTCCACTTTTGTGGGTTTTGCTCACATCGTTCACTGTTTTCTCTACAGCTTTACCGAGAAAAATTAAATGGGGACAACAACTGAACAGTCGAGAGCAAAGCTGAGGACACAGAGGAGGTGCTGTCTGGAGTGTCTTAGTTATCAGAAGAGTGTCTTGCTCCCCAGCTCTGTATGTTCCCAAAGGCAAGGGAGAACAAGTTGCAGCAATGCCGCTTGCCTGATGTGTCCATTCGATCAAGTCATTTCTTCTTTCTCAGGGTGTTTCCCAATTGCAAATTGAGAGGGGCAGGGGTTATATTACATTCTTGTTTAATTTTTTTTTTTTCTGAATTGTGTTCCAAAGAAGATTGGAATTCCTCAGGGATGCTTCTGGGATTCTGCAAACATTTTATTGGAATTTTACTTTATTTATTTATAAATATATTATTTATTTTTTAAAAATTCAATAAAATCCCTAGGCAAACAAATGAACTATTTAGTATACTACCTTTTAATACATTAGAGACCATATGGATTAACACTTGTCCTTAATACTTAACAAGAAGAAAAAAAATGCCATACAGCTGAACTTACAAAATAGATACTAAGTTTTACTTTGATCTGTTTTATATATTGCAGTTCCGCATTAGAGTTGAAAATAGGGCCCCATAAAGTGACTTTGAAATTCATTTTACTATATGATAATTTTGAGCCGTCATTATTTGCCAGTTTCTGCCTTAAGTGTATAGTCTTTCATTTAAATTTAAAAACACTTCTATGTGGTTTCATTCATATCTTTCTTAGTAAAGAAACTGAGGCTAGAAAGATTAACTGGCTTAAGGTCATCTGACTTACAGTAGTAGACCCAGAATTTAAATCGAGGTCTTAAAATGTGTTCTTTTAACTCCCACACTATAATTATTTGTAGGATCTTTTGTTAACATAACCACCATATTTATCTCCCTTTCTATGTATCACATGGAACACCAGCTCTTAGTGTTGAAGGGGGAGTGTCAACTGACGAGTTTGATGAACAAATTTCAAACCTGTCAAATGAACTGCCATGATTCTAAACAATAATCTATTTATCTCTTTCTGTTTCAGGCTCATAATCAGTTGCAAAACTATACTGCTTCTTGGATTCATCCACCTTCACTGATGTGTTAGAGATGATCAATATCTGGTCACCCTCTTGGGCTCAGGCTCAGTCTGTGTCAAAGGGTGGGGTGTCGCACTGAGCCCTCCTGACCACGGAGAGAAGTGTGATGTGAAGATGAAAGAGCACAATATTTGAAGGGCTTTGGAGAGGTAGCATCTAAAACGTGCCTTTCATGAGGTCTGGGAGCCAACCTTGTGACTCTCCTACTCTTCCCCCAAATCACTCTTACCCATTGTGGCTTCAAGGAGGTAAAAGCAGGACCTTGGGCTGAGCCGCAGATTGCTTGAGTCCTCTCCCAGTTCATTTAGGGTGGTCCCATCAGAGGCATCCAAATGACCTGAGGGGTTCTGTTCTAGCCATAGAATACATATTATTGATAATTAATAATAACAATAATACCATTACGGTCATATTAAAAAAAAAACAAACTACATTGCCTCTATGCTCGTGATTGTACCTTTCTGCTCTCCATCCACGTGGTTGTGACTTAAGTCCTACACACTCTGTCACAAATGTACTTCTGTTCTCCTTGTATTCAGTCCCCTCCCATCCCTGGGCATCATTTGAATTGAGACCAAAGTGACATTTCTAAAGAATAGACATGCCGTGCTATTACTCTTGAGTAATGTTTATAATAGCTCCTTCTACATCTACGTCCCTCAGCCTTGCATTCAAGGTCACAATCTAGTCCCAATCTGCTTTTCTAGAAAATTTTACCACTATATTCCTTGTATCTTAAAGTCTAGTATTGCTTTAAAACTTAAATACACAATTCTAAAATTACCATTTTGTATTCTGTGGTACCTGGAATACTACCTGACATGGCATAAACACCAATAAATGCTCTTTGAATAAAACTGTCTATGATTATGTATGGTCATTGTTAAAATTGAATACCAATTCTTATTTAAACTTTTAATACATTAAACTGAAGTAGAAAAACACACCACTAAGTTATAATGTCATAGTAAATCTCAGTCAGTGGCATCAAACCTCTTTAGAATTTTACTTCACCGACATACAATATGTAAAAATTCAGTAAATCAGCAGACTTCAAGGAATTTGGTAAATATTCCCAAGTCCAAGTTTAAAATGTGAATTAATGACTGGAAGGCTGAGAAAAGTGGCTTCCTAAATTGTAAATGCCACAATTCTTGTTTTCTTCAGCTTGATCAGCTTATGGTTGAGCAGCACAATTAATAGCTACTATTTTTGTAATGCATGTGAAAAGCAATATTTTGTCTAGCTCTGGGGGTGGCATTAAGCTAGCAAAACACTCTACTTGGCATTATCCTGACACCAGTCAATGAAGCCATCAGGCAAATGAAACTGCTTTTGTGTTAAGCAGCACAGTAATTGGAAATTGCCATTATTCTTTTCTTTCTCCAGGAAAACCCAAAACTTTCATTTCAATCTATTTTATATCACCAGGAAGAAATGAATATTTATAAAGCAAGAAAAAGGGCACCAACCAGGTGTCATTTTTCTCAGTGAATTATGCACAATGAAGGATACTAAAGCAACAATTCAAATTTAAACCCAAGTTGCTCCAGTAGCACTAATTGTTAGGCATTTATTCAGTTCTATGGGCAGATGTGTGTGCACTCATGTCAGAGAAAAATTCATCCTGGTACATTTGAGGGCACTAAACTGGACAGGTAGGTGCTTTCTTTTCACTAGAATCCAGTAGGTACCTGGTAGAGATGATGACTGAGTGATCCAGGCCTGAGGTCTGGACCAATGAGTTGGAATCATGAATCAATCAATAATAAGCTTGGGCTAAAAGATGAGATCAATTTTACCCTAAAGGATTTGAAATCAGAATTCTAAATCAAGATGGTAAACTGAGCATACAAGTTTAACACTGTTCTCTCCCCAAACCACGCAGGATCACAAAATAAATACATAAATAAATAAATAAAAATTTAAAAAAATTAATTCACAACTGTGTCAAAATAGAAAAGAGTATCTTTGGAAGACCAAAAAAGAAAATTAAGAATTTCTAGATGATCTGATTAGTGAAGAAACCAATCAAGGATCAATTGATATTTGAGAAAGATATCAGTAAAAGAGAAGAACCAAAATGAACAAACTAACAGCTGACACTGAAGGACAAGAGAAATTACGTTAAGTACAAATTGATTTTTAAATAATTCTGATCAGTATCCTCAGAGAAATTACAGAGGTTATTACATTTACAAAATGCAATAATATTCTGTAAAAAAAAGTACTAATTAAAAGAGCAAATATTAGAGAAAATTATTGAGAAATTAGAGAAAATATTAGAGAAAAATTAAAGAAAAATACAAAAATTTTGAAAACAATTAAAGAATGTGATAATTGATTGAAAGTGAATTCAGATCAAATTAGTGCTCTGATGGATAAATTTAGAAAAATTTCACAATGTGGATAGAAAATATGTGAGAAGATATTAGAGATCTGGAAGACAGATTCAGAATAGCCTATTCATTTATATCTAGTGTGTTTTTACTTTAATAGGCCGTGTGATTGAGATTAAATTTGTAATTTTTGGTTTTTAATTTCTGGATTTTTTTTTCCTCTGGAGCCAGTAAATTGTCCTTTTGTATTCATTTATTTATTTTATTACATCATTATCAGATAATATTCTGTGGACATTTGAAATATGTATTCTATTTTGTAGATATAAAGTTGACTGATCGGTAGACAGAAAGGTGACAAAACTCATGCTGTTTTATTCAAATAACTTACCAGTTTTGAAAGTGGAGAGTGTTTTATTTAGGATAAACTAGGATATGCTGAGATAAAAATTTCTCAACAATTTATTTCTTATTCATGCAACATGTCTAATACGCCCTGTGTATAGGAAGGAGTATGTCTCAGCTCCACACAGCCACTCAAGAACCAGACTGAGAGGCCACACTATCTGGGACACATGGACTTCCCATTTGGAAGACATTGCTGAAGGATGATGTGCCAGCTCTTGCATGCTTAGCCTGGAAGTGATGCCCAACACTTCTCCCCACTGCCAATTTGCCAGAACTAGTTACATGACTCCATTTAATTGCAAGGCATCTAATAAAGGTAAAGGAATGGAAGGAACATTTGTGACTTCTACTGTTTTTTCAATGGTGTTTTGAAGGGTTATGCCATGAACTGGAGCATAAAACTGTGGTTAAGAGACCAGGTTCTGAAGTCAGACTGCTTAGGTCCAAACCCTGGTGTCTCACTTAACTGTATTAGTCAGCTTGGGCTGCCATAATAGAATGCCATGAATTGTGTAGTTTAAACTGTGAAGGAAAAATAGAAATTCACTAAAAACCTTTTACCCTGAAACGGACAAGCTATAGCCCTGTGTATGTTAATTACTTAATCTGCTTCTGTAAGACTGCTTATTGCCACAACCACAGGAATGTTTGTGAAACTGATGTTATAAAGAAAGAAAACTGAAACTGACAAGGGCTGCAGCTCATGCTCCTGTAAACAGCTCCCCTTGCAGCAGCTACCTTGTTAGTTACAGTAACTTCCGGGTGTGTACACTTCCTGGTATAAGCTGCTCTGTACCACCTCCTTGCTCTTGAAGTATAAAAGACAAGTCCCCCTGACTGGGGGTGCTCAGAATTTGGCAGAGGAGTTCCCTCTGAGCCCGCCGGTGTTAATAAACCAGATCTCTCTGCATCCTCGTGTACCTCTCGGTGTTTCTCTTGGCAACATGACTCTGGTTTTTGCCATTACAAAACAACAGAAAATTATTTTCTCATAGTTCTAGAGGCTGAGAGGTCTAAGATCAAGGGGCTAATGAATTCAGTGTCTGGTGAGGCCTCCCTTCCCAGCTTGCAGATAGCCACCTTCTCACTGTGTCTTCCCTCACATGGCTGTTCCTCAGTGCATGTACACATGGAGGGAGAGCGCTCTCTTCTTCTTATGAGGCCATCAATACTATTGTATTAGTACTTCATGGCCCCACCCCTATGACCTTATTTAACCTTAATTACTTCCTTACAGGCCCTATCTCCAAATACAGTCACATTGATGGTTAGAGCTTCAATATATAAATTTGGGGGAACACAATTCAATCCATACCACTTACATTACCTTCTCTATGCTCTATCTATAAAACAGGGATAAGTAGGACACTTACTTCATGGAGTTGACATAAGGATAAAATGTGTTAATATAAATGTAGAATTTAGAATCGGGCCTAGCACTTAGTAAGTACCCAATAAATGTTACTATTGGCATAATTATGATTCTTTTTGTACATATGGCAATTGAGGCTTTCTATGTTGTTATATGATGTTGTTGCTTACATAAAGCTTTATGACTGTCATATTTTTGGTGTGGATCATCAAGATAGAGATTTTAAATAAATTCCTTATATATCAGTTGAACCGAGGGAGGGGAATGCCAGGTAAATGCCTATTTCAATGAAAGAATGAAGAGTTTACTGAGGAACAACTTTAGGTAACAAGAGTAGGAGCCAGGCATGATGGACCTGATACCCTAACTGGGCCCGAGCAGGGACAGGGGAATTCTGAGTACAGCATGACAAGTATCCTTAGCTTTGCACTTCACTAAGCTCCCCCAGATTCCTATACCAAGCCTATGGATAAGGGTCATTTATTTTAACTTGAATATTAAATTACTGGTTTACTAAATGTCCAATTTTGTAGCACAACGGTACTAAATATTTCCAGACACAACACATGAAAAATGGGGCATCTGTTCACAAAACAGCATAACCCAGGTTCACCCCTTGAGAACTCCCTTGTTCCAGAGGAGGCATTCTCAGTAGGATACCATAGAAAACTCAAAGAAGTTTGGCGAGCAGTGGAAGTGTTTTGTGTGCTTACATCTCTTTGCCTGCTAAATTAGTTCCCTTGCAATTTTTTTCTATGGCTCTAATTTTATACTGAAAATAATAAAATAATAATCAGCATTTAGTGTCATTTGGGTGCCAGGCATCTGGCTTGACATGTTTTATTTATTTTATTGTTTTCAGACCCTTGCATCCTATTCTATAAGGTAATTATTATTTCCATTTTAAGGAGGAGAACACTACTGAGACTTGGTTTCTCCTTACTATTACATTGTGGGGGTGGGAAGAAACTTCCCTTTTGCCCTGGAGGGTTCACGGAAAGATCAACTCACAATAAAACAAATTAATAAGAGAAAGAGATTTATTTACCATATGCACAGGGAGAGTCACAGAGTAATTACCCAATATCCCATTGGGGTCCAAAAATTGATATGCCCTCATTTTAGAGGGGAGGTGGAGATGAGGAATATAGGTAATTCTGTTTAGGGGCAATAAATGGTTACTAGGGAGGATGGATAAATACTTGGGAGGATGAGTGGATGGGGGGAAACAGATTGACTTGTAAATGATTCTCTTTGCAAATTAAATTAACCCAAGAGAAGGTATTATATTTAAAATGATTTGGGCTGTGTCTGGCTGCATTCTTGATCTTCTTTCCTATAATATATTGAGATAACAGGGAAGGGAAGAGAAGTCATTGTTCCTTTTGAAGAGTCTATCTGGTTTTATGCAAATAGAGGAAAAGCCTTTTCCAATGCCTGTTGATCTCTAAGGGCCTTTAATTCAGAAAACTCTTTATACCAAGGAGTCATATTTTAGGGTGAAATTTTCTGAGCTCCTTCAATACTTGGACTGAGAATTAACATGAAAGTCCATGTCTTTTTCACTAAGCTGCTTTGCCCCGGGCATACCAGGTAGTACGTATAGTACAAAATAAAGTACAATATATAAGCAAAGTATTTTAATGTTTTGAACTCTGCTCATGGAATGCACTCTTTAACATTGTTTTTCCAATCATCCATATCAAAAACAAGCAAATAAAACCCAACTTGGACTGTCTTCGTTGGATTGAATTTAAGGAATATTCTCCTTGGAGCCATACCTACATTTGATCTATCTCAATTTCCTCAGTTAAGTACCAATAACAATCTCCTTTGGTTTCCTTATTGTGGGTGATTTTCTCTGAAATTATGTTTCACCTTTGTTGGCAGCAAGCTCAACATTCTAGCATTATCATATTGTTTATTTTACTTTGTTTGCTAATGCACTGTCACAGCTAGGAAGACTTCACAGTTTTGAATATGAATGTAACATCTGGTTTAGTTTCAATAATATTTCATGCTGCAAATGCAAATATGATTTTTTTTTTTTGTGCTTCAACAAAGTCTCAGATTGTCATTCTAATGAAGGCTGATTTCCACATTCCAGTTCCTGAATGCCATGCCTTTGCCCTATTTTTTTTCTTTCTTTTTTTTTTTCTAACTTAGAAGGAAGCATAAACATGGGCTGTAAGCACATCCTTTACTGCTCTTTCCATTTGGTTGTAACTTTAACTAATTTATAAATTTGCCATGTTCTTCATTTGTCAGATTTTGAGGATTCCATGCCATAGATAAAACATCTCCTTCTTTATCCTACCTGAATTTTTACATTGAGACAATTTTGTGACATGTTATGGCATATGATTCATCACTCAAACAGAAAATCAAAATCACACATTCTGATAAAAGCCATACGGCAAAGACTTTTGATCACTCTTGTACACTAAAAGTTTTCAGCAGGCAGAGATTTTAAAAATGCACCCTGATGTGATGTTTATTGGAGCAAGGGCAGAAGAGAGAGTTGGTGTCTATGTATGCAATTCATAGGCCATAGATTTCCATTTTCAGGTAATTGTTAGGCTGAACCCAGAGGTTAGTAGGAAATTCCATGGGAACTTTGGCCTTAAGAACCCCTCCCCTTTGAGAGCCCACCCAAACTAGTCCATAAAACCCCAGAAGCCCACCCTTTTTGGGCTGATGCCATTTTTTGGCTTCAGTCCGTCTGTATGCAGACATTGAAATAAATCTTCTTTTCCTTCATCTCAGTCTTGTGTGTTCCTCCCTCGGCATTTCTAACAGTAATGATGCCTAGATTCATTGAAATGCCCTTTATGCACAGCTACAAGTTAAGATAGTGAGGTTATATTTAAAATAACCTTCTCCAAAAACTTCGTATGTCTATTAGTCTTGACTATGAGAACAACTCATAGATGTATAAGAAAAAACTTTCCTTTCCTTTAGGAGATTTATTTAGTTGGGAGAAATAAAACTATGTATGTATAAAGAAGAAATATAAAAACAAAAGTCAAGATACAATGTTTAATATGATATTTGCCAGTACTATGGAAATTTAGAAAATGCAGAGAGTATGTTTGGCTAAGTATTCAAGAGGAAACACAGAAAAATAAAAATTAGGGTTGAGTGTGGTTATTAAATTGGTTTAAGTAGTGGCTGGAGCTTCTGGGAAGTCGGAAACGAAGATTAAAGTGCCTGGATGGTGGAGAAGTTCCAGGTGTTTAAGGGTACAGTTTTCTACCCAGCTGCAGTAGCATCCCAGAAACCTGAGACTGATTCACAAGTTGCTCAAATGTTGTTTAGCTACACTTGGGCTTGGCCTGGGGCATCTAGGCCCTGGGTCCCAGAAGACAATGAACCTTTGTACATTGATCCTAAAGTGTCTGGAATATTAGCTCCATACTATCTTGTAGGTATGTCATGATTTGAATAATATTTTGAAGGAATGTTTTAGGTTAGAATAGTTACAGCTTCAGATCATTCTAACAAGATTACAGGCTCAATGAAGACAGTAATTAGAGAGCTTTCAAGATCGATTCTGTTCTTGTTATTCATGGTGTGTGAGTGTGTGTGTGTATATATATATACACGTACACACACATACACATAAATACTTATATACTTATACATGCTCATTTCATCCTCAGAGCAAACCTATGTGGTAATAGACTACAAGCTATTTTTCTCAACTAGCAGCTGTGAAATTATGTGGATCAGGGTTTAGCTGCTGGTATGTGGCAGAATCTACAGTAGCTTCTCTAATTCTCCTTGGAAGGGAAGGAGATGCAACAGCAACATCAACAACAAAAAAGCTTTATAATCAGATAGATTTTCTTAACAGGCCATTTCTGGAACTTTCTAGCCATGAGCATAGTAATTCTAAGTCCTTTAGATAAGATAGGTAAATACCAAGCATGACTTTGGTACAATTTAGGAAATTAGGGATTCAATTATAAGGAAGGTTTATTTATCTTTTCACACATCTGTATCTATACACACATATACCGGCTATTTTAACAAACTACTCTGGGTAGTCTTCACCCCTCTCTCTTAAATGTTTAAATGCACAGGATTCAAAACCTGCTTTTTAGAAAACTTTTTTCTATATATTTTGATTTAAAAAAAATACCTAGATTTCTTGAAATATTTATCCTAATATGTTCTACTTAATTTCTCCAAATTAATTGTAGATATAATTTTTTTTAACCTGTGTTGGAAATTACAACAAATTTCTTGATATTGAAATATGTGAATGTTTAAGATTTTCCATTCCTGTATAAATTGGTTACATTTCATTTTTTATAAGCTAAGTTTTTAAAAAAAGTTTTAGATTTACAGAAAATTGAGAAGGTAGCACAGAGAGTTTTCATATACCCAGTTTCCTCTATATTAACATCTTACATTGGTGTCTGCATTTGTCATAATTAATAAACCAGTATTGATACATTATTGTTAACTAACTTTATAACTACTTTATTCAGATTTCTTTAGTTTCATATTACATTTACTTTTCATGTCTCTTTAGACTCCTCTAAACTGTGACAGTTTCTCAGACTTTCTTTGCTGTTAATAACCTTAAAAATTTTGAGGAATACTGATCAGGTACTTTATAGAATGTCTTTCTCTTGTTATTTGTCTGCTGCTTCCATCATGATTAGATGGCGGTTATGGTTTATTGTAAGTAAGATCACAGAGATAAAGTGCCATTTTCATCACATCTAATCAAAGGTGCATACATCATTATGACTTATTGATATTGATGTTAATCTTGACCACCTATCTTGAGATAGTGTTTGTCAGTTTTCTTCATTGTAAACTCACTCTTGTTTAGTCCTCCCTTTTAATACTGTTCTCTTTGGAAGAATGTCACTATCACAGCCCACCCTGAAGGAGTTAGGAGTTATGCTCCATCTACAAGAGAATACAGTATCTAAATAAATCATGTGGAATTCTCTTGCATGGGAAATCTGTTTCTTTTCTTTATTTACTTACCCAATCATTTATTTATATCAATATGGACTCATGGATATGTATTTTGTACTTTGGGTTATATCCAATACTACTTTTTAATTTTGTTGCTCAAATTGTTCTGGATTTATATTGAAAGCTCTATAATTTGGCTTCTGTGTCCTTTTGAAAAATTCTCACCATTGTAGATTTTTTTTTCTTTTTGACCACTTCCTTACTTTGTGGTACCAAAATACACTGAAGGCTCATCTTGTGTATTTCCTGCCAGAATCAGCCATTTGTCCAAGTGATCCTTGGTTCTTTTTATCAGATAATGGTATTAGAAACCAAGATCTGACATTAAGTATGCTTGTTGCTATGGGGATATGTTATTTCATCTAGACCCTCTCAGTTGACAGAGCAAGGAAGTATATGTATGTATACTAACCTGTTTATATACTCATATCTATAAATATGTGGTTTACCTGTAATCTTCCATTCCAATAATAAGAAGCCTGGCTTCCACCTCATTCCATCTATTTATTTAATCATTCAGTTGTAATATACATGTATAGCAACACAGGACTGTTAACCCATACCCATGTGGGAAACAACTTTATCAACTAGAGTACAGTGTTTATGCGCAGTTCCTTTTGCCTTTACTTTTAGAGGCTCCACTCATTTCCAAAGTTACTTAGGTTGGCAACTTTCTGTCCACCTACACACACCTTCTTCAGTGAGGTTGTATTATAAATGTGCAATACAATTAGATTCTATTACATTTTCCCTGACCTCCTAAATAAAATGTTTAAAATTTGTATACATTAAGGTTCACTCTTTGTACTATACAATTAATTATGTGAATTTTCACAAATGCATAGGGTCATATATTCACAATTACAATATTATACAGAATAGATTCATTGCCCTTAAAAATTCACTGTGTTTCCCCTAGTCAACCCTCACTTCCACCCCAGTGGCAACCATTGATCATATTACTGCCTCTAAACTTTTATGTTTTCCAAAAAGTCATATAATTGGAAACATATAGTATGTAGCTATTTCATAGTGGCTTCTTTTGTTTAACAATATACACTAAATATTGATTCTTATCTTTTTATGCCTTCATAGCTCATTTCTTTTTATTGCTGAATAGTATTCCATTGCATGAATGTACAACTGTTTTGTTTTTTCTGTTCACCAATTGAACAGTATCTTGGTTGTTTTGAGTTTTGGGCAATTATAAATAAAGCTGTTATAAACACTCATTTATGGTTTTTGTGTGCTTTTACTTTTTCAAATTAGTTGCGTAAATTCCTAAAATTGCAATTGGTGGATCATGTGGCAGCACCGTGTTTTGCTGTGTAAAACACTGCTGCTAGGATTTGAATGTGTTCCCTCCATAATCCAAGTATTGTCGATACGATAGTATTAAGAGGTGGGGCCTTTAAGAGGTTATTAGACCATGAAGGAATTTTCCTTATGAATGAGATGAAGGCCTTTAAAAAGCAGCCTCACCAGTATTTGGCCTCTCTTGCCCTTATACCTTCTGCCATGTGAGGTCGCAGCAAGAAGGGCCTCACCATACACCAGATGCCGGCACCTCCCAGCCTCTTGCACTTCCCAGCCTCCAAAACTGTGAGAAATAAATTCTTATTCTTTATAACTTATCCAGTCTAAGGTATCGTGAAGCACAAATGGACTAAGACAACTGCCAAGCTCTCTTCCATAGTGGCTGTTTCATTTCACATTCCCACCAGCAGTGAATGAGCATTCCTCTTGTTTCTTACCCTTAGCAATTTGTTTTGTTAGATTTTTGGATTTTAGCCATTCTACTAGGTATGTGGTCATATCTCCTTGTTTCAATTTTAAATTTCCTGATGACATGTTGGGAATTTTTTTCATATGGTTATTTTTCATCTGGTAAGATGTTTTTACATATTTTTGTCCATTTTTTAAAATGGAGTGATTTGTTTTATTGTTGTTGAGTTTGAAGAGTATTTTATATGTTTTGGACATAAGTCTTTTATCAGATATGTGTTTTGCAAATATTTTTTCCAAATCTGTAGCTTATCTTTTTATTCGTTGAACAGTGACCTTCTCAGAGAAGTATTGAATTTTAATAAAGTCTAATTATCAATGTTTTATGTCATGGATCATGCATTTTGTGTTTAATCTAAAAAACTTACTGTGAAATGCAAGGTCACTTAGAATGTCTCCTGAATTTTCTTCTATAAGTTTTATGTTTTGTTTTTTGCCTTTAGGTCTATAATCCACTTTGAGTTAACTTTTGTGAAAGATATAAGATTTGTGTCAAGGTTAAAGGTGTTTCTTTTTTATTTTTTTAATGGAAATCAAATAACTGTTGTCCCAGAAACAGTTGTAAAAGCACTGTCTTTTCTCCAATTAATTTCTTTCACTCCTTTCAAAGGTTAGTTGACTATATTTGTGTGTGTCTGTTTCTGGGCTTCCTATTTTATTTCATTATCTATCTGTCTATCCAGCATCTCGGTTACTGCAACTGCAGAGTAAGTCTTGAAATCAGGCAATTCTTCCAACTTTGTTATTTGCTTCAATACTATATTGGCTATTCCCGGGTTTTTTTGCCTTTTCAAATAAACTTTAGAATCAGGTTGCTAATACCTACAAAATAGCTTGCAGGGGTACTGATAGAGATCGCTTTGTAGATCAAGTCGGGAAGAATTGAAATCTGAGCAATATTGTGTCTTCAAGTCCATGAATACAGAATATCTTTTTTTGCTTTCACTTTCTTTGGCTTTTCCATCAGTGTTTTGTGGTTTTTGAATATAAGTTCTATGTCTATTTTTTGAGATTTGGGCCTACATATTTCACTGTTTTGTGCTTTTTTAAATGGCATAGATTTTTTTAAAAATTTCAAATTCCAACTGTTCATTGCTGACATGTGGAAGAGCAACGGACTGCTCCATATTAACAATGTATCTTGGGAATTTGCAATAATAATTTATTAGTTTCAAGAGGTTTTTTTAATAATTCTTTGAGATTCTCTACATAGACAATCATGTCATTTATGAACAAAGATATTTTTGTTTTTTCTTCCCTATCTACATAACTTTTACTTCATTTTCTTGTATTATTTCAGTGGGTAGGATATCCAAAACAATGTTGAAAAAGGGTCATGAAAAAGGTCACCCTTGCCTTGTTGCTGATCTTAGGAAGAAAACATTGAGATTCTTACCATTAATAACAGGTTAGCTATAGTTGCTTTGTAGGTGTTTGTTATAGGGTTGAGGCAGTTCCCCTCTATATTCCTACTTTACTGAGAAATTTTATTATGAATGGAGGTAGTAATATGATAAATTACATGATTTTTTCATCTTTAATCTTTTGATATAGTACGTTATATCAACTTATTTCCAAATGTACTACCCTTGATGTCTGGAATAAATCTCATTTGGCTGTGGTGTACAATTATTTAAAAATATTATTGGATTCTATTTGATAACATTTTGTTGGGGATTTTGTATAAATGTTTGTAAAGATAATGATCTGTGTTTTCTTTTCTTATAATATCTTTATGTGGTTTGGGTATTAGGATGATGCTCACCTCATTGAATGAGTTAGAAAGTGTTACCTTTGTTTCTATATTCTGGACAATATTGTAGAGAAATGATATCTTCTCTTCCTTAAAAGTTTGATAGAAATAAAAAATGAAACCATCTTGGCCTGGTGCTTTCTTTTTGGAAAGATATATTATTAATTGATTCAATTCTCAAAATAGATATATAGGCCTATTCAGATACTTGTTTGTCTTTATATGAATTTTAGTAGTTTGTGTCTTTCATGGAATTGGTTCATTTCATCTGATTGTCAAATTTGTGGGCATAGCATCGTTCATAGTGTTCCTTTATTAGCCTTTTGATGTTCACAGAATCAGTAATAATTCCTTTTTTAATTTGAAAATATTAAGGGGGTACAAATGTTTTTGTTACATGGATAGCTTTTGTAATGCTTGAGTCAGGACTATAGCACGCCCATCACCTGAATAGTGTTCATTGTACCTGTTAGGTAGGTTTTTGCCCCTCCTGTCCTTCCCCCTTCCCCTGCTTGACTTCCAATGACTTCTACTTCCCTCTGTGCCCATGTGTGCCCATTGGTTAATTCCAATTTATTATACATTACATGTGGTGTTTGTCTTTTCATTTTTGAGATACTTCACTTAGGATGATGGTCTCCAGTTCCATCCAAATTGTTGCAAAAGGCATTAATTCATCCTTTTTTTATGGCTGAGTGTACATATACCACATTATGTTAATCCACTCACGAATTGATGGGCACTTAGGTTGATTCCACATCTTTGCAATTGTGAACTGTGCTGCAATACACATTCAAGTGTAAGCGTCTTTTTGATAAAATGACTTCTTTTCCTTTGGGTAGATGCCCAGTAGTGGGATTACTGAATTGAAAGATAGGTCTACTTTCAGTTCTTTGAGAATTCTCCATACTGTTTTCCAAAGAGGTTGTACTAATTTGCAGTCCCAGGAGCAGTGTATAAGTGTTCCTTCCTCTCTGCACCCATGCCAGCATCTATTGCTTTTGGACTTTTTAATAAAAGCCATTCTAGCTGGGTAATGTGATATATGATTGTGGTTTTAATTTACATTTCCCTGATAATGAGTGATGTTGAGCATTTTTTCATGTGTTTGTTGTCCATTTGTCTATCTTCTTTTGAAAAACTTCTGTTCATGTCTTTTCCCCACTTTTTAATGTGGTTGTTTTGTTTTTTTTTCCTTTCTGATTTGAGTTCTTTGTATTAATAGATTCTGGATATTAGCCCTTTATTGGATGTATAATTTGCAAATATTTTCTGCCATTCTGTATGTTGTCTATTTGCTCTGTTGATTATTTCCTTAGCTGTGCAGAAGCTTTCTAATTTAATCAAGTCCCACTTACTTATTTTTGTTGTTGCTGTATTTTCCTTTGGGATCTTAGTCATAAATTCTTTGCTTAAACTAATATCTAAAAAGTTTTTCCTACATTTTCTTCTAGAATTCTTATGGTTTCATGCTTTACATTTAAGTCTTTTATTTATCTTGAATTAATTTTTTTGAGTGATGAGAGATAGGGACCCTGTTTCATTCTTCTGCATGTGGCTGCCCAATTTTTCCCAGCACCATTTATTGGATGGGGCTTCTTTCCTCCAGTGCATATTATTGTCTGCTTTGTCAGAGATCAGTTGGCTGTAGGTAGATGATTTTACATCAGGAGTCTCTATTCTGTTCCATTGGTCTATGTCTCTGTTTTTGTGCCAATACCATGATGTTTTGGTTACCATAGACTTGTAGTATAGTTTGAAATCTGGTAATGTAATGCCTCCAGATTTGTACTTTTTGCTTAAGATTTCTTTGGCTATTTGGGCTCTTTTCTAGTTCCAAATGAAGCATGGAATTATTTTTTCTAGTTCTGTGAAATATGACCTTGGTATTTTGATGGGGATTGCATTGAATCTGTAAATCACTTTGAGTAGTATGGACATTTTAACAATGTTGGTTCTATAAATCCATGAGCATGATATGTTTGTTCATTTGCTTGTGTCATCTGTGATTTCTTTCCTCAGTGTTTTGAAGTTCTTCTTGTAGAGATCTTTCACCTCCTGGTTTAAGTATATTTCTAGGTATTTTATTTTCTTTGTATCTATTTTGAATGGTATTGTGTCTTTGATTTGACTCTCAGCTTGACTGCTATTGGTGTATAGAAATGCTACTGATTAGTGTACATTGATTTTGTAACCTGAGACTTTGCTGAATTTATTTATCAATTCCAGGAGTCTCTTGGTGGAATATTTGGGGTTTTCTAGATATAAGATCATATCATTTTTCAGTGAAAAGTGATAGTTTGATCTCCTCTTTCCTAATTTGGATACTGTGTTTCTTTCTCTTGCCTGATTGCTCTGGCTAGGACGTCCAGCAATATGTTGAATAGAAGTGGTGACAGTGGGCAACCTTGTCTTCTTGAAATCATTTCCTCTAAGAAGTTAAAAAATTTTTCTAATTTTTTTCATTTTTAATTATTGCACCTGCATAGTAGTTGCATATATTTATGGGGTACAAGAGATGTTTTGATACAGGCATACATATGGTGTGTAATGATCAAGTCAGGGTAATTGGGGTATACATCCCCTCAAATATTTATCATTTTTTTTTGTCTTGGAACATTCCAATTCCTCTTTTTTAGTTATTTTTTAATATACAGTAAATGTTTGTTAATTATAGCCACCCTATTATGCTACTGACTGCTAGATCTTATTCATTCTATCTAACCATATTTATGTACCCAGTAACCACCTCCTCTTTATTTTTGGTAGTCATTTTTTTCTTTCTTTCTTTCTTGGTAAGCCTGGCTAATGATTTATCACTTTTATTACTCTTTTCAAAAAACTAACTTTGGTTCTTTTGTATTTTTCTATTGTTTTTCTGTTTGTGATTTCATTGATTTCTACTCTAATATTTACTATTTCTTTGCTTTATGGTTAAGTGCTCTTTTTTCTCTTATTTCCAAAGAGGCAAGTATAATATACTGATTTTAGACCTCATTTTTTCCAAATATATGCATTTAATGACTAAGCCACTGCTTTTTCAATAGCCCACAAATTTTGATAATTTTCATAGTCATTTTCATTTGGCTCAAGATATTTTTTAAGTTTCTCTTGAGATTTTTTTATCCTGTGTGCTATGTAGAAGTCTGCTGTTTTAATCAGGAATTTCACAACTATCTTTCTGTTATTAATTTCCAGTTTAATTTCATTGTGGTTTGTGAGCATACTTTGTAGATAATTTCTTCTTATAAAAATTTTAAAAATTATGTTAAAATATGGTTTTTTTAAAGCCCAAAATGTAGTCTATCTTGGTGAATATTCTATGTGAGCTTGGAAAAAATGTGTATTCTGCTATTGTTTGATAGATTTTCCATAAATATCAATTAGATCATGTTGATTGATGGTGTGTTTCTGATGAACTATATCCTTACTGATTTTTTGCTGCTTGAAATATTATTTCTGAAGGAGGGGTATCAAAGTCTCCAATATGACAGAACATTTGCCTAGTCTCCATTCTCCGTGTACTTCTGTCAGTTCTTGCTTCATGCGTATTTTTAAGTGTATACATATTAAGAATGGTTATTAATATGTCTTGTAGAATTGAGCACTGTATTATTATGTAATGCCCCTCTTTATCCCTGATAATTTTCCTTGTTCTGAGTCTGCTTTGTCTGAAATTAATATACTATTCCAACTTGTTTTTGATTAGTTTTAATACAGCATATCTTTCTCTATCTCTTCATTTTTAACCTATGAGTCTTTATCTTTTAAATTGGGTTTCTTGTAAACAACATAGAGTTGGTTCTTGTGTATTTTTAAAAATCCATTTTGACTATTTAGTTAGCATATTTATATCATTCACATTTAAAGTGGTTATTGATATAGTTTGATTAATATATACCATATTTGTAACTGTTTTCTGTTCTTTGCACTTGTTTTTCCTTTTTCTTTTTTCACCTTATTTTTCTGCATTTTCTGGTTTAAATTTATTATTTTATATGATCAAGTTTTATTTATTCTTAGCATATCAGTTATACTTCTTTTTAAAAAATTAGTCATTGTGATAAGGCTTTTAATATGCATTTATAGCTAGTATAAGACCAACATCAACTAACACTATGCCACTTCACATGGGGTGGTTACCTTATGGCAGAGTATTCCTGACGCCTTTCTCTAGCCCTTGTGACATTGCCACCACTCATTTCACTCACCCATACACGGTACTCACACAAGACATTGTTGGGTGAGTTCCTATGTCTACATTAAAGTTTTCTTTTAGATCAATTATGAATAATGAAATAAAATATTTTATTTAACTTCATTTATTCCTTTTCCAATGTTTTTTATCTCTTTTTGTAGACCTAAGTTTCTGACACATTATTTTCCTCCTCCCTAAAGAAGTTCATTTAACATTTTTTTCAGTGCAGATCTGCTGCCAATAAATTCCATCAAGTCTTGTTTGTCTCAGAATATATTTATTGAGTCTTCAATTTTGAAAGATAATTTTACTGAATATAGAATTCTAAGTATTTTTTTAATTCAACACATTAAATATTTTACTCCACTCTATTCTGGTTAGCATAGTTTCTGATTAAAAGTCCACTGTAATTCTTAATTTTGTTCCTCTATAAGTAAGGTATTTTTCTCCCTCTAGCTTCCTAAAAATTTTTTTCTTTGTCTTTAGTTTTCTGCAGTTTAAATATGATATGCCTAGGTGTAGATATTTTGTTATTTATCTCACTTTATGTTCTCTGAGCTTCCTGGATCTGTGGTTTGGTTTCTGTCATTAATTTTGAAAAATTCTTGGCTATTACTACTTGCAGTTAGTTTTTGTTTGTTTGTTTGTTTTTCACTTTGTCTTCCTTTTCCTTCTGTCATCCCAGTTACATGTAGTTGACATTTTTTGAAATGGTCTCACAATCCTTAGATACACTGTTTTTTCTTTCTTCCCCATTCTTATATCTTGTGGCATTTCTGCTTGGGAAGTTTCTACTGAACCTTTCTTCAATTTTTGTGATTTCTTTCTCTGTCATGTCCAGTTTTCTAATGAACTCATAGAAGACATTTTTTATTTCTGATACAGTATTTTTTGTCTCTAGAACTCCTTTTGATTCTTTCTTAACTTTCCATTACTCTGTTGGACTATTTGTTCTTACATCTTTTTTATTAGAGCCCTTAAAATAGTAATCATAGTTATTCTAAATTCTCTATCTGATAATTTTAAAATCTGTGTCAGATATGAGTCTGGTTCTGATGCTTGTTTGGTCTATTCAGACTGTGCTTTTCCTTGCATTTCAGCATAATTTTTATTTTTTAATTGAAAGCCAGATGTATCAGGTAATAGAAACTGAGATAAATAGGCTGTTAGTATGAAGTTTTATATTAATCTGTTTAGGAGTTTTATTATGTTTAGCATTTCCTGTATCTTTAGGCACTGGAACATTCAAATTTCCCTAGTGTCCTTGCCTTTGTCTCCCCTGTTACCTGTGGGCTTCCATAAGAAATTTCTTTAAATACAAGTTGCACCTTGCATCTCTTCAGTTATAATCCACTGTTATTATACTGGAGTCTTGTGGTGGTGGTTGCTATGTATATGTGTTAGGTTCATCTGTGTGGATGTTCCCTGGCCCCCCAGTTCCCAGTGTCAAGAATGAATACTGGCACTGAGTCAAGATGATGACCGAGTGATCACAAACACAGAGCAACTTAATAAAAAACTGTTTATCACACAAAAGAAATAATGAAAGTAGAGAAAGCTACACAAAGGGAAAATACATCCCAGAGAGAGTGGAACGCGTCAGTCCACGAGTGGAGAAAGATGCTGGAGACTTAGCACATGTTTGTTGCCTTTTATGAGCCTACTGGTTTGTCCCACCTTTCCCCTGGTAGGATTTGTTGCTGTTTCCTGCCTTTGGGGGTGATTGACAGCTTGGTGTTGTATAACAGATCACATGACAGGTTACATAACAGGGTAGGTTATGTAACAGTTTCCCTTTCTACACATGCATCTTTTCTAGAATTCTCCACAAAACTCCACCCATGTTATGCAAATTAGATGGTAATGACCTCTAAGTCAGTTAAAGGTTACCAGGAACTTTTTACTACATATTTTCCCACCAGGGAACAGTTAGTAGCTGCAATTCGGTTCCTAGCTACAGTTTGGTTCCTGCTGTCTGCCCTTAGCCACCTCCTTGCACCTGTTTACCCTCCACCAGACCTAACATTTGGTGAGGAAATTTTCTATAACCTTATAATTTAAGCACCATCTTTTAGTGTGTCTGTGTCCCTGGGCTGTGACCTTTGCAAGTGTATCTTTCTTCCCTCCTCCCTTAGGTGTGACAAGATGCTTGGAGGGGGCTGGGATGGGGTAAATGTTCCTCTCCCAGGGGATAAAGATCTGTGGAGTCTTTTCCCTTGTAGATTAGGCCTTTGTTATGGAGAATTCTCTGGACATATTTAACCATGAATACTCTTCTCCTCTGCCTGCCAGATCCAGGAGACATCTCTTCAGATTTTTACTATGAGAACCTGATGAGGTCCCTGGAGGTAAAGCCCACAAAATCATGAGTCCTCTCATAAGACTATAGTCCCCAAGGAGTTTCTTATTTTCTCATTAGTTCATGCTCAGCATCCAGCATTTTATTAAAACTAACATTTAAGTGTACCTATGATGGAGTTATGACTCCAGCAGCTTCTGCTCCAGGAATATAGATCTCAACTGTGTCTGTCTGGGTGAGCCAGTCTCTCTAGATTTTAGGATAGGGGTTTGCCCTGAAACCTCAGTTCTCTGATGGGTCTGAGATAAAGTCATTGTTTTTTAGTTTGCTCAGCTTTTTCTTTTAAGTATGGAAATGATAAATTCCAAGCTCCTTACAAGTCTTCCGTCAAAGATATTTTTATTGTTATAGACTTAGTCTAGAAGTCAGAAAAATAAAGCATCAGTGTGTTAAGTAATCAAAATAATGCCTCTGGAATTCAGCTGGGGTGCCACAAAGATATGACAGGAGCATGCAGGAAGAATGTGCTCCTAGGGCTGATGGAATTTGGCCATCATCACACTTACATTGGACACTGAAGGACTTGCCTGACATCATTTGAGACTTTCTCATAGCTGTCAATTTCACCTCAGACACTATCTGTATAACTACGGTCTTCAGACTTCTTTTTGACTTGGAATCTAGTGCTATCAGATATATTTGTTAGCTATTGAAGATAATTACACAGTGTCAAGTACCTCAAGCAGATTTGGGTTCTGACATTTATCTTTTCTAACACTCATATGCATCACCGTCTATTCTTTGAATAAATAGACAATCCAAACTTCACATTAGAGTGAAATGGGTATTATGTTTTGAATGGAGTGTGAGTCACTTTGAGGTCTGGGTGAAGATACATTATATGTTAATTAATGGTCCAACTTAGCACCCAGAAGAACAGGCCGTCTTTAGAAAGTCTAGAGTTCTTCTCATGCATCCTCAACATGAGATTGTAAAATGAGGCTTTGGTCCAATTATTCTTCCATTTTATTGGATTAAGGCTGTTGCTGTCTTAAATGACTCTTCCTCTTATAATTGTCGCTTAGATGCTGCAAAGATTCTCAAGCATGTCTGCACCGTCAGGAAAGGACTCTTCTGCCCCCCTCCTCTGATGCTCCTGTTACCTACAGGATGAAAGACAAGAATCTCCTGCCATATGCATTTCTTCTCTCCAAATTCTGGTTCTCAGACAAATTTGAGCAAGGAGGATAGTTCTCTGAAGTACTGCTAAGTTTCAGGTATACGAAGTGAGCCCTGATAACAATCTTTCCAGGATGCATTTTTTGAAAATTGAGGATTCACCTTCCTTTACTCAGGACCCTTATTCCAAGAGCAAGGTCATTTTTTCTGGGGAAGAATACAATGACCCAATCACCAAGGGTGAAATAATTTTATGACAGGGACAAAGCCGGCAGCAGAGGTCCAGAAACCTCAGTCCTACAAGTCTAGATTCCTGTCAGGATGTCAACCTGTGTGACTGTGTGAGTAATGGCATATGCTATACATTAAGCTGTTTGCCCTCTCGTTTCTTTCTAACTTATAATTATGCTACCAAGCACAATCTTACCCCGGTAATAAATTTATATGTTGAAACAGACTACACTTGGGACCACCATTCATAAAACTTCTGTTTGACTTCATGAACTACATACTTAACCTGCAAGTGATGGGGAGTATGCATTTAATTATAACTTGCCTGGAGTGTGTCACTAATTAAGAATCAGGATGGGTCCTCAGTGCAGACTGGAGATTTCTATAAGAGCAGATAAATTTCACTATGAAAGAGTCCTCCTCTTGGTTTCAATGAAGAAAAAAAAAAAGAAAAGAAAAAGAAAGGTAAAAAAGAAGAAAGAAAAAATCCCATATTTATTACGTGCAACCCAAGTTCTAGATATTTTAATGCCATTTTCATTTAAATTGACTTCATGCATCACAACAATAATCTCAGTTATGCATTATTTTCCCCATATTACAGATGTAAAAAAAAATGATGAGACAAAACAGAAAGTAGTAAATATATCAATTATAAGACCTACATAATTAGCAAGCTTGCTATAATAAATATATATAAGGCATTATAGAGAGAACAATTAAGAAAAGATTCTATTCAAACACATGTAGAACATTTACAAAGGTTACTATGTTTTAGGCCAAAAAACAGTTCACACAGGTGCCCCGTATTCACTCTCAGTAGATGCATTGCTTCCCATTTCATAAAAGAACAACCATAAGAATTTCCGTGTTTCCGCCTCCACTTCTACACACCCACAGGGGTCTGTGTTAATACACTCAGGTTTCATCCTTGTTAGTTAATATCGTCAATGATCTTTACGCAGTCTTCCTAAAGGTCAACCTATTTCCACATTTGATGCCATTCTTTGCCTATTTTCTTCTTTCTTCAGTACCCCCACTAATTCTACTCTTCATTTTTCATTGGCATACACACATGTTATTGTTTTCTTATATCAGCAAAGCAAAACACTTTCTTGGGTACCTATCTCGTTAGCTCCTGCCCCACTTTGTTTTCTCTCCTTTAGAGCAAAACTCCGAAAAGTGTCATCTGTCCGTATTATCTTTAATTCTTCTCCTCCTTTTCTCTCCCAAATCTGTTCTGGTTGGGCTTTCATACCATCCCCCTTGACCCCCGAAACTCTCCCAGTCCGGGTTATCAATGACTTCCACTTTGTTAATACTATACGCAGCTGTATCAGTCTTCATGTCACTTGGCTTATTAGCAGCATTTGACACTAAAGTTAACCACTTTCTTTACTCTCAAGCACTTCCTTCACTTGGCTTCTGGTATTTCACCTCCCTTCCCAAGCCCCCTTTCTTGCCTCCTGCCTCATTGGCCACTCCTTCCCAGTCTCCTTCACTGATTTGCTCTCTTCTCCCTGAATTGTAAATGTTGGTGTGACCCAGGGTTTCAACTTGAGACTTTTTCTCTCCATATATGTTTTCTGAGGTGATTTCATCTACTATCATGGCTTTAAATATCACCTTTATTGTGATGATTCCAAAGTTTATGTCTCCATCTCAAGGTGCTAGTCTGAACCTGAGATTCCTATATCCCATAACTACAACATACCCATTGGCTATTAGATATCTAATGGACGTCTCAAGTTTAATAGACATACAATGACGTTCTAATCTTCCTTCAAAACCTGCTCTGTTTTGTCCCTCATCATCTCACATACTGGCATTGCCATCCTTCTACTTGCTCAGGAAAACATAACTTTAGATTTATCCTTAATTCTTTACCTCAGAACTTAAAGCCAATTTATGTACAAATCTTATGGGCTTTATCATCAAACCTAAATTCTAAATATTCTCTCCAATTACCCCTTCTGAGTGATCTCTTTGTAGCCAGGATGCTAGCCAATACAACTTTATACATTTATACAATAAAATTCACAATTCTGAATATTTCAGGGGTCATGGAGAACAAAATGTAAAATTTGAAAATATTTAGAATTTAGTAGAATTTTAAAAACTTTAAATCTTGATTTTTCTTATATATGTACATTTCTTATATTAAACTTATCAATAACCGTACAGTCCTCTGTGAAAGAGAATTACTCTTGTACACTTTCCCCAACATTCTGCAGTTCTTCCTACACTTGATCCTGCAATATTTCTCACTGACTTGGAATTTCATTCAATGATTTGAGGGATTTGATAATTTCTCAGGCTTTTCTTGCACACTTATCTAGTAATAGTCAATTGTCTGTGTGCTTCTCAGTAACAAAAAGTAATACAGCTTCTTCTACCCATGGGTAACTTCCTTTCTTATTTGATGTAAAGCCCTTGGTTGCTTCTTTCAAGCAGGGAAGTATGGGATTGTTGTCAGTTTTGCAATATGGATATTTGCTCTAACGATGCCCAATTTATGACTTAATACTGTGTTCCTGTGCCTTTCTGAGTCCATGACATATTTTCATTTTGACTTAAAATCATATCAGTCTTTTTAGAAGACACTTCAAATAACAATTTAGCTTTAAATGTGTAGCATTAACAATGCACATAGTTAAACTGATAATGACGACATCATGGAGAGCTACATCCAAGTTGAGCATAAGCTGGCAGTGACAACCACATCATGGCTGTTTCCTGGCTAAGAGCAGTTATGAGATGCATTAAAATTTCAGAAACTTTGATATGTGAAAGACGTTTTAATCTTACACTCCATGAAATATGGTACTTTTCTTTTTTTCATTTCTTTTCTCCATTTTTAAAGACAAAAATAAATTTTACTGTTTTTGATCAGCATTAATTTGCAAATTTTTTCTAGCACTCATAATTTCTATATCTTGCTATTGAAGTCATCTGTCTGAGAATGCCTTTGATTTCAGTTTCTATGTGGTAAAATCTATATAGTATTGTATGTATGAAGAGTATATTTATAGTTCCCCTGTATTTAGATGATAGGTGTTTTGAATATATAATTCTGGATGTTTAAGTTTCATTGCAAAATATCTCTGTTTGGAATCTTTTAAAATTTACATCATTTGGCACTCTAAGTAGCATGATCATATAATTTATCTTCCATAATATAACACTTTAGGAATAAAACCAGGTATCAAATAACTAAAATTATTTAGCTTCTTGTAATGTATATTTATTGAATGGAAAACTAGTTTTTACTATATTGGTGGAACTATATAATATTTCTGTTCAAAAACTATCTTTAAGAGTAAAATTGTTTATACTTTGAAGCAACATATTAAAAAACTTTGTATATTGGTTAAATGAAAATGAAAAGTAACAGGCAGAACTATTTTAGTAATGCATATCATATACTTTAATTTGTTTATTAGATGTACCTGTCTAATATTATTTTAACTTATTCAAGTCATAACTCTGATGAATTATATTAACACAATAGACAATGTCAAACCATATGTGCATTCTCTGAATAAACTATATTTGTCATTGTTCTTTAAATAAAATTCTGGATAATATTTGACATGTTGTTTGTTTATTTATTTATATATTTATTTATTTTTTAATTTCAGAGTATTACAGGAGTACTAAATTTTTGGTTGCAAGGATCACTTTTGTAATGCTTGAGTCAGGGTTATAAGCATGACTGTCAGCCAGATAGTGTTCATTGTACCCGTCAGGTAGCTTTTCACCCGTCCCCTCCTCTTCTCTCCCCCCTGCTTGATTTCCATTGAATTATACTTCCCTCTATGCACATTTGTGCTCCTCAGTTTGTTCCAATTTGATAGTGAGTATACATGGTGTTTGATTTTCCATTCCTTAGATATGTCACTTAGGATAATGGTCTCCAGTTCCATCCATATTTTTGCAAAAGGCATTAAATCATCCTTCTTTGTGGCTGAGTAGTATTTCATGGCATGTATATAACAAATTTTATTAATCCACTCATGAGCTGATAGGCATTTGCACATCTTTGCAATTGTGAATTGTCGTGCAATAAACATTTGAGTGCAGGTGTCTTTTTGATAAAATGACTTTTTTTCCTTTGGGTAAATACCCACTAGTGGGATAGCTGAATCAAATGGTAGGTCTACTTTTTAGTTCTTTGAGGAATCTCCATACTATTTTCCATAAAGGTTGTACTAGTTTGCAGTACCACAAACAGTATATAAGCATTCCTTTCCCCCTGCATCCATGCTGGCATCTATTGTTTTTGGACTCTTTAATAAAAGCCATTCTAACTGGGGTAAGGTGATATCTCACAGCGGTTTTAATTTGCATTTCCTTGATAATTAGTGACGCTGAGCATTTTTTCATATGTTTATTGGCCATTTCTATATCTTCTTTTAAAAAGCTTCTATTCATGTCTTTTGCCCTCTTTTTAGTGGGCTTGTTTGATTTTTTCTTGCTGATTTGCTTGAGTTCTTTGTAGATTCGGGTTATTAGCCCTTTTTCGGCTATATAGCTTGCAAATATTTTCTCCCATTCTGTAGGTTCTCTGTTAGCTCTGTTGATTATTTCCTTGGCTGTGCAGAAGCTTTTTAATTTAATGAAGGTCCATTTACTTATTTTTGTTGTTGCTGTGATTGCCATTGGGGTCTTCTTCATAAATTCTTTGCCTAGGCCAATATCAAGAAGAGTTTTTCTTACATTTTCTTCTAGAGTTCTTATGGTTTTGTGCCTTACATTTAAGTCTTTTATTCATTTTAAATTAATTTTTGTGAGTGGTGTGAGATATGGATCCTGTTTCATTTGTCTACATGTGGCTACCCAGTTGCCCCAGCACCACTTATTGAATAAGGATTCTTTTCCCTGGTGTATATTGTTATCTGCTTTGTCAAAGATCAGCTGGCTGTATGTGGATGGTTTTATGTCTTGGTTTTCTGTTCTGTTCCATTGCTCTATGTCTCTATTTTTGCACCAGTACGGTGCTGTTTTGGTTACTATAAGCCTGTAGTATAGTTTGAAGTCTGGTAATATGATGCCTCCATCTTGTTCCTTTTGCTCAAGATTGCTTTTGCTATTCGGGCTCTTTTCTGGTTCAAAAAGAAGTGTAGAATTATTTTTTTCCAGGTCTGTGAAATATGACATTGGTGTTATTGATGGGGATTGCATTGAATCTGTAAATCACTTTGGGAAGTATTAACATTTTAACAACGCTGATTCTACCAATCCATCAGCACGATATGTTTTTCCATTTTTTTGCATCGTCAGCAATTTCTCTCTTCAGTGATTCATAGTTCTCTTTGTAGAGATCTTTCACCTCCACGGTTAAGTATATTCCTAGTTATTTTATTTTCTTTGTAGCTATTGTGAATGGAATTAAGTCTTTGATTTGATTCTCAGTTTGGCTGTTATATTATACAGGAATGCTACTGATTTGTGTACATTGATTTTGTACCCTGAGATTTTGCTGAATTTATTTATCAATTCCAGGAGTCTCTTGGTGGAGCCTTAGGGGTTTTCTGGATATAAGATTATATCATCAGCAAATAGCAATAGTTTTTAACTCCTCTTTCCCAATTTGGATACCCTTTATTCCTTTCTCTTGCTGAATACTCTGGCTAGAACTGCCAGGACTATGTTGAATAGAAGTGGTGACAGTGGGCATCCTTGTCTTGTTGCGGTTCTTAGTGGGAATGCTTTCAACTTTTCCCCATTCAATATTATGCTGTCTGTGCGTTTATCATATATGGCTTTTAAAATTTTGAGATATATTTCTTCTATGTCAAATTTGTTGAGGGTTTTTAATCACAAAAGGTGCTGAATTTTGTCGAATGCTTTTCCTGCATCTATTGAGATGATCATATGGTCTTTGTTTATGGTTCTGTTTATGTGGTGAATCACATTTATTGATTTATGTATGGTGAACCATCCGTGCATCCCTGGGATAAAGCCTACTTGATCACAGCAGGTTATTTTTTTGATATGCTGTGGAATTCGGTTTGCTAGAATTTTATTGAGGATTTTTGCATCTACATTCATAAGGGATATTTCTCCGTAGTTTTCTTTTTTAGTTGTGTCCTTTCCTGGCTTTGGTGTCAAGGTGATAGTGGCTTTATAGAAGGAGTTGGGGAGGATTCCCTCCTTCTTGATGTTTTGGCATAATTTCCTCAGTATGGGTATCAACTCCTCTTTGTGTGTCTGATAAAATCTGGCTGTGAATCCAGCTGCTCCAGTGCTTTTATTTTGTTGGAAGATTTTTTACTGATGCTTCGATCTTGTTGCCTGTTACTGGTCTGTTCAGGAGTTCTATTTCTTCCTGATTGAGTCTGGAGAGGTTGTGTGTTTCCAGGAATTTGTCCATTTGCTCTGCTTTTTTGAGTTTAGGTGTGCAAAGATTTTCATAGTAATCAGAGGTGATATTTTGTATTTCTGTGTTATCAGTTGTAATATCTACTTTGTCATTTCTGATTGAGCTTATTTGGGCCCTTTCTCTTCTGTTCCTGGTTAATCTAGCAAGAGGCCTATCAATTTTGTTTGCCTTTTCAAAGAACCAACTTTTTGTTTCATTGATCTTCTGTATTATTTTCTTGTTTTTTATTGTATTTGGTTCTGCTCTGACCTTAGTTATTTCTTTTATTCTGCTGAGTTTGGCATTGGTTTGCTCTTCCTTTTCTAGTTCCCTGAGATGTGTCATTAGATTATTGATTTGTGATCTTTCTCTCTTTTTGATATGGGCATTTAAAGCTATAAATTTTCTCTTTAGGACTGCTCTTGCTGAATTCCATAGATTTTGATAGCTTTTTCCCTTTGTCATGAAATTTGAGGAATCTTTTGATTTCCATGTTAATTTCACTGTTGATCCAATAATCATTCAGTATCTGGTTATTTAATTTCCATGACTCTGTGTAGAATTAGGTGTTTCTCTTGGAGTTGATTTCTAGTTTTATTCCACTTTAACCTGAGAAGATACATGGTATGATTTCTATTTTATTGAATTTTTTGAGCCATGTTTTGTGTCCTAAAATATGATCAATCTTGGAGAATGTTCCGTGCACTGATGAGAAGAATGCATATTCAGTAGTTTTTTGGAAAAATGTTCTGTAAATGTCTTTTAGGCCCATTTGTTCTAAAGTCCCATTTAATTCCAGAGTTTCTTAATTTATTGTCTGCTTGGAGGATCTGTACAGATCTGTCAGTGGGGTGTTGAAGTCTCCAGCAATTACGATGCTGCTGTTTATCTCTTTGCTTAGATCTAGTAGGGTTTGCTTTATGAATCTGGCTGCTCCTGGGTTAGGTGCACAAATATTTAGGATTGTTATGTCTTCTTGTTGAATTGCTCCCTTTCCCATTATATAATGACCATCTTTGCCTTTCTATACTATTTTTTATTTAAAGTCAATTTTATATGATATGAGAATGGCTACACCTGCTTTCTTTTGATTTCCATTTACATGGAATATTTTTTCCTATCCCTTCACTTTGAGCGTGTATGAATCCTTGTGGGTAAGATATGTTTCCTAGAGAGAGCAGATACTTTACTTGTATTTTTTAATCCACTCAGCCAGCCTACATCTCTTATGTGGGGGACTCTAACCATTCCCATTTATTGATAGAATTGATACATGGGATCCTGTTCTGTTCATCCTGTTGGGTAGTACCTTATTGCTTTGTTTTACCTCTTGTACTATTGTTTTATATGAGCTCTGAGCTTTAGCTTTTGGGTGTTTTTACACTGATGGGTGACTCTTGTGCTCATCCATGTGTATTTCAGATCTGAGTATTTCCTGCAGGGAAGTTCTGGTCTTGACAAATTCCCTCAGTGTTTGCTTCTCTGGAAAAGTCTTTATTTTTCCTTCATGTATGAAACCTAGTTTTGCAGGATACAAAATTCTAGGCTGGCAGTTGTTCTGTTTAAGGAGACTGAAGATGGGTCCCCAATCCCTTCTGGCTTTAAGATCTCAGTTGAGAAGTCTGAAGTTAGCCTGATGGATTTCCCTTTGTAATTTACTTAATGTTTTCACCTTATGGCTCACAGGAGTTCCTCCTTGGTGTTGACTTTGGCCAGTCTGATGACTATGTGTCTTGGAGATTGCCTCTTTGCAATGCATATCTCAGGTGGTCTTGTACCTGGATGTCTAAATCTCTAGCAAGACCAGGGAAGCTTTCCTCAGTTATTCCCTCAAGGGTTTCCCAGCCCTTGTGCATTTTCTTCTTCACCCTCAGGGATGCCTATAATTCTTATATTTGGCCATTTTACATAATCTCATATTTTTTGTAGGCTTTCTTCATTCCTCTTAATTCTCTGTTCTTTATTTTTGACTTACTGAATTAATTCAAAAGAGTTGTCTTCAAGCTCTGAGATTTGTTCTTCTGTCTGGTCTAGTCTATTCTTGAAACTTTCCACTGTGTTTTATAGTTCCTTAAATGTATTTTTCATTTCCAGAGTTCCATTTTTTTTACTATGTTGATCTTTTTATTGAATTTTTCATTCATTTCCTGAATTGTTTTTCTGATTTCTTTGAGTTGGTTTTCCATTTTCTCTTGGATTTTGTTGAGCTTCCTTACAATTCATATTTGGAATTTTTTATCTGACATTTCAATATTTTTGTTTTGGTTGGTATCCATTACCAGAAAGCTGGTGTTTCTTTTGGGGGTGTTCTTTTGCTTTGATTTTTCATACTTCCGGAGTTCTTTTGCTGATTCCTTCTTATATGGAGCAGCTGTTGCTTCTTATTTTTGGATTTTCTTTAGTTCAGACAGGGCTTTTTCCTCCCCACTCACTAGTATGGGTGTGTTTTTAGCATATGTTGGCTAAGTACCTTTGACTTTGCTTGTGGGTGCTGTGATGGTGCTCTACTTTCTGCATGGATACCTTGGTTACAGATATCCTTAGTGTGGTGGTTTTCTCAGTTGCTAGTTGTTGGTAGGCTGTAGGAGTGGTGAGCTATGTGAGTGGGCAGATTTCCCATCTTGCTTTGATGAAGAAGGATGGAGGTCTTTGAAATCCTTTCTCTTCCCCCAGCCCTGTGGTCTACAGCAGAGGCAGGTATGGGAGTGAGGCTGGACAGGAATGGGGTGGGTGAGCCTGCCCTTAGGCTCCATAAAAGGTGGTAAGGTAGCTGTTTTGGTGGGAATCAAAAATCTGCTCCCAGCCTTCTGAGAAAAGCTTCCAGGGAGGGTCTGAGGTGGTGCTACCCAGCCAGAAAGTCTGCCTGTGGAGGCAGGTCCATCTGAGATACACAATCTGGCTGTTGGGAGTAGGTTTTGCTCTTCTCTTCCCTCCCCTTCTCCACGGTCTTTCTTCAATGTCTGCTCGTACTCAGGAGCTCACACTAGGTGAGCACCTCCATGATGGTGTTGATGACTGGGAGCTTTCCTGTGCAGGATCCCACCCTGGGCTAAGAATGTGGCCTTCCTGTGGGGAGAGGGGTGCTCCATGAGTGCACTTCAGCTGGGACCCACAGTGCACTCTCCTCTCAGTTCTGCCCACATGGTCTCCTTCACCTCCCAAGATTAGCTCACAAATCTCCTCTCCATGCCCCCAAGAAACACAATCAAGTCCTGAGGGTATGGGATCTGGCCTGCTGACCTTCCCCTGGGTCCCTGAACATCAATCCCTGACCATGCCAGGGAGAAGTCTGCTGGTCCTGAGTTGTCTATGTGGTGCTCAAGCAGATTTGATGTCCCTCCACTTTGGGGTGTGCCCTGCTCTGATGGTGCTGCCAGGCATGCAGCTCCAGGCAGGGCCAGTGAACAGGGGGCTCACAGTCTGAGCACCCCTTAGTCTGCTGCATGACTTTAAGAGGAAGCAGTTTGAGCCCTACTCTCGTAGAAGCCTCGGTGTGGTGGCTCAATTGTCTCTCTTGGCAGCCATGGGTGGGGGAGTGGAGGGGGAGGAAAAAATCTGGGTGGAAGAAAGATAGTACTCTGGTTGTCTCTATCCCCCTCTCTGCAAGGCAGTCTGCCTGGAATATACAGGCTCCAGGGTCACGCAGATTCCCTGGGACCCAATGGACCCCTGTGGCTCCTGCAGTCTGGGCTGGAGTTGGGAAATGTTTGCATGGGAACAAGCAAGCTGAAAACTGAGAAGCTGAAGCCCTTTGGGGAGGACAAAGGTGTGTGGGGGGTGGAGAAGCAATATGGAGCCTGCTGTCTTGGTTCAGATCTGTGGTGATGGGAAGTGCCTGAAGGGGGGCTGGAAGCCTGGTTCTTTTTCCACAAGAAGCTCCCAGTTCTCTGGTGGCAGCAGCTTTTGGGCTGGTGGGGGTAAAAAGTCTCTCCAGCAGCTTGGAAGCCTGCTGACTGTCGGAGATGTGAGGGTGGGAGAAAAAACCGCTCCACCTACACTTTTCACTGGACTCCAAGCCTCTTGCATATTAATCTCTGCTGATACCTTGCTCCTCCTCGTTCTGTTCTGCAACTTCTTCCCATGGAGTCCCCTGCAGATTCTGGCACCCTTCCCTCAGAATTAAACCCAATCTATGTTTATCTGTTTCTGCGGTTTTTTTCTCTGTCATCTAAAACCTGTCCTTCCTACTGAGACGCCCTGGCAGCTGGTGTCTCTGGTCAGCTATCTTCTTTGAACCTTCTTGATATTTTGTTATTTAGGATTTTGTGTCTTTATATAAAAGGAAATTGGTCTTGTGTTTTCTTCTTTTTCCCTTTCTTTATCCCATGTTGAATTTTAATGTTCTTTAGAAAGCAATTGGGAAATGTTGCATCCTCATCTATTTTATGTCTGCTTTGCTCTTTCTTTCCTTTTTAGGGCATTTGCACTTATTTCTTTGTTGTTTGTTTTTAAATGATTTTCACAGATCTATTTAATTCAGTTTTGCAAATGAGTAGTAATTATATTTATCTATAACTTCTACTATGTTTTTCTTTTATGATATTCTGCATTTAAAATGTATTATTTCCTCCTGTCTTCTTTGCTTAGGCTGTCTTACTGTTCTCAGATTCATGAGAATGTGTTGCAATTTTGATTTCAGAGAGGGTGTGAGTAGGAAGGCCTAAAATTTGGGGCAGAATAAGTACTTCAAAATCTTCATGAACGTAAGAGGGTGGATGACCCAGGGAGGAGTGATCAGAATTCTTTGTAATCTAAGCAGATGGCATTGTGTAGGAGTAATATTCTGGGGTGGTCTATTAATACCCCAAACAGCCATACATTAATAAAAAGATCAATGTGTACTCATTAAACAAATATATATCAAGGAACTAATATGTTTTAACCTTTGTAATAGCACCAATGAAAAAATTCCAAAATATATTATACAAGAAATAGCCTCATTTTTCAAGAAATGTATTTTTAATAAGGAAATTTAAAACTGCATCATCAAAAATTTTTCTATTAATTTATATTTTATTTATACAGAGATAAAACCTAGCATGGATGGTGCATAAATCATGTTCTAGTAGGAGTTAGCATCTACATAAGCTAAAGTTCAAAAGTCTGTCTCTGTTTAAATAACAAAATCTTAACATGAGGCGCTGATATTTGGGAATGCTGTATGAACTTTTGACGCCTAAAGTACTCTACTTAGAGGTTGATGGTGTCAGCAGTAATCATAAAAGATTTGTGTATGTAATTTCTCTTTTGGATCTTCCCAGCAAAAGAGGGTATGGGGGTATTCTTCTGCCTTTTAAGAGGAAAGACTCAAAAGCAGGACATAAGGCTTCAAGTCAGCAAGGTTTATGCCTGGAGGATCAGAATCAGGGTGGGATCAGGTGTTCCGAGCAAGTATAGAAAGTGATTCATTACCAAGGTCATGATCTCTGCTCATGTGATTTTTATACTGAGTTTCACTGCATCAACAATGGAGTATGATGGTTAACTTGTGTGTCAACCTGACTGGGCTATGGGATGCCCAAATAGCTGGCAAGCATTATTTCTGTGTTTGTGAGAGTATTTCATGGAGAGATTGGCATTTGCATCAGTAGACTGAATAAGGAAGATCTAGCCTCCCCACTGTGGGCATTATCCAATCCCTTGAAGGCCTGAAGAGAACAAAACAGTGGAGGAAGGACAAATTTACACTCTCTCTCTGCTTGAGCTGGGACATCCATCTTCTCCTGCCTTTGAACATCAGTGTTCCCGGTTCTTGGGTTCAAACTCAATCCTGGACTTACACTATCGGTACATCTCCCCATCCATTTTTACACTTTCAGACTCAAACTAAATCATACTACTGGCTTTTTTAGTTCTCCAGCTTGCAGAGGGCAGATAATGGAACTTCTTGGCCTCTGTAATTATGTGAGCCAATTTCGATAACAAATCGCCATGTATGTAGATATAGATATATCAACTTCACATATATGTCTCCCCATATCTATATCTATATCTTTATATTTATCTATCCATCTCTATATATCCATATATATATATTTATCTCTATATATACATATGTGTGTGTATACATATATATATGTAAAGAGATTTATTGTGGAACTTGGCTCATGGGATTATGGAGGCTCATGTGACTGTGGAGATTGTTACATAGTTATTTATATATATATCAACTTCATATATATATAAAAAAATATATATCACCATGTGAAACCTCCTTTTTAGAGTGGGAGATAGACACACACACACACACACACACACACGCATGCACATACACATTGGCTCTGTTTCTCTGGAGAATCCTGACTAATACAGGACGTATCAGGACAGGTCCAGGGCCTGACCCCACAGAGTCTGGCCCCAGGCTCCACCAGGCTTCCATGAATGCATCACGTGGATCTCAGGTTTTCTCATTTGCAGTTTAGTGCCAGCAGAAATTGTAGTGCCAGCATGTCAATGTGAAGTGTGACTGTCTATCTCCACAGAGCATCTGCAGAGCTTGAACCAGGTAGATAACAAAAATCTGAACCATGCACCAGTGGCTAACTAGCAGAGCAAGGCTAGAAGAGCTATTCAGTGAGTTCAGAGTAGGCCTCATAGAAAAAAAAGAACTAATATTTATTGCTCTGAGTTATGTGCCAAGTGTTTTGTATACATTATTTCATATAAACTATATACCAACCTCTTTTTTACAGATGAGTAAATTGTATCTCATAGAAATCAAGGGATATGTCAATTAGTCACTGACAGAATGCCAATTTGAACCAAGGTCGACATACCTTCTAATCTTCTCCATACCGTATGTTACCCTGCCAGAAGTCAGAAAGAATTTACTTAGTCATGATATTGCTTGCAAACTGAGCCAGCGTGGTTCAGCCAGGTCCCAGAGACGTGGAGACATGTGTGATGGTAAAATTCTTTTTAAACCATTGTACATTTTCCAAATGACTCCCTAAGCTCTGAAGAAGTCATCACTTAACTACTTCCTGAGCAAAATTTTTGTGGTCATGAGAGATTTTTAAGATTTGGACTCAGTATGAAAAGTAGCATATTATCAGTTCCCAGAAGAAAAGAAAAATGAATTACTAGTGTTTTGAGTAGTGCATGAAACTCAGTACTTTCACGTACTTCTGATCTCCTAAGCAGAGTACCTGGAGAGTAGGGTGATCCTTATACATAATTCCACATGCTGTCTGTCATGCAAACCCGTTAAACTGGCTAGTATGGATTGCATCAGGAGTCCACACCTGGGTCAAAGAGAAGTAGTGATGGGTTAGTTTTAACGGGCAGTTTAAGGAGCAGCTTGGCACAAGAATGCCCAGTGGGTGTGCTCTGACCAATGGATAGTGAATAACATGTCTCGTCAAATTCTCTCTCTTGATGAGTTTTGGTTGTAAATAAAAGAGAAGGTGGGTAGAGATAGAAGGAAAGAAAACCAATAAAAACACTAAGGCAGGGTCAGAAAAATATAGTTATGAGTAGGGTAAAATTACTAGAAGAATGTAGGTACATCTTTCTAATAATATGTCCAAATAACTAGGTCAACAAAACTGCTGTTAAATTCCTAGAATTTGTGCTGTTAGTAGTATAATGCCAACTATTGTTTGCTGAGTTATTTCTGTATGCCAGGCACAGGGCTATGTTTTGGCATATATTATCAAATTCTATTGCATTCACTAGTTTTGCAGAGTGTCCTTGGAGCTGCTCTGCTATCTGAGTGGTGATGATCATCATTTCCACTGATCTAGGACCTGACCTTGACATTACTGAGACAGATCCTTGTGCTTGCTAACTTCCTGGGAGATCCTTATAAGTCTCCCTCATCTGAAGCATAGAAGCATATTTCCATTCCTAAAACCTGAAATCTCCTATCATCCTGGGAATTGACAACCTCAAAGTAAAATAAGCCAAAGCATATGATGTTGAATTGGTTGTTATCACTGTCCCCTACATGAGTAATGAATCAGTTAAATCCTTCACTGTCTCAAGAAATCACCATCTGTTCTTTAGTCTTTAATTGATGTAAGATGTGTTTCAGGAAATCTCCAATGGGAAACAATTCTGGTGTTCATGAAAACTGGCTGGCAGATTAGTAGGTCAGTCAAGCAGATGGTGTCAGGGTGATTCGGCATCCTGGGCAGCTGCTGTCCTACCTGGGAAAGATGGTCATTTCCTCCGCTGCATGAATCACAAATCTGCCAGCACCACTCAAGCTCCCAGAGTCTTTGCATCAAATAAAGAGTTTATTCTGGAGACAGGATTTGGGAGCTGGGAAATGAACACAGCAGAATGCAGAATACACCCTTCAACTTCAGTAGCACAGAGAGGGTGCAGGCTTGGGTGGAAAAAGTTTTTTTGGTAAAGCAAAGAAAAACTTTATCAACTAGCCAAGAATTCCAGATGGCCAGTTTATACATCTTTTTAGGCATTTGGATACAATTGAAAAAAGACAAGGACTTGATTACCATGTGTAGGAAAATTACATTTTGCAGGAAATTTTAGTTCTTGAGGACAAGATTTATGCCATATTTATTTCTTCTCATTTCTTCACTATACAGAGTAAGTGGAGGACATTTCCTGATCCCGTATCAATTATAACTTACCTACAGTCATATGTCCCTTAATGAGAGAGATACATTCTGAGAAATACATCATTAGATGATTTCATCATTTTGCGAACATCTTAGAGTGTGCATACAGAAACCCAGATGGTGTAGCTTACTATACACCTAGGCTATGTGGTATGGCCTATTGCTCTTAGGCTACAAACCTGTACGGCATGTTACCACACTGAGTACTGTAAGCAATTGTAACACAATGGTAAGTATTTGTATAGCAAAACATATCTAAATGTAGAAAAGGTACAGTAAAATATGATACTATAATTTTATGGGACCACTATCATTTATATGGTTCCTCCTCAACCAAAACGTCATTATGTGGCACATGACTGTATTTCAAAAAGTCTACCCAGATAGCAGTGTGATATCTTCAGTGATTCTTGGAACAGTTTGGATCCCAGGAAAAATTGTGAAGGAAATAAAGCTGGGTTTAGTTCTGCAGTTTATCATCCCTGTTCTGCTGCTTCAGGATTAATATTTGTATGAGTCGGGATGTGGACAACATGATTATTGCATGTCATCACCCTTCCTCCTTCCTTCCTTCATGAATATTTGCAAGTACCTACCACATGCCAGTCATTGTTCTGGGTTTGGGGGATAAAGGTGGGGTAAAAACCAGTCACTACCTCTGTTCTTGTAAAGCCTACATTCTGCTGTGACAACAGATATTAAATAATTGATCACACAATGAATGGATAATTCCAAGCTGAGAAAAACCCTCTAAAAAAACTCTCACAGCCAGGAAAAGCATAGGGAAAAAAATAGCATAGACTACTTCTGGCAACAGGAAAGGGTGAGAGCGGCAAGGTGGAGGGTCAGGGAAGGTTTACCCGAGGAAATGAGAAAGCCGCATTTGAGCTGAAATAATGAAAGATAAGTAAAAGAAAACAAGGCAAAGCCTTGCAGAAAACGTCATTCAAAAGCAAAGAGAACAACATTTACAGAGGTCTCCCAAGAAAGGAGGAAGATCCGAATGCCTGTACTTTGCAGAGCAACAGAACTATAAACTTGTCCTTTCATGCTTTAATCTTCTTCAGAAAGTTTCACACTATGAACGTAGCACGGTTATTATTTACTTATGTGTCTTACTACCTGTCTACCCTCACTTACTATACTTAAGATCTATAAGGAAACAGATTTCTCTGCTGAACGTATTTCTATGGGCAGTTCTTGGAACATTTCCTGACACACATTAGGTGCTAGACCAATACTTCCTGACTGATTGACTGACTGAGTGACTGAGTGAATGAATAGTACAAGGTGATGTTGGGAGGTCCCAGGGCCCCAGTGATGCAGGGTCCTGTAGGCTATGTTAGGAATTTGTTTACACACTTAGACTGATGGGAATGTGCTGATGGATTCTAAGTAGAGAGATGGGACATAGTCATTTATACATTCATACATTCAATATATTTACCGAGGACTTCTTCTGGTGCAGATGTCTTCCCTGGGCAGATTAGCATTCAAAGGCAAACAGTGTTTCTTGTGTCTCTGGATTTTCGAAGTACCAGGCACACGAACAAGTCTGAAAGGGTAAAGTTACCCAAGTAGGGATATGGTTGGGGTGACAGGTGGGGAAAAGGTGGAACTTTTAGACAACCCCAAAAGGAAAGAGGGGCCTGAGGAGGTTAATGGACTTAAGATATTGCCCAGGCCTTCACTGTAGCAGTAATTAAAGTGCCTAGGAGACAATGACGTTGGGGCAAAAGACTGTCCATTTGAAAAGGAAGTGGTTTGAAAGTTAGAAAGTAGAAATTCCAGGAAATATGTTCATGATTCTATACTAAACCCTCAAAAGGGCAAGCAGGCCTGGGAACAACCTAGCTGTGTCCACATATAAGTGTGCAAAGCACTTTTACATACTTACATAATTTATTCTATGTGCTACTTGTTAGAAAGAAAGAAAAGGAAGCAGCATTTATTAAGCAACTACTACATATGTATTACCCCTTTAAATCTTCACAGCAATGTGAAAGTAGTGGCTGTATTATCTTTATTTCCAGAGGAGAAGACACAGACCAGTGCTCCTAAGGCCTCGTTTAGTAAGTGATTGAACCAAAATTTATACCATGTCTATTCAGTGGCAAAGTCCGTGCATTTCTGGCTCTACCTGGTGCTTGGAAGGAGGAGCAGGAGAAGAGGGAAGACGAGGAAGAGGAAGAAGAGAAAGAAGAAAGACAGGAGGGGGAAGACATGCAACATACAGGTCACATTAGCGAGGTTGAGAAATCCTGCCATTTGCTGGAGAGAGCCTCTACCTGAAGCAGGATTAAAATAAAATAGCAACCATAAAGCAGCAAATTTAAGTTAGGCTCTCCGCCCAATACATAGAAATACAGAAATACAGTCTGTTCCAGGAAATGAAAATAAAATAAAACCAAAAACCCTTTGAGCAGCAAGGAGAGAGGACAACAGAATAAAGCAAGCTCCGAGATACCCAGCACTGAGGTGGCTGACTGATGAGGGAGTCAGAGCGCTCACTGCCATCCCTGCCTTTGCCCTGTGAGTTCAGAGTTGACACTGCGGCCCTAACACACACCACATTCCAAGATGTGTTAGCAAGGAAGGCATTGGAGCATGTTGCAGACTGTTTGGGCTGCTGTAACGAAATACCATCAACTGAGTGGCTTATAAAGAGCAGAAATCTATTTCTCACAGTTCTGGAGGCTGGAAGTCTAAAATCAAAGCACCAGCAGATTCAGTGTCTAGTGAGGACCACTTTTGTGGTTCGTAGATGGTGCATTGTAGCTGTGTCTTCACAGGGTGGAAGGGATAAACGAGCTCCCCTGGTCCTCTAATATAGGGGCACAAACCCCATTCATGAGGAATCTGCCCTCATATGGCCTCATCACTTCTTAAAGGCCCCACCTCCTAATACCGTCATCTTGGGGATTAGGATTTCAACATATGGATTTTGGGGGGACATAAACTTTTAGAACATAGCAGATGGTATGCCGGTACTCTGAAATAAGTTCAGAATAAACTTGTTCTGTGCAGTGGGGCTGATGTTTTTAGGCAAGTCTCAAATACACAATTTTTTTTCTGAGAAAAATCCAGAAAGGTCTATAAGAATAAGTGCTATAGCCCATAGACAAGGACACAACCTCTGGCAGTCCCAATGACCTACTATGTGGAATTATGAAAGTTGTGTTTCCTCGGTTTCCAGATCTCAGCCGCAATTTAGGAGAGTAGTAGCTGGTGCTATAGAAAGGGGGATATTTTATAGTTTGGATTGTCAGATTCAGCAAAGAAAAAATACAGTTACATCTGAAATTTGGGCAAACATCTAATAACTTTTTGGTTAAATAGTGAAGGTTTTTTCCATTTTTTTTTAAATCTGAAATTCACATTTAACTGGGCATCCTGATTTTGTCAGGCAACTCTATTTATACTTCCTCTGAATTTTGGGCACCTGCGGTCAGGCTGAGAACCCTCTGCAGAGGAGCGGAAACTCTGGCATGGATCAGCATGGAAAGTGGAACAGCAGGGGCCTCAGCAGACAGAAAGTAACTGAAATAGATTGTGCCCAGTTCATTCCATTCCTTGCCAGTCAGGTGTTCATAACTGATGTCTGGTTTGTCATTCTTGTTTCCAGGTAAAGGATATCTTCTGGTATTGTCAGAGAAAAGTACCTAAAACATCTGCAACTCATAAGGCAATTGAAACCAAAATTATGTTGCCAAGTTTGATCAAGCAGGTAAGGGGTTTCCTTCCCCAGCTGTGCCTGAGAAGAGCATGCTCCTCTCTGGCATGTCCCTCATGCATCTCCCTGCTTCCCCATTTGTTCCGTGAGGCCCAGGGAAAGCCAACTTTGCTTGGCTTATCTTAATATCTAGACGACCAGTGAAATGTGTATGGGAGGGAAGATTCGGGACTTCAAATTATCTCTAATTGTGGGATTTTTTAAAAACAGAATTTACACTTGGGTATCATGAACTCATTGAATGTTTAGGGGAAAATGAGAAGTAGCAAAACCGGACTAAATATCATGACTCATAAACAATTATGCTGCCCTTAACTCACCTGTTGCAAACAAAAACTGTTTTTCTTCTTCTGATACTGGCATTACTCCAATTTGACTCCTGTCTGTTAGCTACAGTCTTAAAACTACTGGGGAATAACTGTTAGGAAATTCACTGATTATTCTGCCCTGACATGTGAAGACACCCCCGTAGCCGCAGGAGTGATACTAAGAGCCAGCTACCCCAGAGACTGTCTAATGGTTTTCAAGAGTAGAAAGGTTGTCTTTAGAATACAGTGCTTTGTTCTTACTAGAGTGTCTTATTTAAATTAAAAAAAAAAATGGTTTTTAAAATTCAAAGGAGTTCAACAAAAAATTAAAAAAATTATATATGTAGGGTAGGGCTGACACAAATATGATAACAGTGAAGATGTCACCTCACAAACTATGGTTCAGCGTTTACCAGTGTAGCACACTTCACAATTTAAAAAGCAAATTGAAAATATTATCTATTCCCATTCACTTCCAAAGTAAGGTAAGAGGTTAGCAGAAGAGAACCAGACTTGGAATCAGAATCTGGTGCTAAGATGCCCCTTCCAGCAATAATAGCTAACATTAATGGGACACTTGTTATGTGGCCAGGCAGTCCCTATGCATAACACATGGCTTCAGTAATTTAATCCCTCTACCCTCCTGTGGGCTAGGCATGATGATGTTTCTTATTTCAGAGTTAATGAAAAGTCACTTTCTCAAGGTCACACTGCTGGTAAACAATGGAAACAAAAAGTCTCTGATCCTCTCCGGACCTTCGTTCTTTTGTGTATGTAATTTAAATAACAGTAATAGAAATAACAACAATGGACACTTGTTGCATAGCAGGTGGAAAATTTCAATTTCCTTCAACAGACATAGCTCTTTTTCTCTCAAAATCCACTTGAGCGGTAGGCACTATCCTTTCATTCTGAGGAAATGGAAACAAAGTCAAAGGTCCCAAGGTAAAGGGCACAGCCGAAACAACCGCGAGAGACTCTAACATAGAGAGATATACAGAGAACTCAAAGAAGAAGCCGCGCACAGACACCACCACTAAAGCACCACCTTTCACACTCCACACAGTTTTTCTGAAGCTCAAAAAGAAATCAAAAGGAAATACCAAGAAGAGGTACTAACTAACCTGCCCGCATTATCTTCCTTCAGTTTTATTCCACCAGCATGTTATAGAGTAGAATATTTCTAAAATGTGTGGGACATTTATTGGTACCCTTCATCATATTTAGTGCCTATTCAGATTTATTAATATTTCTATATATTATAATAATTTTAGCCTATGTAATTTCAGTTCCTTTATGGAATTCCGGGTGGTAAAGCCATCAAATAAAGAGTAGCAGGAACACACCTGTAGTTAAACAGAGTTGGGTTTATTAAGTTGCTGCGACAAGGGAGAATGGGCAAAAAGAATCATGGTGTATTTCAGGAAGAAGAGAATTTTTTTGGAGGTTGAGCTTATGCTGGCTGATTCTGAAAAAAGAGAGATGAAGGTCAGCTCTGAACTGGGTACTTTCGTGAAGCAATTTTGCGGCTATAGTGTGGCCTTAGGGGAAACATTGTTTTATGCTGGCTTTGCCAGTGGCCTTGTCTGTGTCTGCTGCAATCTGATTATCAACAGGGCTGATTTTTTTCTTTCTCAATTCTGGATGATTTTTACTTTTTCAAGTAACAAGATCATTACTCAAATTCCTATATTGCTCATAAATCCACCTTTTATATATCTTTCACTGTCCAGTTGCTAACATACCAATTTTATATTAAGACATAAAGAAAATCTCAATCAATACAATTAAACAGAAATTTTAGATCCACGTTCAATGATAAAATGTAGTAAATCTAAGAATGAGTATAACAATTTAAACCAACTTTGAGTGCTATAAGATTTTCAACAGTTGTCTTTAAATAAAGTTTAGAAAAAAGAGAATCAAAGCAGAAATTATTACATATTTACAAAATAAAGACAATAAAAACACTACCTACCAAAATATAAGTTATATAGCCCAAGTTTTCTTCAGTGGATAATCCATACCTATAAATGATTTATAATTAAACATGAAAAATAAAATTAAATGAACTAGGGATTTGATATAAAACTTTTACAAAATAAAAATAATTTTACGAAAACCAGAAGAAAGAGATCAATAAAGGCAAAACATAATGAGTTAGAAAATAGATATTGAATAGAATTGGTAAAAATACCCAGAGCAAGTACTTTGGAAAAACTAGAACAATAAAAAAAATTACTTACAAGTGTTAAGAGAAAAGATAACATTTAACATTAAACATTTAACATTAAAAAATTTTTGTTAACTAACAATAAAAGACTATGTTCTTAATGTCCTAGAACTGTGGTCCCCAACCTTTTTTGGCACCAGGGACTGGTTTCATGGAAGACAATTTTTCCACAGACTTGAGGGGGGAGGGTGGTTTGGGGATGATTTTGCAGCCGTTCTGCAGCGCTAGCATCACCACCCCAGCTCCACCTCAGCTCATCAGGCATTAGATTCTCACAAGGAGCTCACAACGTAGCTCGCATGTGCACTTTACAGTAGGGTTCCAGCTCCTATGAGAATCTCCTGCTGCCACTGATCTGACAGGAGGCGGAGCTCAGGTGGTGAAGCAAGGGATGGGGAAAGGCTGTAAATACAGGCTCGCCTGCTTCTCATCTACTGCTGTGCAGCCTGGTTCCTAATAGGAGGCCACAGACTGGTACTAGTCCGCAGCCCGGGGTTTAGGGACCACAGTCCTAGAATATCCAAATATCTCATAACAATGGGGAAAAATTGAGATCCTCAGCACTGCCTTGAATTGAACATACTCTTCTGGAAAGTTCATTTGAATTTTATAGTTCAAGCCTATTTTTTTGAAATTGAAATGTTTATTATTTACGTGATTTTATTTTATAAACACATATACACATATATATAAGATATATTATGTAATATTTATATATTGTTTTAAATAGGAATTGAATTGTATGCTTTATAATTTGCTCATGTAGTACACATGAAAGAATGTTCATTTGGTATAAAAGCAGAATATAAAGCATACAATTTAATTCCTAATATATATACTTATATATATATTTTTCTGCCAATATATGTAATAAGAAGATGATAAAGTGGGTATTCCTGCAGAATTATATTTATTTTTCTAAAAGATACATAGAGATCTCTGAAGATGATTGTATTAATTTCCTCGGCCTTGAATAGTGATGAAATTTTTTGGAAAGGTAACATCAAGATGTGGATTGGATGGAGGATGAAGTTGATTTTAACGTAACCACAATTTGCTTTGGTGGCAAACCATGCTTTCTTGAAATGTACACTTAGCATTTTCTCAATCATTTTTAATATATGGTCATGTGTCACTTAACAAAGGGCATACCTTCTGAGAAATGCGTCATTGTTCGATTTCGTCCTTGTGTGAACATCACAGGGTGCACTTACACAAACCCAGATGGTATAGCCCACTACACACTTAAGCTATATGGCATAGCCATATGCTCCTAGGCTAAAATTCTGTATAGCATGTTCCTGTACTGCATACTGTGGGCAATTGTAACACAATGGTAAGCATTTGTGTATCTAAACATATCTAAACATAGAAAAGGTACAGTAAAATACGGTATTATAATCTCATTGTACTACGGTTGTATGTGAGGTTCATTGTTGACTGAAACATCATTACTTGGCACATAACTGTGCGTGTGACTTCTTCAAAGCAGCCCCCGTCCCCATCTTTAACCAGTTAAGACTTCCTATATAGAAATTCTACTGTGTTTTGGTCATTTTTGTCGTCATTTGTTTTTGCTTCAGTGTATTACAAGCACGACCAACACATTGCCTTTCATTGAGAACCAAGGTGATTATATTAATAGCAGATGAAACACTGATGATTTTTCTCTGGTGGTGATGCCCATTTTTCCTCCTGCCTCCACTATATTCATTTTGAAGAGAGTATTTTCATATCCCCTCCCATGACATTCTGCAACCACAGCCAAAGCTGCCAACTACAGTTATATAATGCAACCACCTGGGCTAAAATTGATTGGTCCAGGCATGGGCATCTGACCCAAGCTGAATCAATCAGATGTAGCTGATAATTTAGATTTATGGACTGCTTATAGAGGCTGGCTGGTCTTCCCTATGTGGTTAAATTGAGAGATATTTTGATGCAGCTGAGAAACTCATTTTACTTAAGGTGCAAAGAGAAATGCACAGAATCAGGAGCTTAGAAAAACAGAGAGGCCATGCGACCCCAGAATGAAAAAGACAGAAAAGAAGAGATACTGTTGTTCTATACTGTGTAAATTGTGTCTTTCTATTTTTCTTTCAATCCCTCCTGAATCCCAGGTACATTTCCTGTTTGGGGGTTATGAAATATGCCTATATTATAAATTTTTTAGAGCTCATATTTTTGTGATGCCTCGGCATGCTCACAATCTGGGTGTGAACTCCCCACCCAGGCAACCATTTGCCCTAGTGTTAGAAGGCTGCTCCCTACCACAAATTCCCCTTCTTGCCCTCACCTGACTGTGACCTAGTGATGTTCTAATGTATGAATAAATCCCTCTACCCTAACCCCAGAAAAGGCACTTGCCCATAGTGCTACACTGTCCACCTGCTTGGTTGAGGCTGCTCCCTGGAGTGCCTGGCCTCCCTCTCTTGGGCCTGTGAGTATAATAAATTCTTCACTTTCACAGGCCTCCCTGATCATATCACCCACAGCCTGGCACGTTCCACAGGAGCCCATAAGAGGAACTTACTCCTCCATTTACAACACAATGGAGGATCCTTATGTTGAGTTTATACAGTATCCCCCCTAATCTGTGTTTTCACTTTCCATGGTCAACAGTGGTCTGAAAATATTAAATGGAAAATTCCAGAAATAAACAATTCACACATTTTAAATTTCTGCTGTTCTGAGTAGGGTGATGAAATCTTGCTCTGTCCCACTCTGTCCTGCTCAGGACGTGAATCATCCCTTTGTCCAGAAGATCCACACTCTGTATGATACCCGCCCCTTAGTCACTCAGTAGCTAACTCCATTGTCAGATCTCCTGCTGCGGTAGCACAGTGCTTGTGTTCAAGCAACCTTTATTATACTTAAAAATGGCCCCAAAGTGCAAGAGTAGTGATTCTGGTAATTTACATATGCCAAAGAGAAGCCAGAAAGTGCTTCCTTTACTTGAAAAAGTGAAAATTCTCTACTTAATATGGAAAGGAAAAATATCGTATGATGGGATTTCTAAGATCTTTGGTAGGATCTTCTGTCTTTGAAGTTGTGAAAAGTATTGTGCTATAATGATTCTAGTTTATTATTAGTTATTGTTAATCCCTTACTGTGCCTAATTTATAAGTTACATTTTATCATAGGTATGTACCTGTAGGAAAAAACTCAGTACTATATTGGACTTCAGGCATCCACTGGGGGTTTTGGCACGTATCCCCCATGGCGGGTAAGGGGGGGCTACTGTGCATTTCCACTGAGAGTTGCCAGATAAACTCAGCTTCCTCAGTTGCCTCTTCCAATGACCAGCCACCATCCTTCCATATCTATTGAAGGGGCCAAAACAAAACTTCCCCTTTCCCCTCTGAAGTTTCACTGAAAATCAACTGACAAAAGGCAGATTAATAGGAGAAAAGGCAATTTATATGATCATAGCTTTATGAGGCATGGGCACCTTCAGAATGAAGACTCAAAGATATGGGGAAAACCATCCATTTTTATGCTTAGGTTAAATAAAGTATGGATAGCCATAGAAATATGACTGGACCAAAAGGGTATGATGTAACTCGCTTAGGCTGAGTTGGGAAACCCAGCAAGGCCTGTCTGTCTAGGTTAGTCTTGGCTGCTCTGTGCAGTATTTCTTTCTTCTGGGTATGGGGCAGGATCCTCTCTCTAATGAGGGTCTTAATGACCTACAGTCAAAAAAGGTAAATTAGATAATTTCTTTATGGTCATTTTTTATCATAAAGGTGACGGAAAAGTTAAAATAATATTTTTAGGTTTTATGTCTGGCCTTCAGGAAAAGGGGTTCTGGTTTCTACGAACTACCTTGGGAAAAGAGAGATTCTAGTTTCCATGGCTAGCCTCGGAGGAGAGTGAGGGGCCAGACAGACACGGGAGGACTGGAGAAGGTCAGAGTTGCTTCTGAGGCTTTCATTTTGGGGTCTCATTTTCTGAGCCCCAACACTTTCTCTGAGGGGGGGAAGGTGTCTTTCTTGTTGAATATTTGTTCTGTGCCCATTGGAGGGCTAGAACCTTTAAATACATTAATTTATTTAATCATCAATGACCCTAGTAGGTACTATAGGCATTACAGCAAATAATTTGCCTAAGTCACATTGCTACCCAGGGACAGATCTGGAAATTAATTTTGGGTGTGCCTGATTCCAAAGTCAATGGTCTATCCTTAATGAAGACATTCTTTTCTTCCGTAGTCCAATAACAGTAATTATAGAACATTTGCTACCCACACCCACATAATCACCACCCCAGTGGTTCCCATCTGTGAATTTGCCTGAGGTCTAGGAAATTAAGAAAGTTGTCAGCCTTGCTATGGTTGCTCTTACTTCTCAGCACCGAGCTAGACCCCCAGGGTCAACAGCCCCTAGAATTGAAAGCCTAGGACACTTTTCAGCCTCCCCGATTTTCTGTGTGATCATAGGTGACACTGTGGAATCATTTTTACAGATATAGACAAAGCACATGCCATTTTATGAGCCTGGTGTCACATAGTATTAGTTCTCTCTTCCCTGATGTATCACCTTTCTGTCATTTTTATTGCTAGTACCTGGCAATTGAACTTGTTTTCTCTGCAATATCCTTTCAAATGAGAACAACATGGCTTTGGATAGGGTTGAGCTTTGAGGAACCTTGAATAAGGACTCCCACTGGATTCACACAATTCAGACATAAAGGAGTAAAGGTGGAGCTAAAGCAATGTGGGATGAATGGCCTGCCACCTTCGTGGGGCACCTGAATAGTCTAATATGCTGGGACTAGTCAACCCAGGACTTGGTCCAGGCAGGTGCCAGTCACTGAAAAGATACTACTGTGTGCTCAAGGGAGTCTTGGCCTCACACTCCTCGCTGCTTTCAGGATTTCAGCTGAGCTGGAGCGGCTATCAGGTGTTGCAGTAGCTAATTGAAGCAACAACAAGCCAAAATGAAGGTAATAGTGAAGCTTTAATCACTTACTGCAAGAGTGTAAGCAAGGGGCTCTAACTGGGAAAAGTGCCCACTACCCCTCCCCTAGTCATTGCATATTCCTCCATGCCTCCATGAAAGGGCTCTCTGGTGCAAGGTTAGGTGGGGGTGGGTGCATGTCTAACTGTTGAAGGAGCCCCAAACAAAAGCTCTTGCAATTGTATGGACCAGAGAGCAAGGAGGAGGGAGTGGGGCGAATACTAGGACTGGAAAAGTACTGGGTACTGAGTCAGAGTGGGGTCTCCAAGATTCCCCCACCATCCCATAAGGACGTCTCAGCAGAGGCACCTGAAGAGGCCCTCTGCCCAAAGATCTGGGTGAAGAGATCTAGGAATGAAGGTGCCAAGGCTTGGACTGCAAATATGCAAAGTACTTGACTGGCTGGAAAGGCCTGAGTTCTTGCTTGCAGCTCCCTTCAGAGACTGGTGCATGTGTACCAAGACTAAGTAAGGCAGGGAGAGCAGTTTACCCTTCTCCCTGCTCCCCCGAAGCCTGCCAGATAAAGCCTTTGTAATTGCCTATGGTCAGGCTTTAAACAAATCATGCAAGGGTTTTTAACCAGAAGCTGGACTCCTCAAACACAGTGCTTTGGGCAGCCAGTGCCAAGCAATCAGGGTTGGGACAAAAAATGAAACTGATTTGCCATCCTGTCCCAGGGAAAATTTATACATGAGGGAACTTATATTCTTCACAGTCTCATATTTTGTCTCATTTTATACCCACATTAATGTGTGCGCTTGTCAAATTCTTCCTTCTTCATAGGCATTTCTGTCATGGTTTCAAACTTATTTAATTACCAGGTACTGACTATATAAAACTTATTTTTTAAATTAATCTGTGTTGCTTGTAAAGTCCCTCATGATTTTAGTTACTGAATTTTGATGGCTGGCATAAGTAAATAAACTGTGTATGAGGCTGGGAAATAATTGGGCTTTTTTTTTTTTCTGCATTCAAAGGTGATTGAATTTTCATAAGGTTCAATTGGACTGCATCAGTCTGTGATGCAATGATCCCACACGTGCGGACTGTAGAAGCTGCTTGTACAGTGATATAGAATTATCGCCAACTAATATACTAAAAATAGTACATATTATTTTGTATTGTTTTCTGTCTCACACCATTAGAAATTAAGTTCCAGTAGAGGCAGAGTTTTGTGTCTTGTTTTAATCACTACAGTATCTCTAGTACCTAGAATAGTGTTCGGTACATAGTATGTGTTCCATTCATGTTTAGTGAATGAATAATTGAACAAAGTTGGCATTATATGAAACAGATTTTATTTTGCTTTTAGTAAATATCATAAATGTCCTTTTAAATAGATGCCACAGATAAAATGACAAATATGTGTTTCATATTCACATTGTATAGTCGTGTTTGAATGCAGGGAAAACAAAATCAAATGTTTTCATATGGTGAGGCTTATATTACTATTACAACCCATGGTCATGAAAACCTCAACCAGACCTATAGTTACACAGTGGCCTCTGATACAGGGTTAGCCTGGGAACCCTCACTAGATGTCCTAATTATTACTGCAACTCTATTATCTTGTGGACAAAAATTCTATCCTGATCAAATTCTACTCAGGCTCCACTGAACTTTTCAAATAGCTTCAAACAGGCTGGGCGTGGTGGCTCACACCTGTAATCCTAGCACTCTGGGAGGCTGAGGTGGGAGGACTGCTTGAGGTCAGGAGTTTGAGACCAGCCTGAGGAACAGTGAGAGCCTGTCTCTAACAAAAACAGAAAAAATTAGCCGGGCATGGTGGTACGCACCTCTAGCCCCAGCTACTGGGGAGGCTGAGGAAGGAGGATCGCTTGAGCCCAGGAGTTGGAGGTCGCAGTGAGCTATGATCATGCCACTGCACTCTAGGCAGGGCGACCGAGCAAGACTCTGTCTCAAAAAAAAAAAAAAAAGCTTCAAACAGTGACATCCTCATTCCTCGGGGTGCATAAAAACTTTCCACAGGATAGAATGGGCAGTGTAATTTCTGAGTCACAGGGACATAGTTATTAACTTTACTAGATGATATCAAGAAGAATTCATAATTTTAATAATAGCAGATTTTAATAACATTACTAAAAGCATTTTAACATTATTTTCTAATAGTTTTTATTTAGCTACACAATTGATTTTGATATGATTTTGAATCTACAAATCATGTTGAATTCACTGATTAATTCTAATAAATTATATGTAGATGTCTATTGTTTTGGATTTCCTGGGTATACTAAATTATATAGCCTACAAATACTAGAGTTTTATTTCTTTCTTTCTAGTTCTTAAGTGGGTTTATTTTTCTTGTCTTAATGCACCAGCTATATTCTCCAAGAGAATGTTGACAAAAGTGGTTAGATGTATATTCTGCCTCATTTCTGGACTAAAAAAAAAAAGCAGTTTTCAACATTTCAAAATTAAGGATGATACTTGTTGTATATACTTTTTTCTCAGGTTAGGAAAGTTCTCTTCTTTTCCTAGTTGCCTTGTTTTCTAAGAGTTCACATTATGAATGGATGTTGAATATTAACAGAAGGTGGGGTTTTTTTTGGCAACTAGTGAGCTTATGCTATTTTTTCTCTATCCTGTTAATGCAGCTAATTTTATTGACTTACTTTTAAATGTTAAGCCAATCTCACTATCCTGGAATCATCCCAACTTGGTTGTCATATAGTAGTATCTTTAGAAGAGTTCATGTGAGACTAGCATTATTTCTTCTTTTAAATTCATTGGTGCAACCACCTATATAGGGAATATTCCTTAGATGAAAATTATATATTCAATATCTTATTGATACAGGGTTATTAAAATTTCATAATCCTTCTTGATAGTGTTTGAATATACAGGAGCAGTATGAGAGAATTTTGAGGGGTGATGGGTATTTTCTGTATAACTTTGGTGTTGGTTATGCCAATTCACTCATGCTAAAATTCATAGAATTGCACAGCAATAAACTATTCCAGGTAATTAAGCTTTGTCAGTGAGGGTTTATATCCTCTCTGAGAGAGATTTATTTCTGAAACTCACTCTGCACATCTCTGGTTCTGCCAGGTTTTCAGTGAGTTTGGTTGTCTTGGGCCTCAGCTTTTGAATCTGCTCATGAAATTTCTAGTGTAGGTCTTACTCTAATTAAACTTCTGATTAAATGTGTTTGATTCTAGGGTCAAACACCTTTCTTTCCATTATTTTCCATTGTACTCTATCTTAGCCCAAACTATTCAGTACCCAGCATCCAGAAACTCAACCTCTGAACCAAGGCTCTCAATCCTGGTTGCAATTGGTCCCTTTTCTGGATCTGGCTGCCACCCTCGCCTGGCCATGCATCTCAGCAGATTACAAGATTTCTTCCTTCCACAACACAGAAAGAGAGTCTGATATTTTTTTTAGAAATTCAACTCCCATCAAACTTGTGAGCATGAAACGTGTGATAAGAAAACACCTTTCAAAAAGTTTATGAAATTTTTTACAGATATTTTGGATAAAGTATAAAATCATATATTGATGTATGTCATATTAAAAATGATAGGTAATTTTTAATGGAACCTAGGATCTATGAACCTCTAAAACAAGAATTTTATTAAGGTCATTATGCAGCCCCATCTGTTTTAAAATGTGAGACTCACATGATAAAAGTATCCATAAAAATGATAATGAGAAAACAATAAAAAAGACAAATTTTCTTATCCTAAAATTGTTACCTTTCTTTTTTTAACCCTCTTACTTTAAACCTCAAACACCTTTTAGGTGAAAAATATTTAATCAATTAGGTACTTTTCACATGGGGAGAAAGAAAGGTTTTGTTATAATTTGGTAAACTTAGACATCTACAAAAATGTAAAAAATGTCTGTGTTCAATTCAGTATATACACAGAGAGAAAAGTACAGAGATTTATCCAGAATAGCATGTAGATTATAGAATACAAATTTTCTTGATTTACCAGTTCAATGTTTTAACTTTCCACTCAGAGAAAATTGCCCAGAGGCAAAAACTTAATAACAAAGAAAGTTCCCCTTTGGAAAGTCATAGAAAAAATATATATCTGCCTGGACACATACTGACTTAAACTGTATAGGAACCCATAACCCTATTCTCAAACTCAAATATAAATACATCTGTCTGCCCCCTAAGAGCCATGGGTTTATTTTTATTAGCTATCTTCTAGGCTTTAACTATTTCTGTAGACATTGTTTGATAACTTTGACAATAGAGAGTTGATCTAAAGATTTTTTATTCAGTCATGTGGTATAATAAAATATATTTGTTCTTTGTCCCTGGTTCCTAGCACAAAGCTCCTAAAACCCTTGGAATTTCCCAAGTGGTAGGAGTATCTTATTTTGTTCATAGAGTCCCCTTTCAACCATACTTGAATTTATGCTAATGAGATGACTCTAGGTGAGCTCCTGGATAGTTTAGGAGGAAGAACCAACCATTTGATTAGAGGGTTGGAACTTTTGGCCCCACCCTGCAACCTCCAGGGAGGTTGAGTTCAATCACCAGTGGCCAATGATTTAATCAATTGTGCCTACATAGTGAAACCTACATAAAAACCCCTAAAGGACCAACTTCTGTGAGCTTCTGGGTTGGGGAATACATCAAGGTACTAGGAAAGTAATGCATCCAGAGAGGGCATGGAAGCTCTGCACCCTCCCACCTCAACACTTTGCCCTACATGTCTCTTCCATTTGGCTGTTCCTGAGTCGTACCCTTTATAATAAACTGGTAATAGTTAAATGCTTTCCTGAGTTCTGTGAGTTGTGCTAGAGAATCATCAAAATTGATAGAGGATTGTGGAAACCCCTGAATCTGTAGTCATTCTAGCAGATATATGGGTACCCTGGACACCCCATTTTGACTGGCATCTGAAGTGGGGGCAGTCTTGTGGAACTCATCCCTCAGCCTGTGGGGTCTGGTCTAACTCTGGATAGTTGGTGTTAGAATGGAATTGAGTTGTTGGACACCCAGTTGGTGTCGGAGAATCAGAATTTATTGGTGTGAGAAAAGAAATCCTCGAGGCAACAAATATTAAATATTTCCTAAACACATGGCTGAATAGCAATATCATTCTCTACTTTTTCTAAAGGGAATTTTTTCTGTTGTTTAATTGAATGTCACACATTTAGTTTACTTTGGCTGTGCTCAAATTTTATATCTGTTGACATAGCAAAGAGCAAATGATATGAAAGTTTTATTTCAGAGGACAATTTGTATACTATCCTAACTGAACGTGTAACGTTTGTTTTATGTCCACCCAAATTGATTTATCACATGCTGAATTATCAGTTGTCTGTGTTTAGTGGTCTTTTCTCACCAGACCACGTATACGCTCCTTGAGGTCAGAGACAGTGTTCATACACCTGTGCTATATACCAGGAAGCCCAGCATTGTCCTAGAATACAGCAGCAATGCAACGTATAGATTGACTCACTATGAGATTTATATAATGGAAAATGTTCTTTTCTTTTACTGTCTTATTTTTCACAGAGTCTTAAATTACACTTTTTCCCTAGCCCACAATGTGCTAAAACTCTCAAGTTTTCATCTCCATCTTCTCACCTCCGATTACAATGAGAACATTTTGCTGATGCTGAGTTGAGAAAAAAAGGGAACGCTGAGAGGCAGAGAGGCAGAGAGACCTCCGTCAAGGTACTTAATGTCCTGGAAACTCAGTTTCTTCCATTGTCAGATATGTTATGTCTTAATAATGCCAACTTCATGAGCTGGCATTAGGGCAAAATGAGAATCCATATATAAATCTCCTGAAATATTTTGTAGGTATTAAATATACCTGTCTTTTCCTACTGGGAAGATAACTTGTTCTTGCTGTTGGTCTGGAAGTATGCTGATGACCAGCAGGATATAATTTAAATAATAAATCCCCAATCATTTTCTTTTCTATATTGATATTGCATAATCATTGCTTTATTCAAGTAAAATATATGTTCACAAAATATTCACCAGCTGTAGAAAATATAAACCCCAAGATTTCACTGGGAAGTTCTTCATGGGAGAGCCCAAAAAAAACAAACAAAAAAAGGCTTAAAAAGCTTATCTCACCATCAGTACTTGGGTTTTTTCCATTCTTTTTTAATTAAAAAATTGTAGAAGAGATATGAAAAGAGATTATGATGCAAGTAAAGAAATACTCTATGCTGTTAAATATCTCTATGCAGACAAAAGGGTTTTGGAAGAGTAAGGATGATAGAGAGAGAATTTTCAAAGCTCCTGGATAGTTTAGGAGGAAGAACCAACCATTTGATTAGAGGGATGGAACTTTTGGCCCCACCCTGCAGCCTCCAGGGAGGTTGAGTTCAATCACCAGTGGCCAATGATTTAATCAAGTGTGCCTACAAAGGGGTGGAGTTGTGGTCGTGGTTGGTATGCTACAAACTGACACTGTACTTATCAGACCTCCATTTCAGAAATGCATTTTGTATAACATATTAGACACCAAGGGGCAATAGTTATTCGGAAGTATTATGATTGTTGAACATATGTTCTATGAGGACTTATTTATGAATAATTCTCATTTTGAACCGTGAAAATGTTTATAAGAATAAAACCTATGAAACAGTGGTAGTTACTAAGTATGTTGAATGCTTCCTCTTAGGGCCCAATCTACATGATGGGTTATTGTATTATATGTCCTTACACTGGATAAGTATTAAAAAGCTGAAAAATGTCTGTTTGTTTGTTTAACATGTCATCTGGTTGAAAAAATAACCAGGAAGATTGTGTAATAGAGATTATTTGTGGCATACTAGCACCAAACTATTTACTATCTGGCCTTTAGAGAAAAGTTTGCTAACCTTTGCTCTAGAACATTACACATATCCAACATTTTTCAAAAACCTCCCACATTTGCAGTTTATAATTTTTCTATGTTCAGGTTTGTATATGACATTATTAATTCATCAATGTTCCAAATAAAATAAGGAAACCTTAGATTCTTACTTTTATATCATTTAAGTAGCAATGTTCTGACTCTCAAACTAGCCTGGAAACATTTAAATTAAACTGGAATGTAATTGATTAAATTGCTTACTTTCCCTAGAATTGTGTTGTGAGGTTTGCTCTTGACACATATGGAACTCTATCATATGAACTTGCCACCTTGTATTTATCTCTGAAGACTATTAAGAAGCAATGTCTACTGTTGTGCATGGATTTTAGGATATGCATATTTTTTATTTTAAGATAATTGCTAAATTGTTTTCCAAAGTGGAATAGTTCTACAGTGTCAAAATTAAACATGAAGTTTATTGTAGCTTTTTGGTCATTATAATGCTGGGGTCGTTCTAGTGTATTCTTACTTAAGCTAGAAATTTGATTTTTATTAAATGCTTTTTCTGCATATATTGATATAGTTATATACTTTTTCATTTATTTTAAATTCTATTAATATTACATTAATGAGGAGAATTATATTAATTCATTTATTATTTTAAATAATACTTTCATAACTTGAATAAGTCAAACTTGGTCATGAGTCTCCAATACAAACTCCTACTTTTATGAGTCTTATTATTTTATCTTATTGGTTGTAAAAATTTTTATATTTGCTATGAGTTGCATGTATTAGCCATGGTATTTACACAGTTTTGTATTGTGTTAAATAACAGAAGAATAATTGTTATTTGGACCCATGAATTAATTTGGGTCTGATTATATCTCAAAATGATATATTTCTTGAGAACATGGTCCTTATTTTGTAATATGTATCTGCCTCTGCATACATGTCTGTTTCTTTTGTTATCTATCTCTTTCTTACATTGATCTATCTATTTCAGCGTGTTTCCCAAAGTTAAAGCTGATATATTATTCACATAATCACTGTAGTGATTGGTCATGCATCCTGATGAAATCTAAACACTGTAAATTCTGTATAGATATTTCTACAATAAAATAAAATAAAATAGAAAAAAGTTTATTCTGTGCATGAGGACAATTAATCTACACAACAATCTTTGAAGTTATATTATCATTTCCATTTCACTGATATGATAGCTGAAATGCCAATAAACTATGCCATAGTATTATAGCTCCAGGTCCTTATCTATGACCAGTTACAGTCATCGGTGTTGTAACAAGCTAACTTGAAAGATGCAGTGATATAGTGGTAGGAGAAGGTATTGCCTGCATTATAGGGATCAGAGGCCCCTAAACTGCAGTTGGGGCTCTTTGTGTATGAGAGGATGAGGGAGTTCTGATACCCAGAACTCACGGGACCCAGGCTGTTGTCTGGGTGGCAGCCAGTCTTCATGTGGTTGGTTTGACCTGTATCCCTGCCCATGGAACATCCTTGGTGGTGGAGAGAGAAGCAGATACTTCATACTAGCTTAGAAAAGGTACATGGACCTATAGAGTCTTAATTGCTGATGAAAATGATTTAGTAGCAAAGCAATGTCCTATGTTATAAGGGGGAAAACATTATGGTGTTGACAGCATACAATTTTTAAGTCCTTGATGACATTGAAACATTTTCAAAGGGGGATACTAGATTCAGTAAACTTGAAACATAAGATAGTTAACTAGAGTAGAACATACCAAAAATCTAGATTCCAGAAGTGGTGTATTTATTGGTGATAACAAGGCCCAGAAAACAACCGTGGGAGAGGGTGGCTGAAGTACGTTGGAGATGCGGATGACAGCAACTGAACAGTTCGAGGATCTGTAAAGCCTGATTTTAGATTGTTTCTTCCCTCAGTTAAGACGACTCACTCATTCTGGTTCAGGTCAAAAGCCCTCATGTCATCATTGTGTCCTTTTTGTTACAGATTATACATCACCTCATCAATATATTCTGCCTTCTCTATCTTTGAAAAATATCTTGATTTCTGCCACTTCTGTTCATCTTGGCCAAAACCATCATTTTCTCTTGACTGGATTATTTCAGAAGCCAAATAGTGGATTTCCCTGTTTTTGTCCTTTATCCCTTTCCATTTATTATTAACATAACCTGTTACAGCAGGATCATTCAGATCATGCCATTTTGTGTTCCCAACTCTCCAGTGGTTCTTTCCATCTAGTTTAGGAAAAAAGTCAAAATTTTACTATGTGTAACCATTAACTATTGTCACAATCATGCTGTGCAACAAACTAAGCCAAATCACAATGGCTTAATACTATATTAATAAATTAATATAATTAATATTATATTAATACTATGTTAATACTATAATACTCTATTTATTCCTATAACTTTGATAGTGGTAGTCTAGGTTCAGTTGTACTTGGTTCAAGTTGCAGATTGGGTCCAGTTCTGTTTCATGCATCTCTTATTATTAGCCATTGCATGCTGTATGATAGGCCAAAATCAAGGTGCAGAAAATACAATACAACAATAGGAATCCACATTGTGTGTCAGTTTAGATATTCTGAAAAACAGACGCTATAAAGGGATTAGATGTCCGAAAGATTCAGTGGGGAAAGGTCAGTGAAGGACAAAGGGGAGGGGACAGTAGTAGGCAGGAAGAGCTGTCAATGTAGCATTGCAGTGCAGGTCTGACAAGTGTGCAAGGAGAAGGGGAAGGAAGAAGAAATGGGTAGGAAGGATCTCAGATTGCAGTGGAGTTCGAAGAAAGTTTCAGCCAGATCAATGCAGAATCCTTGAGTCCTATGAAAGGGGACTTGCATTCCACAAAAATGTGCCAGCACTAGTGCCACTGCAATGCTCGGTCACTTGCTGGAAACTGCCTGGTAGAAGTATTGCCTCTAGGGGGACATAGTGGTGAATCACAGGACAGCAGTGGGGGCTCTCAGTCCAATTACATTTTGCACACAGGCTCATCTGAAGGAAAACAGAGCAGCACATTGGCTTATCTGCAATGCCTCACATTGCCACACCAACATCATGTGGGCAGGAACATATTTCCTCTAACAGAAGTAGGGAAGAGAGTTAACTGAAAAATAAAATTAACTGCAATGAGACCTGCACATTTGTACAAATCAAGCTTTCCTTTATCTCTCTGACGTCATTTATTACCACTGTCTGCTCATTAATTCCCCTGTAGCTCCACTACTAGCTCATTTTGTCCACAGCACACTAGGTATGCTCCTATTATAGGGACTTTGCCTGAAATGCTTTGTGCCCAGATGCCTCCATGGCTCTCCTCTTCATTTCCTTCTCATGTTTATTCAAATGTCAACCTGTCAATAAGGCTTTCCTTGATCCACTTTTCTAAAATCTCCATCCCTATCAACACAAAGCATGCTTTATGTAAATTGCTTTGAGAATTGATCCTATTCCCCTTTCCAAGTACAGGTAGATTAGTCAAGGAAAAATGCACGTAAAACATTATAAATTTTCAAATTTTGGTGCTACAGTCTCCTAGCTGATGTAGGCAGCAGGTAATCTAATTATTCTTAGAAAGTAGCACCATGAATAATTTAACAAGTGTTTGCCTTCAAGAAAATATTGAATCCAAGGCATTTTTCAAATAATTCAATAAACAAAAACAAATACTGCAATAGTTACTTTTTAGGAAAAATGTGCAGACACAAAGAAAACCTTAGTGCTTCTCCTCCTTCAGTTCCCTCACCCCTACTGGAGATAATCAAAGGAATACTTATAGGCTGGATCTTTGATTATCATACATGATAAAATGATTCAGGTGCATGTCTCGCTGCTACACAGTGTAGCACATAAGCACTGTTATGGATGCTCTCATGTGTCAACTTGACTAGGTTATAGCACCCAGGTATTTAATCAAAGACTAATCTAGGTGTTGCTGTGAATGTGTTTTGTAGACATGGTCTACATCTGTAATCAGGTGTAAAGATTATCCCTGACAACCTGGGTGGGCCAGTTCCAATCAGTTGAAAGGTCTTAAGTGGAAAAGTGAGGTTTCCTTGAGAAATAAGAAATTCTGCCTGTGGACTGCAACATGAGAGTTCCCAGCCTGTCAGCCTGCCCTGTGAATTTCAGACTTTCAGCCCCTACAATCATATAAGCCAATTTTTGAAATAAATCTCTTAATATATATATACAATGAAAGTTTCATTATTGTATTATATATGTCATTTAGGGTTCTGCCAGAGAAATCTCTCTCTCTCTCTCTTTCCATATATATTTATATTACTGGTTCTGTTTTTCAGGTACAACCTGAATGGTACATGCACCAAATAAAATCTTTAAGGTTAGTGTGAGTGTATGTACCTTGAAATATATATATATATATTTTTATATATATATAACTCTCCTCTTTCCAATATCAAGAGACCATTAGGAAGTCTGACCATCTGCCTCTCAGTACTTCATTCAGACAGCTCTGTGTGAAACAGAAAGAAGCATTCTTAGTAAAGGGGAAAAATAAGTAATCTAAAATGTGCCTGGCAGTATATTAGATGCTTTATACATGCCATTTAAAATTAATCATTTTAGAAAACACATACTCCCATTTTACAGAGGAAGAAGTGGAAAGTTATGATGCTAAGATAAAGTAACGCAATATACAGTAGCCGTGAACAGGACTCATGCAGATGTGAGTGTGTATCCCATCAGCTCCTCCATGTATTAGATAGATGTTTTAGACATCATCTGAGACTCTGTTTCCTCATCTCTGAAATGGGAATGACAAGACCTATCTTGCTCTGGTAGTGGCTGTACGGATTAATTAGCATGTGTGAATACTTAGCCATGTGTCACATTGAGCATATTCAACAAATATTTGCACCCTTAATTTTCTAGAAATCCAGACATCATACCTTGAATGCTGCTAAGTATTCTGCCTGTTCCCTTTATAGCCTTTTCCACGGTGCTGAAGAAGGCACATAAAGAGCCCTGTAGCTCGTGAGTATCCTGGGTTTCACCATCAGAACCAATGGATTCCTCTATCTTAAATGACCAAGGGTGGTCATAAAGAGGAATTTTGCCCACTGCTGTCTCTAGAGCTGCCGAATCTCTGTTTTTCTAAAAGTAGGTGTATAGGGACTGATTTAATTCCTTTGAGATTTTTGACCAAAATTGTGGCAAGAATAAACTACAAGATACCTGGAAAAACATCCAGTTGGATTTATAGTGGGACTTTATAACCACTGAAGTTGAAACAAAAGAAAACCAATCTATCACTGTTACTTGATAATAAATTATATTTTTACTTTTCATCGTCCTCCAAATGCAGTCAGATTTTGTTTTTGGAATAGTTGAAGTTTTTCTTTTTTTTCTTTTGGTTATCATTTCTCTGAGGGGAAAAAACATCCAACAATAGCTAAATTTTTTATTTGCACACTTTTTTTTCTTTCAACATGAAACGATTGGATTTGCTGGTGAAAGAAGAGTACTTATGAATTGCAAAAGCATAACTTCTGATAAATACTTCATCATGTCTGAAAACTGAAAGCAATGAAAAAATGCAATAAATTCTGTTTATGGAGGAAGAAGCAGACTAACATCTTGCAATATTAACTTCAGAGAAATGTGCCAGAGAGTGAAAGTGGTCAGTCCTTGCTTATTGTTTTGGGATCTTAGATATGCAGGCGCATGCTGTTCCTGAGAGCCCTAGGGGTTCTCATAAGAGTCTCCAAATTCAGCCCTCCCCTCTACGGCCACCCCCCCTCACATCTACAGAAGAATCCCTTAGTAGGGAGAGGCCTCCTGGCATTAGTCAATCAGACTGTTTTGTGTAGTGTTGACACAAGTTTTAAGCCAGGCTTTGAGTAGTGCCAGCTGTGGTATGGACAAGATGCTTAACCTCTGAGCCTGTACTTCCTCATTTGTGAAATAAAGATAATACTTGCATCTGGTAGGAAGTTGTAAGAGTTAAAAGAAATAGCATAATGTATGTGAGGTAATAAACAAAATCGCATGTTGTATGATGTAAGCTATTTGTGTTATTGAAATCACTATTGTTTTTGTGGTTGTTAACATAGTGTTGGGGAATTTGGGTGCCAATGTCAAACAGACCTGATTTTAAATCACAAATCTAGCTGTGTGTGACCTTGAACAAATTCTCTAATCTCTTCATGTGTTAGTTTCCTCATCCATGTGATTGGGATAACATCATTTCTCTCACAAGGTTGTTGTGAAAATTAAAGTGTAGAAATAGCGGAGTTTAACCTAGTCATGGTTATTACTTAATTTACACCCTGAAGATACACTAATGTAGATATAATTTTCACTAATGTACCTGTGAAGAAACTGCAGCTCATAACATTTAGGAAAGTCACGCACAGTAGGTAAACTGGTAGAAGAATTTGAATCTCTCTGCTCTCTCATTGTCAAGCCTGAGATATTTCCATAATACAGCTCAAGGCAGTGGTCTATAGAAAAAACTGAGAGCCATCCTTGACTTCTCTTTTCTCACATGAAACCCAAATCATCAGTAAATTCTCTCAGTTCTATCTTCAAAATAAGTCCAGAATCTGACTACTTAATACTGCCTCCACACACTTCCCCAAGCTGAGCCAACATTATCATCTCTTCCCAGAACTATGTGAGACGCCTCCAAACTGGTTTCTCTGCCCCACAGTTTGCCTGCAGAGCTTATTTTTTATCACAGAAGCCATATTGATCCTTTGAAAACAGGCACGAGGTTAATAACCCTAACGGCTTTCAGAGTGAAAGGCAAAGTTCTTACCATGGCCTGCGACCCCTAATGCCCTGTCCCTTGCTGACCATCGGACCATCTCTTCTGCAAACCTCGCTCTTCATCATTCAGTTCCCGTCACAGCAGCTTTCCTGCTATTCCTTAAGCATACCCAGGACTCTCCTGCCTCGGGGCCTTTGCACTCTCTGTTACCACTGCCTGGAAACTTTGCCCCAGATATTAGCTTGATTGATCTCATTGTTTCTTTCAAGTACTCCTCAAAGGTCACTGCGCCAGAGAGGAATTTCCTGACTGCCGTGTATAGGCAACAGCACTTCCTCCCTCCCTCCCACCCTTGCCTGCTTTATTTTCTTCCATCCTCTACCAGCAGAATCCCAGAAGCAAGGTGTTTTGTTTATTTCTCATCCCCAGGACCTGACACAGTGCCTGCCACATAGTAGGCACTCACAAATATTTGTTGACTGAATGAATGAATGACATAATTACCTAATACTCTGTAACTATATAAAACCAGGAGACAGGGCTGCTAGATTAGATTTTTTCCCTGATTCCCCAAAGAACCACTGCAGGGATGTTGAGGCAATAAAAATGTGAACTTCTCAAGGGGATGACCAGAGAGAATCCAATTCTCCTTCCAAGTAATTGGTATATTTAATGAATGTAACTTTGTCCTCCCTGGAAACTCCCCAGAGGCACAAAAGCCATGTAGGCTTGTCTCTGCTTAACGCCTAGCCAGTACTGACAGCACAGAGCCAGGAGCCTAATTCTTAATTCTTGTTAAAAGAACTGAGAAGAGTGAGCAATGGGCTGCATAGAATTGAGGAATTTGTAATCAGTTGATTAATTTAGTGTTATTCATTCAGAGCCATAAAGAGATAAATGAAGTAGATGATGGCTGCTTGCAGTAAATTTGGTAAAGTCTAGTAAAAATAAATAACAAAGCAAGTCCTTTATTAGAGTTTTTATCTACAAGAATTTTATAAGCAATGACATAAAAAAAAAATCTACCCACCAGGTGTCAATTTGAGCACATCAGATAGCAATGTTTTATCCACCAATCGCAGCTTCCCTACAATTTGCTAATCTCCTGAGATGGATGCTGAAAGCTGCATTAATCCAGACTGTCAACTCAGACTCTCACCAGCGGAATATAAAACGGTATGTGCCCCAGGATTTCTTTAGTGGGAGAAATTGAGAAATCCCTCTTGTGGGGGACCTGCACTCTTCACAGGCACAGTTCATAAACAGTGCTGTATAACCAAAGTAATTCATTTAAAAAATAAATTTAGAAAAGAATGCAAGAAAGAATTTTCAATAGGAAATAATTATTCTGTCAGATAGTTACCTTTTTCTTCTCCCAAAGACATTCTTCCATGAGAAGACTCACACAACAGCCAAAAGAGAACCATGGCTATTCCTTCCCATTTGCCAGATAACTTATTTGTCTTGAGCTGAACTCAGCTCTGGGAACAGAAGGAACTCGGAACTCTGCCTTCATGTGAAGAAATATTGATTTTAAAGTGTTACCTGATTTTACAGCACATTCAGATTGATATTGCCACCCATTATGAAAATGAGGTTATAACTTTAGGGCGTGGGTTGCTACGTAAGTAAAATAAAAAGGATAAAATAAAAGAGCTGGTGGGAAGAAGGAGGAAGGAAGGATACACCTGTTCCCAGCACTGAGTAGCCTGAAAAGGCTCTTAGGAATCAGCCATCACAAAGCTATTAATCCTTGCTCCCATTAGAACATATTGGGGGATATTTTAAAAATTTGGACATTCAGGCCTCCCCCACAAGATTCCCACCCAATGGTTTGGGAGTGGGTGGATATGAGTTAGCACTTTTTAAAGACTTGTATGGTGATTGTGATGTGCAGCCAGAATGGAGAGTCACTGTGTCAACCAAATCTTGGAAATCCAGAGAGGTTTAGTAATTAAGAGAGCTTTGTGGTCCAGTCAAACGAAGTCAAGCCTAAAACCCAATTTTAATCTCTTAATTTATGGCTGTTTCTCCTCATTCAATGCCATTGTCTTTAGATCCACCCTGAAGGCTTGATTATGATTATATGGCCAAAATTAGGCTGCCCTAACATTATCATATCCTCTGAAATTTGACAGAAAGCCCTGAAGAATGAGTATTCCTGGGTTCATCATCCAATCACCAGGAACATCATTCTTAAGTTGGCAAACTGCATCAGTTCTACCTACAAAGATAAATCAATCAAAAGTCTTATTGTCAAGAACTTGAGGCTATGTTACAAGAATCACAATATGGTGCCAGCCCCATTTTTCTCTCTGTTCCCACAGTGCCAGAACTGTGCATTGTACCTAACGGTAACTCAGTAGAAAAAGACAAAATACATGCAAACTGACAGAGGAAATAATCCTAACAGAGGACAGGCATTTTTTGGGATGGCCCTGGACTTTTTCTGCCATGGCCCTGAGCCTTATTGGAATGAATTGTAAATCCTCATTGGTATGCACCTACACACACCCCAGAGCTAGCTGGAAAGCCAGTGACCTAAGTCACAGTCAATCTTAAAATGTTAACTCAGAAGCAGAAATGTGCTAGAAATGAATTTGATCTGCTTACGAAGACACGTGCATAAGATATGGCTGGAGCATTCATCAGGAAAGGAGGGAGGCATCCCCCCCTTTGTCTCCTATCCTGTGACTTCTCTTATCTTTCATCGCTAAACACATTTTTGCTCTTTTACCATAGTAACATGGGATTTTCTTCCCTACACAGCCATAGTAATAGGAGGTTATTGTTATGTGATTTTTCCCCTTTATAAATGCAGTCAATTTCCAGAGTCTATCTATTTACAATAATATGTATTTATATTCATGACAATTTCGAGTATAAGGAAACATTGCATTTTCATACTAACTAATATATAAGGTGCTCACAGGAAATTTTAACGGGAGGTTTGATGTAAGTTTTGCTCTAGAGGAATAAATATCGATGCCAGCTAAACTGTTACTCATTTGTCTTCTTTAAATAATTCACAAGATTTTTTTTAACCTCCCTTTACGAATGCTGACTTATGAATACCTTCTGAATGTGTTTTTGAACTCCAAAAGAGCTGCACTGACTAGCCTACTGTGTTTATATATGTTAAGGAAAGTGTGCATTAAGCCCAAACCCTACAAGAAAATGAAAATATCAGACTACTAAATTTAGTGAATAGTTGCCAGGAGTCTAATACCATGTGAGATGTATCTTAGCAGCACTTTATCAAGTATGTTCTCTGTGCGGGCATTGTGAACCACTTTGCGGTTGTCATTCCATATAGCGTACGACTTAACAGTACAGAAATCAGTGTCCCCATTTTGTAGATGAGAAAACCAACACAGAGAATCTATGTCTTCAATATTGTCCCACTAATAATTAACTGAGGTTGTTGTTTTAATTTCATGAAGTCGTAAGTTTAACTTTTGACAATATATTAATAAACTGAAAAATACTACAATTTCCTATCAATGTGCCTAATAAGGTATATCAAATTTTTTTAAAAATTGCTGCTCCCCATAGTTATCCACCTACCAAACCACTGACTGTTAAAGCTAGAAAAGAGGTCAAAGGCTTGACTTTACATTCATGGAACAGAGGACATCATTACTTACCCAAGATTGCACAATTATTTATACTAAATTAATGTTGACGACTAGCCAAGGTAATGTTATGCTTAGCTAGCTTTTTTTTTAGATTGCATATACTTTCTAAGCCGTCTCATGGTTTGCTTTAACAGATACTTTCAAAGTTCACATTGGGCATTTTACTAAGAAGCAGGAGGAGGAAGAACAATTGGGTGTCTGTTATCGTCACCAATCTTTCTTGTAAGTCATAACTTGTAGGAGGGACACTACTGATTGTTTTATCTATCTGTGTTGTCCCCTGCCTCCTCCTACCTTTCTTGTCTTTTCTATAAGTGAGTGAAGGAATCTATTCATGAAACCATTGATACAAATGTTCTACCATGTCATTATATGTACGAGTAAAAGAATATTTCCCCAGTATTTGTTATGCATCGTGAGATGCTGAAAGGAAGAACATCCTACCGCAAAGAAAGGGAGGGGCAAGAGTGCACAATCACCAAGAGCACAGACGTGAGTTTCAAAACACCCCCTATGCACACACACAAACACCAATTTCAGTTGTGTGGACCTGTTAATCGCTTGCTATCCTAGTGCCACCTTTGAGAAACATAAATGATTCATCTCATAGAATATAAGGAGATTTAAATGGAATAAGGTATATGAAACAATTGTCACAGTGCCAGGCATATAATGTTGACCGATAATTATTGTGTGTTTATTACAATATATGTCAAATACCATTCTAGGTGTTTTCATTAATTATTGCATTTAACCTCAGCAGCCAAAGCCCACATTTTTTTTTTTACCACTGTGCTATACTGTCCCTAATTGCTATCAAATGTAGCTTTAGAGTCTGAAGAATGAATGTCTGTGTTACAGTTCTGCTTCATACAAGTGGTGTGAAAAGGGCAGACTCTTGTTTCTGTATAGAGATTGAGGGTGGGGGATTCTGATCCTCGCTCCTATCTGCAAAATATAATTATTTTTACCTCCAACCTACTTTTGAATCTACTTTCTATCACAGGGCAAGTATAATACATACAATAAGCATTTAGTGTGTCTCGTTAAATCTGTACATCATCAATGATAAGAGACACCATTTTCATGCTCCTCTGAAATTTTTTAAAATGGCAATTAAAATATAATGCAATACTTTTTTTTAAATCACATTGATGGTAAGATACTTGATAGATGTTAGAATGTAAAAAAGAAATATGGATCTTGGAATCAAAGAAATGCAGTAATAATCACTGGTTTCCTTTCTAGGAAATAAAGACCACACCTACTTGTCCACATAATTTGAAAGGAATTTTCAATTTATTATACACTGATATATCAGGTCAAGTTACCCATTTCATTCTTCACTCCTGTGTGACAGTATTGAACGTCTATGCCCTTACCCTAGCCTCCTGGTGAGTGTTTCTTCACCCCTTGACATCGTGCATGTCTGTGGGACTTGACTAGGTTAATGCAGAGTTCTTCAGCCTCAGCATTAAGCTGAATTTTGGGCCAGATAATTCTTTGCTGTGGAGGACTGATGTTTAACAGCATCCCTAGCCTCTACCTTCTAGATGCCAGTAGCACCTCTGCCTCTCCCCAAGTTGTGGCAACCAAAAATGTCTCCAGATATTGCCAGATGTCCCTTGGGACAGGGGATAAAATTGATCCTGTTGAGAACCACTGGATTAATGTATGTTAGCAGGCTTGACATAGCTAGAGGCTTGAAACTTGTTTGCATCATGGGGATTTTCCTCTTGCACAAAGGTGTTCAACCACGAGAAAACCCTCCCCTGGTATCCCCCCTTCACCCTGAGCTCCAGAGGTAACATGCATGGAACAGTCCTGAGCCCAGCCCACAGTGCAGAGCCCAGGCTAGATCAGTTAACTCCATCACTTCCATTTTCTTGGGTTATTCTTTCTTTTAGAAAGAATATATCCTCTGGTAATTTTTTGAGAAAGAATACATTCATATTTTTATTGTCAGTTTTTAAAAAATTCTAATTCTAGGTTGGAAATCATTTTCACCTAGAATTTTAAATGTGTTGCTCCATCATCCCCTCGCTTCTATTTCGTCTGTGTGTTAGATGAAAATCTAGCATGTGGAGACACCCAGTGGCACGCAGCTTCCAGGTGATCTGGGAAGCCTGCCCTTTCTTTGCCACTCTGGGACTTCTTGAATGAAGAGACTGCTCTTTCTTCCCAGAATGCTGAAATATCATGATAAGATGTTTTGGTGTGCTGTTTTTACATTAATGAGCTAGAAAATTTTTGGATTTTTTTCACAATAACCTTGGATATTTTTTATGGGAAATTGTCCAGTTGTTAACCTCCTCATCCCTTTTTCTTCCTTCTCTTTGTGGAACTCTTGTTAGTCAGTTCTAGGACATAGTTTGTCTTTTTGTTCTACTTTCTAGGAATTTGTTTTCTAACCTTTCATTCTTTCTACTACATTTTAAAATTTCATGTGCATATGTGTCGGGTTGGTAATCTGGTTCTCAGTTCTTGATGCTCTCTTGGCCAAAGAATGACCAGACACACCAAAAGCAAGGCAAGCATGAAATGAAGTTTATTGAGGAAGGGCAAGATAGGTTTACAGAGCAAGAGCAAGATGTAGGTTTACAGAGCAAAAGCAAGATGCATTCACCACAGACAATGAATGGACCCCCTGTCATAACAAAAGGCTCTGGTAATGCTCTGGGGTCTTGTTTTATAGTGTCTGGATTGGCCCCTCCATGGAACCACTTTGATGGACAGTTGGGAGTTATATAACCTGAGTTTACTGCACATGTGGACCTCCCATGAGTCTCTCTAAAAGCCCATTGGTGGGGGGGGTGGTGAACCACAATGTAGATTTAAGCTAATGACATGATAATTAGCCTTAGGTTGTTCTAGGTCACCTTCCAGACCCTATTGTGTCTTGGCCTGCAGGCTAGGGAATCCTCTGCATTCTTTTGCAGTTGGCACAATAAGTTCTGATTGGGAGATTGGTAGGGTGTTCCCTCCTCCCCCAAGTGTGGCAGTTGTGTGGGGAGCCTGCCTTTGTCCCCAGGAGGGCCAGAGGTCCCTCGCTGTCTACCTAACATGGATATATGCATATATATAAATTTTCAAGAACTCTTCCCTATTAGTTTTATTTTTCTTTTAATATTACCCTGCATTTTCTTACTTCATTTTATTATCTCTGTAGGGGTAATAGAGATAGATATATAATAGATATGCTTAAAATGCTATTCTTGTATTTTCTGCTGTCTTTAAGTTACTTATATTTCTTTTTTTTCTATTCTTTTTTTTTTAAACTTTTATTAATCCCTGTCTTTCATGTTATAGATTTCTGTGCATACTTGTTGATTCTTGACTGTTCATTCATATCTGAGTGAGGCACTGGAAAGCACAGTGGACAATTTATGTTTCAGGGTCTCTAAACCTTTTCTTTTGTGGTAGTCAGTGTTCTGGAGAGGAACCCCCCAATTTTGTGCCTGGAGATAAAAATCTCACTGCAACATTCTGAACCCAATCCAAAAATGTTGTTGGGGCTGGGAGATGATTTCACCACTTGGGTTGATGATTTTAACTGCATCCTTCTGCTGTCAGTGTGGCACCTCACTTCCACCCTTAATTGCAAATACTGTTATAATATTTTCAAATCCAGGATCTCTCTGATTCAGTTTCTCAAAAAAGACACTTATTTGATTTGAAATTGGAATTTTCTGGGCGATATACTTTAATGCATTACTGATAAACTAGACTGTTTATGGAGAAGGAGGAGGCCAAGATGGCTTCAGTAACACACAGATGGTAGAGGGGCAATCACCAGGGTGGGAGAGAGGAAGGAGGGGATCTGAAAGTCATGCTGACCCTTCTGTAGAATTTAAACAATACTTCTCTTTTCCAGCCCCAAGCCTGCCCTCAGTTTCCCAGAGTATCTGGTGCCTCCCATTCCAGAGCCTTTCTAAGATTCTGCAGAAGGAATAAGGTTGCAGCCGTCTTTGCAAACAGTTCAGTTTCAGCTTTCTCTATTCTGAGGAAGCTACCATTCTTCCATCCACCGTTTATCTTACCAAAAAATGTGCTAAAATTTCCTCCCTTTCACTCTCTCTTCCCTAATTGGTTTATGCCTTTTACTTTATCAACTGACATTTTAACAGATTTTTACAAAGGAGATGAGGTAAATAATTTTGTTTAATTCATCAGATTTAACCAGAAGATGGGGAAAACATTTTAATAAATGGCATAATAAAGATGCATGATATGCTTGTAATTTTTTAGGGTGACATAAAAGTGGGAGAAATATACAATATCAAACAATCAAATCACAGCTCAAAAATTTCTCAGCAAGTTGAAATTATAGAGCTGAATCTACTGAATTTAATAAATGTAATTTAACCAAGGTGAGTATAAATTTGGCATGTAAGTTCAAAAAATCAATTGCACAATGCAAGATATACAAGAATGTAAACAATACTAGAAGTATAGGTGACTTAAAACTGACTTTGCATCATCAATGTCCCAGGAATTCTAAAGAAACCAATAAGCTCTTAGAGTACATTAATAGAAGTAGAAGTTCAGTTGCATTTTGTATTTCTCAGTGCACTTGGAATATTCTGGGCAATGCACTTAATAAGGTACTAGAAAGTGTACATGGAAGAGAAGGAGGAAGATTCAGGATTTGACGTTTTCCTTTTGACATAGCTGGGCTAGTTTACTCTAGAAGGGTAAAAACTCATGAGGGAAGGAAAATTGCCTTCAGATCTTTTAAAAGTCAATCTTTGGAACAGCATGAACCCTATGGACCATAAAAATTGAGTGCAGAATTGATGAATAAAACTAATGAAAGGCAATGTTTGGCCCATTATAAAAGAGAAATATCGATCAAATCTAGATTACTGATGGATCAGTGATGGTTAAAAATGGGGGTATGTCGTCATTACAGTGGTTGACTTTTGTGGGCTTATGTCAAGCCGACTTTCAGAGATACTTACTTTGTACCAATAACAAGGCTCAGCTCTTTCTAAAAGGTTATCAAGGGTCTTTCTAAAAGGCAGGAACTCATATTAGTTTCATTTCCACTTCATTTGAGAAAAATGAGATTAAGTTGTGTGCCCAAGGTCATAGAGCTAGTTAATTAGGATTAAAGCCAAGATTTTTGACTCTAGGGCTTCTGCTCTTAATTCCCCAGGATCCAGACATCTCAGATTAGTATGAAGCTTTCCCAACCATTCTCTGCCCAGACCAGACTCCCTAACACATCCCACCATTAGGATCCCTTCTCCTTAACACCTGTGAGCTCTGTGTACTCAATAGCTCTCTGTTGGAAACTATTCCTAAATGTTGTTCATTAAAACAATACCTGGAAAGATGGAGAACAAACAAACAACTATCCTCTGGCCAGAGAAGACAGAATACAGCAGCAGCCCAGAGGGGCACAGCCAGCATCCCCGAACCCCAGAGCTGCAGCTTCCAGCAGAGCCAAAGGGTGACCAGAGCTCAGGCCCCAGAGAAGCAGAGAGGTCCCCACCTATGGTGGATTTGAGGATATGTATGAACCCTAAAAAAGCTAACGTCTGCTCTTCCCACCACCACATACTCCCCTAAAGGGAAAAATGAAGGAGTGGAACACAGGGAAAGGCTGAATCCCTTTTTCTTTTTTATATCTTATTTTTTAAATGACGTATTATAATTGTACATATCTATGGGGCACATAGTAATGTTTCAGAAAGTGTAACAACTAGTGATCAGATCAGGGTAATTAGCATATCCATCATCGCAAACATTCATCATTTCTTTGTATTAGGAATGTTCTATATCCTCCTTGTAGCTATTTGAAAGTATGTAATATATTATTGTTAATTATAGTCATACTACAGTGGTATAAAACACTAGAACTTATTCTTCCTATCTAGATGTAATTTTATATCCTTTAACAAATCTCGTGCTACCCCTCTGTTCCACCTACCCCTCCCAGCTTCTAAGATCTTCTGTTCTGCTTTTTTACATCTATGAGATTAACTGGTTTAGCTTTCAAATATGAGTGAGAACATGTGGTGTTTAACTTTCTGTTCCTGGCTTATTTCTCTTAATATAATGTCCTCCAGTTCCATCCACATTGCGGCAAATAACAAAATTTCGTTCTTTTTTACGGAAGAATAGTATTCCATTGTGTATATACCACATTTTCTTTATCCACTCATCTGTTGTTGAACACTGAGGTTGATTCCATATCTTGGCTATTGTGAATAGTGCTGTCATAATCATGGGGTGCAGATGTCTGTTCGATATACTGATTTCCTTTCCTTTGGATAAATGCCCAGTAGCGGGATTGCTGGATGGTAGTTCTATGTGTAGTATTTTGAGAAACCTCCATACTGTTCTCCATAGTGACTGTAATATTTAATAGTCTAAATTTCCAGCAACAGTGTATAAGAGATCCCTTTTCTATGCATTCTCATCAGCATTTGTTATTTTTTGTCTTTTTGCTAATAGTCATCCTAACAGGGGTGAGATGATACCTCATAGTGGTTTTGATTTTCATTTCCCAGATGATTAGTGATGGTAAACATTTGTTGACCATTTGTATATCTTATGTCTTCTTTGGTCTGTTCAGATCATTTGCCCATTTTTTAATTGGATTTTTTTTTTTTTTTTTTTTGCTGTTGAGATGTTTGAGTTCCTTGTATATTCTGGATATTAATTCTCAATTGGATGAATAGTATACAAATATTTTCTCCCATTGTGTAGATTGCCTATTCATTCTGTTGATTATTTACTTTGCTGTGCAGAAACTTTTCAGTTTGATATAATCCCATTTGTTTATTTTTGCCTTTGTTGCCTATGCTTTGGAGGCCTTATTTATAAAATCTTTTCCAAATCAATGTCCTGAGTGTTACCCCTGTGTTTTTTTCTGGTAGCTCTATAGTTTTGAGTCTTACATATAGGTCTTTGATCAATTTTGAGTTAATTTTCGTACAGAGTACAAAGGTGGGCTTCGAGTTTTATTCTTTTTTTTTATTTCAGAATATTATGGGGGTACAACACTTTGGCTGTATATATTGCCCATGCACTGCCTGTGTCAGAGCTACAATCGTGATCATCCCCCAAACTGTGCTCCCCGCATCCATTCAGTGAGAGTTTTCCCATCCCCTCCACCCCCCTCCCGCCTGCCCACCCCCTGATGAATATTATTGCTATGTGTGATGTAAGTGTTGATCAGTTAGTACCAATTTGATGGTGAGTACCAGTGGTGCTTATTTTTCCATTCTTGTGACACTTCACTTCGAAGAATGGGCTCTAGCTCCCCCAGTTGGGGTATGTGAAAGCCCTGTGCTTTGGGAGGGGCCTTGTAGCTCCTAGGGGTTACTTTGACCCTCCTCCTCCTGAGGTGCAGGTAGAAACACAATTTCTTTTGGCTGCAGCATGAGAGCTGGATTGGAAAAATTCTATACAGCTCAGAGGTTGCTTATATAGCTGCATATTTCTGTCCTTCTGATGTGCGTCTCCGCGTGATACTGGCTGATAGGGGGATCTCCAATTGTGCACCCCTTTTCCACCACTAGACCCCAAGGCGAGGTGGGTGGGCATCTCTATCCCCAGCAGTCTCTGCCAGGGGGATGTTCCTGTGGGGGGCGGGGAATAGTGGCCAACGGAAGAGCTCTTGGATGGCGCGAAATTCCCTAATGACATGGGCAGGGTCATGGGGAGCTGCTCTGGTTCAGCCTGTGGCTCTTGAGGTATTTGGTTGTCATGAGAACTGGCAGTTATACCAAATGAGTCACTATAGCCAGCAGCCTTCAAAATGAGCGATCTCTGGGGTACAGGAGGGCTGGGACCTTAAGGGCGGGCACTAGGACCAGCACGTAGCAGACTTGTTGGAGGCCAGAGCTGGGGTAGCGGAACCAGATGGATGAGCTGCAAACTGTTTCCAGTACACAAAGGCCCTGCCGCTACAGTTCCGGGATCTCGTCCCACCTGGAACCCACGGAGGCAGCTGTCCCTGGCCACCAAAGGCAAAGCCTGTCACACCCCAGTGGAAGAGACCCCGGGCCAGGGCGGGCGCACAGCAGGGCTCAGATCCCGCCGGGAGCGCAGCTTTTCTCAACCGGCCTGTGTCTCACGCAATTGCCAGCAGCCCCTAAGGGCGTGACCTGCCCTCCCTTAAACTCCTGGGCCGGGTCCCGCTGACTTCCAGTGGCGCAGTGACGGCCTGCAGATTCCAACGCACTGTCTCGGGAAGCTGTATTTCCGCCCAGTCCTTAACCGGCCTTGCGTGGTCCCTGTATATTGCAGCTGAGGGTTCCATTTGACTCTCGCAATTGCTTCCTGTCCACAGAGCCTGCTGTCTCCAGCAACAGCTTTGCCCCAACTCTGGGCTTGTCCCTGACTGAGTGAGTGGATGGGGAGTCTGTGGGGAAGCTGCACAACCGCTTGGGGGTCAGGTCGCGATGCACCGAACTGGCAAGCGCATCCTTCCCGCGCTCTGGGCTCTATTGCATTCCCTGCGCTTTCTGATCTTTGTGAAAGATTTTGTCACCTGTTTTCTTGGGCTGAGCATCCCGTGTTGTTTCTCTATAATTCACAATGCTGTTTTCAGAGTGAGCGGTCCACGCGCGCAGCTAGTTTTGTTCTTCTGCATATGAATATCCAGTTTTCCCAGCACGATTTATTGGAGAGACTATGCTTTCCCCAATAAGTGTTCTTGGTACCTTTGTCAAAAATCAGTTGGCTGTAGATATGTATAGTAATTTCCTCATTCTCTGTCCTGTTTCATCGGTCTATGTGTCTGTTTTTTATGCCAATATCTTACTGTTTTGGTTACTATTAGTTTTTTTTTTTTTTTGTTTTTTTTTTTTTTTTTTTTTTTGCTTTATTGTAGTAGGGTTTGACGAGTCTGGTAGTGTTTAAGGTACCAGCTCTTTCTTTTTCTCTGATTGACTTGTCTTTTTGTATCTTGTGTTTATATCCGAATTTAGATTTTTTATTCAGTCAAGAGTTTTGGGAGTTTTAATGGTTCAATGAGTCTGTATTTGCAGTAGTGGCAATTTTAACTTTACCTTCTTCCCAAACTTGATGTTTTTTTCTTGATTTTTGACCTGCAATTGCCCTGGGTTTACTTCTAAGATTTTGTTGGAGTTTAAGTGTTTATATATGAGGATCATGTTATTTCATCAGGGGCAATTTTAGTTTCCTCCTTCATTTTGATTGTTTTTACTTGGTGGGTTTGTTATTATAATTACCTTTATTGGTGTGGGTTTAGGTCCTTTTCTTCTATACCTAATTTATTAAGAATTGTTATCATAAAGGGATGTTGAATTTTGTCAGGTGCTTTTTCTGCATCTATCAAGATAATCATATGGTTTTTGTCCTTCATTCTGTTGATGTGATGTATCATGTACATTGATTTGCATATGTTGAACCATCCTTGAATTCCTGGGATAAATTCCACTTGATTATGCTGCATTATCTTTTTGATGTATTGTTAAATTCAGCTTCCTAGTATTTTGTTGTGGATTTTTGTGTCTATGTTCATCAGGGCTATTGGCCTGTAGTGTTTTTGTGTGTGTGTCCTTGTCTGATTTTGATATCAGGGTTATGCTGGCCTCATAAAAGAAGTTAAGAAGAGTTCTCTGTGCTTCAATTTTTAGGAATAGTTTAAGAATAATTGGTATTCTTTTTTTTAAAGTTTGGTATAATTTAATAGTGAATCCATCCAGTCCTGGATTTTTTTTTTGTTGGTAGACTATTTATTACTGATTCAATCTTGCTACTTGTTATTGGTCTGTTCAGGTTTTCATTTTCTTATTGGTTCAATCTTGGTAGGTTATTTGTGTCAAGGAATTTATCCATTTCCTCTAGGTTTCAAGTTTGTTGGCATATAGTTGTTTCTAGTAGTCTCTAATGTTCCTTTTTATTTCTGTGGTATCTGTTGTGACATCTCCTTTTCATTTTGGATTTTATTTATTTGGATTATCTCTCTTTTTTTCTTAGTCTAGCGAATGGTTTGTCCATTTTATCTTCTCAAAATACCAACTTTTTGTTTCATTGGTTGTTGGTTTTTTTTTAGTCTCAATTCCATTTATTTCTGCTCTGATTTTTATTGCTTTTCCCCTTTTTCTAATTTGGGATTTGGTATGTTCCTGCTTTCTAAGTTCCTGGAGGTGCATCATTAAGTTGTCTATTTGAAATCTTCCTAGTGTTTTTTTGTTTTAATGTAGGCATTTATTACTATAAACTTGCCTCTTAATGCTGCTTTTACTGTGTCTAATAGGTTTTCATATGTTGTGCTTCTGTTTTCATTTGTTTCAAGGGATTTTTAAAATTTTGTTCTTAATATCTTCCTTTATCCAGTGGTTGTTCAGGTGCAAGTTGTTTAATTTCCATGTATTTGTATATGTAGGGAGCAAGGCTCTTGCTCTTGTAAGGTTCACTGAAAAATCACTGGCATAAGGCAGATTGATTAACTGAGAAAAAGATACAGATTTATTTAACATGGATACATGGGAGCCTTCAAAATGAAAACTCACCTCCTCAATGAGGTGCAGAGGTTTTTAAAGAACAGGGGCTTGGAAGTAGCAAAACAGATTTGGGGAAGAAGAAAGGAAGAGGCTTGGCTAGCTAGCAGAGGTGGTCTTATTAGGTAAATGAAACCTTACAAATAGCAGCCCCCAGAGAAAATGGATGGTAAATATTTTTTCTCAGATCTTTAAAGGTGTTAGACTCTCAATTAATCTTTCCTAGCTCAGGTAAGGAAAGCCCTGGCTGCATTACTGGAGGTTCTCTACAGATGCAAATTTTACCTCCACAAACAAACAGCTTTGCAGCATTACTTCTATCTCTGAGACTCATGGCAGCCATCTGAAAATATTTCAAAGAAATACATTTTGGGGTAAAATGTTTCTAATTTTCTTCATATAATTTCAAATATTCCTCTGGTTATTTATTTCAAGTTTAATTCCATTATGGTCAGATAAGACATTTGATATGATTTCAATTTTTTAAAAAATATTTTGAGGCTTGTTTTGTGTCCTAACAAATGATTTATACAGGGGAATGTTCTATTTGCTGATGAAAAGAAGTATGTTCTGCAGCTGTTGGGTGCAATGTTCTGTAAATGTCTGTTAGGTCCATTTGGTCTATGGGACAGTTTAAATCTGATGTTTATCTGTTAATTTTCTGTCTAGATGATTTCTTCAATGCTGAGAGGGGGATGTTGAAGTCCCCAATTATTATTGTATGACACTCTGTTTTCCTTTAGATATAATAATATTTGCTTTATATATCTGGGTGCTCTGGTGTTGGGTGCATAGCTATTTACAATTGTTATATTCTTTTGCTGAATTTTATTATCATATAATTTTTTTCTTTGTCTCTTTTTATAACTTTTGGCTTGAAGTCTGTTTTGTCTGATATAAGTATAGCTACTCCTGCTCACCTTTGGTTTCCATCTGAGTGGAATATCTTTTTCCATCCCTTCACTTTCAGTCTACATGAGTCTTTGCAGGCCAGGGAAATTTCTTCTACGCAGTATATAGTTGTTTCTTGTTTGTGGTTTTTCTTGTCCATTTAGCCACTCTGTATGTTTACATTCCAGGTTATAATTGATAGGCAAGAACTTACTCCTATTATTTTATTGATTGTTTTCTGGTTGTTTAGCCTATCCCTTGTTCCTTACTTCCTGTTGAACTGTTTATTTTTGTTATTGGGTGGTGTTAAGACTGGTTTTCTTGCTAATCAAACAGAAAAGCATTGAACCATTTAAATTTAGAGCTTTGCCGTAATTTTGACATATTTATTCTCATCAGTGATTAGACCCACCACACATGTCTTTATATTAATAGATCTCAGGTTCAATTATATAGAGATTCAATTTCTCTCTTAGAATGAATTTGAAACAAATCAAAGGATGTGATGTGAAAGCTGCTAACGTATTCCTGTTGTAGTCATGTTGTATTACATGGAATTATGAAATGTTTATATATTATAGCTTTAAAACTGATCTTCCCACTAAGGCAAATGTTGCTTAACTCTATACTTCAGACTAAGACACATCTCTACAGTAAGCCAAAAATATCTCTCTTCAAAATGTAAGATAACCACAGTCTAAACAATAATCCTTTTCCATAAGCATTTCTGAATTTACTAAGGAATCCTTTCCACTCATGATGGAAAATAAATCCTTTCCATTCATGAAAATCAATATATTTATTTATTTTGTGAAATATTGATTTGATGTGTGGTATTCTGTGCTACTTTTCTATCACTAGGAAGTAAAATTTCAATTAATCTATATTGAATTAATATCTTCTTATATTTATGGCATTCTTCAAAATATTAACCCAAGATTTATGTTTGTCTGAATGATATCCTGTCACTCTTACAGCCTTACATATTTTACAAATGATTGCCTGGCTTCGTTTGGTATGAAATGGTTAAATATCCAAATCCCTGGCTTTTGCAGCGTGAGGATGATTAAAATTATGACATAAGAAGAGATCATAAAGTCAGTGGCAACTGCCTGGGGGCATGTAAGTTACTTTCCACTGAAAGCTAGACCAGCTCCGATGACCTTCCTAACAGCCACATGGCCGAAGAAAAGCAAAAAAAGGAGCCCCATCTAGCCTCAGACCTTGTTCTTTTCACATTGAAATAGAATATACAGCTCTTACAGGCTGCTTCATCAGCACTTACTCACTTCTTACTAGGAAAAGGTAGTGTTAGAGATATTGAAATACGGGCCTGTGTGACATACACACACACACACAAAATAATCTGTCTTCACACACAACCTAAACTCTGAGGTACATCATTGAAATTTGGAGAGGCCAGCCTGGAGTGAAGGTATGTAGGAAAATTGGCATGAGGGCCCTAAGTGGCCAGCCAGTGCAGGCTGTAGGACAGACGAATAGCATGCCCAGTGTTTGGGTTGTAGAAGCATCACTCTGACTTTCTAATGTCCCATGTTGCAGACTGTCAAACCTGCATGCAATCGATTCTAAAATGGTTACTTGAAAGTCTCAAGAGCTCCCTCAGTGAACTCCGTGCCAAGTAAGAGTTCCATTTGACTGATATATGGGGCATTGCTTCTTGATTCTGGGATCATTACGAATAACAGCTGCGTCACAGTCTTAGCCATGCAGAGGGATGAGCAGGTGTGTTAACTGCAGTCACCTGAGTACCACTCTTCCATTAGCAATTGAGAACTGTGCTTAGGTCATTTAAACATCAGCGGGATGTGAGACTTTAAGTGGTGAAAAAAGACACATGGATGTCTAATTATGTGGTTTAACTTCCCCCTCCTTCCCCAAAGAAGCAGCACTTTGACACTTGTCAGGGCTATTTTTCCAGAAGACATCAATGACCCCTCTGGAAATTATTCTTGGGTTACTTTCATTCCAAAGTATGATAATTGCAAAAATGCTTTGGATTTTATTTCACATACATTGTCTCATTTCTACCTTAAACCAACTATTGGTTACATATTATTATTATTCCTATTTCACAAAAGGTGGAGATGTAATGTTCAGAGGCATAAATTGCTTTTCCTTACAGAAATATAATCAATCAACAGAAATTAAACTTGAAGAAAACCAGCTACTGACCACAGACCCTTATTCTTTTTTCCAGAGAGCAGTGGGCAAAAAGCAGAGGTTATATACAAGGTGTTTATATTCATATGCAAAGTAATGATGGTCCATATCAACTGGCAAGAACACACGTTTTCTGAGATGGGCCTGCTTGGTGTTTTCATTGCCTTAGTTTCTATTTTTTATTTGTTAGAGCTTTGGTAATAGTGTGGCATAAAGACACTGAGGTACCCAAAGGTAGGAAATAAACAGATACTTTCCCAAGGACAAGTTGCATTTCTGTAATAGAAGGCAGTGTACGGGAACAGAGTGAGGCATTTCATAGCCTTGTCAGGCCCCTGGTGTGTTTATCCAATTCTCTCTGCTGTCTCTGAACTCAAAGTGAGGATATAAATATATCACCTTCACCAAAGTGGAAGCAGGAGGCAAATGCACAAATGAGAACAAGATAAGAATTTGAAATATAAAATTACACAGATATAATTTTATAGCAAGGAATGATTTTAGGAAGCGAGCAGAGAGTTTTTATTTATAAATGTGGAACATTCCGAGCCCAGAAGGACCTGTCTCACTTAGTATACTGTGATGGGGTCTCCAAACACATAATGGCATTCATTTTATTACCATTTTCCTGTGGAGTAGAATGACATACTAAACTGATCAATAGAAGGCTTTGGCTTCCTCGAGATGTTTACAGAGATTGTTGAAATTGAATAACATGAAATGTTCTTTTATTTTCCTGTTGACTGTTACATTGTCTGATTTCTGTGGGTATTTTAAAACTTTGCTGTGGCTTACGTCCTAGTTCTGAGCAGCTAGTCAAGAGAAGTAGGTTAATCACCTATAGATCTGTTAAACCTCTAGATATGTGTCGTTCACATTACCATAGACATTAAGAAAAGGCATGTAGTTGTTCGGAAAAAAGGAAATGCAAGGATTCTAGGGCAAAGAAAAGCATTAGAAATCCTTGCTTTTATATTTTTCTTCAATCGTGTAGGGCCTGATTCTAGTGAAACTGCTTTGGATCCCAAAATAGAACATACATACCAGACCCTTTCACAGGAGACTAAAAGCCAGGAAAGGCACTTTGCTTGGTGTCTCTGGGATCTCTGGGGTCTCTGCTCTTTTAGATGGTGGGTGGAGAGGAGTAGGGAGAGAAAGGGGGACAGGAAACTAATTTCTATATGCTATTCCATTCTATTATTATATACCAGACACCGAGGCAGGAATTTTCTTTTCTTTTCTCTAACATGCTGGTGGTGTTACTGTCATTTCACAAGGATGCCTGTAAATTCTCAGGATCACAGCCAAGTTTCAAACTCAAATCTTCTGATTACAGCTTGAGTGCTGTTATTATTAATCAGAACTCTTTGGTTTGGAAATGACAGAAACCCACCCTAAACCATTTTAGGCAAAAGGGGAATTTATAGGCTTACGTAAGAGATGGGGATTAGTATTAGACTAGGTGGCTGGGTCTCAAAAACTTGACCATGCCCAGGACACTCTCTGAGTCCCATTTCTTCTCACTGTGCTTGACAGCATCAGTTTGTCAACTGGATTCATCGACCTGGCAAATAGTAAGGTCACTGATAGAGAGACTGGGATTGAGGCTTGGCCTCTCTGTCAATGTCCTGGGAAGGTTTCTCATTGGTCCAGCTTATATCAGGTGCTTGTCCATATGCCAGTGCGCTGTGCTTATCAGGTGAATTACTATAATTGGCCCAGCTGGCTTAGTCAGATGCCCTTCAATGGTAGAAAGGGCAGTGTCAGCTACTTGAAATAATTTGACAGGTGACAGGGGGTGGGAGTGGAAGTTCTATATCTGACACTGTACTTGTATGTGATCTGACAAGGATGTCACTGTTGGCGGCTCCTCTGATCTTCTTAGAGAAGTCCATCCTCTCAGGATGAACCCATGACCATTGGCTTCATTCACAAAGTACCACACCCCACTAGAGTGTTCTGCACCCAATAGGCTTCATCAAAAGTCACTAATCACATTTTTCTTAGAATGTTGGAGAGCAGCCACAATTACTTCCCGACTCCTAGATCACCATGGAAATGAACAAGATAAGGGTGAAAAAGAAGAAAATTTATTGCATTATTAATGAGAAAATCTTAGAAGCCACATACCAAAAATTTCAAAAATGTTGACTAGAAAATTACCATCAGATCTAATTGAAAGAAAATCTGAAACCTTACCCAAAGCCATGCGGCCAGTCTTCACAAGTTTCTCTAAAACAACCTCAAATAAACATTTGAGCTTGGTAACAACACCGTGCTTGTTATATAGAAGAAGACACAGAAGGGGCCTTTCAAATGGTATGGTTGTCTTAAACTTCTCTGAAAAGTAAATTCTGGAAACACTTCTGCTTTAAATGATCAAATAATTAGTGGATGTGATAGCCTGGCAAAACCATTATACTCTGCAGTCTATAAGAGCTGCCTGGTAATAAGGACTTGGGGGGAGAGAGAGAAGAGATGGTGGGCTTGAAGGGGGAAGATGATTTCGAATCTGTCTAGATTTGTGGTCAGTGGCAATAGAAATCCTCTGGTTTCTTTGTACTCAGGGTGACAGCACTGAGTCATGAACTGGTGGGACAGGTACATCCTCCTAGAAGACAAAGTGACAACAGGTAAGCACCTGGCCATACTCATGGAGACCTGGGAACACGTAACTCACTCCTTCCAAATAAAGCACGAGAGAAAGAAAACCTCAGAATAAGAACAGAGCCCCTTATTGGGACTATACTGTGAATTTATATACATCATTTTTTCTTATGATATGAACATTTCAAACAAGAAAATATCAAAGTCCAACAAAATCCATCTGAACTCCTAGCTGATTCTATACGTGGTTCTCAGCTTTGGCTGCACACTAAAATCACCTAGGAAGCTTTCAAAATTCCCAGTGTCCAGGGCACACCCCAGACCAGTGAAATTGGCATCTCTGGAGGTAGGATACAGGTCTCCCTATCATCTTCAAAGCACCCAGAATTTCATTGTGCAGTCATGGTTGAGAACCACTGCCCTAAGTAAACACTAGGTAAATAAATTTCTCCTTCTGCAAGAATAAGCAGAGCAAGTAAATTCACCAGAATTAAACTACTGCAACCCAAAACTATAGGGACACTTGGAAGAAGTAGAGAGAAAAAGGCCAGCATACAGTTTTTAATTATTATTATTATTTTTAAATATTTAACTTTTGTGCTTGGCATTCTTTAGAAAAATCACACATTGTTAGCTCCGAAATGCCTTTCTCAAGTCAACTATGGTTTTCATTCTTCATCTTATGAATAAAGACATTGGCATATTTCAAGGTAAAATTGCCTGTTTGCCAAATGTACATTTTAGCAGCAGCAATGTCATCTTTATCTGAAAAATAGTTTCTTTTTCCAGTTAAAAACCTAATTTCATTTTGACCTGATTAATTAAAAAAGTGGAAAGGGAAAAAAATTTTTAAAAAAGTTTAAAAATTAAAAATTAGGTATAAAATGTTAAGAATACTCCTTCAAAATTTGTGACTAAAGGCTAATGTCATGGGAAGTTTTAAAGCATATATTTGCTTATCTGAGAACATATAAAATGTCTGTCTCTTAAAATTATACATATTCGACTAGTACATGTTTTCAGGAATGCATTATGTATAAAATTAAGGAACTCTGTAAAATTCAAAGAAGCAGAAAACAGAAAGTATGCATCCTAAGGAACATTTTAGACAATGACACCTGGATTGGGTGTATATCATTTGTTTGGGACATAATACCTGGAAACACTGAGGGGGGGCGGTAAAAAGGTGAGACGGGGAAGCCATAAAATATGCGCTATGAAGCGTGCTACCACTGTGGTCAGCTGGAGCTTGACGTGTTGGGGGACTCCGTAAGTCAGCGTAGAATGAGTGCCTCAGAGCTCTCCCACCTGAGAAGCCAGGGCTGGATATCTGCTCATTACAAAAGGCTATGTAGTCATTGCTTGAGGACTGCTGTCAGGAGGCATATTAATTCCTTAGCACTCACAGCCTGCTCCAGCCACGGAGAGTAGGGAATGACTCTAAGGCGAAGAGTCACATGTACCAGCAATTGGATTAGGGATGTAAAGGACCAGATGGTGGATATTTTAAGCTTTGTATGCCACATATGGTCTTTGTCACGTATTTTTCTTTTTCTTCTTTTACTTCTTTTTTTGGGGTAACTCTTTAAAAATGTAAGAAACATTTTTAGCTCATACAAAAACAGGGGCTGGACCAAATTTGTGCTATAGATTGTAGATTAAGAATAAATAATAATTTTTATAAAAAGACTAAAATGTAAACTTAGCTAAGATAATCAATGAAATGAGCTAAATCTCCCAAGACGAAGATCATCTTTGAATGGAAAACACTTATTTGATATGGTTTATATAACACATTTGGATAAAAAGATTACTGCACAAATAATTGCACAGACATAGAAGATGATCAAAAACAGATATAAGGCAGGCAAGAACAAACAAGATAAAGTTTAAGGCATTAAAGAAGTAAAGTTATTTTTATATTTAGTAAATGTAGTGATGTAAATGTAGTAAAATCTATGGTGAAAACATTGTAGCCACAGACTTTCATTTGACAAATAAAATAATAACAAAAGGCAAGAAAGAAAACCTTGTTGAAAACAAAGAGATTAACGCAGACACCATTAAAGTGGTAGACATGAACCCACAACTCCAAATCTGTAACATGTCAAGTATTAACAAAATTCAAAAGGATATGGAAGAACAAGCTTATGAGATGATAATGGTTGTAAATTTTAGTGAGTAGTTTCAAACTTTCAAGAAATATTAATTTATTTTTCAGTGAATTAATGAACTGTGATCCCTCGCTGTAGTCTGCATGGTGGATGAATCATTCAACATCTGAATCCTGTGGAGTCTCTGATGAACTTCCTGGGAACTGTTCTGGGAACTTTCATGCCCTCGGTAAACTTGGGAAGACTTTTCTGATCTTCCTTTCTCAGGCATCAGTCAGCCTGGAGACCATGAGTTGTAAAATCTCCCCAGTTTTAACTTTTCATTCAAGCCCATGGGCTTTCTGCTTGAGATGAGTGGATATGTAGTCAAAGCCAGAAAACTCACAGCTATCCTTTTCTTTAGGTCTTTTTAACTTTTTCAGCATTAGTTAGACAGCAGGATACACTCCCCTGTGACTGAGGAATCCATGGACCTCTCTTCTCCCTTCTCCCAGGCCCCAGTTATCTCTTTTATCTAGAGAACTTTCTCTCTATATTTCTGACTATAGACTGTAGCATCAACCGTCAATACTTACCTGAATTTCCAGCCTGTAGGCTTGCCCTACAGATTTTGGACTTGCTAGTACCAACAATCATATGAGCCAATTCAGTCTTTCTCTCTCTCTCTCTCTCTCTCTCTTTCTATTGGTTCTGTTTTTCTGGAGAACTAATACAAGTATAAAAATTTTTGTATTCAAAATAAAATATTATGATTTCTGCTTCAAGCTGTGATGAAATAACTGGTACCAGACTAAACAACCATGATAAACATAAACCCAGACATGAAATATGAGACAACCATTTTCAGACACTAGACAAAAGGCAGTACAAAAATTTGATCATGAGCAAAGGCAAACTCATGAGCTAAGCCCCTGGCTTGCTGTCTGAGGACATTTTCCTAACCCCTACACAGCAACCAGAATAGGCAGAGATCAGTGTTGAGGCATTAAAGTGGCTGGAGTCTGGCAGGCATAGCTCCATGAAAGATGGGTGACTGGGAATCTCGGTGTAGTGATTCCCTATGACTCTTTGTCTAAGGAATGGGCTGTGCATGGCAAAAGATGTGGCATTGAAAATGTAACAGACAGAGCAGAGATTGAGTAGTGCTGGGGAACATTAAAGGTCCAGTCCAACTAGAGTAGAGAGAACTCATCAACTTTGCAGGCATCCATCTGAGACACCAGAAAAGCCATACCTTAAAAGTAGGAACCATATCTTAAAATAAAGTCTACTGTAGACCTGTCCAAATAGAGCCTAAGCCAAGCCCTGACAACAGCTATTGAGAATACAGAGTTTGGATGTTGAATCTGCCAAGTTAGATAGATTTAGAAAATAATTCGGGCTTTCTATAGATATGTCTTAACAAAGAGCAAAATCCCATCCTACACTAACTCAAGGTGATCAGCTAGTATTTGAATTACCTGCCAGAACAAAAATCAATACTCTTTTGAGGATGACAACATCACCTTTAGTAGCTACAATGAATTAGGATTGATGTCCAGTGTGTGATTTAAAAATAATAGTTATATATACAAATATAACATTAAAAATTAAAAAAATTATGTGTATAAATATTTATTGGGTATGCAGGGAGAAAAAACCAAAAATATATAGTTAAAGGAAATAAACATACAATAAAAACCAACTTCAAATGGTCAGGTGTTGGATTAATAAACAATAATGTTAAAGCAGTTATTACAAATCTATTCAAAGAACTAAAGGAACATATAGTCAAAGAACAAGAAAAAGTTAACAGATTAATGAATGAACAAATAGAAACTCCTCAAAAAACTGTATATATATAAAAGAACCAAATAGAAATTATAGAGCTAAAAGGTATGATAGCAAAAATGGAGAACTCACTAAATGGCCTTAAGAGCTATTTCAGTATAACAGAAGAAACAGTCAGTGAACTTGAGAATAAATCAATAGAATTATTCAAGAAGAAGAAAAATGAATAGAGTATCCAGGAACTGAGGCACAGCATCAAATGGTCTAACATGTCCTTAACAGGAATTCTAGAACAAAAAGAGGTAAGAATGAGGAAAAAAAAAAAAACATTCAAAGAAATTAGGCTGAAAGTCCCTAAATTTGATGAAAAATATTTATTTACATATCCAAAAATCTCAGGGCACGTGAGCAATAACAACAGAAAGAAAAAATACATACCTAAGCACATCAAAGTCTTAGTGATTAAAACCAAATGTAAAGAGAACATCTCGACAGGAGTCAGTAGAAAATAAAACATTATATATAGGGATCAATAATAGGAATGAATGCTGACTTCTTATCATAAACAGCGGAAACCAAAAGATATTGGAAAAACAATGTTTAATTGTTAACATAAAAAGAGACAATTCTCATCTAGTGACAATATCCCTAAAAAGGGGGTGTGACATTAAGCTATTTTTGGATAAGAGCTACTTTTAGATAAGTGCCAGACAACTGCATTGTGAGAAATTCTAAAGGATATTTGTCCGGCTTAAAGTGAATGATGCCAAATGGAAACTTTAATGTATAGGAAGAAACAAAGACAACCAGAAATGGTAAATGACATTGTAAATATAAAGTATTTTTTTATCTCCTAATTATCTGAAAGGACCACTGATTATGTAAAGCAATACTAATAATTTAGGGTGGAAAATATAATATATATAGAAATAAAGATATGACAACAATGACACAAATGAAGGAGATGGACAAACACAAAAATAATATAGTAAAATTAATATACTTGTGAAGCGAGAAGTGTCAATTGTAGATCAAGAAGTGGAAAGTGTTAATGTAAAAAGTGTGAGTCCTGTGTGAACCGGTGCAGTATTGAACTCTAAACAGACTTTAATAAGTTAAGGATGCATATTTTTAGCCCTAGAGAAACCATGAAGAAACCATAGGAATTGACATGGCTAAGAATCTAATAGAGAAAATAAAATTGAATACTAAAAGTATTCAATTAAGCCAAAATAAGTCAGGAAAAAACCAATAAAGAAATAAAAATTATTAATAGAAACGGCACATGGGAAACACATAGCAAGATGGTAGACATAAACCCAACTGGTAACAACAATTACGTCCAATGTAAGTGTTAACTAAAATGCAGAGAAGAAAAAGCAAGACCCAACATTTTACTGTCTACAATAAGCCAACTTCAAATTTAAAAACAAATAGCTTGAAAATATAAGAGTAAAAAGATATGGCATGTAAACAGTACACCTAAGAAAGCTGGAATGGTTATGTCAATGTCAGACAAATCAGACTTCGGGGCAAAGAGAAATACAAGAGCTAAAGAAAAAATTTTCATAATGATGAAAAGTAATCATCATAAAGATGTAACAATCCTAAATCTGTATGCACCTAATAAGACTATGTTTTCTGACCATAATTAAATTTCATTACAAAACCTTTAATAATAAGACATATATAAAATCATAAAATATCAGAAAAATTATTTTAATAGATCTAAAAATAAGTCAATCATAAAATAAATTATAATGGCAATTAGCAATTTAAAAAAAAATAAGGGAAATAAAGCATATCAACATTAATTTGAGGCAGTGAAAGCAAATCTTAATGTTAAAAAATTAGATTAAATTCCTTTTTTGTTTGTTTTTAGAGACAGGATCTTACTCTGTCAGCCAGGATGCTGGATAGCAGTGGTGCAATCACAGTGCACTGCAACTTCAAATTCCTGGGCTCAAGTGATCCTCCTGCCTCAGCCTCCCAGGTAGCTAGGATGATAGGTACATGCCACCACAGCCATCTAATTTTTTTAAACTATTTTTTGTAGAGACCAGGTCTCGCTATGTTGGCCAGGCTGGTTAGAACTCCTGGCACATCGCTTCTCGGCCTTTTGTCTAAGATCAAGTGTAGAACTCCTGACCTTAAGCGGTCCACCTGCCTTGGCCCCCCAAAGGGCTGGGATTACAGGTGTAGATTAAATTCTTAAATTTAAAATCGATAATCTAGGTTTCTCCATTAAGAAGCTAAGCAGGAAATTAAGCTTAGAGGAAATTAAGTTCAAGACATAAAGAAAGGAAGAATTAATAATGGTTAGAGTATAAATTGATGAAATAGAAAATAGACAAGCAAAAGAAAAAATCAAGAAACCCATAATTTTTTTAAAAATTAATAAAACTGATCAAAATCTAGAGGGACTGAGCAAGGAAAAAAAAAAAAAGAAACACAAATTATCAATACCAAAGAAATAAAAGGAGGAATATTACTCTAGATCCTAGAGATATTAATAAAATGATAATAAAGAATATCATTTTACAATTTGAAAAGTTTAAAAAATAAAACAAATTCCTTGGGGAAAAAAGTCACTTACCAAAGGTAACACCAGAAGCAATGGAGCATCAGAATGGCTCTATATCTATTAAAGAAATCATAATCAAAAATGTTTTCATATACACACACCCAAATTCTAGGCCCAGATAATTTCAATTTCACTGGTTAATTCTAGTAAGCATTTGAGGAAGATATAACACTAATCTTATGCAAAGTTTCTCAGAAAATAGAGAAAGGGAGCACACTTCACAAATTATTTTATGAAGCCAGTACAACACTAGCACCAGAACTGATAGACATTATAAAAATTTTAAATCATAGGACACTATCAATGATTGTCATAGATTAAAAAATCCACATCAAATACAGCACAAGACCTATATAATAAGGATATTTCAAAATGATCAAGTAAGCTCATCCTATTAACGCAAGTTTGGTTCAATATTTGAAAATCAAACAATATGATTTGTCACATTAACATATAAAAGAAGAAAAATTACATAATCATTTTAATAGAGGAAAAAAAATTTGGAAAAAGCTGACATCCATGCATGGTAAAAAAGAAAAAGAAAAGGATAAAAACTAAGAATAGAAGGCATATTCCTCAACCTAATAGTGGGCATTTACAAAATATCTATAGATAACATTATGTTTAATGATTAAAATGTAATGCTCTATTCATAATAGCCTTAAACTGAACCATCAACAGGTGTCTGGATAATGAAATGGTGGTATATGCATACAATTCGATACTACTCGGCAGTAAAAAGAATGCACACACACACACACAAGCACACATGGAGGAATCTTAAAAATAGTATGCAAGGCAAAGGAAACCAGACATAAAAGAGTATATACAATATGGTTTGATTCATATGAAATTGTAGTACCTGCAAAACTGATCTATAAAACTAACATATAGATTTAGAAATCAGTGGTTGTCTTATGCAGAAGGGATGATTGCATGCAGAAGCCATAAGGGAACTTTCTGGGGTGATTGAAATGTTCCCTATCTTGTAGGGGCTATTTTTAAAAAGTGTATACATTTGTCAGTACTCAGACTATCCATTTGAATGGATTTCCTTTTACATAAATTATACTTCAAAATAATTGATTAAAACGTATAACACTAAATAAAATGGAAGTAACAGAGCAACTTATTCTTTCTGGTCGAAATTGTATGAAATAGGTAGATAATAGAAAATAGATCATGGACAAAGCCATAGAGATGACAGATGTCAGAGAGAGTGAAAAGCAGCACAACGTTAACTATGCTATGAAAAGGATTTCGGGTAATTTTCATATCTTTCATCATAATTGATAAACTTATTGTAATTGACTAACTTGCTAAAAATGAGCATCCATTACATTTGCTCTAAGTTTTTTTTAAAGAGGTAGGAAAAAAGAAAAAAATATATAAAATACATGATACATAGTGGATTTTCAGGATGTTTTAGAACTTCCTTCTAGCACACTTTCCTTTTTTCTACTGTCTTGCCATCTCACTCTCTATTTCCAGTCTCTTGTGCATTTACTTGTTTTCCTTTATTCCCAATGTATTACACATTTATTCCTCTGTATCTAGGTCTGACAATGTTTGGTGAAAGCCTTTCCCTCAATTTAATTCGAGGCAGTGCAAGAAATCTCCAAGGAACTAATTATCAAGTTTGCACAATATTGAAGCTAACAGAGCCATACACAAAAACAAGATGATAGGGAAATAGAATGGATCTCCACTTTAATTGCATTTTTTCATTTCTCCTGACCTTAGCTCAGCCAGGACCACAGTTTTACATGTCTTCTGGGATATCAAAGTCAGTGAGCCTCCAGAGATACTCTGGCTTTGAAACAGGATGACAAACTTATCCTTGAGGGAGCCCTTCAGAGGCAAGCCTGGAAGAAAGCACTGTTTGCAGAAACCTGCAGTCACTGGCCAAATCCTTCTGTTGTGCTCTCTTTGGAGGCCAGCTGGGAAGGCTCTCATTTTCTCAGCCAGCCTCCAAGAAAGGCAAATCTTTTTTTGTGATCCTATTTTTGACAATCCAGGAACTCAGTCCATAGCTCTGGCAGAGATGTTGTTCCCTAAGAGGAAAAAGGCAACTATGAACACACTGGTGGATTCAGAGTCAGGACTGGCTGATATTGAAAGGCAACCAAAAATGGAAAACAGCAACAAAAATACTTACTTTCACTTTATAAAGTGTTTTCTCACATAAGTTTGTAAAACTCTTCCCTCAGGAAGACATTGCTAAAAACAACAACAGCAACAACAACAAAACACACAGAAATAAGAAATAAAATGCATAAAGACTGGAAAGGATGTTGTATTTGCCAGAAACTTGATGCTTTAGGCACAGAATTCATTAAAATGTAATAAATCCTATTACCAGAATTAAAAATTGAAATTACAAGAGTTACAACATCAATATAAGATTAATTGTATTTCTATATACTAACAATAAACAATAGGAAAATGTAATAAAAATACCACTTTTTTAAAGGCATAAAAGAACTAAAACTGTTGTTTAGAAATGAATTTAACAAAACATGTGAAATATCTGTGCACTAAAAACTAGAAAACATTTGCCAAGAGAAATTAAAGAAGACCTAAATAAATGGAGAGAGAGCAAGTTGACAGAATGGATGACTGGACATTGTTAAGACTCCTCCCACGTTGCTCCAAAGCTTGTGCTTTCAACAGTAGCAATTTCATCTTCCCAGGGGGTGATATTACAATGACTTGTCACTTGCAAAAGCTCAACCCTGCCTGACAAAACCTTAATCCTTATTTTTTTAATTTATCTGGTTAGAGAGAATTTAAACAAAATGTATTTTTTCTCCTTGTGGAGAAGGTGACAATAATCGTCATCATCATCAAGATTGAGAAATGGTGATCTAAAAATTCAAGATAATCCCAATCAAAATTCTGGCACGCTTTGGATAAATTTACTAGATTAGTCTAAAATGTATATGGAAATTCAAAGGCCTTAGAATAGTTTAAAAAGAAAAGATTTTTGTGGAAGGAGAAAGTTAGAAGAGTCAAGACAGCTGTATGGGATTAAGGATGAAGGGGCTTAGAAATCAGTACCCCAAAATGAAGGCCTCAGAAGCAAAAGTTTTTCTCTGACCTTCAACTGTCCTCCTGTCCCTCAGTACTATTCTCCCCTGTGTCTAGCCATAGAAACCAGAATCTCCCCTCCCCAAGGTAGGTCATAAAAGGCAGACCCCTTTTTCCCAAACGCCAGCTATAAAACCTAAGATTATTCTGTGTGAAAAACATAAAGAATTTATTTGACCCTCCTTGTTTGACTGTAGGTCATAAGACCCGCGTTCCAGTGAGTGCCCAGCCCCACACCCAGAAGGAAGGAATACCTGCTCAAAGAAGCCAAGAGGCATCTAGACAGACAGGCCTTGCTGGGTTTCCCCACTCAGCCTACTATTAACATTAGATCATACATTTTTTGTCCAATCACATTTCGACACACTGTCCTAACTTTGTTGAACCTATGCATAAAAATGGACAATTTCTTCTATGTCTTTGGGTCTTCATTCTGAAGGCTCCCATGTATAGACATTAAATAAATTTGTATGTCTTTTCTCCTATTAATCAATATGCCTTTTGTTAGTGATTTTTCAGCAAACCTTCATGGGGCCAGGTGCTTGGTCCCTACAAGGGTTAAAAAAATAGAATAATAGAACATATTAGAGAAATAAATTCACACATATAAGGTCACTTGATTTTTGACAAAGGTACCAAGGTAATTCAATAAGGAAAGGATAGTCCTTTAAAAATGTGTTGCTGAAACTAATTTTTATCTGTATGAAAAAAAACAAACTTGACTTGTACATTATACAATTAGCGATAATTGATTTGAGATTGGCAACATAAATAAACATAAAAACAAAAAAAATAGATTCTAGATGAAAGCATGAGTGAATATTTTTGTAACCTGGAAGTATGCTATGGTGTTTTCAGTGAAAAAAAGCACTAAACATCAAAGAAAAAGTCAATGAATTAGATACCACTAAAATTAACCAATTTCTTCAAAAGGCACCATAAAGAAAATACTCATAGACTTGGAGAAAATATTCTCAATGCATACATCTGACACGTACCCACCATCACACCCAGACACATATGAGTGTATGTTTGTGAGATCTGATATGTATGTGTGCATGTGTATGCATGTTAAGCCCTCCTACAACATAAAAATAGACAAAATACACAATATCCAATTAAAATGAGACAAAACTTGAACAAATACTTTACAAATAAGGTTTTCTAAAAGGCACTTGATAAAGTGTTCAACCTAATTCATCATCAAGGAAATATAAAACAAGCCATAAGGTGATACCACCAGACACCTACTAGAATGGCTATTATAGACAGTTCCAAATGTTGGCAAAGATGGGAAGTGACTTATAGGCTCATGCATTACCAGTTAGAATTTAAAGTGGTACAAATGTTTTGGAAAACAGTTGGTGGTTTGTTATAAAGTTTACATATGTTTACTATACAATGCAGCAATTCCATGCTTAGGAATTTTCCCAAGAGAGATGAAAACACATTCACAAAAAGACCTGTGTAAGAATATCCATATTTTATTGATGTTTTCCCAAAGACGGAATAAACTTACATGTCTGTGAACAAGAGGATAGATTTAAAAATAATATAGTATATGTATACAGTGGAATACTATTCAGTAGTAAAAGAAAACAAATTAGTAATACATGAAACCAAATTAGGCTGAGTGAAAGAAACTAGAAACAAAAGATTCCCTTTGTATAACATTCAAGAACAAGCAAAACTATTACCGTAAATAATCAGAATGATGGTTGCCTCTTTGATGGGAAAGAAGGACAAAGAAGCTTTTTGAGGTGATGACATGGTAGTTACAAGGATGCATATATTTGAAAAAACTTATTGAAATGTACACTTAAAATCTTTCTTGCATTTTATGTAACTTGTACATAAATTTAAAAAATTAACACATAAGTTAAAAAGGACAGAATCAGAGCCTAAAAATCAAAATGCACTGCAAGGATCTATCAAAAGAAAACAGGAACAACAAAAAAAAATGGATGTGGCTAAAACACAGGATTTTGGGAGGCACACTTGTGTGATAAAACAAAAGCAATTCCCCCCCAAAAAAGGATTACTAAAAGTCAGGAGAATATTTGCTTAAGGAGAAGGGAAGGGCTTTTACTAGGAGCAGGCATTGCGGGGAGATTCTAGAGTAGCTGGCTGTATTTCTTGAGCTTATTGGTCATGTACTAATAAGGATGTGTTAAGAAAAAATTTAAGTGGGAGGTCAGTAAGCTAAGACAGCTCCAGTGCCTTGGGTTCCTACTCGAGCAAACTGAAGCCCAGTGTAAACAGTAAAATGAAACTTAAGCTTACCCAATCATAAACTGCCAATTACTCTCTAACTAGGCACTTTAAACTGGATCATCCTCAAATAAGGCAAATGCCTAGCTGTAGCCATCAAGTTTCTTTACTTTGCTTCTGTGTTCTGCCTATAAAAGCTCACTGCTCATCCCACTGAAGCAGAGCTCTGTGAACCTCTTCTGGTTCGGAGAGTTGTCTAATTTATGAATTGTTCTTTGCTCAAATAAACTCTGCTACATTTTATTTGTCTAAAGATTTTCTGCTAACAGACGTTAGCCTCATAATAATTAATTAAGCTGTGCATGCACTTTATAGCAGTTCTCTGTATATTTTATTTTAAAATAAGATAGTAAATAAGTTTAAAAATAAAAAGGAAAACTTCTTTACATATCATGTTTGAAGAAGGCTCAGAAACTGTGACATTTAAGATGTGACTTGAAGGATGAAAAGGAGCCAGCTCAATGAAGAATATGGAAAGATAAAAATAAATATCTGTGGGAAAACTGAAAGCAGGTCATGGTGGCTGCAGCAGGATGATGTTAGGGGAAAATGCCACAAAATTAAGCTGGCCATGAAAATGCAAGCTGCAACCTGAAGAGACATATAGGTTCAAGCGAGGAGCTTGGGTTTTATTCTACATGAAATAAGAAACCATTAAAGAGATGAGTAGTAGAGAAACATTTTCCTATTAACATTTTGAGGAGATTGCTGTGGCTATTGTGTAGGAATTTCATTAAAGGAGAGTAAGAATGAAAATAGGGAGGCAAGTTAGGATGACAGCAAAGTAGTCCAGGTGAGAGACAAGGTGCCCAGACTTGGATGGTGACAATGGAGATGCAGAGAAGGGAACGTCTTCAAGGTATTTGCCAGAGTGGGTGAGAAGAAGGGAGATATTAGTGATTCTGACTGGTTTCTCTCAGGACTAAGTAGATGATGACGTCACATATTCAAATGAGGGTAGATTGATGCAGGAAAAAGTTCTGGAAAGCTCTTTCCTTTCCTGGGAAGGAAAATTTATGGCTAATTTTAGGAGATCAGAAATCAACACTCCTACCAAAAATCTGAAATCTTATCTTCATTCTCTGCTTTCCCATTCCAAATTGTGAGAAGACTTTGTCTGCTTAACCGGTAACTCTCACTTCCCAGACTAATGTGTTCCAGCCACACTGTCCTTGCTCTGCCTCCGTACCACCCACACTAATGTCTGTTCTTTTGAAATATGCCTTTTTTCCCCTGTATAAAAGAGTCTTTCCTACTAAATTTCTTATCTGTCTTCCAAGGCTCACCTCATATTTTGTCATTTTCTTGAAAGCTTACTGGAAGAGCACCCCTGTGTAGGAAGTGCCTGTCCTTTGCCTGTATATTTTTCTATTATACTTTTATCGTAACTTGTTTATTGATTTTTTTTCATTAAAATAAAATCCCATTGAAAACCAGGACTATAGCATTGGTTCATCTTTCTATCCTCGGTCTTAGCACAGTGCCTGACAAGGAGCAAACATCAATAAATATTTATTAAATGTCTCTTCCAGAAGAAATTCAACAAATTCATGCTTTTGCAAAATCTGAGAAAAATCTATATGCTTAAAATCACCTGTTATAAGGATACGTAGCAATTCAATTCACCAAATATATATTGATCCCCTACTACATACCGAAGTTAAACATTACGACTAGAAAAACTAATTTAAAAATGGTGCTCTGCTTAATATGTCCCCAGTCTAATTGGAGAGTGACATTTGAACAGGTAATTAAAATAAATGTGGTAAATATCATAATATAGTTATGCACAAAGTTCCATAAAAATGCAAATGAAGGAGAAAATTATTCGGCTCAGTGGGGCTTCCCTTAAGGATCTAGCTGAGGCATGAGGTGTAGTCATTTTATTGAGTACTTAACAGTGTGTATTTTGGTATAGGCATCAACTGAATTCCTTCAAGTGCCTTCAGGTTTTGCGACATGTGGACACTGTTTTTGCCTGGGCACTCTCCAGGTTTAGGCACACTGTGCGCCAAGGGAAGCTTTTTGGAGCCACTATCCCACCTACCCTTATTCGCTCCTCTCCTGCTTGTCTCAGACAATGCCACCTGGGTGGAGGAGCCCTCAGTGAGCTTCCGCCTTGCAGTCCTCATTAGCCGCAGGATCTAGCCCTGGTCACCATCCCCAGTTTCTTCATCTGTCAAATAAGAGAGGTGGACTAAGTCTGTACTACCTTATTTTAGCATTCACATCCAGTAAAATAATGGATATGAAAGCTTCATCTTAAGAAACATAGATAAATATTTACTTAGGAAAATTAGTAAAAAAAAAAAAAAAAACCGGAGGGGTATAAATTTGTGTATAAATTATGCTTACTTTTTTTGATTAAGGAAATCAGTAGAGAATAATCAAACAATGTTGTAAGAAAAATCAGATATTGGTGATAGAGCAGCAACAATTGTTCCTTCCTATTCACGATTACCCAAATTACTTGGAAAGTGTTATATCATATATTATAAAAAATATGTTTTTAAATTTTTAATTCTGCTCTATATTCTTTTTTGTTGCTGTTATTTCAATAGATTTAGGTGGTACAAGTTGAGTTCCATTACATGTATATATCATATGGTGATGAAGTCTGGGCTGTACCTACCCATCACCCAGATAGTGTACATTGTACCCAATAGGTAATATTCTATTAGTTGATTTCCTTTCATTGATTTATTTAACTAACATTTAAAAGAAGATATTCTAAACTCCCTCTAGCGCCGTAACCAGCCCCCTTTATTCTGAAATCTCTTCCCAGTGGGAAAGCCCATCTACCGATTTGATGTGTATTCGGTTTTTGAATGGGGCGCAGTGGGGTCAGCCAGAGTGTGATGGTGACATACATATATGCAGGTCTTAATTCAGAGCCTGCATTGGCCTGCTCTCACCTTCACCCTGGAGATTTCCTCGACATACTTCTCAGCTGTGAACCACAATGCCCTGGACTCTAATGTGTAGTGAACACTCCTACACATTCATTTATGCACAGCTTGCTTAGAGAAAAACTTGCTGAGACATTTTGAAATGGAAACTGAGAAGAGGAAAACAAACAAGAGATTTCCCTACAAATGTAGACACTGAAGCCTAAAGGGAATTGTGTTTCCACTTACAAAGCAGAAAAGAAATCAGCCAGCTGTACACAGAGAAGCAAAACAGGTGTTTTCCCAGGCTATGGGAGTGGGGGCATACCATGGGTTCAGAAAAACAGTAAACGTTAAAAATTTCTCCACTCCACTCCTTCAGCCAGGTTGGTAACGGTGGTCTTTCCCTTCTCACCCCTCCCCAGTTATAGCAGAATCTAAGATGCACATTGACATAATCTGTCAGCAGTAATCAAGAGACCACGGGCTGCGGGGACACTGAACGTGCACCATAGGCAAGGTATCCTCCCCTGTCACTTTTGTGTGGCCACTGTCAGTGCTAGCAGGAATGGATGCTGGATTTTGCATTAATATTTTATTAGGACAGCTAAGGATTGATTTGGGGCATTGCCTTCAATCCCTGGTGCTCTACGTTAGTGAGCAGCCTCTTGAACGATTTGTGCTTTCCCCAAAGGCCCTGCTTTCCTGTTCTTGATCTAAAGAAAATACATGAGGCCAAGAGAGCTGAAATAGCCCCTTCCACAGACCAGGACTTCAACACACCTTCTTCTTACCCACTCGCTAGCCCTTCAACTTCTGTCCCATTGTCACACCATCACCAGTTCTCAGCATACTGTGGTGCCATACGAGACACCTAATTAGTAGGTTCTCCTTCCCCTGTCCTTGCTTGTATTCAGTAAGCACATACTGTACCTGGCATTGTTCTGGGACTAAGGAACAGAAAGATGAAGTAGACAAACAGAGTCCCTATCCTCAATTCAGAAGACAGCAAGTAAAAAGACACAAAAAGTGAGAGAGGCACCAAACCCAGTTTTACTCTAAGTTCAAGGGCTCAGTACATGCAAAGTCCGATTCCAACAGCTTGTTCTTGAATTTGGATCTTTATAAGAAGTAGTACATCAAGTTAAATCCAATGGGTATAAGACCAAGTATATATTCCAATAGGTATAAGATCTTTATTTTCTCTACATCCAATGATTTTCATCAACACCTTAACAATGTTAAGGTTTTGAGACATAAACCTTTGCTCTGTGCTAATTTCTACAAAATAATGCAAGAAAGCAAGGAAGTTACTCTAATCACTGCACAAATACTGCTGTACAAAAAATGTTGATACTGCTGGATTGATAAAAGCACTGCAGAGAATACCTCTGCATAATGGGTCACAGTGTTAGTTAGACCACTTTCGCAGGGAAGTGTTGATTTGGCTCTTGATATTCGGTGTAATGGTAACATTGTGTGTAGAATCAATGTGCTCAAAGTACACAAGATCAGAAAATCTCAATATTGCTTAATATCTGTGAGAACAGATCATACCTTGTCTTTCTGTGATTATTTTGAAATCTGACTGTTCTGGAGCATTTGTTTTTCAAAATGATTTTTTCCAACAAATAATAATTCTGGATAAATATAATAAAAGTATTTGGTGTACACAGTAGCATTAAGAGTAAGAAAAATGCCCAGGTGTAATTAATGAAGAGAATTATCAACATCAGGGCAAAGATTGGAAGCTGAAGCTGGAATGGCTGACAGGCTTATACATTTTGAAGTTACAGAAGCTTGAAACAGGGATGCTGCAAAGTAAAATTAAATAAACTTAGACGATTAACAATCCTAAAATAAAGAATAAACATGTTTTTCGAAAACAAATATAACATTAAAAAAATGACCACAGAATAGGCTATAAGTGAAGTTTCAACCAATTTGCAAGAATCAACATTACCTTGACTACATATTTTATCACGATGAAATAAATTAGAAATTGACAATTAAATGATAATCTAAACTCTCTATATTGGAAAACTGAAAAAAGATACCTTTAATTATCCCCTGGTTTAAAGAAGTATAATAGAAGTTATAAAATATTCAATTCTAAAGAGTAGCATAAGTATTATCAAAACCTGTGACTTGCAGCTAAAGCAATACATACAGAAAAATGCCAGCATTACATTCAGTTAATAATAAAATAAAAGGAAATAGTATAGCATTTGAAACAATCAACTCAAAAAGATAAAAAAGAGTTACTTTCATCACTTCAAAAAATCACTCCACTTCATCACTGAGCTTTTTCATCACTCTGCTTCAGAAAACAGAAAGAAAACAATAAAGAAATGAGGACTTAAAGTAATACAAAATAACCAAAATCAAACAATAGAAGTGATACAAAAGCTGAAAGCTGGATCTTGAGAAAGACTCTGAAAATATACAAACATCTGAAGACTGAAGAAACAGAACTGAGATACAGACAATGTCGTGAATGGAAAAAAGAGCCCCCAAAATATTGAGTGAACATCACCTAGAATAACAACAATATATTTCAATAAATTTGAAAATAGACTAAATAGAATAGTTTTAGGGGAACATAAATCAAAAAATGGAATGAAGGGAATAAAAATGTGAATGGTTATCGTTAATAGTTATTTTCAAAAATCTTTTCCCACCCTCCTATAACCCAATGTGCCCGTGTGTGTGCACTCACACACACACACACACACACACACACAGAGGGAGAAAGTCACTACATTCAAATGACATTTTGTTGAATATCAATAAAGAAAATTACTTCAAGAGTACAAAAATAAGAAAATTGCCCATCTTATTTCGTGAGCTCTTATAATGGATGTCAGAAGAGGTTAGGACTATAAATAAAATGTATAGTTTTCTTATAACATAATGATTTTCTTATTACATAGATGAAAATATTAACATATGCCATCAATAAAATATTAACAAGTGAAATTCAGCAGTGTATTAAAATAAAATACTATGACCAAACTGGATTCATAACAGAAGTTAGAAGATGGTACAATACCATAAAACATTATTATAATTCACTCCATTTAGATTTAAGGAAAATCAATATGATGATCACAGAAGGATAGGATGGTAAGATACAGAAAAATTAGTTGATGTGATAAATAGATATCCGTATATAAAAGAACTAATTTGGTCTTCTATCTCCACCACATGCAAAAATTAATTCAAAGTGCATCAGAGACCTCAATGTAAGAGCTAAACCTATCCAACTTTTAGAAGAATGCACAGTGGTAATTCATGACCTTGAATTAGGCAGTGATAGTTTGGTTATGACACCAAAGCAAAAGTGATAAAATAAAAGATTAAGTTGGACTTAATATAAATCAAACACATTTGTGCTTCAAAGAATACCATCAAGAAACTGAAAAGACAGCCCACAGAATGGAAAAACTATTTGCAAATCATATATACAACAAGATAACTGTATCCATAATATATTTAGAAAATAAACTCTTACAACTCAAAAATTGAAAAAGACAATCCAATTTAATTTAAAAATGGGCAGAGGATTTGAAAATACATTTCTCCAAAGAAGATAAAAAATTCAAATAAGCATGTGAAAAGATGCCAAATGCCATCAGTAATTAGGAAAGTGTTTATCAAAACCAAAATGAGATACTACATCACAAACACTATAATCAAAAAGACAGCAACAAAGGTTAGCAAGGATATGGAGAAATTAAAACCCTCATACTTTGTTGGTGGGAATTTAAAATGCAGCCGTTTGGGAAATAGTTTGGCCATTTCTCAAAATGTTATACGTAGGGTTACCATATGACCTACCAGTTTCACTCCTAGCTCTATACCTGAGGGAAATGGAAACATATGCCCATGCAAAAAGTTACGCACAAACGTTCCTAGCAACCTTAATCACAATAGCCAAAATGTGAAAATAACCCAGATGTGATCAGTGAATACTTGCATATACAACATGTAGCATGTCTATAAAACGGAATCTATTTGGCAATAACAGAACATGAAGTACTGATATGACATTAATGAACCTCAAAAATCACAAAATATTATGCTAAGTGAAAATGAAATATCACACATTATATGATACCATTTATATGAAATGTCCAGAATAGTTAAATCTATAGAAACTGGAGGTAAATTAGTGTTTGCCTGGGGCTGGGTGGGAATTGTATGAGTGGGAGAGTTAAGAATAGAGAGTAAGAAGTGTTTGTTAATGGATAGAAAGTTACTTTGGGGGTAATAAAAATAAAATTAGATCATCATGGTGGTTAAACTCCTCTGCAAATATATTAAAAAGCAATAAAAACCACTTTAAATGAGTGAACTTTAAGGTACATAAATTATATCTCAATAAAGTTGTTAATTTTTAAAATTATGATCTATTTGGGGAAATTTATTAGACAAAGATAGTACACATTTATTACTTCAGCCATACGACACTGAAAATGACCATCAATGACAGTTGACCTAACTGCTGGTTCTCTTTGTTACAATAATAAATTAACATAACTAAAGGTGGCCAAAATTTATATATGTAAAACTTAATAGCCATTTATGATTTTAAAAATATTCTTGGTAAAATTGAATTAAAATAAAAATTCCTCAACCACCTAAAGTATATCTTGCAAAACATATTGCAAACCTCATTCTAATTGGCCAAAAGAAGATTTTGGGAGAATAAACATGCTATATTCATAAAATGAATAAACATAACAATTTAAATAATTGAAATAAAGCTATTGTATTAACTTGCATTCCTCTCAAAAACATAATATTAAATGAAAAAGAGACATTTTAAAAATTAAATAAATTAAAATACACAGGCATATTAATTATGGATACAAATATTTAGTAACATTTTAAAAGGTGGACCAAAATTATACAAAACAAGTTTGCAACAGTATTTGCTTTTCAGGAAAAGAAGAAAGGGGTTGGAGCTAGAGAGAATAACAAAGAGGTTTCATATTTATCTGAAATATTCTGTTTATTTAACTAAAAGTTTTAAAGATACAAAGATAAAAAAGTCAACTTTTATAAATTTTTGCAGTGGATACATGTGTGACTGTTATTATATATAATTTACTGTGATTTAAAATTTTTAAATTAATTTCCAGATTATTTTCATATTTTTAAAATGTCCTTTTAAATTGTTAAATTTTATTTGTTGAAGAATGTTATATAAAATTATTAAATTGCTATGTTAAATATTTATTAAACAGTATCATTAATTTCAGTGCCTGTGTAAATCCATTTCCTCCCATAAGCATAAAATGCATTTTCGTTTTAGCTTTGTCACAAAAAGTCACAAAAATATTCAGAAATCATAGAATATTTTACCACCAGGCACAATGATGACACAATTTTGTTAACCACGTGAAATGAAGTACATTGATTCATTAAAGAGAATCTTTTTTTTCATGGTTATTACTCTGCGCAAGTTTTCTATAATACTCTGTCTTGAAACAAATTTTGTATAATGCACATTTCAAATTTAAATAGTGTTTTATATATTCTTTTCTCTCAATTCTAATCTTGTTACTAAAATGTATCTTCCATATAAGTAATACTATGTTATTCAACTCTATGTCCAAAGAATCCACAAAAACGCCTAAGATAGGTGTGATCTTCAGAACTCTTAACAAATATTTGTTGAATTAATGAATTAATTAATGGAGTTCTAGAAGAAATATCTTTCTTAATATTATGCATTTTTGTTAGTATACAGTGGAATTAAGCCATTCAGAGCAGACTTCTTCCTATCTGTTATATTTAAGTCATGCTTGTCTTTGTGCCTTCTCTAAATTAGGCATTGCTTGAGGAAATTGTTTTTTCAGGATGTTCTTTACCTATTTCCCTCAATATCTACTGCTTTGCATGGGGATGGGGAATCAATGAATCCCTGGTCTATCCCACCATATTGCCCAATAACACTACTTAAGGTAAAAACAATTTGGTGCTTGTGGCATATGCAGGCTTTTATTCTTTTTTTCATTTTTTATTTAAATAGATTTAGGGGGTACAAGTGATATTTTGTTACATGGATGAATTGCGTAAGGGAGAAGTCTGAGCTTTTAATATATCCATCACCTGAATAGTGTACATTGTACCCAATAAGTAATTTTTCATCCTGCTCCCCCCACTTCTGAGTCTCCAATGTCCATTAAGTTACTCTGTATGACCATCCATACCCATTGCTGAGCTCCCACTTATAAATGAGAACATGTGGCATTTGATTTTTTTGTTCCTGAGTCATCTCACTTAGAATAATGGCATCCAGTTCCATCCTAGTTGCTGCAAAAGACATGATTTCACTTTTTTTAATGACTGAGTAGTAGTCCATGGTGTATATGTACCACATTTTCTTTATCCACATTTTCATTATCTTTACCATCAGTTGGTGGGCACTTAGGTTGGGTCTGTATCTTTGCAATTGTGAATTGTGCTGCAGTAAACATATGGGTGCAGGTGTCATTTTTGTAAAATGACTTCTTTTCCTCTGGGTAGATCCTCAGCAGTGGGATTGCTGAATCGAATACTAGATCTACTTTTAGTTCTTTGCGAAATCTCCATACTGTTTTCCATAGAGGCTGTACTAATCTACATTCCCACCAACAGTGTACAAGCATTCCCTTCTCACCACATCTGCACCAACATCTATTGTTTTCAAACATCAATAATGACTATTCTGACAGGGGTAAGTTGGTATCTTGTTGTGATTTGAATTTGCATTAACCTGACGATTAGTGATGTTGAGCATTTTTCATGTTTGTCAGTCATTTTTCTATCTTCTTTTGAAAAATGTTTGTTCATATCTTTTGCCCACTTTTTAATGAGGTTTTTTTTTTTTGATGATTCATTGAGTTCCTTGTATATTATGGTTATCAGTCCTTTATTGGATATATAGTTTTCAAATATTTTCTCCCATTCTATAGATTGTTTACTCTGATGATTTGCTGAGCAGAAACTTTTTAATTTAATTAATTCCTATTTATTTATTTATTTTTGTATTTGCTTTTGGGTTCTTACTTATATATTCTTTGCATAGACCAATGTCCAGAAGAGTTTTTCCTGTGTATTCTTCTAGAATTTTCACAGTTTCAGGTCTTACATTTAATTCTGTAATCCACCTTGAGTTAATTTTTGTATATGGTGAGAGACAGGGATTCAGTTTTGTTATTTTCCATATGGCTCTCCAATTTTCCCATCATTATTTATAGAATAGGGAGGGAGTCCTTTCCCCAGTGTATGTTTTTATCTACTTTGTCAAAGATCAATAGCTTGGAGGTGTATGGTTTTATTTCTGGATTCTCTAGCCTGTTTCATTGACCTGTGTGTCTACTTTTATACCAGTACCATGCTGTTTTGGTTTCTATAGCCTGGTAGTATAAATTGAAGTCAGGCAATGTGATACCTCCAGATTTGCTCCTTTTGCTTAGAATTACTTTGGCTATTCAGGCTCTTTTGTGATTCCATATAAAATTTAGGAATGTTTTTTCCAGATCTGTGAAAAATAACATTGGTATTTTGATGAGAATTGCATAAATCTATAAATCACTTTGGGCAGTACAGACATTTTAACAATATTCATTCTTCTAATCCATGAACATGAGATGCTTTTCCATTTGTTTGTTTCATCAGTGATTTCTTTCATCAGTGTTTTATAGTTCTTCTTGTAGAGATCTCTCACCTCTTTTGTCATTCCTATGGATTGCTTTTGCAGCTATTGTAAATGATATTGAGTTCTTGATTTGATTCTCAGCTTGGCTGTTGTTAGTTTATAGAAATACAAATGATTTGTGTACATTAATTGTGTAATCTGATACTTTATTGAATTTATCTATCAATTCTAAGAGTCTTCTAGAGGAATATTTAGGGTTTTCTACATACAGGATCATACCATAGGCACACAGGATAGTTTGACCTCCTCTTTTCTGATTTGGATGCCCTTTGTTTCTTTCTATTGCCTGATTGCTCTGGCTCGGACTTCCAGTACTATGTTGAATAGAAGTGGTAACAGTGGGCACCCTTGTCTTGTTTCAGTTCTTAGAGGGAATGCTTTCAACTTTTCCCTATTCAGTAAGATGTTGGATGTGGGTTTGTCATACATGGCTTTTAATATTTTGAGGTGTGCTCCTTCTATGCCTAGTTTGTTGAGGGTTTTTATCATGAAGCGGTGCTGGATTATATCCAGTGCTTTTTCTGAATCTATTGAGATGATCATACAGGTTTGTTTTTAATTCTTTTTATGTGGTGAATCACATTTGGAGACTTGAGTATGTTGAACCATCTTTACATCCCTGAGATGAAACCCACTTGATCATGCAAAATTATTTTTTTGATGTGCTATTGGATTCAGTCTGCTAGTATTTTGTTGAGGATTTTTGCGTCTATGTTCATGAGGGATATTGGTCTGTGGTTTTCTTTTTTTTGTTGTGTCCGTTCCTGGCTTTGGTATCAGGGTGATATTGTCTTTGTATAACTAATTAGGGAGAAATATCTCCCTCTCGATGTTGTGGAACAGTTTTAGTAATATAGGCGTCAGGTCTTCATGGCAGGTCTGGTAGAATTCTGCTGTGACTCTGTCTGGCCCTGGGTGTTTTTGGGGGGTGGGGCGGACGAGACGTTTTATTGCCATTTCAATCTTGCTGCTCCTTATTTGTCTGTTCAAGATTTCCTTTTCTTCCTGATTCAAGGTTGGGAGGTTGTGTACTTCCAAAAATTTAGCCATTTTCTCTATATTTTCTAGTTTGTGTACATGGAGGTTTATTTAGTAGACTTGGATGATATTTTGTATTTCTGTAGTATCAGTCGTAGTGTTTCCTTTCCCATTTTGGGTTGAGTGCATTTGAATTTTTTCCCTTCTATTTCTAGTTAATCTAGCTAGATTTTGTTTCTTTTCAAAGAACCAAGTTTTTATTTCATTGATCCTTTGTATTTTTTTGTTTCCATTTCATTTATTTCTGTCTGATCTTTCTTATTTCTTTTCTTCTACTAGTTTTGTGCTTGGTTTGTTCTTTTTCTAGTGCCTTGAGGTATGATATTATATTGTTAATTTGTGATCCTTCTCTCTCATTTTGATTTAGGCATTTAAGGCTGCTTTTTCTGTATCCCAGAGATTTTGGTAGCATGTGTTACTTCTGTGACACAATTGTGACAAATTCAATTCAAAACATTTTTTTATTTCCATCTTGATTTTGTCATTGGCCAAGGAACGTTCAGCAACAGGTTGTTTAATTTCCCTGTGTTTGTGTAGCTTTGCAGTTCCTGTTCTTCTCTGTTGGGAACTCTGTTGCTCAGTGTAGAGAGAGAAAGGTCCAATGTCTTTCAGCTTGTGCCAGTAGGTACCAACTGACGTGTTTTTGGCAGTTTGGGTCAGTTGGAACTCAGACTCCTGGGAAGGTGTTCAGGTGCCAGTGGTGTTGGACTAGGTTAGGTAATCCCCAGTTCCCAGGCCCCTGCCTGGTGTGCTTACATCCTGCTCTGGAAAAATACTCAGGCAGGAGAGGGTCAGACGTACTGTTAGGAGAGCACCTGTAACACTGCTGCTCTCCTGTGTTTCCCTGTTCCCCTGTGTTTGTCACAGTCCAAGCAGGTGCTGGGGGATGTCCGTGTGGAGGGGTGAGCTAGTCCCCAGGCTGCTGCTGAAAGCTCGGCCAGGGGCAAGAAAGGTCCCTCTCCACGGTGGAAGTGGAGGTGGGCGGCTGTGGGCTTGTTGGCACCTGGGTCCCCACTGTTACTGCAGCAGCCCCAGTGGGGTGAGCCCCCTTCCACAGTGGCAGCCCCAGGGGGTAGCTGTAGGTGTTTGCTTCCGTCTGGGCCTCCCAGCGGTGTCAGCAGCAATGGCAGCAGGATGGGGACCCTCTGCCATGGCAGCAGGGGTGGGCACCTATGGGAGTTTGCTCCTGTCTGGGTCTCTCAGTGGCAGCAGCACCAGTGATGGTAGCATGGGGCCCCTCGGTGGCAGCAGCAGGGGCAGGCATCGGCTTTTATTTTTAAGTAATACAAGAAAGTATTTTCATAGCACCTAGTGTATAATAAACAATCAATGAAGGCTTGTTGCTGTTACTTTACTAGTTGGCTGAGTAGGGATCAGGGAGGGTAAAAGATATTCCATGTAGTTTAGGGTCTTTTTAACAGAGAAATCAATGCATTATTTTAAAGTAGCATTCTTAGAATACTGGTTATGTGTGCTTGTTTATGTTGGGCATCTCCACAACTTTTTCATTTTTAAAACGTGGATAATGGAATCCTATTTGATATACTTGGGTCAGAGATTAAATATATGTAGATATGGTTTAAACACAAAATTTCCCAGAGTATTGGGAGGAAAATCTACACTGTATGCTTATGTTTGATTATGTGTAGGCTAGAAGTTGTTCCAAAATATCTTAGGATTTATGAATAATATAATTAATTAGTATTTATATGGAAATTTAGTGTTTAAACAATGTCTACATGTTTTTAAACTCTTCTTGGAAATATAAAATGTAGATGAACATGTGAACCCAGATCTAGCACCTTCCATTACATCTCACTGGCTTCAACCATAATTTTACTCTTTCTTTCTTAACAGACTAAAATGATCCTCTAGATTCTAGAAAGACTCAAGCTCTATTGTTCTTAGTACATTGTGATTGCCTCCAAAAGCACATTTTGGATACTTATTACATAAATTAATGACAAAATAGAATCTTGTAATGATTTCTTGCTGGGTTTAGGGTTTAGGTGAATCCTTTTAAAATTGTAACTCTGAATTTTGAAAATGTTGCTAATATGTCAGCAGTTTGCATTCCAAGGGAAGAGTTTTTACAAAACAGACCCTGATATATGCAACTATATCCAATTCTAGTGCTGCTTAACATCTTTGTGTTGACTATAAAGTCCTAGTGTGTTACTAACATGTCTTCAAAAATACAGGTATTTTGCATACTTTGACTATATTGGCTTATCAAGTCAAGTCATCTAAGAAAAGTTTCTGTTATTGGTGAGTCTTGCTTTTGAAGCCTTTTGAAAATGCTTATGTAAAAATATATAAATATCTGAGGTAAAGGTGCACACGATAGAACTAAATTATATGTTAAGAAAGGGGAGAGGATAGATTACTTATTTTTAGGACTCACCTACCCAGAGTCCTACCTTATTACTTCTTAGATTGTTTCACATCTTCCTTTTTATCTTCAAACCCAAGATATATTCAGAAAAACTCTGTGATGCAGTATAAATCAAAAAGTGATTGAAAGTTCTGTTAAACTTGAGTTCCTGCATGAAATTATGGAAGGGCAGGAGGTGGGGAGAGACAGAAGCATTGAGAGAAAAGTCAGGCTGAACTCGACAGGAAAAGAGAAGTCCTGTGGTCCTTGCACAGGAGACACCTAAGGTCCACGAATGGCAGGGAGGTGTACACACAGATCAAGGAGGGGGCTGCATGTGTACCCAGTAAGATAACAACCACCAACGCAATGCTGGAACTGCAGAGTGCCATGCTCAAAAATTTTTCGTTAAGTATTTATGCATAAAATCCCCATGTATGTCCAAGGGAGCAGGAAAAAAATTCAATCATTCGTGGTAAACTACTAAATCTAACAACTGCTGAGAATAGTCATAAAAAATTGAATTTAGAGTTGGATTATGTGTGGGAAAATAGAAGTGGACAGTAGTAAAAGAATAGAGATTGGACAATGCAGTCATGGAAAAGGAACAAAAAAATAAGCCACCACCTCAGCTTTGAAAACTTTAGCTCAGGTATGTGTAAAGAGGGCTGATTGAGCCAGGTCAACATATCTTGTTGAGGCCTAATGGGCCATGGCATGACATACTCATGGCGAAAGGGATGCTATTCAACAAGATATGGGCTGGGCTAAAAAGTTTAATGAAGTTTGCCCAAACTTTTTTTTACATGTCAAACTTTCAATGTACTTTGCATTTTTGCCAAAAGAAGTACCTAGTAAGAAGGTTAAAAATAAAAATAATTCACTATAATAAAATATTAAAAATATGAGGTCAAAAGATCCTCTCAAAGAATAATTTCCCCATATCCCTATCCAAATTCCCTTGCCAGATCATCATCTGCTCTCAATGCATTGAAAGGCTTCTCCACATCTCTGGGTGGGCTGGCTTTTCTTTACCTTCTCCTGCCACATTTCATAAGAATAGTAATGATGGTGTCCTAGAATCAACCTAAGAGTGTAAAGAAGCTCTGAAGACATTTTTCTTTCAACGCTAAAAATACTCTCCATTAAACTTTCACTTTTCCCCAAATCATATTGCCCTCCTCCCTTCTCCCCTGCCAAAAACACTCTTTATCTGCAGAATCACTTGCTTGGGAACTGGCAGCTGAAACTAGAAATGCAAGATTCTCTCATCCCCATCAGCTAGACCAGCCAGACATTTAATAAATATCTGTCATTTTAACTTTGTTCTGTGGTTCTCAACATATCAGACTTAAGAAAAAAATGGTAGAATGGAATTTTATCATAGACAAGTATGATGTACAGTACAGATACTGTGGAATTATAGTACACCTGATTTGATATCTTCTGTGAAATTTCAGTTGACTTTGTCAAGTCTGACCTAAAATATGAGCTGAACATCACCATCAGCACACTATCAAGAATGCACCATTTCACATAGACCTTGAAAGCATAAAGACTTTAACTGATTTTTCACTTTTTTTTGTACTGCATAATCTTTAATAATAAAATGAGAACATTTATTAAATGTGAATTTTAAAAAGTGTTTGATAAAAGTGCAGATGAAAACAAACTTTAAAGAAAGAAAGAAATATAAATAGCAATTTGTCTATAGCCTAAGGAAGTAGTGTGAATGTTTCATATAAGTATTTAAAAAATCATTATGGATACTTAAAAATTATTTCATGTTATTATATGTAAGAAACTAGTATACAATGAAAGCTAAAATATATTCTTCTTGAAATGTAAGATTTTTCCCACTTTTTAAAAAAGCTATTTAGGAATACTTAGTAACTAAACAATGTTCATACCTGTTAATTCACTATGCTCACTGTCAAAAATCTTTCATAAGGAAATAATCAGAGATTCTCACAGAGCATTTAACTTTCAATAATAATATTTATAATAGCAAAACAGAGTTAAACAATTTTAAAAGCCAAGTTAAAATAGTATAATTATATTTTGTAAACACATAAGCATATCCACATATAATAAACATCAAAAGTGTACAAAAACTTTAGAGTGCTCATTGCTAGGTGGTGAAATTTCACATTGCTCATTTTATTCTTTATATTTCCCAGTGTTTTAAAGAGTGCTGTTAATGAGCATAAACAAAATCTACAATCAACAACAAAAGAGAAAATATACCATATAGGTGATAAAAAGGCATTTAAGTGAACAATAGAGAAAATATTCTATTTCTTAATTAGGATGTTACCACTTAGGTGTTTGTTTTTATTATGATTATGATAATTTTTATGACTTACATAAATTTGTAATATTTTTAAGAAAAAGTCACTTCATGAAATTCATCATTCTTTCCTTATAAAAACAAAACCTCTTACAAGAATAGAAAAAAGATATGTTATTAAAAGTATTGTTAAAATTAATATTTTAAGTATTATTTTTCAAAATATGAAATATTTTAAAATATAAATGATACAAACTCTCAAATTGAAAACCAGTAAAGTGAAGAACAAATAAGAATGGCTCCTGTCTTCACTAACATTTCACATTGATCAGGAATCAGCCGCCACTTCAAGCAGACAGATGTATAAAAGGAAAAACATACTGGCTGAAAAAAAAGGGGGAAATTTTTTCTTCTTGCAGATGTTAATATTATGTATCTTAGAAGTTCAAGAGAATCATTGAAAAATTCTTACAAAAGAAAACCAGTAAGAAAATACAATAAATTATTTATGTCATAACATATCATACCATGACATTGATGGCCTTCTTGTATATCGACACTAACTAGTTGGAATTATGATGCAAGGAGGCAGATATCTTGATATTTGCACTTGGCCATGATAAATGCCGTATTAATTTTTGTGGGCTTCCTGGTTTGCCTAGACATTCTGATAGATGAGTGAGGGAAAGCAAGTGCAGCTGAAGTTTTGGCTGCTGGAAATTTCAGTCGGACAAAAGGAGGAGTTTTTTTAAACACGTATTAGATGGGGACCTGATCAAATTAAGACGCTTCTGCACAGCCAAAGAAACTATTGCTAGAGTGAATAGACAACCTACAGAATGGGAGAGAATTTTTGCGTGCTATACATCAGACAAAGACTAATAACTAGAATCTATATAGAACTCAGGAAAATCAGCAAGAAAAAAATCAAACAACCCCATTAAAAAATGGGCAAAGGACATCAACAGAAACTTTTCAAAAGAAGATAGACTAATGGCTAAGAAACATATGAAAAAATGTTCAACTTCTCTAATCATCAGGGAAATGCAAATCAAAACCACAATGAAATACCACCTAACTCCAGTGAGAATGGCTTACATCAAAAAGTCCCAAAACAACAAATGCTGGTGGAGATGTGGACAGATGGGAAGACTCATACACTGCTGGTGGGACTGCAAACTAGTACAACCTCTATGGAAAGTCATATGGAGATACCTCAAAGAACTAAAAGTAGAACTACCACTTGATCCAGCAATCCCACTACTGGGTATTTACCCAAAGGAAGAAAGACATTCCATAAAAAAGACATCTGCACGTGAATGTTTATAGCAGCACAATTCACAATTGCAAAGATGTGGAAACAACCCAAGTGCCCATCAATACATGAGTGGATTAAAAAATGTGGTATATGTGTATCATGGAGTATTACTCAGCCACAAAAAATAATGGCGAGCTAACACCTCTTGTATTATCCTGGATGGAACTGGAGCCCATTCTTCTAAGACAAGTATCTCAAGAATGGAAAAACAAGCACCATGTGTACTCACCATCAGGTTGATACTAATTGATCAACTTTTATGTGCACATTTGGAAGTAACATACTAATTGATCAACTTTTATGCATACATATGGAAGTAACATCATCGGGTATAGGGCAGGTGGGAGGCAGGAGGAGGGAGATGGGTAAGTTCACACCTAAAGGGTGCAGAGCGGGTATGTTTGAAGCTCTGACTCGGGCACAGTAAAGGCGATACACATAACCTAAATGTCTGTACCCCCGTAATACTCTGAAACAAATAAATAAAATATATATATTAAAAAATGAAAAAAAAATTGATAAAGCAGTTACTGGAAACCAACATTTCATTAAATGATGAAAAGGAGAAAGTGAGGTAACCAAAATGGGAAGGGAAAGACAGGACAACAATAGTATTCTGCTTGCTGGTTTGACTGTTTATTTTGGAGGCTGAGAACATTTGTAGATTGCAGGAAAAGAGTGGCGAGATTAACAACACAGTAGTCCTGCCTTACACGGCTTCACTCTCTGCTGCTTCAGTCACCTGTTGTCAAATGCAATTCGAAAATATTAAATGGAAAATTCCAGAAATAAACAATTCACAAGTTTAAAAAAAAAAACATGTAATAGATAACAAGGTAGCAATTTTTGTTCATTTTGAAAAACACATGAGGTGTTTTTCCTTCTTGACTGCATCTACTGAATTGGAATGCCACGATATATTTACCTGGTACATTTGTTATTTACTTATTTTTATGTTTTATTATAGAAAATTTTGATCACATACAAAATTAGACAGGCTATGAACCCGCATGTACCCATCACCTAAAATCTGCAATTATCAACTCATGGCCAGTTGAGTTTCTGCTAAACCCCTACCTACTTCTTCCTCTCTAAAATTACTCTGAAGCAAATTCCAGATATCATGTCATTTTATCTGAACTTATTTCAGTAAAAGATAAAAACTTTTTTAACATAACCCCCAGACTGCTATTCAACTAAAAATGAAACAATAATCCTTTCTTGTCATCTTTCATCTTTCTTGTCAAAAATCCAATCAATTTCTCCAATTGACTTATGTCATAATTTGTAGTAGTTTGAATCCGAATCTGAAATATAAAAATGACATTTCCAATTGGTTGATAGAGTTCTTAAATCTCTTTTAATCTCTATGTGCCCATCTCCATTATTTTTCATTTTTTTGCAATTTATTTTTTTTGGAAAAAAATTTTCCTGTAGAGATTGTAAAATGATTGTATCATCAAGGTGTTACTTAACATGTTCTTCTGCATCTGTGTTTCCTCTAAATTAATAGTTGGGTCTAGAGGCTTGACCTGACTTAGGTTTGATGCTTTTTGAGGGGGTAAAAATACTACATATTCATAAGTAGTGTTGTATTCCTTTAACATGGCATACATAATGTCTAGTTACTGCTCTTCTATAGTACAGCAGTCATTGAAGAGCAATGCTTAGATTCATTAATTCATTAAGTGTGACAAAGTGGTGATAACCCAATCCCCAATTCTATTACTTCTCTTCATGTGTTACCTGGAATGCTTCCATAAATAAAAATTTCCTTCAACTTCTATTTGGTTATCCAGCGCTATATTTTTTAACAGAAAAAAGTAGATAAATTCTTTATTTCCTTCCATTATTTATCAGTTTTTAAAAATAATAAGTTGATTTACCAGCACCCTCCCAAACTGACCAATTTATTTTCTATAATTTATATTTTATAACATTGTTTTTCAAACTCTAATGAACTGTGTCCATAATTCTTAATATTCTTAATGAGTCAATAGATAGATTTCCCATATGTCTTGCTTTTTTCTTTTAACACGTTACAAGTAATTGCTCATAATTACTTACTGAACCAAATTATAATATTATAAAATCTTTATCAAAGTAGATTTAAGAAACCTAGCAATGTTAAAAATGTTTATAAGTTTTCAAGATTTAATTATTAAATGTGATGATTATTAATTTAATTACTGGCTGTATTGATGTTATAAAAATGATTTAACACAAGTCTCTTTGGTCAATTCTCATGATTTTTTATAGAATAAATCAGGGAAGATTTTGTTTCTGAATGAAATAGTATGAGCAATTTATACCGAATGCGGTGGAAAATAACCACATTTCCCTTAAGAAAGTTTGTGGCACTTTAAATTCTCAGCTGTAATAGTTAGGAATTCCATGTTTCCCATTACATGATCAATGTATTATTTTAATTATTATAAAATGTAATATATAAAACATTATGTCTCATAGTTAGTACAAACTTTGATTACTCAACTAGATAACTTTTACTTAATCTTATGATCTCAGCTCTGATTTTTCTTCTTTCCAGAAATGTCTATGAACAGTCAGAACAGTAATGTGCACATTCAAGTTGTTACTACAGAAATTTTGGGTTTTCCAGCCAAAAATGTCTCTCTGCCCCATTGTGACATGGCTTTTTGTAGAAATTTCTTCAAGAATCTTCCAACAGAGAGGTAGCTATGGAGACACCAGTTATGTGCCACCCAGATTACATACGAGTCGAAAATCTAAAATAACAGCATGTCATTAATCAGAGTATGAACAACTGGCCAGTCTAAAATGTTATGTATTTATTTCTTTAAAGTGCATAAATGGTGAATGCCTTTTTCTAGATTTCTGTCTACATACATCTCATAATATAAAGTTCTTCTTGCACAGTTTATGACAGTTTTGTTCACAATTAGTTGAAGAACAAGGTAGTCCAGTGGTGCTATCACAGAATGCTCAGGGCCTGCAGATGGACAGAGCTAGGGCACATTAACTCTTCTACATATTGTAACCTTCTTGTAGGCAGTCACTCTCTAGCCAATTTTCTCAGTTATTATCCCAGTAGAGAGTAGATGGCAGAGTCAAATTGGATACATGAAGAGTATCTAATAAAAAGACTATTAGCAAAGGTTTCATGGTGTTTTAGGGAAGCAGATAAGGAATGGTACAATATCCCAGGACTAGTGACAGCAGAGACCTGCTAACATCCTTAAACCTGAGGGGGCTTTCTTCTTCAGTAACATGAGTTAGTAATTCTGAAACTAACTTCCATGTATTGTAGGATTGGACAAATAAACAAATATATACTAAGAATAATGGCAAGCAGTTTTCTGATGGTTGGAGAAGGGAGTTAAACATATGGGAAGGGGAAGGCTGGAAACATGCTATGGTGTTAGATTAGATGTGGGGTTATTGCTATAAATTAATGGTCCTTCCCTAGGTCTGTTTGCTAAGCGAGTCTGGAAGCAGCACCACAATAGCAGTGAGTCCACCTTGTGTCACTAAGAGTAACCAGAGCTCCATGGAGAAGTAGCTCATTCCAGGACTGGTGCAATACAAGGACAACATGAGCCTGGAACATTTTGTTGAGCTTCAAAGTAAGAAAATGCTCAAAGAATCCTAGTACATGTCAAGAGGACAGTAGAGCTAGCTTGCAGGCCCTCAGTGGCCAAGATGGTGACAATTTGGAAAATAAATAATGCTAATGACAGATTATAACACCATTGAATAAAAGAAGAATGCCTGAGTCCAGGCTGATACAAATGAAGAATAATTAAATAAATAGAAAAGAAGTAAGAAGAAGAAGAAATGATTACCAGAACCTTAAGAAAGCCACACAACAGGAACTGTGGCCTTGACTGCAGGAGGAAGATCACAGGGGTGACCTGGAAGGGAGAAATCTGGAAGGCAAGGAAGACTAGCCCAGTGTCTCTCCCTTCCCCCCAGCCCGTCTCCCACCGGTGCTGCCCATTGGTGGGATTTTACTGGAAGCTTATTAAACATTTATTGCCAAAAAGACATGGCTTCATGAAAGTCAAGGCTGTTCACAACTTGATCACAACCTATCTTTTTTTTTTTTTTTAACTTTTTTTCACCATGCTCCTTTGCCTGTCTTTGTAAACTAAGCTCCAGTATTATCAGAATATGTGCTGGTTTCGAAGGCACTCATTCATACCACACTCTTTTCTCACTTATTTCACACAAAATTTCTTGCAAATTTTTAATGGCCTAGGTCAAATATTATCTCACTTTTCTTCTTTCCAACCTTCATGAGGCATGTGAAGTTTTGCCCCACTTTCATTAGGCTGACATAATTAATAGGAGATTAATCAATTTCTCAGCCTAATTGTGCTTCAATAACACTTATTCAAAAATAAATTAGAAATACCTACCACGTAGTGTTATATATGCTTTTTTAAATCTACCTCCCAGTTAAACTGAGATTGTTGTATTTTGCATGTTCCTGATACGGCACTCAGGCATTCTATAAATAGTCATTCAGATGAAGATATGATGTGTTAAGTTATATAGAAATCTTATATTCACACTATTCTTCATGAAATCCTGCATTTAATTGCAATGTTTGGAGGCTCAATTCCTCAGATCACCTAGCATCTTCATCACTACTCAGCTATTTCAACCAGGTCACCAGCTCTTGTATTTATTTTGTAGGTAACAGTCTCATTGACCAATACATTCCACTGCTGAAATACTAAGACACTACAAAAAATTTTAAGAATATCTTGAATTTATACAACTGCCATTGAAAATTAGTGAGAGAGATATATAATTGATATATGTATAATTGGATTTGATTAGTATATAACATCATGTAGGAGGAATGACAGGGATTTTATGGCCCCAATTTGCAGATAAAAGAATGGAGAGACAGAAGGTTAAACTTGTTCAAGGTTAAATATCTTGCAATGGGGACAGACAGAATGTTCATGTTCTTCTTTGAAGAAGTTTATGAAAACGAGGAAATGTGAATATAAAAGCAATGTTCCTGGCAATGTTCTTGGGAATAAGGCAAAAATCCTGAATTTAAAATTGGAATATCTACATCAAACCTTCTCTTCTTCTTCCCATGGTACCCTGAGCAAATATTGTCGATTCTGCCTGTGAAAGGGGAGAACAATCTTCTCTTGACGTGGCTCCTTTTCTTCTTCAGGTCATGAGTAAACGATCCTTTTCTGTACAAGAAATGTCATCCTTCTATCTGAGGGGATTAATGCATGTCCTATATGGGAGTTTTTCCCTCATTAACCAGCTCTGGCTCAGGAAATGAATTGCTGCCAAATTTATACACAAAAGAAATCGTTGCTCTTCCTGGAATTATGGGGTTGAATTAGAGATTTCACATTAACTCCTCAGTGATTGCTACTGTAAGAAATGTTTTATTTTGGCAACTTTTGTCATAGGAAACAAAGAATCTCAAGCTGGTTCCAAAAAGGAAGAAGTGTAAGTTTCTACCTGAAAGGTGGTACTCTCATGGAAATCTAAGAACAGAGATATTACAGGAGGAATCTGAACGTTTGGAACTAGAAGGAGAGTCTAGACACCTGATAGCTCCAAGTGCCTCAGTAGTAAAAGGAATCATGGGGTGTCCATTTCAGTATTTGTTCATGAACATGAACACAGTTGTCATCCATATGTCTGTTTCTTTCTAGCCTGCTAATAACTCACGTGTTTTCCATGTTTCTTCCTTAAATTCTCTAGAAAGTCAGACCTGCTGGTCAGGAGTTATACTTTTCAAAACTTAATGTGAATTTGAATAATCTGGGAATCTTGGTAAATGTGAAGTGATTCAGGAGGTCTTGGATAGAGCCTGATATTTTGCATTTCTAACAAGCTACGTGGTGGTGCCAAAGATGCTTGCCAACAGGTCATGGTTTGGGTGGCAATGGGTACACTAGCCCAATTTAATGACTTAATTGTCTTAGGTTGTGTGCATATCATTGTTCCAATCACCTGGGGCCAGGGTTTGGGGACATGGTCCTTTCTGTATCAAATGTAGATCTTTCCACAGAAGCTGTAAAAGTGGAAGTTCAACTGGGATTGGGCTGGCACTCTAATTATGACCCCTATAAATGGCTACTTTCCACTGGGTATTGGTTTTATTTCAGCCTTTTTCTCTACTGTCAAGATTTATTACTGAGAATCAAGAGAGAGTCAGACACACAGTGCCTCCACCACATTACTCCCTGCTTTAATTGCAAGATATGTAGAAATAGCCTCATTTCCTATAGCTTATTGGGTAGTGGGGAAAATTTTACTTGCCAGTAATTTCACTAAAAATGTGCTTCCCTTTTAAAAGCAACAGCCTTGGCAATTGAGACATATAAGCAAAAACTTTGGTCTTACATTTATTTTTCTGTCTATTGTGGAAAACTTTAGAAACTGGGATTTCCAATGCAAATTCTTCTTCACCTGTTACTGGAGTGATATCTTCTGATAACAATCATTGATGATTCACCTCCAGAATAAAGACCATACTGTTTAGTTCTTCAGGTTTACTCAGAATCTGATCTCAACTTATCTTTCTGTATCATCTCCCACCATTCCTGCCACATTCCTTATGCCATACCTGGTTATTTGCCATTACCTAACCTACATTGCCTTCTAAGACTCTGCAATTTTGCCCCAGCTCTCTCTTCCTAGAATGTGCTTCCATATATATTTGCAGCTCATATTTCTGCTCACCATTTCCACCCGTAATTAATTGCACCATTCTCTTGGTTCCAACAGCTATTAGTAAATACCCAGAATATCACTTAGCATAGTGTACTTGTTTATGCATTTTCCTACTATAAATAATTTAAAATATTGTATTTCTATGACAGAGCTCAGTACTTGGCACATAGTAGCCACTCAATAAACACTTGTTAAATAAGGGACCTGATCAAATTAAAAAGCTTCTTCACAGCCAAGGAAACAATCATTACAGCAAGTGGACAACCTACAGAATGGGAGAAAATATTTGCATGCTATACATCCAATAAGGGATGATAACCAGAATCTGTAAAGAGAAATCAGCAAGAAAAAACCAAACAACCCCATTAAAAAGTGGGCAAAAGACATGAACAGAAACTTTTCAAAAGAAGATAGACTAATGGCCTAGCATGTGAAAAAATGCTGAACATCTCTAACCATCAGGGAAATGCAAATTGAAACTGCAATGAGATATCACTTAACCCCTGTGAGAATGGCTTTTATCAAAAAGTCCCAAAACAACAAATGTTGGCATGGATGTGGATAGAAAGGTACACTTATACACTGCTGGTGGGACTGTAAACTATTACAACCTCTATGGAAAGTAGTACGGAGATACCTCAAAGAACCAAAAGTAGAACTACCATTTGATCCAGCAATCCCACCACTGGGTATTTACCCAAAGAAAAAAAGACATTCTATTAAAAAAAAAAAAGAGAGACACCTGCACTTGAATGTGTATAGCAGCACAATTTACATTTGAAAAGGTGTGTAAACAACCCAAGTGCCCATCAATACATGAGTGGATAATAAAATGTGGTTTATGTATACCATGGAGTACTACTCAGCTACTAAAAAAAAAAAAATGGTGAACTAATACCTCTTGTTTTAACCTGGATGGAACTGGAGACAATTCTTCTAAGTGAAGTATCACAAGAATGGAAAAAGAAACACCACATGTACTCACCATTAAATTGGAACTAATCAACCAACACTTGTGTGCACACATGGAAATAACATTCATTGGAAATCAAGCAGGTGAGAGGGGGAAGGTGGGGATGGGTAAATTCACACTTAACAGGTACAATGCACACTATTTAGGGGATGGGCACACTTATAACTTTGACTGAAATGGTACAGAAGCAATTTATGTAACCAAAACATTTGTATCCCCGCAATATTCTGGGGAAAAGAAAGAAAGAAAGAATAGGTGGTCTGTAGGGGCAGAGTTGGAGAGGCAATGGTTGGAGAAGTCCTAGGGAAAGTGGGACAAGAAACAAGCAGAAAGCGAGAAGCAATCTACAACCTGCCCACACATTGGCCTCACGCTGTTGTTTCTGCCATTTGCTTCTCACTCGACTCTATGCTGGGTCTGTTTGCTCTCAGCAAGTTAGAATGATTTTTAAGTCCTGGGTTCATAGCTGCTGGAATATTTACTTTTTCTAAATGAAATCACCATTTTCTTTTCATCACTCAGGATTCTGGTGCTACAAAAGCAGCTGCATGGAAAACCAACACCCAACAGTGACTCATTGAAATGGCAGGGAAAGTAAATTGAATATCAAAGCCAATTTCTTCACCCTCCCTATCTGATTATTGTTCCTTAGGAGATAAAACATTTAATCCATCCTGGAGCTATGGAGTCCAAAGGCTTTTACCACTGAACAGCTTTATTGTGTTCATCTTGACGCTTTATAGTGTTTGCCTGGAAAACATTTATGTTCGTGAGGGCATTTGGTTGTGCTTTACTGTCTTATACTTATTCTAGGGAAAGAAATTTATTTTTCTTTTCAGGAGTGGCTCAGTGCTTTCCTGTCTTCTCATGTCATCTCTGATTTTAAGTAATTACAGTTTAAACCATCTGACCCAGAGCTTTTAAATCTATATGCTTCCCTTTTGGACCAGAGGCCATGGCATAAATGCATTTGCTATGCAATATACAGTCTATTACAAAGAGTAGTTTACTCTAGTCAGCTCAAAGAAATGCCAATAAACATTATGAGCTAAAAGCAAGACACAAGGGTATATATGTGTGTGCTTTTCCATTTGGATGGCCTGTCTTTATTTCTATATAACCATCTCCCTTCTTACACAAAGACAGAAAAAATGCACAGAAGGTCAGGGGAGGAAGTACCCCAAGGAAAACACATCAGTCAAGTCTCTGCAGTTGCACTCAGGTGGGGGCAAAGTGGCCAGTGACAATCTCCTCTTGTCTCCTAAAGGGATACTGGTGGCCTTTTAAAATTTAAGATCCACGGTTATTTTGGAGTCAGTACTTTGGAAGGCTATGGAAATGCTAGATACCTGCTTAAATTGAACCCCATTGAGAGACCTTGTGATGGGTAATTTTAGGTGCCAACTTGGCTGGATTAAGGAATACCTAGATAGCTGGTAAAGCATCTGCGTGTGTCTGTCAGGATATTTCTAGAGGAGATTGGCCTGTGGGTTGGTGGAATGAGTGGTAAGATCTGCCCTCAAAGTGGGCACGCACCATGAGCTGGGGGCCTAGATAGAGCAAAAAGGCAGAGGAAAGGTAAACTTGCTCTCTCTCTTCTGGAGCTGGGCCACCCTTCTTCTCCTGCCCTTGGACATTAGAACTCCAGGCTTTTCAGCCTTTAGACTCTGGGGCTTGCACCAGCCACCCCCCTCCCCAGGTTCTTATTCTTTTGGCCTTGGAATGAGAGTTGTACTCTCAGCTTCCCTGGTTCTGAGGCCTTCAAACTTGGACTGAGCCACGCTACTGACATCCCAGGGTCTCCAACTTACAGATGGCCTGTTGTGGGGTCTCTCAGACTCCACAATTACGAAAGCCAATTCCCCTAATAAATCCCATATCTATCTGTCCATCTATTTATCCATCCATCCAATCTATTTATCCTATTAGTTATGACTCTCTGGAGAACCCTGACTAATACAGAACTCCTGGGCACTTTGCAAACTTCCACCTTCCACTGCATGGAGTTGACCAGCATGTGGTGCATGTGCAGCAGCATGTACTTTTTGTTTAGCTCATGCTGGCAGTCATTTGTGTCCAGTGCCTTGGGGATATTGCAATAGGCTCCATGAAGCTTGCAAACTTGATATTCCATGTAAAGTGTAGCAAGCACAATTTGGCCTCTCAATTTTTTTTATCACTTCCTCTGCTGTTTGCCATGTGAGGTTTGAGCATCTTCACTAGGTCTGTGCTTGAAGGTTCATTCAGGTTCCTTTTGACAACCTGAAACGCAGATGTCTCCATATAAACTTGAACTTGATGCTCCCAATGGCCCTCTGCCAGCCCCAGCTGTTGCCAGAATGAAAGGCTGGGGTTGCCTCCTAAGGGAAATTCTGCTGGTTGCGCACCTGTCAGAGATGCTCAGTGTGGAAAGATTTTCCTTTGGACACATCTGGGTGAAAATTGGTTTTGTCTGGGGTTTCACTACTGCTTCTGATGTTGGAGGCAGAGGAGGCCACAGGGACGTTCTGAGGGGGTTGTGCTGAGGCATCTCACAATTACTGTTTGTGGGACCAAGCCTAGAAGGCTGGTTGGGCTACTCCAATGGTTTCTAGTTCAGGCTGGGTGAACTTGTTTATTAGTTCTAATAGTTTCATAGTGGATTCCTTAGAATTTTCTATATATAAGATCATGTCATCTGTGAATAGAGATAGTTTTACTTTTTCTTTTCCAATCTGATGGCTTTTATTTATTTTTATAATTGGCGCGGGTAGAACATTCGGTACAATGTTAAATAGAAATGGTGAGCGTTAGAGTGGACATCCTTGTCTTGTTCCTGATCTTGGGAGGAAAACATCCAGTCTTTCACCATTAATTATGATGATAATGCTGGATATTGTAAGTGCCTTTAATCAGGTTAAGGAAATTCCCTTCTATTCCTAGTTTGTTGTGTGTGTTCTTTTAATTGTAAAAGGGTGCTGAATTATGTAAAATGTTCTTTCTGTATCTATTGAGATGATCATGTGCATTTTGATTTTTATTCTACTTATATTATATATTGCATTAATTTATTTTTGGATGTCAATCCAACTTTGCATCCTAGGGATTAAACCCTCTCTAGTCATGGTCTATAATTCTTTTTATTTGTTGCTAGAATCAGTTTGCTAGTATTTTGTTGAAGCTTTTACATCAATATTCCTAAGAAATGTTGGTCTATAATTTTATTTTCGTGTGATGTTTCTCTCTGATTTTGGCAATAGGTCAATACCGGACTTTTAAAATAGTTGAATAGTGAAGAGTTTCAACCAGTTGAAAAGTTTTTTCTTGTCTTCTATATTTTTGGTAGAGTATGTGAAGAATTGGCATTAATCCTTTAAATATTTGGTAAAATTCATAGTGAAGCCATCTATACCTGGGCTTTTATTTTTAAGTTTTTAATTTTTTTATTACTAATTCAATCTCTTCACTTGCTGTAGATCTGTTTATACACCTTTTTTTTTTTCTTTTTTAGGCAGTTATGATAGTTTGTGGGTTTTTTTTAAGGAAAATGTGCATTTACACTGTCTTTTATAATTATATAATTACCTCTACCAGTGCTCTTTTTTTCCCCCCATGTGAATTAGAATTAATTAGCATTCAGCCTGAAGAGCTCTCTTTAGTATTTTTGTAATGCTGGCCTGTGAGCCACACGTTCTCTGTTTATCTGGGAAAGTCTTTATTATTCCTTCAAATTTGAAATAAAACTTTGGACAAGGGTCTCTTGACTGCCAGTGCAGTGGCTTGTGCTGGTAATGCTAGCTACTTGGGAGGCTGAGATGGAAGATTGCTGAGACCAGTAGTTCAAGACCAGCCTGAAAAATACAGTGAGACCCAGTATCTGAAAAATATAAATAAAAATTAAAATGAAAAAAAAGAGATCTCTTGGCTGAGAAAGTTTTCTTTGAGTACCTTGAATATGTTATCCCACAGCCTTCTGGCATCTACTACTTCTACTAAGAAATTAACAGTAAATCTTCCTGGGAGTGCTTTGAAAGTAATGATTCACTTTTCTCTTGTTTCTTTCAAATTTCTCTCCTTGGCTTTGACTTTTAACATTTACTATAACGTGTCTGTTGGCATATTTCTTTGCATTTATTCTTCCTGTCATCTGTTGTACTTCCAGGATGTGTAGGTTATTGTTTTTCAATAAATTTGGGAAGTTTTCAGCCATTGTTTCTTTGAATATGTTTTCTGCTCCTTTATCTCCCTCCTCTCGCTCTGGTGCTCTCGTTATGTGTATGCTGCGGTGCTTGGCGGCGTCCCACGTTTCTCTGACGTTCTCTTCCTTTCTTCTCCATTCTTTTTTTCTCTCTGTTCTTCTGCTTGTATAATCTGTATCAATCTATCTTCAAGTTTGCTTATTCTTTCTTCTGCCAGTTCAAATCTCCTGTTGAGCTCCTCAAGTGAGTTTTTTATTTTAGCTACTGCATTTTTCAACTCTTGAATTTCCATTCATCCATTTTACAGTTGCTATCTCTTTATTAATATTCTATATTTAATGCAACATTGTCATCATATTTCTTTACTTCTTTAATCGTGGTATCCTTTAGTTCTGTGAACATGTTTAGTCTTTTGCTGATAATATTAACATCTGGTCACTCTTGCAGGCAGTTTCTATTACCTACTTTTTCCCCAGTCTATGGGTCATACTTTCCTATTTTTTGCATGCCTCAAAAGTATCTGCTTGAAAATGGGAAATTTTAAATAACATGTTGTAGTAATTCTAGATATTGGTCCCTCCTCCCACTTCAGTACTTTTTATTGTTATTTGCTTAGTTATATGTTTATTACTGGATGGATTATTTTAGTAATGTCTAAGATTCCTCCCTCCTACAGTGTTAAGGCTCTTAGGTTGCTCCTCAGGGAGGTACAGCTTCAGATGTACTCACAGTTACCCTAAAATAACAGTGGTTTTGGTAGGGCTCCATTACTTTCTTCCTGTGATGCCACATAATCCTTAAACTCCACGAATTGTCAGATGATTTCTTCGTTGTTTTAACAATGCCCTGGGACATAAGTTTGTCTGAAAACTAATAATTCAATCAGAGGAGTAGTTTCTGAAGTCAGCATTTGATGTTTGTTCTGATCCCGGGAGAACTCCTTCCAATTATATAATTCCCCAGTTTTCTCCTGAAAACTAGCCAGTTCCCAGTTTAGCCTGTGTCTTGAATCTCTCCTCTCAGGTGCCTTTCACCACAGTATCTACATGACATACTGTGATGAATGAAAAGAACACCGTATCCTCATCAAAAATTGCTCTTGAGAGTGCCCTTTTCTATACACTATTGCAAATGAGTTCAGTTGTTGGGGAAGAGACTAGAATCTTTATGTTTTAAGGTCTGATTCTCCCCCCAGGCAGAATCTGTGCACCAGGGCTCCTTTCTCTGACACTCCTACTCCAGGAGCTGAGTATTTAGGCAGGGGGTGGGGGAAAGCAGCCCGAGGTCTTCTTCGCTTGTCTCTTCTGACAATGTGCCATCACCTTACATGCTGCATCAAGAGTGATCAGAGCTCCTGTATCTCAGCATCCTGCAGTAAACAGGGAGACTCCATTTAACAAGTGGGGGCTGGAAGGAAGAAGGGACCCCCTCTCAACTGCACTTCCTTTGACTTATCCTCAGTAGCCGGGGATAAGATGGAGAATGCTGATATCCTTATCCCCTCAAGAAGAAAATCTGTTCAGGAACTTGAAGCAGAGAGAATCCTGTGTTCTTGGCCACAATATCCTGGAGTAGAGTCTCCACCTCACTGAGTTGGGAGGGAGGAGAGAGTCTTGTTCCAACTACTACAGATTCTCACTGTTCTTACTAAATTTTCATAAGATTTTCTTGAATATGTATTTCTTCATTTGCTGTTTGTCCTTGGGAACATATCCAGAGGTTTTTTACATGGTTGTTTTAAAAAACAACCATAAGTCAGTAGAACTCTCTTCAGAAGTCAGTTCCACAAGTATATTTTAACATAATGTCTTGTGGCCCCAGTTTCTCATGTAAATTAAAGGTACAAGAATATATTTTTCTGCACACTGGAGAAAACACCCATACCATTCATTGTCTTTGAAGTGATAATCTCTTTGCTATCTTTTTAGAGCAATCAGGCTATAAGATATCCAAGTCAGAAAACAGAACCTTGCCATTTCTTAACATTTGTACTGCTTCCCTCCATCTGCGTGGATAATCATGTACCTTAGCGTCTACCTCCACTATATGAATAATTGTGTCAGCCTTCTAGTTCCTTTTCTTTATGTCAATTTCTTTACATTTTGACAATGGTATTACTTCGTAAACCCAAATGATTTCACACCTCACTTTAAAATCCTTTAGTACTTACCCTTTTCCAACAGAACAAATTGCAAGCTCCTCAGTTTGCCATTCAAAAATCTTTATGATAAACCTGATTCCAGCCTTATCGTCTTTTGGTCCTACTTTCATACTACGTTGAAGACATGCCAAATTACATACAACCTCTCAAACATAGAAGGTTTTTCATTTCTTCAAGATATTGCACATGATATCCCTTTTTCCCCCTAGAATGTCCCACCAATTCTATCTCCTTTTCTTACACTTATTCTTTGTCATTATCAAGTTCATTTATTTATAATTTTTAAAAAATTGTAATGAAATATTGAGATTCTACTATGCGGTAGACAACATGTTTGACACTGGATATACTGTGGTAAATGAAAAGGACACTAGTGGTCTTCTCATCAAAGAACTTGTGACCTGCTGACAAAGACAGACTTTAAACATATAATGTAATCATACAATAGATACTAGCAAAAGAAGGTGAATTGGTTTATTGATGTAGATTGAAGCAGTTCTTGCTGAGAAAGGGGCACTAACGTAAATATTAGATAGATAGATGACAGTTAGAGATAGAGATAGAGATATTAAGCGAAGGAGGTAAGGCATAGAATAAGCTTTTGAGGTAATGGCAGCTTGCAATGCAAAAGCAATGAATTATGAGTACATTGAATGAAGATTAATATAGCTAGAGTATAGGAAGCACAGTGTGGAAATTGAGGAGATATAGGCAGATCCTGGAAGCCTGTATTAGCTAATTTTTCTTAAGAGCAATAAAAGGTTTTAAGGAAGTACATTACATGATCATTTATAAGGAACATTAGCTCTTTTGTGGCCCTACCAATCTTTGTACATGGCTCTGCTGTAGCATAATCATATCCTGTTAACTAGTTTCCATCTTGGTCTCTTCAGTTAGTTTGTGAGTTCCTTGGAAGAAATTCTCGTGTTATACGCACTGTAGTCCCCTCTTATCCATGGGGAATACATTCCAAGACTCCCAGCGGATGTCTGAAAGTTCAGACAGTACCGAGCCCTACATATACTATGTTTATTCCTCTGCATACATTCCTATGATAAAGTTTAATTTATAAATTAGGTACAGTAAGAGATTAATAAGGACTAATAATAAAATAGAACAATTATAACAATATACTCTAATAAAAGTTATGTGAATGTGGTTTCTCTCTCTCTCATTCTCTAAAAATATCTTATTGTACTGTAATTATCCTGTTTCTTCTGTTGATCTGATAACCAGGAGGGCTACTAAGGGACTAACAGGCAGGTAGTGTTTATACAGCATGGATACACTGGACAAAGAGATGATTTACCTCCCAGGTGGGATGAAGCTGCATGGCGTGAGATTTCATCAGGCTGCTCAGAATGGCACACAATTTAAAATTTATGAATAGTTTATTTCTGGAATTTTCTACTTAATATTTTTGGACCATGGTGGACCAGGTAACTGAAACCACAGAAAGTAAAACCACAGATAAGGGGGCACTATTGAATTTCTACATTTCCACATTTAACACAAGACCAGGTACATAAAGAGTTTTAAAACATGTTTATTGATAAAAATAAATGAATAATCAAATGGAAATAAATTACAGAAAATAAAGCATATTAGTTTTCTTCCTTTATGTAAAGAGCTGAGCAAGAACTACTTACAGTCAAAAATAAATGTCCACATGTTAATGTTGTTGGACAACTTGGAATTCAAACAATAAATTAATGCATATATTTTGAAGTAACGGAAAAGGAAGAAAAGGGAAGCCTTCCTGCTCATCTTTCTTAATGCTATTTATTTCATTCTAAATTGAATGTATAAACAGAAAGGCATTAAATAAATTAATTAGCAATTTATTTAACATTTCCTTACTGTTGGTATTCTTAGGACAGGGTTCAGAGGTGAGGAAGAAGCATGTAAGATATTTAATATCATGAGTAAATACAAAACACAAGATAATTAGTACACTTTATTGTCTTGTAAAGATTATTTAATGTCATGGTGGAGACAGACAGACACATGAACAGTAAAAAAATTCTCTAAGCAGAGCAGATTTGCAGATGATGAGTGCAAGCTAGGATGTTTATAATAATCATGTTCCTTAGGCCACTACTGAATGTTTCGGGATTGGGTACCTGAATAAAGTTGTGCCAGTCATAATATCCCAGTCCCCAACACACAGTTGGTTAACACAGAGATGGATGGCTAACCCAAGTTCAATCAAACTGAGTCATACCATGGATTTTTTGAAGTGTAGCAGAGAAAGAGTGCCTGTCTCTCTTTGGTGTCCTACTTGGGAATTGTTGGTAGCCATATTTTCTATCCTATAGACATGACTTGCTTTGCAATAAGAGAGGCCAATCAAACTGACATTGTGTAAGAATCTGAGACTGGAGAAGAGCGTTCAAGTTGTTGGTTCCAGGAGAACTGAAACCCAGCTCCACCCTTCTCTTCTTATAGTTCAATCATTCTATTTTTCCTTGGAATAAGTGAACCAATAATTTCCCTTATTATCTGAAATAGATCAAATTGAACTTTTGTTTTGATTATATATTGTTGGGTAAAAAGGTAAGTTTCATAACAATATGAATAGTATGATGTAATTTTTATAAAAGTTAAAACTTACATGTGTGTGAATATAAAAATCATCATGGAAGATATATAGTAAAGTGTTAACAATGACTTACCCTAGGAGTAGTGAAGAAAGGGAGAAAAATCTTTCACGTTTATATTGAATACTTTTATATTAAGTAAAATTTTGACAATGAACTCTATTAATTTCATAATTGAAAAATAATTTTAAAAGCCCATACACTTCTAGGAAAAACATATAAAGAAAACAAACAAGTGCTTTGTCGCCACTCAAGCATTCTAATACCAAGTGCACCCATGTTGACTGGTTCCACAGCAAAGCCAGTAGAGTTGTGATTGCTTCTGATGTAAAACCAAAGTTGCATAGCTACTTCCCAACTCATGAATGTCTAATTTATGAACACCTGGCGCATAAAGAGAAAGGCTACTGGCCCAAGCTGATGTGCCTAAAAACAGCATAGAAGAGTAGGAAATTCTCTTGAGCTTTGCAGTCTTTCTGTGTCTCGGTTCCTCCTCAATAAAATGTGCTAACAAGGTTCTTAACTCATACAATTGCTATGAAGTTTAATAGAAATAATGCATGTCAAAGAAATCTTAGCTATCAATGTTATGAGAAGACTGCATGTCCTCTCAGTGCTCAAGATTTCACTGCATCACTGTATTCTTTTGCTAATGCCAAGCTTGGTATCTGTTACCAGGTACAGACAGCAAATCCACTGGGGGTAATGATTTTCCTGTCATAATGACAAATTCCAAAATGCTAGAATCAATTTCCTCGGCATTAATTCTTGTCCTGGATATCTGCACATTATTTGACTGGAGGAAAGCTACCTTTAAGGTTAAGTTCATCACAATCAAAACAGAGAGCTTGTTCTACTCCATTTATACTATTTCAAACATTCTAAGATGCACATTCTTTTTACATAGTATAAATTCCTGAAATATTATATTCCTCAGAGTTGATAAGAGTATTTCAATCCACATTAGCCAGGCAGCAGGCTAGGAGTTACTTGTGGTTTAGGTTGTTATTGCTTGATATGGGCAACTTGGTCATAGCTAGGCATGGTATCATGACTTTATGTATTATGTACATGGTTGGTACTAGATGTGTTGAATTTAGTTGCCATTTAACATGTCCTCAGAAAGAATACACTATGGCCAAGCAAAGAAACAAAAAATATTGTGTATTCAGAAAGTTATAGAATAGAGCAGTATGATATACATTAAAACTCTATATCTAAATATATCTAAAATAAAATTTCTACATGAGAAAGCACAGTGATGGAAGGTAACTGCATTTTTTTTTTTACTCATTGGTAATAAACAAGATAATAGTGCTGTATTAGATGGTAACTTAGATTCAAATAAATGTAATAATTCACATAAAGAAATATATGAGCCTCTTCTGTCTCAGGCCTTCCCACTTCACTCAAGTCAATGGTTCCACAGTGCAGTATCTACTGACCACAGAGCATGTGCCAGGCCTACTGGTTAGTAGTGTTTTTCCTCCATCAGAAGTCAAAGCCTTTCCACTCCACTTTATATAAAATAAAGAGCTCTCTCCCACCATCATTTGCAGTGGATGTACTTTTGCTTGTAATCCCTAGATTTTTTTTTTTTGCTAATATGAGCAAAAAAATCGGTGGTTAAACTGGAGTCTGTTTTGGTGCAGAGGCCTTTACAAGTGGACTCCGCCACTGAGGTAAAGGAGTTAATTCTTGAGGAAGAATGCATTTCCTCATAAAAAGCTACTTATTATGAGTTGTAACATCATCTAGTCTCCAAATATCTCTCAAGGTCATAATGTAGATGCAGTGCTAACATCAAATCTCTAGTGTTGAAATGATAACAATTTGGGCATATATGGTAAAAGAAAACCCAGAAGAAACAAGAAGACAATAATACCCCTGGCTGCTGTCACAGACAGATGAGAACACGGCAGAACTGCCAAGAGAGTTGCTACAGAATCCTGGTTGTACTAAGAATCCAGTGACAGGAATCAGGAAATTTGGGCCATCAAGGAGGAAAGTGGGAGTTTTCACAAAGAAGCAGAGAGGTGTTCTCATTGGAAAACCCATTATAATCACAGAGGAAGCCAACAGTTTCCAAGAGATAAATCTCAATGACTACGGCAGCTCCTAGGAGATGGGACAGTGACTCTGACTTCCGTACACTGGAGAACTACCCCTACGCTTCCATCTGAAAAAGCTTCTCCTGACCTTTATCTGAGGAATCAGTTCTAGCAGTAGGAGTTCCGCCATTCATTCTATGAAAGGTAGGACGTGAGATCGAGACCCACTGAAGGTCCGACAATATCATGTCCCCGTCTCATGCTCCCTCTAGGACATGATCTCCTTGAGTGAAACGTCAGATGGGCTCAGTGTTCACTGTTTAAGATTTTCTCTTTCTGCCCACTCTTTGACTTTTTCCCTTGAGTTGTTTTGTTGAATTTCCACAGTTAAATGCAAGTTCACTGTAATCCAGTTAAGGCAGTCTTTCCAAACCTGAGCCCTAGAGGACATCACGGGAAGAGTCATTGCATATTTGTAGAACCACTGGTAGTTTTATTTCCTGCCACATTGGGAATTAATGAGGTATTTACAGAGAAAACATTGAAACTATCTACCATGCATGACATTGTGTTTTTAAGGAAATATGATTTAAGTTTCAAAGAACTTACAACCGAGCTTTATGTAGTAATTGATCCTCTTTTTAAAGTAAGTTCTCCCTGTGTGGGAACGTTATGCTCAGGGAAGCTCATTTGTGTCTATTGACTCCACATTCAGGTAAATCTGAAAACAGATTCCATTTCCTGTATCTCCTATGTTTGTGTCAGGCACGTCTTCTCACACTAAAATTTTGTCTTTTCCTATTATTATTTTATTTTTCTCTATGACCCAATACCTAAGGATAAGTTTTGGAATACCTTTGATCTTGCCTATGGTAGATTTTCAGATTTTGTTTGTAGATTAAACAGATGCATTAGTGAGTGAATGAATGAGTGAGTAACCAGAGAATGGAAAAGGTGATTTTTCTGACCTAGTTTAAAACTTAGTCTTTTAGCTCCAAACAGTGAGGGGCAGCATTATAACTAGCTGCTGTTGTGGTCAGGAGGTAATATTTCTTCTCTTTTAATCTGTTTGAGATGCATAGTTACTGCCCTTACCCCCTCCCCCACACCAAAAAGCCCTCCAGAACCCCTCCTTTCTTACAGCTGTGTCTCCAGGAAATTGAAAAGCCAGGCCGCTCTCCTGATTAACCAGTCTCGCCTCATCCCAGTTTCACCGGCCTTTGGATGGACAAACATGATGCTGCAGCTGCAGCTTTCTCTAGAAAACAGAACAGTGGAATCCTAAATCCTACTAAATCAATCTCTGTCTCTCTGTCTGCTCTACTTTTCGTTTTTCTCCTAATTCCTCAATAAGTTATCTAATCTTTCTTTTGACTTTTCAACTAGAGCCTCATTGTCTCTTAATGATTAAATCCCACACCTCTTCCGCAACTTCTCTGTGAATTCTGTCCGTCTCCTAAATCCCTTTGCAACATTTTAAATTCTATGTCCATATATTCTGTTACAGATGAATTTGCTTTTCTGCCATGAGAACACAGTAAACCTTTGCCGTTGATGTGACTGCTTATTGTTATTCAAGTGTTGTCATTTTCTGGTGATATGCCCAGCTCTCAAAGGGAAGGCATTGCCGAGAAGCAGCTGCAGGACAGTCAACATCAAACAAACGCCAACTCCCCTTTAAGCTTCAGGGGAAGAGACCAGTAAGTTGAAATAAACTGATATGTACGAAATATCTATTTGGTGATGAATAGACACACACAATTTGATTTTATCATCACAACAAGCCTACTTTTGATATTATTATCCCATTTTATAGATGATAAAATTCAGCCTTGAGAGAAGCCTCACACAAAGGGGCATGTCCCAGTCTGGAAATGGCAGGATTAAATCTCAGGCCTGTCCACTTTCAAGCCCATATAGTCCCCTTTTTCCTTGCTCCTTTTCAAACCAAAACTTTACCTAAAATATATACGCAACTATATAGTTTCAGAGCTTCCCCCCCCCAGGCCAAATGGAAAACATCTACCCATTTAGCAGTTACTTCCCATAAGTGGTGATAGTTGCACAACATTGTGAATATACTTAATGCCACTGAATGTACACATCAAAATGGATTAAATGGCAAATTTTACGTCATTTTTTATTTTACCACAATAAAACAAACACATATACACAAATTTAAACTGTCTTCCACTTCCCAATTTTTCTCATAACTTCCTTTTTTAAAGGTTATGTCAATAATTACAGAGACCAGGATGAAATACCTAAGCTGGCTTCATTAAGTTAAAATATCATGCACTGTTTTCTTTTTATTATCTCCATTATGACTTTACTTGGTTAAATATAGATTTTTATGGCACAGGCATAGAGATAGTATTATCACTTATCAAAAGCTACACCTCACAAGGGGACTGAAATGAGTTTTAAAACTCTAAAATTTCCCACTATTAGAAGGGCATTCCTCATAGAGAAGCGCACTGTTTGCACAGAGAATTTCCTGTTATTTTATTTGGCCTGTTGGATACAGAATGAATCTTGGGGCCTTCGCTTGAGTTTTTACTTGACAGGCCCTTGACATGATGTTGATGACTTCCAAATCTCTTCCAGCCCACACTTCCCTCCTGAGCACTGGACCATATATCCAATTGCCTACTGGACATCACCATGTTACCCTTTATACACCCGAAACTTCAGTTGTCCAAAGCTATATTCATTTTTTTGCACTCTCAGATCTGCTGCAGTTCTGTATTTTTGAGTTCACTTAAAGATATAACTATCCACTCAGCTGTCCAAACAAGAAATCTAGGCATCATTCTTACATTTTCCTTCTCCACCCACACCTTATCAATCATGACATTCTTTAGAGTCTATCAGAGTATCCCTCAAGGCCTATTTCAAAGGATCTGCCTACATACACGTTTACATGCATCCACAAGCAAAGCCTTTCACTTCGATTGCCTAGTATGATGCATTCAGCTCTCTATTTGCTCTGGTAAATTGATCTCTGTAGCCACATAAGTGGCCTTGGATCTCAATCAAAAGGAAACTTGGGAAGATGAATCAATAGGAAATAAAGAACAATGCATCATTTCCTGGGGCCTTTATTACAAATTTTAATTCTGTGATTTTTTTTATTCTTGTGATGTCAACCAATGTCTAAATGTCAGCGGTCAATCTAATACTCTTTCTGCCTGAGCTTAGGCCTAGATAGCTTCTCCTCAACTCTTATGCTAATTGCCTCTTGGAAAAGTAATTGTAGACCATGTGGAGAAATTATTTTAAAGTTTAAACAAATTCAGGCAGCATACTTAGAAAATCCAGAATACCACAACATCAAAATGTTGACTCTTATATTGCAAAACATGTGGTCTAGGCATAAGAATAGAATATTTGTAAGAATATAAGATAATTTTCCCCAGGCTTGCAAATGATTTTTGTGAACTTCTAATTTGAAGTTGGACATATAAAAATTAGCTTTTCCTTCATTGTCTACTGGAAATCTTGCAAAAACTAGGTTAATGAAAAATAAAAACTCAACACTGTCTTCCAAAAACTTTGATAGTTGTGAAAAAGATGTCAAAAGAAAGGAAAATATAAGAAAGCGTAGATAATCAGCACTTCAACCTTCTACCTGTTTCCATTTACTGATTAAACACAAAAGGCAAAAGCAGCCGCATGGCCTGTCTTGATTTTTAAGAAACATTCCTGTTAATATGAAACGTAGATCTAGCCCTTCATTCAATGAACTTCCTGAAAATAATGGTTTCAGAAAATAAATCACTTCCTTTAAAAATATGTAATCAAAAAAGAACAGTCACAGGTTGAACGATGACATGAGAATAAAAACAGTAAGTAATGCAAAGTGTACAGGAATCACACTCACCATAAAAAAAATCATAACAGCATAGGAAGCCCTAAACAAGCATTTCACCACGAATTTTAAAATGTAATTAAACAATCCATAAAATCAAGCAGATACGGGCAAAAATACGTGAATTTGGGACAAGGCGGTATGACTAGAATATAACGAAATGTGAATAGAAGAGCTAAGACAAGAAATGAAAGGACAAGAAAAATCACAGAAACGAAGGCAAAATTATTAATGATAACAGAATACACATGGCTAAGTGCGCTATAAAAGCCACAGAAGCCAGCATTTAAAAAGGCAAGAAAAATGAAATGGATGTAAATAAGTGTTACTAAATGGATTGTGAGAAAATAAAAGACAGGTAAGGGAGATGCCAAAAATGCATAAACTGGGTAACTAAAAAATAATAAAGAATAGAATCTATCCTGAAAGATATTGCTCAAAAAAACTTTCCAGAAACAAACAAGGTCTAACACAGAGACTGAAATTTATTCTATGACCTAGGGAAACCTGACACAGATGGTCAATACAAATAAATGTCCCATTAAAGTCACTCTGGGGAATCCACACGAAGATGAGGTCACTTAAAAGCAGAAAATGAATGTTGGCCTCAGACTTCTCCACACTCATATTCGGTGCCGGAAGACAGTTGAAACACTTAACAAATTCTCAAGGGAAGGAAAGTCTCACTCAAGATTTGTACACACAGTCATTCAAACATAAAGGAAACAGATAATATTTTTGGAATGTACAAAAACTCTGAAAATATTATTACTTTAACTCCTTCTTGAAGAATTCACTAGAAAACGCGTTTTAGCCAAACCAAGGAAAAACGGAAAAACAATGCAAAAACAGAGGTGGAGAGCATTATATATATTTATAACTATAAAATTAACATTTTTAAAGTGTGGAGATAATGTTTGTATAACAGAATGGAATGTTATAAACACTGACAATGTTAATATAATAAAACTGACATTAGTTTGATTTTTTTTTGCCATATTTTATTCAAAAATTTTTTCCTTTCTCCCTCTTTTATCTCCTTTAGGAACTCCCATGACACATATATTAGGCCACTTGAAGCTGTCCCAGTTCACTGATATTCTGTTCAATTTATATTATTTTATTTTGCTATGTGTTTCATTTTAAACAGATTCCACTGCCCTCTTTTCATTGCTATTGCTTCTGCTTTTAATCTTACCCAGCGTACCTTTTATCTCTAGCATCATAGTTCTCATTTCTGGAAATACTATTTCACCTTTTGTTTTATCTCCTGTGTCATTACTTAGTTCTTTGAAAATACATAATTGGGTCCGTTCTGGGTCTATTTTAATTAATTGATTTTTCTACTAATTACGGATCATATTTTCCTGCTTCATTTTATGCCAGGTAAATTTTTCTCTTTTCCAAGTTATATAAAAGTTTATTAAAAGTAATCAACATTATTTGTACAAAATAGAATATGAGAGTGGGCATAAAGAAAAACAGATTTCTGACAATGTCAGAATATTATGTTTACAAACTTTACAACAGCAATCCTTCAATGTTGCTGAAATGTTTTCACAAATTTTTTTTTTAAATCTACATTTCTAAATCAGTTAGGCACATTATTGATACTTAGCCATATTTTCAGAAAGCACACAATGCAACTTTTGGGATTTGTCACAATTTAATGTCAAATTACTTTTTACTTTTTGGAGTAGACATTGAGCCAGTGAATTAAAAAGTCCAAGAGTGGCAAGGTAATACTTAGAAGTCATATATTCCCAACTTTAAATTTACTTTACACGGAGTCTCTAGATCAGGAATGAATTACATTTTGTAGTGTGTTTGTGTATGTAATTCTAAACAATCATATCACATGTGTAGGATCATGTACCTAACACGACAGTCAAGATACTAAATAGTTCTATCATCACAAGGATCTGTCACATTACCCTTTTGTAACCAAACCCACCTGTTTCTTATCCCCTGTCTGTAACCCCTGGAAACCTCTAATCCTGCGGTCCCCAACGCCCGGGCCACGGTGCGGTACCTGTCCAGGGCATGTTAGGAACCGGGCCTCGCGTCACTGCCTGAACTCTGCCACCCCCATCCGTGGAAAAATTGTCTTCCATGAAACTGGTCCCTGACGCCAAAATGGTGGGGGACTGCTGCAATCTGTTCTACATTTTAAAAAATTAATCATTTCAAAAATGTTATATAAATGGAACCTACAACAGGCAACTTTTAGAGATTGACTTTTTTTCACTCAGCATAATTCCCTGGAGATTCATGCAAGTTGTTCTGTGTATCAACCGTAGGTTCCTTTTTATTACTCAGCAGTATGACATGGTATGTATGTACAACGTACTATTCAACCATTCACCTGTTGAGGGCCATCTGGAGTGTTTTCACTTTTTGACTATTTTGAATAAATCTGCTGTTAACATTTGTATACAAGTTTTTGTGTGAACATAAGGTTTCTTTTTTCAAGGATAAATGCCCAGGAGTGCAACTGGTGGATCTTACAGTAATTGTGTGTTTAGTTTTACAGGAAATTTCCAAACTCTTTTTCAGAATGACTGTACCATTTCACAGTCCCACCAGCAAGGTATCAGTGATTCGATTTCTTTGTACCCTAACCAGTATTAGTTATCGTGATGTTTCAAAAGCCATTCTGATATGTATGTAGTGATATCTCATTGTTGTTTTAATTGGCATTGCTCTGATGGCTAATGATGTGGAGCATCTTTTTATGTGCTTATTTGCCATCTATGTATCTTCTTTGGTGAAATGTCTATCCTTCCTTTTTGCTCATTTTCTAATTAAATTGTTTGTTTTCTACTGTTGAGTTTTGAAATACCAGTTCTTGTTCAAATATGTGGTTTCCAAATATTTTCTCTCCATCTGTAGCTTGTCTTTTCGTTTTCCTCACAGAGCAGGCTTTCGCTTTTGAAGAAGTTCAATTTACCAATTTTTCCTTTTATGTCGCATGCTTTTGGTGTCAGTCTAAGAACATTTTATCTACTGCTAGATCTCACAGATTTTCCATAATCTAAAAAAACATTTTATATTTTTACATTTTATATTTAAGTCTGTGGTCCATTTCGACTTGAACTTTGTATAAGGTGTGAGGTTTAGGTTGGGGTATTATTTTCCCCTGTGGATGTCCACCGTTTGCTCCTGTACCACTTCTTGAAAAGTCTATCCTTCTTCCATTAAATTGCTTTTCCCCTTTGTCAAAAATAAGTTGAGTATATTTAGGTGGGTCTATTTCTAGTGTTTCTATTTTGTTTCAGTGATCTATGTTTCTATGACTCCACAAAAAACCACATTATATAGATTCCTGTATATAGCAAGATATCAGATAGAGTTATTCTTCCCATTTTACTTTTCTCCATTAAAATTGTTTTGCCTCTTCTAGGGCCTATGCCTTTCAATATAAATTTTAGAATAAGGTTGTATATGTATACAAAAAATTGCTAGGATCTTGATAGCAATTGCATTAAATCACTATAAATCTATAGGTTTATAGTAAACTTCTTTACTATGTTATGTCTTACAATCATGAACACAGTATGTCTCTCCATTTATTTAGATCACCTTTTAATCATTTTATTAGCATTTTATAATTTTCAGGATATGGTTCCTGTATGGATTTTGATGGTATATACCTAAGTGTTTCTCTTTTTTCCTCAGAAATTGTAAATGATATTGTGTTTTTTAATCTCTGTTCCTTTATATGCCTTGTCAGTATGTAGAAATGCAACTGGTTTTTGAGTGTTTATCTTATATCCTGGGACATGTCTGAACTGGCTTATTATAAGAGTTATTTTTTGTTGTTGACTTTTGGTAGACTGATACTTCCTACAGTGACAATCGTGCCACCTGTAAATAGAGACATTTGTTTTTTTTCTTCCCAATCTCCATGCCTTTTATTTCTTTTTCTTGCTTTGTTAAAACAGCTGGAACTTCTGGGATGATGTTGAGTAAGAGCGGTGAGAGCAGGCATCCTTGCCTTGGTCCCCATTTTAGGAACAAGGAATTAAGTCTTTTAGATGTCTATAAATTTTTCAGTGGATGTGAGCTATTATATTTTAAATTGTTGGGTGCTGCATGTTTGTTTTTCTAGAAATATTTATGACCTTGTTATGGGACACAATTAAGTTACTAGGAAGTAATTTGAATATTTTAATTTCTGCTTTTAAGATTTGTTAGATGGGACCATAATAGGCTTATTCTAGGAATAATTAATGTCTACCATTGAAGAAAGACCCTGTGAGAAGTCCACGAAATGTCTCATGAATTACAAGTTTTTCCAGTGGCTGGTGGGAACAAATACTAGTCTTTTCCCTCTTGGTGTAACAGGTTCAGCTCCTTCTATTAATAATTTTTTTCAGGCAGTTCTTTCCACAGTCTTGGCTAGTTTTCTCATATATATCTTTAACTACTACTTCGCTGAATACAGAAATCCTCTGCAGAACCTGTGCAGCTACAGAGTCCTTTCTCTGTGAGGCCCTGTATTGTGTCCAGTGGTCTTCAGCCATCATGGTTTCCTCAGATTGAATTGCATTTCTACTTAATGATCCTGCCAGGTCTGCCTGGTTTCGCCTTTTTCACTATGGACTGGAAAGTCTCTCAAAACACTGAGCTGGGCAATCAGAGGGCTCATTCCTTTATTTTCCACCTCTTAATGATCACTAGCCTTAATTTTCTGATGTCCAGTGTCTTGAAAGGCATTTTTATTTATATAATTTGTCCCTAACATGAGTTTGGAAAGGAAGGATAATTGAGCATGATAGACAGTATAAGTACTTCTGTTTTCTCATAAATATACTTAGGACTCAAAAGATATCATTTACATCTGATAAAACAATAACTGAGCATAAATAAATTTAAGATAAACACTAAGAAAAATGATGAAATTAATATGGTAGAGGAGAGGAAAGGGAGCAGGAAGAAACAGGAAATATGTTAATTTATATTTATTCATAGATATATTCTAACAACGTGAAGAGTTTGAGTTACTAGATAAAATTATAATATACAGCAGAACAATATACAAAACTTTCTATTATCAAAATAGTAACATGAAATGCATTAATCAAATTACATAATGAAAGATTGGATGATTTTCTAAAACCTTACAAACTGAAAATAAAACACACTGAAAATAAAATAGACAATACAGAACTAAAAGCAACCACATCTGATATCACAAAATGTAAATATGACAAATTTATCTATAAAGTAAAAGAGTTTGTATTGGTTCTCAATGCAAAATTTCAATTTCATGCCACATAAAATAGATATACATAAAACAGTTTGTCTTAGAGTCAAATAAAATATAAGTTTTGACCACAGGATACAGACATCAGCATACAAAATTTTAAAAGGAAGATTGCAATCTTAATAATAAAAAAGACTGATTTAGCTCAAAAATCATTAAACAAAACATGTCATTTTTAACACTAAAGAATAAAATATGATGAGCTAATTTATATATATGATTATATAAAATAATAAATATGTTTAAAGGAGAAATATATATAAACAAATTAGAAAAAATGGAAACTTATTTATTTATTTATCTATAAACATATAAAGATATAGAAGACAAAGTAACATGTTTAACAACTTACTTATATAAGAACCAAATTTACTTATGTAAGAATGTTTACCCTGGAAACATAGAATACACTTTATTTTCAAGAGTTCAGGACACATTTATGATAATTGGCGACATTTTGAACAACAAAGTGAATCTCATGAAATTTAAACCTATATAAAAATGTAAATTACATGAAATAAAATGGGATACACAAATGCCTCTGATCACAATATAATAAAACTGAAAATTATTAACACAACTAGAATAAAATGAAACCAGCGTTAGAATTTACAGGAAATGTACATATATGTTAAATCTCATGTCAGAAAGGATATTTTAATTGTATTTTTAAAATATTAAAGAAAAATAGTCTTGGTATTCTCTTTCCAGTATGACCAAGAACGCTCCTATCATACCATCCCTCTCTCACATAACAACTATAAATTCTGGGAAAAAGTAACATATTTACCTGAAGGCAATAGAAAGTGAACAATATCTGTGGATATAGAGGAGAGTTGTTACGTGAAAGAAGAAAATGACATACAATAAAATTCTATGATTTATTTTTAATAAAATGTAGCCTGAGAGTAAGCCACAGTCAATGTTATGCAGGGTGATTAAATCTATGATAGAAACTGTATAGTCTTACTGACTTAAATAACCAAAGTTTGAGGCAAACAAAGCCACTGGAAAATACAGTAAATCCCAGAAAATAGACAGTAAGAGCTAAGGAGCCCTAAATTCTGTGGCAAACTCTCCCCTCTTCCCAGCCTCCAAAAAACCCATTGGATTGAGGAAACATCAGAATGATGAGACAGAGGGAATGATAACATAATATGAAAATAGATAAACAGAAATTATCCATCTTGAAAAACAGAAAAAAAGGAAAAAGACTGGAGATACATAGAAACACAATCTTATGTAATTGTGAGAAAATATCAAAAGATCTAAGGTATTTGCCACTGGAGTCCCAGAGAAAAAGGAGAGAGAAAATGGGCCATAAAAATATGGCCAAAAAGTTTATAAATTTGGTGGAAATATAAGTCTAACCATAAGAATTCTAAAAGAAAACATAGGAAAAACTCTTCTAGACATTGGCCTATGCAAAGAATTTATGACTAAGACCCCCAAAGGCAAATACAGCATCAACAATAATAAACAAATGGGTCTTGATTAAATTAAAAGGCTTCTACACAGCAATGGAAATAATCAACAGAGTAAATAGACAACTTACAGAATGGGAGAAAATATTCACAAACTATACATCCAACAAAGGACTAATATTCGGAATCTACAAAGTACTCAAACAAATCAGCAAGAAAAAACCAAACAACCCCAATAAAAAGTGGACAAAAGACACAAACAGAAGTTTTTCAAAAGAAGATACACAAATGGCCAACAAACATGAAGAAATGCTCAACATCACTAATCATCAGAGAAATGCAAATTAAAATCAAAATGAGATATCACCTTACCCTTATCAGAATGCCCACCCCACTTTTTTTTAATTTTTGAGACAAGGTCTCACTCTCTCTCCAGGGCTAGAGTGCAGTGGCCTCATCACAGCTCACTCCCACCTCAAACTACTGGGCTCAAGCGATCCTCCTGCCTCAGCCTCCCGAGTAGCTGGGACTCCAGGCACGTGCCACCATGCCCAGCTAATTTTTCTACTTTGTATAGTGACAGAGTCTCGCTCTTGCTCAGGCTAGAATGACCATTTTTAAAAAGTCAAAAAACACTAGATGCCGGTGTGGATGCAGAGAGATAGGAATGTTTATACACTGTTGGTGGGACTATAGATCAGTGCAGCCTCTATGGAAAACAGTATGGAAATTCCTCAAAGAGATAAATGTAGACTTACCATTTGACCAGCAATCCCACTACTGGGTATCTACCAAAGGAAAAGAAATCGTTTTATCAAAAAGACACCTGCACTTGAATGTTTATTGCAGCACAATTCACAATTGCAAAGATGTGGAATCAATCTAAGTGCCCATCAACAAGTGAGTGCATAAAATAAATTTGGTAATATATACCATGGAGTACTACTCAGCCATAAAAAGGAATGAAATAATGTCTTTTGCAGGAACTTGGGAGAACCTGGAAACCCTTATCCTAAGTGATGTATCTCAGGAATGGAAAAACAAATACCACATGTACTCACTGATAATTGGGAGCTAAACAATGGGAACACATTGGCACAAAGAGATATAAAAGACATTGGAAACCAAAAAGGGGGGAGGGTGGGAGGGGGTGAAGGGTAAAAACTTACCTATTGAGTACAATAAACACTATTATGGTGATAGGGATGCTATAATCCCCAACTTGATCATTATAAGAAGTATTGAAAAACATTTGTGCCACCTTAATATTTTGAAACAAAAAAAGTTCAATGAACATAAAGCAAGATTAATAAAAAGAAAGACTACACCTAGGTATAGTCAATAACATAAACACTGTAATGTAAGCATTTCATTCATGTAAGTATAACCCATTTGGCAATTTTAGTGCAAAGCTTTTGGGGGGAATATATGGCCAGGCATGGTTGCAAGGTTTCTCCAGTTTACTTGAAGTGGTTCAATATTAGGTCTAAATAAACTATAAAAAGTTGATGTGTATTAACACCCATGTTAAGCATTAGGAAAATAATGCAAAAAAGTATGGCTAAAATGTCAACAAATAATTTAAAATGGAATTAAAAAAAAAGATTCAAAGTGTCCAAAAGACAAGCAACAGTGACCAGAGAAAGAAAAAGCTGAGGAGACAAAGAGAAAACAAAAACAAATTGGTACAACTAAAACCAGTCATAGCTATTATTATTTTAAATATTACTGGACTAAACACACAAAATGAAATGCAGAGATTGTAAAATTGGTAAAAAAAGAAAAGCATGATTTTTCTAATGTTATACACAAGACACATCTTAAATATAACAAATATGGATAAAAAGTAAGTGAAGGAAAGCAGACATACCACATGAACAGTAAGCATAAGAAGGCTAGAATAGCCATATTAATATCAGATAAAATAAATTTTAAGACAAAGTTAGCTGACAGAGATAAAGAGGGATATTTCCTAATGATAAAAGGTCAATTCAAGTAAAATAACATTAAAATCATATCTGTAAAATCACACGAAGTAAAATTGATGGAACTAAAGAGAGAAATAGCCAAATCTGCAGTCATTTTTGAAGAGTTTAATGTCCCTCTCTAATGAATTGAGAGAAAAACTAGAGAAAATATCAGCAAAGTCATAGATGGTATAGATAATATGAAGAAAAGAGAGGAAAATAAAAACATAAAACATACAACAAATCAAAAGAAAGAGGTAAAACTTCCTTTACTGGCTGATAACATAAATGTTTACTTAGAGAAACCTAAGAAATTTGTAAAACAATTACTTTAACTGAGTCCATTTAGCAATGTCACAGAACACAAAGTTAATATATAAAAATAAATATCTATGTGTATATACTAGTGGCAAAAAATGTAATATGAAACTTAAAAATATTCATTCTCTTGAAATATCACAAACAAGCTAAACTAAGGGATATATTTAACAAAGGTAAAAACTGCACAGTGCAAATTACAAAATGTTACTGAGAAAAATTAAAGAAGTAAACACAGGCATACTGTTTGGAGATTTGTTAAGATATTGATTACTCCAAAATTGATCTGTAAGTCTTATTAAATTTCAAACCATATTTATAACAAACTTTTGTTGTAGCAATTTATCTAATTCTAAAATTAATATGTATGTGAAAATGTCCCCTAATATTAAAGTAATATTAAAGAAAAACAAAGTTGGAGGACTTATATTACCTGACTTCAAGATTTACAATAAATCTACAGTGATTAGAAGAGTGTGACAATTACATAATGATAGAAATATAGAACAATTGAGGATTATGGATATTTATGAAAAAATACACTTTAACCTTTACCTCACAGAATATATAAAAATTAATTTAAGATACATACAAGAATTAAATATATTAGCTAAATTCATAAGATTTTTATAATTAAAAAGTAGAAACAGAAGACTACATTCATGATTTGAAGGCACTCAAATAGTTCTCAGGTCACAAATATAAAAAAACATGAAAAATGATAAATTATACTTCATTAAACTATAAAAGTCTGCTTATGAAAGGACACTTAAGAAAATTAATACATAAGCTATAGACTAGGAGAAAATATTCACAAACATATCTAACAAAAGACTAGCATACAGCATTTATAAATAAACCACACCACTCAATATTATACAGATGAAAACTCTGATTAAATAATGGGAAAAATATTTGAACAGAGAGTTCACAAAGCAAGATACATGAATAACCAATAATCACATAAACAGAATTCAATATTATTATTTATCACAGGAATGCAAATTAAAACCACAATGAAATACATTATACATCCACCAGAATACTTAACATTAAAAAGGTAGACAATACCAAATGATGGTGAGGATGTGGAGGAACCAGAATGTTCATACTTTGCTAGTAGTAAAATAAAATGCTAGAAAACCACAACTCACACACCAGAAATGTCAAAAAGAACAAATCACAGACTCTAGAAAATGTTAACGAGGATGTGGCACAACCAGAACTTTAATCCATTTTTAGTGGGCTGGTCACTTGTAAATAGTTTGGAAAGCCGAAATAGAACTTACACATGCTCTGTGATCTAGAGATTTCTCTCCTAGAATAGGCATATATGCCTAGGAAAAGATGTGTACAAAAATGTACATAGTAGCAATATTGATCATAGTCCAAAAATGTAAACAACAGAAATGCCTGTAACAAGTGAAAGAGAAAAAAAACTATTAAAAAAAGTAATGAAAATTAATAAATTACAACTATATACAACTTCATGAGTGAATCTCAAAAACATAATGTTGAATAAAACATGTTGAAAACAAAAGACTACACACATTATAATTTTACTTATTGCATTTAAAAAGAGAATAAACTAATCTACATTGTTAGAGGTTAGGGAGTGATCACACTTGAGAGTTGGTCAAAATGGGCACAGGGGGATCTCTGGATAGCAAGTATTTTTTTTTCTTTTTAAAGCTTTATTGAGGTATAATGTATATACAAAAAATCATATATTTAAGGTATTTATTTTGATCAGTTTGGACATATGCATACACCTGTAATACCATCACCTTTAAAAATTTCCTCTGTTTTTTTGTGAGAACATTTAACATGAGGAAAAAAAGAACACAAAGGAAAAAAGAATTGTTGAAAAAGTGAACAGAGCCTAAGGGACCTGTGGGATACCATGAAGTGGACCAATGCTCACATTATGAGAAAGAGTAGTAAGTTGAGAGAGTATTTGAAGAAATTATGGCTAGAAACAAATCAAATGTGATGAAAGATATGTACCCACAAATCCAAGAAACTCAATGAGCTCCAAGTAGGATAAGCTGAAAGAGACTCACATTAAGACACATCATAATCAAACTGGTTAAACACAAAGACAAAGAGAGAATCTTAGATGCAGCAAGATAAAAAGAAGCAGCTTATTGCATACAAGACATCTTCAATAAGATTAACAGTCGGTTTCTCATCAGAAGCCGTGGAGGCAGGAAGGTAGTAGATAACATATTTAAAGTATTGAAAAAGAAAAAAATTGTCAACAAATAATTTTTTATCTGGCAAAATTGTCCTCCCAAAATGAAGAAGAAATTAAGACATTCCTAGATTAAAAAAAAAAAAGGGGGAATTCATTACTACTAAATCTGCCCTATAAGAAATTCTAAAGGGAGTCCTTCAGATTAAAATGACAAAACACTAGCCAGTAACTCAAAGCCATATGAAGAATAAAGATCTCAAGTAAAAGTAAATACATGAACAAATATAAAAGACAGTGATACTGTACTTTTGCTTACAGCTTCATTTTTTATTTCCTACATGATTTAAAACACAAATGCAAAAAAAAAAATCTATGTTATTGGGCACACAATGTACAGTCATGCATTCCTTAACGACAGGGATATATTCTGAGAAATGTGTCTCTAGGTGATTTCATCATTGTGCAAACGTCATAGAGTGCACTTACACGAGCCAGGATGGTATAGCCTGCTACACACCTAGGCTACATGGGATAACCTATTGCTCCTAGGACATAAACCTGTACAAAGTGTTACTGTACTGAATACTGTAGGCAATTATAGCACAATGGTATATATTTGTGTATCTAAAAGTAGAAAAGGTACAGTAAAAATATAGAATAAAAGATAAAAAATGGTATATGTGTATAGGGCACTTACCATGAATGGAGTTTGCAGGACCGGAAGTTGCTGAGTGAGTCAGTGAGTGAATGTGAAGACCCAGAACACTACTGTACACTACTGTAGACTTTATATACACTGCACTATTAGGCTACACCAAATTGAAAAAGAAATATTTTTCTTTCTTCAATATAAATTAACCTTAGCTTACTGTAATATTTTTACTTTATAAACTTGAAAATTTTTTAACTTTAACTATTTTGTAATAACACTTAGCTTAAAACACAAACACATCATACAAAACTGTTTTTCCTTTATAACTTTATTCTATAAGCTTTTTCCTATTTTTAAACTTTTTAATTTTTATTTTTACTTTGTAAAACATTTTTGTTAAAAACTAAGTCAAAAGCACATACATTAGCATAGGCCTACCCAGGGTCAGAATCATCCATATCACTGTCTTCCAACTCCACATCTTGTCTCACTGGAAGGTCTTCAGAGACAATAACATGCATGGGCCTGTCATCTTTTATGATAACAATGGTTTCTTCTGGAATAATTCCTGAAGGACCTGCCTGAGGCTGTTTTACAGTTAACTTTCTTTTATAAGTAGAAGGATTACACTCTAAAATAAGAATAAAAAGTATAGTAAATACATAAACCAATAACATAATCATTTATTATCATTATCAAGTATTATGTACTGTACATAATTATATGTGCTGTCCTTTTATACGACTGGCAGCACGGTAGGTTTATATGCACCAGCACTATCACAAATACATGGGCAATGCATGGAGTTATGAGGTTACGATGGCTATTACATCACTAGGTAATAGGAATTTTTCAGCTGCATTATAATCTTATGATATCACAATTGTACATGCAGTCTGTCATTGACAGAAATGTTGTTGTGTGGTGTGTGACTGTATAAATAGACATTTATTCCAAAGAAGATATACAAATGGGCAACAGTCACAAGAAATGATACTAAACATCGTTAGTTATTTGGGAAATACAAATCAAAACCACAATGAGTTATTACTTTACACTGACTAGGATAGCTATAATCAAACAAAATAGAAAAGAAACAAGCGTTGGTGAGAATACGGAGGAATCGGAACCTTTGTACATTGTTGGTGGCAATGGGAAAAGCTGCATCTGATGTGGACGCAGTTTGGAGGTTCCTCAAAAAGCTAAACATAAACCATAATATAGCTAAATATGACCATCAATTCCACTCCTAGATATATACGCCAAAAAATTAAAAACAGGGACTTAAAGTAATCCTTGTGCGACAATATTCATTATAGTATTTATCACAATGCCAAGAGGTAGGAAAAATCCAAGTGTTCACCAGCAGATAAATGCATAAACCAAATGTGATATATATACACAATGGAATATTATTCAAGCATGAAACAAATTAAGTTTCGATACATGCTACAACATGGATAAACCTTGAAAACATTATGGAAAGTGAAATCAGCTGGACAGAGAGACAGACAGAAAGACAGAGGGAGGGAGTGACGAAGGGAGGGGAAAGGGAGAGAGAAACAGAGAGAGGAGAAAGAAAAGTTTCACAAGTAATTTCAAATTATACCATAGTGGTTCTAACTCCAAATCTTAAAAAGTGACTCTTTGTCCCAGGGATCTTTCGGAAATGTGTTGTCACACAGCTTAGAACGCTGACCTTGTGTAGCAGCCCTATAAAATGTAGAACTTTCCCCCAAAAGTTCAGTGGTGTCTCCTCTGACTGGAAAAGGAATACTCTGAAACACTACAGAGAGTCATAAAAGGGAGTTTAATACATAGATAATGATGTTATAATCTTTAGTAGAACATTCAGCATCACGAAGATGCAGTTTTCTCTGTTATTCCATATTCTTAATGTATTCCAAATTTTATAGAGATAGATGGGTAGATAGATCAGTATATACACAAATATATATAATTATTATATATAAAAATAATTAAATATATATTTCATATGAATAAATACATTTACAAAAATATATATACAATAAAAAATATATAAATGCATATATAAAAATATACATCTATATATAGATATATTGTATTATTTTGTATATATTATATATTATATTATTTTAAAATTATATAGATTAAATATCACATTAAATATTAATATACATAGTGTTATTTAGATATCTTTTTTTTTGTAAACAGAAAAGCTAATATTAAAATCCACATTGAAAAATGAAAAATCGAGAATGACTCTGGTAATTCTGAAAAATAATGCAATTAGTAGGAACCAATCCAAGCAGGTACTGATATATATAGTAAAGCCAACAAAACATGGTGGCACTGCCACATAAATAGATAGACAGTGAAGGAAAAAATGTATAAAAATGCACAAAAATGCACTGGGGAATTTAGTATGTGAGATAGCTTGCATTTCAAATCAGTGAGAAAAGCATATTTAATAAATTGTATTGGTAAAACCAGGTAGGCACCTGGAAAATAAATTGCAGTGGATTCATATCTCATGCATTACAGGAAAATAAATTTCAGTTAGATAAAATATTTAAGTGTAAAAAACAAAACCATAACAGGAGTGGAAAATAAAAAAATGGAAACTTAAAAAAAAATCTTTGAATGGAAAAGCCTTTCAAAGTACAGCACAAAAAAATTATAGTTTTTGTCTATCAGATAAACAAAACCTAAATTTTAACACACTATTGGTGAAAACATGGCAAAAAACAAAAATAAAATGTATGACCCAAACTCTAGAAGCCATAAGATATTAATAACCTGAAAAAAAAAGGTTAAAAATATCTGTAGGGAAAGAAACACAATACACAAAGGTAAAAGACAAATGAAAAAATAGTGCAAAATATTTGCAATAAAAGTCACAAAGTTCTAATTGCTTTTATATATAAAAAACTACAAGTTAATAAAATCAATAAAGGATATGAACAGGAAAAGAAATTTCAATGGCTCTTAAAATATAAAATAGTGTTTAGTCTCACTAATAATAACAGAAACACAAATTCTAGAAATTCCTAGATACCACTTTCCAATTTTCAGATTGTCAGTGAATAAAGCATCTGGTCACCGCTGTTGGAGATTTTTTCAGAAATGGACACTCCCACAAACATGAAAAATGGCATACATATCATACAGTTTTTACAATAATTTGTTCAAATCTAATTAGCCAAAAATCTAAAAATATATCACTAGGTTTTTTGTTTAATGGCTCCATGTGAAATAATATGAAGTTCCAATACCAAAATATGAGGGAGCTCTTTATATGCTTATATAAAACGCTCTTTAAGATAAATTTAAGTTTTTTAAAAAAGTAAAGAACTACATGTGTGCATGCTAGAACTTTAGGATGGAAAGGATGCATGTGTTACGTGTGTATATAAAGGATTTGCCTGTATATCCAAACCATGTCCTGGGAAGGATGTGCTAGAAACTGTCATTTTTGGTCTCTGAGAGGCTGCCATCTCATATCGTCCAGTCCCCATTCAAAGGTAGAATATATGCTGCCTAGATTGTGGAAAAAATTGGTTGTCGTTTTGTCAGTGTTGAGGACTCCCAGTAATCTTAACAGCCACCACGCTGCTTATAGATTATCCAGAAGGTTGACAGCTTAAAAATATTTCTTTATGGTTCAGCTGTCCCCCCAGTCAACAAATCCTCCTTCAACTTTTTAAGGCATTGCCATCCATCTTGGGATGGAGTGTGTGGTCCTAGACATCCAGAGGCAGGTATTAAAGGAAAATGATTTGTTCCTGATTAAACTGATACTAGACAGATCCGGTCTCCTATTTTGATAAGCAAGAACAACACTGAGAAAAGGGCACTCCTGTTGTTCATGCTCAGAGTCATCAATGAGTAGTCAGGGACCATCTTGGTGAAAGTTTTTCGGTTGTGTAGAGATAACAAAGTTAACCCCCAGAAAGGATATTCTTGGAGTTACTGAAGTAAGGGACAGTGAATCTATACATCACATCATCAGGTTCTGAATTTCCTTTTCTGGCTGTAGTCTGGTGGCGGGGCATGCATGATGGGCAGCAGTAGCAAATGATGGGTACCAGGTATGGTGCATGGTCATTTCACAACAGTGCTCTGAGGCCATCACACTCGAACTTATTTCTGCTTAATGCTATAAATGATCTACTATATAAAACTAATACATGTTTTCTATTTTGTTTGGCAAATTTACCAAAAAAAAATCAAACTCCATGGACTGGAAATGAAGGAATGATCAGAATGATCAGATACTAATATTACCTATAAATGGATATAGGCAGTGAAATCTGGGCTGTAAAGGGGCTATGAACACCCACAGTTCTATTATTCCACGAGTCCTTTTCTCCATTGTAAAGATAGATTTAAGCCATTATTGTCTCCTGCCTGGAATATTGCCAGCATCCTCTGTTCTCCTTCCTGTCTGGCTTGCTCCCTCCATGCAATCTTCAACATTGCGTCAAGAAGCATCCTTCTGAAAACCAGGTCTGATCATGTTACTTCCCTGCTCCATACCTATCTATGTTTTCCCTCAAAGAAAAGTAACATTCAGTGTCTTAGCATGACAAAAAGCCTTACATGGTCTGGCCCATCCTGGAACTATCAACATAGTTGGTGCTTAATAAATAAAGACTTGCTCAATGGGAAATCAGTGGTTTCTACCAACGAAAAGAAAAGTAAGAGTAGATTGGAGGAAAAAATGGCGGTGTGATAGGGTCCGCCCACCGTACCGCTCCCAGGAAAGGAGGTGAAGAACGCCAGCAGCTGCCTGCGAGCATGGACCGCTCACTCCGAAAACAGCATTGCGAATGACAGAGAAACAACGCCGAACGCCCAGCCCAAGAAAACAGGTACAAAATTTTCACAAAGATCGGAGGGCGCACGGAGCACAACAGAACCCAGAGCGCGGGAAGGACGCGCTCGCTAGGTCGGCGCAGCGAGACCAGCCCCCCAAGCGGTTACGCACCTCCCCATACACGCAGTCAGGGACAAGCCCAGAGTTGGGACAGAGGGGTTGCTCGGGCCGGAGAGCCTTGTGGAGAGGAGGAAGTAGCCAGAGCCAAACACAACTCGCAGCTACAATATACAGAGACTGCCAAGGGCTGGGGAGGAACTGGGCGGGGACCGAGATTCAGCTTCCCGGGATAGTGCGCGGGAACCCGCAGGCCGGCACTGCGCCACTAGAAGTCAGCGGGACTGGGCCCAGGAGTTTAACGGGGAGCGGGACACGCCCTTAGAGGCTGCTAGCAACTGCCGCTGCGGCAGGCGGAGAAAAACTGCGCTCCCGGTGCGATCGGAGCCCGGCTGTGCGCCAGGCTGGCGGCGGCCGCCATCTTTACAGCCGCCCGCGCGGAGCCGTGAGCCGCGTCTCTAGCTCCGCCCCGCCCCGGCCCAGGGCTCATCCGCTGGGGTGAGCCAGGCTTTGCCTGTGGTGGCCAGGGACAGCGGCATCCGTGGGTTCCAGGTGGGACGAGATCCCGGAACTGTAGAGGTGGGACCTTTGAGTATTGGAAACAGTTTGCAGCTCGTCCATCTGGTTCCGCTACCCCGGCTCTGGCCTCCGACAAGTCCGCTCCGTGCCGGTCCTAGTGCCCGCCCCTCAGGTCCCAGCCCTCCTGTACCCCAGAGATCGCTCATATTGAAGGTTGCTGGCCATAGTGATTCATTTGGTATAACTGCTGGTTCCCATGACAACCAAATACCTCAAGAGCCACAGGCTGAACCAGAGCAGCTCCCCATAATCCTGCCCACTTCAATAGGGAATTTCACGCCACCCAAGAGTGCTTCCAGCTGCCACTACTCCCCCCTCCCCGTGGGAACATCCCCCCGGTGGAGACTGCTGGGGATAGAGATGGCCACCTGCCTCGCCTTGAGGTCTAGTGGTGGAAAAGGGGTGCACAATTGGAGATCCCCCTATCAACCAGTTTCACGCGGAGACACACATCAGAAGGGCAGCCACACGTGGCTAGATGAGCAACCTCTGAGCTGTGTAGAATTTTCCCAACTCAGCTCTCACACTGCAGCCAAAGGAAATTGTGTTTCTACCAGAACCTCAGGAAGAGCAGGGTCAAAGTAACCCCTAGGAGCTACAAGACCCCTCCCAAAGCACAGGGCTTTCGCATACCCCAACTGGGGAATCAGAGTCTGCCACGGACATAACAGAATACCTAGCTAATAGGGAGCGGAGGACTCATATTCTCAAGTACAATCCATTAGCTCAGAGCCCAAGCTGGGAGGTCATTCTCACCACACTCCACTGGGAAGAGGAGAAGACCACAGGTCAGAGTTAACTCAAGATCCAACAAACTTGCTAAAATACACCTAAGGCAATACAGGCCACTACTTCTCTCCCTGGCTTTGCCAAGGAAAAATAATTGTGGGCCTGGTGACAGGACCATAAACTAGCTCTAACACCCCCAGCTCTCGAACAAGAGGCCAGATGAGAAAAAACCAGCGAAAGAACTCAGGGAACATGAAAAATCAGAGTGAAAAGTCACCCCCAAAAGAAATTATCAGTTCCTCAGCAATGGATACCAACCCAAATGAAATGGGTAGAATGACAGAAGAGGAATTTCGTTTATGGATTATAAGAAAGCTCAATGAAATTCAAGAGAAAATTGAATCCCAGCACAAAGAAACCACAAGAAAAATGCAAGAAATGAATGAAAAATTCTCCAAAGAAATAGAAATATTACGGAAAAATCAAATAGAAATCCTAGAAATGAAAGAAGCATTCAAGGATCTACAAAACACAGTGGAAAGCCTTAAGAATAGGCTGGACCATGCAGAGGAAAGAATTTCAGAGCTAGAAGACAGCTCCTATGTGCTAAATAAATCAGCTGAAGAGAAAGAACACAGAAACAAGAGACAGGAAAAAAGCATACAAGAAATGTGGGATTATGTAAAGAGGCCAAACATAAGGATAATAGGTATCCCTGAGGGAGAGGAAGAAAATTTGCATGGGCTGGAAAATTTATTTGAAGGAATAATAGAGGAAAATTTCCATGGCTTAGCCAGAAATCTCGACATCCAAGTACAAGAAGCACACAGGACTCCTGGGAGAGTCAACGTGAAAAGGCATTCACCACGCCACATAATTATTAGACTGACCAAAGTAAACACAAAAGAGGCACTCCTCAGAGCTGTAAGACAAAAAAAGGAGGTAACCTACAAAGGGAAACCCATCAGATTAACGGCAGATTTCTCAGCTGAAACCTTACAAGCCAGAAGGGAATGGGGAGACATCATCAATCTACTAAAACAAAACAAAGGTCAACCCAGAATTCTGTATCCTGCCAAACTAAGCTTCTTATATGAGGGAGAAATAAAGACCTTTCCAGATAAGCAATCACTGATAGAATTTGCAAAATCCAGACCGGCCTTGCAAGAAATGCTTAGACCTGCATTATACACTAACCAGCGCAACAGACACCCACCTATGTAAAATTATGCAAAGGCTAAAACCCCAGAAACCAGATTCCACAATGACGCAAGAGGTAAAACAAAAGATACCACCCAACAGAATAATCAGAAATTTACCCCAAATATCAATTCTCTCAATAAATGTAAATGGCTTGAACTGCCCATTGAAGAGACATAGGCTGGCTGAATGGATTAAAAAATACAAACCAAGTATCTGTTGTCTTCAGGAAACACACCTTACACACAAAGATGCATTCAGACTCAAGGTGAAAGGATGGAATACAATTTTTCAGGCTAATGGAAACCAAAAGAAATCTGGAGTAGCCATCCTCATTTCAGATGACATCAACTTTAAAGCAATAAAAGTAAAGAAGGACAAAAATGGACACTATATAGTGGTGAAGGGAAAAATTTCACAACAGGATTTAACAATCCTAAACATTTATGCACCCAACACAGGAGCACCCAGGTACATAAAGCAAATGCTGCTAGATCTAGAAAACATAATAAGCAGGAATGCCATAATTGCAGGGGACTTCAACACCCCACTGACGGAACTGGACAGATCCTCCAAACAAAAATTAAATAGAGAAATAAAAGACCTAAACAGGACTCTAGAACATTTGGGCCTAACAGATATCTACAGAACACTCCACCCAAATAACACTGAATATACATTCTTCTCATCAGCTCATGGAACTTTCTCTAAAATTGACCACATCCTAGGCCACAAAACAGATCTAAACAAATTCAAAAAAATAGAAATCATACCATGTATCTTTTCAGACCACAGCGGAATAAAATTAGATATCAATTCCAACAGAAACTCACATCTTCCTCCAAAAACTTGGAAACTAAACAATCTATTGATGAAAGATTATTGGGTCAAAGAGGAGATTCAAAATGAAATCAAAAGATTCTTCGAACTAAACGATAATGGGGACACAAGTTATCAAAATCTGTGGGATACAGCAAAAGCAGACCTGAGAGGAAAACTTATCGCCCTAAATTCCCACATCCAAAAGACAGAAAAGTCACAAATCAGTAAACTAATGAATCATCTTAAGGAAATGGAAAGGAAGAGCAAAGCAATCCTAAACCAGCAGAAGAAAAGAAATAACCAAAATTAGAGCAGAATTAAATGAAATCGAGAACAAAGAACAATACAGAAGATCAATGAAACGAAAAGCTGGTTCTTTGAAAAGATAAACAAATAGACAGGCCACTTGCCAGGTTGACCAGAAGCAAAAAGGAAAGGACTCTAATAAGCTCAATTAGAAATGAAAAAGGAGAAGTCACAACTGATACCATGGAAATACAAAACATCATCTTTGAATACTACAAAAATCTCTATGCCCACAAACGCGAAAACGTGGAGGAAATGGACAAATTCTTAGAAACACATCCTCCCTAGGCTCAACCAGGAAGAAACTGAATTTCTAAACAGACCAATATCCAAGCACCGAAATTGAAGCAGTAATTAAAAATCTACCCACAAAAAAAGTCCCGGACCAGATGGGTTCACACCTGAATTCTACCAAGCTTACAAAGAAGAACTGGTGCCTATACTGCAGAAATTATTTGAAATATCCAGAAGGATGGAATCCTCCCAAACTCATTCTACGAAGCCAATATCACCTTGATACCAAAGCCAGGAAAGGACACAACAAAAAAAGAAAACTACAGACCAATATCCCTTATGAATATAGATGCAAAAATTCTCAATAAAATCCTTGCAAACCGAATTCAAACGTACATCAAAAAAATAATCCATCATGATCAGGTGGGCTTCATTCCCGAGATGCAGGGATGGTTCAACGTACGCAAATCTATAATTGTAATTCACCATATAAATAAAAGCAAGAACAAAGATTATATGATCCTTTCAATAGATGCAGAAAAGGCTTTGACAAAATCCAACACCCTTTTATGATAAGAACTCTTAAGAATATAGGCATAGATGGCTCATTCCTGAGAAACTATTAAAGCCATATACGATAAACCCACAGCCAATATCATACTGAATGGGGAAAAATTGAAGGCATTCCCCTTAAAACTGGCACCAGACAAGGGTGTCCACTATCTCCACTTCTTTTCAACATAGTGCTGGAAGTCCTGGCCACAGCAATTAGACAAGACAGAGGAATCAGGGGCGTCCAGATAGGGGCAGAAGAGGTCAAACTTTCACTATTCACAGACGATATGATATTATACATAGAAAACCCCAAGGATTCAACCAAGAGATTACTGGAATTGATAAATGAATTCAGCAAAGTCTCAGGATACAAAATTAATACACACAAATCCATAGCCTTCATATATGCTAATAACAATCAAGCCGAGAAACAAATTAAAGATGCTATACCTTTTGCAATAGCAACAAAGAAAATTAAATATTTAGGAATATATCTAACTAAGGAGATCAAAGACCTATATAGAGAGAATTATGAAACACTGAGAAAGGAAATTGCAGAGGATGTAAATAGATGGAAAACCTTACCATGCTCTTGGATAGGCAGAGTCAACATAGTAAAAATGGCTTTGCTACCTAAATTAATTTACAGAATCAATACAATCCCTATCAAAATACCGATCTAGAAAAAATAATTCTACGCTTCGTGTGGAACCAGAGAAGACCCCGTCTAGCCAAAGCAATCTTAAGCAAAAAGAACAAATTGGGAGGCATCTGTCTACCAGACTTCAAACTATACTACAAGGCTATAGTAACCAAAACTGCATGGTATTGGCACAAGAACAGACACGTAGACCAATGGAACAGGACTGAGAACCCAAATATAAAACCAACCTCATACAGTCACCTGATCTTTGACAAATTCCAGAAAAACGTACACTGGGGAAAAGATTCCCTATTCAACAAATGGTGCTGGGAAAATTGGATGGCCATATGTAGAAGACTGAAAGTGGACCCACACCTCTCACCTCTCACAAAAATCAATTCACAATGGATAACAGATCTAAACCTAAGACATGAAACCATAAGAATTCTCGAAGAAAATGTTGGAAAAACTCTTATGGATATTGGCCTAGGCAAAGAATTTATGAAGAAGACCCCCAAAGCAATCACAGCAGCAACAAAAATAAATACATGGGACCTGATCAAATTGAAAAGCTTCTGCACAGCCAAGGAAACTATCACTAGAGTGAACAGACAACCTACAGAATGGGAGAAAATATTTGCATGCTACACCTCTGATAAAGGGCTGATAACCAGCATCTATACAGAACTTAGGAAAATCAACAAGAAAAAATCAAACAACCCTATTAAAAAATGGGCAAAGGACATGAACAAAAACTTTTCCAAAGAAGACAGAATGATGGCCAGCAAACATATAAAAAAGTGCTCAACTTCTCTAATCATCAGGGAACTGCAAATCAAAACCACAATGAGATATCACTTAACTCCAGTGAGATTGGCTCATATCAAAAAATCCCCAAATAACAAATGTTGGTGGGGATGTGGACAGGTAGGAACACTCATACACTGCTGGTGGGACTGCAAATTAGTACAACCTCTATGGAAAAGAATATGGAGATACCTCAAAGAATTAAAAGTAGAATTACCATTTGACCCAGCAATCCCACTACTGGGTATTTATCCAAAAGAAAAAAAGACATTTTATAATAAAGACATCTGCTCTCGAATGTTCATAGCAGCACAATTCACAATTGCAAAGTTGTGGAAACAACCCAGGTGCCCATCAATACACGAGTGGATCAATAAAATGTGGTATATGTATACCATGGAGTATTACTCAGCAATAAGGAACAACAGTGAATTAACACATCTGGTATTATCCTGGTTGGAGCTAGAACCCATTCTTCGAAGCGAAGTGTCACAGGATTGGAAAAACAAGCATCACTGGTACTCACCATCAAACTGGTACTAACTGATGAACACTTACATCACACAGGGCAATAACATTCATCTGAGGGCGGGCGGGCGGGAGGGGGGTGGAAGGGATGGGAAAAACTCTCACTGAATGGATGTGGGGAGCACAGTTTGGGAGACGACCACGATTGTGGCTCTGACACGGGCAGAACAGGGGCAATGTGTATGGCCAAAGTGTTGTACCCCCATGATATTCTGAAATTAAAAAAATAAATTATACAAAAAAAAAAAAAAGTTAAAAAAAAAAAAAGAAAAGTAAGAGTAGTGGTGGGAGTAAGATCTTTTATTACACACATATTTTCTGAGCATCGTCTCTGTACAGGAAATTGACAGGGAGAAAGGAAAGATTTTCAACCCCAAATATGTGCTTTTTCTGTCATATTTATTGTCCCAACTGTTAAGGATCTGAGACTCTAGTAGGGGATACAAGGCTTGTGTGGAAACTGCCACGTGGTTAGGACTTGATAAATGTGTTAAGGCAGTTCAGTGGGAGGGGATTCGCTTTCATCTTGGGGACTCAGAGGTTACAGACATTTGATCTGGGCTTTGATGAAGGGGTAGGATGAGTGGGAAGAGGCAACTCTTCAGAGCCTGGGAAAAGGCCCTCTGATGTGGGAAGTTCAAGGGAGAGGAACATGTTGTCATGCTATTTGGCCATAATGCATGGCTGTGAGAATTAGCAATGTGTAGTTAAGTTGGGACCCCAGTATGGCCAGTTTTGAAGGGTCTTGATTGCCAGAAAAAGAACTTGTAATTTGAGCCTTCTCCATGGAGATCCTTGAGGTCCAGCTGATGCTCTGCAAAGCCTGAACCCTGACTGCTTTCCCTCTCAGCCTGCCCTCCCTGCTTGTGATTCATTCAGGCTCACCTGCTGCTCCTTCTCCAGGCTCCTGCCTCCAACCCCGTGACATCAGGCTGCAGTCAGCTTCTTCCTACCAGAGGAAATTGATCCCCCAAACCCTTATTCATGTTGCTTTATACCTCCCTAAGCCTCCACTTTTCTCCCCAGCAGGCTAGGAAACCAGAAAGAGCACAGACAGATCTGCATTCTAATCATGACTCTTCTCTTTTAGATATGTAACCTTGGGCAAATTACTTAACTTTTCTGAGCCATCTGTAAAATGAAGATAATAATTCTTTTCTTAGAGAGATGTCATTAGGGTAAAAATGAAATGTTTAAGCATCTAGCTTTTAGATGTTTTATAAAGTGTTAGTTGTTTAGATCCTAACCACCCCTCTCCCTCCCTAGACTTCAATTAGAGCAGCTTAATGAATTCTCTACTGTGATCATTATTAACTATCCTGGTTTCTTGCTCAGAGGCCAAAAGACAGCATTACACAGCAAGCCTTAAACACTCCTTTTTTAAGGTAAACTAGGCTCATTGGGGAGTTTAAAACCTGAAGATTTGACCTATTCTGGCATTTGAGCTGATTCACATTAGAATCGCCTGTGTAACAACTGGAGGGGAAAGATGCTCTAATCAGTCTAAGCCTGGAGGAAAAGTAATTGCAAATGTATGAAAACAAAAACAGGTGTGTGAAACGGTGTGCAGCAGAGCTTGCCACAATCTCCCAGGACGTAGTTCCTGGTTGGGAGCCCTCATGCTAGAAAAGAACTAGGAGTATCTAAGCAAGCTTGTGTCACAGAAGTGCAATATTTATTCAGCATGCAGATAGCCAATGGATGCACTCACAACTGCAATCTGGGCTCTCTGATTTGATTTTGGCTGGAATGTTAGTTAGAACTTAATTACATAATGCCCAGTGGCACCAGGTACCCAAGTGTACCTGATTGAAGTCTTTGTTCCTGCTAGGTTTAGGGTGTAGATAACTAAGAGTGGTCAGCAGAAGAGTATCTGCTCACCTGGAAGCCTTCCTTCAATCAGGGAAAGTTTCAGCTTCTGGCTTCTCAGATCCAAATGCCATTGCAAATAACCCTGCGTCCAGGCATTGAAAAGTTGCTGGCCCCTGCGTGTCTCATGGTCCTCTGTAGCAATGGGGTATGGATCTTCCTGAACCTGAAATGACACCACTCTCTTCTGCCAAGGTTTGCTCAGGTATTTTGAACCCACACTATTTAATAGACTCACAGAATATTAGAGTGGAAGGAATGAATCAAATCATCTCATTTTGGAGATGAAAAAATGGAGACCCAAAGAAGGTGTAGTTTATTAATATCACAGAGATAGCTATGTCTGCATGAGAATATAGGTCTTCTGATTTCCAGAGGGTTACTTTTTAAATTGTTTACTAAAATACAGTAGACAATAATGCTGAATTTATTAATGTTTTTACCACTGAAACAGAGGGCAGGACTATTTGCCTATTTTCTTCAAAGTGATAAACTATGTGTATATAAAGTCATATTGTCATTTTCTAAATTTTGCCTGTACTTTAAAATTTCAGGCCTTCAATGGTCAGCTGGTATCATGTTCTTTATAGCTTAACTTTAATAGAGTTAATAAGAAATAAAGGACATGAGAGGACTTTGATGTTTTTTTGGGAAAATAAGCATAGGTCTCTGTCACAGACACAACCTAATTCAGAAAATGGTTATAAGAAATATGACTAAAGTCCTAATACAATAAAATATTTATTAAGAAATCAATTTTAATTATTCTTCAAGTAATGGAAATTTAAAGTCTTTGGTTAAATCTCTAAATTTCTATTTCCATGCTTTGTTCAAGTTTTCAAAAATCAAGGGACTCTATGAATCTATTTTGATGAACAGACAGTTGTTTCTAATGATTCTTGGGCCGGATACCTCCTGCCTTTTACATTCATCAAGAATCTTCTTGCTCACCCAAGTTTATCTCTACTCAAAGTACTTTTGAGAATGGCCAAAGAAACATCTACTAGCTTTGACTATGCTTAGGTATAAAGAGATTCAGATATTAAAATCCCTAGAGGTGGACAGGAGATTGGGGGCAGGGTGAGAGGGATAATGTGCAACACCTTTATTCCCGTCATCCTTTATCCTTGCACATTAAGCATATGTCTATGGCTCTGTCTGTTTAGCTACCTGTCTATCTATCACCTATTTCCTTAGCTATTTATCTCTATGTAACAAGAAACTATGAACAGAAATGGAAGAAATCCAACTTCCTGTAGTCATGCCCATACATGATCCCAAGGAAGGATATTCCCAAATACCAGGCACCTGCCCTTGGTGTGAATGCAACATAGCAGCTACTTTTAGACCATTGAATGGCTGCTTCAGTACTCCTGGTTCAATTGCTTTTACAAGTCAAGCTGTGGAGGCAGATATTAATGCATATTTCAAGCCTGCTGGGTAGAAAAGGCAAGAATCCAGTCCTCCGAGCAGTCTCCACCTTGTAGAGTTCTCCCACTTCCATCTCGTCCTACTCATTATTAGAAGCAAAGAGCCACTCCACACTTGTTCAGCTTTTCCAAGGATGTAATGCCTTACTTGCTTCTGTATTCCCTCCTACTGTTGCAACATCAGAACTGGAAGCTTCTTTCTCCTAGATTTTAGCACACAGCAATTAGAAATCAACACACCTTGGAGTTTGGTAAGGCTTAATTTTACTTAAAAAATAATAACTTGCATAACTTTTGTATAAATGTGCCCTGTTCCTTTCTTGGTACCTGGCAAGTAGTAAGTGGTCACTCATTGAATGAAGTCCTGATATTTGCTAGTCTTTTCTCATTTGCTAAATCAAGGCCATTGTAGCAGAATTTGATAACTTTCCTCTAAGCAAGAAATATCACTTTGTAACGTCTAATTATTATAAATACTTCACTTCATCTGCCCACTCTATATGTTCTCCCTGCACATTCTTATCCATGTGATAGCTTTTGTTCCCATTGCATGACTCTAAGTTGTTATCTCCAGCCAAAACCTTGGTCTTCATCTCCATGAGTAGATATTAAGTTGCCTCTGCATGTGCCTATAGGATCCAAAGGTACCTCAAAACTAACATGTCCAAAAGTGAATTCATCACCATACACCATCTTCCTCTTAAACACACACACACATGCACACACACCCCACCCCCAGTTCTACCTGCGATGCTTCCCATCTCGGACTGTGTCACCATAATCCCCCTAGCTGGACTGGTTAGAAATCAGGAAGCTTGCCTGGCCTCCTCCTCTCTCTCAACGCCCTTTCTCTTCGTGGTCCCAATCTCACCAAATCCCTCCAGAACAGAGTTCCAAATTCTAAGTATCACTTCTTCTTAAGTTGATACCTACCTCTTTCTTAGGCATTTCTCCCCATAAATGAGTTCCATTTTCTTAGGCATATTATGTTTGAACGTGCTTCTCTTCTCTTCTATGTGTTTGCTTTCCACTTCTCAAGTGTTGCCCTGTGAACTTATCCTGTTAAGATTTAACTCAAATGTTATTTTCTCTAGGAGACTTTCCATTTTCAAGTTTCCCGTGTGTATTGCATGTCTCTCTCGTAGCACTTCACACACAGTACCGTAATCACTATTTTTTCTTTCTCTTGCATGCATCGCAAGATGTGGAATCATGTTCCTTTCTTTTCTATTTTATTTCTCCAGCACCTAGCATGTTTGTAGTAGGTCCTTAGCAAATATTTATTGATAAACAAATGAATAAATGATGTAAGGTGGGAAGAAAGCCCTTGGAAGGATAGGTCTAGTGGGTCACCACGGGGGCAGAGAGTAGGGAACCATCTTCCTGGGATGACGGTTCGCATGGACTTCCAGGCAGAGTTAGGTGAGATGTAATATGCCCCAGAGGACCACTCAGTTCCTGCAGTCATCTAATAAATGGTAGGCCAGCCCTGCTTAAATGAAAGGTGGCTCCATTATTCCAGTGAAATAAGAAAAAAGTAGTTGACACCAAAATGTGGACCAAAATACTCTGCACTGGTAGGTAATAAATTAGCATGTGGCATCAAATATGTGTTGAATCTGTGCCATGAACTGGTGATTGGAAGACAAGCATGCCTTTGCTCCAGGGCATCTGGTTAAAAAAGCTAAATGATAGATCCCCAATGGCCTCATTCCCCTTAAAGTATCATCATACTAATATCCATGAGTTGATATAAAATCTCTAAATTGTATCTCTCTTTTTAACTTTGTTACTTTATTTTCCTTAAGTGTAATGTACATTTCCTTCAAGTTTCAAAACCGTGGGTTGGGGAGGGTGCCTACTACTTCTATTATTTTGGTATCAAATGAATTAGTCCCCATCCGCCTCATCTATATAATTATGATTTTATGACTTACGTCATATGGCCCTTCCAATTAAGTGTTGGACCCAGTAGTTTCTCAATTTCATCCCTGAGTGCCTTCTTAATTCTTGGATGGATGCTAGCTCCCTTCCCCCAGTAATCTTTCTATAATTTCTTTTTTAGTTAGATCCAGGATACCTGAATGCTAACATCAGGTAAACCAGTATTATTTGAAAAACACAATGAGAGTAAAATTCTCACATAATAAAAATGGAAGTCATCCGTGTAGTACCTGCTTATTCTTTTATTATCCTTGAGCAGTTTTTGTTTCTTTTTGTTTAAATTTTATGACTTCATGTGTTCTTTTATTTTTGTTTTTGTCTAAAAAATAGTTTTTTCAAATGTCTTGCCATTTTTGGAGGAAAAAATTGGGGAGAAAGGAAAGGAATAAATACGTTTAATAAGAATGAAAAAGTTGAGTCCTTGGCTTTGCTATTTAATTGACTCCTACTCTGTGCAAAGAACTGTGTAGTGGTAAACAAACAGACATGGACCCTTCCCCCCTGAAGAAAACACAGTAAGAAATACGTGTATTTCTACCAATTATATTAAATATAATGGAAGAACAGGGCATTGAGCCAAAGAGTTAAGTGTGTCCTACTTGATACTTGGTAGTCCAGGAAAGCCTCTCCGAATAAATGACATTAATTCTGAGATGTGCACTGGAACAACAAAGGGCAAAGTAGGAGGGAAAAGCATTCCAGTCAGAGAACTCCATGGAAAAGGCATGGACTGGGGAGATTCTTGGGTTAGCCAAGTTACTGAGAGAATTTTAATGTGGTTGAACCATGATGACAGAAAATGGAAGAGGCATGACATTATATAAAATCACAAAGGTCAGTTGTGGCCAGATATGCCTCTTAGGCATGCAAAGGAGTTTAACTTTTATTCTGAGTACAATGGAAATCTCACGAAGAATTTAAACATGAGAATGGCATGATTACATTTATGTTTTAAGAGATTAAGCCAGATGCTTTGTAGAGTGATATGTTGGTAAGTGTAGCAAAAGAAAGACCAGTGAAAAGACTCTTAACAGTAACTAGGAAATGAACGATGGCAGCCAGGACAAGAAATGCTGCAGATAAGATGAAGATGAGGTCTTTAACCAATTACTCAGCTGTACAGCATGGATAGTACCCACCTCATAATGTCAAAAAACGTACATGAAATTTTTCCTTTAAAGCACTAAAAACAGTTCTGGCACATAGCATATAAATATTACTATTAATTCTATGACTACTACTGTTGTTTGGGGATATTTGGCTGGTTTTAAGGGGCGGTGTTTGGACGGCAGTGAGGGAGAGTAGGTTCATTTGGTGTATGAGAGTCTATTGGTTTGGAAACAAGTTTGACAGAGAGAGTCGTGTTATGTACTGTTTTAGGGGGTGGTATTTAGCATGATGGTAAGTGGTGTTTAACACATTGACTGCCACACTAGAAAAAATTTTTTTTCCTTGGGGCCACGGTGTTTTATTATGAAAATAGAATAAAAACTTTGAAAACAAAACAATCCTTTCTAATTGAATGAAAAATTTGTTATTTTTTATTGTTTTCTGTGCGTGAGTTATATGCAATTAAATTGTCAATAACTGTAACCATAAGAACATCAACAAGTAAGATTTTCGCAAACCAACTGCAGGGTTTTGCCCAGGGGGCCACGCATCACATAACATGTGTGCTGCAGCCTCGCAGCACGAGTTTCCTGCACACCATGCGGCTCCCGAGGTAACGAGACGTGTGAGTTACATACGCTTCACAAGGCTCTGGGCTCAAAACCAGCATGAGTTAAATACAACTCACATGGCAGTTAATGTGTTAATAGGTGTTGGAAAAGAAAAATCAAACAGTTGATTTTTTTTTTTTTAAATTAAATGATTAACTCACCTGGGGACCCACAGGGCCATACCATCATTTCCCTCACCGGTCTTTCCTCCAGGAAGCTTTTTTAGTATTTCTAAGCCATGAAGCCTCATCCTTGAAGAACGATACAAATATTACAAATATCGTGGTAATTTTCTACTGATGCTAGAACCATTCCTTTTGTGAAAATCACCCTAGGACCCCTTGGAATGCCAGAGCCTGAAAGGAACTAGGAGGTTATTTGGCTAATTCTCCTGGTTACAAAAGTAAAGGCTGACACAGAGAGGGAAGTGCTGTGACTCTTCAGAGGTGCCAGATTGTGTGTTGAAAATGCCCTGGACTGGGTTTTGGGGTAAACTTCAAGCTTCATATGGTCAAGCTTCATATCTATCATTTCCTCATCATGTGATATTGGGCAAATTGCTTAACCTCTTAAAGTTCGACTGCGTCATAGTAAAAGGAAGATCCTAGTATCTGTCCTGCTTAGCTAAAGAGTTGAAGAATGAATAAAATAATGCACATAAAAGCATTTTTTGAACTATAAAAGGTATTTACTATCACGTCTGTGCCATGTTTACAATCACTAAAACAACAGATATGACTCCTGGTTCAATTGTTTGCATAGAGATAGTTAGTGTAGCTCATAGTTATGGTGTTCAAAAATTCTTGAGGTAAATTTATTGGTAGGCTATGTTCTGAGTACATGTGTAAGTTGAAAATCTTCAGGTACATGTTTCATGAATTATTAAGATCATTAAACTTCAATACAGCCTTGAGATATGGTATTGTTATCTATATTTTATTTTACTATAACAAAATATATCCCGTTTAAGTAACCACAGTAATTTTAAAAACCAATATAAGGTCACACAGCCACTAGACAGCAGAGCCTGATTTCAAACCTTGATCTGCCTTGTTCAGAAAGCCATAAAATTTTAACTACGAACAGGGAGGCTGTACCACTGTCACAGAGATAAAGTGACATCGTTACTGCAAAAAAATAATTCTTAAATTGCCCAAACTTGATTAGGAAACCAAAGGCACATTTTTGTTCTCCAGGATGTGTCGAAATGCAGCTGATATGATATTGCAATTGAGCAATTGGGTGTAAAAATCACTGGTAAAAACACACTGCAGATGGCAATTAATTACCACACAGACCCTGCTCCATTACCCAGTGAAAGATGGACAAAGATATTGCCACAGGACTGAACCAGGAAATGACAACATCCGTGGGAACCTGCCCTCTGCTGGTCAACCCAGAGTCCCATCTTTGTTAAACAAGGACATTATTCAAAGATGCAAATGAAATACTTTGAGCACTTTGTATTTATGACTTTATTACTCTGAGACGGTTGGGAGTTTTAATTTTGTGGCTAGCCCACCTGCTGTTTCTTTATTAAAATCTTAGTTCTGATTAATCAAAAGTGCTCTTTGCAGTCAGGTCACATAGATTCTATAAAACAGGATGCACTAATTCACTCTGGATTTGGTGTGAGATTTATCTTTTAAAGATGCATACTGATTTATATGTGTGCTCACATGTGTGACAGTGAATTAAAATATGATAGCAAGTGGGAAAGGTTCGGGGCTTTCTGAATGTGATCATAAAAAAAAAAGATTTCATGATCAAGTTGCTCTGTATAATCCATGTTACTCCTTACCCGTGGGCATGCTGCAGTCACTCTGTTGGTGGCAACCATGGTAAACAAGTACTGGGTTTGCACAGCCTCGTAAAATTGGCACCAGAAATCCTCAATTCAATCAGCTGCCACAGTTTTTTATACACACAGCACTAAAGCATGTAAATTTTCGAAGCAACCGAAATAATGATCATCTTTCCAGCATCAGCCAGATTTTTGTCCACTGGCAATGGCCAAAAGAGCCGCCTTTGGATTTCCTCCTGTGGAGTCTTGAAATGCAGCAGGGACAGAGTTCAAATACGGGATTTGGAGAAAGGGTAACACAATGTAAAAGCCATTCCATAGAGAGAAGCAGAGAGAACATCAAAAGAGGATATAAATGGTGTTCTAAATATTTTGTGTATATTCAAAGCATGCTTGCATTCTACTTTACCCTCAAACATTACTTATTAAATAGCCAAATGGAAATGATGCTCTCTTAGAGATTTGACATACCAATTTAATACACAGTCTCCTTTGTGGCAACTTCGAATATTCCCCCCAAAAAACTAATATTATTTCAGACATACATATAATAAAATGTAATTTAATATCTAGAGCTATAAAACAGATGAGACAACCAAGGTCAAAAGAGTGATGCTATTTACATTGAGCACAAGAATTTCTTTATGAGATAACCTTCACAGCCCAGGTGCCAGGAGACTCTCTTCTTAGGGAAAAGACTTTCATAATTTACAGAAAACAGCAAAGCAGAAGAGATTAGCACATCTCTGTCTACTGTGTATCTTTGGGCAAGCTTCTGGCCTGAATGAGCCTCAGGATGTTATGGGCATAACACTTACCTCACTGGGTTTTGCTGAGAATTAAACTTCATATGAAAAATGCCTAGCACATAGTGGACATCATAAAATGTTAGTTTATCTCATATTGCCTGAGCAAACTTGCCTGGTGTGATGACTGTGTGTGGTGATTCCTCTAGCCACCTGACTTCACATCTTTACGTTCCCTATCCCAAACATATGCAGCCTTCAGTACTTTTGGTGTGAAATCGTTAGACCCTAGAGCCACTCCACGACAACCTAAAAACTACAAAGAAATGGCCATCCCCCTAATATTCTGAAATTTAAAAAAGAAAATTTAAAATAGAAAAAAAAAAAAAGAAATGACCATAAATGCACCCTGGCTTCTGTTCTCTTGTATAACCTGCTTCATAGAAGTCCAAATCCCTGCAAGAATTAGCACTGCCCCAAAATAGTCCAGGGAGGCCCCTGGGAATGTTTCCCAAATTCTTCTAAGTTTCACTTGGCAGAGTTGCCATTGCTACCCTCTGGGGACTGGCATTCATCTGCTGCTCACTGATAGGCCATCATATATGGTCTATCCTGCCTTGACAAATACACCTTCACAATGATCTGAAAGGCCTGGTTTCAACTTAGCATTTTTAGACTTCTCAGAATTCCGTGAGAGCTAGTGAAATGGAGAAAAAAAAAACCCAACAAAACCCCAGCCAATGGCCTGCCCTTTTCTATCCTCAGCACCAGCTCTTTTCCACATGATGAAGGCCTTGAGCATGTGGACAGCCTAGCCAGCACACCCATCTACCTTGCTTGTAACAACTGCCCCTCAGTGTCTTCTAGGGCCTGGAGGTACACATAGAGCGTGGGCTGATCCTAGGAGGGCAGACTCAGGGAAGAGGCCCAAGCAGGCCCATGAAATGGCCTTGGGCCATTTTGGAAGGGAGTTCTCAGTTGCCAGCTACCTAAAAGTTGGTTTGGAGGGTCAGGGTGGACATTGGGTGTGCATATTCCCTTGGCCTCATATTCCCACTGGTTTCTCCGTGGGCCCCACTGCCTCTGTCTTTCTCTCTCTGAGTGTTTCTATGGATAAGGTACAGCCCTCATTTCCACCCTGTGGTGGAAGAGACTGGGGAGATCTGATGATGAATGACCCTCTTATCTTTGGTTAAAACTGTATAAGTAAAGGCCTAAAGCATAACTTCTTGTGCCCCTATCTTTTGCAGAGGCTCCTGGGAATCTCAAATTGGGCTTAAAATCTTCTCCCTTCTCTGGAACAGATGAGAACTTGATTTGACTATTAGGCATCACACTGAATTACTGGAATACGCTGTAGTAACAATCAGTGATCTTTCAATGACAAACACTTTCTTTCTGGCTCAGCTCCTTGTGCCTGTCTGACAGGCTCTTTCCTTAGAGGTTTCTCAAACCAATACCACCTTATACTCTGGCAGGAGGGACCTCGACCCCCATCCTGTGCTTTAGATGTCTTCACTCTGGCTCTCTCCTGGGCTGCCACGTTCCTTAGCCATGGAGCCAAAGGAACATGCACACCCAAAGCCACCCTGACCCTCTAAACCAGCTTTTGGGTAGCTGGCATCAGAGAACTCCCTACCAAAGTGGCCCACGCCTGCTTCATGGGCCTGCTTGGGCCTCTTCCCTGAGTCTGCCCTCCTAGGATCAGACCAAGCTCTGATTGCATTTACCTCCAGGCCCTGCTGTTATAAACAAGGCAGATGGATATGCTGGCTAGGCTGCCTGCATGTTCAAGACCTTTGTCATGTGGAAAAGAGCTGATGTTGAGAATAGAAAAGGACAGACCATTGGCTGGTTGGTTTTTTTGTTGTTTGTTTTTTCCATTTTTCCAGCTCTTACAGAATTCTGAGGAGTCTAAAAAGACTAAATTGAAACCTGTCCTTTCAGGTCATTGTGAAGGTATATTTATTGAGGCAGGAGGATAGACCATATTTTATTTATCAGTTTGTTAGTCGGGTTAATACCCTGAGATATTTAGACCTGGGTTCTGTGGATCTCTATTTGTGCTTTAGCCTCCAGGACCTGCAATTATAAAGAGCAAGCCGGCCTAAAGCCCTCCACAAATAGAGTTTGGTCTGACTTTTGCTAGCAATTTGCCAGGCATACCAAATACAGTACTATTGTAAATTCTGAGTTATGAACAATCTCTTTGGTTTTGTGATCTTTGTCTTTCAGCCAAGTTGAGCTGTTCTGATGCAGGTAGAGGGAAGATGGGTGAAAACCAAGGACTTATAAGAACATGATTGTGATGACAGGCCATGGAAATCCAAGCTCTATGAGTTAATCCAGAAGTGGCCCTGTGGGAAGTGAAGCAGTGAGTGGAGAGGTGATCACGAACTTAAAAAGGAGTTTCACGGGGGGCATTTCATCAAGGAAGCTAGAAGGTGGGGGTGTGTGGGCAGAGAGAAGATGCTATGAGCTATGAGTTTGTAGGAGTTTGTAGACTAGGGGGTTGTGATCACGTAGTTTGTGGCTTAGATGGGGTAGAAGGGGAGGACATTGTAGATGGTCCCACAATAAAATTCTAGACTTCTAGATTGGCTGTGTACCTATATAGTGAATTCACCCTAAATGAAGATAAAAAGGAAGCTGGTGAGTCAAGTGATAATGTGTTTAATAAAAAAAGAGCTATCAGCTTGGTAAGTGACATTTATCTAAAAGGGGAAGAGAGTTATAAACAAGATGTAAACCATAAAGAAATGAAGGAATTTATAAAACAATATGAAAAATGCTTTAGGAGCAGCATAGGATAGTCATACTCACCTGTATATTTTTGTTGTTTTATTTTTCAAATGTTTTTGGGATACTCTTTCCACCTACCCCCAAATCTACTTTTTCTTTAAGCCCAGGTCAAATCCCCATTTCTTGTAGTGTCTTCCTGCTCTTCTTCAGTCTACTCTGGTTTCACTTTTCTGACGCCTTAAAATGTTTATTTTGTGTAACACCTGGTTTGGCACTTGAAGGTATAAAGGTCATTTACTGCCTGGGTAGTTCTCATTTAATTTTGTCTCCCCAAATAGGCTATCAGCTCCATGAGGATGGAAATCTTAGCTTCATGTCCATTTATATCTCATAGCTTTTAGCAAAATTTAAAGCATATGCATGGCATCACAAATTCAATACAGTTACAATTACCAAATTGTCTTTTCTTAGGAAAGACCATCCTTGATTGCAAATGTGAATTGCATCACCCACACCACGTTTGGAGTATACAGATGAATGTGTAGGCTTTCTCAAGGGAATGATAAATGACTAACGACAACTAACTATGCTGGCCTATTTAAAACAAGTCTGCCATTATTCAACATAAAGGAAGAAACCATCCCAAAGCAGAGCACTCACCAGGGGCAGCAGCCTACTTTCCTCTGGATTTCTCTACTTCCTAAGTATCCTCCCCATTTCTCTTTGTACCTGGTGAATTTTTTTTTTTTTTTGGTCCAGAGGAATACACATAACAAGGCTTTGACTTCAAATGTTACATTTAGTGTATGAATCTACATTGAAAAGCATGTTTTAATCAACATTTGAAAATCAATTAATGTATTCCATTATACTAACAGGCTAAAGGTGAAAAATCATTATTAAATCAATAAATGCAAAGTAGGCATTTGACAAAATCCAACATCCATTCATGATGAAAACTCTTAGCAAGCTAGGAGTACAGGGAGATTTCTTCAACTTGATAAAGAACATGTACCAAAAACCTACAGCTGACTTACTTAATGATGAGAAATCATATGCTATACCCCTAAGATCAGGAAAAAGGTAAAGGTGTTTCTTCTCGTCAGTCCCATTCAACATCATACTGGAAGTCCTAACTAATAAAATAAGAAAAGGAAAGGAAATTAAAGGTATACAGATTGTGGAGGGAGAAATAAAACTCTTTGTTCACAGATGACGTGATTGTCTATGTAGAAAACTTAAAAAGAGAAGGAAAAGTTCTGCTCAAACGAATAAGTGATTATAGCAGATTTGCAGGGTAAAAGCTCATATATAAAAGTCAGCTGCTTTCCTGTATATCAAAAATGAAAAAAATGACTTTTGAAATTTAAAATACAACACCACGTATAATTTATATTAGAATGAAAAATGAAATAATGAGTTATAAGTCTAATAATATGTATAAGATAGATATGAAGAAAACTATAAAACTCTGAATAAAGAAATCAAGATTTAAATAGATGGAGAGATATTCCAGGTTCATGGTTAGGAAGATTCAATATTATCAAGACATCACTTCTTCCCAACTTGATCTATAGAGACAACGCAATCCCAATCAAAACCCAGCAAATTATTTTGTGGTTATCAACAAACTGATTCTAAATTTACATGGAACAGCAAAATATCAAGAGCCAACATAATACTGAAGAAGAACAAAGTTGGAGGACTGACAGTATCCAACTTCAAGACTTACTATAAAGCTATAGTAATCAAGGTAGTGTGGTATGGGTGAGAGAATAGACAGATAAATGGAATATGATAGGGTATCCAGAAATAGGCTCACACAAATTTAGTCAACTGATCTTTGACCAAGGAGCAAAGGCCATTCGTTGGAGAAAAAATAGTCTTTTCAACAAATGGTGCTGGAACAACTGGACATCCACATGTAAAAAAATAAAACTAGACACAGACTTATCACAAACATTAACTTCAAGTGGATCATAGACTTAAATGTCAAACACAAAACTATAAAACTTCTAGATAACATAAAAGAATAAATGACCTTGGGTTTGACAATGAGATTTTAAATGCAACACCAAAAACATGATCCATGAAAGAAAAAACTGATGAGTTGGACTCCATTAATATTAAAAACTTCTGCTTTGTGAAAGACACACAAGGGAAGTGAAACAAAAGCCAGAGTGGGAGAAAATATTAAAAAAGCACTTATCTGATAAATGACATATTTAAACTCAACAATAAGAAAACTCATTTTAAAAATGGACAAATGATCTTAACAGAGACTTCACCAAAGAAGATAAACAGATGGCAAATAAGCACATAAAAAGATGCTCCTGCCATGTGTCATTAGGAAATTATAAATTAAAACAGCAATGAGATACCACTACACACCTATTAATGATAATAGAATGGCTAAAATTTATAACTCAAATACCAAATGCTGACAAGGGTGTGGAGCAACAGAAATTCTCATTCATTGCTGATGGAAATGTAGAATGTTACGGCCATTTTGGAGGACAATTTGGCAGTTTTTAAGTTTTTACAAAGCTGAGCATAGGCTTGTTAAATGATACAGGAATCATGCTCCTAGGTATTTACCCATATGAGTTGAAATCATGTCCATGCAAAAATATGCACACGAATATTTATAGCAGTTTTATTCATAGTTGCAAAAAACTGGAAGCAACCAAGCTGTCCTTCACTAGTTGAATTCATAAACTGAGGTATATCTATACAGTGAAATATTATTTAGCAATAAAAGTAAATGAGCTATCAAGCCATGAAAAGACATAGAGAAACCTATGCAAATTGCAGGTTGCTAAGTGATAAAATCCAGTCAGAAAAGGTTGCTACTATACAGTTGCAACCATACGATATTCTGGAAAAGACAAAACTGTAGAAGCAGTTAAAAGATCTGTGGGTGCCAGGAATTCAGGGGAAGTGAGAGATGAATGAATGGTGAGACATGGGTTTTTTGGGCAGTGAAACTATTTTGTATGTTACTATTCCTAGTGGATACATGACATTTTTTGTCAAAACCTATAGAAATGTAGAATACAAAAAATAAACCCTAATGTAGAGCATGGACTTTAGTTAACAATAATGTATCCTTATTGGTTCATCGGTTGTAACAGATGTACCACAGTAATGGAAAATCTTAATAATAGGGGAAACTGGTGGTGGGGGCAAAGGAGAGAGATCGGGGGAGGGCATATATGGGAACTCTGTACTTTCTCCTCAATTTTTCTGTCAACCTAAAACCACTCTAAAAATAAAATAGAAGTAAAAAGAAAATGCCTTATCCCAGATGATCCTCTGAAAATCTCTGGCAAATAAGGTTTATTATATCATGTTACAGATGACAATACTGAAGTGAAGCTCAAATATTAGTAATAGAAGAAAGAAGGGAACTTCTGATTTAAATTGAAGTACCCATTTGAGCTATTATGTCTCAGAGAGGGTCATCCAATAGAGCATAAAACCCTAATGACATATGAACAAGCATGCTGGTACATTGTAGAGCTGTTCTGTCCAGTACAATAGCTACTAGACACATCTTTATGGCCTTCCCTAAGGTGGTATCAGAATGGAAAGGTTAGAGAGATCTTTGTTATTAATTTCAAAATAATAAGGAGGTACAAATATTTTTGCTATGTGGATACATTATATAATGCTTAAGTAGGGGATTTTAGTGTTCCCATCACCAGAATAATATTCATTGTACCTCATAGGTAAGTTTTTATGACTCATCCCTTCTCACCCTTCCTGCTTCCTAGTTTCCAATATGCTTTACATCTCTTTGTGCACCTGTGTGCCCATCATTTAGCTCCCAATTAATAGAAAGTATATGGGGTATTTCTTTTTCCATTCCTGAGATATTTCACTTAGGGTAATGGTCTATCCATCTATTCCATCCAAGTTGCTGCAAAAGACATTATTTCATTCCTTTATGGTTGACTAGTGTATATATATACATACACACACATATACCACATTTTCTTAATCCACTCCTGAATTGAAGGGCACTTGGGGTGATTCCACATCTTTGCAATTGTGAATTGTGCTGAGATAAACTTAGAGTGCAGGTGTCTTATTTTTTTATATATATAAAATGACTTCATTTCCTTTGCATAGGTACCCAGTAGTGGGATTGCTAGATCTACATTTATTTCTTTGAGGAATCTCCATACTGTTTTCCATAGAGGTCGTACAAATTTGCAGTACCACCAACAGTGAGTAAGCGTTTCTTTCTCTCTCCATCCACGCCAGCATCTATTGTTTTTTGACTTTTCAGTAATGATCATTCTGACAAGGGAAAGGTGGTATCTCATTGTGGTTTTAATTTGCATTTCCCTGATGATTAGTGATGTTGAGCATTTTTCATACATTTCTTGGCCATTTGTCTATCTTCTTTTGAAAAATTTCTGTTCATATCTTTTGTCCACTTTTTAAAGGGGTCATTTTTCACTTGCTGATTTGTTAGAGTTCTTTGTAGATTCTGGATGTTAGCCCTTTATTGGAGACATAGTTTGGAAATATTTTCTCCCATTCTGTAGGTTGTCTATTGACTCTGTTGATTATTTCCTTCACTGTGCAAAAGCTTTTTAATTAAATTAAGTGCCATTGATTTGTTTTTGTTGTTGTATTTACCTTTGGGGTCTTAGTCATAAATTCTTTACCTAGGCCAATGTCTAGAAGAGTTTTTCCTATGTTTTCTTCTAGAATTTTTATGGTTTCGTGCCTTACATTTATTTAAGTCTCTTTTATCCATCTTGAAATAGTTTTTGTATATAGTGAGAGATATGGGTCCTGTTTCATTCTTCTGCATGTGGCTATCCAGTTTTCCCAGCACCATTTGTTGAATAGACCTCCCTTCCCCAGTGTATGTTATTGTCTGCTTTGTTAAAGACCAGTTGGTTGTAGGTAGGTGGTTTTATTTCTGGGTTCTCTATTCTGTTCCTTTGGTCTGTGTCTCTACTTTGATACCAGTGCTATGCTGTTTGGGTTACTATAGCCTTGTAGTATAATTTAAAATCAGGTAATGTGATGCTTCCACATATGTTCTTTTTGCTTAAGATTGCTTTGGCTATTCGGGCACTTTTTTGCTTCCAAATGAAGCGTAGAGTTATTTTTTCTAGATCTGTAAAGTATGACAGTGGTATTTTGATGGGGATTGCATTGAATCTGTAAATCACTTTGGCAATATGGATACAATTTATTTCTTTCTATTGCCTGATTGCTCTGGCTAGGACCTCCAGTACTGTATTGAATGGAAGTGGTGACAATGGGCACTCTTGTCTTGTTCCAATTCTTACGGGAAATGCTTTCAACTTTTCCCCATTCAGTATAATGTTGGCTGTGGATTTTTCATATATGGCTTTTATAATTTTGGAGTATGTTCCTTCTATGTCTAGTTTGTTGAGGGTTTTTAATCATGAAAGGGTGCTGGATTTTGTGAAATGTTTTTTCTGCATCTATTCAGATGTTCATGTGGTCTTTGTTTTTGCTTCTGTTTATGTGGGGAATCATATTTATTGATTTACATATGTTGAATCATCCTTACATGCCTATGATGAAATCCATGTGATCATGGTGAATTATCTTTTTGATATGCTGTTGAATTTGGTTTGCTAGTATTTTATTTAGGATTTTTGCACCTATGTTCATAAGGGAGATTGGTTTATAATTTTCTTTTTGTTGTTGTGTCCTTTTCTTGCTTTGTTATTAAAGCAATACTGGTTTCATAGAATGAGTTAGGGAAGATTCCCTCCTTGTCAATGTTATAGAGTAATTTCTGTGGCATATGTACAAGTTCTTTTTTGTAACTCTAGTAGAATTTGACTGTGAATCTGTATGGTCTGTGGATTTTTGTTGGTGGTGTTGGTAGATTTTTTATTACTGCTTCAATCTCTGTGCTCATTACTGGTTGTTTAGGATTTCTATTTCTTCCTGCTTCAGGCTTCAGAGGTTGTGTACTTCCAAGAATTTATCCATTTCCTCTATGTTTTCTAGTTTATGTACGTAGAGGTTTTTGTAGTATTTCCACACGATATTTGTATTTCTGTGGCATTGGTTGTAAAATGTCTCCTTCTTCATTTCTGATTGAGGTTATTTGAGTCCTTTCTCTTTTATTTCTGGTGAATCTTGCTAGTGGTCTATCAATCTTGTTTATCTTTTCAAAGTACCAAGTTTTTGTTTTGTTGGTTCTTTATATTGTTTTTTGGTTTCCATTTTGTTTAGTTCTACTCTGAGCTTTGTTATTTCTTTCCTTCTGCTTGCTTTTGGTTTAGTTTGCTCTTCTTTTTCTAGTTCCTTGAGATGTAACCTTAGGTTGTTGCTGCGTGATCTTTCTGTATTTTTGATGTAGGCATTTAAGGCTATGAACTTTCCCCTTAGGAATGCTTTTTTTGTATCCCATAGATTTTGAAAGTTTGTGTCCCCTTTGTCATTTAGTGTGAAGAATTTTTTGATTTCCGTTTTAATTTCATCATTGACCCAAGGATCGTTCAGCAGAAGGTTGTTTAATTTCCATGACTTTGTGAAGATTTGAGTGTTTCTCTTGGAACTGATTTCTAGTTTTATTCTACTGTGCTCTGAGAAGATAAATGGTATGATTTCACTTATTTTGAGTTTGCTGAGACATGTTTTATGGCCTAAGATATAATTGATCTTGGAAAATGTCCCATGTGTTGATGAAAAGATTGCACATTCAGTAGTTTGGGGGTATAATGTTCTGTACATGTCTTTTAGATCCATTTGTTCTAGAATCACATTAAAGTCCTGTGTTTCTTTATTGATTTTCTGCTTCAATGATCTGTCCAGCTTTGTTAGTATTGGTGTTGAAGTCCCCAGCAATTACAATGCTACCATTTATTTCTTTTCTTAGTTCTAGTAGACTTTGCTTTATGAATCTGGGAGCCCCTGTGTTAGGTGCATATACATTTAGGATTATTATGCCTTTTAAAAATTTTTTCAATTACTCCCGTTAGCATTATATTATGCATATAATACAGTGACCATCTTTGTCTTTTTGTTGCCATTATAGATTTAAAGTCTATTTTATCTGATATGAGAAAGGCTATACCTGCTCACTTTTGGTTACCATTTGCGTGGAATATTTTTTTTGCCATTCCTTTTACCTTGAGTCTAAGACATGTTTCTTGGAGAACATATACTTGGGGTGTGTTTTTTCATCCATTCAACCAGTCTGTCTTTTAATTGGGGCATTAAGACTTTTCATGTTCAATGTTAGTATTTATATGTGGGATACATCATGTTGGATGATACCTTGTTTTGTTTTCCCTCTTGTGCTATTGTTTTATAAGAGCTGTGAGCTTTAAACTTGGGGTGTTTTTACACTGGTGGGTATCTATTATGCCTTTCCACTTATAATGCAGATTTGAATATTTCCTATAGGGTGGGTCTAGTAGTGACAAATTCCCTCAGTGTTTGCTTTTCTGGAAAAGTTGTTATTTCTCCCTAATTTAAGAAATTTAATTTTGCAGGATAGAAAATCCTTGGCTGGCAGTTGTTCTGTTTGATAAGACTAAAAATGGACCCCCAATCCCTTCTGGCTTATAAGGACTTTACTGAGAAGTCTGCTGTTAGCCTGATGGGTTTTCCTTTGTAGATTGGTTGTTGCTTTCATTCTGCAGCTTGTAGAATCTCTTTCATTTTCACTTTGGCCATGTTGATTACTATGTATCTTGGAGATGTCCTGTTTGCTATGACTCTTTCCGGTGCTTGATGACCGTTTTTTCTCTGGATATCTGAATTTCTGGCAATACTGAGGAAGTTCAGTATTCCTCAGTAATCCCTCAAATAAGTTTTCCATGCTTTTTGCTTTTTGTTCTTCTCCTTTGGGGATACTTATAATTTATATATTGGTTCGTTTCTCATAGCCCCATTTCTCTTAGTGATTGTTCATTCTTCTTTGTTCTTTTTTCTGCACCTTTGACTGACTGGGTTAGTTCTAGAACCTTGTCTTCAAGCTCTGAAATTCCTTCTTCTGCTTGGTCTAGCCCATTGTTGAAGCTTTCTGCTGCATTTTGAAGCTCCCTAAATGCTTCTTTCATTTCTTTAAGATGTATCCTTTTTATGTTGTCTAGCTCTTTAGTGACTTTTCATTTTTTTCATTGATGTCCTGAAATATTTTTTTTGGTTTCTATGTGTTGGTTTTCCACTTCCTCTTCAATCCCATTCATCTTGCTTATAATCCATATTCTGAATTCCATTTCTGAATTTCTTTCTGGTTGGGGTCTGTTGCTACAGATTTACTGTGATCCCTTGGGGGTACTGAGCTAGCTTTTTTTTTCATGTTGCCAGAGTTCTTTTGCTGGTTCCTTCTCATCTGAAATCTCTTCCCTCAGCTTAGGGCAGATAGGTTTGCAGGAAACCTGTTCTCCTTTGCTGGGAACTATCCTACTTAGTGAGAAGAAGGAGAGGTCTCTAGATGGTGCTTTTTTGATCTACTCCAGAATATTGACCTGGCAGGAGAGGAGCAGTTCCACTGACAGCCTGTAATGCAGCTGTTCTGTGTTGTTCCATTCTCCTGTGATTGTCACAGTCCAAAACAGTGCTGGATGATCTTCATGGGGAGTGGTGGGTAGTTCCCCAGGCTGCTGTTGGAATCTCAGGTGGGGAGCTAGGCAAGTCCCTCTCCACAGAGGTTGGCATTGTGGAAGATTGCTCTGCTGGGGTCTCCCCATGACAGTGACAGTGGCAGCTGAGCAAGGCTACCTAGGCAGTGGTCGTGGGTGTCAGGGTTGCAGGTATTTGATCCAACTGGGTCTAAGCATAATTATGGCTCAAGGCTAGTGGATGTGTGGTGGAGCATTGGACTGTGGGGGAAGTTCCTGCCGGGCAGCAGGTGGGAGCCATGGGGACAGGGTCATGGGGTCCAGTAGCAGTGCAGGAGCCACATGGATGAGGCCACAGGCCAGGTAAAAGCATGGGAGTCATGGGGGTGAAGCTGTGGGGCCAGGAAGCTGGGGGCCAGGGCTCTCCCCTTGCCCAGGTCCCATGAGGCAGTCACCATGAGGCTTCTCAGGTGGCATCTGTGGCACCTGTTCTGCTCAAATCATCCATGGAGGGGAGGGGTACTCGGCTCTCAGTCACTGGGCACATGAGATCATCTGCTCTCCCTGCTCCCTCTGCAGTCCAGCCGGGGTGATGCAGAGTCAGCTGCAGCAAAGTTGAGCCCTGTGTAGACCTGGCACTCTGGGCCTGAGAACTCAGAATGGAGTCAGTTGTAGCAACCCAAGAATAGCCACTGGGTCCCTGCTATGGCCTGCTCTCCCGTACAATGTTGCTGCGCAGACTATAAGCAGCTCCCTGATCAGTCCAGAGATCTGCGGTGGTGGTGGAGGCCCCCTCTGGCCGCATTGTTTGCTGGAGAAGCATGGAGCTCCGGGATTCTCTCCTGTCCTTCCCCACATGTGGATGCCTCCCCCACGTACCTTCCGATCTTGCTGGGTGGATCACCTCTCACCTTCTCCTTCAGTCTAAATGTCCCCCATTGCTTCTGCGAAAGTTCACAATGCTCTCTCCGAGAAGGCCCATCCACAGGTGGGTATCCCCTTGCAACTTTCGATCCTCTCCTTGAGAACAGCGTGTGTAGGCTGCTTCTAGTCCACCACATTTTACCCCGGAGTCTAGTTAGAGAGATCTTTTAGGAATATCACTGGGAGGAAGAATCTTATCATTAAAGAGACAAGAACATAGATAAAGGACACTGGCTATGAAATTTTAAGGACGAAGGGCATTTGTAACTTTCCCATTATGCTATTTGTATTACCTCTCTAATTTCAGGTCTTAAAATAACTTGAATTAAGTTTTTCTACAGTACTTGTTAAAGATACACATTCCTGGATCCCAAGTGAAGACCAACATAGTGTCATTTTCTGTGGGCAGATTCTAGGAATCTGTAGTCTTAACAAGTTCTTTAGGTCATTTTTACACATAATTTTAAAATTTTCTCCTTTAGCTGGGGAAAAACCCTTAAAATTAAAAAGTGTACATTTATTTTTCTTTAAAGTCATTTTGGTGATGGGGAGGGTGACCAGGACACCAATGCCTATAGTAGATGGATGATGGAAGAATTAATAAGATGAAAAAGACCTGGGTTCCTAGGACCTCCCATAATAAAAAAGGAAGTTCCTTTGTGTGGTTGTGGGGATGAGTAAGGATGTATGAAACAAGGTTGTGAAAAGGTGGCAAAAGGTTTTGGAGCTATGTAATAATATATTTAATACAATAATACAGACAATTAATAAATACATAATAAATGGAATAATACATTCCATTTCATTACCCAATAGCATTTCTTTATGTATGTGTTGTTTTCCATGTTGCATCTACATTCATCATAATGTAGGGCAACAAACAGAGAGAGCTGTGTTTTTAATTACTGTTCTACTTCTTCAAATTCAGATGATAATGTTCTGGTCGTTTGACCTCACTAAATGTCAACTTTTTCAAATGTAAAATGGATATGGAATGAGCTTCCCTGCCTCACTGGTTCAGACCATTGTTAAGCTCAGGTTAGGTAATTGGTGGAATACCATATGAAGAAATGTAAAGTGATACCAGAATACAAACTATCACAATAATGCCAGTGCTAAAATAATGCCCTGGGGTGGGGAAATGACAGACAGCAGCAGGATCTGAAAGAGGTTAGAGAGTAAATTCTCAGCATTTTCTTCCTCCGTTCCTACTAGCATCTTGGGCTTTCTTAATGACGTTGTACTTAATGGCCATATTAGAGGGTATCAAATTATGTCTCTAATTACCTCAGACTTAATAACAAAATCAAATCATCTGCCTCCATTCCTAATTGCCATTTGTTTCCAAAGCAGTTACTCTAAAGTGTCACAATGCCTTCCGTACAGTGGGGTAAATGAAGCCTGGAGAAGTCATCCTATAAAATTGCTTTTCTCTCCATGTTTTCCGTGGGTCTAGAACTTTCTAAGACGAATTAAATAGAAAGCATCCACTCAGCACTTCTCAGTCGCAAAAATGCGAATTTCATCTAAATGGCCCATGAAGCTGTTTCACATTAAACGCTCTCTCGTGTAAAATCTTTGTTAGAAGAAACATTACACGACCACTCACATAGCAATTATTTCTAGTCAGGTGTAAATAGTAACCTCTTGTCTAGTTTGGGGAGCTATTATAAACTTCACTTTAGTCTCCCAACCACCCTCAGGTGCCACCTCACTTCTTCAACACTGCATGTTGCCTGGAAGAGTCAATATCTCGACACCTGTATTGATAAAATCTTAGAGTTCCATAACTGTCTTTGGAGGGGAAAAGAAATGGTGTTTCCAGTAAAGCCTGCTAGAATTTGTTTGCAGGGATTTGCTCATTGTGGGTCAGGTCCCAAATATTTTCCATGTGAACGACATTCATCCTCCCTGAGGTTCATGGCAGATGTTGAATGTTTTCAGAGGCACTGTCTCTCTCACTGCATTAAGAATGTCCTCAGAATCCTCCTTAAGACTGTACTCAATTTAGCCACTAATAGTCAGCGTTGGCATAAGAAAAGAAACTGTTTTACTATTTTGGGTGTGGAAATCTCACAGGCTTTAGAATCAGGCGAATCTTGTGTAAATGATGGCTTTTAATACTTATATAATGACTCATGTCTAAAATGGGATAATGATATGTACAATATAAGGATTTTGTGAGCAGTTGAGTGTGTGTGGGTACATGCATAGATGTACACACACATGCTCACACATTAATCAGACTCACAGACATTCAACCAAGTGTAGCAGTAGGCACTCAGATGTTATTTCATTCTAGCTATACATAGCAGTAGAACTGTCTGCTGCTGGGTATGTCATCGGGAAAGAAAAGGTCAAGCCATTAGCCTAACTTGTCCTCTAAAAGTTCCCAACATACTCAATAAGATCAGGTCCTGATGTCAATAAGTGTGACAGTTGACAAAGGCAATCTTAGATATTAAGATATTATCCATTCTATTTCAGAACAAAGAGACAACATCATTTTAAAATTATTTTTTGCCTTTTTAACCCACTGAGCATGCATGGAGAAAACATCATTTTTTTTTAATTTATTTTTTTAATTTCAGAATATCATGGGGGTACAACACTTTGGCCATACACATTGCCCCTGTTCTGCCCGTGTCAGAGCTACAATCGTGGTCGTCTCCCAAACTGTGCTCCCCACATCCATTCAGTGAGAGTTTTTCCCATCCCTTCCACCCCCCTCCCACCCGCCCGCCCTCAGATGAATGTTATTGCCCTGTGTGATGTAAGTATTCATCAGTTAGTACCAGTTTGATGGTGAGTACCAGTGGTGCTTGTTTTTCCAATCCTGTGACACTTCGCTTCGAAGAATGGGTTCTAGCTCCAACCAGGATAATACCAGATGTGTTAATTCACTATTGTTCCTTATTGCTGAGTAATACTCCATGGTATACATATACCACATTTTATTGATCCACTCGTGTATTGATGGGCACCTGGGTTGTTTCCACAACTTTGCAATTGTGAATTGTGCTGCTATGAACATTCTAGAGCAGATGTCTTTATTATAAAATGTCTTTTTTTCTTTTGGATAAATACCCAGTAGTGGGATTGCTGGGTCAAATGGTAATTCTACTTTTAATTCTTTGAGGTATCTCCATATTCTTTTCCATAGAGGTTGTACTAATTTGCAGTCCCACCAGCAGTGTATGAGTGTTCCTATCTGTCCACATCCCCGCCAACATTTGTTATTTGGGGATTTTTGATATGAGCCAATCTCACTGGAGTTAAGTGATATCTCATTGTGGTTTTGATTTGCATTTCCCTGATGATTAGAGAAGTTGAGCACTTTTTTATATGTTTGCTGGCCATCATTCTGTCTTCTTTGGAAAAGTTTTTGTTCATGTCCTTTGCCCATTTTTTAATAGGGTTGTTTGATTTTTTCTTGTTGATTTTCCTAAGTTCTGTATAGATGCTGGTTATCAGCCCTTTATCAGAGGTGTAGCATGCAAATATTTTCTCCCATTCTGTAGGTTGTCTGTTCACTCTAGTGATAGTTTCCTTGGCTGTGCAGAAGCTTTTCAATTTGATCAGGTCCCATGTATTTATTTTTGTTGCTGCTGTGATTGCTTTGGGGGTCTTCTTCATAAATTCTTTGCCTAGGCCAATGTCCATAAGAGTTTTTCCAATGTTTTCTTTGAGAATTCTTATGGTTTCATGTCTTAGGTTTAGATCTGTTATCCATTGTGAATTGATTTTTGTGAGAGGTGAGAGGTGTGGGTCCACTTTCAGTCTTCTACATATGGCCATCCAATTTTCCCAGCACCATGTGTTGAATAGGTATTCTTTTCCCCAGTGTACGTTTTTCTGGAATTTGTCAAAGATCAGGTGACTGTATGAGGTTGGTTTTATATTTGGGTTCTCAGTCCTGTTCCATTGGTCTACGTGTCTGTTCTTGTGCCAATACCATGCAGTTTTGGTTACTATAGCCTTGTAGTATAGTTTGAAGTCTGGTAGACAGATGCCTCCCAATTTGTTCTTTTTGTTTAAGATTGCTTTGGCTAGACGGGGTCTTCTCTGGTTCCACACAAAGTGTAGAATTATTTTTTCTAGATCGGCAAAAAATGATGTTGGTGTTTTGATAGGGATTGCATTGATTCTGTAAATTAATTTAGGTAGCAAAGCCATTTTCACTATGTTGACTCTGCCTATCCAAGAGCATGGTAGGGCTTTCCATCTATTTACATCCTCTGCAATTTCCGAGAAAACATCATTTTTTTAAATGAATGTTTTCTTGTCAAATGACTCAATTCCCAGAGCCTAAAGAAAAGGAAAAATAGCATAGTAGACAAAATCTAGGACTTACAGAACCATTTACACAACACCATGAGAAAATGAGACAAACCCACAATGTGGGAAATTCAGCAAGACAACTGTCCTGAATGCTTCAAAAGTCAATATTGTGAGATACTAAAAAAGGTGTGGAAACTATTCTTTTTCAAAAGCAATGCAGGAGACATAACAGTTCTACTGTATTGTGTAAGCCTTAATGGAATCTTGATTTTTAAAAAAACACTATAAAATGATATTTTTGAGAACAATTAGGAAAATTTGGATATGAACTGGATGTTAGTAAGTCTTAGTCTTTTTAGGTATGATACTGGTATCATAATTATGTGTGGGGAAATACCATAGTATTTAGAGATGAAATGCCATTATGCCTGAAACTGATTTTCAAATTATTGAGCAGAAATATATAAAACAACTCCTTGAAAAACAAAACAATGGAATACACAGAAGTACCACATTTGTACTGCAAAAACAAATATAGTAAAATGTTAATAGTAGTTCACTGTAAATGGTGGCTATATGAATGTTCATTGTACTACTCTTTCAACTCCTCTATATGTTTGAAATTTCTCTTAATAACAAATTGAAAAAAAATATTGACGTTATACTGCCCCCATTTGAATGCTGGCTTCCCTTCTTATGTACATGGCCCTGGGCTGGTGACCTTAGCATTTTGAACCTCTGATTTGTCATCTGGAAATGGAAATAGTAACAGTGGCTTCCTCAGAGCATTATTACAGATGCCAGTGATCTACTTCACACATGTATAGTTCTTAAAACAGTGCCTAACACACAGGGAGTGCTCAAGAAGTGTTAGCTTTTACTACAGCATAGAGAAAAGCTGCAGGATGTATTGATCCAGCATGGGAAAGAGGACATAGAGTATTGTGAATACCACAGCTTTCCTGTTCTCTCTACCCTGTCCACCCTAAACGCCAAGATGTTATGACATCCACCACAATCTACATGCTTTGAAACTTATCAGTAATTACTAACTTAAATTCAGTTTCAGCTCTCTGCTTTATGAAGGGTTCTCACTATCCACATGAGACTGTGAGAGTCCCAGCTCCACTGTTATTGAGATTGGCAACCATCTCCCCAGCCCCACACTGCCAGCTGCATTGCCCTTCCTGGACTGCTCTAGTTTTCTATGTTCTGTTTGCTTTTGATTGCTGGAGTTTTTTTTTTTTAATTTTATTGAGAATTCAACTATGTATTTAAAATTTTGTTATACTTTATACAGCTTTTCATCTTGTTTGTAAAGAAAGAATTTTCAAGATATCTATCTGCCACATTCCATAAATAAGATCTAAGTGGGCATAAAATGGCAGGAAACTTTTCTCATATCTCATTACCTGGGCCTGGAAAATAAAAACAGGGATTCATTGTGTATACAACCAAAGTCATATCAGGTACCCAAACAGGATAAACCAAAGAGTCTTTGCTCCCAAAAGAATATGGACATTCAGGAAAGTGTTGCTGGCACTGGGAAAATATCTATTAATTTAAAAGAAGTCTTGGGATAAAGATTGGGGAGTTATCAGATTATCAGGTAGAGCCATGGGGATGAACAAAATCATTGCAGAAAAATCATTCAAAGTAGTAGGAAAAGAAAATATGGGAAGAACTTTGGAAAATTCTAAATTTAAGTGGCAGGAAGAACAGCTACTACAGAGGTTGGAAAGGAATTATCTCATATATATTTATACACACACATAGTATATATACACACACATATATACATCTATGCATACATATGTACACACATATAGGTACATATATGCAGTATATACACACAGAGTAAACCTTAATATAAAACAGGAAATTTAGTGTTGCTATAGCCAAAAGAGTGATGTTTCATACAAGAAGGAGACCTCAGACTCTCCCACCTGCCCGACCCCTGATGAATATTATTGCCATGTGTAACATAAGTATTGCTCAGTTAGTATCAATTTGATGGTGAGTCCCAGTGGTGCTTGTTTTTCCATTTTTGTGATACTTCACTTTGAAGAATGGGTTCTAGCTCCAACCAGGATAATACCAGATGTGTTAATTCACCATTGTTTTTTATTGCTGAGTAATACTCCATGGTATACATATACCACATTTTATTAATCCACTCGTGTATTGATGGGCACCTGGGTTGTTTCCACATCTTTGCAATCGTGAATTGTGCTGCTATAAACATTCGAGGGCAGAGAATTTATGATTTTGTAGCAAATTCGGAGGGATTCTTTATTTTCTATATATCTTGTAATGGGATACAGATTTTGTTTTAAATGCTTATCAAATATAAATACTCCCTTTCCTACCATTATGTGACCTATGAAACTATTTAACAACCTGCTTCCCCTTAGTTAAAAAAATCTTCCATATACCTGCTTTCACTGTCCCTTCTCCTAACAATGGTTGTCGGGGGGGCGGAGAATAAGCGGCGAAAACGAGACTAGTTTCTTGATTAAAAAGGGGATCCAGGTGGCTTCAATGATTGGCTGGCAATGGCAGTGAGTTATTTAAAGAGAAAAAAGAAGGAAAAGCTTGAGTGCTATTAGAATGTCTTAAAGTTATGTCTTTTCCAATAAAACTAAATTAGCTCTCACTTATTTTTACTGTTGAGATGTACTGATACTTTTTTACAACAGGTATCAAATACTTTAAATTGCACCTTCAGAAGTTGTCTAAACCCAAATTAAGAACACTTGTTTTAAAACTAGCTTCACTTTCTACTACCACCCGTACCTCCCAGCCAATCTTCCTGGCTCCCCCCTCTTAAGCTACTGAGAGAAATTTTTTTGTTAACATTTATATATTCAGAGGCAAAGGTCATGGCATCTGAGATTTCACGTCTCCTAGTGTCACTTCTGCAGACCACTTTAAACAGTCTAAACAGCACTCTGGCTTGAGTTTCTGCCTTGCAAGTGTCTATGGATATTAAATGCATAATAAAAAGGGTGAAAGATCTGAAGATGAGAGTTAAGGAGTCTGATCTTGGTGATTATATACTAACAGACTTGATTTTGAACTATGTGCTAAACGTTAAAAACCAAGCTCTACATTCAAGTGTTTAATTATGAGTATATTATATTTTTTAAGAAAAGAGAAACACATTGTTGAAATGGGAAATTTGAAAAACCTAAAATATACTTTAAGAAGAAGTGATCTAACTTTAGATAGATAATGATTATGACAGATGGATAATATATATTACCTTATATAATTCAGATGGAATCACTACTGACAATCAAAATACCTTACCACTTGTCGAGAAGTAATGGAAGATCATGGACTTTGGAGTCTGCAGAGCTAAGCTGAACGTCTGGCTTTTCAAATACTGCTATATGAATCTGAAAAAAATTACTTAGCCTGAGTCTCTGTTTCTTCTTCTGATGAATAACAATAATTATACAGATTCCATAGGCTGATGAAATTAAATGAGGTAATGCAAATATAGTGTCTGGTGCATAGGAGGGGTGCAATAAGTATTAGTGTTACTTAGGAGTATTTGCAGCATACATTAGCTTTTAGATGTGTTATATAATAATGGCTAAGAGCATATTCTTTGTAGCCAGACTACTTGGGTGCAAATCCCAGCTTCACTACTTGGTGTCTATGGAATAATATGCAAATTATTAACCTCTCTCTGTCTTTGTTTCCTCATTTGTAAAATAGGGATGATAATTACAGTTTTTATCTTATAAGACTGGTCTGAGAATTATTTAATTGATATTTGAGAAAATTGGAGTACTTCATAGATGATAAATATGCAATAAATGTTAAATATTATTGTGCCAATAGTACATATGAAGTGGATGCCAATTTTTTTTCACCAATACTCATAAGTGCAAGCCATAGAAAGAATGATATTCTGTGCAGACCAGATGAATACACCCACACAAGGAACAGTTTCTAATCTTGAATCTGTTACTTAAAAACTGTGAGATATTCAAATCACTTCTCATCCTTGGTCTAGTTTCCTTAGCTATAAAATGAAAAGTGTGGACCTACAGGGTCTCCTACAGCTCCAGTTATCAATGACTTTAGAATATTCCATAGTGTAGGCACTCAAAACATGTTCAATTATTTTGTAAAATAGGGAATGAAATAAGGGAAATTTTATGTAGAGGTAATAGATATTTTTTGATTAGCTACACTGTGACAAGCACTATTGCAGGAATGTTTGTATATTTTCTAAATTTAATCCACAAATCTAAAATATTACTGGGCATTAATTATCATTTCTATTTTTTCAAACTACAGAATTAAAATCCACGACATTAATAATTTTCCCTAAAGAAACAGTTAATAAACAATGGGTATAATATTTGTTCTATCAGAATCCAAAGATCACTTTTCCGTGATCATCTCCTAGGTTGAATACACGTTATTATGCTCTGAGAAAAGTGGTTATGATTCCAAAAGCATATTCATTTTTGTGCTGCTATAACAAATTACCACAGTTAGTGATTTTAAACACATGAATTTATTGTCTTATGGTTTGGTAATTCAGAAGTTCTGGGTTCTGTTACTCTCCAATACAGGTCTCATGGGCTAAAATCAAGTCACTGACAGTGCTGCATTTCTCTCTGGAGGCTCTAGGCTCTGGGGAAGAATCTGTTTCCTTGCCTAGGAAGAAGCTTTCCTTGAAGCTTCTAGAGGCTGCCTGCATTCCTTGACTTGTGGCCCTTTCTTCCATCTTCAAAACCAGCAGCATTGCATATCTCTGACCATTCTTTCAAGGTGCCAGGTCCCTCTGGGCACCACAGCCAGGAAAGGATATGTGACTTTAAAGATCCTTGTAATTAAATTGGATTCTCCCACATAACCCAGGATAAACTCCAATCTCATGACCCTTACCTCAATCATATTTGTAAAGCTCCTTTTGCCATGTAAAGTAAGATAGTCACAGGTTCCACGGATTAAGACATGGATGTCTTTAGGCAGCATTATTTTGCCTCCCATAAGAAGTCAAGTTGACACCAAAAACACAATCCAAAAAAGAATAACACTGATGAAAAATGAAATCATCTTTTGCTCTCTGAAAGACATTAGTAAGAGAATAAAAAGACAAATTATAGTCTAGGAGAAAATGTTGGCAAATGACCTATTTCACAAAAGACATACTATATGTAGAATGTTTAAAGAATTCTCAAAATTCAATCATAAAACAAACATGCAAATTACAATATGGGAAAAGTATTTGAACAAATACTTCACAAAAGAAGATACATGGATGGCACCTAGCATAAGAATTTGTTCAACATAATTAATTATTAGGGAATGCAAGTTTGATCCACAATAATAGGACATTACACACATATAAGAATGGCTATCTCAGCAACAACAGCAGCAATAATGATAATCATAATATTATGTAATTATACAAACGTAGCATTTACTAAGCAAAGATCTAATCAGTTATTCAAATATATTCAAAGAGCTAAAAAAAATGATGTCTAAAGAATTAAAGGAAAGTATGAGAATAAGATCTCACCAAATAGAGAATAACAATGAAGTGACAGAAATTTTTGAAAGGTACAAAATAGAAATTCTGGAGTTAAAAAGCAAAATAACTTAAAATAAAAATTCTCTAGAGGAACTTAGTACTTGAATTGTGCTTCTAGCCCCTAGTAACTCAGAATGTGACATTATTTAAAAATGGGGTCAACACAGGTGTAATTAGTTAAGATGAAACAGGGTGGGCCTCTATTTCAATACAACAAGTAAGAGTATAAGAAGGCAGGCATGTGAAGACAAAGAAATACAGAGGGAGCACCATGTGATGATGAAGGCAGAGATCGGAGTTTTGCAACTGAAGGCCAAGTGATGCTGAGGATTGCTAGCAAACCACCAGAAACTAGGGAAAGTCAAGGCAGAATCCCCCTACGGTTTTCAGAGGAAGTATGGCTTCATGGATACCTTGATTTCATGATTCTAGACTTCAGAACTGTGAGAGAGTAAATTTATGTTGTTTTAAGCCACCCAGTTTGTGGTATTTTGTTACAGTAGCCCTAGGAAACTAATACAGAATAATAAAGAATAACAAAAAGTGAACAGAACCTCAGTGGCCTGTGGGGTTTCATAAAGTAAAAAAAAATCACATAACAGGAGTCTCAGAAACAGGGTAGAGAAAGTTTCAGAAAAGACTTAAATAAGTCACCCAAAACTCCTCAAATTTGATAAAATAAAATTAAATATGCAAAAATCTTAATGAATTCCAAGTAGGATTAACTAAAAGAGATCCAAATGTAGATATGTCATAATCAAACTGTCAAATATCAAAGAGAGAATCTTGAAAACAGCATTTTTAAGAGAGAAGCAACTTATCTTCATTATTATAGATAAGGAATCTACAGTAAGAATAACAGCTGATTTCTCATCAGAAATCATGGAAGCCAAAAAGCAGTGGGGTAGTAAGGAAGAAAGAAAACTTAAGAATGCTATATCCAGCAAAACTATTCCTCAAAAATGAAGAAGTGAGGCATTCCTAGATAAACAAAAAATGAGTGAATTCATTGCTAGCCTTATAAAAAATACTTAGTACAGTCCTCTGGAGTGTTTCAGAGCACCATTAGATAACATTAGAAAATGAAGATGAAATAGAAAAATTACTAAAAGACACAATCTACAAATACTGATGCAAGAAGAAATATAAATTTGAAATAGACTTATACAAATAAAGAAATTTAAATAGGAATATAAAAATCAAAAAAAAAAAAAAAAGAAAAAGAAGAGAAAACACTTTCCATAATGAAAAGCTTAGTCCAAAATGGTCTCCTTGGTGGATTCTACCAAATATTTAAAAAAAAAAAATTAAGACCAATTTTTCACGAGCTCTTACAAAATGTAGAAGCCAATATTCTGATATTAAAACCAGATGGTGACATAACAAGAAAAGGAAACTACAACTATCCCTTATATATCCAAAATTCCTCAACAAAATATAACAAAATGAATTCAGAAACATATAAAAAGAATTATACCCTATGAACAAGTGGGATTTATACCAGGAATGTAAGATTGGGTAAATATATTAGAGTTAATCAATACAATATATGGTAATAGAAAAAAGGGGGAAAAAATAATGATCATCTCAGTAGAGGCAGAGAAAACATTTGACAAAATTCAATGCCATCCCACGATTTAACAACACCACCAAAAACAAACTAGGAATAGAAAAGAATTTTCTCAACCTAACAAAGAGTGTGTACAAAAAGCCCACCAGTAACATCATACTTTGTGGTGAAGGATGGAAATATTTCCCCATAAGATCAGAAACAGTACAATGATGTCCACTCTCACCACTTCTATTCAACATTGTACTAGACATTCTAGCCAGGGTAATTAAGAAAGGGAAAAAAAGTCATCTAAATTTGAAAGGAAAAAGTAAAACTATCTCTCTTCACAGATGACATGACATTACACATAGAAACCCATAAAGAATCTGACAAAAAAACCTATTAGAGCTAACAAATGAATCCAGCATAGTTGCAAGATACAAGATCAGTATAAAAAATCAGTTGTATTTCTATATACCAGCAATGAACCATCTGAAAATGAAATTAAGAAAATAATTCTGGCTGGGAATAGCTCACACCTGTAATCCTAGCAGTTTAGGAGGCTGAGGCAGGAGGATCACTTAAGCCCAGGAGTCTGAGACCAGCCTAATCAACATAGCAAGACCCCCATCTCAACAAAAAATAGAAAATTAGCCAGGTGATGTGTGCCTGTAGTCCCAGCTATCAGGAGGCTGAGGCAGGAGGATCACTTGAGCCCAGGAGTTAGAGGTTGCAGTGAGCTATGATGACACCACTGCACTGTAGCCCAGGCAACAGTGCGATGCTGTCTCAAAAAAAATTCTGTTTATAATAGCATTAAAAAAATAATAAATTTGACCAAGGAGTTTGAAGACTCACATGCTGAAAACTACAAAATATTGCTTTAAAAAAGCAAACCCAAATAAATGCAATCTCATGTTCATGAATTACAAGATAATATTAAGATGACAATACTCACAAAATTATCTATCACTCAATGTAATATCTATCAAAATTACAACTGCCTTTTTAAAAAGAAATTTACAATCTACTACTAAAATTTATATGGAAATGCAAAAATTATAGAATAATGAAAACAATCTTGAATTAGATGAACAAAGTTGGGGGACTCACACTTCCCAATTTAAAAACATATTATCAAGCTGCAGGTGTCAAGCCAATGTGATAATAGAATAAGGGTAGACATATAGATCAATGAAATGGAAATACAAGTCCAGAAATAATCCCATACAACTGTGCCAATCAATTCTTACAAGAGTGCCAAGATCATTGAATGGGAAAAACAATAGTCTTTTCAACAAATGTGCTGAGACAACTGGATATCCACATGCAAAAAATAAATAAATAAATAAAGATGAGTACCAACCTCATTCCATATACAAAATTAACACAAAATGGATCAAAGATCAATATGTAAGAGCTAAACTATAAAACTCTTGGAAGACATCATATGGGTACATATTCATGAACTTGGATTAGGCAATGGTTTCTTAAACTACAAGTAACCAAAGGAAAAAATAGATAAATTGGAATTGATGAAAATTAAAGACTTTTGTGCTTCAAAGGATACTATCAAGAAATTGAAAAGATAACCCACAGAATAAGAGAAAATTCTAGCAAATCTTATATCTAATAAGAATCTAGAGTCCAGAATATATAAAGAACTCTTACAACTCAACAGAAAAATACAGTTCAATTTAAAAAAAAGGACAAAGAATTTGAATAGACATTTCTCCAAAGAAGATATACAAATTTCCAATAATCATATGAAAAGGTGCTCAACATCATTGATTATTAGGAAAATGCAATTAAAAACCACAATGAAATATAACTTCCTACGCATTATAATAGTTACAATTACAAAGGGAGGATCGAGGATGGGGAGAGATGTGGAGAAATTGAAACCTTCATACATTGACAGCAGAAATCTAAAATAGTGTGGCATTGTGGTAAATACTTCGCCAGTTTCTCAAAAAGTTAAATATAGAGTTACCATATGAGTCAGCAATTGCAGTCCTAAATATATATTCAAGAGATTTGAAAATATATATATATATACACACACAAACTTGTATATGAATGTTAATAGTAGTATTACTCATAACAGCCAAAATGTGAAAATAACTCGTGTCCACCAACTGAAGAATGGATAAACAAATGTGATATATCTATACAATAGAATATTTTTCATCCATAAAAAGGAATTATGTGTTGATACATTCCACAACATATGTTAACCTTGAAAACATACTAAGAAAGAATCTAATCTCAAAGGACCACATATATGATCCCATGTATATGAAATGTCCAGAATAGACAAATCAATAGAGACAAAAAGTAGACTAGAACTTGCCAGGGTCTGGGAGTGACTACTAATGGATATAGGGATTATTTCTGGGTTGATAAAAATGTTCTGGAATTAGATAATTGTGATAGTTGCATAACTTTGTGAATAAACTAAAAACTACTAAATTGTACCCTTTAAAATAGTGATTTTTGTGACATATAAATTTTATCTCTATTGAAAAAGAACACAAGGCAATGTTTATACATTATAGAAACAATGTGGTTGTGGACCTCAGGTGACATGTGGATTTCCTTTGAACTACGATAGTGAATTTGGAGGATTTTTAGGATTTCCCTATTCTATCTCCATGGATTTGACTTTAAGTAGGATAAGTATCATTCAATTGTATTTTATAAAAGAAAATTGTGCCTCTCTGACTGGTGAGAGGTGACCAGAGAAGTTAATAAAAGAATGAAGGCAAGTAACTCCATAAAGTAATGTTCTTGAATTCTTAATAGCTTTCCAATAATCATAGATTATTCTAGGTCTGTTTCAAGCTGATTGAATAAAGATAGAGGGGAATTAAGATCCAGTAATACTCACCCTTTTTGTTTTACCTGTAACCTAAAATCATCTCAGGAAGCAGAATAGCATTCATTTATCAGCTAATATATGAAAGCCAGTGAAGATAAATACTGTTTTAATAAATATAATCCTCAAAGAAAAAAAGAAAGTTATCTTCATTTCACAGATAAGAAAATTTAGATCAAATAGATTATCTTACATACTCAAAGTGAAACAACTGTTAAGTGGCAAAGCTAGTGTTTGAAATTGACATATTTTGAGTCTAACTACATCCTCTTTCTACTTCCTAATAATTTTCCTATAATGTTTACATCTTACCCCCATCAGTATGGAACTGTAGAATATGGATATCTCAACTGAGGCCCTACTATGACCATAGCACACTATCAACACAATATTATCAATGCCAACATATAGGAGTTATCTAATTTGCATATTTTAAAAATGTAGTTAGGTGGGGGTAGCACAGCCAACATATCACACTATGATAAATATAACAGAAATTCTCAATTTATGTATAACTAGTTTCAACAAGGTGTAGACAGTAACACTTTTGAGGAAAAACCAATCACAAGGGATATCTTGTGCACAGTGAAGAACATTCACAGCTCCATTTCAGAGATGCAGCTCACCTTCTGCTCTCCAACTGCTTAGAAGTTGAGTTGCTGGCTTAGGCAGTTTTAAATAATTGATCTTAATAGCCAATCTTTTGTGGACTTTGATTCTTTCCCCAAATAAATTTGTGTACCTACTAATGAAAAGCTAAATCTAGACAGATTAGATCATCATAGACTGGGGATTTATGGTTTTGTTAAGTAATTCTATAGTAAAAATAATTTGGGAAGACTACCTCTGGTCAATTTCCACTTACTGTACTAAATAAAAGCCCCCAGAGTGAATGCAAAGTGGTCATAGGACCTGATCTCTACTTTTAACACTGTTAAATCCAGAATTATGCAAAATCTCAGTGATTATTGTCCACTAAAACTGCTTCTAAAGGTTTTTTGATTCTCTGAAAATGTTTATGGATATTTTAATGTGATTTAGGAAGGGAGTTTTCCTGACATTTTCCCACAGATTTTCACCCAACTATGCAGCAGAGTAGAGAGAATTTCATCACCAGTGCCTTTGCCTTGCAGTGTCTTTTGTTCTTTCTAATCCAGCAGTATTTCCTCTCTAGTAAAATACTTCCCATTATCATACATAAACATACACATTGAGAGGGAATTACTTTCCTGGTCTAGATCCTTTTAAAAGTCTGTTTATACTTTCCTTGGTGGTTATTGTTGTTGCCATTGTTTTGTTTTTTTTGTTTGTTTCCCCAAAATTCTGTCTAGCTTGTCTGCTTCTATAACTTATGAATATAGATGCAAAAATACTAGCAAAATGAATTCAACAGTACATCAAAATCATAATAAAAAAATGATCCACAAGGACAAAGTGGGCTTCATTTCAGGTATTCAAGGATGATTCAACACACACAAATCAATAAATGTGATTCACCACATACACAGAAGCAAAAACAAAGATGATATGATCATCTCAATAGATGCAGAAAAGGCATTTGACAAAATCCAGCACCCTTTCATGATAAAAAACCTTCAAAAAACTAGGCATAGAAGGAATATTTCTCAAAATTATAAAAGCAACATATGACAAGCCCACAGCCAACATCATGCTGAATGGGGAAAAGTTGAAAATATTCCTCCTAAGAATTGGAACAAGACAAGGGTGCCCACCATCACCACTGCTATTCAACATAGCGCTGGCAGTACTAGCCAGAGAAATCAGTCAAGAGAAAGAAATAAAGGGCATCCAAATCAGAGAAGAGGAGGTCAAACTATCGCTATTTGTTGAGGATATGATCCTGTATCTAGAAAACCCCAAAGACTCCACCAAGAGACTTGTGGAATTGATATATAAATTCAGCAAGGTCTTGAGTTAGAAAAGTAATGTACATATATCAGTAGCATTTCTATATTCCAATGACAGTCAAGCTGAGAGTCAAATCAAAGACTCAATACCATTCACAATAGCTACAAAGAAAATAAAATACCTATGAATATACATAACTAAGTCTTTACAAGGAAAACTACAAGAAACTGAGGAAAGAAATCACAGAGGACACAAACAAATGAAAAAACATCATGATGATGGATAAGTAGAATCAATATTGTTAAAACGTCCACACTGCCCAAAGTGACTTACAGATTCAATGTAATCCTCATCAAAATACCAATATCATACTTCACAGATCTAGAAAAACTAATTGTACATTTTCTTTGGAACCAGAAAAGAGCCTGAATAGCTAAAGCAATCTCAAGCAAAAGGAAAAAATCTGGAGGCATCACATTACCAGACTTCAAACTATACTGCAAGGCTATAGTAACCAAAACAGCATGGTATTGGTAGAAAAAGAGAGACATAGACCAGTGGAACAAAATAGAGAACCCAGATATAAAACCACCTACACAGCAAACTGATATTTGACAAAGCAGACAACAATGTACACTCGTGAAAAGAAGCCCTATTCAGTAAATGGTGCTGGGAAAATTGGTAGCCACATGCAGAAGAATGAAACAGGACCCTTATCTCCCACCACTCACAAAAATTAATTCAAGATGGGTAAAAGAATTAAATGTAACACATGAAACCATAAGAATTCTGAAGGAAAATGTAGGAAAAACTCTTCTAGATAGCAGCCTAGGCAAGGAATTTATAAATAAGGCCCCAATGGCAAACACAGCAACAAACAAAAATAAATAAAGGGGATTTGATTAAACTAAAAAGCTTCTGCATGACTAAAGAACTAATCAACAGAGCAAACAGACAACCTACAGAATGGCAGAAAATATTTCCAAGGTATATATCTGATAAAGGGCTAATATCCAGAATCTACAAAGAACTCAAGCAAATCAGCAAGAAAAAAAAAAAGCATTAAAAAGTTGGCAAAAGACACAAACAGAAGATTTTCAGAAGAACATAGATGAATGGCCAATAAACATATGAGAAAAATGCTCAACACAACTAATTATCAGGAAAATGCAAATTAAAACCACAATGAGTTATCACCTTACCTAGTTAGAATGACTTTTATTAAAAAGGCCATAAACAACAGATGCAGGTGTTGATGCAGAGAGAAAGGAATGCTTATCCACTGTTGGAGGGATTGCAAATTAGTACAACCTCTATGGAAAACAGTATGGAGACTCCTCAAAGAACTAAAAGTAGACCTACTATTTGATCCAGCAATCCCACTACTGGGTATTTACCCAAAGGAAAACAAATTCATTTTACCAAAAAACACTTGCATTTGAATGTTTATTGCAACACAATTCACAATTGCAAAGATGTGGAACCAACCCAAGAGTCCATCAATTCATGAGGGGATTAACAAAATGTGGTATATGTATACCATAGAATGCTACTCAGCCACAAAGAAAGGATGGGTTAATATCTTTTGCAACAATTTGGATGGAAATGGAGACCATTCTCCTAAGTGAAGTATCTAAAGAATGGATAAACAAACACCACAGGTACTCACTATTAAATTCTAACTAACTGATGAGCACACATGTGCACAGAGGGAAGTAAAACTCAGTGAAAATCAATCAGGGGGGAGGGGAGAGAAGCAAAGGGCCAAAAACCTACCTAATGGATACAACGAACACTATTTGGGTGACAGGCTCACCTATAGCAGTGACTCAAGCATTACCAAAGTGATCCACATAACCAAAAACATTTGTACCCCATAATATTTGGAAATTACAAAATAGAAAATACATAGAATTGTGACTTTACTGTAAGAAGGATAAGTATTAATATAATTCAATTGTGTTTTATAAAAGAAAATTGTGCCTCTCTGACTGGTAAGAGGTGACCAGAGAAGTTAATGAAAGAATGAAGGCAGGTAACCCTGTAAAGTAATGTTATTGAATTCTTAATAGCTTTCCAAATAAGTTACCACATAGGGAAACTAACAGAAAGTAAATAGCTATGGGCTAAGGAACAGTCGGATGGAATGAAAAACTAGAGAAGCAATAGGTTCAGGCTGGTGAGTTTCTCTGAGGCATAGAGGAGGGTGTTCAGAGTTCCAGATAGTTAATATCTGAAGTGTCAATAACTTATCCCAAAAGAAAAAGGAAAAAGAAAAGGAAAGATCAAAATCCCTGCATATTATTGGCTTATGTAAGAGTAGAAGATTTCAAACATTCATGATGGGGGCTTAAAAACAATATAATTCTTTTCATTTGTTATTTGTACTATAGATCTCATAAAACAGGATAATATAGTTCAAGTATTCAGTAAAGTTTGAGACAGAAACTGTTTACTGCTAAATGCTACTTAGTAGCCCCTGCAAGATTGATTTAAATGTAAGAGGTCTAAATGCAAAATGAATGTGTTAGAGAATCAACAGCTTCCAAGTGATTTCCAAGAAATAGGTGGAATCACCTATGAAGATATTGTAAAATAACCACCCATGAAGATATTGAGATTGTTAGGCAACAAAGATGAGGATGCTAGGTTTTTAAGCCTAAGGGTAAGATTTAGAAATATGGGTATATCATCTACCAAGTAAAATTGACAAAATGTGATGTAAAAATTCCAAGATCAACAGGCAGATTGATCTGCATGTGGGATGTATATAAGCAGTAGCAGGCATAGCATTACCCAGGAGAGAGAATGACAGCAGAGTTCCTTGTATACAGCTGTCCAGTTAAATCTTTGATGCCCCCCAAATTAGTGGCAGAATAAAGATTGTCACTGTTAAAGCTTTTTGGGGTAGACACTAAAGTTTGGAAGGTATGGTCAACAAAAATGAGGTCCTGAAGTTAACTACACACCCATTGCCTGCACATTCTCCCATAGAGGCTACAAAGCACTTGCTTGGGAATTAACTCACAGTGCAGGTACTCTATTAATCATTTGTATTTTATTATTAGGTCTTAATGCTTGAGGTCTTAATACATAATTAAATTTTAACTTTTGCATGTTAAAGTCCTCTTCAAAATTTGAAAAAAATACTTGGGCAATATATGTAGTATTAAGGAAATCATGGGAAACATATTAAATAGATTTCAAGCTTAAAATTGTTTTGGTTAAAGCAGGTAGGATTAAGTCATTTATCTTGCCTTTAAAACATCTAATAAATTAAAGATGATGAAAGATCAGAGTAAGTAAAATCAGAAACATTAACACTGTCTATGTCAGATTCTGGGAGAAATTTCCACTAACTTTAGACAAATGAATATGAGTTTAGGAAAAACTACTGTCTTTACTTCATTATGTTTTTAGAATTTGCCTAAGAAGAACTAAATTTAACAATTAGAAGGTAAATATGTTTTTATATCTCTTCAGATGTGGTAATTTTCAAAGTTTCTCACTTTATTTCAAAGTTACTTCAAATTTATTTTAAAAAGCATTTTAATAATATTAGAGTATACACAATAAAAGTGATTCCACCTATTTCTTCCACTTCCAGTTTTCAAGGGGTAATGCCCAACTTTTCAGTGTGTGTGTATGTGTGTGTGTCTGTGTGAGAGAGAGAGAGAGAGAGAGAGGAAATCCAAGCCAAGAGAGTATTTGTGTTATTCATTTGTGACAAATATTTTCCATACTCTATAACTTTTAAAAGTAAATGTAAAAATATGTTAAGGGCATCCACATAGGAGTTATTGATTCACTTATTCATGTAAATAATTATATGAACATCTTTTAATTAACCATTTCCACTGATGTTTACTAATAATATTGATACAGTGCCTATAAGTGCACATAAAGTCTGGAATCACATTTTTAAATGTTGAGATGTGCTGTAAAATTGCTTTCTAAGCCAATTTCCACTCCCATCTGTATGTATGGGTTGTTCTTTTTTTCCTATATCCTCACCTACAGTTAATAGTGTAGCTTTAAAAAGATTTTAAAAATTGCCATTATTAAAAGCTTTCCTTGATATTAGGAATTAAAAAAGGATGTTTGTTCAACTGTGTCTGTTTAACATTCCACTGGACATAGTAAATGGTGCAATGAGAGAAATAAATTAGAGACATTGGAACAAAACAGAAAAAAATAAGACTATTATTAGCAGACAACATGATTTTATCATAATAAGTCTGCAAACATCTACACGAAAACTAAGAGGATTAATAAATGAATGTAGCAAGATCACTGAATCCTATGCTAATACACAAAATAAAATATGATATATATACCAGAAAGACAAAAAAAATGAAATATAAAAGATTATAATTTAAGCAAGCATTTTAAAAGAAAATAAATTTCAAGGATTAAATCTAACCAAGCTGTGCCAGATATCAACAAAAGAATATCCAAATCAGGAAAGAGGAGGTCAAAATATTGCTTTTTTCTGATGATATGATCTTGTATATAGAAAATCCCAAACACTCCACCAAGAGACTTCTGGAATTGATAAATAAATTCAGCAAAGTCTCAGGTTACAATATCACTGTACACAAATCAGTAGCATTTCTATATACCAATATCAGTAAAGCTGAGAGTCAAATCAAAGACTCAATACCATTCACAATAACTACAAAGAAAGTAAAATACTTAAATCTACTTAACCAAGGAGGTGAAAAATCTCTAAAACTATGAAACACTGATGAAAGAAGTTGTAGATGACACAAACAAATGGAAAAACATCTCATGCTCATGGATTGGTGGAATCAATATTGTTAAAATGTCCACATTTCCCAAAGTAATTTACAGATTCAATGCAATTCCCACCAAAATACCAACATCATACTTCACAGATCTAGCAAAGATAATCCTAAACTTCATTTGGAAACAAAAAAGAGTCCAAATAGCCAAAGAAATCTTAAACAAAAAGAACAAATCTGGAGGCATCATATTACCTGACTTCAAATTATACTTTAAGGCAATAGTAAACAAAACAGCATGGTACTGCTATAAAAGTACAGACGTAGACCAATGGAACAGAATAGAGAACCCAGATATAAAACCACACACGTACAACTGACTGATCTTCAACAAAGAAGACAACAACATATGCTGGGGAGAGGAAGCCCCTTTCAATAAATGGTTCTGGGAAAACTGGATGGCCACATGCAGAAGAATGAAACAGGACCCCTATCTCTCACCATATTCAAGAATTAATTCAAGATGGATAAAAAACTTAAATGTAAGTCATGAAACCATAAATATTCTAGAAGAAAAGATAGGAAAAACTTTTCTAGACATGGGCCTAGACAAAGAATTTATAACTAGGACCCCAAAGGCAAATGCAGCAACAACAAAAAGAAATAAATGAGACTTGATTAAATTAAAAAGCTTGTGCACAGCAAAAGAAATAATCAACAGAGTAAATGGACAACCTACAGAAAGGGAAAAAAAATTCACAAACTATACATCCAATATAGAGCTAATATCCAGAATCAACAAAGAACCCAAATAAATCAGCAAGAAAATAACAATCACATTAAGAAGTTGGCCAGCTACAAAGAACTCAAGTGAATCAGCAAGAAAACATCAAATGACCACATTAAAAAGTGGGCAAAAGACATGAACAGAAGTTTTCAAGAGAAGATAAACTAATGGCCAATAAACATATGAAAAAATGCTCAAAGTCTCTAATCATCAGGGGAATGCAGATCAAAACCACAATGAGATATCACCTACCTCCAGTGAGAATGGCTATTATCAAAAAGCCCCAAAACAACACATGCTGGCATGGATGTGGAAAGAAAGGAACACTTATGCACCGTTGGTGGGACTGCAAACTAGTACAATCTCTGTTGAAAATACAATGGAGATACCTCAAAGAATGGAAAGTAGACCTATCATTTGATCAAGCAAGCCCAATACTGGGTATTTACCCAAAGGAAAAGAAGACATTTTATAAAAAAGACACTTGCACTTGAATGTTTATAGCAGCACAATTCACAATAGCAAAGATGTGGAAACAACCCAAGTGCCCATCGATACATGAGTGGATTAATAAAATGTGGTATATGTATACCATGGAGTTATACTCAGCCATAAAAAAATGGAGAACTAATACCTTTTGTAACAACGTGGATGGAACTGGAGACCATCATTTTAAGTGGAAGTATCGCAAGAATGGAAAAATGAACACCACACGTACTCACTACTAAATTTGAACTAATAGATTAACACTCATGTGCACATATGGTAGTAAAATTCAACAGAAATCAAGAAGATGGGAGGAGGGAGAAGGGGATGGGTAAAGTCACAGCTAATGGGAACATTGTATACTATCTGGGGGATGGGCACACTTTGACTCAAATGGTACAAAAGCAATTTATGTAACCAAAACATTTGTACCCCCATAATATTCTGAAATAAATTTTTAAAAATATGATGGTAATCAGTCTAACATTTGTGAGGTGATATCTCATTTTGGTTTTAATTTACATTTCCCTGATAATTAGAGATTTTAAGCATTTTTTTTTCATATATCTGTTGGTCATTTGTACGTCTTCATTTGAGAAATGTCTATTCAGATTGCACATTTTTTAATCTGGTCATGTGTTTTCTTGCTATTGAATTGTTTAAGTGCCTTATATATTTTGGATATTAGTCCCTTATTAGATGTTTATTTTGCAAATATTATCTCCCAGGTAGTGTGTTGTTTCTTCACTCTGTTAATTGTTCCCTTTGTCATGTAAAAGTTTTTAGTTTTATGCAATCTCATTTGTCTATATTTGCTTTTGTTGTCTATGCTTTTAGGGTCCTATCTAAGAAATAATTGCCCAGACCAATATTATGGAGTTTTTCTCCTATGTTTTCTTCTAGTAATTTTGCAGTTTTCAATCTTATATTGAAGTATTTAATCCATTTTGAGTTGACTTTTGTATATGGTATGAAATAAGTATCAAATTTGATTCTTCTGCATATGGATATGCAGTTTCCCCAATACCACCTATTGAAAGAGATTGTCCTTTATCCATTGTGTGTTCTTGGCACCTTTGTCAAAAATCAATTGACCATGAATATATACAATTATTTCTTGCCTTTCTATCCTATCCCATTGGTTAACATGTCTGTTTTTATGCCAGTCCATAAAATTGATTACAATAGCTTCATAATATATTTTGAAATTAGGGGATGTGATGCCTTCAGTTTTGTTCTTTTTTGCTCAAGATTGCTTTGGCTATTTTGAGTCTTTTGTGGTTTTATACAAATTTTAGGATTATTTTGTTCTATTTCTGTGAAAAATGGCATTGGAATTTTGATGAGTTTTGCATTGAATCTCTAGATTGCTTTGGGTAGTAGGGACATTTTAACAATATTAATTCTTCCAATCCATGAATAAGGATATTTTTCCATTTATTTATGTCATCCTCAATTTCTTTCATCAAGCTTTATATTTTTCAGTGTATGAATCTTTCACCTTCTTGGTTAAATTTCCTCCTAAGTATTTTATCTTGATGCTATTGTAAATGAGATTAGTTTCACAATTTCTTTTTTGGATAGTTTGTTGTTAGTGTTTAGAAACACTACTTATTTTTGTTTGTTGGTTTTTTAACCTGCAAATTTACTTAATTTGTTTACCAGTTCTAACCATTTTATGGTGGATTCTTAAGGGTTTTCTATATATAAGATCATGTCATCAGCAAACAGAGACAATTTCACTTCTTTCTTTCCTATTTATAAGTCTTTTATTCCTTTTTCTTGCCTAATTACTCTGGCTAGGACTTCCAGTACTATGTTGAATAGAAGAGATGAGAGTAAGCATTCTTGTCTTGTTCCTGATCTTTGAAGAAAAGCTTCCAACTTTTCACCATTGAGTATGATGTTAGCTGTGGGTCTGTCATATATGTCCTCTACTATGTTAAAGTATTAATACAACCTTTCTATACCTATTCTATTGAGAGGGCTTTTTTAATCAATAATGTGTATTGCATTCTGTCAAATGCTTTTTTTACACTTTATCAAGATGATAATGTGGTTTTTTTCCCCTTCATTTTGTTACTATAGCATATCACATTTATTAATTTACGTATTTTGAACCAACTTTGTATCCCAGGGATAAATCCCACTTGATCATGATGAATGGTCTTTTTAATGTGCTGATGAATTTGGTTTACTTCTATTGTGTTGAGGATTTTTGCATCTGTGTTCATCATGGATATTGGCCTGTAGTTTTCTTTTCTTGTAGTATTCTTGTCTGGCTTTAATATCAGAGTAGTGCTGGCCTTGTAAAATGAGTTTGGAAATATTATCTCCTCTTCAATTTTTGGAGTAGTTTCAGAAGGATGGATATTAGTTTTTGGTAAATTTTTGGTAGAATTCAGGAGTGAAGCTGTCCAGTCCTGGGCTTTTCTTTGATAGGAGACATTTTATTCCTGATTCAATCTCCTTACTTGTTACTGCTTTGTTATATTCTATTTCTTCATGATTCAATCTTGGCAGATTGTGTGTTTCTAGGAATTCATCTATTCTAGGTTATCCAATTTCTTGGTATATAATTGTTCACAATAGTCTCTTATGATCCTTTATATTTCTTTGGTTTCAGTTGTAATGTTTTCTGTTTCATTTCTGATTTTGTTTGAGTCTTTTCTCTTTTTTTTTGTTAGTCTACCTAAAGGTTTGTCAATTTTGTTTATCTTTTCAAAAAACAACTTTTAGTTTTGTTGATATTTTCTAATTTTTCCTAGTATCTATTTATTTCAGCTCTGATTTTGTTATTTCTTTCTTTCTGCTAAGTTTGGGCTTACTTTGTTCTTTTTTAAGTTCCTTGAAGTGTAATGTTAGGTTGTTTATCTGAGATCTTTCTTCTCTTTTGATGTAGGTGTTTATTGCTATAAACTTTCCTCTCCAGACTGATTTTGCTGCATTCTATAAGTTTTAGTATGTTGTATTTACATTTTTCTTTGTCTGAAGTTGTTTTTTAATTTCCCTTTTAATCTCTTCTTTGACCCATTGGTTGTTCAGGATCATGCTGTTTAATTTCAAAATATTCATGATTTTTCCTAGATTCCTCCTGTTATTGATTTTTAGTTACATGCCATTGTGATGAAAAAAGGATTCCTGATATGATTTCAATCTTCTCAAATTCGTTAGAGTCACTTTGTTGCCTAACATATGACCTATCCTATATAACATTTTGTGTGCACTTAAGAAGAATGTGTATTCTGTTGATTTTGGATGGAATGTTCTGTAAATATCTGTTAGGTACCTTTGGTCTAAAGTGTAGTTCAAATCCAATGTTTTCTTGATTTCCTGTCCAGATGATCTGTCCAATGTTGAAAGTGGGATATTAAAGTCTCCTACTAGTATTGCATTGCAGTCTGTCTTTCCCTTCAGATCTTTTAATATTTGATTTATAAATATAGCTACTCCTAATATATGCACCCAACATTTATATATAATGAATGTAAATATATCTATAATTATTATATCATCTTGATAAATTGACCAATTTATCACTATGTAATGACTTTCTTTGTGTCTTTTTACAGTTTTTGACTTTAAGTCTATTTTGCCTGATATAAGTATAGCTACCCTTGCTCTCTTTTGGTTTCCATTTATGTGAAATATCTTTTTCCATATCTTCACTTTTAGTCTACATGTGTCCTTAAAGGTGAAATGAGTCTCTTATAGGTAGCATATAGTTGGATCTTGGTTTTTTCCATCCATTCAGCTACTTGATGTCTTTTGATTGGAGAATTCAATTTGTTTGCATTCACGTAATTATTAATGGACAAAGAATTACTACTGCCATTTTGTTAATTGTTTTCAATTAAGAAATTAGTTTGTTAATTTGTAGATCCTTTCCTCTCTTTCTCTCTTTCTGTCTTCCTTTGTGGTCTCATTATTTTCGCTAATGGTATGCTTTAAATCATTTCTTTTTATCTTTTGTATATCTACTAAGGGTTTTTGCCTTGTGGTTACTACGGGGCTTACATAAAATATCTTATACTAATAACAGACTATTTTAAGCTGTTAATAACCTGATTTTTATCACTTGCACAACCTCTACACTTTTATTGCCCTTTTATAGATCCTTAAATATTTAGCAAAATACTTCAAACATACTGAAAAGTACAGAAAAGTTTAACAAATCATCCAGGTACAACAAATGTTAACTTACTGAAAATATACTTCAGAGAAAGGTTCTTTTTAATCTTCCTTTTGCTTGACAAATAAAGATAGAACTCTACATTGTTATCTCCTCTCTCTCCCTTATCCATGCTAAATGTTCTCCTAAAATTGGTGCCTATCATTTTCATGAACATTTTAAAATTTTAACTATAGTAGAATAAAGTTAGATACGTTTCAGATACATTTTATTTATTTATTTATTTGAGACAGAGACTTGCTCTGTCACCTGGGCTAGAGTGCAGTGGCATCATCATAGCTCACTGCAACCTCAAATTCCTGGGCTCAAGCGATTCTCGTGCCTCAGCCTCCCAAGTAGCTGGTACTACAGGCATGCGCCATTACACCTGGCTATTTTTTCTATTTTCTTGTAGAGATGGGGTCTCACTCTTGCTCAGGCTGGCCTCAAACTCCTGGTGTCAGCCAATCCTCCCATCTCAAGCTCCCAGAGTTCTAGGATTACAGGCGTGAGCCACCATGCCTGACCCAGTTTATGTTTTTGATGTCATGTTTTACATCTTTTATAATTTGTATCCCTTAACAAATTACTTTAGTTATAATTGTTTTTAATTGTTTCATCTTTCAGTTTTTATACTAAATATATGATTGATTTCAACAATACCTTTACTGTAGTACATGTAGTAGTGTTTTAAGTTTAAATAAACTACATGTTTATTTTTACCAGTGAGTTTTATAGAGTTATTTTTATGTTACCAACTAATGATATTTTCTTTAGCTTGAAGGACTCCTTTTAGCATTTCTTGTAATGCAGGTCTAGTAGTGATAAATTCTCTCGGTCTTTGCTTGTCTGTGAGAGTTTTTATCTCCCTTTCATTTGTGAAGGACAGGATTGCTGGGGATAGTATTTCTTGGTTGGCAGGTTTTTTTTTTTTCTTTCAGCTTTTTAAATATATCATCCCACTCTCTTCTCTCTCTTCTGGCTGGCATAGTTTCTGCTGAAAAATCCTCTCATAATCTTAAGAAGTTTCTCTTGTATTTAACAAGTTACTTTTCCCTTGTAGCTTTTTATATTCTCTCTTTAACTTTAGACAGTTTAATTATTGGGCTTTGGTGTGGTTCCCTTTAGATTCATCCTATGAGGTGTATGTTGAGCTTCCTGAATCTAGATTTCTATTTCCTTTCCAAGATGTGGGAAGTTTTCTGCCGTTATTTCTTTGAGTTTATTTTCTGTTTCATTCTCTCTCTTCTCTTTTGATACTCCAGTAATGCATATATTATTCCACTTGATGATATCCCGTAAGTCCCTTATTCTATCTTTACTCTTTTTCATTATTTTTGCTTTTTGTCCCTCAGCTTGGATGATTTCCAGAGACCTGTCTTCAAGTTCACTAATCCTTCCTTCTGCTTGATATAGTCTACATTGAACACTTCTATTGAATTTTTGAGTTCACTTATTTTATTCTTCACTGTGATTACTTCTGGGTTTTTTCTTTTATATTTCCTATCTCTTTGTTGAAATTCTCAGTTTGTTTATGCATTGCTGTCTTTGGCTTGGTGAGCATCATTATGATTATTCTGTTGAATTCCCTGCCAGGTAAATTACATATCTCCATTTAATTAGGGTTATACTCTGGAAATTGTTCTTTTATTTGGAACATATTTCCTCATTTCTTCATTTTCCTTAAATCTCTGTGTTGGTTTTTGCACATTAGCTAAAACAACCACCTCTCACAGTCTTTTAGAATATTTCTCCCCAATCAGCCTGGCTATAAATTCTAGGTACCTGTAAAGTCTTTATGCTTCTCCAGCGTATCTTTATTCTTAGTGGCTCCCAAAATATTAGAGAGTGCCATGTCATTCTATTGCCTTAAGAGAGGTTGGATAGAAGCCCGTCCCTAAGAATGCATCTGGAGAGGTTGGTATGTTAGATATGTTTTTTGGTTCCTTCTTTCCTTGTGGAGAAGCTTAGAGTGAGAGTTTATCTGCCACTTGTTTTTCTCTACAGCAAAGAGAGGGTCTGTGCCAGATGCCTATAATCTTGTTCAGGCAGTTCACTTTGAAACTGGAGAGATAGCTGTGGAATGTTTGCAAGTGTAAAAATCACTTTTTATTCTCTGTGTTCTAGAAGATTCAGGAGTTCAAAAGTCTGTGTTCTAGAAGATCCATCAACTCCCAGAGGTAGGTGATTTAAAAGCCAGTCCCTGAAGTGGAGGCTGTAAAAGTTGCAGTACTTGTTATGTGCAAAAATTACTTCCAAGGAGAATATTCAATGTATACCTGAAGCAAGCTAGGGAAGAAGGTGTGTGGAGTGCCATCCCTCCTTTCCTGCTGACAGAGGTCTCCAACCTCTTTCCAGGAATATATTGTAGGGCTGAAATTTTTGCTGGAGCAAGCCAAAGAGGAATATACATGAAGTGTCCACTATCCTATTCAAGTGAGCAAAAGTCTCACATCCTCCTTGCAGGAAAGACTTCTGACCTGGAGTTATCACTGAATAAAGTTGAGGAAGAAGGCACAGAGAGTACCCACTTTTACTTTCAGGCACAGAAAGATCATCTATTCTTCTTCCAATGAGATATTGCAAGGATTTATTACTGAAGAAAGCTGAGGAAGAATGTACTGAAAATGTCATCCCTCCCATTTAGGCTTGAGGAGATTTATTCTTTATTTACTATGTAGGCTCTTATATACAGGCTTGTTAGAGGGCGGAACCACATGGAGCAGCTGGAAAAGCATGCAGCCAAACTCCTTCCACAGGGAAGTTGGAAGATATACTGATCCTGGGGGATACAGCTTCTGGGAGTGCTTCTCTGATTCAAAACCCCCCTTTGTTCTTCATGCTTAAGGAAAATCCTCCGGTGCCTTCTCCCTGTCATTACTCAAGCAAGGTGATTTAAGAGACAATCCCTCTGACTATAAAATCCCTGAGACTATAAAAGTTGGGCACCATAGGTATGGTACAACCTCTTACCCCTCAGGAAGAAGGTGGAAATTCTTTTTTAATTGTATGGCCCTGTGCTCAGACTGGGGTTAGTGTATGAGTGTTTCTCAGATTTTCTTACCCTTTTGATGTGGATATTTTCTTAGTCATCCAGTGTGTGGGAGTCTTTTACCTACATTCTATTCTGGCTTTCTCTTGGAGAGAATTGGTCCATGTATAGATGCACACTCTGTGTTTGTGAGGGGAGGGAGAGTCAGGAGCCTCCTATTCTGCCATATTGCTGGTGTTACCTCCAGAAATGTACCATTTTTATGGTTGGAAAATTGAATATATTAAAGATCTCAATTCTTCCCAACTTTATCTATAAATTCAACACAATTACAGTCAAAATCTTAGCAGATTTTTAAACTCAAAATTGACAGTTGATTTTAAAATTTATATGAAAATACAGGGTCCTAAAATAATAGCCTAAACAAAATCTTAAATTAAAAGAACAAATTCAGAGGATGTCTATTACTACCAATATCAAGATGTTTGTAAAACTACAGTGGTGAAGACAGCATGGAATTAGACAAGGAAAGACTAACAGATCAGTGGAATACAATAGAGTCCACACACACAGCTATGGTCACCTGACACTTAAGTGCAATGAGGAAAGGCTGGACTTTTCAATAACTGATGTTTGGTCAATTGGCCAGCTTTATGAGAAAGAAAAAGTATTCTTTATCCTTACCTTACATCATAAACACAAATCAATTGCAATGGCATTGCAGACCTAAGTGTGAAAGGTAATACAATAAAGCTTTTAGAAAAAAAATAGGAGAACTTTATTACTTTGGAATGAGTAAATATTTCCTTTTCAGGGTGCAAAAAGTACCAAGTACTAAGAAAAAATTATAAATTTCACTATATCAAGTTTAAAAACTTTTGTTCATCAAAGACTCCAGTAAGAAAAAAAAAAGTAAGCTGCAGAGTGGGTGTAGACATTTAAAGTACAAAGGGATTGTATCCATGATTTATATAAAAAGTCCTGATGTCAGTAGGAAAAAGACAAAACAGGTAATAGAAAAATGGGCAAAGAACTCAGGGAAAGTAGTGACTGGAAGGTAGATATAAAGGAGACTTATGGAGGCTATTTCTTGAATTGGGTGTTGGTTACGTGTGTGTTCACCTTTGAATATTAAGCGCTGTACATTTATGAACTGTACTCTTTTTTATGTATACTTCATTTCAAAATAATGCTTGTATAAAAATTGATAAAATTTACTTCTGCCCAAAAAAGAACATGAACAATGCTGGAACCTCCATTTGGTTTTTATTTGCCTTTATCTGAGTAAGGTGAAGTAGAATATATTTTCAAATTTTTATTAGGCATGTGTATTTCTTATTTTAGAAACTGTATATGCATGTCTTTGGTAATTGTTCATTGGATTAATTATCCTTTTCTTATGTATTTGCAGAAGTTTTGGATGGATATAGATGAGTATACATTCATGTATATATGTCTATATATACACATACAAGCACATACATATATAAAACTCTATTCTCTCTCTCTCTCTCTCTCTCTCTCTCATATGTTCCATTGATCTGTTACACATATATTGGCTATATATTTATATGGCTGTATATTTATTTTTATTAAATTTACAGCAAATACTATCGTTATTCTGATTTTCTGAATGGCAAATTGAGGCTTAAGTTAATCATTAATATTTTAAATAAACTACAGTACATCTACATATTGGTAATCTAACTACCAATTAAGTGTCAGAGGAAGAAGAAAATTTAACTACATATGTATAGAATATATTGTTAAGTGCCCAAAGCTTCCTGGGCACTTATGATCATAGGCCTTGATGGCACACAGATCTAGATTATTTTTGGAACATTAACAACTTATTAGATCTGTGTGCCATCAAGGCCCACAGTCATATAACTTATTAGCTATGAGACTGTGGACTATTAATTTTACTTATTTTTAAATTTATTTAATTTTAATTTTTATTTTATTTTAATTTTTTTGTTAGTAAAATGGTAATAATATTAGTTTTGCCCTTTAAGAGTTGCTGTGAAGCTGAACTAAAAAAAATTCTGTTAAGCACTTAGCATTTGTATTATACTTTATGATAAATGCTAGGTGTTATTGCTAATATCATTATTACTTCTTTTTTAAAAGAATACACTATACACATGTGTGTATATGTGTGTGTGTATATATGTGTATACATATATGTTTGTGTGTGTGTATATATATAGTGTGTGTGTGTGTATAAAATTAGCCTAAAGCATTATGTACATTTAAGTGTTAAAAGTGCAAGTCTCTGGGAGGTGTCCTGTGTGACATAATATTTATTTTTGTTCATCTATATTTTTCTCTCCTTCTAAAAGCTATCATGCATGAATTTATAAATATAAACATTCCAAAATACTGAAATGAGACTCTACAAAAAGCAGATACTGGCTGAGTGTGGTGGTTCATGCCTGTAATCCCAGCACTTTGGGAGGCAGAGGTAGAAGGATTGCTTGAGGACAGGAGTTCAAGACTAGCCTGGTCAACACAGTGAGACCCCATCTTGCAAAAAATTTTAAAAATTAGTGGTCTGTGGTGGCATATGCCTGTAGTCCTAGCTTTTCAGGACGATGAGGCAAGAGGATCACTTGAGCCCAGGAGTTCAAGGCTGCAGTGAGCTATGACTATACCATTGCCCTCCAGCCTGGGTGCCAAACTGAGAAGCTGCCTCAAAAAAACTTAAAATTTTCTTTTTTATTTTAAAAAGCAAATATTAACAACATTTACATTTAGATAAGAAGAGCTTGGTGATATCATTTATTTACTTACATTTTTATATTTATCATTTTACATGTATAATAAATAAAATGGATACATAGGATTTCTAAAATGATACTTGATATATTCTATAATAAAAAACAGTGTTATTATATTTATGTATAGAAAAAAGAGTGTAATTCATCCCTCCAAATTTATTGTTGCATTAATTGTGATTCCAATCTTCCAAAAAGACTATTTTATAAAACTAGATAACATAATTATAAAATATATCTGAAAGTAAATAATATTTTAGTTTGGCCATGAAAAAAATTAAACATATACAATAAGAGACGATTTCTATACCACATATCAAAACTTACTATGCAATATGGAAATATAAGCAAACATAGCAATAGATCAATGGAACAGAATGCAGAATATAGAAATAGACCCATATATGGGGATTCAATACATGACAGAGGAGGCTTTTCAATATAGGAATGAACATATTTTTCAATAAATCCTTGGGAAATATTGAATAAGCATTTAGAAAAAATAAAATGAGCTAATTCAGAAGATTTTTAAAAAACTAATTTTCAGAAATTTTAAAATCATCTGTGTAAAAAAAAACCCCAAACCTATAATTATTGTGATAAGAAAGTCTATCTGAATTGTGAAACAAAACCTAGGAACCAAAAAAGAAAGACTGACAAATTAATTGTGCTTGAAATTTTAATTTCAAAATTTTTCAGAGTAAAATATATTTTAACAAAATTAATAAAATTAAGCAACTGGCTGGAGAAAATATTTGCAACATGACAAAGGCAATACAGAATTTTTCTATCATAAAGAAAATGACAAAAATGTAGAAAAAAGAGAAAAGTATATGAATGTTCAATTTGGGGAGTAAAAGAAATTGCTAATAAATATAATGAAAGATACTTGACCTATTAATAATCAAGTAAATGAAAATTAAAATAACACAATATCAGCCTTGCAAAAATTTAAAAAATGATTAGTGCTGTTCATATTGGAAATATCTGTCAGTGTAATGGTGGAAGGAGAGCTTAACATAACTAGCTCCATTTTGTTTCTGATCCCCTGCTGTAATATCCTTTAGGTTAAAAGCTTCTGCTTAGCTCTACACATAGGCTAGAACTGTGGTCCCCAACCCCCAGCCCAGCGACCCCCTCCTTGCCCCCCACAGCAGACTGGTACAGGTCTGTGGACTGTTAGGAACTGGGCTGCATAGCAGGAGGTAAGTGGTGGGCGAGAGAGTGAAGCTTTATCTGTATTTACAGCCACTCCCCATCGCTGGCATCACCTTCTGAGCTTTGCCTCCTATCAGATCAGTGCAGCATTAGTTGCAGGAAAACAAGCTCAGGGCTCCCACTGATTTTGCATTATGGTAAATTGTATAATTATTTCATTATATATTACAATGTAATAATAATAGAAATAAAGTGCATAATAAATATAATGTGCTTGAATCATCCCAAAACCATCACTCCACCCCCCACCCCCAGTCCATGGAAAAATTTTCTTCCATGAAACTGGTCCCCGGTGCCAAAAAAACTGGGGACCACTGGGCTAGAAGAAAGGTGAGAACTGTGCCTTTTCCAAAATTAACTCCCAGGGAGATAGGAAAAGTATATACACAAGCACCAATGCTATGTTAAAAATTTTTAGGAACACCTTGACCTTTGTCTGCCAAAGTTAACTGACCAAGAGCGAAGAAGTTTTACAACCTCCTCAGACCCTCACTGACACCCAGATGTCTGCAGTCCTCAGTTACCTCTTGCAACCCATACCTCACACCACCTTCCCCTTTCCTTAGGATAAAAAGAAGCCCAAAGTTCATACTAACTTAAGATGGTTCTTTGGGACCTTAGTCCACCACCTTCTCAGTTTGCTGGCTCTCTGAATAAGTTGCTTTCCTTGCCCGAACACCATGCCTCTCAATTTATTGGCTGTCCTGCAGTGAAAGGTATGAGCTTGAACTCAGTTACAGCAGTATTTAAATATACATATCATTCTCTAGGAATTGGTATTTAAACTTTAATATGAGTCACTGGGATTTCTTGCTACAATGCAGATTCTGAAAGACCAGAGCTGGAGTAAGGCATGAGACTCATTTCCAAAAAGCTCCCATGTGATATCGGTGCCACTAGTCCACAAACTATAATTGGTAAAACTGTAAGGTATACTTTCAAAATAGATCCTTGAGTATTAATTTTGACATGTACACAAAGGTATATTCACTGGTATATCTATTTTGGGATTATTTTTCATTGTGAAAAATTGAAAAACACAAACATTTGATTTGGGTTTGTCTCTATAAACTAAGGTATAGCCATCCTACTGGGATATCATGCAGTAGTGTAAAAGGATGAAGATCTACCTATACTGATATAAAGAGAGATCTTCATTAAGAGACAGACCAAGTTGAAGTAGAAAGTGTACAGTATAATCCCACTTATATATCTTCCTGGATATGAGGAGGCGATGCAGAGGTATACATGTATCTATGTCATGTGTGGGAATTGAGGAGCAAAGGGGGTAAGTGCTGAGACAAACTTCTCTGACTGCCATTGTCAAGTTTCAAAATGGGGACACATTTGTTGCAGTAACAAGAAACCCACTCAACTTGGAATAACACAAATAATTACAAAATCACTTGAGTGAAGTGCTCTCTCTTTACCTCCCCCCCACCAAGTTTATATCTCCGTCTCCTTCCCCCATTCTTCCTGTTTTTTTGGTATAGTTAGGTTTTGCATTGTTGTTCTTATTAATAACAAGGTAAATATGTATGACAGAGTAGAACTGGGTTTGGAATTTTAAAAATTTCTTACAGCAAATTAATTATTATAAAAATATTGACACCATGTTGACTGTATTAGAACTTAATCATACTAATATCATTACAGATTCAATTTAACAGTAAATATAACACTAATTTGCTTCTTTATCAGGATGAATGTAAGCCATTAATTTGTATTAATATAACTTTTAAAACAACACTTTAATCTTATAGTTTTAAGGCATTCTAATCTACCTTCACCATATACATCATTAATATATATTTCCATATGTATTATCCCTTCTTTATGAATCAAATTTCAACTTGAAGATTATGAGAAATCATGGAGAGTAAGGGGTAAAATAGAATAAACATTGATATCTTCCTTATTCTAAAAGATGTCATTTATAAAACTTTAAAAATTAATTTCTCAAGACTAATGGGCAGCTTGAAGACTGTCCACACTAGCCCCTATAAAAGGTTTGACTTCTTTCTAGGATACTATGACCAACCATAAAAACAACATTCTTCCTATATTTCTAAATGATAGGTAAGAATTTATAAGGTCATCAAGATATTTGAATGCCTAATGGTTAATAATGGCACTATGAATCATCAGATATAAAATGTTCATAAGGATGGGACATATATATGGACACATATTAAAGATGCATGTGGTGAAGCTAGATTAGAATTCCTTAAAACTAGGAGATTAAGGAGTTGTTTTAAAAGTTATATTAATACAGATTAATGGCTTACATATATCCTGATAAAGAAGCAAATGTAATGTTATATTAGTGTAAAATTGAATCTGTAATAATGCGGATATTTAAATTAGGGCTCTCTGATGTTCTTCAATGATCTGTTTACTAGATTCTAATAAGAAAAACAGCAAATGAATGAGACTTGAGAAAGGCCATAAAGTTGGCAAATATCTCTGAAGTACTAGACTACACAAAGTACTTAACAGTACTTTAAGGAATGGTAATCTAGTTTATATTCAATTTATTTCATTTCCCTACAAAGCCCTGGGGAACATACTCCATTTGTTGCACAAAAGCCAATTATAGTAATGGGCTGTGCATAAGAGTTTCTAGCTTTCAGAATTAGTTCTTACTATTTAACACTACATTTTCAGATGGCTGTGAGGCTAATCATTTCTAATTCTTCAGTAACTATGTTTATAGGATTGGCATAAAAACTACAGTATTCTTTTAGTATTTGGTGTAGACCGACATGAACAAACTAACAGAAAAGAAGAATAAAAAGACCTTGGTTTATCATCAAACCAGAATCACAAAGAATAATTTTATGGTAATGAGGTCCCCTGGTGGGGATATAAATTGTTCGGATGCTTTGATAACCTTTCCGTTGGAAGCACAACTCTACCTCAAAGCTAGTTCACATAGTCAAGAAAACATGGTCCAATAAATTCTTAGCTTTGGAGTTTCCTTTTTACTTCTTTAAATAAAACTCACTTAGAAATGCAGTATGTTAAGTGGGACTATTTTGGGTGAAAAGGGCTGGGAGGTGCCTAAAAGTCTGCCCCTGGGCCTTGCCCTTTCATTCCCCTGGGATATGCTACTTACTAGCTCTGTGTCCTTGGGCAAACTCCTCTCTTTCCTGGCTTCAGTTTTCTTGTCTGTAAAACAGGGTAATCTTCCCTTTCTCATAAAGTTGTTGAACAGATGTGCAATGTGGAAAGGCACCCAATATATGGCCAGTGGATGTTCATTACATGACTTTGTCCTCAAGCCTGGGCCCCTAAATCCCTAGATTAAAAAAAAAGATATTTTACTTCTAGATCCAATAATTTTCTGTCCTGGTCTTTGGGCCATAATCTTCTATTATAATCTGATCAAAAGGAGCATTTCAGGAGCTTCTTTGGCCCCTGAAGTTTTCTTAAATCTTCCAGTGGGAAATTCTCAAGGGGAGCACTGTTGGCATTGACATGGGAAAATTGTTTGTGTAGGGCTGTCCCAAACATACGCGATGCTTACCCTCTAAATGCTGCCCACTAAATGCCAATAACACATTGGTCATTGTAACAACTACAAACAAACAAATCAGCAAAATGTCCCTTACACATTTCCAGTCACTCCTGTTTCCCTTATAAAGAGCCAATGGACCATTGAAAGTCCTACAAGAGCCCTTTTCACTTTAACTGCAGTCTCACACAGTTGAATGAAACATATTTATTAACTAGTTTTATAGGCTAGATTTAACTGAAGGTCTATTTAAGATAAATCTTTTCTTCACCTATTATTATATTATAAACAAGATTTAGTCTAGGTTGACTAGAAGGTGCATGAACATGTAAGTACCATCAACCCTTCTGCTATTGACATTTAATTAGCTTTGAGAATAAAAAATTAAAAATTAAAAAAAAAATACCACCTGCACCAGGGAGAAAGCTTGAACTCCCACTATCTCTTGCAAGATGCGATACATCTGTGTATTAGAATCTATAACTGAATCTCCACCATTTACAAGCCCCTTTGGACTGACTATCAGAATTTACCCAATCAGCTTTTCTGATGACAGTATTATCAAAATCCTTTTTTAATTGTTTAAAATCTAAATTTCACTCTCCTCCATCTCAAATAACTCTGCACTTTATTTAAGAACGAACTACAATTTTTTTTTATACTGGGTTTCTCAATTCCTGCAGGTAGAAGTTGGAATAAATTCAACATTTGATACTTTAGATTGAGTAATTTGTGATTTCTTTGACAGCTTCCTCCTCAACCTTAAAGCTGACTCCTGTGTCTTTCTGTTTCCAAGTCTGTGTGGCATGTTTTGCTATTTGCTAATTTTTCATTTCTATTCTTGAGCCACCTCTACTTCTCAGCTGATTTACAGAGAAGATGACTAACAAGCTTCTCTGAAGACAATGAATAAACACAACTTCCTGACTCAGTTTATCAACCCTGCCACCTCCCCTGTTATCTCTGAACACATGTGGGCCCTATACCCCAGGTGCTTGGCATTTCTGAGTTGAACTTTTCACATTAGGATAACCAGGGGTCTTCACACAACCTCCCAATCACAACTGAAAATTTCACCTATGAGATGTAGGTGGTTGGTGTGTGGAAACTTTATTGTGTCTGAACTTGACAAAAGAATCTATTCTGCCTGGTTACCTCAAATCAGAACACTGTGCAATCACACCTTGGAGAAGCAGCATAGCCACAGCCCCACAGCCTGAGGCAACCACTAAGCAGCTGTCAGAGGCAATCACAAGTGCTTTCTGTTTGTTATTCTGGTGACAGTGGGTGATCTCGGATTTGGCTTCTAGTAACAAACGGAGACACTGAGAGCTTTTCAACAGATCTCCAAACCTCCACAAATGAGTTCCTGCAGGCTCAAGTAGGATGAACTCCTCCAGTCCCTATACCAGACAGACTGGAAATGAGGAAGCCACATGGCTGACATGCTGGACCAGAAATTTCACTGACCCAGAGAATGGCATCTCCATCCTTATCACCTGGCTCCCTAGAACCCAAGGAAAAAGAGGAACACCATTATTAAGACAAATGAATGAGAACAGGGGGAAAAAAACCACAAAGAATATAGTGCTACACAATCACTACCATGGGCTATGACAGGGGCACCAATACATTCTCTCCACCATGACTTATGCTCACATGAATACTCTTGAAAACTGTTCACCAAGAGAAACTTTGTGGATTTTTGCCCCAATCATAGGAGGGAAAATAACACCAACATGTACTCTCTGGGTTTTTTATGTTCTGCAGGCCTAAATGAATTGCCCGTTTGCTTCCATTTTCTTTATTCTTCAAGAGTGGCTTTTGTCTAGTTTTTCAACCTGAAGAATTTGATATTGATCCATTTGAAAGGTAGCTGTGATCTGAGAGACCAAAATAGATACCCTTTTATCAACTAAGATGGACCTTAACATTAAGGAAACAGAAGTTACCTACGGGTCAAGGGTTCGGGGCCTGGCTGCCATGGCAAATTTCTAAATTCCTAGGGCTACAAGAAAAACCACACTCTTGCTCAACACCCTAACAATAGGAGCTATCAGGAAATTTATCAGACCACTTGTTTTGGGAAAAACCCAGGACAGTATAGAAAAACTGTCCCCTGACCCCTTGCAAACTGAGATGGAGGCGAGAGACCAAAGAATGACTCAGACAAGTCCACGTGGTGAGTTAGATGAGTTTATCAGAGGTTACTTACACAGAGTGCTCATTCCTTGCACAGGAGTTCTCCAGCTTTTCATTCCTTGCACAAGAGTTCTCTGGACATTCAGTTCTCCAGATCCTCATTCCGGGGCAGCACAGGAGTTCTTTGGAGAGTAAACACTACACTGCCTACCTGTGGTGTCACTTTATATATCTTCCCAGTGAATGACACAGATTTCTTACGTTGTATCATAGCATGTTCACTTAGACACAAATCAAGCATGCACGGTACAATCATGTGCCTTCATACAACCCATGTTGTGTTAATGACTTAATTCTCCACTAGGCGGGGGTTTTAGTATTACAACTAGCTAAAGGGTATTGTAGGTCAGCTAAATCAGTTCTAAAGCAGTCAGAGCTGGTTTACACCAGTTGCCTCTGTCTCAAGAAAGTGCTGAGGCACATCTCTTGGGCCTTGTAACTACCTTTTGGCATTTGCTTAATCTATTTCATGATAATTTTGTTGAGCGCTCCAAGCTAGCACAGCACAGTTGTGTGGTAGGGAACTTGCACTTTTCCCTCAATCCACCCTATTCCCCAGCTCTTACAATCTTTCCGCCCATCTTCCACAATGATCCCTGGGCTAAAAGAGGGGGATGCAACATCTGTGATTTTTACATTGAGTTGTATCTCATGGCAGTAACTTTTGCATATAATCCATATCCGTTATATATGCAACAATAACAAACGCAAATGCTAATTGCAATCATTATGTCAATTAATAATGCATAACTCCAATGCGTGGGCAAAGAATGCAACCACTCAGAAAAAGAATCAAAGACCCCTAGTTTCTCCGTTATTGATTTGGGTATCTAAATGACTTAAAGGATCAGTAAGTAACATTATCTTCTTCATCTGGAATATATGTGCAACAGGTGGTTCCTATTAAGGCACAGGTTCCATCCTGAGCTGCAGTGATCATGCAACTATTTGAGTTTTTCTGCCTTTATTTTTACTCCAAGCCTTGGCACTGATTTTGTTGTTAAAACCACAAGGCAGATTCAGTCTAGGTGTAGGTCTAGTTGCTCACCACACAAGGATCCAATTATTGAGACAATAAGGACCGCCAAGGAAGAAAGGAATTTTTAATATGACAGACATCATGCCGGGAGAATGGGAGGAGCTGGCTCAAATCCATCTCTCTAACGGAGATGATGGGCTTTTAAAGGAGGGCCTGTGTGCCTTGTAGCAGGTCATGGTGTAACTAACGAGGGGCTATGTGCATTTGGGGCAGGTTGTGGGGGATCATGAGTCATCAGGAAGTCTGTCCAGGGAACTTCAGAATCTCAGCTCCTTTGTCTTGCAGAAAATCCACCATTTCTGGGAAACAACTCAAAGGGTCAGATAGTTAGTCGAAGAAGAGAATTATATAGGGGTCCTTGAAATTTGTTCAATGGGGGGCCAGTTACAACATTGTACATGAAGGATGGCTATACTTTGAATGAGCTGCCCTGCATTTTTAACAAGCCCTACCCATTTTTGTGTGAAAATCAATCCACTATATTATGTTGCTTTTGGTTGAGGTTTAGCCCTAGACTATTTATGAAAATTCTATTAATGTTCACATGCACCAGAAATATGTTGCATTTTCTATATTATTCCTGGAGCTTTTTTCATAATTGACCAAAATTGATTATTTGCAATTTAAAATATATATGAAATTAAGTTGATGTTGGAAATAAATTGATTTTAAAATGGAAAAAATTACAATTCATAGAGAATATTCAGGCTCGTAAAATGATATCCCAAAAGTATGGCACTTTGGTATGCTGAATACTTCCAACTACAATAGGAAAGCATTGGAAGCTGCTTCAGAATCAAGGATTTTCTGACCTTTCCTCTCTGCCCCCCATCCCAGCACAGGATAGAATTTTACTCTGACGTTTCCTTATCTCCCTTAATACCAGACCCACCAAAGAGAATACAAATACCTTCCATCCCCTCCCTCAAATGTTATTATCTATTGCAGGAAATAAGACTGAGAATCTAACCATACCTGGATGAACTTTGTCACAAGATGTTTTCTGTCTATAAGGCTCATTCTACTTACAAAGAGAATCATTTACAAGATAATGTCTGCTTCCGGGGTCCATTCATTCAATTCCCCTAAAATAACTGACTACCCTTTAAGAATTGTGACATTTCCCCCACTTCCCATTCCACCATGAAGAAGGGCATATAAACATCTGGACAAAATTAAATTATTGGGTAATCATTCTCTTGTGATTTTCTTGTGCTCATGCAAGTTAAATAAATTTGCATACCTCTTTCTCCTTTTAATCTGCCTATTGTCAGTTAATTTTCAGCAAACCTTCAGAGGGCAGAGGGGAAGATCTCCCTTCTCCCCTACAGATTTGGCATAGCTGGCAGGATATTCCAAAACCACTCCACTCTTCCAGAAGCTGCAATTCAGGGAGTCCAGGACTCCTGGGTCTATGTCTGTAGAATCCAGTCAAGCAGATGGTAAAAATCACTGTTTGTCTCTTTTTCCTTTCAAAATTTAAATTAATAGGAGAAAAGCATTTGTATGGACTAGTCTTAGGTACAGCAATTCTGGTGTATTTTGGTATTAGTATTCATATTGTCTGATCTTTTTCCTACCAGAAATGGTCCCTGTTTTTCTTTGTCTCTGTCTTTCTGTGCCATTTTTGATTAAGAGGAAAAATATACGGTAAAACACAGCCCTAAAGATCTCATAAGCCTGTTGTTTAAGCCAGCCCACGGAAGTTTGTTGTTCTCATAAGAATGGCGTCTGTTTAGACAACTGTGCTATGTGTCCCTGAAAATAAAATGGATAGGTTTCCCTCTCATCTTGTTTTATGTCCTGAGAACTTAATTTTTGTAACCAAGTGAGCACATCCTCCCTTGGTCTCCACCAGACAGTGGGCATGATTTTCAGGTCATGGCAGGTGGCCAGTATAAAAAGACTGGGAACCTGAGACAAGTAACAGCACTCTCTGTTTTGAACACGCCAAGCTCTCAGGGGAGTTTGTCTTAATAACAAGTCCCATCCATAGGGGGCTTTTGTCATCTCAACCCCTGTTGCTTGATTAGTGCTAGGAAGCCCAATACCAGAAGTGTCTGCCGAGTGTCACAGGTTGGCAGGTCTGGCAGTACCCCCACTTGTCCATGTGTCCATGTCTGTGTATCCACATGTTCATAGGGAGACCAGAGATGTTGTTTGAACAAACACCCTTTTTAATCATCTGAGACAAGAAGGGTCTTTCTTCTTCCTGAGTCTCTTTCTAGGAGTAAATTTTTGCAGTCTATGGGGCTGCCTTTTCCATGCCCTCTTTAGTAATGCTTTTTGCTTCAATAGTAAAAATTTATTCTATGCCTGGAAAATTACCTCCTGGTCTCTCCAGGAAGAGGCATATTGAATTGACTCACTTTTAGAATAAATACACCATTGGGGATCTTAATCATCAATGTATAGATGATGGATATTTAAAATTAGAAAGGTTTCCATATTTGAAACACATATATATTTTTATGTGTGTGTGTGTTTGTATGCATTCCAGACTTGTCTAATGGCTAGAATTCAACATTGTTATTGCTGGGGCCTGAGTTTGATTCCCAGACAGGGAACAAGTCCCTTGAAGATGTAAATTTTTTAACTCAGGAAAAAAAAGAAACATTTATAAGAATCACTTTAAATTTTTTTGAATTTATATGACTCTTGATTTTTGGAGTACCCTTTTGTTTGTAATTCCGTCCTTCCCATGAACAGCTTTTATTTTCTGTCTTTTCTTACCAATTGTTTGTCTGGAAACTTTCCCTTTTCTAAGCTGTCATCGGGGGTGGTCTGGATCTTGAAAGGGCTACCGCTTTTTGCTGCTTCTTGGAAGATCTTGGTTAAGGCCATAAGGAGCTTCTTGGTTTTGGTCTTCTGGGCACTTGTTTCTTTAGGTTTTAAGTCATTTGTTTATGTTTACTTTTGGTTTAAAACTTTGGCTTATTGTTAGAGCCTGGTAGCAACTTTTTCAGTTTATCTTACTTTAACTAAGGGACTAAAATAGACCTATAAACTTTTTAAAAAAAGCTTATTAAGACAAAAACAGGAATATGCCTCTAAAAGCTCTTTGCTCTCTCTTTCTCATCTTCATCCTTGGATTTACTGTACAGTCTTTCTTCACAGTGGACTAGAATCATTTGCAGGCCAGACACAGACTAGGCCAGGGAGACGTGGCTCCCAACACCACTGCTGCCGCCACCACCGCTGTCCCCTCAGCTCCGATGGAAGGCTGGCTGTTCACGTGACAAACTCTTCCAAAGTCCAGCTATTCTTATCAACTCCCAAAATTCCTTCTTGGCAAAAATTTGCAGAATTTCTCTGTGCTTTTGAACAACACTTACAAGAAAATTTACTGCTTGTCTTAGATAAATCTAAAGACATTGAAAAGGATTTCTTTTTTTTTTTTTACAAACTATGGTCAAATGCTGGTTTCATTAAAAATTGATATTCGGGGTATAGACATATAGATATACACACACACTCTCACATATATACACACATATGTAAAATATATATATATATAAAGCCCTCTTTATTTCTGTCTTCTGAATCCCACTTCTCCCTTCTCCCTTCAGGAATCTCCCAGTTGCCAAAACCTCTTTTCTCAACCCCTGATAACTGTATACTCTAAACCTTCCTGTCCCCTTTCTTCTTGTTGGCATGATTTTTGCTTAAAGTAATGTAGAATGTCATTGGCCTTTTTAGGAAACCTAAGGTCTCCCTAATCTGGTTCCCCTAAGACTTGTTCTTCCATTGACTTCTGCTCCTCCTTCCTTGTCATCCAGTCCCTTCTAACCCCCTATGTCCTGCAGCTGATGGCCAATGGAGTAAAATTACTAAAAGGAAACAGAGTTCTGGTGACCACATGAAGGGACCTGGGAGGCTTCTGATGGCTCTGAGACCCCCTGACAAGGGCACAGGAAAGGTGCCATTGACCCCTATTTGAAGTCCTCCGTCTGCCTCACAAAATCCCAAGGGTTGTGGACAGCTAGCTGCCTCTCAGGTCTAAAGTTCTGTTCTCTTTTACATTGAGATTCCTGATATCTTTGGCTTTTGGATGCATGCATGTTACATGTTTGTGTTATATGTTGTATCTAAAAGTATGTATGTGCTTATACATGTGTTTGTATATTATCTATATAGTACCAAATTGACTTTTAAAAATACATGAATGCTCACAAATTAAATAACTAACTAAAATGCTTTTAAAGTTCACATGATCTGGATAAATCTTTAGTAACTCAGACTAGTTAAATAAGTTGGTTAAATGAAAATAGCTTTGTTTTCTAAGTTATTAACAAAATGCCCATATTTTTACCTTTAGGTTTCTTTCTTTGATAGCAATTGCCTAATCTTTTAATCATCACTCTAGTTAAATAAATGAAAATTGGTTAATAAAAAACTAACATCAGATAATGACTAAGCTTAAGCTTACACCTCATGAAATTCTCCAAGCATAATTGTTATGGACAAGTAAACCTAATAGATATATGTGGAATAAAAGTCTATAGATTAACTTTTTTTTTGCAATAATTATGTTTCATGATATGTTTAATTAAGAGATTTCCCAAATTTCTTTGACAACCACACCCTTAAAGTTTTGCTAAGGTAAATTAAATGATAGGTCTTCATCAAATTTCTACATCATTTTCAAATAAGATAAAATACTGAAACATTAACAAAAAGTTTTACTACTTTTGGCTTCTCATTACAAAGAAACACAATATTTTTGGGTCTGTTATTAAATATGTCCTATTCCATATTTAAAAATATGGAGAAACAAATTTTTAGAAATTATAAAATGTATATTCATAAAATATTAATATGTAAAAGACAATTAAAAGTTGCTTACTTCCTAAGTATTCACCAAAAATTAATGTGACTAAGAGTTAAAATTCTAATTAATATGTGTAACTAAAACTACTAAAAATTAGAAAAACAATTCTGTATGCAAAGTGAACAGAAAAAGTTAGATATGTTTTGGTGAAGAAGGTAATAAAGAAGTCATAACAATGTGTTTTTTGTTAAAGGTAAAGTAATTTTGTATAGTTTAGAAGTTACTTAAAGATTAATTTACAATGAAGGAAAAAAGAAAAAAATGATATAGATAAAACTGAATGGGTAAAAGAGTTGTAAAAAAATTATAGAAGACAAATTTTATATGTGATCAAACTAACTAAAATTAAATGAAGTTATTATAAGTGTTTTAAAAAATGAGCCTTAATATCCAAAGCACACTGATAGGAAACTAGAATGTGGTCTTCTCTTTCAAATAAGATTTTCATGTGAGGGCCGGGCATGGTGGCTCATGCCTATAATCCTAGCACTGACTCTGGGAGGCTAAGGTTGGAGGACCACTTGAGGTCAGGAGTTTGGGACCAGCCTGAGCAAGAATCAGATCCTGTTTCTACAAAAAATAGAAAAATTAGCTGGGCATAGTGGCATGCACCTGTAGTCTCAGCTACTTGGGAGGCTGAGGCAGGAGGATTTCTTGAGCCCAGGAGTTTGAGGTTGCAGTGAGCTATGATGATGCCACTGCACTCTTGCCGGGGTAACAGAGTGAAACTCTGTCTCAAAATAAATAAATAAATAAAAATTTGAAAAAAGATTTTCATGTGATATTAATAAGAAATAAGAAAAGACTTTTTCGCCTTTTAAGTGAACTGTGAGAGAGAGAGATTCTATATCATCAAGAGAGCTTTCTATGCTTCATGTTTTCTTTATTGAGTCTTTGATTACTTAGGAAAATAAATAGTAAAAGAATTAAGATTTTTCTACAATTATTTAGCTTTTTATATTTGCTTTTAAAATCTTTTAATCATTACTCCAGTTAAATGAAAAAACTGACTATAAGTTGTGACCTCATTTTATTCATCAAATTGTTTTTTCAACCTTTCATTTTATGGACAAAATTTAAAACAATTAGGTCTTTTTGAATGTTCAACAATTCTTGGGACATTGTCTAAGAATGGTGTTGTAGTTCTGAGTAAATTCTGTAGAATGTATTTAATATCCAATATTAGGTCTAATTTGATATTTTTTAAATTACATTGATATATTGTATCACAAATAACAAATGTTTTTGTTCATTGTGACTATATGTCTCGTTTTAACCATGGTTATATCTTGTTGTCCAAAACTTATTGTGAGCTTCTATGAAAGTTTGATATATTAATTGTTGTCCGTCTTCAAGGACTAATATAGTGGGGAAAATGAAATAACCAGAAATTTTCTATTGTCATTTGAGTTTACATTATGAATTCCAAAAGATCTTTAAACATGACTCATAAAACTGCTAACTTCAAACAGAACAAAATTAATTGCATGGGAGGACCGAACTCATGAGGTATTATAAATTTTTATGACTTTTTATTTAAAATAGTACTGATTCTTTTTATGTTTTGTTTTCCAGGTTTAAGAAATTTTTTTTTGTCTTAAAGTACCTGTAGCTTACAACAGTTTGGTAAAGCATACTTTTGTAAACAAAACTGAAACATTTACTTTTTTCTCTCTGCCTGATCCCTCCAAAATATTTAAATTATCCATGACTATTCCTATTTTATGCAAATTTAGTTATTTGTGTAAGTTCAATAAGAATCTATTCTTTTTGTAAGAGGACAGTTGTAAACACCAGTTAAATTACCAAAGGTTTGCCTGGAATTTCGTATCATCAGATATGATGAAACAATTTTAAGGAACTGAGGTTGACATTATAAAGCCAGTAGAAGCCCTTGGAAAAACTGTCATGATACCTTATCTACATGGTTCTCTTACAGGGTTCCCAGCCTTCTGGTAAGTAAAGAATGCCACTTTTTGATAGGCCCAGGAACCTCAAGAGATTCGGGGGAACTTGAGAAGAAAACACAAATTTATACAGATATTATAGGCATAGTCTGATGGTATATCCTTGGCTTGGCTCCTAAGCCGCAAGAGGATTTTTAAAAGTCTAATCTGAGATTCATTATAAAAAAGTTCCAGCAAAACTAACTTAGGAAGACCCTATATAGGCAATCACTATTCCTGCTATGCTTATGCAAATAATCAGGCCAAGCTTGATGAGATTGAACATATTTGACAAATTAGTTTTACCATGATTATCTTTGGTAGAAATGGGAAGAATGGAGAAAGAAACAATTATGTTACAGAAGAAAAAAAACCTATAACGCAACCATTATTAGATTCTATCTCATTGTTTTTTAGATTTCATTATTAATATTAACTTGCAATTTGGACCAAATCCTGAATTCTTTCCTGGCTGCCAGTCTCCAAACTAACATTTCCAAATTTTTCTCCCACTTTTCAGACTTGATCTCACTAAAATTACAAGTGTGTTTCCCTGAAGCCCTATAAGCTAAAACTGGTTGATTTGATAACTAGACCAGAGAAATCACTTTATATTCAAACTATAATCCAGGAAAATCTGTCAGATTCCACCTATTTACTCCTGTTCCAACTAATGATGTTTCAAACCCAAATCTAGGAATCTTCCCAACTGACTGTCTTTCAGACTCTAGAAAAACAGTTTGTATACTACTGCAGACATTAACCTTTGTTTTTCTTTTGTTTCCACAGAAATGTCTCCTACTGAAGACCTGTTTGTCTGTACCATATATAGAGGCCTAACTTTGAGAGCCCATCTGCAATGCCATCTTCTGGATGAGACACACTGTTTAATTGGACTGGCCTATTCCAAGGAATGGGAGACTGGTTTAATGGTATCTTTTGCCACTCAGCTAAAAACTTGAGTTTCTTCTATCCATAGCCACCAGCTCAGCTTTTTGTGTGTAAAACTGTTAGAAAAGTTTCAGACAAGAAAATATGGGGGCTCATAAAACAATATCCCAAAATTATGGTGTCAACAGAAAAGAAGCCAAACTCTGTAAAATAATTTTAAAGAGGTTTATTCTGAGCCAAATTTGAGGACCATGACCCAGAGCCACACCCAAGAAGCTTTGCGTGAGTGGACTCGCTGTGGTTGGGTTACAGTTTGGTTTTATACATTTCAGGGAGACAGGGATTACAGGTAAAGTCATAAATCAATACATGGAAGGCATACATTGGTTTGGCCCAAAAAGCTGGGCCATCTCAAAGCGGGGGCTTACAGGTTATAGGTGGGTTTAAAGACTCCTTGACTTGTAATTGGTTAAAAAAATGAAGCTTTGTCTAAAGGCTTAGAATGTTTTTAGATAAGGAAGAGACAAGTCACCGGACATATATTTATTGTGTAAATTGAGGACCTGCAGGTTTGTCTTGCAGGCCTATTAATGAGTTAGGCCTTGTTAGGCCTATTAATGAGTTCAAAGGATACCTCCAAGAAGGGAGGGGGGCATGATGAGGCATGTCTGACCTCTCTTCTCATGTCAATTTAGTTTTAGGATATCCCCTTGGTCAGGAGGGGGTCCATTCAGTCAGTCAGTGGGGAGGAAGCCTTTTATTTAATTTTAGTTCACAATGGAATTTGTCACGCTGAACAATTTCGACTAAAATAGGAAGGCCTTATAAACTGCATCAGAATGAAAGATTTTCTGACCTCTCCTGTTCCCCCACCAGCATGGGGTGGAATTTTATTCTGTTATTCTCTTATCTGTCTTAAGATGGGACCAGCCACAGAGAACACAAATATCTTGTCTCCCATGTCTGAAATTTCATTATCTGTCAAAGACTAAGGGATATAACCATACTTGTATGGACATTGTAACAAGATATTGACTGTTTCTTAGCCTTATTCAAATTAAAAGGGAACCATTTACAAAATAATGTCTACCTTTTGGGTCCTTTCAATTTTCCTGAAACCCACTTACGACCTCTCACAATTGCCACATTTTCCCCTCTCCTTTTCCCCTGTGTAGAAAGGCACATAAGCATCTAGACCTTGTGGGTTATTGGGTAATCATTCTGCTGCCATTCCCTTGTGCTTATGCATGTAAAATAAATTTGCATGCCTTCTTCTCCTATTAACCTACCTATTGTTAGCTCATTTTCAGTGAACCTTCAAAGAGTAGAGCAGAAGCCTTCATTCCTCTCCTACAACACTGAAGAACCAGTTTGTAAGGTTCACATAATTTATATTGCTACCTTTTTAATGGTTTACTGATTATTTTAAGAAAATGTTTTAATTTGTCACCATACCATTTCATAATACAACACAAAGAAGGAAAATGTTAATTGTGTGTATAATATAAAGTTTTACTATCATTACTAAATTATAAAGTACCAAATTTAAAGGAAAAACAAAAAATTATCTTTCCATTTAATAGATAAAGTCTCCTGCATGTTTTAAGTATTTTAAAAATATTTTTAATTCACCTAAATTAGATTATGTGTGTGTGTGTGTGTGTGTGCGTGCACATGTGCACACACATAGGCTTACATGTTTTTTTGCTGCTGGCTACCCTTCTTCTGAAACTTTTTTCTGTAGTAGTGTTTCAAACATCTATTGAAAATTAGCCCCATCAACTAATCATTCTTACATATATAAAATGTTTTTCCTAAAACTCAACAGAAAAGATTGCTCTGTTGCTAATTGCTCTTAAGTCCTCAATTTGGTTAACTTAGAACTTCCCCATAATTATGCTATTTCATCCCATTAGCTCTAATTAGGTTACCACATGCAATGCCACCAGCTCCCACCCACTTATTTTTTATATTAACCTAATGTTTTGGCTTCCTTAACAGGTTCCACTTTCAGTTGACTCTTAGGCAAGCATTCATTTTGATGATACTAACCATTGCTCATAAGTCATTTCCTGTTAAATTGGCTAATGCCTTTTTTCTGTTAACCTGTGGACACTCTGAAATGCTAAAAGTGGCATGATCTGTTTGTTTAGCTTAGCATTAGCTTCCTTATCCATAAAGTAGAGGCAATAGTTTTTAATTTTTTGTGTGTTGCTATTGGATGGGATAATACATATGAAAAAATTTTGTGAACTAAATACCAACGTCACAAATGATACAAAATATTGTCATTATCATGACTATTCTTGTTTCTGATAGAAATTGAAAGTACTAAAAAATCTGGTTCCTTGAATGTTAAAAAATTCTATCAACCTGTAAACTTAGTGTAAGCCACTCCTGTGAGGTGTCAAAAGACACATAGAGAATAAAGCTGAAAATATTAATATATGGTTACTACAACCTGAACCTTTGGCCTAAACAGCAATGCCATGTCATTCCTGTTGAGCTGATTATTTGCTAACACTGAGAACATAGTTTCTCCCAGGAATGCAGGTTAGTTTAACACTTATAAACCAATTAATGTAATAAGCCTTTTTAATAGAATAAAGGAGAACATTCACCTGATAATCTCTATACACACTGAAAAATCATTTGAAAAAAATCTAACAACTTTTCTTGATAAAAATATTCAACAAACTGGCATAGAAGAGAACTTTCTGAATCAGATAAAGAAAATCTAGGCACAACCCATCTATAAAGTACACAAGGGTGAAAAAAACAAATGCTTTTCCATTAAGATCAAGAATAAGCAAACAAAATGTCTGCTCTTGCCACTTCTATGCAGCATTGTACTGGAGAGTCCAGCCAGAGTAACGGGCAGGGTGGGGGGAAGAGGAAGAAAGAAGAAAGCATCCAGAATCAACATTTTACTGATACATGCTACAACATGGATGAACCTTGAATAATTATGCTAAGAGAAAGAAGTCAGTCACAAAGTACCACATATTACCCTATCTCATTATATGAAATGGGTGGAACAGGCAAATCTATCGATAAAGAAAGTAGATTAGTGGTTGCCTAGGCTTGGGAGATTAGGAGAAATGGGAGCAACTGCAAAGGTTAATAGGCATGAGGTTTCTTTTTGGGGTGACCAAATTACTTCAAAATTAGATTTTGGTGATGGTTCACAACTTTATGAATGTGTTAAAAACCATTTAATTCTAGACCGTAAGTTGCTGAACCACAGAGTAGTGAAATTATGTCTAAATTAATGGTTTAAAAATAGAATGATATTAACTTTGTAAAATAATCCATAAAAGAGGGGATATATCACTGTCACTAGTATCTAGAGTAATGCATATATAGAGTCTATACCAAGGAAAATATTGAAACTATACATTCATATTTTTTCATAATGTTACAATTGTTCACACTATATTATTACTGGAAGGCAGCTTCCTAGGTAGAAACTGCATTTCCCAACTTCGTGGGTATGTTCCTGTGATTAGTACTGGCCAATATAGTGATGTTTATCATTTTAGGGCCAGATTTTTAAAAAGCAGATATGCATTATCCTTGGTCTCTATTTTCACTTCAGACAATGAAAGCAAAGCATTTGACTGTTGGGTGTCCTCACAAATGATCTTGCATAAAATGTGCGAAATTTTAGAGTTTTTAATAGCAGCTAATTAATACCCTAACTAATGCAGGAAACAAAAATACATTATTATGAGAGGTAAATTGATGGGAGTTTGCTAGTTTCTAGTGACTTCATGATGGCTTAACCAAAATAGTCATTCTTCATTTTAATTGACATGCAGAGTCAAAATCATGGATCACATGAGAAGATGGACTCATGGCAAGGTACTCTGGGCTTCCTCAGCTCTCTTCATCTTCTGAGGGCAAGGAACAGTTTGCAAATCTTGTTGCAAATCCTACTAAATTTAATCCCAAAAGTCTCTTGAAATGTTTATATATATTCTTCCAGATATCTCCTCTCTAGCTCATTTTCTTAGTTAAAATTGTTCAAAGATAAGAATTTTCCCCAAAACAAAATTAACACTTTCAAAAACAAGAACACCAAATTTTCTTATTGTATAATCTAATTAAAGAAATATATATATATATATTTTTAAAGAAATACATATATATATATTTAAAGAAATATATATATATATATATATATATATATAGTGGAAAGAACACTTCACATAAGATTTAACCTCTTAAATGTTTAAGTGTACAATAGAGTATTGTTAACTACAGGCACAATGTTGTACAGCAGATCTCTAGAACCTATTCATCTTATATATTTTTGAAGGAATATATGAAAGGTGTTACACAGAAATTCTTTTTTGTTTAGTATTTTTCTCTAAGTCAACAAATACACGAAAATATTTCTCATAGACACAGAAAATTGATCTCTTAAGAGTGTAGTATAGATCTTACTCATTTTCTAATTCTACAGTATATCCTAATTTGGCGGTTTTGTTGTTTGTTTGGTTGGTTGGTTGGCTGGAGTAAAAACTTTTCATTCCCCATTAGAACTCACACATGGTGGGTCTGGATATTTCGTACATGGTTAGTATCATGCGACTCATCTACATTAAATGCACTCATTCATCAATTTTTCTAAATATAAAGATGTTATATAGTCAAACCTTCACCATTATAGCTGCAAAGGACATAGCCCATAGCCTAGCCAAAGTAATGGATTCTGGGATTCACAAGGATTTTGTTTTACTTGTTGGTCTTGGGCCAATGCTGTTCCCTATTTTGGCTTTTATTATCAATCGGGGTCTCTAAGAGTTTTTAAGGAAATCTATAATCTTCCACAAGAAGAGTTCTTTCAGACGGAAGCAAGAAGGGTACATGGATACCCTGATCTTAAAGACTAGAAATAGGAAAATATGGTACTCTTAAATATATAGACCTCACAATCCATGGGCATTAGACAGAGACTGAGAACTAATTTATTGGGGTGGTGTTGTAGTTTTCATGCAACTCATCTGTTCAGTATGTTAGAAAACCACTCGGTGCAGGAGGAAAATATTCCATTTCTGTCAAACAAAGAGAAAACAAATGACAGTGCTCTAGGAACTGGGAATGCTGTCAGGAACTATGCTCATCCACCTACTTCTCAGATGTATATTTAAAAAGAAATTTTGTCCACTACTTTGTTCAAATCACACTACACTATACCTCCATGCAAAGCTAGAGGCCAAAAAAATATATACTACCTTATACCACATTCACTGATAAATACTAAGTATGGGGCATACTCATCACTTAATATATATTTTACATGCACACACATACATACACACATAAAAACACATGTATATATTATGTATGTGGCAGAGGGTATATAAAACAACATGAGGCCAGGTGCAGTGGCTCAAGCACTTTAGAATGCTGAAGTGGGAGGATTGACTGAGGCTAAGAGTTCAAGACCAGCCTGAGCAACATAGCAAGACCTCATCTTTACAAAAAAATACAAAAACAAGCTGGGCGTGCTTATGCCCTGTAGTCCCAGCTACTCCAGGAGGCTGAGGCAGGAGGATCACTTGAGCCCAGGAGTTTGAGGTTGCAGTGAGCTATGATCGCACCACTGCACTCCAGCCTGGGCAATCTGTCTCAAATAAATTAATTAATTAATTAAATTTTAAAAAATAAAAAATAAAAATCAGCATGAAACAAATAAAAAGACAGCATGATAAAATATATTTACGTTATCCTCAAGATTCAGATAATACCATTTCAAATTTTCAAACTCAGGAACTCAAAACACATTTATAAAAAGTTTGATATTTTTAATATCACTTTATAACCACTTTATAACACTGCATAAAAAAGTTTAGGATTTTTTGAAAATTAAATGAAAGGTAAATGAATACTGAGAAGAGACAAAGAAACTCACAATTGTTTAAAAGAAGTAAAATCTATATTGAGGGTGGAAAATGCTATCAATGACACAATGGAAACTTGAATAAGAGATGTGAAAGACATTCTTGAGATGTTCTGCCATAATGTAAAGGAAAAGGGCAGAAATTTACAAAAAGAGAAAAAAATAATTAAGAATTTAGGGCAACAATTTAATCTATAAATTAAGTGGGATCCTTTAGAAGGAACCACAGTAATTAGAAAATAAATCATCAAAAATGTAAGAAAATATAAGCTAAATTAAAATAAAAGACATAATTAGCAGATTCTGATAAAATAAAATAAAAATACACAAATATAATAGTAGCCTTAGTATTATTATTTTCATTACTAGATTAAATGGATATAGAAAGAAATATATTTGTATCCAAGTGACAGTGAGGTTAGGTTCTTATAAAGTAACAACATTCAAACTCAACATAGAATTTCTGTTGGTAGTACTTAATGTCAAATATTGAAGAAGCATTTTTAATTAAAATTTAATTTTGTTCCTGTAATGTTGGAGTTAAGATCTTACCAGTCTGACTCCCATACAGAAAATTATTATAAAATCTGAATATAATAAAACAGCAGGTATCTGAAGGGGTTGGAGAATGAACAGAATTAGACAAACCTTTGTAGGGTACACACACTCAGAGGAGAGGGGTATTAGTTGATTTCACATTGTCATGGCTTTGTGTTTGAGCCACGAGCATTCACTGTGGTGTGGGAAACAAATGGGGTGCCATAGGAAAAACCACCATCTTTTGGGCCTGGCTACTCATGGCCTCTAAAGAAAGTAGAAGAATCCCAGAAGGGACGGGGACAGTGAGGGGATTCCCTAATTTTATCTACTGACCAAATACATACAGAAGACTCTAAGCAAGTCAGCTGTACATATTCACATTAATTTACCTTTAATAAATGTTATATGCTACGTATATTTTAAAGTATATTTAAAAGCAATAAATAATTTTGTTTAAAAAATCTAAAATTACAGAAATAGGTAAATGAAATAAAGGTAATTTTCCTTTATTCCAGCTGTCTGATAAATTAAATAAAATTCAAGGATATGGAAGTCCTGGTATATGCATTCTTCCTTTCTTTGCCAATTCCGGAAAACTAGAAACAGTGTTGTCTGTAACACAATCTTCACTATCCAATTAAATGCTTTTGCTTGCTCGTCTCCATGACCACTTAAAACAATAGAAGCTGCTTCTTTCTTCAGCACTCATTAACCAAAAATTTGCTTTTATATACTTAGCCTTTTGTGCCTAAAGAATTACCAATCCTAAAGAAACGTTTTCCTGGCAGAAGGGACTGTGCAGAGTAACATGGTAGACATTGTTGTTGACAAGAAATTTGAGAAATGGTTTTCTGAATCTTCAAATTGAATGACCTGGGCTACTTTTATTTTTATATTGGTAAATTTATTATCTGTCAGCAGACTTCTTTTTTTAAATCTTTTTTTCAGGACTTGTAATCTAGTAAGGTTTAACCATGCATTTAAGAATAAGACAATATGTATAATAAATTTCCAACTATTGTATAAATTTAAGCAAAATGCATGGGAAGTGTCCAATTAATAAATTATTGACTGTAATGCATGGCATACTAATGTTAGTGCAGTGCGAATTAACTTTATTAAATATTGTAATGTATATTTTAATTGACAAGATTGTGTGTCAATAATTCTGAACTCTTAACAAGCTCTTTTTTGTTTTAGTTACTTCTTTTTTTAATTTCAAAATATTAGGGTGGTACAAATGTTTTTGTTTACATGGATCACTTTTGTAATACTTGAGTCACCCAAATAGTGTATCTGTCACCCAAATAGTGTTCATTGTACCCATTAGGTAAGTTTTTTTCCCCTCCCCTCCTCCTGCCTCCCCACTGTGAACCCTTAAGGAGCTCTTTAAAATTTATTTATTTCTAAGTTCTGTTTTTGTGTTTCAGGTAAAGTCTATCAGAAACCAAAATATATTTTCCTTCCACTGTTGGAATTGTCCATATCAATAATTCTGCTTAATCTTTTAAGAGAGGACATTGTTCGAGGTTGCTGTTGGTTGGCTCTCTGACAAATGGCCCATGTGCATACAGTGCAATAAACTGCAAAATATCTGACTGTTCATTGTCCACTCAAAAATCTCCCTGACGGATAGCAACAAAACAGCATTGGAGGCCAAACGAGACTAGACGTGGCTTTAATAAGCCGAGGGAGGATGCCATGATTCACGTCCAAGGTCTTGGTGCAGCTTGCCTCTTCCTCTGACAAGGTTTCGGGACTTGAGCTACTCCTCTGGAATAACAAATGCATGTGGATGCGGAGCCCCGCTGCACCTCTCACCTGTGTACCTAGATTAAGGCTGATCTCAGACGTCTGGATGAATTTGTACCTGATGGCCAGCTGCAAGGCTACCTATCTGGTAGAAGTCAAATAATAGGCACCTTTAAATATCTCTTCCAAAGGAAGAAAAAATCCCTCACAATGCTACCAATCAAGAAAAAATAGTCTTTCTGTAAAACTATTGTTGAAATGAGTGTCTTTCCTGAGTGTGGGAGTCCCTCTGTGGAAAAAGTAAAAGCTAGAAAAAAGCACTGTGCTGTAAGCTGGTCCTTAAGAGTCTTTCTAAAATTTGATGCTTGGTTAATGGAATGACTTTATAAATTTTAGTTTTTAGTGTTTTTCAAGACTGAGCTTCCCATTGGATTGGCAATTCTTAGCTGCTATAGCTTTATATTCATCCTGCAGTGTGTGGGAAATATTTGTGAGTGGCCCAGCTGCTTAAAATGGGGAGACATTATATAAATGGGTTAGAAAAGTAACTTGTAGGTGATGTTAAAATTCTGGACCTATAACTTGGTAGTCTTCTGTGTGTTTCAAGTTTCTCCATCTACTGAATTGGGATGCTAATATTGAACCTATATATTGATCTTAGAGGATTGTTGGAGGAATTGAATAAAATATCTTGTGAGCCCTAGTATTGTATCAGTTTCCTTCACACTCTAGGCCCCAAGTAGTCAAGTTGGAATTCGTCCTCTTTGGTTTCATGATTTAGCCCCATTTTGTGTTTTTGTCGTATCAAGTGATCTATTTAATCCTTTATATCCCATCTCCAGCCCCCATTCCCATACACACACTCCCCCCGCCCAAAACACACAAATCTGGCTAAGATACCTGACTTAGAATAGAAGTTTATCTTTCCTATTTTCTAGGCTGTCTTAGAAAGTATTGGAGTCTAGCCTTGACAAGTGCCCACATTCTACAGCTCAGGATTAGTTACACTGTGATCAGTTGCAGCGGACTCTAATTTTTCACCTCTCCATTTCTATTTCCTGGATGTTAATTTTACCTCCCCCATCCGACTAAACTCAGATCTGACATATGATATGCTTTGATTAATGACATTTGAGGAGAAATGATATATTTCACTTCTAGGGAGAGTTTTAAAAGCGAGTTCCTACGCCATGCATTTTTTTCCTTTCCTGTTGCCACTAAAAATGTTCCTCAAAGTGACTGCTCTGTTAGTCTGGGTCCCAAAAAGAGGAGAAAGATAATACAGATCAGGGCTCCCAGCCAACTTTTGGTGGGAGTATATCATGAACAGGAAATAAGTATTTTAGGTCACTGAAATATGGGATATTCTTTATTAATACAGCATAATGCACCCTGTCATGACTAGTATATTACTCCAGCCTAGCCTAGGCCCTTCACTTTGAGTAACTAGATTTCAGCCTTGTTTTCTTTCATTGAATATACTTTTTGTAAACCTTCTTAATACCACACCCATTTCATTTAACTATATTAGTTTTATACACTCCAACCCCATATTAACAGAGTATAGCTATGTCCTGTTCTTACAATAAGAGATAACTGGGCAAAGTGAAAATCAATTACTACTATAACTGGGCAAAGTTATAGCTGGGCAAAGTGAAAATTAATTACTATAAAATCAATTATTATTTTATCATTGTTTTAAACTGTAAGGGAATAGACATCACAAGGCAAACCATCAGCCCAAAATCTGGAGAGTCAGGCATATCCAGAAAGATATAACATCCAAGATTTGCTTACTTGGAGTAGGTGCCACCTGAAGCCCAAGGCAGTAGGAACACCTTATTGCTAATTTTGATGCGGTGCTGCAGGCTGAGTGGGAACTCACGTGAGCATGAGTAACTCCTGAGGACTGTGGTCACACTTTCAAATCCTTACTTCAAGATTCCTACCATGTAGGACCCAGGAAAGTTCCCCACATGGCACTGGCAGGGGATGGGAAGAGTAATCATTGTGACATTCACCCAGACACTTTTTCCTCACAAAGGCCTAGTATCCAAGGCGATTGGATTTGAACCAGAGGGCAATTCTGAAATTTTTTCCCAGCTAGAGAAAGGGAACTCTGCCCCACTTCATCCATCTCTACCCTCCCTGTCCCACTTATGAGAAAATAAATAAAAATTAAAAATAAAAGACACAGTGAACTGGGAAGAAGGCTTTAAGAAAATAGACTGACAATGGTGTACTCAGAGACGGGACTTGGGGACAGTCCTTTTTTTGTAATTTCAACATGAATTACATGTAATTTCAACATGAAGGAAAAAAGCTCTACCTCTGGAAGGGGACAGAAACAAATCTGAGGGTGATCCCCTGAGACGCAGGTCCACTAAAAGGCAGACTAAATCAGAAGGTTGTAGAACACCCCTAGTATGAGTCATAATCAATAGGATTTTATATATACATAAATATAAAATATATACACACATACATTATGTGTACATTATGTTTTGTATATATACATATATAAATAATTCATACATTATTTTTCATATACATATATGTGTGGAATATATGCATATATATGATAATGGAGACAACATTTTTATACATATATAAAATTATGTGTGTGTATATATATGGAGAGAGAGAGAGAGAGATCATACTCCTCCTTTCTCATATGCTAGCATCATGCTAATGAGCCTATGGTGAAATCAATGGTGGTTTACAGCTGAAAGAGCTGAAAGACACAGATTCTCTGAGGAGGAATACAAAAGGGAAGTCCCAAAGCCAAGAGGAAATGAAGAAGAACAAACTCACCATGGAAATTAGCAAACTATTGTGCTAAAAGTTACAAAAAATAAAAAAACCCAAAACAAAAAACAAACAAAAATTAAACACAGCCCAATTCCTAGCCCAATTAATAGAAATCCTTACACTAAAAGCCTATGTACCCCAGTTCACATTACCTTATAAAACATGCCCAGCTTTCAACAAAAACATTACAAGGCATAACAAAGGGTAAGAAAAAACACAGTCTGAAGAGGCAAAGCAATCATCAAAACTATGCACAGATATGACATAGATGTTGGAATTATCAGATAGGGGATTTAGAGTAACTATGATTACTGTGTTAAGGGCCCTAATGAAAAAGTAGACCACATGCAAGACCAGAAGAGTAATGTCAGAAGAGATATGGAAACTATAAGAAAAATCAAAAAGACATGCTAGAAATCAAGAACAAGATAACAGAAATGAAGAAAATCTTGAAGGAACTGGGAGGGGGGTGTCCTTAGCTACAGAAGAACAAGGAATTATAAACCATTTCACAGAAAAAATAATTATAATGCATTACAATAGACTCAAACAACAAGAGAGGTAAAGTAAAATGTTTGAACTGTTGAAAAGAAAAACAAACAAACCAACCCTGCCAACCTAGAATCCTATATCCAGCAAAAGTATCCTTCAACAGTGAAAGAGAAATAAAAACTTTCTCAACAACAACAACAACAAAACTGAGGAATATATTGCCAGTAGAACATTCTTGTAAGAAATCTTAAAAGAAGTTATTCAGGCAGAAGGAAATGATACAGGACAGAAACCTGTATCTATATAAAGAAAGGAAGAGTCTCAGGATAGGAATACATGAAAATAATACAGTTTATTTTATTTTTCTTATTCTTTGTTGATGTGCAAGATAACTGCAATGGTAACAGTTGGATCATATCAAAAGCATGTAAAGTAGCATGAGGTAATTGAAATGAGTGAAAGTAAATGCCACAAGAAAGGGGATGGAGGAGTAGGAGTACTTTGTTACAAGATACCCGCACAACACATGAAGCAGTATGGTGTTATTTGAAGGAAGTCCTAGATTGATTAAAAGCATATGTAAGAAAATGTAAGCCACCACTAAAAAAAAAGTTAAAAGGAAGTACAACTGATATGCTAAGAGATGGCATAAAGTGAGATTATATAAAATGCTCATTTAAAACCAGAAAAGAATAAACAAGAAGGGGAAAAATAAAGAACAAATACAGCAAATAGAAAACAATTACAAATATAGCAGATATAAATCCAAATATACAATTAATCACCTTAAATATGAATGGTCCAAATATTCCTATTAAAAGAAAGAGACTATCAGACTGTATAAACAATATCCAACTACATGTTTTCTATAAGAAACTCACTTTAAATATTAAGACTCCAATAGTTTAAAAGGATGGAGAAATATACAATGCTAATACTAATCAAAAGAAAGCTGGAGTAGCTAAATTAATTTCAGACACAGCAGACTTTGGAATATGTAAAATTATCAGGGATAAAGGAGAACATCACACAATAATTAAGGAGTCCATTGTGGAAGACATAATAATCCCAAACTTTCGTGCATTTAACAATAGAACATAAAATTGCAAGAGGCGAAAATGATAGAATTAATAAAAGAAATAGAGAAAGCTACTATTATAGTTGGAGATGTCAACACCCATATCTCAGTAATTCATAGATAAAGCAAGCAGAAAATAAGTAAGGCTGTAGATGACCTGAATATCACTATCAATCAAATTGATAAAAATTGACATTTATAGACTACTCTATCCAACAAAAATAGACTATACATTCTTCTTAAGCATTCTGGTCCATAAAACACACCTTAACTAACTTAAAATAATATAAATCATTCATATATGCTCTCAGCCTACAATGGAATTAAACTAGAAATCAACAACCAAAAAAGAGCTGGAAAATTTCAAAATATTGGAAATTAAAGGACACACTTCTAAATCTATGGGTAAAAGAAGATGTCTCAACAGAAATTTAAAAATATATTTAATTAAAAAAGTGGCATAACTTATCAAATTTTGTGGGATGCAGCTAAAGCAGTGCTTAGATGGATTGTACAGTATTAAGTTCATATAATAGAAAAAAGAAATATCTAAAATCAATAATCTCAACTTTCACTTTTAAAACCATGCAAAGAAACACAAATTAAACCTAAAGCAAGGAGAAGTAAGGAAATGATAAAAATTAGGGCAGAAATCACTAAATTGAAAACAGGAAAACAATAGAGAAAATAAATGAAACTGAAGGCTGATTCCTTGAAAAGATGAACAAAATTTTAAATATCTAGCCAGCCTAACCATGAGAAAAGAGATAAGACACAAATTACCAATATCATCACTGCTTACCCCATGGACATTAAAAAGATCAGGGATTACAACAAATAGCTCTTGTCCCATATATTTGATAACATATATGAAATGGATAAGTTCCTGGAAAGACACAAGTTACCAAAACTCATTCAAGAAGAAATTACTCCCCTGAATAACACTGTATCTATGAAAGAAATTATACTGGTAGCTAAAAAATTTCCAAAATTACCAAGCTCAGATGGTTTCAATAATGAATTGTATCCCGCATTTGAGGAAGATGTAAACCATCTCTTCCCAAAAAATCAGAGGAGGGAACACGTTCATTTTATGAGGCTAACATTACCCTAAAAACAAAACACAACAAAAAGACATTACTAGAAAAGGAAACTACAGATAGATATCACTCCCAGATACTGATGCAAAAATTCTTTATAAAATTGAATCTTGTAATATATAACATAGGATAACACACCATGGTCAAGTGTTCATTCTGGTAATGCAAGGGTGATTCAACATTTACAAATAAATCAACGTGATTCTTCATATTAAAACACTAATTTAGAAAAAATATTTTATCCCATTAATGAATGAAGAAAAAGCATCCAACCATGTTCAACATCCATTCAAGAAAAAAAAATACTCTCAACCAGCCTCTATGGGAAACAGTATGGAGATTCCTCAAAGAACTAAAAGTAGACCTGCCATTTGACGCAGCAATCACACTACTGGGTATCTACCCAAAGGAAAATAAGCCATTTTACCGAAACAACACCTGAACTTGAATGTTTATTGCAGCACGATTCACAATTGCAAAGATGTGGAATCAACCCAAGTGCCCATCAATTTATGAGTGGATTAACACAATGTGGTATATGTACACCATGGAGTACTATTCATCCATAAGAGAGGATGAATTAATGCCTTTTGCAACAATTTGGATGGAACAGGAGTCCATTATCCTAAGTGAACTAGCCTAAGAGTGGAAAAACAAACACCACATGTACTCACTATTAGACTGGAACTAACCAATGAGCACACATGTGCACAGAGGAATGTAAAACTCAGTGGAAATCAAGCAAAAGGGAGAGAGAGAGGGAGGGGAAAAATTTACCCAACAGGTACTAATACAATGAACACTAATTTGGTGATGGGCACACTTATAGTCATGACTCAAGCATTACAAAAGTGATCCATGTAACCAAAAACATTTGTACCCCCTTAATATTTGAAATAAAAAAACCCTTACGAATAGAAGGCAGCTTCTTTAACTGAATAAAGGGCATATATTAAAAAAAACTACAGATAACATAACACTTGATAGAGAGAGACTCAACACAAGTTCCCTGAGATTGCGAACAAGGCAAGGATGACCTTGCTCACCACTTCTATTCAACATTTTACTGGAAATCCTAGCTATTGCAATAAGACAAGAGCAGAAAAATCTGTCTTTATTCACAGATGACACAACTTTCTCTGTGGAAAATCCCAAAGCAAACTCCCAGAACTAGTAATTGACTTTAGCAAAGTCACAAGTTACAAATGTTGTCCTATATACCAGCAAAGAAAAATTGAATACAAATTTTATAAATGTAAAATTTTATTAAATGTTATAAGATTTATAATTATAACCATTTAATAAAATATTTACAATTTATAAGTGCATTTATAAAATTTTACAATGTAAAATGCTATAAATTATAAAAAATATATATATATAATACAACTTATAATAACAATCAAAAATAAAGTACCTAGGTGTAAATCTAACAAAACATGTAAAGGATCCAGCTGTACACAGAAAACAAAGTAGATATGAGAGAAATCAAAGAAGATCTAAATAAATGAAGAGATATTTCATGTTCATGGATTAGAATAATTAATATTGTTGTGATGTCAATTCTTCCCAATTTGATAAATGGATTCAGTGCAAACACAATCAAAATCCCAGCAAACTTTTTGTAGATACTGACAAATTGATTCTAAAATTTATATGAAAAGGCAAAGCAATACAAAACAATTCTGAAAAATAAGAACAAATCTGTAGGATTTGCATTACTAAAATTTAATACTTATTATAAGGCTACAATAATCAAGATAACATGATATTGCTGAAAAAATAGGTATAGATCATTGAAACAGAAGAGAGCCCCAAAATAGAAGTATACAATATAGTCAAACGATTTTTATAAAGATGCAAAGGCAAATTGAAATGAGGTATGACAATATTTTCAATAAATGGTTCTGAAAAAATTGGATGTCGATATTTTAAAAAAGAAAAACCTCTATACAGACCTCACAACTTGTAAAACATCAACTCAAAATGGATTATAGACCTAAAGGTAAAGTACAAAATGATAAAACTTTTTTTAAGAAAACATACACAAAAATCTCCATGATACTGGGTTTGGTGGTGAGTTGTGAAATACTTTACTAAAAGGACTATCTACAAAAGAAAAAATGAGTCAAACATTATTAAAATTAAATACTTCTGTGAAATACATTGTTGAGAGAATTAAAAGACAAGTCACAGACAGGGAGATAAATGTTTGCAAATCACACATTTGATAAAGTACTGGTATCCAGAACATATAGAGAGCACTTAACACCCAATAATAAAAAAAACCAAACAACTCAATTAAAAAATGGGCAAAATGTTCATACACATCATTTGTCATCAAAGAAATGCAAATTTAATACCACTACAAACCTACTAGAATGATTTAAATCCAAAATCTGATAATAGCAAGTGTTAGTGAGAATGTGGAACAAGAGGAACACTCATTTATTGCTGGTGGAAGTGCAAAAAGTTACAGCCACTTCGCAAATAGTTTGGTAGTTCTTACAAAACCAAATATATTCTTAACATATGGCCCATCAATTATACTTCTAGGTATTTACCTAACTAATTTGAAAACTATATACTCACACACAAAAAAACTGCATGTAGATATTTGCAGCAGCTTTATGCATAATTGCCAAAACCTGGAAGCACCCAAGATGTCCTTCAAGAGGTGAATGGATAACCACATCGTGATAATCCATACTTTGAAAGCCTCTTCGGTGATGAAGAGCCATCAAGGCACTTAAACACACAGATGAATCTTAAATGCATATTGTTGAGTCAAAGAAGTCAGTATAAGGCTATGTACTGAATTATTCCATTTATATGGCATTCTGGGAAAGGTAAAAGTAGAGAGATGTAAAACAAATTAGGGGTTGTCAGTGGTTGTGGGAGAGGGAGGGTTGACTAGGTTAAGCACAAAGGATTTTTTTTTAGGGCCAAGAAACTATTCTTTACAGTACTATAGTGGTAGATACATAACAGCATCTATTTTTCAAAGTCTACAGAACTTTACAACAGAAAGAGTGATACTTGATGTATATAAACTTTTAAAAGAAATATCAAATACGAGGTTTGGGGAATGCCAGAATGTAATGTACACTGTGGCCAGAAAAATCAAACTGTAGTGCAAACATGACATAACCTCAGTGAAGAAGTTGAAAAAAAAAATGAGTTGTGTCCTAAGTAACTTTGGAAATGACTTGAAACAATAAGACTAAAGAAAAAATTAATTGTCAAATAAATACTGTGCTCTAGTTGGTAGTGTTGTTTCTCATAGGGGTAAGGGTTAACAATTCTGAAACTGCTGCCCATTTATCCTGACATGGAACAAATAAGTAAACGGATGAGCTGGGCATGGTGGCACAGGCTTGTAGTCCCAGTTACTCGGGAGGTTGAGGCAGGAGGATTGCTTGAGCCCAGGAGTTCAAGGCTGCAGTGAGCTATGATCTTGCCTGTGAATGGCCACTGCACTCCATTCTGGGCAACATAGTGAGACCTTGTCTCTTAAAATACAAAAATAAAATAAATGGATGGAGGATGGTGAGAGCCAGGTTTCTCACTCTCAGGTGGGAGACTATAGATAAGGAAAGGGAGAAGACTACAATGAGCAGCATTGTACTCAGAGTATATATTTATATCTACCTGTCTGTGTATACACAGGTTAGTGTACACACATACATTACCTAACTCTGTTCATTGACAGGGTCTAGAAGCAATGATACCCCTGTAAGGGTAAGTGTAAGCACATTCAGCACCAAGATCTTGGTTTACAATGCCGTTCTCCAATAAAAGTTATCATGGTTTCTTAGAGAAATGATTGATTACAGGGCTGGGTCAGGGACTACACAGCATAAATCTGGAACATCTCATAGTGCCAGAAAGTGAGGAAATAGTCAAAAAATAAAATGACGGTATTATGTCAAGGGGACATAGGTGCCAAATTGAAAGATCTTCCAATGGCCAAAGCTATAACAATTTGGGCAGCACAATAAATAAAGTAGTTTTTCTTTAAAGATTGTAACACAAAGTATAAAGTAAATGTCTATGATTTCATACTGATATGAATAAATAATTGATTGAATAAATTGGGAGAAGAGACAATTTTCTGATACAGAAGAATTCCAAATAATTTACTCAAATATTCCACCCTCAGAGAGATACAATATGATTTTCTGCCTCTTAAGTATGAAGCACATGTAGTGACTTGATTTCTGAAAGCACAGCATGGAAAGGAGGTCAGGGGAAACGGAACTCCAGAGCAATGAATTCTGTCAAACACTGTCCTAGCCAGGCAGTCGAGGCTAACACCCTCTGTGATAAGTCATGCTGGCTGCGTGAACCCTTCGTATGTTGCAATCAGAATGACACTTCACATTTGTGGTCTTTTTCTCCAAAACCGATAACCCCAGTCTAACCATGCGAAAAACATCAGACAAACTCAAATTGAGAGACATTCTACAAAATACCTGACCTCTACAAAGTTATCGAGGTCTGCAAAACCAAGGAAAGTCTGAGAAACTTCCACAGCACAGCGGAGTTTGAGGATATAGGATAATAAAGGTATCGGTATATCCTGGAGGGGGACCCTGGAACAGAAAAATGACATTAGGAGGAAAGTAATAGAATCCAAATAGTGTGGAGGTTATTCCATTACCAAAAAAAAAGACAGAAAAGTTTTGTGAGGGAACATAAAATCGACATTATTGCTTCTCACTGGGCCTCTAAATAACAAGTGAATTTTATCTTATTTAATTTGTTTATTTTTTAATTGCTTACTTTTTTATTTCAGAATATTATGGGGGTACAACACTTTTTTTAATATATATTGCCTGTGCACTGCCCAAGTCAGAGCCACAATCGTGGACATCCCCCAAACTGTGCGCCCTGCAACCATTAGGTGTGAGTTTTCCCATCCCCTCCACCCCCCTCCCACCTGCCCGACCCCTGAGAATATTATTTCCATGTGTGCACATAAGTATTGATCAATTAGTACCAGTTGGATGGTGAGTACCCGTGGTGCTTGTTTTTCCATTCTTGTGATGCTTTGCTTCGAAGAATGGGCTCTAGTTCCATCCAGGATAATACCAGATGTATTAATTCACCATTGTTTTTTATTGCTGAGTAATACTCCATGGTATACATATACCACATTTTATTAATCCATTCGTATATTGATAGGCAGCTGGGTTGTTTCCACATCTTTGCAATTGTGAATTGTGCTGCTATAAACATTCGAGTACAGATGTCTTTATTATAGAATGTCTTTTTTCCTTTGGGTAGATACCCAGTAGTGGGATTGGTGGATCAAATGGTAATTCTACTTTTAGTTCTTTGAGGTATCTCCATATTACTTTCCATAGAGGTTCTACTAATTTGCAGTCCCACCAGCAGTGTATGAGTGTTCCTGTCTCTGCGCTTCCCTGCCAACATTTGTTGTTTTGGGACTTTTTGATATTAGCCGATCTCACTGGAGTTAAGTGATATCTCATTGTGGTTTTGATTTGCATTTCCCTGATGATTAGAGAAGTTGAGCAATTTTTTATGTTTGCCTGCCATTGTTCTGTCTTCTTTAGAAAAGTTTCTGTTCATGTCCTTTGCCCACTTTTTAATGGGATTGTTTGATTTTTTCTTGTTGATTTTCCTAAGTTCTGTATAGATTCTGGTTATCAGCCCTTTATCAGATATGTAGCATGCAAATATTTTCTACCATTCTGTAGGTTGTCTGTTCACTCTAGTGATAGTTTCCCTGGCTGTGCAGAAGCTTTTTAATTTGATCAGGTCCCATTTATTTATTTTTGTTGCTGCTATGATTGCTTTGGGGGTCTTCTTCATAAATTGTTTGCCTAGGCCAATGTCCATAAGAGTTTTTCCAACGTTTTCTTCTAGAATTCTTATGGTTTCATGTCTTAGGTTTAAGTCTGTTATCCATTGTGAGTCGATTTTTGTGAGAGGTGAGAGGTGTGGGTCCAGTTGAACTTTAGAAGAGCTAACAGCATATCCACAGGGCGAAGAAAGCCCAGGGATTCTGTGGTTAAGATCACACAGAAGCCCAATTACCCTTTTGATGGGAGTTCTCTCCCGGTGGAGTTTAGGTAAACATCAAAGACTTTGAAAGATAGGTACTAATTGACTAGATATCCTAATGATATGGAAACCAAGAAAAATTTTCTTCTTTCTTCCTCCATCACTCAGGTAATATGGTTTTGCCTGGAAATAGTAGTGTACGTTTAGATTGCAATATGTACTAGGTTCTAATAACATTATTTTGCTAGGGATAAATTGCTTAGAGGCTAAGAAATTGCTTACATTCCTAAACTTTATGAGTTTGACCCTGATGCATTTATGTTATTATGTGGACTACTAATTTTTGGAAATTTGGAATTAAGACATGAATAATTTGAAGTTAGATTAATCGAACCTTGGAAGTTTTATAAAAGCTACCACAGATGTGGGGAACGGCACCTTGAGACTGAAGCTGCTGAAGGATACCTGCTTCCACCAAGACGTCGCACTAATCCTTCTGGCTGAGACAAAAAGTTGTAAAGGAGGTTTGGGGATAATTTTAATTTTATGGACAAGAAATGGACTTTATTTTTAGTTTTTAATTTTGGTGGATTTGATAATCATTACCTGTATTGTTCCAATCTGAGCCATTTCTATGTTGCAGGTGTTATATTTGTGCTATGCTGTCATGTGGTGCTCACCATGTAGTTCTTCAGTGAGCAGGGTTGGACAGGGGCCGAACTACAGATTTGAAATGAACAATAGAATGCTCAGTAAATATTTGGCCAGCTTAGAGTGTGGTCTTGGAATTAATTTAAATATTGGCTGTCTGACATATTTTATATCTTTCCATCTTACTAGTTCCAGAAAATATAAATGAACAAGTGTTATACATTGGGGGAAAACAGCCTGGCTCCTGATATCTCTTCCCCTACATAGTCAGCTGTTACTCTGGCTCATTTTAGACTTAAATATTGAAACCAGTGTGGTAAGAGAGAAGAAATCAACAAAATAAGGTAACATAAGAAGCATAATTTTTGAAAGACTACCTGGATTCAAATCTTCTTCTTCTACCAGTTGTGTGACCTTGGGTAAATCACTTAATCTAGTTAAATCCTATTTTATCATCTTTAAAATTGTGAATATAGAGTAGCACTCACCTCAAAGGATTATGAGAAAATGGTATAACATATGAAAAGTATGTATCCTAGTATCTAACACATAGTAAGTCTCAATAGTCTTAGCTGGCATCTCCATCATTATTTTCAAGCACTGCAGATCATCATGTAACTTACTCATTCACTCTTCATGTCCTATCCCACTTTTCTTACAACAAAATTATCCCAGCTAATTTTTTGCACAGCACACCCATGACTTTGTATTTATTGCTGTTCCTCCAACCCTTCAAAGTTTACAAGCTCTATATATTTGTGTTTTCATATGAAAACAGACCCTCCTCCTTTTGAAAATCATAACCCTTTCCCTCCTCTGTGTGCCTTTTATCTCACCATATGGCTCATACTCTTCAGGACCCAGCAGGTCCTTACTTACTAGGTAAGGGTTTTGCCATGCTAACCTACCTCTTAGAAAATTATAGTAAAATATTAATGCCAAAACTACTCAAAAATTAAACTCTGGGTGATTGTTCTTAGAGTTGTGCAGTAATAACTGTGACAGTAAACTGTTGTTACCCAAACAAATTGTTAAAGTAAATTGTGCTGCAGCTCTGAGAGGTGGCTGAAGCAAGAGTGTACATCCTTCTCGCTCATCCCTTTTCGTTATTTGGCAAACAATCCCCTCAGCACCCAGCTTTGGCTGGTGAAAAAAGTGTGGCATGAGCTTATTTAAGGATTTCTTTCTCCCTGTGTATCACGAAGACAGGATCTGAATAAGCTCAGTTTTAAGATTGGGTGAATCATCTGATCTTCCCACCCCTTCTCTTGCCCTTTGATTTTTCAGATAAGAAAACTGAGTCTCAGGGACATACAGTGACTTGCCCAAAGTCTCGTGTTGAATAGTGATGGCTGTTTTTCAAATTCATTCTTTCTTTATGCTCCAATTTCCCCAGGTGTTTCTCCCAGGCATCTTACCCTTATAGCATGCTTTTATACACCCAAGAACTAGCTGCCCTAAACATAGGAAATGCACATTCTTCCTCCATCTTTCTCATGCTGCTCTCTGTTGCATGTTTTCTCCCCTATTCATTCTATAAACCAAAAATGTCAGAATCACAGTGAAACTTCCCTTGAACCCACTAATCCCAATTACCCTATCAACAAAGCACTAAAACATATGTTATTATCATTGTCGGTTTCTATGCCTTTATTTCTAAATATATTATGCAATCTTTGATAAAAATTCCCATGTCTTTAAAATTTTTTAAAATTGGACTTTATTTTGTAGAGTAGTATTAGGTTCACAGCAAAATTGAGCAGAAAGTACAGAGGGTTCCCATGCAATTCTTTTCCCTCCCCACGCAGCCTTCCCACTAACAACATCCCCCACAGAGCAGTACATTTTTACAATTGATAAACCCACATTGACATATCGTTACCACCCCAACTTCATCGTTTACGTTAGGGCCCACTCTTGGTGCTATTCTATGGGTATTGACAAATGCATAATAAACTGTATTTACAATTATAGTATTATAAAGAATAGTTTCACTGCTCTAAAAATTCTCTGTACTCTTCGTATTCATTCCTCCCTCCTCCAAACTGCCAGAAACCAATGATTTTTTACTGTCTCCACAGTTTTGCCTTTCTCGGTATATCATATATAGTTATACCTGTTATATTGTGCTTGCTTTGTTGTATTTCACCAATATTACATTTTTTACAAATGGAAGGTTTATGGTAACTCTGTGTCAAGCAAGTCTAGTGGTGGCATGTTTCCAATAGCATGTGTTCATTTCATGTTTCTGTGTCACATTTTGGTAATTCTTGCAATATTTAAAAATTTTTTCATTATTATCATATCTGTTATGGTAATTTGTGATAAGTGATCTTTGATGTTACTATTGGATTGTTTGCAGCAGCCACAAATCCCACACATATAAGGCGGTGAACTTAATATATTAATATAATGCGTGTGTGCTGACTGTTCCCCTGATAGACCATTTCCCCATCTCTGTCCCTCTCCTCAGGTCTGCCTATTCCCTGAGACATGACAATATTGAAATTAGTTCAATTAGTTAGCCTATAATGGATTCTATGTGTTCAAATGAAAGGAAGAGTCACACATTTCTCACTTTAAATTAAAAGCTGGAAATAATTAAACTTAGTGAAGAAGGCATGTCAAAAGCTGAGATAGGCTAAAAACTAGGTCTTTTTTGCCAGTTAGCCAAGTTGTGAATGCAAAGGAAAAGTTACTGAAAAAAATTAAAAATGCTACTCCAGTGAACACACAAATGATAAGAAAGCAAAACAACCTATTTCTAATATGGAGAAAATTCGAGTGGTTTAAATAGAAGATCAACATTCCTTTAAGCCAAAACCTAACCCTAACCCAAAGCAAGGTCCACACTCGCTTCAATTCTTTGAAGGCTGAGAGAGGTAAGGAAGCTGCAGAAGAAAAGTTGGAAGCTAGTAGACAGTTCCTGAAATTTAAGGAAATAAGCCATCTCCATAACATAAAAGTGCAAGGCAAAGCAGCAAGTGCTGATGTAAAAGCTGCAGCAAGTTACCCAGAAGATCTAGCTAAGATAAGTGATGAAGGTGTCTAAAAACTAAACGAGATTTTCAATGTAGACAAAACAGCCTTCTATTGGAAGATTCCATCTAGGACTTTCATAGCTAGAGAGGAAAAGTCAATGCCTGATTTCAAAGCTTCAAAGGACAGGCTGACTCTCTTGTTAGATGGATATTGTAGCTTGTAGCTGAATGACTTTAAGTTGAAACCAGTGCTTATTTACCATTCTTAAAATCCCATAGCCCTTAAATATTATGGTAAATCTACTCTGCCTATGCTCTACAAGTGGAACAACAAAGGCTGAATGACAGCACATCTGTTTACAGCATGGTTTACTGAATATTTTAAGTCCACTATTGAGACCTACTACTCAGAAAAAAAGAGATTCCTTTAAAAGTATTACTGCTCAGTTACAATGCACCTGGTCACTCATGAGCTCTGATGGAGATGTACAAGGAAATTAATATTGTTTTCATGCCTGCTAACACAACATGCATTCTGCAGCCCACAGATCAAGAAGTAATTTTGACTGTCAAGTAGTATTAGTTAAGAAATACATCTGATAAGCCTATAGCTGCCATAGGTAGTGATTTCTCTGATGGGTCTGGGCAAGGTAAAGTAAAAACCTTCTGGAAAGAATTTTCCATTCTAGATGCTCTTAAAAACATTGGTGACTCAAGGGAGGAGGTCAAAATAGCAATAGTTCGGAGAAGTTAATTCTGACTCTCATGGATGACTTTGAGGGGTTCAAGACTTCAGTGGAGGGAGTAATTGCAGATGTGGTGGAAATAGTAAGAACACTATATAGAATTAGAAGTGGAATCTGAAAATGAGACTGAATTGCTGCAATCTCATGATAAAATTTTAATGGATAAAGATCTGTTTCTTATGGATGAGAAAAGAAAGTGTTTTCCTGAGATGGAATCTACTCCCGGTGAAGATGCTGTGAATATTATTGAAATGACAACAAAGGATTTAGAATATTACATGAATGTACTTGATAAAGCAGAGGCAGGGTTTGAGAGGGTTTTCTTCAGTTTTTAAAAAAGTTTCACTGTGGATAAAATGCTATCAAAAAGCATTGCATGCTACAGAGAAATTTTTTGTGAAAGGAAGAGTCAATTAATGTGTCAAACTTCATTTTTGTCTTTATTTAAGAAATTGCCACAACCACCCCAATCTTTAGCAACCACCACCCTGATCAGTCAGCAACCATCAACACTGAGACAAGACCCTTCATCAGCAAAAATATTATGACTCACTAACGGCTCGGATGATTGTTAGCATTATTTAGCAATAAGGTATTCTTTAAAGTGTACTTTACACTTAAATGTATACTATACATCTTTTAGACATTATGCTATTACACACTTAGTATACTACAGTATAATGTAAACATAACTTTTATGTGCGCTTGGAAGCCAAAAACGTTGAGACTGACTTTATGCAATATTCGCTTCATTGCAGTGGTTTAGAACTGAACTCACAATATCTTTGAGGTATGCCTGTAGTTGAAGTCATGCAGTATGGAACCTTTTCAGATTGGCTTCTTTCACCTGGAAATATGTATTTAAGTTTTCTCCATGTATTTTTATGTCTTGATAGCTCATTTATTTTCAGTGTTCAATAGTATTACATTGTATGGGCGCACCAGAGTTTATCTATTCACCAGTTGAAGGGCATCTTGATTGTTTCCAAGCTTTAACAATTATGAATAAAGCCGATATGAACATCCATGTGCAAGTTTATGGGTTGACATAAGTTTTCAACTCACTTGGGTAAATGTCAAGGAGCAAAATTGCTAAATAATATGGTAAGGGTATGTTTAGTTTTGCAAGAAACTGACAAACTATCTTCCAAAGTAGCAGTTCAGTTTGAATTCCCACCAGTGATGAATGAGAATTTCATCCACATTTACATCCACACCAGCATTTGGTGGTGTTAGTTTTGGATTATCATTATTCTAATAGGTGTGTAGTGGTATCACATTGCTGTTTTATTTTCAGCTTCCTGATGATATATTATGTGGAGCGTATTTTCATATACTTATTTACCACCTGTTTATCTTCTTTGGTGAAATATCTGTTCATATTTTTTACTCATTTTTAAATAAGATTTTAATTTTTGTTTTTATTATGGAGTTTTAAGAGTTCTTTGTATATTTTGAATAACAGTCCTTTATCAGATATGTCTTTTGCAAATATTTTCTCCCGGTATCTGGCTTGTCTTATCAACTTCTAACAGTACATTTCACAGAGCAGAACTATTATTTATTTTCATTGTGGTTAAAAAAAAACACATAACATAAAATTTATCATCTGAACCATTTTTAAGTATATAGTTCAGGAGTGTTAAGTAAATTCATGCTGTGTGAAGCATATTTTCAGAACTTTTTCATCTTGCAAATCTGAATGCATTAAACAGCAACTCTCCTTTCCCCCCTCCCTCATTTTGCCTTCTAAGAATTTGACTACTTTACATACCTCATATAAGTGGAACTACACAGTATATTTCTTTTGGATTAGCTTATTTCACTTAGCATAATGCTCTCAAGATTTGTTCATGTTGTAGCATATTACAGGATTACCTTCATTTTTAAGGCTGAATAATATTGTACATGTAGACCACATTTTGTTTATCTGTTCATCCATCAGAGAATATTTGGGTTGCTTCTGTCTCTTGGCTATTGTGAATAATGCTACTATGAACAGGAATGTGCGAATCTCTCTCTGAGACCTTGTTTCCAATTCTTTTGTATATGTACTCAGAGTGTGAACGCTGGATCATATATGGTAGTTCTATTTTTAATTTTTTGAGGAACTTCCATACCATTTTTCATAGGAATTGAACCATGCTACAATCCTACCAACAGTGCACAGGGGTTCAGTTTCTTCACATCCTTGCTAACACTGGTTATTTTCTATGGGCTTTTTTTGTTTGTTTGTCAGTTGGTTTTTGTTTGTTAGTTTTTTGTTTCTAGGTTTTGTTGTTGTTATTGTTAATAGTAGCTATTCTAATGGGTATGAGGTAATCATCTCATTGCAGTTTTGATTTGCATTTCTTAGATGATGAATGATGTTGGACATCTTTTCATATGCTTGTTGGCCATTCACATATCATCTTTGGACAAATGTCTATTCAAGTTCTTTACTCACTTTTAAATTGGGTTATTTGATTTTTTTGTTGTAGAGCAGTGGTTCCCAACCTTTTTGGCACCAGGGACCTGTTTCATGGAAGACATTTTTCCAGGCGGGCCAGCGGGGAGGGTGGGTGGGGGAGGCAGTGATGTGAGCAATGGGGACAGGCTGTAAATACAGATGAAGCTTCCCTCACTGCTCACCTCCTGCTGCTGCTGTGCTCCTCCCCCCTCTTCCTAAGTTTCATGGAAGACAATTTTTCCACGGGGAAGGGGGAGAGGGAGGGGAGAGTGGGGGGTGGAGCTCTGCAGCCCTGTCCCTAACAGGCTGCCAACAGGTAGCAGTCCATGGCCCAGGGACTGTGGACCACAGTTGTAGAGTTCTAAGAGTCCTTTATATATTCTGGATATTAATACCTTTCAGATATGTGCTTTGTAAATTTTTCTCCCATTCCATAGGCTGCCTTTTCACTCTTTTGATTTTGTCCTTTGATGCACAAAAGTTTTTAAGTTTGATGTAGTCTCATTTGTCTATTTTCATTTTTGTTGCCTATGCTTCTGGTGTCATATCCAAGAATTTGTGCCAAATCCAACGTCATGAAGCTTTTCTGCTGTTTTCTACCAAGATTTTTATAATTTAGGTCATACATATAGGACTTGAATCCATTTTGAGTTAATTTTGTATATGGTGTGATAGAGGGTCTAACTTCATGCTTTTGTATGTGGATATCCTGTTTTACCGACACCATTTGTTGAAGAGACTGTTCTTTCTCCACTGAGTGGTCTTGGCCAACTTGTCAAAGATCATTTGCCCATATATATGGGGATTGATTTCTAGGCTCTCCATGTCTTCCATTGGTTTATTTTTCTGTCTCTATGCCAGTACCACATTGTTTTGATTACTGTGGCTTTATAACATCTTTTGAAATGAGAAAGCATGACTCCTCCAACTTTGTTCTTCTTTTTCGAAATTGTTTTAGCTATTTGAAATTCCTTGAGATTCCATATGAATATAGGATAAATTTTTCTATTTCTGCAGAAATAAAATGCCATTGCAATTTTTATAATGGTTACATTGTATCTACAGACAGCTTTGGGTAGTATTAACATCTTAACAGTATTTTAATCTTCTAATCCATCAAAACTAGGTATCTTTCCATTTATGGGTCTTCTTTAATTTATTTTAGCAATGATTTGGATTTTCCAGTGTACAAGTATTTTTACCTCCTTGGTTAGGTTTATTCCTAAATAGTTTATTTATTTATTTATTTTTAGATGGTATCATAAATTTAATTGTTTTCTTAATTTCCTTTTTGGCTTGTTCATTGTTTTATAGTGTTTTTCTTTTCTCTATTTTATTTATTAATGCTTGAATCATTATTCATTATTATTTCCTTCCTTCTGCTAACTTTGGGTTTGGCCTGTTCTACTTTTTTCTAGTTGCTTGAGGTATAAAGGTAGGTGTTGATTTGATACCCTCTTTTTTAATGTAGGCATTTACAGCTATAAATGTCTCTCTTTTATAGGAAGATTTTGCTGCTTCCCATAAGTTTTGGTATGTTTGGTTTTCTTTTCATTTGTCTTAAGGCAATCTCGAATTTCCCTTGTGACTTCCTTTTTGACTGATTGGATGTTTAAGAATATAGTGATGTCTAATTCCCATATATTTGTGGATTTTCCACTTTTCCCTGTAGTATTGATTATTAGTTTTATTTCATTGTGATCAGAAAAGATACTTTATAGGATTTCAGTCTTCTCAAATTTGCTAAGTGTTTTTGTTTTTGTTTCTCTGGCCTGACTTGTAGACTATTCTGGAGAATGTTCCGTGGTCACTTGAGAAGAATGTATTTTCTGCTGTTGGGTGGAGTGGGCTATTTGTATATTAGGCTCGATTGTTCTATAATGTTGTTCAAATCCTCTCTTTCTTTATTGATCTTCTATCTTGTTGTTCTACCTATTACTGAAAATGGGATATTAAAGTTTCCTGCTATTACTGTGTTGCTATTGATTTCTCCCTTCAATCCTGTGAAAGTTTGCTTCCTATATTTAGGAATTTTGAGGTTTGGTGCATAAATTGACAATTGGAGTCACTTCCTGAATAATTTGCCATTCATCATTATATAAAGTGTTTTTTTGTCTCATAACAGTGTTTTATTTAAAGTCTATTTTGTCAGATATTAATAGCCATTCCTGCTCTCTTTTGGTTGCCATTTGCATGGAATATCTTTTTCTATCCTTTTACTTTCAGCATATGTGTGTTCTTAGATCTAAAGTTAGTATCTTGAAAAGAGCATATAGTTGTGGTTACTATTGCAATTACATAAAATATCTTAAAATTACAGCATTCTGTTTCATTCTATTTTAAACTAATAACTTAATTTCAATTGCACACAAAAACTCTACTTCTTTACAGCTCTACCCTTCCAATTTATGTTATTTACATCACGAATTACATCTTCATATATTGTATACAACCATTAACATAAATCTATAGTTTTAAAAATGTTTTTGTCTTTTAAATTATTCCATGCATCACAATTACAACAGTACAAGTTACTACTATATTTGCCCACAAATTTACCTTTATGGGAGAACCTTATTTTTTTTATGGCTTTGTCTCGCTCTTTACTGCCCTTTCATCTCAATGACAAGCGCTCCTTTTAGCATTTCTTTTAAAGAGGCCTAGTTGTAATGTACTCTTTCAGCTTTTGTCCAGCTAGGAAAGTCTTCATTTCTCCTTTATTTTTGAAAAACACTTTTGCTGCCTGCAGTATTTCACCATGTTGAATACATTATTCCACTCCTTTCTGATCTGTATAGTTTCTGTTGCAAAAAATGCTGATATTTTCTGGAAGCTCCCTTGTAGGCAACTAATTGCTTTTCTCCTGCTGCTTTTAAATTCTCCCTTTGTCTTTGAATTTAGACAATTTGATTATAATGTGTCTCTGTGTAGTACAATTTGTATTTATACTAGTTTGAGTTCTTTGAGGTTCTTTAAACTGTATGCCCATTTCTTTCCTCAAATTTGGGAAGTTTTGGGGATATTATTTCTTCAAACAAGCTCTCTTCTCCTTTCTCTCTGTATTTTCCTTCTGGGGTTTTCATAATGTGTATGTTGGCCCACTTGAGTTTCCCAAAAGCCCCTTGAATTCTCTCTGCTTTTCTTCATTCTTTTTGCTCCTTTAACTCACTGATTTCAAATAAACTATATTGAAGGTTTGCTTACTCTTTCTTTAGCCTGATCAAGTCTGCTGTTGAGCCACTTTAACAAATTTTTTAGTTCTTTTATTATATTTTTTTAACAACAGAATTTCTATTTGGTTCTTTCTTATACTTTCCATTTCTTTGTTGATATTCTCACTTTGTTCATGCATTGTTTTCCTGATTTCATTTAGTTGTCTGTGTTCTCTTTTAAGTCACTAAATATCTTTACAACAGTTATATTAAATTCCTTGTCAGGCAGTTCATAGATCTGCATTTATTTAGTCTTGGTTTCTGGAATTTTATTCTGTTTCTTTGATTGGACCATGTTTTCCAGTTTCTTCATATGCCTTGTAATTTTTTGCCAGGACTTGGGTATTTGTAAAAAAAAAATTACCAACTCTTCCAATCTTTGTGTAACTGATTTTGTGCAGAGGAAAACCTTCACCAATCAGCTTGGCTAGAGGATCCCAGACCTCTCAAGCCTTTTCTGGTCTCTTGCTCCCACCGTCATCTGCCTACAGAACTTCAGGTCTAACAGTGGTACTGTCTTCCTTTTCAACAACTTCCAAACTCTCCCATTGGTCTGTTAGCACTCCCAATCAGGAAAGAGAGCAATCAGTGCCTTGGATATCCCCCAGATAAACCAGAATGTTGGGCGCATAGTCTACTCCTTTATTTTCCTTCCAAGAGAGGTGTTCCGTGTGGAAGATTTCCCCTGAGTTCCTCCCAGTTGCTCTATGCTACATCCCAGAGAAGGAGCAGCCTGAATGGATGTGGCAAACACCACGTATTTTCTACTCCTTTCTCTGGAATCTGCTCTTGGTTTTACAATGGCCAAGGTACTATACTTTTTAGCTGGTCTCTAGAATTCTCACAGAAGTATTCTGGTTTGTATATCATTGTTAACTCAGTGTCTCTGTGGAAGAAGGAGGGCATGTAGCTTCTTAGTCTGCCATCTTGCTGATATCACTCGGAAGTCCACCTTGTTAATTGTCTCATTGTTTCTTTCATGGATTGTGCCTTTGGTTTTGTATCTAAAATGTCATCACCAAAATGAAGGTCATCTGGATTTTCTTTTATATATTATCTTCTAGGAGTTTTGTAGTTTTGCATTTTACATCTAGGTCTATGATTCATTTTGAGTTAAATTTTGTAATGGGATAGGGTCTGTGTCTAGATTTGTCTAGATTCCTTTTGTTTGTTTGTTTGTTTGTTTTTGCATATGGGTGTGGATGTCTGTGTGTTCCAACACCATTTATTGAAAGAACTATCTTTTCTTTCCATTGTTTTGCTTTTTTTTTCCTTTGCCATAGAACAAAGCAACAAGGTATATGTGTGTGGTTCTATTTATGGGTTCTCTATTCTGTTCTATGGTTGTATTTGTCTACCATAACTTTTCTCAGAAGAATTTTTAAAAATATATATTTTTTTACATCTAAATCAATGTATATAAACTCTACAAGATATATAGTATTATAAAGCGAATACTCAAAATAATCAGAACTAACTTAAGGGACAGAACATTACCAATATACTGAAGGTCCCATGTACCTCTCACTAATAGAATATACCTATCTCACTTTCAAAGTTAATTCTAATTTTTTATTTATTATTCCCTTGTTTTTCATTATAGTTTTACTGTAACTATGTATATACATACCCATGCATGTATATACATATATGTATAATTAAACATTATATTGTTGATTTGAATGGTATCATACTGAAAGGGCTCATTGTCTTTTTATTGTTTCATTGTTGGAGTCCAGTAAAAAGCCTGAGAAATTAGAAATAACATGAGATTTATTTGCTTTTTTAAAAAATTTGTTTTGGTGATGTTGTTTGTCCATTCTTTTCCAAACCACAGGTTGTTGCTACTGTCTAGCTACATCTCCTGCAAGCTCTAGTCTAGACCTATCTCTCTGCTTAAGGTGGCACTTTTTTCTCCTGTTTTCTAGGAGCTATTTTTTCTCACCTCACCAAAGGCTTATGGTGTTAGCCAAAGTCCTAGATAGTGTATGGGAGGAAAAAAATAGTACCTTTTCCTTGTATACTACAAGGTTCATGGCTGACACTCTAATAGAAAAAGACAGATTAACAAGAAAAAAAAGAAATGTATTTAACCAAAGTTTTACATAACACAGGATACATCAAAAATGAAGACCTGAAGAAAACTGTATTTATATGTGACGTTTGATGAAAGAAGTAGGCAGTTGTGGAGAAACATGATTGAACAAAAAGGGGTATGATCTAGTGGTAATGAATTAGGGAGGACCCAGCAAGACCTGTTTATTTAGATCCTTTTCTGTATGACGGTATGACGTTCTTGCTTCCTAGGTATGGGTTTGGACACCTGTCATGTGAGAGTCTTGTGATCTACTTATAGGTAAGGTAGGATGGAAAAATATTTTATGGACAGCCCTCACACAGAAAAGTGGGAAAAGTCAGAGTAACCTTCAAGATGCCTTATTTTAGTTTGGTGTATCCTTTACCCCATCAGCAGTAAAAATGAGACAAGGAAGAATATCAGGCAATTTGAATAGTAATAGTCTAGTTTAAAAATGATTATTTTAGAATTTAGAAAATGAGTTTAACATCTAGCTGCTATCAGTTATGAGTGATGTTTTCTTGATCAAATGACTTAGCTTATTTGCAAAGGGAGATAGATGTTTGCCTCACATAGTTACTATGAGTTTTATTTTTTTAAGATAATATGATTGAATACATTGTCTAAGTTCTGAAGGCCAATATAAATATAGGTCCTTCAAAACAATTCTTAGGACCTGAAAAAGTTTTCAAAAATGTAGGTTAAACTGCAACAACTAGTGTGAGGTTCATGACACTATTTGTTTAAATAATCATTTTCCTTTAAAAACAAATGCATATGGAAATGGATGCTGTATACTCAATATAGAGGAACAACATATATTAAAAGAAGCAGAGAAGTACTTACTAAGAAAAGAATGTATATATTATTATACAACTTGCCTTCAGTTTTCAGATAGGTAATTGAAATAGACAATATATTGGATTCTTTATTTTGTCTTTTCTAATTGAAAAAAAAAACATACAAATATGTCTGGAGAGATCTGGTACAGCAACAGATGTCAAAAATTCCAGTAATTATAATACCTCTTTTTTTGTTAATGTCATAATTATGCTTCATGTAAAGCTAGACATTTTCTACTAATTTGGTTATGCTTCATGTAAGTTTCTACAAGTTTAAAATATGTAGCAATATGTGAATATTTGAAAGCATCTTTCACACTAAGATCAGTTGTATTGTTTCACAATAGCAAATAACAGTGGAGGAGGAACCCAAATGCCAAAATCCTGAGCTCTTTCACCTGGGGTTTTGACTATTCCAATACCACTGGAAACAAATTTACTCTAATAAAATTGTCCAACAAGGTTAGAAATGTGGTGTTGACAACTTATGTAAACAAAAATGACTATTTTTTCTCTGTTTAGTGACTTTATAATATAATTTTTATTTGAAAATTTTGAATTTTTTTAAAGTATTTATCAAGGCTAACTCAAAGTCATTGTTTTTTCGCATTTGGAAACAACTTTTGTTTCTGTCACCATAATGATACCTGTGTGAATTCACCTTGTGTTTTGTCCAAATACTTTGAGAATGCTGCCAAAAAGCTGTTCCCCTAATCAAAAGCTTATTCTGGTGAAATACTTCTGCTCCCTGAAAATCTTATCTTTCACTAGATTTCAGTTTCTTTTTAAGTCTATGTCTATAAAAATAATTTACAACATGTTTAATTTAAATAATTTAAATATCTTCTTGGGACTACTGTTTTGAAAAAGACTTAATTGAATTTATTATCTCTGTTGAGAAATTTCACCTTCCTAACCAAGTGCTTAATTTATATATATATATATATGTGTGTATATATATATATAAGCATATATATGTGTATATACACCCACACATATACACACACAAGTGTATACATATATAAACACACTATTTATTTACTTTATATTCCCAAAGAATTAAAGTACATTTATGCAGGGGAAAATATTGATAAGGGAAACATGCAACTGGCTAGTAGTTCCTGATGCTGTCTTCCCCTACTTTACATATAATGACTACGAGAAAACAGAAAAAAATATAAAGTTAACAATGTATTGCTGAAAACTGAGAAGCATTTTCATTTACTGAAAGATAATGGACTACCACTAAGGAACTCAATTTGTGGCTTATATGAGCAGAGCCACAGGAAAGAGTATGGTCTGATCTGTAAGAACCCAGATGCTTTTGTAAGAAGATGTTTCATTCTTTCTGCACTATTTTCCCCATGCTCAGAAATGCAAGATCCCACTGAACAGCAAACATGGTGGCTGTGTGTTTCTTACAAGGGTGTTCCTCTGTGAGGCGGACAGAGTACTATTCCCCCAATTATCCTTAAATCTTTCTCTATACATATCCATATGGAGATCATGAAACCCCAAAACAAATAAAACAGTGTGAGCTGGTGTGGCATACTGAATGCCAGGAGACATAGTCCAAATCATTAAAATGTGGCAAAGTGGTATAGATGGAACCAGCCTTCGATGCTTCACACTAAGAATTTTAGCTGTTTATGTATTTAAAATTGATTCAGGAAGTCAGAGAACTAAGCATAAGAGGTAGAAGAGAATATCCTCTCAGTCCAACAGAGCTGTATGCTATGAAAATAAAATCTGCTTAGATGCAGAAGAAAGGAGTTCATAAATGTGCTAATTGATCTCTGTAGATATGTAAAGGGGAATTTGTCATCACCCAAATGAACTGTATAGGCAAAGGCAATTCACTCATCAGGAGGAAAGTGTCTAGGTTTATCCTTCAACAATAATTAACAAGAACAAAAACAATATTTGGCATATATAAAATTAATCATTTTACCAAATATTTATTGTACTAATGTCTGTTCTTGACCCTGAAATACCTTTATGGAAAGAATAGGCAAAAATGAAAAGACAAGAAGATGAGATTAAAAGACCCATCATAGATAGATGGAGAGTCAATTAAGAAAAGATAACCTAAAATAAAAATCTAAAAACATAAGTAGAAATAGGCTCGTCATTAAAGAAATAGAATCATCATTAAAGACAATACACAGGGGGAGGGGCCAAGTGGTGGAGCAGAGGCAGCCTGCATATGCCACTCTTGTGGAGAGGGTGGAAAGTGGTGAGTACATGTTCACCTTCAGATCGATCACCTGGAAGAGAGCATAGGGAATCAACAGGGAGTGGACAGGAGGCCCCCAAAGATAAAGGAGAGGAAAGTGGAGAGCCACACTCAGCAGGAGTGGAGGTATTCAAGGAAGGTGCCACACATGGGGAAGGGACAGAGGAGAGAGCCCTGGGGTTTCACACATTCCCCATGGACATCACAATTGGAGTTGCAGGATGGCCCCTCCACTGCAGTAGGCCTCCTATCTGACACAGGGAGCTGACTGGAGACTGTGGAGTGGCATCACTCCAGAGAGAAGGCACAGTGGGGTCTCACTGGCTCCCAAACCCTGGGCTCTGTAGCTGGTGCCATTGTAAGGTTTCAGGCCCAGAGTGCTGGATCTTCCTGGGAGTCAGATTCATTGCTGCTGCCTCGCCATTGGCCCTGCTGGGCTGGGGAGGGCGGTGCAGGTGTTTTTGTGCACCCCATGGGTGGATGTCTGCGCCCCACCACTACTGAGGGATCCAGGCAGAGCAGGCACCCATGGATCCACTGACTGCTACCACCACCTGCGTGGACCCACCTAGCCAGAGGTGGGACCCAGGCTGAGCACATGTCTGTGCCAACACTGACAGACTTGGGTGGGGTGAATACTCATGCCACCACCACAGCTGCCACTGCCAGACCTGGCCACATATTGACCATCCCTGCATGCCTGCTTGGTGTCCCCACACACCAAATGCCCACTGCATCCACTGGTGACAACCACAGAGAAACAGGAAGACACAGAAGAGCAGCAACGTTAAAGTCTCACAGTGCATCCACTCCTCTTTGCCCTGGCCAGTCTTCCAGAGGAGGACTCAAGAACACCATCCAGGGACGCCTCCCTATTGTCACTGAGCAGCAGAGTTCCCTGCAGAAGAGAACAGGTATACCACAAAGCTATCTGTTTTGAGCTGAAAAAAGTTTCCAGATGAGAAGGAACCAGCATAAGAACTCTGGCAACATGAAAAAACAGGTTGTTTTTGACACTTCCAAAAGATTATACTAGCTCTCCAGCAAGGGACCTCAAGCAAAAGGAAATTGTTGAAATGTCAGATAGGGAATTCAGATAGGGATGGCAAGGAAGACAAACAGGATTGATGAGAAAGTTGAAAACCAACACAGAGAAACCAAACAAATAATTCAAAAAAATGAATGAAAAATTCCCTAAAGAGATAGATAATATAAGAAAAATGTTACAGAACTTCTAGAAATGAAAGAGTCCTTTATAGAATGTCAAAATACAATGTAAATTTTTAAGAACAGACTAGACCAAGCAGAAGAAAGAATTTCAGAGCTTGAAGACAAGGCTTTTGAATTAACTCATTCAGCCAAAAATGAAGAAAAAGGAACCAAAAAGAATGACCGACCTCTCTGAGGAATATTGGATTATGTAATAGGAACAAATATAAGAATCATAGGATCCCTGAGGGAGAAGAAGAAAAAGCAAAAAGCACAGAAAATTTATTTGAGGGAATGTTGGGGGAAACTCCCTGGTATTGCTAGAGATTTAAACATCCAGATACAAGAAGATCAGTGAACACCTGGAAGATCCAAGGCAAATAGGACATCACCAAGGCACATGGTCGTCAGTTAGGCCACAGTCAAAGTGAAGGAGAAAACCCTACAAGCTGTGAGAAGAAAACATCAAGTAACTTACAAATGAAAACCCATCAGACTAACAGCAGACTTCCCAGCAAAAATGTTACAAGCCAGAAGGGATTGGGGTCCTATTTTTAGTCTTCTAAATCTACTGCCAGCCAAGAATTTTGTATTCTGAAAAACTAAGTTTCATAAAGGAGGGAGAAATAAAGCCTTTCCCAGGCAAGCAAAGACTAAGGGAATTTGTTACTACTAGACTTGCCCTACAGGAAATGCTCAAAAGTGCTATACACATGGAAAAGAACAATCAATACCCACCAGTGTAAAAACACCTGAACATTAAAACAGCTCTTAATAAAATGATAGCACAAGGAAGAATTCAAAACAAAAGACATGAACAGATTTTTTTCAAAAGAAAATAGACAAATCACAAATAAACATATGAAAAAATGTTCAATGTCACTAATCATCAGGGAAATGCAAGTTAAAACCACAACGAGATACCACCTTACCCCTGTCAGAATGGCCATTATTAAAAAGTCAAAAAACAATAGATGTTGGTACAGGTGTGGTGGAAAGGGAAAGCTTGCACACTGTATGTGGGAATGTAAACTATTATAGTACATCCTCTATGGAAAAAACTATAGAGATTCCTCAAAGAACTAAAAGTAGGCCTACTATTCAATCCAGCAATTCCACTACTGGGTATCTACCTAAAGAAAAGAAGTCATTTTACAAAAAAGACACTTGCACCCGTATGTTTATCACAGTGCAATTTACAACTGCAATGATATGGAATCAACCTAAGTACACATCAACTGAGGAGTGAATAATGTGGTCTATATGTCTACGGCCATACCACCCTGAATACACCTAATCTTGTCTGATCTCAGAAGCTAAGCAGGGTAGGGCCTGGTTAGTACTTGGATGGGAGAAAATGTGGTGTATGTATATACACTATGGAGTACTACTCTGCCATAAAAAGGAAAGAAATAATGTCTTTTGCAGCAACTTGGGTGGAACTGGAGATCATTATCCTGAGTGAAGTATCTCAGGATTGGAAAAACAGATACCACATGTTCTCACTTGTAAGTGGAAGCTAAAGGAAGGTTATATATGGCCATAGAGTGGTGTGAGGGGCATTGAAAACTAATGGGGGGAGGTTGAGAGGAGGTGAGGGATAAAAACCTATATACTGGGTATGATGAACACCATTCTGGTGACAGGCACACTAAAAGCTCTGATTTCAGCATTATACAATTCACCCATGTGACCAAAAAAACACTGGCACCCTCTAAATCTATTGAAGTGAAAAAATAGTGAGTCTAGGTAAAGGGCATACTGGGGCTTTATTGTACATCTCTTGCAACTTTAGATTTGGTTTTGTTTCCAAATAAAAATGAAAAAAAGAGAAAAAAGGGAGAGATAATGCATAGGAGGTACGGCGTGACCCTCTCCTCAACTGCTCCTCCGGGTCCCTTCATGCTTTCCTCATTTCTGACATTCTTCCAGCCAGTTTGTTCCCATAAACAACTGTCACTCACCTCTCACTTTTAGGGCGATCATTGATCCCAACAATGACACTTTCTCAAGACCACCGACTCTGGGGCTTATCTCCAACCAAGATCAGTAGGGAAAGGCTTCTGCTCTTGTGATCAGTTTATTAAATGGATTTCCTTCTGCAGAGTTTTCAGGGTCCTAGCAATGTAAGGACAGCTTTTCTTTTAAAATGTAGTTCCTTCTCTACAGTACATATGCTCTTTGGGAAAGGGATATTTTGTGGGTTGAATTGTGATTGTGTCCTTCCCAAAAAGATACGTTGAAATTCTAATCCCCCAAATTGCTTAGAATGTGACATTATTTGGAAAGAGGGTTGCAAATGTAATCAGTTAAGATGAGTTCACACTGGAGTAGGTTGATCTCTTAATCCAATATAACTGGTGTTCTTATAAGAGGAGGAGAGAGACACAGAAGGAATGTGATCGTGTGAAGACACAGAGAATGGCGCGTGAAGATGGACAGAGATTGGAGTGATGCGTCTACAAACGAAAGACCCAAAGGATTATAAGCTGGCATCAGAAGCTTAAGAAAGATATGGAACAGATTCCCCTTCATAACTCTCAAAAGGAACCAACCTTGATGACAACTTGACTTCAGACTTCTAGCTTCCAGAATTGTGAAAGAATGAATTTTTGTTGTTTTAGGCAACCTTGTTTGTGGTACTTTGTTACAGGACCCATAGGAAACTAATACAGTATCTATACTTGGAACAATGGCTCCTTGCTACCGTAAGTCCCAGGTGCTCAGTCTGCACTACTTTTGCAGGTTTCTTTTTCACAGTAACCTTTTAAGGGCTCCAGAGTCTTTTCCTCTAGTCTTTCCCCCTCCATACATTCTTAACTATGAATATGATTCAAGTTCTACCCGTAAAAACACAGATGTTGTTGAAAATCTAGGATTATTTTAGCAACAGTTTCAGTATTTCCAAATATTCCACGACAATAAAAAGCTACAATGCCAAGAGCACAGACATTTTTTCTGTGAGGACGTTAAAGAAAAAGCTATTCAATGACACTTGTTAAAGCATGGTGAGGCAGCCTTTATTCAGGACAACTGTGGTAGGTATAATAACCACTGCAATGGTGTTTTGAAGTGGGGGAGAGAGATTGAGCTCAACTCCTAATAACACGTGGGCAAATGGGGATTTATAGCCAAGGATCAGGGTGGGGGGCAGTGGATGAAAAATTACTAAAAGGAAACATCAGGGATAAGAGGGATTCTGACTAAATCAACCTAACAGAATTCTTGCTGGAGACAGGCCAGTGTGATGAAACATCACCTTTGGGATGATAGAAGATGAGAAACCTGATCGGATATCAAGGATGATCAGATATCAAGGAAAGGAAATTCTTACTAAACTGACGTAGCAGGGTTCTTGCTAAAACTAGATTTTGTAAGGAAATGTACAGATGGGCCTAGGAGAAGATTCAGGAGGCATACTAAAATTTAGTCAGCAAAGAGTCTTTGTCAACGACATGCTTAACCTCACACAGCAATTTGACATACAGCCCTGCTATAGCTAAAAGATTTATCATACACATTCTCAAAATATTCATGCATATAATATGTATATATTTTTATATATTTTCACTATAATATATTTATCCAACATTTTATTTTTTTATTTCTATATTTTCTATCATGCTTAGAAAAAGAAAATAATAATAACCAAACATCCCAGAAATGTGAGAATGGTTCCTGGCTTCACCACTAAGGTTTTAATCTTCATGTTTACATTTCAAAGAGATTGTTCCCAGTTTGCAGAGAAAGACTTTTCTGGGTTGCAAGCTGGCACCAGGCTATTTATAGCCATTACAAAGGGACAGAGAAAGAATTTACAAATTGCAAGTTTATAGAGTAAATGCTCTAAGGAAAGGGAGATCAGGAGCTTAGGGGCAGAAAGAAGCCTATTTAAAGATTGTCAAGCTAAGGGAAACATTTAGACCATCTTGGTCAGTAGTCATTAACTTTTAATATAATCTTGAAATTGTGTTAAGTTCTTTGTTTATTAATATCATTACATCTTCACAGCAATTCTATAAAGTATATTTATCCCCATTTTACAGAAAAGGGCACTAAATCTTCTAAAGATGAAGTCATTTGCACAAGGTTGTCCAGATGGTAAAGAACACAGTTGTGATTTCTATTCAGATCTCTCTGTTCATCTGAAGTTCACACTCTTATCACAGAGACGTGGGGGCTGCTGTGGATTCTCCTGTAGTATGTAAGTTGAGAAAAAAGAAACCCAGAGGTTATAGCAGTGAGGTGAAGAGTTGATAACATATTTGAGGGCTATTTTGTAGTTATAGTGTAGGTCTTTGTGATTATCCATATGTACCAGATGAAGGCTACATTAAATACTGTGCTTTTGTTTTGTTTTGTTTTGTTTTCAACACCAGAAATTGATACCAAAATACCAGATTTCTGGATTTAAGAAATGAATAAATCATGGTAACTTTCATGAAGACAGAAAAGACAGGAGGAGTTGTCGGGCAAAGTAAGATAAATTTGCTTTGGGAAAAGTGAATCCAGCCATGATAATCAGGTTAAAAAGGAGTAAGGGATGAAAACATAGTATAGATTCTATAGTCACTGACAAATAATTTTAAGTTGAAACCACTGGGACAAAAGCAATTGGTCAGGAATAGTGAGTAGTGAGAAGAGGAAAGAATAAGGATGTTTTAGTCAGGAACAAGAAACGCTTGAATTAGTCAGGCTAGCTGTAATGAACCATATTGTCAACTACAGCAATTGCCACTGGTCTCATAAAAATAGAGATGATCACATTTCCAATTGTGCCGAAGGCAATGTCTTCCAAAAAGATGGGTGTTTTATCAAATTACGAAGCGCACCTATATTTATTCATGACAGCTGAGGATTTCTTATCTTGTTTGAACAAAATTGCTCAAACTCAACAAATGCTTGGAGTGAGAGTGATTTTTAAATATAAGGGTCATGCATGGGGAAGCTCATTAAGCACTGGCTAGAAGTGTAGAGGCAGAAGGGATGTGACAACTTTCTTCCCAATCACAAGGGTCACAGCTGACACTTCTAATAACAGAAGACAGGTTAACAAGAGAAAAGCATAACAAATTTATTTAATCATAATTTTAGGTGACACAGGAGGCTTCAGAAGGAAAATCCAAAGACCCAAGGGAAAACGGTATATTTTTATGCTTACATTCAATGAAGAGTGAGTAGCCATGTAGGAATATGATTGGACAAAAAGGGAATGATCTAATGGTAATAGATGGAGTGAGGAAACTCATCAAGGCCTGTCTGTTCAGATACCTCTTGTTCTACCTGTGCAGCATTCCTTCCTTCTGGGTATGGGGAAGGACCCTTTCTGGAATGGGGGTCTTATGATCTACTATCAAACAAGGTCAGTCAAGGGATTTTTTTTGGCCCAGCTTTCACACAGAAAGACAGGGAAAGGTTACAGTAATATTTTCAAGTTTTATGGATGGCTTTGGAGAAAAAGGGGGTTTTGGTTTCTATGACCTACCTTGGTGAAAAAGAATTCTCATTTCTATGGCTTGCCTTGGTAGCGAACAAGGGGCAACCGACAGGAGGGCAGGAAAAGGTCACAGAGAAACCATGATTCTGAGGTTGCTTCTGAGGACTTCATTCTAGAATATCATTTCCTGAGCCCTAACAGAAAACATGAAGCAGAAGAGATGTAAGACCCTAGGATCAAAAAGTCCTGCATCTGCTGGATAGTTCAAATTATAGTATTACCTATTTAAGATATTGAGTCCTCAGAGAGATACATATTTGCCCAATCAAAGAATGGATTTTTCAAACTCTGAGGTACTATTGATTAGTTGAAAACTCTCCCATGCTTTTAAATGCTCACCTCTCATTTTTTTTTTGCATTAAAAATAAAACCTGGCCAGGCACAATGGCTCATGCCTATAATGCTAACACTTTGGAAGGCCCAGGCAGGGGATCACTTGAGGTCAGGAGTTCAAGACCAGCCTGAGCAAGAGTGAGACACTGTCTGTACGAAAAATAGAAAAATTATCTGGGCATGGTGGCATGCACCTGTAGTGCCAGCTACTCAGGAGGCTGAGGCAAGAGGATTACCTGAGCCTAGGAGTTTGAGGTTGCAGTGAGCTATGATGATGCCACTGCACTCTAGCCAGGGTGACAGAATGAGAGCCTATCTCTAAATAAATAAAAAAATAAATACCTATAAATATACACACATATATATACAGACCTAAAACATGGTAAAGGTATAAGTACTTTTTTTTCAAATAAAAGGAAATTATGGTTGTTTTTGCCAAATTTGTAATGTAGATTTGTAAATTTTTTCTGATAATTAAAAGAAAATTTCATCACAGTAATAAAAAAGTCAAACTGGAAGTCTGATATATTCCACAATGTAAAATTTGAACTTTTATGTAAATTGTGAAAATATAATGAGCAGTAATATAAAAAAAAAGGGTAGAAAACTATTCACAATTTGAAATCACAACAGATAATATTTGTGTTACATAAGGAATTTTTAGAAATCATTAAGAAAACATAGAGTTTTCATGAAGTAATTGTGCTTAAAACAAATTTTCTTAAGAAATGATAAAAATAAACACAGGAAGAAATATTATGTATCAAAGAAATACAAGGGTAAAAATAAGTAAAGTTTTACTCCTACTAAATGAGAAATGATTTCAAAAAGCAAAATCAAAACATAACTGACCAAAACCATAAGGGATTAAAGGAGACATGAAAAGGTTAATAACCTTAGACACATTAATTTCACTCACTGTAATTTATTCTAGGGCAATAAACAACACCAAAAAAATGCACAGAGATATCCACCACATAATTGTGTCAAACAAGAAATAATTTTATGTATATATACACAAATATGTATGAATAATTTGGTAAATAATGACTCATATGTTATAGAATATTGTATCACCAATAAATTATTACACTATTATATATTATGTATTGTTTCCATAAAAAATCAAAAGACAAGTCATTAGACTGATAGAAAAATTTCAGAACAAGAGCAATAGGCAGCGGGTTAGTTATTTAGAATGTATAAAGGATTTTTAGAGATTCTTTAAAAAGATAAATCCAAGGAAAAATGAGGAGATAAAATAAGAGGCAAATTGTACACATATAAGAAAAAGAAACTTTAGTGATCAAAAAAATAAATTTGAAAAGCTCAATTTCCTCAGTAGGAAATGAAATAGAGGGAAAAAATTCTACCATGGATTTGGAATTATCAAAATTTTAGTGAGAATGCCAGAAATTAAAATGGCCTTGGGAGCAATGTGGCTAAATAGAGTACATCAGCAATCATCCCTTCACACAAACACCAAAGTCAACAACTATCCACACAGGGAAGCACCTTCAGAAGAACCAAAAATCAGGTGAGTGATGACAGTAATTTTTTTTTAATTTATTTCAAAATGTTAAGGAGGTACAAATGTTTTTGTTACATGGATATCTTGTATAATGCTTAAGTTGGGGCTTTTAGTTTGCCCATCACCAAAATAGTGTTTATTGTACCCCATAGGTAAGTTTTTATTCCTCATTCCCCTCCTGTCCTCCCCCCTTATTGGTTTCCAATGTCCTTTACATCACTTTGTACTTATGTGTGCCCATTGTTTAGCTCCCAATTATTAGTGAGTACACATGGTATTTTTTTTCCATTCCTGAGATACTTCACTTAGGACAAGGGCCTTTTTTGTAACCTGAGACTTTACTGAATTTATTTATCAGTTCTCGGAGTCTTTTGGAGGAATCTTAAAGGTTTTCTAGATATAAGATCATATGATCAGCAGAAATACTTTGACATTCTCTTTTCCAATTTAGATGTCCTTTATTTCTGTCTCTTGCCTGATTGCTCTGGCTAGGACTTCCAGTACAATGTTGAATAGAAGTGGTGAAAGTGGGCACTCTTGTCTTATTCCAGTTCTTAGGGGGAATGCTTTCAACATTTTCCCATTCAGTATGATGTTGGCTATGGGTTTTTCCACATATGGCTTTTATAATTTTGAGATGGGTTCCTTCTATACCTAGTTTGTTGAGGGTTTTTATCATGAAAGTGTGCTGGATTTTAGTGTATGCTTTTTCCTGCATCTATTGAGATGATCATATGGTCTTTGGTTTTGCTTCTGTTTAGGTGCTGAATTATGTTTATTGATTTGCATATGTTGAACCATACTTGCATCCCTGAAATGAAATGCACTTGATCAGAGTGAATTATCTTTTTGAAGTGCTATTGAATTCAGTGTGCTAGTATTTTGATGATGATTTTTGTATCTGTGTTCATGAGGGGTGTTGGTCTGTAGTGTTCTGTTTTTGTTGTGTCCATTTCCGGCTTTGGTATTAGGGTGATACTGGTTTTATAGAATGAGTTTGGGAGGATCCTGTACTTCTTGATATGGAATAATTTCTGTAGTATAAGTAGAAGTTCTTCTTTGTAGATCTGGAAGAATTCAGCTATGAATCCATCTGGTCCAGGGCTTATTTTTGTTGGTAGCTGTTTTGTTTGTTTGTTTTGTTTTGTTTTATAGCTTCAGTCTTGCTACTTATTATTGGTCTGTTCAGGGTTTCTATTAATATTTCTTACTGATTCAGGCTTGGGAGGTTGTGTGTTTCCAAAAATTTATCCATTTCTTCTAGATTTTCTAGTTTATGTACAGGTTTTCATAGTATTTATGGATGACATTTTGTATTTCTGTGGTATCAGATGTAATGTCTCCTTTTTCATATCTGATTGCTGGTAACTATTCTACTTAGTGAGAAGAAGGAGAGGTCCCTAGATGGCACTTTTGTGACCTACTCCAGAAGATTGACTCAGCAGGAGAGGGAAAGATGCACTGAAAACTTGTAATGCAGCTGTACTGTGTTGTCCCATTTGCTCATCATTGGCACAGTCCAAGCCACTGCTGGATGATTTCTATGCAGAGTCATGGGTTGTTCCCAGGCTATTATTGGAAGATTGGATGGGGAGCTGGGTGAGTCCCTCACTACTGAGGCTGGCATTGTGAGATATTGCTTTGCCCAGATCTCCCTGCAGTGGTGGTAGTGGCAACTGGGTGAAGCTACCTAGTCAGTCATTGTGAGTTTAGGGGTGTGGGCATTAACTCCATCAGGTCCAGGTGTCATGCTGGCTCATGGCTAGCATGTCCTTGGTGGAGTGTTGGACTGCAGGGTCAGTTCCCACCAGATAGTTGGTTGGAACCTTGGGGGTATAGCTTCAGGTTGCACCAGTGGCAATGTGGGAGCAGAAGGGGTAGGGCCTTTGGTTTGGCAGAAGCATCGGGGTGGTAGAGGTAGAGCCATGGGCCTGGCAGCACCATGGGAGCTTCAGAGTCAGAGCCATATGGCCAGGCTGGCAGCACTGTGAGAGTCATGTGGGTGGGGCCATGGGGCCCAACAGCAGCACAGTAGTGGCAGGGGAGGGGCTGCAGGCTCAGTGGCGTGGGGGAGCTTCAGACGCAGGACCACGGATCCCAGTGGTGGTGCATGACCTTTGGGCGCTGTGCTATGGGGCTTAGCATCACAGCTGGAGCCTCAGAAGTGGGGCCACATGGCCTGGTCATGGTGTGAGAGCCTTGGGGGCAGGGCCATTGGACTGGGCCATAGAGCTGCCAGGGCTATCCATCTGACCAGATTGCACTGAGGCAGTTGCTGTGAGTCTTCTCAGGTGGCTTCTGTGGGGGTCTGTTCTGCCCTAATTCCCCACGAGGGGGAGGGATTTTCAGCTCCCAGTCACAGGGCATGTGAGAGCATCTGCTATTTCTGCTCCCTCCCCAGCCTGGCCAGAGTGATGCAGACACAGTTTCAGCAAAGCCAAGCCCTGTGTAGACCAGGTGCTCTGGACCTGAGAGCTCAGAATGGCATTAGTTGCTGAGAACAGAAGTTACCAGATCCCTGCTGCACCCACTTTCTGGTGCACTATCACTGCACAGACTCCAATCAGCTCTCTGATCAACCCACAGGTTTGTGGTGGTGGTGGAGGCCCCCTCATAGCTTGGACTGCAGTGTCCACAGGGAGAGTGTGGAGCCTCAGGATTCTTTCCTGTCCTTCCCTACTGTTTGGATGCCTCCCCCAAATACTTTCCAATCTTGCCAAGTGGATTGCTCCCTCACTTTCTCCTTCACTCTGATTGTCCCTCATTGCTTCTCTGATAATTCACAATGCTCTCTTCAGGAACAGTCATCTGTGTGTGAGAGCAGCATGTGCATGGCTGCTTCTAGTCCACCATCTTGCCTTGTCTCTCTGGTTTTAACACATCAAGGAAAGATTCACTGAAGAGAACAGAAAAGACAGTTTTGCATTGCTTACATCACCCCTTCCCATCCCCTGGAAGTGTCACACCAGCACACTGTGGAGAGAGGTTCTGTGCCCTCAGTAGGAAGAGTGAAGTGATTATGGGACTTTGCATTGGAACTCAGGGCCACCTTGTCACAGGGGAACAAAGCACAGGGCAAATACTGCTGGCATTCATGGAGGGAATATTTAAACCAGCCAGACCAGAGGGAAATCCTCCACACAGAATCCTGAGTTCTGTCTAGCCCCACCACTGGCTGATAAAAAGAGGCCTGGGACCTGGAATAAATTTGTAAGGCAGTCAAGCCACAAAGACTGCAGTCCTTGGGCAATTCCTACCACTGTGCAATTGATTGAGACACTAGCCATGGCAGCCAAAGCAGTGCCTGTGTCAACCTTCCCCCAACTCCAGGCAGTGTGGCTCAGGGAGAGTTTTCTTCCACTTGGAGAAAGGAAAGATGACTGCAGAGGACTTTGTTTTGCAGCTTGGATACCAGCTCAGCCATGGTAAAATAAAGTACTGAGAAGACTCTTGAATACCCTGACTCCATGCTTTAGTTCCTGGATGGCATGTCTAGATCATCTTGGTCCAGAAGAAAACACACTGCCTTGAAGGGAAGGACCGAGTACTGGCAGGATTTGCTGACTAATAAGCCTTTGGGCTTTGAATATACTTCAGAGGCAACCAGGCAAAAGTCACACTTGGGCTGTCTTCAGGTGTGAGCTGGCACAGTCCCAGCTGTGTGGCCATGAGGGAGTGCCCACATCACTCTTCCCCCAACTCCAGCAACCCAGCACAGAGGGTGAGGGATGAGAGTGAAAGATTTTGCCTGGTAATATAGGGAATTCTCCCATATCTTACCCAAGTCCACCAAGGCAGTGCCAACAGGAGTCTGCAAGAGTCACAGCATTTCTGGGCTTGGAGCACTCCAAGTAACCAGACTTAGATCACAACACTAAATTCTCTTTGAAATCTGGAAAGCCTTCTCAAGAAGGATGGCTTCAAACAAGCCCAGACTATGAAAGTTAAAATAAATACCTAGCTCTTCAAGATCTAGACATTAATGAACATCCACAACCATCCAGAACATCCAGGAAAACATGACCTCACCAAACAAACTAAATAAGGCACCAGTGGCCAATCCTGGAATGATGGAGATATGTGACTGTTTAGACAAATAATTCAAAATAGCTGTCCTAAAGAAGCTCAATGAACTTCAACACAACACAGAGGAGGAATTCAGAAGCTTATCAGGGAAATTTAACAAAGACATTGAAATAATTTAAAAAATCAAACAGAAATCTGGAGCTGAAAAATTCAATTGACAAACTGAGAAATTCATCGGAGTTTCTCAACAGCAGAACTGATCAAGCAGAAGAAAGAATTAGTGAGCTTGAAGAGAGGCTATTTGAAAATATAAGGCCAGAAGAGAAACAAGAATAAAAAAGAATGACGCATGCCTACAAGATCTAGAAAATAGGGGCATATCTAAGAGCGATGGGCCTTAACGAGGAGGTAGAGAGAGAAATTGGGGTATAAAGTTTATTCAAAAAAAATAACAGAGAACTTCCCAAGCCTAGAGAAAGATGTCAATATTCAGGTACAAGAAGGTCATAAAACACCAAGCAGATTTAACCCAAATAAAACTACTTCAAGGCATTTAATAATCAAGCACCCAAAGGTCACAGATAAAAAAAAGTTTCTAAAGGAAGCAAAAAAAAAAAAAAATATATATATATATAAAAGCTCAATACATCTGGCAGCAGCATTCTTAGTGGAAACATTATAGGCCAGGAGATAGTGGCATGACATATTCAAAGTGCTGAATGACAAAAACTTTAGCCCTAGAATATTACATCCTACAAAAATATGCTTCAAACATGAAGGAAAAATAAAGACTTTCCTAGATAAACAAAAACTGAGGCATTTCATCAACACCAGACCTGCCCTACATGAAGTGCTAAAAGAAGTTCTTCAATATGAATGAAAAGGAAAATAATGAACAGTAAGAAATTATCTGAAGGTATAAAACACACTGGTAACAGTAAATACACAAATACAGAATACTCTATTGTTGTAATTGCAGTGTATAAGCCAGTTATATCTTGAGTAGGAAGACCAAAAGACAAACCTGTTAAAGATAACTACAACAACTTTTTGAGAGACAGATAGTATAAAAAGACATAGGTAGAAACAACAAAAACTTAAAAAGTAGGGGGATGGAGTTATAGTGTAGAATTTCTTTTAGATTTCACTTTGCTTTTTTATTTGTTTGTTTGTTTGTAATCAGAGTTGTCATATGTTTAAAATAATTGGTTATAAAATGTTTTTGCAAGCCTCCTGGTACTCTTAAATCAAAAAGCTACAACAGATACACAAAAAATAAAAAGTGATAAATTAAAACACACTACTAGAGAAAATCACTTTTAACAAAGGAAGACAGAAAGGAAGGAGGAAAGAAAGGGAGGACTTCAAACTGAAAAGAAATCAAATAACAATATAACAGTAGTAAGTCCTTATCTATCAATAACAATATTGAATGTGAATGGACTAAATTTTCCATTCAAAGGACACAGAGTGGCTGAATTGATTTAAAAAAAAAAACTATATGTTGTCTAAAAGATACCTACTTCACCTATAAAGGCACACAGAGTGAAAATAAAGGGATAAAAAAAGATATTCCATGCAAATGGAAATCAAAAAAGAGCAGGAATCACTATATTTCTATCAGATAAAATAGATTTTTAAGTCAAAAACTGTAAAAAGAGACAAAGAAGGTCATTATATAATGAAAAAGGTGTCAATTCAGGAAAAGGATATAACAATTCTAAATATATATGCATTAAACACAGGACTACCCAGCTATATCAAGCAAATATTATTAGAGCTAAAGAAAGAGATAGAACCCAATACAACAACTGTTGCAGACCTCAACACTCCACTTTCAGCATTAGATAGACCATCCAGACAGAATATCAACAAAGAAAAATTAGACTTAATATACACTGTAGACTAAATGTACCCAATATTTATAGAACGTTTCATCCCACACTTGCAGAGTACATGTTTTTCTTCCCAGCTCATGGATCATTCTCAAAGATAGACAAAATGTTAGGCCACAAAACAAGTCTTAAAATTTTCAAAAAAAAAATTGAAATCACATCAAGTATTTTTCTAACCACAGGGAATAAAACTAGAAATCAATAACAGAAGGAACACTGGAAACCATATATACACATGGAAATTAAACAGTGTCCTCCTGAATGACCAGTGGGTCAATGAAGAGATTAAGAAGAAAATTTAAAAATTTCTTGAAACAATGAAAATGAAAATACAACATATCAAAACCCATGGGATACAGAAAAAGTGGTAATAAGAGGAAAGCTTATAGTAATAAATATCTACATCAAAAAGTAGAAAAGCTTCAAATAAACATCTAAACAATGTATATCAAAGAACTAGAAAAACAAGGGCAAAACTAACCCAAAATTAGTAGAAGAAAAGAAATAAAAAAAGATCACAGCAGAAATTAATGAAACTGAGACCAAAAAAAGATCAAAAAACAAAAAATTGATTTCCTGAAAAGATAAACAAAATTAACATAACTTTAGCCAGACTAAGAAAAAAGAGAGGAGACCCAAATAAATAAAATCAGAGATGAAAAAGTAAAAGACATTACAACTGGTAGTGAAGAAATTAAAAGGATCATTAGAGGCTACTACGAGTAACTACATGCCAACTGATTGGAGAACCTACAAGAAATGGATAAATTCCTACACACATATAACCTAGCAAGATTGAACAAGGAAGAAATCCAAAACCTGAATAAACCAATAAAAAACAATGAGATAGAAGCAGTAATAAAAGTCTCCCATCAAATAAAATTCTAGGACCCAATGGCTTCACTGCTGAATGCTGCAAAGCATTCAAAGAAGAACTAATACCAATAACTTCAACTATTCCAAAAAATTGAGGAGAAAGAAATACTTCCAAATTCATTATATGAGGTCTGTATCACCCTGATACCAAAACCACACAAAGACACAACAGAAAGAGAAAACTATAGGCCAATATTTCTGATGAACATAGATGCAAAAGTCCTCAACAAAACACTAGCAAATTGAATTTAGCAACACATTGAAAAGATTACTCATCATGATCAAGTGTGATTCAACCCAGGGATGCAAGGATGCAAGTCAATCAGCGTGATATATCATATCAATAGAACTAAGGACAAAAACCTTATGATCATTTCAATTGATGCTGAAAAAGCATTCAATAAAATTCAACATGATAAAAACTCTCAATAACTGGGTACAGAAGGAACTAATCTCAACATGATAAAAGACATATGTGACAGACCCACAGCAAGTATCATACTGAATGGGGAAAAACTGAAAATCTTTCCTCTAAGATCTGGAACAAGACAAGGATGCCCACTTTCACCACTGTTACTCAGCATAGTACTGGAAGTTCTAGCTAGAGCAATCAGACAAGAGAAAGAAATACAGGGCATCCAAATTGGAAATGAAGAAGTCAAATTATCTTTGTTTACAGATGATATGATCTTATATCTAGAGAAATGTAAAAACTCCACAAAAAAACTATTAAAACTGATAAACAAATTCAGTAAATTTGCAGAGTACAAAATAAAACTACAAAAATCAGTAGCGTTTCTATACACCAACAGTAAACAATCTGAAAAAGAAACCAAGAAAGTAATCACGTTTAAAGTAACTACAAATAAAACAAAATTCCTAGGAATAAACTTAACCAAAGAAGTGAAAGATGGCTATAAGGAAAACTATAAAACACTGATGAAAGAAACGAAGAGGAAAGAAAAAAATGGAAAGATACTCCATGCTTGTGGATTGGAAGAATTAATATTGTTAAAATGTCCATACTACCCAAAGCAATCTACAGATTCAATGCAATCCCCACCAAAATACCAATGACATTCTTCACAGAAATAGAAAAAATAATCCTAAAATTTACGTGGAACAATGAAAGACTCAGAATAAACAAAGCTATTCTGAGCAAAGGCAACAAAACTGTAGGTGTCACATTACCTGACTGCAAATTATGCTATACAGCTACACTAACCAAAACAGCATGGTACTGCCATAAAAGCAGACATACAGACTAATGGAATAGAACAGAGAACCCAGAAACAAATCCACACATCTACAGTGAACTTATCTTTGAAAAAGTTGCCAAGAACATACAGTGGGAAAATGACAATCTCTCTAACAAATGGTGCTGGGAAATCTGGATATCCATATGCAGAAGAATGAAACTAGATCCTGTCTCTCACCATATACAAAAATTAACTCAAAATGGATTTGATAAAGACTTAAATCTAAGAACTGAAACTATGAAACTACTAAAACAATACACTGGGGAAATGCTTCAGGACAGTGGTCTGGGCAATGATTTCTTGATTAATACCCCCAAAGCACAGGCAACCAAAACAAAATTGGACAAATGGAATCCCATCAAGCTAAAAAGCTTCTGCACAGCAAAGGAAACAATCAACAAAGTGAATAGACAACCCACATAATGGGAGAAAATATTTGCAAACTACCCATCTGACAAGAGATTAATAACTAGAATATATAAGGGGCTCCAACAACTAAACAAGAAAACATTAAATAATCTGATTTAAAAATTGACAAAGGAGTCGAATAGATATTTCTTAAAAGAAGACATAAAAATAGCCAACAAGTATATGAATAAATGATTAACATCATTAGTCATCAGAGCAATGCAAATCAAAACTACAATGAGATATCTCACCCCAGTTAACATGGGCTTTATCAAATAGACAGGCAATTACTAATGCTGGTAAGGACATGGAGAAAGGGGAACCCTTGTTCACTGTTGGTGGGAATGTGAATTAGTGCCACCACTATGGAGAACAGTGTGGAGGTTCCTTAAAAAACTGAAAATAGAACTACCATAAGACCCAGGAATCCCACTGCTGCATAAATATACAAAGGAGGGGAAATCAGTGTATCAAAAAGATATCTGCACTCTCATGTTTATTGCAGCGCTATTTACAATAGCCAAGATTTGAAATCAACCTACATGTCTAGCAGTGGATGAATGTATAAAGAAATTGTGGTACATATACACAATAGCCATAAACAAGAATTAAATTATGCTATTTGCGACTACATGGATGGAGCTGGAGAACGTTATGTTAAGTGAACTAAGCCAAGCACAGAATGACAAATCTAGCATGCTCTCATTTATATGTGGCAGCTAAATATTAAAAACAATTGATTTCACGGAAACAGAGAGTAGAATGATGGTTATCAGAGGCTGGGAAGGGTAATGGGGAGGAAGGGATAAAGTGATGATGGTTTATGGGTGCAAAATATAGTTAGATAGATAGAATAAACAATATTTGATGGCATAAGAAAGTGACTATACTCCACAATACGTTAGGGTATAATTTAAAAATAACTAAAAGAATGGAATTGGAATGTTCCTAACACAATGAAATGATAAATGCCTGGGGTGATGGATATTCCAATTACCATGGTTTGATTAATTCACATCGTATGCCTGCATCAAAACATCACATGTACCCAATAAATATATACTACTATTATATGCCTATAATAATTAAAAATTTTTAAAATTAAAAAATATATTTAACAAAAGAAATAGTACACTGACTTGTTTGTTTTCCTTATTCACACAAAACAAATGCTTAGAACTAAATTTATTTAGACACAGTAAATTAGGATTGGCTGTGTTGAGTGAAGTGACTACTATGCCTGTTCTAGAAGGATAAATGTTGTAGCAATTGTCCTGCTCTGGCTGTATTTGAAAACAATAAATAATGTTCTTAATACAAAAAAAAATGGCCTTTTTGGGACTAAGTGAAAATTAAATCATTTTGGAAAGTTATCTGATAATGCCTGGTAAATTTGAAAATGTACATGCTGTAAGAAATATCATTTCCAATAGTATTTGTATCTGCTATGACAATAATGACCACAAACTCTCCGTGGCCTGAAATAATACGCATATGTTTTGCCTTCATTTCCCAGTGTAATGAGTGTCACAGGGGATGCAGGAGCTTTGCTCTACATGACATTCACAGGGACTAGGATCCTTTCATCCAACGGTTCTACCATCCCTACACCTTGAGTCATCCACTTGGCCATCTGTATTTATCTGGAAGATGAAAATGTGGATGACTGCTGTAGATGTTTTAGGCATCTCCTAGGAAAAGCATCCATCACTTCCACTGAAATTCTGTTGGTCACAATTCAATGACCTGCTTCCACATAAGGGAGACTATAAAACATGGCCCAGCTTTGCACGGAGGAGAAAAAGAAAATGAGTTCTCTCTCTCAAACAACTTCTAGAGAAACTCAAATACATGTACAGAAGGAGGTATATGAATGAATTCTGTTACAGCATTTTTATAAGAAAACTAACCAAAAAAGAGAAAAAAACTATATCAACAGGAGACTAGAATAAAAAAAATTTGTGATTTTCGTTACATAATGAAATATTATACAAATTTTCAAATAAATGAACTACTGATACATATCCATGTATCAAGTAGTCTTCAAAACACATAAGGCAAGTAAGAAAAGGATGTTACAAAAAGATAAGTAGAGTTTTATAACATGTATGTAAATAAAGCACAAGTAATTAAACTCTATGTGTATGTTCTAAATGGATGTTCAAAAAGTATAAAAACACAGATGGGAAAAATACACATGTAAGTTGACTGTGAGATGGGAAGCAAGAAAATGATTGGGTGAGTTTTAAAAGAACATTTGTCCTTGCACTGATATTTTACTGTTGATAATGGGAAGTTATTAATTCAGACCAAACCTGCGACTGAAGAGGATACCAGAAAAAAAAAAAATTGGAGGAAATCCACAAAGAAACTGTACAAAGCATCACACAGCTACTGAGATAATGAGGCATGACTAGACCAAGCTCTGGGATGATAAAAGTGAAACACATGATGGAAACCGAGGGAACAGAGGCCATGACCTAGAACATCTTTTGCTCTGGGTGCGTTTCTCAGCGACAAGGAGGTGGTGGAGAGGCTAAGCTGCACTTCTGGCAATGCAGGAAGGCAAGGACACAAAAGTCAGAATCTAGGGCCTGCCAAGTTAGGAATCCTGGTAAACACCTACTGCGCTGAGCTGCACTCTGGGAGCAGAGGCGAACTAGGTGAACTCCTCATGAAGAACAGTTGAGCTTTATGTTATCTATATTATATTAACTATGAATTCTTAAAACTTGTTAGGTGGCCTCGGATGGCTAGCATACCTGAACACCTCATAGAAACAAATACTTTCTCTGGAGGAAGACGCACTTGTCATAGAGCTTAAATTTTTCCTGCAAATAATTATTCAAAGTAATGTGCACCAAAATGTTTCTCTGGGCACATGTGAAGACAAGCTGTTGTGAGCAAGAAAAAAACCTAAACAACAGACAATTCAAACTGAGTCAATTTGTCAAAATTATGACACATACTTTAAAAATACTAGTTTTATTTTGTTCAAGGAAATTATAGCTAATCCTGAAAAGTTCAGGAGGGAATAGGAAATAGAAACTTATCTTTGAAAAAGAACTAAATAGAAATTTTAGAACTAAATAGTGCATAATAAAATTAAGAGCTTAAGAAATAGGTTAAGTCAAGAGTCAGAAAATGATGACCTCTGAGTTAAATCTAGCCAAGAATCTGTTTTTTGTACGGCATATGACCTGAGAATGGTTTTTACATTTTTAAATGTTTGCACTTTAAATGGTTATATGGGTATTTACACATTATCTTCTTTTTAGCCATTGGCTTGCAAAACCTAAAATATGTACTACCTGGCCCCTTAAGGCAAAGTTTGCCAGCTTCTGGATGAAACAAGGAATTTTCTTCAGAGGCATCTAATTAAGGTTGAGCTTAGAATTTTCAAAGCTATTTTATGGGACTAAAATTCAATAGCAACTTCCTGAAATTCATATAGAAAGAATGAAAAAATAAAGAACAAAGAATAAGGATAAGAAATAAAATGAACACTTGGAAAAAAATGACTAGAGAATATTTAATTGAAGTTCAAGAAGAAGAGGAGGAAGAGAATAGATCATATTTGAAGTAATTGTGGCTGAAAGTACAACACAGCCCATGAATCACAACAACCCCCAGATACAAAAAAAATCCAAATTCAGATAAATAAAAAAGGAGAAATCCACATCTAGACACAATGTAGTACAACTTCATTAAAAACTCCATAAAACCAAAGATAAAAAAGAAAATCTTCAAGACTGGAAGAAGGAAAAATGAATAATTTTACTTTCAAAATAAATGTTGAAGCTGACAAATGACTTTGAAAAGCAAAAAAGGGTAATGTTATGCACTGTATTGTGTCCAACCAAAATTCATATATCGATGCCCTAACCTCCAGAATCACTGTATTTGGAAATATACTCTTTAAGAAGATAATTAAGGTTAAATGAAGTTATCAGGGTGAGGCCCTAATTCAATAGGACTAGCATTCTTATGAGAAGTGGAAGGGATATAAATATAAAAAGGGATGGTGCTAGGTCAGCTGATATCTATATGGAAGAGTAAGAACTTTAAACTCTAACTCACCAAAAGTAATTTACATCACATATAAAATTAATCTAGTATTATTGGTAGACCTAAATATGAAAGCTAAATTTTAAGCATATTGAAGAAAAACATACAGGAATATTTCCATGACTTTTGTCAAAGATTTCTTAAAACAAGACACTATCCTTATTTAAAAAAAAAATGAATTTCTATTTTCGTCACAAATAGAATTTTCTTCTGATCAAAAATAGTTTTAAGAAATTAAAAGAGCAAGTCACACACATGGAGAAAATAATGGCAATATATAATCCTACGCAGAATTCATTTCCATAGTAAATAGAGAAATGCTTTCAGTTTAATGATAAAAAGACAATCAACCCAATAAATCAAACACTTTACAAACATAGGAATGACCCTTAATCATATGAAAGTTATTAGTTTTGGGGGAATGTAAATTAAAGCACAGTGGAATAGTGCTGTCTATCACCAGAATGGCTATAAAAAATAGACTGATAGTATCAAGTACTGGCAAGAATACAGAGCCAGGGGCATTCCCACACATGGCTAATGAAAGTATGAAATGCACAATCAATTTAGGAAACCATTTGATAGTTTCAAAAAAAGTTAAATATGCACTACCCTATAATCCAGAAATTTGACTGTTATATAATCAACAAAAAAACTAGAATATAGGTCTAATGACTATCATGCAAAGAGTAAAATTAATGGTGGAAAAAAACCCAAGGTTTATGTACAATAATAAAAAAATAAAGGTCTAACATATTAAATGGAGCCACAAAGAAGAGTAGAAAAGGAATGGAAAAGAATATTGGCAGAGAGAATGAAAGATAATTTTCTAAATCTGCTAAGAGATATTAAACCACAAATTCAAGAAGTACTTTTTAACCTATAACAGAATCCATTGAAATAATCACACCATGCAAATCATGGTAAAACTGCTTCAAACCGTATATGGCTTTAATAGTTTCTAGGAATGAGCCATCTATGCCTATATTGTTAAGAGTTCTTATCATAAAAGGGTGTTGGATTTTGTCAAAAGCCTTTTCTGCATCTATTGAAAGGATCATATAATCTTTGTTCTTGCTTTTATTTATATGGTGAATTACATTTATAGATTTGCGTACGTTGAACCATCCCTGCATCTCGGGAATGAAGCCCACCTGATCATGATGGATTATTTTTTTGATGTACATTTGAATTCGGTTTACAAGGATTTTATTGAGAATTTTTGCATCTATATTCATAAGGGATATTGGTCTGTAGTTTTCTTTTTTTGTTGTGTCCTTTCCTGGCTTTGGTATCAAGGTGATATTGGCTTCGTAGAATGAGTTTGGGAGGATTCCATCCTTCTGGATATTTTCAAATAATTTCTGCAGTATAGGCACCAGTTCTTCTTTGTAAACTTGGTAGAATTCAGGTGTGAACCCATCTGGTCCGGGACTTTTTTTTGTGGGTAGATTTTTAATTACTGCTTCAATTTCGGTGCTTGATATTGTACCCCCATGATATTCTGAAATTAAAAAAATAAATTATAAAAAAAAAAAAAAAAAACCTTAACCCCAAAATTCTCAGGGAGGTGGATTTGAGAAATTTCTTCCACCTCCTTGCTTGGCTCCTTGAAATATTAAACTCTTTCTCTGCTGCAAAAAAAAAAAAAAAAAAAAAAAAAAAACTGCTTCAAACCACCCACGGAGAACAATCTTGCTTTTAAACAAACCAAAATAAGACAGACTGCTGACTTCACAACAGAAGATAAAGAAATGACATCTTTAGATTTATTAATGATAATAATAATTTTAACATACATTCTATACCTAACAAAATTTTCTTTCAAAAAAATAGCTTCAGAACAAGACTGAAAAGGATCAAATAAATTTGCAAATAATAGCACTGTCTTCCAGAACAATGTTTAACACTCTTTAAAGGAAAGCACAAAAACACGGCACCAACCAACATAAAATGTACAATGTCTGATATCTGATCAAACATTGCTACTTATATAAAAAGCAAGAAAATTTCACCCACAATAAGGAAAAAATAGAAATATGATCCAGAAATAAAAAAGATAATGGAATTTGCAGACATTAGAAATGTTATCATAAACATGCACAATTTGCACAAAGATTTAAAGAAAAACATGAATACAATTAAACATGGAGGATATAAAAGAACTAAATAGAATTTCCAGATATAAAAATATCTGATTTCTGAAATAAAAATTTTATGGGATGAGAATAAAGCAGATTAGAGACCGCAGATGAAAATAAAAGTGTACTTGAAGATATAGCAACATAAATTTTTTAAAATGAAGACAGCGAGAGAGAAGGAAGACTGAAAAAACAATTAAACGGGCCTTGGGAATTTATAGGGACATAGCCAGCAGTGTCATGTGCGTAACTGGAATCCCAGTACAAGAGCAATAAGGGATACAGAAAAATTACTTGAAGAAAAAATAACCAAAAATTTCCAAATTTGATAGAAACTCTAAAGCAACAAGTCTGAGGAGCTCAACAAATTCTAACCAGAATAATTACACACACACACACACACACACACAAACAGAGCATACGTCAAGGGACATCATACACAAATGACTGAACACCAAATACAGGGAGAAAATCTTAAAAGAGAGCAAAGGCATAACATGAACAGAAAAACAAAGAAAAACTAACAGATTTTGCATCAGAATTATGAATAGCATTGTTTAATAGAATGCCATGTTTAAAGTGCAAAAAGGGCAAAAAATCTATACTCAATGAAAATATCCTTTTAAAAAGGTATGCAAAGATCTTTTTAGACAAGGAAAAGCTGAAAGAATTCAACACCAACATATCTACATTATAAGAAACGTTAAAGGATGTTCATCAGGAACAAGGGAAACAACACCAGTAGGAAACTTGGACGTACCTCCAGAAAGAAAGAGAACCAGAGATGGTAAATAAATGGGTAAATATCTCAGATATGTTAAAATTTCTTTAAAAGGTAAATTATGAAGTGCAGCAAAAGTCAAAACAGTGTGTTACATGGGTTAAAACATCACAGGAAAATAAATGAAACTGTAGCACAAAGAACATGAGGGCAGCAAAAATGTATACTACTGTAAGGTTTTTATATTGTATGCGTAGTGCTATAATGTTATTTGAAGATAAACTGTGCTAAGTAAAGGTGCATATTTTAATACTACACAAAGATTGAGATACCTAATTAAGTCAACAGTAGGGATAAAATGAAACCCTAAAAATAATTAATTAAAATAAATTAATTAGAGAAGAAAAAGGACATTAGAAAAGACAGTAGCACAATAGGGTGATTATAGTTAATAATTTATTGTGTATTTTTAAATAGCTAAAAGAGTGGAATTGGAATGTTCCTAACACAAAGAAATGATAAATACTTGAGGTAATGGATACCCCAATTACCCTGATTTGATTATTACACATTATATGCCTGTATCAAAACATCACATGTACCCCATTAATATATACAAGTATTATGTATCCATAATAATTAAAAATAAAAAATTAATAAAAAATAAAGATTAAAAGAATAAAAGGAAAATAAAAAAGACACATAAAAGAAAAGAAATGGCGTAATAATAGATTTAAACTCAAATGTATTGATTTTATATTTAATGTAAATGGTAAACACACTCCAATTCAATGGCAGATATTGATAGCCTGGCTAAAAAGCAACAACCAACCACATGCTATGTATAAGAAATTGGCTTTAATTGTAAAAGCCCAGGTAGGCGAAAAGTACGTGGACAGAAAAATAGGTAACAAGCACATATAATCATAAGAAAGTTGAAGTTACTAAATTAATATCATACAAAGTAGACTACAAAACAAGAATCATCACCAGAAATCAAAAGAGTTATTTCATAATGACAAAAGGGTGCAGAAGACATAAAATTCCTAAATATCCATTTTAAAGCTCAAAAACAGAGCTTTAAAATACATGAGGCAAAAACCTGATCAAACTGAAAGGAGAAATAGGCAAATCCACAATTCTAGCTGAAGATTTCAACACTCCTTTCTCAGTAATTGATAGAAGTCAGAAAATCAATAGAAAAATAGAAGACTCTGGAATATCTAATTGATATTCACAAGGCCTGCCCAAGGAAAGCAGAATACACATTCTTTTCAATTGCATGCAGAACATTCACCATGATAGACCATATGCTAAGATCTAAAATGAGTCTTAATTAATTTAAAAAATGTATACAGGGGACATTTTCTTGCCACAATAGAATTAAATTAGAAATAAGTTACACAGAGATATCTGAAAAAGCCCCCAAATAATAGGAAATTAAGCAAAACATGCCTCTATAATTATGGTATAAATAAATTATGTTTTTGAACTGAATGAACATCAAAGCATTATATATCAACATTTGTACAACTTACAAGAAGTAGTTGAGACAATGCGGTACTGGCAAAATGATAATAGGTCAATGTTACAGAAGAGAGTCCAGGAATAAACATATATATATTAGTTACATATATTAGAATAAACTAATATATATGTTACTTACATCACAATGTATGTATAGTTGCTTAATTTTTGAAAAAGTTGCAAAAGAAATTCAATGGGGAAAAGGTACACTTTTTAACAAGATGCACTTTTCAACAAGTAGCACTGCAACAATTAGGTGTACATATAGAAAAAAAATAACCCTTATGGTGTACACAAAATTTAATTGTAACTGGATCAAAGGTCAAAATGTAAAAATTTCTAAAGGTAAAAATTATAGAACTTCTAAAAGAAAAAACAGGAAATTTTTGTGACTTTGAAGCACATGAAAGATTTTCTAGATCACAAAAGTCATAACATGTAAATTAAAAAAAATACTGATACACTGTACTTCATCAAATTTAAAACGTGTGTTCTTCAAAAGATTCCATTTTGAAAGTGTCCAGTTTACAATAATTTGTTAAAATTTTACTCTTATGTTTTATAAAATCTTCTGTAAGTATTACATTTCCAAAAACTAGAGTTTAATAAGGGGTAATTTTAATTTTGTCTTCTGTAGTTATTTAATCTTCATCTGAAGCAAATGTAAAAATCTTAATATGTGCTAATTCTGTATCTTGTGCATGTTTGTGTTTACATTATCACTAATCTCTCTGAATATTCTTGAAATTTTTCATAATCAAAATATATATAAAAATCATGTAAAAGTATGGTGAATTCTATGGGATGTTATTCATTAAGAAAATATAGTATTTAAAATTATGTCTATTCTGTCATTGTCAGTTGCACTAAAAAAAGACGTATACAAAAAAGACCTAAAAATGAAAATGCTATCAGTTTATTTTTTTATGGTGGTAGAAAACTGAGTATCTTTTTCTTTTAAAAGTTGCATTAATTTTTTTCAACTATAGTTCATGTTATTACTATACATTACATTTAATATATTCAGAAAAATCTGATGAGCATGATAATCATGATATTTCGGCTATCTTCGGAGTAGTGGCCCACCTTTGGGAGAACAAGCCCTGTGCATTTTAGAGAGGGTTGTCTTAGAGTTTGGAAGTAATGGCCTTCCTCTGGGGTCTAGGCAGACAAACAAGAAGCTCAAGTTAGCACAGAAAGAAGCTGAGGACTTGCTCTCATCAGCAGATTTGCATGTTGCTCACCATTGATTAATTCAGTGTTTGCTGGTGGCAGAGGGGGGGTGTCACTAAACTGTTTTTATGCTTTATACAGATGGCTTTAAATCAACAGCCAGTGGGCCTCACATTTATGTTTGAGTGGCAGGTTGTCATTTGTTTTTAATACTATTCTCATATTCTTTTTTATTAAAGAAGTGTCAACTCATAAAATACAAAGATGAATAAAATCTACCAAAAATTTTCATTACAGTATTCACTAAAGGTTCCAGATTTAAACAAAACATTAGCTAAAACAAACAAAAAACTGTGATGAAATAAAAGTAGGAAGTCCTATTCACTCAAATTAGAATACATTACTACAAAACATAATTTTGGGTTACAAACTTAACACCTGAAAACTGGTCTAACAGGGAAATTTTATCTAATGTAACACAAGATTTTTAAAGTACCAGCCATTCAGCAGCCACTGCAGCAGGAGTTGTCCAGGGCACGTAGACATTCAGAGAGGGCAGGGAAGTAGGTCCTTCCCTCGGAACACCCTCGAACACTTGCATCCTTTGTAGTCTGTGATGGGCTCCTACTGAAAATGCCAAACGCAGGATCAAGTAGCCCATGTCACTTCCCCAAAATGAAATCCAGCTCAGCCCAACTTAGCGTCAGGAGCACACAATGTGAGCTATGTGTTGCTTGCTTCACGCATGCAGAAAGAACACCAAAATCATGTGTCTTTGCTTGAGATCAACAGCTCTCTGAGAGACAACCAGAGGCCAATGTCTGTTACCAAAACCAGTTTATTGTATTTATTGAAAAACCCTGTGACCTTTGAGACAGTGGGCTTCTCTGAAAAGAATAAGGGAAGTGAAAGATAAAGTCAGAGTCCTTTGCATTAGGTTATTACTTGAAAAGAAACAGGGAGATTGCCCTTCTGGGAAGACGGCATAGACCTATTTTTTCCTATTCCTCCCACCATATGCAGCCAAAACAAACATAAAGAGGACTCTGAAAGATGGAAAGAAAAGGTAGACTGCCTAGGGACCTTGGAACCTAGAGAGCAATATGGTGGCAAGCACCCTGAGTTTTCTTTTTGCCTTCTATATCCCAAAATTAGAGCTAAAGAAACTAGCAACCAGAATATGCCAACAGGTTCAAATTGAAAGAAAGAAAGGAAGAAAGAAAGAAAGAAAAAAGAAAAGAAAAAGTTTGCCTTCTCTAGCTCGCCAGTGCAGCACAGAGGACAGAAAACTTTGAGGTAATAACCACTCTACTCCAGCCAACACCATGGAAAAAACTGTGGCTTCACAAAGTCCCCCACTATGAAGGCTCCACTCTGCCAAAGTCCAAGTTCAAAGTCCAGACTTCTTCCCTCTGGACACTGTAATGAGGGGCTACTACTCCTCTTTCCTCACCAGAGTGGTGTCAAAGATAAGAGGAGAGCGCTTTCATGCCTGGTGGGTGGTAATGATCCACTGATCCCTGTGGGCTTGTTGATGGTGACCATGTAGGGAGCTTGGACTTCCACCACCACCCAGTAGTCATGAGATGCCCCTTAACTTTTTTGCTAGAGTGGTTCTAAGGAGGCCAAGTGGAGAGCCAGGACTTTGACTACCATCCAGCTGTAAGACTAAGCCACCTGCAACACCACACCCAGACCCCATCTCAGAAGGAGGCCAAGATGAAACCACTAACAAGGCACCCATAGCCAGGGATGTGCCAGTGGAGAACTAGTGGGGACCTGGCATTCCCACCCCCACCCAGCTTCAATAAGGGTCCCCTACTGGAGTATCAACAGAGGAAAAATGGGCAACCTAGACTCCTATCCCCACCTAGCAGTAACAGATGAAAATTTAAAAAACAAAAATGGACAGAACTAAAAGGAGAAATAAAAAAATCCATAATTAGAGGTGGAGACCACAACTCTCCTTTCTCAAAAATTGATAGAACTAGATAGAAAATTAAAATTAAAAGAACTCAACAACCCCATCAACCATCAGAATTCAAATGTCACATAGCAGAATAGACATTATTCTCAATTTCCCATGGAACATGTACCAAGATAGAACACATCACACATCCTAATAGGTCATAAAGATCATAAAACAAACTGCAACAAATTTAAAAGAACTGAAATCATACAGAGTATGATCTCTGATCACAGTGGATTCAAACTAGAAATCAGCAACAACTCATAGGAAAATCTGCAAGCACTTGGAAACTAAACAATACACTTCTCAGTAATCCATGGCTTAAAGAGGAAGTATCAAAATGAAACAAAATATATCAAACTGAATGAAAATGAAAATGCAAAGTATTAAAATTTGTGGGATACAGCTGAAACAGTGCTGAGAGGGAAATTTATAGCACTGAATGCATTAATTTAAAAAGAAGAGAAGTCAATAATCTAAACTCTTACCTCAAGAAGCTAGAATAAGAGCAAAATAAACCCAAATCAAGGAGAAGGAATTATTTAATTGTAGAGATAAGAATAGTAATCATATAAATTGAAAATTTTAAAAAAAATAGAGAAAAGCTATAAAATAAAGGACTAGTTCTTTTAAAAGATCAATAAAATTGATGAACCTCTAGCATAACTGATGAAGAAAAGAAACAAATTATTAATATTAGGAATAAAATGGGATGATTGTGCAGAAATCCAAAGGATAAAAGGAATATGAAATACTCTACAAATATAAATTTGACAACTTAGATGAAATGGGCCAGTTTCTCAGAATGCGTGCACACATACACATACACACGCTCACGGATATACACTGTCATGACTCTCATTCGTATTAATACTGGGTTGCCATCTGTCTTTTGTGTCTTGTCCTTGTTTGGTCACACTTGACCTACATATTTTGAAGCCATCTCTACTCAGTTCCTGTTTTCGTGTTCTAGATAAATAAGGTCCCATACTCTGAACCACTTGGCCACTTTACTTCTGCTTTAAGCCTGGCGAACCCTATAATGTTAACACCCAAGTTCCCATGCTTAGCCTCATGGTTCCCTCAAATTAACCAATCCAACCCTGCAACTGGAAAACCACCTAAGTAACTCCAAGAACCTCAGTAAAGGCTTTGGCCTACAGAGTCCTCTCCCTCTCTCTCTCTCTCTCTCTCTCTCTCTCTCTCTTGCTCGCCGCCTACTGTTTGGATGAGCAGATCCCAGATGGCTCTCGGCTTCCTGTTGGCCCTGAGAGGCACGTTGCCCTTCTTTGTGGGATCTGGGAATCATAAGCTTAATCTTTTCATGGTTCTTGTCTGACTATTCCTTGCTTTGCCACACCTGACTACATCACACCTAACTTAAATACCTCACTTAGAAAATTATAACACAACACACACACACAGATACACAATAACATGACTCACCTAATATATCATTTGAATAATCCCATAACTATTAGAAAATTAAATTTGTAATTTACACCTCTCAAAAAAGAAATCTCCAAGTCCAGATGGCTTCACCAGGGAATACTAGGAAATGCTTAAAGAAAAATTAACAACAATTATCCCAATTATCTCCAATAAAACATAAGAGGGTGAACATATCCCAATTCATTTTATAAAACTAGTATTACCCTAATACCAAAACCATACAAAGACAGTTTAAAAAATTACAGAACAATATTCCTCATGAATAGAGACAAAAAAAATCCTTGACAAAATATTGGCACATAGAATTTAGCTATATGCATATATGTACACATAATATAATCAAGTGGGGTTTATTGTAGGGATGCAAAGCTAGTTCAATATTTGAAAATCAATCAATATGATTAACCATAATAAAAGGCTAAAAATAGAAAAATTATATCATCATATTAACTTGACATAATTCAATACACAGTCATATTTTAAAAAATTCTCAGAAAACTAGATAGAGGAAAAATTTCCAAACTTGATTAAGAGCATATACAAAAAACCTAGAGCTAAAATTATGGATACTAAAATTACACTAAATTATGAAAACTGAATACTCTCCATCTAAATTTGAGAACAAGGCAAGGATGTCCACTCTTACTGCCCTTCTACAATATAGTGATAGAAGAACTAGCCACTGCAACAAGGCAAGAACAAAAAAGGCGTACATATTAGAAAGGCAGAAATAAAAATGTCACTATTTGCAGAAGATATGGATGCCTGTGTAGTCCCAGGAAATTTCCAAAACCCTCCTGGCATAAATCCACGAGTTCAGCAAAGTCTCAGGATAAGAGATTGAAATACAAAAATCAATTATGTATCTATATACTACCAATGAAGATATGGATACTGAAATTAAAAATACAATATCACTTACAACAATTCAAAAAAGGAGAGAACACTAAGGTATAAATCTAACAAAGAATGTTCAGGACTTTATGCTAAAAACTGTAAAACACTGATTTAAGAAATCTAGTGAGAGACATGCTGTGTTTACAGACTAGAAGTTTCAATTTACTAAATATTTCAACTTTTTCCAATTTGATATATAGGTTTGACATAATTTCTCAAAATTCCAGCTAGATTTTTGTGGATATAAGCACAATTATAAAATTTATATTGAAAGGCAATATACTAAAAGAGCAAAAATAATTTAAAAGGAAGAATAAAATGGAATAAACCAGTGTCCACAATTCTAAGACTTATTACATAGCAACAGTAATGAAGACATCATGGTATTGGCAGAAGGAAAGAAACAAAGATCAATGGCATAGAATAGAGAACACAGAGATGAACTCACACAAATATGCCCAATTTATTTTTAACAAAGGTGTAAAAGCAACTCAATGGAAGAAATAAAACTTTTCAACAAATGGTACTTGATCAATTTGGTATCCATAGGGGAAATAAATCTTGAACTAAATGTTGCATCTTATACAAAATTGACTCAAAATATAGTACAAACTTAACTGCAAAATGCAAAATAATTTATCTTTTAGGGAAAGAAAAAAGCACAGGAGAAAATCCTTGGAATCTAGAATTAAGCAAAAAATTCAGTTTTGATACCCAAAGCATGATCCATAAAAGGAAAAAATGATAAATTGGGCTGCATGAAAATTAGAAATTTTTTTTAATCTCTGAAAGACCCTGTTAAGAGTATTAAAATACAAGCTATAGACTGGGGGAAAAAATGTTTGCAACTAGCATATACCATATATCAAATATCTAGAATATGTAAAAAAAATTGTCAATGTAAAATAGTAAAACAAAAAATCCAGTTAGAAAATGGGCAAAATACATTAGCAGACATTATATCAAAGTGGATATAGAAATGGCAAATAAGCATATGAAAAGGTATTCATTGTAATTAGCCATTAGGAAAATGTAAATTAAAACTATAATGAGTTATCAATCCACATCTATCAGAATGGCTAACACACAAAAAAATGATGACAACACCAAATGCTGGTGAGGATGTGGAAAAATTGAATCATTATACATTGCTGGTAACAATGTAAAATGGTACAACCATTATGAAAAACTGTTTGACAGTTTCTTAAAATGAAGTGAACATGCAACTATCATATGACTCAGCAGTTACATTCCTGGGCATTTATCCCAGAGAAATGGAAACTTATGTTTATGCAGAAACCTGTATGTTAACGTTTATAGAAGTGTTATTCATAACAACCCCCAAATGGGCAAAAAAAAAAACCCAGATGTCCTTTGATGGGTGAATGAACAACTTGGATAAATTTCCAGGGAATTATGCTAAGTGGGAAAAAACCAAACAAAACAAAAAACAAAAAAGTAATCCCCCAAAATTACATTCAGTATGATTTTTATATAATGTTCTTGAAATGACAATATTATAGACACGGAAAACAGATTAGTGATTGCCTGGGTTAGGAAAGGGATGAAGGCTGAGGGGGAAGTGTGTGTGGCTATAAAAGTGCAACATGAGGTATTCTCGCAGTATTAGAAATATTCTGTATCTTGACTGTATCAGTGTCAGTATCTTGATTGTGATATTGTACAGGTTGAGCATTCCTCCTAATCCAAAAATCTGAAATTCAAAATGCTTCAAAATTCGAAACTTTTTGAGTGCTGATATGATGACACAAGTAGAAAATTCTGCACCTGACCTCATGTGACAGGTCACAGTCATAATGCAAGTGTACAATACACAGTTCATTCAGTGTCCCTAAGGGAAAAAAGACCCTCCCAACCCCCTTCAACTGCACTGTATCTTTTCTGCACACACCCAGATTTCCCCATGCAGGCACACCCACAAAGGGTAATAAAGTGGCACGTGTGCAGGCCAGACATGCCAATAGTGGGTTCCCCAGGGTGCCCCGCATGGAGCCAAGTCCTGCATGCATTATACACTGTGGTATTTTTTGCTTATTCTCTGCTCTATGCTGTAAAGATATTATTGAAAATGTCAATTAGGCCTGTAGATAATCCTATGGGTTACAGTGATGAGAAAAAGAGGAAGCATTTATTCTTACCTATAGCACAGAAAGTCACACTGTTAGAGAAACTAGACAGTGGTGTAAATGTGAAATGTTTTACGGAAGAATATGGTGTTAGAATGACTATCATGTATGACCCGAAGAAACAGAAAGGTAAACTCTTGAAGTTCTACGCTTAAAGTGATGAACAGAAGTTAATGAAAAATAGAAAAACACTGCATAAAGCTAAAAATGAAGATCCAGAATATGTATTGAAAAAGTGGGTCCATCAATGTCACAATGAACACATGTCACTTTATGGTATGCTGGTCATGAAACAAGCAAAGATCTATCACAATTAACTGAAAATTGGTAGGAACTATGAGTATTCAACAGGCTGTTTGCAGAAAAATTTAAGAAATGACAGCGTTAAATTTTTAAAAATTTGTGGTGGTAATAAGGCATCTGCTGATCACAAAGCAGTGGAGAAATTCATTAATGAGTTTGCCAGGGTCATTGCTGATGAAAATCTGACACCAGAATAAGTCTATAATGCTGATGAAACATCACCGTATTATTGCCCTAGAAAGACACTAACTACAGCAGATGAGACAGGTCCTACAGGAATTAAGAATGCCAAGGACCAGAAACTGTGCAGGGATGTGCTAATGCAGCAGACATGTGTAAGTGTAAACTTGCTGTGATAGGCTAAAGCTTGCATTTGTGCTGTTTTCAAGGAGTGAATTTCTTACCAGTCCATTATTATGCTAACAAAAAGGCATGGACCACCAGGGACATCTTTTCTGATTGGTTTCACATATATGTTGTACCTGTGGCTCATGCTCACTGCAGGGAAACTGGCAGGATAATGATCGCAAGATTTTGTTATTTTTTGACAACTGCTTATGCTCCAGCTGAATTTCTCATCAAAAATAATGTACTTTCCCCTCAATGTGACTTCATTATTCAGCCATGTGACCAAGGTATCCTTAGCTCAATGAAAAGTATTAAGAAATATAAAAACACTTTCTTGAACAGCATGCTAGAAGCAGCAAACAGAGGCTTAGGTGTGGAAGGTTTTTAAAAGAAATTTAGCAAGAAGGATGCCGTCTATGCTATTGCCAACACTTGGAACGCAGTGACTAAAGACACAGTTGTATGCCTACTTCTGGCCTGTGGCTATGTTCCGTGATAATGATGAACAAGGTGGTGACCTTTAAGGATTCCATATGCCAAGTGAGAAAAAAATAATGTCTGATCTTCTTACATATGCAAAAATATACCTTTAGAATCCATCTATATGTTAGAAAGAGTGGATATCAAAGAAGTTTTTAACATCCATATGAGGCTCTAGTTCGTTCGTTGGCCAGTGGTGAAATAGCCGAAATGGTTCTAAATCAAGGTGCTTGCGATAATAGTGATGATGAAGATGACCTTAACATTGCAGAAAAAGTGAAATGACATGGTGAAATGTGTGATGGGCTTATTGAAGGACCAGAGCAGCATACATGCATAACAGGACAAGAAAACGTGTTGGTTTATTAAATCAAACAGAAACTTCTGAGACAAAAACCATTGTTAATGAGGCTGATGACTCTGGAGGAAATATTTTTAAAAACCATCCAGCAGAATGCCTCCTCACCCCTATAGGACCCACTTCCTCAATTGTTTCTAATGTCTCTTTTCACATTAAAAAAACACAGTGCAGAGTAATCTTTTAATCAAAACACAGCATTGTAAGTGGAGACTGAAAACCTGCCATTGTCTGTTGCTCTTGTCTAACAGCTGATACAGGTATTCTGGTGATGCTACTGTGCTGCTTAGTAACCTGGAACATGTTATTTTTTTCACCATATTAATGGTATGTCTTTTTTTAACTGTTAAGAACTTATGTGTGAATAAATGTAAGAAAATGATTGCTTATTAGTGGCATATAAATTCAGAGTCAATCACAGATCAGCAACAGGGTTGGCTGAAATGGGTGACACCTTTGTTTTCTGATAGTTCAATGTATACAAACTTTGTTTCATGCACAAAATTATTAAAAATATTGTGTAAAATTACTTTCAGTTTGTGTGTATAAGTTGTATATACTAATAAAACATAAATAAATTTCATGTTTAGACTTGGGTTCCATCACTATGACATCTCAATATATATATAGGCAAATATTCCAAAATCCAAAAAAAATCCAATTTTTGAAATACTTCTGATCCCAATCATTTTGGACAAGGGATATCCAACCTGCATTATAATTTTAGAAGACTTTACTATTGAGGAAAACTGAGTAAAGCATACATGGAAAGTCCATGCATTATTTCTTAAAACAGCTTGGAGATCTACAATTAACTAAAAATAAAAAATTTATATAAATACACCAAGCACAGCCCACATAACAGATTAGAAGACCATATACGATGGTGAAATACTAACTATATAAGCAAAGCCTTACTGAATTGAGGAATCTAATAACTTTTAATTTAGAGAAGGCATTGCAGAAGAGTTGGCATAGAACTAGGCCTGAGAAATTAGCAGGATCAATGGCCAAGTGAAACCGAAAGGAGCATCAGAGGACGCTGAGGACAGGAAGAGAAGTCGAAAGCAGGGATTTAGTGAGGATCCTGCAGAGGCAGTATGGTGTGGATGAGGACAACAACCAAGGCATTTCTGTGACGCAGCACCCATAGGGTTAGAAAAGACACAAAAACTGGAAATTCCACAAGCTAAGAAGAATGTGTTTCGTGTTGAAAAGTATATCAGAACTATGATTTGTGAATGCCTTGAAAACAAGGACATTTCTTACCAAATATTGTGTCACTGAGTCACGGTCTAATATCTGGTGCATAACAAATGCTTCATTAACTGCTATTGCTGATTTCACTGAAAGCAATTTCAGGGCAGTGTTGAGGGCAGTAGACAAATTTCAGGGGGTCCAAGAGTGAAAGCGGAAGGGAGAAAATAAATGATGCTTTTTAAGTCTTGGTTCTGAAGGTAAAAGGCAAAAAAAAAAAAAAAAAAAAGTAAAAGGGAACAACACAATTTATGTTATGTTCTTTTGTCGTTTTGAGATGTGAGAAGCTTGTGTATAAACCTTCGTTAGAAAAAAGAGAAAGAGATAGGGAGGGATGGAAAACCCAGGAGCAGAGATAAAAGGTGGGTATATGGAAATGAGCCTTGAGGAGGTAGAACGGAGGCAGGTGTGTGTAGGTGGAGCGGTGGGCGTGCATGCCAGATGGCCTCTATTTTTCCATTAAGTGGGAGGTGGATCGTGCTCTGCTAAGAAAGAAGAGAAAGAAAGGATGCTGCAAGTAAATCCCAAGTTCAGAATAGATGGAAAATGGGAGTGGAGACTGAGCTATAAGCATAAGCCCATTCCTTTTAGACATTTGTCACCACGTGGGCAGCACCTTTATTCATTGAAGTGTCCTTCCTCACTTTGTTACTAATATCTTCAACCCCAAATGATGCATGTCTCTTCCCAGCCAGGCTGTCTGCTAACGATAACGTAGTCTGAAAGGGCTGTGTATAAATGTCTCTATTTCCCAAGTCATATTTAATCAGCACAGGATATTTTTAACTTATATATGCATGTTATTTTTTCAGAGATATATTTAAGCGTTACGCTTTTTTCAAAGACAAAATAAATGGAAGAACCTAGAGATGGATTTGCTCGCTTACCTTTGTGTATGCAGTCTATCGAACAAAGAATTATCTTATAAGTCACGGGAGAGTGTGACCTATTTTTAGACAAATGCTTTTGTAAATTTCATACACAATGGTAGAAGAATATTTTAAGCCCTAATTGAACTCAACCATCTCATTACCTGGCTATACTGACCAATGAACGTTGCCATGGTGATGAAGCAATCAAGTCAGCAGGTCCTACTGTGAGAATCTTCCATTTCCAGATGCTTTATCAAGTTCCATCTTGCTCATCTCCAAACACTTTGTAATCAACTAGGATATAAAGAAAACAATTTAATGGCACAGACATAGCCTCGCCTCCACAAAGGGGAAAAAAATATTTTTTTGAACAAATCTTATGCCAAAATAGATTGATATATAATTTACAAAAGAAGCATTTTTCAAAAATGCAATAACACTTTAGGTTTCTCACAACAAATTAAAATCTTTAAAGATATATGGATTACATTTTATAAGCTTTTATACTTATTCAGGTTAAAATCAAAGCTCCAACAATGAAATGTTTTGCTGGCTGCACAATTGGCCTCAGATATAATTATGGCTTATTTAAGTAAAAGGATTTGGGCCTAAATAAGACTCATAGATTAGTGGAAGTCAGCTGTTGGCAAAAAACAGGTAACTGTCATGCTCAAAAATAAAATCTAAGTGCAAGAGTTCAAAGTGGTTTTAATTTATATCTCAAAATTGGAATATAGGACTATAAAGCAATTATAAAATGTTAAAAATTTTTATTCTACATGTTTGCTAGTATTGCTATTTCTTTAGCTTAAATGGCAATATAAACTCTCAAATCCTAAGGCTTTATGAAATTGTGTTTAAAAGCAGAAAAAAGGGGAAGAACCAGAAAAATTGTATCCCTGCTACCTTTTTTAAATTGTCATTTGCAGTAGGGGATAAAAACTTCATGGAAGAAAATGCTTATGACAGGATTTAAAAAGAAAAAAAAAGTTTTGGATAAAAATGGCAATAGACTAAATCAATATGTGTCTTCCAAATTTCTCACTAAAATTTTCAAAAAAGTATACTAAAATATAGCAAACAATCATACTGTAAACCAAAAATAACACAGGACAATATACCAGAATACACAGTTAACTTACACTAACTGGATTTTGTATGCCACAAAAGCAGGTGACATCTGTATTTTATTTGACTAGTGCATGCCCCAAATCTAGAATAGTTCTTGGCACTTATTAGGTGTTCAATAAACATTTGTTATTGTCATTATTAACTGTACAATTAGTGGGAATTTATTGAGAAGAACCTTTCTGGACTACACACCACATGTTTTGCCCTTTGGGAGACATGGACAGCTTCCAAAGATAGTAGGCAAACACAATTCCTCATCTCAGTGTATATTCAGTGACACAAGGACACTGACCAGAGGAAAACCTACTAAATAATTGCTATTATCTGAGCCAGTCAGAACAAAAATCATCTCCCTATTTCCTTTCAATAATTTTCCTTATGTTTATTTGGCTCCACAACTCCCAAGATTCCGCATAGCAAGAACAAGGTAAAAATGCAAGGTAGTATGCTGCAACTTGGTAAATGGAAACAGAGTTTGAGATAAAATTTAGGAGCAATTCATTCTGGGTTATTTAGGTTTGTACATCCTACATGATACAAAGAGAATTATAAACAACATATGCTACTTTGGCTTGCTCATAGAATTGGGCTGTCAGAACAAAGCAGGTTCAGTTGAAATTAATTCACCACATCCACGCAAAAAAGAATACCCATTCACATGGCAAAGCAAAATGGGGTGAAATACTCATCCATGCAACCTTTGGATCTGGATCTGAGTAGGAAAATATAACAATATTCACAGGGACAGTGAGCACTGAAGCTAGGGTCGCTCTGTGCATGCTTTCCTGAGGCCAACATCACAATGAAAAAACATGATTGAAACAGAATAAGGACCACAGCAATAATTAATGGACCTTGTGAAACACTGCTTAAAAACTTGGAAATATTCACAGAAAAAAAATGATTGAAAATAATTTTTCTATTAATACAAGGAAAAGAAGAAAAATTATACATGTGTGCATATGTGTATATACACACACATAATGTCATACCAATGACTTGGTATTCTTGTTTTCCAGTTACTTTCACCCACTAAACATAAATATATGAGTTTATTCAATAATAATAAAAATGTAACCTCTAATATAAAATTGAGCCTTCCTGAAAATATGATTTTAGCAAAAAATGTGTCATAAATGTCTAGAACACTGGTTCTTTGATCACTGGTGACACTCCCCGTCACTACCTAATTAGCAATGCTCTTCCATGGAAATTTTGACAACCTTATATAGCTTTTACAATCTTTCGAATGTGTTTTGCCTACTTCAACAAAACACCCTTAGCAAAACGTGGTCTATTTTGAACAAAGAGACGTAAAGGTCTCAGTTGGAAAATGAAGTTGGTAGAAGCGTTTGTCTCACTGCTATACATTTACCAACTATGGGTCTGTGGCCCTGAGAGGTTTGTCTTTATCTTCTCAGCCCAAGTCACTTTCCATTTTCTTTCTCTGTGACAGCAAGCTGTGGCATGTTCTTTTCTCTCTCCCTTTCTCTCTTCATTTTCTGCCTTACCAAGGAAACCGAGAGGAAAACCTGTTTATAGTTTGGATTAGGAAACTGATATAACTCATGTAAGGAAAAATAAAATGTTAACTGACCAAGTGAATCAGCTGGTTCTTTCTTCTCTTATCGCCTTATTTTCTATTAATATCTAGGTCCACTTTTTCTCCCACCTTTCAACCCACAACCCCTCCAAAATGATTACACTGTGAATTTTTATCAACTAATTCGTTCTTTCTTATTTTCTCTATCACCTCATAAATCTCCATAACTTCAGTGTTCTATTAGCCTTGCTTATATTTTTAGTTGGATGACTACCTTCACACATGGAGTAACCTTTTCCCAAAATTTCTGTAACAGGAAGACAATTTACTAGATTTTCCTGGGATATGGGATAAAATTGTCTCCTTGTATTTTAATTTTATTTTTCTCCCTCCACTCTGCTAATTAGCAAAAATATTCCTACAAAAATTCAGAGCATTAGCGTAGTTGTAAAACTTTCTTTTTTCTACTTTTCCATGTTCCTTTCTTCTGAACCCAACAATCCATTTGGCTAAATAGCTCTTACCACAACTAATACTAATCTTGCAGTAAATAAAATTTTGAAACAATTTCTGGAATTATTTTATGAGACTAAATTTGGGGCTAAGTGCTCCTTTAGAATCACCCTGGCTAGTCAGTCTTTCTGATTTGAGAAAGTAAACTCCCGTCTGATCTCATGATTTAAAGTAATAACTTTGTGGTAAGAGCCAACAAATACCTAATTAGGCCATTTGTCATGAATGTGTTCTGTGGACAATTAAGCATGCCAAGTTTCTACAGTAGGGGTGACTTACAGAGATAGAGAATGTGACTTTAAGGAATGTTAATGTTAATTTGCATAGGGGAATTGCTTATGAGATTGCCTAATGCCTTAGAAAAGTGCAAACAAACCTTGCTTATGGCCCAATAAAATCTGCAGAGCCATAATTTCTGACTTGCCGTAAAAATTTTTAATTCTCGAATTTCCTGTCTTCCTATGCACACCCTTCTTCCATTCTTTATCTTAGCAAACTTTTCACTACATTAGAGTGCTGGCTTGCGTCAGGCACAACTTTTTTAAGGCTTCCTCCCTGCTGATTTGTCTCTCCTCACGAGAGATTTCAGTTGCCTTATAAAATGCTGTCCGTGTAGTTTTGAACTTGATCGATTTCCTTGAGACATGAGCCCACATCAGAAATTCGTCTTCCCAGATGCCGAGGCACACGCTTTCTCTTTCAGGATCCCTATGAGGCGTGAACTTTGGCGACCCAGCCTGGCAATTAGAGTTTCTGTAGCAATATATCACTAGTTTTCTTCAAATCACAGCAGCGTCCAAATGCCCAAGCATTTGCCTACCAAAGTAAAAGAAGTGTTCTTAGACCCATTGATACACCCTGACATCACTCTCCAGTGACACTTTTTCTTTGAGGTCAGAGGGTACAGTCGTTGTCCCAGATTGAGCCTCTGATTGCCACAGAGCCATGCACGAACGTAGCAACTTTCTTTCACTGGCTACAGCCAGATGTTAGCCTCAGGACCTCCACTGTTGACTAATCTTGATGCATTCTTAGTATTGGCAAATCGGCATTTCTCAACAAACAGTGGAAGGAAAGAAAACTATGTTTTTTTCTTGAGCACATACACATCAGGCACAGTATACAAGCAATGTGCCTACGTTAATACATTAACATCAATGACCTTTTGTCTTAGTCCATTTTTGTGTTGCTATAAAGGAATACCTGAGACTGGGTAATGTGCAAAGAAAAGAGGTTTATTTGGCTTACGGTCCTACACGCTGTACAAGAGGCATGTTAGCAGCATCTGCCTCTGGTGAGGGCTTCAGGGAGCTTCCAATCAAGGTAGACAGCAAAGAGAAGCTGCATGTGCAGATATCACGTGGAGAGACAGGAAGCAACAAGAGTGCAGAGAAGGTACCAGGCTCTTTTCAACAGCAAGTTCTCGCATGAACTACCAGAGTGAGAACTCACACATTACCACAGGGAGGGCAGCAAGCCATCCATGAGGGATTCACCCCCACAATTCAAACACCTCCCACCAGGCCCCATGTCCAACACCGGGGATCAAATTTCAACATGAGACTTGGCAGAGCCAAACAAACCACATCCAAACCATAGCACCTTCACAAGAAAATATGATTCCAATATTTCAGATGGAAGAATCAAGGCTCAGTGGGGCTTATAACTGACTCATGACCACACCACTTTCCATTCTGAATATTGTTTCATTAGGTTTTACCGGTGTAAAGGCTCCATCATCCTCCCCAATATTCACTGGGGGCTTTAGAATCTCATTAACGGTTTTCATTTCTACTCCAGCCCCTGCCATCATCTTGAGACATTTCCATGTTTATGTGATTTACTCTCCAATCTAATCATTACAACCCCTGAGCTCCCCAAATCCAGCAACCTTTGTATTCACTCCTTAGAAATTCACTAATTATGTCAGCATCTGGATGTGCTCCACTTTAAAATCAAGAACTCCATTGTTTTACTTTTGACCTCCATCTCTCCTCCTGCCCACTCTCCTCACCTTCACTCACACCCATGTGCCCATGGCTGCATCAAGCCCTCCAGCACCCCACTCTTTCACTTGCCGTCTAGTACCCCCAGATCTAAAATGATTTCACTGCCTCAGCCTTCTCTCCTCTAGAACTGCCTTTTCTTGAGTCTTGTCACCTTCTTTACACACTAACACCTCTGTTGTCCCTGCCACAAAACCCTAAACCTACCCATGCTTATCCTACATTCCTACTCATTACTACTTCTGGAGTATAGAGACATCCTGGTGAAAGTGACTCAAATGAGCTGCCGAGTTCCAATACAAACCCCTGGTTCCCAAGTCTCTTGCAGCATTAAATTAGATTATATTGTTCTTTCTTTTGCAAATCTATCTTTTCTCTCTCTCTCAATATATCCTTACAATTGGCATATAAGCATGCTCATGTTTCTCCCTTTAAAAAAAAACACCCCTCAAAAATATCAGAATCCTGCAATACCTTCTAGTCTCTGCTATCTCTCTCCTTTGCTTTGCATCCAAACTTCTTGACTATTTGTCATATTCGATGTATTCATTTTTATTCTGGATTTCTCCCCCACCATTCCATCAAAACAACTCCTGATGATGTCACCTGTTGTTGAATCCATCAGGCATTTTTAATCTTCATCATACTTAACCTGTCCTCAGCATTTTGTACCATAAACCACTCCTTTTATTCCTCCTATGGACATCCCTCTATTGAATTTCTTTCTACCCTTAAATCTTCCCTTTCTCTGCCTCTTTTTAAAGTTCATTCTATTCCTCACAGTAATTAAATATTAGAGCTCCTCAAAATAAGGCCATATTGTAACTCTTTACTTTTTCCTAGCAAGTATATCAATGTCCATAATTTCAATTTCCACTTGTATATAATATAGTTGACTGACAAATGAAACCTCTATCCCAAGCTACCCAATAAAACTATTTGCAGTGTTGAAAATGTTCTATAATCCTTGCCATCTAATATGGTAGACATACTGAATAAACCTTTCAATTTCTCCCACTGCTCTTGAGATAAGCATCTTAATGTACATTCAAGACCCCATGGGGTCATGTCTCAACATGCTCCATCTTGTTTTAGCATCATCTTATGCTAACCTTTTTGTTCTGAAAATGTCACTCCCAACTTTCCTCCCACTAAAAACCTTTGAATACTTCCTTTGAAGCCTTTCCTTACTCCTATTATCTTATTAATTCTCTCAATTATCTCCTGGAAATTTGTATTAATTTGTGTGATTTTTTTATTAATATCTGACTATTTAACATGACAGCAGAGGCTTTTTGTAGATCTTTTGTTCACGATTTTATTCCCAGGGTCTAGTTAAGTTGCTTGAATATAACAGGTGTTTCCTGAATATGTGCTGAATGAATAAATGAATAAACCTTTCCCTAAGTACCAGACTTCTCGATATCTCCAATTTCTTCCTAGGTATATTTTATGTGTCCCAAATCCACCTAAGAATTATTTCAATACTCTACATTCCTATAGCTACACACACACACACACACACACACACACACCTATTATAGGCATACCTCAGAGATATTGTGGGTTCTGTTCTGGACCACCACAATAAAGTGAATATCAAAATAAAGCCAGTCACACAAATTTTTTGGTTTCCTAGTGCATATAAAATTATGTTTTGGGGCAGCTTCAAGATAGCTGATGAGAGGCACCTGGCACTTGCCTCCACCACAAAGTAGAACCAAAGTAGCCAGCAGATAATCATACTCCAAATAGAGTATTTAAGAGAGAACACTGGAATTCAGCAGAGAAGTGACAGGAAATATCTGAGGTATGTAAAGAGAAGGAAGCCAGGAAGCCAGCACTGCTGGGATTGGATGGGAGAGGCTCCCCAATGAGGGGAATGGGTAAGTGAGAGAACCTCAGTGGTCCACATTTCCACCAGACACTCCTGTAATCCCAGCCATGGCAGACCCCCTCAACCCTCACCAACCCTGACCTGCCGGGACTCCATGTGATTGTGCTGCTTCAGAGAGGGAGCACATGCTGGGTCCTATATGCCCGCCAAGACCCAAACAGCTGAAGCATGGTGCCATTTTGAGAACCCAGACCCCACTAGACTGGGTCCTGCCATGGGTCTTTACGACCTCTGTATCTGCACATCCCTGGAGCTTAACTGATATCCCCCACATCCACCCAGAGGGCTGCAGTAGTACAATGCTGGTTTGACCCAGAAGTGGAGCAGGGACCTCAGCAATCTAGCCCACAATGTCCTATACCCCAGGGAACGGGTGGTGCAATGCACTGGGGAGGCAGCCGCTGGAACAAAGGGAGCTGAAGCGCGTATTCCCCAGAACCTGAGAGCTGCCTTCCTGGGGCTGCTGCCACTGACAGCAACCCTGCCCCCACCAGCAGCAGGACCACTGTACACCTCCATGTGCCCTATGGAAAGGCTATTCCTGCCCAGTACCACTGCCACCTCTGCCACCCAAGCATCACACCCTGGGGCCTGAGGACTGCCCTGCCCTGCTCACCACAGCTTGTGCCCATGTGCACCACCAGGGGGCAGAAGGACAAGCTTGCCTGGCCTGGCACTACCCCAATCCTGGACAACTGAGCATGCTGCCAAAGTCCAGGGCTTGCCCTGCCCTGTTGATCTCCTTGGACATGTGTGCACAACACTAGGGTGGGCATACTAACTGGCCCAGAATACCTGTGGCTGGAACCCAAGTAAGCTCTCTGAAGGACTAGGGATGCTTACACTTCATCCACCACCACTAGTCTATGCACTGTTTTCCAGAAGTCTGGGGATGGGTTCACCAAGCCTGCCAAAACCACAACCACCAGTACTCACCCACATGTGCCACCTTGGGGCCTGGGGACTGACACACTTAGCCCATTGTAGCCACTATTAATACCAGTGTGTGCTGCCTGGGAGCCAAAGGGTTGTCCTACCACTGCTACTGCCATTGCCAACATCACGCGCACTGCAAAGAGGTACAAGGACACACCCACCTGCCTGTCCACCTCTGCCATTGATAGCACCAAAGCAAGCTGCCTGGAGGCCAAAAAATCAGCCTTCCTGGACCTGCTAACACCAGTGTGTGCATATGTAACCCAGAGGTCCATGGACAGGCAAGGATGGCCTTCTACTGCCACCACTGAGGCATAAGAACTGGACCACCTAGCATCCCCATCCCCTACAAAGCCTCACCACAACCTCCACTAACAGCCACAGCCTAAACCACTGAGGAAATCATAGATAGCACTGACATCGTTTACAGCTGAAGAAATCATATTGAGACTACACCACTGCATCCACCCTGAATCAAAGCTAAAGTCCTCTACCCAACCAATACCATAGATATATCTCCAGAAAATAGTCTTCCTCTACAAAAGCCAATCAAAAAAATTGGAAGAAGTGACTATTACACCAGATGCTCAGATAACAATGTAAGGACACAGAAATATGAAAAAGCAAGGAAATATGACAACTCCAAAAGAACACAGTAATTCTCCTACAGTAGATTCCCATGAAAACTAAGTTTATGAAATACCTGAAAATATTTTAAAATAATGATATTAAAGAAACTCAGTGACATACAGGAGAAGACAGATTACAAATACAAAGAAGCCATAAAAACTGTTCAGGATATGAATGAGAAATTCACCAAAAAGATCTATGTCATAAAAAAGAATCAAATGGAAATTCTGGAACTGAAGAATTCAATGAATGAAATAAAAAATAAAATCAAGAGCTTCAATAATAGACTAGATGAAAAGAAAGAATTTAAAAACTTGAAAACAGGACTTAAAAAAAACTCCTTCAGACAAAAAAAAAAAAAAAAACCCAAGGAAAAAGAATAAAAAAGAATGAAGATATAAAAAAAGGAGACATTACAGAAATACAAAAGATCATTCAAGGCTATTATAAATAAGTATAAACAAACTAGAAAACCTAGAGGAAATGGATAAATTCCTGGACACATACAACCTACCAAGATGGAATCAGGAAGAAATAAAAAACCTGAACAGATCATTAACAAGTAATGAGATTGAATCAGGAATAGTTTCTCAACAAAGAAAAGCCAAGGACTGGATGATTCCAAATTCTACCAAATGTATAGAGTTGAACTAACACCAATTCTCCCCAACTATTCCAAAAAATTGAAGAGGATGGAATTCTTCATTTTGAGAAGTCAGTATCACCCTGATACCAAAGCTAGGCAAGGACCAAACAAAAAAAGAAAATTTCAGGCCAATATCCCTGATGAGCATAGATACAAAAATGCTCAACAAAATACTAGCAAACTGAAAACAACTGCACACCAAAAAGATAATACACCATAATCAATGGGATCTATACCAGGGATACAAGAATGGTTCAACATATCCAAATCAATAAATGTGATACATAACATCAACAGAATGAAGGAAAAAAAACTATTAATGTGTACTCATTGATAATACAGAATAGCTTTAAAATTCATCTTCCTGATAAATCACAAACTAGGCATGGAAGGAAAATACCTCAACATAATAAAGGCCATACATGACAAATACACTGTGTCAGTATGACACAGCTGACATTATACTGAATGGGAAAAAGCTGAAAGCCTTTGCTCTAAGAATTGGAACAAGACAAGGAAGCCCTCTTTCACAACTCCTATTTAACTTAGTGCTGGAAGTCCTAGCCAGAGCTATCAGGCAAAAGAAATAAATAAAATGCAGACAAATAAGAAAAAAGGAAGTCAAATTGTTCCTCTTTGCAAATGGCATGATCTTATATTTAGAAAAACCTAAAGACTACACCAGTCTCTCTTATTAATTGATATGACAAACAAATTCACTGAAGTTGCAGGATAGTAAATCAACATACAAAAATCAGTAACATTTCTATGCAGTAATAACCAACTAGTTGAAAAAGAAATCAAGAGATCAAAGCCATTTAAATATCTTTTTAAAAAGTACCTAGAAATAAATTTAACAGAGTAGGTAAAGACCTCTACAAGAAAAACTACAAAACACTGACAAAAGTAATTGAAGAGGACACAAACAAATGGAAAGACATTCCATGCTCATGAACAGAAGAATTAATATTGTTAAAATGACGTACTATGCAAAGCAGTCTACAGATTTAATGCAATCTCTATCAAAATACCAATATCATTTTTCATAGGAATAGCAAAAATAATCCTAAAATGCATATGGAACCAAAAAAGAGCCAGAATAACCAAAGCAATCCCGAAGAAAAAGAAGAAAGCTGAAGACATACACTACCTGACTTCAAAATATATTATAAGGCTGTAGTAACCAAAACAACATGGTATTGGTGTATAGACACATAAACCAATGGAACAGAATAGAAAACCCAGATTTCAATCCATGTATTTATAGCCAACTGATTTTTGACAAAAGTGCCAAGACCATACATTGGGGAAAGGACACCCTATTCAATAAATGGTTCTGGGAAAACTGAATAACCACATGCAGAAGAATGAAAATGGACCCCTGTCTCTCATCATATACAAAAATCAACTCAAAATGGATTAAAGACTTAAACATAAGACCTTAAACTATAAAACTACAAAGAAAACATAGAGTAAACACTCCAGGACATTGGTCTGGGCAAAGATTTTTTTAGCTAAGACCTCAAAAGAACAGGCAATAAAAATAAAAACAGACCATAGGACTATATTAAACTAAAGACCTTCTATACAATGAAGGAAATCATCAACAGAGTGAAGAGACAACCTATTGAATGGGACAAAATATTTGCAAATTATTCCTTCAACAAAGGACTAATATCCAGAATACACAAGGAAGTCAAATAACTAATAGCAAAAAAAAAAAAAAAAAACCAATAATAATCCCATTAAAAAGCCAGAAAAAGATCTGAATAGATATTTCTCAAAAGAGGACATACAAATGGCCAAGAAACAAAAAAATCTCAACATCACTAATCATCAGGGAAATGCAAATCAAAACCACAATGAGATATCATCTTACCCCAGTTAGAATGGCTATTATGAAAAAGACAAAAAATGACAGATGCTGTTGAGAATGCAGAGAAAAAAGAATTGTGTGCTGTTGGTGGGAATGTAAATTGGTACAGCCGTTATGGAAAACAGTATGGAAATTTTCCACAAAGTTAAAACAGAAATACCACACAATGCAGCAATCCCACGACTGTGTATTTACCCAAAGGAAAGGAAATCAGTATATCAAAGGGACACATGCACCCCCATGTATTGCCACACTATTCATAATAGGAAAGATATGAATCAACTTGTGTCCATCAACAAATGAATGAAGAAATTGTATTATATATACACAATGGAATACTATTCAGCCGTAAGAAAGAATGAAATCATGTCATTTGCAGCAACATGGATGGAACTGGGGGTCCTTATGTTAAATGAAATATGCACAGACAGACAAATATTGCATGTTCTCACTCATACGTGGCAACTAAAAAAGTTGATCTCATGGAGGTGGAGTGTAGAATGGTGGTTACCAGAGGCTGGGAAAAAGGGGCAGGGGTTTGTGTGAAAAGAGGTTAGTTAATGACTACAAACATACAGTCGGATAGAAAGAATATGTTCCAATGTTCAATAGCAGAGTATGATGACTATAATTACAAATAATGCAGTGTATGTTTCAAAATAGCTAGAAGAGAATCTTTGCTCCCAACACATAGAAGTGATAAGTGTTCAAAATGATTAATATCCTAAATACCATGAGTTGATCATTACACATTCTATGCATGTAACAAAATATTATATCACAGGAACCCCAAAATATGTATAAATATTATGTATCAATAAAAAATAAAAATAAATTAAAAAGCTATGTTTGCACTATTCTGGAGTCTATTAAGTGTGCAGTAGCACTATGTCTAAAACAACAATGTGCATACCTTAATTAAAAATATTTTATTGCTAAACAATGCTAATGATCATCAACATCTTCAGCAAGTCAAAATTTTTTTGCTGTTGGAGGATCTTGCCTTGAAGTTGATGGCTGCTGACTGATAAAAAGTGGTGCTTGCTGAAGGGTTGGATGGCTGTGGCAAGTTCTTAAAATAAGGCAACAATGGAGTTTTCCCCATTGACTGACTCTTTCATAAAAGATTTCTCTGTAGCATGTGATATTGTTTGGTAGCTTTTTACCCAGAGTAGAACTTCTTTCAAAATTGAAATCAATCCTCTAAAACCCTACCTCTGCCTTATCAACTAAGTTTATGTAATATTCTAAATCTTTTGCTGTCATTTCAACAATATTTACATCTTCACCAGGAGTAGATTCCATCTCAAGAAACCGTTTTCTTTTTTCATCCACAAGAAGCAACTCCTCATCCATTTGAGTTTTATCATGACATTGCAGCAATTCAGGCTTTAGGCTCCACTTCTAATTTTAGTTCTCTTGAGATTTCTGCCACATTTACAGTTATTTCCACCACTGACACCTTGAATCCCTCAAAGTCATTCATGAGGGTTGAAATAAATGTCTTCCAGACTCCTATTAATATTGCTATTTTGCCCTCCTCCCATGAATAACAAATATTCTTAATGGCATCTAGAACGGTAAATTCTTTCCAAAATGTTTTCAATTTACTTTGCCCAGACCCACCAAAAGGATTACTATCTATGGCAGCTAAAGAAGTATGAAATATATTTCTTAATAATAAAACTTGAAAGTCAAAATCATTCCTTGATCCATGGGTTGCAGAATGAATGTTGTATTACCAAGCATGCAAACAATATTACTTTCTTTGTACATCTCCATCAGAGATGGTTGGTGACCAAGTGTAATGAGCAGCAATATTTTAAAATGAATCTTTCTTTTTCTGAGCAGTGGGACTTAACATTGGGTTTAAAATATTTAGTGAACCATTCTATAAACAGATGTGCTGTCATACAGGTTTTGTTATTCCATTTATAGAACACAGAGCACAGTAGATTTAGCGTAATTCTTAAGGTCCCTTGGTTTTTCAAAAGAGTAAATGAGCATTGAATCAACTTAAAGTCATCAGCTGCATTAGTCCCTAACAAGAGAACTAGCCTGTCCTTTGAAGCTTTGAAGACAGGCATTGACTTTTTCTCTCTAGTTATGAAAGTCCTAGATGACATCTTCTTCCAATAGAAGGCTTCTTTGTCTACATTGAAAATCTGTTGTTTAGTATAACTACTTTCATCAATTATCTCAGGTAGATCTTCTGGATAATTTCTGCACCTTCCAAATCAGCACTTACTGCTTCATTTTACACTTTGATGTGATGGAGATGACTTCTTTCATTAAACCTCATGAACCAACCCCTCCTAGCTTCCAGCTTTACTTCTACAGATTCCTCACCTCTTTCTGCCTTCCTAGAATTGCAGAGAGTTAAGGTCTTGCTCTGAACTAGACTTTGGCAGAGGGGAATGTTGTGGCTGGTTTGATCTTTTATCCAGGCTGCTCAAATTCTCTCCATACCAGCAATAAGGCTGTTTTGCTTTTTATCATTCTTGCGTCCATTGGAGTAGCACTTTTTACTTCCTTCAAGAATTTTTTTTCTTTGCTTTCACCACTTAGCTGAGTGTGTGGCATAAGGGGCCTACCTTTCAGGCTATGTTGACTCTCACTATGCCTTCCTCACTAAGGTTAATCATGTCTTTTCTAGCTTTTGTTTTAAAATGAGAGACGTGTGATTCTTCCTTTCTTTTGAATGCTTAGAGACCATTCATTGTCTGGTTATTATTAAATAATTGGCCTAATTTCAATATTGTTGTGTCTCAGAGGAGAGAGAGGTCTGAGGGGAGGGTGAGAGATGGGGGAACAGCCAGTCAGTGGAGCAGTTGTAATACACACAACATTTATTGAATTTGCTGTCATATGTGGGTGTGGCTTATGGTGCTCCAAAACAATTACAACAATATCAGAGATCACTGATGACAGATCACCCTAACACATAGAATAATTATTTAAAAAGTTTGAAATATTGCAATGATTACCAAAATGCGAAACAGAGACGGGAAATAAACACACGCTGATGAAAAACAGCACCAATAAACTTGCTTTATACATGGCTGCCACAAACCTTCAATTTGTGATAAAAAATACAATATCTGCAAAGCACAATAAGAGTGAAGTGCAATAAAATGAGGTATATCTGTAGAACAGCATCATGGACCTTGTCATTCAAAACCAAGATCTGGAGGTTTTCTTCACATCTGCTTTTTCTTTAGCCTTCTACAGACAAAAAGACAAACTATTATTGAAAATTATTAAATAAATAAAGATGTGGAGAAATATACCATGTGCATAATTTAGAAAACCCAATACTATAAATACTATATAATTTTCCTCAAAGTGACCTATAGATTCAATGCAATTTCAAACATAATACCAGCAAGTCTCTTGTTACCATTCGGTAGGAATTGACACACTGATATCCAAACTGACATTGAAATACAAAGGTCATGAAATACTGAGAAAAAATCTGGGAGAAAAGTTTAGAAGAATTAAAATAGTAGATATTAAGATATAAAGTTATAGAAATTAAGACATCATAGTATTAACCAAAGGACAGCTATATCATTCAATGGAAGAGAACCAGAGTCCAGAAATAACAACATATACACAGACGTCCAATTTTTGACAAAGATGTCATCTCAAAGTGATCAGAAAGAATACTCTTTCTAATACACAGTCCTAAGTGAGGTGGTTGTGTGTATTAAAAATATCTGGATCCCTATACCAACAAATCAAATTAAGATGGATTGTATACCCACATGTAAAAATTAAAAAAATTTTCTAAAATAAAATATAAGAAAAGACCTTTATGACTTTGAGGATAGGAAAAGGTAGTACAAATAGGGCACAAAAAGCACTAACCTTAATGGTAATAATTGATACACTGGTCTACATTAAAATTCTTTTTATCAAGACACACCAGCAAGAGAGTGAAGGAGCAACCCACAAAATGGGAGAGAATATTAGAAATACTGTCACTGACCAAAGGATCCTACACAGACTATAGAGAAATAAATGAGAAAAAGAAAGACACACAATAGTGGGTAAACATTTAACAGGAATTTCAGCAAAGATGATATTCAACTGGCAAATAAACATATAAAAATTGTTCAATTTGAATGCAAACTGAAACCCCACCAGAATGGCTAAAAGGAACAAGACTGATAACACCAATTGTTGGTGAAAATGCTAGGTAACTCAACTCTCATGTAGTGCTAAAGGGCAGGGGTATATTTTGGTAAAACTGTGGAAAGCTTTCACTGTATATACTGAAGCATATGCACATTCTATGACCCAACAATTTCATTTGTTGCTCATTTACAGAATTGCATGCGTATCTACACCAAAAGACATGTACAAAAATATCCATATCGATTTTTAGAAGAGCTCCAAACTGCAAACTACCAAAAAATGTCCACTATAAATAGAATGGATAAATATGTTGTGGGGTATTTACAAAATAGAAGAAATTGTGAGAGGAAACTGTCTATAACAATGCATAACAAAATGCTTGAATTTATCAAACATAATTTTGAGCCACAGAAGTCAGACACAAAAGAGTACATATCGTATGATTACATTCATATAAGCACAAACACAGACAAAACTAATCTATGATTTTAGATGTTTGGTTGGTGGGTAGTGACCAGGAGGGGGCACAAAAAATGCTTCTGGGGACTGGAATCTTCTAGTTTTTGGTCTCAGTGTTAGTTACATGACTGTGTTCACTTTGTGAAAATCCACCAAGATATACACTTATGATTTGTGCATATCTCCGTACAAACCCTTATGAAAGCTGTCTAATGGCAAATAGAATCCCCCTAGGGGCCTATTTAAAACCCTGTAGAAACTGCCTACTTATAAAACCCGTAATTCAAGCTCCTTGCTGACATATCTCCTATTATTTCTATTTGCCTCAAACCTCATCTATAGTCAGGGCTCACTTTCCTGTTTGTATTCTCAGTGTATACTAGGAATTGACATATATTATTATGTAGTGTTCAGTGGCTCATAATAACGAAGCTGACGTCTGAAACCAGGCCTGCCTGGCTCTATAATGCATATTCTTTCCATATATTACAAGGCCCCCAACTGCACATATGGGGGACAACTCGCTTATTGTGGAATCAGTTTTCTTTAGCTTAATAATGTCCAACTTGAAAGAAGTGGATTAAAAGGAAAAGAAAAAACAAATAAAGCTGTTATAATTCATTTTAGTGGTTTTCACCATCTGTTCTCCCATCTCAGAGTGTACTTAAAATAGCAGAAACTTTGACATTGTCATTAATCCTAAGGGCAAACGATAGGCCACCAGAAAACAAAAATTAGCAGGGAAGGAGTAAAACATAATCATATTAATTCTTTTTTAAATTAGAGTGAGAGTAGTGGTGAGGTAGATTAGAGAAGGCAAGATTGGAAGTAAAGGGAATAATTATTCTATTTCATTAATATAGAAAAACCTACTGACAGCTTAAAGACAAACTAAATCAGTAATACAGGCTTACCCCATTTTATTCTGCTCTATTGTGCTTCCCAGATATTGCATTTTTTTAAAATTAAAGATTTGTGGCAACCTGCATTGAGCAAGTCTATTGGTGCCACTTTTCTGAAAGCATGTGCTCACTTCATGTCTTCGTGTCACAGGTTGGTAAGTCTCACAGTTCTTCAAACTTTGTCCTAATTGTAATAATTATGTATATAATAATTGTCTCTTCTGGTGATCTGTGAGCAGTGATCTTGGATGTTGCTATCATTTTTACTTTTGGAGCACCGTGATCCACACCCATAAAGATGGCATTCTTAATCAATAAATGTTGTGCATGTTCCAACTGCTCCACTCACCAGTTGGTCCCCCTGTCTCTCTTCCTCTTCTCAAGCCTCCCTGTTCCCTGAGACACAACAATACTGAAAGTAGGCCAGTTAATAGCCCGACAATGGTCTCTAAGTGTTCAAGTAAAAGGAAGAGTCACATGTCTCTCACTTTCAGTGAAAAGCTAGAAATCATTAAACGTAGTGAGGAAGGCATGTTGAAAGCCAACATAGGCTGAAAACTAGGCCTCTTGCCCCAAACAGTTAGCCAAGCTGTGAATGCAAAAAAAAAAAAAAAAATTCTTGGAGGAAATTAAAAGTGCTACTCCGGTGAACAAAAAATTAATAAGAAAGGAAAACAGCCCTCTTGCTGATATGGAGAACGTTGGAATGGTCTGGGTAAAAGATCAAACTAGCCACAATATTCTCTTAAACCAAAGCCTAATCCAGAGCAAAGCCCTAACTCAATTCAATTCTGTGAAGGTTGAGAAAATAAGAAAGCTTCAGAAGAAAAGTGAAAAGCTAGTGAAAGTTGGTTCATGAGGTTGAAGGAGAAAAGCCATCTCTATCACATAAAAGTGCAAAGTGAAGCAGCAAGTGCCCATATAGAAGCTGAAGCAAGTTATCCAGAAGATCTAGGATAAGTGATGGAGGTGGCTACACTAAACAACAGATTTTCAATGTAGATGAAACAGCTTTAGATTGGAAGGAGACGCCATCTGGGACTTGCATATCTAGAGAGAAGAAGTAAATGTCTGGCTTCAGAGCTTCAAAGGACAGGCTGAATTTCTTTGAGGGGCTAATGTAGCTGGTGACTTTAAGTTGCTCATTCTGAAAATCCTAGTGCCCCTAAGAATTATGCTGTATCATCAGTTTACAACATGGTTACTGAATATTTTAAACCTACTATTAAGACCTACTGCCTGGGTAAAAGATTCCTTTCAATATATTGCTGTTCATTGACAAAGCACCTGGTCACCCACAAGCTCTGATGGAGACGTACAAGGAGATTAATATTTTTTTCATGCTTGGTAACACAACATCCATTCTATAGCCCATGGATCAAAAAGTAATTTCAACTTTCAAGTCTTATTATTTAAGAAATATATTTCATAAGTCTGCAGCTGCCATAGACAGTGATCCCTCTGATGAGTCTTGGCAAAGTAAATTGAAAACCTTCTGGAAAGTATTCACCATCCTAGATGTCGTTCAAAATATTTGTGACTCATGAGAGGAGGTAAAAAAAAAAACATTAACAGGAGTTTGGAAGATGTTGATTCCAGCCCTCATGGATGATTTTGAGGGGTTTAAGACTTCAGTGGAGGAAGTAACTGTAGATGCGGCAGAACTAGAAAACTAGAATTAGAAGTAGAGCCTGAAAATGTGATGTAATTTGCCAAAGTCTTATAATAAAACTTGGATTAATGATGAATTTCTTCTTATGGATGAATAAAGAAAGTGGTTTCTTGAGATGGAACCTACTCCTGGTGATGGTGCTCTGAATACTGTTAAAATGACAACAAAAAATTTAGAATATTTCATAAACTTCTTTGATGAAAAAGAGGCAGAATTTAAGAGGATTGACTCCAATTTTGAAAGACGTTCTACTGTAGGTAAAATGCTATAAAACAGCATCACATGCCACAGAAAAATATTTCATGTAAGAGTCAATCTATGTCACAAACTTCATTGTTGTCTTATTTTAGGAATTTTCCACAGCCACCTCAACCTTCAGCAACCACCACACTGACCAGTCAGCAGCCATCAACATTGAGGCAAGACCCTCCAGCAAGAAAAATGATAACTTGTAAAGGCTGAGATGATCCTTAGCATTTTTAGCAATAAAGTATTTTTAATTAAGGTATTCACATTATTTTTTTAGACATAATGCAATTGCACACTTAATAGAATACAGTGTAAACATAACTTTTATATGCACTTAGAAACAAAAAAAAAATTCGTGTGACTCACTTTATTGTGACATTTGCTTTCTTGTAGTGATCTGTAACCAAACCTGCAATATCCCCTAGGTATGCCTGTCATTCACATAACATTATAAAGATCATAAAATTTCCATTTGGAGAGGGGATGAGAAGACTAATAAACCTAAAGGATATTCAATGATTGCTTTTTAAAAGAAAGTTGCTTAGATAAGATGATTTTGGGGGTTATATGATTCAAGTGAAAGGTTTAAAAAAAAAAAACCACTAGAATCTAATGTCAGAAATGATCAGGAATCTATCCCACCCACAAGCACTTCCTGAAAATATTATTCCTTATGTTTTGCAACTGGCTGGCTACTCAATTAACATATTCATTAATTTAGAATTTATTATATTAAAAAATGGTGTTAAACCACAAAATGAGCAGAACAAATATTAATAATATGCAATTATTTATATAGGGAATCTAGCTAATAAAATGTATAATGTCACAACTATTTATTATAAACAATAATATAGTCCAGGTTTAAAATTTCACCTTATTCAAATGTGGGCCAAAGACAGGAAGGAAATTATATGTTATCATTATGTAATAATGTAATAATATATTACATACAATTATAAATGAGCACTGCTATTTCTTAAGGTAATAGGGAAATGTAATTTAAAATACATTTACTTTTTAAAGTAAAGGTAACTATACTTAGTATAATTTATATCTGTAATATTCAAGTTGCTGAAGAAAAGAGCATAAAGAACTTATTTGACACATATCGATCTAGGATAGAGAAGCAACAAAACCTAAAAATAGAAAGTATATAATAAGAGGGCTAAAGTACAATAAAAAACACCTGTTATCATAGTTATTATAAAATAATTAAACTCCTCTTACATTGGTTAAAAAACCTAAGCCAATTATATGATCTTAATAACAGACACAACAAAATGAAATGAAGCAGGATAACTAAACATGAAAAGGTGGACAATTATATACCTGGCAATTACAAATGAAAAACAAGCAGACTTGGCAATATCAACATTGTAGAATTCAAGACAAAACCATCAAATAAGAAAATGAGCATATTTTACAAGAATACAGAATGAATGAATGAATATATATGACAATTGTTAACATTATGTGTCAAATAATTTGACAGTAAAATATTGAATGCCAAAACTTAGTAATATAAGATAAAGTTGAAAAAATTATAGCCATAGTGAAGAACTTGAACGTATTTTAATCTTTAATGTAGAAAACAGAAAATATTAATAGGGATAGAGGACTTGAATATGATAATACAATGTAGCCAGGCCTGGTGGGTCTTGCCTGTAATCCCAGCTACCTGGGAGGCAGAGGGAGGAGGATCACCTGAGGACAAGAGTTTGAGAACAGCCTGGGCAAGTCAGCCACACCTGGTCTCTAAAAAAATTTTTAAAGGCTGGCAAGATGGGAGTTGGGTTGCATGAGTCCAGGATTTTGAGGTTACAGTGAGCTATGACGGCTCCACTGAACTCCAGCTTGGGTGACAGAGTGAGATCCCCATCTCAAAAAAAATAATAATTAATTTTTAAAAATTAGCCCAGTGTGGTGGGGTATGCCTGTAGGCCCAGCTACTTGGGAGGCTGATGCAGGAGGATCGCTTAAGCCTAGGAATTTGAAGGTAGAGCTATGACTGAGCCACTGTCCTCCAGCAGAGGTGACAAAGCTAGACTACACCTACTATGATCTCATTTACAGATAAGGTAATTACTTCAAGGATGTTTCAGTAGCTGGACTAAGGTTATATAGTTTGAGATTGGTTGAGCCAAATATTGAGCATAGGCAAATTTTCTCCAGAGCCTTAGTTCTTAACCACTTTGCTGTACTCTCTTAATTAATAAGTCAGACTGAAGATGAAACCGTTCTTACAAAATGTATCAAAACCAATTTGCTGGATTTTAATAAGGGTGTAAGTCTTGAAAAGTCACAGCTAAGCATTAACTAGCTCTTGCTCCATAGCCCACTCCCTTATAGTTGTTTACTGCTTAAGAGTCACATAGCCTTTTGTCACAAAGTCCTATAACTTCCCTTAATTGCTCCTATAGATAACATCTTCAACATTAAGAAATCTAAGACCTTTCTAAGATATTTTTCAGACCTTGTATTCCAGTGGGCCCACTGACACCAGCCGGTCCTGTGAGTCCTGCCAAGGCAGTTTCTACATCCCTATAAGTTCATCCCTCCAACCTAGCCAATCAGATATGCCAATTCCCTAGCCCTCTGCCTGCCAAAATTCCCTGAAAAACCCCAGTGCAGAACTCTTTGGGGAGATGGATTTGAAGGGTTCCTCGCATCTCCTTGTTTGGCTGCCCAGTGATTATTAAACTATTTCTCAGCTGCAACTCCTGCTGTTTCAGAGTATTGGTCTATTACTACACAGTGGGCAAATGAATCTGGTGGTCCTATAACAAAGAGGTACAAATAGGCTTTGTGCTTAGGTGTAGATTACACACATTCTTTTAATTGTCTGTAATACATTTACACAAATAATAAATTTCGAAACATAAAAAATATGCAAACTTACTTTTTGCCTCAAAAGCAATAAACAAAAAATATAAACAAAACTAAAAATATAAAATAGATTAAAATATGCTTTGATAAATAAGTTTGGGACAAAGAGAAAATTAAAGCTGGTATTACAGATATCTTACAAAGTGAAACCAACAAAACTTTGGGTATGAGGTCAAGATATACTCCAAGAAAAATGAACAAACTTAAATAAATACATTATTGGATAAGACACAATTTCAAAAAGAAAAGAAAAAAAAAGAAAAGAAAGAAACGAAGGAGGAGGGAGGGAAACAAATAGTATGTATATATATCAGTGCAGAAAAAGAACAAAAAACTACCCAAAAATGCTGGAAGAAAGAGTCTTTAATGATTTGGAAAATAATCACGGTGTAATATCAAGTGAATAAGAAGAATGTATGTCTATAAATGCACGATCCCAATTGTATTTTTATAAGGAAGCAATGTATATAGATTGTTTTAAAATGAGACAGGAGCACAATAAATCTACTGTGGTTATATTATTAGTGGAATTAGCAGTAATTATCATTTTTATGCTTAAAAATACATTTTAAATGTTCTACAGTGAATATCCTGTGTCATTAAATTTGTGTGTAAAATAATTCCTACTTGCACAATGCTAGGGTCAGCAGGGCCCACAGTGGCAACTGAAAAAGAAGACAAAAACTAGAATCTGAAGAAAAAATCATAAAGGAAACCAGTAAACTGAAAAGAAAAATGTATACATGCAATAGTATAGATCACTCTGAAAAACAGTGTGTGAAGACAAAAAAGGCAGAATGAATTTATGATTCTGTTTATCCAAAAGTGCACTAAAATGATTTACAGTGTCAGGAATCAGAAAGTGGTCTCCTGAAGAAGTAGGAGGTGGTAAGAAAAGGAATCAACAGAAAAGAGGCACAGGAGAATGCTCTGGGTTTACGGAAGAGATTTATACATTGTTTGGAAGGGGATGACCATAAGCATCCAATTTTCAGTTGCAACACTTACAAAGTCTGTGTTTCCAACCCTTGAATCTGGGTTGGCCTTCTTATTTGCTTTGCCAATAGAGTGAGGTAGAAGTGATACTGTGCTAGGTCTGGGCCTCGGCCTCAAGGGGCATTGCACCTGTCTTTTCTTTCTCAGAATTCTGGTGCTGTCATCTGAATGAACCCAGATTAGTCTTTTGGAAAGGGAACAATCATTTGAAGGAGAACCTAGTTTTCTCAAGCTTCCCAATAGTGGCCATCCTAGACTAGATCGCCCCCAGTCAACTCCTAGCTGACCATAGATGCCTGATTCTTACTAAGACCAGAACTATGCAGCAGACCAATAGGCTAGTGAGCAATAATAAATGCTTATTATTTTAAGTCACTGAGTTCTGTCTGTGCTGCTGTGTAGCAATCGCTACGTATGAGCACAAAATTTAATGTCTTCCAGTTTTGTTTTGGAGAATAAATGGGCTAAAGGACTTAAAAGAGCATTTAAAATTGAAAAGTACTACAAAATATAACAAAAGTCTCTTTTACAATTTTCCCTGGGCCAAAAAGGGCACCAAGGAAAATAATCATAAAATGTTAGAGCTATATTTGAGATCTGATATTCAGAGATGACACATCTTATGCAAAATCTCATTGAATAGTGATAGCTGCCTGAATGCTGAGCTATAAAAGATTGTTCAGTTATATCTACACTCAGGAGAAAAGATTAATTACCAATGCTTGCATTCGGCATAGAATATACAACTGGTTTCTATTCTGGTTTTGTCCAGTATCCTCATTTGGGAATTAGAGACTGAGACTTTGAGAGACATGGTATCTTGGAAAAGTCATTCAGAAAAATTAGTGGCAGATATACGTGTTTAACCTATGTCTTTTGAGTAAGCCAATCCAAATTTTGCCTTACCCATATGTAGTTTTGAAACACTGCAGCCCAGGCAATGGTTTCTATCTAATAATTTTTGAAAAGAATCAATTCTTGCATACTACAGATATTTCTGCTAAGAAATCAGAAGCTTTATTAAGTGATCAACCAGCTCCCCTATGTCCTCTCACCTCTATGTTTTAAGCCTATGATAGAAGAAAAGATAAGCAGATATGGAAGAACATCCTCCCCCACAGCCCCAAGTAGAGTGCACACTATGGTCCACCTCTGAGGACTGTTGATCCAGGACTCACCACGATCAATACATTTGTTAATAAGTCCATTCTTACATCTGACAAGTTCATCTGTAGAAGATACTGTGTCACCCCAATGTCCTGGCTGCTGGTTGATGCAAGTTTTCACCCTGCAACTCGTAGAGTCCAACGCAAGCAGCGAGGAGAGGGACCAGAAAATCATCGACTCTGGGTAGGGGGAAACCAAGAAGGGCCCACAAGAAAATTCAGTCAGAAAAGCCACCTGATTTTAGGTGAAAAATTTTTATATTTAGCAGGAGATGTCAATTATATTTACAAATTGTGGTGTCCTCAAAAGACATGCCACAGAGATTGGTCTAGTTTGGCCAAAAGACTGTGATAGTCACGGTGACAGTGGTTAACAATACATATTATTCTATCCAACAAATTGGATCCCAGAACACAGAATCTCATTTCCTCTGAGTGTGAAGAACTTTTTCTATCAGGGGTGGCCAGAGACAACCATGACCAATCAGGCTGCCAAATCTGGATATGATGAACTCTGAGGTAAAATACATTTAGATATGTTATTCTCAGCTGCCCGTTTAATCATAGGTGAGAAAGATCAGGCCCTCCTGCCCTGTCATGTAGTCTCACACTGCCTCGTCCATCAAAGCTACGGATTTCAGATTTGAGGACGTCAAAGGGAAGCTGCAGGCTCCCTGGCAGAAGTCATTTGTATACTGCACCCAGTGGATCTGCCAATAGGTGACAGATGTGTCCAGTGTCTAGTCCTGGCATCTACTCTTCTTCTTGCATGGGCTCTGGCAGATGTCATGTACTTCTCCAACGTGATGAAGTGGAAACACTATTGACTTGAAATCAAACAGACGTGGATTTAATTCTGGCTCTGACACAAACTGTATGACTTTGCTCCAGTGTGTTAACCTCTTGGAACTTCAGTTCATCATTTGCATAATGTGTAAAATACTTCACAAGGGTGCTTTAAACATCAGTGAATTAATGTAAGTAATGCAAGCAATTAATGTATATGTATAAAAAAAGTCTAACCTATATTGTGTGCTCTATAATGTCGGTGTTCTTCCACCTGGAAGGTGAAGATCATGCCTCTCCATCATTGCTCTCACCAATTGATAAAATGATATTCAATAAATGATGACAAAACAGCTATCTCTATTTCTAACATCAATAATTTCATTTGAACTTGGGAGGTTTTTAATTTTTATCTTCCTGATCCCTTAATGACTATAAAATCAGATGGATGGAGTTTCACCTTAAACTGTAATTGGCTAAACCACTAGACCTCAATCATGCTATCTGTCTGTGGCCAAGGTGCTTACTGTCACTGAATACCAAAGTTGCTAATTTATGAAAATATTATATATGTTTTGGGGCTAAATCAGAAATCATCTTATATTTTCCAGGGGACAAGCAATAGCAGAAATAGATGGTTTACAAAAATAAAGGGAAGAAAATTTTGTCCATTAGCAATCTCCTGTATGCTTTGATAAAAAGACCAGAATTCACCCTGCCATATAGTTTCACATTGTGATTGAATTCATCAAAGTTATAGATTTCAGATATGAATATATCACAAAGATTTTGCAGGCTCCTCAGTAGAAGCCATTTGTGCATCGTCAGTCATGTGTACATTATGGTAGAAGAACAACCTCGTTGAGCTGAAGAGATGCTAGGCTAACATGCTGGCAATCACATAGGTTGTCCACAATGCTTTTTGTCCCAAGCTCTTTAGTCTGAGTTGTGCATGCAAACTGTTTTGAAAGCTCTGAGTGCATTTCTCAGGAACAGCTGTTCTGAGTCAAGGTCGTTTCTGTTCCACAGCAGTGATTTAGCTCAGACTAACTTTTCTCCCCACAATTACAGGCTTGTTGCCGTCATCCTGTGGGACCTGCATCTGGCAGGGGAAAGTATGTGGGCACAGCAAGGAGAGGATGTGGAACAGGCTGGCAGCCCCTGAACGACAGGTCTCCCCATGAGAGCTTTCTCCAGCTGGAGCCAGCCAAGCCTAGCCCTTTTTCTGACAGATGTTCCTTGTTCCTCCTTCAGCCATGTGGCTCCTAACATGCTGTTTGAAAAGACCTGTAAAGGAGCTCTGTGGCCTCATTCTCTAAGGATCTTCAGGGGAGCCAGCTTTCTTGGTGACTGCATAATCCATGGCATCCCCCTGCTTACGAGGTCTCAGAAGTCTCCCTATAACTGAAAGAGTAATATGTAAACTTTTTAGCATGACCCACAAAGCCAGTTTTCTCATCCGAAAATGGAGCTAACGATACCTAACTTACAGGGTTGCTCTGAAAATTAAATAACCTACTAATATGCCTAAGTTATTGCAGGGTAAATGGGGGCACTCAAGAATTACGAGTTTTCTTCCCCTTCCTACTTCCCGATCTGGTGCTCATCTGTGTTATAGGCTTGTCTCCTTTTACTCCTATTCCTTCCTTCACTTATCCAAACTGCTCGCATTCTCCAAATAGTTTTCAGTATTCATATTCAGACTGTATGTGTCTTTTCACATACAGTCTTTCTTGAAACTGATGCTTCCCTTTTCTTCTTGGGGGAAAAAAAAAAAAACCCTTGCACGCCAGCACTTCAGTGAAACCCTCCCTCCCACTGCCTTTCTCTAGAAGTGTAGGTTTCCTTCCCCCCTTCCCTGCAGGGCACTGCTGCTGTGATGCGGTTCCCTGACTGTACTTGGCATTTTATACTTGGCCCTAATATACTGATGATGATAGCTGTCCTTCCTTAAGTGCCTATTATATATCAGAGACTGTATTTTTCACTTTACAAACATTAGCCTTACTCTTCAACACAAATCCAACAATTGTTGACATTTAGCCTCCATTTTAGATAAGGAACATGAAGTTGAAAGGGGATTGTGTTGCTTAAAATATACAGCCTGATACCACTTTTGTCTTATTGGCTAGACTGTACTTCTTAAGTAACTGTGTAAGTTAGCTTGCCCTCAATAAATGACGGCTCATCAAAGACATTCACGACCCAGACAAATCTTCCCTTTGCTCCTTGATTCTTTTCCCACCTGCATCATGGTCTTCTCTTTTCCTGAAAGGACACATTTCTTTAACCCAGTTGTGTTTCACTATATCCCATCAAAGAATTACAGAGGAACTCGATAGATCATTCAAATGAAACTTTTCTTGTATTATGGATGTAGATAAAGCCTCAGAGACATTCAAACCTTTCCTGAGGTCGAAAGTGAGGTAGGGAGGGAACTGGAATTCCAATGACATGCACTTTGTTCTCAAGCTGGTGTTCTTTGCACAGCTCTGTTTGGTAGGTCTGGGGAAATGCCTCACTTTCAAATCTGTAAAAGCTAGGGAACAACTAGAGAGGCTTCAAAACCCAACACAAGCATCACTTCCTCTAGGAAGCTGCCTGTTGAGAGCGCATCTAAGTCAACATGGCCATTTATATTTAGAATCTTGGTAAATATTGGTATCTTCCCAAAATTAGAAGAAGGTGTAAACTATATGTCTGTTCTGTCCACAAGCTCAACTGAGTGGTATAAAATGAAAGCAAGTTTCAGACCAAATACTATCACCAAAGGGATATTTATTAGCTAAACAGGGATATAACAATCTTACAATCGATTCTTGCAAGCTTGTTTAAGTCCTGACTCTGTGTCAAGCACAGAGGCTTGACATGAAGCCTCGGCATGAAAGACTCACCCCAAGGCAAACGCAACAAATAGTTTCATAGCAAAATCAACTATTATTCTTGTGAGGTTCAGTGGCAGAATCTTTTGTTAATTGGGGGAACAAATGAAATTCTTGTTCTAGGGCACCCGTGTGAGGGGTTCAAGTCCCTGGTTCACCAAATACTTATTCACCAATTACACAAAGGTGATGTAAAGGCATAATTTATTGTAGCCAAATAACCAAGCATATATTTTAAACACTGTAAGTTTTCACTAAGAAAAATTATTTCTAACATATGTTATGTGATAGGCAGAGCAGTAGTTACTCCATTCTAGATTAAGCCCGGCTACTCCTGCCATGATTGCCCTGCATTAATTACACGTAGCCGAAAGTCACCTGCCCAACCCGGCGCCCCGGAACATGCCCTGCTAGACCACAGCGGGGATATGGATCAAGGACTTAACATTAACAATCACTGGCTGTTATGGATGACTTTACATCAACAATCGCCTGCTGTTATGGATGACCTTATACCAAAGATCACCTAGCCTGACCACAACAACGATATGGATCAAGAGTTTGGCGTTCTACCCAGCAACAACAAAGAACTGAACAGGGCGCGGCGGGGGTGGGGGGCTCTCCCTCTTATAAAAATCTCCACAAAACCCCCTTTCGGGGCTGACTCTCTTTTCGGACTCAGCCCACTCACACCCAAGTGAATAAACCAGCCTTGTTGCTCCCACGTAGCCTGTGTGTGACATCTGTTGTCTGGGTCATTTGGCCTTTCATTATGTAATTGGCAAATCCCTTTAAGCATATTCCAAAACCAATATTTGAAATGCATGCTTCTAGAGTATGAACCTCTCTGGGTAGAGGTAACTCACCACACCTAGGGCCTAAATTCTTCAGTAGAAATCCTTGGGTACTAACCAATCCTCCTAAAGTATAGATTAAATATATTTACACACACATGTATTACCTTGTCTATAGACAAGTAAATCACAGATGATATATTACTATCTCCTTTGTGGTCCCACTGCAAGCTTCACATCTCTTTTGTTAGAAACTTCAGTGCATGGAGTAGTTGTTCTAGGTTGTATATCTGCCTCTGCCACCAAATATTAGCTATTTCTATCTTCCCAATTAAACAGCTGGCATGAGGTAACTGGCATAAAGTAAACGTGCAAAAATGCACATGATCTTTGAATAAATGATTAAACTAATGAATAAATTAGAATAAGCAGACTTAGGAATGACTACTTTGGTCTGCTGCCTCCACTGTGGTCATTCTGACTAAAAACAAAGCAAAAATGGCAGGGAAGGAACTCTTCTCTCTTATATCACAGGCCATGACACAGAACTGGATGAGTAAAGCTAGAGTTCCATATAAAGTTAGATGATGCTTGTATCTGATTTTGTTCTCCATCAGAGAAGCCAGTATGCCTCTTGGAGAGCTAGTGCTGTGAGGTAGGCAGACCTCCCCAGGTAAGGCAGAATCTTTGTGGTCAGCTGTGTCATGCAGCTGGGGAGTATGTTGGGGCAGAAAGGAGACCCAGCTTAGCAGACAATTTCCCCATCCAAAACCAACTCTGCCCATTCTCTGTTTACTTCACTTCAGAGGCTGTTTCTATTGCCACCCAGGCATAGAAACTAGCCTTCAAAGTTTACTGCATGTCCTAAAATGAAGGGTTTTCACTGTCTAATTTGCATTTGAAATAAGTGCACAATTGATTCACAAAACCTTGGTGCTACTTAACAGGACAAATGAACCATTTGCTTTCCAAATTACAGGGAGCTTTGAGGTCAGGAAGCCTGGATAGCCACAGAGGAATGCAAACAAGCAGCCCCCAGCTTTGGGAGCCATCTCCATTTGAGTGGTCAGTGCCATCATTCCTCTTACAACATTCAAGGGACCCAGGATGTTAACATGCTCAAGACAGCATATGATATAAATCTTACCAACATAATCGCAGGACTCCAGCAAGCTGTTTTCCAGATAATTTGGGTCCCTGTGAATAGCCATCCCTCTTCCTAGTTTCTGCTCATCTCTGGAAGAGTGGTGCATACACACCTCCTTTGCCCAACGAACTCCAAAGAAATCTTGCGGGTGTTTATAATACCTGCAAAGCCCCTCTGTAAATAACACTTAGGCCACACCAAACAGATTGAAGCCACGAAGCTCAGTTCTGCCTGACAGCTTTTCCCCAATTGATTAGTTTTGCAGTTAGAAAAGAAGAAAGACCCCTGATCAGAATATTCACACCAGTCTTAATTTAGACTTTTATGGCTGTTTAATGGAAAGTTGTTTCTGTTTTTTATATTTTTGAAGGATAAAATGAATTCAGCTGCTCCATCTGGAAGCCAATTTCTTTTTATGCTGGCCAGTGACAAGTTAAAATACTTTTTTTTTGAAAAAGGAGTAAGAATAATGATAAAGTGAACCTTAATTACAAAACTCACATGCAACTTGGTCTGTGTTTGGCCAAGACCTCCCTCCCTCATGCCAATCCGTCTCTCTCCAGTCCTTCCAACCAGGAATACCAAAGATTGCGGGACATTCTTTAGCTGACAGTAACCTGGAAAACATCTGGTCTGGAAAATAAGAAATATATTAGGGATATAACTTTAAGATGAAATCAGAGGCTTCGTTCAACCTTCAGAAGAATTATTTGTTATTCACTCACAAAAGTAAGAGGGAAGATCAGCAAGGACATTTTAGCATCCACCAGTAGAGGAGAAATAGGAATGCATGGAAGAAATTAATATTTATTCAGTAGCTACTTTTAGAAATGAACAAAGACCACCCAAATCAAAACAAGCACAGGTTATTTATCCAGAGCTTGCTAAAGCAAGGAAGTCAGCCACCACCACTTGCATTGGGCAGAGACTCAAAGGCAGGCAGAGGAGTGGAAAAGCTTTAAAACAGAAAAAAGGAAAGGCTTCAGGCATGTCCTGATTGGAGGCGATGGGTATGAGGAAGCTGGAGGAGGGCTAACTAGAAATGGGCATCCTGTGTGATTGGTTTGGGAAACATATTTGGCTTTCTCTGGTTAGTCCTGAGTTGGAAGCAGAGACAAAAAATAGAGAAGCAGTCACTGAGCAAACCCTGACCTTCTGGACTGATTGCTGTACAGGCTATGCTTTGGCTTCCTAGACTGGTTGCTGCAGAGGTTGGGGGTCATGGTTTGATTGTTATGTATTTTGTCCACTTGTCATGTCATGTCATGCCCATTGCCGTATACATTTTCCATTGGTATATTCAGTTTCATACTAAATGCTAGGTACAGTAATTTTATTTCACAGCAATCCTATGAAAACAAAAAGGACTTTGTTTTACCCTCCCCAAAAGGAAGAACCTGAGGCAAGTTGTTTAATATTATAGAGCCAGTAAGCAGCAGGACTAGATTTTGACCATTGGGAAGGCTGACTCAGAAGCCCACACTCCTTCTACAATTCCAAGCAGCCTCATTGGTTGAGGTGGAGATGTGTACTCCTGGAGGTCAGTGTTGGAAGCATCTGCAGCGATCAGGCAGATGTAGGATATAGGATATAACTGACTTTTCTGTTTCTGTAATGTTCAGTGCAGCTTGGCTTCAACATGGCTTTGCTTCCATGAGCTAATGACTAGAGACTATGCTCCAGTGTTTACACTAAGGTGTCTTGTTCTCAATTGCAATGAACACTTAGCTAAGTAGAGGATGCCTATTCTTGAGATCATTATCTCAAATAACATATGCCATTAAAACCTTTTTTATAAACTGAACTTTTATAAAATCTATCATGCTTTGAGTCACATTAGGAGAAAACAATATTTTAAAAATGGCGTCTCTTACTCCAGATTAAGGGAATTTATAGGGAAATCCATGGATGTTCTAATTGTATACCTAGAGGACTAAAGGATATACACAAAGATATGCAAAATCATGTACTTATGAATATGTTTGCATTTTTTCCTGAATAAAATGTTGATATCTTCATAAGATTCTGACAATGTTTATTTTCTTTCAAAAAGAAAAGTTCTCAGCATCTGTAATTTAAACAAAACAACAATAACAAAATTATCCTTAAGGAGTCTTTGAACTCTAAGAAATATTACATTTTAGAGGCATCTTTTCTTCAGTGTCACCCATGGAAGGACAAGATGAAAGACCTCCCCAGAAATAGGGAGAGTATGTGTGTTACATCCATCCATCCTCCCTCCTCCTAATATTTGAGAGCTAACCTGTTCTCGTAACACAAGAGGGGAAGTGGAGGGTCAGATTCTGCTGCCAGATCCTTTGGATTCAACAACTTTCATATAACTGTGGTTCTCATGGACAGAACCAATCTCAAAATTAGAGAAAAGAAATATTTGTCTTTTCTGAATTTATCTTCTTTTTCTATATACAGTACTCTCCATTAGCAGAACCACCAACCCTCTAGATGTTGAGATTGTCAGATGAATGAAATAACTTACTGGGATGAATTAGGAAGCTTTGTGCCACACCCCACCCCAAACCCCATCACTTTTCACATTATGTTTCCACAGCTGCCCTGGGAACCTACACTACAGATACTTTATATCTTTAAGGTTACTTTTATGCTCTTATCTTTTGACACAAGACTTGGAAATTTTTTGCTACTATTCTTTTTAATAATTAGTTTTCTTTATAAGGTCATACTCTTCTATATCACATTTTAACATTGGTGGACTGTACCCTGAGCCCACCCTGGGCCCCTGTCTTCTCCTCCTCCTCCTCCTGCTTCTCCAACAGCATTATTGAGATACAATTCAAATGCCACACAATTCACTCATTTAAAGTGTGAAATCAAAGGGTTTTTAGTATATTTGCAGGTATGTGTAACCATCACCACTAAATTTTAGAACATTTTCATCACCTCTAAAAGAAATTCTGCACTACTTAGCTATAACCCCCCTATTCTTCACCTCGACCCCCAGCTCTAAACAACCACTAATCTACGTAATGTGCCCATAGATTTCCCTACTCTGAGCATTATATAAACGGAATCATATAATATATGGTCTTTTGTGACTTCCTCCTCTCACTTTGCATAATGTTTTTAAAGTTGATCCATGTTGTAGCATGCATTAGTATTAGATTCCCTTTTTATAGCCAAATAATATCCCATTATATGTATATACCATATTTTGTCTATCAGTTGGTGGACATTTGGGTTGTTTCCACCTTTGGCTATTATGAGTAATGCTATTATGAACATTTGGGTACAACTTTGTGTGTGGGAATACGTTTTCATTTATCTTAGGCATATACCTATGAGTGGAATTGATGGATTATATGATAACGCTATGCTTCATAGACTGTTTAATAGCCAGATTGTTTTCCAAAGAGGCTGCACCATTTTAAATTCCAACCAGCAGTGTATGAGGGTTCCAATTTTGCCATATCCTCACTAACACTTTTGTGATCTGACTTGTTCATTCTAGCCATACTAGTTGTTGTGAAATAGCACCCATTGTGGTTTGATTTGCATTTCCATGATGACTAATGACAATGGGCATCGTTTTATGTACTTATTGGCCATTCATATAACTTACTTAGAAAAATATCTTCTTCCTATTCAGATGCTTTGAACATTTTTAGTTGAGTTTTTACCTTTTTTATTACTGAGCTGTAAGAGTTTATTATATATTCTAGATACAAATCCATTATTAGATATATGATTTGAAAGCATTCTCCCATTCTGTATGTTTTATTTTTTTTCACTTTCTTGATAATATCCTTTGAAGCACAAAGTTTTCAAAATTCATAAAGACTAATTTATCTATTTTTTGATGCTCATGTTTTGGTGTCATATCAAAGAATCCTTTGCCAAATTCAAGGTAATAAATATTTATCTCTATGTTTTCTTCTAAGAGCTCTACAGTTTTAGCTCTCACATTTAGTTCTTGACTGAGTTGAGTTAGTTTTTATATATCATGTAAGGTAAGGGTCCAACCTCATTCTTCTGCATATGACTATCCAGTTGTCCCAGTATTATATTGAAAAGATGACTCTTTTCCAATTAATGGTTTTGGCACCTTTGTTTAAAATCAATTGAGCATACACGCATAGGTTTAATTTTGAACTCTCAATTCTGTTCCATTTATCTCTATGTCTATCTTTGTACCAGTTCCATACTTTCTTGATTACCATTGCTTTGTAGTAAGTTTTGAAATTAGAAAGCCTGAATCTTCTCCATTGTTCTTCTTTTTTAAGATTGTTTTGGCTATTCCAGGTACCTTGCAATTACATTTGAATTTTGGAATCAGCTTTTAAATTTCTATGAAGAAGTAAACTGGGATTCTGATAGTGACTAAATGGAGTCTGTAGATTTTTTTGGAGAGTATTGTTGCCTTAATGATGTTAACTCTCTCAATCCATGAGCATGAGATGTTTTTCCATGTGTCTAGACCTTCTTTAATTTCTTTTGACAATGTTTTATGATGTTAAGAGTATAAGTTTTGCACATCTTTGGTTAGATATAATTCTAAGTACTTTATTCATTTTGATGCTATTGTGAATAGAATTGTTTCTTTGATTTTATTTTCAGATTGTACTTTGAAAATGTATAGAAATATAATTAATTGATTTTTGTGTATTTATCTTCTATCCTGCAACCTTGCTGAATTCATTTTGTAATTCTAATAGTGTTTCAGTAGATTTTTTAGGATTTTCTGTATATGACATTATGAATTTTTGTTCCTCTATTCCTCTTTACTGTTTTATTTTGAATTAAGTGAATATTTTCTAATGTAGTATTTTAATTTAATTAATGTTATTTACCCTACAGTTTTTGAGGGTTTTGTGTGTATGTGTGTGTGGTTGCTCTAGGGTTTACCATATATATCTCAACTTCTGAGAATCAATCTCAGATTTACACTAACTCAATTTACGTGATATGTACAAATGCTACTCCTCTATTTCCTTTTTCACCTTTTTGTGGTATTATTTTTTACATATTACAGCTATTAATGTTACAAACCCAATAATATGTTGCCATAATTATTACTTTACCATCTGCAGTCATTTTCTTAGCCCATTACAGCTTTGCTTTCACTCTCTTCTTTGTGGTATTACTGGCAAATACATTATATGTATATTATATTTCTACATGTTGGAGGCCCAACAATACTTTATATACATATTTTATATAATTGCTTTTCAAACCAGTTAAGAGAAGAAAGGAGAAAACATGCATTTCAATTGTCTTTTATAATTACATAATAGCCTTTATCTTTTTTTATGTGTGTGGATTCTAATCATCATCTGGGCTTTCTTACTTTCATCCTAAAGAACTTCCTTTAGAATTTGTTACATGTAAGGTCTGCTAGAAACACATTCTCTCATTTTTTGTTTTTCTGGGAAAGTCCTTATTTTGCTTTTATTTCTGAAAGAGAACTTTGCTGGATATAAGATTCTTTACTGACAGATATTTTTCTTTGAGTACTTTGAATATGCTATCCCACTGCTTTCTGTATTCTATCATTTCTGCTAAGAAGTTAGCTATTAATCGTGTTGGGTTCCTTTGTAAGTGATGTATCCATTTTCTCCTTGTCCTTGACTTTCAGCATTTTTACTACAACATCTGTTTGTTGGTCTCTTTGCATTTGTTCTACTTGGATTCTGTTGAGCTTCCTAGATGTGTATGTTACTGTTTTTCAATAAATTTAGGAAGTTTTCAGCCATTATTTCTTTGAATATTTTTCTTCTCTTTTCTCTCCCTCTGCCACCATTAGTGTGCATTCACTGGTCCCCTTCAGAGTGCCCTGCGTTTCTCCGAGGCTGTCTCCATTTCATTTTTCTCCATTCCTTCCCTGTGTTCCTCGGTTTGTATCGTCTCTTGATCTACCTTCAAGCTCACTAATTCTTTCTTCTGCCAGCCCAAATCCACTGTTAGGCCTCTCTAGTGAATTTCGTATTTCATTGATTGTACTTTTAAACCCCAGAATTTTTATTTGTTTTTTATGACTTCTGTCTCTTTGTGGATATACTCTATGTGATGTGACATTGTCAGGATACCTTCCTTTATTCTTCAGTCATGATTTCCTTTAGTTCTGTGAACCTATTTTTCATAGTTTTTGATAAACTATGAAACTATGAAAGAGTTTTTATTAAACTCTTACATCTTTGTTAAATCCAAAATCTGATTGCTCTCACAGGCAGTTTTTGTTCCTTACTTTTTTCTGTGTATAAGTCATATTTTCTTATTTCTTTGCATGCCTCATAATTTTTTTGTTGGAAACTAGACATTTTAGATAATGTAATATAGCAATTCTTGATAATGTCCTTCCCTCACAGTATTGTAATTCTTATTTGTTTATTTACTGACTGGATTATATCAGGAAGTCTATATTCCTCTCCCCTACAATGCTAAACCTCTGATATTGCTCCTCAGCGAGGTGCAGCTTTGGGTGTGCCCATTTACCCTAATATCATAATGGTACGGTAGGGCTTTCTTCCACACTCTCCCTGACCACACCCAGCTGTTGAACTCCCCTAATTGCTGATCTATTTTCATTATTTTTAATAATGCCCTGGGGCAAAAATTCTTCTATAAATTAATAAAATCAAATTGTTGCTCCTTTAAAGGATTAGTTTCTGAGGTCAGTGTTTGATGTTTGTTCTTACACCAAGAGCTGCCTTATCTCTGTTTTTATTTTTGTTTTTCTTTTTTAATGAAAACTAGCTGGCCTACAGCCTAAGCTGCAGCATCATTAGATCCACAAATCTTCTCCCACTTGCCTTTTACCACAACTTATTTTAGAAAGACCCTTGAGATTTAAACTTCTGCAGGCTCAGTTGCAAATGAAGTCATTTAATTTGGGAAGAGATTAGGATTTATTTGTTTTATGGCCTTCTTTTCCTTCCAGGCAGTCTCTGAGCTGTGGCCCTGGAGTTGAAAGTGGGGATAATAGGAGGCGCCTCTCTGAGTGACACCCCCACTCTAGGAGCTGAGCACTCAGCGGCAGAGGAGCAGGAGCATGGGATGCTCTGGGCTTGTCTTTCCTAGTGTGTAATGACCACCTCATAAACTCACAGAAGGCCTATCAATGCCCCAGCATTCTTAGTATGCCATGCCCTAGGTAGAGCTCCCATCCCATTTTTAGAGAACATAATTCAGCAGAAGTGGTGAGTCTCCAACTCTTGACCACATTTACACAGGGCGTTGCCTCAGCCAAAAGCAGTTAGTTGGAGGCAGTATAAGAAATGCTGAAACCCTGTTCTTCCCAAAAAGAAAGCCCTGGGGCTGGGAGCTGGGGAGTGAGGGAGCCCTGTGTTCTTGGCTACAGCAATCTGGAGTAGAGTCTGCCTTACTGAGCTGGAAAAGGGTAGGAAAGGAGCAATCTTGGGTCAAATACCAGACTTGTCTTTCTTGTTAAACTTTTATAAATTTTTTAAGTAGATATTTCTTCATTTGCTGTTTTGCCCTTAGGACAACTTCCAGAGACACAGTTTTTATGTTTTATTTTGTAATTTTCACCAGTTTCTCTGGGGAATGGATCAGTGGAGCTCCTCATGCTGGAAGTCAATCTGCTTCCCTCATCTTGTCTTGTTTCATTCTTTGTCCCTACTTGATTTCAACCAAACCTACAGCTTTTAGTTGTTACCTGTGTAGGATGAATCACAACTTCCTATTTTGAAGGCAGACACCTCTGCTCTGATCTCCAGACCCACATACCCAGCTCTGCTTGTCTCACTACTTCCAACTCAACATGATCAAATCTTACTTCGTGGCCTTACTCCTCCCCCCAACAAATCTAGACCTTTAAAGTGTTTTCTACTGCAGTGAATAGTTGCTATGTAAGTGTGAAATTTTGACCTCCTAGTCTATCTGTTCTTCACCCTGTTTAAAATCAAATTCTATTCATTTTATCTCATTAATCTCTCTCACCTTTGTTCACTTCTCTGTATTTTTATTTCTACCACTCTGGAGTGTTACATCTTTCCTGTACTACTACTATAACCACTGTATTAGTTTTCTGGGGCTTCCATAACAAAATACCACAGACTAGGTGACTTAAACAACAAACAATAAGATTTTCATAATTCTGAAAGCTAGAAGCCCAAAATCAAGGTATTGGCATATTTAGTTTCTCCTGAGGACTCTCTCCTTGGCTTGTAGATGTCCGCCTTCTCCCAGTGTCCTCACATACTATCCCTCTGTGCACGTGCATTACTAGTGTCTCATTTTGTGTCCAAATTTCCCATTCTTTAAGGACCCCAGTCAAATTGGATTAACGCCCACCCTAACAGCTTCATTTTAACTTAATTACCAGTTTAGAGGTCCTATCTCCAAATACAGTCACTTTCTGAGGTACTGGGCTTTAGGGTTTCAACACAACAATTTTGGGGGGGACACAATTCAGTTCATAACAGCCATATAACCCATGTTTCACTCTGTTTTGCCTGACAAGCTCCACCTCCACCAGTCTATACTGCAAATTGCAGTTAAGGTATTCTTGTAAAAGATGGAAATTTAATGAGCAATGGATGTGTGCAGAGCATTTCCATGGTTCCTATTTACCATAGGATCAATATATAACTATCATCAAGACTAACAAATGTGACATATAGCACTATATGAGCACTATAGCATAGTGTTCAAAGTAGTTAAACACTAGAGTTAAAAACTGGAATTTGACTGCTGGATTAAAATCCTGACTTTCCTACTTACCAGTCCTTAACTTGATTAGTTAATTTTGTTGTTCTTAGCTTCAGTTCCTTAAAAACAAGTTTTCTAAAAAATATTATAAAAATTCCTTGGTAGGGATTAAATGGCATAATCCATGCAAAGTGCTTAGCACAGAGTAAAGGTTTTAAAATAGTCATTTACTATTTAGCTCTGTATTTACTTGCTTATACTTTTTTTTGTCTTGTACCTCTTTCCACCTTATTTCTACAGTTCCACCATTTATTTTAATTCTTAGGAATATATGCCAGAATACTTTATTTGTGCCTATATCATAATGTCATGTGAATGGAATCATGGTATATAACCTTTTGAGATTGGGTTCTTTCGTTTAGTGTAACACATAACTTGGTATGTATCAATAGTTTGCTCATTTATATCTCTGGGTAGTATTTCATTGTTGATTCTACCACAGTTAGTTCATCCATTTATCCACTAAAGGTCATTTGGTTTGTTTTCAGTTTTTGGTGAGTTTGTGTACAGGTTTTTGTATAAACATAGTTTTTATTCTCTACTATAATTACCTAGGAATAGGATTGCTGAGTCACATGGTAGGTGTACATTTAACTATGTAAGAAACTGCCAAACTTTTCCTGAATGACTATAGTGTTTTTTATTCCCACTATCAAGTTGTGAGAGTTCTGTGATTCTGCATTCTCACAAGCATTTGATATTGTGTTTGTGCGTGTGGGGGTGTGTGTGTATGTGTATAAATTTAGTCATTCTAATATGTGTAATGGTATCTCATTGTGGTTTTAAATTGAATTTCTCTAATGACTAATGATGTTTAGCATCTTTTTAAAATTTTTTAATTTTTTTAAATTTCAGAATACTATGGGGGTACAAACATTTTGGTTACATGATTGCTTTTGTGCAGTCTGAATCAAAGTGATATGTGTGCCCCTCACCAAGATAATGTGCATTGTACCCATTAGGTGTGAATTAACACATCCCCTCCTCCCCCTTCCCACCTGCTTGGTTTCTGTTGAGATTTACTACTATATATGTACACATGGGTGTTGATCAAATAGTTCCAATTTAAAAATGAGTACATGTGGTATTTGTTTTTCCATTCTTGTGATACTTTGCTTAGAAGAATGGTCTCTAGTTCCATCCAGGTTGTTATAAAAGGTATTAGTTCACCATTTTTTATGGCTGAGTAGTACTCCATAGTATACAAATACCACATTTTATTAAGCTACTCATGTATTGATGGGACTTGGGTTGATTCCACATTTTGTGATTGTGAATTATGCTGCAATAAACATTTGCGTGCACATGTCTTTTTGATAAAATTATTTTTTCCTCTGGGTAAATAGTGGGATTGCTGGATCAAATGGTAGGTCTACTTTTAGTTATTTGTGGTATCTCTGTATTATTTTCCATAGAGGTTGTACTAGTTTGCAGTCCCAACAAAAGTGTGTAAGTGTTGCCTTCTCACTACATTCACAACAGCATATCTTGTTTTGGGACTTTTTGATAAAAGCCATTTTCACTGGAGTTAGGTGGTATCTCCCATTGTGGTTTTGATTTGCACTTCCCTGATGATTAGAGACTTTGAGCATTTTTTCATATGTTTATTGGCCCTGAGTCTATCTTCTTTTGAAAAACTTCTGTTTATGCCTTTTGCCCACTTTTTTATAGGGCTGTTTGACTGTTTCTTGCTAATTTATTTAAGTTTTTTGTAGATTCTGGTTATCAGCTCTTTATTGGATGTATAGCATGCAAATATTTCCTCCCATTCTGTAGGTTGTCTATTCACTCTATTGATTGCTTCCTTGGCTATATAGAAGCTTTGTGATTTAGTCAAGTCCCATTTGTTAATTTTTATTGTTGCTGTGATTGCCTTTGGGGTCTTCTTCATAAATTATATGCCTAGGCCAATATCTAAAAGAGTTTTTCCAACATTTTCTTCTAGAATTCTTATAATTTCATGATTAGGTTTAAGTCTGCTATCCATGATGAATAAATTTTTGTGAGTGATGAGAAATTTGGATACTGTTTCAGTCTTCTACATGTGGCTATCCAATTTTCCCAGCACAATTTATTGAATAGGGATTCTTCTCCCTGGTGTATGTTTTTGTCTGATTTGTAAAAGATCAGATGGCTATATGAAGCTGGGTTTACATCTGAGTTCTCTGTTCTGATCCACTGGTCTATGTCTCTGTTTTTGTGCCAGTACCATGCTGTTTTGGTTACTATAACCTTGTAGTATAGCTTGAAGTCTGGTAAAGTGATGCCTTCTGATTTGTTCGTATTGCTTAAGGTTGCTTTGGCCATTCAGGGTCTTTTCTGCTTCCAGATGAGGTGAAGAACTATTTTTCCTAGATCTGTGGAAAATGATGTTAGTATTTTAATGGGGATTGCATTGAATCTGTAGATCACTTTGGGTAATATACACAATTTAACAGTGTTGATTCTGCTGATCCATGAGCATGGTATGGTTTTCCACCTGTTTACATCCTCTGCAATTTCCTTCCTAAGTGTTTCATAGTTCTCCCTGTAGAGGTCTTTCACCTCTTTAGTTAAATATATTACTAGGTATTTTATTTTCTTTATTGCTATTGTGAAAGGTATTGAGTCTTTGTTTTTATTCTCAGCTTGACTGTTGTTGGTGCATATGAATGCTGCTGATTTATGTACATTAATTTTGTAACCTGAAATTTTGATGAATTTGTTTATCAATTCCAGGAGTCTCTTGGCAGAATCTTTGGGGTTTTCTAGATATAAGATCATATCATCAACAAAAGGCAATAGTTTGACCTCTTCTTTAGCCATTTGAATACCCTTGATTTCTTTCTCTTGTCTGATTGTTCTGGTTAGGATTTCCAGCACTATGTTGAATAAAAGTGGCAATAGTGGGCAACTTTGTCTGGTTCCAGTTTTGAGTGGGAATGCTTTCAATTTTCCCCATTCACTTTGATGTTGGCTGTGGGTTTGTAGTATATGGCTTTTATAATTTTTAGGTAAGTCCCATCTATGCCTACTTTGTTAAGGTTTCTTATCATAAAAGAGTGCTGAATTTTGTCAAATGCTTTTTTTTTGCATCTATTGAGAGGATCATGTGGTCTTTGTTTTTGCTTCTATTTATGAGGTGAATTGTATTTATAGATTTGCATCTCTGGTATGAAGCCCACTTGGTCATGTTGAATTATTCTTTTCATGTGCATCTGAATTCTGTTTGCTAGGATTTTATTAAGAATTTTTGCATCTATATCCATCAGGGATATTGGTCTGTAATTTTCTTTTTTTTGTTGTGTCCTTTCCTGGCCTTGGTATCAAGGTGATATTAGCTTTGTAAAATGAGTTGGGGAGCATTCCTTCCTTTTCAATGTTATGGAATAATTTCTGCATTATAGGTACGAGTTCTTCTTGAAGGTTTGGTAAATTTTGGGTGTGAAACCATCTGTTCTAGGATTTTTTTGTTAGAAGACTTTTAATTGCTGCTTCAATTTTGATACTTGATATTGGTCTGTTCAGGAATTCTATTTCTTCCTGATTGAGGCCAGGGAGGCTCTGTGACTCCAAGAACTTGTCTGTTTCCTCCACATTTTCAAGTTTATGTGCATATAGATTTTTGTAGTATTCCAAGATGGTATTTTGTATTTCCATTGTATCAGTGGTGATATCTCCTTTTTCCTTTCTGAAAGAGTTTATTGGAGTCCTCCCTTTTCTGATTCCAGTTTATCTAATGAGAGGCCTGTTAATTTTGTTTAATTTTTCAAAGAACAAACTTTTTGTTTCATTACTGTTCTGTATAATTCTTTTTTTATCAATTTCATTTATGTCTGCTCTGATCTTGGTTATGTCTTTTCTTCTGCTGCATTTGGGATTGGTTTGCTCTTCCTTTTCCAGTTCCTTGAGATGATTCATGAAATTGTTGATTTGTGATCTTTCTCTCTTTTGAATGTAGACACCTAGAGCTATGAATTTTCCTCTCAGGACTGTTCTAGCTGTATCCCACAGATTTTGACAACTTGTGTCCTCCTTATCATTTAGTTCAAAGAATCTCTTGATTTCCATCTTAATTTCCTCCTTGGCCCAGCTGTCATTCATCAGTAGATTGTTTAGTTTCCATGACTTCATGTTTAGATGAGTGTTTCTATTGTAGTTGATGTCTAATTTTATTCTACTGTGGTCTGAGAAGATGCATGGCATAATTTTTATTTTTAAAAAATTTGTTAAGACATGATTTGCCTAGGATATGATCATTGTTAGAAAGTGTTCCATGAGCTGATGACAAAAGTGTATATTCAGTGCTTTTTGGGTAGAATATTCTATAGATGTCTGTTAGGCCCATTTGTTCTAGAGTTCTGTTGAAGTCCATTGTTTCTGTGTTTATTTTCTGTTTGGAGGGTCTGTCCCATTCTGTCAACGGGGTGTGGAAGTCTCCAGCTATTACAGTGCTGCTGTTTATCATTTCATTTTGATCAAGTAAGATTTGCTTTATGAATCTGGGCACTCCTGTGTTAGGTGCATAAATATTTAGAATTGTTATGTCTTCTTGCAGAATGGTTCCATTTACCATTATATAATGACCATCTTTGTCTTTCTTTACTTTTATTGATTTGATATGTATGTTATCTGATATGAGAATGGCTACACCACCTTTCTTTTGGTTTCCATTTGCATGGAATATTGTTTTCTATGCCTTCACCTTGAGTCTGAATGAGTCCTTGTGGATTAGATGTGTTTCCTGAAGACAGCAGATACTTGACTCATTTTTTTTTAATTCATTCAGCCACCCTATGTCTCTTGAGTGGGGAGTTTAAGCCATTCACCTTTATTGAAAGAATTGATAAGTGGGGTGGATTTCTGTTCATCCTATTGAGTAGAACTTTATTGCTCTGTCTTACCTCTTGAGCCATTGTGGTTTCTGAGCTCTAACCTTTATCTTTTGGGTGATTTTACACTGGTGGATGTCTATTGTGTTGATCCATGTGTATTGCAGTTCTGAGTATTTCTTGCAGGGCAGGTCTGGTCTTGACAAATTCCCTCAGTGTTTGCCTGTCTGAGAAAGTCTATATTTCTCCCTCATATAAGAACTTAGTTTCACAGGATACAAAATTCTAGGCTGGCCATCATTCTGTTTGAGAAGACTCAGAATGGGGCCCTAGTCCCTACTGGTTTGTAAGGTCTCAGTTGAGAAGTCTGCAGTTAGTCTGATAAGTTTTCCTTTGTAAGTTACCTGATTTTTTCACCTTGCTGCTCATAGGAGTGCCTCTTTCCTGTTTACTTTGGCAAGTCTAATGAATGCATGTCATGGTGATTACCTCTTTCTGATGAATCTCCCAGGAGTCCTTTGAGCTTCTTGTATCTGGATATCTAGATTTCTAGCAAGGCCAGGGAAATTTTCCTCGATTATTCCTTCGAATAGATTTTCCAACCCTTGTGTATTTTCTTCTTTGCCCTCAAGGATGCCTATTATTCTTATGTTTGGCCTCTTTATGTAATCCCACATTTGTTGTAGGCTTTTTTCATTCCTCTTATTTCTCTGTTCTTTCTCTTTGACTTTTTAAGCTCAAAAGTGTTATCTTCAATCTAGTAGATTCTTCTGCTTCATCTATCCTACTCTTACGGCTTTCCACTGTGTTTTGTAAGTCCTTGAATAAATTTTTCATTTACAGAAGTTCTATTTCATTTTTATTTAATAATCTGATTTTCTTAGAGACTTTTTCATTCATTTCATGCATTGTTTTTGTGGTTTCTTTGTGTTGGGTTTCTATTTTCTCTTGTATTTCATGGAGCTTCCTTACAATCCATATTAGAAATTCTTCATCTGTCATTTTAATCTTTTCATTTAGGTTGCTATCCATTGGTAAAGAGTTATTTTTCTTTTGGAGGTGTCCTTTCACTTTGATTTTTCATATTTCTGGAGTTCTTTCACTGGTTCCTTCTCATCAGACCTCTCAATCAAGAGCTGAGGGTGCTAGGGCTGGCTTATGGCCCTGTCTCTGAGTGCCCAAAGATTGGTCCCTGACCATGCCAGGGAGAGGAATGCTGGTCTTGAGTTGCCTTTCTGGTGCTTTAGCAGGTTTGATGAACTGCTCAGGTTACACCACTGTGGTGGCTCCACCCTCAGTGGTGGGCTCATCCAGGAACATACCCCTGCTGCAGAGAAATAGGCTTTTTAGCACCAAACACTGTTGTGGTTGCTATGGGGGGAGAAGGGCTGTAGTCTCCCTTCACCTCTTTCATGTCCTGGAAGCACCAGGTCCTGCCCACCTGTCTAAGCTGCCAGCACACAATCCTGTGAAGGGCCGCTGTGGCAACTCCACTCTCAGTGGCAGATTCAACCAGGAATGTGCCACTGTCACAGAGTAATGGGCTTCTCATCACAGAGCAGTCACATGGTTGCTATGAGAGAGGAGGGACCATGGGCTCCCTCCACTGCTCTCGTGTCCTAGGGTCACTGGGTCCTGCACACCCATCCAAGCCACCAACAGGTGATCCTGCAAACACTGCTGCTGTGGCTCCACTCTCATTGGTAGACTTGGCCGGGAACACTGCCCTACCACAGATAAACATGCTTCTCAGCACAGAGCACTCTTGCAGCTGCTTTTGGGGTGGGGAGTAGATGCTGTGGCTATAAGCTGGCTTGAGCCAAAATTACTTTCTATGATTCTGGGAATGGAGGAGGTGCAGAGGAAGAGGCATCTAGGTGTAAGAATACTTACCCTCTGGTCTCTCATGGCACTTTCCCTGGGTGTGAGGTTCTGTGTCCCGTTGCTTACCAGAGTCACCCACGTTGGGGAGGGGACCCCCCCCTTACCCTTTAACTGGGCTCTGGGCCTCTTTGGATGTGGTCCATGCCACAGTCCTCTCTTCTCTTTTCCCCTTTCTCAGCTTTGCAGGCCTCCTTGGTGGGGTCCCCAGATGCCTCTGCTGTCTCTCCCTGTGATCCACAGCCAAGCCACAATTGTTCTCTGCTCTCCTTAATCCAACCTTCTACCCTTCAGCCAGGACAGTCCAACAAGTTTTGCCTCTAGTTGGCCACCTTGAGAATTTATCAAGCATCTTTTAATGTGCTCATTGTTCGGCTTTAACTTCTTTACTGAAGTTTCTATCCAAATATTTTGTCCATTTTTTAATTGGACAATTTTTTCATTGTGGATATTTTATAGTTCTTTATATATTCTGACATATGTTGCAAGTATTTTTCCTAGTCTTTGGTTCATCTCATAACAAAGTCTTTACAAAAGCAAATGTTTTTAATTTTGATGACATCCATTTTATCATTTTTTTAAATTAATCATGATTTTGGTGTTGTATCTAAGAACTTGTTGCCTACCTAAGGTCTTGAAGCTTTTCTCCCATGTTTTCTTCTAAGGGTCTAATTACGTCTTAACTCTCAATTTTTCTTTACTCTTTGGGTCATCTGTCACTCTCTCAAGGAAGCTTTCTCTGACTTACCCAGACAAGATCAGATTTTGTGTTTTGTATCTTAGCATTTTATATACTTTCCCCATACTTATCCCAGGTTACAATTATACATCCTGTGTGATTATTTGCTAAATGTCTGCCAACACTCTTGACTATATCTTCTTGGGGTATGTTTCTGCTTACCATTATAACTCTGCATGGAGTCCAGCTTACTTCATAGACACTGAATGAATGCACGAAAGGAAGGATAAGTAGATGTGTAGGTGCCACTATAAACCATAGAGGACTGTATGAAGAGAAAATTAGTGTTGTCATCCCCCGTGCCTTGGTTACTTGAACTCAACAATTTATCAGAAAGAAGTAAGGTCAAACTGAAGTTTTTACCACAGTTCTGCACCAGAGCCCATTCTGGAGGATAAAACAAGGCAAAACCACAAAGGAAAAAGAAGAGGGCTAACACTTTTTTTTAGACCTAATATGTCTCAGGAACTTAGTATTAAAAAAAATGGAAATAAAAACAAGCAAACAAAAAAACTGAGGCTCAAAGGTGTTACCCTTGACCTTGACCAAGGTCATTATTAATAAATTGAGAAATTGGGACACAGCCTGAAATATAAATCCAATCCAAAATCAATGCTTTTTTTTTTTTTTTTCTATTCTGTGCTGCTTCCCTCCATCCTCTGCCCTGGCAAATAAAGACACTTGGTTAATATAGGCTTAACAGTTATCTTTCAAAAGTGTATGTAGTTGTTAGCCTATTGGATGCATCTCAAGAGGGTTATGGATCTTTTTTTTTCCTATTAGATGTTCCTTGAAAGGGTATTAAAACGTTTTAATAGAAAAGGTTCAATTTTGGTTCATACTCTGACCTACCTTCTAGGCTGGATGCGCCTATAGTCACCCTGACTTGTCTAATGATGAAGAGACCTTCAAGTCATGTCAGAAGATGAGAGACCCTAGAAAAGCTGCTTCTAATGATGAAAACATGGGCAAGCCCTTAAACCTTATTCAATTAAATTAGTTAATATATAATGCCTACTTCATAAGATGGTTGTGTAGAATCAGGTTGTGTGGCAAATAATGAAAGAACATAATGCCTCACACAGAGCTCAGCAAATGAAAGCTTTCTTTTCCCTTTCCACAGTACAATAGGGGATGTTTTCACTTATAAAAGGGCTGTAAGTAAGGCCCACAGGATAGAAAAAGAGGAACTGCCCTCTCTTGCTAGTCCTCAGCCAACTCCTAGGATACTGTTGAGAATTCCTGCTAATATGCCTCACTTGTCACTGTGAGGCTATAGCCAAGTCCAGCAGCAAGAAAGAGCCTTCCTGCTCAGGTTGGAAAGACAATATAGCTCAGGAGTCTTCAGACCATTCATGTTCCAAGCCTGATTCTCACTTATACCTAGGGATGGGTAGAGACTGTAGGTCTTTCTAGGTAAGGTTTTTTATGCAAGAGGTTCAAGCGCCAACTCACCCATGGCTCAGTTCTGTTCAGGACCAAGCCCTCTTCAAATTGGAACACATCCAAGTTCTCCATATTGTTTGCTGTGCAAGCACTTAATGCTTGGAGGTACTGCCTATAGTCTAGCGTGAATATTCTAAGTCAGTGTTTCTCAAACATTAGGTACACACAAATCATCTGGAGATATTGTTAACAAGCAGATTCTTATTCTACCTGAGTCTACATTTTTAACAAGCTCCTTGGATCACATTTTTAGTAACCAATCTCTAAGCCACTGGTTCTTAAACTTTAGTGGGCCTCAGAATCTCTTGGAGATTGTGAAACACAAATTACCAGACTTCATCCCCTGAGTATGCCACCCAAAAATTTGCATTTCTAATAAGTTCTCAGTTGATGCTGATACTGTACTCTGAGAACCACTGCTCCAAGCCACACACAAGAAGGCCATTGTGATGCAGCATATTCATGTGATTCACTTGAACCGATATGCCTACACTTGACCTACGCTTGTGTATTTTTCCGGCTTCCTGTGACCACTCTGCTTCCAATCCTACACTTTTTCTTACATCACCCTTGTCTTCTGTTTTCTACTCTAGTGCCTCAATTTCCTGACTACTGCAGCGTCTGAGAACCTCATCCCCCTTGCCCCAAATCTACAGTGCAGGAGGGACTACAGGAAGCGTAGATACTGGATACCATGTGTCAACAGAAGGCCATCTTTGCAGAGAAGTTATAATGTCACTCTTCTGTCCCAACAAACTAAATCGGACAATATATTAATAATTCAACATGGACACCTCTCAAGAGAAAGTCCCACTCTACTATTCTGAAGGGAAAGGTAGAAAGAATTCCCAGAAAAGGGAACAGTCAGTCCCATCATATCACCCACCAAGGGCTCTGTCCTGTGTTCCATCCCCATTTTTTACATTCTTTCCTCACTTTGTCAATCACCACTCAGGGAGAAGATAGGGTGGGGACAACATATGTCCATTTATTGAATAAAAGCAAAAGTTGTTATCTCCCCTTAAACTTTTCCATCCTCTGTCCCAGATGGGCCCCTTCTACCAGGTTCAATGTCAATGTCAGGTTCAAGTTCCCTGGTTCTTGGTTCTCAGTACTGAAAAATGGTTACTGATACCAAGTTGACAGAATAAATGAGCAAGCCAAGCAGATGCAAGCAGGCACAGCACCAAGATTTATTAAAGCATAGCATATTCGTAAGAGGGAAGGGGTGTATCTCCATGAGTGGAAAAGACCCTGAGTTTAAAGACAGAGTATAGAAGGTATACTCTCTGTCAACTCTCAGTTGATAGAGAGTGGACTGCTCCAATAAGGAACAGCATCCCCCAAGGTTAGGGTCTATCCATTTATGCTAATCCCTAATAATATGTTAAACTGGGAGGAGGGAATATTCATGAATTTTCTGGGAAAGGGGTGGAGAGTTCCCCAAACTGGAAACCCTCCCCTTTCCTGACCTTATAGGGTAACTTCTGAGGGTTGCCATGGCATTTGCAAACTGTCATGGTGCTGGTGAGTGTGGTTTTTACTATGCTAATGAGGGTAGGTCACTTGAGGACACTGTTACCTCAACTGTGTGCATGCTCCAAAGACCCCCTTTTGTGGCCTTGATCATATCTCCACTGTATGGTTTCTCTGCCTCTTTCTGTTTGGTCAGTCCTCGGAGACTCCCTGTCATAGACCAAATATCTGTTCAGTCCTTGGAAACTCCCTTGACAAAGCATCTGTTCCTTGTTGGAAACCCCCTCTGGTCAATTTGTTCCTCCTAGTAGATGAAGCATCTCCTAGTACCATCTGCTCCTCTTCCTCCCTCCTTGTCCCTACCTAACACTCCCGAATGCAGTCTACAGCTCTGCTCTGAAATGCCCAAAGAGACATGTCACTGCAGTACCAGATGGCTGCCGGCAAATATTGAGGGAAGTGACAGACATTTCTACTCTAGACCTTTAATGTGGAATCACTCTGTTCTGTCAAATCTGTCTGTCTGCACTTGAACTTTCCATGAAAAGCATGTAGCTCTGTTAACAAGCCTGTTCTGGAGAGGAAGGGATAAATCAACTACCACTGTTCCAGCTTCTGCACTGTGGGCGCCCATTCCTCAGGCCTTAGGATACCACATTGGGTGCCATTTCAGACATGTATGGAGACAGGTTTCTCGCAAGCCTTATGCCCAAACTCAACTGGAGGTGGAATTCTCTATATTAGAGAAATATTTCAAAGTGCAATATTTAGCTCCCTAGTACCTTTTAACAGTCTTAATTATTTTGCTCTGCAGAGAGTCAAATGGAGTTGGTAATTATAGCAAAGAAAGTGATAAAGATCAACAATTTATTTTCCCAACAAACCTTCTCAGACTAGCTGATTAAATCTTTACTAGGATCTCAGGCTTACAGCACCATCATATCAATTTTGAAGGGATTATATATTAATAAAACAGATGTTAGTGATTTTAAGAATAATTAACATTTTGAAATAAATGGCAAACTCCTATATTTCACATTCTATGTACCAAGCAGTATTTTAAATGCCTTATGTATTATAATTAATTTAATTCTCACAACTGAATAAATTTGGCAATATTATTAGTTGTATTTTATGGAATGATTAAGTACCTCACCAGGATCACATAGCTGTTGAGTACTAGAGGCAAGATTCAAACTCACCCTTTCTGGTTTATTATGTTTTTTATTTTACATTTCCCAAATCATCTGCATATCATCTATCTGATTTAGAAGGCAGGGAGTGTTTTTACATTTTACAGACAAGGAAGAGAAGCTCGAGAGAGGCTATATGCTATCTCTGAGTTTTGTGAAGCACATTTCTGGAATTAACTCAAACACTCTCCCTATTAGAACCATTTTAAGGGTACCTGGAATTTTTTAATGCATGCCACCATCTCCTTTCTGGTACAGAACAGAAGTCATTTTCTAAACTTAGTCTCACCTCACCAAACTTAGTTTTATGTCCTTCTTACCTGCTCTCGTCACCCTAGCACTTACCTCTCCAGTTGTAATTTTTGGTTTATTTATCTGCCTCTCCCACTAGGTTGTAAATTCTGCTTGGGCAAGAGATGCTAAACTTTTCTCTTACCTCCATCTTAAGATGGTTTTCCTGTGTCATGGAATATGTTAGAAGAGATTGCATTTTTGTCTAGTAAGTCTAGTGAAGGTACAGCAAATCTCTAGGGTCAGCTGGGTCTGGGTGAAATTGTAACTTTTGCAATTTGATATTTTAGTGGTTTGGACTAGAGCCAGACAGGTTATTTTTCTAAATAGGCCATATCCAGGTACTTCTTGATATTTTAAGCAGCATGATGACAATGTCTAAGGAATACATTGCAGCATAGACTTAAAATTTTCAATAATTACACAGCAAGTGTCAGCTCTTTCTTTCTTCGTCCTGCCAGGCCCAAGAGCCTGAATGCCAAGCCCGCCCTCTCCCGTTGAGGTGGAAATGTGTGTGCACTGGGCCAAGTTTAATTAAAGAAAAGGACGCAAAAATATTAAAACATTTTATAAAGATGAAAATTGTAAAGTGTGGTTTCCTAGCCCACATCAGGGAAGGGCTGGCCTCCAGTGAGGTTAGATGTTAGAAGAGAGCCCAGACGAGAAAGGCAAAAGACCCTCACCCCATCTCTCCCTCCTCTGGACCTCCCTTCCTCCTGGGTCACCGTCGCCACGCTCAAAACACAGGGAATGCAGAAGTCAACATGTGCAATGATAAAGTGTGGCCACTTCCACGTCCTTTTCACGGGGCCCTAGAACACATTGCACTGTTAAGTCTGGCTGAACACATCATCATTTATACAAGTCAATTCTTCCTTCACAGTTGAGTCAAAGGGTAAAAGACATGTGAGCAGAAGACAAATTAACAAGAACAAGGTTTTATGATTTATACTTGGGGAAATAAAGATAAGAGCCCACTGAGGCAAATAGGAAAGGGCCAGCTCTAGGCAGCAGTGGGCATCCCGCCAGTTCCAAGACTAGAGGAAAACTGGTCCAGAGCAAGGGTTGCCGAGTGACAGCAAGGCCATGGATGGCACTGTGGACGATGGGTACAGGTCACTCTTCTGCTCTCCACAGTGGAACTCCTCAAGCCCAGGATGCTGACTTCTGACCAGCTTCATATGCCCACATTACCTAACACACACACACACAACACACACACACCCTGAGGTGTTAGGCCTTCAGCTTGCTGTAGGAAGACAGAACAGGTGAAGTTTCATTGACATAACTAGAAGGGACTGAGCCTCGCCCCAGCAGAGTAAGGTCCATTCATGGGGAACTATGGTGACCTGCTTTTTCTAGAGAAAGTTTTCCTTTTTAATGGCTGAGATCCTGGCTCTTGTACTAGAAGAAAATGAATGGTTCTGTGGCCTAACATGTGTCTCCAGTGAAGCCCTGGGCAGGAGACAAAGGTAACCTAAAGGCAAGGTTGATGCTTGCTGTGTTCATGCTGGAAACAGAGTTGCTGTGACCAATGGTAGTGGCAAAAGTGCCCCCACACATAGGTATTTTCTTAATGGTGCTGGTTCCTCCAAAGTCAAATGGGATACCCTGGCTGTGTGGGCCTCTGGTTTTCTCACTGAAGGTGAGACTAGAAGTGTCCCCCTAAAACTGTAAGGCATTTTTCCCTCTGACTGCAACAGATGTGCTCTGGCCATAAGTTCCCCATGTGCTCTGAATGTTGGTGAGAAGGTAGCATCCCCAAGTACAGGTATGGTGCTGATCACTCCTATTGCACCACCTGTGTTCTGGATAGGTGGACCCCAGGTGCTCTGACTATAGACAAGAATTGTAGTATCTTCAAGCACAGGTAGAGTGCCAGCCCCTCCAACATAAACAGATATGTTCTAGCCAGGTGGGCCCAAGGAGCACTGGCAGAAGGCAGAAACACAGGGGCTTCCAATGATAGGTATGGTGCTGTTGCTTCCAATTGCCTGGGTGCTCCAAACAGGTGGGATTCAGGTGCTCAGAATGAAGGTGGGACTAGAAGTACTTATCTCCAAGCACAGGTATGATCCCTTCCCCCTATGCACTACCTGAGCTCTGGACAGGTAAGCCCCAGGTACTCTGACTATAAGCACAAATAGTGTTGGCTCTAAGCCCAGGTATGGTGCCAGGCCCTCTGACTGCAGCAGATATGCTCTCACCAGAAGTGTCCAGGTGATCTGACGACAAGGAGAAAGAGAACTGTCTCCTGGCACCTGTTTCTTCTCAATGGCACTGTCTCCTCCAATAGTAAAAAGTGTGCTTTGGATAGTCTTGGGAAGGGGAGGGTATTCTGACCATAAGCGGGAAGAAAAGGGTCTCCCAGGATAGATTTGCTTTCCATAGCACTGGCCTCTCCAATTGCAAAAGGGTCTTGGACCCTGGTGCTCAAGTTAAGCCTTCCCCAACATGAGTAGTGGTGCCAGTGTCGCCCTCAGTCCTTGATAAAGCTGAGTGCCCCAAACACAGAGCTGGGGCCTGGGGCAGTCACACTGACCCTAACACTGCTGCTACCCATAGGGGATACAGATCATGTAAAAAGCAAATGGGTCTTCAGTGGTGTTGGCTAAAGGCAAGCTACTGTCCCCAGTGCTGGGCATCCTAGTGGGGGCTCTAAAGCCAGAAGTAGTAGCTGGGTCAATGAGAAAAACACCTAGGATGTCACCAAATGCCAGCTGGATAATGACAGGGATGCCAAAAGTGAATATTGGGAGGGCAAACCCACAGAAGCTGATGGAGTCATGCAGCCAGTGGGTGGCTATTATGCAAGAAAGTTAAGTCTGGAGCTTGTACTTGGAACGGTGAGTTTCCAAGGGGTAAAGAGCTGTCACAGGTGGTAGCTCAGGCTGTGACTCATTGGGGGACTCAAATGTGGGCTGAGGCGTGGCTCCTGGGTCAAAAGAAAAGTTGAAATTTGCAGTTGGACCACTGACCAACTGTGCAGGCAGCTGGTGGACACTAAGGCTGAATCAATGCTGACATTGGGTGGCACATTTTCAGAACAAGGAAGCACCATGGAAAATGAAAAGAAGATCTCAGTGAAGACAAAGGAAGACCAGAAAAGGGAAACCCGAAAACAGGGCATGGTATGCATATCAATTTCATCAGTGTTAAAGATAGGCTTGGATCCAGAACCTGCAGAGGTGCTGACTACTGGACTGGAGGTAGCTGGGAAGTAGTGCTAGGTAGGCTAGTACAGGCAGGGTCAGTGGGAGGAGTGGTTCCTGGCTTCTTCCCATCAAGGACCCCAAGGGTGGGCTGAGGGGTGACTCCTGGGCCAAAGAAAAGGTTGAACATTGGGGCAGGGCTGCTGACCATAAATGCAAGTAGTCTGGGGATACTTGCTCCACATTGCATAGGGCCTGGTTTGATGGGAGGGAGCCCATGCCGGAGCCTGGGGGAGACGTGAAGAGGAAGCCTGGGAAGGGGCAGTGGTGTCCAGCTCAGTTACTGCAATGTCCAAAGCAGGCTGGTAGGTCAAGTCTGCAGATGTGCTGGCTGCAGGGGTGGTGGTGACTGGGAAAGCAGAGATGGACTGGCTGATGAAGATGGGGGTACTGGTGGAACACTGGAGAAGGGGTCTGTGAGAAAAAGGGAAGAGAATCTACAACACAGGTGTAAGTGACTCCATGCTGCAGGAGGAAGACTTGAAGGGGAGGTGTGAGGTGCTAGGAGGTGTGGGGAGGTCCGAAATAGAAGACCTGCAGCTATAGCTGGAGGAAAGGAATGCAGAGGGCCTCCATGCTTGTTTCTAAGTGGAGTCCCCAGATGTGGACTTGAACTTAAAGAGATTCCGCAGGAAGAACAAAAGAAGGGTAGTTAGGAATTGTGCCTACTAACTGGTGTGGGGGAAGGTACAGGGGTAGACAGGATTGGGCCTGGCAGACATGTCAGCCAAGTCAGTGACCCAGATTGTGCTTGTGGCCAGGATCTGTAAGGAAAAGTGGCTGAAGGCAGGGAGTCTGCAGCCTCCTCTGCCGTCAGCAATATTTTCCATTTACCAGGCCTTCAAGTGGAAGACGTGGGTGGAGAACTTTTCCTTGACAGAGTCTCTAAAGCTCTTTTCCCTGCGTCTTTTTCCCTGACCCAGCAAGGCTAGAGATCCAGCACTTTCTGCGTCAATCTCTTGGGCAGCAGGGAGCACGATGGCACGTGCTAGAGAGCCCTGCTGCACCCAGATCCCGCCTGCAAAACGGCACAGGACGCCTCCAGCAGGGTTGTATGGGCTGGTGATGGCACTGCCCTTGCTGAAGGAGCTGCTGGGCCCACGGTCTTCATCTAGCACTTCCTTTCATATCTAAGCTGCCTTCTGCAAGGTTGGGATCAAGATTTCCCCTCAGAGGCCCCAACTGCCTGAAGGGAGTGAGGACTCCAGTGATCTCCAGAGGCCTAGATGCTCATGACACAACCCCACTGCTATGTGGGGTTGCTTCTCTGGTCGTCCTCTTGCTATGGCTTTCTGGCACTTCCCTAGGGCTCTCAGCTCGGTCTTGAGTCAAAGGAGGGCGCGGGTAGGGGGTGGTGTTGCCTGGATGGCACCAACCGCATAAGAGGCCTTTGGCAGGCAAGGCAAAGGGAGGAAAGTCCATTCGTGCCCTGGAGGAGGAGCGGCAGAACACGCTACAGCTGCCACCAGACCGCATCCGCTTCTCTGGAGCGTCCCGCCGGGACACCAAAAGGAGGCTCCGCAGAGAGGAGCCCGAGCCTGCGGGATGAGATGTCGCCTCTTGCGGGCAGGTCCACCCGGGAGCGAAGACGCGCCGTCCTGGGACGACGGCTTGCGAACAGGCCCGAGGACAGGCTCGGGCAGCGGGTGACCCGGGCGGGACGGCGGACCACAGCGAGCGCGGCGAGGGCGCGGGGCGCGGCTCGCGAGGAAGTTATCCGGGGCCCCGGCTGGCGCGGTTCGCGGTGTTTGCAGCGCTGGAGCAAAGTCGCGAGGTCTCCCGGCTGCCTGCTCCCCCGAGGCCGAGCACGCACTGATCCGTCGCAAGCTTGAGACCGTCGCCCGGCGGGAGGAAAATGCGCCGACGGGCAAGGGCGAGGCCAGCGGCGGCCCTGGCGGGACCACCGCAGCCGCCGTGAAGGCGATCCCTCGGCCTCTTCCCTGCCGCTGCCACCTCGGATGACACCGGTCTTCCTTTCAGGATGATGGAAATGGTTCCATCTTAATAGGTCCGTGCGTTCGTGTGTCAAAACTTAACAGATCTGAGGATCGCGTGAGCCCAGAGTCAGAGGCTGCAGTGCGCGAGGATGGCGCGTGTGAATAGGCAGTGCGCTCCAGCCTGGGCAGCACAGCGAGGAGACCTCATCTCAAAAAAAAAAACAAAAACAACTTACCGAACTGTATACTCCAAGTGGGTGCCTTTACTTTGCTTAAAATTATCTTTAAAAGGTTGGTTAGAAAAACATTTGCATGCAGAATATCATTTTAAAGTCATTGTCGTAAGGGCAGATATTGCTGCACAGATGAAACTGACAAAAATCGTGGCAAAGAAGGCTGAATCCTATAATAACTGCTGGAAGAGTTTATAATGCATTTTAGACGATTCAATCAGAAAAGATCAATGCCACCCCAGTGGCATGGCAGGCAATGGGAAGAGAGGGAAGCGAGGCAAGACACGAAGGAAAGCAAGGCAGTAAGTGAGCTCAGAAAAGGCGTGGCGAACACATGCACCAAAGTGGCTGGCCCTTCTCCCGGGGTCCCTTCCAGCACCCACTGTGAAGGCCATGGACCATGAGATCCCAATTCCTGATATAGGAGCCTAGACTGTGGGACCTTGATTCATGGTGGGTCAGTCTGATCTCTTCCTGAATCAAGGTAATCAGTACAGGGAGAGAACAGTTCAGTGGTTAGACAGAATCACTTATGGGTGGGGCAGCCTTGCTCCTCTCAGCTAGCAGGTCCCTGGACGCCAGTTTTCGGAAATACCCCTCCCCCAACACTATCAATTCTGATGAGTCAGCCTTTAGGACACTGTCTCCCCCAGATCAACAATCTGCTAAACAAAACCAAAATCAATATTCTCCTGGAGAGTTTTAAAGGACCCAAGGTCTCATAGCATATTAAATGTCCAGAACATAATCCAAAATTACTCACCATGAATAAGCAAAACCTAGCACTCAGAAGATGAAAATTCTGAGATGACACAAATGCTAGAATTTAGTATTTAGCATAGAGTCAAAGACTTTAAAGAAGCTATCATAACCATGTTCCAAGATGTAAGGGTGACCATTCTTGGATAGAATGGAAAGACGAAATTTTTCAAAAAAGAAATGGTAGCCGTAATTCATAGATAATACATTTCCTCCTTTCTCATGGCACAGTTAGAATACATTTCCCAGCCTTCCTTAAAGTTAGATGTGACTATGTGACTGAATTTAGAGGATGCCTTATAAGTGGAAGTGACTTTACAAAAATAAGTATATACTCAGTATCCTCTTTTCCATTTCTGTCATCTAGTTGCAGACAATGAGACCTAAACTGGAACCACAAGATGAAAGAGCCTGGGTTCCTGAGTCACCTCCTGGAGAACAAACACCCATATCCCATTGATCAGGACAAATTACATGAATGAGAAGTCTTGTTCTGCTGTGGTTGAGCCATTGCCTATCTTGGGATTTCTTTGTTACAGCAGTTTAGCCTATCCTAGCACTATACTTGATAAACTATTACTCTGAAGGTAGTGTTAAAATTGACATTTCTGAATTTTTTTCTGCATATACAAGTGTGATCAATATGGACATCTATTGGATTCATAAAGCCTTGAGTAAATAAACACACTGACTTAAATCTCTCCTATAAAATAATACTTATTTCCATGTAATGCAAAATGTTTATTTCAAAGGCATTGTAAAACTTATCCTTTTACTTCAGATTCTCTCAACTTTTATATAGAGGGTTTCCAAATATTGTCAAAAAAAAGAAATAGTAGTTATAAAAAAATAACCAAATATGAGAACTGAAAATTATAATAAAGTGAATTTTAAAATTCTGCATAATGGCTGAATAACAAAATGGCAGAGAAAAAAGATCTTGAAGATAGATATAGATAATAGAAATCATCCAATAAAATAGCAGTGGAGAAAACAGAAAAATTAATAGAGACTCAGGGACCCATGGGAAAATATCAAAAAGTCTAATTAATATTCAAGCCATCAGTGTACCAAAGAAGAGAAAAAAGGGAGTTACAAATATAGAAAGGTGGAAAGCTAAAATGAATTCCATAGTGTTATATTAGAAATAGAGATATAAGTAAAAAATTAGAAGTTTTATATAGATGATTCATTCATGTCTTTGTCAGTTCAGGCTGCCATAAGAAAATACCATAGATTGGGTTGCTTATACAACAGAAATTTATTTTCTTACAGTTCTGGAAACTGGACATCTGAGATGAGGGTGCTAACATGGTTGGTGAGGGCTCTCTTTCTGGCTTGTAGATGGCCACCTTCTCACTGTTCTCACATGAAAGAGAGAGACAGAGAGAGCAAGCTCTCTTCATATAAGGGCACTAATCATATCATGAGGTCCTCACCCTCATGACCTCATCTAAACCCCATTGCCTTCCAAAGACCCAGTATTCAAAAACCATCACATTGGGGGTTAGGGCTTCAATATGTGAATTTTGAGGGTGATACAATTCAGTCCATAGAGTTCATAACTATAGAAATGGGTGTGTTTGCATGTGGGTATATATTTTTTAGTTTTATCTACTAAATAGGGTACCTAGCAATGAGGATAACTCATCAGGAATGAGCACAGCTAGTATCCAGTTTTTAGTTTCCTAAATACCACTCTACAATACAAGGAACCTGGAATCTTTCAAAAAATTGCTGATTTCAGACCAGACTGGGTATTTTCAGATAAATCCAAAATACCTTATTGTAGCAGAAAGTAAGGAAATGCTCAAAGAATAGTGGAGGAGTGTCAACACAACACAGAAGCCAGATTGAAAGGACCTCTCACTGGTCAAATCAGAAAAAAACTGAATATCAAAATAACAGTAACAGATTACTATCTATTGACTAAAATAAGCCATGTGTTTGCGATGATATAAATGAACAAATACGTAAATACATAAACAATTTAGAAAGAAGGAGAATCTATTCCTTTCACTAGAATGCCAACTAAAAAATGTAGAGGGAATAATGAAATTAGGAAATCATTATTTGATAACAATCAAATAATTAATTTAGTGAAGTGTGAATCATCAATAGGTTCTAAAAATGTGGGTGAGTGTATGATGAGAATTAGAATATTTACTTGGTCTCAAAGTAAGTCCACAAAATATGATTATTAATTACAAGTGGAAAAAATTAATATCTTACAGTGAGAAGCTTGGAAGACACATGTTAAGCAAATATCAAAGTTATCATCAGTAATGGGATGGGTTGACAGCGTACTCTTCCTGGCATGAAACGTGAAAAGTGTACAGCTGGTTCCTGACTTACGATGGTTCAGCTTAACAATTTTTTGACTTTACAATGGTGCAAAAGTGATATGAATTCAGAAGAAACCATACTTAAGGGCAATATTCAATCAATGACATGAATTATTTAACATTTTATTATAAAATAGGCTTTGTGTTAGATGATTTTGCCCAAAGGTAGGCTAAGGTATGCAAGTATGCTGAGCACATTTAAGGTAAGCTAGGCTCAGCTGTGGTTTGATAGGTTAGGTGTATTAAATGCATTTATGACTTATGATATTTTCAAGTTATGATGGGTTTATTGACATGTAACCCCATCATAAGTCAAAGAGCATCTGTACTTAATACATCACTGCTATGATATTCCTGTCAAAAATGAATAATTTTAATCTAGTTATGAAGAAACAACAAAATGAAAATGAGAGATGCTCCACAAAATATATGGCCTGAAGGGATGACTGAATGAAGAAAATGTGGTGCATACATACAATAGAATATTACTTAACAATAAAAAAGAAGAAAATCCTGCCATTTGTGACAACATAGAAGAAACTAGAGGACAATAAGCTAAGTGAAATAAGCCAGACATAGACAAATACTGTACGATCTCATTTACATATGGAATCTGAAAAAGGTGAACTCATCGAAACACAGAGTAGAATGGTGACCACCATGGCTGGTGGGTGGATGAAATAGGGAGATTATGGTCAAAGGGTACAAACTTTCACTCATAAAATGAACAAGTTCTGGGGATCTCATGTATAGCATGGGTAGTGATGAATGTGTTAATTTGATTGTGATCATCGTTATACAGTGTACATCTAACCATCATGTTGTACACCTTAAATATATACAATCTTTATTTGTCAATCAAATATTTTTTAAATAAATTAATAATTTTTTTAAAATGTCAAGCTCATGAAAGTTAAAGAAAACTAAGAAACTACTATAGATTAAGTGCATATAAAGGGACATAACATCTAAATGCAATGTGTGATCCTGGAGTAGCTCTAGAACCTGGAAAACAAGTTATTTAATCCCATGTTCCCCTGTACCTTTGTGTATAGAGTACATTATTAAGGCAATTGACAATGTTTGCGTAAGGTCAATAGGACACAATGATAGTATTCATCAATATGAATTTTCTAAACTTTAAGTTGCACTGTGGCATGAAAGAAAATGTCTTAATCTTTTAGAAATTTTACACTAAAGTGTTTAAGGAAAAGGGGCATCATATCAATAGTGTATTCTCAAATACCAAGTCGAATACATAATATACAGAGAAATATACCATTTATAATTGCAACACACTCTAAGATATCAAGCAATAAATGTATGTGTGTTATAAAATGTCATAGAGTTGGAAAAGAATATCTGAATAAGTAGGTAGATTTACTGTTTTCATGGATAGGAAGATTCAGTATCTTGAAAAATCCAATTCTTCCCCAAGTAGTCTCTGACAACAATAGGGTTCCAATAAACTAAATGCAATGGTATTTTTTGTAGAATGAATGAGACAAACTTATTCTAAAGTTACTTCATATTAATAAAAAGCAAAAATAGATCATCTAAAAAGAGAACAATAGCATGGGATCCTCCCTCACAAATATTTTACATGGTAATTAAGACAGTGGCACATTGTCACAACAAATGACAATGTAGCAAAATAGGCCTAGAAATGGGCGTACACACATGGGAATTGGCTTGTGGTGACAAAGACTTACTTCCTCACCAAACTTCAGGCAGTCTCCTTAGAGCCCTCTGTTCTATTCAGCCTTACCCTTGGACTGCTGAACCTGATTTCAGTAGAAAATCCTGCTAAGCCAGTGTATCTAGAATCTCCTCACCCTTGGTTTCTAATCAAGTTCCTCTCCTCCCACACCCTTCCTGATGTCAGTCCCCACTGCCCCTGTTGTATCTGGACTTGAGTTCAGTCTCTCTCATCCACTGCAATAGTTTCTCCCCTATTGCAACAGTCTTGTATAAAACTTGTCTTACTGTTTTTGATGAAGGTTAGAATAATTTCTCTTTAACATTATTGAAAGTGGAAATTCAAATCTTTGTTGAAATGGGAGATTTTTTTTTTTAAGTAGGGGGGTATCTAGACAACTGACTACACATTCATACCACAAATAATGATAATGATTAAAATGAAATTAAATCCTAATTTATACCATAATTTAAAATGTCTGCTATTTTATACTGTAAGTAAGAATAAATTTCAAATGAATAAAGTCAAGAAAAATAGAAACCTCAATATTTCAAATTCAGTATTAATTAAAACCTGGTTGACCAGAAAGCATGAGTTTTGGTATTAGGACCCTCGAGAGGCTATAATACTTCAGAGAATGTACAGCCTTGGATTAACCATTATCCTTTTGCTTGAGTATATAAAAAAGACTAGTGATTATTTATATACCAGTTACCATAAAATATAATGTTTCTTATTATCATAAAATTTAGTTTATGCCTAAGCCTGTTTATTAAAAGGGGCAAAAGCCTTTCCTAATATCATAAGGTTTTTAAAAAGCACCAAGGACTGTTAACTTTGCAATTGTCAATATTTAATATAAGAAACTATGTATCAAAATGTTTGTTATAGAAAAATGTTTGTCCACATAGAGCTGAAACTCTTCTTCATGGGAGCTTACTCTTATACTTACACATTTTGTGATGCTTAGTCTGTTGAATATATACTCACTTATCTTGTCAAAAATATTTTAACCTATATAAAAATTACTGTGGGTTCTTTTAAAATTAGAAATGTAGATAATGGAATTTCTCCTTATTAACATCGTTTTATAAGTAAATTCCAAAAGATTAACTCCAAAATACAATGCAATATCCAGATTTTCCATGACAATATCAAATAAAAACAACTTTTGAAACTCTTAGAAGAATATGTAAGAGAACAGTTTTGTGTTCTACACGTAGGAAAGATAAACACACACACACACACACACACACACACACAACCACGAAAGAAAAATTGATAAAACAAAAAGTTCTGCATAACAAAAGCATCATAAATAAAAAAGATAAGAAATATATTTGGAAAAGATATTTGCAATACATATGACAGTTATTATGAAGAATATGTGAGGAACTCTTAAATTTCAATTTAAAAAGACAAATGTTATATAATATTTTTTTCATATCACTTGAAAAAGCTGGGCATATGATATGAAAGGAAATTCACAAAGGACTCAACTAAATTGCCAAAAAATATGAAAAGAAACTCAATCCTACTCAAGATGAGAAGAAAGCCAATTATTTTTTTAAAAGTTACTTTTTTACTATTCTCAGACTAGAAAAAAAAAGTCTGGTGTACTTAATGTTGGCTGGGATTTTAAGCAAAAAAGAAGTCCTCTTTCTAACTGGTGAAAACATACATTGGTAAAATCATTATGGAGAATAGCTGGGCAATGTGTGGTAAAGTTAAAAACTTTAACTTTTTACCTTTTGACTTTTAAATAGTGATTCCTCAATCTTACTTTTGGTATGTATTCTAGAGACATTCCTCAATCTTACTTTTGGTATGTATTCTAGAGACATTCTTGCAGATGAACAACAACAAAAATGTCAAGGATCTTTGTTGTAGCAGGGTAACAAAAAATCAATAGCAATTAAATGTTCAACAAAATAGCAAATAAATAAATCAGTATATCCATATGTTGAAATATGATATAATATTTAAAATGAAGGGACTTGATTTATTAATATGTGCAGCAGTATGGAAAGAACTAGAACTCAAAAACCTAATGTTGAGCCAGAAATGCAGGTGACATACAGAATACTTTCTGTGAAATTTGTAAATAGAAATATGGAAAGCAATTTATATATGTTAACTCTTCCTAAATACAGCATTAAAGTATGCAGTACATGTGATGGTTCATTTTATGTGCCAGCTTGGCTAAGCCATGGTACTTAACCAGATATTTGGTGGAATATTATTTTAGATGTTTCTGAGAAGGTATTTTTCAAATGAGATTAACACTTAAAGCAGCAGACTTTTTCAGTAAAGCAGATAACCTGATTGGGTTGGGTGGACCTCATTCAAACATTTGAAGGCCTTAATTTAAAAAACGCTGGCCTCTTTGAGTAAGAAGGAATTCTGCCAGCAGACTGGCTTCAACCTTGAACTGCAACACCAACTCTTTCCTGGTTCTTCAGCCTACTGGCCTACCCTGCAAATCTTGGACCTGCCAGCCTCCAAAATCACATGCACCAATTCCTTAAAATAGATAGATAGATAGATACAGATAGATAGATGACTGATAGAGAGATAGAGAGAGATCTCCTATTGGTTCTGTTTCTCTAAGAACTCTGGCTAATACGATAATCAAGTCTCAAGACATTCACACAGTATGCCATAGGTTAGGATGTATGTTAAAATGTGAAGCCAGCTTCAAGTTGGTGGATGCTTCTGAGGAAGAAGAGAAGTAAATAGGTTGGGGGCAATAATGAAAACTCTGGCTTTACTTTTTATGTTTTATTAAAATATGTATCATTGATATGTATAATTTTATATAACTATACATATTTTTATATCAAGCAAAAATGACAAAATGTTAACATTAATTAATTAATTTGAAGAGGTAGGAACATGAATACAATTTCTATTGTTTACTGTATTTTTTTTATATCTTTAAGCACTACAAAATTTAAAAATAAAAAAGCACTGAATGAGTGAGCAGTTTTCTCCCAGTTGTCAGAATGGCGCTATCCATTGTGTATGGAGTTCTGATTCATGTGACATGAATGTAGCCTTGATGAAATGTCCCTCATGCTTCCCTACAACTGCACTTTGATTTCATGCTCATTCAGCAATATGCAGTGCCCTAATGCAGTCACTAATACTGAGGAAAAGATGCCCTACATTGAAAACAAATGTTTTTGATAATTAAAATGAAGATATCCAATTGCAAATCAATAACTTTATATCTCATTTATTCTTCAGTCTCTATAAATCTAGTTGGTGTAGATTAGTACTCCAAGCCCAGCAACTTCCAATTTTCTAGGAGGAAAAAAAAAGGTAGGTTTTGATCCCCCAATTCTGAGAGCAGGACAGGGACAATGCTAACTTCCCTTCCTCGCCCACAGGTTGAGACCCAGTGTTACAAACCAGGTTTTTTTTTTCCCTTCCTTGAGCACATATATGGAGGGCACCTAATAGAGCTTGTTTACCACAAAATTTAAATGTGTTAAGTGTAAAATGGGATCCAAGATCAAATAAGTTTGGGAATTACTGAGTTAAACAAAATTAAATAGATTTTCTTCATGGCAGGATTGCACAGAGCCTTTTGCATACTGATGTATGATGTACACAATGAATTTCTTAAAGAAGGATATGATATGTGACACGTCCTTTTCCCATGTCATCTATTTTTATAAAGTATCTAATGGGACTAGTGTCTAGTAAGACATTGCGGAAAATGCCAATATAAATACCTTGGGGGACTGAAGCAATTGTAAAATAGAATTGTTTCTGCATATATGAAGGCAGTCTCTTAAATTTATACATTTTTTCTTGTTTCTTATGAGGGAAAGAAATCATGTGTACCTAATATAACCATAAATAGCAATAGCCACTATTCTTTGTTTGACAAACTGTCAAGAGCTTGGGGTCACTATTAAGTTGCCTTCACTTTCTTCCTCTCCTGGCTAAGTAATTCAATAGACCTTCCTAGAAGGCAAATGAATCAGACAAGGGGAATATACTGGAAATTCCGGCCTCACAGAAAAACAATATGACAGGCATTTTTAGAAACAAGTTTATCTTTTGCCTCTGACAACCCCAAGACAGCTTAGTTCATATTTTGTGGAGACAGTGAGGTGTCTCCTGCTCTACAACTAAACCACCCCTCCCACATACACACACAAAATTTCCTCACTCTGGCCCACCATAACAGGCAATAAAGCCATGCACTTCCAAAGAGTTATCTATTTTGTGAAGACAGCAACCCACCATTTACTCCCATAAGCAGCTGGTTTTCATGCTTTAATAGCATTACAGAAAATCCATTCGCCACTCTCTCTAATACAAGGGCATCTGATGATGCAGCTCTGCTGACGAGTTCATCAGCCCAGTCTTCATTTGAGGTCAGTCAGCATTTTTCCAGCTCAGTCCAGCTGCAAAGAGCTTTCCAATCTGACCTTCTGTATCCCAGTGCACATCAAGCTAGTGATGGAGGAAAGGGGTAATAGAAATAAAGTTCTTTGTAAAAAGAGTTATTCAGAAGGTTTTGAATTTGAAGCAACAGTAACAAAGGAAAAGAATTTTGTAAGTTTTTTCTGGTAAGGTTTTTAATTTATATTTTTCTGTCTTTGTTTCCTAACTTATTCACTGGTGGTTTTCATTATTAACATCTAAGAAAATCAGAGGCAGCTAAGATGCTGCAGGATGTTGAATTTGAATTCAACTTCTGATCCCAAAACACCTCATGTGGAACTTTAGGAAAGCCACAGATTCTTTAAATTTAATTTCTTCATTTTCAAAAGGGGGAAGTAATAACTACGGCAGACTCTATAAGTTTGGTTTATTTAATGCACATTCTAAATCTCTCTGCTGGAAAGGGAAGAAAGAGAGAGAGAGAGAGAATTTATAATAGAAATTGGCTTGTGCAGTTATAGAGTCTGAGAAGTCCCACAGTCTGCCATCTGCAAGATAGGAAGCCAGAGAGGCCAGTGGTGTGAGTCTGTCTGAGTTCAAAGGCCTGAGAATCAGGAGCAGATGATGTAAGTCTCAGTCTGAGTCTGAAAAGCCTCAGAATCAGAAATGCTGATGTCAAAGGGCAACAGAAGGTGAATGTCTCAACTCAATCAGAGAGAGTGAATTCTCCCGCCCTCCACCTTTTTGTTTTATACAATCCCTCAATGGGCTGGATGATGCCCACCCACATGGGTGAGAATGATCTTCTTTTCTCAGTCTACTGATTTAAATGATAATCTCTTTCAAAGATACCCTCACAGACACACTTGCAAATAATGTTGTACCAGCTATCTAGGCATCCATTAGCTCAGTCAAATTGACACATGAAATTAGACATCACAACCATCTTTTCCTCTACCTCCTAAAAAGCCAAAACTAAAACTAGACCTTCCAGTAATGGATCTTTGAGGCAGAGTTTGCCATGTGTCATGATTATGGACGATGAGATATAAGGGGAGTTCTCTGGAGTTTCTGAGAAAGGCTATGCTTTTCTGACCCAGCCACCACAGTCCTATTCTGTTGCCTGTTTTCTTTGTCCTGCCTAGAAAATGATTGTAATGACCGGGGCTAAAACAGCCAGCCTAAGACCATGAGAGAAGGAGCAAAAGAATTGTCAAGCTTCAGCCCTGTTTTCCTTGAGCTGATAAAACACCTTTCCTTATATCCAACCACATGTATCTGCCACAGAAAAGAGAGAAAATTGATTGAGCAGGGGAAAGCATAACTAGGCTTAGGGACATGACTGGTTGACAGGAAAAGAAGGTAGAAAATGCTTCTGGTGTTAGAAGTACAGTGCATGAGAGAGGGATAATAGTGGAGGAGATATGTAAAGTTCTTAACCCTTCTGTCCTGTAAATACCACGGAGTAGGGAGGCGAGTCGAGTAGTAGAAATTCCCACAGCATGATTTGTGAAAATTGTAAGCCCTTTTTAACAAAGCTTGTTAAAGTGTGATATACATAAAATTTACCTAAGGATTTTATTAGATTGCAGATTTTGACTTAGCAGGTCTGGAAGGGGGCCTAATATTCTGCATGTCTGACAAGTCAATCACCCAGGAGATGCCAATGCCGCCACAGATTACTCTTTGAGAAGCCGGGGTCTGGAAGGCCGGTAATGAGGACCTCATCTTTTGATGTGGTAGGAAGAGTGGGGTGGGGGATGGTGTCAGAGATGAGTAGGGTCCTGAATTGTTACACATTTTAAATAAAAGGACTGTTTTCATCAATGTTATTTCTTTTGCTTCCTTGAAGGGAAGGGAGAGAGAGAGAAGAAAGGAAGTGGAGACTGGAACTCTAGTTGATGAAAACAATTTAGGAACTTTTTGAAAGACGTGAAATGTCTGATAACCTAGTTGTTGGTTGCTTGCTTGACGTTGCCTCTCTATACACTACTAAGATCTTGTACACACCAAAAGGTCTTTGGTTAGTAGAGAATTTTTGTTTGTTTGCTTGAGTGTAACAAGTGGGACCACACGCACAGAGCTTTGAGTGGATTCTTACAGCAACTAAATTGGGTAAGCAGAGAGCAGGAGCTAGGGGCCATGAAACAAAAGCCCCTTAAAAAATTTAAAAATCTTTGGATGGACATTGGACTTTTCACAAGTTGTAGAATGGACGGTTAAAACAGTGCTTTTTATATATTAAGAAATAGAAAGTCCCCAGTTTTCTCTTGAGTTACATTTGCATCCAATGCACATGTGAGAAGAAGCAAATATTAAAAGTAAGTAAACAACAGCATTATAAGCATGGTTTCCAGTCTGGCATGTAAGGATCTTGGAAGTCTTCACTCCCTCCTCACAACAAAAAATAAAATCTAAGCAAACAGAAAATTAACAACCCTTCTTAGATCCAACAGAGAATTGAGGTCACAGGGCAAACCACTGCCTTCCAAAATTGGAGACACACATTCAGAGAATCATAACTTACTGGAGCAGAAGCCTAGGAGTAGAAATCTCTGTGGGAACCAGCACCTGGGAAGCAAAACTTAACCTGCAATTGACAAATTGCTGGGGCTGAATGTGGACAAGTTTGAGAGTTAGCAAGGCCTACGTTCACGAGAAACTATTTTACCAGATCCTAACTGACTGTGGTTTTATCAGAGCCTAACCTACTTGGGGGAAGTGAAATGCCCAATACCAGCCCCTATATCCTTCCTGTCTCACCAAAAGTTAACAAAATAAAACTGAGAAGCACTTGAAAATCACAGCCCAGGAGTGAAAGCTCACTAAAAAAAGACCCATAAAACAGTTCCTCTCCTCTCACACCTTACCGTCACATCAATAGGACTCCTATATGATAACAGGGGACTTCAACTGAAGAACTACATGATTTGGATCTTATTTTAGAAGCAGTCTCTAGGGAAACCAAAAGACAATAAGGGAGACAAAAACAAGGGCATGAGAAGAAATTTTAGCCTATGACACCTACAGCTACAGAAAATGGTAAACCCAGCCTAACTCCTAGCCAGATATACATAAAACCTCACATAAAGGCCTGTTTACTTTAGCATCTTTTACCCAGTCATCATATCAAGCTTTTCAAAAAATTACAAGGCAAATTAAAAGACAAAATACACAGTTTGAAAAGAGCAAATCATCAGAACCACTCAGACGTGGCAGAGATGTTAGAATTATCACATCAGGAATTTAAAACATCTGTGATTAATATGCTAAGGGCTTTAATGGAAGAACTGGATGGGTAATGTACAGAGAGAGAGAAAACCCTGAGAAGGAATAAAAAAGAAATGCTAGAAATCAAAAGCACCATGACGAAATTAAGAATGCCTTTGAAGGAATCATGAATAGAAGGGACACAGCTGGGAAAGAATCCATGAGCTCGAAGAAACATCAACAGACAATTCCAAAAATTAAATGCAAAGAGAACCAAATAAGGATAAAAAGGACAGAACTGAGTATCCAAGAACTGTGAGCCATACAAAAGCTGTACATACATCATGGATCCCGAAAGAAAGAGAAAAGGAAGAAAAAATGAAGAATAATGACTGAATTATCAAATATGGTAGACACCAAACCACAGGGGCAGTCAGATCAGAGAACATGAAACAGGATAAATACTAACAGATCCGCATCTAGAGATATCACATTCAAACAGCAGAAAAATCAAAGACAAAGAAAAAATATTGACAAAAAAAGAAAAACACCTACCTAGAGAGTAAAGATAAGATAGTCTATTCTCTCAGCAACTTACAGTAAGAGAGGTAGAATGAAGTAGTAAGTGTGAGAAAAGAACACCAACATAGATCTGTGTCAGACTACTCAAAGTAAGGAGAATAAACTATCAACAAACAGGAATGTCAGAGTAGTCCTGCCTTGCAAGAAATGTTAAAAGAAAAACTTTAGAAAGAAGGAACATGATATAGGTCATAAGTTCATATCTACATAAAGAAAGAAAAGAAGAGAGCTAGAGAAGGAATAAATGAAGACAAAATAAAATGTTTTATTTTTCTTATTGCTAATTGATCTAACAGATAACAGTTAGTTCAAAGTGATAATAGCAAAACTGTTTTAGGTGACCACAGTTTAGATAGGTGAAATGAATAACAGCAATTTTATAAGGCATGGGAGAGAGGAATTAGAAATACTCTGTTGTAACGTACTTGCACTACCCATGAAGTGGAATAGTGTTATTTGGATTAGTTGTAAATGTATACTGCAAACTCAAAGGCAACCACTAAAAATTTTAAAATAAATAAATGGGTATGTGTGTATATTCATATATGTATACATATGATATGCTAAGAGAGGAGAAAAATGAAATCACACAAAATTCTCTATAAAAACTAGAGAAAGTAGAAAAAGAATGTGAGACCAAAAAGAAAAAAAAAAAAAGAAACAAATAACATGGGCAATGGATAGTAAACTATAACAGATATGGTAGATATTAATCCAATTATACCAATAATCCTCTTTAAATATATCACTCATCTAAACACACCAATTAAAAGGCAGAGATTTTCAGAGAGGATTAAAAAAGTAAATTCAACTACATTTTGTCTATAAGAAAACCAGTTTAAATATAAAGACACAGATTAAAAGTAAAAAGATGGAGAAAGATGTATCATGCTTTCCTGATTGCATACCAGGAAAACAGAAAGATTCAAATCAATTTTGTTCTTTCTCTCAGTAGATATGGTGCTATAGTTTGGGTGTTTGTCCTGCCAAACCTCATGTTGAAATTTGATCCCCAATGTTGGAGGTGGGGCCTAATGGGAGATGTTTGAGTCATGGGAGCAGATCCCTCATGCATGGCTTGGTGCTGTCCTTGCAGTAATAAGTGAATTGTCACTCTATTAGTTGCCATGAGAGCTGGTTGTTAAAAAGAGGCTGGTGCTCCCTCCTTCTCGCTTCCTCTCTCGCCATATGATCTCTGCACATGCCAGCTCCCCTTCACCTTTTGCCATGAGTGGAAGCAGCCTGAGTCCCTCACCAGAAGCAGATGTTATTACCATGCTTCTTGTAAGTTCGCAGAACCAAGAGCCAAATAAACCTCGTTTCTTTAGAAATTACCTACCTTCAGGTATTCCATTATAGCAACAAAGACTAAGACACATGGATTTATTGAAAATTGAAATTGTTCTGTGTTTCTTGTTTTAAACTATATATGTGCATATGTGAAGTCTAATGTTTTATTAGCCTACAGCTAATCAGTTTATTGTAATATTGTATGTACAGTGAGATCAATGTCTTTTGTTTTTACCCTTTGTGAATTAAAAATTATATTTGTTTTTTAAATAGCAAAACCAGAAATATTGTCCTGTTTTGAGACCTTGATTTTTGGTAGAAAATATGTTTAAGCCTGAAATAAATTGTCCCCACAAAAAAGGAAAAGCATGATTCATGAAAGAAAAAGTTGATAAGTTGGACTTCACTCAAGTTAAACACTTCTACTCTGCAAAAGATACTGACAAGAGAATAAAAAACAAGCCAAAGACATAGAGACTATTTTTGTAACACACATACTTGATAAAGGCTTTGTACCCCAAATACACAAAAATCTCTTAAAACTCAACAAGAAGAAAACAAACCACCTCATTAAAAAATAGGCAAATATCCTAACACTTTACCAACCAAGATACACAGATGGCAAATAGCATATGAAAAGATGATTAACATCATATGGCTTTAGGGAGTTGCAAATTTAAACAACAATACTACTACATACCTATTAGAATTGCTAAAATCCAATAAACTGACAACACCAAATGCTGGTGAGGATGTGGTGAAACTGGAACTCTCATTTATTAGTGGTGAGAATTCAAAATGATACAGCCAATTTAGAAGACAGTTGAGAAGTTTTTTACAAAACTAAACATACTCTTACCACATGATCCAGTAACTGTGCTCCTTGAGAACTTATGTCTACACAAAAACCTGCACATTCATGATTATAGCAGCTTTATTTATAATTACCAAAACTTGGAAGCAAGGATGATGTCCATCAATAGGTGAACAGATAAACAAATTGTATTACATCTATACAATAGAATATTTTATAGTGATAAAATGAGCTATAAAGCCACAGAAAGACATGGAAGAACCTTAAGTGTGCGTTGCTAAGTAAAAAAAAAAACATTCTGAAATGACTATATATTATGTTTCCAACCATATGGCTCCCTGCAAAGGGCAAATCTATGGAGATAGCAAAAAGATCAGCAGTTGCCAGGGGTTCAGGTAAAGGGAGGGAAGAAAAGAGATGGATGAATAGGTGGAGCACAGGAGATTTTTAGGGTAGTGAAGTTATTCTGTATGATACTATAATCCATAAGTATGTAATGGATGTATGACATTACACACTTGGAAAAACCCATAAGATATACAACACAAACAGATAGCCCTAATGTAAACTTTGGACTTTTAATAATAATAGTTAATAATAGATACTTAATAATAATGTATCAATATTGTCTCATCCAAAAAGAATGTCTAGAAATAAAACCCCACAATTTAAAAAATTACAAGTAATTAAAACATTATATTATATTACAAGCAAGCAAACAGACAGACAAAATTTTACCAAAAGCTTGGAGACAAATTGAGAGAAACAACCAGAGTAACATGAATCTAGACAAACTTACTTAAATGGGGGGTCCCAGGGGAAGACATGATTGTCAGAGCTCTTTCTCCCTGCCTCCATGTTTGATGTCCTTCTAACACCCATCACCCAGTCTAAAACTCTAGCTTCCCAAGTGATTGAAGCCTAAATATCGATAGAGGGTGCCTTTTACTGACTTAGGGTCTGTCTTCCACTCTAGTTTCCTCTCTGAGGATCTACCTTCTCCATACTTACTGACACTAAGAACACCCTCACAATTCAGTTCCAGTGGTATACAAGAGCTGCCTTATACTAGTTTATGAGAGCCTAAAATTTTCAGTAGTTTTGCCAGCCAGTTGTTAAACACCATCATAATTAAAAGATAATTACAGATGCTTATGAATAAATAACTATATTAAAAACAATGATAATAAATATACCAAATTGGTCACACTTTTATTATTTTTAAATTATACATATTCTTGAGGTTACTTGCATATTTTACCTGTGTGGTGAAAATACTATAAAATGGTCACTGCTCAAATCCACATTTATTATATTAGTAGTTTGAAATCCACCATGGAGAGACACCATGTAAACTGACAAACCCACAATCAGAGATTTTTATTTTATTCACAGAGCTGGTTGTCAAACATACACCAGCTCACCACTGGATTAGATACTCATTCTCAAAAGGCTATAGCCTTATCCTTATGTGTTTCATAACAATAACTAAACAAATAATGCTAAATAAAATTGCAAGAAAGTCCAACATTGTCAGTAATAACAATAAATCTAAATGTATTGCCAAAGAAATTACTTTTTGCTTAAAAAAAAAAAAGCTAGATCTGGGCATGGTGGCTCACACCCATAATCCCAGTGCTTTGGGAGGCCAAGGCCCAAGGATCACTTGAGGCCAGGAGTTCCAGGCTGCAGTGAGCTGTGACCGCACCACTGTGCTCCAGCCTGGGCAACATAGCGAGACCCTGTCTCCTAAAAAAAAAAAAAAAAAAAAGCTAAATAACTATAATTATTTAAAAGAAAACATACCTAAAATGAAAGAACTTGGAAAAGCTGAAAGAAAAGGAGAAGGACTCATCTGAAATATAGTAGGCAGAGTAATATAAATGTAAGACAAAACATAATACAAAAAATAAATAAATAAATGGGCTGAAAGGGCATCTATCATAGTGAAAAAGTCAAAATTAAAACATAATAAAAATGGCTAGATAATTACAATTGATAATACATTTAAAATATGTTATCAAAACTGTGAGAAATACATTAAGAAATTTGCAAAATGGGTATGATTTTTATCATACCATATCAAAAACTGAAAATCAAATAGATTAAAAATGTAAGAAATAAAGGATTTGAATGATATAATAGACATGCTTGGTTCAGTGAATATTTATTGATCTCTTTATTTTACAAAGAATGCAATGTAAAAAAAATTTGAATTATTCATAATAACTGACCATGTATTAGGCCTGATAATCTCAAAGTAGACATAATATAGACCAGTTTACTGAAGAAAATGCCAAAATGTTCTTAATTAATTAATTGTAGGTGAAAAAGGTCAGCCAAAACATCTATTGTCCCAGAAAATATTTTTAAAAAATCACTGTAAATAATTGTTAAGTTTTAAATTGATAAAATAACTATACTACATAGGTACAACCAAAATGACATGTTCATTAAAAAACAAATATGAAAAATAAAGTAACTCTGTTTTTTAGCCCAATAAGATAGAAAAGCAGCAAAAAATGAACCATAAATATTAGATGCAAGGAATTAGGGATAAAATATTAGTAAAAATGGAAAAGAAAAAGTAGAATTGATCAATAATCTCAAAACGTACCTTTTTCATTAAGAAAAACCCTGTATAGAAAAAATTTTGATAAGAGCAATCAACATTTATAAAGGAAAAGAAAGTAGTATCTTGAATATTTAAAGTATACCAAATAATCTTGCAGAGAATAGGAAAAGGATATCAACAAGTAATTCATTAAAAAAATTGAAAAGAGAGGTATATTTATTCATCAGATCAGCAAATATTTAAAAGGATTTATGATATAAAGTGGTAGTATGGTAAAAATAAGTACCCCACATACTATTTGGGGGAATGAAACTTTTTCTTTTTATTAAAAATGAAATCCACAGTCTATTTATTTCAAATTTAATGTATTCTCTAAAGAAACACTTGCACACGTCCACATGGAGAAATGCAAAAATTGATCAGGACAGCATGCTAAAAATAGGAAAATTTTGAAATTTTTATAAAAATTCACTGATGGAACAACATTGAATAAACATATATCTTTATCATGGAATTCTTTGCAACAGATATAAAGAAAATTGATGATATCTATGTATTGGCATGAACACATTTTTAAATAAAATACTGTTAAGTGACATAGCATCTCTTCCTTTGGAAAACTTTCTCTTATTCCCTAAGACTGGGTTATGTGTAATTCCCACGTGCTACTTCTTTTTAGCTCTATCCCTTTTGGAGTTTATCACTTGTCCAGTTTTATTCAGACATTCCAATGTACTGTAAACTCCACAGTGGCAAACACTAGTCTATGTCGCATATGAAGGCTTAGATTTTGATCCTCACTCAATCCTTCAACGAGCTTCAGTTTCTTCCCTCCCAATCTGCCTTTTTCATTAAGACACCAGTCTCCCTGGGAGTCACAGAGAGATCTTGAGGTCAGACCTCAGAGTTTCTTTCCTAATCAGGACAACGATCACAGAAACCCACACATTAAACATGATGGCCCTTAGCTTTTAGGGCACACACAGAGTTGTTCCAAGAGTGGGGTCATTGTGCTCCTTCTCAGAGGGAAACCATTTCTCTCTTGGGCAGCTCAACTTGTGTCTTGGATCACAGAATGTTATCTGATCTGAGTTCATCTTCTAATCAAGTCACTGAAATCTCAACTAAGTCCAGCCTGGGGTCCTTGTTTCTGATAAAGCTTAAACCTTTTTCCCCCAAGGAAATATTGCCACCTAACACCAATTTACTTTTATTAGGCTACAAGCACAGGAAATTAGTGTTTTTGAGTCTCCACAGCATGGCAGATGCTGAGCTGTGCATTTTACCTACATCGTATAATTTAAGATCCCTATGAGACAGATCATCCTCATTGTAAGAGGAGGTTTGCAGCTCAAAGGTTAAATGGTTTGTTCATGAACACATTGCTATTTTTGATCAGATTCATTATTTAAACTCGGAGCTATCTAATTCCAAAGTGGGTATTTTGTATACCAAGATACTACAATCTATGTACAGCTAAAATACAAGGATAAGTCTAGGTGGACCTTGCTACACAAAGTATGGTCCAAGGTCCTGCAGCACTGGCGTCATCTGGAAGGCTGTTAGAAATGCGGACTCTCCAAACCCAAAGCAACTAAAATCAGAATGAAAATTTGAAAAAGTATCTCTACCCAGGTAATGTTTATGCACATTAAAGTTGGAAGAGCATCCATCCATGCTATATGCTAGATTTGTAGATTGGGTGACCAAGCAGATAATGACAGTGTGTAGAATGGGTGACCACCCACTGAGATAGCACAAGGAAATGAAAGACCAGGCTGAGGGAGGGGAAAACCAACCCCATTTTGGACATTTGGAATTTATGTGGAAAACATTCAAGTGGAAGTATTCAGAGGATCATTGGACACAATAGGTTGGAGATCAGAAACAGACGCAGGCTAGAGATGTAGATTGGTAGTCATCAATGTAGTGTGGGGTGTAGGGTCATGAGTGTGAATACAGCTGAAGATCAAGAACAGATAGAAAGAGAAGAGAGCCAAGGACAAAAATAGCCCAGATGCTATCATATGAGTCTGTCATTCCCCCGAACTCTTCATCTCCAAGGTTTGGAACTAGAAACCTGTGTTGAAAGATCGTGGTTCGATGTGAGAAAGAGACCTCTAACATTTGGACTTCTGTGAATCAATGGGCTTCCTGGAGAAATAAAGAGGAGCCTTCATTGCACCTCACCCAGCACAATACATTTGTCAGGGGTGCTACAGAAAAAACTGGGACTATTCCAATCCTGATATTCCACTATTACTAAGGCTAAATGATTATGTGAAGGGTAAATGTTTCAGCATGTTCAAATTCTAGCATGCTCAACTGCAATTGCATAAAAGACCATCAAGTTTTGATGTTAAAAACACATGGAGAGTAAAAGTAGGTGGCTGTCTCAAGTTTTGAATAGCACAAGGATTTGACTGTTTCAACCTTTGAAAATTTCTATTGTAATTTTTCTGCCACTGTCATGATACAGACTTGAATTGCGTTAGGAAAACGTAGAGCAAAGGGCGGCAAATTGGAACTCTTAGAAGACTCTATGATTTATTTTCTCCATCATCCCAATATATAACCTTTCCTCTACTCTATTGCTAGAACTGTCATTCTAAAACAAGATCTGATCATGCCAGGTCTTAGGTGAGATGGTTGAAAGAGGATTTCTTTTGAGGAAACCATGTTGCCCTCACCCTAGAATTCAACTCCTTGGATTAGAAATGGCATTTCACAGTCAGAGCCAGACCCTTCTCTGGGTATCCATTGCTATTTTTTTTTTTCCTTTTCTCTAAAATGGTCTTCACTTTATTCTTCACCTGGAAAACGCCTTCTCATCTCTCAAGATCCAATTTAAATGTTTCCTTCTTACTAGTGCTTTTTCAAGTTTCTGAATTAGATTTAATCATTCCCCAGCAATCTGCACATATTTTCAACAAAGCAATTTAGACATTTTTCTGTAGCGATTAGAGGGTGGGGAGGCAGCAGTCTTCCCCATAGCATTGAGTTTAGGAACAGATTCTATCCTTTTCATCTTGTGTCCCCAGCACATTGACTGCCTGTAGTAGTGCCTAAGGCCTGACATGTTTACCAAAAGCTGTGCCGCTCTGACAAGTGTGTGAGCATGTTCGCCAAACTGCACAAACATTTGTATACATGTGCATGCACACACACATGTACACACACACATCCCAAATCTGCCTCTCTCTTTTAATTTTTGTTTTTTTTAGTGTGCAGAATTGGAGTGCCAGTCTGGCCTTTGCCTTACTAAGTGAGCTTTTATAAAAAGATATAAACAAAACAAAACAAAAATCTGTTTTCCAACCTTAAAGAGATTACAGTAAGTTGATCTAGAAAATAAACAAAAGGGACTCCTTGTTTGTCTCAAGCCCCTGCTCATTGAATGATAGATGTTTTCTCTATCATCTTCATTTCCCTCATTATCACCTGGTTTATATGTTGACCAAGGCTGCAGAGGCACAAAACTGTAGCCAAAACCTATGATGGAAGACTGACCAATACCTGAATTTTCCCTTTTCATCATCTGTGCATAACTCAAAGTGGGGCTTGGGGGCAAGCCCCCATTGACATGGCATGACCAATGTCTAACTTAGGGGAAGTGTCTTTCCCCTAACTCTCTGTCTCTCTGTCTGTAATATAAGTAGATTTATAACTACTCCACAGAATCATTTTGGAAATTAAACATTCTAACACAAAGAAAAATTCTAAGCATGTAGAAATAGTAATTACCTAATTCTCAAACACTTGCTACAGAGGTCTATCAACAAACAATCTTCCTCTGCACTCTTCACATGCTTTCTGTTCCTTATAAGATTCTCAATTCCTACATCAAATATGCATGCTCTATACAGACATTAAACTGAAGAACCCCCAAGGATAATAGCTTATCTTGTTTAACCAATTCATATCACCATTACTCTTGCAGGTTGAGTTGCCTGGGAAACAGACTCTGAGATAGAAATTAAAGTACAGGAGGTTCACTAGAATGTGTTCTTGGAATTGATACCTAGGGAACAGAAGGAAGCCAATTGGAAGGAGAAAGAAGTTGGGCTGCAGAGAAGCCTCAATCAAGGATACAGCTCACTCCACTCACAGTTCTGAAGCTAGCCAGGTGCTTCAGAATTGTCCTGAGCTGGGACAAAAGGCTCAGACCCCTGTACCTTTATGTGGAACAGTTATTCCATGCAGGCTATCATGAGAAGAAGGCACAACCTTGGGTAGTCAACTCTCCTCCTCAGTCAAATCAATCTCTGAAAAGTGAGGACACTGAGCACTGTCTGTGAGAAGCTGCCTTCCCTGCAGTGAGGAAAATATGTCCTTCAGTCTTAAAGAATAGGGGTGAAATATCAGAGTGTCCACCACAATGGCATCATTTACAGAGGTCAGTACTGTTGAAAGTACTTAGGGGATGGAGTGGGAGAGGAGTGATTTCTGAAAGTTAAAAAATGTCAAGGGCAGTTACAAATGTGATTTTTTTTCCTTTTTGAAAAAGAAAGAAATGGTGGATGGAATAGGAAAGAGAAGGCAGAGGGCTATTTGTGAGCTAACAATTAGTGTTGAGGGCAGCAAAATACAATTGCCAGCCAAGGATTTGCATCTTGACCCTTGCTTAATAGCTGTGTGGTTCTGGGAAGGGAAATAACCCCTTGAATTTCCAGTTACCTGGTTTCCTCATCTGCAAGTTACAATAACAGCTATTTCACACAATAATTATGAAGATAATGAGATCACATATGTATAACCCATCATGGTGTGAAGAAGAAAGGACAGCATGGCAAAAAATGATCTTAGTAATATTTTAGAATTGGCTCTTATATGGGTAATTCTGGGAGTCACACTGTGTTATTCAGGGCTCTCCATAGAAACAGAACCAATAAAGATAGATATAGAAAGAGATTTTATTATGAGGAATTTGCCCACCATTGAATATGGTGGCTAACAAGTCCCAAGATCTACAGTTGGCAAGATGAAGAGCCAGAAGAGGGCCAATGATGTAGTTCCAGTTTGAGATCAAAGGCATGGAGAACCAAGAGAGCCAATGGTGTAAGTGCCCGTCTGTGAGCGGTCAGGCTGAAGATCCAGGAAAAGCCAATGTTTTAATCTGAGTCTGAAAGCAGGAAAAGACCAACATCCTAGCTCAAGCAGTCAAGGAGAAGGAGTCCCCTCTTCTTGCAGGGTCAGCCTTTTTGTTCCATTCAGACCCTCAACTGACGAAATGAGGCTCACCCACATTAGAGAGTGCAATCTGCTTTACTCGATCCATTAATTAAAATGTTAATCCCATTCAGAAATACCTTCACAAACACACTCAGAATAACGCTTGACAGAATGTCTGGATACCCTATGGTCTAATCAAGTTGACACATAAATTAATCATCACAAAGTTTGTATTCCAGATTCAAGCATTGTATTCAGGAGTCTATATCATAGCAGAAATTCCAGAGTGTATCTCTAACCAATTGATTCAGTCTCTGGCACTGAGCCTTGAATTGACCTGTCAACTCCCTATCTCTGGTCATATCAGCATATTCTTGGGCATTGTCATTAAGGATAGTCCCTTGATCTGTTATTACCTTTTTGGTCTCCTTTCCCACCATCCTGCTAAATGCAGCATGATTGTCACTTATTTCCAGTCTCATCAGAATTTGGAGAGAAAAACTTCTCCAACCTAAGGGTAAATGAGAGAAGGAACATAGGTCCTTGAGACAGAACATTAAAAATAAACTAGATCTTTGATCATTTAAGATATTAATTGCCTGCTGTCCTTTCTCTTATATCTCTATGAATTAGACGAAAAAGTGTCTTTTTTCTCCATAGCCAATAAAATGACACGCCTGCCATTACCCTAAGCCTGCCATTACCCTAGCATCTCTAGGGATCAGGCTTGCAGAGATGCTAGAAGCACACAGGGACGGGGCCCGGCAATCAGGAGAGGCTCCATGGTTGTTGGGTACCTGCCCAGTTTGATTGTTTGAGAGTAATCATTCACCTCTTAAAGACCTTGAGCTTTTGGCTTCATAGACTGTAAATTGTGTTACACAATTTATTTGAAGAGGGTCTTGCCCAATAATGCTGATCTACTTGTTTTCTACTCAGCAAATGGATTATTTGATTTTCTCCTCTTTCCAATTAGCATCAGTGGTGGATTTCCTAACGGTATGATCTGAGTTTGAAGGTTAAACGTGGTATGCTTGTCTGTTGTTCAAATCAATGCTGCTCTGACATTGCTATTCCTCACCTTAACTTCCATCGATGATTTGATTTAAAACAGCTGTTTTTGCTAATTCAGTAATTAGTGACTTGGCAAAGCACTAATCGTGATGACAGGTAGGAAAAAACGACTCAGATTTAAATATGTAATGAAATTTTAGCATAAAAAGGTTGTTCCAAAGAATGATAATATCTTATATGAAACATAAGCTTACAAAAAGTAAAAATAAAAAATTTACTAAAGGCTCTAGTACCTAAGATCTACACAGTTGTGTTTGTCCATTCTGTGAACAGCCAATGTGTGCCAGGCATTGTGCCAAATGCTTAACATGCATTGCTATATTCCCCCACAGTGATCCTACAAGATAGTTACTATCGGTTCCACTTTACAGATGGGAAACTAAGGCCTAGGGATACTCAATATTTTTCCACTGTCACATGGCCAAAAATTGAAAGAACAGAGATCCAAATTTAGATAGGTCTAACCCCAAATTCCACATTTTAAAAATTCTTTTGCACAACTCTTAGCTATTTTCTCTCACTCTTGATGGGTAAAATTCTATTAAAGTCACACTCATCCCAGTTCAGGAAAGTTGAAAGTTTTGTCTTTTGTTCTGTTCGCGTGAATGGCTGAGATATAGTGTCCAGTGGTCCTACAGAGGGAGCTGGGTATACAAAACTTAGGTCTCCATTTAAAGATCCAGAATTATCTGTGTGTTTGGCCATACGTTATAAATCATTTAACCATGTTGGAATTTCTGCTCTTAATTGGCTATGTGCACCAGCCTATATTACAGGTCTAGAAATATCAATTCCACATGCATGGAATTGGCATGGATTTATATTTCTTTGTCCTCAGTCTAGTAGCATTCTCTATACTTTTATCCCAAGAAAAATTTCTGAACATTAGGGAAAAAAAAAATGTGACTTTTTTTTCTATTATCTTATGCTGGCTTTGGAAGTAAACATTTAAATGATGGTTAGAGCACCAATAATTTACAGTTGTCCCCCTTAGCTGCAATTTTGCTTTTCCTGGTTTCAGTTACCTGTGGTCAACCAAGGTCTGAAAATAGGGGAGTACAGTACAATGAGATATTTTGAGAGAGAGAAACCACATTCACGTAACTTTTATTATAGTATACTAATTGTTCTATTTTATTATTAGTTATTGTTGTCAACCTCTTACTTTCCCTAATTTAAAACTAAACTTTATCATAGGTATCTATGTATAGGAAAAATATACTGTACATAGGGTTTAGTACCATACGAGATTTCAGGCATCCACTGGGGGTCTTGGAACGTATCCCCTGTGGATAAGTGGGGACTACTCTATATATTATAGAAAACCACTTAAAAAATAAATAGATCAATTCAACATAGAAAAAAGTATGCTTATTTAACAACAATCAGACGGTATAGTTTTACATGCACTGTCTTATTTAATCTTTCCAGCAACCTTATGAGGTAAGGTTTTTTGAGGAAATTGGAGCTAGAGAAGGTCAAGTGACTTGCCCAAGTTCACAGGGCTAGTGAGGGTCAATGCTTCTATTATCAGAGCCCCTATACTCTGCATCTATGATAAATGTAGCCACTTAACCAACATTCTCTTGCTAAGCCTGAAAGGTTTTCAGAACCCCCCATCCATATCGAGTGCCCCCCCGAAACAACAGCTGTCTCAGTAGTCACCAATAGATAAAGAAGTGGCACACATTTTTAAATCTATTTCTAACTTTACCACTAAGATATTGTTGTGATTTGAATGTCCTCTCCAAAACTCATGCTGAAATTTAATCCGCTATGTAGTAGTATTGAGAGGCGAGGGGTTTAAGAGGTGATTGGATTATCAGGGCTCTGCCCACATGATGGATTCCTCCATTTTTGGATTAATGAATTAAAAGGTTAATAGGTTAATGAGTTATAATGGGAGTGGAACTGGTGGCTTTATAAGACAAGGAAGAGAGAGGTACTAAAGCTAACATGCTTAGCCCCCTCACCATGTGATACCCTGTGCTACCTTGGGACTCTTCAGAGAGTCCCCACCAGCAAGAAGATGCATCTCCTCAGCTTGGGACTTCTCAGCCTCCATGACTGTAAAAAATAAATTTCTCTTCTTTACAAATTGCCCAGTTTTAGGTACTCTGTTATAAGCAACAGAAAACAGACCAACAGAAAATCAGTATTAAGAGTGGGGTGTTGCTCATAAGGAATATTTTAAAGTGTGAAAGCGGCTTTTGAACTGAGTAATGGGCAGAGGCTGAAAGAATTTGGAAGAGCAACATGGAGAAAGCCTAGATTTTGGTGAGGGCTTAGAAAACAAGAAGATTAGGGACAGTTGGGAACTTCTTAGAGATTGGTTATGTGATCATGACCAGAATGCTGATAGAAATATGGACAGTAAAGGCCATTCTGATGAGCTTTCAGATGGAACTGAGGCAAGATACTGGAAACTGGAGTAAAAGCCACCCTCCGTATAAGTCAGCAAAGAACTTGGCTGACCTGTGTCCATGCCTGAGGGCTTTGTGGAAGGCCAAACTTGATAGTGGTGAACTAGGGTATCTAGCAGAAGAAAATTATAAGCAAAATATAGGAGAAACTACATGGTTACTTTTGAATGCTTACACTGAGATTCAGGAGCAAAGGAATAACTTAAGAACAGAATTTATAATTAAAAAGGAAGCAAAATAGAAAGATTTGGAAAAAACTCAGCCTGGCTACATAAGGAGCAAAAAAGGTCGTTGAGGAGGAGAAATCAAGGGCACAGCCCACAGCCTTTGCTAAAGAGATTAGCGTGAATGAAGGGAGTCAGGTGTTATCCTTCGGACATTGGAAGACACACTCTAAAGGTATTTTGTATATCTTTGAAGCTGCCCCTTCTATCACAAGCCCAGAGGCCTGGGAGGGCAGAGTTGCTTCAGGGTACAGACCCAGTTGCTCTCTACAGGCCCTCTACCCAGGACCTCCTCAGGACTCTGCCCCACACCCCAGGACAGAGCTCCTCAGCCACCCTAGCCGAGGCTCAAGTGGCTCCAGGTGCAGCCCATGCCGCAGCTTCAGAAGATAAAGTCATAAACCTTAGTGGTATCCACCTGGTTCTAATCCTGCACTCTTGCAGGAAGCAAGAGCTGTGGAGGCTTAGCAGCCTCCACCCAGATTTCAAAAGATATTGTCAAAAGCCTGGGGGCCCAGGCAGAGACTTGTGCCAGCGGCAGAGCCACTGCAGGGAGCCCCCACTAGGGCAATGCCTGTGGAACTGTGGAAGTGGGGCCACCACCAAGACCCCAGAACAGTACAGCTACCAGCACACACATTGCTAGCCTGGGCGAGCTGGGTGGGCTGAGCCCAGGCAAGCCATGGGGGTTGGGGGTGAAGGCTGTCCTTGGCACTGGGGGCCCAACACTCTGCACCAGTGTGCAAAGAATGCCAGACATAGAGTCAAAGGAGATTATTCTGGAGTCTTAAGATCCAAATGTCTGTTTTCTTGAGTTTCAGACTTGCTTGAGGCCTATTATCTGTTTCTTCTTGCCTATGTGCCCCTTTTGGAATGGGAATGTGTACCCTATGCTTGTTCCACCATTGTATCTTGGAAGTAGAAAATTGTTTTGATTTCACAGTCTCCAGATGACACCTTGGACTTTTGAGCCGAAATGAGTTAAGACTTTGGGGCTATGGGGATGGAATGAATGTATTTGTATGTGAGAAGGACGTGAGTTTTGGGGGGCCAGGGGTGAAATGCTGTGGTTTGTATGTCCCCTCCAAAACTCATGTTGAAACTTAATTTCCTATGTGGTAGTATTGAGAGGTGGAGCCTTTAAGAGGTGATTGAATGGATTCAACCATTCACAGATTGATGGACTAAATGATTAATGGATTTAAGAGTTATCATGGGAGTGGGACTTGTGGCTTTATAAGAAGAGGAAGAGAGACCTTAACTAACACGCCTAGCCCCTTCACCATGCAATACCCTATGCTGCCTTCAGACTGTTCAGAGAGTCCCCACCAGCAAGAAGACTCTTATCAGATGCAGCCCCTTGACCTGGGACTTCTCAGTCTTTATAACTATAAGAAATAAATTCCTTTTAAAAAATGAATTACCCAGTTTCAGGTATTCTGTGGTAAGCAACAGAAAATAGAAAAATACAGATACTAATAGGCTGGCAGAGCCTTTTAGACATTTTAGGGAAGGAGGCAGGCAGCCACATCACCCAGCTGCATCCCTTTGGCTAGTTAATACACCACATATGGTAGATCTGCATGCCAGCTTCTCTAATAGGTCACCTGGGCCCACAGGATACAAGTGATTACATAGGCCTACCTGCTCTCCCCAGAGACAAACACCAACCAGCCCAAGGCCTTATCATGCTGCGGGTGCTGAGCCACTGTTTATAGAACTCAAGTTTCATTTAACTAAGAAAATACATTTTTTTTTCCTTTTATTTCAGAATATTATGGGGGTACAACACTTTGGTTATATATATTGCCCATGCACTGACCAATACATGAGTGGATTAAGAAAATACATTTTACAATAGATTTTTTCCTCTGAAAATACACTTGGGTTTTGTAAACGAAAACAGAAAGTAGTTTTCTAAAGTTAAATAACAATTCCCTGGAGAGAATTTGCAGAGCAGCCTGAAAGTTAAACATACCTATATAAACCAAACTCCATTTCTTTCCACACCAGTAAACCAGGTCTCTTAATCATTTAAATTAGGTGACATGAAGAACGCAAAGGGCCACACCACGCCGAGACAATGTTGGCACTCAAAACTTCCCCTATTTATTCTGACTCCCTTTTTTTCCTAAGGATCCCTTCCCTCAGATGCCTCTGCAAATAATTGACAAAGGTTTTGAGCCAGTTAAGTCCAATTTTCAAATTAAATTACAAGTAATGTAGTCAAAAATATTTTAACAGAAAGTTCAAATATTGCAAAAACCATGATTTTAATCATTTGTACCTAATCCCTTAGCTTCATTTTTTTATAAAACCCTTTGAATTTATTCTCTAATAGATTTTTGAAAAATTTGAAAGGGAAAAATATCTTTCCTTTCAAAGAGAGAAATGTTCAAAGAGACTACAGAGAAAGACAGAAAATGTAGAGTCTATAAAAGGTCACTCTGTGTAATTATGTTTGTAAGAAATTAGAAAGCTAAGGGCCAGATTAAAAAAAAAGTGATACAGGGATGTAGACTAAATCATTCTGCTATGGAAATAAATTATATTTGCTACTTAAATTCTGCTCAAAATATTTTTTCTAAGTAAAAATTTGTCAAATATTGAAAAACCATTTAGAAAATAAATATGTCTCAATCTCACAACACTTAGGTAACTATTGCTAATATTTTTACTATTTCTATTCAGTAACTTTTCTAAATATATTAGCACACTTAAATACATTTCTTTTCACAAATTCAGGATTTTATTTAAGTGTATATATGCTTTTTTGTGTATCAGTGTATATGTGAGCATACAGATGCATATGTGAGTGTACATATATGTACACACAGGTGTACACATCTGTGGATATGTGTGTGCAGTGTACATGTGTGCGTGTGTGTATATATGTATGTTTTATGTGTGTATGTGTATAATCATTTGTATATGCACACATGCCATATGTATACATGAGGACGTGTTTCTGTGTATCTGCTTATCAATACATATGTATGTGTGTATGTATATTCAAATGTATGCTTGTGTCTGTGTGTGTGTGTGTGTGTGAGTGCATTCATGTTCATGTTTGTTTGTCTGCATATGTGTGTGTATATTTTCACCAGAAACCATATGTAGTACTGTCATTGTCATTTAATTCTAAAAATTTGTAATATTAGTTTTTCTTTATTCTTTTTGGTTTTATATATTTCTATAGTCTTATGTTCCGTAGTTTAAAGGATCAAATAGTTTTACAAAGGTTGTTATAGAAATCCCACCATATTCTCCCCCCAGTCCTTTTAAGCAACTAAAAGTTGTGAGCCAAATCTCTCATTTGACTTCATATATCTGAATAACATACTTAGATTGTTACAACCTCAATTTTTAGTCTTAAATATTATATATTGATTCCCCAATGTAATATGGGGGTTTAGCTGTTTTCACTGACTTTCCCCAGCACTACTCCCACCCACCCTACCAGTCCCACACTCTTGCCAATATACTTAAATTTGGGTTAGATCAGTAGTCATGCCTGCTACAGTATGTCCACGTAAGCACGATTTGCCACTGATTACTTTGTTGCCCAAACAATATACTAAGGTCTTTTTTGTAGTTTATTTTCAATGTGTTTATCATTACTGCATAACCAAACTTGTTCAGTCATTCAATTCTCATGGCAAGAAGTTGAGACACATTAGGTATTCTGTCACCACTATCTGCTTGAGGAGTCCCTCACAGAGTTTCTTAGATGCCCCAAACTGGACAGATGGAGTGCACAGCCTGCTAAGCAACGGTCCTTTTAGGATCGTACCATCATTCTGAGGAGCCCATTTGCTTCTGTTGTACCAGAACCCGTATTTCTTGGATTCCTTATCTTCCTCTTTCTGGGTTTACTTTATCAATTCGATGGAACATACCCTTTAGTGGTTTCCTGAGAAACAGAGTTGTAGAAAAGATAATTTTTGACAATATTCAGTTCTGATCATTTCTTAATCTACCCTCATAATTAATAATTTGGGAGGAGAATTCTGGGGTAGAAATAATTAATTTTGAAAAAATTGCTCCATTGTTTTTTAGCTTCTAAGGGTGTGATTAAGTTGTATGATGACTAATGAACCTCTTAGTCTCTCTCTCTCTCTGTGCATATTTTCTGTCCCCACAGTTACAAAATGTTCAGATAGTAGGTATGAGATGTTCTCTTGTAGGTCTCTTTTCAACCAATAGTTTAGATGATTAATGAGCCTGTTCACTTTTTAAACACATTTTCTTTATTTCTGGACAAATTTCTTCTTCCATTATTTTATTGATAATTCTGTTTCCTCTCTTTTCTTTCATCTTTCTGGAACTTCTGTTTAGGGTTGAGTATTAGGTTACGGGCCTTCGCGACTGGTCCTGTAGTTTTCCTATTTTTTCTGTCACATTCACATCCCATTTTCTATGTGCTGACTCAAATGATAGAGACTCTTACTCTGACTTTTCTTCTTTTACTTTAATAAAAAGAGTTTTAAGTATGTTATTCCATTGTCTCATAGCTTCTATTTCTGTTTTCTGATGAGAAGTCAGCCATCATTCTTACCATTGTTTCCCTCTATGTAATATTTCTTGTTTTCTCTGGCTACTTTCAAGACTTTCTCTTTATTTTTGGTTTCTGTGTAAGACCCAGGGTACTGGAGGATTTCTCTTTGTTCTCCAACTCTGTCTCCAGATTTTAGCAGATTAAGGGCTTTCTCACCCATGGCCTGCCGGCGAAGGACTTTGTATTACTTACCTATTGCTGCACAACAAACTACTCCCAAAAACTTAATAATGTCTTAAAACATCAAATATTTATTTTCTCAGAGTTTCCAGAAATCTGGAAGCAGCCCAGCTGCCCAGTCTGGCTTAGAGTCCCTCACAAGGCTGCAATCAAGATCTAGCTGAGTCTGGAGACATCTCAGGATTTGACTGAGAGAAGGGACTTCCAATATTACCTCCTTGGCGAGCCTCCCAAGGTCTCCTTCCAAGTTCGCTTACATCGGTCTCTTTACAGCTCAGTCTTATGAGCAACCTAAGTAGAGCGACAGAGAGAGAGAGAGAGAGTGAACGCCACAGTCTTGCATACGTAATCTCTGAAGGGACATATCATTACTTTTGCCACCTTCTATTTGTTACAATCAAGTCAATATGCCCAGTCCAGACTCCAGAGGAGGAAATCACTCAAAGGCGTGAATACCATGACGTGGAGATCACCGCGGACATCTTAAACGCTGCCAATCCCAGACTGTGTCTGCTCCTATCTGTATGAGGCCTCAAAGGGGTTGCAATTAGAGTTTATATGGCCTTCGTCTGTCTCAGAGACGTTGTCCTGGGCTCCGACACCAGCAGTTCAGGCCACCTTGCCTTAAATTTTCTTAAAAATTCTATTATATAATGCCCTTGGAAGATGGTTTGCTCCTCTGGCTCGCCAGTGAAACGCAGAACCAGTTGTAGAGGGTCCACTTAGCCTGAATTTTTTGATGAGAACTTTTTGATTCCACATTCACCTGTCTTGGTGGTTTCCCCATGCCTATCATATTGATTGATAGAGATACTGATCCAGTATCTCAGGAAGGGGTGATTTCTTAGGATTTTCATGTTACATGGAAATGGTCCTGAGTTAGCCTTTAAAAATTAATTTAAGTCACTACTTGTTAAAGTGTTTTCCAACTTCCTCCATTTACCCCTGTGTGTCCTTTCCATTTGTCTTTGTCCTGTGGCTTTATTTCTTAAGTAATGAAATTAATGTCACCTTATTGTTATTTTGGTGAGGTTCCTTGAGAAAGTGGGGCCATATGTGTAGCTCAGTACTTTACCTCTTATATACACTTGTGAAAACAATTATTTAGAAGCACTAGGCATAGATTGTCTGTGGTTGGTTGTTTAATATCAAAGTGTATAGATATGAGCACCACACTTTTATAATTCTTAATTTTGTTGACCTTATTCAATAAATTCAGCTATATGTAATACATATGCAGCTCTATATATGTATACATATGTGTATGACTTTTAGAATTTGTGACACTTCTATTGTGACCTAAAAGTTGCTGAATTTTGGTGGATTTCTGATATGTTTGGGAAAAGTTTATTCTGTCTTTGCTGTAAAATATTATTTTATCTATTAGATAAATCTTGACAACTATAATATGTTATTCAAGTTCTCTATATTCTGCTTTATTTTTATCTATATAACCTATTAATTTTGAGAGAAGTGTTTTAAAAAATCCCACTCTAATCGTTGATTTGTGAGTTACCTTTTACATTTCTAAGAGATTTTGTGGTATATATTTCATCGCTATATTATGGTTATAATATAGCCCAATAGATTATATATTTTGTCACCATAAAATATCTTTTTTGGTTCTCTTATCTACCCTCTAGTTAGTTCTGGAAATACCCCTCTTTGTTCCTTTTCTACCTTTTAGTTACCTTTGGATTCGTATATCTTGCTCAGTTTCTAAGGTCTTTAAAACAGCTATCTTGAGGTATAATTTATACACCAAAAAATTTACCCACTCAAGTCTGTAATTCAATGATTTTTAGTAGATTTAGATTTGTGCAACTATCATCATGATTCAGTTCAGACAGAACACTTCTAACACCCCCCAAAAAAACCATCAGGCCCATCTGCAGTCAATTTTTTATTTCTACCACTAACCTGCTTCTAGTCTCCAAAGATTTGACATTTCTGTAATTTCATGTAAATACCATTATATAATATGTAGTCTTTGCATATGCCTTATTTCACTTAGCATATTGTTCTCAAGGCTTATCACTGTGGTGGTAGCATGGATCATAACTCAGTTATTTTTGTTGCTGGATAGTAGTCCATTAAATACATACACATACCATATTTGGGTTATCAGTTCATCAGTTGACAGACATTTGAGTTGTCTCAATTTTGGATCTTTTGAATAATCCATCTATGTACATTTGCCTGCAAGTCTGCATAGACACACATATTCATTTGTCTCTGATATATAGCTGACACAGGAGTTGCTGGATCATGTAGTAAGTCTGTTTAACTTCCCAAGAAACTTCCAAATTTGTTTTGCAAAGTAGATATAAAACTCTCTATTCCTACAAACAATGTATGAGAATTCCAGATTCTCCGTAATCTCACCAATATCTGTTATTGTCTGTCAATTTGATTGTGAAGCACATGGAATCTCATTACGTTTTATTTTATCTTTTTCTGTGTAAATGTAATTTTATTATCTAGGTTACTCTTTTACTTATTTTTTATCTTCTAATTTTTTTTGCTTTTTTATTAACATATTATACATGTACATATTTTGGGAGTACATATGACACTTTGATAGATGTACACAATGTGTAATGATCGAGTTGGGGTGACTGGGGTATCCCCCACTTCAAGCATTTATCTTTTCCTTATATTAGGAACATTATAATACTTCTCTTCTAGCAATTTTGAAGTATACAATAAATTATTGTTAACTATAATTTTCCTACCATACTATCGAATACTAGAACTTATTCTTTCTATCTGACTGCATTTTTGTACCCATTAACTAACTCATTGTATTTTATTTTTAATGACTAATGATTTGGGCATCTTTTCATGTGTTTATTATGCATTTGCATATCTTCTTTGATGAAATATATATTCAAATCTCTTGCTGTTTTAGGGGGAAACTATTTTCTTATTAATAAATTGTAAGTGAACTATATATATCCTTGACACAAGTGCTATATTAGAAATGCAATTTGAAAATATTTTCTCCCAGTCTGTGGCTTGTCTTTTCACTTGTTTAATGGTGTCTTTTGAAATGCAAAAATATTTAATTAGGGTGACAACCAATTTAACAAAGGTTTGTTTCTGATCACTCTTTTCGTGTCATATTTAAGAAATCTTTCCCTAATCTAAGTTAATAAGATTTTCTTTTATGTTTTCTTCTAGAAATTTTATAGTTTTGGCGTGTATATTCATGTCTATGATATATTTCAAGTTAATCTTTGTATATATTGTGAGATAAGGGTCTAAATTTGCCTTTTTCTTGAGAATACTCATTTGTTGAAGAGACTATTCTTTCACCTTTTAATTGCCTTACCAACTGTAAAAAAAATCAATTGGCCATAAATTTTAGGGTTTAATACTGTTCCATTGATTGTATGTTTGTTCATTGCCAGTCCACATTGTCTTTATTACTGAAGCTTTGTAGAACGTTTTGAAAGCCAGTGCCAATGACAATCCTGAAAGACACAATCTCCATCACCCTAATCCTGAATGTTGAAATCCCAAAATATCAAAATCACTAAAGTCTAAAATACCTAATGTCCAAAATCCCCAAAATCACAATTTCAAAAGATTAAAATCCCAAATGTTGAAATCCTGACAGCCAAATTCTGGGGAAGGGATTAGTGCATTTTGGGTTGTGCACAGGATAGTTGCATCATGTTAGGCAGCACTATTACCTTTTTATTGTTTTTATTCAGAAATTAAGTATGGCTTAAGGAGACACAAATAGGTGCCAAGTTGACAAAGGATAGATTCATGGACTTAATTTTAGGTGTCAATTTGACCGAATTGAGAAATACCAAGAAACCTGGCAAACCCTTATTTTTGGTGTATCTGTGAGGATATTTTCAGAGAAGATTGGTAGGTGAGTCTGAGTGAACTAGGTGGGGAAGATCTGCTCTCAATGTTGGCAGGCACCATCCAATTGTATAGGGGTCCAGACAGAACAAATATAGAAGGTAAACTGATCTATATCTGAAATCTGGGACAGACTTTTGTTCTGCTACCTTGGACATCAGAACTCCAGGCTCCAGGTAGACCCCACTCCCCAAATTCAAGTGCAGCAAGTGTTTTGAAGATCACAGAAGTGAAAGTACAGGCAAAATATATGAGAAATCTCCCCTGCCAAATTATTCAATTGTGTATGACTTCTGTGCCATTCACACATAGTGCCAATTCATTGTGCTATGTATTTCATCTGCTCATCATTTCCAACTGGAAGTATAAATTGCATAAAGACTTTGAGAAACTTTTAATTCATTTTATGCATGTTTTTTGCAAATTTGACTTCACAAAAGTGCATTACCACAATGTGGACTTTGTGTGTAAGCATTCTGCATTACATAAAGATGTCAAAACTTAATAAATGAAAAGATGTCCTCTTTGTATGTCTGCATTTGTGAAAGATAAAATTTCTCAAGATCTTGGCTTTTTAAGCAACTGTGTATGTGGTGGTGACCCATTGCGGTTTTTGATCCATCTCCTCAAAAGACTTAGGCTAACCATCACCGTATTTCAGATGACCACAGTTATAAAGCTGTGTGCACAGAATTACCAACTACAGTGATATGCTTTTATACATTTTGCTTTTTGACCTATTTCTTTATGAATATGGTTCATCTGTTCAAAGCTGTTACATCTGTGCAATTATCATTCATGTAATTGAGTGTTTTTGCTTGCAAAATTATGTATGTTGTTATTGTCTATTTTATTATGTGGGGTGGCCCATGAAGTGTTCTGTTGTGTTTTTATGTTTCTCAAATATATCCCCTTTTAAAAAGTAAATAATTATCTTTTAAAGAATTTTATTATGATTTTTAAAGACGTTTTTCGGGGATTTTGATCTTTCAGGATTGTGATTTTCAGGACCTTAGACTTTAGAGATTTTGATCTTTCAAAATTTCAACATTCAGGATTATGTCTTTCAGGATTATGACCCAAAACCTTAGAAATCAAAAAATGTAAGTTCTCTGACTTGCTTTATTTTTCTCAAAACTGTTTGGCTATTCTAGCTCCTTTGCATATGCACGTAAATTTTAGGATCTGCTTGTTAATGTCTGCAAAAAAATCCAGGCACGGTGGCTCATGCCTATAATCCAAGCACTTTGGGAGGCCAAGGTGAGAGGATTGCTTGAGGCCAGGAGTTCCAGACCAGCCTGCGCAACATAGCAAGACCCTGTCTCTACAAAAAATGAAAAGAATTAGCTGGGTATGGTGGTGCGCCTATAGTCCTAGCTACTCAGGAGGATGAGACAGGAGGATTGCTTGAGCCCAGGAGTTCCAGGATGCAGTGAGCTATGATTGCACCACTGCACTCCAGCCTGGGCAACAGAGTGGGACCTTGTCTCAAAACAAACAGACAAATAGTTTTCTCAAAAAAAGCCTGAAAGGATTTGTATAGGAAATCCATTGAATTTAATTTAAAAAAATATTTTGTTCTTTTTGATTCAGTTGTAATTGAAATTGTTTTCTTATTTATTTCTGTTTTCATTTTTAAGGATGTCTTCCTAAAACTCACACCTGGGTCAGTATATCTTAGTGATGAACCAATGATTGGCTAGATGTTGGCTGAAACCTTGAGCCAATAAACCTTCCATGATTTACTTTTGAATATATGTGTGTTATATAACATATTCAAAATTTTGGAAGTTCATAAATCTGCTTCCTTTTTTCTTTTCCCCCTGGGCCTGTTCATGTCTCCTCCGTATGTCTTCTCACATTCACACAAGGGAGTGTAGACAGGTAGGGCCCCCCTAATTATCTCCTGTGCATGCACAGTCTTGCAAATGCATGTTGCCTTCTGGACTTCCAGGGCTGTGTGGGAACTTAAGAAAGCACACTGTGGTTGGCTCAATCCTTGGATCTCCTTGTCAAATTTCTGGCTTGTTTGCCAGTCTTTTGCTTGACCCAACTAGTATTGCGACTTTAGGCTGCAATGTTTCCCTTGCCCATTCTTTTGCTACTGAGATCACCACCGTTTCAGACTCAGGGACATAGAGTTGTTTTTTTTACTCTCATCTAAATCAAGTCAACCCCCTCCAAAAACATATCTGTTGTTTTTCACAACTTTCTTGGCCCTGGTAGAACTACCACACCTATGTAGCTTCGAGGACAGCAAAGTGAAACTATTATTTCATTTATTTTGTGCATCCAGTGTTGTGTTATGTGAAGTATAATGTCAGTGTGATTTTTTTTGTTGTTGCTTTGAGGTTTGTTTTTGTTTTCTTTTCTCTATTTTATTGTAAATTTTGTCTCGATAGTCCCTTTAGGCTTACTCTGAAATGTTTCTAAAATTTCTCAATGTGAGGTTGTATTTTCCTTCACTGCCCTCATCATTCCGTGAGGCCTGTCAGCTTAAAGCTCTTTGCGTTTCTTGGGATATATGAGATATTTTACTGATTCTTTAAGTATTTCTTTTTTGCATCTTTCGTCTCTCTTTCTGGAACTTCTAATAGATGGGTGTAGAAACATCATGTTTTTCCATTTTTTTATTTAAAATTTCTGGGTCTTTCTTTTTTTTCTTTTAATCTTTACTGTAGAAGAATTCCTCAATCCATACTTATGTTTTAATGATTTACTCTTCAGTGGTGCTATGTTATGTATTGATTTTGTAATGTTTACAATCATAGTTTTTCTTTATCAAGTCATTATTTGGTGAATGGTAACATATTTTATAATACAATATCATTTCTTACGTTTCTGTCTTTGAAAGTCTCCTCATTATTGTATTAAATCTGCTTGTTAAGATTGATGCCTCTTTTTTATCATGTAAGTTTTTTCAGCTGGTTTCTGGTCGTTTGTGTGGGTCGTCACCTTTGTTTTCAGATCCCCTATAAGCATGTGTTGAATGCTACAATTTAGTATGCCACCCTTCTTTACTACCGTGGAGAAGCAGTAGAAGGCAGTAATCAGCAATGCACAGAAATATTAGTTTTCAGTGGGGAGTGATGACCATACCACCTGGAATTTCCAGCCTTCCAGGGCACTGCCCTGTCTATCAGGCCCCACACCTTCGCTCTCTGTCATTGTATGGTACAGACACTGCTGAGACCCCGGGCTTTGCACAAAAGGCATTAGAGGCAAGGGATCAAGTTTCCTGGGCAATCACATATGATACTACAACTGCCTAGCCCTGAGTAGTTACATGTTCCTTTCTGGCCCCCGTGATCCTTCCATTTTTTAGCTTAGAAAATGTTACCTTCCTTTGTATTTCTTTTGTGCTAATTCTTTCCTGAGTTTTTTATGGGATATTTTTTCATCAATAAAATCTTATATGTCTACTGACTTTCAGGAAATTCTCACAATATCTGGTCTACTGAGGTCACGCTTCCTGTTCCACTATACTCTCCCAAAGGCTGTCATAGATTTAATTTTTTTAAAATATTTTTTTGGCAATTCTAAGTGTGCTATCTGCCAAAACTACTTATTACTGTATAGTGATTTTTTTCTTGCAGCAGTTCCTAGTCTGGCATTTCTTTGTCCAGTGTGGTGCCGCTAAAACCTAGCACATTGGAAGTTAATAAATGTCAAATAAGTGAAATATTTCATGGAATAAGTAATTATACTGACTATATAATTTTAACGTACATACTATATATGTAATTTAACATTTTATAATTTAAAATTTATTTAACATTGTTGGACATATCAGTTGTTTCTTAAATTTCAGTATAATAATGCTCAGTGAACACTATCTCTCTGTGTTGCCCGTTAAATATTAATAATTTCTTTTTAAAAAAATTATAATTTCTTTATAACCTTTTTCCAGTTCTATAATTCTGTTTTCAGTTATACCTAATATGCCATTTCAAATTATTCTTTTGAGTGTTTAAATGTTCATTTTCAGGAGTTGTGCTTGTTACTTTCAAAATCTAATTTTTCATAGTTTTTTTATTTTTTACCTATAGACTTTACTCCCTCTTTCAAATATTTACACATAGTAAGAAAATTTGTGTCTAAGAACACTCATTCTTGAAGTCTTTGAAAGTATTATTACCAAAACTGCAAGGCAGTTCTGGGTCCTATTGTTTGCTGCACAGAGAGCCAATTACTGAGATGACCAGGTTTGCCAAGGAAGAAAGGAATCTTTAATACAAATGACATCAGCTGGGAGACAAAGGAGCAGCCTCAAATCCATCTCCCTGACTAACAGAGAGTAGGGGCTTTTATAAGAGGTTTTGAAATGTGGCCACATGCATCTGGACGGGTTAGGCTGAAATTAATGCAGGCAGGTGGTTTGATTCAGAAGTTACAAGTTAGTGAGGGATGGTGAGTCCTGGAGTCAGGAAGTCTGCAGCAGGGGCCTTTGGAATCTCAACTCCTTTATCTTGCATAAATTCTGCTATTTCTGGGAAACTACTCAAAAGGTCAGGTAGTTAGTTAAAACTTACAGGGTTCTGGTCATCAAGCCCTACTGGTCTGGGAATCCAAAGCATAAGAAAGCTACAAGGAAAATATATATGCAGGTTCATCCTGTGTTTGATCATGGGGCCAGTTACAGTATTATTCTACTCTTTTTAAAAAAATTTGGTTTTTAATCAGATGCTCATATTCCTTGAAACTTTACTTATGGGAATTCCTTGAGGTTTTGGATGAAGGTAGGTTACTCTCAGGAGTACTTATATTTGCCTCTTCCAGAGTACTGGGGACAATATCAAATCAGAACTGCTATAACCAGTTCTCAGCCTGTGATTTTCATTATAACCCTGGTAATGTAAATGTGGGTTGTAAACCCATGTTAATGTTGGCTTATGGTCTACCTATTCCCAAGAAAAAATATTTTCAACTTTATACAGCACCAAAGACCTAGACATAAATTACTTTTTAATTCATTTAAACTTAGTAAGAATATCTGTGTCTACGTATACCTATTCCTGCAGTCTTTGAGGGTACAGGGGGAGTGGATTTATTTCTGGTCCACCTTGACAATATTATGTGGCGTTACCTACCAAACTATAATTTGAGCCTCAGATAAGTATTTGTTTGTTTTTTTGTTTGTCTTCTTTTAAGCCCTTAATCCTAGACCATAAGGTCACAAAAAACAAACATAAGGTCATTAGGATTCAGCAAATAATTTATGTGTAAAAATTGCTTACTGCTCTACATTCCCATGTTGACACAGTTTTTGGCATCTGAGGACATTAAATTCTTTTTTCCTTTCTTTTTTACTCTTACTTACTATGGGTACATAATGGTTATATATCCTTTACAGGGTACATGTGATGTTTTGATACAGGCATACAATGTCAATGAATCAAATCACAATAATAGGGGTATCCGGTACCTCAGGCATTAACCTTTTTTTTGTGTTAGGAATATTCTAATTCCACTCTTTTATTTAATAGTTATTTTAAAGTACACCTTATTGTTAATTACAGTCACTGTTCTCCATAGTAGTTGCACTAATTTGCATTCCCACCAACAGTGTATGAGGGTTCCCCTTTCTCCACATCCCCACCAGCATCCATTATTGCCTGTCTTTTTGATAAAAGCCATTTTAACTGAGGTGAGATATCATCTCATTATAGTTTCGATTTGCATTTCTCTGATAACTAATGTTGAACATTTTTTCATATACCTGTTGGCCATTTGTGTGTCTTCTTTTGAGAGATATCTATTCAAATCCTTTGCTCATTATTTAATTGGATAATTTGATTTTTTCTTATTGAGTTGTTGCAGCTCCTTATATAGTTTAGTTATTAGTCCCTTGTCAGATGGGTAGTTTGCAAATATTTTGTCCCATTCTGTGGGTTGTCTCTTTCCCTTGTCGATTGTTTCCTTGGATGTGCAGAAGCTTTTTAGCTTGAAGTGATCCCATTTGTCTGATTTTGCTTTGGTTGCCTGTGCTTTGGGGGTATTAATCAAAAAATCCTTGCCCAGACCAATGTCCTGAAACTTGCTCTCAATGTTTTCCTTTAGTAGTTTCATAGTTTACTTCTTATATTTAAGTCTTTAATCCATGTTGATTTGATTTTTGTACATGAAGAGAGATAAGGGTCTAGTTTCATTCTTTTGCATATGGATATCCAGTTTTCCCAGCACCATTTATTGAAGAGACTGTCTTTTCCCCATTGTATGTTCTTGGCAACTTTGTCAAAGATAAGTTCACTATAGATGTGTAGATTTATTTCTGGGTTCTGTATTCTGTTCCATTGGTCTATGTGTCTGTTTTTATGCCAGTACCATGCTGTTTTGGTTACTACAGCTCTGTGGTATAAATCAAAGTCAGATGATGTGATTCCTCCAGTTTTGTTCTGTTTACTTAGGATAGCTTTAGCTATCCTGGGTCTTTGTAGTTCCATATAAATTTTAGGATTATTTTTTCTATTTCTGTGAAGAATGTCAGTGGTATTTTTATGGGGATTGCATTGAATATGTAGATTGATTTGGGTAGTATAGACATTTTAACAATATTAATTCTTCCAATCCACAAGCATGGAATATCTTTCTATTTTTTTTGTATCCTCTTCAATTTCCTTCATCAATGTTTTATAGCTTTCCTTATAGTGAGCTTTCACTTCTTTAGTTAAGTATATTCCTAGGAATTTCATTTTATTTGTAGCTATTCTAAATGGGATTGCTTTCTTGGTTTCTCTTTCAGATTGTTTACTGTTGGCATCTAGAAATGCTACTGATTTTTGTCTGTTGATTTTGTATACTGCAACATTACTGAATTTGTTTATTAGTTGTAATAGTTTTTTTGTGGATTCTTTATATAAGATCATATCATCTGCCAACAAAGATAATTTGACTTCTTCTTTTCCCATTTGGATGCCCTGTATTTCTTTCTCTTGTCTGACTGCTCTAGCTAGAACTTCCAGAACTATGTTAAATAACAGTGGTGAAAGTGGGCATCCTTGTCTTGTTCCAGATCTTAGAGGAAAGGTTCTCAATTTTTTCCCCATTCAGTATGATACTCACTGTGAGTCTGTCATATCTGGCTTCTATCATGTTGAGATAAGTTCCTTCTATACCCAGTTTTTGAGAGTTTTTATCATGAAGGGATGTTGAATTTTATCAAATGCTTTTTCAACATCAATTGAAATGATCTTAAGGTTTTGTCCTTCATTCTCTTGATATGATGTATCACTTTGATTGATTTGCATATGTTGAAGCATTCTTGTATCATTGGGATGAATCCCACTTGATCATGATGAATAATCTTTTTAATGTGTTGTTGAATTCAGTTTGCTAGTATTTTGTTGAGGATTTTTGCCTGTATATTCATCAGAGATATTGGCCTATAGTTTTTTTGTTGTGTCTTTGTCTGGTTTTGGGGTCAAGGTAATACGAGCCTTGTAGAATGAGTTTGGGAATATTTCTCCCTCCTCAATTTTGTTGGCATGGTTTGATTAGGATTGGTATTAATTTTTCTTTGAATGCTTGGTGGAATTCAGCAGTGAAGCCATCAGGTCCTGGGCTTTTCTTTGATGGGAGACTTTTTAGTACTGCTTCTCTCTCCTTCCTTGTTATTGGTTTATTTGGGTTTTAGATTTCTTCCTGGTTCAATCTTAGTAGATTGTATCTGTCTAGGAATTTATCCATTTTTTCTAGGTTTTCCAATTTATGGGCATATGGTTCCTCATAGTAGTCTCTAATGCTCCTTTTGGATTTCTGCAGTATCATTTGTAATATCTCCTTTTTCATATCCAGTTTTATTTATTTGGGTCTTCTTTTTTTCTTAGGCTGGCTAAAGGTGTGTCAGTTTTGTTTATCTTTTAAAAAAAAACTTTTTGTTTCACTGATTTTTTTTGTGGTTTCTATTTTATTTATTTCTGCTCTGATCTTTATTATTTCTTTTATTCTACTGATTTTGGGTTTGTTTTGATCTTGTTTTTCTGGTTCTTTGAGATGTATCATAAGGAGGATTTTTCATTCTTGTCTACTTAACAATGTATTTTTTTAGCCTGGCATTTTAAACTATTTTGACTAGAAGAGTCTGTCAAGGTATCTATTTTACCATAGTGCTAGAAACAGATATTAATATTTTTTAAGATGAAAAAGACAAAAATGTTATTAAAATCGACAAAATTATGTACTCCAAACATGGAATGGATTTCTCTAAATACAGCATCATTGCAACAATTTGTATGACATTGTTAGTGTTTTTCCACTTAAGCTATCTATATTTCCCATACCTTCTTCTCAGTCAAGTTCTAAACTGTGTTCACTGCTCAAGTTCAGCCTCGAACTTAAAGTCTATCTGAATATTCCAGATGATACTAATTTAAAATCTTTCTTGTTCACCTACCAGATACATAAATAGCATGTTATGGGTGTCTGAAAAGATATGAATTATCATCTCCATTTTATATGTTGGGAAATTGAGCTTAAGACCACATAAGTTAGGAAACACTGAAATTGATGTATCAACTTTTCTGCTGATTCCTCATCTTGAGGCTGTAAATGACACAGAACCACAACTCTTACTTATTTATTTGCTTCTTACAGTTGTATGTGTAGGATGTAAACATTTGTGATTCTTAAGGCTGGCTTGGGATGGAGGCTGATTTAGCCACTGGATTGTACTTATTAGTAGCCTCATCAAAAGCACTCCCAAAACAGGCAATCTAAGTAAAATGTAGGCCTGTTTCACATCTTGTTTCAGCTGTGGAATGGAAATAAGTGCTACACAAAGGGGCCATAATAGGCCCTTGGCATTTTGTGGTTCTGAATAGCCTGTCCTCTACCAGCTGAGGCTGATTTTTTACTCATGCCTCACCTTCAGAAGCAGCAGCTACAGCTGTGATGGTTAATTAATTTTACGTGTGTACTTGGGTGACAAAGGGTGCCCAGATTAAACATTGTTTCTGCATGTGACTGTGAAGATGTTTCCTTATGAAATTAGCACTTGAATTGGGGGACCCAGTAAAGCAGATTGCCCTCCCAATGTGGGTGGGCCTCGTCCAATTTTTGAGGGCCTGAATAGAACAAAAATTGGAGGAAAGAGGAATTTGCTCCTTTTTTCTTGCCTCCCATTGCTTGAGGTGGGACATTTCATCTTCTCTTAGCCTCAGACTAGACTTACCCTATTGGCTCCCCCAGTTCTCAAGCCTTAGGACTCAGCCTGAATTATACCACTGGATTTCCTGGGTCTCCAGCTTGCCGAGGGCAGATTTGGGACATCTCAGTTCATAATTATGAGAGCTGATTCCTGTAATGAACCTCCTCTTATATGCATATAACATATAATATATAATAAATTTATATAATATGTAACATATAATATATAATAACAATAATATATATTTTATTGGTTCTGTCTCTCTGGAAAACCCTGATTAATACACCCTTCATGGATGCCAATTCAACACACACTCACTGTAGGCCTGCCTTGTGCCCAGTGTTATCACAGGTGCCATGCGGATAGAGGGCAGGGGGCAGACGAGTCTCTCTTCTCATATTGCAGACATGCATCAGGGTAATACAAAGAACAGGCTTGAAAGAGGCAAAATCAAGACTGAATTTAAATATGTATATATAGGCATGGATAAAAGGAAATGACATGGTGATCAAGTGTTAAGTCAGAGGAAATTCCTGAGATTATTAGTCCTAATCTTTTCAGGGTACAGAAAAGACACATATGAACCTACAGCAGGGAAGTGTCATGTTCATGAGGAATTCTTATTCTATACAGAGTAATTCAGTAAAATGGCAGCAGCACTTTGCTTATCATAGGGAGATACTTAAAGTTATATAAAAATGCATTATGCTTTACACTATAGTGTGATCTATACCCTATAGTGTAAAAACTATAGTGTACAATCTACAATGTAAAGAGTGTAGTATATAGTCCTGAAAGTGTTACTTGATTTTTAAAAGTAGTAGTGGTACTAGCATTACTTAGGGCAGGTATGAAAAGTTGGCTCATGCAATTACAGAAACTGACAAGTCCCATGATCTGCAGGTGGCAAGCTGGAGACCCAGGAGAGCAAGTGGTCCAGTTCCAGTCTGAGTCCAAAGGCCTGAGAACTGGAGCACCTGTGTTGTAATCCAAGGGCAGAAGAAGACTGATGCCCCACCTCAATCAGTTAGGCAGAAAAAGAGTGAATTCTCCCTTCCTCTGCCTTTTTGCTCTATTCAGAACCTCAACAGACTAGATGATGCTCATCCACATTGGGGAGGACCATCTGCTTTACTCAGTCTGCCAATTCAAATGCTAATCTCACTGGGAAAGACCCTCACAGACACACCCAGAAATAATGTTTACCCAAATATCTGGGCACCCTGTGTCCAGTCAAATTGACATATAAAATTAATTATCTCAGGGTACCTACATCATGGGTCTTTGTTCCTCTGAGCCCCTTCTCAACTCTATATCCCACATATCAGTGCTCCTGTGGGGCCATACCTGATGGCTTTTCTCTCAAATATGTCCCCACACTCCCAGAGAATTGACCTCACCTAGCGCCCCACACCCATGCCTCACATGACCCACAGCAACCAGCAAAACAGCACAAAACCAACAAACAGCTACCACCATGCCCTCTTCTACATACACCCACTCTACTAATAGGGCTGTTTCAAAATAACAACCATCTGTATGACTTTTTATAGCTTATATTTACTTTAAGTCCACTTAATAATAATGATGTGTGTAAATAATATTTATCTCTGTTTTCCTGATGAGGAAAGTAGGGTTCAGGGAAGATAAATAGATCCCTCAAGGTCACACAGCTATTTAAGGACTGAGCCAGATCTGGTGTCCTATGAGTTTCTACTATCAAAACATCACCCTCTAATGATGTGTCCATGTAGGTGCATCAGTTGTCACATGTGCACCACTTTGGTGGGGGATGTTAATAATGGGGGATGCTGTGTGTGTGTGGAGCAGGGAATACGTAGGAAATCTCTGTGCCTTCCATTAATTTTGCTTTGACCTAAAACTGCTCTAAAAGATACAGTTCAATTTTAAAAATCATCCCCTGGAATATTGGGCAACTTTCAGTGCTTGCTCAGGGGAAGGATGAAGAACTAGTTCCCCACAGCTTTCTCCTGAGTAGCCCTAGCACCAGCTGTATGATTTCTGTGCGTGATCTGGGTTGGGCAACTTAACTTGCAGGCTTCTGTGGGAAACACAGAAATGCACAGGACTGTGTGAATTTCTGCCATGGGTTGAGGTGTATTTGTGGTTCAGCAGACATGTTACAAATGATGTCTGTGATAGACAATTCCCAGTTCTGTACTCCAGGATTTCACAGTGGGTGAGAGCTGAGTTCCTGTTGGGCACTAGGTATTTTCACTCAGGATTCATTTCAGACACAGCCAGAGCTCTGAACTGCAGACTCCTCCCCTGGTTGATATTCTACACATGTCTCATTTTTCTGTCTTATTACATTGAGCCCTTGTCTCTCTACAGCCATCTCACATTCTGACCTCAAGAAATCACTCACAGTAACATTTGGAGTTAAAGGAGTGTCCCAAACATGCTTGTTCGGAAATTTTAAAGAGGGCCAGGGGGATTAAAATAATACAATAATTTTTTTAGGTCCTTATTTGTACAAACAAAAAAGAAAAATCAAAATGAAATATATTATGAAAACCAAAGATGCAATAGTTTTGTTGTTGTTGTTATTGGGAGAGGCAATTTAGTAGAATTAAGAACTGACAAAAAAATCACGAATGACACCACAGCTTTATTTTCTGCACCTGTGTTGTCACCTTCCCACACTCTAATTCTAAAACCTGCTTGTTTTAAGGATGTTTCTTACATGTTATTTCCCATATCCCCCCTTCTAATAACCTTGACTTACGCCATGAATATTTTTGTGAATCTACAAGATGGCTAGCATTGCATCAGGGGCGCAGGATTCAATTACCTAATTTATTTGTCACCACAATTCATATGAAACAGATATTTTTTCCAGTGAGCAATCAGGGGCTCAGAGAGTCCAAATGATTTGCCCAGGGTCATGGAGCTAGTAAATAACAGAACAGGATAGGAACTGTGCGACCTGCCTCAAAGCACTGAACCAGACTGTCTCTCCAATATATCACGCTGCCACAGTTGTCAAAAATCACCCACTCCAGTTTTCTCACACTAGAAGTCTTAAGAAAATTAATGGGCAAGAATCTAGTGTGTTTCCTGTTTGCCTTCATGATATTTACAGCTGATATATTTTTAGGGACCTCAGCTCTAAATATCAAGAGAATATTATGTCTTAATTTATCTGATTTTCAAGTTAAATCCTACTTGTGAGATACACACACACGAAGTACTTTTGATGAGAATGTAAATTCAATCAACACAGAATGTTCAAGATCACTTATCTATACTCTGTCAGTTTAATTAAACCAAAAACATTAAGCTTTTACTCTGAAATGTGTCAAGGAGGGTGATAAACACTTTTGCATGTTCGCTTCCTTCAAGCCTCCCAACAATATTGTCATTATTTACATTTGACCCATAAGAAAAGGGAGCATTAGAAAGCTTAAGTCAAGGGTAGATCGAGACACAAACTAACTTAAATTCGAGTCCAAGGCCTGTGTTTTTAACCACAATATTCATCTGCCTATAAAAGGAGGAAATCAGGATTTGTAGAGCATACACATTTTATTACTGAGCTGGGATAAGAATGCAGGCCTCTATGTGCCCAATGCAAAGTGTGCTCTGCCTTCAGATGTCTTAACTTTCTAAGTGTAGCCTTACGGTTAAGCTGCAGATTGCTAAGACCCTGGCTATAAAATAGGTGCCTCAAACTGTGCATTGCAGATTCCTGGCATTATCACCTTCCTCTTGGACTGGTTATCACATTAGAATAACCTCTTTGCAATGCTAATTTCTGGGCTAAATAATAATAGTAATGGTAGCAATAATAAAAATGGTCAATGGTCATGATGATGATGATAATGTTGTTATCACTACAAGTTCCATTCCAAGTGGCCTTGTTTTTCAGAGAGAATTGAGCAGAGAGCAAATCGGAAATCTGCAATGAAAAGGCTTAGTTGGCAAATTGCTGTATGTGAATCTGCTTTGATTTTTGCATTTTCCGTAAGATAATTTAAATTCTAAATGGCACTTCAACCCAGAGAGTGTGATATCTCAAATCTGCACTGTAAAAGTCACACAACGGAGCTCTGATAAGTAACCTCTTCATGGTGCGTTGAGACTTAAGGCACCATTAAGACCATTTTCTGTTCCCATCCACCTGTGTGGCCAATTTTCATAGACAGGTTTACTTTTAGAAAGGCTGGCACCCTCTTTCAGCCCTGAACGGCACACCCGGATTGTGAGATGTCAACGCGTATGCCATCTAGCCACAGCAGAACGGTGACCATTCGTAAAAGCAGTTTTAATTGAGCTCCTCATTTGAACTTATTTGACTGCCTTGGAAGGCGGTTCAATAGGGATTTCAAGCTTTGCTGACACGCGCTGGGGCAAAGCGGCACGTGCACGCCCCTCTTGCTGTCTGCAGTCTTCCTCAGGCACCATTTCCATGGCAGAGGAATATTTATTCTACAGGACACTTTAGAAGCAAAACATCCCTGCCTCAAAAAAAATAATTAATCTTCAGAAGAAAAAAATAATCCCTGAGAAAGAAGATTTAGGCTGAGCATCCCGAACCTAAAGAGACTCTGGGGCATGATCCCAGGCAGTGACTCAGACATCAAAATAGGAACTATTGTCATAGCTGGAAAAAAAAGACAAAAGCAAAAATATCATAAATGGGTATTTCTTATCTCCAACTTCACATCACTGTTTTTAAAAAGGCAGTATCCATGTGATATGAAATAGCTCTTATGTTTGCACATTTTCAAAGGAAAAACTTTTAGTTTGCAGAATGATCCAATGATCCAAAGCTATTCCCCATAACAATAAGGTTTCATTAAGAAAATGAATATAAAATAATTAGTGTAGACTCTGGGACCTAGCAGCATTATCATGAGTGTCTTTATTCTTTCTGTCCCAGACAAGCCACTATTGATTTTCTGAGCCAACACACAGGGATCTTATACCTTCTGTACATCGCAGCATAGCATGCGGCTGCTGGCAGCAGGGATGGAAGTGATCCTCCAGGTCTAAACTCCAAGACAGGCTCCAAGTATACAGACAGCATGCCTAGAATACTTTCACCAGCTTCTACTCACGTCGCTTTGGAATCCAGAGCTTACACCCAGCCAAGCTCAGTGGGTGGCTAACATAAAGCTATAACACATCTGCACCAAACACCCCAGACCCAGCACTGCCTCGTAAAACCATACAGAGCAAGCCCAGGCCTTCTTTTATGTTTGTGGAAGACCTTATAAAGTTACATGGATGTTTGTCACCTGAGACAAGTTCCAGTATTGTAAGTTATTACGATCTGAAAACTCACAGGTGGAAAGTCCCTTGCTGGGTCATTTTCCTGTTCCATTCACCCCTCGGGCAGCCAATAAACAAGATGAACTTTCAGTATCATCTCTGTGCCTCTCCTCTTGAGCCTTAAAATAAGACTCTTTTCTAAATGAGCCTCTTTTAGTCATAACCAGTATTGTAGGACATGTTGAATTTGGCATCACTTAGCATAACCTTCATATGATTTAATCTTCACAGCAACCCTGGCAGTTAATTCACTGCCCATTTTACATGTGAAGAAATGATAGGTCTTAGTTTAGTAACTTCCCCACGTTCATTTAATTATTAAGTGGAGAGAGAAGATTCAAACATATTTTTGTCTAACTCCAAAATTCAGGTTGTTAGCACTGTATTACACCACCCCTACCCTTTTTCACAAAACAGAAGTATAGTTAACACTAAAGTTAAAAAAAATTAAGTAAAAATGTAGTCCTTTCTCTCTCTGTCAATCTTTCTGTCTCTGTTTCTGTCTCTAACAAAATACCATAAACAGGGTGGTTTATAAACAACAGAAGTGTATTTCTCACAGTTATGGAGAAGTTCAAGATCAAGGGGCCAGAAGATTCGTCGTCTGATGAGGGCTCCCTTCCTGGCTCTAGATGGTTTCTAGCTGTGTCCTCACAGGGCAGAAAGGGGCAAGGCTGCTCTCTGGAATCTCTTTTATAAGGGCACAAATGCCATTCGTGAGGGCTCCACACTCATGACCTGATCATCTCCCAAAAGCCCCACCTCTTACTACCATCACATTGGTGATTAAGTTTCAACATATAAAATTTGGGGAGACACAAACATTCAGACCATAACAGTTCTTATTAAAATTCACTTGGTATTTGCCATTTATTTATTTACTCAAATGTATTTTTGACTACCCTCTATGTATTAAGAATTGTACCAGAAGCTGTGAGGACTGGGTGAAAAGGAAAGTCAGGGCCCACACCCTCACAGAGCTGGTTTTCTTTCTCAGCAGCTCTGTTAAAATGTGGCAGGTGGTAGGATAGGTGTCTATGAGAGAAATAGCAAGGCACCTACAATAGTCTAGGAGGGTTAGAATGGTTGTTCTGGAGGAAAAGTTAAGCTCTTGAGGATGAGTAGGAATTATCCAAAGGGGAGGAAGAGGGGCACATTCAGGAACCATAACAGGTAGTAATGTGACTGCAGCTCAGAAATTGATAGGGAAAAGGTGGCACATGAGGCTAGAGAGGGCAACAGGGGCCAGACCATGAAGTACTTCGGTGACATCCAATCAAGACAACAGAAACCACTCTGAATAATCCAAATAGGACAGAATGTAATACAAGGAACTGACAGCATGGGGATGAAGGGCTCTGAACCAGAGGACAGAAGGGAAGCTAGAACTTTGGAACAGCAGGAAAGTTCTCTGTGCCCCATAGGCCTAAGGGCCAAATGGAAAAGGTGGTGTTCCAGGAGTCTCGGGGCTGGGATCAGGGATCAAATCAGGAACCGCAGCAAAGGGCCTGCCTAGCAAGAGCTGGAACCACACAGCTGCTACCAGATATGCAGCTCTATGGCAAGACCTGTTATAACCTGTGATCCCTGGAAGGGAAAACCGAGATCAACGAGGCAGAACATTGGTCTCTGATGCAGAACTCAGCGAAGGCAATCATGGAAAGCAGGGGGTCAATATCAGGACTTGGGGTACTCAGTGAGAAACAAGGATTAGAGAAGAAATCTGAAAGGAGAGGCAAGGATATTAAAAATAAAGTTTCCTCCCCGCTACCCTATCTGATTCTTACTTCCTCATTCATGGAGCCTTCTCTGACTACACTTCAGTCTGTGAAGCTCCACACTTGCAGTGCCATCCAGTGGGATCTTCTGAGATGATGCACGTGTTCAACACCTGTGCAGTCGATAACATAGGCACTAGCCACGTGTGGCTATAGACTACTTGAAATGTGGCTAGTGTGCCTGAAAATGTACTTTATAATTTTATTTTAAATTAATTTAAATTTAGATGGCTACATATGATCAATGGCCACTGCATTGGCCAACTCAGCTGGAACATCTACTGACAATGGCGTGGTAATTGTTTGGACGGTTTTAAAGTTAAAGAGAACTTTCCACTCCTACTCTTCTTCATCCTAGCCTAGGTAAATTGCAGAATGTTGGTGGATCTGAGGTTCCTCATTTTTCAAAACCAGCACGACAGTAGGTCCTTCACAAATTAGAACGATAAAGTAGAAGAGTAAGTAAATTATCCAACACAGTGCAGAGCTGTAGGAAGTTTCCAATGAATGTATGTGTCCTCTTTTCCAGAACTCACACTCTCCCTCCTTGTACATTGCTGGGAGCTTTATAAATGGCCGTTATAAAATAACAAGATGGATTTTTATATCAAAACTATCAGAACTGTTGTGTGTAAATTACTTTGGCTCTTTCAAAGTAGTTACTTTGTTAAACAGCACTGTCATTGCTTAAATGACTTTGGACAAATTCTTTCTCAAAATTGTTTCCAGAATCAGTTTCTAAGCCATCCAGGCAAACCATTTATTTCACTGGTGTTTGATTGCATTTCTTATTTTTAAATCATTTTTTAAAATTTTACTTCTCTCTTTTTAAAATTATACATTTTTATTTAAAAAAATAGAAGATATGAAGAAACTAAAAATTTTCTATAAACCCAGCAAGAATTAAGAAGTATTAACATCATTTATAATAATCATTATAAGTTTTTTGATGTTCTTTTAAAAATAAAACATGATCATATTTACATACAATTTGATATTCTAAATTTTTATAATACTTTCATTCACATAAGCATGCTTATGTCATTAAATATTTGTTAAAATGTGATTTCAATGCTTTCAAAATACTCTGTCATATGGATGTGGCAAACTGTATGTGCCTACTCTAGTAGGGCTGCTATTCATTTTTGAAATGAAAAGAAAATTTTTCTAATTTATAAGTCTTGACTTTATATGCTTTATGCTTTCTCCAAAATATAACTGACTCTCAAAGGTGGAGAGGGATAAAAGGCAGTGACAGTGATCAAGTATCTGCCACACACCAGGCTTATCACATACATTATCTCATGTAGTCCTGCAAACTCTGAGATCTGTAATGCTGTGCCCCCAATTTTTAGCATTTCAAGTACAAGATTTCAAAAAGCTGAAGTGCATTGTTCTAAGCCACATGTCCAGGAAGTGTCCCAGCCAGATTTTGAACCCGGGAGTACGGGATTCCTGGCCCATCCCCCACACTGTAGCAGTTGACAGCAACTGAATGACTCCAACAGAAGGAGAATGACAGTTCCCAAACACGTGCCGTCTCTCATCACTTATACAACTCTCAGAATATTTATAGGGGCTGCTTTGGCAGAGAGAGGCACAGCCTTCCAAGTAATTTGGCTCTTGCTAATTACAAAACATAAACCAAAACCTTTTTCTTTTTCTTTTTTTTTTTTTAACCATGACCGCTTTGGAAGATTATGCCTGTCAAACATGCCAGAGCACATCAGTCAGTCCTACCGCAGCATTTCACCCTCCCGGCCAGCCAGGAGCTTTCTGGAACTGCCCATAGTGACAGTTCGAGCAGTTTTAATTAACAAGCATGATTAGACTGGAGAAAATTAGTTTCCTAAATGCCAGTCTCGTTCTTTCTTTCATGGGTTCCCAAACAAATTCTGCAGGTGACACTATTGCTGGGTGGTGTGCTGTGGAGCCCGAGGCCAGCAGGCCAACAACGGCCAGCCAGGAATTCAGACTCAGCCTGGCTCCGAACCAGATGGGATCAGGAATGAACCTGGGCAAATGCCCTTTAAAATCCATCCAAGAAACAACCACCACCGGAGGCTTCTCCAATTTCTGAGTTATGACTTCAGGGAGGGAAAAATCTGTCAAGTTACTCTGTTCCTTTTAGCCAAGGAAACTAACTGGTCTGTCCAGGTTTCCAGCCATACAAGCCCATAAGCACACATGGAGGGTTCTTTAAGATCGTATGATTTCAGGGTGGATTGGAAGAAGGTAGGAATGTAAGAAAGACAAAAAAACAAGCTGTTTTAGAACTTTGAAGATATAAAGATGAATTTATTTATAAAAATGCGGTAGCAGATTAAGACATCACCCAGCAAGCACATACGATATTCAGTGTTTAGAATGACAACTCTGGGAGTTCCTGGCACATATTGTGCTTCTTTCTGTTCCATGTGACTTAAACTAAAAAGGGGTTGACTTGTGTAGAGTGTGAGAGGGAGGAGTTGCAAGATGCAACTCACATAAAGGTCTGAACCGTGAACCTCGTCCTGGTGAAACCGTAAATATTATATTGGGACACTATGTTCCCTTTACTGCTACACAGCATCTTGGGACTGTGGAATCGGTCTGCTTGGGTTGGAATTCTGGCTCCACATCTACTTGCTGCGTGACTTTGATCCAGTTACCTATTCCCTTTGTGCCTCAGCTTCCTCATCTACAAAGAAGGGTTAACAATAGCACCTGTCACCTAGAGTTGTGGTAAGGATTAAATGAGATGCTGTTTGCAAATTGCTTCCAATAGTGTCTGGAACATCATTAGTCCTAGATAAGACTGTATCATATAACAAATATTTTTGAAATATATTTCATTTTCTGGTCCTTCTTTCTCACCTGGTCATTCAAAACTGAACAACTTCAGGCAACACAGGCACAAAAACATTTCCTCTCCTTTCCTCTCCCAAGACCCTTTGTCCTGCCCCAATTCTTCTCCTAGAAAAGAGGGTCCATTGGGTTGAACATCCCCAATTTCCTGCTCCTACCCACTCACACTCATTTATACTGCCAACTACCCCTCCTTTCATCCTAAAGCCTCAGAAACAAGCTATTTCTCCTTTTGTTCAAAAAGCTTGTTTCTCTCCTGGCCCCCAGGTAAGAAAGGCCTTCTCTCCCTCAGCCTACCTAATTATGGGGAATTTTTAAAAATAAATAAATGAATTGTGAGTCACCCAGAAACCTGAAAAAATATCCTTGGCAATGCAAAGGGTGTATTTGATGGAATACAGGTAGAGTTCCTAGCCTCAACCCAAACCATACACCTTTGTAAAAGCCTGGAAGTAAAAATCCAATGGGGGTTGAAGGACTCAGACACAGAAACTCTCTCGAAGCTTCGGGAAGGAGGGTGGGCGGTGGTGGGAGTGGAAGAATGAAGGAAGGATACACCTGTTTCTTCCCTATTTCCAGCCAGCTCCTTCCCAGCCTCTGCTCCGACGGCCCAGCATGGTGTCGGAAGGGAGAATGGAATAGTTATGTCTACGAGTACAATTGTTAAGAAGACTGGATGTCTGTGAGGATAGTCAAATGCCCAGGAACTGGGGCCTTTATCCCCTCTCCCAAAACATTTTAACAAAGAAAAAAATGCTTTTCTTGTTAAATTCAATTTATCCTAAAATTTCATTTACCAGACTATGTCATTTACTAAACCTTCTTGTTGACTGAAATTTTACCCTGATTCATAAAAACTACCCAGGTCTGGTGATAGCAAAGAAATGAAGGAAAACCCAGCATATCACTGTAGAGTATATGAATTATTTTCCATGTCTCATCACAGTTTGAAGATATCATCAGAGAATCGTCAATTTTATAGACTGTTAAAGATTTATTCTTGAATGTCCATTTTTCAATTGGAAAAGACATAGAAATAATTGTCAGTTGGATGGACCAATGTCACAACACAGGTAGGACTACCAACAAGTCAAAATATCCTAAAGTCCTGGGCAATTTTTTATCCTACAACAGAAGCCCAAGGAAATAGGGGATTAAAGGGTTACTTCTCCAATGTAATAAAAGTCATTCTTTAAACTGATGTCATAATAAACATAATATTTCATGGACAGAATAAATAATGATTCTCAGAGCTCATCTCAGCCCTTTATGGAAGTCAAAAGTGAGGTGGACTTACAACAATACTCACAATTCTAGGGGGAATTAAAAATGGTTCTAATTGTATGTGATTTTTAGATTTTTATTATATTTTCTTAAACTTTATTTTTTATGATTTACTCAGTGCACTTTATTTATCTTCCCTGTTCTGTTTTGAATCACTGTTGTAGCTATTCTCCACTTCGTGTTCACTTCTGTTACTCTCTACCTTCCTAGAGACCAAGTTTGTTTGAGCACATATTATAAATTCAGGTGAACTTTATGTTGAACATGAACTGTAACATAATCTCTGGTCAAATAATAGTTATAATTAGAGCCGTTCAGATTCCTTATCCGGAATTTTAACTGAGAGTTAAAAGAACAAATAGAGTTAGCTATAAAGTTGATACGTCAGGGAGACAGGGAGCAAGCAGAAGCAGGAAAAGGAAATCATAACAGGTGCTCAAAGAAAATCAAAGAGGAGTCAGTGAGGCCCCTGAAAGGGAGACAGAAATGAACCATCTTTGCAATTGCTATTTCTTATAAAGCTGTTCCTGTCCTTGGAATTCAATGAAATGTCACTGGCATCCTTCTAATAACCTCTAGGTGCTTATTTTATGAGTTAGCTGGGATGAACCCCTGTTATTTTTAACCAACAGGTCCTTGCCCAGCATATCCTCTTGACTGCCTGTCAAGATAAGCAGAGGCAGTGTTATCACAGGAACGGAGAGGAAAAGGAACATCAGCGGCGTGCTTGTCCAGTGCGCTGTCTATGCACTTCATCAGAACTGCCTGGGGAACTGTCTAAAAATAAAGATTCCCAGACTCATTCTGGCTGAGGATAGGTTCAGAAAACCAATATTTTCTAAATATCCCCAGGTATTTTTCATGATCAGATAGTTTGGGGAATCTAAACTAGGGGCCCTTTATCTACTTTGGGTTACAGATATCTTTGAAAATCAGATAAAACTACCATCCCTCTTTCATTATATGACATTCATATGTGCTCTTGTGTAACTTCAGGATTCCTAACCTATACGTAGCCCAAAATCCCTTCTGGGCATAGAGGAAAAGTGACCAGTCCAATAACCAGCCAACAGGAAGTGTCCAAACCAAACCTACTATCTGAGATTTTAGAGACATTTTGCAAATAACAAATAAGGAAAAGATGTGTTTGTCAATGTCCAAACAGAAGCAACATTAGGTATTTCAACACAGTGTATGTAATATAAAAAATTGGTTACAGAGGTGTCGAAGGTCTGAGAGAAAAAAAAGAGATACGGCAGAGAACAATTCCAGAAGTCAATTTATGACCCAGGACAGGGGGACAGACAGAAGGGGTTAGGATTATCAGAACCTCTGCCCCCAACTGGTGTGGGTACTCTGGGAGCACAGTGGGGGAGCCGTGCCGATCCAGGACTCTGATCTCTGTGGAGGGGATTCTGACCATTTGTTGTTGGCACTGTGAAAGAGGGCAATAAAGATGATTCTGGAAGTACTAAAAGTGGCTGGAGGCTGTTAGCTACTGGGACAATGCTAACAGGAATAGAAAGCGAACAACGAGCTGAACCCTTGTTATCCCCCTGCCTTCCAGTTGCCCTCTACTGCTCCTTATTGGCAGAACAGGAACAGAAAATGTTGTGGTTTAAAAATATCCCCACAAATCACTTCTAAAAGTGGAGTTTGATTTCTCTCCATTTCAGCATGGACTGAACTTAGCGACTCACTTCTAACGAATAGAATAAAGTGAAAGTGACGGTGTGCAACTCTGAAGACCTTTCATAGAAAAGATACACTGATTCAGAGGGCAGTTCCAAAAGCCATGGAGAAGTACTCCTGGGCAAGAGGAGGCTGAGTCCTAATTAAGAAACGTTCATCATTATCCTGGCTAAATTTCAGATTTGCTATGGGCCGGTGACTCCTTTGTGCCTTGCTTTCTCCCCCTTTTTGAACAGGAATGTATATAGCAGCTATCCTATGCCTGTCTCACTGTTGTATGTTAAACAAGTAAAGTAGACAACTTGTCCCTTTATCTCAGACATTGGGAGAAACTACTCTAGGGGCTCTACTTAAGGAGCTACCACACTAAGAGCCTCATCTATACCTAGATCTGATTTAGATGAGGAGATTCTGAAATGAATGTGTATTTTGCATGTGAGAGGAATGTAAATAATTATTAGCCAGAGTACACACTGGCATTTTTATACTTGGACCTCCAATTTTTTGATGCACCTCTCTTCAAGAAGTGTAGTCTAAGATCCCTCTCTGTATGGTGGGCTGGATTTTAGTGACTCATGTCTGACAAATAGAATAAACCATAAGGGATGGTGTGCAACCTCAAAGGCTAGGTCATAAAAGTCACTGTAGTTTCTTCCTTGCTCTCCCTCTTGGAACACACACTATGAAGAAAGTTAGCTGCCATGTCAGAAGAAAATTCAAGCAGTCTGTAGAGAGAGCTACATTCAACATCCCATGACGAATTGCCAACACTCATATAAATGAACTTAGAAGAGATCCTCTCCTAGCCAAGCACTGAGATGAGACTGAAGCTGGGGCTGAAATATAGGTTACAACCTTGAGAGACCTTGACAAACAGGCACCTAGCTAAGCTGCACCCATATTTGTGACCCACAGAAACTGTCAGATAATAAATGTTGGTTATTTTAAGCAACCAAATTTTGGTGTAATTTGTTACACAGCAATAGATAACTAATAAAAATGGCAAACAAGAAACATAGTTTTCAGAGTCTTAGATTTAGCATCACAAAAGAAAATGTATATGGGGAGATTTGGAACTGAGAGGTAAATCACTGTTATGGTCCAAGCTTTTCCTGCTCAGCATGGCTGTAGATATATGTAAACTTCCATACAAAAATAGTAACACTTCCACGCTTAGCAAGTTGCCAATATCTTTCAACCAAATAAAAATACTCCCACCTTCTCTGCCAAAAGGAGAAATAGCAAAACCCCAAGAATCATGGTATCCATCTCTAAGTGAAAACAATCTCAGAATCCTTTTCTGGGCAACTTCTTGTTCAATGGGCATCCTCTTCTTTTCAGTACTAAGCTGTTAAGTTATCAAGTATGAAATGTCCAATTTCCTTAAGTACTAAGTTTGACGGTTGGTATCTCTGACATTTCACTTTGATGCTTCTTGTTTTATTTTTATTGTGAAGGTACATCCTTATTCTTTCAAGCACATGGTTTGGCTTGTGATTATCTTTCAAATTTTTTTTAAACAATTTTTGTGAAACCGTGGATAAGTCAAAAATTTATGTTATTTTCGAATATGAGTTTCATCGTGGAACCAATGCTGGGCAGACAGCTCGAAATATCAATGAAGTGTTTGGGAAGGATGTGGCTAACATATACACAGTACGTCAATGGTTTGAGAAGTTCTGTTCTGGTAATTTTGATCTTGAAAATGAGCCACGTGAGCGACCTGAAAACCAAGGTGGATAATGATGAGCTGAAAGCTGTAGTGGAAGGAAATCCACCTCAACCTACTTGTGAATTAGCAGCAAGATTTGATGTTACTATTCCAACAATATTGGACCCTTTGAAACAAATCAGCAAGGTAAAGGAGCTGGATAGATGGGTACCATATGAATTAAATGAGCGTCAGAAGAGAAATCATCTCAAAGCTTGCCTTTCTTTGCTGTCATGACATAAAGGCAAACCATTTCTATACCATATTGTTACATGTGATGAAAAATGGCTTCTTTTTGACAATCACAAGCATTCAGCACAATGGCTGGATAAAGATGAAGTGCCTAAACACAGTCAAAAACTGAATATTCGTCAACAAAAGCTAATGGTGTCTGTTTGGTGGTCCAGCACTGGTATTATCCATTACACTTTATGAAACCTGAACACAGTGGATGTCTACTGCAACCAATGGGGTGAAATGATGAGGATGCTTGTGATTAAGCAGCCAAGATTGGTCAATAGATATAGGCCAATCCTCTTGCAAGAAGATGCTTGACCACATGTTGCACAAACAATGCTGCTTAAACTACAGAGGCTGGAATTGGAAACTCTCGTTCACCCACCTTATTCACCAGACCTTGCAAAAACTGACTAACACTACTTCCAGGCTTTGGACCACTTCTTGCCAGGAAAAATATTCAATTCTCAACAAGTTGTGGAAAACACCTTTCATGATTTCATTGCCACTCACTCTTTAGGTTTCTTCGCCGCTGCCATAAACAAGCTAACATTAAGAAGGCAAAACTATGTTGATAGTGTAGGTGCATACTTTGATTAATTGTACTTCTTCTTGTTTGAAATATCATAAACTACACTTTTGATTTGAAATTAGACATTTCATATGTAATGGCCTATATTATAACTGCAGAGATCAAAGTTGTGGTAATAGGAAGTATCTGCAAGAGGGGTCATATATGTAATGGAGAGAAGAGCTAGTACTGCCTCCTTCTTGGTCTTCAGACCACAAATGAAGTGTCCAAGTTCAACTAGGTTCAATAATTCATCATTTGCTCTCACATTAATATCCTCTAAAATTTATATGTTGAAACTTAATTGTCACTGTGACAGTATTAAGAGGTGAGGTTTTTAGGAGATGATCAGACCATGAGAGCTCCACCATCAAGCATGGGATTACTGACCTTAGAAATGGACTGGAGCAAACTAGATAGGCCCTTTTTTTACCCTTCCATCCCTTCTGTAATCTGAGGACACAGTGTTCATGTCCTCACAGCAACAAGATGCCACCTTGGAAGCAGAGAAAGCAGCTCTCACCAACACCAAACTTGATGTTGGACTTCCCAGCCCCAAAAACTGTGAGAAAATAAATTTCTGTACTTTATAAATTACCCAGTATCAGGTATTTTATTATAGGAACACAAATGAACTAAGATATCATTAGTATACCAATTTTTTTTTAAATAATGAAACCAAGGCAAGGAGTAGAATAAGTTACGATGTGAATATACTTAACACTACTGAACTACACATTTAAAAAAAGGTTAAGATGGTAAATTTTGTGTCATGTGTATTTTGACACAATTAAAAATGAAAATTTAAAAATAGCATAAAGAGAAGAATAAATTATTTGACCATTGTTGCATGGATATTAAGTATGAGGGCTGGGATTTGATTTAGGGCTTATGAACAATTGGTCTTATTGCTTAGGACTTAGTGAAGTCTTCTTTGGGTTGAATATTATTAGAGACTTTTGAGCTTTGTGTACTTTGATGTCCATATCTCTCCCAAGATTTGGGAAGTTTTCGGCCATTATTTCTTTGAATAAGCTTTCTGCCCCCTTTTCTCCTTCTCCTCCTTTGAGAAATCCCATAATGCAAAAGTTAGCTCTTTCACTGGTGTCCAGTAAATCCTGTAGGCTTTCTTCATTCTTTTACATGCTTTTTCTTTTCTCCTCCAACTGGATATTTTCAAATAACCTGTCATCAATTCACAGATTGTTTCTTTTGCTTGATCAATTCTGCTATTGACTCTCTATTGCAGCTGTCCCCAACCTTTTTGGCACCAGGGACCATTTTCATGGAAGACAACTTCTCCACGGACTGGGGAGGGGAGGATAGTTTTGGAATAATTCAAGCACATGACATTTATTGTGCACTTTATTTCTGTTATTATTACATTGTGATATATAATGAAATAATTATACAACTCACCATAGGTCGGGGACACTGCTCTATTGCATTCTTCACTTCACTCATTGTATTCTTTAGCTCCAGAATTTCTGTCTGGTTATATTTTAGGATTTCTATCTCTTTACTGAACTTTTCATTTTGTTCATGTATTTTTTTTTATATTGTTGAGTTGTCCGTGTTGTCTCATAGCTCACTGATCTTTAAAACAATTATTTTAAATTCTTTTTCAGGCTATTTGTATATCTTCATTTCTTTAGGGCCAGTTGCTGAATTTTTATTTTGTGATCCTTTGGTAGTGTTATGTTTCCTTGATTATTCAAGTTCCTTAAAGTCTTGTGTTGCTGTCTTCACATTTTATGAAGGAATAATTTTCTCCAGTCTTTCCTGACTGGCTTCAGGAGAGAAACACCTTCGCCAAACATCCCAGCTGAGGATTCTGAGGCTCTCTCAGACCTTTACTATGGGTGCACCTTCTCAATACCTCTTGTTCCCTCTTGGTGGGGAGAGGATTCTTCAGATTTTATGCCTTTTCTCCAGCCTGCAAAGCCAAGCCAGATGCTGAGAGCCTCCCATTTGTTCTCCCTAAGGCAGTGCCCTGAAATGCTCAAGTTTATATGCCTTTTCTCAGTCCCACAGAGACAAGCCAGCTGCCTGTGTGAGATGTTTGCAGTTGCCATCCATGGGGGCATACTTGGGGAACGGATCTGAGGAGAGGAGTGAGGTGCATGGAGCATTTGGGGTGCCCATGTGCCAGTATAAGGGGGTGTCCACAGATGAGGTGTTCTGAGTGGCTCACAGGTGGGCTTCCTGAGGTCGTACACAGAGCAATTAGTAGGACCCACAGTCTTTCTTCTCTATTCCCAGTCTTTTCCAATCACTTGGCCATGACAATCGTTTCAGAATCCTGGGTGGACCTCATGGCAGTATCCTACATGGCTGTGGAAACTGGACATTCGCTCACTACACTCTCATTTTTCCCCATGGGAGAAATCATGGGCCAAGGGAGGTCTTTCTTGGCACAAAGCTGTGCCTCCTTGGAGGAAGAGTGACATGGGTAAAGTGAAACTGCTCTTCTAACTCTCTTTAATGCATCTATTTTTAGATTTTTTAATTTCAATGATATACTGGAATTCTTCAGTGGACTCCTGGACTCCCATAGAGGTATTCTTATCTATAGGTAGTTGTCAAAATCGATACTTGTATGGGGGGATGATGTAGAAAGTTCTTATTCTGCCATTTTGCTGATATTGCTCTTCTTACTTAGGACTTAAATTTATCAACAATACTTACTATAAGGATATAGGACTTATTTAGCAATACCTTTTTTATTGCATTATAGTGAAGATTGAACATGGGTATGCATAGCTAACCTAATGCTTTTCATTATATACTTAACAAAAAATAAATATTTCATCTATTTCTCATTTTCAAAGCCAAAGTGTTAAGATTATAAACAACTGATATTTTGCCCTCGATTTTCCTTATTCTAAGTCTGTGTGTGTTTGTGGAGCAGATAGAGCTTCTTAAAAATGTTTTTAGTGAAAAAACCTTCAATCAGATGACGTCCATAACTAAGGGTCCAGGAAACAAGATGGTTTCTGTGTGTAAAACTAGAAAATAAAATACCAAAGGTGGGATTAACAATAATCACCCATCTTTTTCAGAGATAGTTCATCTTCATGGTCAAAATGAAGACTAAGACTTGGGATCCAACTAAAAAAATATGCCAAGGATTTGCATCATTAACAAAATTAACGTTTCTAAAGGAAGCATGAAATCAGAAGACCAGATAAAAGAATATCCAGAAAATAAGATCTGTGAATGTCTTCAGGAATGTCCAGGGGAGGGAACACCCTGATCAACTGACATAAATATGTCACTATTCTTTCCTTAGAACATGTTACATGAAGTAAGCAAGCAGGCTTACTTCATGCTATAATTAACTGGTAATAATACTAAAGTTAACAAGAATAACTATTATTATGTAGTATATAACTATTATGATTCTTGTTATCTTTAGTATTATTATTAGCTAATTATCGTGGTGATTGCTGCTATAATTCTGTGGCAGAGATTTTAAGGAAAATTTACCTTTCTTCTTGCTTTCTTTACGTGTATAAAGCAGATTACAGATGAATTGGTTTTACATATAGATTTTCTACCAGGAAAACATGCTGACATGGGCATATGTTATTCTTATGATTCTATTTTTTGGTGAAGTCATGGGTCAGTAATCAATTCATACATAAGTCGTGCATGAATTTGGTTAGTGTGACTCAAATCACTAACCATGCTTATATCTGAGGTGCTTATAAAAATGAATTTGGGTACTAAAAATGTGAGGCCCTGACCATGAACCTCAGTTTTCTCATCTTGATACCTCCGTGATGAGGACTCCTCTGAGACCTCAGCCAGTGCCTTTCTATTACTGCTATCTTGAATCTTGCTAAATTCAGCATCACAGATCTGTTTTAAGTATTCCTTTTTTCATGCATAGGACCAAAGAAGAGCAATGCTCCTTCTTATTTATTTAAATATTTATTTCAACAGCATTATTGTGTGTTTCATAGATGCTGCAGGCTGCTGCAGCAATGTACTATGCAAGAACAGAGAATGGAAAAGGCTAATGACTTACACCAGAAGACTGTTGTAAAGTCTACAGGGTAGAACTTGGAATTCACTTTGAATTACCTTTCCACCTGGCAGGATAAGCAGAACCTCTTTAACATTATGTGCATCAATTTGCCTTTAAGTGAAAGCCTGTATGTGCTTGGTTCATACGGATCCTGAACATAGCTCCATGGCTCAGGTCATGCTTGCTTCGCTTTCCCACTGTCACTGTGTTTCAATACACTGGAATTTGTCTGTTTTGATGGGGGTGGGGGGTGAGGGAGATGGTCTTATTTCCAAGTCTAAAGTCCTGGCTCATTTACACGAAAAAAATCACATGTTCTATGTAAACCAAGTATTGCTGTTGAAATTAAAAATTCTCTCCTGGTATGGCACACATTATACTTTTAAGTTGTAGAGAAGGTTGAACTGAGTTGTATAGGAATTGGCTCCCAGGAAAATGTCAAGTACAGTTCTGCTTTGGCTGGGCTAAATAATCACAGTAGTAGCCAAGAGACAGGGAAAGTGGGTGTTTACCTGAGGTGATAGAGTGGAGAGAAAATGCATACCTTGAAGGCCATGTGTGTCCTGTGAATTTCTGAGCTCATGGCAAATTGTCAATCAATAATTAGACTATGTCCCAGGACACAAAACAAAAACACGGGGTTTACGTTCTCTTTGGTGAGTACCTTTTATCTAATGTGATCTATCTATCTATCTACCTATCATCTATCTAGCTCTATCTCTCCTTCCCTGTCCCTCTTTACATCCTTTTCCTTCCACTGGAGTCTGCACCATGAATGATGACATGGTTCTTCTGCAGGATTCCAGGCAATATGTGATTTCTCGCCACAGTGACTTAGTGGCTTCTTTCATAATTCTTAAGCTCCCAAACTCACTTCCTCCTCCTCGCTTTCAGATAAGAGCAAACCACCTGTCTTATTGCTATAACTGGAGTTTGGTAAGAACAGCCAGTGACGAAATCAGAGATCACCACTACCCACTGTCTCTCAGGCTCAGTTCTCACCCCAAGCCCCACTCAATGCCTTGTGTCTTCTGACCACTGATTTCACCCAAATGTAGAAATGAATCTATAGATGTCGTATTGTGTTACTCAAGGTTAAGCTGCCCCTTTCCTTCCCTCTCCTTAATCGTGCAACAAAGAATTGGGGAAGGAAATGTTTAAGGAGTATTTTCCTATACCCTCCTCATTTAAAAATGCATAACATTTGCTAGTGCAATTTGTAGCCAGCTGCCTCGGCAGAAATACCGGCTCTATTATCTTCTGCTTGTGGCATAACCTCCCTGGCCTGCCTCATCTTTATAATGGTGATCATAATAATTCTACTTCACAAGATAGTTCATTTAGTCTACACATATTTATTGAGCACTCACCCTATGTTAGGCATTCCTCTAAGCCCCTTACCAGGTTTAACCTAAGTTCTCCCCCAGAAACCTTCAATATAGGTACAGTAATCCCCCTTATCCACAGGGGATAGGTTCCAAGACCCCCAGTGGATTCCTGAAACAATGGTTACCAGACCCTATATACATCATGGTTTTTCCTCTAAATACATACCTATGATAGCATTTAATTTATAAATTAAGCACAGTAGGAGATTAACACTAATAACTAGTAATAAAATAGAACAATTACAACAATATGACAGCATCACTACTCTTGCACTTTGGGACTGTTTTCAAGTGAAATGAGGATTACTTCCAACATAAGCACTGCGATACCACAACGGTTGATCTGATAGCTGAGACCACTGTTAAGTAGCTAGCTGGTGGGTGGGACATACAGTATGGACACGCTGGACAACGGCAGGATTCATGTCCCAAGTGAGATCAAGCGGAATGGTGTGAGATTTCATCACACTACTCAGAATGGCACGCAATTTAAAATTTACGAATTATTCATTTCTGAAATTTTTCATTTAGTATTTTTGTACAGTGGCTGACAAAGGTAACTGAAACCATGGAAGGTGAAACTGTGGATAAAGGGGGCCTACTGTATTATCATCATTCCGATTTTGCAATGGGGAATTGAGAGAAAAGCACCATGCTGTTGAAAGCTGGGGCAGTGACCAAAGCTGCAATGCAGGATGCTTTAGTGAATCTGGGCTGGAGCCTGGGGCTTCGGTTCTGAGTTTAAGCAGACAATCCTACCTCTCCAAATCCTGCATCTATATCTTGGGATGGTACCGCCCTCCAACAGGCCGCAGGACTCAGATACTCTGTGCAGTGGCAAATACGCTGAAGCATGCACTAGGACATTTTAGTGAACATTGACTCCTTCCTGTCCCAATAATTATCTCACAAGCTAAGCAATCATTTTACCAACAGTCACCATCTTGCAAAGGGAATAAGGAGGGGATGAATGCAGGGCAGAGTTGCAGATTCCCACTTCCCTTTCAAGCAACTTCTGGATAAAGAAGAAGGAACTCTCACACAACAGCTCTGCTAGCAGGTTTTATTATCTCACATTTATAGGAGAAAGACCCAAGACTCTAAAGTAGTAAATGGAATGGTCCAAGGTCACCCATAAAATAAGTAGTGGTAACATTTCTAATTCTTTTTAACTTGAAAGAATAAATTTTTCCCTGCCATACCTTACTTCTCTGTGATGGTCCTTAAGGATGCTCACTGTTTACTTCTGGCTCTCCATCTTACAGCACGTGGTAGGTCTGCCTCTGTACTTGGGTGGGAATATTTTTCATGTATTTTCCTACTTCTGTTTTTCACAGACTGTTATTATTATCTATATAATAATACTTCTGAGCACAAAGGAATTGACACTGAGGAAAAGGAGGTATGCTAGTATGTATCACATAATTTGTTATAAATGATTTGCTCTATACAACTCCCATTGTGCTTAGCACACGTGCAAATATGTAAGAGTTTAGTGTGAATCAATTGATAAAGAAAAAGGCAAAGTTGCATGTTAAAGCAAGAATATCACTAACCTCTAGTCAATCTCTAAACTGAATAGTGTCACCAATAAATTTTGTGATGCTAGGTAAATTACATTTCACTGAGTATTGCATCAACTATAAAATGAAGGTATGTGTGCCATAAATCAGTATATGAAATGGAGAATAGGGTCACTATTACATGAGAGGCTAGTATTAACAAATTTCTCTGTTCACTGATTCATTCATCATTCAAAGATTTTGGACTGGCCCATGCTCCTGAGATTGTACCCAATTTTCCAAACATGTATACATGCTTTCTGATACATAAGTTCTGGGAGAAGACGGGCCCATACCATCAGTAATGAAGATCATGTCAGTTGTACACTTTACATACTGGTTTGCCCACTTAATGTATCCATCAACACTTGTATTTATTTTTAGGGATCCAATTTATCTTTTCCAGAGCCTCATTCTGAATAATCACCTAACACAATCAGTACTGAATCACCATCAAGGTAGTCTTCAAATCCATAAAATGGAAGAATTCCAGTACAAAGGATCAAAAATTTCAAACTCCCAGCTGGACTTCTGTCCACTCACAGTGAATTCAAGGGAGAGGAAAAAAATAGGTTCCCAAAATTAAGAACCATGGTGATCTACTGTCTAACTACTTCTCTATCGTGGCTTAGACTAAGTCAGCGTCTTGCTCACTGCTTTAGAATGCTAAACACAACTGGAGAGAACTTAAGTAATTTGTTGTTGACCTAACTTCTATGTATCTCACAACTTAGGAAAATACTCTATGGGGATGGTGATTTCACGTCTTCAGAGCCTCTGAGAGTGCCCGGCTTTAGATAGGCCTCAAAAGACGAAGTTGTGAGTAAAAATGTGCAGGATCTGAGGACACAGCAACGCACGTTTTTCACCTTTTCGTTCATTTAATCAGCAGATACTGAGGACTCGCATAGCAGGCACAGTGGGAGGCAATGACAAAGAAATTAGACATGGAACTTGCCCTCCGGTGGGTGAAAGGGGCATTAATTATTATTCACGCAATTAGATATTTAATTACAACTTTGAAAGGTGCAACAAGGAAGAAATACAGTTTGCCAAGAACGCACATCTGATCCAAGCTGTGTGAGGTAGTTCGGGGAAGGATGCCCTGACAAAGTGGCACTTGAGACAAGCTATAAGGAGGGATCGGTAATTAATTTGACACGGCAGGAAGAAGAAAACACATTCCAGAGGCAAGAATATGTTTCGAGGTCCCGCGAAGCAAAGGCTAAAGCTGCATTCAAGGAACTGAGAAGAACCCAGCGTGGCCAAGGTTGAAAGAGCGAGTCTGTGTGATGAATCTAAGGAGGCCGAGGGGGCTGGCTCTTCCAGGAACAAACAGGTGATGTTAAGGCTATTTTGTCATTATCCTGAGAAGAAGAGGAAGCTCCTGAAGCATTTGAAACCAGAGATTTGTTTTTAAAAGATCATTCTGGCTGCACTCAGGATGATAGATTGCAGGAATGTAACTGGGCACGCAGGACGGCCGTGAAGGTCAAAGTGGACAAAGGACAAACAGACAATCCTACCAAAGTGAAGCCCCAAAGTGAAGGGGCTTTGGAACTTGAGGAGACAATTAAGTGATAAGTTTGATGGAAGATGCTTATTAAGATACGGGGATGGGGAGAGAAAACGTTAAAAATAAATCCCAAGTTTCTGGCTTTGCCTAATTCAGACCTATTGTGGCCGACTCGGAGCTGACTTACTCATTAGGCTCAGCAAGCGCAGTGCCTGGGGCCCACAAGGGTTTTAGGGTCTCAGAAAAGTGTTTTAATTTTTTTTTTAAACCAGAAGACCAAAATGAGCTTTAGGTCAAATATATAAATATATAATATTAATATATCCACCTTTATACCAATGCAGTAAAATGTAATTTGTAATATTTGTATAGAAGAAACAAAAGTGCCCAGGGCCCGTGGAAGTTATAATGCAGCCCTGGGCCACTTGTCCCTGATGTAGGAAAGGTGGGTGGAGGTCCGGCGGGCGTGAGGCTGCAGGCTATGGCAGCACAGGACAAGTTGGTTCTGGCGTCGGTTTGAGTTTGAGGTACCTGTGAGACACCCAAGTGGAAATTACAGAAAGTCCTTTGGACATACAGCTTGAAAATTACTATGGCATTCTCAATGTCAAAAAAAAATGATGCAATGTTGGATTTGGAGTGATAAAGTATGAATTTTAGTTCCAACTCTGCCATTGTAGCGAACTTTTATTATTCTGACTGCCTTGAATAACACCAACATTCGTCTAAGAAATGCTTCAAAACACATGATTGTGGTGGTGGTGACCCTTACTTCAGCTGTAGTGAGGGGTTACCTCAGGGGCTACCCGAAATAAGACAGTCAGAGTCCTCCCATGGGACCTAATATCTGAAGCTGGTTAGAAAGACCCCTGTGATTTCTTATTAGTATAAGGAATGTGTCCTTGGAATTGCCAGGGAAAGGGAACCACATGGAGAAATTTACTTGAGAAAATGAAGCCAGCATGCAGAAAGTGACAGATTCAGTGTAGAGAAAGTCCCAATGACATTGTCATCCTATTTCTAATCCTCCCTGACACCATATCTACCCCTTCACCTTCCAGATAATTGACCAATAAATTGTTTATTTTGTTAAGGCTAAATCACAGTTTTGATTTCTATTAATACCATCTTCAAAAGCAAGAACGATGGTCCGTATAACCACAAAACACCATGTGATCCTGGGCAAGTCATGCAATCTCCCCAGCCTCAGTTTTCTAGTCCGTAGGATCAATATACAAACACTTATCATAATGTTATGATGCCTATTACATGAGAAAATTATGTAAAATTGCTTCAAATTTCAGTGTACAACATGCACATAGTGATTGTCATCTTTATAATGAAGAAAGAGGACAATAGGAGAGACTTCCTGAGCTGCAAACATGGGAGTTGTTCAGCCCCAGCTGGATCTGGATCAGTTACTGTGGAGCCATTACATGTGGTTTAAAGAAAGCCCTCTCCATGTGCACCACTAGATCTAAGAGAAGTCATCTTATTTTTCAGCGGTACTCTATACTTCATGTTAGTCTTTACTAATTTTCCAATATTTGCCAAAACCTGTTAGCTCATTCTGTATAAAATTCATGTAGAACTAGATTTGGCTCCCTTCCACCTCATCTTAATGTTCATCATGAAAACTCCTTCTCCGTGCCCTCAAAGTGCCCTGTCCTAACTCTACTATGGAGCTGTCCTTATTGCAGTGTTGTTTATGTCTATGTTGATCTCATTGATTAGATTGTGAAGTATACAAGGGCAGCCTCATAGTATCATTTACGTGTATGTATCCCCAGCCTTGAGCACGCAATTAGTTCAATAAATGGATGCATTTAGATATATTATTTCTCCAACTTACAAAACACACATTAGCATCTCTAAGGCCAATAATGTATATTTCACACTGTAGAATCTGAAATAAAACCCAACCAGCTGGATCAAGATTTGGAAGTGTGTGCATGAACAGGTGGTGCTGGGCTTGAGGGTGCCGTAGAGCCCCTTATGAGAAAGCAGCACTGTCAGGGGAGATGTGGACTATCTTCAGCTCAGCCTGTGGCAGGATGAGGGTTTTTTTAGGAGTACCTGAAAAAATACATTTCCATGCAAGATGACTGGTTGATCAAGACATTACTACTGCACAGCCTTAATTTGTCTGGCTCTTACTTTGTAGGTCTACCCTTAGGGCATCTAGATTTCATTTCTGTAAAAACTGATAACTAAGTCAGAGAGAGCCTTTTATGGCACCAAACTGTTTGTAAATTACACAGGCATAAAAGAGCATCATAAAGACTAGAACTCATATTTTGCACATTCCAATAAGCATAGCATCAATTAAAAGCTCAAAGCCAAGAAGTTTAGCCAAGTTTCCATCCAGATGGAATTTACAAGTGTTATAAAGCCCTGAAAACCGGGGATTCCAGCCAAAGCCAGGACAAGCCATAAAAGGTACATAACTCCCTAATGTGACAATAATACCACAAACATGATTCCTAGTTTGCCAGAAGTCTGTTTTTTCAATTTTTTTTCAGTAAACATTTATTGAGTCCCTACTGTGTGCTGAGGAATTCTTGGAGTCTCGATTGATGACTGGGCCCCCAAGAAAATGAGGAGATACACATATATACAAACTGAGACAGAGACATATACAAATACACATACCATATGCAGCTAGTAGTGCAAAACAAGTCAATCCAAAGCAGTGTGATTGATGATTATTTCTTCAAGTCTATGTTATGAGTTGAACATGTTCCCACACATGTTTAATTTCTGACCCCCAGCACCTCAGAACGTAACTTATTTGGAAATAGGGTTGTGGCAAAAGTAATTAAGATGAGGTCACACTGAATTAGGGTGGGCCCCTAAACAAAAATAACCAATGTCCTTATAAAAAGGGAAAGTTTGGACACAGACACGTACACAGTGAAAACTCCATGTGAAGATTGGAGTTGTGCTGCCACAAACCAAGGGATTACCAGATGCTAGGAGAGAGCACTGAAACAGATCCTTCCCTAGCACCTGCAGAAGAAGCATGGCCCTGCTGATTCCTTGATCTTAGACTCCTGACCTCCAGAACTGAGACAATATATTTCTGTTGTTTAAGCCACCCAGTTTGTGGTTCTTTGTTACAGCATCCCCAGGAAACTAATATGTTTTAGTTTTGTCATCTGTATAATGGATACTGTAAAACCTGTATATTAGTGTTGCATTGATTAAATAAGATAGTGTATATTAAAAAGTTATTTTTGGGCTGGGCACAGTGGCTCACATGTGAAATGCCAACACTTTGGGAGGTCAAGGCAGGAGGATGGCTTGAGCCCAGGACTTTAAGACAAGCCTGGACAACATGGCAAGACCCCATCTCTAAAAAAATAATTAAATTAAAAAATTAGCCAGACAATGGTGGCATGCACCTGTAGCACCAGGTACTCTGGAGGCTGATGCAGGAGGATTGCTTGGGCCCAGGAGTTCAAGGTTGCAGTGAGCTATGATCATGCCACTGCACTCCAGCCTGGGCAACAGAGCAAGACCCCATCTCTCAAAAAAAAAAAGCTTTTTGAACTTCAAAGTTCAGAGGCACAAAAAAGTCTGAAACCTGGGGTTCAGAAGCCTTTTGCACAGCCCAAACTGTACTGGGTTCCCAGGAAAATCTGAACCCCAGGTTTCAGAATTCAAGAGCAAAGCATGGAGTCCAGAACTGTGCTGCTCAATACAGCAGCCACTGTTGCCACACGGGAACACTTGAAATATGCCTAGTGTGAAGTGAGATATGCTGTGAGTGAAAAACACACACCAGATTTCAAAGACTTAGTATAAAAAAAAAGAATGTAAAGTTTCTTATTTAATATTTTTATATCTACTATATGTTGAAATGATAATAGCTTGGCTATGTTGAGTTAAATAAAATAAATTATTAAAAATAGTTATTTCACCTGCTTTTTTATTGTTACTTTTTAAATGCAGCTACTAGCAAATTTATAATTACATATATGGCACATATTCTATTTGTATTGGTCAGCACACATCTAAAGGTAAGATGTGTCCCTAAATTTTCCTGAAATCACATAGGTACTATTTTCCATCTGGTCATGTGTCAATTTTAACAGAAGGTCTTTCTTCAGGTCACCGAATCAGAGCGAGCGTGGTAGAGTTTACCGGCCAGTGGCTCTGTCAGCCCCACCCACATCATCTGGGGAGGTTTTAAAAATTCAGACCTTTGATCCCTTTCTTCTGCTTGTCTCCACTCCACCCCTTCAGGACTCCAACTATCCTGCTGGTCGTGGGATCTCAGATTTCAATTTACAGTCAGGTTAAAAAGCCAGTGGCCTTTGCTGTTGGGTGAGGAGGCAGCTTTTGAGAAATGACTGTCCCTAGGCCAAACAAAAGAGTCTAGACAAATGCCAGACATGAATATCTCTCATCATAAATCTTTGTCTCTGTTGCTAGAAACTTCCTTAGATTGCATCGATGAACATAAACATTTTAAAGACATGTACTACATATTGTCAAACTACTTTTCAAGAAAGTCTTGACCACCGCAATCACACTAAGAAAGCTGTCAATGCACCTTTCAGCTATGCCTCCTTGGGTCAAAATTATTGGGTTTTAGCTGGGCATGTAGGCTTATGTCTGTAATCCCAGCACTTTGGGAGACTGAGGCAAGAGGATCACGTGAGCCCAGGAGTTCCAGTCTGCAGTGAGCTGTGATCACACCATTATACTCCAGCCTGGGTGACAGAATGAGACCCCGTCTCTTAAAAAAGAAAATTGTTGGGTTTTATAATAACTCTGTTAATTAGATATGCAAAAGAGGAGAACCAGTTTTATTTACTATACTTGCTTTTGCTTTGATAATAAGAAACAATTTTTAAAATTTTTATTAGTTATTTGACCTTTTTGAGAAATGGCTATTCTCTTTGCCCATTTAATTACTGTATTAGAGCTCTCTACTACTACTTGTTATGTATGTGTTAGTTCTACATACATTAACAATACCGACACTTCTTCGTATTTTTTGTGAATACTCGGCCTGGGTTTTCATTGTTTATAATTTTTTTGAGAATGTTTTGCTGTTTAATTTTTTACGGTAATCAAAGGCATCATTTATTGTCTGCAATTGCTTCCACTGTTTTTCTGTATGCCTAGAAAGTCTTTTTTCTGCAAGGTCCATAAAAATATTTTTAAAATTTTTCTTCCTTTTTCAAAATAGTTTTCTTTTTTTATTTTATTAATTTCAAAGTATTACAGGGGTGCAAAATTTTTTTTGGTTACAAGGATTGTTTTTGTAATGCTTGAGTCAAGGTTATAAGTGTGCCTGTCACCCAGATAGTGTTCACTGTATGCATTAGGTAGGTTCACTCATCCCTCCTCCCTCCCCCGATTGATTTCCATTGAGTTTTACTTCCCTCTGTGCACATGTGTGTTCATCAGTTAGTTCCAATTTACTAGTGAGTACATGTGGTGTTTGCTTTTCCATTCTTTAGATACTTCACTTAGGAGAATAGTTTCCAGTTCCATCCATATTGTTGCAAAAGGCATCTTTCTTCAACAGAACAGAAAACCCAAACATAAAACCATCCACATACAGCCAACTGATCTTTGACAAAGCAGACAACAACATACACTGGGGAAAAGAATCTCTAGTCAATAAATGGTGCTGGGACAACTGGATAGTTTTCCTTTTTTATACTTATTTTAACTAATCCAGTTGGAAATCACTTTAATAACCAATTAACAACATTAAGAAACCACTTCTGATATCAAAACATTTGTATATTATGTTGAGATAAAAGAATGTCATAAATGAACACATATAAGAGATTTGATAAATTATGTAGCTTTCCTTTATGGTGAAATTCTATGTTGTCTTAAATATCTTGTTCCTGTAAAATATGTAAACCAGAAAAAAGCTTATAACCTAGTATTAATTGTAAAAAACAACTAAAACAATTTTTATAGTTTAATCCTTATTTTATAAATATAACTGCATTTAAAGTTCTAACTATATAAGCAGCAAAAAATATGAAAATGGATATAGGTAGATTACAAAATGTTAGAATTGGCTGTTTCTGGGTTGTAAGATTACTATTGATTTTTATGTTATACACTTTAGTATTTTCCAAATTTCCTACAATAGGCATTTATGACTTTTAAAATAAAACATAAAGTTGTAATATGGGATAGTTTGAATTGAAAATAAGTTATTACTTTTTCCATTAATACTTTAATAATGATAACCTTTCTTTTCCATAGGCAGTTCTTTTTCCAAAGTGTATCATAGTCATTTTCATTTCTATTTTTTTTTTCAGGGATAAAAGAAAATGAATGGAAAATAGTTCCCTTGAAGCCTGCCTCAGGTTTGAGGTTATTTATATTCACTGGCTGCCACCTCCTTCCAAAGTAGCCTCTCTTTTGTGTTGTGTTGTTCGATTTCCTATGAATATGCTGCCCCTTTACACCCAATTCATGCCTTGGCCATATGATGCTCTCTTGTTTTACAATACATTCTTCCCTCCTACCCCTTTCTGACTGTTGACAATATTCCAATTCCTTAAGATGTTTTTCTTGACCTTCCTACCCACTTCCCCTCTGCCTGCTCGCTTCTGCTTCCTAGCATGGTGCAATGTCATGACCTGTCTCCCTTTCTGAATCATGGGCTTTCTGTGGGTAGCACCATGTCTTTTTATCCTTTGAATAGTACAATTCTTACTTATTTATAGCATCCAATACAATAAGTATGTAAATTCTTTACTTTGCTGCATTACATGGACATTTCAATAAACTCTAAAAACAAAACCCAATACACTTTCAGCATTAAAAAATATAATAACTTTACTTCCTCAAATCTTAAACATAGAGTTTTCATATGCTATACCAATTCTGCTCTTCAGTATATGCCTAAGAGAAATAAAAACATATGTCTCCCAAAAACTTGTATATAAATGTTCACAGCAGCATTTTTCATTATTATTCATATTCATAATTACTCATAATAGACAAAAAGTAAAAATAACCCAAATATCCACCAACTGAGTAATGGATGAACAAATGTCATATATACAATGAAATATTATTTGGTAATAAAAAAGAATGAAGTACTGATACATACAACAACATAGATGAACCTCAAAAACATTCTGCTAAATGAAAGAAGCCAGTTGGAAAAGATTACATATTATATGATATTTCCAGAATATACAAATCTACAGAGACAGAAAAAGAAATTAGTGGCTGGAGAGGGACTGTTGTGGGGGGGGTAAAGGGAGTGACTGCTAATGGGTATGGTATTTCTTTTGGGGCTGATAAAAATGTTCTAAAATTATGGTGATAAAATTATGATAAGAGACTATGGTTTTGGTTGCACACTTTAGTGAATATATCCAAAACAACTAAATTGAACATTTTAAATGAGTGACCTTTTAGGTTATTTCTCAAAAAGCTGTTCATATGTACATATATAATAATAACTTGAAACATAAAATCATTACCCTCAATAGGGTTGGCAGCCCACCCTCAAACCCTACACATATCTTTGCCACTAATCCACCACTGAGAGAGGAATTTGATGATAACAGTCATGGATGGACTCAGGAAATATAAGATTTAGGGACATCTATTATAACTACTATTTGGTAATATTTTTAAAATGTTTTTACATTTTGAGGCATTCACCTGGCCACATCAAATAGTCCCAAGGTCAAAACAACACCATCAATTAAGCCATGTCAAAGTGGTTGTATAAAAATGTGCTACAGTTCCATCTCCTCCTAGCTCCCAAGTGCTTAGTGCTCAGTGGTTTGTTCCTCTGGCCTCCTGGAGACTCCTGTTTATGATTCTTCTGTGTTGTGATATCACTGGATGTTGTGTATATTTCTCCCGAAAGGCTAGGCTAACTAAACTATGAGCCCATAGACCTTAATGAATTAATCCTAGAACTCTTCCAAATATCATCTAGAATACAGTAAAGGTTTACGTTTACTGAACGGAATTTTTTTGAAAAGGCAAAAAGATGAGAGATGACATCACTGCTAACTTTTAAAGTGTGTGCTTTCTACCTCCGTCCCCAGAAAGACATTAAGCTATCTATTTGATATCCTTCAAAAATCATCTTTAAAATGAAACAAACGAAACAAAGATTAAATATCAAATTGAACTTGCCACACAGCACAACAAAAATGCAGTGGAATGAAGAATGAAGGAGAAATTTGAACCACGTGAGTAGCGGAAAACCAAATATCCTAGACTATTTTATTTTACCTTAATAAAAGCAGGGGCTAGGCAAGTTGATCTCAGAGATCTTTCTTCCAGGTCTTGTACATCTGAAATTTAAGAGCAAGGTTGGTGCTGTGCTCCTATACAGACTCAGCACTGTGCGTCCACACCAGCTGCCACAAAGGTAACAAATGACAATCAAAGAAATCACCAGGAGACAATGACCCCTATGAGGCCCATATGCTTATTTGTTCTGAATTAAAATGCTCAAACTTCAGATTCACTGCCTTATCCCCTGTATTTATGGTCACTTCTGCCTTGAAACAAGCATAGCGAGTGCCATGATAAATCGCTGAAAGTCTGTCTCATTTCCAGGCAGACCCTGTAAATTTCTAAGCTGTGCTTCGCAACCCTTCGTTCTGATTTGCAATGTTCAGCCACACTGTCAATGACACACAAAGGGCCTGGAAGGTCATTTTCCTTTGGTTGAGCAGTGGCCATGGGGTCCTGGCCTTCCATTATCCCCAGAATGTCACCAAACAGTACTAAACCAGAGCATCCAGCCCTTCTCCAAGATGATGATGAGCTTGTCCTCCTGGCAGGACCTTTATCTAAGATGTGGCAGGTTCCCAACCTTGTCAGAATGTGCTGATGTTGGAATGGATAGATAAATATTGAAACCCATAGTGCACTGGGGAGGGTACAAGTCCTAAATAGAGTTCTCCCTATGATTAGGATGAAACCCCAAAATATCAATCCTCTGGGAAAGTATTCTTTTCTTAAACACATATTTATAACATGCCCGCTCTGTGCCAGCACTCTTGTAGAAGCTGGAGAACTAGGGGAAAAAAAAAAAAAAAACAGAGGAAGGAAGTCCTTGACCTCTTGGAACTTAGATTCTGTTGTGTCACTTTATTCATTGAATGAATGAAGGGATGAATGAGTGAATGAACATGATCCTCACTCTCACAAAAGGTTGTTAATACCATTGCTATCTAAAGCCAGGCTTATGGCACAACCCAGTCAGCTAGTGAAAGTAAACTGAATGATAAAACAGGTTTTTAAGGTTACATCTCCATAACTATTTATACATGAAATACCTGGCCCTTAAATTTTGATTTTCTTTGCCACCTTCAAGACTTTTTTCAGCCTATATGGTTTTGTTAAGCCTCTAGATACCCTGCTTGTTGGGCCTCACTGTTCACACATAATTTTTCAGCTTTATATTCTCCTTCCACATTTGCATTCTGTAATAATTGAGTATACATCAATAGTCTAGCTCAGGGCAGCACAGAAATTCACCTACTAGGAGTGTGGATACCCGTGAAATAAATGTTTGCCTCTGTGGAATCTAAAAAACAAAACATAGAGGGGAAATGAAGAACTTGCCTTTTCCCCATTCACCAGATGAAGGTACATTTTGATTCTAGGTGTTTACTTACAGAGAGTCGACCATAAAACTGTGATGCTATTAGAGTCTGGGGTAAAGGAAGACAGAGAAGCTGGATTTGCATCTGAGGGGCCACTGTCCCAGCAGCATTGACTGATAACAGGGAAGCCTAACACCCAGGGGTCCTGAGAAGCTGAGCTTTGCATAATCTCCAAGCAAAGAAGGGGCCAGAACTGTAAGAGGGAATCAGAAACAAAAAACCAATTACTTCCAAAGCAAGTTTTGAATAAGAAACACAGTCATAAGCATAGGTACATTAAGAAATGAAGGATCAGGTAATGAAAAAAAAGAAAACAAGGAATAAGGAGAGAAGGGGCAAAGGAGAGACATTCAATGCTTACTACACCTACACTAGGTGCTGAGCACTTTTACGTACGATACTTCATTTCATATTCACAATGATTTTTGTGAAATTGATATTATTATAACCCATCTTGAGAAAGAATAACAAATCCCTTGGGATCTGAGAAGTGAACCAGCATCCATTAAATTCCACAGATGATAACCAGACAGCCAGGATTAGAACACTTGTCTCTCTGATACCAAGACATCCGTGATCCACCTTCATTAGCTTTACCATCAGAGCAGAGTAACAACATTGCTACTTAACGTGGTCAACTTTCCATTTTACTTGACTGGACTGAATTTTTTTTGTTTTTAGTTTAGTTTTTGTTTTTGTTTTTCCTAATCTGATGGGACACGAAATGATTTTATCTATTAGAATAATGTAAGGAAAGAGGCACATAAATTGCTATTTAATGTTTATACTTATATACCTGTAAGAGAACCAGGTTAGTGAATCATTGTAAACTAAATATTATGTGGTTTTCTGAGTTTATCTCCTCTGTATTGAGAAGCATGTTTAAGTTAGCTCCTAGCTCCAGGGATTAGGGGTTCTTTGGAAGAGGGGGTACAAGTTAGGAGTATATTTGCCAATCTTTAGCTGACCTGATATCCTAAACCTAGAAAGAATTATTCGTGTTGAAATATCGTAAATATTGTTTCATACACATTATCTCTTCAATCTTCCTAAACTCTCAATGGCTTTGGTATCCCTGTTATTGCCCTTTTATAATAAAACCCAGAAAGCAGAGGCTCGGGAAACTTAAAATGTCCAAATTCTCTTCTATTAGTGAACATGTTCGTGCTCATTTATCACCAAGTGTGGCTTCAAAGCCAACTTTTGTCCTGGACAAGATTCATTGTTCACTACAGGCATATTATGAGATTTTATTTGTGCTATGAGTATGGGTAGGAAAGTGTGCATTGTATGTGTGTATGCACATGTGTAAGTGTATGTTTCTTCTTAGGTGACTCATTTATGGAGACCATCTGCATAGTCACAAACTGGTTCCACCCACTCCCAGACCAAACTCTACGCCAACACCGTGTGGCGGACTACCATTCAAACCAAAGCTCTTATGATCCTTTAGCTACATCTTGATGATATACAAAGGATAAATGCACACACATAAGTACCTAAGATCTTCAGGGCCACTGCTCTAGAACCAGTATAATATGTTCTTTGAACCTATAATGTTGACACATTTGTATTTTTCTTTCTTTTTCTTGGCCCTGACTTCTTTCCCCTTCTATTTTATGAGTTAATTCAGTCATTCATTTAGTGTGTGTGTGTGTATATGTGTGTGTGTGTGTGTGTGTGTGTATATATATATAAAATATATACATAAATGATTTACCTATTGGAAAAGGGGAAAAAATTTATATAATTTTTCTACATATACACACATATATACACACATACATATATATATCACATATTTTTTATAATATACATATGCATCATGGGGGTTGGGGTATCAGTAGTTATATAGTCAAAAATCCAAAAACCTGTGAATCCCTCAAAACTTAATTATTATTAATAATGGCCTACTATTGACCAAAGCCTTACTAACAGCATAAACAGTCAGTTAATACATATTTTGTATGTTATATGTATTACACACTGTGTCCTTATAATAAAGTAAGCTAGAGAAAATGTAATTAAGAAAATCATAAGAAAGAGAAAATATATTTATTCTTCATTTAATTGGGAGTGAATCATCATAAAGTTCTTCATTTGCATCATCTTCATGTTGAGTAGGCTGAGGAGGAGGAAGAGGAGGGGTTGGTCTTGCTGTCTCAGGGGTGGCAGAGGTGTTAGAAAATCTGCATACAATTATAATAGCCAGGGACTTCAACACCCCACTGAAAGAATGGGACAGATCCTCCAAGCAGAAAAAAGAAACAATGGACTTAAACAGAACCCTAGAACAAATGGGCCTAACAGACATATATAGAACATTCTACCCCAAAACCACCAAATATACATTCTTCTCATCAGCTCATGGAACATTCTCTAAGACTGATCACATCCTAGGCCACAAAACATGCCTAAACAAATTTAAGAAAATAGAAATTATACCATGTATTTTCTCAGACCTCAGTAGAATAAAATCAGAAATCAATTCTAACAGAAACACTCAACTCTACACAAAGTCATGGAAATTAAACAACTTATTGCTGAATATGTATTGGATCAATGAGGAAATTAAGATGTAAATCAAAATATTCTTCAAACTAATGACAAAGGGGACACAAGCTATCAAAATCTGTGGGATTCAGCAAAAGCAGTCGTAAGAAGAAAATTCATAGCCATAAATGCTAACATCCAAAAGACAGAAAGACCACAAATCAACAACCTAATGAATCATCTCAAGGAATTGGAAAAGGAAGAGCAAACCAATCCCAAACCCAGCAGAAGAAAATAAATAACAAGATCAAAGAGGAACTAAATGAAATCAATAAAAAAAAAATTATACAGAATATTAGTGAAACAAAAAGTTGGTTCTTTGAAAAGATGAACAAAATCAACAGGTCTCTCACTAGATTAACCAGAAACAGAAAAGAAAGGACCCTAATAAGCTCAATCAGAAATGCAAAAGGAGATATTACAACTGATATCACAGAAATACAAACTATCATCTCTGAATACTGTAAAAATCCCTATGCATATAAACTTGAAAACGGCGAGGAATGGACAAATTCTTGGAAACACACAACCTCCCTAGGCTCAATCAGGAAGAAATAAAACTCCAGAACAGACCAATATCAAGAATGAAATTGAAGCAGAAATAACAAATCTCCCAACCAAAACAAGTCCCGGACTAGATGGTTTCACAGCCTAATTTTACCAGACCTACAAAGAAGAACTGATACCTATACTGCAGAAATTATTTCATAACATAGAGAAGTAAGGGATCTTCCCCAACTGATTCTACAAAGGCAATATCACCTTTATACCAAAACCAGGAAAGGACTCAACAAAAAAAAGAAAACTGCAGATCAATATCCCTTATGAATATAGATGCAAAAATTCTCAATAAAATCTTAGCAAACCAAATTCAGCTGCACATCAAAAAAGTAATCTACCACAATTAAGTGGGCTTCATCCCAGAGATGCAAGGATGGTTCAACATATGCAAATTTATAACTGTGATTCACCACATAAATAGAAGCAAAAAAAAAGACCATATGATCCTCTCAATAGATGCAGAAAAAGCATTTGACAAAATTCAGCACCATTTTATGATAAGAACTCTTAAGAAAATAGCCATAGATGGAACATACCTCAGTATTATAAAAGCCATATATGACAAACCCACAGCCAACATCATACTGAACAGGGAAAAACTGAAAGCCTTCCCACTTAGAACTGGAATCCGACAAGGATGCCCACTGTCACCACTTTTATTGAACTGTGCTTTTATTGAATAGTGCTGGAAGTCCTAGCCAAAGCGATCAGGCAAGAGAAGGAAATCAAGGGTATTCAAATGGGAAAAGAAGCAAATTATCGCTATTTGTTGACAATGACCTTATATCTAGAAAACCCCAAAGATTCTGCCAAGAGATTCCTGGAATTGATAAATAAATTCAGCAAAGTCTCAGGTTACAAAACCAACTACACAAATTCGTAGCATTCCCATACACCAACAATAGTCAAGGTGAACTATTGACTTTGAACCAAATCAAAGACTCAATACCTTTCAATTAGCAACAAAGAAAATAAAATACCTGGGAATATATTTAACCAAGGAGGTGAAAGACCTCTACAGGGAGAACTATGAAACACTGAGGAAGGAAATGCAGAGGATATAAACAAATGGAAAAACATATCATGCTCATGGATCAGCACAATCAACATTGTTAAAATGTCCAAAGTGATTTACAGATTCAATGCAATCCCTATTAAAGTACCAACATCATTTCTTGAAGATCTAGAAAAAATAATTCTACACTTTGTGTGCAACCTGAAAAGACCCCGAATAGCCAAAGCAACCTTACACAAAAGGAACAAATCAGGAGGCATCACTTTACAGACTTCAAGCTATACTACAAGGCTATAGTAACCAAAACAGCATGGTACTGGCACAAGAACAGAGACATAGATGAATGGATCAGAACAGAGAACCCAGATATAAAACCCTCCTCATATAGCCATCTGATCTTTTACAAAGCAAACAAAAACATACACTGGGGAAAAGAATCCCTATTCAATAAATGGTGCTGGGAAAATTGGATAGCCACACATAGAAGACTGAAAGGATATGCACCTCCTACAACTCACAAAAATTAATTCATGATGGATAACAGACCGAAACCTTAAGTATGAAATTATAAGAATTCTAGAAGAAGAGGTTGGAAAAAATCTTATAGATATCTTCCTAGGCAAAGAATTTATGAAGAAGACCCCAAAGGCAATCACAGCAACAACAAAAATAAATAAACTGGACCTGATTAAATTAAAAAGCTTCTGCATAACCAAGGTGGCATTCAATAGAGTGAATAGGCAACCTACAAAACAGGAAAAAATACTTGCATGCTATGTATCTGATAAAGGACTAATAACCAGAATCTACAAAGAACTCAAGTGAATCAGCAAGAAAACATCAAACCCCATTAAAAAGTCAGCAAAAGACATGAACAGAAGCTTTTCAAAAGAACATAGACTAATAGCCAATAAGCATATGAACAAATGCTCAACATCTCCAATCATCAGGGAAATGCAAATCAAAACCACAATGAGATATCACCTAACTCCAGTGAGAATGGCTTTTATCAGAAAGTCCAAAAACAACAGATGCTGGTGTGGATGCAGAGAGATAGAAACACTTATACACTGTTGGTGGGACTGGAAACTAGTACAACCTCTATGGAAAGTAGCATGGAGATACCTTAAAGAACTAAAAGTAGACCTACCATTTGATCCAGCAATCCCACTACTGGGTATTTACCCATAGGAAAAAAAAAAAGATATTTTATAAAAAAAAAGACACTTGCACTGGAATGTTTATAGCAGCACAATTCACAATTGCAAAGATGTGGAAACAACCCAAGTACCCATCAATACACGAGTGGATCAATAAAATGTGGTATATGTATACCATGGAGTATTACTCAGCCATTAAAAAATTGGTGAACTAATACCTTTTGTAACAACCTGGATGGAACTGGAGACCATCCATTTAAGTGAAGTATCACAAGAATGGAAGAACAAAAACAATATGTACTCACTACTAAGTTGAAACTTATAGATCAACACTCATGTGCACATATGGTCATCGAATTCAATGGAAATCAAGGAGGTTGGAGGAGATGGAGGGGATGGGTAAATTCACACCTAATGGATACAATGCACACTATATGGGTGATGGACCCACTTACAACTTTGACTCAAACTGTACAAAAGCAATTCATGTAACCAAAATGTTTGTACCACTGTAATATTCTGAAATTTAAAAAAAAAAAAAGAAAATCTGCATACAAGCAGACCAATGCAATCCAAACCTGTGTTGTTCAAGGGTCAATTATATACAGCACTACTATATGCCAGACACTGTTCTAGGCATTTGGAATACATTAGTGAACAAAACAAACATAAATTCTTACCCTTGTGTAACTTACTTGCTTGCAGAGGGCATTAAAGAATAAACAATAAAAATAATAATTTATAGGATATTTTAGGAGTTGCCAAGTGTTATGTAATGTAGGGCAGCATGGGAGAATCTGGAAAGATAAGGGTGCAAGTTGCACTTTCAATTCAGGTGGTCAGGGTAGGCCACTTTGAGAAGATAAAATTTGAGCAAACACTTGAAGGAAAAGAGGGAACTAGCCATTTGGATATTGAGGAGAATTCCAGGAAGAGTGCACAGCCAGTTCAAAGATCCTAAGGCATGAGCATGCTTCATATATTCAATAAATAGCAAGAAAGTATGTGCATGTGACTGAAGCAGAGTCAAAAGGAGAGTATGTTGTACGTTCAGAGGAGTATGAGGGCTGCCAATCATGCCGGGTTATTGTAAGGACTTTGTCACGTACTCTGAATAAGACTGGGAAATGTCAGAAGAATTTAAGCAGGGAATGACTTTATTTGATTCATTTTTTACAAGAATCACTCCAGCTGCTATGTTTAGAATAGATCATGTGATGGAAAGGTTGGAAGCATGAAGCCAATTTAAGCACTAACTGCAGAAATTCAGGCCAAAGATAATGTTGGCTTGGGTCAGACTGATGGCAGAGAAGGTGCTAATAAGTTGTCAGATGCTGAATACATCCTGAATGTAAGTAAGATTTCCTGACACTTTGGGTGCGAGGTGTAAATGAAAGATAGCAGTTGAGGAAGACTTCTAGGTTTTAGCCTGAGCAAATTGAGAGAAAATGTTACCCCTAATCAAGATGGAGAAGGCTATAGGTAAAGCAGATTTGGGTGTGGGGTGGGGAGTAGAACGAACAGTTCTGCTTAGGTGTGTTGAGTTTGAGATGTCTATTAGATTTCCAAGTAGAAAGGTCATGTAAGCACTTGCATATGCACATCTGGACTTCAATAGAAAGTCCAGATGAGGTTAAGGCTGGAGGTAGAGATCTGGAATTTATCAGAATATGGATGTTATATAAGTTCTGTGCATTAATAAAATCACCAAAAAGGAGTGTCAATTAGAGAGAAGAAAGCCATTTCCTGGGAAACTCCCAACATTTAGAATTTAGGTAAAGGAGGAGGAAATACAAAGCAGAAAGAACAACAAAGGAGTGTGCCGTGTCACAGAAGTCAAGCAAGGGTACTGTTCATAAAGGAAGATTTTGTGTTTTAAATTACTTGAAAGTTAAAGAATTTGAGAAAGACATTGCATTTGGCAGCATGGGGTTCATTGGTCGCATTAAAGAGAGCAGATTTAGTGGAGTTATATAAATATAAACCAGACAGTAGAGAAAAAAGGGAAGGGAGATGAGGAACTTACATTTGGAATGGAGAATTCTTTGCAGGTAAGATAGACTAAAGGTAAAGTCTATAAATTGTGAAGTCATTATATTTTCCTGAATTCAAATCATGGCTATACTTATGTAATAGCTTTTGAATGTTGAAAGCATTATTTCACTTTGCTAAGCCTCAGTTTTCTCATCTGGAAAATGCACCTATTAACAGTACCTGTTTCCAGGTGTTCTATGAAAATTAACTGAAGTAATGTATGTGAGTCCCTTAGCAAAGTACCTTGTATATAGCAGGCTTTCAATAAATGTTAGCTATTATTATTATTTCTACTAAAGTCATTAACATTAATAAGCTTTTGAGACATTTTACTGTTAAGGAAAGCACAGAAGTGGGAGTTGTAAAGTTATATAGCTTTACAACCTTATATATAGCTTTAAATGTAATTCTAATTCTTCTTGTCACACTCTCTCTCTATATATACACACACACATGAACACAAAATAGTGTGCAAACATCATGTCTCACAAACGTTACTTGAAGAAGCAGTTATAAAAATACCCATGGTGCACATATTCAGTAAACTGTTACAATTGGTTTACATTTTAATATTTGAATATAATAGCAATTTTTATGTATCTGCCTCGTTAAACAGAATTCACCTGCATAAACATTTAGATCAAAGAACATAGTTCTTTTGAGAGAACTTTTAGAAGCACAGAGCTTGGAACTCTATCTCTAAGTGCCTTAACTACCAGATGATTCACATTGTCATTGAACTACCACATCTTAAAATAACTATATGCTGTGGTTGCCTAGAAACCACAACCTACCTTTGAATTCAAGATGCCTTTGATCCAGAATTCTATATAAGGGTCAAATATTATGTATTTCCACAGGAAAATGGAACTTAAAAGGTCAGTAGGTACAATGCAGCTGATCCCCTGAGCTTCCAAGCAATATAGAAGACTGAACCACAATCCAGAACTGAACCACTTCATTGCCAAAAAGAAAACTAAACAAACAAAAAACCTGACAAAAAGTAAACATTTCCAAGGCTGATTTTAAAAATAAAGTTTAAAATATTCATGTTTACTTATGTTAGAGCCAGATTTTACATTTTATTTCCCTGTCTCAGCCCCAAGCATCTTGCAGACTCACTCAGGCCATGAGAGTGCCATTGTGAGTATCAGTGAAGTCATTTACTCAGTGACTACCAAAGAAATTTAGGAGGTAAGGTTGTCCAGATTTTAAATATTTGGAATGAAAGGAAGGTGGATTCAATGATGGCATATTCACTAAGAAAGGGAATGTAGGAGATGGCCCAAATTTGGGGTACAGGATCATGAGTTCAGTTTTGAACATGATGATTTTGAGATTTAAGTTAGATCTCTAAGTAGAAATTTAAAGTATTTGTGTATATGAGTTAGTGGTTCAGAGCAACAGTCTAAGCTAATGATAAAAATTTGGGAGTAACAGCATGTAAATTACTAGCTGAAACCTTGCAGGGGTGGGGAACCTACAGCCTTCTGATTTCAAGATTGTCCTTTTTTAAGCACCAAAGGAGGCAAGAAAAGCTTCATCTTTCTCTGCTGCACCCCTTTTAATAAAAGGATTTGTTCTGTAAAATTTGGATTCAGCCAAAAGGCCGCACTTAAGAACCTAGAAGGCCACAGGTTCTCCACCCTTGAAAGAGCTCTAATATTCAAAACTCATGTAGAGGATGTCTTCTGGTTAAAGTATCTTGGAAGAGGTCAGAATAATTCAAGAAAGACCAAGAAAATGGTTATTCAAGTCACAGGAAACAAGTTTAAAGAAATGGATCATATTCAATTTATGGAATTCTATGCATAGTTAATTAAGATAAGAACTGAAATATATCTATCAGAATCAAGGCACAGAGGTCACTGATGGCCTTGGTAAGTGACAAAAGTCCATGAGAAAGTGCAGGCAGAAATCTGAGTAAAAAGTCTTTGAGTGTGTGGGGAAATTGATAAAATGCATTCGTCTGACTTTCAAGATAGCTGCAAGTAAACAGAAGGAGAAAGACAGAACTGTAGCTAAAGCAGGGAGTGGATTCTAGAGATGTTCGCTTTGGTTTGGTTTTATGTTACAATCTGATGTGGTGCAACAGAGTGAAGGAAAAAGAAAGAGAAGGGAAGAAATAGTATAGGTATAAGTTTCCCGAGAAAGAAGAGAATAGGATTCAGAACAAAGAGGCATAGTGGGCTAGTTGTAGGTAGAAGGATGGATGGAGAGAAAGAGAGAGAGAGAGAACTGGTGCAGATTGCAAATAGGGGTTGGTTTATAGGTTGATGGCTTAAAATTGAAGGAGGTCCCATCCAAACGTCTCTATCCTCAAGCCACATCTAAGAATAAAGAAGAACATAGAAGAATCAGGATTTTGAAGAATATGAAGACTTGAAATAATCTTGGGGGAGGTAACTTGAGTAGAGAAAAATGATCATGAACATAATGATTCCAACTGACTTTCTTCAATTACATAGAAAAAGAAAGACAGTTAGAACACTGTGTTTTAGTTAGTATAGATTGCTTACTAGAATAAGAAGGGAAGACCAAAGTACAAGCCTTGAGGGCATTGCGGCAAGAAAGTATTGGGGGTGAAAAGCAGATTTAAATAATGTATCAAGTACAGATGAAGATTCATAACTTATTCATTACCGTATCTCCATTAACAGGAGTGTGATCATTTTTTTAAAAAATTCATCTAGTTATATAATGATAATATGTGCCCTTTTCTACATGTACATTGTTTTTCAATAAAAATGATTTTACACATAAAAACAATACAAAAGTTGCCATGAATTATAAGTTCCCATTTATATTCACTGTATTCTAGCCAGAATGTACTTTTTAAAACATCTGCTGCTATGCTAGGGACGAGTATACTGAACCCTGTGGTGTAATTGTTTTATTTCCAAGATACGCATACATAGCACACCAAGTCATTTAAAATGTATTGGAATAATACTGTTATGATCTTTTCTTAATGTCTGAAGGATCAATACTGATGTACCTCTTTATTCCCAATACTGATAATTTTCTTTCTCTTGCTAGTTCTTGATCAATTTTGGCAGGTGTTTGTCATTCTAATGGGTTTTTTTAATTTAAAAAATCTATTGATTTTATTCATTCTCTCTACTGTAGGTTGTTTTCTACATCATTAATTTCTGTTTGTGACTGTTTTACTTCTATATCATTTGAATTTAATTTTCTGTTCTTTAACTTCTTGAAATCAATACACAGAACAATGTTTTTAAGTATTTCTTTTTTCCAATATACATTTAAGGTTAAAATTTCCTTCTTTGTATAGTGGTAACATTAACAGAAGAAAATCTAAAGATATTAAATGTACATTTTGATGAGTATTGACAGATGTATTTACCCATATAGCCACCATCACAATCAAGATACAAAACATTTTCTTATCACCACAGAAAGTTTCTTCATGATATTTTCCTGTATTCCTCCAAACCCCACTGACAAAATACTATTCTGATTTCTAACCCCATAAATTTTGCTTATTCAAACTTTAGATAAATAGAATCATAGAGTATATACTATTTGTGCCTGTCTTCTCTCTTTCAACATATTATATTTTATTACTTTTTAAATGTTTGTTCTTTAATATTGAAGAAAATTTTCAACCAGTGAAATACACAAATCCTAAATGCATAATTCACTAAATTTTGACAAATGTGTAACCAATTTTCTCAATCAGGATATAGAATAATTATTACTTCAGGAAGGCCACTAATGCAACCATACGTACCCACTTCTCTGTATTGTATCATGTGAATTACTTTTGCCTCTTCTTTAACTTCATATAAATGGAATTATACAGTATGTATCCCTTTGTATATATGTTCTTTTGGTTGACATACTATTTTGGAGATTTATTAATGTTCTAGCGTGTATCATTCATGTAATCTCTCATAGTGCTAAGAAATATCCCAAGTATCAATATATTACTAATTATTTATGCAAAAATTGTTAGTGAAAAATGTTTATGCAAAATTATGTTTATTGTTTATCTCTTGCTAATGGTCATTGGATTTTCTCCTCAATGATTGGTCATTTTAAATAAAGTTACTTTAAACATTTTTATGTAAGTCTATTTGTGGATACATATTTTCATTTCTCTTGAACAAATCAATAGAATTCCTGGGTCATCAGACAGATGTAGGTTTACCCTTACAAGAAACTGCCAAATAGTTTTCTAAGGTGATTGGACCACTTTACTTATTAGTAATATATGAGTGTTTAATTTGTTCCACATCTTATGCAATATTGGGGTTTTCAGCTTTTAAAATTTTAGAAATTATACTGATAGGAAGTATTAAGGTGGTTTTAATTTGGATTACTCTGATAACTAATAATGTTTAAGACTTCTTTATGTGATTTGGGGGCATTTATACATCTTTTGTGGAAGTTTGTGTTCAAGTCCACTGCAATTTTTTGCATTTTTTTGTATTATTGATTTTTAAAAATTCTTCATATATTTGAGATAAAAAGTCATTCTCCAAATGCTTTTTCTGCTTCCATTGATAAGGTAATGTGCTGTTTTTATTCATTATGTTAATATGGGTATAAAGGATAAGGTTATTTTACAGCTGGAGTAAAATACTATGCTTATATGCGTGGATGCCTGGAAGTTTGGCACTGATTCTTGACTAAGATATGGACATTGTGATAAGTAATGACTTATTGTGTGATGTTCAATATTTGAAAGTTCCTTGGCAGCACCTAAAGCTGCTTGGTTCATAAATGATACATACTTGGCATAATCAGTTAGGTAGTCTTTTTTGGCCATATGGCCAAAGAGGCACAAAAGACTGCTGGAAAGTTTAGGGAACTCTCTTGAAGCCAAATTTCAGTGCTCAAATTTTAGTAGTTCAATCTAGAGGTAAAGAACATCCTTGTACAAATAAGAAAGACCCTAGAGAACTGTCTCTGGGAGTCTCTTGTTTGTCCACACACTTTCTCCTGCTCTTTCCTTCTCCTGTATGCTCTTTTTCCTCTTTCTCCTGATGTATCCTAATTTTTCCTTTACGTAAATAGGCTCTGTGGAGTTTTGTGGGTCCTTTAAATTATCCATTACTGTTGTAATCTTTGCAAAGGGGAAATGCATTTATTGATATACAACTGATAAATTAAAATTTCTAGAATTAACCCTATGTGATAGGTTGTGCTTTTGTTTTTGTTTTCAGAATTTGACTATTTCATCTAAATTGTTAATATCTTAGCATATAATTGTTTATAATATTCACTTATCATACTTTTAACATTTGTAGGATCTATAATGATAGCCTCTTTGTTCATTTTTGATATTGATAATTCTCTCTTTCTCTGTATGTGTCTCTTTCTTGCTCTGTGTGTGTTATGTGTGTTTGCACGTGCACGTCCACATGTCTACTCTAATTAGTCTTGCTAAGGATCAATTGCATTGATTTTTTCAAAGACCAACTTGGATTTTCTTAATGTTCTGTGTTGTTATATATTTTCTATTTTATTGGTTTTGCTTTCATCTTTATTATTTACTTCATTTTATGTGTTTTATGTTTAATTTGCTCCTTTTTTCTAGATTCTTAAGTGGAAACTTAGATCACTCATTTTATACCTGTCCTCTTTTCCAATATAAGCATTTCAATCTACGAATTGTCCACTAAACACTGTTTTAGCTGCATCCACCAAATTTTTATGTATTATGGGGATTCTTTTGGTCAGTTCAAAATATTTTCAAAATTTTTTGACCCAAATGTTGTTTAGAAAAGTAATGTTAATGATCAAATATATAATACTTCCCAAATCTTTATTGATATTTATATTTAATTTCATTCTATTGTGATAACAGAAGAAACTGTAAGATTTTGAACTCTAAAAATTATTGAGACTAATTCAATCGCCATTATATGACTTTCTTTGTGAAGGTTCCATGTGCACCTGAAAGAGATATCTAATCTGAAATTGTTTGGTGTAGTGGTCTACAAATATCCATTAGTTCAATGCTGTTCATAGTTTTATCCAGATCTTACATATGCTTAATACTTTTTATTTAATATTTATATCAATTATTAAAAGAGGAGAATTAATATCATCAAAAATACGTATAGACTTATCTACTTCTCTCTTGTTTTTTGCTATTTTTGCTTCGGGCATTTGAAGCTTGCCTGCTTTATCACTAGGTAGTGTCTTTTTTAAGTCTAGAAGGACCCCTTTCTTAAAGTCTATTTCATTTAATATTAATCTAGCCACTCCAATTTTTCTATGCATACATTTTTATAGTGTATATTTTTATCTCTTTGTTTTCAACTTTTCTGGCCTTTATCATGAAACTGTGTCTCCTATTGAGAACATATAGTTGAAGGACCTTGCTTTTTTATCCAATCTGACAAATTCTCTCTTCATTTGCCTTTTTAGTCCATTTACATTTAATGTGATTATATATATGGTTAGTCTACATACTATTTTTCTATTTGCTTGGCTTAATGTTTTTGTAGGTAAAGTCTCCGATACTTAGGTGACACCATTGGGCTCTTGCCACTCTGAGTTACCATTATTCTCCTTGAATTTAGAGAGTCAAGCTCAATAGCAGCATCTCCTATTGTCATTTTTGGCTGATAATGTTCACTACAGACCATTTCAAAAATGACAGTACTCACCACACTAATGTACTTTCAAAGGCTTGTTGAAAGGAGTGTCCTCTGCACCATCCTGTGAGACACAGGGAGTGGATGAGCAGGTCTAATATAATATTTCACTGCAGCATTTCAATTTCCTTTGATCCTTGGAGACTTTTCTGTACAATACCAAGCAAATTTTGGCATCTCACCTTCAATAATTGTAGAACACATTTAGGTTTGTGTTTTAGTCAACTAACCAAGCACACTGTTAGAGCCAATCCCAGTTTACACAGTCAGTCAATCAAGGATCTCTACTTGGGGTACCCAAATCAATAAATTCAGCTCAAGGTAATTACACTTCTTCCACCTTTATTCAACATCCTTAGAATCATTTTCCAGGCACATTCTTTAGATTACTATAAATATAAATTGGAAAAATTTTGTGAAACACTGGGCAGAGGGGATTATGGTATGTATTTATGAGTTACACTTTGTACTTTGCTCATGGGACCTGTCAGGAGTAAAGCCTGGTTATAAATCTAAGAGCAAGACCTCTAGTAGAGATTTCGAAGGTAGGTCTTAAGGAGTATCAGTAGTTTCCTTCAAGACAACCTAAAAAGAGGTCATTTCCTTTTTTGTCAAATTTGGGATTGGGGGGGCTCTGTTTCTATTGGCAAATGATGCTCAGCAAAATTTGGAAGACCAAAGACCTTAGATGATAAGAATCTGCCAAGAAATCACTTTCCCAATTTTCAAGGCCCTGCCACTTTACAATCAATGTCCTATCTTTACCAAAAGAGACCTTCCAAGCTTGTGAATCTATTTACATTGTAATCCAGCCACCCACAGTCTAAGTCTTTGGGCTTGTCTTTAGAAACCTCAATCCTGTGACTAAAAGAGATTCAGGTATATTACCTAGAACTTGAGGTGAGAATTTAAAGTCTTGAGGTCAAAATTATCTTTCCGCACATTTTTTAGTAACACAGAAGCAAACAAACCCAGAGTTCCAATACTCCATTTCCATAAAACATTCTACGGCATTAAGTATTTGCTTACTCAAAGCTTTATTGACACTCAATTCCTGGTGACCACAAGTGAAAATTTAAGTAACTGTTGGCTACAGCATGCTATAGGCTACCAATGCATTTACTAGTAGCATCAGGGTCATGAATGCCTCTGAATCTATTCAGATAAGAGAATCAAACCAGATCCCCATCTCTAAGATCTGTCCCCCTCAATCCACTTCTGACACTAACAACTGAGTTAACCAGAGATGAGTCAGGGAAGCAGAGCCACCATAAGTGCAACGGGATAAGAGAATTGTTATAAGAATTAGATCTTCCACAATTTTGAGAGAAGGTAGAGAAAAGAAACTCTAGAAGCCAGAGCTGGGGGATCAGAGAAATAATACATGAATCAGTTCTCCTGCGGCATTGGTGTAAGGAGGTCAGTCAGAGCTTGGGAAAACAAAAGAAGCCATGGATGACCAGCTACCAGTGTGGAATCACAAGTGGGTGATGTGTAGGGAGGTTGGTGGGAAGCTGTGAGTTCCTATATAGCCACTGCCTCTATGCGTCTGCAACTAGGCACCTGGTGGTGGATGGCCCTGCTGTTGGTGGGCCTTTGTGCCTGTTTGACGAATAGCTTATGCAGAACTGAATGCATGTGACTACTGAAGCTAGATCATAAATGCAATACAGCTCCTACCTGGCTCTCTCTTAGTACCCATCCACCCTTAGAAGCTATGCACCATGCTGTGAAGAAACCCAGACCTTATGGAGACAAACTGAAGTGCCACCTGGTCCTCTGGCCCAGCTGAGATCCCAGTCGATAGCCAGTGTCAACCTGCCGGTGCTGTAAGTCAGCCATCCTGGAAGCAGATCATCCAGCTTCAGCCAAGCCTTCCCAGCTGACCTCATGCAGAGAAACGATACACTTTCCCCACCAAGCCACACCCAAATTGCCGATTTGTGAGCAAAATAAATGTTTATTGTTGTTTTAAGCCAAGGATTGACAAACTTGTTCTGCAAAGGGCCAATAGCAAATATTTCATTAATAAGATTTTCAGGTCATGTGCAGTCTCGGTTGCAGATTCTTTTTTTTTTTTTTCACAGTAGTTTAGGAATGGTACCGCAACAACAACAACAAAAACAACAACACATTCCTAGCTTATTAGCCGTACAAAAACATGGCGTGGTCTGGATTTGCCCTGTGGGCAGCAGTTTGCTGTTCCCTGTTTTAGGCCACTAAATTTTCTGGGGATTTGTTACATGGCAATAAGTTATCAGGTCAATCAGTTAAATGAATTGCACAAAGCTGAATTTGCAATATTAGGAAAAAAGGAGGAAACAAAGAATCACAGGCTTGTGTGTGTGTGTGTGTGTGTCTATCTGTATATACTCACACACAAAGCACACTTCATAAGAATTTTTATGAAAGCTTTATTGGTTAAACACAGAAGATCCAATACCAAACATGAATACAACAATGGCTATATACAAAAGCCCCCATTTAAAAAAAATATCTTATTGGGGAACAAATATCTATTAAAAATCTTCTGTATTCCACGATTGCTGTGGAAGCATGACATACATTATTTTGTTTATCTTCAAAAGAATCTTATGAAGGAGGTATTGCTATCCCTTTTTTACTGATAATGAAACTTGGTTCAGAGAAGTCAAATAATTTTCTGAAGGCCTTATGATTCCTTGATTAGCAATAGGTAGAACTTGGATTCAAACCCAGTTCTATCTACCAAACCCTAAAGCCTATGCTTTAGCCTGTTTATTGAATAGTGGATATTCAATAAAATCACTTCACATAAAATCTGTTTCTCACCTCACCTACCAGTTTTACAGAGGAGGAAACTAAGATGCTGAGAGTTCCTTAGAATCGTAGCATAACATAACTGATGTTAAAGCTTAGTTCCCTCTTCTGCACATAACTCTTTCGTCTCTATAGTTAGCTCTATACTCACATCATCACAAGAAGAAGGGTGAGTACAGTATAATAAGATATTTTGAGAGAGAGAGAATATATTCACATAACTTTTATTCCAGAATATCGTTACAATTGTTCTATTTTATTATTAGTTATTGTTGTTAATCTCTTACTGGACATAATTTATAAATTAAACTTTATCATAGGTATATGTGTATAGGGGAAAAAAACCATAGTGTACTTGTAGGGCTTCGTACTATCCGTGGTTTCAGGCATCACCTGGGGATCTTGGATTGCATCCCCTTAGGATAAAGGGGGACGAGTGTAAGTATATGTATCCTTGTTGAGTGTCAGAAAAAAAGAGTTGTTTCTTTTCTTAATAGTGACAGGGTCTCACTGTGTCACTCAGGCTGGAGTGCAGTGGTGTGACACCCTAGAAGATATGTTGCTTTGACTCCGGCAGAGTCCTAGGAGGATCAGTGTTCCTTTTGGGTTACATTTTTGTGATACATTTAATTCATACTGAGCACTGTAAGAGTTTGTGGCACAGGGGCTGACAGGCAATTCCTCTTGGGAATGTATGTCCATGACCCTCTGAGCCGATTCTTTCTGATCTCCTCTAAGCCTTCTCTGAGGCGTTTACTCTGGAAAACTTTTATGAAGTGCTCACAGAATCTGAGCTCAGCCTGTCACTGCAAGAGCATCAAAATATCCTCAGAAGGTTCCCATGGGCCATGGAAACCTGTTCTCTTTTCCTCAGCAGAGAGTAGATGAATAGTTTTACACAAAGGTCTGAGGAGACTCTTCATGGATCCACAGACAGGAGTGGAAGATCCTCCCATTTGAGCTGCAGGCCTCCATCTTAGCCCTGGCATTATGGAACAAAGTCTTGAAGAAACAAAGTCAGGAAGCATGTATTTATTTAGTCCATCCTCCCTTTGGACAGGTGAGCCAGTGTGCTGGAATTGTCGTCAATACCCAATTATCTTCTTCTGGCCACATACCTTTAAAGTGAAGCATGGTCACATGACTACTTATAGCCAATGAAACATAAGCCAAGGCATGTACTTGCTGGTGTACTTTTAGCCTTGTTCCCTTTCTCTGCTGCAGTGGTGCAAATGCTTGTATTTAGATGGAGACGCTGCAAGATCAAAGCATCCTGGAATGTGTGTATCACATGAAGGACAGAAGCACTGGAATGACTCTCAGACCAGCGGCAGGTTTTAATTGAATGAGAAATAAACTGTTATTGCATCAAGCCACTGGAATATGTATGTTTTGTTGCTGCAGTGTAACCGAATCTGCCCTGATTAATATATCCAGCAACTCCAAGGGCCTACATCTATCAAGATTCTGCTGAGTCTGTCCAATGAATCTGCTTTCTACAGTTAGTATTTCAGAATAGGGGAGTAAAAATACATAATTTCATTGTAAAACCCCATCATCCTCACCATCTTGGTGGTTCCTTGTCAATACCATTTGGTTACCAAATGGAGACCAAATATCAGCTAAAACTGAGGCCCAACCTTGTAAATTTCTGAAGATATAAGCAACATTTTTTGTTAAATATTTCTTTCTTAATCAATTTTAGAAAGGCTCGCTTTATCATATATCAACAATTTTGAAGCTTTTTCTTTTTCAACTCCCAGTTTTCTCCCATTGCTTTATACATCTAGAATTCAGAAACACCAGCCCCCCGCAATTGTCACTGTTACTGATAAAATATCCTTTCTTCTTTATCTCCCATTCCTTTGCTTCCCAAAGTAATCTTAGAATTATTCATTTTGGCCACTAAATATGAAATGTCTGATTTTGAATCAAAAGCATAGTTTATTATATCTCAAACAAGAAGCAGTACAATTAATCAAAGTGTGTGCCTAAACTAGCAACACAGTTTTGCCATCTTAATGGTAGCTTGTTTGTGCCAGCAGCAAAGAAGCCTGGAAAACGAGTGGCGGTGAAATTGCAAAGGTGTTTTCCACAGGTTGTTGAGCATTGAATATTTTTTCCCTGCAAGAAGTGGTCCAAAGCCTGGAAGAAGTGGTGGTCAGTTGGGGCAAGGTCTGGTGAATACGGTGGATGACAGAGAGTTTCCAAGTCCAGCTGCCTTAGTTTGAGCAGTGTTGTTTTTTGCAACATGTGGTCTTGCAAGAGGATGGGCCTGTCTCTATTGACCAATCTCAGCTGCTTCATTGCAAGCATCCTCATCATTTCATCCAACTGGTTGCAGTAGACATCTGCTGTAATCAGTTGACCAGGTTTCAGGAAGCTGTAGTGGTTAATACCAGTTCTGGACCACCAAACAGACACCATTAGGTTTTTTTGATGAATATTCAGATTTGGACTGTGTTTCCGGCACTTCATTTTTATCCAACCACCATGTTGAATGCTTGTAATTTTCAAAAAGAAGCCATTTTTCATCACACGTAACAATATGGTATAGAAATGGTTCGCCTTTACGTCGTGACAGCAAAGAAAGGCAAGCTTCGAGATGATTTCTCTTCTGACACTTGTTTAATTCATGAGGCACCCATCTATCCAGCTTATTTACCTTGTTGATTTGTTTCAAATGCTCTAATATGGTTGGAATAGTAACGTCAACCCTTGCTGCTAATTCACACATAGGTTGAGATGGATTAGCTTCCACTACAGCTTTCAGCTCATCATTATCCACCTTGGTCTCAGGTCACCCACGTGCCTCATTTTCAAGATTAAAATTACTAGAGTGGAACTTCTCAAACCATTGATGTACTGTGTGTTCATTAGCCACATACTTTCCAAACACTTTGTTGATATTTTTAGCTGTCTGTGCTGCATTGGTTCCATGACAGAATTCATATTAAAAAATAACATGAATTTTTTACTTATCCATGGTTTCACAAAAATTGCTCTAAAAAAATTGACAGATAATCACAAGCCAAAAAGTGCCTTTGAAAGACTGAGGATGTATTTTTTCAATAAAAATAAAACAAAGAGTGTCAAAGTGAAATGTCAGCAATATCAACTGTCAAACTTAGTACTTAAGGGAATCGGACATTTCATACTTAATAACCTAATAATTCAAAACTATCTTGGGATTTCTGTTGCAACTGTGCTAATTTTATAATGTAAATTGGAAATAGTAAACATTTTTTTAAAATTTAGCTGAAATATCCAGGGACTTGCTTTGTCTCTGCCGATTCTGCCTTTTTATTTATCCCGATAAAATGGTATAGTTCCCTTTACAAAGATCTAGTATTCCTCTTATTAGGTTTAGCCCTAATTATTTTAGGTAAATTAGCTTTATCATGAATGTAACCTCCATTATTTTTGCTCATTTAAGGGGATGCTTCTATCTTTGTTATATCTATTTTATTTTGGCTTCTTTATTAAAGTCATAAACTTGAATGCAAATCAAATGCTTTAATTAAGCTAAATCCATACTATAATAGATTGGTGGTATCCAACCACATGAGCTTAATATTTATAAGAATGTTCAAAGCATCAGTATTCATAATAGTGCAAAACTGGAAACAACTCAAATGTAAAGCAAAATAAGAATGAATAATTAATTACAGCATGCTGATACAATGGAATACTAAAGTTAAGAAAAAGAAGTTACTAGTGATCACTCAAATACATGCTGAGTGAAAGATGCTAAATGCTAAATCAAAAGAGCAAATCCCTTGTGATTCTATTTACACAAAGGCCAAGAACAGGAAAAACTAATCTAGGGTGACAGAAATCAAAATATTGGTTATTTATAAAGGGATGTTGACTGAGAAGGGACAAGAGGGAACTTTGGGGTAGATGAAAATGTTCTGTATCTTGATTTGAATGATGTTTACAAGGGCATATACATACAAGCTATACATTTTAGTCCATTTTGCTATATGCAAATTATGTCTCATTAAAACACATACACATAAGCAGATCTAATCCAACGGGTACAGAATTCAAAAGAGGGTGGCATTGACTGGGGAAGGGCATGAAGAAAACTTCTGCGGTGGTGATCTGGATGGCTGATATATGAGTGTTAACATAGGTAGAATTCATCAAGCTGGATAGTTATTCATAATATTACTTTATAATCCTTTTGATATCTACAGCGTCTATAGTTGCATCCTTTGTTTTGTTCCTGATATTGGTGATTTGTGCCTTCTCTCCTTTTTTCTTTGTTAGTCTTGCTAGAGCTTTGTCTATTCTGGTTGATACTTTCAAAGAAGCAGGTCTTTGTTCATTGATTGTCTCTATGGCTTTTCTCTCATCAATTTCATTAATTTATGCTCTTATATTTCTAATTTCCTTCCTTTATTTTCATTCAGTTCAATGTTTTGTTGTTTTGTTTTGTTTTGTTTCTTGAGATTTCCTCTTTGACTCATGGATTACTAAGTATGTGGTTAGTTTCCAAGTGTTTGAAATTCTGCTGATATTTTTCAGTTACTGGTCTCTAGGTAGATTACATTATGGTTTAAAAACACACTTTGTGTGATTTTAATTCTTTTAACTTTGTTGAGATTGGTTTTATGGCTGAGATTACTAGCTATTATGGTATATGTCCCATGGGCACTTGAAAAAAAGATGTACTCTGCTATTGTAGGATGAAGTGTTGTAAAAATATTGATTAGATTATGTTAATGAGATGTTTTGAAGGTATATATCCTTGCTGAATTTCTGTCTAGTTGTTCTATCAATTGTTGATAGTACGATTGTCTTTACTTCTTTGCCAAAGATTAGGTGACTACATTATGTGTGTCCATTTCTGGGCTCTCTATTCTGTTCTAATGATCTATTTGTCTATTTGTTCAATGATACAACTGTCTTAATTATTGTAGCTTTATAATAAGTTTTGAAGTTGAGTAGAGTCAGTCCTCAAACTTTGTTCTTCTTCAATACTGACTTGACTATTCTGGGTATTTTGCCTCTCTGTTTAACCTTTAGAATCAGTTTGTCAACATCCACAAAATAATTTGATGACATTTTGATTGGAATTGCATTGGATCTATAAATCAAGTTGGGAAGACTGATAAATTGACAGTAATGAGTCTACCTACCCATAAACATAAAATATCTTCCTATTTATTTAGTTCTTCTTTGATCTCTTTCATCAGATATCATATTTTTAGTTTTCCTCATATAGATCCTACAATATTTTGTTAGATTTATACATAAGTGTTTAATGTTTATGGGCACTAATGTAAGTCATAATGTGTTTTTAATTTCAAATTCTACTTGTTCATAGTTGGTATAGAGGGAAGAAATTAACATTTTGTATATTAACCTTGTATCTTGCAACACTACTATAACTGCTTTTTAGTACCAGCAGTTTTTTGTGTATTTGTTCATTTTTGCCAATTCTTTTGGATTTTCTACACAGATGATCGTGTCATGTGTTAACAAGGACAGTTTTATGTTTCTTTGCCCAATATGGAAATCTTTGTTCACATTTTTTGTCTTATTGCATTAGTCAAGACTTTCAGTGTGATGTTGAAAAGCATTGGTGAGAGAGGGGACGGCCTTGCGTTGTCCCTGATCTTAGCGGGAAAGCTGCTAGTTTCTCAACATAAAGCATGATGCTGGCTGTAAGTTTTTGCAGATGTTGTCTGTCAAGCTGAGGGAGTTCCCCTCTATTCCTAGTTTACTGAGAGTTTTTATCATGAATGGATGTTGGATTTTGTCAAATGTTTTTTTTTCCTGCTCTATTGATGAAAGAATGTAATTTTTCTTCTTTAGCCTGTTGCCATGATGGATTACATTAATTACATTAATTGATTTTTCTAATGTTGAACCAGACTTGCATACCTGGAATAAATCCCACTGGGTCATGGTGTGTAATTCTTTTTACATATTGTGGGATTTGGTCTTCTAATATTTTGCTGAGGATTTTGCATCTGTGTTCATGAGAGATAGTGGCCTATGGTTTTCTTTTCCTATAATGTCTTTGTCTGGTTTGGGTGGTAGGGTAATGCTGGCCACATAGAATGAATATAGAAGTATCTCCTCTGCTTCTGTCTTCTGGAAAACATTGTAGGGAATTGGTATGACTTCTTCCTTAAATATTTGGTAAAATTCACAAGTAATCCCATCTGAGCCTGGTGCTTTCTGTTTTGGAAGGTTATTAATAGTTATAGGCCTATTAGAATTGTCTCTTTCTTCTTGTCCAAGTTTTGGCAGAGTGTATATTTCAAGGAATTGGTCCATTTCATTTAGTTCATCTAACTGGTGGGTGTAGAATTATACAAAATATTCCTTTGTTATCCTTTTAATGTCCGTGGTATCTGTAGTGATGCTTCCTCTTTCACTTCTGATTATTATCATTTGTGCCTGCTCTTTTTTTCTTATCCTGGCTATAGGCTTATTGGCTTTATTAACCTCACTTTTGTGCTATGTCTAAGAAAAGTTGTCAATTTTTCAGTTTGTTAAGCATTTTTAAAAAATTTTTTATTGATACATAATAGATGTACATGTTTTAGGGGTACATGTGATAATTTCATACATTCATATAATTCGTACAGATCAAATCAGTGTATTTGGGATATCTATTAGCTTAAATATTTATCTTGTCTTTATGCTAGAAACATTCCTATTATTCTCTTCTCACTATTTTGTAGTGTACAATAGATTGTAGTAAACTGATCTATCAAACACTAGGTCTTATTTATGCTATCTGACTGTATATTTGTATCCATTGATCAACCTCACTTTATCCCCGATGTCCCCCACCCTTCCCTGCAACCATCACTGCAGTCATGCAAGTTAAGATATTCACCCTCTCATGTAGATACCTTTTGTGTGTGTGTGGTGAGATCACCTAAAATCTACTCTCTCAGTGACTTTTTAATATACAATATAATATTATTAATGATAGTCCTAAACTGATTCATCCTACCTAACTGCAGATTTGTGCCATTTGACATTTCCCCCGTTTCTCGTTTTCCCACCCTTGGTTCTACTCTGTTTCTACGTTAGTGTTTCTATTTTTTATTTGTTTCAAATGTGTTCATAATTGCTCATTTAAGCAATTTGATTCTCATGGCAGCATCAAAAATCTGTACCAGATTATTCTAACAATTCTGTCATCTCAAGTGTTGACATCTAGTGATTTCTTTTTTTCGTTCAATCTAAGATCTTGCCAGTACTTAGTACGATGAATGATACTTGATTGAAACCTGGACATTTTTGCATTTGATGTTTGTTATTTGAGATTCTGAGTCATATTTAAACTTTCTGTTTTAGCTGAATTTCTCTGACACTAGTGCAACAGGAAAAGAGGATAACTCACTTCATTAGTGCCAGGTGGAGGCTGAAGTCCAGGCTCCCCACTCAGCCTCCATAGATGCCAAATCCAGGGGACTTCTCCTTATTGCTGGACAGGGTGGGAGTTCCAACTCCCCACATGGTCCCCACTGACACTGTAAGGGGTGTGAGCTCCTTACTGCCAGGCAATGATGAAAGTCCTGACTCTCCACCAGGCCACTTCTGAAACCACGGTAGAGGAAAGAGGAACAGGAATATCCCAGGTTGGGGTGAGATGACAGACTCTTCACATGGTTTCCATTAATGCCATGACAGCACAGGTTGTATGCTTGTTACAGGCCAGTGGGAAATAAGCAGGCACATCTTCTCATCTCTACAGACTGGATTTGGCAAGGAAAGCACTTCAATACTCAGCCTATCCAGAGATGGGCTTGCTGCTGGAGTCCTTGGGCTGGCTGGCCTGGTTCCTGGGTTAGCAGGTGGATGGGCCTGGTGTTTGGTACACTAGGATAGGCCTGGAGCCTGGATCCATATTGGGAGGCCTCAAACTTGGGTTTCTAAGGTCAGTCATGGATCCTGCATCTGCAGGGCTTACTTGGGTCCAAGAGGACTGGCCTGGATCCTGGGTCCACAGGGGCCAACCTGGTGCCTGGGGCCACAGGAGCCAGCCTCGGGCTGGGGCAGGCATGGATCTTGGATCTGCAAAGGTGAGCCTGGAACCTGGGTCTGCATGGGCAAGCCTAGATCCGGGCCACAGGGGCTGTCCTGCACTGTAGAGGACCTGGAGCCAGCAGCTTTGAGGGCCAACTTGGTATTGGGGCAGCCTGGTACTGGACAGGGCAGCAGCCTGAAACTGCAGGGGCTTGCCTGGTGCCAGGGTTCACTGGTGCAGTCCTGGAGCCAGGGTCCATAGAGAAGTCTAGTGCTTGCTTCCTTCTCCCCTGAGCAGATGGGGTAGGGGAGAGGTGATAAAGGTAACCTGAAACTGTCTTTCCTACCCTCCTGAATGAGTCTTAATTCTGTGCTCCTCCTAGGTGCTATAACCTCCCACCAGGATTCCTTACCTTTTGAGAAGGCATTTTCAGGTGTGGATAGTTGTTCAAACTGATGTTTCTGCAAAGGAACAAGCACTAGAAGGTCCTATTTCTCCATCATTTTGCCACAGGACATCTTGAAAAGCTCCGTTTTTCTTCACATTTTACCTGTTAATAGTATGGAAGTGTGCATAATGTATAATGATTTTTGCTATGGATTTTTCATTTTTATTGCTTTTGTAGCCTAGAGTGTGATTGGTTTTGAAAATGTTTCATTTGTACTTGAAAAGAAGGCACACTCACTGCTCTTTGAGTGCAGGGTTTAGAGAAATGACTCTTAAAAGTCCATACTTGCCTGCACTGGGACCTAATAGGTTTGGCAAATGCAAGGACAATTTTTATGTCAATTTCTCCTAGCAACATGCAAATCTGACTCATCCCCTCCCTGTAAACAGACATGTAGTGCATGTCATGTTCTAATATTAAGTCTTTTCTAGTTATGGCCGTAGGCAGGCTAGAATTCCAAGTTGTGAGTGGGTTTTTTGTGTCACCTTTCACTAATTAATAGTCAGGTCTAGGTCCCTGCCTTTATGAAGAGAACTTTGTTCCAGCTCCTGCCTGCACATGGGTGGTCTTTATTAGGCATCAAAACCTCAGCTTCTGGGACATGGTTGGTCTTCTTACTTCTGTGCACAGCTAGGTTTCACCTTTTGATCATTATTTTGGATTTGAGCTTCCTTTTGATGTAGCATTGGACATTTCCTTTTTTTACTTTAAAGCTCAAATACATTATTTTAAATAAGTATTTGTCAATCATGTTTTATGTATTTAGAGTGAAGTCAGGTTTTCTGCATCTGCTCAGTCTTCCCATTGAGAAAAAGTATTCTGGCTTTGAATTCTGGGATGAGCTACCTGATGTTAAGACCTAGCCTACATTGAGTGCCACATGTGCCATCAAGACATGAATAATAACAAACACAGTAACTAATATGTATTATGTTATTATTGAGGATTCTGAGTCTAAAGTCCCACCTCTGTGTCGTGTCTTCGGTGGTATGGCATTGTCGTTAACAGTACAGATTCAGGAGCCAAACTGCCTTATTTCAAATGCTAGTTCTGATATTAACTGCATGACGTTGGGCAAATTATTTACACTTCTCTGACCTGTAAAATGGGGTCATAATATTTACCCATTTCATGTGCTTTTATGTAAAATCAGCTTATACATAAAAAGTAATTATAACAATGCCCAGCACATAGTAAATACTTGATGACTCAGTTATGATTCTGTGTCAACATACAGCATACTCTATATCTTTTAATCCTTCTAAATTTTTCCTTGTCTTTACTCTTGTCAATTATATACTATTATGGTCCCTTCACACATTGCCTGGCACAAGGTAGGCTCCCAATAAGTACATGTTGAATAATAATAGAATTCTCAATATTTAAATGAGGAAACAAAACAATGTGAGCAGATAATTGAGCCTGTGTCAGATAGGTTGTTAGTGGCAGAGCAGAGTTTTGATTCATGGCTGTTTTACTATTATCCACAGGTTCTGCTCAGCCCATGGAACCTCTCTCTAGTCAGCTGTGTCACCGCACCTAAGGGAGGGTATTCTGCTATAAGAATCCACATTTCCCTTCCCCACTTTTTGCTGTACTCTTTTCTTGCATTCCTCTTTCTGTGATGCAAAAGACATTTATTGTCTTTCATTATGTCCCTGCTTTCTCTGGACTTCTGTAATTGCTTGCTCACTTGTTTTATACCAATGCTTTTGCTCATGTGACCTCATTGGGTGATTTTTTTTCCCTCCTTCTCTCTTCTCTAGATCAATAGCCTCTGTCCCCCTCACCTGATAATTCTACCAGCTTTCATTTTCAAGTCCCTTAAAGCCCTGGGGGAGAAAGTCATTTGAACTTCATCCTTTTATAATGTTTTGTCCTTCTTCAAAGCGGAGCAGTTTCCTTTACCCTGGTAGCAATTTTGTCCTTTCCGGTGCCTTCTCTGTCACAGTTTCTCCATCTGCAGGGGCTACTACAGCCATTGGCCAGGTGCTAGGATGTTAAGAAAATGTAAAGATTATATTAGATGGTGAGCCAGGTGAGTTTCTAATGTGATCAGTGCCAGTGTCCTCCAAGGCTCCTGTTACAGAATCATGCAGGCATTTTATTGCAAGAAGAGTTCTGTCTTTGTCTCTGAATCTCTTTTTTGTTGTTTTGATTTACATGAAGGGTGTGCTAACCCCAGGATTCCCAGATAGTGGAAAGGTGGGAGACTCGTTTTCTTTGTGTTGTGTAACAAAAGGAAGAATCACAAGATGAGAGACCGGCCACACGACCAATGCCACTTGTGATAAACTCCGTAGTGCAAATATCACCCCTGGAATAACACAGGATGGGAAGCATGCAACTTCCCCTGCATCATTTATCTTTACACTTCCTTAAACTTCTGGAAGATCAAATCATACACCTCTCCCTCTCTTAGAGAAAGGAAAATTCTATCATGAGAAAGGAAAATATAATGGTCATTTATTGTGCACCTAATGTTATGAACTGGATTGTGTGGAAGCTCTAGCCCCAGCACCTCAGAATGTAACTATACGAGGCCATTAGGATGGGGGTTCTAATTCAGTCTGACAGGCATGCTTATAAGAAAAGAAAATCTGGACACAGAAAGAGATACCAAGAATGTGCACAAAGAAAAGACCATGTGAGAATACAAAGAGAAGGTGGCATCTGCAAGCCAAGAAGAGATGCTTCAGAAGAAGCCACCCCTGCCAACACCTTGATCTTGGACTTCCAGCCTCCAGAACTGTGAGACAATAAATTTCTGTAGTTGAAGCCATGCAGTCTGTGGTATTTTGTTACAACAGCCCTGTCAAACTATTTCAGAAAACATTGTCAACCCTAGTGTGTGTTGAAACAATCATCTAGGAGGTGGGTATGATATTTCCATTCTATGGATAAGAAGCATGCACCTCACCAATGTCATGTAACTTGCCTGCAATATTAGGACTAGAATTCAAGTGCAGAGAAAGTTTTCACTGTGTTCACAGCATATTCTCTCCTGTTCTCACCCTGCTTTCTCCATCATTCACAGGTAGGTAGAACTCTGTCAGTGAACCACCTCTCCTTGTTTTTGGACACAAGAGAAAACTGAGAAATTCCCTTTGTTTGGGGACCCAGGTTTGGGATTTCCTCCAGATAAGCATTAATGCAGATTAGTATTAAGACCCTGGCTTTTTTGATGTTTAAAGAAGACTTGCCCTTTACACTGGGATCAGTTTTTCCTGAACCCAGAAAAAAATCTGTGCTGAGTCTAAGAACAGGGACTGGCCCACTTCTGCCTGTGGTCACTAGACTTGGCCAGGAGCATCAGCCTGCCCCACCTTTAGGCTTGGCCACTAGGCATTCTCAGACCAGCAGAAAGTTTGCAGAACGTGATGGCATGACATGTTGAAGCAGAAGTTTCATGGGATATCTTGTGTTCCCGTTAATGCATCCTCTTTTCCTTCTCCCACAGAATGGAACAGGCACCAAAATGTAATATAAGCAAGAAATCCATGTTAAACTTTGCAAGCCACTGAGATTTGGAGTTGTTTTTGTCACTGCAACAAAGCTAAATAATATATTTGCACCATGATGGTCCCATTGGCCCTATCACTATCTGTCAAGCACACTGTTGCACTGTGGTTCATGCTGCCTGGGAAACTCTCCTGTTTGATCTATACATGGTTTTTCCTTTTCATTATTCAGATTTTTGGGCAACTATTTCCTCTTCACAGATATTTTCTTTACTTACTTCTTTCTTGTCTTTTTCTAGTCCTACTTCCTAAGATGATTCAAGTTGTTGATCTTTGTCTGATAGATAACATCACTAATTTCTTCAAAAATCATTCAATTTTTCAGAATCACAGAATGAGTGAACTTAAGAATCCACCCAGCTTCTTGGCAAGATCCTGCATGATGGTCATAGGAAAATTTGTCACTTATCTGCTATTCTTTCAAATAGGCGTGGCTGTGGGCTCCTTCTGCCACCTGCTCCCTTGTCAGCCCCCGTGTTAACAGTTATGGAATGTCCACTCCGTGGTGGTCACTCTGCTGGGCTGAGGCTTCCAGAAGAAACAACTGAGAAATGAGATTTGTCCCTGGCTTGGGAGGACTGAAACAGTAGACGTAACTGTTACTCCTGAAAGGAAAGTAGGTGGAAGGTGCTCTCTCCTTTCCTTCCTCTTCTGATCATAATACCAATCTTTGCTGTGCAGATAAACGGGGACACCCAGATTTTTAAAATATACCCAGGTTCACAGAGCTGAGGAAGCCGTGTGACCAGGATTCAAACACTGGAAGGCCCTGTTTGTTCTCTCCTGTGTCTCTGCTGTAAGATATGATGAGCACCTCATTTTTTTCTTCTCTTAATTGGTAAGCCAGGCCTAAAGGCAGAGCAAGTCAGGGATGTACACAGTAAGTAGCACAATGACAAATGCATCTACAGCATGGCCATTTCCCAAAGGGTCTGGATTGCTGCATAGAACATGTCTGCAGCAATTATAGGATTATTATTGTGTTTTCAATTGCATGGTTCTCAGTAGCCTTAAGTTTGGAGTTTTCTCACTAGACGTTGCATTTGGGAAGCCCAGGTGCAGCCCAGAGCTTCTCTCTATTGCTGTGTTCTAGGCAGCTCTTACTAGGTGTGTACATCATGCATTCCAGTGCTGGCCACATCCCCTAACCAAACACCAGCCTCTTCAGCCTCTCCCTCCTTACAGTCTTTCAGGAACACAGCATGGACTCTGGGTCATAAATCATGGCCACCTTGGTGGAATTAGCTTCCCTCCAAAGGTGGTCACGTGGCACACTCCGCTCTGCTTTGCAGAGAGGATGCCTGAGAGTCACGCTGCTTCAGTATTATAAATCAGTACCAGGCATGTGACAGCATTCTGACAGTGGCACTATCATTGTCCTGGAAATAAGAAGTGCAAATTTCTCTTCCCTCATTGCAAAGGCAACCAGCAGACTCATTCTATGATGTTGATCAATGACTTTAATATATACCCACCTTCTTCCTCTCAGCTCAGGATCAAGGCAGCTTTTTATTTCCCTAGGTGTCATGTGAGTCATTTGGGCCACCTTGGAAGTATGGCTATCACAATGGTAAGTTTTGGAGAACAATTTTAATCATAGCTATTTCACCTGTAAACTGAGTGCTGGAGGCTTCAAAAATTAGGAGCTATGTGACTTTGACAATTTAGTTGGCTTCTCTAATTCAATTACTCATATGACAAATGAAGACAAAAATAGGTACAGCAGAAGCTGGCTTTGCTTCTGTAAACTGGGAGAATTTCTTATCTTGTGTTTATTTACTGTGTTTAGTATTACTTGGCCAGAGCGGTTAGGTAAGAAGTGAAGAAAAAGTGAGTCTGTACTCATGTATTAATCAAGGCATGGGAAGAATAGGAGTGACTGCTTTACCAAGAGATTGTGCAACTTTATTTTCACATGGTCATTGGCACGCAGATCTTGCTGAAGAAAAGCTGGATGATAATGCTAGAGAAAAAGAAGGCCAGCAAGAACTGCACACGTGCTGGGTTTCACTCATTCATGGGGATCATCACCACATGTACATTACCTCCATAATCCTCCACTCTTCTCAACCCAAAATAAGGTCTCTGGATTGTTTTAACAACATCATCTGTAAGCAGGTTATGGAAAGATATATTCTATCTATAAGCTATGTGGGATTTATGTAAGATTACAAATTTGATGCAGGAATTCTGGGTGTTGGAAGAAGATATATAGTCGAAGAAATCCATTTGAGATCCTGCCAATGTGGAACATAGATGCACCCAACACTTAACAATAATTAGAGGGCTAGACAAAGTGATCCCAAGCAAAGAGAACAAAACTGGAGGAATCACATCACCTGACTTCAAATCATACTACACATCTATACTAACCAAACCAGCATGGTAGTGGCATAAAAACAGACACATAGACCAATGGAACAGAACACGGAACCCATAAATAAATCCACAAATCTATAGTGAACGTATCTTCAATAAAGGTGCCAAAGGTGCAGTGGGGAAAGGACAGTCTCTTCAGTAAATGGTGCTGGGAAAACTGGATATCTCTATGCAGAAGAATGAAGCTAGATTCTTATCTCTTGCCATGTACAAAAATCAACTCAAAATGTATCAAAGACTTAAATTTAAGACCTGAAACTATGAAACTACTAGAATAAAACATTGGGAAAATGCCTCAGGGCATTGGTCTAGGCAAGGACTTCTTGAGTAACACCTCCAAAGCACAGGCAACCAAGGCAAAATTGGACAAATGAGATCCTAAAAAGCTTCTGCACAGCAAAGGAAACAGTCGACAAAGGGAAGAGACAACCCACAGAATAGGATAAAATATTTGCAAATTACCCGTCTGACAAGGGACTAATTACTAGCATATTTAAGGAGCTCTAACAATTCAATAGGAAAAAAATCAAAGAGATTGAAAAATGGACAAAAGATCTGAACAGACATTTCTCAAAAGACATACAAATGGCCAACAGATATATGCAAAAATGCTCAATATCATTAGTCATCAGAGAAATGCAAATCAAAACTATAATGAGATATCATCTCACCCCAGTTAAAATGGCTTTTATCAAAAAGACAGATAATAATGGATGCTGGTGAGGATGTGGAGAAAGGGGAACCCTCATACACTGTTGGTGGGAATGCAAATTAGTGCAACCACTAAGAGGAACAGTATGGAGGTTCCCCAAAAAAAACTAAAAATAGAACTACCACATGCCCAACAATCCCATTGCTGGTTATATATCCAAAAAAGAGATGGAAATTAATATATCAAAAAGATATCTGTACTCCCATGTTTATTGCAGCACTATTTACAATAGCCAAGATTTGGGATCAATCTAAGTGTCCATCTGTGGGTGAATGGATAAAAAAATTTTGGTACATATACACAATGGAATATTATATAGCCATAAAAAGAATGAAATTTTGCCATTTGCAACATATGGATAGGACTGGAGAACATTATGTTAAGTGAAATAAGCCAAGCACAGAAAGACAAATCTCACAGGTCACCACTCATTTGTGGGAGCTAAATATTTTTTTTTAAATGTTCTCATAAGGACAGAGAGTAGAATTATGGTTACCAGAGGCTGGGAAGAGTAGTGAGCAGTGGGGGATAAAGTGGGGGTGGTTAATGGGTACAAAGATATAGTTAGATAGTTAGATAGAATGAACAATGTTTAATAGCACAACAAAGTGACTATAGTCAACAAGAAGTTATGGTATACTTTAAAATAATTAAAAGAGTGGAATTGGAATGCTCCTAACACAAAGAAATGATAAATGCCTGAGGTGATGAATACCTGAATTACCCTGATTTGATTAATGTACCTTGTATGCCTGTATCAAAACATCACATGTACCCTTTATATATATACAACTATTATGTACCCATAATAATTAAAAATAAAAAATTTTAAAAAAAAGAATAATTGAGGGCTAGAGACCATAAAATGCCCAAAGTGTGTTGGGAGGAGAGAAGGGTACAGATCAAGCTCTCTGAGTGACAGTGGAGCTGCAATGGCTGGCTCATGACTTTATCTTGCCTAATTGCCATAATTGTCTATTAAGGAATGTGGTTATTATGGTGATAGAAGGAACCTAAACTGCGCCCATCTGGGGGTGTCCTACTATTCTTTATTCAGGGACATCATTTATAATATATTAATTATAAAATTAATATAATTTCTGAGAAACAGAATGGTTTATCTTCCTGATACTAGCCCAGAAACTCAAGTAGGCTTCGCAACAAAGGAGATCCTTGTGGTACTTAAACTTCAAGAAAGTTTGTTGTAAGAAAGCTTGTTGTAAGAAAGCTCATGTATTTACATAAAGTCTCACACAGCTATCAAGACCAGAAATATTCTGGCTCTACTGGATAACTGATGGACCAGTCAATAACAAAGAAAATTGAGGATGCAGGGAAACCTGACCAAAGCTTTTGACTCTGTATGGTAGAGCCTTATAAATATGAAAGTCATCTATGAATACTTTTTACCACCAACTGGCTGGTCATGAATGATCAGAGCAATAAATTGTGAATATATATAGGAAAGGAGTGGGAATAGTAATTAGGGCTTTTTCTGAATCTTTGAGACTAACATGAAAATAATGTGACTGTTATGGACTGAATGTTTGTGTCCCCCACAAAATTCAAATATTGAAGATTTAACCCTTGATATGACGGCATTTGGAGATGAGGCATTTAGGAGGTAGTTAGGGTTGGATGAGGTCATGAAGGTGGAGCCCTTATGATAGAATTAGTGCTCTTATAAGAACCAGAGCTCTCTCTCTCTCTCTCTCTCTCTGGTCCCCACGCACACACAGAGAAGAAGCTCTCTGAGCACACAGCAGAATGAAGTCTACCCTGCCAGAACGTTGACCATGGTTCTGTTCTTCTACCCTCCAGAACTGTGAGAAATAAATGTCTGTTGTTTAAACCACCCAGTCTGTGGTATTTTGTTATGGCAGCCTGAGCAGACTAAGAAAGCAACAAATAGAGCTACATCTAAAATCTTCATTCTAAGTTCTTGCCTCCCAAAAATTAATCTTAGGTTTTATTTGATGGTGGCATACAGCAGTCAAATGGAATATGCAGTGGACATTTAGCAAAATACTGTGATATGTTAAAAGACAAATGTCTCACTTCAAAGATTTAATTGAAGCAATAGACGGTTGTCTCTGGCAGGAGGTTTGGGAGGTGTGATATGGTGGGAGCTGAGAGCAGCCTCAACTGCTGCAATCGCCAGCCTGGTTGCTGCCTGCATAGTGTCCCAGCCTCCCAAGCCCTCAGCTCCAGGCTTCAGTGACTGGCCTGGACCTCTCAGTCATGCTGCTTGGTAGCTAGTTATATGAACAAGCACGGAGCGGGGGCCACCAGTGTCAGTCAATTCTTCAACAAAAAGGCTTTCAAATTCTTTATCTTGTCTGCCTTTCCGATATCATCATCCTAGGGCAGCATCTCTTTGTATCTCACTATGAGAATATTTCAACACTCCCCACCTACATGTTCCTGCCTCTTATGATTTTCCTGCAATACCAACAATATATTTATTTCATAGAACTGATCATTCTACAAAAACAGCTGATGGTTACCTGACACCTACAGATGCTCTGGCCCTGATTTGTTGCTCCAGCTTCATCTCTGGCCAGTATCTGCTCTAACCCCTAGGCAAGCTCCACCATTATACTATCCACCTTTCCTGAACGAGTCTTTCCCACCTGCAGGAGTGGCCTTCCCAAACTTTTTCCTGCCTCCAGAGCCTTTAACCCACTGTATAGAACCAGAAAGTCATTGCTTACTGTGGTAGACAGAAAAATGCCCTCTCTAAAGATGTCTACAACCTTTAGGTATGTTTTTACAGGGTGAGGGAGAATTAAGGTTGCAGAAAGAACTGAAGTCACTAATCAGCTGCCCTTGATATTAAGGATTAACCAGTGGGCCTTATGCAATCACAAAGGCAGAAGGAGGCAGAAGAGTTAGTGATGGAGTATGAGAAGCACTCACTCAGTGGCCATTGTGGCTTTGACACTAAAAGGGGTCAGAGCCAAAGAACATGCACAACCTCTGGATGCTGAAAAAGGCAAGAAAATGGATTCTCTTCTTGGAACTCCAGAAGGAATACAACCCTGCCGATGCCTTGATTTTTAACCCTGTGTGACCCACTTTGGACTTCTGGCTTCTAGAACCATAAGATAAAAAATTTGAGTTGTATTAAGTCACTAACTCTGTGGTAATTTGTTACAGCTGTGATAGAAAACTAATACATTTATACTCATTATTCTATTCATACCAAGAACCATCGAAATTCACCAATTTGCTCAGCTTTATGGTAGAGACAGAAGAGATGGAAGATACTGTCTTGGTCCACAGGCATTTAAAATCCACTTTGGAGAGATAATAGTAACTAACATTTATTGAACACTTACTCTAGCAGACATTTGCTATAGACTGAATGATTGTGTCCCCCCAGAGTACACATGTTGAAATTCTAACCCCTTATATTATGGTATTAGGAGGTGGGGCCTTTGGTAGGAGATTATGTCATGAGGGTGACCCCTGTGAATAGGATCAGTGCCCTTTTATAAAAGACCACAGAGAGCTCCCTCTTCCCTTTCACCATGTGAGGTTATAGCGAGATGATGACCAGCTATGAATGAAGAAGCAGGCCCTCACCAGATACTGAATCTGCCTGCACTTTGATCTTGATCTTCCCAGCCTCCAGAACTGTGAAAAACAACTTTCTGTTGTTTACAAGCCACTCGGTTTATAGTATTTTGTTATAGCTACCCAAGCTGACTAAGACAACATGGCTCTACCATTATATATGTATTACCTTACTTCATCCTCCCACAACACTGTACAGTAGGCTCCAAGGGGTTAATAAATTGAATAAGTTAAAATGAATAAACATTTGAACTTAAGTCCAAGTGACATTAGCTAAATTAATTTTACTACCCCTATTTTTTTATAATAAAGGAATAGATATTTGCTTTGGGGTTTCAGAGGGAGGAGGGACTATTTGAATTGGAAGCATCAATAATAGTTTCCGGGGTTAAGAAGATTTTGAACTGGATCCAGGCTTAAGTGGAGTATCATATATTAATTATTGCATACACAGCAAGGTGACTATTTAAGGCTTCTATTTGTCATATTTCCAAATTTTAACTGCTTCTGTGATTGAGGTTCTTATTTTCTTGCTAGCTGTCTACCAGGGCCTGCTCTTGGGGCCTAGAGGCTGCCCTTAGGCCCTTGCCATGTGGCCCCCTCTTTTCATAACATGGTAGTTGTAGCATCTTTGAAGCAAGCAGGAGAATTTCTTTCTGAGGCTTCACTTTCTTTTTAAGGACTCACCTGATTAGGCCAGGCCCGCCCAAGATCACGTCCCCTTTGATGAACTCAAAGTCGACTGATTAGTAACCACAGCATGGGAGTGATAACTTGTCATGTTCACTAGTCATGCCCACACTCAAAGGGAGAGCATTACACAAGACATGGACACCAAGAGCTGAGAATGTTGAGGGCCGTCTTAGATCTCTCCCTACCACATTGTTTGTTTGGACATATGAAGAAGCAACAATAAAGTTAAAATTCAGTTCTTAAGTAGCTCTGAATTTTGACATGAAGCCTTTGTTACTACTTTGAGACTCTTTCATTTAAATTAGATCTATATAACTGCAAACGACCAAGAAACTAAAAGAAAATCTAAAGCCAGCAGGGCGTGATCTACCGGATGATAGGTAGAAGGCTCAAGAGAATCTTAACATGGCTTTAGAATCCAGATGTAAGAATGGATATACTATTTCCCATTCTTCCTGAACTAATCATCATTGGTTGACAAGAGCACATTTGAGGGTTGGCACGTATGTTTAATTTCTCCTATATACAGAAACAAAATAAGTTTTTAATTAGCTCATAAAGAGAAATCACTTTATGGCAGAGTCAAATTTTTATGCAGAGTTTGACATAGGGATTTTCTTAGAATAAGCCCTCAAAAGACATTTTTTTGGTTACAGTTAATTCCATTAGAAATGAAAAAGTTTCATATGGGAATATTGATTTTTTAAATATTAAAACTTCAATTATATACATTAGAATTCATTTCTTGTTGTAAAGTCCTATGGGCTTTGACAAATGTATATTGTCATGTATATATCATTACGGTATTACACAGAATAGTTTTACTGCCCTAAAAATTCTGCGTTTCCCCTGTCCAACTCCTCCCCAGGATCCCTGGCTATTTGCCATCTTTTAATTTTGCTTCTTCCAGAATGTCATATAACATTGAATCATGCGGTATGTAGCCTTTTTGGACTGGCTTCTTCCACTTAGCAACATGCATTTAAGACTCATATGTCTCTGTGTGGCTCAGAAACTTATTCCTGTTTATCACTGAACCAAATTGTGTTGCAGGAATGTGGCACTCTTTGTTTATCCGTTCACCTATTGATTGACATCTTGGTTGCTTTCGGTTTTTAGGGATATGAAAATTAAAAAGCTATTATAAACATTTCTGTGAATATTTTTTTGTAAGCTTAAGTTTTCAAATCAGTATAGTACATACCTAGAAGCATGATGTTGGATAATATTATAAGACTGTGTTTAGCTTTGTAAAAGACTAGCAAACTCTCTTCCAAAGAGCCTGTACCATTTTGGCATTACCACCAGAAATGGATGAGAGTCTCTATTGCTTCACATTTTTGCCCAAAATTGGTATTGTCAATATTTTAGATTTTAGTCATTCTAATAGGTGTGTAGTAGTCACCTTTGTTTTTAAAAGACATCTTCGCTGGGTACAGGATTCTAGGTTGTTGGTGTTTTTTCTTACAGCACTTAAAGATGATGTTCCACAGTATTCTTGCCTGAATTTTTTTCTGACAAGAAATTTGCAGTGATCCTTATATCTATTCCTCTACATATAGGTGTCTTCTTCCCTATGGATGATCATAAAATTTTCCATTTATCACAGCACCTAGGTGATGATATTCCTGGGTATAGTTTAGCTCGTATTTCTTATGCCTAGGATTTGTCCACCATCTTGAATCTGTGCTTGTAATGTTTTTATCAAATTTGAACATTCAAAGTTGAAAACTTCAAAAGGTGAAATACTTGGCCTTGATAGTATCTTAGTACAGAATCTGTTGGATTTATCCCAAATTAAAAGGTTTTATAAACAATTTGTCACCCTCATTTGGTCTAGCATGACAGAACCATTGGTGGTCTCAGCCAGTGGTCAATGGGGAAACATCAGGACACATAGCAGCATGAGCAATAGGAAATAGTCCTTCACACTATGACAAAAGATGATCAGATGACTGCCTAACTTTGCAATGCCCCATAATAGAAGGTTTTCATATAATTTTCCTCCTATTCCTAATAGTTACTGGTAAAACACTGCATTACAATGTGTCACCTCAGACATACTGCTTACACTCTCACGTCTGCCACACAGAGTGACTGCACAACTTAAGGGGACACCATGCCTACTGTACAACATTAGGAAATTGTTGTTCTTGTAATTAGGTACTTTTTGGACCTGCAATTTTTTATGATTCTAATCTCCATGTAGAGGGATTAGTATGAAGGTATTAAACAAAAAAGGGGAAACTTCAACAAATAGAATCAACTTTGTGGCTTCAATTCTAGTTGGGGTCCAGAACAAAATTGAGGAACCATGATATAGTATGAGATAAGCAATCAGGATAAATATGGTTAAGGTAAGCATACTATAAAGATTATAGGTAGAATTTGGTGCCAAATGGACCATGATCAAGATTCTGGCTCTGGCATTTACTGACTATATTAGAGTTAAGGAGCTTCAATAAAATAATAGTACTTTGCTAATGGAGCTAGCAATGTGTAATTGCTATTATAATGTCTGAATGAAATGATGATGTTTTAAGTGCTCTCAGTAAACTGCCTGGTGTACACTGAGCCCTCCAGAAAAGGTAGTTGTTATTGATTAGACAATGAGGTTGAAGTTCTAATTGAAGGGACAGAATGCAAAAACTTAGCTAATAGGTCCTGTGCTTCCAATGCAGAATAGATAATTGTTTTATCCAAGACTGTGTAGGATCAGAAATCAGGGAAGAACAGAGTCAATACCTCAAAGGGAAGCCAGTAGCCAAAAAGGCAAAAGAGGTCTGGGGATGTTAACCAACACAAAAGAATGAAGAAAAAATACTAGAGCTGGAATACAGAGTGAGGAGTCCGGGAAGCACAGAGGGAAAGGAGAGCAGTGAACAGGAAGCGAGGAATGGAAAGAGGTCTGGGAAAATTGTCAGGCACTTGTGATTGTGGGCGAATTTCGTAAATTCTGTAAATCGGCAGATTTGATTGATACTATCCTACTCATGGGAACCATAATAGGATTAAATAAGATAACCATCCACATGAACGTGCATCACAATGGCAGAGTAGACCTCAGTCAACATCAGCTATTATTACAGTGATGGTGTTGGGTAGGTCGCGGACGCCTTCTGCAGAGTTCACACTCAGCCACACCTGATGCAGGCCTTAAGGCAACAGAAATTCCAAAAGAGTGAAAGTGGAGTTGAAGACACCTAAAGCACTGGGATAAGAAAGTAGAAGTACAGAGAGAAGAGGAACATAATGCATAAACCTTATGTTAGTATTCCTAGTGTCCACTATGGCTGGATTGCGGAGAAGTTGATTCTGTCTAAACCTTCTGGAAATGAGCGTGTATTTTAAGTCTGTTTCCTATGCTGGTTTGGAGTTTTTGCTCATTTTCACCCTCAGGAGAGGCTTTTGTGACTACAAAAATTCTGAAAGGCAAATTGAGCAACTTATAATTATAACCCACACTTTATAGAAGAAGACAGAGGTTCAGAGATATCTAGAGATTAGTTCATAGTCCCCCAGCTCATGAGTGATTGACTGAGGTTTAAACGCAGTCTCTTTCCCTAAATAAGTTCCCATTCCATTCTACCATGATGCTGTATAGTTAAACATGAAGGTGGTAACCCCCATAAAACTAAACAGCAGGGCAGATGTTGTTTTCTGGAGGCTGAGCCAGATCTGTCTGTGAGTGCCAAATTACTGTCTCAGAGCTGCTGCTGATGCATAGTCTGCTCGCCTGCCTCAGGCACCAGGAGCAAGGGAAAGGACCGTCCATATGGCACAAAAGCCCCCAAAGCCCTAGGAGGCACAGCCATGTGACTTCATTGAACTTGTTTTAATACCTAAGCCAGGCGCTGCTGGGGCAAAGGTCTAGCTTTGCTCAGGATGAGCTTGGGAGCTGCCCACTGACTGCACCTGATGTCCAGGTCCAGGCAGTGCCTGCATGGCAAATGCATTTTTCAGTTAAGCAAACAGAGTGATTACAAAATTTAAAGTTTTGATACTTTATTAATGAATGAGATTGCATGAGGTATTGAAGGATATCCACGATCATATGCATATTTATGTCATGAAAGCATTTTGGGTTTATTTGTGTCTCAGTACCACAGGGTCACAGTTGGTATCTGGCAGTTTAAAACAAACAAAATGAAATCCTTTCCTTTTACAATTATATAAAGATAAGTCATAAATCATGAAAGTACCTTGCAAGTCATCTCATCTACCACTTTTATAAATGAGAACACTGAAGTCTCAGCGGCACCACTGGGACTTGGTTTTGGTCGCAAAGCTGACGAGTACAGGAGCCTGGCTCCGCACCACAAGGCCTGGACCTGTTTTTCCCCATCGTTCTGTGTTTGGGGAAAGTCACATACATATAAAGTACCAGTTCTTTCTCTCCTTATTTTTCTCCTTTCCTTTTGCTTTTGTTCCTCTTTCATTATTTTATTACCCTCTTTGATTCATTATTTAATAATTTCTAAAGTTTTGTCTATTTTATATACTTTGTTCCTTTTCTCCTCTTGCACAAAGAGCACGAATATTCTTCACACAGTGTGTTCCGGATGAAAGAGGTTTGTTTGATTTGTTTGTTTCTTCTGTTTGTAATGCTTATAAAATGGAAACTCAGAGAGAGGAGTTTACACGGCTAAGTTTACACGGCTACCCAGAAACGTACTGAAGCTGAAACTCAGCTTCCTTCACTGTCAGTTTCACTTATATATATATTTATTTTTGTAACCACACCACATTTTCTTCCACTATGGTTAACACTTGTGGGCCATGACTTTAATTATATTCTTGGTAACACGGCAGTAATTTTCTTTCTTCAATACCTACATAAACTCGTAAAAAGTTTTAGTTCTTGCTTCTCTTAACTTCTAAAATTTTAAAAGAGGAGCTCACACAAATTCCACTGGTGGGACCTTATAGCAACAAGTTTCAACATTTACGAGGCAGATTTTGTACTCTTTGTACTCTTACATTTTATAAAATAAATACTCTCTTAATTGGAAAAGCACAAAAGTATATTTTCAACAACTATGGACGCATTAACAAACAGATATCACATCATTAGCACATCCTTCTCAATTTAAATATACTTTGAAAATCTCATTTTCTTTGTTCGTTTATGTTGTTATGGAAGGATTACCAACCACTACGTTGATTAGCCTAGATTAATCAAAACTGCTTGAAGAAAACCGATCAGTTAAAAGGGTTTTTTTGTTTTTGTTTCTTCTGATGTAATAGGTCAGCTAAATCTAATTCAGCCCAACTGTGTGTATTTCAGCTAAACGTTCCTGAGCTTATCTCCTTCATCCTTACCCCCATGGGACTCTGGATATGGCTGCGCAGGCTGGCAGGGTAGGTTAACAGATTTTCTATTTGCTTAAGGGCGTAATGGATTTCATGGATAGTTAAAGATCAGATGATTTTAGGCCAATGGCTGACAACAGGACTAAGATCATTCTACTAGACTATGGTGCTTATGGTACTTGCCTGCCAGCACCCCCTCCTACAGGAATCTGCCTGTCCTTCCACCACTAAATGGCCTTTCTTTCTACTACGTGACCCGTGTTCCCCACTCTACGGTTACTTGAACCAAAGCCAAGCACCTCATACAAGGGCATTAAAATAAAGTCTGGACAATGATCTGTGACTTGAGATGAAGAAGTGCATGTAGTCAACCACAGTTTTCTTTCAGGAATTTGACATAAGAGATTCTGAAAGAATTAATTCATAGTTAGGGACATCTTCAACAGAAAGATAACAATACAAGACTGACATCTTTCCCTGCTTCCATATGAATAAGTATGTTTATTATTTAGTGTAATCATTAAAAAAAAAACTTTGCATTGAGGGATAAACCTCAAAATATAATAACACACTGTCTATTACTTTTCCCCCAAATAAATACTGTCTTAAACCCCTTCATAATATATTTCTGACTTCCTAATGAAAATAACTTTATCTCTGACTTTTGCAATACTGATCTGCAGACGTGACAATCTTTGTAGCTATAATGATTATGAAGCAACTTTTGTTTTTCTGCTAATTATCAGGCTATTTGTAAATTTCTTTTCTTTTAGAATCACACTGTACTTTTTATTCTGAGAGCCCAATTCTTCTGAAGGTTGGACTTTCTCCATAGCAAACATTTCAAGTAAACACACCTTTTTAAATTTTCGTGTTCAACATTTTTTAGTTCATATTTTTTTAAGTACAAAGATTATGAGTGAGAGCCCATGAAATAAACAAAGATTATGATTTCCAGGCCAATTTCAGTTTCAGCACACATGTTTACTTAAAATCAACAACTTCTTTTGGGGAATAAAATCTAGGTTATTTGTTCCTTACAACCAAAAAATGAAACTAAAACATGTCCCAATAAATTGAGAAATCCTTAACATTGACAGGAGTGTATGGAATTCTCTTGCTCGTGGGAGACCCCTAGCTGAACTAGCTGGGGATCAGAACAGAGTGGATTATAAAGCTCTATGGTATAGGCATACATATATAATCTTCCAACCAAATTCCCTATGGATTCCTAAAAATATATAGCAGTGCCTCCCAAACACTACTTCACAGACCAGAGCCCATCTGTAATGATTTGCCTAAAAATCAGAAAAAAAATTGGTATTTACTTTTTATAAAATAAAATTTATTAAATTTAAATGGGTGTTTATTTAACTATCTCATCCTTTCTATATTCTGGAGTTCAAATATTCTTTCTTTTGTGGAAAGATAATAATATTAGATAGTGTTTCTTTCTGAGTATCTTGACTTGGCCTAGTAAAATATTGGCTACTATATGTCAATCCAAAAGTACCTTTTAAATTTTACTAAAATTTAAATTCAAAAATCTGGATCAGTGACACATAAGGCATAGAATAAAATGATATGCTGTGTTTTAGAAGCTTGGGAATGAATTTCCAAATGAAGGAACTTAACAGCCAGTGAAGCACATACCATAAAATCAAGACCTGCTAGGAAAATACCAATGAGCTTGAACCATAAAGCCATAAAGAAGCCACAGCTATGGCCAAGAAAAAGAATGATCAGAAGCCCTACAGGAAGCCTTTGCGTAACCAAGGGAAAGGAGATGCTAACCATAGTTGGGGGGGGCATGGGTGTCATTGCTGCTCAGGAGCCAAGGGGTCAACTTGGGAGCCCACAAATGGAGAGAAGAGGTGTGGGGGCTGGAGTTTCAGTGATTTTGATGACAGAGTAGTTATCAAAGAATACTGTTTGTTACTGTCACTACAGCCTCATTCCCAGAGGGTATATCCTGGTCTGTGAGGCCCAAGAAGGGTGAATTATATTTTTTTAAAAGCCAGAAGTAGTTGGAAACTAGATTTGAAGTAAATGAGATACATGGAAATCCTTTGAAAATTCCCTCTTTTTTGCATTTGTGTATGGTTTGACTTTTCCACCTAGACCTATGGTTCTTAATCCTGAATGCATATTAGAAACACCTGGGGGATTTATATAACTACCCAGAAGAGTACCGTGATGAGTATGGAGGCCTTGACTTCATCCACCCTGTGTCCTTGTGCAAGCCACGTCATTCTAGTTCCCCATTACAAAATGATCTCAAAACTTCCTTTTAGCTCAGATGTTCTATAATTCTACACCCATCCATTTTTTCCCCAAAAGGAAATATCATATCTTGATCCCAAGACAGAAAAATTGAATTAATTTTTAATATATTTCAATTCATTTAAATTTTGAATTAAATGATAAGCCTGAACTTAAGTACCTGGCTTTTGCCTTAAAAGGGGAGATGGCAAAGAATTTAAAAGTATCGTATTTCTTCCTTTGTTGGGGAGGCACAGCCATAGTTCACTGAAAGGCAGAGAGTTCCCTGTGTTGACACACTGAAAGGACTTGCTAGAATTCCAGAACTTGCCAGAAAGCTGTTCTCGGGGAGATAGCTCATCATAGGCATTCCACTACAAAACCTCTTGAGGATGTTGTTCAAGGAAGATGCTGACTACTAGGTGCGGCTGGCTGCTGTGCACCACAGGGCCCAGATGCTGGAGAAAGTGCAGGTACTGCCAGAGAAGTCCTGTGTGCAGCAGGAGCTGGACCTGGAGAAGCCACATGGTCCACAGACATCTGCACGGGAGCACCTGGAACCAAGAAGCAAACTCTTTCCCCCTGAAATGTCTCTCAAGTGCCCTCTGCTATCAAAATTTAGCATTGTGCTTGCTAGCAAAGGAAAAACATTTAAAGGGCTCAGATCCATTTTCACAAAGCAAGCTAAAAGGGTGAATTAGAAGCTGAGGTGCCATAAATCAATACCACCACAAGTTCCTTGAGGGAGACGTGTCTGACTGTTCCTATGTGATTCTGCCTGGGAGCCAAAGGGATTGCAGAATGATTTTGGACCCTGCTGTTACTGTGCATACCAATTGTTCTCTGTGTGTTGTCCCCAAAGTTCCCACTGTGTGAGACCAGCCCAGGCATCTGCATTTCACTCTGATTCCTAATCTATGCTCTTTCTCCCCGTAATGTTCTGTCTTACCACTGAGACGGGACTTCAGCTGTGGGTCTCTGACCTCTGAATAGTTCCTTCCAGACTCTTCCTTAATATTCTTTGATTCCACAGACTCTAAACTGGGGAGAAATTCACTGAAGGGTGTTTACTTTAGGTAAAAGCTGGTATTCATCTTCATATCCAGTGTGGAGAGTCAGTAGAAGAAGACATGGGGGGTCACAGAGGAGATCATGATTGGGAAAGGTGGGCACAGCACTGCAGTCTCTAGGCAACAGTGACGCTGGGCCCATGTGACTTGCAAACATTGTGGGGCTCTGCTAGTTTGAAAAAGAGTTACAGCTTTAGAAACCTGAGAAACCATGGAGGAGCCCACAGAGCCAATGACAGCAAATGTGCAATGGGTGTTGATATTTTTTCTTTAAATCAATGCTTATGACTTTTATTTTTAAATACATTAGACATGATGTTTGGAAGCGAAGCTATTTTTTTTTGTCAATGGAATACAGTTTTTTACTATTACATTATAAGGAATAACACAGATTTTATGATCTCCTTTTTGATTAAAAAAACAGACAGAGATTTGAAGGAAACTTGCACAAATCTATGAAACATAGACCTTCACTTTACTTTTGCAAGTATCAACTGCCATCAAGTTTTGTAATTTGGGGTCTTGATTTCACTATTGTCGGTGAAGAAATTTTTCAATAAATATGTATTACTTGTATGAAGCTAAAACAAATAAATAAATACACTCATTCCCCATATAAGGAGACAGGACAAGAATGACATGGACTAACACAGAGCATGGAAAGGGAAAATGTGAAACATTGAGAATTTAGAGTTTCAAAGTTAGAAATAATTGCTGACACTAAGCAGAACTGAGGCTAGCTGACCAAATTTCCTCCTTGCTTCTCATGAAAGATTGCCTGTTTTCCCTGTGTGTTGTTCAGGCACATTTCGTTAAACAGAAAGGCTGGAGCATAGACAAAGTATCATCGGTGCCACATCTTCATGTTTCATGATGATAGGGAAGCAGTGCTTAGTATTCTGACAATTTGACTTTAGAGCACAGAGCAGCACAGCCACGGTACATGGAGGCAGTGTTTATTGAGTGTATTTTTTTCTTCCTCTACTAGAGCTTGATATTATCACCTACACGTTGCAAATGATGCCCTGATTGGAGCTCCCAATGGCCCTAGAAGCAGGAAGTACCATCAGCCCCTAGCTTTGCTCTGCATAGGAACAGGTGTTATGATGTGACTGACAGAGAAATCTCAGATGCCCCATATAGGCTCCCACAAGGGAAGAAAATTTTGAGTGTATCAAGTTCCAATCAGTCTTCATTTCTACATGTCCTGAAACTAAATCATACTGAAATGACATCAGTGTGGTCAATGTTGATAAGGATCTCTGGGATAATTAATTAAAAATGCTAGTCAAGCCCTTCCTGTTGTCTACTTAAACTGAGACCTATCATGAGGCTGGTTTGCTGATCATTTCTCTGTGTGTGTGTGTGTGTGTGTGTTCATGTGCACACCCATGTGTGCATCGCATTTTATTTTATTAAAAATTAAACATTATGTTCTTTTAAATTATAATTTTTTTCTACAATTATAAAAATATTGCATAATGATTATAAACACTTAAGGAAATACAGAATGACAGAAAGAAGATTAAAATGTCCTATAGTCCCACCTTATAGAAAGTTTCATTCGAGAGGTCTCCAGATGCTGAAATTGACTATTTTGATAAGAAACAGGGACACGAGAAGCGGGGTCACTACACACCTCCATTTTTTGTCTCTTTTGTTCTTTCTCACTTCCCTGTAGTGCAATCGACTCTTCTCAGATTTAAGCCAAAAGCTGACATTCAATCATTTTCACTCTGGCACCCTGACTTTTAACTTGTGTCTTAACCTCTGAATCCCTGTTTCTCTTTTTCTCATATATAAGTAATGAATTGAAATTTTTTAAAATGTGGTTGTTGGATGTAGATTTATTTATATATTCATTGCAGGACAAAGTAAGGGCCTTAGAATTCCTCTAGGGTATTGGGCCAAAATAGCCATGAAACTTGAGTTTTTCAGACTGGAGGCCTGAGAAGGAAGCAGGCAGGGAAAAATCTCACTGGCGTGGGGGGTTCACTGCAGAATCCAGGAATGGCAGTTAATAAAATACAATGTCATAGGGAAAATGTTCATGATCTGGAGACCAAACTTTTATGGTGCAGAAAAAATCTGACAGAGCTGGTACAAATTCCAACTTTACCACTTACCAGACTTGTACACTTGAGAAAGTTACGTAACAACTTGTTACCTCTATTTGCGTACAGGTAATGAGGGTTAATTGTCATACCATCCTTATTAGATTATTTCCAGAATTACCTTAAAAATCCAGGCAAGCCCCTTGCACAATCTCTGGTGCTGAAACATAAGAGGTGGTTGAAAATCACTGTTCGCTCATCCCTCCTCCCCTGCTGCTGATTTATAATCTAGTGGGGTCTGAAGTTGAGGGAGGTTACTTCTGAAGTCATTTTTTTCTTAGATTTCTTTTGGTTCAATATGTGTCTGTCTCTCGTTTCCTACCTGAGACTTTGTAACCCTGGGTTAGCAATACCGAAGGTGTTGCTATGGCTACCGCTATCCTGTGACTTCAGGTAGTGATAAGCTGCAGGAGGCAGAGTCTGTGCTTTCATGCAGATGTCCTCAAAACCACAGAGAAGGAAGGGTGGGCCTTATGAGGACACTTGGGTATGAAATTCTGGGTTTTCAGGGGACAAGGGTTAAAGTCACACCTGCAATGTAAGGTCTGGGCATGTCAGACCCTACACAACTTGCTCTCTGCAACATTAGGCCCTTCCCAATGAGCAACTGCCACGTTGCAGACACATATATCCCTTTTTCCCTATATTTTTGTCTCTTTTGTCCAGTCTCTCCTCTATTTCCAACCAGATATCCTCTCTTTCCTTTCTTGATACCTCTCCTTCCTTTCTTGAAAGCAGATTCTCCCTGATTTTTACTCTGTGGGATAAAAAGAGAGAAAAAAACCTTTTTCCTTTAATTGAAGTTGCTTATTGAATCAATTTGGTTTATAGAAGGCAGCAACATCCAGGCACATGGCTTTTCTCTCACCCCATTACGTGGTATTGATTTCTCCCCTTTTTGTCCTGATATCTTTGTGATTCTTTCTTCTGTTGGCTTTACTGGAGTATAACTGACAAATAATAATTATATATATTTGAGGTGTATAATGCAATGTTTTAACATACATCTACGTGATGAAATGATTTCTACCATAGAGCTAATTAACATATCCATCAACATACATAGTTACCTTTTGTTGCACGTGTGTTGGAAATACTTAAGAGCTACTCTCTTAGTGAATTTCAAGTATACAATACATTATTATTAAATACAGTCATCATGCTGTACATTAAGTCTCCAGAACTTATTTATCTTATAAATGATAGTTTGTACCCTTTGACCAATATCACTCCTTAACCCCCTAAAACCCTTCTACTTTTTGTTTCTAGTAGTTCAAATTTTTTGCATTCCACATATAAATGAGGTCATGCAGTATTTGTCTTTCTGTGTCTGGCTTATTTCACTTGACATAATGTCCTCCAGATTCATCAGTGTTGTCACATATGACAGGATTTCTTTATTTTTCAAGGCTGAATAGCATTCTCTTGTGAATATATATACTACATCTTTTTTTTATCATTTATCTGTCAATGGACACTTAGATTGTTTCCAAATCTTAGCTATTGTAACTAATGCTGCAATGAACTTGGGAGTGTAGATGTCGCCTCAAGATACTGATTTCATTTCCTTTGGATATATACCCAGAAGTGGGGCTACTGGATCATATGGTAGTTCTGTTTTCAATTTCTTGAGGAACCACCATACTGTTTTCTATAATGGCTGTACCAATTTACATTCCCACCAGTAATGTATAAGGGTTCTCTTTTCTCCACATCTTTGGGGAAATGCAAATAAATCACAATGAGGTATCACCTCACAGCTGTTAGAATGGCTGTTATCTGTATTATTCTAACCTGAGACCACACCAGTCTACAGTTTGAATAGAATGTATTTATGAATGCAGTCAAAATCCTCAACATGAAAGGCAAAAAATATGTATTAATTACCTCCCAAAGCTCTGCGCTAGTCATTTAACATACACTGTCTCATTTCATCACACCAGCTATTCTACAGAGTAGCTGACATTTCCTCATTTTACAGAGATTAGTACTTTGCCTGAAGTCACAGAGTTAGTAAGTGTCTGAGCCACTATATGAGCCTGGTACTATCTAATTTCAAAGCCAGCCCTTTTTCTTTCAGTTTATTTGCCTTATAATGACACATACACATTATGCTTAGCACAGAGCATTGCACCTGTGTAAACATATACACAGCACTAAAAGTGACAACATAGATTAACACGGAGGACCTTATGTCAAGTGAAATAAGCCAGACACAGAAAGACAAATACTGCATGACCTCATTTATATGTGGAATGTTATAACTGGATGATTGCATCTGAGGTTTTTTCTAAGTCAATACAGTATTCATCAGTGTAACCTATTTTTAGGGCTTCTGGTCTTTGAAAAATACATATCTAGGGAAGCAGAGGAAAGAACTGATGTTGCCTATGGCATTTCATGTCTAATGTGTGATACTACATCCCTCAGCTCTTGGAAAATGAATTTCTTTCTTTTTTTCTCATGTCTTAGAATGTTTGGCCACTATTCACACAACAGAAAAAAATGTACATGTTATCCTTTTCCAATCTGATTCTCACTTTCTCCATTAAGGTTTCAAGAGGCAGAGGGTCATGACGAAAAGAAAATGGCCTTTAGACCATGAATAATCAGGCATGAATCCTAGATATCTTCAGCAGCCTCATCTAATTCTTTATCTCTAAAAGAGGTGGCCAAGGCTCTCTCCTTGCAAAGGTTGAAGTCCAGCTTGTGATGTGATGTCTGTGTAAGTCAGGCCCACCTACGTGTTAAGCTCTCCAAAATATCAGGCCCATCCAAATACCCAATTATCGTGTTCTGGAGCCTCAAGCACAAATTCATTTTTTCCCAGTATTTTTGTCTCTATTTTCAGTCTAATCTCTATTTCCAACCATATATCCCTAGTACTAACGTGAGGATTTAATGAATATACCTATTTGAAGTTCCTGGCACTTTATCTGGCACGTAGTAGACGCTCAACAAAATGAGTTTTCTTGTCCTTCTCCTTTTCCATTTCAAAGAAGAGGATAATTCACTTATCTGTTTTTGATACAGATTTCTCTTGTTTTATTGACAAATCCAACATCCACGGATAATAGCTCCTTGAGAAGTTCAGGAAAACCAGCATTTACTCAACAAAATGTCACTCTAACATCATTTCCTTAGGGGGATTGATTATTTAATAAACTTAAAAACACCCGCCATACATAAAAGGGAGCAAATACAGAGAACAAATCAGGGACTTGCCCTCAAAAAGCCCACAGCCTGGCTGGAGAGAGAGTGATGCAGGAAAGAGCTATGAATGTGGGTGAAGGGGTGCTGTATCTGCCTTGGGGACTCCAGATTAGGACCCCAGAGTCACAAATTGTGGGAAGTCTCTCTAACCCTAGGCCAAGTGAAGAGGTGATGATGGAATTGAACTCTCCACGAGATTTAAAGACCTGTAGTTCTTCCAGTCTTTGGGATGAAATAGATTCTTTATTCCTGAAGATAAGACCAAATCTCCACCACAGAAAGGCCTAGCAGCAATCACCCTGCTCTCTGGAGTTTACAGTCAAGAAGAACCAGTTCAGGAGTCAATTAAAACTGACTAAAAATATTATTTCCTAGTGAATTGTATTTAAAATTGGATGTGAGCCTTAGGATCACTGTGTCATACATGGGAGCAGAAAATCTTCATCTACACTCTTAAGCTGCATTGATGTGGTCCAGTTTAAGATAGAAATTAGGCAAACCCCTGAGCCATTTGAAAAACTAAGCCAACCTAATTTGATGGGTCAAGTATTGGACTGGGAGGGCTGTCCCAACGATCTACACTGGCCATCAGTGAAAGGGGATCCACTTTCACCTCCAGAGACTTCTTCAAAGTGTTCTCAGGAGGAGGGCTTTTCATAGGGGAGATTTTGTGCTACTAGAGACCTAAGCAATGTGTTCACTCAGGAATCTCTGCTGAAAACTAGGTATCTTGGCTACTTTGTTTTTCACCTTCTACTGTCAGAAGGTTAGAGAAAACAACCACACTGAGAAACAAAAGAAAGGAGTCAACATTTATTTAGCCCACATTTGGGGTCAGGCACTGCTCTGTGTGCGTATCTTAGGCTAACTGTGCTAGATATCATTACCCTATTTGACAGGCACAGAGATCAGGATCACGGAGTCCAGGTGACTTTCCCAAGGCTACTTGGCTGGTAAAGGGTGGAGATCCGATTCAAACCCATGACGTTCTGAATGAAAGACCTCACATCTTTCTCCATCCTACCACACTGCGCTTCTCAAAAGGACCGGATCTGACAGTTCCTCGTTTTGTTCCTCTTACCTTCCCTTTTTGTTTCCTTCTCTGTCTCTCTTAGTTTTCTCTCCCTCTTTTGTGTTTTGCTTCCCGCCCTCATTCTTGGCTGTATTTGGGTGGCATAGAGGTCATGCTTGTTGACACTGGTTTATGCTTCTCACTGTACATCATTTTCTAATAAAGCCAAATTCTTATCTGTGGGGCAGAGCTTTCAATGGAAAAATTTCCATTGTCTGACCATCAAATTACAAGGATCATTGACTTTTTGCTATTCCTCTCTCTTTATCTTGTTAATGTATTTTTGGAGTTATTTACTGCTTAAGACATCAGTTTGTTGAATGACATTTCCAGTCATTGCTTCCAAAATATATAGGATTGTTATAGGACCATATGCTTGCAAGGCAGTATAAAATTGTCAAAACAAGATTAACTCTTTTCCTACAATTTAATTCTATAGAAAATTTCCATTATATTCATACTTGTTTTTACTCATGATTCATACATACATGGTGGCTGATAAGCATTGTTCCTGCCTTTGCCTATAGTGTTCAGTAGAGTATTTTATTGTGATGTCATGAAAGGCAAGGTTAATAGTAGTCAACAGGTCACATATGCCATTTGCTGTCCACCATAAAGAAACATGATTAAGATTTTGAGCAAATAGGCTGTCAGCAAGGAATGTATGTTGCTTTTAAAGGCATAACTTCAGTTTCGTTGAAGAGTTTGAATGGCTGCAATCCCTACTAACGACACTGTTTATTTCGGAGATGGGCAGTTTTTTCAAACAGCCGTTGGAGCTGTTTAATGTAGGTCAGTATTGGGAAATTATGTTGAGGACTGCTCCATATCTCAGAACTGCCTTAAGGTCAGCACAAACATAATAACAGCACCGTCTCAGTCTTCACCCCTGGCTCTTGGCCAGCCCTGCCCAACTCCTTTAAGCAGCCACATCCAACCCCACACGTGCACTAAATACACAAAAGAAAACCTACAAATCATCCTAGCTCCAAACTTCTCACTGCTCACTTTGTTCTACTCCTCAAGCCTAGATCTACTTGATCCTGTGTCTCCTAGCCAACATCTCCTTTTGTTCTTGCTTTGTCAAGGAGAGCAGGGCTAAGGCTTCCCCGGGATTATTTGGCATGGAGCTTTACATGGTTCAGTAGTTCAGGACAGACATTGGGATGTATTCTTGTACTTTATCCTGGGTTAACAGACGCAGGAAATCAGCGGGTAAGTTAGAGTAGCAGCAAATAAAAGAGTGGTCTAGTTATCTGGTAGAGAGTAACAAACCACTTTAAAACTTAGTAGCTTAAAATAACTACCACATTTATTTTGCTGGCTAATCTGTAGTTTGGAAATGAGGGGGCAGCCCATCTCTGGTTCACTTGGCATTAATTCAGCCACCCAAAGCTATTGATATAGTCTGCACAGATCAGCCTCTGGACCTCAGAGTAGGATGGAGATGAGTGGCTGGAACTGAAGCAGCAAATGAATAACATCCCTTCAAGTCATCAATATAGAATGGGGTAGGTAAGTGGCCAAGAGAAAATATTCTCTTGAATACAGGTGAGTAGGCATGAAGTAAATATATCTTATAAAAACTATCTAGCAGTACTTGTGATGGAGAATGAGTTATTAAATGCTATTTGGATATCCAGCAATAGAAATACCTCTGGAGTCTTTCTGGAGGTGAAATGTCTCTATAACTTGAATTAGAGAGAGCCTGCGCTTAGTCCTTGAGAGGGGGGTGGTTCTTTTGACAGTCTATTCATTCCTTACTCTTACTTAAGAGAATGATAAATCTAATAAACTACATACAAACTATGCATAACCAGGCAATCATTTGATTTTGTGTTTAAAACACCCTTTTGTCTTAATAAAATGAGCATAAAATTATCTAGCTGTAATCAATTTTGTTGACAGAAGCACCATACAATAGGCAAAATAACTTTTAGGAAAATAGTATGCATGCATATGTGTATATATATGAAAGTGTGTATATATATATGTATGCACATTTACATATTTACATACATATATATAGTTTATATTCACATTTATATAGAAAAATTATTTTTTGCACACCAGAATCATAGACAACAATTTTTATACGCTAAACTATTTTCCCCAAAGGTTTTCTCTCTACATTCTGTGTGTATATATGATATACCTGTGTGTATGCATGTTTATGTATATACATATATACACACATCAGCGAGGGTGATAAAATCATTGAGATCTCCACCTACTTTCCCTGAAGTGGTGTAACTGTGCCTGAGGTTGGGGGATGGTGGGGAAGTCATTTATTCCATAATGTGCACCATGACATTTCTTATGATGTCCTTCATTCACAAGCCAAGCAGATCCCTAAAATGTTGTCCCCTGTTTTGATATTCAAGTGTCCTTTAGTTTAGTGGCACTCTCTCAAACTTTGAACTCTCTTGAGCATATAAATATTTCAAAACTCCTGTGCTACCTCTCAGCAATAGAAAACTTACTGGGGCTTTCTAAGGTCCTAAATGTTTAGGCTCAGTAACACCCATCATTTCTTAGGAGGACTGTTTATTCCTCACACTTGTTTACCTTAGTCCCTGTGCTCTCAGATCTCCCCAGCTTTTCTAGGGTTTTTGCTGCCTTTCTGGCCTCATAGGTTGAGAAAAGGAGATTGGGATCTTTTGGGGCTGAGGCTTGCTGATACCTAGAGTATAATCATTTCTTCTTTGACTCCACATGGGGTAGATAGCCTGTTATATACTGAAAGTGAAGTTTTATTCTTAGCATATATCCACCTAAATCTTTTGACTAAGCCACAAATAGCTTCCATTCTCCAAAGGAACTAGGTATTTAATTATCAAATGCAAAAAACAGAATCATGTCTCCTGGGTCCATGGTAACATCCCATCTCTGCGGTAGTGTAAACAATGAGCAGGACTTAAGATAGTTTAAGATCAACACATAGAAGGTAAATTGGAGATGGGAGTTTTAGAGAACAAATCTAGAAAAGCCATTTGTTAATATTTTCAAATAGCATCTTGCCACTATTAGTTTGTACATAAAATATATTTCTTGTTTATCTAGGAATGATCTTCTCTATTTGGTTCTGTAAGCTTTCCAAAATAAAAAGAAAACTATGGCAATTCAAGTAAGACAGCTATGGACATCCTGATTTCATCACTTTATGCTTAGCTATCCTTATGAAATTATAAATTAGTTCTTAATTCTGAATTTCAGTTTCCTCATCTGTAAAATAAACTACTTCATAAAGAATTTTTAAATAAAATAAATAATTAAAGTAAAACACAAAATACAGCACCTAGCATTTAAAAATCTTGCTATTTATTATTTCTTTAATTGCTTCAATTCCTCTGAATCATGATTCAAACAAGACAAGATGGCTCCTTTGTATTTCCATGAGGAGTCAGTTATAACATTTGTTTGTGATCCTTACACACTTAGTACCAGAACCCAGATTCATTGGTTTAAGTCTAATTCTCCACTTTCACTATTCCCAAGGGCATCAGAGAAAAGCTTTAAACCTATTACAGAAGAACGATCAAAATTAAGCCATGTATATAATCAGAATTAAATCATCATGTGACAACAAGTTGTGATTTGAAATTGCTTCTGGAGGATCCTCTGCTGCATATGGGATCATTTAATTGGCCTGTCCTGTAGCTGAAGTCTGCCTGCCCTGGAGGCTAGAAAGGGCGAACAAAAGTACTCTCAAAAGTGAGTCCCGATGCTGAAGATGGGAAGCATTAAAAGCAGCCTATTCAAAAGGCACATTAAATTCAAAAGAGCAAAAATAAAGAAGATGACTGACTTCTCAAAAGAAGTGATGAAAGGCAGAAGACATTGAAAAGATGTCTACGAAAAAAATGAATAAATTTAATGTCAAACTAGAATTCTATTCATGGTGAAATTGTCCTTTAAAAGAGAAGATGAGATAAAGATATTGCCCCCTCCCCCCACACACACACACTCAGCGAGAGAGAGAGAGAATTTCCAGAAAACTGCCATTTATAAAAAAATAGAGTTATCAAAGAAGGAAAATAATCCCAGAAGAATGTGTAGAAATACAGAAAGAAATGAAGAACAATTGAAAAAAAAAGAAAGAAAAGAAAATATTGGGTCATTAAATATGAAATGTCTTATTTTGAATCAAAAGAGTAGTTTATTATATCTCAAACAAGAAGCAGTACAATAAATCAAGGTATGCACCTAAACTATCGACTCAGTTTTGCCACCTTAACGGTAGCTTGTTCATGCCAGCAGCGAAGAAGCCTGGACAGCGAGTGGCGATGAAATTGCAAAAACCGTTTTCCACGGTTTGTTGAGAATTGAATATTTTTCCTTGCAAGAAGTGGTCGAAAGCCTGGAAGAAGTGGTGGTCAGTTGGGGCAAGGTCTGGTGAATACGGCGGATGACAGAGAGTTTCCAAGTCCAGCTGCCTTAGTTTGAGCAGTGTTGTTTTTTGCGACATGTGGTCTTGTAAGAGGATTGGCCTGTCTCTATTGACCAATCTTGGCTGCTTCATCGCAAGCATCCTCATCGTTTCGTCCAGTTGGTTGCAGTAGACATCTGCTGTAATCGATTGACCAGGTTTCAGGAAGCTGTAGTAGATAATACCAGTGCTGGACCACCAAAAACACACCATTAGCTTTTTTTTAAACGAATATTTGGTTTTGGACTGTGTTTCAGCACTTCATCTTTATTCAACCATTGTGCTGAACACTTGCGATTGTCAAAAAGAATCCATTTTTCATCACATGTAACAATACGGTGTAGAAATGTTTTGCCTTTATGTTGTGACAACAAAGAAAGGAAAGCTTGGAGATGATTTCTCTTCTGATGCTTGTTTAATTCATGCAGAACCCATCTACCCAGCTTGTTTACCTTGCCAATTTGTTTCAAAGGGTCCAATATTGTTTGAATAGTAATGTCAACCCTTGCTGCTAATTCACACATAGGTTGACATGTATTCGCTTCCACTACAGCTTTCAGCTCATCATTATCCACCTTGGTCTCAGGTGGCTCACATGGCTCATTTTCAAGATTAAAGTCACTAGAATGGAAATTCTCAAACCATCGATGTACTGTGCATTCATTAGCCACATCCTTCCCAAACACTTTGCTGATATTTCAGGCTGTCTGTGCTGCATTGGTTCCACGACAGAACTCATATTCGAAAATAACACGAATTTTTGACTTATCCATAGTTTCACAAAAATTGCTCTAAAAAAATTCCATAGATAATCACAAGCCAAAATGTGCATTTGAAAGAATGAGAATGTACCTTCACAACAACAACAAAAAAAAAAACCCAAGAAGTGTCAAAATGAAATGTCAGAGATATCAACTGTCAAACAGTACTTGAGGCAATCGGACATTCCATACTTAATAACCTAATACCAGCAGGGTTATTCTCAATGAATACTAATATTATAAAACTATAAAATAACAATATATTAAAGGTTTTAAAAGATACGTAGAACTAAAATAGATAACAAAAGTAACAGAATATGGAGGCAATAAATGTAGAAAAATGTAACATTCATCTGAGGGTGGGTGGGCAGGAGGGGGGTGGAAGGGATGGGAAAAACTCTCACTGAATGGATGTGGGGAGCACAGTTTGGGAGATGACCACGATTGTGGCTCTGACACGGGCAGAACAGGGGCAATGTGTATGGCCAAAGTGTTGTACCCCCATGATATTCTGAAATTAAAAAAATAAATTAAAAAAAAAAAGTTGCAGTGACTATAATAGAAGGGTGCAAGAAGAAGCTGAAATCTACTCTAGGGTCGGCTTCTGATATATTGATAGGGCTTGATAAGGGGTTGACTTTTGTGCTATGAATAATAGAACAAAGGACATTTTGGAGGCGAATATGGCATAAGGATGCTTGAAATGTCAGCACTTATTAGTAAATGAGGTTTACCTATGAAACTAAAGTCTTTTAGGGTTTCTGAGTGTGAGACATCAATCAAAGGGGATAGGTCTATGGTAGAGACTACCCACAATTGCCCAATGTCTATTATCCCCTTATTCCTGGAGTAGTATATTCATTTATTAAGAATCCTTTCTCTCCCAGAACAAATAAACTGGGACCATGAAGATGATGGAAGCTGAGGCAGAACCTGAAGCCTTCCCAGTCCTGGGGCACATGTGGTTGGTCGGTCCATTGCTCTTTGACTTTTACCTCCATATCACATTTCATGGTAACAACATGATTCATCTTTTAATACTTTTATTCTTTATTTTGGTTAGTAATTTTGGTTTAAATGTCATTTTAGCTAAAGAATTCCAGTCAAGAAAATAATTGTATCTCTATGATATTATTTCTATCACAAGGGGAAACATAGTATAACAATAGCATGCCTTTCATTGAGAGTTGAAGTATTAATTTAAAGATATCACAGAGAAAGTTCTGCAATTTTTGTTTCTTTTATAACTGTAACATTAATAGTTAAGATAATTTTTAAGGTTCCATTTAGCTTTAGTATTCTTTGATTATGGATATTAATGGACATATATATGTTTTATTTTTATAAATATATGTATGCATTATATAGTAACATAAAATTGAATTAACTAAATAAAATTGCCTTCTTCATTTCCAAAAAAAAAAAAAGAAAAATGTTCTAGTGCTACCACTGTCTGGGAAGTGGTAAAAGTAACAATTTTAATTAGGATGAGGTAAATCAAAGAAAAATATTGTGCCCTCTAAGCTAACCACTAACAAGATAGTAAAAGCATGTTTTTTAAAAAAAAATTTAAAGGAAGATAACATGTAATAAAACAAACTTGATTACTAATAAAATACTGGAAAAGATCAGTAAGATCTATAAAAAGTAGATCAGATGCAACAAATTGAAAGAATATATAATGATATATTTAAACCCTAATATATCATGGATTAATTTAAATTTAAGTGGTCTAAACATTTTAACTAAAAGAAAAAAATGGCAGACAATTAAAAACCATATCATCTTAAAAGAGATAAATCTTGAATATTGGAACAAGAATTCCTGAGAGTAATTGGCTAGAAAATGTACACAATGCAAAACTAACTTAAAACATTAAGCATAACTATCCTAATGTTATAAAAATTTGATATTAAAATAAGAAGCATTACTAGAGTTAAAGAAGGATGTTTCATAATGATAAAAGGATCAAATCCACAAAGACAATTTCACAATTCTAAATGTGTGTGCCTAATAATATATCCTCAGATTCATATAAAGCAAAATTTAAATATAATAAAAGGAGTAATAAGCAAATATCCAATTACTGTGGAAGACATTAACACATCTCCCTCAGCAACTGATATAGCAAAAAGTCAAAATATCAAAAAGGATCTATAAAAAGATATAGAAAATCCTTTCAAACTTGATTTAATTGTTATATATACAACATTGTATAAAGACAGTACCAGAGTAAGCGTTCTTTTCAATTATAAACATTTACCAATATTTACTAATGCTGGAGCATAAGGAAATTCAAAAAGATTAAAATCATTCATGTGTTCTCTGAGGACAGTGTATCAAGCTAGACAGTAATAACAAAATGATAATTAAAGTCTCTATACATCTGGAAACCAAGCATGAAGCATAAAATTGGAGAAAGTATACTACTGGATACTAAGATTTTTATAAAGCTAGTGTGGTATTGGTACCAAGAAGAAAATATTGAAACAGAACAGAAAGATCAGAAATAGATCCACATATAGATGATCACTTGATTTATGAAAAAGGGGACTTCAGAGCAACAGAGAAGTGATCTTTTCTGTCAATATGAGTCAATCACATAGCCACATAAAAATTAATCTTTATCCCTAAATCACATCATATGCAAAAATTAAGTACAGGGGGATTATAGATCTAAATGTGAAAGGAAAAACAGTAAAGTTTTTGCACAATAACATAGGAAAATATCTTCTTAACCTTGTGGTAGGAGAGATTTCTTTAAAAGGACACAAAAAATCAATAAATACAAATAAGTGATTGATAAATTGGACTATGTTAAAATTAAGCACTTATGTTCATCAAGAGATACAATTAAGTCAAGTCACAGTGTGGAAGACACTTGCAATATGCATAGCTGACAAAATATTTTATGAACAATGGGCTCCCCCAAACAATAAGGCCCCAATAGAAAACAGTAAAATGCCTGAACTGGCATATCGTAATTAAGATATCCAAAAGTCCAACGAACATTTGAAAAGTTGCCCATAATATTCTGAAATAAAAAAAGAAAAGTTTCTTATCTCTTTTATTATCATACATGCAAATAAAAACCAGTATAAACTATCAGAATTGCCAGATTTTAAAAGACTAACAATAACATTTCTTGGGGAGGTGTGGAACAATGGAAACTTCCATAGTTTTCTGTTGGTAGTGTGTATTGGTATAACCACTTAGGTATACTGGCAGTATCTACTAAAGCTCATTTTACATATATATTTTGACACAGCAATTCTATTCCTTAGTAAATTTTCAATATAAATGTATGTATAAAATTTTTAGCAGCATTATTCGTAATAATCTCACAACAGTCACAACACCAATGTCCATCGATGTTTGAATGCGTAAATATATTATGGCATATTCACACTATACAATCCTATACAAGATTGCAAATTAATTAATTTCATACGATGAACAACTAACATAGATTAGCCCTGGATAATTTTGAGTGAAAGAAGCCAGACCTAAAAGAGTACATACTGTATAAATTTCAGTAACAGAGAAAACATTAATGGTGCTAGAAGTCAGAACAGTGATTACCTTTGGACAGGAAGTGACTAAGAGGGGCACAGTTGCTTTTATTTATGAAAATTAATCTACCAACACACTCATACTTTGTGCACTTTTCTGTATGTATATTTCAAAAGTTTACTTATAAGAGGAAAAAAACACTTAGACCAAAATTTAAGTTGTTTGATAAAATTTTGCAGGACCTTTCACATATTTTTAAATTAGTTGTTCAAGTTATGCTCTGGTAAATGGCAGAAGATTTGGGGATTTGGGGGCCACTTTAAATCCACCTTTCTCTCCATTCTTCCCTTTTCTTTTGGCTTTTTCCCTGTTGAATATCAAGCTCCACATGTAAAACTACAATGTCCTACTCTCTGTGAAAGCTAGTCAGCTCTTGCCCTCTTTCTGCAGGGAAGACTTTCATAAGATTACAGAGTGGTACTATTAGATAAGAGGATGAAGGAACTCCGGACATTATCCTCTTCCTTCTGCAAAGACAGCTGGGGTAGTCTAACTTGAAGAGAGCTTCACTGGCCCAGGAATACCTTATACTTGGGAGGTGACTTTGCCCTTTGATAATTAAAGGAAGCCCAAGATGAGCCCTGAGGAAAGGGAGCAAGGCCAGCTGCATAGTGACTCTACCTCTGGGATTTACAAGAAAGCACTTGGATCGTAAGATTGCTTGTTCTGTTGTCCATCTAAACTAACTAGGGCAGGAAAGCAGAGAGTTGGAGCATCCCATGATCATAGTTCTTGAAATCTAAAGGGTTAAGAGTGATCATTTGAAAAGCTGCAAACCTGGGTGAGAAGGACAGATCCCCATCAGAAGACTCCAAAAACTATGGGAAGAGTACTTATAGAGATGTTGACCTGACCATATCGTACACTCTTGTGTAGATGCCGTCAGACATCTATGTAACTTCTCCAGGTGGCTTGGAGACCTAACCATCAAAAACCGGAATGTCTGTTGAGACTCATTTTTCTCATGCTAGAATAAAATCAACCAAAGGTCAACCTAAAGTGTGGGAAGTACTAATAAATGCTCTCCTTGACCTCATCAATGTTGACCTCATACATTGCTTGATTTAACCAAAAATTTGTAGGAACAATGCCCCTACTTGAATGTCTTGGCTGTCTAGTGGAGTTATAGTGAACACCTGTTGAAACATCTTCCCAGTGCAGAGTGATATCACTTTAATTGTATCCTCCCTCCCTCTCTCCCTAGTTCACATAATGAATTCCTGGAAGGTAATTTGTGCAATGTGACCATGCTGCAGTCCCGTCCCCATCTACCATTAAGCCTCATGACTATGTTGGGCCAATCAGAAGCTTATCTTTAAGTATTGAAATTTAGGGCTGAGCGAGATGCCATGTCTCTATGTGTGGATAATATTGATATTTAAAATTCAGGAAGTGTGGGCCACTTATTTTTAATTAGGAGGACTTGGAAGTGAAGAAAACTGGTATGCAGAGGAGGAGAGAAATAAGAAAGATACATACAGAGAAACTGCCAAGCCTCATTTCCAGTACTGCCCTCCCGCCCTTGGATTTCAAGAGACACCCCACTCACATTATAAGAAATGCCTCCATTTATGCTGATTGAAGTAGTGTGAGCTCTTTTTATTTGCTGTAAAATAGTCCTAATAAATAGGGCACTACCACGCTGAAAAAAAAATGGGTAGGTATTCCATCTGAGAGTGAGTGTTGCTTATGCTGACGCAAAATATCTGTCCCTTTAAATCTGTAGCTTAGATTCAAGTAGATTTTTTTCTCCCCTCTCTCAAAGACATCTTTTGTCTTACATGAAAGAGTTAAGATTGGCTTGTCATCTCTGTTTTGCAGTTTCCCTCTGGGACCAAAGGAGACAAAGGCAGTTATTTAGTTTTGTTTCATAATTGTCCTTCAAGATGCTGAAAATTGTAATTTTATGTTTATTGACTTTTATCCTCTTGCAATTTGTTAATGTTTTCACTGACTACATCTTATGCTACATACAGATGGGGAGAGAAGGCGGAATAAAGTCATTTTCTGGTATTGTGTGTAAAGATCTTCCAGTAATTCTCATTCCCAAAAGAGCAAGCATTCTGGGCCACCTTCCCTTGGCAGAAGGAAGCAGAAGACACTTTTGTGGGCATTCCAGACAACAACAGAGGAAGCGTGCACATTATGTGCAGACTTGCCTTCCAAAACCATGTTTATGTGATGGAGATCGATCTTCTAGATAGCAATTACAGATTCAGGGGGAATCGATGCAGCTAAATTCACATTGACCTCAGCAGAATAGTTTATAGTAGAGGAAGTACCTTCAGGCTCTTGTCTGGGGAAACTCAAATAGGTACCGACAAGTATGTTCCTTAGAAAATCTTTTCCTGGGAACACATGGTTGGCCAGAAGGTTATAGGGCTACATGGCATCTGCAAGTGTTTTTGAAACCTTAATTTTTATGGTATAGTTTAAGCAGGAAAAGAGTTGTAGCATGTCTCAAATAATAATAACCTTAAAAGTAAGTGAGTATTTATTGGCCATTTAACACGTGCCAAGCATGGCGCTAATCACATATAGCACAATATGAGGAAAGGAATTATCCTCATGTTATTGATGACCATACTGAAATTCAGGGATGTTAAGTCACAGAATCCCACATGTCAGAACTAGAACTTAACACAGGCAGTCTGATTTTGATGCTTAGATTTTGAGGACACATTGTGAACAATGCCCCTATTCATTCTTCAGACTGTGGGGCGCTTGCCAAGTTTCCACGCCCAAGGTCTAGGCAAGGGCTGTCAGAGAACCCCAGGACTGAGTGTGACCTGAGGAGCAGAGAGGAGGCCTGGCATAAAGGAGCAGCATGTGTACAAACACAGTCAGCAGCCAGGAGGAACAAGTAGAGCAGCTCAGTTCATGGTCAATTGAGACCAGGCATAGTGTGTGGGTCCAAACCTCCCACAGTGAGTGCAGGGGCCAGGCATGATGCTTACGAACCTCTGCAGTGCTGGTTCTACGTGCAGGAAAGTGCTCAGACACCAGGGCTTCCCAGACAGCAGGAGGAAGGAAAAATCCTCACATAACCATCAGTCCATCTATTGCGGGGGGAGTGCTCACCTCAGAGTCAGAGCCCAGAACTGTGCCACTCTGTGTCCTTGGCCAGGTCACATGGCTTTCTAAGCCTCTTTTCTGTGGGATGGGGGAGTCTTTATTTTGACTGCATTCATATGACACAGAAGTGCCACAGTGACACAGAAGTGACACAGAAAAGGAGTGAAGGAAGTAACATTCATCTGGACTCCACATCTCAGAATCATTTTGACCAGAATGCCCAGCATCATTCCATCACAGACGACTTAGCATTTGCCAAAAGCTTTGTAAACTGTGCATTTTGGAAGAATTCCAAATTCCAGTGGAGAGTGACTACTCCGTAGTCCTATGTTCCCACCACCCCAAAGGCTGCCCCACCCCAGCCCTTAGCTGTGGCATGGTGAATATGCCCGCATCGCCTTGTTTCTGTCCTGTGTCATTTAGCCCACTTCAGCCCCAGGGCAGAATGTTCTATGGTTTGTTCCCAATGTCTTCTCTCCTGCTTCACCTCAGCCTTCCTCTCCCCCCTCAGCAGCCAGTTGGCCTCAGCCCAGCTCCCCAAATACATACTGAGACCTCTCAAAGTGTTTGGGGCCTAAACCCATGCCTTTTACAACTCACCCTGATCTTTGGACGGTTCTGGTAGTTTCTGGACCATCCTGTTACTTTCCCATGACTTTTTATCCCCTAATGAAACAAGCAGGAGACTCCGTGTTTTATTTTCAGTGGGCAGAGGGCCTGGGGATCCTTGGGGTTCCTTGAAGTTAGGACTCCCCTGATTCAACAAACAGCCATCCCAGAATATGGAAAGAATATGGAGTGGCATATGGAAAGAAAATGAGGAAAATGACACAGTTTGACATTTCTGCGGAGTAGACTGGAGGTAATATAGCATCTTTCATTTAGAGCTGCAGATCATTGTCTGCCTGGCTGACTCAGGATTCCAGAACGCTCATGCATTGAAAGCTGGATAAAGTAAGCTTTTGCTTGACCTGGCTAATTGTGAAAAATGCCAGTTTTGTACAAAAGTTATTTGATCGAATTTTTAAAATCAAAACGGTTGTTTGAGGACTGCCTAACCAGTCTATCAGTAGAAGTATTTGCAGAGATTCAGAATATTAAGAGGCCAGACTAACTCCTGTTTTGCAAGAAAAGTGTTATTGTGGGTGGAGGTTGGTTTTTATTTTAATTTTGTTTTGTTTTTCTGAACAACACCCTAGAACTGAAGTAACAGAGTTGATTCAATGGGGACATGCCATGCGACTTGCAGATGAAGGCCCTCATGCTTTTCTGCCCTGTGTAAGTGGTTCCAGCGAACAAAATCCAGAACCTCCGTGTTGGAGCCCAGCAAAGAGAATATCTAGGGAAGAAAGAATGAGAGATGGTCTCTGTGCATCCTCATGGTTCTTACTTTCCACGTGAGGGGGTCTCTCCTTCTATTTGATAGCTGCCCCCACCACCCTTTGCTTCCTGAACACACTGCTTTGTCTCCAGAGCTCTGACCCAAAGGACTGGGTGACCCCTTGGCATAGACAAGATGGCCTGGTGTTTTCACAAGACCTTCTCAAATTCTGAAGGTGATCAAAATGGGGAATGGGCAAAGTGCTCCAACCCTCTGGTTCATCACACAAAGCTCCTTTGACCCTATCTCACTTGTTCCTACCCTAGGCTCGCGGGCCCTGGATGTTCTCACTCTGTCTCCTAAGATGTAAACCTTGTTCCCCCAGAAATTCCTGTACTTCCTGTGTTTCTCCCTTCCTGGCTCCAGCCCCACTTACGTATGCAGAGCCCCAGCTAACACATGAGATTCTGTTCTAGCACTCTGACTCCCATCATGGCCAAGAGAACATTCCCACCCTGATGTCCACTTCCCCCTTAGAGCCTGCCCCCCCAAATCCCACTTCTGGTTATATAGATATGGCTTTTCACCAGCACACAGATTCTTTGAATGAGCTCTCTCTGCAGGTATGGCTTGACCCTCACCCAGGGCTAGGAGATTCCCCCTGCAGAGACACTCTAAGATACAAATATCATTACTGTACACACTCTATAAATCAATACACTAAGGAACAAAGAGAATAAATTATTTTCCCCAAATCACACAGCTCACAAAGGATAGAGCTGGGATCTGAATCCAGATAAATTTGAGCACTAAGCCACAATTATTCTCTGTTGGCTTCTGTAGTCTCAAGTTTCTAATACACATCACATAGTTCATGAAAACAAACAATCTGCCATAACCAACTCCAAACCTGCACTGGTGTGTGCTGAACCAGGCAACTTTTATTTATTAAGATCTCTGAGTAAACCTGTTTAGGCTCACTATTTATTACTGTACTCCTTGCTCTGAAATGGGACTGGCTGGTAACTTGAAAAATGGATAAAGAATTGTATCATTGTGCTCTGACTGGTTAAAATCCCTCCTTGCAGGCTGAAATGCTACTGTACGCTGTCAGTTCTCCCAGGCATTTATCCTGGAATTATAGTGCAGACCATTAAGCTTGGGGGTATTCTCAATTCTTTGCAATTTCATAAACTGTGGAGGCCCCATAGAGCGCAGAAGGCTGGACAGTAAGTGGATGTGTATCGTGAGTGGAATGTTTTGCGCTTTGAGAATCCCTGTAGAGAAAAGCAAAGGGAGGAGAGTGTCAAACTGGATTCAGACCAACTGGGATCCTGTGACCCCTCCTGTTTGACTTCACAATATCTGGTAATGCCCCTTTCCTTCTGCAGTCGCTGTCAGCTGTGCCCTAAGACCACCATGAGGAACAAGTGGTTCTCCGAAGACCTGCCTGGGTAGTGCCTGTGTCCTTTACGTCTCCCCTAGGTCCTTCCCAAGACATCAGCTCAGCTGCTTCCTCAGGTCCACTGGGCTGCCTATTCCATGCCAGCTCCGCTGCCCATTTTCCCCTGCAGTTCCTTCTGACTTGCCCTTTAATTTACCTTTTTTTTTTTTTCTTTCTATAGCTGGACTTGCTAGCATCTGTTGTGACAATCTCACTATAGGCAGGAGGCCGGCCCTTTGCTTCCCATTCCTCAGCTCCCTGCTCTCTCTTCTGGTCTCCCTGAATTTCTCCCCCGTACTTGGTGTTTGGGGGTAATTGGTTCCCAATCTAGGTAAGAAGCACAGACTTCCCTGAAGCAACCTGGCTAACAAGACCCCTCTGGTATGGCCAGTCCTAGGGACAAGTGTTCCTGAGCTTTATAGCTTTCTTCAAGCCGGTCTTTACCAGTGTGTCTATGTATGTGTGTGTACATACACGTATGCAAGTGTGTGTATATGTATGTGTAGACATGCATGTGTGTGTACTTGGTGCATGAGTCTGTATGTATATGTGTGCATGTATATGTGTGAGTGTGTGTGCAGAGGTGGAAAAGGCAGAGAGGGTGGATTCTTGACCAATTTTTCATCAACATTACTTGATCCAACAAGTAATTCCAAGTAGGGAGCCAAGGCCCCAGTGTGAGGGTGTGGATCCACCCATGGTGTGGTACCACATGTCAGTGTTTACCCCTCTGTCATTCTCAGAGAAGCTCCTTGGGAAGCTTTGTGGCACCAACACCCTGAAATGCACAGGAAGTGGGTGAAGGGCTGGAGGCCAGACCAAGAGCCGCGGATGGTCCTGACCGGGAAGAACTTCTGGGACAGAAAGAAACAGATCAGAAGTAATTGCTGGTGACACAAGAGATGATGGGAGATTAGAAATCACCAGTGTCCTGGTGTTTGCAAGAGTTACGATGGGACAATGAGTGAAAAAATATTTTTCTAGCTGTTTGGCAGTACTTCATCCCACTCGCAGGTCGCCGTGGGGAAGGAAGGAAAGCAACCTCTTAGACACACTCCTCCCGCTTGCACCCCAGCAAGACGCATTTCAGTTCTTCCTGGGAAAGTATTTGGGGCCATGTAAGGGGCAGTGGATGCAGCAACTGCAGATCACTTCCCTGGTTCCTAGCTTTAGAGAGATCCTCTGGACATACCCTGACTTTCCTCAGTTCAGCAGGAATGTGAAAATTGAAAAGCCATGGACATTTCCAGGAAAAGCCCGCTGAAGTATCAAATCAGCTGCAAATTTACAAATCTAGAAAACTAGAAATTGTCTCTATTTAAATGTATAAATATATTTTTTGGTTCTTTTAAAAATAGAAGTCAATAAGAAAACATCCAATGGCTGATCATGGGCTATGATAAACCTAAGCTTATTCACAACTGCTCTGAGAGGCACCCCCGCATCCCTGTGCCTCTCACACTCACAGGCACACACACATCAGCACCTTTTCTGCCTCTGGACCACTCTGGTCTTTTCTTCACTCCGTAAATGTGCCCTGCACCCTCCTTTCTTGGGAACCTGTCACTCACTCTTCCATCCACCTGGAATGATCCCTCCTCCCTCCTTTACTTAGCTGACTCTGTTGACCTCTGCACATTTCTTCAGTACATACCCTCCTCCTGAGTGCTTTCTCATGTGTGGCACTAACCAGAGTTATCGTCATGACAATATCAGAATTTCTGGACTGGTACTCATAGGGGTACACTGTGAGGTTCTTTATCTTCTCGTGCTGATGATCTCACTCCTGCTGATTTAAGGTGGAATCTAAATGTGACTAGAGTTGTCTTGATCCCTTTAAGTTCAGAACATTCTCTTTTTGATAAACTATCAAAGTCAAAATTCTCTAATTCCTCATTAGATCTTTTCCTCCTCTCTTAAGTATATCCTCCCTCCCCTAACTCTACCCAAGAAGGTGTTTGGAGGTAGAAGAAGGTTTACACATCCCCAAGGTACAAATAGACCAAAAAGGTGACTTGTCCCCAGCTGCCCTCAAGGTCCTAACTGGCCTCTTGGCTTCTTGTCCTGCCTAGTGACCAGGCCTCCTGTGCTAGTGTACACCGAGGTGACTCTGGGCCTTTCCAAATTGTTGAGTGTCATGCCACACCCACTGCTGAAAACCACAGATCTTGCCTCTTTAGCTTTGATGCCCCACACATTCTGTGGTCTCCTTGCCCTTCCCCAAGCCTCTCCTGGTCCACTGGGCAGTGGCACTAAAGTACTATAGCATTGGTCATTGGAGCCAGTTTTGGGATGAATCGGTCAGCTGAGGAGTTCTCCAGCTAGAGGTAAGCAGGGGGATCTGTGTTCCGACTAAGAAAAAGAAACATCAAACCTGGTTATTTGAGCACAGTAGGTGGTAACAGCATTTCCCAATTCCAGTAGTAGGTGCAGGATCACAGGCATCTCTTTAACTGTCCAGATTCCTTAGTGCAGCAGTGACAATGGTTTCCTGGATCTGCTGGCAGCAGCAGCAGCATGCTGGCACATTCCTGGACGCCTCTTTACATAGCAGCTATGATCAAGTTTACCAGAACCCAGAGGGCATTTTTGAGGACTGGTTTACACAGCACCGTGAGGACAATGAGGACTGACTACTTGGGGTCTGGGGCTTATAATAGGAATAAGAATCTGAGGATCAAAAACAGACATTCCCACCAAAGTGTAGGAGACTAAAATATTCCTCTCCAAAACATGACACTTTTTGGCGTAAAAAGTATTTTGAGCTGGAAACATTTGAGAGTCAACAGATGCAAAAAGAAACCTTCACAGAGCTGCCCTTATCTGACTAAAAGCAGAAATTTTTGAAAAATAAGGACTGCCATAAATCCTCTCTCCTGGGGAATTTTTATGGCCGTGAATAAGATGAAAAGTCAGTGCTGAGATGGACCTGTGCAAACAAGTCGTACTCCATCTGTTTTCCCCACATAATTACCTTCCCACAGTTTGCCACCCTTGTAATCCTAATATCTTTTCCTTTGTCAGAACACTTCTATACAAATTCATTTTTTTGTTGTTGTGAACAAGTTATGTTAGCTCAAGTTCTAGCCACCCCTTTGAGTTACTCATCACTGAGTTTCTCCTGCGTATGTGTACTGTATGTGTTAGTAAACTCTGTTTTTCCCTTGTTAATCTGTCTTCTATCAGTCTAACTTGTAGGGCCTTAGCTGGAGAACCTAGAAAAGCAGAGGAAAAGGGTTTTTTCCTCCCCTACAATAGCAGCCATTTAAATCTAAACAGTATTTACCACACATTTTTTCAGGAAACATTTATTTCTGTGAATTCTCTCCTCTTTCTGTAGATTCAAAGCCAAAACTCTGCCATCGAGGGGCTCACAGTGTGACGGGCGAGAGAGGAAGCAACTAAGATGTGACAGTGTATTCACAGGGCGTTGTGGAAGAACTGGGTTTGGGGGCTAAGAGGATGTCTGCATAGGCTTTCTGGAGTTTTCACTCCTACGTGGTATTGTGATATCTTGATTCAGACAAACTCATGGTTTGCTTACAGTTCTATCACCTCCGTGAAATAAAACAAATCTGGACATAAATAAGGAGAGACTTTATCCCAGAGAATTATTGAAATAAGAGGAGAGAAACTATTGCAATTGGGGAAGAGGGACTATTGCAGTAGGGAGAAGGCTCCCACCATGAGATCTGCAAGTATCTCAAAAGTTAGGTAGAAAAGGGTTTTTCTTGTGTAGGGGGGAATAAACAGGGATAGAAAGAACTTTGAGAAATGGATGGAGGTGCAGATGGTATGATCTGAAAGGTGGCCCTGAGGTCAGTCTATCCTTGGGGGGGCCAGTAGGAGGGGCTGAGACTTCAGGGAGTCTGTGTCTGGCCTTGTCATAGGTATATAAGGGGGGGCTTCTGAGAGCCTTACCTAAGTCATATCAGAAAGGATGACCCTCCACAGTAAGCCACTTCCTGAAATACAAAAGAGGGGAAGTTTTCTTAATTTTTGCTCTTTCCAAAAGCATGGGCTCAGATAAAATTTAATATTGTCACTTACTTTCTATGTAAGTTTGAGCCTCAGTTTCCTCATAAGAAAGTTGGGTAAAAAATGGTTCTATGTCAGGGTGGTTATGCAAAGCACAGATGGGACTTGTGTAAAAGGAGTTAGAATGGTACCAGGCATAATTTAAGAGTTCAATAATAGTAGTCAACATTATTATTCTGATTAATTTTGTTGTTATTACTGTAATCTGGACTTTGCTTTTATTAACGCAATTTTTATTATCTATTTTAAAATTAAATGCAAGTAACCAGAGTCTATAGCAAAGCATTTAGCAAAAAATGAGTATGTGGTTAATCTTAATATGACCCCATTACCATCCAGGAGAAAGCCAATGGCATTGGAAGCATTTGACCAAACAAAGGACATACCAGTCAGATCTTGTTAAACTAACTTGCAAACATGATTTCGTTCAACGAATTCCCTGGAAACCCATGCACATTGCTGTTTGCAATCTAAATGAGCATGGGCCTGTAGGGTATAGAGGCTGGAGACTCCTTTGTGGCTCTAAAGAGTTGCCAACTCTCTGAGGGTTGTGCCTCTGGGTCTCAATGTGTACTCAGACTCCTGCTAATGTGACCACAGTGACTGTATCTACAAGTATTCAAATTCTTCCAGACCTTTCTCTCTCACACTGGGGATGGCACATCTCCTAACAGCTTCTTATTGGTTTGGAAAAGATTCCCTTGAGACTTTGTAAAGGAGCCTTAAATATTTCATGGACTCATCTGCCTGTTTAATTATGTCTACATGCAAAAAGGGCTTCCTGGCTAGGCATACATTTTACAATACTGCTATCTAAATATTTAAACAGCTGGGCTTCTGTGTCCTCAAGAAATGTACCAGTCTTTGCCTAAGAGGAAAGGCCCAAAGTGAAGAAGCTTTGGAAATGTGTGAATGTTATAAGTAGATCTCCACATATAAATAGGGTGGCTAATTTTTATTTTTAAAGCTAATTAAACTGAAAAAAAATAGTCTGCCCTTTGCATGGATTGTTTGCTAGAGTAGCTTATAATATGCTGGAGTGGAACTTTGAAATAAAAGAGGCATGAATGAGAATCCTCATTTTACCATTTACCAACTGGATAAAACAATGCAAGTCATTTAACCTCACTGAGCCTTATTTTCCTCCTTTTAAAAGTGGGAGTAATAATGGTGCCATTGCTAACCCCTGGCAATCACTAGTTGTTCTTCATTTCTAGTCATTTCAAGTCTGATATATAAATGGAATCATACAGTATGTAACCATTGGGAACTGTCTTTTTTTTTTTACCACTTTACTGAGGTACAATTGGCATACAAAGAGCTGTACATATTTAATGTTTACAATTTGATGAGTTTGGAGATAAATATACACACGTGAAACCATCACCACAATCTATGTCACAAACACACCCACCACCTCCAAAAGTTTCCTCCCATTCTCTTTATTTGTTTATTTTTAATTTTTGCATGTGGGATAAGATCACTTAACATAAGATCCATCCTGTTAGCAAATTTTTAAGTATACAATATGCTATTATTAACTACAGGAACTATGCTATACAGTAGATCTCTAGGACTTATTCATCTCATATAACTGTAAGTTTGTACCCTTTAACTAATACCTCCCCATTTCCCCCTTCCCTGAGTTCCTGGAAACCACCATTCTACTTTCTGCTTATATGAGTTTCACTATTTTAGATTTCTCATACAAGTGGGATCATGTAGTATTTGTTCTGTGTCTGGCTTAGCATAAGTGTCCAGGTTTATCCATGTTGGTGCAAAATTTTGTTTATCCTTTCATCCATTGATGAGTACTTACGTTGATTCCATATCTTGTGCTGCAACCAGCATGGGAGTGCAGATATCTCTGGGAGATCCTGATTTCAATTCCTTTGGAAACGTGCCCAGAAATGAGAATGCTAAATCATATGGTCATTCTATTTTTAATTTTTATTCAGCATAATTCCCTCAAGATTCATCCAGGTTAGCAATTATATTTTTAAAATAAAAGTATAGCTGATTATTAAAGCAACTTGATTCATCCCGGTCTTGATAGAGACTTTATTCTCTCCAGATGGTTTATTCAAAGGGACTTTAATGAACAGACTAGTACCAGAGGCATGAGCATCAGCAAAGAAGCCAAGAAAGGATGTGGACACACCTTGCAGATGAGCAACAGTGGGAGCCATGTCCATCCCTGAAGTTAAAGCAGAGAGGAAGAAAACCACCTGACCATAGCCCAGTGAGAGGTGCAGGTGGAGGAGGAGGAAGAAGGTCTGATGGGAGCAAAGATTAGGGACAGACATAGCTACTGAAGATTGCAGCTGGGAAGACATGTTCTCATCTCTCCTTCTGCCCCCAAATTTCCTGTCTAACTTTGGCTTAACGCAACAGAAAGCCAGTGGACCAGGAAATCCACACAAAACAGTCTTTAGAAGCCAGCCTCTGTGGGCATAGTGTAGGGCACAGAAGGGCACAGATGGATGTAGGGACAAACAGCAAATAACCAGTACAACAAATAGTGATAAAAATTTGTTCATTCATCAAATATTTCTTGAATATCCACTATTTGTAAGGCTCTGTTCTAGGCCTTGGAGAAGCACAGTACCCCCAAGAATAAAGGAGTCTTTGTCCTTAATTTCTAGTAGGGGAAGACAACTAATAGATATGTGTATATGTAGACATTATATTTGTTAATGAAAACAATATAAGATGATGAGAGATATGATCTTGGAAAGAGTAGGCACACTGCTGAAGTGATACCCTTGAGTAGGGAAGAGTTGATGGAATCCAGTGCATGAGACTTGATGGCCTTAGACAGGGGCATGGGCAGTGCATCCATAATACCAGCTGGGGAGGCAAAATAAATGCATAAATATAAGTGTAGGGGTGCAGATACAATGGATGCATATGATAGTTCTCTTCTGTTGGTTTCTATTTTTTCAGTGAAAAATGAATCAAGCTGATAGGAAATATAATTAAGGAGGAGTTGGATGTTTGAGGAAAGAAAAGATGTGAAAAAGTATCTAGGAGAGTTGAACTGTAAGTGAGCTAGGTCATGGCCATCTTTTAAAAACTCTGGCCCAGGCTGTATCCCAGACCAATTAGATCACAACTACCGGGGGTGGAACACAGGCATGAGTGTTTTTTTTGAAGCTCTGAGGTTGACATCAATGTGCAGGCAAGTTTGGCAAGCACTGGAGTAGGGAAATGAAGCATGACGGTCAGGTAGCTGTGAGGTTAGAGGTCACGATTTGAATGTGAGCCTGGTCAGCAAGGTCATTTTCTCCCACCAGTTCCAGCAGCATGTGTGTAGGTATAAAGCTCCAACAACTCAAGAGGAAAAAAATCAAATAATCCAATTAAAAAATGGACAAAGGATCTAAATAACATTTCTCAAAAGAAGACACACAAATGGCCAACAGGTATATGAAAAAATGGTCAACATCATTAGTCATCAGAGAAATGCAAATCAAAACTATAATGAGATATCATCTCACCACAGTTAAAATGGCTTTGATCAAAAAGACAGGCAATAACAAATGCTGGTGAGGATGTGGGGAAAGGGGAACTCTTGTACACTGTTGGTGGGAATGTAAATTAGTGCAACCACTATGGAGAACAGTATGCAGGTTCCTCAAAAAACTGAAAATAAAACCATTAATACCATATAACCCGGCAATCCCACTGCTAGGTATACATCCAAAGGAGGGGAAATCAGTATATAAAAAATGTATCTGCACCCCCATGTTTATTGTAGCACTATTCACAATAGCCAAGATACGGATTCAACCTAAGTGTGTACTAACAGGTGAATAGATAAAGAAATTGTGATACATATATACAATGGAATATTATATAGCCACAAAAACGAATGAAATCCTGCCATTTGTAACAACATGGATGGAACTGGAGAACATTATGTTAAGTGAAATAAGCCAAGCACAGAAAGACAAATCTCATATGTTCTCACTCATTTGTGGGAATTAAATATTAAGAAAAATGATCTCGTGGAGACAAAGAGTAGAATGATAGTTACCAGAGGCCAGGAAGGGTATCGGGAAGAAAGGATAAAGTAGGGATGGTTAATGGGTGCAAAAATGTAGTTAGATGATAGTTAGAATGAACAATATATGATAGCACAACAAAGTGACTATAATCAACAATAAGTTAGTGTGTACTTTAAAATAACTAAATGAGTGGAATTGGAATGTTCCTAGCACAAAGAAATGATAAATGCTTTAGGTAATGGATAACCCAAATACCCTGATTTGATTATACATTGTATGCCTGTATCAAAACATCACATGTACCCTGTAAAGATATACAACTATTATGTACCCATAATAATTAAAAAGAAAAAAAGAAAAAAACTCATAAATCTAGATTTCCCAGATGGAGTCAACACTTTATAAACAAAGATATACATTTTTTTCCACAATGAAGAATGTTACTAAAATTTTATTTTCTGAAATTCAGATTAGCTAAGATTTCAGAAAATGAGACCCCATCAACCCAAGGAAAATTTGAAGGAGGAAAATTATGGAAATACATAAAAAAATACAGAACTAAAAGTTAGTAAAATTGATGAATAGTCCAAAAAATGGTTGCTTAGAATGTCTTATAAAATAAGAAAAAATATTATTAAGTTTAATCAAAATATGATAAGAAATCAAAATTAGAAAGGGTGTATAATGAATAAAATGATTAAATTAGAATGGATTACTATCACAGTTTTGTGATAAATTTAGAAATATCAATTAAAGGATCATATTCTTTAAAACAGATGAACAAGTACTATAATATAAACAAAACTTATAATTCTTCTTTAAATATTTGATTGAATTCTCCAATGAAACCATCTGATCCTGGAGATTTATTTTTGGGGAGATTTCTAGTTAAAAATTCAATTTTCTGAATTGTTATAGGCTATTAAAATTGTTTATTTTGTATTGGATGAGTTGCATTAGCTTGCATTTTTTCAAGGAGTTGGTCCATTTTTCTAAATTGTCAAATGAATCTGTGCAAAGGCATTGGGGTGCTTCATTGCAGCCTTGCAAGGGTGGAAGTTTACCTTCCCCACTCAGCCCTGGCTGGCAAAGGTAGGGTGAGACCAGTTTTTTTCTGTGGTGTTTGACTGAGGTAGAGCAGTTTTTGTTGAAAAGGTTTCTGTCCTCTGCTGTCCCTTTCCTGGTCCTTTAACTAGAGAGAGTAGGCTTTTGTTGGAGCTTTTTTTTAAATCTATGCCTGTTGGCATTTCTGGGTTTATTGGCTTCCTCAGCTGCAAACGTAGGCTGTATTAGGGAAAACAAAACAAACCAAAAAGCAAAACAAACCAGAGAAAACCACAATGTTGGTCTTTGTCTAATTAGTCTGCATTCTTACTTCTTGTGTTGTTTTATGTATAATGCCCAGGGTTTTTAGTTGTATTTAGTGAAAGGGTAAAGTATATTTACTCTATCTTCCCACCAGCAGAAGTCCATGATATATTTTCAAATGAAAGATAATATTAGAGAATAATATGTATGTTGTGAGCCCTCTTTTGTGTAGACAAAACAAGGAAAAGAAAAAGAAAGAAAATCAGCCTATTATATACATGGCATATATTATTTATATTGTGTAAAAATATAAATGCATACCATATGAGTTAAATATACAAAAATCTAATGATTACACATATACTCTCTTAAGGTAGAGAAGAGGTAATTTGTGGCATACTTTGATACTTTGTATTGCTGATATTTTTCCTATAAGCTACCTTTCTTTCCTCCTTCCTTCCTTCTTTCCTCCTTCCTTCCTTCTTTCCTTTTTTTCAAGTTCATTAAATATTAATTGGACAATTTTATACCAAATGAGACTTTATGCCTTACTATAAAAATCTAAAAGTTAACATTTGTAGACGTGTCATTCTGATTGCCTTCTTCCTCTGTAGGAAAACACTTACCAATCAGCCTTACACGGTTCTCTACACAGACTTGTTCTCATGGATTGAAGAGCTTCAATTTTGTCTCGTCTTCCACGCTCTTCAAACACAGCACCTAGTTTCTCAATTTCAACTATGTTCTCAGCAACCTGAAAGATCTTGAAAATGATGTCCCAATAATCAGAGCAATTTTGGTATCTTTCTCGGTAGTGTATAATTGTGTCTCTATGAACAAAATACATAGTCTGTTCAAATGTCTTTTTGACTTGAAAATTAATGTCATTCTTACAACTTCTTGAACATTATTGGTGAATGGGGCCATGATTGATAACTGGCTGGATCTGATTTTGACAGCCAGCTGTGGTGTTAGACCTCCACACAGCTTCTTTCTAGATATTAGTTTTTTGTTAATTGGCTAGGAAAGACTGTAGGTTCTCTTGCACCCAGTACAACAAGAATTTGTTCACTGGTCTTAATGGCAATGTTTCCTGTAACTCTAGATATCCCATAGATCTCAGGAGCTCACTAACTATGGAACAATTTTTGTTTTCAGATCCATTTCAATTTGTTTGTTTAGACCACCATTACTGTGGAAATTACCGGGTATGTATTTGCAAAAAATGACACAGGAAAATTAAAAAGAAGAGGGAGCAAAGTATCACAAGAATGGAAAAATAAGCACCACTGGTACTCACCATCAAATTGGTACTACCTGATCAATACTTATGTCACACATGGCAATAATATTCATCAGGGGTCAGGCAGGTGGGAGGGGGATGGAGGGGATGGGAAAACTCAGACCTAGTATGTGCGGGGTGCACAGTTTGGGGGATGTCCACGATTGTAGCTCTGACTTGGGCAGTGCATAGGCAATATATATAACCAAAGTGTTGTACCCCCATAATATTCTGAAGTAAAAAAAAAGAAGAGGAACTTGCTTAACCACTGGGAATCAGTAAACTTTTCACAACGAATATTTTTAAATGCCCAGGTAAGACTATAATCACATTCTTAAAATGATGTACAAGGAAATATAAACAGAGGTGAGAAAGGATCCATTGACACAAACCTGATAAACGAGTCAGAATTTTAGCCATTACCTGCAATATTTCCTAGAGTCCAAACTGTTTATTCATTGACGTGAGCTTGAAGAGACACTAACAGAATAAAGAATGCTGTCATAGCTCCCTCTGTGAATCTGTAGATGTTTAATGATCCAGAAGCAGCCTTGGTAGGTGTCTCAGCATGTGTAAGTAGAATAATATCAAAGACCATCCTTCCCCAAACACACATACATTTTGGAATCAAACTAGTCTAGTTTATACTTTCAGTGGAGAGAATGGTTGTGACATTTTTCTCAGAAAGAAGTTTACTAGCAGCTTGGGTAGCTTGGAGTTGGCCTTGCCAGTTGTTACTATTTATTCTTCAGATAAGATCATCAACAGAACAAGAAACCAATTGCCTTTGTTCATTTGGTTTCTTAAAGTGGCAAAATAGTATAAGAAAAGTGCTCACCTTTCTCCTGTTAGTATTCTCTTATCCTTCTGGACTTTTCTTAGTTCCATAGTCAATTCCATATGCTACTGCTTCTAGCTGCATAGTCTTTCTCTGGTACTTAAACCACTTGACATAAGTATCCCCACTTGCAGAAACTTGGGCACCCACTGGAAGACCCATAGGCTGTGGGTCAATTCCACCTGCATATCTGTGACATACAGTTCTATAAACAAAGTTTATATGTTTTTATTCATAAAATAAAGATTTTTTTTGAAAAATAAAAAAAAACTTTAAAAAGAAGAATCCTATACTTTAGAAAATATTTATTCACATGAGTTAGGGATTAACCAAATTTCTTGTACATACTTAGAAAAGTAATATGATTTGTTTTCCTTATATTACTGATATATTGCATGATGTTCATGAATTTTTTTCATATTGCATCAGGGTTGAATTTTCAATTTGATTTATTACTTCCTATTGTATTGTTTAATTTACAGTCATTTATTTAGATTTTCATATCTACAGCTAACTATATTCAACTCACTTCTGGTTTTGTAAAGACTTTATCAGCTTTAGGGATTGAGTTGATCGTCACCTTGTAGCTCCCTTGGGTAGCTTTCGTTTTGCTCCATGCTTTGGAATAGGTGACTAGATGATACACTGTGAAAAGTTCAAAGAACAATGTGCAATATCCCTTTCATACTGCTGACCCTTATTGCTGTGTACAATCTATAATAATTTTTGCTTTCATTAGGAAATGAAACTATTCCTATTAGCAGATTACATAAAAATCTCAAGGAATCTACAAAAAAAATAGAAATAAGTGAGTTCACTAAGGTCACAGGATATAGGATAAGCATACAAAAATCAATTATATTTCTATATACTATCAATAAACATGTTGACATTGAAATTAAAAATACAGTACCATTCATTAATACAATCTCTTAAAATATGAAATACTTAGATGTAAATCTAACAAAAATATCTTCAGGACTTTCACACTAAAAACCATAAAACTCTGATTTAAAAAGAAAAAATCACCAAATATCTAAATAAATGAAGACACACTATGTTCATGGATTGGAAGACAGTACACATATCAATTCTCCCTCTAATTGATATACAGGTTTGATGCACTTCCTATCAAATTCCCAACAGGATTCTTCTAAATACATACAAAATTATTCTAAAATTTATATGGAGAGGATCAGGAACTAGAATAGGTAAAATAATTTTGAAAGAAATAATATAAAATGTCAAGTCTCAGCTGGGAAAATGAATGTATCAGATTAGCAACATCTGCTGTGGGTATATTCAGCCTGTAGTAACCTGCAATGTATTTTGTATTCCTAAATTGCCATTCCCTATTTATCAAGGGGAGCTAAGAAAATATAGCATCTTCAAGAGACCAACCCACATCATAAAATAGTTAAGACAACTGAAAAGCATAATATAACCTAAGATTACATGAACAGGAAACATAAAATTATCTCATATTTCTCTTAGACCCATAAAATTATGGACCCAGAATCAAGGCATCTATTACAGCAACAACCTTTCCCAAGCCAAAAGATATTTCTGGTCATATATCACAGCACTTTGTAGTGATGGGGAAGGGGAAACATAGGACAAAAGAAATGCCTGCTTTTGCCACTTCTATTGGACATGGTACTGGAAGTCCTAGCCAGAGCAATTAGGTAAGAAAAAGAAATAAAAGACATCCAAATTGGAAAAGAAAAAGAAGGAAAAAAGTAAAATTATTTCTATTCACAGATAACATGATCTTATGTGTAGAATCTTTGTCAAAATTTTATACACACACCTGTTAGAATTGAATAAAAGATTTTGCAAAGGTTCAGGATACAAAATCAACACACAAAAAAATCATTTGTGTTTTTATACACTAACAATGAACAATCCAAAAAGGAAATTAAGAAAGCAATTCCATTTATAATAGCATCATAAAGAATAAAATACTTAAGAATAAACTTAATTGAGGAGATAAAGAAAAACTTACACACTGAAAACTACAAAATGTTGCTGAAAGAAATTACGTAAGACACGAATAAATGGAATGGCATCTCATGTATGAGGATTGGAAAACTTGAAATCATTAAGATGTCAATACTACCCAAAGCAACTTACAGATTCAATGCAATCCCTATCAAAATCCCAAAGACCTTTTTTTTGCAGAAATAAGAAAATGTATCCTAAAATTTATATGGATTCTCAAGGGACCCCAAACAGCCAAAACAATCTTGGAAAGAAGAACAAATTTGCAGGTCTCACACTTCCTGATTTCAAAACTTACTACAAAGCTACAGGAATCAAAATAATGTGGTACTGGCATAAACACAGATCAAGAGAATAGGATAAAGAGCCCAGAAATAAATCCACACAAATATGCTCAAATAATTTTCAAAAAGGGTTCCAAGACCATTCAATGGGGAAAGGACAGTCTTTTCAGCAAATGGTGCTGGGGTGTTGGAAAAACTCAATATCCACATGCAAAAGAATGAAGTTGGTCCCTTACATTGCACCGTATAAAAAATTAACTCAAAATGGATTAAAGACCTAGATGCAAGACCTAAAACTATAAAACTCTCAGAAGAAAACATAGGGAGAAACTTCCATGACATAGAATTTGACAATGATTTTTTGAATATGACACCAAAAGCATAGGCAACCAAAAAAATAGATAAATTGGGCTACATCAAAATTTTAAATTTTGTCCATAAAAGGATACTATCAACACAGTGAAAAGACAACCCACAGAGTGGAAAAAAATTGTAAATCTTATGTCTGATAAGGGATTAATATTCAGAATATATAAAGAAATCCTACAACTCAGCAATAAAAAAGCAAACAAGCCAATTACAAAGTGAACAAAGGGCTTGAATAGACATTTCTCAAAAGAAGATATATAAATGGCCATTATTCATATGAAAAAATGTTCAACATTATTAATCATTAGAAAAACACAAATCAAAACCACTATTTGTGTTTAAGATGGCTTTAAAAAACAAAACAAGTATTGTCAAGGATGTGGAGAAATTAGAGCCCTATGTAGTATTGGTGGAAATGTAAAATGGTTCAGCTTCTGTGGACAATAGTATGGCAATCCTTCACAAAATTAAACATAAAATTACCATATGATCTGGCAATTCCACTTCTGGGTGTAACCCAAAATAACTGTAAGAATGGTCCTAAACAGATATTTGTACACTCATATTCATAGCAGCATTATTCACAAAAGCCAAAAGGTAGAATTAACCTAAGAGTCCATCAGTAGATGAGTTAATAAACAAAATGAGGCATATGCACACCAGGAATATTATTCAGCCTTAAAAAGGAAGGACATTCTGACACATGCTACAACATAAATGCACCTTGAAAATATGATGCTGAGTAAAATAAGCCAGTCTCTAAAGGACGTATATTGTATGATTCCACTTATATGAGCTCCCTAAAGTAGTCAAACTTATAGAAAAATAAAAGTAGAATGGTGGTTTTCAAGGGCTGGAGTGAGGGGGGATGGGAATTACTGTTTAATGGGTTCAGACTTTCAGTTAAGGAGGATAAAAAATTCTGGATATGCATGGTGGTAATGGTTGTACAAAAATATGAATGTACTTAATGCCACTGAACTCTACATTTAAAAATGGTAAAAATGGTAAATTTTATATTATGTATATACCATATACATAATGTAAAATATTATATATTATATATAGATACATAGTATATATACAAAATTGTATACATATATATTCTTTATATAAGAGAGAGAGTACAAATGAGGAAAGCAGCTTCCTCGCAGGCTTTCCAGGAGGCCCACCACTACCAGCTCCTCAGATTCCAAACCTTCGAACTTAACACTAAGTGGGAGAAATCTCCCATCATGGGGAAAATGGGGTGGCAGGTGGGCTTTCAGAATTTCAGGACCTTCTTAGGCCCTCTATAGGCACCTCCATAGGTGCGCCCTGAGCCTACACCTTCAGAGACCACAATGCAATGCAATGACTTCCAACTCAGATTCTTCAAACCTCACAATGCTTTGGCTTTTTAATTTTGTCAACCTTGGTTAACTTTTACTACCTAAATGGCTGTGCACAGGAACCCCTTCTAGCACGTATTTTCATGCCACAGCAGAAAAATATGGGGAAAAAAAGACAAGCAAGATATCCACTTAGTTTACATCTGTCATACCCATTGCTCCATTTATTAATTTATTTATTATATTAATATTTCTCAAACATGCACATGTTCAAAAAAGACAAAAATTATAGCCCCCAAATAGCTTATCTTTTAGAGGAGAGACAGGCAAAATTAAAAATAAGTAAACTCAGGACTGACTATATAATCTTCAGGGTCCAGTACCAATTGAAAATGTAGGGCCCCTTGTTCAAAGTTATTAAGAATTTCAAGTTGGTGATAGCAGAGCATAAAACCCAGTGTGGGTCCATGAAGCTGGCCCTGAATAAACTGATATAGAAAGTTAGAATGTATATAATGATATTATACTATATTGTATTATGTATTATATAATAAATGTAAAAAAGAAAAAGAAAAAGGTTGGAAGAGTGGTATAAACTAAGGAGTTTGCAATTTTTAGGGAGGGTAAATAAAGAAGGTCTCTCTGGAAAAAAAAAAAACCTTTTAAATAATAACCTAAAAGAAGGGGGGAACAGTGCCATGGAGACATCTGGAGAGAAGCATTCTTGATTCTTGGCAAAGGGCACAAAAACCTGTACTGGAAGCCTGCCTGTGACAGCCTACTGAAAAAACAGTGGCTGAAGTAGAGAGAGAGGGAAAGAACAGAAAAAGATGAGGCTGAAGACTTAAAGGGATGAGGAAGAAGGAGTTATGGCAAATACCGTGTAAGATGTCTTAGGTCGTGTTAAGGACTTTGGCTTTTACTATGGGTGAGATCACAAAATCCCACACACATAGGTTAAGTTTACACCTTTGTTTATCACAGTAAATGCTTAGATACTTACCATCAGAACCTACTAATTTGTCTCCTTCTTTGACCTTAAAAGAAGAGGAGATGGAGAAGAAATATTTATTGAGCTCCTCTTAGAAGCCATAAATTAAAGAATAAAGTAGATTCATCAAGGTCTGTCAAATACCATCATTTGGATTATACTACATTTATCATATGGGGTGCCTCAGAACCCAAACAATTCTTTTTGTCCCAGGACCATGGTCTAATTCATTCCTTTTTCTCACGCCCAACTCCTAGTACATTCATTTAGGCCCCAGTATGCTTAATGACATATACAGTGGTTACTCTGGCTCTAAACCCATAATATCTAAATATTTACATTATTAAGTATGAATTGTCTGATTTCCTTAAGCACTAAATTTGACAGTTGATGTTTCTGACATTTCACTTTGATATTTCTTGCTTTATGTTTATTGTGAAGGTACATCCTCAGTCTTTCAAATGCACATTTTGACTTGTGATTATCTTTCAAATTTTTTTAGAGCAATTTTTGTGAAACTGTGGATAAGTCAAAAATTTGTGTTATTTTCGAATATGAGTTCCATCGTAGAACCAATGTACTACAGACAGTTCAATATCAACAGAGTGCTTGGGAAGGATGTGGCTAATGAACGCACAATACATAGATGGTTTGAGAAGTTCTGTTCTGGTGATTTTAGTCTTGAAAATGAGCCATGTGAGAGACCTGAGACAAGCTGAAAGCTGTAGTAGAAGCCAATCCATCTCAAACTATTTGTGAATTAGCAGCAAGGTTTGGCTTTACTATTCCAACAATATTGGACTATTTGAAACAAATCAGGAAGGTAAAGAAGCTGGATAGAACCTATGGAAAGTAGCATGGAGATACCTCAAAGAACTAGAAGTAGACCTTACCATTTGACCCAGCAATCCCACTACTGGGTATTTGCCCAAAGGAAAAAAAGACATTTTATTAAAAAGACACTTACACTCAAATGTTTATAGCAGCACAATTCACAATCACAACAATGTAGAACAACCAAATGCCCATCAATACATGAGTGGATTAATAAAATGTGGTGTATATATACTATGGAGTACTATTCAGCCATTAAAAAAATGGTGAACTAATACCCTTTGTAACAACCTGGATGGAACTGGAGACCATTCTTCTAAGCAAAGTATCACAATAATGGAAAAACAAACACCATATGTATTCACCATTAAACTGGAACTAATCGATCAACACTTACGTGCACATATGGTAGTAAAATTCAGTGGAAACCAAGCAGGTGGAAGGGAGTAGGAGGGGATGGGTAAATTCACACCTAATAGGTACAATGTATGCTATCTCAGTGATGGGCACACTTATAACTTTGACTCAAATGGCACAAAAGCAATTCATGTAACCAAAACACTTGTATCTCCAAAATACTCTGAAATTAAAAAAAAAAAAAAGAAGCTGGATAGATGGGTTCCACATGAATTAAACAAGTTCCAGAAGAAAAATTGTCTCGAAGCTTGCTTTTCTTTGCTGTCACAACATAAATGCATAACATTCCTATACCGTATTGTTACATGTGATGAAAAATGGATTCTTTTTGACAATCGCAACCGTTCGGCACGATGGTTGGATAAAGATGAAGTGCCGAAACAGTCCAAAACCAAATAGTCATTTTAAAAAAAAGCTAATGGTGTCTGTTCGGTGGTCCAGCGCTGGTATTATCCACTACAGCTTCATGAAACCTGGTCAATCAATTACAGAAGATGTCTACTGCAACCAATTGGATGAAATGATGAGGATGCTTGCAATGAAGCAGCTGAGGCTTCAATAGAGACAGGCCCATCCTCTTGCAAGATCACATGTCGCAAAAAACAACACTGCTCAAACTACAGCAGCTGGACTTGGAAGCTCTCTGTCATCCACCGTATTCACCAGACCTTGCCCCAACTGACCACGACTTCTTCCAGGCTTTCAACCACTTCTTGCAAATATTCAAATATTATACTATATATTTGAAAAATATTCAATTCTCAACAAGCTGTGGAAAATGCCTTTTGCGATTTCATCACCACTCACTCTCCAGGCTTCTTTGCTGCTGGCATAAACAAGCTACCGTTAAGATGGCAAAACTGTGTTGATAGTTTAGGTGCACATTTCAATTAATTGTACTGCTTCTTGTTTGAGATATAATAAACTACACTGTTGATTGGAAATTGGACATTTCATATTTAATGACCTAATAAGGATTTTCAAAAACTACATTCCCTTGGAAATTTATCTTTAAAATAAATCTCTTTTTAGCAGAATATACAAAGCTGTTTATAGAAGTTTCTCAGCAGATAAAAACTTACAACCTCTGATAACATGTTAAATTGGCACATTAACCACTTTATAGGTATGGTTCAGAATATTTATTGAGTAAATGTTTCCACTAATTACAAGCCATTATGCTAAATTTTATGGAGGAGACAATGATGGAACTATGCTCATGTGTAGGGACCTTGCCCTGTGACACAGGAGAGTGGACAGGTGTTCACATTGCTAGGAGAGGGGCAGGGACAAATCAGACATAGCAGAAGTGTTAGGAAAACCTGGGGAAGCAAGAGATCACTCTCAGCTGCAGAGTTAGCGGAAGATTCACGAAGCAGCAGCAATGTTTGGACAGTTGTGGTCAGGTATATTTTCTAACCCATTCAACTGGTGACAAGAAGAGAAAATGAGAAATAAAGAGAAATTGGTATAGAAAGAGGTAATGAGAGAACAGATAAAATGGGGGGAAATAATTGGGAAAGAGAAAAAAAGGAGGCTATAGAAAACATGGAGAAAAATAATTGTTTCTAAGATACACAGACGGAAAATAAAAGGGGGAAGATAGAAGAGGAACTAGGAAAGGGAAGAAAGAAAAAATGTGAAAAGGCTGAGGGAAGCAGAGTTAGAGAAGGAGGTAGGGAAACACAGAGGAAAGTGTTTGAAAGTGAAGAGATACTTGGTTAGATGATCAAACGATATAGTCCATCAAAAGGCACCAGGCTGTGAGTCTTTGTCCAGGAGACCCCCTGAATATATAGTCTGGGGCCTAATATCATCATCTCCACGTAGTTCTAGACCCACTCAGACAAGCATTCCTTTGTATTTTGTTTTTGTCCAACATGGAAGCAATGCTCTCACTCACTTTTCTTACAAAACCCATAGAGTTGAATCCCAAAATCCCAACCCAAGAAGCACCATGGGTTTTTATGGGTTGTCGCTTGTTTGTTTGAAAGCCACAAAACTGCTTTGGGCTCTTGCAAACATAGCTAGGAATAATGGACACTGTCACGTGCCCTGAGGCTACCCAGTGGGTCCAGAGTAAAAGTAAAACTTTACCAACCACTTTTTCGTATACAAATAGTGTTTAATTTGAAACCAGCAGCTGTGCACTTTAACCACTTTCTCTTGCATGATTTATTCCAATTGCACTTCTTAAATAAAACTTCCACTTTAGCTATGGAAATAGATTTCCTTCCTGAACAACTTGTTCTTCTAGAAATAAGTGTTGAGTCAGATATGTGACAATGATTCTGCCAAAAGAAATATGCACCATAAACAGTGTCTTCCTATTTGCAGTTGACTCGTGTTCCTCTGTGATGGGAAAGCTTCTTTATCTACATTTTGGGGATGAAGAGGAAGTGTCTCATGGAAACAGACTAAAACAGATTTATGAGAAATAAGAATTACCTATGAGGCGAGTTAAAATGTCTTTCAGAGCAGGAAAAAATGCAATTGGAGGTATTGGTAGGTACTCAAACAGGTAGTTCCATCCACCACTTCTCACAGACATAGAAATAAAAGCATATTTTAAATTTAGTTTGGAAGGAACAATTTTCAACCCAGAATTTTCCCTACTTTTGGTTTCCTAGGAAAAATCTTTGCTTTTGCTATTTGATAATAAATAAAAGCTTCTCCTAGTGAATCTTTTCCCCATAGCTTACATTACTGTAAGCACTTTATGTAAGTCATCTCATTTTATCCTTAAAACAACCTTAAGAGGAAAGCACGCTTATCTCCATCAAACACCAGGAAACTGAGAATTGGGGGAGCTTAAGTATGGCTCTTAGGTCATATACCAATAAAAGCCAGAACTTGGATGGGGTCCAAGCTAGATTATTTCAAATATTAGGTGCTTAACCAGTGTCCTATGTGGCCTTTAACTGAAGCTTCTTTATTAGAAGACATATACTTGCTTGAATCTCAGATGGTTGATTTGGACAGGGAGGTTGGGCTAACGAGAGGTCAATGTAGGCAGAGTTTGTTACATGAATCAAAAAAAGGTTCAAAAAAAGTCAAACAAAGCCCTTTAAAGGAAGTCAGAGATAGCAGTTGTGTAGACCAGATGGTGAATAGATGTACTATATACATACTATATAGATATAGTTCACATATATCATACTTTATATGAACTTGATATAAATGGAAACAGGTCAAAAATAGTGGGGATGGTCTGGGAGAATTGGCTTAATGCATCTAGGTGCCCAGAGTTGTGGAACATGGGTGAAATGGGCTAGCTTAAAGAATATTGTACTTTATTATATGGAAATTACTCAATAGGATAGCAATATGTCTGCCAGGTCTCACAGCATGCTGTTTCTGGAAGCATCAAATAGGCAGGAAATTCTGTAAACTGTGGTGCTCTTATCATAATTGTTAGCATCATTAATTATAAGAAGCAATATATGAAGTCAGAAATATGCTGTATACTAAGGGTGATGTTAGAAACTAGCATTGAATCCATAATGCACTAAACCTTCTATAAGTATTAAATAATACTTTTTCTCTCCTATTTTCTTTAAGATTTTCAAATTGGACCTAGTACTATTATATCAAAATTTAAAATGTACTTATTTTGTAAAAATACTACATCCTGAGAGTAAGGAAAACTAAAGAAAATTTAAAAGAATTTTAAAATCTTGACATTCATAAATAGCCATTAACCTTTGGTGAATATAATTTATAAAAAATTATAAATTTTATTCATGATAAATAACTCAGATAACTTGGAATTCAGTTGAATTTCAGTGAAACAGAAAAAAAAAGTTCTCATGTAAAACTACTGGAGTTACTGAACTTCAGAGAATGAACATTCTTACTTTGGTACAATCTTCTAATTCTCAGCATAACTGATTTTCCTCTCCTGCACTCAGGGGAGAGTTACACTGCACAGTGCTCCTTTGCTGATGGGTGGTACCACGTGATTAATTCTGGCCACTCAGTTAGGGATGGAAATGATACTCTAACTTGCAGTCCAAAGTGTTCAATTGCCACATATGCCTCTTAACACTCTCTTCCCCTACCACATCATCAGGAAAGCTGCATAATGCAGATGATGAAGCTATGTGATGATGAAATCTAGTGGATGCAGATGCCTGGACCTGTAACAGACTGCAAGAGGAAGAAAAAAAGCTTTATTATATCCAGACAGTGAGATTTTAGAGTTGTGTATCACTACAATTTATTTCCACTAATCCTGAATAATATTCCACATGAGAACTATTTAGTTCACAAAACATGCCACTAGAATTTTTAAAATGATACTAAAAATTAACAGGTTGAACTACATTGGTGGACACATGTCTTTACACATTTGTCAAAACCCATAGAATGTATAGCATCAAGAGTGAACCCTTGGTGTAAACTATGTACTTTGGGTGACAATGGCATGTTAATGTGGACTGATCAGCTGTAACAATATAACACTCTTGTGGGGGAGATCAATAGTGGGGAATGTTGTGCATGTGTGAGGGCAGAGGGTATATGGGAACTTTCTGTACTTTCTGCTCAATTTTTCTATAAACCTAAAACTACTCCAAAAACTTTAAATCTATTTTGAAAATCAGCCAGTTAATGTATTTCTTTAAATTTTACTTCAAAGTGTTATGAGGGTGCAAATGTTGTTGGTTACATGGATCACTTTCATAATACTTGAGTACGGGTTAAAAGTGTGTCCATCACCCAGATAGTGTTCGATGTACCCATTAGGTAGATTTTTGTCCATCCCTTCCACCCCCTCCCCCCTTCTTGATTTCCTTTGAGATTTATTACTACATCCCTCTGTGCACATGTGTGTTCATCAGTTCGTTTCAATTTAACAGCGAGTATGTGTGGTGTATGTTTTTCCATTCTTGCAATACTTCATTTAGGATAATGGTCTCCAGTTCCATCCAAATTGTTGCAAAAGGCATTAAGTAATCCTTCTCATGGCTGAGTAGTATTCCATGGTATACATATACCACTTTGTTAATCCACTCATGAATTGATGGGCATTTGGGTTGATTTCACATCTTTGCAATTGTGAATTGTGCTGCAATAGACATTTGAGTGCAGGTGTCTTTTTGATGAAATGACTTCTTTTTATTTGAGTAAATACCCAGTAGTGGGATTGCTGGATCAAATGGTAGGTCAACTTTTAGTTCTTTGAGGAATCTCCATACTGCTTTCCATAGAGGTTGTACTGTTTTACAGTCCCACCAACAGTGTATAAGCATTCCTTTCTCTCTGCATCCATGCCAGCATCTATTCTTTTGGGACGCTTTAATAAAAGTCATTCTGACTGGGCGAAGGTGATATATCATTGTGATTTTTTTCTTGCATTTCCCTGATGATTAGTGATGTTGGGCATTTTTTCATATTTATTGGCCATTTGTCTATCATCTTTTGAGATGCTTCTGTTCATGTATTTTGCCCACTTTAAAAGGGGTTGTTTAATTTTTTCCTTGCTGATTTGCTTGAGTTATTTGTAGGTGCTGATTATAAGCCCTTTATCAGATGTATAGCTTGCGAATATTTTCTCTCATTCTGTAGGTTGCCTATTTTCTCGATTAATTATTTCCTTGGCTGTGCAGAGGCTTTTTAATTTAATCAAGGTCTATTTATTTATTGTCGTTGTTGTTGTGATTGCCATTGGGGTCTTCTTTATAAATTCTTTGCCTAGTCTGATATCTAGAAGAGTTTTTCCAACATTTTCTTCCAGAATTCTTATGGTTTCATGCCTTACATTTAAGTCCTTTATTCATCTTGAATTAATTTTTGTAAGTGGTGAGAGGTAGGGCTCCTGTTTAATTCTTCTGCATGTGGCTGTCCAGTTGTCCCAGCACCATTTATTGATTGAATAGGGATTCTTTTCCCCAGTGTGTATTGTTGTCTGCTTTGCCAAAGATCAGTTAGCTGTATGTGGATGGTTTCATGTCTGGGTTTTCTGTTCTGTTCCATTGGTCTATGTCACTATTTTTGTGCCAATACCATGCTTTTTTGATTACTATAGCCTTGTAGTATAGTTTGAGTTCTGGTAATGTGATGCCTCCAGGTTTGTTCCTTTTGCTTAAGATTGCTTTGGCTATTCAGGCTCTTTTTTCATTCCAAACGAAGCATACAATTATTTTTTCTAGATCTGTGAAATATTATGTTGGTATTTTAATGGGGATTGCATTGAATCTATAAATCACTTTGGGTAGTATGGACATATTGACAATGTTGAGTCTACTGATCCATGAGCATGATATGTTTTTCCATTTGTTTGGATCATCTGGGATTTCTTTCCTCAGTGTTTCAGAGTTCTCTTTGTAGAGATCTTCTTTCATCTCCTTGGTTAAATATATTCCTAGGTATTTTATTTTCTTTATAGCAATTGTGAATGGTATTGAGTCTTTGATTTGACTCTCAGCTTGACTGCTATTGGTGTATAGTAATGCTACTGATTTGTGTGCATTGATTTTGTAACCTGAGACTTTGCTGAATTTATTTATCAATTCCAGAAGTCTCTTGGTGGAAACTTTGGGGTTTTCTAGATATATGATCATATCATCTGCAAAAAGGGATAGTTTGACCTCTTCTCTCCTGATTTGGATACCTTTAATTTCCTTCTCTTGCCTGATTGCTCTGGCTAGGACTTCCAGCACCTTGTTGAATGGAAGTGGTGACAGTGGGTATCCTTGTCTTGTTCCAGTTCTTAGTGGGAATGCATTCAACTTTTCCCCATTCGGTATGATGTTGGCTATGGTTTTGTCTTATATGGCTTTTATAATTTTGAGATATTTTCCTTTTATGCCTCCTTGTTGAGGTTTTTTTTATCATGAAAATGTGCTGAATTTTGTCAAATGCTTTTTCTGCATCTATTGAGATGATAATATGGCCTTTGTTTGATTGCTTCTGTTTATTTGTATGGGAATCACATTTATTGATTTCTGTGTGTTGAATTCAGTTTGCTCATATTTTGTTGAGGATTTCTGCATCTATATTCATAAGTGATATTGGTCTGTAGTTTTCTTTTTTTGTTGTGTCCTTTCCTGGCTTTGGTATCATGGTGATACTGGCTTTGTAGAAGGAGTTGGGAGGATTCCCTCCATCTCAATATTATCAAATAATTTCCCCAAAATGGTTACCAACTCTTCTTTTAGGTATGGTAAAATTTGGCTGTGAATCCATCTGGTCTGGGGCATTTTTTCTTGGAAGATTTTTTATTGCTGCTTCAATCTCGGTGCTCATTATTGGTCTGTTCAGGAGTTCTATTTCTTCCTGATTGAGTCTTGGGAGGTTGTGTGTTTCCAGAAATTTGTGTTTCTCTTGGAGTTGATTTCTAGTTTTATTCCTCTGTGGTCTGAGAAAATACAAGGTATGATTTCTATTTTTTTGAATATGTTGATCCATGTTCTGTGGCCTCATATATGATTAATCTTGGAGAATGTTCCATGTGCTGGTAATAAGAATGTATATTCACTAGTTTTTGGGTAAAATATTCTGTAAATGTCTGTTAGGCCCATTCATTCTAGAATCCCATTTAAGTACAGTGTTTCTTTATTTGTTTTCCACTTGGGTGATCTGTCCAGTTCTGTCAGTGGGGCATTGAAGTCCCCAGTGATTACGATGCTGCTGTTTATTTCTTTGCTTAGATCTAGTAGGGTTTGAGTAATGAATCTTGACACTCCTGTGTTAGGTGCATAAATATTTAGGATTGCTATGTCTTCTTGTAGAATTGCTCCCTTTAATATTATATAATGACTATCTTTTCATTTACTTTTGTTGATTTTAAGTCTATGTTATCTGATATAAGAACTGCTACAGCAGCTTTCTTTTAGTTTCCATTTGCATGGAATATTGCTTTCTATCCCTTCACCTTGAGTCTGAATGAGTCCTTGTGGGTTAGATGTATTTTCTGGAGACAGAAGATACTTGGCTTGTATTTTCTTATCCATTCAGTCAGCCTATGTCTCTTGAGTGGTGAATTCAAACCATTCACATTGATTGATAGAATTGATATGTGGGATGCTGTTCTGTTCATCCTGTTGTGTATACCTTATTACTTTGTTTTACTTCTTGTACTGTTGTTTTATATGAGCTCTAAGCTTTATCTTTTGGATGGCTTTACTCTGGTGGGTGACTATTGTGCTGATCCATGTATAATGCAGTTCTGGGTATTTCTTGCAGGGCATATCTGGTCTTGACAAATTACCTTAGTGATTGCTTGTCTGGAAAAGTCTTTATTTCTCCTTCATATATGAAACTTAGTTTTGCAGGATACAAAATTCTAGGCTGGCAATTGTTCTGTTTAAGAAGACTGAAGATGGGGGCCCCAACCCCTTCTCACTTATAAGGTCTCAGTTGAGAAATCTGCAGTTAATCTGGTGGGTTTTCCTTTGTAAGTTACTTGATATTTTTGCCTTACAGCTCACAGGAATCCCTCCTTCATGTTGACTTTGGCCAGTCTGATGATTATTTGTCTTGATGGTTGCCTCTTTGCAATGAATCTCCCAGGTGTTCATTTAGCTTTTTATACCTGGATGTCTAAATCCCTAGTAAAACCAGGGAAGTTTTCCACATTTATTTCCTCAAATAGGTTTTCCAGCCCTTGTGTACTTTCTTCACAGAAAGAAGAAAATCCCTCAGGGATGCCTATGATTCTTATATTTGGCCATTTTACATAACCCCATATTTCTTGTAGGATTTGTTCATTCCCCTTAATTCTCTGTTCTTCATTTTTTACTTACTGAGTTAATTTGAAAGAGTTGTCTTCAAACTCTGAGATTCTTTCTTCTGCCTGGTCTAGTCTGTTCTTAAAACTTTCCACTGTGTTTTGCATTTACTTATATGAATTTTTCATTTCCAGAAGTGCTATCTGTTTTTTTTTTAATATGTTGATCTCTTTAATGAATTTTTCATTCATTTCCTGAATTGTTTTTCTGGTTTCTTTGAGTTAGTTTTCCATTTTCTCCTGGATTTTGTTGAGCTTCCTTACAATCCATATTTGGAATTCTTTATCTGTCATTTCAATATTTGCATTGTGATTGGTATCCATTGCTAGAAATCTGGTGTTCCCTTTTGTGGGTGTCCATTCACTCTGAATCTTCATACTTCTGGAGTTCTTTCACTGATTTCTTCTCATCTAGCAGCTGTTGCTTCTTGTTTTTGGATTTTCCTTTGTTTAGATAGGGCTTTTTCCCCTCCCCTCACTAACACGGGTGTGTTTGTAGCATATGCTGGGTAAGAACCTTTAGCTTTGCTTGTGGGTTATTTGATGGTGATCTATGTCTGAATGTATGCCTTGGTTATAGATGTCCTTAGTGTAGTAGTTTTCTCAGTTGCTAGTTGTTTGTAGGCTGTCGGAATAGTGAGCTATGTCAGTGGGGAGATTCTTTGTCTGTCTTTGGTGAGGAAGGATGGAGTTCTTTGAAATCCTTTCTCTTTCCCCAACCCTGTGGTCTTCTTAACAGTGTAAATTGTAATGCATGCCCAGTTTAATCTCCAAGACGGTAGATGGTGCTTGTGGGTGAGAATCAACCTCACAGTATCATTGAATCAGTAAATGCTGTAAAAAGCTATGCAACTTGACCTCCCTGTCAGTAGGTGGTAATTCCCAGAAGGAGCAAGCTGCAGTGTAGTTTTTGCTTCCTGTGACCAGCTCTGGTCCCTCAGGAGAAGCACTTGAATGCTCCAGGTGGTGGTTGGGGCCCTGGAAATTCCAGGTGAGTCCTTATTCTCTGCCACAGCAGAGGTGGGTAGGGGAGTGTGGCTGGGCAGTGCTGGATTGGGTGAGCTTGCCCTCAGGCTTGACAAAATCTAGCAAGGTAGATGTTTCTGCAGGAGTCAAAGGTCTGCTCACAGCTTCTGGGTAAAGCTGCCAGGGAGTGGCTGAAGTGGCCCCACCCAATCATAACGCCTGATTGTGGAGGCGTGGCCATCTGAGATTCACAATCTGGCAGTCTGGAGTGGGCCTCACTCCTCTCCCTGCTCCCCTGCTCCACAGTCTACCCTTGGCATCTGATGGCAAGTAGGAACTCAAGCCAGCCAAGCTCACCCATGACTGTGCTGCAGGCTGGGAGGTTCCCCTCCCATGATCTTGGCCTGAGCTGAGAGTGCACCCCCCCGTGGGGGGAGGGGTGCCCCATGAGTGCTGCAGCTAGGACCCACACTGCACTGTGCCCCCAGATCTGCCCACATGGGCTCTCTTGCCTCCCAACACTAATTCACAAATCTCCCCTCTGAGCCCCTGAGCAACAAAATCAAGACCTGGGGGTTTGGGATCTGGCCTATGGGCCCATTCCTGGGTCCCTGAAGATCAATCCCTGACCATGCCAGGGAGAAGTGCACTGGTCTCGATTTGCCCAAGGGTTGCCCGAGCAGGTTCGATGTCCCTCTGCCTCAGGGCATGCCCTGCTCTGATGGAGCCACCAGGCAAGCAGCACCAGGGAGGGCCAGCAAGCAGGGAGCTCACAATCTGAGCATCCCTCAGTCTGCTGCAGGACCCCAGGAGCAAAGGTCTGATCACCACTCTCTGTGGAAGCCTCAGCGTGGTGGCTCACTTGTCTCTCTTGACAGCTGTGGATGGGGGAAGGGAATGGAAGGAAAAGAGTCTGGATGGCAAAAAGCTAGCACTCTGATCACCTCCATCCCTCTCTCCAGGAGGCAGCCCACCCAAAATGTCCAGGTTCTGGAGTCATGCAGATCACCCCCCAGGACCCACGGGACCCCTATGGCTCCCACAGTCTGAGCCAGAGTTGGGAAATGTCTGTGTGGGAATGAGCAAGACAAAACCTGAGGAGTTGAAGCCCCCTGGGGAGGACAAAGGTGCACAGTGGGTAGAGAAGCAATATGGCACCTGCCATCCCGGCTGAGGTCTGTGAGGATGGGAAGTGCCACAGGGGGGCTGGGAGCTTGGTGCCCTGTCCACAAGTAGCTCCCACCTCACTGGCAGCAGCAGCCTCTGGGCTCGTGTGGGCACAAAGTCTCTCTAGCAGCTCAGGAAACTGCCAACTACCAGAGATGCAAGGGAGAAAGAAACAAACCGCTCCACCTACCCTTCTTACTAGACTCCAAGCCTTTCAGGGGTTCATCTCTCCCAATACCTTTCTCCTTCCTGTTCTCCTTTGCAACTTCTTCCCATGGAGTCTCCTGAAGGTTCTGGCATCCTCCCCTCAGACATACATCCAATATATGTTTGTCTGTTTGTTCATTTTTTCTCTTTCATCTAAAACTTCTCCTTCTTACTGAGATGCTCTGTCAGCTGGTGCCTCTGGTCAGCCATCTTGCTGCCAGCTGAGAGATTATTGTATTTTTTAAACCATACATTTCAATGTTGGTATCTATTGCTTATTCCTCCTGTAAAACATGTGAGAAAATTGGCATTTCCTTCAATATTTCTTCAGATTCTTACAAAATTTTTCTTACCTATATTATTATTTTTACTTTGTCATACCTACATCAAATTACCTTCTGTTTTATAAACATAATTGTCACAATTGTTATATCTTGCATATCTACCTAAATGGTTTAAATGCCCATTGCAAATGCCTTGCTTTCAGCATGGTTTCTATATCCTGAGTTCTGTCTTGTTTCTTTTGATGTTTGAATGGATTTTGTTATTCATTAGAGTTTTATTTGTTTGCATGATTTCTTGTTTATTTTGGTAGTAGGAGGTCAGATGCTTCAGTCCTAAACTGCTTGAATATCTATAAATGTTCTTTGTTACGTGTATACTAAAATTGACAACAGTGCTAAAGATCTAAGTATTAGGTCAAACTTTCCCACATAATTTCCTCAGAATTTCTTTTCTGTCTATGGGGAGAAGTGTTGATGTGAAAAGTCTGAGGCCCAAACTCCAAATAATTTGCTTTGTCTGCCTAAATGAATACTCATATTAGCCTTCTATTTGCTTTTTAAATTCAATAATATTATCAAGATATAAATTGATGTTTACTTTTTCCGTATCAAAATCTTCTGGGGGTTGATACTCCCTTTTGCTCTGAAGATAACAATGTTTTTATTTCAAAAGAACTTTGAGTTTATGTACTTGATTATATTTTATATTGTATATAGTCTTTTTTCTATAAGATCAATTATATTTGTATTATATCTCCTCTCTTATTCCATGTCTATCATCTTTTCTATACGTGTTTTTAAGATGTTATTCTAATTTGTGTTGCTTCTAATATGACTTTCATTTCTCCAATAGATTTTCGTTTCTCCCATTTATTTTCTGAGACTTCACAGTTCATTTTTCATCTCTGTTTTGACCCTTGTAACTCTTTTTTTAATAACATAATATGTTTAATAAGGTATTGTCGAACCTATAACATATAGAATCAGAATATATGTGTAATATATTTTCCAATAATGACACAAAGGAAGTAGGTAGTAGTGGAGTTCAACTAGGCTAAGGAAATGACTACAGATTGTATGTAATAATATAGAAATGTATTGTTGAGTCATTAATATTAACAGGTGTAATATATTTAATAATAATACCAAAAAAGGGGGACATAGACTTAGCTATTTAAGAAACATTACTATGTTTCTATGTATCATTGTAATTAAGCTAGCATAAACCAGAAGCTGATTAAGATAAGATGTATGTGGTAAACCCTAAAGCAACTACTAAAAAAACCTTCAAAAATATTGCACATGTTGCTGTGAAGGAGAGAATCAAAAGTTGGAAGTGGATACCCACCTATGGATGGGCCTTCTTGGAACAAGGAATGTAAAACACCAGAGAAGTGATGGGGGACATTCAGAGTGAAGGAAAAGGTGATGGGGTGATTCATTCTGCAAGATTGGAAGGTACCTGGAGGAGGCATCCACACATGGGGAAGGATAGGAGTAGAGAGTCCTGAGGCTCCACGCTGCCCGCAACCACAAGCACTGTCGCCCGAGCTGTGAGGTGGCCCCCAACGCCACCACACAATTCGTTGTAACTCTTTTATAAGGTATTTTGTAAAAGAGAACATGGCGTCTGCAACATCCTGGAACCTGTCCAGAGTTACCAGCCTGAACTCTTCCTGTAGAAATTTGAGTAATTTCAGTCTTTGAGAAACCTCCATACTGTTGTCCATAGTGGTTGCACTAATTTACATTCCCACCAACAGTGTAAAAGTGTTCCCTGTCCCCTATATTTTTCAGCCTTTAAAAGATTATCAGTTGCTTTCCGTGAATACACATTTTTCTCTTTATCTATCTATCCATCCATCCATCCATAAAGCAGAGAAGAAGTTTAAACATCCAAAATTCATATATACAAAAAGGTAACCTCTTTTCTTGTATTTTTTTTTTACATTTACGTATAAAATTATACATATTTACTGTATACAACATGATGTTTTGAAGTATATATACATTGCGGAATTATGAAATCTAGATAATTAACATATGTGTTTGCTTACATAGTTATCATTTTTGTGGTAAGAACACTTTATATCCACTCTGTTAGCATTTTTCAAGAATACAATGTTATTAACTATAGTCATCATTTTGTACAATAGATCTTTTGAACCTATTCCTGTCTAACTGAAATTTTGTGTCCTCTGAACAACATTTCCCCAACTATCCCAGCCCTTGATAACCACCAATCTACTCTTTACTTCTGTGAAATCAACTTGTTTAGATATCACATATGAGTGAAATCATGCAGTATTTGTCTTTCTGTGTTTGGCTTATTTGACTTAACGTATTGTCCTTAAGTTTCATCCATTTTGCCACAAAAGACAGGATTTCCTTCTTTTTATGGCCAAATAGTGTTCCATTATGTGTATGTATTCCACATCTTTTTAATTCATAATAGACACTTAGGTTGATTCCACATCTTCATTATTGGAAATAATGCTTCAATAAACATAGAAGTGCAGATATTTCTTTGAGACAGTGATTTCATATCCTTTGGATATTTACTCAGTGGTCGGATTGCTGGATCACATGGTAATTCTATTTTAAATTTTTTGTTAACCTGTGTACTCTTTTCTGTAATAGCTGTTTTAATTTACATTCTCACCAACAATGTTCAAGGATCCCCTTTTCTCCATATCTTCACCAATATTTGTTATATTTTTTCTTTTGGTAATAGCCATCCTAATAGGTGGGAGTTGATCATCTCATTGTGGTTTTAATTTGCATTTCCCTGGTGACTAGTAATGTCGAGCATTTTTCATATATCTATTGGCCAGTTTTATGTCTTTGAGAAATATCTATTCAGGTCATTTTTCCATTTTTAATTGGATTACTTGTTTTATTCCTATTGAGTTGAGTTATTTATATATTTTGGATATTAATCTCTTTTCAGATGTATAGCTTGCAAATATGTTCTCCCATTTTGTAGGTGGTCTCATCACTCTTGAATGATTGTTTCTTGTGCTGTGAAGAAGCTTTTCAGTTTGATGTAATACCAGTTGCCTATTTTTGCTTGTGTTGCCTGTCCTTTTGGGGTCATATTTTAAAAGCCATTGCCCAAACCAATGTCATGGGGTTTTTCCCCTATGTTTTTTTCTGGTAGTTTCATAGCTTGGGTTCTTACATTTAAGTTTTTAATCTATTTTGAGTTTATTTTGTATATAGTGTCAGTGGGGATCTAATTTCATTCTTCTGAGTGTGGATATCCAGTTATATCAATGCTATTTGTTGACAAAACTGTCTTTACCCCGTTTTGTGTTTGGGCTCCTTTGTTGAAAATCAAGTGGCTATGAATGCATGAATTTATTTCTGGGCTCTCTATCTGGTTCCATTGGTCTATGTGTCTGTTTTTACATCAGTACAATCCTGTTTTGGTTGCTATTGCTTTGTAGTATATTTTCAAGTCAGCTACTGTAGTGCCCCAGTTTTGCTCTTTTTGCTCAAGATGACTTTGACTATTTGGGGTCTTTTGTGGTTTCATACACATTTTAAATTTGTTTTTTCTATTTCTGTGAGGAGTGTCATTGATATTTTGATATAAGTTGCATTGAGTCTATAGATCAGTTTGGGTAACACGAACATTTTGACAATATTCTCTTCTAATCCATGAACATGTGATATCCCTCCATTTATTTATGTCTTCCTCAATTTCTTTCATCAATGTTTTATACTTTTCCGTGCACAGATCTTTTGTATCTTTGGTTAAACTCATTCGTAAGTATTTCATTTTTAGCTATGGTAAGTGGGATTGTTCTCTTGATTTCATTTTCAGATAGTTCACTATGAATGTATAGAAACACTACTGATTATTGTGTGTTGATTTTGCATCTTGCAATTTACTGAATTTATTTATTAGTTATAGTAGTTTTTTGGTGGAGTCTTAAGAGCTTTCTATATATAAGATTATATCATCTGCAAATGGGGACAATTTAATGTTGTCCTTCCCAATTTGGGTGCCTTTTATTTCTTTCTCTTGACTAATTGCTCTGGCTAGTACCTCCAATACTATATTAAATAGAAATGGAGAGAGTGGATATACTTGCTTTGTTCTGGATCTTAGAGGAAAAGTTTTCAAATTTTCCCCATTGAGTAAAATTTTAGCTATAGGTTTGTCATATATGACTTTTATTGTGTTGAGAGAAATTCCTTCTATACCTAATTCGGCGAGGGCTTTTATTATGGAAGAATGTTGAATTTTCTTAAATACCTTTTTTGCATCTATTGAAATAATCACATGATTTTTGTCTTTCATTTTGTTAATGTAACTTATCACATTAATTGGTCTGTGTATGTTGGGTCATCTTTGCATCCCTGGGATGAATCCCATTTGATCAGTGTGAATTATCTTTTTAAAGCAATGTTGAATTCAGTTTGCTAGTATTTTCTTAAGGATTTTTTCATCTGTGTTAATCAGGGACATTGGCTTGTAGATTTGTTTTGTTTTGTTTGTAGTTTCTTTGTCTGGCTTTGGTGTCAGGGTGATGCTGGCCTCATAAAATGAGTTTGGAAATGAGTTTTCTGGAATAGTTTGAGACACACTGGTATTAGTTCTACTTTAAACATTTGATAGAATTCAACAGTGAAGACATCAAATCCTGGACTTTTTTTGAAGGGAGACTTTTTATTATTGACTAAATCTTCTTGCTCATTATTGGCCTATAAAATTTTCTATTTCTTCATAATTCAGTCTTGACAGTTGCATGCATCAAGAAATTTATCCATTTCTTCTAGGTTATCCAATTTGATGGTGTATTTGTTCATAATAGCCTCTTATGATCCATTGTATTTCTGTTGTATCAGTTGTAATGTCTCCTTTTTCATTTCTAATTTTACTTATTTGAGTCTTCTTTTTTTCTTAGTCTACTAAAGTTTTGTCAACTTTGTTTATCTTTCCAGAAAAAAGCAACTCTTAGTTTTTTAAATCTTCTTTATTGTTTTTTAGTCTCTATTTCATTTATTTATCCTCTGCTATTTATTATTTCCTTCTTCCTACCAACTTTCATCTTAGTTTCTCCTTGTTTTCCTAGTTCTTTGAGATGCAATTTTGGTTGTTTGAGATTTTTCTCCTTTTTTGATATAAATATTTATTGTTATAAACTTCTCTCTTAAAACTGTCTTTGCTATATCCCATATGTTTTCATATGTAGAGCGTGCATTTTCTTTTGTCTCAAGAAATTTTTTAATTTTTCTTTTAATTTCTTCATTGGCCCATTGGTTGTTCAAGAGCACATTGTTTAATATCCATGTATTATATTGGTGATCTTTTCAAAGTTCCTCCTGTCATTGATTTCTAGTTTTATATCATTGTGGTCAATAAAGACACTTGATATTATTTCAATCATCTTAAATTTGTTAAGACTTGTTTTATGGTCTAACTTAAAATCTAGCCCAAAGAACTTTCCATGTATAGTTGAGAAGAATGTTTTCTGCATCTATTGGATGGAATGTTGTGTATGTCTATTAGGTTCATTTCATCTAGAATATTTAAGTCTGATATTTCCTTATTGTTTTTCTTTCTGGATGATTTGTCTATGGCTGAAAGTATGGTGTTGAAGTCCTCTACTATTTCATATTGCAATCTATCACTTCTTTCAGATATATTAATATTTGCTTTAATATTTAGGTATTCCAATGTTGAGTGCATATATATTTATAATTGCCATATCTTCTTGCTGAATTGACCCCTTTATTATTATATAATGATCTTCTATGTCTCTTTTTATGGTTTTTTACTTAAAGGCTATTTTATCTAATACAAGTAGCTACTCCTGCTCTTTTTTGGTTTCTATTTGCGTGAAATATCTTTTTTCATCCCTTTAGTTTCAGTCTATGTATGTCCTTAAGCATATAGCTAGATCTTGTCTTTTTCATTCATTCAGCCACCCTATGTCTTTTGGTTGGAAAATTTAATTCATTTCCATTCAACATAATTATTGATAGGTAAAGACTTACTACTGCCACTTTGTTAATTGTTTTATAGTTTTTTTTGTAGATCCTTTCTTCCTCTTGTTCAGTCTTACTTTGTGGCTAAGTGATTTTCTCTAGTGGTATGTTTAATTTTCTTGCTTTCAGGTTTTTGGTTACCTACCTTAGATTTTTGTCTTGTAGCTACCATGAGGCTTACAAAAAATATCTGTAGTTATAACAGGTTATTTTAAGCTGATGACAATCGAACTTTGATAACAAAAATTAAAAACTCTACACTTTTACTCCACACCATCTTCATATTTTGAATTTTTGATGTCACAATTACATCATTTTATATTGCATATCTCTTAAAAATTATTATACCAATTATTTTTAATAGTTTTGTGCTTTAACTTTCATACTAATTATACAAGTATTTTACATGCCACCATTACAATATTAGAGTATTCTGGATTTGACTGTGTGCTTACTTTTACCAGTGAGTTTTATACTTTCAGATGTTTTCATGCTACTCATTAGCATTCTTTTCTTTCAGCTTGAAGAACTCCTTTCATCATTTCTTATAAGACAGGTCTGGTGGACAGAAACTTCCTTAGCTTTTGTTTGTCCAGAAAAGTCTTTCCTTCATTTAAGAAGGATAATTTTGCTGGGTACAGCAATCTTGGTTGACAGGTATATTTTTTATCCTTCATCACTTCGAATATATCATCCCACGCTCTCCTGGTATGTAAAGTTTTTGCTGAGAAGTCTGCTGACAGCCATATTGGAACTCTGTTATATGTTATTTGCTTTTTTTCTCTTGTTTCTTTCAGAATCCTCTCTTTGTCTTTCATTTTTGACAGTTTGATCATATTAATAATATGTCTTAGGTAGTCTTATTTGGATTAAATCTTATTGGAGACATTTGACTTTTCTGTACATGGATATGTACATATTTTTCCAGGTTTGGAAAATTTTCTGATATAATTTTTAAAATAAGCTTTCTATGCCTTAATCTTTCTCTTCTCCTTTAACTGCTATGACTCAAAAATTCATTCATTTGATGCTGTCCATAAATTCTATAACTTTCTTAATTCCTTTTCTTTTTTTTTGTCATTTGACTGTATATTTTCAAAGAAGCTGTCTTCAAGTTCACAATTTTTTTATTCTGTTTGATCAATTCTACTGTTGATACTCTCTGTTTCATTTTTGATTTTGGCATTGTATTTTTTATCTTCAGAATTTCTGTTTAATTTTTTATTATTATTTTAATCTCTCTAATTAATTTTTTCTTTCTGATTACTTATTGTTTTCCTCATTTCATTGAAATGTTTTTCTGTATTTTCTTAAACTTTGCTTAGCTTCCTCTAAAACAATTATTTTGAACACTTTGTCATGTAGTTCATAAATTTTCATTTCTTTAGGATCAGTCACTGGTACCTTATTTATCTGTTTGGTAATGTCATATTTCCCTGATTGTTCTTGAGCCTTGTGGTTGTGCATCATATCGGCACATTTGTAGAAGCAGGTTCTAGTCTTCAAAAAACTAGCTTTTTGTGGGAAAGTCATGCATTAGGTGTGCTTCTGGGGTGTGCCAGAAGCCCAGTGCAGCTACAGTTGGTGCAGTGCTGCCAGAAACATGGGACCTGCTATAGTAGGCACAATTCTGGGATGAGCCTGCAATCCAGGGTCACTGTGGCCTGGCTGCTGCTGAGAGCTGACTGGAGCCCAGAGCCACTTATCTTGGTCCAGTGGTGATGTGGATCAGAGATTGTGTTCACCAAGCAAGCCTGAAGGCTGGGGTTGTGTTATTACACCTGGTGCCAGAATGGGTCTAGAATCTCAGTCTATGTGTATCACCCTGGCATATGGGGACATGGGGTTCTGCCCAGTGCTGAGTTTAATTGTGGCAAGCCAGTATCAGTGCTCAAGACAAGTCCTGTGCTCATTTCCCTCTCTTTCATCAAAGCAGATGTTGTTTCTTTTCATGCTATGCCACTTGGGTTTGGAAAAGGGTGATGTGAGAAATGTAAAACTGTTCTTTCTACCCACTTCAGTGCACCTTTGCTTATTATTGTGCTACAACTAGGTACTGTGATCTCTCATCTTATTTCAATAGCTCTTGGGAAGGTATTTTTATACATGAATAGTTGTTAAAATAATAATTCTGTAGGGGGATGGTTGCTGAAGAGTCCTACTCTGACATCTTCCTCCAACCCTCTCTAGCTTCAACTTTCTTTATTTCATATAGGCTACCTCATGGTAGCTCTTAAATCTCTCTGCCTGGTATAGAAAACTTATTGTATATGATATGTTCAGATATACTTCTTGATTTATCCGTTTTGGACACTATTGGTTGATTTTCTGTTAAAATTCTTGGGTATTTTTCTCTCTTAAAAATTCATCATGCGATAGAAAAATTTCTAACATATAGTAAAGAATATTTTAAAAGAAATGAATTGAAAAAGGCCCTTTTCTTACTAAACTCAGGCTCCTTTGAGCTCTCTTCTCAACTAAGACTCAACTTTAGCCCACAAGGACAGCAAACTGTCAGCACAGACAGTTTCATCCACCTTAATACTTAGAGACTTGAACACACTCTAACATGGTTCCTAATAGCTCAAGGATGTGTGGCTAGGATGACCCAATCTCCCCTTAAATTCCTGTCTGAGACATATAGAGGCTACCAAAAGAACTTACTGTTTATTACAACCAGTACCTAAGGATAGAGATTCTGTATCCCAGTCTCTATGGTAAGGTAGGAGCCTAACTTTGATAAGCACCAGTTAGAAAGCCCAGTTGGCCTAACTACATTGACTAACCACCCTACCTGCTTTCCAATTCTCTGACTCTGCTCAAGCCCCACTTGTTCCTTTTGCCTACCCCTCATTTTCCCTTTAAAATGCCCAGTCACCTCTACTTAGATCAAAGCAGAATACAGTCTACACTGGACTTTCTTCCCTTCTGCAGTAGTTACTGATTCAAATCTGGCTAACAAGTGTCCAGCTTTATTTCTCTTGGACAGAATGTATCAAGATATACCATGCACATGAATTAGAAGATGCAGTATTATAATGAAGTCAACTCTGTACAGATTATTCTATAAACTCAATGCAACTTCAATGAAAGTCTTAAAAATGTGCATGTGTAACTTAACAATGAGATTCTAATTAACATAGAAAATTAAAAATCTAAGAATAGCTATTATTATTTAAAATAATGTAGAAGGAATTGCTTTATGGAATACCAAGTTTGACATAAAACTACTGTGATTAAGATAATGTGGTACTACCGCAGGGATATGTGGTAAGACCAAAGAAACAGAAGGCAATCAAAATCAAACACATGCCTATAAGTAAATTTGACATATAATTGGGATGGCATTACAAATCAATGAAAAAATGTTGAACTAATTAATATATTATTCTACAACAATTTGTTATCTACTTGGGAAAAATCTTAGCTAGATTTTAATTTCACCCAATTTATAAAAATAGAACATTGTCATTTATATAAAGTTTTAAAACACCATACCAATGCATATTATTGTTTGTCAGATATAGATATATAGTTAATGCATATAAAATGCATAGTGTGGGATATATACAATTTTTATTTGTCAATTAAATATTTTAAAATAAGAGATGCATGACAATGATGAACAAATAAGGATAAGTGTTACTTCTAGGGAAGGTAAATAAATAAAGTTAGACACAAGACACAGGAAGTTTTAATTGTGCCTGTAATAATTGATTTCTTAAAAAATAATTTGAGGCTAATTTAACAAAACATTACAATTTTTTAAGTGACTATTTATTTTTATTATTTTTTATAACTCTTTGCCCATTTGGAATTATTCTCAGTAAATTTTAAAAAAAGAGAGAATGAGGGGGTTTTCAAGATGGCTGACAAGAGGCAGCTGGCATTCATCTTTTCTTCAGAGAGCAGTCAGAATGTCCATCAAGGACCCATATTTTGAAGAGATCATTGGAGAAAAAAGACAAGAGAGAAGTGATGGGGAAATACCGAGGCTGAAGGCAGAAGCCAGTTTTCCAGCACAGGGCTGCTGAGAGCCCTGAGCAACCCCTGGACCCAGACCCATGGAAGTGGTAAACAGTAGACCTTTGGGGCTCTGCACTCCCACCTCAAACCTTTACAGTTTTGGCTACAGGAGAACTCCTCTACTTCCACAGAGTGCTATGGGGATCTACTGAGATATCACACTGAGGCACTGCTTAAGCTCACATAGAGCTCCACAGGCTTTGGAACCCTGGGGACCTGCGCCCAGAGACAATTGGGGATCCCTTTACCCAGAGCTTGAAGCTTTCCCTGAGGAAGTTTCTGCCCCACTGCCAGGCTAGAGTGGGAGAGGGGAACCCAGGTCATCTCCCATGCCCCAAGGTCAAGTTTTGGCACCGCAGCTGTAAGTCACTGCCGGACTGAGAGATGTTTGGACTGAGCTTGCTGTTCCCACAAAGTGGGGCATACCCTGCCTACCCTACAGCTGATCCACAGTGAAACAACAGTTGCTCTGCTTTAGTGTTCCATAGGCAGCTGAGGACCAGCACACAGCTCCCTGTCTGGGTCAAAGCTTGAACTGAGGGAATCTGAGGCATTTTCCAGAGATCTGGTCCCATATTTCCAGGACTTCATTGCATCATTCAGGGGCATGGAAGTGAGATCTGTGAACTGATCTCGAGTGGGGAGAGAGCCCACACAGGCAAAACTGAGAGGAGAGTGTGGTGTGGGGCCCATGCTGAACATCATGGGTGGAGGACCCCTCCCCAACAGGCATGCTGAGAAAGCCTCACTTTTGGTCATGAGCAGGATCCTGGGCAGAGAGAACATTTACTGATTCAATTGTACAGAGCTTAACTGACTGTTACCTGCAAGTGCAACCTACTGACCTGGAAATTAAACTGGACATCCCAATATAACTCACACTATTAGAAATCCACAGGACTATGGAAAGAGATAAGATTTCAGAGACCTCCAACTCCCCTTCCCAACAGGATGCCTGAAATCAAACCATGCACATAGTACACTACTGCTACAGCCTACAAATAACTAGCAAGTGAGAAAACCACCACACTAAGGCTATCTATAAGCAATATATTCTTCAGAACCTAGGCCTCCTTAAAAGTATGCCAAAGCAAAGAAAAAGACCCATACCCAACCTACACTATAGTCACACAACCTTCACAGAAAGAAAAAAAGTCCCATCTAAACAAAAGAAAATTCAAAAACAAGAAGTGACAGTCTCTACAGATGGCAAGGCATTAGTGCAAAAACTCTGCAAATATTATAAAACAGAGTGTAACAACCCCTCCCTGAAAGGATCACACCAGCTCTCTAGCAATGGATCCCAAACAAATAAAAATACTAAAATGACAGATGAAGAACTCAAAATAAATGTTGTAAGGAAGCTCAATGGGATCCAAGAGAAATTGGAAAACCAACCCATAGAAACCAGAAAAGTAATTTAGGAAATGAATAAAAAATTTACTAATGAGATATATATATTTTTTAAAAATAGAACTTCGGGAAATGAAAAATTCACTTGGGGAAGTACAAAACACAGTGGAAAGTTTTAAGAATAGACCAGACCAAGCAGAAGAAAAAATTTCAGAGCTTGAAGACAAGTCTTTTGAATTAGCACAGTCTGAAAAAATAAAGAAAAAATATCAAAAGGAATGAACAAAGTCTCTAATAAATATGAGAGTATGTAAGATGCCCAAATATAAGAATCACAGGAATCCCTGAGGGAGAAGAATGAAAAGCTGAAGAACTGAAAAAAAAATATTTGAAGGAATAATTGAGGAAAACTTCCCTGGTCTTTTTACAGATTCAAACATCCAGATACAAGAAGCTCAATGAACACTTGAGAGAGTCATGCAAAAAGGACATCTCCAAGGCACATAGTCATAAGTTTGGCCAAAGTCAAAATGAAGGAAGAACTACATGAGACAAAAATATCAAGTAACTTACAAAGAAGAACCCTTCAGACTAACAGCATTCTTCTCAGCAGAAACTTTACAAGCTAGAATGTATGGAGGACCCATTTTTAGTCTTCTTAAGCAGAATAACTGTCAGCCAAGAATTTTGCATCTGCAAAACTAAGTTTCATAAATAAAGGTGAAATAAAGTCTTTCCCAGACAGCAAACACTAGCTATATTAACCATGAGGAGAAATGAATGGGTTCAAAAAGCTCAATCAGAAATGAAAAATGAGACATTAAAACTGATACCGCAGAAATACAAAAGATCATCTGAGACTACTATGAAGACTTCTATGCACACAAACTAGAAAATATAGAGGAAATGAATGATTTTTGAAAACAAACATCCTCCCAAGCTTGAATCAGGAAGAAATAGGACTCCTGAACAGAAAAATAATGAGTAGCAAGTTTGAATCAGTAATAAAAATCTCCCAACAACAACAACAAAAAAGCTTAGGATCAGACAGATTCACAGCCAAATTCTACCAGACATACAAAGAAGAACTGGTACTTATTCTGCTGAGACTGTTCCATAAGATCAAAAAGGAGTGAATCCTCCCTAATTCATACTATGAAGCCAGTATCACCCTGATACTAAAGCCAGGAAAAGATACAACAAAAAAGAAAACTTCAGACCAGTATCCCTCATGAACATAGATAAAAAAATCTTCAACAAAGTACTAGCAAACTGAATCTAACAGCACATCAAAAAAGATAATTCACCATCAAGTGGGTTTCATCCCAGAAATGCAAGGATGGTTCAATATATGTAAGGCAATAAATGTGATTTCACCAAATAAACAGAAGTAAAAACAAAAACATTATGATCATGTCAATAGATGCAGAAAAAGTATTTGATAAAATACAGCATCCTTTCATGATAAAAACCCTCAACAATATAGGCACAGAAGAAACATATCTCAAAATAATAAAAGCTACATATGACAAACCCCACAGTCAACATCATACCGAATAAGGAAAATTTGAAAGAATCCCCCCTAAGAACTGGAACAAGACAAGGATGTCCACTTTCACCACTTCTATTCAACACAGCACTGGAAGTTCTAGCCAGAGCAGTCAGGCAAGGGGAAGGAATAAAGAGCAACAAAATCATAAAAGAAGGTGTCAAATTATCCCTGTTTGCCAATGATATGATCTTCTATCTAGAGAACCTAAAGACTCCTCCAAAAGACTTCTCCAAAAGACTCCTAGAATTGATAAATAAATTTTGTAAAGTCTTAGGTTACAAAATTAATGCACACAAATCAGTAGCATTTCTGTATGCTAATAACAGCCAAGCTGAGAATCAATTCAAAAACTCAATATTGTTTACAATAGCTGCAAAAAAAAAAAAAATACCTAGGAAAGTACTTAACCAAGGAGATAAAAAGTTCTCTTTAAGGAAAACTACAAAATACTAATGAAAGAAATCATAGATGGTGCTTTGAAATTTGGATGGCCACATAAAGATGAAACTGGATCCCTATCTCCCACCATATACAGAAATTAACTCAAGATGGATTAAAGACTTAAATGTAAGACCTGAAACAATAAAAATCCCAGAAGAAAACCTAGAAAAAGCTCTTCTGGACATTAGCCTAGGAATTTATGACTAACAGCCTACAAGCAAATACAAAAATAAACCCAAAAACAAATAAATAAAATTTAATGAAACTAAAATGTTTCTGCATAGTTAAATAAACAATCAACAGAGCAAGGAGACAACCTACAGAATGGGAGAAAATATTTGCAAACTATACATCTGACAAAGAACTAATATCCAGAATCTATAAAGAACTCAAACAAATTAGCAAGAAAAAGTAAATAACCCCATTAAAAAGTGAGGGAAAAACACGAACAGACATTTTTCAAAAGAGAATATACAAATAGCTAACAAACATATGAGAAAATACTCAACATCACTAATCATCACGGTAATGCAAATTAAAACCACTATGAGATGCCAGCTTACCCCTGTCAGAATGGCTATTATTGAAATGTCGAAAAACAACAGACATTAATGAGGATGAGTCGAAAAAGGAACACTTATATACTGTTGGTGGGAATGTAAATTAGTACAATCTCTATGGAAAACAGTACGGAGATTCCTCAAAGAACTAAAAGTAGATCTACCATTCAATCCAGCAATCCCATTACTGGGTCTACCCAAAGGAAAAGAAGTCATTTTATAAAAAAGACACATGCACTCATTTGTTCATTGCAGCATAATTCACAATTGCAAAGACATGGAATCAACCTAAGTGCCCACCAACTAATGAGTGGATAAAGAAAATGGTACATATACACACCAAGGAATACTGCTCAGCCATAGGGAAGATTGAAATAATGTCTTTTTTGGCAACTTAGATGGAACTGGAGACCATTATCCTAAGTGAAGTAACTCAGTAAAGGAAAAACAAATGCTGCATGTTCTCACTTATAAGTGGGAGATAAACAATGGGTATACATGGTCATAAAGAGTGGTGTAATGGACATTGGAGACTCAGAAGGGAGTAAGATGGGAAGGGGTTAGGGATGAAAAATTACCTATTGAGTACAATGTACACTACCAGGTGATGGGTACACTAAAATCCCTGACTTCACCACTATACAATTCATCTATGTAACAAAAAAAAAACCACACTTGTACCCCCAAATCTATTGAAATTAGAAAAAAAAGAATTAATGTTCATTAAGAGATTGGTTAAAATGTAATGGATTTTCTGTGCCAATAATGACATTAAAAGCCTTTGTTTACAATTTTATATATTTCTTACAAAACTCTATAAAGTAGTCATCATTTAGGTCCATTTTATTTACAAAGAAATTGAATTTCATAATGGTTAAATGTCTAAAAGGATAAAATATTCAGAAATGTCTGGTTCCAAAAACTACAGAAGCAGTTTGCTAAACAATGAATTTTTAAAATGTGTCTCTGAAGCAAAGCATGATGAACCCAAAATTTTTATTTGAGTTTACTCTGTTTCCGTAAGTCCCTTTAGCATTAGTATAGTATAAAAATATCTGGTGATTCCAATTTTCCATGGTTCCTTAATACAAGTTTTTAACAGAATTATGAAGAATATTTGCTAATATGATAAAAAAATTCTATCATGCATTTGCCAGATGATATGAATGGTGTGACACAAAGAATAGGAACAATTTCTGAAGCATCTTCTGAAGTTATCTACCGTTTTCTCTTTCAATGTCATTAACAGAAAAATTGCCTAGATGCAGTTTTCACTGTGACACTTACTGTTTCAATTACTCTGCTTCTGGCTTGTCTGCCCAGACATTTAAACTTAGAATAGGAGTCTCAGATTGAGGAAAGAGGAAGGATTTTAGTAGCTATATTCCTTTGTCTAAGCCAGTAAAGATGAATATAGAAAATAGGAAAATCCATTACATTTTAACCAATCTCTTTCTGTTCCTGTTTAACAATTTCTCTAAGATACAAATTGTATAATGAAATTACTAATGTATCATAGAGAATATAATTATTTAATATTATCAGATATTTTCAAAATAATGCCCTGAATGGTCACACTAGTTGATTCTGCAAAAACAGTGTATGAATGTTTTTATGTTGCTGTAATCTAACTAACACATGGTATTATCAGACTTTTCGATTTGTGTGAATCTGATTGGTGTAAAATTCTATTGTTGTTTTAATTTGTACTTGTTGATTCCTGAAGAGTTAGGGATATCTTCATTTGTTTTTTGGACGTTCTAATTTTTTCTATGAATTTCCTAGCCCATTCATATCCCTTATCTACTTATAAAATTTATTTGTAATCATCATATTGATTTATAGGTGTTGTTTATGTACTTTGGATACCAACCTTTTGTTGGTTATGTACATTTAAGCTATTTTCACTAAGGTAATAAAATACTTAGCACTCTGTGTACCTAGAACCTGCCACATTATTTTGTTAAAATAAGCTGGAAAATGTAGACATGGGGGGAAATGATTGGTAGATACATTCATTTCAGGTGTACCAACAGCTTATTTGGAAACTAAAAATCTCAGTTCTCTACTCTTTCTGACAAGTTTAAGTGACCAATGCTGGAGCCTCTGAAATGTTTACTTTCATGGTTCCCAACCCTCTGAATACTCTCTTCTGCCTGACACACTATACCATCTCTAACTACTTTAAGTTCTGAAAATGTGCTTTACTACAGGAGGGAAATAACTTTGCAGTATCTTTATCTATTTCCTTATCTATAAAATAGAGGTATATCCATACATCCACCTTATAAAATTGTTAGGGGGATTAAATGAGGCAATATATGCTTCATGTAATACATTATGATTGATTGATAGAATACTAAAATAAAGCCCCCAATTTTAAATATTTGGATAATCTGGCAAAAAAAAAAGTGGAAAAGAAAACAATATAGGGGTATGAGCTTATGGGAGTTGGCCAGCATTGAAGCAATTTAAGTTACTGGGGCATATTCAAATCAAGATGTCCTGAAGATTCTGTGAACAACACACAGGGAGCAAAACGCTGGGCTCACCCTGGGCATAAAGTCTGACCAGACACATCAACACATAAACCTAGGACTCAAGATGGCCTACACCTCCAGAGGAAGAAGAATTGAAATAAAAAAAAAAAGAAGAAGAACTAGTACATTAAATATGAATATTTATACACACACACACACACACACCCCATGGAGTACTATTCAGCCATAAAAAGGAATGAAATAATGTCTTTTGCAGCAACTTGGATGGAACTTGAGACCATTATCCTAAGTGAAGTGTCTCAGGAATGGAAAAACAAACTCCACACGTACTCTCTAATAATTGGGAGCTAGTCATCGGGCACACATGGCACACAGAGACGTAAAGGTCCTAGGAAATCAAGAAGAGGGGAGAGGAAGGTAAAAACCTACCTATTGGGTACAATGAACACTATTCAGGTGATGGCACACCTAAAAGCCCTGACTTAAGCATTACAAAAGTGTCATTGTAACAGAAATGTTTATACCCCCTTAATATTTTGAAATTAAAAATAAAGAGATAATGAATATTCAAAACTCATCTCCTGCTAATCAGTTTAATAGATTTTGCTATCATCCATGCTCTTGGGATTATTTACACCTGTGGTATCCGTATGGTAGGAATACTACAGAGGGCTGCACTCCTGCATATCTCTCCCAACTCCATATTCAGTGATGTCTCCTTAGCAGCTTGAAATCAGTCAAGGTGGGAGGACTTATACCATAGAAATTGCAAATTCTACAAAACAGGGTTTAATTTTCAGTTTTTTTACTGTCTAGACAAGAAAGTGATATACTTAAAACTATATCAACTCTGTAGCTGTTCACTGGAATGAGCACAAGAAAATGAGGCAATATTCTGTCAGATTCAGCAAAAAATTACATAGCACTAACACCAATTCTTCACAAACTATTCCAAAAAATTGAAGAAAAGGGAATTCTTCCTAACTCATTCTACAAGGCCAGCATTACCCTGATACCAAAAACAGATAAGGACAAACAAAAAAAGAAAACTACAGGCCAATATCCCTGATGAACACACACATAACAGTCCTCAACAAGATACTAGCAAACCAAATCCAGAAGCATAATAAAAATATAATACACCATGATCATGTGGAATTTATTTCAGTGATGCAAGGATGGTTCATATACGCAAATCAATAAACATGATACATCGCATTGACAGAATGAAGGACAAAAACCATATGATCATCTCAATAGACGCCGAAAAAACATTTGGTAAAATTCAACATCACTTCATGATAAAAAACTTTCAACAAACTAAGCACAGAAGGAACATGCCTCATGTATGACGAACCCACAGCTAAAATTGTACTGAATCAGGAAAGTTGAAAGACTTTCCTGTAAGAACCAGAACAAGACAAGGATGCCCACTTTCACCACTCTTATTCAGTATAGTACTAGAAGTCCGAACCAAAGCAATCAGGTAAGAGAAAGAAATAGGCATCCAAATAGGAAAAGAGGATTTCAAATTGTTCCTCTTTTCAGATAATATGATCTTGTATTTAGAATAAGCTACAACCAAAATCTCCTAGGTCTGGTAAACAAAGTCAGCAAAGTTGCAAGATACAAAATCAACATGCAAAAATCAGTATCATTTCTATACACTGATAATGAACTTTCTGAAAAAGAAATCAAGAATGCAATCCCATTTACAATAGCTACAAAAATAACTATGAATAAATTTAACCAAGGAGGTGAAAGATTGCTGCAAGAAAAACTACAAAACACTGATGAAATAAATTGAAGAGGACACAAACAAGTGGAAAGACATCTCACTCTCTTGAATTGGAAGAACTAATATTGTTAAAATGACCATACTAACCAAAGCAATCTACAGATTCAATGCAATCTGTATCAGAATACCAAATATATTTTTCACATAAATAGAAAAAAATCCTAAAATTTGTGTGGAACCAAAAAAGAGCCCAAATAGTCAAAGCAATCCTGAGTGAAAAGAACAAAGCCAGAGACATCATACTATATTACAAGGCTATAGTAACCAAAACTGCATGATATTTTTAAAAATAACCAAACACATAGATGAATGGAACAGAATAGAAAGCCCAGAAATAAATTCATGTATTTATAGCTCACTGATTTTCAACAAAGGCACCAAGAACATACGTTGAGGAAAGGACACCCTCTTCAATAAATGGTGCTGGGAAAACTGGATATCTACATGCAGAAGAATTAAGGTAGATCCCTATCTTTAACCAATACAAAAATCAACTCAAAATGGATTAAAGATTTAAATGTAAGACCTGAAACCATAAAACTACTAGGAAAAACCACTCCAGTTCATTAGTGTAGCCAAAGATTTTATAGCTAAAACCTCAAAATCACAGACAACAAAAACAGACAAATGGAACTATATTGAACTATAAGGCTTCTTACAGCAAAGGAAACAATCAACAGAGTAAAGAAACAACCTATTGAATGAGGGAAAATATTTGCAAACTAATCATTCAACAAGGTACTAATATTCAGCATATACAAGGAACTCAAAAAAATGCAATGGCAAAAAAAAAATCTCATTATAAAGTGGGCAAAGTCTCTGAATAGACATTTCTCAAAAGAAGACATGCAAACAGTCAACAGGCATATGAAAAAAATGCTCAAAATCACTAATCATCAGAAAAGTGCAATCTAAAACCACAATGAGATATCATTTTACTTGAGTTAGAACGGCTATTACCAAAAAGACAAAAAAATAACAGATATTGGTGAGGATGTGGAAAAAAGGGAATTCTTATACACGGTTGGTGGGGATGTAAATGAGTACGGCCATTATCGGAAACAGTGGGAGATTTCTTTGAAAACTGAAAATAGAACTACCATATGATCCATCAATCCCACTACTGGGTATTTATTCAAAGGAGAGAAAATCAGTCCATCAAAGAGATACCTGCACCCCCATGTGTATTGCAGCACCACTCACAGTAGCAAATATATGGAATCAACCTAAGTATCCATCAATGGAGGAACGGATAAAGAAAATATGGTACACCGGCACAATGGAATACTATTTGACCATAAAAAAGAATGAAATCTTGTCATTTGCAGCAACATGGATAAAACTGGAAGTCATTATGTTAAGTGAAATAAGCCAGGCACAGGAAGACAAATATCACATGTTCTCACTCATATGTGGGAGCTAAGAAAGTGAATTTCATGAAGGTAGAAAGTGGAATTACAGTTAGTAAATGCTGGGAAGAGTGTGTTTGTGTGTATTTGGGGGTATGATGAAGAGAGGTTGGTAAATGGATACAAAATACAGTTATATAGAAAGAATAAGTTCTAATGCTTGATAGCAGAGTAGGGTGACTATAGTTAACAACAATGTACTATATGTTTCAAAATAGCTAGAAGAGAGGTCTTGAAATATTTGTAGTAAAATTGACTAAATGCTTGAGGTGATGGATATCCTAAATACCCTAACTTGATCATTACACATTCTATGCATGTAACAAAATAAATATGTACAAGTACTACATATTTACAAATATGTACAAATATGTATCAATATAAAAGGAAGCAAGAAAAAGAAGAACAAAGTAAGCCCAAAATTGACAAAAGGAAGGAAATAATAAAGATAAGAGTAGAAATTAATTAAATGGCAAATAGAAAAAGAGTAGACAAAATAAATCAAATTTTTTAAAGATCAATAAAATTGATAAATTTCTAAAAATACTTATAAAGAAGTCTACTAATATCAGAAATAATAAGGAATATCATTATAGATTTTGCAGACATTAAGAGGGGAAAAGTTATACCTTCAGAACCCCTCCACACACAAATTTGACCATTTATATGAAATGAATCAATTCCTCAAAAATCACATACTACCAAAATTTATCCCAGATGAAATAAACAACATGAACAATTCTATAACTAGAAAAGAAATGAAATTTATAGTTGGAAAGCTCTCAAAAAGACAATTTCCAGGATCACATGGTTTCACTGGAGAATTCTACCAAATATTTAAAAAATAAATAACACCAAATCTACACAATTTCCAAAAAAACAGAAGAAGGGAACATGATCCAACTTATTTTATGAGGCCAGCACTACCCTGATACAAAAATTAAAGATATTTTTTTGAAAAGAGAATATCTCTGGGAAAACTCATACCTAATGGGTGCGGGGTGCACTGTCTAGGGGATATTCATGATTGTAGCTCTGACTTGGACAGTGCATAGACCATATATGTAACCAAAGTGTTTGTACCCCCATAATATTCTGAAATAAAAAAAAAGAAAAGACCAATATCCCTCACAAACAAAGATGCAAAAATTTCCGACAAAACATTAGCAAATCAAATCTAGAACTTATAAAAAGAATGTATATCACAAACAAGAGGGTTTTTTTCCTCCCCAGGGATGAAAGTCTGGTTCAATATTTTAAATTCATTCAATATAATTCATCATATTAACTTGGCAAAGAAAAACATACATGATTATATCAATTGATACAGAAGAGATATGTGACAAAAAAAATAAAATTATAATAAAAACTCAGAAAATTAGAAATAGAAGGAAATTTTCTCAACTTGATAAAGAGCATCTACAAAAAACCATCAGCTAACACCATACCTAATGTTGAAATACTAAATGCTTTACCCTAAATACTGGGAATGAAGCAAGGGTACCCATTGTCACCACTCATACTTAACAGTACGGGAACTCTTAGCCAGTGTTAATAGGACAAGAAAAGGAAATAAAAGGCAAAATGACTGGAAAGAAAGAAAGAAAGCTGTACTTGTAGATGGTATAACTGGTAGAAAATTGTAAGAAATCTACCAAAAAAAAAGTGATTTTGACAAGGTCGCAGTATATAAGGTAAATTTAAAAAATCAAAAATTTCTATATGCTAGCAATGAACAATCGAAAATCAAATTTAAAACACAATACCAGTTACAATCACTACAAATAAAACACTTAAGTATACATTCAACAAAATATGTACAGGATCTATATTCTAAAAACTTTAAAATGCTGCTAAAAGAAATCAAAGACGACCTAAGTAAATGGAGAGACATAATGTGTTCATGTTTTAGAATATTCAACATAGTAAAGATGTCAATTCTCCTCATATTAAAACATAGGCTTAATAAAATTCTTATCAAAATATCAGGAAAATTATTTGAAAATATAGACAAGGTGATTCTAAAGTTTATGTGAAAAACCAAAGGACCTAGAATAGCCAAAACAGACTGTTCAGATAAACAAAACTGACAAAATTAATCAACAAAAAACTGGCACTAAGGATACACTAAAGGAATTTCTATAGGCAGAATAAATATTAACCCAGAACAAAGCCTGAAAATGCAAAAAGGAAATGAAAAGCAATGAGGACGGTAGACTGGTAGGTTAATCTAAGTTAAGTTTGACATGTTTTTAAGAATGCAATAATTATTGTGGTAGTAATAATAATAAGTAGTAAAAACAATAATGCAAAAGGAAGGTTAATGTTTTTAAATTGTTCTAAAGTCCCAAACTCTACGGCAGCCTTGAAGAGAGCAGCCCACTTTCCAAGCACAGGTGCCTGCCATACACAGCAGAAAGAATGTTATTCTCAATGAATTGTGTTTGTTTTGTGTGTCCCATGGCTCCCTGAAATGGAGCCTCAAAGGGCTTGCCTTTTTTTCTGCCCAACTCCGAACTCTCCTAGAGCTGAGATGCCTATCTGTGGGACATCTGTCAAAAATATTTAAAGGCAATCTATTAGCCATGGATGCCTGGAGTAAGGAATAAACAGTTGTGAAAAACAATAGGCTAACCAAAAAGCTGAGAAGGAAAGCCTGGGCATTGAGACACTTTGAGGAATAAGGGCTTTGAAAGCTCCCACATATTTCTGGGCACTGAGAAGGCTAATTGAATGCTCAGGGTTTGGCACATGCTCAGAAAAGAGTCAAGAAGGCCCTAAGCTCTCAGCTCTTGGTTGACCTTCAGACTCAGCACAATCAGGAAGTGAAGGCTAAGGGAGAAATGTAAACTTCATGGCAGACTGTTGAATCATGCCCCCACACAAGCATAGGACCCACCTGCAATGAATTAGAGAATTTTTTTTGTTCCAGGTGTTTAAGAAAATCTCTGTTGAATGACTAGATGACGTAATCAGCTAACAAAACAAAGATTTCAGTGAACACACGACAAAGAATACAGCTTTTACAAAATTAGTTCAGAAATGTCACTAAACAAACAATTATTTTAAGAAGCAGCAACAAAATAATGAAGGAGAATCTGATTTACAAAGTTGCCACATTGTAATTATTAAAATGTCCATTACAACAAAAATGTACAAGGCATTCAAAAACACAGAAAGAATGACTCATAAACATAACAAAAGACATCAACTATTTTAAATAAATATGCTCAAAGAGCTAAAGGAAACCATGAAAACAAAGTCTCACCACAGAGAAATTCTTAACAACTAGATTGGAATTATATAAAAGGAAACAACTAGGAATTCTGGAATTTAAAAATATAGTAAATGAAATTTTTAAATTACCAGAAAGGTTTAACAGGATATTTGAGCAGCCAAAAGAAAAAAATCATCACACATGAAGATAGGTCGATTAAGATCACCCCATCTGAGGACAGGAAATAAAAAAGGAATGAAGGATTATATGTGAAGAGTCACATTCCCTGACAGAGCAGTTTTTTACAAAAGTTTGCTAAGAAAGATGTACAGAATTACTTATAAAGATATTATTATAATAGCAGTAAGAAAGAAAATAACCCGTATCTCATAGAGTGAATATGAATCTGTAAATTTTTGTATATGTAAACAGTGACACAGTGGCACATTATACAGCACTGAAAATGAATAAATTACAGCTTTGCATGTCAACAGGAATAAATCTTAGAAACATAATATTCAAGTAAAATTTTTTAGACAAATACATACACATGGTACCAAGTTTATGAATTTTAAAATAAGCTAGATGTATTCAGGATTTTGCTTACCTCAGAGAGGGACCAAAATGAATGGATCCAGGGAAAGCATGTTTCTGTTTCTTAAATTGGACGGTGGGTTCACTGGTGTTTATTTTATGATTATGCTTCTAAATATACATATTTTATATTTTATATACATCAGAAAAGTAAAATTTTCCATCCTTCAACAAAAAAATTTATAAGCTATCCTAAAGGGCAAGGAAAAACAATCTGCAAAGCAAAGAAAGCAGCAGAACTAGGTTCAGATATGGCACAGACTTTGGATTTATCAGATAAAGAATTTAAAATAACTATGGTTAATATGTTAAGGAATCTAATAGAAGAAATATGCAAAAACAAATAGATAGTATAAGCAGTGAAATGGAAACTCTAAGAAAGAATTAAAAGGAAATACTAGGAATAAAAAACACTAACAGTAATAAAGAATGCTTTTGATGGGTTCATCAGCAGGTTAAACACAAAGGAGGAAAGAAAATGTGAGCTTGGAGGTATGTCAACAGAAAATTACCAGAAAAAAATACAAAAGGGACAAAGAAAAAAACAGCAGAATATTCAAGAACTACAGGATAATTTCAAAAGATGTGACGTATGCATAACTGGAATATCATGAGGAGAAGAAGAATGGAGCAGAATCAATATTTGAAGTAATAATGGCTGAAGAGTTTCCATAATGACAGATACCAAACAATGGATCTAGGAAGCTCCGGGGATCCCAAGCAGGATAAATACCAAAAACAATAGAAAACAAAAAAATAATTCTACACTCAGAGATCTCATATTCAAACTGCAGAAAACCAATGGCAAAGAGAAAATCTGAAAGAAACCTAAGCGAAAATACCCTACTTATAGACAAGAATTACACTGGACTTCTCATCAGAACTAGGTAAACAAGACAGTGAAGTGAAACACTTAATGTTTGGGGGAAAAAAATCCACCAACCTAGAATTCTATATCCAATGAAATTATTTTCAAAATTGAAGGAGAAATGAATATTTTCAGAATAGAAAGAAGGAGCTCATCAACAGTAAACATACTTGCAAGAAAGAAGAAGAATGTTGGGTGAAAAGTCAGATGTATATATATATAAAAGGAAGTCTTGGAGAAGAAATATATTAAGGTAACATAAAATATTTTCTTTTTCTAACTTCTTAACTGATCAAATAGACAACAGTTTGCTCAAAGTAATAACAGTAACAATGTATCGGCCCATTGTAGTACATGAGTAAGTGAAATAAATGACAGTATTATAGGAGATGTAAGTGAGAAATTGACAATGCTCTGTTATGAGATACCTGCGCCACCTTTGAAGTGGTATAGCATTATTTAAAAATTGTCTTAGGTTATTTGTAAAAGTATACTGCAAACTCTAGGGCAACCTGGAGTTTTTTAATTTTCAAAGTTTTATTTTTTTAAAAAAGAAGTATAATTGATAGGCTAAGAGAAGAGATGAAATGAAGTCAATAATCTAAGATTCTATCTTAAAAAACTAGAGAAAGGAAATAAATTTCAGCCTAATGCAAGGAGGAGAAAATAAATAACAAAAATTAGAGCAGGAATAAATAAAATTGAAACAAGGAAACATAAAATGGATTTTTTTTAAAGAGCAATCAAATTGATAAATCTCTAGTCAAGCTAACAAATAAAAAAGAGAGGAAACAAATTACTAAACTCAGAAATGAAGGAGGGGTGATTGCTACTGATCTGAAAGATGATTAAAGGATAACAAAGGACTATTGTGCACAACTCTGGGCCCACAAATTGATAATCTAGGTAAAATGGACCAATTCCTTGAAAAGGCACAAACTACCAAAACTCACACAAGGAGAAGCAGATAATTTGAATAGGCCTATATTTATTAAAGAAATTGAATCAATAATAACTTTCCAAATGAGAAAACACCAAGCACAGATGGTTTTACTAGTAAATTCTACCAACCATTTAAGGAAAAATTCTCTACCGTCTCTTCCAAAAAACAGAAGCAGATAAACACTTCCTGACTTAATGTAGGGGGCCCAACATCTCCCTAATACCCAAGTCAGATAAAGACATTCCAAGAAAGGAATACTCAAAAAAATATTAGGAAACAGAATACAATGTATAAAAATAATCATATGCCGTGACCAAGTGAGATTTATTACAAGTATGCAAAGCTGATCCAACATTCAAAAATCAATTAATCATACAGAAGAAAAAGCACATGAGTACATCATCTGATGGAGAAAAGGCATTTAACAACATCCAACACCCATTCATGATTTTAGAAAAAGAACAACTCTCAGAAAACTGGAAAAGAGAGGAACTCTAACAATTTGATAAGGAACATCTACAAAAAAACCTTGTTAAAAAAAAAAAAAAAACCTTGTTAATCCTAATATAGGGATCAGGGTAAGCATTTTCCCTCACTCACTGCTCCTGTTCAACATCAGACTAGTCCTAGCTAATGAAGTAAGAGAGAAATGAAAAAAAGAAGGTATAAAGATTGGAAAAGAAGAAATTAAATTGTCTTTGTTCCCAAATGACATTATAGCCTATGCATAAAATCCCAAAGAATCAACAACAGCAACAAAAAATTCCTGCAACTAATAAGTGGTGATGGCAAGGCCACAGAATACAAGGTCTATATATGAAAATTCCATTGCTTTCCTATGTTACAGCAATCAATAAGTGGAATTTGAAATGAAAAGCATAATACCATTTAAAATAACATGAAAAAAATGAGACAATTTGATGAAATTTAACAAAATATATATAAGATCTGTATGAATGAAACTACAAAATTCTGATAAAATAAGTAATGAAGATCTGAATAACGGAATGGCATTCCATGTTCATAGGCAGAAAGGCTCGATATTGTTAAGATGTCACTTCTTCCCAAATTTATCTATAGGTTCAATGCAATTGCCATCAAAATTCCAGCAAGATGTTTTTTGGGTATGAACAAACTGATTCTAAAGTTTATACGGAAGGCAAACAACCTGGCATAGTCAAGACAACACTGCAGAATAACAAACTTGGAAGACTGATATTACCTGTCTTTAAAACTTTATTATAAAGCTACAGTAATCAACGTAGTGTGACACTGGCAAAGGAATAGATATTCAATGAAACAGAATAGAGAGCCCAGAAATAGACCCAAACTAATATAGTCAACTGAAATTTGATGAAGAAGAAAAGGCAATTCAATGGAGAAAGATTATATAAAGATTATTCTTTATAACATGGTGTTGGAACAATTGAATGCCCATAAGCCAAAAAAAGAAATCTAACACCTTTTACAAAAATTAACTCCAAATGGCTCATAGACCTAAATATAACACTTCTAAAAGAAAATATAGGAGAAAACTTACGTAACTTTGGGTTTGGCAATGAGTTTTTAGACACAACAACGAAAGCAAAATCCAAGAAAGAAAAAAATTATGAATGCAACTTTTTTAAAGTTAAAACTTTTGCTCTGTGAAAAATACCTTTAAGGAAAACAAAAGACAAGCCACATACTGGAAGAAAATATTCACAAACCACATGCGATGGTTAATTTTAGGTGTCAACTTGACTAGGTTAAGGGATACCCAAATACATGGTAAAGCATTATTTCTGGGTATGTATGTGAGGGAGCTTCCAAAAGACATTGTTATTGGAATCAGTGAACTGAATGAGGAAGACCCACCCTTACCCAGTGTGGGTAGGCACCACCCAATCAGTTGAGGAAAAGCAGAGAAAAGGCAAACTTGCTCTCTCTTCTGGAGCTGGCACACCCATCTTCTCCTGCCCTTGCACATCAGAACTCGAGGTTCTCTGGCCTTCAGACTCCAGGACTTGCACCAGAATACCTTCCTGCCGATTCCTCAGGCCTCTGACCTCAGATTGAGAGTTAAACCGTCAGCTCCCCTGGTTCCCGAGGCCTTCAGACTTGCATTGAGCAGCTTCCTGGTTCCCCACCTTGCAGATGGCATATTGTGGGACTTCTCAGCCTCCATAATCATGTGATCCAATTCCCATAATGGATCTCCTCTCCTATATCTATGTATATATATCCTATTTGTTCTGTTTCTCTGGAGAACCCTGCCTAATATAGCACATAACTGATAAAGGAATTTTATATAAAATGTATAATAAATGTTAAAAACTCAACGATATGAAAACAAACAACTCAAGAAATAGGCAAAGGGGCCGGACACAGTGGCTCATGCCTGTAATCTTAACACTCTGGGAGGCCGAGGCAGGAGGATTGCTTGAGCTCAGGAGTTCGAGACTAGTTTAAACAAGGGCAAGATCCATCTCTACTAAAAATAGAAAAAATTAGCCAGGTGTGGTGGCATGTAGTTCCAGCTACTCAGGAGGCTGAGGCAGGAGGATTGCTTGAGCCCAGGAGTTAACCCAGGAGTCAGTGTCCAATACATTTAGAAAAGTCTGGATAGTTCTCTTTTCCCCCTGTTACTATTATACTGGAAAATACCCACAGGCTCCTTTACGAGATTCTAGGAGTACAATTCATAGTCTTTGCTGCTGATGTTGTTGGAAACCCTTTTTCAAGTTTACTCAGTCTCCCTTTTAGTCAATAACCCTGAGATTTTTTTAATTGGCTTCAGATTAGAGTATTAGATGAGAGATTATGACCCTCTTTTGGTTGTCCCGTGGTCACAGTACTTTTAATTTGTTTTGTTCTCCCCCTAGTTACATAAGGAACTTAGTGGTCTGCTCATTTATTTATAATTACCCCCCGCAAGATTATTTCACAGCAAATTATGCCGATCCTTAATGCTGCCTTTTTGGCCCATGTACTTCCCTGACTCATAGCCACTGCCTGGCCTTGGCTAATTTCAGTGGGAATGATTTTGGTATTCCCAATGAAATTAAGGAAACTATTTCAGTCACAGTAGCACCTACGAGCATCTCTGACCTTCAGAGAAGAGCTTAGTTTGGACAGAAGATTGCACATATTAAATCCACTCCAATACGTGTGTCTCCCTAAGTCTCTGGGGTTCTTTAATAGTGCATTAAGAAATTGCTACCATCTTAACTTCATTTAGTGTAGGCTTTTGTTGAACCCATGTTTCAGTTAATCAGCCAAGCAACCAATTAGGACTACTCCCTGCTGCTTGTGCTAACACACTGAATTCAGAAATGCTTCAAAGTATATTACAGATATATTAAGTAGAATTTTAAGTTATGCTGTGTTTTTCCTTGGTATGGCACTTTCAGAATCTATTCCTACATATATTTCCAGAATTTTGCAGATAGAGATAAAAAAGCTTTTCAATTCTTTTGGAGAATAAGTTTTCCCTCTTGGGTCTGACATTGCTATTGGCCTGGGGAATTCTGACTTCTTGCTCTGCATCTAGGTGCGGACACTGAGGGATCTTAGGGAATATGGACTGAGAAGGTACAGGGTATACAATGAGAAACAATGAAAACAGCTCCATGAGTGAGGATGTGTATAGGCTCTTTAAGAATGCCAGGAATGTCTTTATCAGACAGGGAGCCAAGAAGAACTCAATCACTGTTATTAGTTATAGTATTCTGTGTTAATTGACACTATACCACCTCCCCATTCTGATTCTTAGGATTCTATGCTTTCCCAACTAAAATACTAATTACCATACATAAGACCTGGTGAAATCATAGACTTAATGGATATTGTAATTTGCAACTCTCTCTTTCAAAATCTTTGCTTAATTTCAGCTATTTGAACCCCAACTGCAAGTGTTACTTTTGAAGTACACTCGTAAGCCCCAAGTTTTCAGTATGTGCCTTGAGTTGAGAAGTTTGTTTAGATCTTTCCTTCTATAAACGGATCTAATGCTGCTAGTAATAACCATTTTATACCACAGTCCTTGATATTTTTTATATCTCTCACACTGGTCTGTGGCCATGGCTATTAAGTCTCCCTAAATTTTGCCTTCACTTAGCACTTTAATTCATGTGATCACCGATTGTGATATAATTAGCTGTTTCAACCAATGTCTGCTATCAGATGACAGAGAGACTTATCTCTTGTTCCTTTCTAGATTTGCATAGTGTTAAGTCCAAATAGGGCCAGATAACCTACCCAGAATTTGGATTTGGAATTGTGGGTTCACAGAAAATGCTGGTGATTAAGAAAGAAGAACTGGCATAGCCTCACTGGGGGAGGACCAGTTTTTCCAATACTGGGAAGGTGATAGGGATATTTGTAATGTTTCTGTGTCTGAGACTCTCATCCCAGTCACATGCCACACTAGGTAGGTGTTAGCACTTTTGACTGAGAGAATGTGGCTGCCGGGGCTCCCGAGAACGTGGCCTTCAAACCTCACAGAATGGTCCTGCGCCCTTGCATTAAATTAAGGAGATGAGGCAGAATACACTTGGCTTTGAATAAACCATGACGTTGTTTAAAGCTCATCTGATGAGCTTCTCAGTGATAACCACGGTGGGCAGACAGCTAGAGTCCCTACCCTTATTTTCTGTACAATAGGGAATATAAAAATTTGTATGTAAAGAGGTAATTGGTTCCCCAAATATAAATAATGATAACATCAAACTATGGGTTGAAGGATGAGTACAATCCTATACATTTGCTTAATAATTATTTGCTGATTTATTCATTTTGTTGCCTGTAGAAAACAACAAGGGACATAGTTTTGGGAGAAACATTTTGCTTAGGTTGATGTTGAAATGAGCCCTTCAATTCAATTTGTGATTGGTTATAAGAACACAGCATTTCTTGGTGTCAAAAATTGTATAATTTACTTAAAAATAACTATTTTAAGATTCAATGGGTTTATATTCTCTAGTGACGACTATTTGATGCATTTTGACATACAGCATCATGTCAAAATTTAAAACTTATTTAGAACTCAAACCCCTCCCCCTGTGAAACCCTGGGGTAGAATTTAATTCTGTTACTATATCTTTCAGTTCTATGACTTCTATTTGTTTTTAAAAATAATTTCTAGCTCTTTGCTAAGATTTTTTTCTTTTTCCTTTGTTTCAAGAGAATTTGTAATTGATTGTTGAAGCATTTTTATCATGGCTGTTTTAAAATCTTTATTGGATAATCCATCATCTGATTTATCTTGGTGTTGGCATCAGTCAATTGACTTTTCTTATTCAAGTTATGATTTTCCAAGTTCTTTGTATAATGGATGATTTTTGATTATATCTTAGACAATGCCTATTATGTTAGGAAACTCTGGGTCTTATTTAAATCTTTTATTTTTCCATGCAATCACCCTGTTTAGTTTTAACTTGCAGGCTATGGCCTAATTTGTGGGCTGTGGTTTCAATAGCAGTTTGATTTTCAGAGCCTGTGGGATGCTATTTTGGTCTGTTTGATTATTTGGTACAGATGGGGCTTCCACTGGTCCCTGCTTGTGCTGCCTGAGGGAATGGAAGGGGTTTCCCCAGGTGGGGTAGCTGGCCGTCCCTTGTTGGGAGAGGGATGTGGTAGGAATCCTCCCACTGGTATTGGTACCCATTCTGTCCCAATGCCCAGATGTCTCTGGACAGGTGAGGAGCATCTTGTGCCTGTGGTGACCAAGAGGCTTCCCAGACAGGGCTGCTCATTGTGGGGCTGGGTTCCTGTTGTCTGGTTCTGCCTGCCCACTTTGGATCTCTAGGAGGAAAAAGGGAGTCTCAGGCTTGGTAAAGAAGAGTGCTTCCTCCATTGGCTGTTTTTGGTGGTGCTACCAATTGATCTCATTTGTCAATGGTGCTGGGCTTATCTGCTGTTTGTCAAGGAACTTCTGTCAGTTTAGTGGGGGAATGAGCCCACTCAGTCTGCCTTCTGTTGCCAGGTGAGCCATCCTCTTCTGTCGTGTGTGCAATGCAAGATGCCCCACCACTGCGCATGCCTCCAGTCTTGGGGTCCCAAACAGCTTACCTTCTTCTTAACTACCTGTCAGAGTTCTCCTTTGGTTGACATGGAGTATCACATCAAGATTTAAAACTTAGCATATAAATGCTAAGTTATAAAGTATGCTAAGTTATAAACAACAGAGTCAGGATTTGAACCCAAGTCTGTCTAAGCCCAAATTCTATGCTCTTTCTGCTTTATCCAACTGTCAAATTTTAGGGAAATATTAAAGGAATACATTCACTAATTATTAATAATAGTAAAAACATCTCTCCATCCAGCATCCATGTTTGCCATGAAGCATTCATTTTATTTAAATGGTATGTGTGCCCCAATCTCCCTACCTTGAGTGATAAATAGGGATTGAGGGCTAGACACAGACATGCTTTCTGGATGAAGAAATGCTATTTACCTGAACACCATTCACCAACATATCATCCTTTGGCTTTTCAAATGCTTCTTTTCCATGCCTCTTCAAGTTGTGTTCCCCTGTTATACAATTAACACCTTTTAAATCAGATACCCTGCAGATAACCCTAGCTTCTCAACATGGCACTGAGGTGGGAAAACACCTGTTTTCCCCATATCTTAACCTGAGGTTAAAGAAAGTTGATCTTCATCAAGATGTTTGAGATCCACTAGGCTAGATGTATGGTAACGCTGAATCTGTTGTAGAACTGGTTATATATGTAATCCAGTTATCCAAGATTCTTTTTTTTCAAGTGATTATATATAAAAAATAAAGATGCAAGTTATATTTAGAACAGAAGGACAACTTTCCTCAACAATAGTCATTCTCAGCATGTTTATAGATTCATGTATCATGTCATGAAAGGAAGCAGTAAAATGGATCAGGATTAAGACAGCTTTCAAGAGCAGTCCTTTGTTAAGGCTAAATTTATCCTGGCATAATGGCCTTTTATATAACACTACGGGATATATATCTGACTCCCTGACTGAATACTGAAAAGCAATGAAATTTAAAACTGAAGCCTGTGAACAATGGATGGGTCTGCTGATGAAGTAAACCTGCGATAATCCCACTCCTGTGCAAATTCTAATCTTTAGTGAAGGAAGGCAGGGATGGATCCTGTTATGCTATTCTGGGTTCCCCAGCCTGCCAAGAACATCATCTCCTCAGGGATCTCTGCTTTGCTTGTTTCCATGAAAGGCATAATAAAAGTGTTTTAATTTAATAGGACAAAGCAGACAGTGGAGTGAGCCCTGACCTTGGCTGCACCCTGAGCAAGCAGTTTAAGTGCACAGTTTGACAAATCCAGGGAGGACTCTTGGAATCAGCTGGTAAGTATAATAATATAGGAAGGATTTTCTCCATGTGATGAGAGCTGCATGTCTCCTGCCCTTAGCCTGGTCCCTTTCTTTGTATTTAGAAGATACCATGTTAGGGAATCAAAACTGTACTTCTGTTTCCTTGATTTGGAAACCCCTTCCTTGAAAGGAAGGTCTTTTCATTCTCCAGTTTTAACTATCTTGCTGCAAATGACAGGATTTCATTCCTTTTTTTGGATGAATAATATTCCATTGTGTATATATACCACATTTTCTTTATCCATTCATCCACTGATGGACATGTATATTTTGGCTATTGTGAATAGTGGCTGCAATAAACATGGAAGTGCATATATTTCTTCAACATATCGATTTTCTTTTTTTTCAATATATACAATAGTGGAATTGCTGGATCATATGGTAGTTCTATTTTTGGTTTTTTGAGGAACGTCCATACTGTTTTCTGTAGTGACTCTGCTAATTTATATTTCCACCAGTTGTTATATCGCCCTTTCTCCACATCCTCCCTAGCATCCATTATTTCCGTCTTTTTGATAATTGCCATTTTAACTTGGGTGAGATGATATCTCATTATAGTTTTTATTTACATTTCTGTGATGATTAGTGATGTTGAGAATTTTTTCAGATACCTGGAGAGCATTTGTATGTTTTCTTTTGTGAAATGTCTTTTCAGATCTTTTGCCCATTTTTTAATCAGATTATTTAGTTTTTTGCTATTGAGTTGTTTGAGCTCCTTGTATATTCTGGTTCTTAATCCCTTGTTAGATGAATAGTTTGCAAATATTTCCTCCCATACTGTGGGTTGGCTGTTCACTTTATTGATTGTTTCCTTTGCTGTACAGAAGCTTTTTAGCTTGATGTAATCCTGTTTGTCTATTTTTGCTTTTGTTGCCTGTGTTTTTGAGATCTTACACAAAAAAATCGTTGCCAAGACCAATATCCTGGAGTGTTTCCCCAATGTTTTCTTCCTGTAATTTTCTAGTTTCAGGTCTTACATTTAAGTCATTAATCCATTTTGAGTTGATTTTTTTATATGGTGAAATATAAGGGTCTAGTTTTATTCTTCTGCATATGGTTACCCAGTTTCCCAGCACTATTTATTGAAAAGGATGTCCTTTTCCCATTATAAGTCCTTGGCATTTTTGTTGAAAATGAGTTGCCTATGAATATATGGATTTATGTCTGGGTCCTCTGTTCTGTTTCATTGGTCTATGTATCTGTTTTATGCCAGAACCATGCTGATTTGGTTACTATAGTTTTGTAGTAAATTATGAAATCAGGTAGTATGATGCCTCCACCTTTGTTCTTTTTTCTCAGGGTTGCTTTGCCTATTCAGGGTCTTTTAAATTAAATACAGATTTTAGGACTTTTTTTATTTCTGTGAAGAATGTCATTGGTATTTTTATGAGAATTGCATTGAATCTGTAAACTGCTTTGGGTAGTATTATCATTTTAGCTATATTAATTCTTCCAATCCATGAACATGGAATATACTCCCATTTTTTTGTGTGTCCTCTTCAATTTCTTTCATCAGTGTTTTATAGGTTTCCTTGTATAGGTCTTTTACATCTTTAGTTAAATTGATTCCTAGGTATTTGGTATTCTTTGTAGCTATTGTAAATGGAATTTCTTTCTTTATTTACTTTTCATATTGTTCATTGTTGGCATATATAAATGCTACAGATTTTTGGATGTTGATTTTGTATTCTGCAATGTTACTGAATTAATTTTCAGTTTTTTTGTGGAATCTTTAGGTTTTTCTAAATATAAGATCATGTCATCTGCGTACTAGGCTACTTTGACTTCTTCCTTTCCAATTTAGATGCTGTTTATGTCTTGCTCTGGCCAGGACTTCCAGAATTATGTTGAATAAAAGTGGTAAAAGTGGGCATTCTTGTCTTGTTCTAGCTCTTAGATGAAAGGCTTTCAATTTTTCCCCACAATGTTTGCTGTGAGTTTGTCATATATGACCTTTATTATTTTAAGGTATGTTCCTTCTATACCCAGTTTATTGAGAGATTTATCATAAAGGAATATTGAATTTTATCAAATGCTTTTCAGCATCTATGGAAATGCTCGTATGATTTTTGTTCTTGGTTCCATTAATATGATGTATTATGTTGATTGATTTCCTTCTTAATTTCTTCAGTGACCCACTGGTCATTTAAGAGCATATTGTTAAATTTCCATGTGTTTCTGTAGTTTCTTACATTCCTCTTGTTTTTGATTTCTAGTTTTATTCCATTGTGGTCAGAAAAGATACTTGTTATGATTTCTACATTCTTGTATATGTTAAGACTTGTTTTGAGGCCTAAAATATGGTCTTTTCTGAAAAATGTTACACATGCTGATGAAAAGAATGTATATTCTGTAGTAGTGGAGTGAAATGTTCTGTAACTGTCAGTTAGGCCTATTTGGTCTAGTGTGTAGTTAACTCCAATGTTTCTTTGTTGATGTTGTGTGTAAATAATCTGTCCATTCCTGAGAGTGGGGTATTGAAGTCCCCTACTATTATTGTGTTTAAGTCTGTCCCTCCCTTTCAATCTATTAATGTTTGCTTTATATACTTGGATGCTCTGGTGCTGGGTACATAGATATTTATAATTGTTATATCTTCTTGCTGTATTGATCACTTTATCATTATATAGTGACCTTCTTTGTCTCCTTTTATAGTCTTTGACTTATAGCTTATTTTTTTTTAATTTCAAAATATTACAGGAGTACAAATGTTTTTGTTACATGGATAGATTTATAATGCTTAAGCTGGGGATGTTAGTATGCCCATCACATGAATTGTGTTCATTGTACCTGTTAGGTAGGTTTTTACTGCTTCCCTCCTCCCATTTACCCCCTTCTTGATTTCCAGTGACTTATGCTTCTTTCTGTGTCCATGTGTGCCCTTCAATTTGTTCCAAATTATTAAACTGACATGTGTCAGTTTATTTGATCTAAGTATATCTACTCCTGCTCTGTTTTGTTTCCACTTCAGTGGAATATCTTTTTCCATCTTTTCACTTTCAGTCTATGTGTATCGTTATAGGTGAGGTGTGTTTCTTGTAAGCACCATAAAGTTTGGTCTTGTTTTTTTATCCATTCCATCATTCTAAGTTTTTTAAATTGAGTCCATTTTATTCAGTGTTGTTGGTAAGTCAGGAATTACTATTGCCATTTTATTGCTTGTTTTCTAGTTGTTTTGTAGCTTCTCTCTTCCTTTCTTCCTTTCTTACTGTCTTCCTTTGTAGTTAAGTGATTTTCTATGGTGGTATGTTTTGATTTGTTGCTTTTTATTTTTATTGTATATATTATAGGTTTTTGCATTGTGTTTACCATGAGGTTTACAAAAAAAAATCTTATATATATATCAAATTGTTTTAAAGAGATGACAACTTATCTTAGATAACAAAAAAGAATAAAAACAAAGAAAAAACTAAAAAAAAAACCCTCTACACCCCTACACTTTAACTCCATTGCCCACCCCCCACCACCACCACCATATATTGACTTTTGGTTGTCTCAATTTACATGTTTTTATATTGCCTATCTCTTAGTAGGTTTCTGCAGCTATATTGCTTTTTGATATATTTATCTTTTAGTTATGAATGGATTGCAAACCACAAATACAGTATTATGGGTTTGTCCATGTTAACTTTACCAGTGGAGTTTATAACTTCAAATGTTTTCTTTTTGCATATTAGTGTTTTTTTCTTTTAGGTTGAAAAACTTCTGTGATGGTAAATTTTCTTAGCTTTTGTCTGGGGAAAAATTTCTCTCTCCTACATATGTGAAGTATAGCTTTGCTAGACAAAGTATTCTTGGATGACAGTTTATTTTCTTTTAGCACTCTGAAAATGTCATTCCATTCCCTCCTGACCTGTGTGATGTCCATTGAGAAGTATGTTCCCAGATAAATTGTAGTTTCTTTATATGTTATCTGCTTCTTTCTTCTTCCTGCTTTTAGGATTCTCTCTTTGTCCCTGACCCTTGAGTATTTGATTATTATATGCCTTGGGGAATTCTTACTTGGATCAAATCTATTTGGTTCTCTGATCTTCCTGTACCTGGATATTTATCTCTTTCTCAAGTTTTGGAAAGTTTTCTGTTATTATTTCTTTGAATAAACTTTCTACCCCTCCTTCTTGCTCAACTCCCTTTTGAACACCAATAATTCTTAGATTTGGTCTTTGGAGATACTTTTCTACATCTCGTAGGTGATCTTTGTTCCTATTCATTCTTTTTTTCTTTTTTCTCCTGTGACTGTGTAATTTCAAATAGCTTTTCTTTGAGCTTACTGATTTTTCCCCCTGCTTGATCTATTTTGCTGTTCAGACCTTCCAATTAATTCTCAGCTCAGCAAATATATTTCTCAGTTCCAAGATTTCTGTTTGATTTTTTTCTTATTTTAATCTTTTTGTTAAATTTCTCTGATAAAGGTCTGAATTGCTTTTCTGTGTTATCTGGAAGATCACTGAGTTTCCTTAAAACTGCTATTTTGAATTCTTAGAGATCTCATGTATTGTCATCTTGTTAGGGTCAGTCACTAGATTTTTGCTTTGTCCTTTTGGAGAGGTCATAGTTCCCCATTTGTTGGTGTTTCTTGTGGGTATATGTCTATGTCTTTGCATTGAAGTATTAGTTATTTATTCCTGTCTTCTCTGTCTGGCTGGTTGTGATTTTCATTGGCTTTGTTTGCTTAGATATTCTTCTTTTCTTTTTTTCTTTTCACACTGCTCTTACCAGTTCAGAGATTCTTATTAATTTACCTGTTGAATTTCTTATATTTTTTCCATTAGGTCACTGCCTCCTTCGTAGCACTAGGTGGCACCTAAATCCCAGGTTTGCCTTGGCTCTAGCACATGATCAGAACACTGCCTGTCCAGAATGGGAAAGGTCCCAGCAGTGCAGAAGGTCTGGCTAGGGGTTGGGTACCTGTGGAACATAACTCCTACAGCATGGTGCTGATGAACAACCACTCTGATTTGGCACCTCCTTTGGCCAAATTACAGAGAAGAGTTTCTAGTATTAGAGATGGTAATTCCACCTCCTCCCATCATCTCTGTCTGTCCTCAGGGATATGTCTCTCTTCAGGACTCACAGTGCTTCACATGGACAAGTATTCTGCCAAGAAACCAAGATGGTGGGGAAGCTGGTTGTCCACCTCAATCTCACTTTTTCCAGTGTAGAAATTGATTTGGGGGAAATTTACCAGATGTTTGGTGCTAGGCAGATGGCAGGGAGGGGCATTATGGATATAAAAATCTGATTCTCTTACCATCTGTTCAGAGATTTTTTTAACTTCTCTGTAGCCCTGAGAACTTATTTGCCCTTATATTTGAGTTCTGGAATACTGCTGGTGATAATCTCAGTGTTGTGTATATTTATTTTGGTTTTCTGTGGGATAGGGGAGATTGAAACCAGCTTGTGTCTATGCCACCAATTTGGAACTGGAAGTCTCTGTCCATTTTTATTTTTGAGACAACATATACACATTTGGGAGTGCACTTTGATCAAGTTGATAAATTGAGTATAAACTTTGATGAATTTTCTTAAAGGATAGAGATTGTCAGCTTAGAGTAGGATTGAGAGCAAGGAAGGGTTTCCAGATATCCCAGGCTCTCATACGAGCCTTAGGATCCAATGATCCAATGATCCAATGATGGATCCAATAATGTTTAAAATATTTTTAGAAGATCAGGATGTTTCAGGATCTCAGGTCAATTCTCACCAGAACTACAGCTGAAATGTCAGGATTTGGAGCAAATCCATGCCTGTTCCCTTTTTAAGTAATACCTCCTGACTTGTTATTGGGCCCTGGTAAAAATTCAACCCCCAAAAATGGAGCACCTGATGCAAACAAAACAAAACCTTTCTATCATGAACTGAGAATCATTGATCCACCCACCATAAAATAAAGGCATTTCTAGAAGTGCACTATTATTAAGTAGGAGCAGAATAGAAATCTCTGAGCCCAAAAAAGGTCACAAATGAGTTCTAGGAGCAAGTCTCATACACTCCCAGGATGCCTACTCCTTTTGTTCTACTGCCCCACCTTTGACACACAACCATGGCCTCACTAAGAGTTTCCTATTACCAGCTCACTCAGAAAAAATAAATGAGAATCATGTGCCTCCAAATAAGACATTGGTATAAGCCAAAATTGAAGTTCTGTGGCATTACAGCCCCACTCAAGAGCTTAAGACAGTGGAGAACAAATATTCTTCCAGTGTTTAGAACTTTGCATGATATATCCTTTTGACTTTGCCTGGAAAGAGAGAGAAGCTGGAAAGTGCTTAATGGCCAGGGACCTTAAAGGAACAAGGTTGCATAATTTGTGATAAGAACACTTGTGGAAGAAGTATGTAGACAGATATCTCAAAAGTGCTCATAGTGTGGCAATATCTGTGTTCCATGTGAATTTCATCCAAGAAAATCATTATGAAAAAGGCCTTTAATCATCTATGTGTGTTCTTTACCCACTCTGAGTAAGTCATTAAGCTTCCTTCTCCAGCCACCCAAGTGCTGGGACTCATTAACAAAGTGGCCAAGGTAACAGATATGGAAGTTACGTATGAATTTTAAAAATGGGCTTTTTGTCACTAAGGCTAATCTTCTTATTACTCCCTTGAATTTGTTTACTTTTTCTGCTGTTCTTCTGTTAGCACCATCATACTTGAACTTACAGAATGCCTTACTCTCCATCGTGGTTTTACATACAACATTTCAATTTCAACAAAGCTCATTTTTCAGTTAAAAAGGGAGGCAATTCTTATAAGCCTATAAGCCATTTGAATCTATTGGTATTATTGCATATGCCTTATCTAGTGGCATGACTTATAGAAGACTCAGATGTGACACAGGATGGGATGCAACAGCTTGACAGGTTGGGCTGTCCTAGAGAGTGAGTTGTGTTCTGATAATAATAATATATATGGTGGTTTTTATTCCAAAGTTTAAATAAATTGGTGGAGAAACAAGAGGAAGAATTTGGAATAGGGTATCTCATTCTCACAACTAATTCCCCAATTTCCCAGTCATAATATTGTTGTGCTACAAGTAACATGTCTTGATTAGAAGTTTTAAGACTCAAGGGAGGAATGCTTCTTCTAGGAGGCATAAAGGGATTTCCATTGAATTTGAAGTTGAAACTGATGTCTGGTCAATTTTTGACTCTCCATGCCCTAGATAACCATACAAAAAAAGTTTATATTATATTCTTGACAAGGATAATCAGTCTTGACCATCAATGAGAAAAGAGAAACACGGATGGATAAGTATGTATGAAGCCCAAGGGTCTCCTAGGGAGGTTCCTTATACTACTATGTACTTAGTAAAACTTAATGGAAAATGGCTGTAGCCAAATGTGTGCAAGACCACTGAGGACCAGATAGCTCAAGAATTAGCAGTTGAATCACATCATTGGCAAAGAATTCTGACCAGTTGAAAGGCTTTCTGAAAAAAAAAAAAAAGAGAACTTGGAGCAATTAATAGGAGTCATACATTATAACCTAGGGTCCCATCACCATTAAGGAAATAAGGAGTTTAGCCATTTTTAGTCCACATTTTTAATGCTGTAAAGATTTTCATTCTTATTTCTTCTTCTTTGTCCTATTATTGTATACAGGGAATACTAGTTGGCAGTTAACCTTACAACTTAATCTCTGGGTCACATTATATTAATATGAGATCATACAGAACTAGAGGAGAAGTAGATACTAGTCTGGATGCTGAAAGCAGTAACCTGGGAAACTTCAGCATTGTCTTCCTTTGAGGATGAGGAATATTTGGCATTGTCTTCCTTCGAGGATGAGGTAAATTTTAATAAACAGGCCTTAATGCTGGGAATATATTTGGGGAGGGGTATATAAACATAGGAATAAGGTTAAAGATTGATAGCGTTTACCAAAGGGATGGATTGTAATGAATATTTGTCATGGGGCGGTGGGGAAACCTAGCATATACACCCATATACAGTTTGGCAAGAGACAAAGTCCCCATCCAATCATAAAACCTGAAAGAAATAGATATTCCTTTTAAACCTTGCTTTCACTTAGGACATAAGCATGGCCTAGGTTTGTCCACTCACACTCTTGTACCTAGGACTTTGAATGAAGAAACAGAGATAAGAAAACATTATCTGGAAGCCATATGTTGTCAGTAACATAGATTTTCCAGCGGCAACATAGAGACCCTTAAGAGTATTCACAAGACACACTGAAGCACCTGGCTTTTGTCCGTGGATGTAACAGTAATGTCATTAGAGTAATCCTGGCATGATTTTGGTTGTGGTTCTAGTAGAATAGCTTCCCTATATCTATCTAAGCTGTTTCTCTAGCCTTTTCAATAATTATGTAAACTACCCAATATCTTTCCAAATACTTCATTTCTGCTCAAATAAGTAAGAGAAAGTTACTCGATCTTAAAGCTAAAATCCATGGCAGAACCACAAGGACTTAGAGGCTCTATAATACATGATCCTCTCTTAACTTCCTCTCCAAACACACTGGGCTTCTTGCTGCCCTCCAAGCACGTGACTGTCAGCACCCATACACACCACACACGCACACAAGCTTGTTTCCCTCTTCCACCTCAGGATGCCATGCCCACTGCTAATTCAGCCTGGTGCACTTTCCTCCAAATGGCCTTGCATTATTTATGGCAGACTTGATTAACCCACCACCCATTTCCCTTGCCTGCCTCCACCATAGAAGCCGGACAGTAATCCCTCTCCCAGAGTGCTCTGCAACAAGAGATGAGAGTAACAAACAATAAGGTATAAGCAGAGACTTCTGAGTACATTTTCATTCTTGATTTAAAAAAAAGACATATTAATACTTTACAGGCGCCAGGGCTGGCATCAGGTCTTGCAACCCCTACGATCAAAGAGGGCCCTGCTCTCAGAAGGGATCTCCCCATTTCCTCCCCACTTGGTTTAATGCTCTGCTGTAGCCTTTTCAAAATTCTTAATACTTTTTATCCTTAACTTGGCTGATAAGGGAAGTCCAAGGTGACAGGGCAGCATGATCACGAGCAGCAGGTTCGCCAGGTAATAGCACCAGATCTGCAGCTGAGGCAGACAGTGCCGACACAGCGCAATTGGCTGGTGGCCGGATATACTTGCATTGCCTTCGGCTGTCCGGAACACCACGGGGTCTCAAGGCAGGGCCAGGGACCTGGGCCCAAAATGGCAGCAGAGCCAGCAGCGGCGGCCGCAGGAGAGAGGAGGGGTTCGGCTGAGGGACAGTGCGCGGGGACCTAGTGAGAGGCCGCAGGCTTGGCCGGCTGTCCCTGGTGGCCTTTCCCTGCAGCCCCTGCAAAACATTAACTCTCCGCCCTTAGCGCCAGGACAGAACTTTGTCAGTAAATTATTACAAAATAAAAGCTTACACAAGGACATTGCAATAAAGCATATTAGGGAGTCGTCTGGATTCTTCAAAGAGCTTAGAATCTCCAGTTTTAATAACGACTGCAACATTGCAAAGCAAATCGAAATTAGATTTAAAGATGGTGGCATTCCAACGGGAAAGAACACTATTCTTCAGCGAAGCTCAGGATGAACCAATTGTTAATGAGGAAGACAACTTTTAAATTAATGTTTCCTTTTTAATTGAAAATACTATGATAGACTGCATAAACAGGCATTCTGAATTATATGCAAAGCAAGAAGCCACTTTCAGTTTCTTGTTCAACCTCCATACACTACAGGAAATGTCAGAGGACACATTAAAATGCCATTGTAAGAATTTACACTTAAAATAAAATTCAGATTTACACAAAACTGATTTTGGAAAAATTGTTTCATGAGGATCAATTCCAGAGATATTAAAATTTGTATTTTGAAATAATTGGTTAGAAAATATCCCCATGTTGTCACAGTCTATAAAATACTCTTAACAGCTCCAGTAACAATTACATCAGCAGAAAGATCCTTGTCAAAATTTAAAAATTATCAAAAATTATTTGCAATCTTGCATTTGCCAAGAGTGACTGGTATTGCTTTCAATTCTATTGATTGAACATGGACTTACCTCTAGTATAAATTTTGATGACCTAATAAAATTGCAGAAAAGCAAGCCAGAAAAACAGTATCAATTAAGATAACATATAAATTATTATTTATTGTTTTATATAAGTTTCTGGCACCAAAACATTATTTTTTGCAATTTGTATGCCTATGTTGTTACTTGTGTGTCACTGTTGCCTTTTAAAAGTAATAAAATATTTTTAAAGAAAGAAGCTTTATATATTTTTGGTAACTTTAACATCACTTTTTCCTGCTTCTTGAACAAAGTCCCCACATTCTCAATGTTCACTGTCCCTGTCAATTATGCACCAGCCCTGGCAGTCGCTGCCATTTCCTTTTCTTTCCGACTGGAATGCGCATGTGATACTTAAAGGTACAATAGTCATTCTGAAAATATGAGGAGGTAAATGCAGCATACTAAAAATGAGTAATGGATTGATGTGTCATTTCTGTTCTTGATACTGCCATTGAGCTGATACAGCGGGCCTATACTGCTCACCACTAGATAACCTGTTATATGTACAAAAAAATAAAATAAAGCGCCGATGATTTGAGCTACTGTTCACTTTTCTGTTTTGTCTGTGCCTCGCCCAGATATCAGCTCATACATCCCTCCTCAGAGAGAAATTCTCTGACCCCTTAAAAATTCCCCCTGCCACTGTCACGTTGATTCCATTACCATTTATAGCACACATCACTACCTTGAATGATCTTATTTCTTTGCTTGCACCATTATCTTTATCTTCCCTAAAATAAAGTGTCAGCTCCATAAAGGCAGAAATAGTTTTTCTGATTTATCCCGACACACCCAGCACCCTGGCACAGAGTGCCTACTCAAGAAATGTTTGCTGAAGGAGTGAGTACGTGAATGAATTAATAAAAGGCTTTTCCTCAGCAAAGAAACCAGGGTCAGATCACAAAACAGGAAGGGGAAAAACACCTCTTAATTATTTCTTCAACAGTAAGAACTAAAGAGCATTTTTCTTTAAGCACTTCCAAGTGCAAATTATTGTGGCTTGTAAATTGCCTTATGCTAGTTGGTGAGAATATTTCTTATGCTCAAAACATACAAAACTGAGTTTCCATGGAAGCAAAGACAGTCTTTTCTTTCCTCTTAAGAGCAGGGCCTGTTGTCATCTTGCCACCAGACTGTACAACCTGCCACCATAACAAGGCTCCCAGGTGTTCCAAATGCTCAGTATCTGAAACAGCACCCATGGGCATTAATGCATCTAACATCACCTTTTGACTGTTACTATCCAGCAGTTATGGGTAAAATCATATACCGGGGAGGTAAAGTAATGATGCAGAAACAAAAAGCTGATTATTAGCTCTACCCTTTCCTCCCTGATACATAAATAGCTCTCACCCACAAACCATCTTCCCCAGAATGCATCTACAGCCTCTCTGTAACTCAGCTAGACCTTGAGATGCAGTTTTTATGATTACTTAACTTAGTATAATACCTTAATGTTTGTATCTGTACTTAGAATACATGATGCATTTTCTCTCCACATATCACCAGTACCCCTTTGTCACTTCCATTTGATTGAGGTCACAATCCTCGTCTTAAAACTTCTATTTTCGCCATTCACATCAGCTGCCAGCTGCAGGCAGTAAGGGTTTCCTTCCGATCTGGGGCCAGCATCTCCAAGTGACGGAATCAGTTAAATTCAGGTATGCCTGCGAATCCAGTGGCTTCTCCATCACTCTGTGCTGCTTCTCTCCCTTTTAGTCTTGACCAGGCACAAGCCAATAGAAAAGGCATTTTGGCCACATGAGGACGCAGGGTAACCCTTGAAACTGAGACAGGGAACTGGCAGGTACTGCTTTAGGCATTGCCTTGGGCATTGCTTTGGGCTTTGCTGCAGCATTGCCTGAGTCAGGAAGTCTCAAAACAAAGCTTCAAACTACCCTGAGCAAAACAGGGTGGAGGCAGGGCAAGTTCCAACTGGTTAGAACCAAGATAGTGGAGAAATAGAGGGTTTCACCCTGATTCCAGCAAAACACCACTCCTTCCATGAATAGTCCTCCCTTTGTTTAGCCTATAATTAAGCCTTTGCTTAAATAGAAAGGCAATAGGAACTAGGGGACCAGTTCTCTTCTGCAGGGAGAACCTGCTTCTGCTCTGTCTATGGAGTAGACTTTCTATAGCTTCTGAATAAATCTCACTTTCACTTTACACTGTCCGCTCGCTCCTAAATTCTTTCTTATTCAAAACCAAGGACCCACTTGGACCTCAAGAGGCTCCCAGCATTGGGAGTCACTTTCCTGTGTCAAAACCACATCAGGGTCCTTCAGCACTCTAATTTGGTAATTAGAGATAGCAACATACAAATGCAATCTAAAGTCCCTCAAATATATTCTTTGAAGGAAAGATATACTTGCAAAACACACATACACACACACAAAATTATTGGCAATAATGAGAATAATAGTGATCACAATATAAGCAAGTGTCCCAAATCTCATATATTTGTTATTTGTAGGAAAACAAGATGTCCAAGAACATAGATGTCACCTTTTCTCATTAACTGTTGGCATTTCCTCAACACAGACATTTTAGAAGAGGTAAGGGGTCATATAGGATAGCACATGTGTATTTTGCAGGGTGATCACACACAAACAATTCCTACTTGATAGTCTTTTATAATTCCCAAAGCTCTTTGCTGGCCATTTTATTTTCACAATGTCCCTGTAAAGGGAGTAGATTAATATCATTCCAATTATACAGGTGTGAAAATTGAGATGGAATATGTTTAAATGACTTGCCTAAGTTTCTTTAAGTCCCTAACCCAGACTCCCACCATTGCAATGAAATGCGTTTCTCAGTTTATAAACTCCTTAGGATATAATAAACTTGAGTTTGGTTACCACAGAGTTCTCTGTTTTTCTGTCTAATGAAAGGGGGTTTTTTTTGTTTTTTGTTTTTTAATAATAAAACATTCTCCTACCCTAGCACAGGGCAATATGTATGGGAACACAGAAAATAGAAAGTAACAATAAGACAGTGCATCTGCATAGCTTCTCAAGCACTCAGCATCCTAGAGTTAGCCCCTGCTGTCGCCATGCATTAATACACAATACTCCCATTTGATGGATTAGGGTCAGAAAGTTTGTGAACTTAAAGAGTGGAATTGGTAACTCTGTGACAGAACAAAACGTAAAGTTCTAGTCAAATACTTCACCCATTCGCATGATCTGATGTTAATAGCAATGACAAATTTGTTTGCAGTTTTATTCAAGAAAACAAAAAAGCTGAAACTGCAATACAAATATCCTAATACATCAGTGCCCGTTTTTGAAAAGGTGGGCAACAAGTAACTGAATGAGACCTGGTTGAGAGAAGACGCTTTTTTATTAGCTTTAAGGACTCTGCGACAGTTGGAAGTACTGACGTGCAGCCCAGAAGTTGTTGCTCAATGAAGATGAAGATGCAAGGATTAGCAGCAGTAGTTGGCCAAGTCACTGACTCAGCAATTCATTTAACAAGTGCTTTCTGGGACATTATTTTGTTCAATGAATTGAGAAAGACATTAGTTAGATCTAGATGAATTTGCTTAAGGGCAGTAAAAAGAGAGGTGGGCTCAGGACAAAACCCAAGTCATTCCACATTCCAGCACCAGCTACACTTTACAGCTGGCAAACTTTCCCTCATCCTGCAAGGATCAGCTCAGACATCTCTGCTTCCAAGTATTTCTGGCCCATACTCTCCTGGACCCCTTCCTTGAGACTTCCATGATGCTTCGTGCTTATTTCTACCACCACACCTCCCACACTACTATAAAACAATTTTCTGCTTGTGCACCACTTTTACCCATAAAACTTGAGCATCTTAAAGTGAAGATTAATTTTCCCCATGTGTATTTTCACCAGGACAAGTACAGGGCCCGGGACATGGTGGATGCTCAGTCAATGTTGGCTCAATGAATGAGTACAGGACTTAATGAATTCAACTTGGCAGGAAAAAAAAAAATTCTGCTTTTCTTATTAAAAAATGAACATGTATCTTGAATTAAATCATCAAGCTTGATTGAATGTGTTAGCCTACCAAAGAGTGTAAACATTTTTTTAGATTTATTAATTTCCTCTGGAAAATGAAAGTACTAATTATTTATAGAATTAGTCACTGAATCTTACCTTCTAATTTTCTTACTGACAGTTTTTTAAATGGTATTAGTGAAGACAGTCCCCAAAGATCTAAGGAATTCATCCAAACTTCATCAATCCAAAATCCAAGTAAGGAAGATTAATTAAATCAGACTGCTGCTTCCACTTTGGATTCTTTCAGATGGAGCTAACAATGAGCTTCTAAATTACATGTCCTGAGCTCTATTCTGTGCATAGCCACACATATTAATGAATCCACTGATGGTGATGACACCTCAATTTTAGGAAATGAAAGCTTTTTTAATCCCAATTCAGTAATTTACAATGTATTATATACCTAGTAAATTGCAGCATTCTCAGCCAGGCCATGACTATAAATTTTTCTCTATTTAATTCAGTTTTAACAAGTGAATGTATTAGTTTTTAAAAAATTAAAAATAACTCTTTAAAGAAAGAGAAAAAGCAAAAAGTAGAAAGTTGGTTTTTTTTCTGTTTCTGAGAATCTATCCTAAGGACACAGCCATAAATAGAATTACTTTGTGACAAAGAAATGTTCAATATGTCAATTTTTTTTTCTTGGATTTTGACCTGGTGATTCTACTTCTGGAATTTTTCTCAATGTAATGACTCAATACAATAAAAAGAAACTTAAACTATAAAAATTCTCATTACATTACCATTTATGCTGGATGAAAAGAAACAATTGAATTATGGAAAATAGAAGAGTATATAGATAAACCAGATCATGGCACTCCTACATGTTGATATATTTTACATATTATTTAAATATTACACGTTTAACAAATATATCATTTTTAAATGGCAGAAAACAGTAAATGACCAAGAATGGAAGCATAATTATAAAACTATGATATACATGGGATAATTTCTCAAATTTCTGATTTCTTTTTCTTCTCTCCCGCTCCTATCCACTCCCCACACAGTGAATTTTTTTGTGGTCATTCATAAGGAAAAATACCCCCATCTTCTCATCAAACTAACAAACTCACTACATTTGTAGTCACCCTGTGTTTTTCTCCTGTTACAAAGGAAGAAGTATCCAAAAACCAAATTCTCCACATTACTCTGATTCTCTTCCAATTTTATTTTCTCGAGAGACTTTCTACCCCAATCTTCTGGATCATTCTACTTATTCTAGTTTCTAAAAAAGGCAAACATAACAAAAATTTTCCCTAGCTCATATTTCATTCTTGCTACTTCCATAATTATCTTTCTCTCAAAATTAAATTTTATGAGAGGTAATTATAAACTGGTTCCTCTTGCTAACCTCTCATCCTCTCTTCTGTAAACACCAATAGGGCTTTTGTACCCATCAATTAATTGAAAATAATCTTAATAAAGGGCAATGATCTTACTGCAGCTAAATCAAATGAATAATTTTCAGTTCTCATCTTACCAGACTTTCCAGTAGTATAGTAAGTTTTCACTTAATGTCATCAATAGGTTCTTGGAAACTGTGACAGTAAGCAAAACAATATACAACAAAAACAATTTTACTATAAACTAATTGACATAACCAAGAGTTAAGTTCCTATGGCATATTTCTGGTCACAAAAATATCACCAAACTTCTAACTAACTACCAAAACACTTCTAATATTAAACATTGTAATAAATGTGAATATACACACATTTAAGAAAGATTAATAAAAGCAAGTAAAATAATGATTTACCACTTATTCCAGTTCAGGGTTGTAGGTGGCCAGAGCCTGACCAGGAAGCTCAGGGCACAAGGTGGAAACCCACCCCGGAGAGGACACCATTTCATCACAAGGTGCACTCACACACACACCCACACTCACTCACAATGGGGCAATATAGACAGATCAATGAACCTAATCTATATGTCTTTGGGATGTAGGAGGAAACCAGAGTACCCAGAGAAAACCCACTCAGACACAGGGAGAATGTGCAAACTCCACACAGACAGTGGCCCTGGACAGAAAGCGATTTTTTTTTTCATCAATGTTGTAATGAAAGGATGTTGGTCAAAACGACATTATTTAAGAAACTATTGTACTGTACACAAAGGGTTGGAAACTACAGCCAATTTACATGTTTGTAAATAAAATTTAATTGCAATACAGCCAAGTTCATTCATTTACATTTTATCTACAGCTGCTTTCATACTGTAATGGCAAAGTAGTCTCTCCTTCTTGAACCACTCTCTTCCCTTAGCTTCCCTTACAACAATCTGCTTGCTTTCCTTCTGATTCTATGGTTTCTCTGCCTTCTCCTCTTTGGTCTCCTTTCCTGGCTCCTCCTCTTCTACCCATCCTCAAATATTGGAGTTCCATGGGCTGAATTCTGGGTCTTCTCTTCTCATATACTCTACCCCTATGTAGCCTCATCTATTCCTTCAGCTGAAAATAGTATCTCTAGGTTAACAATTCACAAACGCGTATCACTAACTCAGACCTCTCCCCTGTGCTCCAGAATCATTTAGCCAACTGCATACATGACATTTGAGTGTTTCACTGACTTCTCAAGCTGAAAAGTCCAGAACTGCACTCTTACCCTACATGCTCTCACACACACCCATGGAATCTGTTTCTCTTGAAGAGGTTTTCATGTAAGTACATGGATCTATTAGCCCGTGCTAGAAACTTAGGAGTTGTACTTGTTAACTTCTTTCTCAGTGCAGTGCTGTCAATTCCATTGTCAGGACAGGTCTTGAATCTGTTGACGTCTTTGCATCGCTGTGTCATTTCTGCAAGCTACTATCATTTCTCCACTGGAGAAATTGTACTAGCAATCTTCTAAACAGATAGCCTCTTTCTAGCCTTTATTCAAATCATTCTCCATGAATCTTCCAGAGGACATTTTAGATCTGGTTGATGCTTCTCATTGAAGGGTTCTGCATAATCTAACACCTCCTTCTTCATAGCAGGACGTTCTTCCTCTTGTCCATTATGTACCACCCATGCTGGCCTTCGTTAAGATTATAAAATATATCAAGTTATTTTCCTGTCTTAGGGATTTCCACTCTTCCCCTGTTCAGATGGTTAACTCCTGTGCATTCCTCAATTTCAGTTCAATTGTCACTCTCTTGGAGAGACCTTCTTTGACCTCTGTTATAACGTCTCATTACACTTGACTTTCTCATCACAGAGTGCCAGGTAGGACTCAAAATCCACAAAGAGAGATGCTCAAAGATTTTTAGATTTCTTTGTTTGGATGAAATCAATTTAATTTTGCCTCTACCCATTTCCACGCACTCAGGCAAATGAGAAATTTAACTTCAGCAATCCTTAGAGAATCCTCAACATGGGATTGTACCGAATATCAAGGCAATTACACAGCGCTGGGAATATAGGAAGCCTGTCTGAAGGTTGATGTCCTATGCACACAGCTTTGAGCTGAGATGCTCATTGCCCAAGTTCATGTGGTCAGGGCTTTCTAGTTCCAGATACTGCTGTCTTGGTGCCGTGCTGGGGCCCACAGTCCCAGGGAGCACCTACATAGGTGCACTGCACAACCATTTCCCTGAGGACTTCCTTGAAGTCCTCATGTTCCAGAACCCCCAGTCCCTCTCCTCTTCCCACTCAAGAATCTCACCTTCCTACTCATTGCTTCTCAAAGTGTTCTCCCTTTTTTCTCCCCATCCAAGTCACCTATCTAGTCCCAGAGCTTTACTGTCAGATCCTTGCTAGAGGAAGGATCCTATCCAGCCTGACTGACTCTCTCTTAAGTTCATGGACATAGATGTCTTTGTTTCCTTTGGGTAAATACCTAGTAGTGGGATTGCTGGATCAAACGGTAGTTCTACTTTTAGTTCTTTGAGTTATCTCCACACTACTTTCCATAGAGGTTGTACAAGTTTGTAGTCCCACCAGCAGTGCATAAGTGTTCCTATCTCTCCACATCCCCAACATTTGATTTGGGCCTTTTTGATAAAAGCCATTCTCACTCGAAGTAAGTAATATCTCATTGTGGTTTTGATTTGCATTTCCCTGATGATTAGAGATGTTGAGCATTTTTTCATATGGTTTTTGGCCGTTAGTCTATTTTCTTTTGAAAAATTTCTGTTCATGTCTTTTGCCCACTTTTTAATGGGGCTGTTTGATTTTTTCTTGCTGATTTTCCTGAGTTCCTTACAGATTCTAGTTATCAGCCCTTTATTGGATGTGTAGCATGCAAATATTTTCTCCCATTCTGTAGGTTGTCATGGACATAAACTTTAGATTGGCTCTTGACACTGCTTAGGGACCCCAGCAAGTTTCTTGACTGGGCTTGTTTTCTTGTTGTCCAAAGTAACCCTTTCATACTCCTTCTCCCTTTTCTAACCAGCTCTTGCCTCACACTCCTCCTCACCCTCAGCTCATGCTCTGTTCATACATTGTTAAGAAAAATTAGGCAGGTCCTCAAATGCCCTCGAATTCCCAGTCCCAAATTTATAAACCTATTTAACCCATCTTCTTCAGTCCTGTAATAAATCATGAAATTTCTTAATTCCTATTAAATGCCAATTTCTCCACCTGTTCTCTGGATTCTTTTACCTCTTGCTTTAAGAATTTTCTTCTTTAGTCACCTACTCTTTCTTGCAATGCCAATCTCCCCACTCTCATCTGCGTAATTTTCAGCAGCATACAGAGCTTATTATTATTTTCCATTTTAAAGTTAAAAATAACTCCCCCTTATTTTTCACTCATTGCCCCATATGTCTGATTCCCTTCTTCAGCCTATCTAGATGACTTAGTTTTCTAGGGATACTAGCTTTAGTTACTTGCCTCCCATTGACACCTTGTCCCACCTCATCTTGGTTTCTGCCTTCACCATTTAAACAAAAACGCTTCTGTCAAAATCACCAACAAACTTCATGTTTCTAAATTGTATTGACATATTTAACCCACATTTTCACTCATCTCCTCAAGAGCACTCAACATATTTCCTCCTCCTCAAAACACCCTGCGTTTTTGCTTATATAATACTGCTCACTTAGTTTTCCTCCAATCAGGTCTGGCCATGACATTTTAGCTACCTTTGCAAATTTCTCCTCTACCAAATGTATAAATGTTCAAGGTTGCCAGGTCTTAAGACCAACATTACAGAACCCATTTCTTAGGGGTGATTGAGTTTCTAGATCAAATTCTGGCTGGGCCAGAAAGGTATTTGTTGTTCTGGGGTTAGAACCAAGCAATCCTAAAGCCAGTCACTTTATTATTTCAATTGATTTGACTCTTAGTTCATTCTGAGATGACAGAATTAATAATAGAGTTTATTCATTAGCACTCTAGTGGCTAATGTCTTTATTTAGTTCTGACTCAAACCTGCCTATTTGGAAAAGACTATCATCTCCAACTTGGCAGTAGGGCTCATTTCTTAACAGTGAAATTTTATACTGAGAGATTTCTTCTGTGTTCATCTTTCTCTGAAATGCACACAGTTGAGGTAATCTATAGCCTAGAACAGCTGAAATAAATACTAAATTTAGTTCATACCAGGGTAGATGGCCAACTTTATTGGATACTTGACTTTTAATATCTTCTCACTTCCAAGCCCCCAAGACTACTAGGCAAAAACCTTCTCACAGAAGCCTGAATAATAGCGTTGCATGTGTGGCTGTGCCCAGGTGATCATGTTCCCAGAAATTTTGGTCCATTCAGCATCACCTACAATAACAGTGCTCTGCTGAATGCAGCAAATAAATGTGTGGGTCTTTATGTTCAGCTGTGTTTCTGAGATTTCTGAGGTAACTTAGGAAGGAGCCCTGGGAAAGACACTATATTTTATCTCCCCTTCCCTTCCCAGCCTCTGGTACCCACCATTCTACTCTCCACGTCTATGAGATCCACTTTTGTAACTCTCACATATGAGTGAGAACGTATTATATTTATCTTTCTGTGCCTGAGTTACTTCATTTAACGTAATGACCTCTACTTCCATCTATGTTACTACAAATGACTGTATTTCTTTCTTTTTTATGGTTAGATAATATTCCATTTTGTATATGTACCACATTTTCTTTAGCCATTCATCCACTGATGGACACTTAGTTTAATTCCAAATCTTGGCTATTGTGCATAGTGCTGCACTAAACATGGAAGTACAAATATCTGTTTTCCTTTCTTTTGGATATATACCCAGCAGTGGGATTGCTGAATCATGTGTAAGTTGTATTTTTAGTTTTTCAGGGAAGTTCCGTACTGTTTTCCATGGTGGCTGTACTGATTTACATTCCCACCAACAGCGTACAAGCGTTCCTCTTTCTCTGCATCCTTGCCAGCATTCTTTGTTTCTTATCTTTTTGATAATGGCCATCCTAAATGGAGTAAGATACTATCTCATTGTGGTTTTGATTTGCATTTCTCTGTTGGTTGGTAATGTTGAGCATTTTTTCATATATCTGTTGACCATTTGTGTATCTTCTTTTGAGAAATGTCTATTCAGATCTTTTGCCCATTTTATAATCAGACTGGGTTTTTCTCCATTGAGTTGTTTGAGCTCCTTATATATTCTAGTTATTAATCCCTTTTCAAATGGATAGTTTGTAAGTGTTTTCTCCCATTCTGTAGGTTGTCTCTTCACTTCATTCAATGTATCCTTTGCTGTGCAGAAGTTTTTTAGCTTGATGTAATCCCACTTGTCTATTTTGCTTTTGTTGTCTGTTCTTTTGAGGTCTTACCCAAACAATCTTTGCCCAGACCAGTGATCTTGAGTGTTTCCCCAACGTTTTCTTCCAGAAGTTTTATAGTTTCAGGTCTTACATTTAAGTTTTTAATCTATTTTGAGTTTATTTTTGTATATGGTGAAAGATAGGGATCTAGTTTCATTCTTCTGCATATGCATATCCAGTTTTCCCAGCACCATTTATTAAAGAGACTAACCTTTCCCCAATATGTGTTCTTGGTGCCTTTGATGAAAATGAGATGGCTGTAAGTGCATGGATTTATTTCTGTGTTTTCTATTCTGTTTCATTGGTCTGTGACTATTTTTATGCCACTATCATGCTGATTTGGTTAATATAGCTTTGCAGTATCATTTGAAATCAGGTAATGTGATGCCTCCAGCTTTGCTCTTTTGGCTCAGGATTGCTTTAGCTATTCTGAGTCTTTTGTGGCTCCATTCGAATTTTAGGATTATTTTTTCTATTACTGTGAAAAATGTCATTGGTATTTTTTGATAGAGATTACATTGAATCTGTAGATCACTTTGTGTAGTATAGACATTTTAACAATATTAATTCTTCCAATCCATGAGTATTCGATATCTTTCCATTTTTTGTGGGTGTACCCTCCTCAATTTCTTTCATCAGTGTTTTATAGTTTTCCTTGTATGGATCTTTCGCTTCTTTGGCTAAATTGATTCCTAAGTATTTTATATTATTTGTGGCTATTGTAGATGGGATTGCTTTCTTAATTTCTTTTTCAGATTGATCACTGTTATTATATAGAAACCCTATTGATATTTATATATTGATTTTGTATCATGCAACCTTACTGAATTTGTTTATCAATTTTAAGAGTTTTTTGGAGGAGTCTTTTGTTTTTCTAAACATAAAATCATGTCTTCTATAAATAAGAATAATTTGACTTTTTCCTTTCCAGTTTGGATGCCCTTTATTTCTTTCTCTTGCTTAATTGCTCTGGCCAGGACTTCCAGTACTATGCTGAATAAAAGTGGTGAAAGTGGACATCCTTGTCTTGTTACAGATCTTAGTGGAAAGGCTTTCAATTTTTTCCTATTCAATATGATATTAGCTGTGGGCTTGACATATATGGCCTTTATCAGGTTAAGGTATGTTCCTTCTATACCCAGTTTGTTGAGGGTTTTTATTATAAAGTGAGTTGAACCTTATCAAATGCTTTTTCAGTATCTATTGAAATAATTATATGGTTTTTTCCTTTATTCTGTTGATGTGATGTGTTACATTTATTGATTTGTGTATGTTGAACCATTTTTTGCATCCTTGGGATGAATCCCATTTGATCATGGTGAATGATCTTTTAATATGTTGTTGAATTCTGTTTGCTAGTATTTTGTTGGTGGTTTTTTCATCAGGGATATTGGCCTGTACTTTTCTTTTCTTTTGTTTGAAAGGCATTATTTTGGGAAATCATATTCTTCATACATGGATGACTGTCAGCCAGTGAGATCCAGGATGCAGTAATCCTAATGATTCAACAGCACCCACTGGCCTCTACTGGCCATGACAATCCAGTTAAAAATCTATATGTGATTCTAAGACTTGGTAGTTCCACATCAAAATTACTAATACCTATAACATCTCTTCCATAACCACAATGTCTCCAGAGTTTTTATAAGCTCTTTCAATCTCTTAAAAGCAACTATAGAGCAATTATCTAATATTTATCATCCACCTTTCCATTATAGAATAACAGATTCCAGTTACGTGGGAATTACTGGCTTTGGAAATTTTAATGCTAGAATTGGCGAGGGGGAATGAATGAATCTGCTGCCCCATATTATTATTTTTTCTTTCCTTTTTTTTAATGCCTGCATTCAGGTTCAGAGAAAGAACTAAGGCAAGACTAACCTAGAAATCTCTATGCTTGACATAGTCTCTCTGAGGACCTCTGTACCATGTGTTTTCAAGTTGATGCAATGAACAGTAAGCAAACAGTGAATGATGGCTGTGGATTCCAGAGACTCAAAATGCAGGTTCAATCATAGTGTAAAAGAAGAAATCAGCGACAAACAGAAACGTGCAAATTTGTTCAGAGCAGCTGAAAAATCTCAGAAATAAAATGACAGTGTTCAAGATTTAGTATGTGAACAGGAAGCCATTGTGTGGGCTTTGGAACTGAAATATCAGGAACTCAGAAAGGAAAACAAATAATTTAAAGAAACAGATTTTGCTTTGCAGAGAAAATCTGTGGGAAAAGTAAAAGACCTTCCAACCCAACAAATATAAGTATTGTCCCTATTTACAGTATAGGTGAGAAAAGTTCAATCTAGACAGAAGATTCAAGTTATGGGTTGTACCTGTTTGAATGAAGCAAATTCTTAACAGAGGAGAATGAACAGAGAGCCCAAAGAGAGAAAGGGTTGGCATGAATAAGACTCATAGGGAGTTTTGGATGCATTGGAGTAACAAAAGTTACTCAGAACTTCTAGAACATGAGAGCTGAGGAAAGCCAAAGGTTGGGGAAAGAAACAAATGGCAGAGCTCACACCAGCTCTCTCCAAGAACCTGATGGTCCAGCTTTGGAACAACAACAATGTATGATGCTGTAGTTTGGATGTTTGTCCCCCAAACCTCATATTTAATTTGATCCCCAATGTTGGAGGTGGGACCTAATGGGAGGTGTTTGGGTCACGGGGGTGGATCCCTCATGACTAGCGTGGTGCCATCCTCCTGGTAAGGAGTAAGTTCTTGCTTTGTGAGTTCCGGTGAGAGCTGGTTGTTAAAAAGAACCTGGCACCTCACCTCCTCTTGTCTCTCCTGCTTCCTCTTTTGCCATGTGATCTCTGCATATGCCAGCTCCCTATTGCCTTCCACCATGAATGGAAACAGCCTGAAGCCCTCACCAGAAGCAGATGCTGGTGCAATGCTTCTTACACAGCCTGAAGAACTTAAGCTGAATAAACCTCTTTTCTTTATAAATTACCCAGCCTCGGGTATTCATTTATAGCAACACAAATGGACTAAGATGTATGATAAGACATGAAGGTAGAAGATAATTTTTGTGTAGTTTAAGAAAGTTTTTTATCTGAAGTGTGATTTATTTGGTTAGGTTTTAATTTCTTTGGGAAAAATAAATTGGCATTACATGGGTGGAGGGCTCACATGTGGAGAGGGGACTCAAATTATTTTTAAAGTGGCATGGTGACCTTCAGGCATGGTACATTGCTGACAGTTTGTTATTTGGGTAATGCTGTCATCTGGTGCCCATTGTTTAACTCTCTGGTGAGCTTGTTTAATGAGGAGGCTGAATCTAATTTGAAAAGAAAGATAGAATCACGGAAGAATCTCAGCCTGGTATACCTTGTGGTGCTGTAGTCATGTAACGTCCTGAGGAGATCCATGGCAGAAGTTTCTAGGGCAACAAGAAGACAGGGTTGCAACGGTCTCAGGAAGCTGGACCACCCAACTCACCCTCCCAAGTGGAAGGTAACAAAGAGGCAGGGGCAAGGATGGATGAAATAACTGGATTTTTCTAATACCCAGTCTCTTTCTCTAAAGCAAGTAACCACCACCTCCAAGATGACCACAGGATGGCTCTAAGGCCCATTAAGTTAACAAGAGAAGGAAGAAAAAGTAGGAAAATATTGGTCTCTAAAAGAAACTCAATGTTTCTCTTTAGTGTTCTTTAGTTTCAAGGACCACTATGGGTGGTTAGATACCAGGATAACTTATTGGCTGTGTTCCTGGTTAGAGCAAAGTGTTGGTGCAGTCTTATTTCTACAATGCAGAAGAGGTAAACATGTCTTCAGCTCCTTCTATCACCACCCCTTTGAAAATAGTTTGAGAAAGCCACATATATATTAGTTAACCTACACAAAAGGAAAATTTGAAGTTGAGGTTGGCATGATCAGATTTACATTTGGGCGGTATATCTGGGGCCACAGTATGAAGGGTGGATTGAATGGGAAGAAATACGTGCCAAGGAGATCAATTAGCAGGTAAGAGAGGATGACGCTCTGAATCAGGAAGTTCACTATCCTTCATGTGTGCACATATTTTAAGGATTTGTTATAAAGTTTTCTCAAGCTTTAAAATTGCCCTCTATATTCACATATCAAATAAATAGAGTCACGTGGAGCTGGGTGAACAAGTCCACATTCACACTGCTCATGCTTTTGTAGACTTCAGTCACACACATGGGCTGCCCCACCCCAGATTGAAGTCCTGCCCTGTGTGGTTTGATTTTCCTTGCAAACCAAGTGTCTCTATCTAGCCCTCTGATTCCTGTGGTCTCTCTCTCTCTCTTCTTCTTGTTCTCTCTTCCTCTCTCTCTCTCTCTCTCTCTCTCTCTCTCTCTCACACACACACACACACACACAGAGCCTTTTCCAACTCATCTGAAATCTTTCTTTTAGATACAGAAACCAGTGCTGCACACAGAAAAGGGCTGTGTGAAAAGGGTTTTCTGCTGGGTTTCCAATACCTTTTGTAATACTGATCAGAGATTAGTTAATACTTGGGGCTTGTTAACTATGTCCTTGAGCCTTTCTTGGCCATCTGTAACATAAAGATAGCAAAACAACCCATTTACCTAATCTGTGCACATGGACCACACAAGTCTCTCCTTTGGAGGAAGACTCACCTTAGACTGAGTTCATTTAGGTACTGATTGCACACCCATCAGAAGTAGGAAATTAAGAAAAACAATAATGATGATTATATTAACAACATAATGTATTTCTGATTTTTTTTTTTTTTACAAATTACACAGCGTTTTCAAATAAATAATATTATTTGTTTGCCAAAACAACCTTCTGTAGTGGCTTCACTGATCTGGAAGCTGGGATTCAGAGAAATTGAGTTACCTGCCCAATGTAACACAGGTGAAGGGGGCAGCACTGGGATTCAGTCCAATGTCCCCTGGACCAAATCCCAGTTTTTTCCCCTCCTCCACCCTGGATAAATGTGTACATATGAAGTCAACCAAGCTGCTTCATCATTTTGAAAAATGGAGAACCATTCACTTTGTCTCACCTCCTTAGTTTTTCCTTAATTGTTTCATTAGCAAGCAATCCACTTTGAAGAATTTTCCAGCCTGCCAAAGCTTGTTACACTCCTCAGTGTTCATACGACATTATCATTTTCCTGTAAAACTGAATAATCTCTGTAGTTAGTGTGTTCTCCCACGCTGAGTCAGAGAGAAAAGGGCATCTGTCTATGTGTCAACATTGCTATAATTCTCTTAGGTCATGGCTATTTAAACCCTCACATCTATAAATTGCATCCCTGTCTGCAGGGATTCTTTCAGAAAAAAAAATATATATACAACTTTAATTTTCATATTCAGCATCCAAATTGCGAATGGGTGGGTAATTTCCATCATCCAATTGCTACTACAAAATGAACCAATTCACTGGAAATTTCACATTCTGTCACATTTTGTTTCTTGTGGAAAATATTTCAAAAACCACACTTGCCCAGATTCGTTTTCTAGAAACAACTGTACCATCCTTCAGGCTGGATTCTCCATGCCTGGTCTTCTAGGGATAGAAGTTACTCTAAGTCCCTTGGCCAATCTCCAACCAAGCAAAGCAGTCAGGAACATTTCATTTTCTTTTGTTTGCTCCTGCCTTGTTCACTAGATTTTTAAGTAAACTATGAGTACTGTCTTGGGATTTGGATTCCACACTTACTCTTGATTTCAGCACATCTGAGCCTTGTCATATAGAGAGAAAAACAAGTGCTCCTGTTTTTCAGGCACGTCGTTAGATAACAACATAGCATTAGCCAAGACTGTTAATTAAGGAAAAGTCTGCAAAAGGGAAGGAGAGAGTCCAGCATCTGTGAGAAGCCCTGAGGAAACTAGCCTAAGCAGGATGGAGGCAGCCTACTGTGACACAAGCTGGATGGGCCAACAGAATGTGGATTAGCCTGCAGGGAAGCCAGGCTTTGTGCAGAGAGCAATAGGAAGCTATGAAGGGCCCCTGAGCAGAGGCATAATATGGTGAGGCTGATGTTTAAGAAGGTTGCCTAATATCAGGATGATTTGGAGGTGATTTGGGCAACAGAGAAATTCAAGGAAATTCCCATTCCCCAGGAGACTGTTGCAACGATCCAGCTAACAGGCACATTTGGAATTGGCTGTTAAAGATGCCAAAACTCATCAGTTCAACAGCATTTTATGTCCTGATTTTAATTCATTGACACAGTTTGGGTGCTCATTCTTAGCATACAGTGCATGAGCCACGGTCCGAAAATGGAGCCTCCCCTTGGTCTCCAGGGTGAGGAGGAGTTAGCTAGTGAGGGTGGACCTTTGGCAGCAGCAACTACTCAGCAAAACACTTGTGTCAGGGAGATGAAGAGGTCACAGCCCCCAGGACGCTGAGCTTACTCACCATTTAGCTGGCCTGAGGGTGACCTCTCTGTGCCGACAAAGCTGGACGACTCTGTGCCTGTCATTATGGCTCTGAACCTGAAAATGAGCCTTGACCCAGATACAAAGCTCCAGCTCCTTGCCATTAAATCCACCAACTACCACAGTCCTGCTAGAGCCAAGAAATCTTACATGCACCCTTGGGAGAACTTAATTGCCTGCTTATTGCTATTGCTGTGATTAATGAGGGCAAACCTGCTCTCAGCAATGCCTCATAAAAGGAGTGGGCAACCACTCTTTAGCAAGCAGGAGCCAGGAACCCTGCACTCCCTCCTGGTCAAGCATCAACATATGACTTCACCACCACACATAGACACACACGTGCATGGATGCACACACACGCTGACTTTCAGGGCCCTTGTGCACACTCACCACCAGGAGAGGCCTGTCTCCCTCCTCCCTGCATTCTCGGGTCCTCCAGGCCAACCCTGCTCAACTGACTGTCCTGACCTCAGGCTCCTAGAAGTCCAGCCATGGCAGCAGCTGGGGGTGACAGAGAAGTCAGGACATTTCAGCCAAGGTGCAATGGTGAAGCTGGGCTGGGACTCGTTCCCATTCAATTTATACTCTGTTTCCTTGTGATTTTATGGTACTTTTACTTTCATGGCCCTGAAAAACATCTTTGTCAAAATACACATCATAGTATTACGCCTGCGGAGGAGGCACTTTATGACGCCCTCCGCTGTGAGGGCATAAACAGGAGGGCGTGACATAACTCCTATTTATCTGCTGGTGACCAGCTCCCACTGCAAGGCAGAAAAGATCTTGCTGCTTCTATTAGGAAGCTTTTTCTTCCTAAGGACTGTAATTAGCTAAATGCTCTTAAACTCCACCATGGAAACAGCTGGGTATATTTCCAGGTGATGGTTCAACACTTTACGCATAGGGATCTTAGCCTTTCTAGATGTTAATCGCCACCTAGGAAAAATACAAAAAACAGCAAGTAAATAACAAAACTGGAGCCTCAGGCAGGAGGCAATTTGTAGCAGAAACACAGGCTAAGAGGGTAGAGGGAAAGACAAGGAGTACTAGTTCCCGACGCGTGGCCAGCCCATCCAGGCAGGATGGACACTGGGTGAGGTCAGCTGACGCCAAGCCAAGCCAACAGGTGAGGCCAGGGCCACATTGAAATCTTGAGTGAATGAAAGGTTTTGGTCCACCCCTCCCCATAAGCAAATCAAAGAATATTTATTTCCAAAATGACCTTAAATTAGTATATAGGATGAATTAAAATAGCTTTTTTCCTAGACATTTTAATTGCAAGATTATGGGCCAATTTATTGTTAACTGGTAGGAGTGGTGCTTCTCCTTTGCCCCAAGTATGTGCTTGGTCAGTCCTGGAGTACTTGGCATTATGTTGGCCTCTGTGCACAGCTGCCTTAGTAGTGGGCAGATAACTGGTTGGAGCCAGGAATGCCACCACAAGCGTGGAGCCCAGTACCAGGGAACCTGGGCAGAGCAGTGTCCCTAGCTGCAGGTAGGAAGCTTTGCTCTATAATGAGACCTCAGTCATGGGGCAATACTTGACATTCCCTTCAGTCTCAGAGGGTCTGAGAATGAGGTTGGATATCAGTTATGCTATGGTGTAGATATGGTTTGTTTGGCCCTGCCAGGTCCCATGTTGAAATTTGATCCCCAATGTTGGAGGTGGGGCCTGGTGGGAGGTGTTGGGATTGTGGGAGCAGATCCCTCATGAAAGGCTTAGTGCCATTCTCAAGGGAGTCCTGTCTTAGTTCCTGCAAGAACTAGTTGTTGAAAAGAGCCTGGCTCCTCTTCCTCTCTTGCTCCCTCTCTCACCACATGACATGCCAGCTCCCCTTCGCCTACCACCATGAGTAGAAGCTTCCTGGGGTCCTCACCAGATGCAGATGCTGGTGCCATCCCTCTTGTACAGTCTGCAGAACTGTGAACCAAATAAACCTCCTTTCTTTATAAATTACCCAGCCTCAGGTATTCCTTCATAGCAACACAATCATACTAAGCAAGTTAGAAGTGTGCAAACAGGCTGAGACTGGAGCCAAACCTAAAAACTGGGCACACATAGAAGAGAAGATAGGATGTCCTAGAGGAAATAAGGTCCCAAGACTAATTGGTTACAAAGAAAAAGTACAGAAGAGAAGAGAGACTGAACATTTTAGTGGAGCCCCTGAATCTTGGTTCCAGAAGGGCGACTTTGCCAAGTCATCCCAACGGTTGGAACTGAAGCGGCTCCAGGATTGCTTCCTTCACTCAAGAATAGCCTGGGTGTGGAAGGGTCACCAAGATGCAGGGAAGAAGGGGAGCTTTGGGAAAGGAAAGGTCTATCTGCCAAGTGGTGAGGACCCAGGGAAATAAAGTGGGCTGGCACAGGGCCAAGACCTGACTCTTAACCCAGCATGAAATCTTTCCTCTCCTGCCACCTACCCAAGAACAATAAGGACACCACCACCACCGCCACAATGATAATAATAATAAAGCTTAATCTATGCCCAGCACTGTCCTAAATTGTTTACCTATATTAGCTTTTGTAAATCTCCTTGAAAAAGGTGCTATGATGTTCCCCATTTTAAATACAAGGAAGCTAAAAGAGAGAGAGACACATGACTTCTCTTGCAGCTCACACAGCTGGTAAGTGACAGAGCTGAGATTTAAACCCAGGAGTTCTGCCTATAGAGCCCAATTAACAGGCTAAACTGCCTCTCTGAAAATTGTTGAGAGAATAAAGGATTAAGTAAGTGAAAACTTTTAGTGGATAATGAAGTCCTACGTTGAGGAGGATTCTGAGACTCTGGCTGGGTTCAAGGGAAAGACTCAGTTAGTGACGTCTGCCCTGGGACCTTTTACTAGTGATGGGGATCAACTATAAGGCCTCATAAAAAACTAATGAAGCAAACATGTTGTGTTCTATTCCCTGTGTCAAGCTAGGGATCTGGTCACTCCAAGTAGAAGGCCATGCCTGGTAGTATCAGACCTTGTGCTGTTTAGTGGAAAGAGCCATAGAAGTTTGTGTGGCTTCTGTAAACCCAAAATTTGGGTAGAACTGCCAAAGTCAGGAGCAGAATAGGGCCAGGGCCAGCTGAAGATAGAGGCCAATTACTATGGAAAATTGACACTTCGGAAAACTGGACCCCGAAACCAGACAAGCTGAGCCCTTCCACGCATAACTTGAGGAGAGGGAGGTTCGGAAACAAGGGGTTATAGCCAGAAGGTCCTGACAAAGTCTTCTCTCAGAGATCCACTGTACTTGGGAGCTCTTTGCCTCCCCTTGTCGTGCAAAATTGGGAGCATGAGCCTGGTAGCTGTCCTGTGGGAAGGAAGACACACACTTCAGGGTCCTGGCCAGAGCCACACCCTATCTATTCAGGTTTCTTCACTTCTGCAGCCCCAGAGTACAGTTTTTGAACTCTTGTGGATTGAACCATGAGCTTCAACACTTGAGGTTTTAGAGTTTCTCAAATGCCACCTCTTCTATGAACTAACATTTGACCTCTTCTGCCTGGATTTGTGCATCCTTCCTATAATTTTCCACTGCCTGATGCTGAGTCTCCATGCTGTTCATCACAAGTCCCCATGTGCATGGCCCTGAACCCTGACTCCCCTCAGTTGACACATCCACCCTGGGTCCTCTCTCACTTCATTTGTACCTCTGCTCAATGTCACCTCACAAATCTCCTTCCCTGACAAATTTCTCACAAAAGGCATTCCCCCCTCCCAGTCATCATCTATCCATCTGCCGTGATTTTTTTTTTGTGACACATATCAATACATACTACTATATTGCACACTAATTGTTTTAGTGTCTGTCTCCATTTTCTGTATGAGGGTCTGTGGTAGGCTGAATGAAGCCCCCACCCCCAAAGATGCCCATGCCTTAATCCTCAGAACCTGTGAATGTGGTACCATACATGGCAAAAGGGACTTGGAAGATTTGCTTAAGTGAAGAATCTTGAGATGTGGAGATCATCCTGGGTTAGCCAGGTGGCTGTAACATAATCACAAGGGTCCTTGTAAGACCCTTGTAAGACATAGGCAGGAGATCATTCAGTAGAAGGTGATGTGACAATAGAAACAGAGGGAGAAAAGGCATGTGATATGGGACCATGAGCCAAGGAATGCAGGTGGCCTCTAGAAGCTGGAAGAAACAAAGAACAGACTCTTCTAGAACCCTCAGAAGGAACCAGTCCTGCCAGCATCTTCATTTGGCCCTATAAGACTCATTTCAGACTTTTGCTGAACAATTGTATTGTTTTACAATTTTTATGTTTGTGTTTGTGTTTTATATTTGTGTTAATTTGTTACAGCAGCAACTGGAAACTAATATAGGGCCTTCGTCTGTTTTGTTCACCACTATATTTCCAGCTCCTAAACTAATGTCTGGCACAGAGTAGAAAATAAATGAATGCTTGTTGAATTGAGAATAAATGAATGAGTGAATGAATGAATTCCTCACCTTCAATATGAAACCAAAATTTTTGAGGGCAGGATCTAGGCCAGATCTGGCTTTATTTTCTCTCCAGCTCCTGACACTTTGCACAAAGTCATCATTCAAAAAAAAATACTATTTTATTTAGTGAATAAGATGTTCAAATAGTATTTCCAACTGCATTCAGGCATCAATTTAATGAGCACCTGCTGTGTACCACATAGTTTAGTAAGCATTAAAATTACAAGACAAAAAAACCTACACCTGTTTGTTCAGTCAATTATGGCTTAGTCAGGGAGAAAGGGATTGAAACCAGCACTCCACACGGTAGGAACTGAGAGCTCACCCTAACCGAGCACCTACTATGTAACAGGTGCTATGTTGAGATGTATTTTAATGGGGACCTTAAGAGCATGGGCTTGTAGTCAGACAAATCTGAGTTCAAATTTCAGTCTTGTGAGAGTTACTTTATCTCCCTGAGCCTTGGTTTCCCACCTGTAAACCTGGGGAAACAATACCTACCCCACAGGGTTGATGATAGAATTAAATGAACTCATATATATAAATGCTATCTATGGTGGTTAATTTTCTGCATTAACTTGGCTGGGCCATGGTGCCCAAATAGTTGGTCAAACATCATTCTGGATGTTTCTGTGAGTGAGTTTGGGTGAGTTTTAACATTTAAATAGGTGGGCTTTGAGTAAAGCAGATTACCCTCCATAATGTGGGTGGGCCTCATTCAATCAGTTGAAGGCTGGAATAGAACAAAAGGATGACCTCTTCCAAGCAAGAGGGAATCCTCCAGTCAACTGCCTTTGGATTTCAATTATACAGCATCAGCTCTTCCTGGGTCTCCAGCCTGCCAGCCCATCTACAGATTTGGGGTTTGCTGAGTTTCATAATCTTGAAAGCCAATTCCACACACATCCCAGTGGTTCTGTTTCTCTAGAGAACACTGATTAATACAAACACATAATACAATTCCAAGTCACATAGTAAGAACTCAATGTATTATATCTCATTTAGTACCCACAACATTTGAGGTATGATTATCCCCACTAAAAAGAAAAGGAAATTGAGGATTAGAAAGACATAAACATCTTGCCTTACACCATGCAGATAATAAATGCCAGAGACATGATTCACACTCAGTGGTATCTGCCACCTAAGCCTGGACTCTCCGCCCACGATGCTGCCCCCACTCTGCTTTCAAAGCTAACCAGGCAGCATGCTAAGACAATCACAGATTCTTTTAAAGAATACAAACTAAGGGTCAAAATTTATTGAAATTCCAGACTTCTTAATGCCTTCCCAGGCACATACAAATGATCAATCAATATCTAGTGCTCTAATTCATTGGATTGCATTAGACCACCTATGTTCTTTGGGAATACCAAGATGAGCATCAGAAAGATGCCATATACCAATCAGAGGATACACCAAAAAGCATTCCCCCCTTTTACTCTTGCATTTTAATTCACTGTATAATCTATTTTCATCCTACTGCCATCACATAGCTACTGACTATCCTCTAAATTCCCTCTGATTATCTCTTAAATACTCAGATACCCCATGTGCTGGTACCTTCCCTCCCTACCCTTAGTACATATGCATAAGTAAACATACATTTCTTGTTTTCAGAAAAGGAACTGCTGATCAATAATTTAGGGATATAATATTTACAAATTGTTGTTAACATTGCTTTAGACCAAACTAAGACTTGGAAGAATCCAAACATTCCTGAATGCAAATACTTCTGTCTCCAGTAAAGATGACAGAACTGAGGCCAGATTTATCTGCCCAGCTAAGACAACACAAAAAAAAGACACACTATATGAAACAATGGACGTTACCCATCAGGAGAGGAAGGGCAGTGATCTTAGATAAATAGAAAATAAACAAGGTGGCCCTAAAATCTCCCCAGGATATTGCCTTGACAGAGTTTCTAGGCCACAAGGTAGGGCGCAGAAATCTAACTCCCCCCTGAGTCAAGGATACTGAACTAAGAGTCTAGGAACTCCAAGGTAGTTAAACTTTGCAAAGAAGAGTATTGAGGAGGAGAGAGCTGTGCAGTGATAGAACTCTCAAGGTCTTCAAGGAGTTGCTCCTGAGTATTCACCTAAATACTGATTAGCACATGCACGTGAGAAAACCACTTAAGGATGGAAAAGAATGACCCTAAAAAGTTAGAGATAACAGTGCTGGGCTTTACACAGGGCTGGGGAAAGTTCCTGTTATCATCTACCAGACTGGAAAGCCTCAAAAACCATGGGACTTTGGGTAGAGTACACAAAAAGTCCTGAGTCAGCACTGGGTAATACTTAACCCTAAATCAAGCATTGCTTTGATCCTGCCTAACAAATCTCTAAAGCAAGACCTGAAAGGATCAAACTGTTTTCGAGTAACTTAACTTTATCTCAGGAAAAAAGCTCAATAACATCAATAACATCTATATGAATAAAAAAATACATATCTATCATTCAATAAGGTAAAATTCATAATGACTGGCATCAAACCAAAAATTACAAGGCATCCAAAGAAGCAGAAAAACACATATAATGAAAAGATAAATCAATTGAAACCAACCAAGAACTGATACAGGTGTTAGAATTGACAGACAAGGACATTATAGTTATTATAAATGTTTACCAAATGTTGAAAAAGTCAAGTAGATGGGCAGTGCATGGGCAATATATATAAACAAAGTGTTGTACCCCCACAATATTCTGAAATAAAAGGAAAAAAAAAGTCAAGCAGAAACATGGAAGACATTTTTTTAAAACACACACAAAAACCAAACTACAAAAGACAAAATCTGTAAGTTTTGAAATAAAAAGTACACTGACTTAGGAAAATCAACAAGATAAAATCAAACAACCCTATTAAAAAATGGGCAAAGGACATGAACAGAAACTTTTCAAAAGAAGACAGAATAATGGCCAGCAAACATATAAAAAATTACTCAACTTCTCTAATCATCAGGGAAAAGCAAATCAAAACCACAATGAGATATCACTTAACTCCAGTGAGATTGGCTCATATCAAAAAATCCCCAAACAACAAATGTTGGCAGGGATGTGGATAGATAGGAACACTCACACACTGCTAGTGGGACTGCAAATTAGTACAGCCTCTATGGAAAGTAATATGGAGATACCTCAAAGAATTAAAAGTAGAATTACCATTTAACCCAGCAATCCTACTACTGGGTATTTACCCAAAGGAAAAAAAGACATTCTATAATAAAGACATTTGCTCGCGAATGTTTATAGCAGCACAATTCACAATTACAAAGATGTGGAAACAACCCAGGTGCCCATCAATACACAAGTGAATTAACAAAATATGGTATATGTATACCATGGAGTATTACTCAGCAATAAAAAACAATAGTGAATTAACATATCTGGTATTATCCTGGTTAGAGCTAGAACCCATTCTTTGAAGCGAAGTGTCACAGGAATGGAAAAACAAGCACCACTGGTACTCACCATCAAATTGGTACTAACTGATCAACACTTACATCACACAGGGCAATAATATTCATCAGGGGGCGGGCAGGCGGGAGGGGGGTGGAGGGGATGGGAAAACTCTCACTGAATGGATGCGGGGAGCACAGTTTGGGGGACGACCATGATAGTAGCTCTGACATGGGCAGTGCATGGGCAATATAGATAGCCAAAGTGTTGTACCCCCATAATATTCTGAAATAAAATATAAATAAATAAATAAATAAAACTTTTTGCCACCTTTGGAGAATGTCAAAGAATCAACATATTATCTTAAAAATTAGTAAAGGAAATTAATTAAACATTTAAAAAAATAAATAAATAAAAAATAAAAAGTACACTGAATGGGATGGACAACAGATTAGACATTACAGAAGAAAAAGTCAGCAACATAGCACTAGAACCTATCCAAAATGAAAATAGATATAAAAAATTTTTTTAATGTAAAGAGAGTATCAGTAAGCTATGGAATAATTTCAAGAGGACTAATATATATGCATTTGGGGTACCCAAAAGAAAGGGGCATAAAATCTATTTCAAAAAATAGTACATAAAAACCATCCGAATTTGATGAAAATTATAAGCTCACAAATCCGAGAAGCTTAATGAACCACAATTACAAGATATATGAAGAATATTACACCAAGGCACATCAATAATCACGTTGCTCAAAATCAGCGATAAAGATAAAATGTTAAACGCAGACAAAGGGAAAAAAACTTGTTATGTGCAGCAAAACAAAGATCTTTTTTAAGGCAACAGACATTCTTTTTGAAACAATACAAGTGAAAGGATAGCAAAGTAACATCCTTAAAGTACTGAAAGAAAAAAAAACTGTCTATTTAGAATTGTATACCCAGCAGAAAATATTATTTAAAAATGAAGGCAAAATACAGGCTTTTTCTGACACCCAACATCTGAAATTTATCATCATCAGACCTACACTACAAGTAAATGTTAAAGGAAGTCTTTGAGGCAGAATGAAAATGACACCAGATGGTAATATGGATCTATACAAAGGAATGATGAATACCAGAAATGGTAACTAAATGAGTAAATATGTAAGAGTTTTTTAAAGTTATTTAAATGTTATTAAAAGAGCATTGTTTAAACAAAAATAATAATGTAGTATGGAGCTTATAATAACTATAAAAGTTAAATGTATGAAAACAATAACATAAAGAAAGGAGTGGACAAGTGGAACATACTGTTGTAAAGTCCTTTACACAATGCATGAAGTGGTAAAGTATCATGTGAAGGTAGACTATGATAAGTTAAAGATATACACCATAAACCTTAACGCAGCCACCAAAGAAACAAAACAAATCACTATATCTAGCAAACCAACAAAGAAGATAAAAGAGAATCTTAAAAAAATATTCAATCAATCCAAAAAGAAGGCAGAAAAAGAGGCAAAAAAGAACAAAGACAAGTAGGACCAACAGAAAACAAATAGCAAGATGATACACATACATCACAATTATATTAATAATGATATTAAATTTAAATTCTGTAAATACCTCAATTAAAACACAGAGTTGTCAGATTGGTTAAAGCAGCAATCCCCAAATAGATACTGCTTTCATAACATGAGCTTTAAATATAAAAATATAAATAAGTAAACTCAAAAGAATGAGAAAAGATATATCAAAATAGGACCAATCTAAGAAAGCTACAGAGGCTGCATTAATATCAGACAAAGATTTCAGAGCAAATAATGGCACTAAAGATTAAAAAAAGATCATTTTATAATGATAATGAGGTAAATTTATCAAAAGGACATAAAACTTCTGAACATTTATGCAGCTGAAATTTATAATTTCAAAATGCATGAAGGAATAACTGATAGAACTGCAAGAAAAACAGACAAATCTAAAACTATAGCCAGATATCTCAATACTCCCCTCTTAATAACTGATAAAATAATTAGACAGAAAAGCAGAAGAGACCTGAATAACTTAACTAACATTTACATAACACTCCATCCAAAACAGAAGAATATACAGTCTTTTCAAGAGCAAAAGGAACACTTACTAAGATAGAACATATTCCTTATTCTGGGCCATAAAAACAAGTCACAAACTTAAATGGATTTGAATCACACAAAGTATGTTGTATGACCACAATAAAATTAAATTAGAAATCAGTAATAGAGAGATTACTGGAATACAAACCTCTAAATAATTCAGAGATCAAAGAAGATATCTAAAGAGAAATTAGAAAGTGTTTTGTTGAATGAAAATGAAAACAAGTAATTTATGGAAAACCATAAAAGCAGTACAGGAGGGAATTTACAGCACTAAATACCTGTATTAGAAAAGAAGAAAGATTTAAATCAATGACCTCATATTCCATCTTAAGAAACTAGAAAAAGAAAAGCAAATTAAACCCCAAGTAAGTAGAATAGAGAAAATAATGAATATCAGAGCAGAAATCAATGAGATAGAAAACAGAAAATTGATGAAACCAAAAGTTGGTTGTTGAAGGTGATTGATAAAATTGATAAACCTCCAACCAAATGGATCAGGAGAGAAAAAGAGACAACACGAACTATCAATACTAGGAATGAGAGAGAGAGGATCAACCCAGATTCAAATATATTAAACAGAAAATAAGGGATTATCATGAACAACTTTATGCTCATATACTTGGCAACTTACATAAAATGAACAAATTTTTTGAAAGACTCAAACTACCAAAGCAATTAAGAAAAAGTAGATAACCTGAGTCATCCTATATCTATCAAAGAAATTTAACTTATAGCTAAAACTTTCCCACCAAGATAACTGCAGGACCTGATGGCATCACTGATGAATTTTACTAAAGACTTAGTGAAGAAATAATACCAAATCTACTTAAACCAGATAAAGAGACTATAAGAAAAGAAAACTACAGATGGATATTCCTCATTAATGTAGATGCAAAAATTCTAAACAAAATTTCAACATATCAAGTGCAATAAATAAAAAAATATATATAACTAAATGAAGTTTACTCCAGAAAAACAAGATTTGGTTTTACATTTGAAAAGCAGTTAATATATTCTACAATATTACCAAACTAAAAAAAGCAAACCCATACAGTCATCTCAGTAGATGCCAAATAAGCATTTGACAAAATCCAGCATCCATTCCTCAAGTTTAAAAAAAAGGAAAAAATATTTCAACAAATTAGGAGTAGGGGAGAATTTTCCTAAACTAATAAAGAAGACATACAAAAAACCTATAGCAAGCATCATGCTTAATGATGAAAGGGTGAATGTTTTCCCTGTAAGACCAGAAACAAGACAAGGATATTCATTTGTCCTACTTCTACTGAACATTGTGCTAGAGGTTCTATCCAGTAAAATAAGGCAGGGAAAAAAATCAAAAGCCTCCAAATTAGACAGGGAGAATGAGTCGATGTATATTCCCTACTTTATCCACAGATGATATGATGATGTATGTAGAAAATCTGATAGAATCTACAAAAGCTAAAACTGAGTTTATCAAGGTTGCAGAACATGAGATCAATATACAAAAACTCAATTTTATGTCTATATACTAGGAATGAACAATTAAAATCAAATTTAAAAATATCATTTATGATTGCATCAAAAATATGAAACAGAGTTAAATCTGACAAATGGTATGAAAGCCCTGCACAGTCAAAACTATAAAACATAGCTGAGGAAAATTAAAGAAAACCAAATAAATGGAGAGATATATTATGTTTATGGGTCAGAGGAGTAATATTGTTAGGATATCAATTCTACCCAAATTAATTAATAAATTCAATGTCATCTTAATCAAAATACCACAAGGTTATTTTTCAAAATAAAAAAAGCTGAATCTAAAATTCACATATAAATTCAAAGGATCCATAAAAGTCAAAACACATTTGAAAAAGAAGAACCAATTTGGGGAGATAATACTACCTGATTTCAAGACTTACTATAAAGCCAGAGCAGTGAAGACTATGTGGTATTGATGTAAAGACACTTAGATCAATGAAACAGAGGGTCAAGAAACAGACCCACACACGTACAGGCAACTGATTTTCAATAAAGGTGCTAAGGCAATTCAATGGAGGAGAGATAGTCTTTTCAACAAAAGGTGCTAGAACAATTAGCTATCCATACATAAAAAAGTGAACTTCAATTCCTGTCTAGCACCATATATAAAAACTAACTCAAAATGGACCATAGACCTAAATGTACAAGCTAAAACTATAAAACTTCTAGAATGAAACATAGGACCCTTGTGGCCTTGGCTTAGGAGAGAATATTTCTTAGATATAACACCAAAAGCATGATCTAGAAAAGAACTGTAAAGAAAAGAGTTAATATAGCAGGACTGAAACTGCTATCCTGTTAGCTTGCAAGGTTGGCCCATGATTGGTGCCTGGGAACTTGGATTTCAGGTGGGTTTCCACCGTTCCCAACGTATTGGAGTAGCCCACTGAGCCTATACTGTTTCTACAAACAATGTGGTTTATGCTGAACACCTGCTTTTCTTCTGGGAGTCTGGAATTTTTGATACATGTGAGGAAGAGGGTGCCTACTTGACCAGCCCTTGAGTACTACGTCTCTAAAGAGCTTCCCTGGTAGACAATACTTTGCACATGCTGTCACAATTAGATGCTGCAGGAATTAAGTGCATCCTGTGTGACTCCATGAGGAGTGGACTTTTGGAACCTTATTCTTGGTTCCTCTGTACTTTGGCTGTGTACTCTTCCTTTTGCTGATCTTGCTTTGTGTATTATTGCTGTGATAAATTTTAGCCATCAGTATAATTACATGCTACATCCTGTGAGTTCTCCCAGCAAATCACCAAATCTGGGGATGGTCTTGGGAACTCCTGAGACAAGAATAAATTGATAAATTGGACTTCACAGGAATTGAGAACTTCTACTCTTCAACATATACTGTTAAAGACAAGCCAGAGATGGAGAAAAAATATTTGCAAAACCTATAGCTGATTTTAAAAAAAAACGAGATTTTATGAAGAAAATAGAAAAAAACTCTCAAAACTTGATAATAAACAGACATAAAATTGTAAAAATAAGCAAAAGATTTGGATAAACATTTCACCAAAGAAGATATTTGGATGGCAAATAAGCATATGAAAAGATTCTAAACATTATTAATAACTAATATAATTAAAGAACATAAATTTTTACCAAATGAGATTTCACTGCACATATATTGGAGTGGCAAAAAGCAAAAACACAATCATACCAAGTAATTCTGGTATAACCACTTTGGAAAACTTTAGCAGTTTCTCAAAATGTTAAACATATACCTACCATATGATCTATCCATTCCACTCCTGTGTATTTACCCAAGAAAAATGAAAGTATAAATCCACAAGTACTTGTACACAAATATTCATGGCAGATATTTTTGCACTAGCCAAAAATTTGAAGGAACCCAAATGTCCATCAACAGGTGAATAGAGAAACAAAGTGTGGTATACACGTGCACTGGAATACCACTCAGCAATAAAATGGAATAAACTATTGGTCATGCTACAACATGGATTCATCTCAAATAATCATGCTGAGTACAAGAAGACAGACCATAAAAAAAGTAAATATTGTTTGTCTGCATTTATATGAATTCTAGGAAATGTAAATTAATGTATAATGACAGAAAGCAGATCAATGATTGCTGAAGGCAAGGCAAGAGGGGCAGGAGGACAAGTTTACAAAAGGGGCAAGAGAAAACTTTTAGGGTGATTATCTTGACTGTGATTCCTTCACAGGTGTATACCTACGTCAGAACTTATCAAATTGTGCACTTCATTATACATGCAGTGTATTGCACAGCAATTATACCTCAATAAAGGTATTTTAAAGGTGCAAACACATATGCAAAATAATTACACTGACCATAAGACAACTAAAATTTATTAAACAATTAATTCAGTATCCATTGCAGGTGGTACAGTCTCATAATAGGATTCAAGCTCTAAAAGTTGTATCCTCTTCATTCTGTGCAGTGTCTCTGTGACTGTAAGTGTAATCACGTTGGAGTTGTGTCTAAATTTGAGCTCTTTCATAAACATGCAATTCCTGCCTAAGTGGACTTCCTAGCCAGCCAGCCACACGGTCCCACCACACATGTAGTCTGTGGTAGAATCTCTCATGCTCAGTTCTTCTGGCCCCATGGTTTTTTTTTTTTTTTTGGCTTCAAAATCCTCTCAAGGCCATGCTCAAAAGACCCACATTTACTGAATTTCTACTTCATCATAGCTCTATGCAAGACATAGTGAGGGATGGATTCTAGACTGACTTTCATGGAATCCATCCCCTAGTTTGAAATATAAAGAACAAAATGGAGCAATTGAACAATAAGAACAACAAAGTACGAATGAAGACAATGCATAAAAGCTCTAGCAGGTAACATTTGGTATAGTTACCAATACCCGTGGTGGCACCCTGAGGTGATGGATGGCCCTCTTTCCTGCTAAAGGCTAAAAGTCACAGAAGAAGATGATAAAATGCAATGCGGGGAAGGGACAGCATCGAGATGACCTAAATGTCAGTGAGCATAAAGAAACAGCCAATATACCACATTTTATTATTAATCCACTCGTGTGTTGATGGGCACCTGGGTTGTTTCCACATCTTTGCAATTGTGAATTGTGCTGCTATAAACATTTGTGAGCAGATGTCTTTATTATAAAATGTCTTTTTTAACTTTGGGTAAATACCCAGTAGCACTGGTACTCACCATCAAATTGGTACTAACTGATCAACACCTACATCACACTGGGCAATAATATTCATCAGGAGGCGGGCAGGTGGGAGGGGGGTGGAGGGGATGGGAAAAACTCTCACTGAATGGATGCGGGGAGCACAGTTTGGGGGATGACCACGATAGTAGCTCTGACACGGGCAGTGCATGGGCAATATATATAACCAAAGTGTTGTACCCCCAAAATATTCTGAAATTAAATAAATAAATAAATAAATAAATAAATAAAAAGAAAGAAACAGCTAATAATGAGAAGACTAGAGTGGGAAAATAATGAGACTGGCTTATCTTGCCTATTCAAGGAGATTCTTGTAGCACTGCTCTTGCTAACATTTTCTGCAATAAAATAGTGCTTGCTTTCCCTTGGAAAATATATCCAAAACCTAAAATGAAAAATCTGTCAAGCATGTGGTTGTACCACAGAGGGGCATCCACTGGGGTATGGAAGAGCTGGCATATTGACAGAAGCATGCAATTTTTGGTGTCCTGAAGCTTAATTTTTGCTACAGGCTGTCTTCTCTTAAAAGGAACTTGGAAAGAGAATAAACAGAAATAGGCTTTAACATTCCAGCAAAAGACAATTTTCATGAACTTCCAACTTAATGGAAAGCTAAGTGTTTTCAGTTATGGCATCAAACTTTTTCAAAGCTTATTTTTATTAACCTTGGAAAAATATTTCTTTGTTTTATCTCCTTTCTTTCTTACAGTTTCTAATGTTTTGACGGAAGCACATTCCTCTCCAACCAAGAAATGTCACCCAGATAAGAGACCCCACCAGCACCACCAAAGAAACCACAGACTGAATGAAGCTCCCTTAACAAGGGCACAATGCCAGAGAGAGGACTCAATCAATGATCCTGGACCAATGTATTGACTGTCCATGTGAGATGACTTGGGAAGGAAGGTTCCCAGACTCCTTCCCATCTTCTTCCCATGGGATTACCACCTCCAAACCCAACCTCTGGGTTTGCTCCTATGTTTTGGAGGCAGTTAGGATCTTATGCAGAAGAGATTTAAGATGCAACATTAACCATCTATAATAAAACACTAGAAATAAAAAGCCTGTCAAGAAGGAAATAGTAGAATATTTCCTTTTGCAATAAGGCAACTATTAAAATAATGGGGTAGGTTTATATGTACTGACTTGGAAAGTTGTCCATAACACATTGTTAAGTAATAAAGAAAAACTGCTTACCAAAATGCATAGGTATATAGAAATATCTTTATAAGTTTATTTTAAAAATACTGAAAAGGAACAAACCTTGTTTAGGGTGGGATGGGAAGGGTACGGGATAATTATACTTTTTTACTTTATGTAATTCTAAAGTGGGGTGCTATGGTTGTTTCTACTTGTCTTTTCCTTATTGGTTTTTTCAAATAAAAATTTTAAAAATCAATAAGTGACACAATAAAACATATTTTCTCTTTATCTTTTCCCACCTTTATTATTGAACTAATCTAATAAGAACATTGTGTGGACAGAAACCATGTCTGAATGGTCATTGTTGTGGCCCTCATGCCTAGAAGAGTACCAGGCATATTGAAAATATTCGATGACTATTTCTTAAATAGATGGGGTGATTAAATAGACTCAGTCCCATCATCGCATCTAGTCCAGTGTCCTTGGTGTAACTGGGCTTGGCTTTGTCCCCTCTCTGGGCCCCTTCCTCATGACTGTGCCCTCCTGGCTCCCTTCACCTGCATCTTAGTCTTGATCCTTTTCTTGGTGACCAAGTCCCCTAAGCATCGGCCTGGCCCTACTCCTGCTGTCTTTCTACCAGGGGATGAAGTCCTCCCTTTGGGTCCTAATTGGGCAACAGGAACCTTGTTACCAAGTGAACACCCTTCTGTCTCGTACTGTGCACTTGCACTTGGGATGGAGCCAGATCTGAGGTCATCTATTACGTGCATGTCTGCACTCCCTGTAAGTGCCTTAGATCATGCTCATGCCTGTTCTTTGACTGCTTTTTTCCCTCCAGATACCCTCTTCTATCTGGGGATCTTCCCAGGTTCTGAGGCTGGATATGTTTTCCTAAGTCCCCACCAGGGCTGAGGTCTGGACCCAAGTCCTGGTCCTCCCACTCCATTCCCACCCAACTGCAGCAAACTCAGTGATTTGTAGCTGGGCTGAGGGGTGATACTCATAAGATGCTTTTCTAACACCCAGAAATACCCAACTTCTCCAGTTTCTTGTACATCATGCAAGCACTTCCAGGAAGTAAAATACATTTTTTCTGATTTTTTAAAATCCAACTTGTTTACCTGAAATGAAAACACATCACCAAATAATAGTCTATAAGGACCTTTGCTCCCTTCTGGCCCTACTCTGTGGCTCTTCCTTCTCAAAGTCATTTTGCCATTGACTTTCTGTTCATAAATAGAAATCTATGAGATTGTATCTTTGCTTCTTGTCAGCAAGAGACTCTATAGAGTCAATCAGTTCATCCTAATCCTTTGCAACCTGAATAACCATCACAATGAAAGTGCACTGTTGAAAAGGGTTGTGACCCTAGTAAAAATCCTGAATATGTTGCCCGAAATTAAAGAGCCAATTACAGAGTCAAGAGAAGTCACTTGAGTATGTCTAACACTGATAGTTGTTAAGATCCTGCTCTAAGTTATTTTGTCTCATAAATTTTATATTTAGCAGGAGGCAGTTGTTTTTTACTAGGAAATTCATATAGAATAAGTAAAGCCATGGTATCTGTGAACATAGTCAGGTTAAAGTAAATGAGACATAATGTTACAAGTAGATCAGGGACCCTGGAACACCTGAATCTTGCTCTCAGCTCACTTTCCCTGTTTAAGATCCCTAAGAAACATACATGACCAGAGAGAATAACACAAAAAAAATTTGAGATTTATTGAGGCCTAGGTCCTAAGCCATAATGAGCCAGGCTGTTCAACATGGGCCACAGAGGGGAGTAGACACTCTCTGCCTAAGCTAATGAATTCTACAGAATCTGGAAAGGCTTGTTTATTATTTTTTTAATTTCATAATATTATGGGGGTACAACACTTTGGTTATATATATTGCCTACGCAGTGCCCAAGTCAGAGCTACAATCATGGACATCCCCCAAACTGTGCACCCCGCACCCATTCGGTGAGAGTTTCCCCATCCCCTCCACCCCCCTCCCACCTGCCCGACCCCTGATGAATATTATTTCCATGTGTGACATAAGTATTGATCAGTTAGTACCAATTTGATGGTGAGTCCCAGTGGTGCTTGTTTTTCCATTCTTGTGATACTTCGCTTCAAAGAATGGGCTCTAGCCCCATCCAGGATCATACCAGGTGTGTTAATTCACCGTTGTTTTTTATTGCTGAGTAATACTTCATGGTATACATATACCACATTTTATTGATCCACTTGTATATTGATAGGCACCTGTGTTGTTTCCACATCTTTGCAATTGTAAACAGATGGAAAACCCTACCATGCTCTTGGATAGGTAGAATCAACATTGTTAAAATGTCTATACCACCTAAAGTGATTTACAGAATCAATGCAGTCCCTATCAAAATACCAACACCATTTTTTGCAGATCTAAAAAAAATAATTCTACGCTTCGTGTGGAACCAGAGAAGAACCTGTCTAGCCAAAGCAATCCTAATCAAAAAGAACAAATTGGGAGGCATCTATCTACCAGACTTCAAACCATCCTACAAGGCTATAGTAACCAAAACAGCATGGTACTGGCACAAGAACAGAGACATAGACCAACGGAACAGGACTGAGAATCCAGATGTGAAACCATCCTCATACTGTCATCTGATCTTTGACAAAGTAGACGGAAAGGCGTGTTTAGTATATTTCCACCGCAAGGCCCCTAGCTGAGAGACAGGTCTCAGTACTGTAATGAGGAGAAAACACACTGGCCAACAGGAAGCAAAAGACTCAATGAAGACTGAGAGTATTTTCCATAAGCCTCAGTAAACCGGCCCCACATCTTTCCCAAGTAAAGGATAGCCCATTTTAATTAGTTATTTTTGAAAAGAGATCATTCAGAATGAGGCAACAAAAGAGAAAAATACAGATGATTGGGCTTTCTCTCAGAGAAGTAGCAACAGAAAGGCTGTCTTCTCTCGACTATTGGAAGAAAGAATGTCCAGAAGTCCACATCAAGAGACCACACAGATCTTTACTTTCTTTGAAAGCTCCACCACTGGGATTGTGACCCACTAAAATGTCCTAGAATTGATCAATCCAGAAAAGCAGCCCTTAATGGTAGAATAAAGTGGGCATAGTAGCCATAAGCTTCCCTTGACCAACAGTGTGCTTTATTTTATTTCCAGTTGTTTTTGCTCATGGCTAGTCAAGTCTCAAGAGCTATTCCCCAGGACACGAGACACATACCACTGCCATATCAATCAACAGTTATTGACTGTGTATCTCTTCAACTCATCGCTAGTACATAGAACAGCTATATTCTCAACATTGGGATAGTTATGCTGACATGACCAAATGCAGAACTTGTATCTCTAACCCCAAATAATATTTTTCATATTTCCTTTTGGTAGTAGATAGCTAATCACATGGTCAAATCACACTCACCAAGAAGGTTGCCTGATTATGAGCCATCATGTTGCAAGGTATTCAAGGTCATACATGATTTAAAACTTGCATAAAGTTATGAGACAATAACTTTAAGAAAAGTTTAAAGTTGCCTTAAGGGGTTTTTTCCACACGTAAACTCTAAGAAATTTTAAAGAAGAAAAAAATGCCAAAATTGTGTGTATTTTTTAACTCACAGTAAGACAAAAATGCAAAATTATCTTCTTGCTGGAACATATTTTCAAGGGGCAACATTTTCCCCAAGCCAAAGGCAGGAGTGAAATGTACTGAGGGCCTTTTAAAACTAAGGAACACTCCAGTACCTTAGAAAGGGTCTGCAGCCACACCTGCCAGTGAGCCCCAATAACTGTCAGCTGGCTGACTCAATCACACCAGTGTTCAAGCCAATCTTACAAATGCTGGCCACAGGGGTGGGAAACACTCCCCACCCACAGGAAAACTCCAGTGTGATGCAATTGGCTTGAGTTGGGCATCAAATCACCTTGTGAACACTCTGGGTGACTCCCCACAAGCCAAGCTGCAGCCTCCATGCCCTCCCCACTGGCTTCATCTAGGATGGCCAGATTTTCTCTACTTTGACCATGATTCAACTCGTGCTGCTCTCCCCTGCTCTTCAGCCACACTGTACTTCTTCTAGTTCCTCAAAGAAGACCCGAGGGCCTTCTTTCCCACACATTGCTGTCTGTGCAGCCTTTCCTGATTTTCAGTAAAGACAACACTTCCTGAGGGATGCCTTCCCTGGATCCCCAGATCTCCTTAAGTCCTTCTGGCACATATCACCAAAGCAGTTCTCTTCACTGCAATTGTGTAGCTTCCGTTAAATATCTGACTTCCCCACCAGACCACAGGCTCTATAAAAGCCAGGGAGCATGCCTGTCTCTGTTATCTCTTTATCCAAGGCTCTTAGCTAAGGGCCAAGCACAAAGTATTTGTTTAATAATTTTTCTTAATTTATAAATGAATTCATAATTAACCAGGAAAATACAGTCCAGTAGAAAGTACATGTAAGAGCAGGAGGGTGTGGGAATGTCTTTTTGTCTTCTTAAGGCCTGCATCACAGCTGAACAAAGGTCTATTCATTCTTCAGTCAGAAACAAGAAATTCCATCAGTTATAAATGACTCTCCATGGTCTTCTAATGACCATCTCTGTGCAATTTCTCCATGGTCTTCTAATGACCATCTCTGTGCAGCCTGGTATCTAGCTAGGCCCTGTCAGGTAGATTCAAATCCATAAATGTGTGCTTATAGTAGAAGAGCAGTGAACACAAAATAAAAAAACTTCAGCTTTCATTTCTTAGCGGTGTGACCTTGAGGAAGCCATCTGACCTCTCTGAATTCAGTTACTCACCTATGAAAAGATAATAATGATTCCTGAGATAACACAGATGAAAGAATTTCCCAAATTACAAAAAGCTGGAAATTGGTCTAATGTTGAAAACATATCAGAATTTTTCAAATGGAAAAATACACAACTGCAGAATTAGGGAGCCCAGATGAGTTCCCCCCACAACCCAACTAGCAAATGGCAAGGCCAGAGACTATGGACACACTGTCTGAGAGTTTCCTGGCAACCCCGCCCTCCAACAGCACTACCATTCCTGCCAAAGGTAAGGCTGGATGCTGATTTTGTTTAAATTGATTCCATTCAATCAGATCGTCTCATGATAAAAATATTTTCCCATACTCTCCATGAATTTGCTATGAAGTTCAACAATGTATAAAAGCCACTGAAGCACAAACACAAGCTAAATGAATCTGGGCTCATGACTGGGGATAGACTCATGCTCATAATTCAACCACTGCCTTCTGAGTGGCTAAGCTGACACATTTTAATATTAAGGGGAAAACGGCCTTATGAGAAAAACCTAAGAAAGCAGCGAGCACACAAGTGACACAACAGGAGACCTGATAGCAGGACCCCACCCCAGACCCTGTTAGGTGGTACAGTAGAATGAGGAGTACTACATTCAACACCTTGCCAGCTTGTTTATCTTGAATACATTGCTCATTATCCTCTCTGAGATTTTGCAACAGTCACAGGAATGCATAAGAAGGGACACATGTTGGTATAACTAGAAGGAATCCAACCTGGAGAAGGCACCACTGTGGGCCCAGGGCAGCAAGCACTGGAGGAGAAGCACAGACAGAGCTGGTGGCCATGGTCTGGTGAGGCTGCTTCCCATCTGGGACTGAGTCACGAGGGGACACTCATGGTGGGAGCAAAGAATCTTCGGTGCGGTGCTTTAAGCTGCCATGGGTCACTGCGGATCTAGAGCTGGCCCACAAAGTTGGCTTTCCGTTGATAAAAACTTTTTCAGGAACTCTGTGTAGAAAAGGAGCTGCCAGTTGAATTCTGGAGGCCACTTGCTGTGAGCTCTTCTCCCAGGTGTTGAGTGGGGGCTAAGCCGAGACCTGTGTATTCTCCTCATCAAAGCATCCTGTGACAGGGTGCCCCTAAGCACAGGCTCTTGCTGTCTGCTAATAGCTTTCTATATCTCTTCTTCCCTCATGGAATCAGCTGACAAATAACCCCAAAGCCTGCTCGAATTTGTTGGTGCCTCTGCCTTTGAAGAGATTGGTCTTTCTAAGTCAGACACTAATGATGTAGCTATTACCAAATACACAAACTGAATGCAAATGGTTTGCATTCATATATGTGTGAGCCACCCCAAACACCCCAGAGAAATTCACTCTGCTGCCTGTATATTTGGTTTGCAAAGAAACATCAGGGAAGAAGCTGTTTAGCTTTCAGAAACAAATCTTCTAATGATCATGGGAACTAAAATGTCAGTTTTGAAAAATGGAAATCTCGTGTGAGAAGCTCCTATGGGGTCCCCCCAGTGTTTTGCATATGGTTTCAGAAAAGGGGCCCTTATTGACATTCTACAGAGATTCTAGCAAAATCCAGCCAGGGCCCCCAACTTTCTGCAAATCCTCCTAATGAATCTCTAAGCAGAAGAGGAAAGAGTTATATGATAGTCCCAAAGCAGAATTCAGCCCAAAACATTGACTACCTCTTTAAATACAGAAATAAATCCAAATATCCCCTTGTGCTATAAACACTTGGTTTTTTTTGTTTTTTTTTTGTTTTTTTTTTTTTGGCTTGCCTGGGAGGATTTATTCTTCTGCATTAGGTGACTAGAGCTTTGGGATTCTTGCAAGAAGCTACTTTTGCCTGGCTGGTGCTTTAACCATAAGATGAAACAAGTTAGCCCAACTGAAAGGAGTGGGTTTTCTTCTGAAATGCACACAGAGGCCTGTTTTGCTATGAAGGCTCTGAGCCCCCATAAAAGCCTTGAATAGCAGGCAATGAGGGCAGGTTATAGGTAGGAAAGGGCTGCAAGCTTGAGCGCTTTTAACTCCCTCATTCCAGTTTATTGACATACATTAGTAAAAAGTATTTTGTACTCCTCAGCTTCTTGTTTTGATAGTCTCCATATTATTTATACTGCTTCTATTTTTGATATTCTCCAAATTGGGCCCATGATCTGTCCACTTAAAGTTGTATTTACTCACAGGAAAAATATGGTGACTAAATGGACCTAACAGATACACGCAGAACATTCCACAAAACAGCAGCAGAATTTCACATTCTCCTCGAGTGCACATAGAACATTCTGCGGGATAGATCATATACTGAGTCACAAAACAAGGCATAACAAATTTAAGGAGATTGAAATCATACCAAATATGTTTTCTGACCACAGTGAAATAAAACTAGAAGTCAATAGCAGAAGGAAAACTGGAAAACCTACAAATATGTGGAAAATAAAGAACAAACTCTTCAACAACCAATAGGTCAAAGAAGAAATCAAAAGGGAAATTAGAAAATATCTTGAGAGAAATGAAACAAAAACACAATATACCAAACCTTATGAGATACAGCAAAAACAGAACTAGAGGAAAATTTGTAGAGGTAAATACCTACATTAAAAACGTAGATCTCAAATCAACAACCTAATTTTACACCTTAAGGAACTAGAAAAAGAACAACAAACTAAGCCCAAAGTTAGGAAAAGGAAGGACATAATAAAGATTAGCACAGAAATAAAGAATAAACAATAGAAAAAAATCAGTGAAACTAAGAGTTGGATTTTTGAAAAGATCAACAAAATTGACAAACTGTTAGCTAGACTAAGACAAAAAGAGAGAAGACTCAAATAAAATCAAAAATTAAGTAAGAGATACTACAACTGATGCCACAGAAATTAAAGGATTATAAGAGGTTACTATAAATAGTTGTACACCTATTTATTTAGATAACCTAGATGAAATGGATAAATTTCTAGAAACATACAACTTACTAAGACTGAATCATGAAGAAATAGAAAATATGAGCAGACCTATGACTAGTAAGATGATTGAATCATAAATCAAAACCCTTCCAACAAAGAAAACCCCAGGACCATCTGTCTTCATTGGAGAATTCTACCAAATATTTAAAGAATTAGCAATAATCCTCAAACTCTTCCAAAAAATTGAAGAGGATGGAACACTTCCAAGCTCATTTTATAAGGCCAACATTACCCTGATACTAAAGCCAGATAAAAAACACTATAAGAAAATAAAACTACAGGCCAGTATCCCTGAAGAATACAGATGCAAAAATCCTCAACAAAATACTAGCAAACCAAATGCAACATTAAAAAGATCATACACCATGACCAAGTAGGATTTATCCCTGGGATGCAAGGATGGTCCAACATATGAAAATCAATTAATATATACCACAATAAAAGAAGAAATAATAAAAATCATACAATCATCTCAATAAATGTAGAAAAAGCATTTGACAAAATTCAATTCCCTTTCATGATAAAAACACTCAATAAACTAGAAATAGAAGGAAATTATCTCAACATAATAAAAGCCATGTAGGAAAAGCTCCCAACTAATATCATATTCAATGGTGAAAAACTGAAAGCTTTCACTCTAAGATCAGGAACATAGCAAGAATACCCACTCTCATTATTTCTATTCAACATAGTACTGGAAGTACTAGCCACAGCAATTAGGCAAGATAAAGAAACAAAAAGAGAAACAAAAAACAAACAAATTGGAAAGGACAATGTAAAATTATCTCTCTTCTCAGATGGTGTGATCTTAGATGTAGAAAACCCTAAAAATGCCACACACATACACAGAGGACAACTGTTAGAACTAATAAACGAATTCAGCAAAGTTGCAGGATACAAAATCAATGTTAAAAAGTCGGTTGTTTCAGGTCTTACATTTAAGTCTTTAGTCCATCTTTCCCTAATTTTTGTATATGGTGAGTAATAGGGATCCAGTTTCATTCTTCTGTATGTGGCTATCCAATTTTCCCAGCACAATTTATTGAATAGGGCATTCTTTCCCCAGTGTATGTTTTTGTCTGCTTTATTGAAAATCAGTTGTTTGTAGCTAAAGGTTTTACTTCTGGGTTCTCTGTTTTATTCCTTTGATCTGTGTATCTATCTTTATATCATTACCATGTTGTTTTGGTTACTATAGACTTGTAGTATATTTTGAAGTCTGGTAATGTGATGCCTCCAGATGTGTTCTTTTTGCTTAGGATTGCTTTGGCTATTCAGATACTTTTTTGGTTCCATATAAAATTTAGGGTTGTTTTTTCTAGTTCTGTGAAAAATGACATTGGTATTTGGATGGGAATTGCATTGAATCTGTAAATCACTTTGGGAAGTATGGACATTTTAACAATGTTGATTCTTTTAATCCATGAGCATGGGACATTTTTCCATTTGTTTGTGTCATTTGTGATTTCTTTCATCAGTGTTTTGTAGTTCTCCTTATAGAGATCTTTCCCCTCCTTGGATAAATATATTCCTAGGTATTTCATTTTCTTTGCAGCTATTGTAAATGGTATTGAGCTCTTGATTTGACTCTTAGTTTGACTGTTATTAGTGTACAGTAATGCCACTGATTTATATACATTAATTTTGTAATCTGAGACTTTACTGAATTTATTTATCAGTTCTAGGAGCCTTTTGGAGGAGTCTTTAGGGTTTCCTAGATATAAGATCATAGCATCAGCAGAGATACTTTGAAATCCTTTTTTTCCAATTTGGATGCCCTTTATTTCTTTCTCTTGACTGATTGCTCTAGCTAGGACTTCCAGTACTGTATAGAATAGAAGTGGTGACAGTGGGCACCCTTGTCTTGTTCCAGTTCTTAGGAAGAATACTTTCAACTTTTTCTCATTCAGCATGATGTTGGCTGTGGGTTTGTCATATATGGCTTTTATAATTTTAAGGTATGTTCCTTCTATGCCTAGTTTATTGAGGGTTTTGATCATGAAAGGGTGGATTTTATCAAATGCTTTTTCTGCATTTATTGAGATGATCATAATAGTTTTGTTTTTAATTCTGTTTATTTGATGAATCACATTTATTGGTTTGCATATGTTGAACCATCCTTGCGTCCCTGGGATGAAACTCACTTGATCATGGTGAATTATCTTTTTGATGTGCTGTTGGATTTGGTTTGCTGTATTTTGTTGAGGGTTTTTGCATCTATGTTCATAAGGGATATTGATCTTTAGTTTTCTTTTGTTGTTGTTTTGTCCTTTCCTGACTTTGGTATCAGAGTGGTACCATCTTCATAGAATGAGTTAAGGAGGATTCCCTCCTTCTTGATGTTGAACAGTTTCAGGAAAATAGGTGCCAGTTCTTCTTTGTAGGTCTGGTAGAATTCATCTGTGAATCTATGTGGTCTGGGGCTTTTTGTTGTTGTTTTTTGGAGATTATTTATTGCTGTTTCAATCTCACCACTCATTATTGATCTGTTCAGGATTTCTATTTCTTCCTGATTCAAGCTTGGAAGGTTGTGTGTTTCCAAAATTTTTTCCATTTCCTCTAGATTTTCCAGTTTGTATGCATAGAGGTTTTCATAGTAGTCTCAGATGATATTTTGTATTTCTGTGAAATCAGTTGTAATGTCTCCTTTTTCATTTCTGATTGCGCTTATTTGAATCCTTTCTCTGCTATTCCTGGTTAATCTAGTCAGTGGCCTGTCAATTTTGTTTATCTTCTCAAAGAACCAACTTTCCATTTCATTGGTCCTTTGTATTGTTGGGGGTTTTTTTTGTTTGTTTGTTTCAATTTCACTTAATTCTGCTCTAATCTTTATTATTTCATTTCATCTGCTAGCTTTGGGTTTGGTTTCTTCTTCTTTATCTAGTTGCTTGGGGCATGATATTAGGTTGTTAATTTGTGACCTTTCTGTCTTTTTGATGTGGGAATTTTGTGCTATGAAATTCCCTCTTAGCATTGCTTTTGCCATATCCATAAAAATTCTAGAAGAAAATGTAGGAAAAACTCTTCTGAACATTGACCTAGGCAAAGAATTCATGACTTAGACCCCAAAAGTAAATACAGCAAGAATAAAAATAAATAAATAGGACTTAATTAAACTAAAAAGTTTCTGCACAGCAAGAGAAATAATCAACATAGTAAATAGACAACCTACAGAATGGGAAAAAAATATTCCCAAACTATACATCCAATGAAGGACTAATATCCAGAATCTAAAAAGAACTCAAACAAATCAGCAACAAAAAAACAAATAATCCCATCAAAAAGTGGTCAAAAGACATGAACAGACTCTTCTCAATAGAAGATAGACAAATGGCCAACAAACATATGGAAAAATGCTTAACATCACTAATCATCACAGAAATGCAAATTAAAGCCACAATGAGATACCACCTTATCCCTGTCAGAATGGCCGTTACTAACAAATCAAGAAATAATAGATGTTGGGACAGATGTGGTAAAAATGGTATGCTTACACATTGTTGGCAGGAATGTAAATTAGTACAACCTCTATGAAAAGCAGTCTGGAGATTCATCAAAGAACTAAACTAGATCTACCATTCAATCCAGCAATACCACTACTGGGTATCTAACAAAAGGAAAAGAAGTCATTATATCCAAAAGACACCTCCACCCAAATGTTTATAACAGCACAATTTACAATCACAAAGATATGGAATCATCCTGAGTGCCCATCAACTGATGAGTGAATAAAGAAAATGTATATATACATATACATATGCCACGGAGTACTACTCAGCCATAACATGGAATGAAATAATATCTTTTGTAGCAACTTGGATGGAACTGGAGACCATTATCCTAAATGAAATAATTCAGGAATGAAAAAACAAACGCCACATGTTTTCACTTATAAGAGGGAGCTAAACAATGGCTATATATGGTCATAAAGTAGTGTAATGGACATTGGAAACTAAGAAAGGGAGAGGGTGGGAAGAGGTGAGGGGTGAAAAATTACCTACTGGGTACAATGTATACTATTCTGGTGACAGGTATACTAAAAACCCCAACTTCAGCATTATACAATTCATCTGTGTAACAGAAAGCACTTGTACCCCCCAAATCCATTGAAATTTAAAAATAAATAAATAAATATCAGTTGTGTATCTATACACTAAAACCAAACAGTCCAAAAAGGAAATTAAGAAAATGATTTCATTTACAGTAGCATCAAAAAGAATAAAATACTTAGGAGTTAGTTAAGAAAGTGAAAGACTTGTACACTGAAAACTACAAAACAGCAGTGTAATAAAGGAGTCACAAATAAACAGATAGGCATCCCATGTTCATGGATCAGAAGACTAAATGTCATCAAAATATCCATACTATACAAAGTGATCTACAAATTCAGTATATCCCTATCAAAATCCCAATGTCATTTTTTTGCAGAAGTAGAAAAAACAATTCTAAAATTCATATGGAACCACAAGGGAACTTGAATAGTCAAAACATTTTTGAGAAAGGAGAACAAAGCTGGAGGCCTCACACTTCCTCACCTCAAAACATATTTTTAATACAAAGCTACAGTAATCTAAACAGTATGGTACTGGCATAAAGAAGGACCTATACACCAATGGAACAGAATAGAGACCCTATAAATAAACCCACGTGTATATGGTCAAACAATCTTCAAGAAGGGTGCCAAGATTACACCATTGTGAAAGAATAGTCCCTTCAAGAAGTGGTGTTGGGAAAACTGGGTATCCACACACAAAAGAATAAAATTGGACCCTTATCTTATACCATATACAAAAGTCATCTCATGATGGACTAAAGATGTAATACCTGAAACCATAAAACTCCAAGAAGAAACCATAGGGGGAAAGATTCATAACATCGGCCTTGGCAATGATTTTTTTAATATGACACCAAAATTACAAAAGCAAAGATAGACAAATGGAACTAGATCAAACTGGAAAGTTTCTGTGCAGCAATGGAAACTATTGACAGATTAAAAAGGCAACTTGTGGAATGGGAGAAAATATTTGCAAAACATATATCTGATAAGGGGTTAATGTCCAAAATATATAAGGAACTCACACAACTCAATAGCAAAAAATAATAATAATAACTTGATTAAAGAAATGGGCAAAGGAATTGAATAGACATTTCTTCAAAGAAGATATACAAAGAAGCTTAGCATTACTAGGCATCATGGAAATGCAAATCAAAATCACAACGAGGTATCACCTCACAGCTGCCAGGATGGCCATTATCAAAAAAAAAAAAAAAAAGGAGAAAATAACAAATGTCAGTGAGAATGTGGAGAAACCCCAGTGGATGAACCTTGAGGACATTATGTTAAGTGAAATAAGCCAGTCACAGAAGGACAACATTGCATGATTCCACTTATATGAGGTAAGTAAAATAGTCAAATTCATAGAAGCAGAAAATAGAATGATGACTGCCAGGGGAGGGGGAAATAGGGAACAGTTGTTCAAAGTATATAGAGTTTCAGTCACGCAAGTTGCAAAAGTTCTAGACGTCTACTGCACAATGTGGATATGGTTAACAGTACTGTACCGTGCACTTAAAATTTTATGAGGGTAGATTTTATGTTATGTTTTTACCAGAATAAATTTATTTATTTATTTCAATAGATTTAATGGGTGCAGATTTTTTTTTTTTGTTACATGGATGAATTATATAGTGGTGAAGTCAAGGCTTTTAGTATACCCATCACCTGAATAGTGTACATCTGCAGTCCCCAACCCCTGGGCCACGGACCGGTACTGGTCCATGGCCTGCTAGGAACAAGGCCGCACAGCAGGATGTGAGCGGCAGGTGAGTGAGCGAAACTTCATCAGTATTCACAGCCACTCCCCATTGCTCACATCACCACATAAACTCCACCTCCTGTCAGATCAGCTGCGCATTAGCTTCTCATAGGAGCACGAACCCTGCTGTAAACTGCGCGTGCAGGGATCTAGGTTGCACGCTCCTTGTGAGAATTTAATGCCTGATTATCTGAGGTGGAGCTGAGGCAGTCATGCTAGCACTGGAGAGTGGCTGCCAATACAGATTATCATTAGCAGAGAGGTTTGACTGCACAATAAATGTAGTGCACTTGAACCATCCCCCCGACCCCAGTCTGTGGAAAAATTGTCTTCCATGAAACCAATCACTGGTGCCAAAAAGGTTGTGGACCGCTGGTGTACATTGTACCTGATAGGTAATTTTTCATCCCTCACTTCCCTCCCACTCTCCCCCTTCTGAGTCTCCAATGTCCATTATACCACCCTGTAGGACCATGTGTACCCCTCACTTAGCTCCTACTTATGATTGAGAACGTACGGTATTTGTTTTTCCATTCCTAAGATACTTAAGTTCCATCCAAGTTACTGCAAAAGACATGACTTCATTATCTTTATGGCTGAGTAGTGCTCCATGGTATATACACACCACATTTTCTTTATCCACTCATCAACTGATGGGCATTTAGGTTGATTCCATATCATTGCAATTGTGAATTGTGCCGCAAAAAAATTAACTCAAGATAGATTAAAGACATAAATGTAAGACCTGAAACCATAAAAATTCTAGAAGAAAACATAGGGAAAACTCTTCTGGACATTGGTGCAGAATTTATTAGTAAGACCCCAAAAGCAAATACAAAAAAAATAAAAATAAATAAAGATGACTTAATTAAACTAAAAATCTTCTGCAAAGCAGAAGATATAATCAACAGAGTAAATAGACAACCTATTGAAGAAATTTTTAAAAAGAGATGCAAGAAGGCCACTGTTTTAATAGGTTCAGTCTGGCATCCCATAGGAATCACAGGACTCCTACCCATTGGTGGCAATCAGGTTTGGTCATCTGAACAGTACTCAGAGGGCAAGAGTTGCCCTATTTTCTCAGCCTCACTCAATCAAAATGTTTGGTTCCTCCAGTGATGCACTTGGCCCCACTCAGTGTCAGAGCCATCTGCAATTGAGGCTACAGTATCTTAGCATCTCACAGGCTCAGGAGACTGGTATTGCTGCCTTGGGTTTCCTGTTACGATGTCTGGAATGAACTCAGGGTGCCTGTTTGCCCACTTAGCTCTCTCCCACACTATATTCCCTGATTAATCCTCCACTGATTGAGGTGTTAAAAGATACGTATGGATTTCTGATTTCAAAATTGCTGCCTCAGCAGACACTCAAGACTCTCCTGCCTTACAACAAATTAATAGAAATTAATAGAAAATTTCATTAAAGCAGAGCCATGCAAAACATAAACAAACAAACAAACAAACAAACAAAAAGGAGCAACAAGAAAGTCTTGGTGGACAATAAACTGAAGAATCATAGAAAAAGAAAAAGCCAACTGAACCGAAAAGAGGAAAGTCACAGTCTTGCATGAGTGGTAAGACATTTAGGAAAGTCAAAGGACAAAAATGAGAGCAGTACTGAGTGTGTCCCACGCCCAGAGGTGGAAACCAGCGAGGCACACAGAGCAGCACGACAAGCGGGAGTTCCACCAGACAAGACCCGACCGCGGCACCCCCTTCCTCCATCCTCCACAGAGGGTCTGTCTCTGGGTCGGGGAAGCCTGATTTCAGGGCTGAGGGCGGAAAGGCAGGCAGGATCCTGGAGATCTGGGTACACCTATAAGAATCAGAGATATATATGGTCATAAAGAGCAGTGATGGACATTGGAAACTAAGAATGGAGGAGGATAGCGGGACGGTGAGGGATAAAAATCTACCTATTGAGTTCAGTGTAGACTGTTCTGGTGACCGGTACACTGAAAGCCCTGACTTCAGCATGATACAACTTATCCACATAACAAAAAACACTTGTAACCCCTAAAATTTTTGAAATTAAAAAAGAATAATGAAATCTTAAAAATAAACAAACAAACAAACAAATAAATAAACAAATCAGAGAAGTGACACATGTATCCAGATCAGGTGCCAAAGAATACGTTTAAATTCCTGTTGCTTGAGCACTGAAGGGCCCCTTCAGTTTCATGCTTTTTGGCTTTTCTGTTCTCCAGTATTCTCCTTTCTTTTTCTCTGGATCCATCCTCTGTCTCAACTTTAGTCCGTTCTTTTTTTCTTTCTCTTCCCCATTGTGCTGCATTTTGAGAGAGTTCTCCTGCCTAATCTAGTTCATTCGCTTGTCTGTTATGTCCCACCTGCTATTCTGCCCATATTTTTTGTTTTGCTTTTTGATCTAAATTTTAACTTCCAAGAATGAGTTTCTTTCCATAACTGCCTATTAGGATTCTGTTAGTAAAAAGGAAGAAGAGGGTGGGCCTGGCGTAAGCAAATGTGAGTGTCTGTCGCGGCATGTAGCAAATATGTAGCTTTGTGTCATGCTTTGTTTTCATCGATGTTGTACACATCCATAAACACTCTTCAAAAATATGTATTTTAATGTCTAGATAATATTACTTTTACAGATTGCACAATTATTTAACCATTCTTCCAGTGTTGGACATTCAGTGTGCATACATTTTTCATTATTATAGTTAGCCAAGTAATGAGCACACCAACATAAAGCTACTTATGCATAGCTCTAATAATGTTCTTAAGAAACACTCCTAGAAGAATGTTAATTAATGTGTAAAGACAAATATTAAGAAATTTGTTTCTGGAAATGTTGTTATCAATTACGTTCCCACCAGATATTTATGAGAGTGTCCAGTTCGTCTTGCCCTTTCAATACTGAGTATTATATATTTTTAATAATTTCAAATTTGAGAAGTTAAAATATTTCCTGACTTTCATATATCTTTTTTGATTATTAGAGAGGTTGAACTTTTTCCACATAGTTCTTGGCCACATGTATTTCATCTTAGATAGATTTTCTCATTTCATGTTTCTGTTTTTCTATAGTTGATAGCTATTTCTGTTATAAGGTTTTTATATGTGGAATATGTTTAGCCTTTGTCATAATTTTAACAAAAAAATCCCAGTTTTTAATTAGCACTTCGTTTGTCAATGATTTCTTATAAACAGAAGATACTTAGGTTTTTTTATGTTATTGTTTTCTTATTATTCACTAATGTTTGCTCTAATGTTAAATTTATTCCTGTAAGATTTCTCTTGTGTTTGTAAGTTAAGTAGCCTAGTCTATAATCAATTATTTATGACTGATTCATATATTTTTGAAATAACTCATCGTTTTTTTTGAAAGGTCCTATATGGTTATTCATTTTACTGTTTATAGTCATTTACTTGATCATAGGCAAAGAACTAATCATTTCTATGACTACAATTTTAAGTATGTCACGTTATCTTTGTATTTGCTTTACATTATGTTGTGATGTTTGATACATACAAATTAAAAACTGTGTACACTTTATTAGAAATTGTAATTTTATTCAATTATAAAACTACTCATATTTTCCCATTTAAGAGTCTCTTCAGTTTTTTCTGTGTTGATTTGATTTGTAAATCTTCATTCATCTTTTCTTCTAATATTTTAATACTGTAGGATTCAAAGTAGCAAATCCTGATTATGGCCTTAACTAAATTATAGAATTTGAGTTTTTAATGGGGGAGAGGGTTAATCCCTTGATATTTGTATATGGTCATTCTTATTTTTGTGATTTTGTTCCATGCTCTATGCCTTCTAAGTTTTCTTGCCATTTCTACCATACTTTGCCTTTTGTTTTAAAGACTTTTGCTTTTATATTCTATAGTGTTTTGAAGGCCGAAAACATGTTCTTAATTCATGAATAGTCTGAATTTTTATAAATGCCAAACTTCCATTTGATAATGAACAACTAATAACTTCCAAATTCTTGTGTGCATAGCAAGTATTTTTGGGCATACGTTTTTCCATTTATTCTATCCATTTCCAGTAGTTGATAATTTTCTCTTGAATGATATAATGAGCTTATATTCAACCAGCAGGCTCCCATAATCTGGAATAGAAGGTATCCATCTTGATCATTCAGTTCCCGTGACTTACTGGCTATAAATATCACTGGCTGTGGACCAAGACTGTTAGTATACAATAATTACATTTAGAATAAAAAACATCTTTGTTAAGCCATAGTTTGGGCTTTATAATGCAGATTTATAAACATATTTTCAAAAAATTTCCTTATACATAGATCATATATTTTGTGTGATTGTTCTTTTATGTTGTCTTTCAGCCCTTTCAGGCAAAAACTCAAGACTAGAAAAGTTGGATTACACCTTAAATTGCTTGTTTGTTTTAGGACAGTTTAATAGTAGTTAACTATCTTTTAGGATAATGGAGAATATCTTATTGTTGTCTTTTGACATGAGAAACGACTTGGCAAGCAATGCTTTTCTTTTTGTGTTTAAGGTAAGAAATATTTTAGAAGACAAGTATTGAAGAGAAAAATAAGCCTGATTATAATTCACTTTATGAAACTGATTTATTTTGCCATTATGTGTTTCTTCTCTCTCCTTAAAATGAAAAGCCTTGCCAGAACCTGACTAGTTGGTCTCTTTCATTAATTTTATCCACTACTCAATAGGTTCATTTGAATTATGGAGTCAGACTCTCTTTTAGTTCAAGGACAACTTGTGTATTACCTTTGATAATTGTTTCTATTCAGAGAATTCAAGTTTATTTCTTTAGAACAACTAAAAGCTTCGGTTGGCTCTCCAATACCTGTCTTCCATATCTACTATTCTCTTTACCTTTTTGTCTTTTCCTCTTTGTTCTGGGACTGATTTTTTTTCAGTTTGTAATTGATATTACTGAATTTATTTTGTACTATGTCAATTTGGCACTTGAAGGGTTTTATGTTTATTTCCACTGTTGCATTTTTGGGTTGTTTTGAACTATTTTTTATTTAAGTAAGTTTCCCTTACTTCTATGCCTCAATATTAGTCTTTTATTGCATTACAATTACCTGTATCTCTATTACAGAACAGCCTCTTGAAACTTTTTGAAAACACAAAGAGATGTTTTCAATAATTTTTTCTTTGTTGAAAACAGAAATGATACCTTTAAAGATATTATCTTCCTTTGAATCTATACAGTCATACTCTTTTTATATTATAATGCAATATATTTTCATGGAGCCTACAGTGACTTTTTTCAACTTTATTGATATATCATCTACACATAATAAAATTTATCCATTTTAAATGTGCAATATGATGAATTTTGGTCATTGTATACAAGCAAGTATCTTCCACCACAATTGAGATATAAAACATTTGTATCATCCTAAAATGTTTTCTCCTGTTCCATATTTGCCATCCCCTTCACCAGTGCTTGCCCCAGGAAACCACTGATCTGATTTCTGTGCCTACATGTTTGCTTTTTCTGGAACTTCAGATAAATGGAATAATATAGTGTATGGTTTTTGTATATGTTTGACCTATAACACTTAGCATAATGTTTTCAAAAATTATCCATTTTCTTTTGTGCATTAATATTGTGTGTCTTTTTATTGTTGAGTAGTATTCCATTCTATAATTTTACATTTTCTTTGTCCATTCACAAGTTGATAAAGGGTTGGATTTCCAATTTTAAACTATAATGAATAACACTGCTATGAACATTTCAACATATATATTTGTGTAGCTATATGTTTTTATTTCTCTTGTGTAGATACCTAAGAGTGGGGCGTACGGATCACAGGGTAAGTGTAATTTTTAGCTTTGTAAAATACTTACTGCCATACTATTTTATGAAGTGGATGTCCCATTTCTCAATACCACCAGCTAAGTATGAAAGTTCCAATTGCTCCATACCCTTGCCAACATTTTATATGGTCTTTTATATTTTAGCTATTATAGTGGGTTTATAGTGGTATCTCATTGTGATTTTAATTTGCATTTCCTTGATGACTAGTGAAGTTGACCATCTTTTCATGTATTTTTTTAGCCATTGGTATGTCTTCTTTTCTACAGTTTCTGTTCAGCCTTTTGATCTTTGAGTGGGAGAGTTCTTTTTATTAATATATTTGGGATACGGGGCCAGAAATTTTTTTGCCCCTATTTTCTCCTGATCTATAGCTTGCCTCTTTACTTTCTTAACTGTGTCTCTCAAAAGAAAAAGTAATTTTGATAAAGTCAATTTTTTCATTTTTATGACTTATGCTTTTTGTGAGCTTTTTAAAAAGTCTTAACTCAAAGTCACAAAGATTTTCTCCCTTTGTTCTAGAAGTTATAGAGTTTAGTTCTTATATTTACGTCTTTGATCTATTTCTAGTTAATTTTTTGTATGGTGTAAGGAAGAGTCAAGTTTTGGTTTTTTCCATACAGCTAAAGAGTATCTTTTCCTAATTAAATTACTTTAACATTTTTTTTTATACAAATCAATAGTCTATATATGTATGGGGCTTTTTCGGCCTCCTTATTCTGTTTCTTTGATTAATGTATCTATTTTTACCCCAGTGCCCCACTCCTGGGATTACTGTAGCTTTAGAGTAAATCTTTATATCAAGAATTATAAGTCCTCCAATCTATTTCTTGCTTTCCAAAATTATTTAACCTATTCAAGTTTCTTTGGTTATCCACTAAAATTTTAAAATAAATTTGTCAATTTCTGCAAAAGAGGCTGCTAGGCTTTTGATGAAAATTTCATTGGATCTACTTATCAATTTGGAATGAATTGTCATCTGGGTCATACTGATCCTTCCAATCCATAAACATGATATACCATTCCCTTTATTTATACTTGCTTTAAATTTATTTTGCAATATTTTAAAGTTTTTAGTGTACAAGTCTTGAACATATTTTATTAAACTTATTCCTAAGTATATTCATTAAAATTATTTCTAAGTACCTTCATTTTGGTGCTATTGTAAATTGAGGTTTTTTTTACTTTATTTTTGGATTGTTCATTGCTTGTATATAGAAATACAATTGAGTTTTGTGTCTTCAACTTTTATAAATTCACTTTTTTCATTCTAATTCCTATTTATAGATACTATAGGGTTTTCAATGTACATAAACATGCAGTCTGCAAATAAAGATGGTTTCACTTTTTTCTTTCCAATGTTATTTATTTTATTTCTTTTTCTTCCCTTATTGCACTGGCTGGAAATTCCAGGATAATGTTGAATAGGAGTAGCAAGACCAAACATCCTTGCCTTGTTCTTGGTCTTAGGCAGAAAGCATTCTTTTATCAATGGATACAGTGTTAGCTGTAGTTTTTTCACAGATGCCCTTAATTAGGTTGAGACAGTTCTCTTTTATGGCTTGTTTACTGAGGGTCTTTATCTAAGTGGATGTTATCAATTTTTTTTGCATTTATTGAAATAATCACATTAATGTTCTTATTTAGTCTACCAATAAGATGAATTACATTGGTTAATGTTTTAATGTTAAACCAATCTTGAATTATTAGGATGTTTACAACTTGATCATGACATATTATTTTTACATACTTTTATTAATTAGCTAAAATATTTTGAGGCTTTTTGAATTTATATTCCTAAAAGATATTGATATGTATTGATTTTTACGATTTTTTTTCTGGTTTGGTAAGAGGGGAATACTTGCCTCATGAAATGATTTTAGGAGTGTTCCCTCTTCCACGATTTTCTGAAATAGTATTTTTGAGTATTTTAGTACTATTTCTTCTAATAATGTTTTATATAATTAACCAATGATGTCGTCTGAGTCTGAAGTTTTTTTGTAGTAAGGTTTTTAACAATTACTTCAAAATATTTAATTGATACAGGCTCTTCAGATTTTCTATTCTTTCATGAGTTGGTTTTGGTAATATATCTTTCAAGGAATTTTTCCATTTCCTCAAGTTTGTAAAATTTATTCACACACACCTATTTACAGCATTTTCTTTAAATGTTTGTGGAATCTGTAGTGATGTCTCCCCTTTCATTACTAATATTGTTAATTTGAGCCTTCTCCTATTTTTTCATTTCAGTCTAGCTAGAGATGTATCAATTTTATTGATATTTTTATGCTTTTATCCAATTTCTTTATTTGGAAGAAATTCAGATAATTGGTTTTTACATCCTCATTTCTCATGTAAGCATTTTAAGCTATAAATTTCCTTCTAAGCCTTCTTTTAGCTCCATCCCACAAATTTTGTTTTCAATTCTTAATTCTTATTCAGTTTAAAATATTTTCTAATTTCTCTTGTCAGTTCTTCCTTTAACCTGTATTATTTAGGAATGTGCCATTGGAAGTGTTAAAATACTTGGGGTTTTCTAAATTATCTTACTGTAAAAACCATGTGGTTAGGGAACATATTCTGTTTTACGTCTATCTTCTGAAATGTATTAAGTCTCGCTGCATGAACAAGTGTACAGTATATCCTGGTACACTTACCATATGGAACTTGTATTAGTTAGGGTTCTCTAAAGAAACAGAACCAACAGTATATGTACACATACTGTGTACTGAGAGATATTTATTTTAAGGAATTGACTCACATGATTGCAGCGGTTCAGTAAGTCTAAAATCTACAGGGTAGGTCAGCAGTCTGGAGACCCAGGGAAGAGTTGCTGTTCAGGTCAAAAGGCAGAATTCTTTCTTGCTCAGGAAAGGTCATTCCTTCTTATACTAAAGCTTTCAACTGATTGGATGAGGCCCAACCACATGGAGGTAATCTGCTTTACTCAAAGTCTACTGATTCAAATGTTAATCTCACCCAAAACACACCTTCACAGAAACATCCAGAATAGTATTGACCAAATATCTGAGCACCGTAGCCCAGCCAAGCTGATACATAAAATTTACCATCACAGACCTGTTAAGAATATATACTCTGCCATTACGGGGTAGCATGTTCTATAAATGTCAACTAAGTCAAGGTTTTTGATAGTTCAGATTTTTCATGATTTTACTGATTTTTTTAGTAGTTCCATTGCTGAAAGAAAGATTTTAAAATCTTCAAATATGATTGTGAAAATTTTGCCTCATATATTTTGAAGCTGTTATTAGTTGCCTGCATGTTTATATATATCTGTAAATGTCTTTCATCAAATTTGGGTATTTTACAGCTATTATTTTATCAAAAACTTTTTCTATCCTATTCTCTCTCTGTGACTCAAATTACAGAATATAATGGGTCATTTAACATTGTGTAATAGATCTTTGAGATTCTGTTTATTTTTTAATCTTTTTTCTCTCTGTTCTTCACATTTGTTTATTTCCATTGGCTTCAAAGTCACTTTCTCTTTTTGCTGCTGTATCTATTTAGCTGTTAGGTCCATTTATAAATTTTTTTATTTCAAATACTGATATTTTCAGTTCTAGCATGTCTATTTGGTTCTTTTTTATCATTTATATTTCTCTTCTCTTCCAAGATTTCCATCTCTTCATTCATTGTGAGCATATTATTTTGTTTTACTTTGTTCACTACAGATACAGCAGTCACTTTAAGACCCCATAGGCTCATTCCAACACCTGGATCATCTCAAGACTGTTCTCTCTTATGTTTATTTTCTCTTACATAGAAGTTGGCAAGCTTTTTCTGTGAAGAACCAGATAGTAAATATTATAGGCTTTGTGGGACACATATGGTTGCTGTCATATATTCTTTTTTGTTGGTGGTATTTTGTTTTATTTTGTATTACAATCCTTTAAAAATTGGAAAAAACATTCCTAGATGGTGAGTCATACAAAAACAGTCTGTGGGATGTATTTAGCCTACAGACTGGAGTTTGCCAATACCTGCTATTAAGAATGTGTTTCTTTCTCCTGATTCTTCATATGTTGGGTATTTGGATTGTATCCTGGGCATGACGAATATTAAGTTCTGGAGAATCTGGATTATTTTATTTTTCCTTGAAGAGTGCCTTTTCTTTTGTTTCAGTAAGCAATTATCTTAGGTGAACTTAAACTACAAGCCCCATTTCTTGTGCAATAGCTTCAGTCTCAGTTCAGAGCATTTGTCTTTACCTGAGCCACTTTGAGTCTATTAGACGGGCTTTGGGCCCCCAAGATTCTCTCACTCTCTTCAGTGGACAATTTCCATGGCTTAGCTTTTTTCATTCTCCAGGCAAAAGACCACAGCTTTTTTTTTCCTCTGACAGCCCTACCCCCACAGCTTCTGAATCTTGCCATGGGTACTTGGCCCTAACCTAAAACTGTGAAAACAAGAGCTCACTTTGTGTGACTCTCCTCCTCTAAGTGTGTACTCCCTACCAGTTGGTCTACTGATGTTCACCCTCCAGTGCCACAAGTCCTGCTATTTGAATTATATAGATTCCTTATGGTTATTTTCTGTGAGGGATTCAGTGCAGTAGGATTTTAGAAGATCATTACCATTTGCAGATCGCAGCTTATTCTGTCCGCCATGACTATTTTTTCCATTAACCTTTGAATGTGGAGACATCTGTCTAGACCCAGCATTTGCTAAAACAATGAGCATAATGTTCCCAGACCTTCCTTACTGTCCATCTAGGTTCTTGAAGGATCTTCCTCTCATATCTAATTAAAGAATAGGTTGAAGTATGCAGCCCCATGCTCAATTTTTATGCCTACTAGCCATTGATTCAAGGTATTCTGCTTCAAATATCACGTTTACTGTCCATACTAATGCATCACCTACTGTTCACACACTGTAGTCATGAAAACACTGCTGCTTTCTGCAACATTTTATGCTTTTGTTTTTGTTTACAATCCTTTTCACATTTTCTACAAAACTACAATGCAACATTGTTTTAAAACTCTTACAGTTATTGCTACATTGGATCCTAAAAATTTTGATTCCTGATAGATGCAGGTAAAGACAAGGTGATGGTTTAAAAAATATTTTCCAGGCATCCAGGAAATAACTTCCCTTTTTCTGCTAAATGAAGAAGCTCTTGCACACCAAAACTAGGGGTAACTCAAATGATCTTCACACATTCTTTGAAGTAACGTGTCCTTCTCTTTTTTAGAAGATGAAGTATATAACATACAACCAAAACATGGACACTGCTAGTGTGGCCAAAGCTTTTCTGTACCAGAACTGTTCAAAGTACTCATTCATAATGAGATAAGGAGCTCACTCCATAATGTAAATCAACACATTGCTTCATTTATCAAGAATGTCTTGCTACAAGAAAAAAAAAATTGTCACTGAGTGAACAATGTGAGTAATGGATTTTACTTACATACCTTCATTATAAGGAAACTTAGAACTGACAGAGACATGATCAGACTTTAACTTAGACTAATGAAATCTGGGACTCCAAACATTTTCCATAACTCCAAGTGTATCAGCTCCAAGGTTGATACTGAGAAGGACTCATTCTCGGAATTTAGTAGAATATTTATTCATTCAACAAATATTTGAGTACCTATTGTGTGCCAAGTATAGACACACAATTGGAATACATCAGCAAACAAAATAAAATTTGCTTCCCTTATAAGCCCTTATTGAGTGAAAGGAATGGGGCATAAACAATAGACAATAGACACAATAAATAAATGCATGATATAGTATTTTAGAAGGCAATGATTACTTTGGACAAATTTTAAAAGACCAAGAAGGTGGATGAGGAATAAGAGCAGTGGTAAACCACAGATTATAATTTCAAATAAGGATATTATCATGAATAAGACAACAATTGAACAAAGCCTTTAAGGAGATGAAGAAGTCAACCATATGGATATCTTAAGAGGATGCCTGTCTAGAATGTTTGGAAAATCACAGAGGCCAGTGTCACTGGGACAAAGGGAGTGAAGCAGGGACTAGAAGGAAGGGTGGTAGGATACCAGATCACATAGGACCTTGTAAGGACTTGGGCTTTTACTGTGAGTGAGATGGAAGACCTCAGGTTTTGAACAAAGGATTTATGTTAAGGCTTACATTTTAAAAAGCTCGCTGTCATCGCTAGGTAGAAAATAGCTGGAAGCAGGGCAAGGGTAATTAGGATGCTTTTGCAGTAGTCCAGACAAAAAATGATGGTGGCTCACGCCAGAGTGGTAGAAGTGGTGAGTAGTTAGATTACAAATATATTTTAAAGTACAGTCCATGAGATTTCCTGATGTTTTTGATGTAAGTCTAAGAAAAAGAGAAGAGTCAAAATGACTATAATGAATTTACACTGAGCAAGAAGATGGGTGAGCTGCTGTAACCAAGATGGGGAAGGAAGAAGATGAAGAAATTTGTAGATGGGATGGAGAGATTAAAAAATCAGTTTCAAATATGTAGGTGGAATAGTCAAGTAGGGCGTTGGATATAAAGGTCTGGAATTCAAGAGAGAAGACTGGATTTGAGATAGAAATTTGACAGCCATTAGTATACAGAAGATATTTGAAGTCATGAAAAGAAAAGTATCATTTCATGAAGCTTCCCAGAAATCCTTTAAAACAGAAGTTATCATTTTCCCCATTTCCTACTCCAATCCACTTCAAACATATCCTACAGAGAGATGCTGCTAGTTTACAGGTTCTCCAAGCCTTGGCTCTGGCATCCAGCTTGGATGCACCTGCTGATTCTGACTAGTTGGCAGGTGCACATCACCAGCCATCAGGAAGTCATGGAGATGACAGATTTGGCTCTGAGTGTCTAAAGCAATTACACATACCCCAGTCCTGGCAGCTCCTCCAGAATAAAGGCAGGAGGGCTGCCAGGCTCCCACCTGGATGGTGTGAATACATAACTGTGTCTCACCTAATAAGAAGGCACCACTCCAGTAACATTCTTGCTTGTAAAAAGTTTTATAACCAAAAGAAAAAAATGTACTGAAGGCTGAGAGACTCCCTTCAAGCATGTTGGATAAAGAAGTCATGTGCCCCACAAATAACTAAATATTAATTACTAAAGATTAAATATTTCTTCTAAAATAATAAAACAGGTATCCTAATATGTGGGGAAACAAGATAGGAAGACAGAGATTATTTAAGTCTAGGAAAGATTGGAAAAGGTCTCTGTTCAGGCTATGTTGTTGGTGTACAGGAATGCTACTGATTCATGTACATTGATTTTGTAACCTGAGACTTTGCTGAATTCATTTATCATTTCCAGTATTCTCTTGGCAGACTCTTTGGGTTTTCTAGATATAAGATCATATCATCAGCAAAGATGGATAATTTGATTTCCCCATTTGGATAACCTTGATTTCCTTCTCTTGCCTGATTGCTCTGGATAGAACTTCCAGCACTATGTTGAATAAAAGTGGTGACAGTGGGCATCCTTGTCTTGTTCCACTTCTAAGTGGGAATGCTTTCAACTTTTCCCTATTCAGTATGATGTTGGCTGTAGGTTTGTCATATATGGCTTTTATAATTTTAACATATGTTCCATCTATGCCTATTTTGTTAAGCGTTCTTATCATAAAAGGGTGTTGAATTTCGTCGAATGCTTTTTCTGCATCTATTGAGATGATCATACGGTCTTTGTTTTTGCTTCTGTTTATGTGGCAAATCACATTTATGGATTTATGTATGTTGAACCATCTTTGCATCCCTGGGATGAAGCCCACTTGGTCGTGGTAGATTATTTTTTTGATGTGTTGCTGAATTTAGTTTGCTAGCATTTTATTGAGAATTTTTGCATCTATATTCATAAGGGATATTGGTCTATAATTTTCCTTTTTGTTGCGTCCTTTCCTGGCTCTGGTATCAAGGTGATACTGGCATCGTAGAGTGAGTTGGTTGGTGAGGATTCCTTCCTTCTTGATGTTATGAAATAATTTCTGCAGTATGGGTATCAATTCTTCTTTGCAGGTCTGATAAAATTCAGCTGTGAAACTATCTGGTCCAGGACTTTTTTTTGTTGGAATATTTTTTATTGCTGCTTCAATTTTCTTGCTCATTATTGGTCTGCTCAGGAGTTCTGTTTCTTCCCGACTGAGCCTTGGGAGGTCGTGTGTTTCCAAGAATTTGTCCATTTCCTCAACGTTTTCAAGTTTATGTGAGTAGAGATTTTTATAGTATTCAGAGATTATATTTTGTATTTCTGTGGTATCAGTTGTAATATCTCCTTTTTCATTTCTGATTGAGCCTATTTGGGTCCTTTCTTTCCTATTGTGATTTCCATTTGCATGGAATACTTTTTTCCACCCTTCACCTTGAGTCCAAATGAGTCCCTGTGGGTTAGATGTGTTTCCTTGAGACAACAGATACTTGGCTTACATTTTTTTATCCATACAGCCAGCCTATGTCTCTTGAGTGCAGAATTCAAGCTGTTCATGTTTATTGAAAGAATTGATAACTGGGATACATTTCTGTTCACCCTGTTGAGTAGAACCTTATTGCTTTGTTTTACCTCTTGAGCCATTATGGTACATGGGCTCTGAGCTTTAGCTTTTGGGTGTTTTTACACTGGTGGGTGTCTAGTGTGCTGATTCATGTATAATGCAGTTCTGAGTACTTCTTGTAGGGCAGGTCTCTCACAAAAATTAATTCAAGATGGATAACAGACTTAAACCTAAGGCATGAAACTATAAGAATTCTAGAAGAAAATGTTGGAAAAACTCTTCTAGATATTGGCCTAGGCAAAGAATTAATGAAGAAAACCCCAGTGGCAATCACAACAATGAAAATAAATAAATGGGACTTGATTAAATTAAAAAGCTTCTGCACAGGCAAGGAAACAATCAACAGAGCAAATAGACAACCTACAGAATTGGAGAAAATATTTGCATGTATACATCCGATAAAGAGGTAATACCCAGAACCTACAAAGAACTCAAGAAAATAAGCAAGAAAATATCAAACAACCCCATTAAAAAGTGGGCAAAGATATGAACAGAAACTTTTCAAAAGAAGATAAGATAATAGCCAATAGACATATGAAAAAAGGCTCAACATCTCTAATTATCAGGGAAATGCAAATCTAAACCACAATGAGATATCACCTAACTCTAGTGAGAATGGCTTTTATCAAAAAGTCCCAAAACAACAGATGCTGGCATGGATGCAGAGAGAAAGGAACACTTATACACTGTTGGTGGGACTGCAAATTAGTACCACCTCTATGGTAAACAGTATGGAGATCCCTCAAAGAACTAAAAGTAGAACTACCATTTGATCCAGCAATCCCACCACTGGGTATCTACCCAAAGGACAAAAATTCCTTTTACCAAAAAAACACTTGCACTTGAATGTTTACTGCAACACAATCCACAATCGCAAAAATGTGGAATCAACACAAGTGCCCATCAATTCATGAGTGGATTAATAAAATGTGGTATATGTACACCATGGAGTACTACTCAGCCATAAGAAAAAATGATAAATTAATACCTTTTGTAACAACCTGGATGGAACTGGAGACCATTCTCCTAAGTGAAGTATTGCAAGAATGGAAAAACAAACACCACATGTACTCACTATTAAATTGGAACTAACCGATCAGCACTCATGAGCACATATGGAAGTAAAACTGAATGGAAATCAAGCAGATGGGAGGGGGGAGGAGGGGATGGGAGAAATCACACCTACTGGGTACAATGTATACTATCTGGGTGATGGGCACACTTACACTTTGATTCAACTGTACAAAAACAATCCATGTAACCAAAGCATTTATACCCCTGTAATATTCTGAAATTTTAAAAAATTTAAATTTAAATCTGCAGAAAAGCCGGCATCTGACAAGAAGCCTCTGAGTCAGCCTTCCCCAACATCCCATCAAAATATCTATGAAGAAGCTCAGAAAAACATGAAAACTCAAAAAAGCACTGAGAACACGTTTTAAGAGTCAACCAATTCCCAGAAGAAAGATGAGCATAATGTTTGCTAAAGATAAAACTGATAGGACTAGACTCACATATGTACCCTGTGGCCCACCTGGCTTGTGTTTGGTGATAGGTACAATGACCTCTCATCTCTCTACCACCAGCTACTCATGGCTTAAAAGGCAAGGGCAGTAGAACTGGAAAACAGGATAGTTTTTCTGATTGCAAGGATTTTACTTCTTGAAGCCCCTTCTCCCTCCCTCATCTCCACCCATCAAGAATACTGAAAATAAATCTATGAGCATGTAGTCCAGGTATAAAGAGAGAGTTGACAGGGCATAGGAAGAACACATAAGCCTGACTCCTCTGTTGTGCCAATTCTGCTCCTCTTCCTTTCCTCTACTCTTTCATTTTTGCCTTTATTATAGCCTCTGTCACGCTCTATTTTAGTGCTGCTCTTTTTCTGCTTCCCCACCAGGCTCTGTGCCCCTAGAAGGCAGGGCCCGTTTGATAGTTTGGGGTTCCCCTGTACTAACACAGAGCCTTGTAGATAACGTAAGGTAGGACCACATGGAATTGCTGATTTCAATTATTTTAGCCTACAAACGAAAAAGGAGCTATTTTATATAATTCAACCTGATCTGATACAATGAATATATATTTAATCAATGATGAATAAATTAGAAACTGATTCTCCGCAGAATAACCAGCAGCAGAATCACCCCTGCCACTGTAAATAGCAAAAGATAGGGTAATAATAGCTATAGAATTTTGAGTGAAAGTATTGAAAGCCTAAAATTTATACCCACATAAACAGTCCCAGATATTTAAGGTCTCAGAAGTCATACCACACATATAACCTTCGTGAAAAAAATAATGATTTTAAAGACATATCCCAAGTGGCCAAGATATTCCAAATGGCACTGGGATATTAATGTTATGTGCAATTCCTGGCAGGATCTCCCCAGGAAATATAAAAATGCACAATAGTGATTAATCAGAAAAGTCTTACCAAGAATCAATACCTCTGAAAACCACACTAAGCTTTTAACTGGCTTCTCTAATGACCTCCAAGAAGGGAGAGGGCCAGAACAATCTTTCAAATAGCATCTGGATGAAGCTGAAAAGGAAACAACTACCAGGTTTGGGGCAGGTGGAGATCCGGGGAGCTGACCCACCTGCAGGTGTTGAGCCCAGACATTGAGAGTGGGAATAATCCTCCCCTCCCTCACCACTGGCTCAAGCAAAAAGTTGGTCAGGAAAGTTGATGGAGAGGTCTCAAGGTATAGTAAGGGGGACCCCAAAAGTCAGAAAAAGCCCAGGAATTCAGGCTGACTGATACTCAGCTCCAGAGAGGCACTAAGCCGGCATTTAGGGGCCAGCCTTTAGTTCTTGAGAGTGGAGAGTCCTTCCCAGACCAAGGCAGATCACAATAGGAGCCTCATAACTAAGGATGGAACCAGATTGTAGCAATGGGGACACCAGGTCAGGTTAAACGAGCAGAGGGGTGCTCTGAGAATCTCCTGCTTCTCTCCGGTGCCAGTTCTCCCCACACCAGAGAATAGGAATGCAGCTGAGTCTGTAAGTGCAGAGATGTGAGGACACAGGAGCACACAGAGGTTGGGAGCAAGCTGGACCTGCAGTGGCTCTCCACAGCTGAAGGATGAATCCCAAACTCCCTAACCTGACACATAAGGCCCTGGAAGATCAGGTCCTGCCTGTCATTCCAAAACACCCTACAGACCTGTGTTTTGCCTCATTGCACTAGACCCATCACTAAGTAGCTACTACTCCAAGTAGAGTCAGTGACTTCCTCCTCCATGTGCCCAGCTATGAGACACACACCACCCCCCTCCATAATGATTCAGTTACATCTGTGTTTCTGCTACTTGGCAGAGACGATCTCCCTGCCTCACAAAGCCAGCTCATAAAAGATAGAAAATATAGACTAAAGGACATGTGGAATCATGTGTAAACTCTTCCAAGCTGTGGAAAACAAATCAGTGTGACCTCAGAATGGGACTGCTGAATTTATTGACACAAAAAATAAAAGCAACCTTGGAGACTAGAGCTTGAACTTTACCCTGACTGCTTCTTTGATCCCAGCCTGTAAATCTTTCATAGAAATTCTCATCTTCACTCTCCTGAAGGTAGGAGGGTGACAGGTGCAACTGGCTGTCACTGGGGGATGCTTATGAATGATGACAAGAACCCAAGGCTTGAAGAGTGTTACGTTTGGGTGTTATTTTTTTAACTCCAGGAGACAGCACCTATGAAAAATATTTTCCGATTTCATTGCCTCTATGCATAAATAAATAAATACGAGGTGATTTGATTTAGTGGAATAACCACAGGCTTGGTTGAACAGATTTGATTTCAAATTCTAGCTCTACCACTTAATGGGGAAGTGGGGTGATGGGCTATAAAATTGAGGCATTATCCTCTAGCCCACAGAGTTGTGAAAATCATTGAAAAATCAATGTAATATGCCTAATTCTAAGTTGGGTTCCTATTATACATTCAACAAATGTCTATCACTTCCTCTTGCATCAGGGAGCATCCCACACCCTCCTTGTCGGATTCCACTCCAGAGTCTCAGAAGATCATTTTTTAACTTCAAAATAAATTTTATATAACACCATACATATCTATCAGAAAGTTCCTTGTATTTGGTACTTCCTATTCGGCTAAATGATCTGGAGAATCACCAAGGAGGTGGATTCTGGAATCCAATGTGTACAGCAAAGGACAGAAGACTTTAATGTTAGATGCTATGAGATTCTTTGGTGCCTATGGATGGCTTTAGCCTTGGCATCTATGAGGATAAAAAATAATGACTGGATTCACTTCTGTAAGGGCCTGAGTTGTCCATGCCCTGCATGCTTCCAGGACTCTATCCTCAGAAGCACTGAATCAATGCGAGAGAAGATCTGCTACTGAGGGTGGAGTTTAGGAAGTGCAGAGAGAAACTCAAATAGGGTAGAAGCTGGACACGTTGAACTACAAGGCACGAAGGGACCTTAGGGTGTTGGGGATGTGGATGAAAAGGAAACTATAATTGCATGAGTCAGGGATGGGGTGGGTCCCCCAGGGGGAATTGTGGCCTCTGCTCTGTGTCTAAAGAAAGGTGTGCTAAGTAGCTTTTACCATCAGCAGATCTTGCTCTCCTGAAACAACACCACAGGAGTTCCCAGGCAAGTGCTGTGATCAAAATCAGGGTCACGGAATTCACGCAGCCATGTGCCTTTCACAGCTCTGGTTCTGAACTGCTTAACCCAAGCGGACCTCTTCACTCCTCCTGGCTGTACAGCCTGTGGTCTCTCTGCTCTTTCCTTCCTCCCTGTGTTCCTGTCAGTTCCCCAGATGTGACTGTGGCTCCTTTTTTTGACCACAAGGCTGCCTCTCTCCTGGGAAGTGCTCTTCAGTTGTCTTGGAACAACCACCCTCTCGGTTTAAACTGATAAGAACCTTCATGCCTCAAAGTCATTCTCATCCTCCCCACCCCCACTCTTCCTGGGGCTAGCTTGTTACCCGAAAACCTCAGCATTCTGGGCGATCACTACGCTAGGAAGGGCACTCCAGGTGGAGCTGATGGTATGTTATGGGTGCTGCCTTGTGAGCAGTAGAGGTGGGCTGGGATTGGGCCAGGGCTCTGACTTAGCAGAAAAGAGGAGGCTAAACAGAAGCCCAATGTTGAGCAAAACTAGAGATTAGGGCAGTTTGGGTTCTAAGAGCGCCCTGGGCTTCCTCAGAGCACTCAAACTACCAAGTCTATAGTAACTTGATTAACCCCCTTCCAATAGGAGCAAGAGGGGGTCTCCTTGTTCTCACAAGGATTACTCTAGACTGGGGTGAGCCTGGAGGCAGAAGGGACCTTAACAATTGGGGACTGCACCCCAGAGTCATTTTAAGCCCCTGAGATCCAGCAACACTGGACCTCTCTCCCACCTCATGGCCTTTCTAGAGACTTCCTTCCCTGGCCAAAAATGTCTTCCACTGCCCTTGTCTCTACACAAAGGGTTCCTGGTCATTCTTCAGCTGTCAGCTCTTTCCTGAGCCATAGGCTAGAGCAGATTGCCCTGCTGTCTTTCTTAAGAACACCCTGCCTTTTCCTTGATAGTCCTTAATACAGTCAATAATTATCTACTTCTGGTATCATTTAATTAGTGTCTGTCTCCTCTAGGTAAGATCCATGAGGCAGAGACAGTATGGGTTTTGCTCACTGTTTTATCCCTGACCCTGGGAACATAATAGGTGTACAATAACTGTTTCTTGAGTTTATGTATTAATGAATAAATTCATTGAGTGCTTCTCTGGTGGCAACGTGGTCAACATCCTGATTGTGTCACCTCATACAAGCCATGCAAGGACCTAATGCAGTTGGCAGTCTCATTGTTTGCATTTTACAGGTGAGGGAATTGAGGCTTAGAGAGGCTAACTGGCCTTTCCCTGATCTCAGACCAGGGAGATGGTGGTGCCGTGATTTGAACTCAGGCCTGCCTGAGGCCAGTGTCTGAGCTCTTGTACAACAACTGAAACTGGTTTTGCAAGGAGGATGAGCACAGGCATTAAGTCTGAAGTCCTTGGGCTGGCTAGAGTCTTATCTGCCCCCACTAACTGCAAAGCTCTGGCATGTCACGCCCCAGGCCTCAGTTTCCCCACTTGTTATATAGAGGCAGATGGACTAGATGATGTCTAAACATTTGGAGCCTACTAGGATCCTCGTGGAGAAGATGCAAAGTCCTTCCTAGGCCAAGGGGGCTGCTGTATGGCCTTTGTATCTCTTCCCTTGATGAGAAATATTCAAGACACCAATAAAGCAATGGCAGGAAATGGGGCTTCCCATCTCAAAGTGAGGGGGATCTCTCTTCAGATTATGCTAGCAACAGCAAGATCTTCTTCCACAGCCCTTGACTTCAGGACTAAGCCGCTGGCCTGCACTCTGCCTCCTCTCTGTTCTCTGCCTTCACCGTGTCTTGGGCTGGTGGCTCACAGCTTAGTGGTCTGCAAACATAGAGCCCCGTGCCCTAGAAACACACTGCCATTTTTTCAAACACCTAGTAGACGTCCACATGTGTGTTGTACCATTCTTTCAATCTTGCCATGTTTCACATTATACACATTATCTTTCCCAGTACCTACTTCTAAATTGACTCTTCCTTTGAAATCTGCATATCTTTGAGAAGGCTAGCGATCTTTCAGGCATCAAAACTAGAAAACTCCTCTGGAGAAAGTCATCATCAACTACTCTCCTTGCTTCACCCCCCACCTCCAGCTGGTCCCAAGCCCTCCAATTGCCCTTTGCAGCGTTTCTTAGAGAGACCCCATCTGTTTGCAGCCATTCCCAATCGCCTGGAGTGAGCCCAAGTCATATTATACCTCAGTTGCTGTGAGAGCCCTCCTGCCAGTCTTCCTGCTGTGGCCTCTCCCATTTCAACCTACACTGCCACCCTTTGCCCTGTCCCAGCCCCTGGAATCATTTGAAGTCAAAGGTCAGTCAAGGGAAGGGCTCTGAGACAGTGAGAGGGAGGTAAGCCAGCAACCTCAAGTTTCCGCTTGGGCCGGGGGTCAGGGGGGCCTTTCTTGGACATGATTAGAATGCAGCAGGAGCAAGTTCCTCGAACGTGGATTTCCACAGCGCTGCCATGCTGCCTGAAAAAGTAACTGCTGGATCTGTTTTATTTTCTAATCTGGCATTAGAAGCTTTAGTTTGCTTGCCACCAGTGCAAGCCTCACTGCACTCTGCAATCCTTACCCGGTGGCTATAGCTGGGCTATTCTAGGCACCGTCCCACCCACACCACGGTTACGCCTGCGTCTTTCATTCAAATCGCCCCGCCTGGGAAGAATCCCACCTTCATTTTCTATCCGCCAAACCAAACACACTTCAGAGCCTGACCCTTGCCCTGCCTTGCTTTCTGTTTCTTCCAACTTTTCCAGCCCCCCAACCATAAGCCCCCCAGCATGTGGGTAATTTCTGTAGCTCATTTAGCCTACACTTAGATGTCCTCATGGGGGAGTTAAAATACCTGCTAGCCCGTTTACTAATTGCGTCAAGAAGCTAAAGAGATGACAAGCTCCTTAAGCATGGGAACTCTGCCTCGGCCTGCCTTGTGTCTCCCCCGGCCTGCCTTGTGTCTCCCCCCACCTCACTCAGCTCTGAGCCTATGACATAAGCTCACCAAGAGTTGTGGACTGATTGGCAGCAATAAAAGGTCAGAAGAGTCGCTAGGTCAGAAGCCAAGTACGCAGACCCACAACCAACACAGCTTAGGAACATAGAGCACCAGGATTCTGTTAGCTCTGAGACCACAATCCCCACTCCTATCTGTATGGCTGTGGTTCTAGTTCCTCACTCCAGAAACATCTCACAGTTGCCTTGATCAGTGAATGCCCTCGTCGCAACACCCACAACTTGAAGTAGCTGCGTGTGCCTTCAACTAGAAAATCTAGCATATGCAGGGGTAGGAAACCCTGAGGGAGACATCTATATATGTACATCATTGAAAACTCTACATGGAGAGCTATTTAAGATTCAAGTTGATCTTGCAACTGCAGCTTCTCCAAATTCTAAAGCCACATGAAGGACTTCCCCTTTTAAAGACAGGAAGTACTCAAGCACGGCTATACTTAATGCCTTTCTAAAGGAGCCAGGATAAAGCACTGAAACACAAAGCGTGCCTTTCCAATGACATAAAAAGACTAAAAGACTATAACAATGTAGGTGACAACAGGGAATGAAGATGTTTGTATCCAAAATCTGCGTCCATCTCAACTTCCCCCAAGCTCCCAGACCCTCACCCAGATTAGGTGTGTCCTCTTCCTTTATCTAAAAATATTCCCTTATAGTCATCCACTCTGCTCTTGAGATATGAATTTCTTTTTTTCCCAAAAAAAAATCCCCTTTTTTTGTTCTTTATTCATCGTCCTTTAATATAACTCAAACGCCCATGGTTGTTGTTCTCAAGCCCAGCTCAGCCTCTGTAAACATCCACTAGATAGACTAAGTGCCCAAATGTCACAGCCTGCATTTCTGTTCCCTGGAGCCACAGGGCGATCCTGAGAACCTGCGTGCTGGGCTGAAGAGCCTGTGTCACAGAGACACCTGCTGGAGCTGGCCTCACACTGCAGCTGTATGACGCCACACGGCCATCTTCCGCCCAGGGATCCAGACAACAGGTGCCCAGACACACAATGCAACACGATGACTTCAAGGTTAGTTTACACCTATGTGCCTAGTTGGCCCCATTTCCTGCCAGCTCTGAATAAAAGGAAACGGAATTAATATTCACTGGGCATCCCCTGTGTGCCAGATACATGCTAGGTGCTTTCCATATGCTATTATAAGACCTTGTTGTCACCCAGAAACAGCTGGTAGGATTCCTGTCCAAACAGAAGCAGGCACACATAATTTGAATGCTTATCTGGCTTTCTGTGTCAGCATATATTAATACTCAAAGTCTAAGAAGAGTCCCTGTTTGTTGTTCTGCTGGGGTTTTATGAATGATGCCATTAGTCTATAACATGATCCCATGTTCGACATTTCTGTCCAGACACACATGAACATTAGCATATGGGGTAGGAAGGAAAGAGATGAGGCTTTTATCAAGCATTCACTAAGAGCGAGGCCCATTTCATACACCATCACATTTAATCCTCAAACAATCAAAAAGTTGATATCCTCATTTAATAAACGAAGGTTTGAGAATGCTAATTAATTTAACCAAATTTGCAGAGGTCCTAAGTAATTGGCCTGAAATTCAAACGTAGAGCTCTCTGTGGTCCCCGTCCTGTTGGGACTTGCCCTTTCAGCAGCCTAAAGCTATGCTCACATTTCTACGAACCTGGCCCTCAGTATGTACAGAAAGTAATTTTTCATCGGCAAAGGCAGCTTAATAGTAAGGAGCAGGGCCCCAACATCAGCAAAAGTCAAAAAGAGAAATGGGTCTGAAATTCCATCTGGAGCAGAATTATAGATCAGCTGAACACATTTTTAAAAACTAAAATGCATCACTACCTTCTTGTACTTCCTTGTGAAACTTTAATAAGCAGGAGGTGGAGAATATAGTTGAGACCATGCTGCGACCATCTAGTTTACAAGAAATAACAAATGAGCTGAAACCACCAGGATATGGATTGGTGCAGAGGGGAAGCAGCCCCTGATTCCAAAGTCAGGACTTAAGTGGCATCAGCACCTGAACTAGGTGGACTTCCCATGGGGATCTCTGATGATAAGCAGCCACACGGGGTGGAAGGAGCAATCACCACAAGGCCAGGACACAGACAACCTGCAGAGTTGAAGGTCACAGACAGAGCTATGCAGTGGCGATGCCCAGGAGACCTGAAAAGAGGAGGCTCGGGGAAGCAATGGAAAAACCGAGAGAGGACGGTAAAGACAGAGACCGTGAAATGCCCCTTCACAAAGGATTAAGGAAGCCCAGGATGTATGCGTGTGAGTGTGAGTGTGAGCTTGTGGGTGTGTGTTCATGTTCACTGTGAAAAGGCCCAGTCTATATGTGTGCAGGGAATCTTTCTGAACAGGTATGTTGGCCACAGTTCCCTGTATCTGACCAGCAGACTCCTCACTTTGGTCCTCTCTGGCTTAGGATGGACAGGTCCCCAGGACACGTGTGGGCCACATATAGAGACCCAGGGAACATCTGTGGTGGAAATCATCCTGGTGCCATGGTTGTGGCGCTTGCTGCCCATCCTTCTTCATCCCTCCCACCCCAACTCTGTTAGCAATCACAGCGTTTAGCTCCAGCACACTGACCCACCCAGAGGCCTACCCACAACCAGCCAGACTACATTGTCCACCATCCATAATACCACCAGTGCTGTGACCCCCCCACACCTGTCTGAGGGTCAGAAGTTAATCTTTCCTAGAGCTTCACAGCTTAGGTAAGGGCCTGGGAGTTTCCCAAAGGCAGGAAACACTTTATTGCTAACTATCTCCCTGGGCCCTATCATTTTAGTAGGAAGGATAACACCTTTAGTGGGTATCAGCTATTTATGCTTTAGTGTGAATCATTATCAGAGCTTTCCTTTTACTGTATGAACAAGGAGCAGTAAACTGCCCAAGTAGGAGATCTGAGCTCGAAAAACCTGAGTTTTACTCCTGACCTTGCCTCACCCACATTGTGTGTGACCTTGACCTCTCTGAATGTCAGTTCTTTCACTGTACGATGAACACAAAAAATGCTTCCATGAGATTAGGGGAAATGCAGCAACATCATGGATGTAAATATTAGTACATTGATGTCAATGGGTATTATTCTATAAATGTTCCCAAAATTTTAAAAAGTATTCAACTGTAAGCATTAAAATGGCAATTTCAAATTTGCAGAGGTCATGTTATATCTAAAAGCTGGGGCTGACTCCAGGCCCACTACTGGTTCTAAGCTTAGGGAGACCTGGAGGCCAGATCACCATCATCAACATCATCATCACCATCATCGTCATCATCATCTTTTTTTGAGCCTACTAGGTGGTAAGGCTAAGTTTCTCATTTAATCTTCAAAGTAGCACACTGTGGTGAAAATTACTATTATTCATTCTTCACAGATGAGCAATTCAAGGCTTAGGGAGCAGATGTCCCTTGCCCAACATCTTACAGCCAATATTTAGCCCAATTATTAGAATATGAACTCTGAAGTGTCTGAGAGAAAGCACATGATTTTACCTGTAATGCCTTCCAGTAAATGGCCTGTGGGCTGAGTGTGCTGTGGGAACTTGGGCTGCTCCTATGCAGGATAACTCCCCTAACTTCTCAGCTCACCTGTTTGACTCCCAAAGGCTGGAATTATTTTATGTTTCTTAAGAGAGCCTTAAACCTCAAAGCCACTGAACTGGAGAAAACAAATCTCATTTCCTTCTAAGTGCTAGTACTCCAGGTGTCCCTAGTGCCAGGCTGGCTAAGAAAGGTGCTGTTCCTAGGCCCAGGTGACACCTAAAGAAGTAATGTCAACCTTGAATTAGCTGATTGAATTCTTGCCTCATACCCTGAGGGCAGGTACACTTGGCTCTTCCTCTGTGTGGGAGGTAATTGAGAGGTCTGCAGCTGAGTAGATTGGCTGTTCATTGATCTGCTGTGGTTTGCAAATGACCCCTCTGGTAACATAAGTTCAGCATCCTTAAAGGAGCTATAAAATCAAATATCCACTAACTATCGAAAACACTGACAAGTGCTCAAAGCTTTCTTTTCTCAGCGAGGGCCTGAGGCTCTCAGCCCACAGGCAGGCTCTGAGCTTACCAAACATTGTTACTGAAGGGCTCCATTAGCACTGAAGTCATGGGGATTTCACAAATTAAATCCCCGTTGTCAGAAGAGAAGGCAAAGGGTCCAAGATTGCACCCCTCCACAATGGGGCTCCAGACAAGGCCTGGAGAAAGAAGAAAGTAGGCAAGGTATATGCTAAGGTTTTTCAAAGCTCATTGATTCATCTGAAAATATTCAATGAACACAAACTCTGCCAGGTGCTGCACCTGGGGCTCAGGATAAAGCAAAGAAAGGGATGCTGGCCCTACTCCCAAAGGTACTCCAAGACTGTGGGTTCTCTTTAGTCAAATAGACAAATACATTGAAAGAAAATGACAATACAGTGTAAAGAGTGTATCCATCAGAAGGTGTACAAGACACATTTAGGGCAACATGAACCTATTTGCTGGTGACCAGGTAGACTTCATAAAGGAAGTGTGATATGAATTGGGTCTTAAGGAAAGTACGGTTTCCACTAGAGATCATCTGGAGGTCTTGCTTGAAGTTGTCACTCTCTCCTTCCCTTGAGTGTGGCATGATTTATTACAGGCAGAGAAAAGTGGACAGCAACTTAATACATCTCTATATGGCTGTTGAAGAGGGAAAAATTGGTAAAAGGATGCCTGGAGTAAGAAGCCAAGGGAGAAATGACTATGTCAGGGGCTGAATGGCCAACAGCATCCCCCAAATACTGGCAGAGTCCAGATTGAGACTCAGGACGCTGTCTTCTGATCTGGGGTAGATCCTTTTCTGTGCTAGATGGGGGAGCGGGGTGTGCCACAGTCATTGCGACATGTATAAATCACAGCAGCCTCATGGAGGGCTGCTCAAAGAGCAGGCAAAGAAAACAAGAGTGTGGGGAAGGGATGTTGCCGCCTCTACTGTGATCTGAACAGTGGCTGCAGCTGGGCTTATTATTTCTTGCAGTGTGGCTCTTGCCACCAGTGAAAATAGGAATTTTTCAACAAGATCCTTGCTGATGCTTTTCTCTGTTCCAGCCCAGACAAGAAAAATAATCATCTGTTAAAACAAAACAGAGAAAATAAAAACTATCCTCATTTACAGATTTTTTTCATTAACATACAAATGCTTTAAAGGAAAAAACCTTCTTGATAAGATTAGATGAGGCTCAACTCAAGAAGAGAGCTACCAGGGAAAATGGAAGGAGCTAATAGTTCAGCAGGGCCCAGCTATTCAGAGCCAACAATGATGGAATCGCTTGAAAGTCAAAGAAGGGTGGCTGAAGCTGCCCATCTGAGTCCCTCAATCATGTTGTGGGGATCTATGAGGGTTTGGGGGCAGTAGTTTTCGTTGCCTATATGCTCTGCTGGAAAAGCAAAAACATATGGGAAATAAGGGAGCTAACTTCCATTGGAGTGGCCACTGACAGGTCCCTGAGAAGTCAAGGCCAATGACGGCAATGGAAACTAAGCTTATCCTCCACTGTGTACTTTCCTGGGTCACCTCAGATGGCAGTGCCTCTCTAAACCTTCCCTGACAGTTCTTCCCACCCCTAAAGCTCCAAGAGGACATTATTTACATGCCTGTCACAGCACCTATTATGATGAGGTGTCCCTGCCTGTGTCTAAGTCAGCCTCCCTCACTGGGACAAGAGCCCTTTTAGGGCAGAAAAGCCTAGTAGGTGCTCACGGTGCAGGTGGAGAAAGATTTCTCATGCAGAGATCAAGATATAAAAGTGAAGAATTTATTTTATCCTTCTTAGAAGTGAAAGAGAGAGAGAGACAGAGAAGAGAGGGGGAGAGAGAGAGAGAGAGACGGCGTGGCATCCCAAAGAAAGAGAAGGGGGTGCTAGCCACGAGGCCAAATGGCTCATTGATTTTAAGGGGGATGAAGAGAAAACAAAAATAGCGATGGTTGTCAGTTGATAACAAAAGTGGCAGCAGGATGTCCAAGTCCAAGACTTGGTTTCCTGCCTTTCCTTGGAGAAGGGATTATCACAGGAGATGTGACTCTGTCCTCGAGGTATGGTTGGGGCTTGGCACTCGTTCTCCCGCTGTTTACTCAGGAACTCTGTAAAAGCAGATTCTCAAAAAACAATTTTGAAAGAGAGATTTACATCTCTTTTCGTCCGCTCGGCTCTCTTCAGAAGTTGTGCAAAACAGAACTCCTGCAGGGGGCCTGTTAGTGAGAGAACTCATAGGATGGATCTTTAACCGTGACTGGGGACATGGTGGGATTAGGTATTTTCCTGTTATTTTTGCAAGGCCGCCCCTTTCAAGCCCCTCACAGGGGCACTGATTTTATTCCGTACCATACCCCTGCACCTGAGGTGGGACTTGGCACAGAGTGGGCTTGTTTCATGGTGGTTGACAGTAGTAAGAACTCATGCTGAGTTGTGTAGTGGGAGCAGTGAGCATTGTTACCCAAGCTCATTACACAACCGGTGCCTTTAAACACATCTCCAGATCCAGTGCCCCAAGGAATCTCCAGCGTCATCAACCACTTGCTAAACTGTCCCACTTCCAGCTCAGAACGTGCCAATTGGATTCATTGGTCTCTTTTCCCCAGCTGCTTCTGATTCCTCGTGCCGTCACAGTCTTAGATTTCAGGCCCTTGTGCGCATGGCTAACTCCCCACTCTCCGCGCCTCCCCCATCCCTCCACAGCAGAACATGATCAGCAAACAATTTTAACTGGAAAGCATCTAGATTCCATTTCCTGATGCTCTTGAAGGATTGAATGTAAATATACTCCCTTCATATCCTGGCAGATTTTGATGATCGAGCTTCCCTGCCTCCTTGAGAAAAGAACAGCTAGTTTTCTGGTGGTTAGTGACAGGGCTCTGGGTTTTACGGACCTTCAGTAATTCTCACAAAAGAACCAGAGGAGAATAGTATTGAGGGGAGGGGAAAAAAAAGAAGAAACTAGATAGAGTGGTTCTAAAGAAAACAGAAATTGACAGGAATTTTCCTGATGTTAAGATGTCAGAAAAAAATATACAAATGGGACTTAATTAAACCACAAAGCTTCTGCACAGCAAAAGAAATAATCAACATCCTGAACAGAGGACCTTTGGAATGGGAGAAAATGTTTGCAAACTATACATCCGATGAGGACTAATATCCAGAATTTACCAAGGAACTCAAACAACTCAACAACAACAACAACAAAAAAGCATTAAAAAGTGGGCTAAGGGCATGAATACACATTTTTCAAAAGAAGACAAAGGGCCAAATGTTCAGTATCACTAATCATCAGAGAAATGCAAATTAAAACCACAATGAGATATCATCTTATACCAATCAGAATGCTATTATTAAAAAGACAAAAAATAACAGATGTTGGTGAGGATATGGAGAAAAGAGAACTCTCATATACTGTTGGTGAGAATGTAAATTAGTGCAATCTCTATGGAAAACAGTATGGAGATTTCTCAAGGAGCTAAAAATAGACCTACCATATGATCCAGCAATCCCACTATGGAGTATCCACCCAAAGGAAAAGAAATCAATATATAAAAAAGATACTTGCACTTATATGTTTATTGCAGCACTAATCACAATAGCAAAGATATGGAATCAACCTAAGCTTCCATCAGTGGAGAACTGGATGAAGAAAATGTGGTATGAACACACAGTGGAATACTCGGAGGGGAAGGGGGTGGGAGGGGGGTGGGAGGGGGGTGGGCGAGGGGAGGCTGCTTGGAGGGCACCATGTGTGTTGCTCCAGCGATGGATGCACTGAAGGCCCTGACTTCACCACAATGCAATACATCAATGTAGCAAAATTGCACTTGCACCCCATGAATACATACAAATAAAAAATAAACAGAAAAAAAAGACATCAGAGAGTGGAGGAAGGGAGAAACAGTGAGTGTTTATGGTGCTGTGCTGGGAGCCTGAGGGCTGCTTCTGAGGAAGCTGGCCACAAAGGGACAGGGGTTTGGCCAGGTAAATCGAGTGTGGGCATCTAGCAACGGAACCCTGGGAGGGACACTGCACAGGTTTCCAGGTGCTATGAGAACCGAGTCACCACTAGAAGACCCCCACCGCCTACATCCAAAGTCTCGCAGGGTGGACTTCATCTTATCAGTGTTCACCCTCTCATTTGCTGACTGCCTGGCAAGGGGGACAGTCATCTATGTTGTACATAAGGCTTTGCTCTAGCCCTTTATAGTAGCCAGCCTCCAAATTGGTCCCTATAATCCCCACCTCCTGGTGTCCACATCTTTATGTAGTACCACGTAAACACACATGCACACACACACATACAGAGTACCAGGGCTGGCCTGTGTGACCACAGAATACAGAAGATGCAATAGTGTATCATTTCCAAGATTAAGTTATAAAAGAATGGAGCTTCTGTTATGTCTTTCTCTCTCTCTCTCTCTCTCTCTCTCTCTCTCTCTCTCTCTCTCTCTCTCTCTCTCTCTCTCTCTCATCACTAGCTCTGGGAAAAACAAGCTAACAAGCTGTCACATTACGAGGAACCTCAGGCAGTCGATGGGGAAGCCCATGTGGGTCTCCTGCCAGCAGCCACCTGAGCAGTCTTGGAAGCATAGCTGCCCCTAGCCTCGCTTTAGATGACTCCAACCCCGGCCGGGAGCCTGGCTTCAACCTCATGAGAGACTCAGAGCCAGAAACTCTCAGCTAATCAGCTCTTTGATCCCTGGCCCTTGGAAACTGTGAAGTAAGAAACATTTGCTGTTTTAAGCTTCTAAGTTTTGGGGTAATTTGTTATGCAACAAGATAACTAACCCAACATGCATTTTATTCCAGGTGGACAACCACAGTTTTTTAATTCTAGGATATCCAAACACTCAAGAAACAAGTTAAGTTGCCCGACACTGAGTGGGGTCGTGATGAGAACCGCCCCCCTACAAGCTCCTGAACACACAGGGCTGAGGGAGCAGAACAAAGTTGAAAGGTTGCACCTGCCTCTGCAGGGTCTCTCACCTCCATCGTTCGTGTCAAACCACACTCACTGCCCGCTGCCGTGTAGACTGTAGCCAGAGCCTTTCCTCCCTACCTCCGCCGCCAGCCCCCATCATCTCCCTTCCTGCCCACACATCTGCAGCACCTGCTGCCAGAGCTCTGAGCCACTGTCCAGTCATAGCACTCCCCTCCTTACACTCTTTCCATAATGCACACATTTTCATAAAATAATATTTAATAACAATTAGAGCCCTCCCCTCCCCTCTTCCCCAAGGTAACCTCTACATTCCTTTCCAGCTATTTCCCACATTTCTCCTGGGTAAGGAGAGGGGGAAAGAAAGAGTGGATATAGTTTATTTGCTTTATTTTCACTTTTGTTCAGCTGTAAGGTTAGCCCTAAGGAGATGAGTAGCTTCCCCACTCCAGTGTCAGCCCAGAGGGAGGAGGATGGCTCAGGCCTTGATTTCAGCAGATGTCAGTATCCCTGGGTATCAGATCCGAGGTGAAAGAAAGTGTTAATGGGCAAGGGGTGGATAACTACGGGTGTCTCCTGGCAGTAGAATCCTAGCTCCCGGGAACACACAAGCTTCCATCAGGACCCGAGCCAGGATCTGGGCTGGCAGCTGTCAGGCAGCATGTCAGAGCCAGTCAACTGGGCTGGATCAGCCTGGCGCTCAGGCCAGATACCCAGCAAGCTCAGCAAGGTCCAAGTGCAGCCGCCCACAGGTGCTGGGATTCAGGCAAATGCAGGCACTATCACGTCCTGGGCAGCTGGGTCAATGAAGAGCCCACCGGCTATGCACCTGGCTGGGTGCGCTGGCCCAGGGACGCAGACAGACGGCTGAGCCTGCAGGGAGAAGCTCCTCGGGCACCGCTCTTCTCCGGGAGCAGAAGCTGGACCTTGCTCAGCATTTCCCTGGAGGGAGGTCACTCCTGTTGGAAATCGCGGGCAACCATTCCGCCATGAGTTACAGAAGTGAAGCCTTCAAGTCCACCAGCGAAGAGGATGCTCTCGCCAGCAGGCGGGGGTGTTCTCTGTCCCGGCCGAAGCCTGGAGCTGTAAAGAGTGTAGGCTCAGCTTTCCTTTTCTCTTTCTTTCCTTCTTTCTCTCTTTCCCTCTATTTCTTTGTTTGTTGTTTTCTCTCCCTTTTACTCACCTGTCTTCCCTCCTCCCTCCCCATTCCCCACTTCCCTTCCTGCCTCTTCTAGACACCCCCTCCAGTCCCCATCTGCCTTCCAACCCCGCCAGCCTCTCCGCCTTTTCTCTGCCGTAGGTCACAGGGCTCTGCCCTGCAGTTTTCTAAGCCAGTGAAGGGCTAGAGGGAAGGTCAGAGTCTTGTCTGGCAGGGGTGCCCCGCCTGGTTCCTGCAGGGCTGTTAAGTCTCGTCTCCCCACGTGCGCCTCCCCTCCTCTGAGGTGGCTTCTCCAGACAAGGCCTCCCTCCACCCAGAGGCCACACCTACCTGCGCCCTCCTTAGAACCCATCCAGGATATTGCCTGGTGACCCATTTGCTACCAGGCACGAGTGATCTATCATGAATCAAATCCTGCGTAGGTTAGCATGGGCCAGTGCTACCAAGACTTCAGCACAGCAGGTCCCAGCTTCCAAGGCTGCCCATGCCGTGCCTCCAAGCTGGGTAACTTTAGGCACCTTACTCACCCTCAGTTTCCTAATCATCTGTAGAATGGGTGTTATAATATAATCAGGGTTATTGGAGGGCCCAGCTAGATAATGTAGTAGTATACCCACCACAGTGCCAGGAACATTCTAAATACTCCAAAATGACCAGTTTCTTCATCCTTCCCCATACCTCCTTTTACTGTCCCTCTCTCCAAGCAAATTGAAAACCCCATAAGGGCAAGCGTCTTAAATTCTAAGATCTTTCTAGCCCCAGCGCTATTATAATGCCCCCATACGCTGTTGGCGTCAAGGTTGAGACTACGGTGACAATTAGAGCAAGTTGTTATGAGGGTATGGAGCCATGGGGAGTAGGGGTCTCCCAGATTCCCTGCTGGCAAAACAACTCAAAGTATATCTTTGGCCAAGAGATTTCCCACATGGCAGGGCAGGCCAAACCAGACATGCTCACCTGTGACCTCATCTTCCTCACTTATATTAGGAACTCCACAAGTTTCAGAAAACTCGCGCAGCTGGCTAAGAAGGCCTCGACACCCAAACGTCCCCTCGTGTCCAGTGTGCCCGCAGCCCAAGGCAGCCCTCACAGGGATCCACGCCAGGGTGGCCTCTGCACCTATTCAGTCACCAGCTCACTCAGGCCTTGACCAGCGTTGCAGAAAACATCCAATGGCTTGGAAATGCCTGCTCATTAGGATTCCTTCTGTTTTTACTTCCTAGAAATTGAGAACTGGCCAAAGAAAGTTTAGCTGCACTGCTCACCGTTTAATTAGGCAAACCTTCAGGTGAAAGCATTCAGTAAATGTTGCTCATGACCGAAAGAGTATAGCTGAGTCAGTTCCTGATGGCTGCAGGGTCCAAATGTTGCCCACGATTCCACTCCACTCAGTAGCCTAAAGATGCCTCTGTTTGGGCCCAAAGATGGTACCTGTTCCCTTTTCTGGGAGAGATTAGAAAATTCAACATCATACCAAGAGGTCTGATCTTAGTTGTCTCTGTCAAAGTTTTCTGTGGCAAAGGACAGGATGCAGGGCCCTAAGTAAGAAGAGTGTGGAATGAAAAATGAGTGAAAGAGACAGGGTCACTTCTCATACAGATAGAGCAAGATTTAGAACAAAGGGCTGTAGTTTGGGTCATCTATTTTCCTGGTCAAATCCACCTGACAAGATCCATAGAGATTTAGAGCAGTGAAGCTCTGAGGCCCCTACCCCCCAAGCCCCTTCTCCTCATAGCGAGTACTTTTCCTATTTCTCCACCAAGACACAGTCAGAAACCCTCTAATCCTAATAGCCACTTGCACCAGCATTGTGCCATTTTAAGCCACATGATTCTCACTTTTCTCTAAGTGACTAGGACTGAGAAGTTTACAGGCTACTTCTGGAAAGGGCACTGAATCAAAAGGGAAAACGCCCCAATTCCCCTAACAAAATGATAAAATGCAGGTAACTCAGAAACTGTCCTTTTAAATGTCTCACAGAACCACTTGCTTCAGAAGCACAGGGGTAAAAAGCCTGATTCTTTTCCCCTTGTCCTGTAACTTCAGAAACTGCCTTGTTTTGTAGATTTTTTTTTCTTTTTCATGCAAAGGACAGAATCATTAACAACGCTTGGGCTCTCCCAGGACCACGTTAATTAATCTGATTTGGAGTATTTCCCTTGGTTAGCAATGGTGAGCGGTGAGCCAGCTCCAAGTCATTGAAAGCCAAGTTGAAGCCCAAGTCATTCACTTCTCATGCAAAGCCTCAAGCCTCCCTGGTGAAATCGGGGACTTAAATTGGCCTTGTTCTTTTACCCAGGCAATTAATAATGCAGTTGGCAAAAAAACACAGCTTGTTTGCTAGGCTCCAGAGACAGCCGCCAACATTCCTTAATTGAGTCCAAACTGCTGGGTTAAGGTGCTTTTCTCCAGGTTCTGCTGGGCAGGAGCTGAGGGGGCCTTGCCAAAGATCTGCTCTCTCTGGGAAGGAAATCCTGGGCTATTATTTACATAAGAAGACCAAAACCCCCTGGCATGTGCACAGCACTTTGTAGTTTACAAAATGTTTCGCAGCAGTCCTCAGTTGATAGTTACTGCAGGGTATGTCTCATTTGCATTTTCCAAAAAAAAAAAAATAGACGGTGGATATGCCCAAACCTAACTTGTTCTCAGGTGGGATCTGACTTTGTATAGGGTCACTCAACACAGATTATAAATTCCAATCCTTCCCTTAGTTACAGTTGTTTCCTCTTGTTCTATCCATTCTCTTCTAACCTCCCAGAATAGCGATATTGTATTTCTTTTCACAGAAGACACACACACACAGACACACACATAGACACACAAATATGGCTATTCTCCAGAAACAAGTTTTACACATGATTCCCACTTAAAGTCCTCTGAACCCTCTATTATTAAAGTCTTTAGCCAGATCTTCTGTGTTGATTCATGCAGATCTTTGTGATTTTTTTAACCTAGATAGCATTCCATTTGATATATAATCCCTAAGGTATCCATCCATTCTCTTCCTGGAGAGTGGTCCATCTATTTTCACTTTTTGGCTATTACAAACAGTGATGGAATGAAGATTCTTGTCTATGTCTCTTGTTTATTCACACCAGAGTTTCCCTAGACAAGAAGGGAAATTGCTAGGTCATAGGATACACATATTTTCAATTTTCTTGGGAATTGACAAATTGTTCTCTAAATTGCTTGTACCAATTTGCACTCCCACCAGCAATATACAACTCATCTTCTCTATAGCTCCATCAAACATATTACCAGTCAATAGTTTTTAACAATTCTATAGGTAGGAAACAATATCTCATGTTTGTTCTAATTTACATTTCCCTGATGACCAGAGAGGTTAAGAACTTCTTTTTTCTTTTCTTCTTTTTGGCCATCTAGATTTCTTCCTCTGTGATTGTTCATTCATGTATTTTGCCTATTTTTCTTCTGTTGGGTTGGTTTTTTTTAATTTATAGATTTACATAAATATATTCTGTATACAAATCCTTTTATGATTTCACTTTTTAAATATCTTTTCATACATAAGTTTTTAATTTTAAAGCAGATAATTTATGTTTAAAAACTACACCCCTACTCAATATCATAATGATATTCTCCCATATTTTCTGCTAAAAGTTTCACATTTTTCCTTTCACATCTCAGTATTAGCTTTTCTTGACTTTATTTTGGGAATATTTGAAATTAGTACATGATTTTTATCTTTTTCTCTATCTGTATTGTTAGTCTATTGTCCTAGAAAGATTAATTGAATAGTCCATCTGTTTAATGCCATTTACCATGTGTCAAATTCAGGTTAATGTGTAGTTCTAAGTTTCTAAGTTCTGTTTCTAAGTTCTCTATTCTATACCATTATTCTATTTGACTAATCTATGCAAATATCAAGCTCTTGTTTATTATAGATTCTTAATAATTGTACAAATTCCACCATATTATTCTCCTTCAAAATCATCTTAGCCTCCTTCTTTTCCCTTAGAATCTTAGGATCAGCACATTGAGTTCTATAAATACTTTGTTGAGATTTTGATTGGAATCTCGTTGTTTGTAAGATAATTTTGAGGTAATAACCACCCTTATAATGTTGACTTCCTATAACAGATCTTCTGTAAAGTCTTTCTATAGTGTTTTGTTATTTTATTTGTATATTTTATCTCTAATCCCATATTTTGTCTCCATACTGGTATTCTTTTAAAAGATTTTTCTTTTAGGCCAGGCGCAGTGGCTCATGCCTGTAATCCTAGCTCTCTGGGAGGCTGAGGCAGGAGGATCACTTGAGGTCAGGAGTTGGAGACCAGCCTGAGCAAAACGAGACCCCTTCTGTACTAAAAATAGAAAAATTAGCTGGGCATCGTGGCACACACCTGTAGTCCTAACTACTTGGGAGGCTGAGGCAGGAGGATCGATTGAGCCCAGGAGTTTGAGCTTGCAATGAGCTATGATGACACCACTGCACTCTAGCCGGGGCAACAGAGTGAGACTGTCACCAAAAAAAAAAAAAAAACTTATTTTAATTATTTGTTGCTATGCATGGGTATGCAATTGATTTTAAGTATTAATGTTGTGCCCAGCAATTTTGCAAGCTCTCTTGTTTTGTCAAATAATTGTTTTTGCAAAATCTCTTAAATTTTCTATGCAAATAAGTATATTGTCTATCAGTCACGTTTCTGAGTTCTTCATTTTTAAATTTCATATCTTCTGTCTTTTTTATGTTAGATCTTTAGTAAATTATTGAATGTCATCAATTTTATGTGGTTCAACCTAATATTACTATACTGCCTCAAACTTCTAATGCAATACTGAATAGAAATAACAACAGAGGGTATTAATCTTTCTAGGATTTCGCCATTAAGCATGATAAATACTACAGGCATTTAGTAGATACTATGTTTAGTTAGAAGACATTTCCTTCCACTTCTATTTGAAAAGATTTTTAGTTACAGTTTTTCGATTAAAACTACCCCTACATTCCTGGGAAGAACATGAACTGCATGAATATGTTCATGGTATAAATGTGTTTTGATATTCTCTCTCTCTCTCTCTCTCTCTCTCTCTCTTTCATTCTCTTTCATACACACACACACACACATCCCTGGGTTCAGTTTGCTAATAGTTCATTTAGGATTTTTGCCTCTCAGGCCATAATTAACATGCAACTTTTTTTTCATGCTGCCTTTGCCTGATTTTGGAATCAAGGTTATAATAACCTCATAAAATTAATTGGGATGTTTTCCTCCTTTTCTATTCCCTGAAAGTATTTGCACAAGGATCATCTATTCCTCAAAGGTTTAGAAAAAGATGTCTGTAAATAGTCTGGATCTATTTTTCATTAGCATTTGGGGCAACTGAGTAAATTGCTAATAACTGATTCACCTCTTTTCATAGGAATGTTCTGGTTCTTTATAAATCATTTTTTCAAATTATAGTTTTCTAGAATTCTTTTTCATTACAATTTTCATATTTAGAGAAGTGAAAGTCATTGGAAATCAAGAAAGGGGAATGGGGAAGAGAGAAGGGGTAAAAACCTACCTAACAGGTACAATGAACGCTGTTCAAATGATGGGCACACTCATAGCGCTGACTTAAGCATTATAAAAGCTATCCATGTAACAAAAACATTTGTACCCCCTTAATAGTTTGAAATTTTGAAAAACTTTCAAGTTTGTCAGCATGCAGTTATTGGTGATTTTTCTCACATAAAGGTTTAAAACCCCTTCAGTTTGAGGATCCTGAACCAACCAATGGTAAAAATTAGAACTTCAACCCTAGGTCACAAATTATAATAGGGGATGTTTCTCCTACCCAGGACTCAGGCAGCAACAGACAATTTTCTTGTTGTTTGCCTTTGTCTGTGTCAGAGGGTATATCTGATCTGCGTCACTGTCTCACACTCAACCACCACAGCCCCTCTTCCTTCTTCCTTCACCGTTGCACGCAGGGGTCTCAGTCCCAACATGCTGCCTTGTGCATTGGAATGACTCACTTTCATCGTCCATGCAGGTGTTCAATCTCACACCCCGAGTTTGCAGTTCTACAATCTCCTACCACCCACTAAGGCCACTGAAGGATTAGCTCCATTCTTACCAGTCTGGTTTCCAGAAATCTTTTAATTTCTATCACATACCAATTATCCTTTCATGTAAGCTTAACTCTGCATTTATAAGAATGGTGAGCAATTTCATAAAGCACTTCTAGTTCTGTAACAATGCCAGGGTCTTCGAGTTATGCACGTGTGGTATCACAAGAAGACAAAGGCTGGATTGGCTCCCAGGGCAGCAAAATCCTGGGATATGAGGAGATGGAGCCACCAAGAAGATTAAAACCTAGGAATATCCTGGGAAGCTTCATGGAGAAAGAAACATTTTAGTGGAGAGTTGACGGATGTGTAGGATTATTTATACAGATCTAGAAAGGAGGAAGAAAGCATGCTTAGTTGTAAATAGTTCTTTAAAATGTGAATTAAAGGCAACTTCAAATGACAGCTATTTGAAGGAAAAAAAGGCTGAACAAAAAAATCCTAAAGAAAATGGAGTAGACACGCATTAGGTGAATAAGGGATAACTATTGAATGAACGAAAAAACTTCATGGTCAAGAGCTCCCAAATGGAACAAGACTGTTTATTCAGCTGTGTGCAAACTGTGAACATCATCTCAGAAAAACCATTCCCAGAATAACTGGCCCAAAACAGGTACTGTTTTGAGTCTGTGTAATTGGTGCTATGATAAGAGGCTGATGGGGAAGTGGCTGGATCTTAGCCAGAAACTGGCCACTCCAGTGTAAGTGAGGAACAAGATGTCCTCAAACAGAAGCCCGATATCTGAGCAACAATGACTCTACAGACGACATGAAGCCCAAGGTGAAATGAGCCTGTCTCGTAAATGACATAAATATTAGCTAAACTTTATCCCACTCTAAGTACAAGTTCAAGCTTACTCTCCACCTTGCAAAGTGGATCAGAGGCATTTTTATTCATGAAGTGGATAAAACCTTAGTGTTCTAGTTGTAAATGTAGCTTTTATGGCTGGCATAAGAGCTGTCAACAAAGTGATAAAAGGGGTGGGAGTGGCCAGACCGTGTTTCCCCATTCTTACTAAGAGAGGACAAATTCAGACACACACCAAAGTGTTTTATTTTGTCTTCTCACTTTGGCCCAAAATGAAAGCAGGTGATGAAATAGTTTGTGAGCTAAAATCTTTTTGAGAGAAGAGTATTATTGGATGATCCTAGACAGATGAAAGGATCAAGGCCTGTTTGTACAAAATAAACACAGCTTAAAACCAAGCCCTTTGAACATTTGCATCCAGAATGAAAATCTTAATTATCTGACAAAAGGCTATTTAATCACTAAGATCTGAGCAAGTTGAGCAAGTATCAAAAATCTCTCACCTTCCCTCCGCTTTGCAAGGAGAGACATTGGTGAAGGTTACTGAGGAAACAGGAGTTGTCTGCATTGAACCCTGGACCTTCCAGTTGCCTGGGCAATAGACTCCTCAGGAGAAAGCGCTAGAGTAAGAAAGTCCACTGCGACTGACTATTTCTCCACCGCTGTAGTAAAGTTTCTAGATTCAAATATGGAATTTCTTTTTGCTAAGTTTTCTACTTTTCCCATCAAATTTTTCTGGGGATCAGAGTTCACTCAAAATCAGTGTCAGTCACTGAAAGGAGTGCATATTTTGTGTTACGGGCACCATTTTTTGTTTCATGTTTTCTCCCAGGAATGGGAATAATCAAGGGAAGAAGAGTTAAAAAGTTGTTGAATTAAGACATTGTAAATGGAAAACTATTCAGCCATAAAAAAGAATGAAATCCTGTCATTCATGGCAACATGGATGGAACTGAAGGACGTCATTTAAGTGAAATTAGCCAGGAACAGAGAGTTAAACACCGCGTGTTCTCACTCATATGTGGAAGCTCAAAAAAATTGATCTCACAGAAGTAAAAAGAACAAAAGATACTAGAGGTTGGGAGGGTAGGAGGAAGGGAAAGCTAGGAAGAGATTTGTTAAAGCTTACAAAATTACAGATAGGAGGAATAAGTTCTAGTGTTCTATAGCACTGAGGATGACTATAGTTAACCATAACATATTTTATAGTTTCAAATAGCTAGAAGGAGGATATGCAATGTTCTCAACACAAAGAAATGATAAATGTTTGAGATGGTGGATATGCTGATTTCCCTGATCTGATCACTATACATTATATGTAACAATACATCACTACATACCCCACAATTATTATTTTTCAATTTAGAAAACAATTTAATTTAAAAAAAACACTTTTTAAGTATGTGATGTAATACATATGTTAATTAGTTCAATTTAGCCATTCCACAATGCATACATATTTCAAGACATCATATTGTACACCATAAACATGTGCAATTTTTATTTGCCAATTTAAAAAGGCATTGTAAATAGTGTAAAGGAAAGACGATATAATAAAGGACCTGGATTCTAGCATCCTACAATTTACTTGGTATATAATGGTGGGCAAGTGACTTAACCTTTCTAAGTCCTTTGCTATAAAACGGGGTTAATAATACTGTCTTGTTTACCTGGCAATGTGGTATCTGGTACCATATAAAATAACACATGGGAAGACACCAGTGGAAAGCAATGTGAACTTAAAAGCAAAGTGACCCGGAGACTCCCTCTCGAAATCCCCTTAGTTATAAAGTACTTAGCTGTAGTACATCAATTCACTTTGAACCTATATTTGGGGAGCCATCACTCTGCACAAGTCACAATGTTGGGCACCAGAGATAGACTTGACTCCATCACCAGCCCTCTCTTAAAGGAATGCCCAGCTTTGTGATAGACCCTAATTACATATGCATATACAAAGTAGAAAGAGCAAAGTGCCTTTCCAGAGGGAGAGAGAAAGTACTGCAGGAGTTCAGAAGAATAAGAATCCCCTTCCAGCTCAGCATCTTCCAAAACAATTTCTATCATACTATAGCCCTGTGGGAAGTTAATAGCTGTTACCCTCAAAAACACATGTGAAATAAATTTGAGGAACACTGGCTGAAAACAATATTTAATAGATTTCTTTTCAGCAGGACTTCTCAGAACTTTTAATATTCAAGTATGTGTTATAGATCTCCCAAGGGAGAGTAAGGTATTGCTTGTTTTTTGAAATGATTTACATATGAAACCCATCTTTATGGATGTTTGAATGACACATCACTCAGGATTCAGTGCTACAGAAAACAATTTTCCAGAAGTTGTTTGTGCAGCCTGTTACTTTTAACTAGATATAACAGTGGGTATGAGAGGGGCTGTGCTGGGGAATGAGGATCATGAAGGATATTATGAGAAGATAACCAGGAGCTGGAAGGAAAGGCAAAGCTTTGCTCAGAATGCAACGTGAAGGGAAGGCAACGATGCACACAGAACCACGCATCAGGAATGCATGTGAACAAATCCCAATTTAGCTGGAGGACAAGGTGAAAGGGCAATTCAAAGGAGATGGTGTTTACAAGGTCAAGATGGTACAGGCCCAGATCATGACGAGACTGCAGTGGCAAGCAAAAATAGTCCAGATGGTTTTATAACCCCGCCACGAGCACTCAAGGGCGTGGATCATGATCTTGCCGAGTAATTCCTTCAGTCATGTTTACAAAGGCCTGAAGAAAGTAGAAAATCTTCCTCCTGTGGGTCTCCTTTCCTGCAGGCTCGCTCTCTTCACCCTAGAGCCAAATGAAACCCCCAAGGAAACCGCAAACAACATTAAACACACTGCAGATTACCCAAATGTTCTCTTTAGCCTTTTCAGGCCCTAAATTGTTAAATGAACAATGTTGCATGTAATTTCTCACAGAACCAGTACTGAACAAAAGTTTCTCCACAAAGTCTGAGTAAACTGATGAAAAATGATCACCAGATACATGAAAATCATCAGTGTTTCAAAAAGAAATCCATACCTTTTGCAGTCCCCTCGAACCTCCTATGTCTCTTTTCCCCCCACCATCGGCCGATGGGCGTGCTTCTCATTTATGGGAAAACAGAAGCCCTAGCAGAGAAACTCCCCAGGTGCTCACCTTCAAACCCACTGGGTGGTTCCCATCTGCTAAAATATACTGGAAGACCTCTCGTTCCTTAAAAAAAATCCCTCGTACGAATCCACATTCCCCTCCAGATAACAACCCTATCTTTCTGCTTCTCTTTACAGCAAAGCCCCTCTAAAGAGTTACCCCTCTAAAGAGATTTCTCCCCCATTTCTTCTCAAGCTTACATGGATAAGTTCTCTTTCCCCATAACCCCAGCGAAACATCTCCCAAGGTTACTAATCTAGGGTCGATTCTGTGTCCCTTCGCTACCCACGCATTCAGCGAATTCTGACACTGCGGCCCTCGGGATATTTTTTTCTGTCTCTTCTCCTTTTTTGTCACTGGCCAGTCCTCAGTTTCTTCTTCTGGTCCCTCCTCATATTCCTGATCTATCTTCCTATCTTCTGTATCCTTTTGATTTTTTTTTCCAGTTTCTCTAGCAGTTACTGAGAAGGGAGCCTTTAAAATTTCCAACCACAATTGTTGATTTGTCTCTTTTTCCTTCTGTGTCAGAATTTGCTTCATGTATTTTGAAGCTCTTTTATTGGATAGATATGCATTTATGATTGTTATATCTTCCTGACTAATTAGCCCTTTCGCAATTATGAAATATCCACCTTTATCTCTGATAATACTCCTTGTCTTGCATTCTGTTTTTATGATGTTAATATAATCACTCCAGCTTTCTTATGATTATCCTTTGCATAATATATTTTATTCCATTCTTTTACTTTCAACTTACCTGTGTCCTTCTATTTAATTTATGTCTCATATAGATAATACAGTTAGGGCTTATTTCTTTGTCCAATCTGATACTCTCTGTAGTTTTATTATAATGTTTAGCCTACTTACATTTAAGATAATCTTTAATGAGATTGCATTTAGGTCTACTATCTTACTAATTGTTTCTATTTCTCCCATCTCTGTTTTGGTCCTCTGTACCTCATTTCTTGACTTCTTTAACTATAACTAGTTTTTTAATACTAATTAATTCTTTGTTGGCTTTGTCACTATATTTTGTATGATTTTAATGATTGTTCTTAGGATTATGATACGTATACTAAAATTATTTTGGTCCTATTAAAATTAATGTACCTTTCAACAGTGTAGTTGCACATACACCTAAACGTTTTTAGTTTGTATCATTGATATCTTGTACGTAATCCACCATTTTTTGTGTGGTTTCTTTCAAGATTTCTTCTTCATTTTTTATTTTAAGCAGTTTCTCTATTATGTGTATAGGTCTGGCGTTCTTTGTCTTTTTCCTATGTGGAATTTCCTGAGCCTCCTAAATCTGTAAATTGAGTGTTTCACCAAATGTGGGAACTTTCCCACCTTTATTTGCTCAATTATTTTTGCCCATTCTCTCTCTTTTTTCCTTCAGAACTCCAATTAACATTTGTTAATTCGCCTGACATTGTCCTGTATTTCTCTGAGGTTCTCTTTATTTTTGTTAAATTTATATTAATTGATCTTCAAATTAGTCATGATTTTATGCTTTATTAAGTAGAATCTATCTCTTAATCCTAAAGATTTTATCCTTAATCCTAGGGCATGTCACTCCTGAGACATAATATTTCTGGATTCTCAACTGAAAGTCTAAGGTACTTAGGGCATCTCTCTACTCTGTCTTATCTGGAACTAGAGTATCTCCTATTCTGTTTTCTGATATCACCCTTCAGCTTTTGATCCACAGTAGACAATCTTGGCAAGGCCTCATCAAGTCTCTCCCTGTGGATATGCAACTCAGCTCTTGTTCCAGGACCCATGCTACAGCCCTTGTCTGAGGGCCCATGCTGCCCAAGCCCTTCTTCAAGGATCCACGCTATTAGAAATCCATGTAGATTTCTTAGGCACTCCCCACCAGTTTCCATAAAATTTTCTCTTCTCAGCCACCCTGCTCTGCAAATCCCAACTGCCTCAGCATCCTAGAACTCTAATCTTTGAGTTCTCAACTCAGAAAGAATGTTGCTCCGCCTGGGTCCACCTTCCCTGCTTTGTGGAAGGAAACTGCCTTCAGACCAAGAGCCAAGGCGAACATAAGGCTCACCTTGTTTATTTCCCTTCTCTCAAGGATCAGCATCCTGTACTGCTTGCTGTCCGGTGCTTCATATATTTCGTCCAGTTTTCTAGTTGTTTTCAGTGGAAGGAAAACTCCAATGCCAATTACCCTGTCGTGGCTAGAAGCAGAGCACTCTAGAATTTTGAGTAACGAATTCATTGCTACTCAAAATTCTACACCCAGTCACCATATTATTTATGTACAAGACTAGCTGAAAGCGTTATACTTGCTAAGGCTCAGAAAACATACCACCGTATATATCTTTCCTGAAAAAAAAAGAATATGCAAAACTCTGCAACCTCCAAAAATGTATAAAATTTCAATTATATTTAAGATGCAACATAAAAGAAATGGTGGAGAAGAATAAAACTGGTTAAACTTGAGTTAGTTTCTAAATAAATATTGGTGTAATTATAAAAAATAATGCCAATTAGAAATTAAAACATTGAAAGGGAAGATATGAGATAAACAATATTGAATACTTTTATGAGATTCAGTTTATGTACCATCCAAAATTTTACTAGATTCGGTATATGTGACCTTTATCTAGCTTTCTAGCTGGAACAACTCTAGCAACTACGTATATTTTTCTGGTGGTCGTGGAGTCAGTTTGCCAATGCAACCATCATTGTGGCTTCCAGGGGTCCGCCGTGGGGGCTGCAGCCCATTCTTCAAGCTACATGTTTTCTGCCTGTCTATGCCACACATAACTTGCCTTCTGTCTCAAGGTTTCCTGGTTGCCGCTGAGGCACAAGAAGCCATGGGACTCTCCAAGCACCCACAAGTGTACGACTCAGAGCAGAGGGTGTTGATGCTGAGTGGGGAAAACTCTGACCAATAGGAAATAGGTGCCAGAAGATACTATTCTTCCTTTTTCTTCTGGATGGATTGTTCAGAAATGCAAACTTTTCTTATTGCTACTCTAGTGGAGCCCTGTGAGAAAAAGCAGTCGGCTTGACATGAACCTAAGACCAGTTCAGCAACAAACTCCCTTACATTTGCTCTCTCTCCTTCCCTGCCTCATTCCAATTTTCCTTCCCTCCTGCTTCCTTGGGATTGCATTCTCTAACCCTGATCTTTTTCCTCATATTAAGACAATAATAACATAGGTCTAAAAACTGAAGTTATATTAAAATAAAGGCATTTGGGGGGAAAGAAGAGGAATGTGAACATATCTCAAAACACTTATAATAAAATAGAGGAATCGATAAATACTGTTTCATTCTTGCCAGCAGTAAAGAAATAAAGTTTTAAGTGTAAGACAAAAACCACCGTATGGAAATAACAGATATCAAAGAAAACGTGTAAAAGATAACAAAATATAGAAAAAAGGGGAGAAAACAAACAAGAAACAGCATTGTATGCTAGAGTCAATTTTGCATTCTTCTTTTGAACCCAATAATATATCCAGAACATCTTTCCATGCAAGTAAATGAGATCTTCCCGGGATTTCAATGGCTACATATTATTCTATAACATTGCTGTACTCATTTATTTAACCCATCCTGTTACTGATAGCCATGTAGATTGGTTAAACTTTTCAGTATTTTAAACACTGCTGCAATGAATAACGCTTGCCTTAGTGCTTTGCATAGGCCACACATGTCATAAACAGAGAAGACAACAGTCAGACTCCAGAACCTAGACTCCTAACCCTTCTGGTCTTCTGTGATGATCTTCTGAGGGAGAGAGGAGATTTTAGGACCAAAGTTATGAAAATCTTTGCAATTCTAGTGATGTTGAGTGACTTTATCATAAATAAAATTAAAATATAAATGGCAAATTTGGAAGAAATTATTGCATCATAAAAGGTTAATAATTCTTATATGTGTTTTAATTAGGGTATGCTCAGGGTAGACTTTAATCAGAGCAGGTCAGGGTATGCTCTGGGAATATATTTCAATGACTTAATATAACAAAATTTGCAGGGTTTTTTCGCTCATTAGTGACACATGTCCAATATGGATTGGTGAGGGGCTTTGCTCCATAAAGTCGCTCAGAGGCCCAGACAATCAAAGGTTTTATGATCTTTTGATGTCACACCAAGAAATCAGTGCATGTCTTCCTGGATCACTGTAGCAGGAAAAAAGAGAGCATGCAAAATTGAGACCTGCTCTTAAATGTGTTGACCAGAAGTAACACACTTTACTTCTACTCACAGCCCTTGGCTAGAACTCACTGCATGGTCCTGCCTAACTGCAAGGGGCCTGGGAAAGTACATTCCACCCAAGTGAAAGAAAAGATAATCAAGTGTTAGTAATTATTGAAAATTTCTATTATGATCTATTTTTCTAGTCAGCAAGTATTCAACTAATTTTTCTACACACACACCAAAAAAAAGCAAAAAACTAGAATAACCTCTTCCCCAAGGGAGAAAGCCTAAAGCAACATCCAGTCACTGAATCCAAATCAAATCCTGAATCTCAAGGTGATGGCAATAGTCTCACCATCGAATCTATCTCCTCTTGTTCCAGTGTCCTCCTACTGGCAGCAAAGACAAGCTGTTTGCCTTCCACCTGCATCAACATGCAGCGGTGAAACAGGGGCAGGTTCACTGCAATCAACACCCCATTTAGAATGGAGAAGAGTGGGAGACATAGAGTCACTGGTTAGTAGCAATTCTGACTCCAACTGGGTAGACCTTGAGATGTCTGAGGAAGGCTGCAGGGCAGCAGGTAGCTCCCGATGCACCCTGACTCTGCCTTCTGGGAGGAGCTCCCTTGTCCCTCACTCTGTGGCTCTTAGCTCTGCCTTCCAGACCTTCTCCTTGGCCACCTCTGAAGTGGGGGTTGGAGAACACATACTCCTCGGGACCCAAACAGCTTTCTCAGACCTCCTGCTTAGAGAGGGTTAGGATTTTATTTTCTGACCTGGCTGATTTGGTAAAATATTATCCCAAGCAAAGATACTTTTCTTCCTTAGAATAATTCTAGTGTCAACCATTAATAAATTGTTCTTCTTTTAGCCAACATCATTTATAACAGGGAAAATTCAAAACAATCTAAATGTCCAATAATAGGGGATTTATTAAATTAACTGATGTACATCTATAACACATCCACAATACATTATTAAGTAATAGGGATTATAAATTTGTTTATATGATGCCATTTTTTGGATGAAACAGGAAGGAAAGAGAGAACAAAGTCTAGAAATCTCTTCAAGATTAAACTCCTTTTAACTCTGTGAAGTGGATTTGGTATTTGCTCAGTTGCTTTTGTTTTGTCTTGTATGTGGTGGGGGGTGTTTTGTTATACTTTATACAGATCTGTATGATGTTATATTTCTGTGGTAAATATAACTTTATTGTATAAAATATAAGTATTTTAATGTAAAGATTTTTCGAAATTTCTTCTGTTGCCTGGAATGCATTGACAAAACCCATTCAACCAGCTATGAATGTCTGGGTAGATCACATATTGTGTAATTAATATGACAACTTATGCAGAAACACATGAGTCCTTGGGCCCTAAAGTGACTACATGGAATGCATGACCATTTTTGGCTAGTTAAAGACTTCCTTGCTCTCTGAATACATGTCGTGTGTGTGTGTGTGTGTGTAGGAGAGAGGGTGAGATGGGGTTGGGGGAAGGGAGTGAGAGAGAAAACTTGCGTGTCGTAGCGTATTAGACGCTTCCTTGGGAGGTAAGATCCCGTAGTGTGTGCTGCAGTGGAAAGATGCTAGGGCTTGGAATCAGAAGTAAGTTACAAATAGCTCAAGCTCTATGCTTGACAATAGCCTCCATATGGGACATCTCTTAGCTTATCCAAGATTCTGTTTTCTCTCCTATAAAATGATGGCAAGTAGTAATAACCACTGGACAGGATTTTTGTGAGAACCAAAGATGATGCAGTTGAAAACATTTTGTAATCTATAAATCACCTCACTTAAGGGTTCGCCTCTAATCCTCCCAGTCTCTAACAAATACCGCAGGGCTTAGTATATAGTAGGTACTCAATAAGCACTAAAAATTGTTTCCTTATAGCTTTGGAAGGCCTAAATAATGCCAAAATCTAACAAATAAAGTCATGTGAGATCAAGTTATTGATGTTTCTGTCATTGGTTCACACTCACCTCCCTCCTGTCACCAGCTCTCACCCTCAGAAAGGTTTCTTTTGTGGGTGAAGTCATGTGGCCTGTAAAGAGATGGAGCAGTACATGCACAGTTGTTTTTTTTTTAAAGAAATCTAATAGAGTAATATTTTCTATAAAATGTGGGTGAAATAAAACATCTATATGTCACAAATTATCAGGTCTGCCTCAATTCATTCCCTTATATGAATCCATGAATTGCTTTCAATTCTTGGTTCTACTGAGCCACAGAGGTTTCCAAACTGATACCCTGCTATTGCCTTCAATAGGGACAGAAGATGGAAAACCCATTTCTTTAATGAAAATTTGGTAGGAAATAGTTTCTTTGTGCCTCCTCCTCCCCCATCGAGTAGTTTCTAGCATTCAAATAGAAAGGGGACTCACTCCTGTAATTTGTCCAAACAAAGATATATCTTGAGATGACAGACAGTGCACAACTTGCTTTTCAGAAATAGAGTCCTCGGTCACAAGTTCTGAGGGAGGAATAACTGAATTGACTTGTGAGAAATCAAAAGAAAAAAAAAACTTTCTAATCTCCCAGCAGCACAGAAAAAGATATTTACATGATTGTAAAACCTGAACCCTATCACAAGTCATAGTTGAAGCTCGTTTCAAAGGCAATTTACAACTTACTCTAATTTGATTGCCTTTTCTAAGTTTTTAGATAAAGAGTTTGATTCTAGACGTGGATGTGTTCACAGAAATGTTGAAAAATGAATGATACCAGTTCTGCATCTTGTAACTCAGCATCACTTTTTTTTAGTTAATTTTTTTTTATTTTGAAATAACTGTAGATTCATACACACTTGTAAGAAATAATAGAGAGATTCCCCTTTTATTCAGTTTCCCCCAGTGGTAATATCTTGCAAAACTATAGTCCAGTATCACAACCAGGATATTCACATTTATATAATCTACTGGTCTTATTTAGATTTCCCCAGTCTTACGTGTGTGTGTGTGTGTATTCAGTTATATGAAATTTTATCACAAGTGTAGGTTCATGTGTCCACCAGCGTAGTCAAGAAGCTGAGCAGTTCTATCGCCACAAGTATCCCTTCTGTTGCCATTTTAAACACCCCTCCATCTCCCTTGCCCCCATAACCATTAGGAATTAGCTTTTTTTCACTCAGCAAAATTCCCTTGATATTCATCCAAGTTATGTGTATCAATAGTTTGTTCCTTTTTGTTGTTAAGAAGTATTCTGTGGTATGGATGTACCACAGTTTGTTTAACACATTGACTGCCACACTAGGAAAAAAAGATTTCTCCCTGGGGCCACGGTGTTTTATTAAAACAAAATGATCCTTTCTAATTTGTTATATTTTATTGTTTTCTATACATGAGTTATATGCAACACAATCCACGTTTTTAGAATTAAATTGTCAATATTAATTGTAACAATAAGAACATCAAAAAGTAAGATTTTCACTAACCACCTGCAGGGTTTTGCTTCATGGGGCCCTGGGCTCAAAACTAGCCTGAGTTAAATACAAGTCACATGGCAACTCACATAGGTTAACCATTCACCCATAGAAAAATACCTTGATTGTTTCCCACTTCAGGGTATTAAAAATAAAGTTGTTACGAATATTCACATACAAGCTTTTGTGTGAAGACAAATTTTCATTTCTTTGGGATAAATGCCCAAAAATGCAATTGTTGGGTCACATGGTAATTGCATGTCAAGTTTTATAAAAAACAGCAGGGCTGTTTTCAGAGTGTATATAACATTTTATATTCCCACCAGCAATGTATGAGTGATCCAGTTTCTCTGCCTCTTCATCAGCATTTGGGTTGTCGGCACTATTTTTTAATTGTAGGCCTTCTATAGGTGTGCATTGTGCTTTCCACTTAAATTTCCTTAATGGCTAATGATGCTGAATGTCTTTTCGTATGCTTATGTGACCTCTAATTTTCATTCCCCTGTTTCTCTTTTCTTGCCTTCCTGTGGATTGCTTGAACATTTTTTAGAAGTCATTCTTGACTCATTTATGGTGTTTTATGTACATTGGTGTGTATATAGTCTTGTTGTGATTGCTCCGTGTGTTACAATACACATCTATGACTTATCAAAGTCTGCTGGTATCAGTGTTCTGCCACTTGGATTGAAGTGTGGAAACCTTGCTTCTGTTTTGGTCGCTTCGCCTACCCCACTTTTAAATATCATTGTCTTGAGCATGAGCATTATAATTTTTGTTTCAATCATTGCCAATGACTTATAAAACTTGTGAGGGTGGTCTATTTTATTTATCCATACATAGTATCTGTTCTTTCTATCATTCTTTCCTCTTTCCTAATGCTCCAAAATTCCTTCTTTTGTTATTTCCTTTCTGTTTCAAGAAATTCCTCTAGCCACTCTTAAGGATAGTTTTGCAAGTGACACTAACCGGGTCACCTTCTGTTGTGAGGTTGAGGGTTGAGAGACACCTGGTCTGGGTCTCTTTCTGCCATTGGGTAGAAAGTGCTAAGATGCCTGCTACCGGGTTGTTCCTCCTGTCTCAGGGTCCCTAACCAGCCCAGCTTCCCCTGTCAAGGGTCCTCTTTTCATTACTTCTTGCATCATTTCCAGCGCTTACAGCTGTGCTTAGCAGGGAGGAGCAGAAAGAAATGCTTCATGCCATTTTTATGCCCTCAGCATCACTTTTGAACCACATCTTAAATTGGCAGTATGTGGGACAAAGATGAGTTGCAGAGAATTTTGCTCATCCCACACTACGTTTGTGTGTGTGTGTGTGTGTGTATTTATTTGTTAATGCACAACAAATATCTAAAATCAGAGGGATCCTCATAAAAGTCTGCATTTCTGGATCCTCAGAAAATCATATCTGGCCAGCTGGGCCTGAACTGGGCAACAACCAGCTGAAGGAGGGTGGAAACATTCTTCTTCTGACGTGGCACTTGCGCAACTCTCCTCTTTAGGCCCAGCCTCTTGAGCCGTTTAAATCACCAGTCTGGTTCCTCGAGTTAACAAACCCTGACTTAGCCCACTAATGAACAATCACAAGCTTTTATAACTGCATTTTACAAACACATTCCCATAAATTATTTTATTTAATCCTCACCATAAAATAACTGGCACTATTTAATCCCAATTCTACATAATAGGTTCTATTATTACCATTTTATAGCTAAGGAGACTGGGTTTCAGAGTGAGGATGTAACTTACCAAGGCCATGGTGCTAGTTATGGCAGAGTTGGGATTCACCCCTCATCTTCTGACACCAAGTCCTGTGCTCTCACTCTCCCTGTACAGCAGACAAGACCGTGGAGACGTTCCATAAATGATGCCACAATCATAAAGCTGCATTGCTAGACACGTGAACGCCCTTTTTGAAAAGAGACTCATGGGCTCCCGTGGCTGTCACTCGCTTCCACCTATGCTATGTTCTTACTTTGCCAGGCCGATCAAACATACAAACAAAACAAAAACTCCACTTACATGGAGGCAAACCTGAATACGGCCTTTCCAATCAATTAATACCTATTCAGATTGACGCAGACTGCTTTGCTGGCACTGAGGTTGGTGGGATGGGTCTAAATAAACCACAACACACGTTCTCCCTCCCCTACAAAATGTTAAATCTAGTCTAAAAGACCAGACCAGCACACTTTCAAACAATCAGAAAAAAAATATGTTACCACATATGGTAAAAATCTCAGTTGTATGGATTTGCATGGAGAAGAGCTATTGGCATGCAGGGAAAGCTGAGACACGTAAGACTTGATGATTTATTCTGTAGTCTCTAGTTCCTATAAAAGAATGACCTTTGATAAAACTACTGGGAGAAGAGAAGAGAAGGAACCACGGCATCTTAGAAATGCCATGAACAATGCTTCCTTGCGTATGATCTTTCTGGTGTCATTGCTACAAACCCAGCCAAATGACAGGTTTTCCTGAGGGATAGATAAAGAATAACCTTATCCCTGCAAACATGCAGCCAGAACAAGCTAAAAAATGAACAGATAGGCTCAGACATTTAAGAGACAGGTTCTGCCTGAGTAGCAAGGCAGCCCGCTTGAGCTGAATGGGAGAGAAGAAAGCAGGTAAAGCATTAGAAGCAGCAAGAATCAAGCAAATGCAAAGTCCAGAGGCATAGTGGTTTCAAATCATGGCCAGAAATTCCGGGATACACCTTGCCTTATTCATTTCCCTTGAAGTTGGCAGGTCTATGACCACTTCAACTGATAGAGTGTGGCAGTAGGGGTGCAGTGTGACTTCCAAGGCTAGGTCATGGTGGCCACGCTCAAACGCCCATTCCCTGAGAGGCCGTGCTGGGTGGGCCACACATGGCCACTCCAGATGGGGGTTCCAGCTGAGCTCAGCCTTCCAGCCATTCTAACCATCCCCCGCTATTCAAGTCTTCCCAGCTGAGACCTCAGTTGTTGTGCAGCAGAGAAAACCCATGCAGGCTGCATCCTCTCTGAATTCCCAACAGACAGAATCTGGTAGCATATTGTCACGTTCAATCGGGGGTCTTGGGTGGTCCTAGTTAACCAGCTTCCCCAGAGACAACTTTTCCCCTTGGATCTGACTCACACCAAAGATGAGTCGTAGGCACTGTCAGATATTCAGGCAGTGTGTTCCGGCGGCACAATGTGGACAGGAGGAGCAGGCCAGGACCTTGGGCCATTTACAGTCAGGGATCAGACAACCGCTGGGCTAGAAGAGTCTCCACCCGGAGACCATGTTCAGAGTTTGGGGGATTCTTCCCCTTTCTCATACCTGAATTCAGTCTGAGTCAGTGACCAGGTGTTTCTTTCATAAAGAGAGTCTAACCCCATTCTTGGAAGGGGACGCTTTGCTTTAAAGTTCATGACAGCTGCCTCTGTGCTGCGACAGTCTTGTCTCCTGGAACTCCCCAGGCCAGGTTGCATTATACTGCTACGTGACACACAGGGTAGGCCCTGGGAGATGTTTGCATGGGCTTTATGGCTCTCATCAGTCTTATAGCCATGATATGTCTCTTACAGTATACTGTATGTATTTAAATGGTTGTCATTTTCAGTTGCTGAGTTGTGAGGTCGTTTTTTATGCATCAATAATCAGAACAGAGGGTAAAAATAAAAGGCAAAATAGAAGTCAGGAGTGGTGGCTCATGCTTGTAATCCCAGCACTTTGGGAGACTGAGTTGGAACGATCACTTGAGGCCAGGAGTTTGAGACCAGCCTGGGAAAGATAGTAAGACCCCATCTCTACAAAAATTAAGAAAAACAAGCCAGGTGAGGTGGCACATGCTTGTAGTCCCAGCCACTCAGGAGACTGAAGCAAGAGCATCGCTTGAGTGCCAGGAGTTTGAAGTTGCAGTGAGCCGTGATCACACCACTGCATTCCAGACTCCAGCCTGGACAGTAGAGCAAGACCTTGTCTCAAAAAAGTAAAAAAAAAAGAAAAGAAGGAGGCACATTTAATACAGAAATGGTGCAGGAATTAGAGTTAAGCATGTCCCCAGAATGCAGTCAAAATGGGAAAAGGAAAGTCAAGGGTAAGAAACAACATTAGCTTTTAAGGACTGATTTTCTATTCTGCAAACCTAATTCTGAGTGCCAGCAACACATTTAAACTGCAATGATCACATTAATCATGACAGTATGAAATTATTTTCCAGGGAAGTGCCAATTGGCCTTTTATACATTTTTCTTCTGCATAAAAGAGACAGCTTTCTCTTTTGCCAGACTCAACCTACCCAGCCACTCTTTGGTCTGCAGCATCAGCCTCACAAAGCCTCCTGGTAAATGCTCTCCCTGACAGCTGTTTATCAGGAAGCTGGGATTCACCAGCAGTGGGAGCCCTGCGTTCTGGTAAGCCCCTGTGTTCCAGAGCTGCTCATACTTTGAGGGCTCAGTCTTTCTGATAACTTGCCCAGCACTCCAGCTTGGGACAACTGCCCTCATGTCTTGGACCTCAACGTCCCACGGAGAACTTGGCACCCCTTTACCTGCCTAAGCCGGACTCTGCCTCACTTCAACTCCTGCTGGCATCTTGCGCACACCAGACACATCCCCTGACCCAAATGCTTCCCCAGAATCATGCCAGAGTCCTTCTGCCCCTTTGAATGTCTCTAGAGTGGACAACTGGCTACCCCACTTTGGGGAATTGACCTGAAACTTAGTTCTCCAAGCCCCAGTACCAGCTTCCTCTAGCTTCACAGTGGCCCAGTCTGCCTTGCAGCAAAGCCACCTAAGTTGTGACAACTTTTGCAGAAAGTACAACATTCCAACAATAGACCAAACATTGCCCACCTGGACCCATTGTGAAGCCTCGTTTCTTTTAAGCACTTCCTTTGGTGATTCCCCAAACACCACTGAGGGAGGTCAAAGATGTATGCCAGCTCAGTGCTTCCTTGATTTACTTGTGGCAGCCTGCAAAGCATGCCCTCCTCTGTGGAGCTGTTTGTCTAAGTGGGACATTTAAGTTCAGATTGCCAGTTAATACCTGTGGAGCTGAGTCCCAGCTTACTCAGCTCTGGGACTATCGGAAAGACTTAATGGACCTCAAAGTCTCACAGGTTGGCAGTTTAAGCAGAAATTTCCAAATCTGCCAAAGGAACAGCTTTCCTGCTTCAGTTGCTAGAAGGGGGAACAGAGTGGAGAAGGTGACAGCCTATTAACCCTTCTGCCAAGAAAACTGGGTTGCAAGGTTAAGGAGCAGGACCTCAAGTGCCACAAGCATCAGCAGATACCTCCTGTTGGTTAATGATAAGCATCAGAGAAACACCCAACAAAGGACTCATTCTTTCTCCCAGGGAAAGGGAAGAGGGGGGCAGGTCTGAGGGGGTGGGAGGAGAAGTTCTTAGCCTTGATTGGGCCCCATTGTGGAGCTGTCCAGGAAGATTGCACAGCTGCGCTAAGTGTTGTATTCAGCAAAGTGCATGATGGACAGTGCTTTTGTACCAGGGACACTCCAATCAGCACAGAGCCTTAGAAGGCTGAGAAAATTAAAGCCTTTTCAGGCCCTTTCACAACACACCTGATTTCTGTATTAAATTTGAGGGTGGATGGACATTGTGTTGGGTAATTGCCAGTCCTGAATGTCACCATAGGTTACAGACAATGGGGGAAAGCCAGATTCCCCATATTTAGGCAACCCCAGGCACTAGTGATAGCACTGGACCTCGGGATAGCTGGGCTCTGGTCGCATTAACTTCCAGGCCCAACCTCACCTTGCGTTGAAGGGTAAGATCCACAGGTTTCTGACCCCAAGTCACAGGACCGAGCTGTCAGGGGAGCCACCTGGTTTGACAGCAGAACTCTCCCCAGGTAGCAAGTTGTAAGCACCCAACAGTGGAGGGGTGGGGGTGAGAAAGGTGATTCTGTTATTATGTGTAGGAAACAACCAGGGTGGCCCTGGAACATACATCATCAGATCTACAGGATGTAGATAATTCACGTTCTGATCGGGCTGACGGCCCTTTTGTGGGAAACTGGAGGCGTTGTCAGCAGTGAGCAGGGTGGGTTGGGTGTTATAGCAGTGGCCTGTGTACGGCAGCGCAGGCAGGGTGTAGAGATCTGGACGTCTAGCCTGCTTTTGGCGAGGCATGGCACCAGGTGGCTTACACACATTAGGGAACTCAATTTCTTGGAATCCGCACAGCAACTCAATTGTCAGACAAAGACATTGAGGTTCTGAGAAGTACAGTGATGTGCTACTCAGCACACAGCTGTGATGATCACACAGCTACATACAGAGAAGAAATTCAAACCCATGTGTCTAAGATCCCCCAACCGTGCTTGGTTCACATAAGGAACCAAATGTCTGTTGTGGCGAAGGGGAGGGGTGTACCAGAAAATAAGCACATACAATTCCATGTGATACCTGCGGAGATAGGAGAGGCAGATTGTGCCTCCAGAGAAGGGGCATCTGAGCCAGGGACGGCTTTGCAGCTCAAGCAATGTCTAAGTGGAGACCTGTAGCATGAGAAGATGCCACTCACCCAAGTCACGGGAGGCGGGGAAGAGGTGTCTCATCAGACAGTGAAAGGAGCCTGCAGTGAGAAAGACCAAGCTGCTCAGCGAGGCAGGAGAATGGAGTTGAGAGCAAAAAAGCCTGGCAAAGACATAGAGGATCCTGTCATTTCCTTAAGGCATTTGGATGTCATCCAAAGGGAAAATGAGCAGGCCCTGAAGAATTTAAAGGATGGAGACACGGTCAGATTGGCGTTGTAGAAAGTTCACGCTCCAGCTGACACTGGGAAGAAAGGTCAAGCACAGAGTGTAAGGCTGAAGGCAAGCAGGGCAGGAGGAGACAGGCCCGCGGCAGCGCAGGCTGCCCAGCGCTGAGGGCGGGGGAAGATGCCACAGGCACTGGGGGAGGTCCCTCCATGCCCCCGACCTGCTACAGCAATGACAGGGTGGTGCGGTAGGGCTGGGGCTCTGGCCATGTGTGCCCAGGGGCCACACGCTTCTGCAGTGGCACATCTGGTGCAACAAAAAGCCCCACCTATGCATGTGCCTCGGGGGGTCAGGGCACTGTCCTTCCCCGGTGCCTCCTGGGCAGCAGCGCTTCCCCCGAGGGACATGGCTACATTCTGAACACCAGTAGGGCCTCAGCATCTCATCTCATGAGCCTACCCGAGCCTCCCTGTGGGGCTTCCCACCCCACCTGCGTGCAGTTGCAGATGAGCACACTCCTGCTGGCGTGCAGGGTGAGGAAAGGGATAAAGTGGTGCAGGGCAGGAAGGTGGCCCCTCTTTGGGAAGAGGGCTAGTTGGAGCAGGCAAAGCTGCCGACGGCAGCCTGCCAGGAGCGACTGGCAGAGCGCTGTGTCCTCTGTAACAGCCTTTGACAGTCTCCCCTGGTGGCCCACCCTTAGACTCAGGCACGGCTCAGAGAAGCTCCAAAAAGGCCGATGAGGGACAGGCTTTGGGTAGATCTTGGCGATGTCCTTAAGCAGGTGACACAGGTAGGAAGCCAAGGGCCGATGCAGCGACTGCACCAGGCAGGTCTGTTTGTTGGAGAGGCTCTTGCAATCCAGGTGGGTCAGCCCAGCTTGGGGATTTGGGAATGGAGTCGAGCTTCTTTGAGTCTCAAAGCCCACCAGCCTTCCTTTGATTCTGTCTTTCTGCTGCCTTTGACTCCACTTCTGTCTCTTTCCCCTGGAGGGAGACATCCCTAGTGTTCTTCTTCTTCGCCCTCAGCTAACTCCTATCAAATGAGTTCACCTGCCCTCCCTGCAGGCCCTGTTTTGGGGGCAACAGTTCCAGTGACAAATGCTTCTCCCGGGGGGGTGGCTCCTATTTCCATGGCTGTCCTCTTAAGGGAAGCCGTGGACCCTGCCTTGATCCCATCCCTTCCTCTGGTACACCGAGATAGTAACTCCTCATTCACAAATGAAATGATTGTGATTAAATTATGAAATGTTTTCATTTGTAGCAAATTCCTCATTTTCTATATATACTATAATCGAATTTTTATTTCATCTTTCTTCCAGTGATCATATCTGAAAATTATTTTTATTCCATTTGTTATGGGTTTTTTTTCATTTTATCGTATCCCAGTCAGAAAATGTGGCTTATACCATTTATACTCTTTGGAACGTACTGAGATTTTCTTTGCAACATACAATATCATCAGCTTTTGAATGCTTGATTTGATTTACCTCTTAGTCAGCTGAAATACATCTTAGAGCAGTTTCCAGGAAGCATAAGAAAGCGGCATACTTTCTAAACCATTGCGTTTGTGAAAGTGTCTTTTTTATGGCTTCACACATCAAGGACAATTTAGCTGAACACAGAATTCTAGGGTCACAACCTTCTTCATTTAAGCCTCTGGGGATGGCGGTTCTGTGTTAGAGTAAAATCTAAGGCGAAAAGATGTTGCTTCCTTTGTAGGTGGCCTGTTCTTTTGTTGAGATGCTTGCAGGATTTTTTTTTAACTCCCCTAAATCACGCCATAATCTCTTCTTCATCCTCAACCACACTGGCGCCTCTGGGAGCATCAGAACAGCTCCGAGGAAGCGAGACACCTTGTGGAGGGATGCGGGAGGTGCCGTGAGCTCCGCTGCCTGTTCCCCGCAGGACGCAGAGCAGCACGCTTTCCATAGTAACTTCCCAGGCTACGCCGAATACCAACAACAAGCGCAATAACTCAGTCATGTGCTCTGCTCTCATTTCCTGTTGATTTATAATAAACGTCTGCTTGTGCAAGGGCAAAAGTTACATGTGTGGGACTGAGGAAATAATAAGTTGAACATCGAAAAGAATTTTCCTAGCCATCTATGTTCTCCTCCAGGTTCCATGTATCCGTGACAGACAGTTCTCATCCATGCACAACTGCCCTTGAGTGTTGCCTCTGTCTTTTCCTGAATCCAGAGGGTCCGGTGGTGCCCCATAACAGATTGCTTGATGCCCTAAGCCACTGCCCCACCCCAAGTAAGTCTATAATAAAAGACCACATGTCTATACTCCAGGACCCTAATTGTGTGTTCCAGGAAGAGGAGCAGAAGAGGAGAAGATGGCTCAGAGGCTGGTGGGGAGCTCAGGATGGTGGGCAAGAGAATCCCCGTACAGGTTCAGGGGTGTAAGAGCAAGCAGGACTTGCTCAGTTTCCACAAGTTGCTCCACAGGAGGACAGAGAAACAGGCTATGCCACTACCCAGCTCCAGTGGGTGCCCCTTCCACCAGCACTTGCGTGAATGCTCTGCAGTGCACAGCTGTGAGAACATGCATGGCAGTCCTGTCTAGAGGAAGCCCCGCACCCAGGGTGTGAGTTAAGAGCAGACCCGAAATTGCTACATGGCATGTCTAGGCTGATAATCAAGGCTGAAATTCTGTTAATATCTATTATGGACTTAATGTATGTGTCCCTCCAAAATCCATGTTTTGAAATCTAATCCTTAGTGAGATGGTGTATGGAGGTGGGACCCCTGAGAGGTAATTAGGCCACAAAGCTGCCCCCCCCCATGTTGGGACTGGTGCCCTTATAAAGGGATGAAGAGCCCAGAGCTCTCTCTTTACACCATGTGAAGACACAGTGAGAAGACGGTTATGTGTGAACCAGGAAGTGGGCTCCAGCCAGACATAGAATCTGCCAGTGCCTTGCTCTTGGACTTCCCAGCCTCCAGAACTCTGAGAAATGTACATTTGTTGCTTAAGTCACCACGTCTATGTATTTTTGTTACAGCAGGCCAAACTGAGGAAGGCAACGTCTCAACATATTATCCTGCCACACATTTGTTACCAGAAAGCACTGCTCTGACAAACTAGTACAGGGGAGTGTGCTCTTACAATTCATCTATTCCTAAGTGTTTCCAGAAACACTATGCCTAAGAGACATTCATAAATAATTTAGTTATCAAGTGAGTTTCAGTTGGGAAAGCCTAGCCTAGAATCACAATGCATGTTATTCTTTTAAAGACTCTGAGAAGGCCTGTGATGAAGAATACCATTAAACTTGAACTTTATTTAGCGAAGTAGTTCCAAGATTATTTGGCCACAAAGAACCCTTTTCAGTTAATACTCATTAACATCAGACAGAATATGGAATACACTTGGGGAAACACTGCTCTAAGAAAACCTTCCAGATCAAAGGATTTGCCACACTGCGTTCTGCCCTCAGCATGGTCCCAGCAAGAAATTAACAAAAAAAGGAAGCTACGTGTAACCTGTTTATTGAATAAACTGGACTCGGCAGGGTGCAAGAAGAAAACGAATTTGTCCTTTCCCATCAGGTCTCTTGTAGACCTGCTCAGCCAAACAATACCTCTCTGTCCTTGAATAAAGTCTCAGGTAGGTGCCAGAGTTTTCTCAATCACTCTCAGGTATTAACAAGCAGTCTCATGTTCAGGAACAAAAAACGGCCAATCAATTTGAATTCCAAAAGTCCAATCTTGGCCCCAGGTGGCTCACGGCTGTAATCCTAGCTCTCTGGGAGGCCGAGCCAGGTGGATTGCTTGAGCTCAGGAGTTCCAAACCAGCCTGAGCAAGAGTGAGACCCCGTCTTGAGGAAAAAAGTCACCCAGGCATCGTGGCATGCTCCTGTAGTCCCAGCTACTCGGGAGGCTGAGGCAGGAGGATCACTTGAGCCCAGGAGTTGGAGGTTGCAGTGAACTGCAATGACGCCACTGCGCTCTACCCAGGGTGACAGAGCGAGGACTGTGTCTCCGCAAAAAATAAAAAAACAATGCAACTAGGTGACCCAAAAGTCCAATCTCTCATCAATTTAAAACTTGTCTCCCCAAACCACCACAACAGGGAGCAGAGAGAAAGCCTGCTGTGGGAAAGGAAGGGTAGATACAGTGTTTTTGGATGTGTTTTTTCTTTTTCTTAACCATCCCTCCAGGCTTTTTAATTCTTCGCGCCACACACCGTGCTGCTTCTGGCTGTTCTGATGTGGGGAAGAGAGACGAGCACTGAGGAAAGTGAAGAACGTTGAAGTGTCCCGTGTGCCTGGTGCTACCTCTGGTCCTCTCTGGGCTTGGTAATGCCCTTCGCCGTGCAGACACCTGAATACCGGCTCTTTAGTGTTGCGGGGAGATTTTGAGGGGTTCTTCAGAGACCACCCCCCAATGCCAGAGGTGAGGCCTGCCGCCTGCACGTTGCTAGCATGGGTATTGCTTCTCCCAGCCAGCCGACAGGGCTGTGCCCTACGCCCCTGGCATTGGCAGCCCACCAGGGAGGGCCACCTCTCCTCTCCAGACCAGCCCCTTGGATGAAGAACCTTTCAAGACATCCAAAGTCTGTCTCTTGTTCGAGAAAACCTCATCTGCAGTTCATGCCCACTCCTATCTCCTGGCACAGCCATCTAGGGCAACCCTGGAAAGCCTCCCACCTGTAAGTTATTTCAGGTATGAATTAGGTCTCAGTCTCCACCGTCTCCAAAATCCAGGGAGCACATTTCATGTTCCCTTTGTAGTTGTCTGAAGCTCCTCCTCTCTTGACTTAGTGCTGCAGAAGAACTCCCCTTTGGTAGTGGGCAAACTGTGGAGTTTGAGTTCCCAGGAAATAGACTCTGAAATAAAGATTTACAATGAGGAGGTTTATTGGGGAACACAGTCAGAAGCAACCCCTATAAAGAAGAGAAGGAGAAATACAGAAGGAAATCTCCATGACATTGGTCTAGGCAAATATTTTTTTGATATGAACTTAAAAGCACAGACAACAAAGCCAAGAATAGTCAAATGGGATTGTATCAAACTAAAAAGCTTCTGCACAGCAAAGAAAACCATCAACAGAGTGAAGAGACAACCTACAGAATGGGAGAAAATATTTGTGAACCGCACATCTGATAAGGAGTTAATAACCAAAATACATAAGGAATGCAAACAACTCAATAGCAAGAAAACAAATAACCTAATTTAAAAATTGACAAGGGCCCTAAAAGGAAAATTTCTCAAAAAAAAAAACAAACAAGTGGCCAACAGTTTTATGAAAAAAAATGCTCAATATCACTAATCATCAAGGAAATGCAAATTAAAACCACAATGAGATATCACCTCAGACCTGTTAGGATGGCTGTTATCAGAAAAACAAGTATTGGCAGGATGTGGAGAAAGGGAAATCCTTGTACACCGTTGGTGAAAATGTAAATTAGTACAGCCATTATGGAAATCAGTATGGAATTTCCTTAAAAAATTAAAAATAGAACTACCATATAACCCAACAATTCCATACTGGATATATACCCAAAAGAAATGATATCAGTATGTTGAAGAGATATCTGCACTCCCATGTTCATTGCAGCATTATTCACAATAGCCAAGATATGAAGTCAACCTAACTGTGTATCAATGGATAAATGGACTTTTTAAAAAGTGGTATATGGAATACTATTTGGCCTTAAAAAAGAAGAAAATTCTTTCACTTGGGACAACATGGATGAACCTGTAGGACAGTATGCTAAGTGAAATAAGCCATGCACAAAAAGACAAATAGCTCATGATCTTACTCATATGTGGGAGCTAAACAGGGAGGGGAGAACAGAATGGGGACATGTTGGTCAAAAGGTACAAAATTCCAGTTAGAGAGGAGGTATAAGACCAAGAGATCTTTTGTTGTGATTATAGTTAATAACAGTGTGTTGTATACTCAAAAATTGCTAAGAGAGTAGAGTTTAATGTTCTCACCACAAAAAAAGATATGCATGTAAGGTAATGCATATGTTGATTAGTTTGATTTAGTCATTCCACAGAGTGTGCATATATCAAAATTTCATGTTGTACACCATAAATATATATAATTTTTCATTGTCAATTGAAAATTAATTAAATTAAATTTTAGAAAAAGAAGTGAAGGAGCAAGAGTGGGCAGGGGGAGATGTTGAACTCGGATACAGTTGCATCTGCCCACGGCTGATCCCCCAGGGAGCTCTCAAACTGGATTGGCTCTTCCCACACACTGGCCCGGGCCAGGGCTCTGTGCACCTGCATCCACCTGCCCTGCACACAGACTACCCTCGGTGGGGAGGCAGACACCTGGACAAGAAAGCTCCCTCCACCGTGGGGAGTCCCCAGAGAAGGATGCTGCTGTGGGCTGCAGGCCTCGGGTGGTGTGCACAGCACAGCAGCCACGATATCCCCTGCTGAATGTCAAAAGCAGGGAAGGCCCTCTTTAACATCCTGCTCCAGAAATGAGCACTTTTTGTTTTGTGCTGATTTGTGTGGTTTGCCTGTTGTCAAGAGGAACGTCAGGTACTGGTTAAGCTGGTCAGCTAGCAGCAGCCCCATCCCCAGGAGGAGTGCCAATGAGTCCCTGTTCTTTCCTGGTTTTCTCTTCACTGTCTGTGTCCTATTTTGGACAGCTCAAGCCACCCTTCAATTCTCTGTTTCCTTAGCTGTAAAACAAGATGAGGAAAGCCACATTGCCTGCCTCTCTTTAACTGCAGTGTGATACACATGAGATGTCTGATACACACAAAGCAAGGGCTTTGGAATCTGCTACAGAGAGACAGGGCCTTCTTCAGAATACTAACACAATATTAATAGAATTGCTGAGCCTTTTCTGGACAAGCCACATTCGGACTTAGTGATCAGTTATCCTAAAAATTAGCACTGAGGAGGGAACTTTTTTGGAAATAGCTTTCATCATCCCAGGTAGTGGGTCTGGAGGGGTACCACCTTGAGGGCTGTGTCTCACAGGAGGGGCATTGGATGGGGCAACAATGCCACCCAGCTCATCATAGAGGCTGTGTCACAGAAGAGCCAGGATGATGACCCAGTTCCAGCTCTGCCATTCATGAGACTTTGTAAGTAACTCCCACATTGGAATCCGTTCTATATCTGTGAAATGAAAGCATGATCCCAGGCCAGGATTTCCAACATTTTTAGTAGCAGAACTCTGTGTTCAAGTGGAAATTGTTTTCAAACCCTTGTACCATGGTCCCCATTTATCCTTGGGGGATACGTTCCAAGACCCCCAGTGGATGCCTGAAACCGTGGATACTACTGAACCCTCTATATACTGGGTTTTTTTCCTATGTGTATGTACCTATGATAAAGTTTAATTTATAAATTAAGCACAGTAAAATACTAACAAAATAACTAATCATAAAATAGAATAATTATGGCAATATACTGCAATAAAGTTTTGTGAATGCACCCTCTCTCTCCCTCTCTCTCTCTCTCAAAATATCTTATTGTACTGTACCTAACTGTACATCCAAACTAATGTCCAAGAGGGTAACTAAAACCATGAAAATGAAACCACAGATAAGTGGGAATCACCGAATATGAAAGCATTACACAAATTCCTCACAATGCTTAAATGTAAGCTAATGATGGAAAATTTTTCTCCAGATTTTTTAAAAGTCTTCTGAAGCACATTTTTGCACTCACTCACTCGGAAAATAGTTCCTGTGTGTCTACCATGTGCCAGGCATTGTCGTGTTCAACGATGTGCTACAGGCTGAACACCCAGCACAGTTCCTGACCTCCTAGAATTTACAGTCAATTGGGTGAGCCAGACAGGACATGGGCAATTACAATGCAGTGGGATAAGTGCTCAAACAGGAGGATTTTAAAGCATATCATAGGAGATTTTAACCCAGCTTTGTCAATGTGGAGGAGTCGGGCTTGATGTTCCAGAGAAACTGAATCTAAAAGATGTGTTAAGAGTTAACAGCTACTCAAGAGAGGCGACTTTTGCAGATGGAAAGCCTTATATGCACAGGGGGCCAGAATCGAGAGAGTGACACCTCTGAAAAGCTGAATAAAGACTGATAAGAATATAGAAGAGGAAACTATTGAGAGTAGGAGATGGGGCCACAGAATTAAGCACTGCATAGATTACAAAAGGTCATTTGTGAAATAATAAGAAAGCTGGACTTCATCGTAAGAGCCATGAGAAGCCATTGATGGATTTTAAGCAATGTTTAAGAATCACTAGTCTAGGTGACCTCCCAGGGTACTCTCAACACTAATGCTTGCAATAACTGATTTCATTAAGCCCAACCAATAAATTCCTACACATTAATTGAGCCATTCAACAAATATTTGCTATATGTAAATTGAAATTTGATTATTTAAATCATAAAGACTTAACGAAACACCTTTTGAGAAAAAAAGATAAAGTTAAACCTATTTCTGGCAGAAAACTCAGTTCATATTTCTCAAAGGGCAGCATCATGTCTCCAGTGGGAAAGAAAGGAGGGCAGAAGATTCAGAAGGGTTCAGCCAGGAAAAGGATGCTGGTGCCTAAAACAAACAGGTAAAGACTGGGACCCTGTGGAGCTAAGAAACAAAAGATAGCAATAGAGCAAGGTAGCTTCAAAGCACTCAACCAGAAGATTGATCAGGAAGCTGAACTCAGGGCAGCTGAGAAGGTCAGCACCTCCTACACACCTCCCTCACCAAAGCCAGTCAGCGGGCAACAGAGACACTTTCCCTGAGGACTAAACCAGAGAACATGGGCCCTAAGAGAAGCTGGGCAGTGTCTCAGATAGGAAGTAAACCTCAGAAGAGACAGTAAAAATCTTACATTCAAATGATGAGCTACCAGCATCCCACCTTTGGTTGACTATTACATTGTTAGTCTTCAAATAAAGCCCTACTGCTCAGCTCTTATGCCCTTGAAGAGCAACCTCCCACATTGATTCTGGTTTGGCCATGTGACTTGCTTTGGCCAGTGGGACATTAGCAGGGTTGATGCAAGCAGGGGCTTGTCCTCTTGGAACGCTCCCTCTTGAAACCCAGTTGCTGTGCTGGAAGGAAGTCCAAGAGACCAACCCGGTTGAAGAAAGGGGCCTTGTGGAGAGGGTATGGAGGACGACACCAGGTGGAGAGAGAAGCTCCAGGGAAAAGAACCTCCACGCCTCAGCTGAGTTCCAGCTGAACGCAGCTGCCTGCGTGAGCCCAGCCAAAGTTAGGTAGAGCAGAAACAGCCTCGGTGACCTCAGCATCATGAAACATAATAAATCATTGTCATTTTAAGTCACTAAATTTTGCAGTAGATTGTCATGTGTAAATACTACTAGAAAGAAATGCAAAATAAGGGGGCATGGGGGATGGAAACATGAAGATTATACCTAGAAGTTCCAGAAAGAATACAGAAGAAAGGGGAGGGAGGATGAAGTAACCAAAGAAATGAAAAGAAAATTTTTCTTTTTGAAGAAAAGATGAAGAAAGACCATTTTCAGACTAAAGGGGTTCACCAAGTACTACACAGGTTGGAAAGAAAAGACACACACCTAGAACACAATGGTCATATTTCACACCACCAGGGATAGGATAAATGTAAAACCCTCAAAAACTTCCACAAATATAAAAATGCTTTTGCCCAGAGTGGAATGAAAATCAGATTGGCATTAGATTTCTCATTAGAAACAATGAACACCAAAATAATAAAAATAATAATAAAGAAGCAAATCTTCAAAACCCTCAGGAAAATTATTTTGAACCTAAAATCCTACGTCCAACTAAACTAATATTCAAGAGGGAAGCAAAATATATCTGGGCATGCAAGGATTCATAAGTGTATCTCCTCACTGAATATCTCTGAAAAAATTGAGTATATGCTAGAAAAATGAATACAAATAAGAAAATGATGTGAGATATAAGAAATAAATGGAAACAAAACTGTAAAACTTGTAGGTAAGTATAAATAACCATTAATTCAAAATCTGAAAAAAATAAGATTTAACAAATTACTGTATGAAACCAAAATCCTGGATAATCTCAAAATGCAAATGAGGCTATGAGGAGAAAGAATTAAAAATCATGTTTAGGTGGGGCTGTCAGGGAGTTAAAGAAATTTGGAACATGCAGTTCTGAAAGGTGAGAATTGATCAGTTCAAGGGAATTAAAGGGGAGCAGGAGAAAGACTGACAGAAAACAAAATAAAGTGGTAAGAATGAGTTTAAACTTTGGAAATCATAATACAATAACTGTAACTGGCTTTACTTCCCCTATTAACGCATTACTTGGGTTAAAAATAAATCCAGCTATGTATGTTGCTAATGGGACAAGCTTAAAAGAAAAAGAGGCAGATGTTAAAAACAAGGACACAGAAAATGTATATATCAGGCAAATGCCAATGAGTTTATCAGCCCGGGGATCTGTGTTCAATGATGCAGTAGGAAGTGACAACAGAATGTCAGCTTGGGCCAGCATCTTGACTTTGTCATAGCTATTGTCAAAACACATGGATATATATTGACCAAAAGAACCACACTATATATAGCATCAACTTTGAAAAACACACATGTTATTTTGCTCAATTTGGAATATTGTAAGGGAGCTGAACTGTGCCAAGAAACCAGAACCTCCATGTGGCTGGCCACGTCTTCTGGCTTCTCCCGACAGAGAAGGGGAAATACAGTAAGGACCATGAAGGGGCCAGTGGGGGACCCTCCCTAAACGTCCACTGCATTCATGTGCATCACAGCTTGGAGCTCTGGCAGGCATCACAAGATTGTTGGTGAATAACATCAGTGGTCAGTGAAGCCTCTTCATAGTCCTCCCTGGGTCTCTAGATGAGCATTTGCAGTTTACTGCTTGAGATCAGGAGGTGCTAACAATGAATCTTCAGGCCAAATCTTGCCTGAGACTATTTTCCTGGACTCTCACTAGCAGTACTTTTTTTGTTTTGAATTAAATGCCAACATGCAATAATTGGGAAATTTCGCTTAAAAAATATGGATGTCTGGGCTTTCTTGGCAAATCAGGAGATCTGGCCACACTGGACTAACATTCCCACAAGGCAGTAGTCAGTCAGATCGAAGAGACGGCGGCCCCCCCAGAAGGGGTGTGCCCATCTGTCGCCCATCTGTTGCTGCCCCACACTCTGTGTGGTCTCACAGCCAGGTCTGACAGCTGCTGTTTGACTCTGATGGTCTCTAGTCTGCGAGCCAGTATCTAAACCCAACAATTCTCAAGAGCTCCCAGCTCTCAATCTCTCAGGTGACAACATAGACTCTCCAAGCGGGAAGGGGTCAGAGATGTCTTCTAGCCTGAGCCCCATCATGTCACTGCAGAGACAGGGGCCCAGAAAAAGAAGTAACTGTGCACAGTCACACCATGCACAGCGCCAAGCACGGCCAATGCCCCAGTCGTCCCACTATAGGTCCATGTTCCCTCCCCGTTTGACTCAGCAACTTCCTCCGGTTGTTGTCTCTTCCAAGGTTCTTTGGGGGAACAGTCCACTTGCCCTGGGCTTTTATCACAATAGGATTTGTCAGAATACACATAATGCATCTACATACTTCCTTTTCTTTCCTCCAAATGAAGAGGTGAATATACCTCAGCTGCTGTTGGTAATCATCAAAATTGTGTTGTTTCACTTTGGCAAGGATATGGGGAAATGGGAACTTTTGTGCACTGCTGGTGAGAAGGTAAAATGGCACAGCCATTATGGAAAACAGTATGGCAGTTCCTCAAGACATTAAAAATAAAATTACCATATGACCCAGCAAATCCACTTCTGAGTATATACCCAAAAGTTTTGAAGGCAGAAACCCAAACAGATATTGGTATACCCACATTCATAGCAGCATTACTCACAACGGCCAAAGGATGGAAGTATCCCAAGTGTCCATCATTGAATGAATGGATAAAGACAATGTGGTAGATAAATGCAGTGGAACATTACTCAGCCTTAAAAATGAAGGAAATACTGGCACATGCTACAAGACGGATAAACCTTGAGGGTATTATGCTAAGTAAAATAAGCTAGTTATAAAAAGACAAATACCATATTTATTATTCCACTTACACGAGGTACCTAAAGTAGTCAAATTCATAGAGACAAAGCAGAACGGTAGTTGCCCAGAGTTGAGGAAGTGCTATGGGTTACATACGTCCTCCAGAACACATGAGGTGGAAACTCGATCCCCAATACAACAGTGTTGGGAGGTGAGGCCCAGTGGGAGGTGCTCACGTTCCCCCCTCATGGATGGATTAATGCCAGGTACAAAGGGCTTGAGGCTGTGAGTCAGATCTCATGCTCGTTCTCATCCTCTCTTACCCTTCAGCCTTCCACCATGGGTGACACCACACGAAGACTCCTGCCAGATGGCAGCACCGTGCTCCTAGACTTCCCCGCCTCCATAAGTGTGAGCCAAATAAATTTCTGTTCATTATAAATTATGCAGTCTTTGGTATTCTGTTATGGCAGCATAAAATGGACTAAGATGGGGGAACAGGGAGTTGCTGTTTAATAGGTACAGAGTTTCAGTTTTGCAAGATGAAAAATGTTCTGTGGATGGATGGTGGTGATGGTTGCACAACAATGTGAACTTAATGTCACTGAACTATACACTTAAAAATGGTTAAAATGGTAAATATTATGTTATGTATATTTTACCACAATTTAAAATAATAAATTCTTAATTGCCCTCTTTCTAAAACCCAACAATCCCCACTTTTAACCACATTTCACCTTCCTCTAGCCAGCATGGAGTACAAATCACACCCTATCCTCTAAAGAAAGGATGCAAAGGGGGGTGGAGGGAGATCCCCACCTACTGTGTGTCAGGGGCTGGTTGGACTAGGGACATTCCATGTGCAAACCCCAGTGGGGTTGGTTTCAGGGTCACCATTACAGAGAAGACATCACTTGCCCAAGATCATGGGGCCAACATGAGACATGACCAGGACCATGGAGAGGCATGGCCTCAAACAGAAGAAGCAAACCATGACCATGACCAGGAGCAGGAGAGGCAGCACTTCCCAGTGGTTAGAGCACAGCCTCTTGAGGAAAACTGCCTGGGTTCAAATTCTATCTCCCCCGGATACCCATGTGAAGTTGGGTAAGTTCTTTAACCTTTCTGAGCCTCAGACATAAAATAGATATAAAATAGGAATTCCACAGATATAAAACAAGAATAGCATGGTGGTTGTGAGGATTAAATGAATTAATATACAAGAAGAGCTTAGAAGAGCACATGGCCCATATTAAGAAACGTGTGTGTGTGTTAGCGTGTATGTGTAAGCTCTTATTATTGATATCATCATTGCTGTTTTGTTGTCAGATGTTCTGATACCATGTCTCATGAGGCAGAACTAACTCTGAGGAGGAGAACAAATTGTCTTATTCTCTCATCCCTAAAATCTTATCTCCACACCTTAAAGTTTATTTGCCACATACGCAGAAATATATCTATTAGAGGAAACCGTAGGGTGTTATGACACTATTGTTATTGTCATGATGATGACTTGACGACATTCTTTGCAATCTGCAGCTCAGCATACTAAGAAGAGAGGACAAGAAGGGTCCAGACGAAGGTCCCCAGAGGATGTAGAAAGGCTGATCCTCAAACTCATTCCTGCTGCTCTTTCCATTTCTATCTTCCAAGCCCACTGGTCTCTAGGAGTTCTTCTCCCGTCATGGCCTGGCATGACTAGCCACGTGTCCACCTTCCTCTTCTGGGTGTGTCCTGAAGGGTGTGAGTGTCCCTCCTGGACAACCTTGAGTGCCTTTAGCCCTTATTCTCAAAGACAAGCTAAGCATGATGCCCACCAAGCTCCGTAGGTCATCCCCACTGCAGCCTACACGTCCCCATGTGCTGCCTCCACACCGTCCCCTCCCTTCCCACTCCCATCATCCTAACAGCCAGCTCCATGCCTACTTGGGTGAACAAGCACCCAGACAACACAGTTGTGCCAACCTTCCATCATGTCAGGTCTCTGACATGGCTGGCACTTACAGCTTTCCGATGGCACAAGGACAGAGGACACTGATGACATTGCCCCTCTTGGAAGACAGGGTTGGAGAGCCATTCAGCAAGTCTGCTTTTCATCCCTCAAATGCATGTCCTTTCCCCGAGTGACTTGCAGATGTAAAATGACTGCCGCCCTCACGCACCTTGGATAGAAAAGCCAACACGCAGAGCACAACCCCTCTGGCCAGTCCCCCTCTTGATGTGGTCCTATAAATTCAGGCAGATGAAATCTGTCTAGACTCTGTGAGTAATCCTGAGTGAGTCCTGCCTCTCCACTCTCAGCCCAGTCCGTGCCCAAATTAAAAATCCTTAGAGAGCAAGAAGCTATCCACTGTGGGAACAGCCAGAGCTACCAAGCAGCAGCCAGAGGAAATGTACCTCCTCAGTACCAAGACTGTCTAGGGGGTACAAATGTAATAACATCTCTAGCCCAGCTCACAGACTGACTTGCAAATGTGCTTTGTCACGGCACCATGCACTCCCCTTGGAATTCAGAGCTATTTCTTTGTGCTCTTGCTGAGTGCTCGGTAAGATATTGTCTCTATTCCCCTGGACTCCCAGCCAGACCCAGGCGGCTTTGCTGCAGAGTTTGTGCCTCCAAAGCGAGCAGAGCAGGCTGGCAGCAACTTGTGAAAATCATGCACATAACCCGATAGCGAGGTTACTATCCCCCACGTGAACAGATGTCCCCAACCAGCCTAACACTCAACTTCAGGCTCCCTCTGCCACAGCCTGCACAACCAGAGGGGGATAGGTGGGGATTCTTTCACTGATCAACTCTACAGAGATAAATCTGCTTCTAATGAGAGGTTTGAGTTGTTTGGGCAAACTGTAGGACCACCTCCAGATGGTGTGATTCTCAGCCCCACCTCCAGGGGAAGCGCTCTGTCAGGAATCCCCCCCCAGTGTGCTTATTATTTCCAGATGACTGGAATTGCACCATCAAACTTGGGAAGCCTGGCATTGACTACGTGGAGATAATGGCACTTATACTAAATGTCCCCATCACCCCTTCTCTGATAACGTGCAAAATAACCACCAAAAAACACAAGCAAACAGAAACAAGAAGACTGATCGTAATCAGAAAGTTTTATTTAGAAAAAGCTTTGATCCAAAAAAGGCAGGAAAAGTTCTGAGATAAACTTAACACTTGATGTATCAAGATTAAATCAAAAGTCGAGATTGAAAAATAAAAGTTGTCAGATACAACCATGCGTTATTGGGTAACTGAAAGGGGCTTTGCAACCACAGAACAAGAAGAATGGAAAACTATTTCCCCAGTAAAATAAATAAGAATTAGAAGTGATAAAAGAGCTGCAGAAAATGAGATTATTAGAATAGAATATAAACTCAAACAGGATAATGAAGAAATTATGAGAGAAAAAAGAAAATGAGCGGTAAACATTAAGAGGAATCCCTAAATTCTTGAATATCTCTGTCATCATATATAGGTCAGCTGGCATAAAATCATTATCAAAGGTATAACTGGAGAAAATGTTTCCGATATTAAAAAATAGATATTGAACATTAAAGTGAAACATCACATTGTACACCTTAAATATATACAATTTTTATTTGTCAATTATACTTCAAAAGATCTGGAGGAAAAAAAGAAAATTAAAGTTATTCACTGGGTTCTGAGAAAATTATACTGCAGAAATCAGGATCAAAATATATTCCAGAATGCAATTATTAAATCCTTCTTTATTGAGAGGAAATGAACAAAAAAAGATCACTGTATCAAGTCAAACTTTCATTTATATGTGACAGTGACGAAGATGTCCTTGACATGAGAACTCTCATAACATGAAAGAGGCTATTTTCAGTAATAACCATAGTAACAAACACTCACAAGCAACTCTATCTATCCCCATTCTCTACCAGCCGTTGCTCTAAGACCCGTCATGGATTAACCCATCCTATTCACCCCCAGTTGACAAATGAGGAGACTGGCACACAGAGAGGTCAAATAATCTCCCCGGTGGGATAGAGCAAGTAAGTGATAGAGCCAGGATTCAAACCCATGCTATGCTGGTTCTAAAGATGGTGAGTGTTAAATCTACCACCACAGTGGTTGTTATAGGTTCAGGGTGGCAGTCAGATTCAGGAGACAAAATAGGCTTTAATCTAACACTAGACTGACTTGGGTTTATTCAAGAACACCAGATAGGAGTCGCAGCAGGTACTCACCTCAACCCGCCAGGAGGCTGATGAGCTTCATCACCTCCATCTCCTCACCTGTATGGTGCAGGTATCATTGCCCTGGACAAGGGCCAAGCTGTGTGGGAGTCACCTTGACTCAGAATAGCTGCAGCCTCAGTTTCTCACCGATCTTTCCAGCCACACAGGCCTGAGGCCTCCATGCCAGCTCATGGCTCCCCGGGCCGGGGCCAGTCCCCACTGCGGACAAGGCAGACACAATATTCACATTTATCCTAACTCCATGGTTTCTAGGAGAATCAGGCTGGGAGAAGATAAATCAGAGGTCACTCTCCAAGGCAGGTGTGAATCAACCCAGGTCTGATATGACCTCTCCTTAGATATGCACCTTGCAGAAGGGACTTTGGCACTTCCCATAAGACACACGTTCTTGTTCAATGTGTTCCCATCACACTGAATCCGTCACAGGAATCCATTTCTTGCCTCAAATGTAAAAGTGAATTCCAAAGATAAGCAGTGGGAATGAGAGCCAGGTGTTCACTCCAGTTACACAGACTGATCCCTTTCTCTGGGTAGCAAGCAGTCTAATGTCACCATGAAGTTTTTAAAATTCTGCAGCCACTTGGAGAAAGAGCAGCATCTGGGAGGCTGGGGCTCTGGAATCATTAGCCCGGTGAAAGAGACCAAAACAGCCTGTGATAGAAACCAGAGGGCCCAGCCCGGGGGTGCACTGGCAGCCTAGTTCTGATCTGCGGAAGTGAACGCACACACAAAAAAATACTCCAGACACTACAAAAGCCTCCCTGAAAACTCAAGAGAAGTGACAAGACATATTCTTAAAAAGTCAGCAAGAGCTAATCAAAGGCTGGCAAACTTCTGAAAGGATCACTGCCTGTTTATTTAAAAAATGGGCTTTGAAGGTGTTTCAGAAGTCAAGGACACTTCCAGAGAAAGTCAACACAAAGTTACCTGGAGTAAAAAAGAACAGAAACCCATTCTTCGAAGTGAAGTGTCACAGGATTGGAAAAACAAGCACCACTGGTACTCACCATCAAATTGGTACTAACTGATCAACACTTACATCACACAGGGCAATAACATTCATCAGGGGGCGGGCAGGCGGGAGGGGGGTGGAGGGGATGGGAAAAACTCTCACTGAATGGATGCGGGGAGCACAGTTTGGGGGATGACCACGATTGTAGCTCTGACACGGGCAGTGCATGGGCAATATATATAGCCAAAGTGTTGTACCTCCATAATATTCTGAAATAAACAACAAAAAAAAAAAGAACAGAAACAAAAAGGCCTCTTTTGTCTTCCCAGAGGTAACCAGGTAGGAGCAGCATTGGACATGCTTAGAGAAGAACCTATTGCTGTTGGCCTATGAACCTCTAGAGCCAGGGCCATCCTTCCCTAAGGTTCAATTCTAGATCAAGGACCTATATATGGACTTTCAGCCACGGCATATAGTAGGAGGAAATTGAGGGATGGCTGAGCATAGAATCGGCAGTGTACCTTATTCAGAATCCTCTTGACCAATCAAAGGTACAAGCTCTTCCTTGATCCTTTACAGCAGGGGTCAGCAAACATGCCTGAGGACTGAATCCATTCCTTCACCTATTTGAGTAAATAAAGTTTTATTGGAACATAGCCAGGACTGGCCTCATGGGCACACAACCTGTACTGTCACAGAGGTCCCAACACTTAGAAGGGCCCACAATTGGTTTAATGTGCTACTGTTGCCATTTTGAAATTCTTAATTATTCAACAAGGGGCTCCACGTTTTCATTTTGCACTGGCCTCCACATACTATGTAGTTGGTCCTAACACAGCTATGCCCATTCGTTTATACATGGTGTATGGCTACTTTTGTACTACACCAGCAGAGTTGAGTAGTAGCAACAGAGACCACATGGCCTGCAAAGCCAAAAATATTGACCATCTGGCCCCTTACAGAAGAAGTTTGCTGACCCCTGCTTTACGGGATGCTGTGTCACAGTGCACATCCTGTACAGAACGCAGGCTGGGTGCACAATTGTCCTGCAATGGAAAGACTTCAAGGCTCGGATTAAGGAGACCCACATGCAAGCCTGGCTCCACCATCAGGAGGCTCTTTGGTTCTACTTTACTCCATTCATTTCTCATTATTTTGAACTTCCTCATTATTATGTAAAATTTTTGGCCTGTCTTACTAACCAGAGTTAAAATCATCTTCACAACTCTTTTTTTGTATGAGAGATTTTATACCTATAAAAATATAAAAGAAGTGATATCATAAAAACTTGTGATCATGTCACTAAGTGTAAAAAATAAATTATGAATGAAGTTGAAACACTCTCCTCAGTAACACTGCCCTTCTCTCACCCTCAGAGATAATCACTACCCCAAATTTGTTACTTATTGTTCTCATCAACTTTTATAATTTTGCTTTATATAAATTTCATATAAACATAAATTTATATAAATACATATAACATTACTTGTTTTAAAACTTTAATTAAATGGCCCACTACAATTGACCTCCTTGAGGAATGACGTCATATCAAGAGCCCAGCATTGGTCTCTGACACTGGCAAGTTGAGCGTTCAGTCATGACAGTAGCTACATAAGCCTCAGTGACAAGGAGGCCACATGGTTGTGCTTATGCATGGACTCCTTGCCTGTCATCATGGGCACTTTTTTGTGGATCTACTGCACAAGTGCTGGAACAGCCAAGGAGAAATGCTGGTGATATCCTCAGGATGAACCAGCCCGTCTATCTGGTATTTGAAACCTCCCTTGGTGGGGTCCCTTGTGGTCATTAACTGAGACCCAAAAATGTTCATACTTTGGGCCTGTTACCCAGGGGTCTGTCTACACTTCTCCTTCCTGTCATGGATTTGCCCTTGTCCCTGAAAAAACTACCAACTCATTCAACACTGACTGGGCATTAGTATGTAGCCATAACTCAGGTACCTCTTCCTCAATTCCCCTCATACAAAGTGGATGACCAAGTATACTGTGACAACCAAAAGGATTTCCTTTCAGGGCAACCAATGAGTAGGGATGAAATGTAGCAGGAGTCCATTTGCAGCTGTGCCAACGTACCCCCACAACCCACTCGTGAATCTTGTTCAAATCTTTCCTCCCGTACCAGTTGGTTGTAGGGAGCCCCAAACTGTCTGTGGGGGCAAAGTGAGAGACATGAGTTAGTGACATGTGAGTCTGGGCCACCTGTTTATGTAGTTTATTTGGGTCTTCAAATCTTACTCAAAGTAATTTTTGTGAGCGGTGAAAGATTTGGATCCTGTTTCAATCTTCTACATGTGGCTATCCAATTTTCCCAGCACCATTTATTGAATAAGGATTCTTTTCCCCAATGTATATTGTTGCCTGCTTTATCAAAGAAAAGGTGGCAATATGTGAGTGGTTTTATATCTAGGTCCTCTGCTCTGTTCCACTGGTCTATGTCTCTATTTTTGTGCCAGTACCATGCTGTTTTAGTTACTATAGCCTTGTAGTATAGCTTAAAGTGATGCCTACAGATTTGTTCCTTTTTTTTAAGGTTGCTTTGGCTATTCAGGCTCTTTTCTCATTCCAAATGAAGCATAGAATTATTTTTTCTAGAAAAATGACCTTGGTATTTTGATGGAGATTGCATTGAATCTGTAAATCACTTTGGGTAGTATGGACATTTTAACAATGTTGATTCTGCCAATCCATGAGCATTATATGGTTTTCCATTTGTTTACATCATCTGCAATTTCCTTCCTCAGTGATTTGTAGTTCTCTTTATAAAGATCGTTCACTTCCTTGGTTAAATATATTCCTAGGTATTTTATTTTCTTTGTAGCTATTGTGAAAGGAATTGAGACTTTGATTTGATTCTCAGCTTGACTGTTGTTGGTATATAGGAATGCTACTGATTTGTGCAGCTGATTTTGTAACCTGAGACTTTGCTGAATTTATTTATCAATTCCAGGAGTCTCTTGACAGAGACTCTTTGGGGTTTTCTAGATATAAGATCATATCATCAGCAAAGAGCGATAGTTTGACCTCCTCTTTCCCCATTTGGATACCCTTAATTTCCTTCTCTTGACTGGTTGCTCTGGCTAGGACTTCCAGCACTATGTTGAACAGAAGTGGTGACAGTGGACATCCTTGTCTTGTTCCATTTCTTAGTGCAATGCTTTCAACTTTTCCCCATTCACTATGATGTTGGCTGTGGGTTTGTTGTATATGGCTTTAACTCAAGATGGATAACAGACTTAAACCTAAGACATGAAAACATAAGAATTCTAGAAGAAAATGTTGGAAAAAATCTTCTAGATATCGGCCCAGGCAAAGAATTTATGAAGAAGATCCCAAAGGCAATCACAGCAACAACAAAAATTAATAAATGGGACTTGATTAAATTAAAAGGCTTCTGCACAGCCAAGAAAATAATCAACACAGCAAACAGACAATCTACAGAATTGAAGAAAATATCTGCAAGCTATATATCCAGTAAAGGGCTAATAACAAGAATCTACAAAGAACCCAAGCAAATCAGCAAGAAAAAATCAAACAACCCCATTAAAAAGTGGCCAAAAGACATGAACAGAAGCTTTTCACAAGAATATAGACTAATGGCCAATAAACATATGAGAAAATGCTCAACATCTCTAATCATCAGGGAAATACAAATCAAAACCACAATGAGATATCACCTAGCTCCAGTGAGAATGGCTTTCATCAAAAAGTCCCAAAACAAGAGATGCTGGCATGGATGCAGAGAGAAAAGAACACTTATACAGTGTTGGTGGGACTGCAAACTAGCACAACCTCTATGGAAAATAGTATGGAGATTCCTCAAAGAACTAAAAGTAAACCTACCATTTGATCTAGCAATCCCACTACTGGGTATTTACCCAAAGGGAAAAAAGTCATTTTATCAAAAAGACACTGGCACTCGAATGTTTACTGCAGCACAATTCGCAATTGCAAAGATGTAGAATCAACCCAAGTGTCCATCAATTCATGAGTGGATTAATAAAATGTAGTGTATGTATACCATGGAGTACTACTCAGCCATAAAAAATGAATTAATACCTTTTGCAACAATCTGGATGGAACTGAAGACAATTCTCCTAAGTGAACTATCTCAAGAATGGAAAAACAAACACCACATGTACTCACCATTAAATTGGAACTAATTGATCAACACCCATGTGCACGTATAGTAGTAAAACTCAATGGAAATCACACAGGTGGGAGGGGGGTAGGAGCAGATTGATAAAATCATACCTAATGGGTCAATGTACACAATCTGAGTGATGGGAACACCTATAACTTTGACCCAAGCAGTACAAAAGCAATTCATGTCACCAAAACATGTGTACCCCCATAATATTCTGAAACTTTTTAAAAAAGCCTTGCTCAAATCTGATCTCTAAAGTGCCACATTCAACGTATAATGAATTACTAATGCGCCCAGTAAAAATTGTGTAATAATGGACAGGTCTAATTGCATACTCTCGGTTTCCTAGGGTCAGGTGTCCAGTCACTACTCGGCCCAGTAGAATTCCAGAACCTGTTTTTCAAACAAAGAGCAACTCTTGCAGCAGAGTTTATGGCCTTTCTTAAGAACACAAGAGTCTGTGCTATGACAATGGGACCCCACCACAGGTAACTCCAGCATGATGACATCTGTTGGCTCTGAGTATGTTTTACTGGAGATTAACCTAATGATGACCCCTCTCTTATTCTAGGCTCCACTCAAAACTGGAAGCCCCCCAAATCACTCAATAAATGAATTGGAGCCATAATTCCAAGGACACACTCCTTCAAAAATCCAGTGATGCCTACTGAGGACAGTGTCTCTTTCTAAGTGATGGGGATTGGAGATACAACAATTTTTCCTTTACCTTGGAAGGAATGTTTTACTATGCTCAAAACTAAGCCTCTAAATTCACCAATATAGCAGGTATTTAAATCTTCTTAGGGTTTATATATTACCCTCTAATACACATGTACTTACTGGGTCATCTAGGGCACTTGCAACTTTTTGTTTACAAAGTCCAATTAAACCCATAACAGCAACGTAATGGACCAGTATGATGTTCTGGGGAGAGTCAAGACAGTCAAGGTCCCTAAGGACTATTTTATAACAGAATACACAAGGGTTATCATAGTTCTGAGACAAGGCAGTGATCTTTGCCATGTACAAGTAAACTGATTGGGGCCTAGAGGAAAGCGTTCACCAAATCAGTAGCCATATACAAGGAAAAAAGGCTGTGTAGCTCTACTCCAGTAGACAAGCATTCCCATTGTGGCATCTTTGGTTGAGGCTACCACCTTATTATGTTTAAGTAGTCCACCACCATCTGCCATAATCCATCTGGTTTTGCAACGGGCAAGATTAACTGAATGGAGATATGATGCGAACCAACACCCTTGTTGTATACTTCAGGTTTTTAAGAGTAGCACTAATCTCTGTATTCCTCATAAAATGTAATAGTGCCTCCAATTTCTCTTCTTGCTTGGAGAGGGGACAGCTCATGACTTCTACTTGACTCTTCTTATATGCTAAAGCCCTTACAATGTGAGGCTTCCAGGCTTCTGCCAGCTGATACACACACACACACAAACACACACAATGTGATATATACAAGTGTATACCAATTAAATATTTGTGCATTCTGATTCTGGTGAATGATGGCCACAGGGCCCCTTGGGGAAGGATTCTGAGAAATATCTTCAATAGTATTTCAAGGTCCTTCCCTAAAGGACCATCCTTCACTTTCATCAATGGGCTCTGGGTTAGTGAATTGACATTAATCTAGAAATTGGATGAGGGATCACAATTTTCCATTGTGCTAGCCAGCATCAACTGTCAATTCTCCTGCTCTCAAAATTTTTATTATTCAAATATAGTGATATGGTAGTCAGATAACCACCTATCTCACCCCTAGAAACAACAAGATCTATTACCCACATGGATCAAGACATCCTACAAGTCAAGATACCCTTTGGGTCCTTGACCCATCACTGTAATTATGCCCACCTTGCCTCTGACAATTAGGTCCTGCCACCTGGAGTTTATCATTCCAGAATCACATCATCTCTGTTGCCAGTGAGTGTCCCAGTTGCTTGGCAGAATCTCCTACTGTCAACACCAACAGTCAGCCACCACTAAACTTCTCAGAGATGCCAGCCGCCCCCCGCAACAGGGCATTTCTTGTTCTCTGGTTGTTTCCTAGAGTCTTCCAGAGAACATAGTGAGGTGGTAGGTTCTCGGGTCTTCCATAGTAAATCTAATCTAACATTCCTACCTCAAGAGCCTTCTGATTTCTTCTTCAATAGGCCAAGGAAGTTCTTATATTTCTACCTCATTCACCACAAGTCATGTTGTATCCAAGCTTCAACAGGCCATCCCAGAAAACTAGGTTGGTCTCAGTGTCCTCAGGAGAACTGGGTAAGGACCTCATGCCAACATACTCTCCACTGTTCAGCATATTCCATACACCCAAGTCTATTACATGTAGGATCTGCTTACATGTGTAGTCTTCTGGTTTCTGCTGGTATGATTAGCAAGGTCCTATAATTTCTTTGCTGTGTGGTTCTTTCTTCTGTATATAGCAGGGTTTGTACTTCTTTGTTTAAGTCATGCTGAGCATGACCCTTGCTGTCAGCCTGGAAACAATGTGTGGAAAGGCCAGACCTTGAATAATAAAACGAGCATCATCCTCTGAGATACCTGCCTCAGGTGAGACATGATTGCATAATCTGTAGGCAAGGGGAGACTGTTTTCCTCTGGAAAAGGGGAAGAGGCTGCTTCTGCCAGCTAAGAAGTTTCTGCTTGAAGGCTTGAAGGTTTAGGTTCATCCAAATAAATATGCCTATTTCTCAAACGTCCTATCTTTCCCTATTAAAGCATTGACTTTGACAAAGGATACCTGTCAAGACTGCATATTTGGCCTTCTCTACAGCTCTGACACCCTTATAATCAGATGTCCAGCATAGTCTGCACCACCGCTGCCAGATATAACCATCTCCTTTAAAAGTGCCATAATAGGGTGATGTCTGAAAAATAAATAAATTAATTAATTTATTAAAAATGCCATAGAGACCCTGTAGCTTTCAGAGTGTACCTTAAGGTGACAGTTAACTATCCTGTTAAATTAAACTCTAATTTTCTTTTAATTGTCTTTAGTTAACTTTCTTTTTGCAATGCCTCTAATGCTACCATGAACAGCAAACTAACATCAAAGTCCTTGTGATTATCACGTCCCCATACTGCTCATCAGCCACTGTTTTCCCCCAGCACAGCTTCTCATGCCAATAGTCACTGTGATACCACCAATACCATGTATATTATTAGCACCCCAGCAACATGTTCCATACTGACTTCAGATAGGTGGGAAGTCCCAATCCAGAATCCCATCCAGAAGGTCTGCCCTCTAGGGTCACCAATTGTCTTGGTCCCAGAAAACTGAACTTGAGGCGAAGTTTGCATGCTAATTCTTTACTGGGGCATGCAATCCCAGGGAAGCAAGAGTGAGGAAAAAGGAAAAGTGAAGACGTGAACACATGAAACAAACGCAAAGCGGTTTATTACAGAGCTGGAAACAGCTTCATAAGAAAACCCAGCTGGTTGGTTATCACTTGGCACATCTCTGGAGAGCCTGTGTAAACTCACTGTGTCTTGGAATGTCCTTCAGGTAGAAGGAGGTGAATATTTATCTGCTGACTCCTTACCATTGCCTGTGGAATATTCTTATTGGTTAAAGCTGCCCCCAGGGAATGCTGACTTCCCCCCTATTTCCAGGTTGTGTCACCCAGGTGCCTCTGAGCTGCCCCTGGAGAAGCCCGAATCTCTGCTTCTGGTCAAGTTGGTCTCTGATGTTGGAGCTACCAGGGCAATGGAGAAATGCTGAAGCCCAGCCTTGGCCTCCAGGGGCAGCTGAGACAACCTGGGTGTCAGGAAACAAGGAGCTAAAGACATTGGCCAAACCTTCCCAGTACGTCAGCCCAGGCGTAAGAGGCAGGCAGGTGCACATGTATCCAGGGATGTGCATGAACTGGATCTGGTAGGGAGATCCAGTTAAAACTGTGATTTATTATAGTTTCTCACTATTCTAATCCTTCAGTAGTTTAGTTTTAAAAACACCCATCCAGCTTTACAAATAAGTCCTTCAGATGAAGATGGCAGCCTATTCTGTTACTTGGACTCAAAGCAAGATGGAATGTTTGATATAAATCTCCTTTAAGCATTAGGATAAACATGGTTTTAAAATTTTACTAAGCTATTCACTAGCCTATTAACTTACTAACTTATTAGTAATTTTCTAACCTACCAATGTGCAGGATAATGCTTGAAATGTTACAGACATTATTTCATCCATTTCATGTCTGTTAACACATAAGGTTTTTATTGCTAAACTTGTTTTACAGATGAAGATACAGAGGCTCAAATCAATGAACGTGTCCAAGATCATACAGCTAGTGGACTAGCTGTTGAGCTAAGAGCCAAAATTTTTTCTGACTCTCAAGGCTGCTTGTTCCAAATTCTATGCAGTTACTCAATTGCCTTATTATTATCTGGGACGATCTAGATCTTATGGAGGAACAAACAAATAAAAATAAAAAGGGAATACAAGGGAAAAGTTAAGATTGTGCCTTTAAAAGTATTTACAGTCATCTCTCAGTATCTGTGGGGGATTGGTTCCAGGACCTCCCTTGGATACCAAAATCTGCAGATGCTCAAGTCCCTGACAGAAAATGACATAGCATTTGCATATAACCTATGCACATCCTCATGTATACCTTAAATCATCTCTAGATTACTTACAATACCTAATACAATGTAAATGCTGTGTAAAGAGTTGTTATCCTGCATTGCTTAGGGAATAATGACAAGGAAAAAAGTGTGTACCTATTCAGTACAGAAGCAATTTTTATTTTTCAAATATTTTCAATCCATAGTTGGTTGACTCCGTGGATGTCGAACCCACCAATATGGGGGACTGAGTGTACTTGGATTGACTTTGCTTTGACTTTGTGCCAGATACTTCTCAGAGTTTTGTTGTTTTTGACTTGGAGAATCTGAATCTGGAAGCTTATCATAATATAATTACTGGCAATTTAACCACCCAATGCTGCTGTACAACCTGGAATTTCACAGGCCATGATTGAAAGGTTGTTTTCTACTCTTAATTGCCTCACACTGTGGCAATGACATATTAAGGGCTTTTGAGACTCAGGAGTCAGCAAGGTAAAATATTGAAAATAATTCCTGCCATCCATGGTCTCCTCCAGGATGTCTTCTTAACATTTTCCTCCCCTGCTCTCCCCAAGCTATACTTTTGTAAAGACAGAGGAGGGAGACCTCGCCTAATCTCTCCCAGGGTTCAACTCAAAATATCTGAACCAAAAAACAGGACACATCTGTAATACAATTTCTATTTTTTAATTGACTTTAATAAAACCATAACAAGGTAACATCCCCTTAAATTTTGACAATTAGAATTCAAAGACCCACTGCATATTTCAACTTCTAAATTAAAAAAGAAAAAGAAAGAAGGGAGTTTTGTAGTTCCCTTTGTGACATCTTGATGCTCTTTCTCTACTTAAAATATTAAATGTTTCTTGCAGCCTTACTAGAAAACAAGGACTTCTTTTTGATACAAATGGTCTGCAATTTGAGCTGCATGATCTGCAGGAGGTTTGAGCTCTGGGCTTAAGATCTGAGTGACTTCAAAGTGATTCAGAAGGATGCACAACAATACACTTTTCCGGGATTCCCTGTTGTCTTAGTCCATTGGAGCTGCTATAACAAAATACCATAAACCGGGATGACTTATAAACAACAGAAACGTATTGCTTACACCTCTGGAGGCTGGGAAGTCCACGATCAAGGTGCTGGCAGATTTAATGTCTGGTGAGGGACTGTTCCTCATAGACTGTGCCTTCTTGCTGCATTTTTATGTGGTGGAAGGGGCAAAGAAGCTCCTGAAGGCCTCCTTTGTAAGGGAACTAATCCCTTTCACCTATTCACCTCCCAAAAGGCCACACCTCCTACTACCATCACCTTGGGGATTAGGATTTCGACATATGGATTTTAGGGGGACACAAACATTCAGACTATGGCACCTGCAGATGCTCCAGTATTCAGCTCCCACCACCACTGCTCCCCTGCCCTGTGTATACAGTGCCCAGAAGTCAGAAAGTAAACCTGAGACTACTACCAAATTAAAGCAAGGTAACCAAATCGTACTTGGACCTCTGGAAGCAGTAATTGAGTGTGGCTGGAGAGAAAAATGGCTGTATGCTGCATTATTACCAAAGAATCAAGTTCTGATCATAGTGTGTAACTGAAGAAGTTCAGTATTTTAGAAGATGGATCGCTAGGTATTTCATCAGGACAGCCAGGCCATTTTACTTAAGCCCATGGGGTCTTAAATTATGACTATTGTTCAGGAATAATGTTTGCATTACAGTAGGGAAGATTTCATCATAAGTGCTGGTCCTAACTGAAATCCCTCAACATCCCTCCCTCATAATATTTAAAACTCAGGAATGAAAATGGGTATAGGACAGGAGTCAGCAAACTTTTTCTTTAAAGAACCAGATAGTAAATATTTTAGGCACTGCAGTCTATACAGTCTCTATTGGAATGAACAGAGCCATAGACAATGCGTAAACTAATGAGAAGGACTGTGATTCAATAAAGCTTTATTTATACAAACAGGCAGCTGGCAGGAATTGGCCCATAGGCCATAGTTTGTTGAACCCTGATATAAGGTGAGTGAGAAGTTTCACAAATCTCAGAGCTGCACACTTGCAGGATCTGGCTATCCTACTCTTATCCTACCTACTCTTAGTGGTGAATGTGGCAAAGTTTCTCATCCAAAGGAAGTGTTGTCTTATGAACCCAGCTCTACTTGGTGCTGAGCCACCTTCTCTTTTTCTCCATCCTGTACAAATTCTTGGTGCTATCAGTCTGAACTCATCAGTAAAAGGGTGCTGTCCCCAGGCTGATAAGGGTCCCATTTCTGAAGGTAGCCAAGCCCACTGTGGTCCTGCAGCCTCCCCTCCCATTTCCAGCAGTGACTGATAACAGGAGGGGGCCTTTGTTTGCACAAAGAAAGCTGGCTCAGCAAGCTCAGGAGAAAACGATTTTCTCTTTCAGTAGGAAAAAAAAAAAGGCTAAAAACACCAATGTTGTAGTTGCACTATATTTATTCTATTAATCCTGACCTTGAAAACTGAAAATCAGCTACCATATAATCATAGCATAATTATCTGGTAATGTCTGTCCTTGAAACTAGAACACTGGAATCCATTCTCTGAGCTTCTATCACAGTGGCACAGCAAGGGATAGGGAGGCTGATGGAGCCAAACAAGGTCACTGGATGTAAAAGAAAGGAGTCTGCAGGCTGTAGATCAAGTGCTTCTCAAATGTTCATGTGTGTATGAATTGCTGAGGTCTTTCTAATGTACGGATTCTGATTCCGTAGGTCTGAGCTACAGACTGAGACACTGCATTTCTCACAAGCAACTGGAGGTGATGCAGGTGCTGCTGGTCCCAGGACATACCATGAGCACCTGAGTAGCAAGGTTTTAAATCTGCAGTAGTTACACAGAATAGGAAGGGGATGGAAACCAGCCCTTAGAGATCATTCCATCCAACCCTTTCATTCATTACAGAGGAGAAAAGGAAGCCAGGAGACTTAAGTGATTTGCCCAAGGTTGGGTGTTAATGATAAAGCCTCTTGACACCCATTCCAATGCATTTTATTTACCTGTCTTTAAAATCTCTGGAAAGGATTCCCAAACAAAGATAAGCAATCCCTGGAAGGGTTTTTGTTTTTTTTTTTTTAAGTTTTTTGAAGAATTTCTTTTTCACATATAGAGTTGTGAAAGAGATATTTCCAAATCAGAATTCTTTCTTTTATTAATGATAATTTCACAGAAATCCTATTACTGTGTGTTTATTTCTCAATTGAATCCAGTACTGTGTGAGGAAGCAAAGAGGTCAGCTTCACAAAATGGATCATCAAATTGCCTATGTTTTGAATAATTTTTAAATACAAAGATTCCTTGACTTTGAATTATCTGAAAAGCCATGATCCGAAGAATTGTGCCTTTTAACAATATGACAGATTCTTAGTCTGGAAGAAAGGAAGTAAAATTCATGGGCTCCAAGGGATTCCCTGAAAGAAACTGATTATTTACTTTATTATTTACTTTATCTCGGGTATATAGGAAAATTTCCAAGTCAGCAGTTGTAATCATGGTCTCAGCTAGTATAGCCAACCCAATTTGCTAGTCTCCTTCCAACTTTTTTTCAAAGTTGAATATCCCTACAAACGTTTGAGTCGTGCAATACAACATGACCTTAAAAGTTCCCAGGAAAGAAGAATGTTACGTTGCTGAGCCTGCTTCATTCTACATTCCCCCGATATTCAGGATGAGGGGAATTGGCCCGGTCAGACACTACCCAGGCAATCAAAAAGCCAAGAATCCAAGCTCAGCTAATGCTCACATTCAGTTTACCAAGTGTTAGAAACGCTTTCCAGCCAAGTTTAACTCCATCTGGGGAATTAGGGAATGGCGCATTCTTCACCCTAAGTTCCAGCATTCTGCCTGTCCACCCGGATCATCCAGGGAGCCCTTCAACACTGAGCCTCACAAATTCTTCATAAATATATTTCATAAACATCTCCTGACAGCCTCTCTGGGGTTGTGCACTTAGAGATCTGCTTGGCAGCCAGTTCTGGCACATTTGATGGGGGCTCTGTTGCTGGCCCCCCTCCAAATGGGCAGACCTAGGAATTTGTAGCCATACATTTAAATAGCTTATTTAGCTGTGCATGTTCCACATTAATTGCTCCTGCCTTCAATTGGATTTGTGCTTGGTAATTTTCTCCTTACACGGAGAATACAGATAAAATTTGATGGGCCGTGCTGGCCCTGGGCCGGACGACTGCAAAGCCTCCTTTTGCATTAATGCCAATGAGCGCAGAAGACAGGCAGGGATGTCAAGAGTTGTGGGGAGCTAGCGGGGCTTCATGTTCCAGAGAATGATGATTGAACTTGCTGATCCATGATTCATGCCTCTTCTTTTCAGCTTCCTCCCCGGGTTTTGTCAATGGAAGACTGCAGGGCCTACCAAGTAAAGGATGGCCCTGCAGAAGCTTGTTTAATGATTCCATTTAGGGGGCACAAAATAACTATGTTCCATTACATTCCCTGATCCTCAACAAATATTCGAAGACACCATGAGGGCATTTCATCAACCCTAGGACTTTGCTTTCTGCATGCACTGTAAGCATTCTTGAAAGAGTTGGCCAGTAAGAGTATTTTCCATGGAAATGACTTGCATAAAATAGGAGCTTATAATTAGCAGAAAATGTGTTTCTCCTTCCTGCCATGTTCTGTCTCAAGAAAGTTTTAGAGTTTCTGTTCTATCTGTTCTGTGTTTGGCCAGGCAGCCAGTATCTGTCTACCTCACTCACCACATCTATTCACCCAGACAGGTGCAGAGTGACTCCCCAAGAGAACATTTTGGCCAGGACTTTGTCAGTGTTCTAATCACCAGTGGCAATGCCAGGCCCTGAGAAATGCAAATCGTCATCAGAGAAGAATCCGCATAATGGTTCTGGGCATTGAGCTTGGATTTAGAAGCTGCTGTAGGTAGATTTTTGAATACTGCGTGATTGTGACTTAGGGACAATGCTGAAATTTATTAACAGTAAGCTTTGGCCTGCTACCAGTGTCACACTGCATTAGAGAAAGCTCTGTCTTCCCTTGGTCATTCAGCCTGAGCCGCAAACACCCCCTTGCTGCCTCTGACAGACCAATATTGCTGCTCATTAGCTTTGCCTGCATCAGTTAGGATGGAGAACTTGGGATGCCACAGCTCTCCATGTGGCAATGTCCGGGTGAGCCTTGAAGGTCAGTGGGAAGGGAGGGAGAATTCCACGAGCATCTCCCTGGGGCAAATTGGTTCTTCATTCACTGTTACATTGCTTTAAAAACACCATGCCGCAAATTTAACAAACCCTTCTCCTCCCCACCATCCCTGGGCAAACCCACATCTCTCCCTGTGCTCCTTACCTTAGTAAAGGGCACAACATCCACCTCAGTTGTCCAAGCTAGAAACCAGGGGTCACTCTTATTGCTTTCCTCCTCCCCCGTCCTGACCCCCAGTCAGTAACCAAGTTCCATCCATTCTGTCTCCACAATGTTGGCTGAATATATCATTCCCATCCCCAGTCACCCAACTCCGGTGCTAGCTAGACCAGTAAAATAGCCTTGGCTGCTGTCACCCGCCCTCCAGCTCCTCCTCCTCCCCATCCAGCTCAATCCAGCCTTGATACATCATTAGTTTTTATTCCAAAAGACAAATCTGCCCACGGCACTCCTCTTGTTTAGAACTCTCAATGGTTCCCATAACCTATTTCTGCAGGATAACATTCCGACTCCCTCCCATGCCATTAAGGTCTACAGCCTTCCAGAGCCCCCACCATTTCTTCCACGTTATTTTCTGCTGTTTTTCTCCATATCCTTAGGCAATAATGACCCCCAAGTATTCTTTCCCAGCCAAGTCAAACCCTTTCATGCCTCGCTGCCTGAAGCATCCTTTCTCCTGCCTTTTCAGCATGGAAAATTTATATCCACACTTCCAGCTTCTACTCAAAGATAACATCTTTTGTAAGACTCTCTCTGATGCCCTTCACCTGTAATAATTTTTTTTATTTTGTTATAACCAGTATTTTACATGCCTATTACCTAAGGTCACATTGGGTCATCTTAGTCTCTGAATTTCTAGTTCTCAGCATATATTCTTTGCTCACTAATATTTAGGAAAGGAAGGAAAGAAGTTCATTAGTTTGTAACTTATAAAGATAGATTATACAGAAAGCACAAGTACAGGTTTTATATCCTTTATGTGGATAGATATCCCATATTTCTAGGGTAAAGAGGAGTCCAAGCTTTTTGGGAAAATGGACGTTATGGAAATATAACCTCTCTGGACAGCAAATGGAATTTTCTACAAATTGGGTGACTACCTCATGTGTATTGAAGCCAGGTGTTTTATTAGAAAATTAGACTCGGCCCACAAATAGACCTCCAACCAACTCCAGGCACAACAGGGATAAAAGGTCACTGGCAAGATACAACCCCAGTATGCCCCAATGCACTCCTGTGGTACAGCTGGGTAAGAGGGAAGCTGCCTGGAAGACATCACAACAATAGAAGTATGATTCCAAAACTTCCAACCGGGAGATCTGGATGGAAGAGGGTAGAGCAGTAAATGAACATAATCTGCCAGGGACAGGAAATGAATTTTTAAGGAAGTCAAGACACCCATGGCTTTTTCCTTCAGTATGCCAACTCACTCATCCACAAAGAAAAAATTAAGAGGTTGTTCAGATAGGGGTTGAAGTTCATTCTCTTGCTGGAGAATGGCAATTTTAATGCCCATGCATGAAGTGTTAATCTTCATGCATTCCCAGCACACACACATCACTTCACGTGTATGAAGGCTGATAGTAAAAGCATCAGAACACAGATAGGAATTGGACAAGAGAGAAATATTGGGGCAGACCCTCACGGCAAGATGTATCGTACGTGAGTCCTTCAAAACACCAAGTCTTCTCCCTATGGCGCTCAAGCATGCACCTTGGCGGGATGGCCAGGGGATCTCCACATAAACCTTGCTTCAACATCTATTCTCCCCATGGAACTAGATCTTTACAGCCCTGCACATCAGAATCCAGAATATCATATAAGGCAACTGAAAAAGTTGTATGCTTTATTTCTTGGCCTGCTTGGTTCTGTCCATGACTTATAACACTGGACAAACATCCTCAAACTCTCTGTATCTCCATTTCCTTATACAGCCATGCATCACTTAACAACAAGGGTACATTCTGAGAAATGCATCATTAGGCCAGTCTGTCATCATGTGAACATCATAGAGTGCATGTACACAAACCTAAATGGTATAGCCTATTGCTCCCAGGCTATAAACCTGTACAGCATGTTACTGCACTGAATATTTAGGCAACTGTAACACAGCGGTAAGTATTTGTATATCTAAACATGGATAAACATAGGAAAGACAAAGTAAAAATACAGGATTATAATGTCATGGAACCACTGTGCTATATGGGGTCATTGTTGACAAAACATCATTATACGGTGCATGACTGTATAAGAAATGGAAAATAAACCACATGGGGTTGTCATTTTATCCACTGAGTTGACAAAGGAAAGTAGCAAGCTGACAGCAGGCGTGTAATAAATTGCAATGACCCCACTCCCTTCCAATATTAGGCTCATTTGTTTAATGTTTTCCCAGCATCTTTACTAGGCATCTACACTGTATGCTGAAATGAACAGAAAGCCATGGTATTTGGCTGAGCTGATGACATTCAAAAGCTCCCACACATCTTCCTCCTCACATACATAACTGTCACAGGCTGTGCAGGCCACATTGCATGTCAGAAGGCAAAAATAATTTGATTTTTATCTTCCTTAAGTGAGATAAAATGTGAAGAATGAACAAGATAAATAAGGCCATTTCCCTCGTCTGTCTTGCTTATTTAGATCTCATTTTGAATGCACAAAAACTAATCTCTGCTGTGTTGAGATTTTTTTTCTCACACACTTAATGTGAAATACAGCAGTAAATGGATGATGTTGGTGTTTGGAAGTATGTGTGGTCAATAGAGGCAATAGGCTATAAAGAGAAAAAAAGAAAGAAAAAGCAATTTCTTTTCAGAAAGAAGTAACCTATTGACACAGTATCGGTTGCTACTGGGTCAACCCCGAATTGATTTTCATGTAGCCAATAGTTCTTTATTCTTGTATTAATAGTTGGGTAACAATGAGTACTGGCAACTTACCAAAACCAAATTATATACTCAGCCATCTTCTATGTCTAATGATACAAGTGTCTCTCAAAGCCAAGAGGACTTGGAAGATAGGGATGTACGTCCTGGTCCTTTAAAAAGAGCTCTCCCCTTTAAAAAGGGAGAACATATTAAGAAAGGAAAAGGAAAATATTCTCTTATAATGGCAATTTCAACATATATAACTATATTTCTTCTTCCTTGTTGGACCCCAGTTCTCATTAAGTGGCCAGAGCATAAAAAATTAGATGAAAACCCATTATCAGTGGTGGAAACAAAGAAATAGGGACATTCTCATATTAGAAACTTTACAAACTTCTATTTCCTACAAAATAGTCTGTATTGAAGAAAGGGTGATATGGCCCATTCCTTCCCACCAACTACACACAAAGTTAACATGAGAAACCCACACAGAACCCCTCAAAAACCCTAATTGGGAGATGTGTGGGAAGGAAGTGAGGCTGGGTCTTAGGTCAGTCGATTGACTCCAGTAGTTTTCACCAGCACTGCTGGGAAGGCAGCAGAGACCTGGAGAGCCTGAGCAGTCAGCCAGTGTGGGGACTGCCCTATCCCTCAAGAGATGCTCACACCTAAACCCCCTCCCAGGACCCGCCACATCATCTGTGAGACCAGAGCAAAATGGAAAAGCAGGGTTCCTAGTTCAAAAAGTATTAAGAATGCTAAGAGGGTGACAGCAGAGCATCAAACCAAGCATGGAGCCCTTCTAAACATGGGGCCCTGAGCAATTGCACAGGTCACACACACCCAGGAACCCTGCCCTGCCTCCTTTTCTCACCTGCTTACCTCCGTGATGCTTAAAATCTCACTTTCTTGGTCATCCAGCACCAACCAGGTCATCACCCTCATATTAATGTGGGCATCCTCATCCTGTGGCCCACCCTACCCTTGAACTCTACCTACTGGAACACATGACCTGTAGCCAGAGGGCTCCCCCACTGCCCCCTGAACGTCCTGTTCTTCTTCTTCTTTAACCCAGCTGTGCCCCGAAGCCACTGCTTCCCCTGAAACCTTACCAAGTAGATGCTGAATGCCCTCGCCTCTTCCGCTCACCTCTCCCAGTGAGACAGGAGTGGGAGCCCTCCTTTCCCTGCCCCCCAATAGTTCCTCCCCCAGACCCCACTTAGAGGCCATGCCCTGCCGCTGTCTACCTCTCTCCATCTTATAGTCTCCTGACCTCCTGGTCATACCTTGCACTCCCACTAGACTGCTAGAATCACAGTCTGTCTTTCCACCTCTGTTCCTGCCATCCTCTTGGCAAATGTAACACTCAAGTGGGTAACCTTGCCCACACCTGACCTTGCCTGTCAGTTCCTTGACCCAATGCCATCCCCCAGTCTGCACCCCACCAACCCACAGGCATGCCTAAAAGCAACAGGACAACCACAAAATCTCAATTACAGGTACTTCCACCTCTCACAAGTCCTTCCTCTCACAAGTTAGTTTACTTTAGCATCACAATGAAACCAAGAAACCCCCTTATTTATCCCCCTCATGACCTCAGATTCATTAATGCCTCCTTTGTGGCACTGCCCATTACTCCCCCTCTGCCTCCACTTTCTGCTTAGCCTGATTCGGATCCCATAGTTCATCATTATGATTCCTCCCTGGCAGAGTCCTTATCTCCTTTACTTCCCTCCACTTTATATTCATGTGGGAAAACCACAACTAATGCCAACTTGAGTCAGAAAACTTAAAAGGTATTCCTGAGTAAAAGGCCAAAATAATAAAATGATGACCACACCCAACGATCTTGGTGACCTTTTTTTTTATTTCAAACCTAAATTGTGAGCATCCTACCAGATAAAACACACTAATTTAAAGGAACAAAAACCAGATTGAATGACAACTTCTTCCCTAAAAACCTAAAACAATGAATTGATTCTCAGCAATTCTTGAGAGTAAAGATTCTGACAAGCTTTTGTTCATGTATGAGGACAACAGAAAGTCTCAGCTTTTCCAAGTCTGCTGGTCATATGGACCATAATTCCTGAAAACAGACCCACTCCACACTGCCGAAAGATGAATCAAAACCAGAAAATCAGAACTGAGGAAGTCACAGCACACAAGAAGAATAAAATCAGTAAAACAAGATGTCTAAAAAATTATGGTTAATATGGTTATAAAACTTACTGTAAATGTCAAAAATAAATTTCATTTTGAAGATTAAATGTAAACTGCTTAGACCAGTGTCTGGCATACAGTTGGCTATTATTGTTACAAATTAATAAATGTGCTAATTGTATCCATTAGGTAGGCTTCTGAACACTGTTCTGGTGATGGGCACACGTATAGTCTTGACTGAAGCAGTACAAAAGTTATCCACGTAACAAAAACATTTGTACCCCCTTAATATTTTGAAATAAAAATAAATAAATAAGTAGTTTTAAAAATTTAAAAAAAGAAAGAAATGTGTTAGTAATCTGAATCTAAAGTCAGGAAATCTGATGGGGAAGGGATGGATGAAGTAGAGAACGTGGAGAGAAAGGAAGTAAAATCATATTAAATTTTTTGTCCTATGCCAGGTTAAGTCAAAAAATACCATTTTGTTCTAGAAGTTGATAACAGAAGCAAGATGTGTGTGCCTGAGTATGTTGTTTCATTTAAGTCTGAGATCCTCGTTCTAGGAGTGTAGAGCCTTTTTACCCAGCAAAGTGTGGATCTGTTTTGTTTGTTTTCTTTTTTTAAATACACAGGGCCACTGTGAGGTGATGCAGTGCAGCGACCCTATAAGCACCATTGTCTAGATGGTAGCCCCCTCTTCACTGAAGAGGAGTCTGCCTTTGCAGCCCCAGAGAGGATGGCCATAAAGAGAGTAGAATCCTTTAAACCTGGGAGCAGCCACCTGTGCCCCAGGTCTGCAAGTCCATCGCCCAGCACAGCAGCCTGTCTCTTGCAAACAAGCTGGTCAGCCTCAGCCCACACAGCTGTGGAAGCAGGCCTGCCCGTGGCCAGCAGGGGCCACAGCCTCGTCACCGGCCCAAAGAGTGTCTTCGAGACTCCTATTTCCGGAGCCCAAGACCTCTTGTGGCAAAGTAGCAGGGCCTTTCCCCTTTGCCCCCTGTGACCATACTTGCCCTCACCGCTATTGTGCAGGAAGAGGTCTTTCAGCACAATAACCTCAGAACAATGCAGCAAAAAGCATCTTTAACAACAATGGCAGGTGTTTAAATTGAGAATGGCAATTGCCAGGAAGCCAAACAGGAAAAAGGAAACAGATGGAGAACCATGAGGTCCAGATTGTAGGATACAGGATGTTAAAGCAACCAAAAGGAAGAGTGTGAGGACACCCATTATCTCGGCTGATTTTTTAAATTCCCATCATTTCACACTCATTTCATATATAGATTAAAACTCGTCTCCTGAGGCTACATTTATCAATCCCCATGTAAGTCAGGGAGACCCCCATCCCAGACCCATTTGGTGTAATTCCCTAAGTGATATTTGGTCTCATTTTCCCTTAAGTGTGTGTCGGAGAAGTGTCCAGAATGGTTATTCTAACAAAATCTACCTGGGGGGAAGAGATGTGGCTCTCTAAGACCCTATTCCCTTCATGTAGCATTAGCAATACAGACTCTATTTTTTCTGAATTCGCAGTGAGAATATTGCTGGGTCTAGGGGGCTGCTCAACACGGAGCAGGAAGATGTGTCCCGTGGGCATGAATCTCCCTGATTACAGCCAGCACAGCCATGGCAGCGGATGGAGCCCATAAACACCTGTCCACACTCTGTGTGAGCACAGGATAATTAATACCCTGCTCATAGCCTTCCACTTTCCATTTACTTTGCCAATGCTGCTGTTACATACCACTGACTTTCCCAAACTGGATATTAATGATTTACTCTCTGAAATCTAAGGGTGCTTACAAGGCATGATAGTGTGAGTGGCTTAAAAAAAATAGGGAAAAGAGAAAATGCTCCCCTCTTCCCATGTGGGTGTGGCCAGGCACAAGATTTACGGAAAGGCGTTTCTTTTGGCTGTTGACTGTGAAGGCAAAGGTGGGCAGAGGGAGAGGGGTTGGCTGCCCATCTGCTTCAAACATCTCAGTTGCCCGTTGACAGCGCTGGGATCGATCACAGGGTGAGAGCTCTTCCCGCGTAGCTGAACTAATAGAACTCATTCATATTCTCCCACAAAAAGCAAGAGGCGCTCCTGTCAGCAGCAGAAGAGTACACTGATTGGATGCCCAGGTCCTGCCCCCAGCTTACCAGGTCCCACCTCCAGCCCTGAGACCTCTTCACACCCTTGTCCCTGCAAGTCTATGTTGATCCCGTGGAGACCTGGTGGAGCGGTGAGGACTCACCTCCTCCCAGGAGCTGTCTTTGATATATCCCACATGGCACTTATTATTAATTTTCTCCATATCCTGCCACCCCTCCTATATGGAATCAATTTACTGGTCAACTTAGAGAGGTCAGGATATTGCACGGTAATGGGTTTCAAATGACATTATTTTTCAAGCAAACACGCACTGGTTTACAACAGTAACACTTAGCACATATGCAGCAACACAGTTTACAAAGTTTTGTCCCATAGATTGTCTTGTTTTACCCTCATATCCTCATAAAACCCTATAAGGTGGATGGGTGGACACAATACATTCTACTGTGCTGACTTTGTTGCAACATGTGCAATGCAGCTATTTTGATGAAGAAATATTTTTAATTACTGTAAAGATAAATCACTAATATTTTAGGGTTTTTTTATTGTGGTAAGAACACTTAAGATCTAGCCTCTTAATAAATTTTTAAGTACACAATGCAGTATGTTTAGCTATATGCACAATGTTTTACTGCACATCTTTAGAATTTATTCATCTTGCATGATTGAAACTTTATATTCATTGAAAAACTCCCCATTTTCCCCTCCCCCTATCCCCTAGCAACCATCATTCCACTCTCTGTGTCTCTGAGTTTGACTTTTTTTTTTTTGGAGACAGAGTCTCGTTCTGTCACTCCAGGTAGAGTGCAGTGGTGTCATCATAGCTCACTGCAACCTCAAAGTCCTGGGCTCAAGTGAGCCTCCTGCCTCAGCCTCCCAAGTAGCTGGGACTACTGGCACATGCCATCACTCCTGGCTAATTTTTATTTTTTGTAGAGATGTGGTCTAGCTATGTTGCCCAGGCTGGTCTTGAACTCCTGGCCTCAAGTGATCCTCCTACCTTAGGCTCCCAAAGTGTTGGGATTACAAGCATAAGCCACCACACCCAGCCAAATTTGGCTATTTTAGACACCTTATATAAGTGGAATCATGCAGTACTTGTCCTTCTGCATTTGGCTTATTTCACTTCAAGTAATGTTCTCCAAATTCATCCATGTTGTTGCAAATGCCAGAATTCCCTTCTCTTTTGAGGCTGAATAGTGTCCTATTGTGTGTATGTACCACATTTCTTTCATCCATCAATGACACAGGTTACTTCCATGTTTTGAATGTTGTGAATAGTGCTGCAATTAACATGGAAGTTCACACAGCTCTTCAAGATACAGATGCCATTTCCTTTGGATATACATCCAAAAGTGGGACCCCTGGATCATATAGTAGTTCAATTTTTAATTTTTTGAGGAACCTCCATACCATTCTCCATAGTGGCTGCACCAATTTACATGCCCACCAACAGTGTACAAGAGTTCCCTTTTCTCCATGTCCTTGCCAACACTTACCTTTGATAATAGCCACCTAACAGGCATGAAGTGATAGCTCATAGTGGCTTTGATTTGCATTTTCCTTGATGATTAGTGATGTTGGGCACCTTTTCACATACCTGTTGGCCATTTATATGTCTCCTTTGGAGAAATATCTATTCAAGTTCTTTGCCCACTTTTTAATTGGGATTTTGGGGGGTTTTTGTCACTGAGTTATAGGAGTTCCTTCCTTATATATTTTGGATATTAACCCCTTGTCAGACATATGGTTTGCAAATATTTTCTTCCATTCTGTGGGTTGCCTTTTCACTCTGCTGACGATTTCCTTTGCATTGGTCTTGGCAATGATTTCTTGGCTATAACATCAAAAGCACAAGCAACAAAAGCAAACATAGACAAGTGAGACTACATCAAACTAAAAAGCTCCTGCACAGCAAAGTTTTGTTTTGTTATAAAATTATGTAAAAAAAAAAAAAAAAAAAGAGAGATCTTCTCCCTATTCCTGAGCCTTACCATGTAGTCAATAAGCTACAGCTGAAATCACCCACCTCCCCTCGCTCCACACACAGGTCGGGAATCTGAGACAGGATGATGGATGGGATGGAGAGTATCAGGAAAACCTTTTGTACACATGTCTTGGTAACACCAAAGGGAAATATTACATTTTGACCATGTCAAAAGGGCTTTCTCAAAATGCCTTATCCAAGTAAGTTGTGTAATGTTTTATTCTAGACATATAATAAAGAAACAAAAGCTCAACAGGCAAAGTGGTTTGACCAAGTGTATACAGCTGGCTAGTGCTGTTCTTGATGCACTTTTAAGTTAATATCCTGAGTTTTTGTAACACAAAGAGAAGTGGAGTTTGCTGCCCAGAGAAAGTGCTTCTCAGCATTTAAGTGGTGCGAGGGAATAGCATGTGTGGAGTTGCCATGTGCCAGGCACTGTGTGAGACTCTTAGATAATCATCTCATCGACATCTCCCTAGGCTTCAAGCCAGGCATCATTGCCATTTCCATTGTCCAGATAAAGAATCTTGCTTAAGGCCAAATAACTAAAAAATAGTTGGGTCAAATGTTGGTCTATGTGATAGTCAGTCTGACCCCCAAACTTGGAAAACTTTAATTCCAAGCTTCAAATCTCTCACTGGTTTTCTTTCCACACTGTCACTAATAACCCTGCCTTGATAGCATTGCTTCCACCTCTCTGGGCAACAGAGACATTTCTGGGCACACCGGCTGAGCAACTCTGGCAAAGTGGGAGGCAGGAGGATGTGGCCACCAGTCTCAGAAGGTCAGATGATGACTGGGAGGGGAGAGATGGCTCTGCCTCATTTGGCTGTGTCACTGTAGACATCCCACTGAGAAGCAAAGAGCAGGAGAAGGAGGAGATGGAAGACAAAGAAGAAGCAGAAAAAGCAGAAAGGCAGGAAGTAGAAGGGGCAGGAAAATCAAATGACTGTGTTTAGTCGTTTTGGCGAAAAGCATTTAAAGCTACCTCTTTCCCAAAAGGTTGGGAAGGCTTACAAAAGGGGCCAATAGTACCTGTGTACTATTAAGAAGGCATATGGAAAGGGGCTGAAATGTGTACTTGAGTTTGACCAAGTTCCGGATCAGCCAAATACTTAATTTCTCTGAGCTTCAGTTTTTGCACTTGCAAAACAGGGTGATCCTAATTCCTGCCTCATGGTGCTCTGGTGAGAATTAAATGAGAAAAAGCCTAAGGTGTACTTATCCCAGCAGCTGATTCATAGCAAACATTCAGTAAATGTTAGCTACTCTTAGGGTTGTGTGTGTGTTTTAACAAAGATTAATGCTATAGTTACATGGTTGACCCCCTCCAAATCTCATGCTGAAATTTAACCACCAGTGTGGCAGTGTTGGGAGGTGGGGCCCAGTGGGAGGTGTTTAGATCGTGGGGATAGGTCCCTCATGAATAGATTAATGCCCTCCCTAGGTAGTGAGGGGGCATGAGTGAGTTCTCACTCTATTTGTTCCCTTGAGAGCTGGTTGTTAAAAAAAGACCCTGGCATTTCCCCTCTCTCTTTCGCTTCCTCTCTTGCTGTGTGATCCCTGCACACACCAGCTCCACTCTGCCTTCCACTATGAGGGGAAGCTGCCTGAGTCCCTCACCAGAAGCCAAACAGATGCCAGCACCGTGCTCCTTGTGCAACTTGCAGAACTGTGAGCCAAATAATCCTCTTTTCTTTATAAATTACCCAGCCTCAGGTATCTTCCCTTATTGCAAGAAAAACAGATTACGACAGTCAATGAAAAATAAACAGGGAATTCACAGATAAAAAAAAAAAAAGAGCAAAGTAAATCGGCTATGTGTACTAATAGGGTTGCTATGACTGAGCTTAACATTGGCAATCAAAGTCACATGAGGGAATAAAGCTTCTTACCTCTTATTTTCACAAAGCAGCAAACACACTAGAAAGGGGGAACAGGAGGATGTTTTCCTCACACCTGCAAAAAGTTTCTCAGAGGCCACAGTGCTCAATGAAGTCTGTGGCTGAGAACAGATTTGTGCCTTTTATGGTGGCAGGGGACAGGGTGGAGGGTATCATCTCTTCTCCAAAGCTGCAGATGTGAAACTGAGTAACATAATAATCCATTTTTCAACAGAAGTAGAAACTCCCCAGAGCTGACTGAGTAATGCTCATAATAGTATTAATAGTAGCTAAGGGTGGCTGAGAACTTACTGCATGCCAGGCATGAATCAGTGCACTTAGCACATATCATCATTAAACTGAGCGCATATTATCATGTACCATAGACCTGTTATCAACCTTGTGTTACAAATGAGAAAAGGGAGATACAAGGAAGATAGGAGACTTACTCAAAGTCACAGAGCTGGTAAATTGTAGAGTAAAAATGCAATCCCAAAGAATCCAACCCCCAAGCCCAAGTTCTTCTTTTTCATTTCAATAGATTTAGGGGGTACAAGTAGTTTTTTGTTACACGGATGAATTGTACAGTGGTGAAGTAAGGGCTTTTAGTATACCCATCACCCAAATAGTGTACATGGTACCTGATAGGTAATTAATTATTATGCTGACTCTAAGCATAACTAAACATAATTTCTGAGGCTTGAGAGACTTAAATGCCCTATAGTAGCAGAATTCTAAAGATCTGAGTTGCTACAACCATCTTAATATATTCCAGTATGTATGGAAGGAAATAGAAAATCCTAGTTTAAGATTTAGTATTAGCCACATGGTTGGCTCCTCTTCTTGAAGATGAAAAACTGGACTTCCTTCATCAGCTATCCCTGAATTTTGAAAACATCAGATAAACTCCCATGGTTTATTCTCTGATGTTCTACCATTCAATCTCAGTTAGGGAATTAGGTCCTGAAACCTGGTTCCGGAACTTGCCAATGACCTTCAGGCCATGAAAAGAGCAAAAAAATAAAGTCGTTTTCTCCAAGAAAATTATTTTTTAATGAAAAATAGCAGCAATTATGTCAAAAGGTGTAAGAGACCAACAGAAACGGAGAAACACCTATCAAGGTCTGCCCAGAAAATGCACAGAGTCTAAAGTCTCAAGGAGTCATTTGAGGTGTCAACCATAGGACATTCCTTCCAGTAACAGGTCCAAACACATGAGAATACCTTCTCTGCTTTTTTACTAATTCACCATGTCTGGGGAAATAGTTTTCATCACCTTGGATACTACCTCAAATTCTTATCTCCTCAATAAACCAATTAATTACCTGTGCCCAACTGAGCAATGGATTGAAGGACAATAAGAGAGAAAATAAAAGATTCCAGAACCCATTGAAACAAATAATCCATATCCCTGTTTCTGGTACTTTATTGCTTGCCTCACCCTTAGCCCTTTCATAGAGAGTGGGTCCCCAGAGCAGAGAGTAAATTTTATCTGACACAGCTAACAAACTCCAGGCCAAAGATTTTGATCCGTCGGCTGGCCTTCCACAAACCAGATCTTCTCCCGTTAATTTTCAATTAAGTCCCAGAATTTGTAAGTAATCAATCACAGCTACTTAGGATCAAACGGTATGGAGGCTCAGGCCTAGGCAGCCTTATTGGGCATTGAGTAAGGGATATAAATAAAGGACACTGGTCAAGAAGAGGGTGACCCAGATCCAATGACAGGAGCAGATCTGAGGAGCACATGCGGCCCCGGGGAGGTGGGGAGAGGAGCCTCATGGAAGGGCTGCTCTTCAGATCTGCGAGAACCCCATCTTGTTCACGTGATCTGAGTCAAGTGATGCCTGTCCCCTTCAGCCGAAAGAACTTTGACTCTAATCATACCAACATTATTAATAATAATTAACATTTATTAGGCACTGATTTTGTATCTGGCACTACGCTAAAACTATTACATTGATATGTCATTATTCCTCACATTATTCCTGTGACAGCAATACTATTGCTATTTCCATTTTACAGTTCAGGAAACTGAGGCTCTGAGAAGTTAAATGATTTGATTGTCACTGCCAGTTGAGGCAGGAATGAGACACATGTGGATTTGGCTCAGAGCCCACACTTTTAGCCGCTGTCCTACGTCGCCCCTTGAACCCCAAGCTGAGCAACCGCATGGATCTGGGAACCACAGAAGAGCAGCCCACCCTCTAAAAGTCTACCACTTGGTCCTTTCTGACAGTGACTTGGTAATGAAATTGCAACAGTGTGAGTGTCTGTGTGGGGGAAGTTGGGTTTAAACACTGGATCTGCAGTATATTTAGTTCCTTCCCAACCCTCACTTTCTTCATCTATTAAAATGATCTCTCTCTGTCACACACACATACACACACTCACAGAGAAATGTCCAATCCTCAGGGTTGCAAACAGATTACATTAGATGGCCAATGTGGCAGGCAGTGCCTAGCACAAAGCAGAGCACCTAGTAGATTTTAATAAATATCAGTTCCCTTTCCTTATTTGCAGGATGGTTAAGAAGATTAGGGAACCACATGTGCAAAGGACAGCACGTAGTTCATAATCTGCGAAAAGTGTACATCATGTTCCTTCCCACCCTCCACCCTATAACTTCTCAGAAGTCTTAGCCATCAGCTTGTAAAACAGGCCAGGATGTCTTCTAGGCGGCTTTTACACAAAGAGCACTGATCTCGAGGCAAGGCTATTTTTTTCTTCTAAAATGTGTGCTATTGTCAGGGAACTGAGAGAAGAGTTTGTAAGAAGTAAGAACTGCCAGTCTGCTTTTTCTTAGAGTTGTCACCAGCGAAAAGTGTAGGTTAATGAGTTTTTCCGAAAGAATGAACTGTCACGGGGGGGAAAAAGGAGTAAGAAGAGAGAGGAGGGTTATGACCTGTGTGACTCGAGCACAGCCTTCACTAACCAACACTGCTCGCCGCAGACAACTGCAGGTAAATCTCAACTGGACAGAGATTCATGTTCACCAGAGGTGGATTCTAACTACACATCTAAAAGGAGTGAGTGTCTCTCTGCTCAGGCACCAGATATTAGTAAATACACAGCTGCAGCATTCCTGTGGGTGGTCTCTAGATTTCCTCCTTTCTCAGATAAAACAAGAGCTTGGGATCCTATTTAATCCCCTTCTTGCAGAAATGCCACCCACCTTTGCATAGAAGATGACCATAAGCATAGGAGGGGAAAGTGAGAGCCCCAACCGTCACTTCCACATAGCCACTGAAAAAATCTTATTTTATTTGAGAGTTTCTGAAACTGGTGTCCTCTGCATGCTTGCAACTCAAAGTGTAGTTCATGCACCAGCAACATCTGCATCACCCGAGAGGTTGTTAGAAATAATGCAGAATCCCACTCCAGCTCTCCTAAATTAAATCTGCACAGGGGATCCTAAACGCAGACTCCAATGTAGGAAGTCTGGAGTGGAACCTGAGATTTTTGCATGTCAAACAACCTCCTGAGTAATGCCAATGCTGTTCAGCCACAGAGCACACTTTGAGTAGCAAGGCTGTATGTAACTGATTAGCAAACCCTCCACCTGTTCCAAGTAATTGGCCTGGCTAGGATTAGCTCTGTCCTAAGGCATCTGCTTCATCCCAACTATCCCTCATCTGACACCACTGGAGCAGAGCCAGTTAACTGCCCACCAAAAATGTGTGCACCTCCTTCAACAGTATGCAGTTGTTCCTGGGAGAGAACATCCCATCAGTCATTGCTAAAGCTTCTCACCCCATCTCCACGTGTGGCCATGTGACCAGTACTCATCAATGTGAGCAGGAGTATTACCGATCACACCCAGGCCAGGACATTTGGGAAGTGGGGCATCTTCTCCACTCTCTTTTGCCTCTACCAGCTGAGGACTCTGAGGTCCTGGCGAATGGTTGAGCACCAGGAGGGAAAGAATATGGGTCCCTGAGTTAATATGTGGAAGAAAACCACCCTCTGACCTTAAAGCCTGCATTGAATTGTTACATGTGCAAGAAACAGATTTCTATTGTTTTATGCAACTGAAACTGAGATTTCTTTGTTCCAGGAGCCAGTGTTACACTAATACCAACCATTATAGTCTCTCACAAATTATAATAGTTACATTTTACTTAGTCATGGCTACTCCCTGCCAGGCACTGTGCAAGATGTTTTATATACATTGTCTCTAATCCCCCACAGCTATCATGACCCTTATTTTGCAGATGTAGAAAAACTATAGCTCCAGAGAGATTAAATAACTTGCTCGGGAATCCCACCACTAGTAAATGCAGAGATGGAATTCAAACCAGGTGTATAAGCAAAGCTGGGACGGCAAAGAGCTCAGTTCCATGGAGATTTGTCTGCAGAACAAAATGAGATTTCATCTCGGACTAGTTATTACCACATCAGACCGCTGTCTTCTTGGACTTTCCCAAATGGCCTTTCTCAGCCTGCCTCTGTCCTTGGTACTCTCCCTCGCAAGGTAATTACTAATAAAAATCCTGATGGTGTACAGGAGTGCTCCACCCACCTAGCCCCAGGCCTCTCCTGGAGCTGCCTTCTCTCCAGTGTCTCTCTGAATTTTGCAGCACAAAATGGTCGCTGTCAAGATGGTTTACTGTTCCTTGTAGGTCAAGGGTATTGGTTCCTTCAGCAATGCCCCTATTACTGAGCTGGCCTCCTTCATCAGCTGTTTCTGTTTTTGTGGGGTTGTTTCCCCCCTTCTCCTCCCCCTCCTCCTTGCACAGGCACCTACATGCAGAGCAATAAAAGCAGCTGTACTAAAGCCTCCCCAGCTAGAGGAAGCACTAACATATGGGGAGGGGGTGGCAAAATCAGCTGCTGTACGCCCTATTTACACCACCAGTCCAATGAGCCTCCTGCCTGAGTCCCCGCCCTGGCCTGCTAACCATCCCAGCACAGCTCATGCACCTGCTTCACCTCCACCTTTACCTCTCTGGCTCTCCCACTTCCCACATGTGAATTCGACCAGGAAGGTGGTCAATCTCACTGCACAGCTCCTCTGGTCATCCTCAGCCATGCTGTAGAAGTCACTCCAGGAGGGAAGGGAGGGATGCAGGACAGTGGTGAGCCAGTGCCAGGATTTGGATTGGGTGCAGAAACAGAATGGGCAGTCTGCCTAAGATAGCCTGGGGCCAAAAATGACAAGAAAAAAGAGGATCCAAAGTCCCCAACCATGAACATCCCCCACACCTGGTACCATACTTTGCACATAGTAGGTGCTCATTAAGTACAAGTTCCATAAACAATTGAATTAATTAATTAGTGAATGAATGAGCAGGTGTTAGATGCACATGCAAAATGTCCTAAAGTAGAACTAGAGATTTAATATATCTAAGGGATCAGGGAAAGCTCCTTGGGGGATGAGCATCTAAGCTGGGGTTTGGAAGGATGAATAGGAGCTTCCTATGGGGATAAGGGGCAGAAGAACTCACTTCTTAGACATTTCCACCTGTGCTTTGTACCTACAGAGGCGAGCTGAGATTTGTGATAACTTTACCTTAGGTGCGCTTGCCAATAATGAGTGTCTTGTTCTTTTCCTGATGTGTTTATCTGTCTCTAATTAGATCCTCGTAGGCCTCTGATTACCATGCCAAAGCAGCTGATGAAGAGTCTGGAAAGCATTGGTGACTGATTAGAGAGAAGCCCCCAGGCAACACTCCCTATAATAATAGCAAACACTGAGAGCTGGAAGGGCCAGCACTGTGCTTGCATGTGACAAGCGATATCTTATTTAATCCTCACAAGTCTTCGAGGGAAACTGAGGCACCGAGGTTTGCATGGCCTATTCCTGGTCACAGGGCTTGGAAAGAGTAGAGCCAGAATTCAAACCCAAGCAGTTTGATGACAGGACCAGGATGCCTGGACACTTTTGTGTGAAGACAAGCAAGAACCTTCCATCTCTGCCCACTACAGGCTGAGGCTCAAGAAGGAATCTTCTCCAGGTTGTGCAGTGGGGCTGAAATGCAGCCCATCTATCAGGGTCCCCTGTGCCCTGGGCCTGGAGGAAGAGATGCATTTGCCCTTCCTCCAGGCTTGGCTCCCTGAGCCACAGGTCCCAGGGTTGTGTCTGGAATTGGTGCCCAAGGGAGGTACTTTTTCCTAATTTGCTCAAAGGTGCTGTATAGTATAGCCTTCAGGCTTTTTAACTCTCCATGGTACACTAAAGTGGATAATTTGGAGGAGTTGGGGTCAGTGAGCTTGAGATTCAAATCCCTGCTATGCAACATACAGACATAACATCCTGTATGACCTGAAGCAAATTGTTTAACTTCTCTGCATCTCAAAAGTCCTCATTTATAAGTTTAGGATAACATTACATGTCTCAGCAGGAAATTCTGAAACTTGAGCTAAAAATGAAGTTGCAAGTGTAACACAATTGGGCTAGGTGCTTAACAAATTATTAACTCCCAGGAAACAAATGTGGGAGACAGAAAACATCTGGGAGAAAGCTAAAGCATTTCCCAGAGCAGAATGATTTGCTGAGTGGGGAGATTTCTCTGCTATTGATACATTTGGGGATGTTGTCAGGTTTTACACCCTTCACAAGCAGGAGTGGACATAGAGACTTCCTGTCCTAGGCACCATCAACCTGCCTAGCAGCAGGGGAGTGGGGGTCCTCCTCCTGACGTAACTGAAAGCCCTGCTAATGTTCAAAGACTAAGGAAGTACCAGAGAGGATTCTAGAAGTGGGCTTGAGCACATGGCCTACCAGTAGTGGAGAGAGTTTTACACTCAAGACCTGGTAGTCTGGGTTCTTGTCCCAGTTCTGACACTGATCCTGTGTGTCACAGAGGTAGCTTATTTCCCTTATCTGAGTCTCAGTTAAGTGCTGGACAAGTTGGGGCTAATACCCCCTACAATAGGGTTACTGTCTAATGACAACATTTAATTATCACAAAGAATAGAGTTTGGTATATGTAAAAAATGCAATGATAGTTTTTGAAGATGTTGTTATTCACACATCCCTTACTTGCCTTGAATTCTTGTTTTAGGAATAAAACACAACCATTTACACATGAATGCTTTGCAAATTGCAAAGCGCTTGGCAAATGTAAAAGATGATTTTCTCATTAGTGACACTTGACCTCGCTGTGCCTCAGTTTCCTCATCTGTAAAGGAGGGAGCATATTGCCTGTCCTTGCCTCCCTGTCTCACAGGGTTGGTAAAGAATTAAATTAAGTGAGAGACGGGAAAGTGAAGTCAGGAGCTGATTCACTCTACAATAGGCATTATCTTTGGTTCTGTTAACAGGATACAAACCAGCAGGGAGCTGTTTTCAGGAAAAAATAAATAAATAGCCTTTCAAGAACTGGAGAGCTCATTCCCATGTCCCACCCAGGCTCCCTACAAGGAGTCCTGGGCCCATTTTTACCAGACTATGGGACCTTAACCCCTGTCAGACAAATGTACCAACATTTCTCAGGTCTCTAAAAATGAGAAAGCCCTCCACACTTCCTCAGAGTACCTGGAGCCCACAGCAGAGATGATGAATCAGAAGCACCTGCTGGGGACCCCATCATACCCCATCCCCAGCTCCAACCCTTCCTGGAGCTGTCAGCAGCATCCTCACTGAGTCAAAAAGGGACACTTCCGATGCCTGATGGGGAAGAAGGAGCTGGAGGGCGGGGCTCAGGAAACAAAGGTCCTGGTGTAATTAACGGCTTGTCTCTGCATGACAGAGGGAGCTGGGAGAAGGGAAAGGCCAGCAAGTGGGCAGGCAAAGCAGGGCTGGACAGGCGCAGACCAGCGGCGGCTGATGTTTGCTGCTGTCCAGAGGCCCCCAGCTGGGAGTCAGAATCAGCTTGCCTCCCTCTGATTGATCACCAGGCTTCTGAATAGGTCAAGCCCCCTTGGACATGTGTCTCCATGTGGCTCAGTAGAAGTGGCATTTCAGGGGAGAAATGTCACAAAGAAAGGTCTTGAAATAAAGATGCTTCCACAGCTAGTTAAGTCTCTGAGCCCTGCAGCTCCAAAGGCCACCCCAGAGGCCCTCCTGCTGAAGTGTGGTGCTCACAGCTGCACGATGCTGTGGCTACAGATGTTCTGGACCTTCCCACACCCCAGGAGGCCTCAGCCCAGCCCCACCCAGGTCCCTGGCCCATTTCCATGCTCCCAGCAATTAGGGGCCCAGGCCATGGCTGGTTGCTCTCAACTTGGATGTGGAAATAAAGACATGTATGGATCACAGAAGATGAACCTGAACCAAACTGGAGAGCAGGGAAGACTTTCTGCCCAAGTGAGCTCCTAAGCTGTGTCGGAAAGGATGAGTAGGAATGTGCCAAGTGAAGGGCTGGGTGTGGCATTCCCAGGGGAGTGTCCTGGGAAAATTCATGGAGGTGTGAGCCAGAAGAGTGAGCAGATGGGTTCCAAGGGTTAAGGTTGCTAAGAATGAGGAGAAGATGATGCCACGAGGCTAGAGAGGGCAGCAGACTGGGCATCTCGAAGTCTGGGGGTCCTGGAGCCTGGGCATGGCCTAAGGACAGGGAGGACTTGCTGCAGAGACTGGAGCAAGTAGCAGTGGCTCAGAGGTGCATTTAGAACACTCATTCTCACAGCCATGGGGCAACTGTATTAAAAAGATCAAAACTGACAAAAAAAAAAAAAAGGAGACTCCACATAGGAGGCAGAAAGTGTCCAGATGAAAAGTGATGGTGGCTTGAGTTAGACCAGAGCCATGAGTATTCAGGAAATTCTCCAGGTAGAACCCCTAGGACTTACACCCTGCTTAAATAAGGACTTTGATGTCTCAAAGAGATATATGTAGGGAGACAGGAAGCCTATTGGCTCCAAAGAGCATAAAGATAGTGACTGTCACTGCCAACCAAAACAGGGAGCACAGGCATCTCAGGAGAGTAACACTGGGGAAGTATGTGGAATTTGAGGGACCTGAAAGACTTGCATTTGGAGACGTAGGGTTGGCAGCTGGCTTATCAGTCTGTAGCTCCTTCCTGCCACTGCACTGCAGGGACCATGACTGGCTTGTTCACATAGTAGGTGCACAATAAATGCCCAATGAATGAATGTTTTGAGGGACAGGGAAAATCACCCAAGATACACAATGATGGAAGGGGAGAAGTATATTAACACTCAATGAAACAGAAATGTATCAGAGGATATAAAACTTTACCTTATTTAATTCTTACAACAATCTGGGAAGTGGTGTTCTTGTTTCCATTTTACTTCAGAAGAAACCAAAGACACAAAGGAGTAAAATCATTTGTCCTTTCCCATAGCTTCTTAGTGGCAGTCCTACAATTCAAACCCCCTTTTAGCTTGGGAAGCCATGGTTAAGAGCTCCAGCTGCAAGTCCAACAAACCCAACTCAAATTCTGGCCACTGCCCAACAGCTGAGTGGCTTTAGTGAAATTACTCAACAACTCTGATGCAGGTCCCTCATATCTATAAAATGCAACAATATATAGTACATATCTCTTGGAGTGATTTGAAGGTTGAATGAGATATTGCAGGTGAGCATATAGCATGGCTCCTGGCAGACGGTAAGTGCTCCATAAAATGTCAACTCACCCTGCTGCAAACCCTCTCTCCCTGCCTCTGCATTGCATTGTCAGAGGCAGTGGCAGAGGCAGCAGCAGGCCAGCTTGTAGTTTCTGCCTTGTTTTTCTTTTAAGAAAAAGATCATTTCATCCACTGTCAGGTAATCAGCCTCAGAGTTAGAGGCCACCCAATGGTATTTTGTCTTTTTTCTTGAGAAGTATATCAAACACAGTGATAAGGGAGAAGCCAGAACCTCCTCTGCAGTGTTCCTGTGCATAAAATCATTCTTCTCGGCCTTTGGTAACATACTGGCTCTTGTATCATACACATATTCTGGAACAGAAATCAAAAGCCTGTTTTCAATATGTCATTACACACGCATACACACACACACACACACACACATCCCTTTTACCTTTGAAACAATCTCACTTTGGCCTTGAAACCTTAGACCATTGTTTTCAAAGTGTGGTCACACGATCAGCAGCACCCACTGAGAGTTTATTAGAAATGTGAATTCTCAAAAAAGAATGAAATCATGTCATTTGCAGCAGCATGGACGGAACTGCAAGTCATTATGTTGAGTGACATAAGCCAGGCACAGAAAAACAAATATTGCATGTTCTCACTCATATGTAGGAGCTAAAAAAGTCGATCTGATAAAGGTAGAGAGTAGGATGACAGATACCAGAGGCTGGGAAGGGCAGGAGAGGGAAGATAAATATAGGTAGGTTAACAGGTACAAACATACAATTAGATAAAAGGTATAAGTTCTATTGTCCCACAGCAGAGTAGAGTGACTAGAGTTAACAACAGCATATTGTATATTTCAAAGTCTCTAGAAGAGGGGACTTGAATTGTTCCCAACACGTAGAGATTATAAATACTCAAAGTGATGGAGACCCCAAAAACCCCAACTTGATCATTATACATTCTGTGCATGTAACAAAATATAACATGTACCCATAAATATGTAAAATATTATGTATCAATAAAAAAGAAATAAAAAATGTAAATTCTTAAGCCCTACCCAAGACCTACTGAATAAGAAGTTCTGGGAGATGGGCCCAACTTATGGATAACAAGCCCTTCAGGTGACTCTCATGCTCACTCAAGTTTGAAACTTACCACCTTAAATAAACATAAAAGAGGAGCCCAAACTTGCACTGACTGGAGCAAAGGTCAGGAGAGGCCAATGGGGTCATCCTCACCTCATCCCAACAGTGGCATCAAAGATCCCACCTTCCCTAACCCATTTTCCTTCCACCCCCCACATCCTGAGCTACCTTGGAGAGCTCTTGACCACCAGGGACATCTGCAATCTTGAAGGTAGGTTCAAGCAACAGGCTGCCTAATCCTAGCCTGTGCCAAGAATTCTCCAGCCCCAAACCTAAAGCTGGAAAAAGATCTTACAAAACCAATCTCCCAGTGTCTTAGTTTCTAAATCATCCCATCCTTCAGGTGCCTGCAAAAATGGTTAATGCCTATGTATGTGTTCTTAGTTCCAAGAAACACTTTATAGCAGCAATCAAAACTGCAAATGCCAACAGAGATTGGGCTGCAGACCTGAATAGGTGAAGTGACCTGGTTTGCGGAGTAGCTGGGAGTGGTGAGGCCTGTGGGGAAAAAAAAGAGAACATGACAATTTAAAAGAAGCAACTGACCGTCATCCCAGCTGTGGCCTTGCAGGGTGTGAGTATAACATGGCCGGACCTTCTAATATTTCAAGTGAAACTAGAAATGCAAACATTTGTGTATAATGTCCTCCAAGGTAAATGTTAGCTCAATTGTTTTTCAAACACTGTATGGGTCACACAGCTGTGGACCAGACTTGCCTACAGGCTGACTGTGACCTCTGCTTTACGGAAATACAGATCGCCTCTTTTAAAAGGGGCAGTTCAGGGATTCTTTTTTACTACAATTAACTTTGTTGCTGATTGCCTTATAATTTTTGGATGATGCTTTACATTAAATGAGACTTCAAATCTCCAAGACAAATGAACGCTTTAGATGGCATGGGTGAGCCTGCACAGACCACTTGCCGGTCCCTTCCTTGAAATCTGTCACCCCTTCAAATTAGAAGGGAAACATTAATATAGAGGAAGAGGGGACATTGGCTGCTCTTTTTGTATTGTCCCTGGATTAGACTGTCTCCTCCAAGGGCCCTCCTTGAGTAAACAGTGACATCCTCTGGCTAAAAATCAGATCCTGTGTCGTATTCGCTAAAGAAAAGAAACAGGCTAGCAAGATAGCTTTGATCCAGACGGAATTCTCAGTTACCAACAGACAGCTAAAAGAAACGAATCCAGAGCCAAGAGAAAGCAAATCTTGGAAGAACACAGATGTTAATAAGAACAAGAAAGAAATGTAATTCCTAGTACACGCTGGGCTGCTTTGGGTTTCAGAATTACAGAGGTCTCCTCGCTGCGCTCAAAATCAGCTATCACACGCCAGAGCCAGAGGGACCTGTGGTTCTACACCATCTAGTACAGCACCCCCAGCCCATGTGTCTACTGAGCCCTTACAATATGGCTAGTCTGAACTGCAGTGCGCTGTAAGTGTAAGCTACACACTGATTTTGAAGACTTATTAAGGAAAAAAGGATATAAACTATCTCACTGATAATTTCTTTTATATTTATGACATTAAAATAATAACATTTTGGATTATATAAGGTTAAATATATACTATAAAATTAATTTCACTTAGTTTTTTTTTCTTTTTACTTCTCTGTTGTAACTACTACTATAAAATTTTAAATTATTGATACATATGTGGCTGCCACTCTATTTCAGTGGGCAGCACAGTTATATCTCATCTAGCCCCATCATCCTCAGCTCTGCTGAATGCCAGAATCTCCTGAGGAGCTTGTTAAATATACAGATGTGGGCCCCACCCTCATGGGTTCTGATTCAATCGGCGAGGGGATGTAATTGGCAGAAACACCGTGAACTGCATTCTCCTTCGGTTTCCTTTCTCTATTGTTTCTACATCTAAGCTGTCCTTGATCCACCCGAATGTTATTGATCTGTAGTTCTCCTTAAATATCACTTTCATCTTGCACTTCCCTGCTCACAAATATATAATGCCTTTATTCGCTTAACAGTCGTTAGGCACCTACCATGCGCTCCAGGCACTGGAGATACAGGATGAAGAAGACAGACAATTTCCTTCTCTCTCAGAGGTTATATTTGGGGTGGAGTGGGAGAGATCAATCAAAGAAAAAGATTAGCAGAGAACTAGAACGGAGTGATATGAGGAAGAGAGATTGCCTGGCCACTTCAGGTGAGGTGGCTTTGGGAGGTCCCTCTGTGACTGAGGTCTGAGCCATGCCAGCCATGAGGTCATGAGAAGGAGCATCACAGCAGAGGAAACAACCGATGCAGAGACCTACAGTGGCAAGGTGGTTGGTGCTTTTGAACAACCAAAAGAAGCCGTGGTGGCTGAAGTAAGGCAAGTTTAATCAGGATGGGGGGCAGGGGGGACATGTGAGAGAAGAGAAGGGTGTGCGGCTTTACTAAGGGAGTACTTATTAAGGAAGTGTTATGGTCTGAATGTTTGTGTCCTCCCAAAATTCAAATGTTGAAAGCCTCACCCCCAAGGTGACAATATTAGAAGGTGGCACCTTTAGGAGGTAATTAGGTCATGAGGGTGGAGCCCTCAAAAATGGGATTAGTGCCCTTATAAAAGGGACCCCAGAGAGCTCTCTCGCCCTCTTTCTGCTACATGAAGATGCCACGAGAAGCTGGCAGTCTGCAACATAGAAAAGGTTCTTCACCAAAATCAACCATGCCGGCACCCTGATCTTAGACTTCCAGCCTCCAGAACTGTGAGAGAAATCGCTGTCATTCATAAGCCACCTAGTCTACGGTATTTTCTTATAGCAGCCCAAATGGACCAAGACAGGAGGAATCAAGGACTCTATGCCTGAACAACGTTAAGGCAAAGCAGGAGTGGGAAAAGGAGCATTCCAAACAAAGGGAAGGTTTCTGTGCATAGTCTCTGTGGCAGCAGGAAGGCTGTCAAAAGAACTGGAGACAGACCCATGTGCCTAGGACACAGTGAGCAGTGGGGATTGAGGTAGGAGCCAAAGACACAGACGAAGCCAGAGGATGGAGGGCCCTGTGATCCCTGTCAGGAATGTAGGCATCATCCTACATGGAATGTTCTCAGAAGGATATTTAGAAGTATTTTTAGAAGGAGGTACATTCATACTTTTTAAAAAATAGGGGTTCATATATACATATGTGTATTGATTATGCATGGAACGTATTTAGAAGTTTTTTTATAAGAAACTGGTAATAGTGAGGAAATATCATATTTTCACTGTGTCCTTTATGTATGTATTAGTTTTTCAAAATATAAAAAATGTATGTATTGCTTTTTCGAAATATAAAAAATACTTTACAGTGTAAAAACTAAGCTGACAAAGGATTTTTAGTGCAGTGAAAATACTTTGTATGACATTATAATGGTGGATACAAGTCATTATATGTTTCTCCAAACAACACCCAGAGTGACCCCTGATGTAAACTATGACTAAATAACAATGATGTGTCAATGTAGGTTCAGCAATTGTAGCAAATGTAGCACCCTGATAAGGGATGTTGATAATGGGAAAGGCTATGCATGTGTGGGGGCAGGAGATATGTAGGAAATCTCTGTACCTCCCTCTCAATTTTGCTGTGAGTCTAAAACTGTTCTTAAAAAATAAAGTCCTAAAAACAAGGAACTCCTCCCAGCAAAAAAACTAAATTGACAGATGAGATATATCAGGGCCTCTGTACTTACTGTCTTCTCTGGCTGGAACACTCTACCCCCAGACTTGTTCGTGATTCATGCCTTCATATCCATCAATTTTTACTTAAATGTTAGCTCATCAAAGAGGCCTTTCTTGAACATTCTATATAAGAGAACCCCCCTAACACTATCTAGCCCTGGCTTTATTTCCTTCATAACACTTCAAATTGTATTATTGTCTCTTGCGCATATGTGTGTATGTTTCATAAACAGGAAATTTACCTGTTCTGTTCACCAATATGTGTCCAGCCTCTTGTTTATAATACCTAGGACACAGTAAGTACTCAGGAGATATTTGCTGAATGAACAAAGAAAACATTACCTGTCTTGTCTGTAACGTGGAGGGGAAAAAAGTATGAATAGGACCAGAGTGGAGGAAAGGAGATGTGTGGTTAGAAGATTATTAAAATAGTCCAGGTGAGAAACAATGGTCTGGAGTATGGTGATAGACAGGGAGAGTTCAAGATTTAGAAGTGACATAAGGGAACTTGGTGATATGCAGGAAATAGGGAGGCAAGGGGTGTATCAAGGATAACTCTCAGGATGTATGAACCTCCATTCATGCAGTGCGCTGGAGAATGCTGGAAGACAGCCAGTTCTAAAGCGGAAAGTCTCGCATTTGATTTTGAAAGAGTTGACCTTGAGATACTTTTAAGAAAGCCAAAGGGAAATATTTAGAAGGCTGTTAGATTCTGAAGTATTTACAGATGAAATGATACGATGCCTTGGATCTGCTTTAAAATACACCAGCCAGGAGAAGGAGGAGGAGCAGGGAGACAGAAGAAACAAAAATGGAACAAAGTTGAATGTTGTTTAAACTGGACGCTGAATACTGGTGGTTCATTGAAGTATTTTCTCTACTTTGATATGTGTTTAAAATTTTCCAGAAAGAAAAAATTCTTTAAAGGATACAGCTGTATATATAAGTCTGGAACTAAGAGGAAAGGCTCAGACTGGAGATATAAATTTGGAAGGCGATATTTAAAGGTGGTCATTAAAGCCATGGACATGGATAAAATCTCCCAGGCAGAAAGGATAGAGAAAATATCAAAGGAAGCATCAGACCTCATCTTGCAGAAATCCATCATTTAGTGGATGAGCAGAAGCAAATGAGCCTGCAGAAGGACCTAGATGGATTGGCCAAAGGGAAGGAAAACTAGTCAATGGGTACAACTCCACGGATAGGTTTCAATCAATGCCACGGGAGGAGGAAGCTCTTTCTATTAGCTTACAGAATAACCAGACAGGTTCACTTTCTTTGAATATCTGAAGGAATACCAGGTGCAGGGGGTGCTGGCTGATTCCTGTGGTCCCCAAGTAGGACAACAGGGGTTAGTGCAGAAGTCTTGGGTAGGCAGGTTTCCTCTCGATATGAAAAGGACTTTTCAGCAAAAAGGGGTGCCCAGGGAGGCTTTCATTTGTTAGGAAATGTTCTTGGTGTCAGGCACTGTATGAGGCACCAGAGAGACATAGAAGAATCCCTCTGGAAAGACAGGGAGTTTGTAAACAGAGAACAAGAATGAATTGGGATAAATAAAATGATGAATGTGAACAAGGGGCTGAGGGAGTGGACACCTTTTCCACCCACCTCGAGCTGCTAATCAGATTCTTCCTCATGTCGTCGTTGTTCTCGAAAGTCTTTTCTCCTCTGCTGGAGTTTAAATTATTTCCCTTTGTTTTTCCCTTTCACCACCGCTGGCCCATGAGACCGGAAAACGTTCAGTGGGTGGAGAATGAGCAAAGCCACCGAGGTGCCACACTCAGGGGGCCAGCCCCTCCCCCGACATACTCTCCCCTCTGCACAGGGCTGGGGACACGCAGAAGCCAGATCACAGGTGTGAATCTCAGCTCCCCCTCCTACTAGCAGAGGGACCTAATCTAGCAAGTCATCTTACATCTGTCTGTGCCTCTAGCTTCACCAGCAGTAGAATAACAATCCCCATCTGAGAGGCATGTGAGAATTTAAGCAGTCTCTTAATAAATGCAGGTACAGCTTCCTTTAATGGGAAAAGTAGTTAGAGCAGTGCCTGGGAAATAACAAGCCCTGAGTAAGTGTTGGCTCTTGTTAGTCACTACTCATCCGGAACGCATGCCTCCCTTCCCCATTTCAAGTCCAGCTCCGTGCCTCTGTGACCTTGTTTATGGATTTTGTCTAAAACCCAAACTGCCCTTCCCACAGCTGACGTGGCCCTTTGAGGAGACACCCAGGCGACTCTCAAATCCCAGCTCCGCCTCGCCTCAGCCCCGACCCTGTAGTGTGATCATGCAGGGTGAGTGTTTAGGTTGTTCTTCCCTAGACCAGAAATGCCCAGGGCCAGGGATGGGGTCTCACCCTCTCCTTGCAACTTGTGCCTGATGTTGGTCAGGCACACAGGAGACTCCTGGCAAAGATTTCTTGGGGATGTGAACAGTGGACTTGGAATCACACAGACTGGCATTTGAGTCCAGGCTCCGTTATAAAGTTTCCAAAGGCAACTTGCTCTAGGCTTTGGACCTGAGTTTGTAGTCTGAAAAATGATGCTTGCAATCCCTGCCTTATAATGTTGCTGTGGTGATTAAAACAGCCAAAGGAACGTAAGGTAGGATTACTATTACGTCTGTGTCCCCTTCAGGCTTCAGGTGCTCAGTAAAATCCTTCAGCATGCAGTTGGCCCTCCCTCGCTAGCCTGCAAGCCCTCCTCTCCTCATTATCCTGTTTCGAGCTTCTTCTGCTAAGAGTCCAGCCCCTCTGCCTGGCTGTAAAGGCACTGAGACCTGGAATTTTCCTTCTGTCTCTTTTAATAAATGCAGGTTCAGCTTCCTTTAATGGGCTGTCAGTGGGCAGTAAGAATCTGGACTTCACAATTAAATGAAACAAATGCTTGGCCATCTCCGCTAACAGCTGTGAAGCTTGGGAAACACTTATGTCCTGAGAAACAGATTTTATTTAGAGTCTGGACATTAAGAGCACAGCCCACTGCTTTTGTAATATGGCATCATTCCTGCGCTCTTAGCATTATTTTTTTCTTAAACTTGTGAGTTCACACAGAGGGGTAGAATAGCAGAGGGTGAGAGAGGATGAAGGCTGCTCTTTAGGAAAATAATTAACCAGCGCATGTTTGCTGCTGCAGATGGAAGCCCTTTCCTGCTGAACCTCGCTGTCTAGGCCCCTGCAATACCTGGGCCCTCTTCCACTCACTGCCTTCAACAGCTCAGCCTACACGGCCCTTCGCTGAGCCCCTGAGAGGTGGAATCCTACAGAGTCCAGGCCTGGTGTGGGTAAAGTCTCAGCCATCTGTATAGCCACAGGGCCAATGTGAGGTTGGGGAAAGCGCAAACAAAATACCAAGCCAGTGTCCCAGAAGGCCACCTTGTGTTGCACGTCAATACAAATCCACCCTTGCTAAGGGATCTGAGGTTTGTCTTAATCTAGATCAGAATTCATTGTTGGAGGCCCTGCTTATCCCATAAACAAAATGCAAGTTCTGGGCTCCCTTGACTGGGATATCTTTCAAATGCCTGTAGGAGGCTGGTTACTTTCCTCAGGTCATGCTAGCTCAGGAGGAACTGGCACTAGCTGTAGTTTATGCTTTTACTTTCCTGGCTAAGAAACAGAACATTTGACACAGAAGGTGGCCCCTGCTTTCTGGAGGATGATCATTAGTATTAGCTTATTTATTTAACCAGTGTTTACTGAGCACCTGCTATGTGCTGGCTGGGAGGAAAGACAGTTAATCACCTCAGAATAGATGAGATTTATGGGGTGAATGACTGAGACACAGGAGAATAAATAAATAAATAGAAGGGGACAGCTTACAGTGGTCCATGATGAGCCCCGCCCTGACCCAGGAAGCCAGAGCTAAGGGAGCTGAAGCCTGCAGTGGGCACTGCAAGACTGAGAGCAGGCCTGACTGCCTCCTCCTCCCACCTCCACCAGCTGACACACTGAGTGGACCCCTGACTCTTTTGAATCAGAGGTTCTTCATCCACACAGTGGAAGTGCTAATCTCTCTCTCAGGGGGTTGGTGTGAGCATGACCATAGGCAACATATCTAAGAGTCCTGGAACCTCAGAGGCATTCAGTAAACGTTACCTCCCCTGGAGCTAGCAGATCAGAGCACTGGAGAAACAGTGCACTTTGGAAGCAAAAAGAACTGGATTTGGGTTCTCCAGTGTATGCTTACTTGCTGTGGGAGTTTGGGAAAGTCACTTACCATCTCTGAACCTTATCCCTTCATCTCTTAAATGAAGGTAATGCCCGCTTCCCTGGGCTGGTAAGCAACAATGAGTTGCTGCATGTAAAGCCCTGGCAAACCCTGAACAGTCCCCCATCCAAACCCTTTGGTCCATTAGATATCCCACCCTGAAAGGGCAGGGAGTACTGGATTTGCTCGCCAGCATGTTCGGTGCTTGGTCCGAAAGCACCCAATGCACAGTAAGTAATGAAAAATTTTTGTTGAAGGAATGAACCCCTTAATCTTCCAATGGGGAAACAAAGACCCAGGGATGTTAAGTAATTTATCCTTTCAAGGGTGATTTTGCCCAAAGTCAAAAAAGTAGGTTGGTGACCAAAAGAGGGGATCTTTCCAGTGCACCATGGAAGAAGAGACAGCAAGGGGCAGAGGGCACCCACAGAGACCCCAGGACAGAGGTATGAATGCTCCTTTCACCTGAGGCCTACACTGGAAAAACTGCACAGCTGAGAACATTCTTAAAGTTCGGTCAGGAAAAAGTACTTCAGGGTTGTGACTAAACAGGAGGAGAAACTGGAATATGTGATTCTCCAGCTCCTGTGAGCTCTCCTGGCAAGATTCAGGGCAACTGGCTAGACTACTGCAGCTGAATTTTCACCTCCACATCATGTTCTGATAAATGCAAAATGGGAGCAGATCTGACCTTGTTTGGATGAACTGCAAGAATGATAAGGCAGAACCTCGGGGTATTACGGCCTTTCTAAGCTTTACTACATGTCACAACTATCTCACCTTCTACATGCTGGGAAAACTATGGAAATCATCCTTTTTATCACTGAGCCAGTGACAGTGACACTTAGGAGGGAGATGCTGTCACACTTTGGGATAGAAAATCTGTCTCCAGGTAGCCGAGATGGGATGTGCCAAGATGCATCGAGACCCAGTCAGAACCGCTTTGTAAAGCAGTCTCCAGGGCCTTGGGTAGCAAGGGCCCATGAACCACCCATGTCACTCAAGGCCCTGGGTCAGCCCATTCTTCCTGATACACCACCTTCTGGATTTGATTTGTTTTAGATCCCAGTTCCTTTTACTAAACATGCGCTCTTGAGTAAATCTTGAGCCTCTGGGCTCCATTTCCTCACCTATAAAAGAGAAGCAAGACAAGAACCCACCCCATTAGGTTGTTTTGAACACCAGGTTAAATAATCCATGCAAAATATTCAGAAAAGTGTTCAGTACATGAGCCCCCAGAAAGGGTCGTTGAGGCTGCTTGTTGTTGCCATTTTAATGTGCATCTGCCGGTGGATCAGATGGAGAAATTTAACTTTAAAACACAAATTAGATGATGTCTTTAAACTTATTACTGAGTTTTAAAAAAAAAGTGTAGGTAGATGTACGGGAATTTTATTGAGAAACTGGGCTGGGAACCACCCGCCAATGTGGATCAAGCCCCACGGCCTTCTAGAACTGACAGCAGCAGACGGATGGCCCGGCTGTATTGCAGGATCCTTCTGCAATCCAGTTGCTGCAATCAAGGCACACTGTTAATTCACATTTAGCCCAAATCCCTTTCCTTGGCAAGTTCTTGATGCCCCTCCCTGAATCTTTATAGTGGTTTTCACATTTTAAAAGCAGAACATCGACCCCTTGTTCCATCATGTTAGATTCAGTCCCTCCCTTCAGCCTGCCCTGATTCTGTAGGTATTTGATTCTACCATTCGAAAGAGTCACTATTTCTCCTTCTAATAAATCTACCTCTTTTATCTTTATCCCACCCATTTATAATGTTGATGATCAGGAAAGCCAATGTGTTGCATAGAGCAGAAAGGGGAACAGTAGGATTTGTAGAACACCAACTATACCCAGCCCTTTAATAGTAAGCAGTGGAGTTTAAGTTCTTAAAATCATGTTCTGGGGTCAGATTACCTGGCAGCACTACCCTCTGTGTGAGCTCAGGCAAACTACTCAGCCTTTCTGAGCCTTAATTCCCGTAACTGTAAAATGGAAGGAATGATTATAAGATCAACCTCATAGGATTTGTTGGGGCCATTAATTGAGCTAATATTATACATGTTCCTGACATATAAGAGTACTCAGTAAACATTAGATTTTATTTTCGTCTCATATCATCTTCATGAAAAGCCTGTGTATAGATGTTATTATTCTTCCCATGTACAAATAAGGATATTGACGCTCAGGGCATTTAGGTAACTTGCTAGATAGCAAAGTGTACCTGAAAACCTATCCCAGGCTGCCTGTCCTCAAAGCCCCATCAGCGCTGCTGCACCAGGCTGCCATCCAGGAGCGTGCTGCGTGCACATTTTCTGGTGAGTATGTGTTCTTCTGTCACGCATGGTTCCAGCCATAGCAATTTAGTCTCTTCTCTCATGTAATACTGAGGAGGAGAAAGCAAAAGTAGGTGTCAGGCAATAGGTGGTGGGAATAACAGCCCTCTGTTAATTTCCCTAGAAGCAGAAGCATATCTGACAAGGATGAGTCCTTAATGTGTAATTCCTATCTGAGGGTAATTCCTAACCTGAGTGCGGGTTTGTTTTGTCCACATTCACAGCATGTCCCAGCAGACAGCAAAATATACTCAGCTTTAGATAGGAATAACCTTAGGAAGATGATTTCTACAAAACACACATGCACACATGCACATATATGTGCACATAAACACACACGCTCAGCTGAGATGAAAACTAAAAATGGATGTTCTTTGCAGGGTCCACTGGGCGAGATCCTACCTAGCAAAGGTTCTGTACCTCCAAGCACCTGCTCAATCCAAACTTACAGACAAGCATTAGACCATTAGCCTGGCCTCTAGGCGTGAGGGGAGTAAAGGATGATTCTATCAAGGGTTTGGAAGAGGGAGGGAAGGGAGCCAAAACCCTGCCGAGGCCTTTACATAACTATGGGAGATTACCAGTTCAAAACAGGATTCTTGAAGATTAAAACAAATAGAGCTTCTATATGAAAGCAGCCCCAGACAACACGGTGGATGGGGGCTAAATATATTCCAGCGCTGTCTAATTTCTTTCTGTTCTTCCTTATTGGAGGATTTGAGCCAAGTCAGAGATGATCCTCTCTGTGAAGAGTGAAGGCTGGAAACCTTTCCTATCCCAGGACCAGGTGTCTGGTCAGACAGGGGCAGCTCTGAGTATGAGGCTTGGTGGCTTCCTGAAAGGTAAAGAACAGGAAGAAGCTGATTGGTACAGAGTTTGAGCTTAGACCAGGGGTTGCTAAACTCGCTGCACATGAGAATCACCTGGGGAAGCCTTTAAATACTCCAAAGCCCCAGCCACATTTCAGGTCAAGTCAACTACAATCCGCCAGGAGAAACACAGACACCAGGAGTTTTGAAGCTCCCCAGGTAATTCCAATGTGCAGACAAGCTTGCGAACCACTGGATTAGACATGTGGTTCTTACCTGGGGGAGATTTTGCCCCCCAGGAGACATTTGGCAATGTCAGGAGACAATTTTGGTTGTCACAACTGGGGGATGGTGCTACTGACATCTAGTGGGAAGAGGCCAGGGATGCTGCTAAACATCCCCACAATAGAGAATTATCTGGCTCAGAATGTCAACAGTGACCAAGTTAAGAAACCTGATTTAGACCCTTGCTACTCAAAGTGCAGTTTATGGACCAGCAGCATCAGCTTATTAGAAATGCAGAATCTCAGGCTCCATTCCAGACCTATTGGATGAAAATCTGCCTTTTTACAATATCCCCTGGTGATTTGTACACACACTACATTTTATTAACAGACGCACTAATTTAGATTATTTTAGGGCTGTTTTGTATACTAGGAAGTCCCTTCAGTTTCAACTGCTAGTCTGGGTTTTTCATACATGGCAACCATTTCTTTCACATTGGAAATTTTCTCCACAACTCCTGAAGTTTGTGAATAGGAACAGCCTCAGGCTTTAGAATCAGACAGATCAGATTTGGATCCCGGTTTGGGATAGTATCATTTTAAAATTTAACCTCTCTGGGTCTCAGTTGCCTAATCTGCAAACGGGGAAATGATGTAAAGATGAGATAAACTAAGCAAAATTAGAGACAGTGCCTGAGGAGTGTGAGTTGGAATCCAAGCTTCACCAACTTACTAGTTTTTGACCTTGAGCAATGTATTTTTCTCTTTGAACCTCAATTTCCTCATCTATTAAAAAATGCATAATCACACCTGATCAAGATTATTCAGGTGATGGATTTTAAGGTGCTAACATGGAGTAGGAGCTCACACGCACTAATGTGCTTGCTTCCTGAATACATCAGGATCTCCACAAATGGGATCATCTTTCATTCAGATTGCACACCAAAGCACCACAAACCCCTTCTCTGTATCAATCTGGTGGGGCATATGTTCACAGTCATAGACTCCCCTTCATCCATTCTAGGGCCAACACATAAGGAGGATGTTGTCATCTGCTGTTTTGTCTCGTCGCCTCTGTTGAGACTGCATCTCAAGGGTGGGCGGTGCGCCTGCCTTCCCCTGCAATGCCGCTGCAGTTCCATTTCAGTTGGGTGACGTGCACAAAAAGTCCTCAACAAATGTTTTCTGCCAGTGATCTGGGATTCAGAGTCCCACAACTAGTAAGAGGGGCAACTGGGACTCAAACCAGGCTGGCTTCATGTCACCCAGACCTCTCCATGGCAGGTGTTCCTGCCCCCAACCCCACCGCCCCCACACACAGAATGCAGCAGTCAATTGACAACTGCCTGGAGGGGTTTTCTGTAGGGACATGAGTGTTCCTTTTTTTACTCCTCAATTGGATTGTAAATGCCCCAAAGCAGAGGCCGTGCCTTTTCCTTGTTCTGTGTTCCTCAGGGCCCTTAACACTTGGCTGAGCACACAGCAGAAGCTCAATAAATCTCTGTTACCCAACTGATTGATTGGTGAGTCGGTTGATTGACTAGGTCATGGTTTACTGAAGTAAATGCAACATAAGCGTAAGACATGCAGGTTGCCATTTCATAACCTCCAACTCTGCCTTCAGGAAACTCCTATAACTTCCTGAAGGTTTTACTACATTCAGGACAGACCTATTTACCCAGCCCTCACCAAGAACTCCCAGAAGACAAATGAGACACTCGATAAAGTGAGGATGGCGAGGAGGGGAAGGGGAAGCGTCGAAGCCACACACCCATGGGGCTTGCAGGGTTCTACTGCCATGGGGAGAAAGCCCGACAGGGCACTTTGGGGCAGGCAGGCTGAGCCTGGAGGAAAGGCGAAGTGAGAAGATGAGCAGCTGGGGAGAGAGGGAGCCAGGAGGCACAACTCCAGAGAAAGAGGCAGAGCCAGGGATAGTTTCCTTGGTGGGTTTGCAGCAGGACGTCTGCCCATTCAGACGGGTAGGAAAACACCTGGCCCCAGGGGCTACAGAGAACATAATTGACGCAGACAGGAGCATAAGAGCCCCACCAGATGAGCCAGGGCAAGTTTCAACTGTTCTAGCCAAGCCTGCAATGCTGCTGGGTCCAAGTGCCTTGGCTTTAACGCAGGAACCATGGGGCAGGATCGGGAGGAGGCTCCATTTCCAATGATAAAGCTTAGATTGGAGCCATTGGACTCGAGCACAGAGATTTGCGATTCTACTTTTTGCTATAGACTGAGCACCTGCTATGTGCTAACTGTGGCGAAGCGGCCAAGCAAAGAAACATAAGTGAGCATCGACTTTGCCCAGGTCAAAGGAAGACATCCCAAGTGGCCAGTTTCTCATAAGACAGAGCGAGCCAGACCACCACCACCACTGCCCAGCCTCTGCCTCCTCCGGGCTGGGCCTGGGGCCAGAGGTTTAAAGGAGAGGTCTTCGACCATTCCATGGAATAAGGATCTTCTGAGCTTCCCATGGTGCTGGACCTGCCCAAAGTCCTCATCTCTCCTGGGGGTGGGAAGACAGCTGTGATTTCTCCAGGGCACAGCTGAAAACACCTAGACCTCAGGCTGCGGGGGAAAATCAGCCAAAGAACCAAGTGAGGAGCCAAACAAGACGAAAGAGAATGGAGGGAAAACCCAACCCTGAGTCCACAAAGCGGTGAAGGGCTCTGGGGCCTAGGAATCGGGTAGGAAATATGGCCTGAGAGTAAGAAAAGGGCCTATTTGGAAGACTTTCTCCAAAGAGAGGCTTTTTTTTTTCCTAAGCTGCTGTTCATGTGTCACCCATAGAAAAAAGCCATTCATGGGGCCCACACAGGAAAAACAGCCCAGATCTGTTTCTATGAGGCCTGGAGATAGCATTTCTTTCTTCCGGGGGAAAAAAAGATCTGAGATTCCTATTCCTCACCCTTTTGAGAGCCGCGATCTAGCTCAATCTGGATTTTTTTTGCAGATTGCCTCGAAGATAACACAGAGAGGGAGAGACCCTGTTCCAGCACTGTGAGGAAATGGCCTGTGTCTCAGATTATCACTCTCAGGAAGGAAAAGTGGGGTCTGCGTTAAAGGGATAATAGTATGCAATGGTATTTTTTAATTACTGGTGATAAAAAACAGAAGCTATAAGATGTTTGAATTTATACACACACACACACACACTCTCACACCTGTTCCCCAAAATGAAGTTTGCTTGTGGTGAAGCTAAATAGAATAGCAGCCCTTCTTGAATAATGTAATGAAAGGATCCCCCCTCTGTCACTGCTAAAACCTTAAAAATAAAAATTTTCACAAAGGCTGATAGGAATGAAGTGAGTCCTTTAATTATAAGGGAGGAAGGGAATGAATTTTTGACCACCTATCACTGGGAGCACCTTTTGACCAGGTGCTCCATACAATTTAGCTCATTTAACCCTCAAAAGAGCCCAGTGAGATAGCGTTATTATCTCTCACTTAACTGATAAGAAAATCGAGATTCACAGAGGTATAATAACATTCTCAAGATCTCACAAGTAGTAAGTCAGCAATTTCATCACACATTTCCAAGTTGACAATTTGGTACTGACTTCTGCCCACTCCCCCACCAAACACACCATTGCCCTAACACCAAACTGTCTTAGGGGGATAGTGCATCTCCCTTAAAGGCAGACAGGTTGCAAATCAATCCACCCAGTGACCAATTCACATCCTCCCTTTTATAACCAGCCTCTGAGTCCTGAAAGGGATGAGAAAATGCAGTGTCTTCTCAGAGCAAGCACATTGATATTCATCCCGATTACCTTCCTCCTTCTGCATTCCAGCAGCACATAAATTACCAGCTCTGTTGTCAAATGCTGTATGTAATTGTGTTTAGCATAACATCCCAGGGGGGAAAAAAGCCATCTGCGCTGTGATGGGCTGAGACATGCCAGGGTGCACTGGAAAGCAGGCTGAAGCCTGGTGTCCACACTCTCTCTTCCTGCCTACCCTGGAGCCTGGCAAGCTCAGGCGGGGCCGGGCCTGTTAAGAGCCACAAAGAGGAGATGACAGTGTGAAGTGGGTGAGCAATTCTAACGAAGAAACAGCGAGCCCTTTGCTAGTCAAACCGTGCAAACCTAGGCAAGAAAAAATATATCTGCCCACTTTTTGATGCCCAAGGGACAAAGTCCTTTCCAGGCCTATATGAGTAAATCAGTAGAAAGAAACAGACAGATATTTTTTCGGTAATTACCATGAGGCAGATCATGTAATAATGATCTCATTTAACTCCGGCTGCAGCCGCTGGGGTGGGTAAAGTCAGGACTGCCATTTTACTTGCCCAGGGTGACACAGTTGGTAAGTACAGAGCTGGCAATTTTGTTTCCTGGACTCCCCTTTCTGAGCCACATTCTTTATCACAGTGCCCTCCCCTGCCCGGGTGTTTGCCTTATGTACTAATCCCTCAACCTTGCTCCAACTGACTGGGCCAGTTGGAAATTAACCAATCAAGAGATAATCCTTGGAAAATCCCGCCAAATGAATACAGGTCTCTTGAAAACCAAGAAGAAATCAACTTCATTATCTCTGTCAATTCTAATTAAGTTTGACTGCAGATAAAGTGAAAAAAAGAAAAAAAAACATGACTTAGACAATTCTCTCAATTAAAATCTTTGGTAAAGCACTCTGACACAGACGAGGAACCCAGTCCTTCTCTATCTTTCTGTTTTGTCACCCTCAGAGAGTGGCTTCCATTCATAAAGTCACCTCATGGTCCAAATGGCTGCTGGAGTGCTTGCCATCACCTCAGAATGCCAGGCAACAGGAAGGAGGAAGCAGGGAAGGACAAATAGGCTACTCCTCCTGTAAGGAGCCCCTCTAAATTTTCTACCCAACAACTTTAGTTCACATTATGACCAGAAATATTCACATGCTTGCACCTAGCTACAAGGGAGCCTGGAAAATGTCATCTACACTGAGCACATTGTTATCCTGACTTATACCAGGACTCTTTTCCTAAAGGAAAAGATAAAATAAAGACAGTGGGTAGCAAATAGCTGTCTCTGACACAATCACCACCACCCACCTCCACCACGATCATCACTGCTCCCTACTCAGGACTCTCTACATGTCACATCTTTACTTGGTTGAGCCCACAATAACCCTACGAAGGGTACCATTTTCCCCATTTTATAGGTCTGGAAATTGGGGTTCACAGAGACTAAGATACTTACACAAGGTCACAGAATTTAGATGTGAACCTGGAAGATAGATTTATTACTAATAATATTTGTCCTGATGTCAAACTCCTTGACATAAATGTCTAATATGCTATAGGTTAATTTAGAAGAATCTTCCTTTTTAATTCAAAGGTAACTGTTTACCCAAATATCACATCACTAATCTCTGTCTCCAAAGCCCCAGATTCTAACTATTGTACTACACTTTCACCCTCCCCTGATAATTTCACACACTGAACAGTGGTAGAGAAATTACAGAATCAGGGAGCCCTCAAGTCAGCCAAGAAGGAAGCTATCTGACATTCTTGAGCAAGAACGAACTATAGCACCCTCAGAAATTTCAACCTAGAAGAAGCATTATCTCACGTTACTGAGGAAGATACCAGAAAGGCTAAATCAGTGGTCACACATGCACACACACGCATGCGCACGCACACACATGTGCACACACACACACCCCTAAACCCTCCGTTTCTCAATCAAGTGGCGAGTATCATTCTACTGAACAAGCGCCCAGGTTTGCCCTTCTTTTCTCCTGTACTTATAGCTAAAGATTCATTTCTCCCCTTAGCTTATTCCTCTTGTGTCCTAAAACCTCTATGGTTATTTTTGCTTAGGAGTTCTTTTTCATGACTATTTTAAGAGAAAGGCTGACCTGGTGATAACCTCACTCCCGGTCTGCACATCCTCAGGCCTAATTAGATCCCAAGTTCCCAAATAGGGTAAGAAGGTCAGTAGCCAAGAAAAATACAGCTTCCCAGCTGCTACAGACAGAGGTGAACGTTCCTATTAGACCCATAAGCAAAAAGTCAAACCACGGAAAGCCTTAGCCACTAGCATTCTGGCATTAGATGACTCAGCCAGGAAGACCTGAAAGCTGCTGAGTACAGTTCCTGTTAAGTGCTCTGCTTTAGGATTACGGTAATACATTATGTCAATAACGATGGCAAACACACCTGAAGATGCCACTGGGAGGACCAGACCTGAAAAATCATCTCCACCATTTCCTGGGCACCTCTTCTAGGCCTACCACCAGTTAGTACTGGGGACACAGGAGCAAGAAAGCCTGGGATCCTGTCCTCAAGTAATTCATAGTCAAGTAGGTGAGCCAGATACCTGAATTAATAATTCCAGACCACAGACCTAGAGAGCCACCTTCGGATGAGTTCAGTGCTTTCAAACCTCAGAAGAGGATCATCAGCTCTCTCTCTAGGGCAATCACAGGGAACTCCCCGGAGGAGACAGCACTGGAAGATGGGCCTTGAATCCTGATGTCATCCAGAGGTGCTGAGCCCCCCGTGAAGAACCCCAGCCCTCACTCTTGCGGCTTTATGGGCTTTGTTCCAGGGCCAGAAGCAGTCCCATCACCACATACATTAGTAATTCGTGTTGACTTTCGCTGAAGATTTCTTGGGGAGACTGAGACGATGTTAAATCACACTAAAGAGAAAGCACAATTTTTTCAGTCCCTATGAGATATTTCTTTGCTTTGTTCAAGTTTTTCTCCAGTCCCCAGCTACCTCACCTCTCCCTCCCTCCCCCACACACCCCTCCAATCTCATCAACACCCCAAGTCATCAGCTCCCAAACACGGTCTGAATGTTCAACTCCGAAAAATCGAGAGTCCAACAAGATGATGGAATAGGAGGTTCCATCTCCTCATCCCCCCAAAGAAACACCAGTTTTGCAACCATCCACAGATGAGCCAAAACTGTGGGAGCCCTAGATCTAGCTGAGAGGTCCAGAACCCAAGCAGAGGGAAAAAATTTCCTGGAGTGGATGCATTGAAGAGGGTAAGAAGAGCAGCTGCACTTTACCCACCTCAGCGTCGCCCAAGGCAGCACAGCTCTGTGCTGAGACAGCCCCTCGGCCTGCGATCTCTCCCATGGGGGGAAGCGAGAGTGAAGGGGGTGTCTGGCTTCTCCAGTCGTGCACGACACTGCCCAGGAGGCCCTCTTCTGCCTTGCGTCACCCCGAACAATGAAGGGATGAGCACAGATGAATCATCTGGGAACAGCTCAGAACAGGGAAAAGGGGCGAGCGCTCACAGCAACCAGCATGCCCACAGCCAGCCATGGGTCCTGCTAACCAGCCCACTGACTCCACCAACAGTCTCTCCCACAAACCCTGCGGGACAAATTGCATGCAGAATCCCCCAACCAGCCAATGCACACCCCCAAAACCTGATATGCTCCCACCATGCATGGCGCTCTCTACATCCCTGTGCGTGGAATGCATGAGCTCCCACAGGCACCACGTGGAGCTCAACAGCAGGCGGGGATTGCAGAAGCCAGCTCGACTCTGCCGCTTTGGGTGATGGCACACAACACTGGACACTTCAGCGCTCTGCCCTAGGGAAAGTAAACAGGAGGCTCTCAGCACCTGGCCTGGATCAGATTCTAAGACTTCCTCTCTAAGAGGGAACAAGAGGAGTGGTGTGGACATAGCCTTAGAAAAGGTCTGAGAGACCCCCAGATATCTCAAAGGCATATTTCCACTCCCATGTTCATAGCACCATTATTCATAAGAGCCAAGATGTGGAATCAACCTAAGTGTCCGTTAACAGATGAATGGATAAGGCAAATGTGGTCTATACATGGTACACAGGCAAAATGGAACACTATTCAGCCTTTAAAAAGAAGGAAATCCTGTCATTTGTGACAATTTGGATGAACCTGAAGGATATTATGCTATAATATATATAATATGTGTCATATATACGGAGAAAGAGAGACAGAGAAGGAATCTGAAAAAACTTACCTTAAAAGAAGTATAGTAAGACCTCTACTCAAGATAGAAGACAAAAAATTCTACCTAAGGAAAACTACCACTAAGTAAAAATGGATATTTTCCCAGCAGGCAGATTAAAGACATACATGTGATAGGTTTAGGAAAGGCAATTTTTCTCTAGGCTTTGAAATAATAAAAAAAAATATGTATTCCATGAGTATGCTCCTTAAAGAAGAACTGTTTTATGGTTAAAGAGAAATAGGATGCTGAGAGCCACATCTTAGTAAATTACAAAATATTCCCTTTTCGCCTCCTGTTCTCCTTCAATACTGTATTGAATCCCAGATTCCAACACAACTGTCTTCTTTGTTCTGGGTCTACATCCTCCTTAAAGGATGTTTTTTTATTTGAAAAGCAAAAAGCACACACCAACTTAAATTGGTGCTTCTCTCCCAGTTGTATTTATTTGACAGAGGTGACAAGCTTCAGCTTTCCACAGGTGCACATCTAACTCACAGACTGACGTGTCATTATGGGATCTTCCCACCATAGGACACTAGGTGGGGGTTAGTAGATGTCACTACAAAAAAATGGAAAAATTAAAGATTATTACTTCTCAATCCTTGTTAGCATGAAAACATAATTATGTATTTTATGTTTTTCAGAGGCAAGGGTCATGCCTGTCGGAACACCTATTGGCTTGCAATCTTGTTGTCACCATCAGTCAAAAGGAAAGCATCAATTTATTTGAATGGCCTTTGTCAATGTTGGTCTGAGAACACGCTGCATGAAATAATAATGATTAGCACTAAATTAGTGATGATGATGATAATAGTTACTGTTCATTGAGTGCTTTCTATTCTAAGTGCAAGCACTTTGCAAATAGTATGTTATTTAATTCTCACAATAATTCTGCATATGATCCCCATTTTATTAATGAGCAGCTGAAGTTGATAGAGGTTAAGTAACTTGCCAAATTCAAGCTCTAGTTGCAAGACAAAATTCAAACCCATGTGTATCTTACTCCATGCAGATTGTGGAAGAACATAATGAATGATACCCTCAGTAGAAATCTTACCACCATGAAGATGAGCTGTGTAATATATGGCATTGGAGACCATGCCACCAATGCTATGACAATAAAGCTTTGCTCTGCACAAGTGATTCTATAGGAAGCAAAAGTAGTACAGTGGGGTTGTCAACATGGCCCTTCCTATGAAAACTTCTACTCTCCCACCCACCCAGTTCACATGGACATAGCCAAGACTCTTGGCTTTATTTCATCTAAGGTGATCCAGACTCCCTGTGTGATGGTTAATTTATGCATCAACTTGATTGGGTCTCAGGATGCCCAGATATCTGGTTATTTATGAATGTGTCTGGGAGGGTGTTTCTGGAAAAGATTAGGTAGACTGAGTAAAGTAGATGCCCCTCCCTAGTGTGAGTGAGCCTTATCGCATCAATTAAAGATATGAATGGAACAAAAAGGCAGAGGAAAAAAGAATTCTCTCTCTCTGCCTGACTGCTTGAGCCGGAATACTGGTTTTCTCCTGCCCCTAGCCTAGACTGTACACCGTCAGGGCTCCCGGTCCTCAGGCCTTCAGACTCAGACTGAAACTACACCACCAGCTCTCCTGGGTCTCCAGCTTGCAAACAGTAGATCATGGGACTTCTCAGCCTCCATAATCACATCTATTGGTTCTGTTTCTCCAGAGAACCCTCACTAATACACCCTAGTTCAAGATTGTTGGCCTAGGAGTGACCTAAGATAAACAAATTAGACATCCTTCTCCAGGAAATTTCAATTTGGAAATAAGAGAATTCAGTCTGGCCCAATCTATTGAAAAGAGGAGGTAAAAATTCAGGCATGATGCTGTGGGCTTACCACAGTGTCTACCATGTGGCCTGGTGGCAGATAAAGTCTGTCTTTATGAGGTGGCCTTGAGAAGAGAGGAAGGTGGACAAGGTCTGGAAAATCTGAGGGCCTTCAGCTTCTGGCTCCCATCCATTCCCAAGGGCCGGCTCCCTCTCTGCCCTGTGCCCTCTGAGACCCATCTGTGTGCTTTTAACAAATCCCCCCTTTGATGCTTAAGGAAGAGCTTGTAGACTCCTTCTCCATGGATCTGAAAGAACCCTAACTACTCGGGGTATTCTGATCAAAGCAGGTCTGGAGCTTCCTAGTGGTCTAGTTTAAGAAATATGACATGAATCCTAGAGAGGTTTGAGGGCTGAATAACAAACACATCTCTCAGATTTTTCCCTCCCAAGCACCAATAATCTCTGCTTTCAGTTTGAAAGAAACTGAAAAACTATTTCACAGTAAGTCGCAGGCAAAAATCAGAAGAGCCAACATTCTACGTTCTTGGCTGAAGAATATCCATATACTGCCAGCCGTGAGGAGGTCAGAGACACGTTTTTGATGTGATAACTAAGGAGAAGCTGAGCCAGGTGCAATGGCATGTGCCTGTATTTCCAACTACTCAGGAGGCTGAGGCGGGAAGATAGCTTTAGCCCAGGGGTTCGAGACTGTAGTGTGTTACCACTACACCTGTGAATAGCCACTGTGCTCCAGCCTGGGCAACATAGCAAGAACTTGTCTCTAAAAAGTAAACAAATAAAAATAAAGATAGGCTGATAAAGCAAGAACCTTCATATGGAGCCATCCCACAGCATGTGGTTTAAGTCCTAAAAGTAAGATTCAATATTAAGTGCTGCCTTGACACATGGTAAAACTGAGAGGGCCTTGAATGGCCTAACCACAAGTTTCCCTCTATTCCATGGACAATGGCACCTCTTGAAATGGACCAGGTGTGTCTCCTCCTTATCCCTGAGTAGGGGGTCTCAGTTCCCTGCCAGCCATGGAATTTTTCAAACAAACTAACCACATCCCTCCACAGGAACCAGGGGCCACTCTACCCTCTTGATATAACAGAGCCTGCCTCCCACAGCTCCTGGCTGTTCACTCTGTTCCCAAGCTCAACCCTGCTGTGGCCCTCTGTGGCACAATGTCTTCCTCCCTCAGGCTGTGAATATGTGTGACGAATGAACTTGTCTCGATCTTGTGTGTCCAGTGTTGGGTGTCACGTGTTTGGCCATCCCCACAACCCCAGGGTCGTTCCCCCGTGGGATGATGAGTAGGCAATTCAAACACAGCAGCATAGAGATCTGCCAGAGGAGGGCCTGTGTAGGTGACATGCACCCACACAGACAAGAATAAAAGTAAATAAAATTTACTGCAAGAGCAATGGGGCATGCCTGAACCTGCTCACAGCTTATAACACCACTTGCTGGAACCTTGTACAAAATGATTCATTGAGAGTGACAAGGTCCAACCATCAAATGGTTACTAGACTATTAACTTCAGAATAACCCCTATAGAAGAAACAATAACCAACCTACACTGAGGTTCTTATATTAACTTCCAATTCTTATTCATTCAAAAAAAAGTTTTAAAAGCTGCTCATCCAAGTAAGAGCAGGCAAATTGTTTCTGTTCTAATTATAGCCACACACATGCTTTTTTCATTTTTCATTGTCCCAGCTCTGATGATCCTCTTTAGTGGGTTCCCGACTCACCCTACATGTGTTCATCTGTAAAATGGGTATAATAATAGCATCTACTGCACTGGGTGACAATAGTGTCTGCATAGCACTTAGAGCAGCTTCAACACGCACAAGCTCTGAGTAAGCACTAGAAAAACTTTAAGTTTAAAAGAAAAAAAGTGGAACTTTGACTGGTCCCGACCTTTTGTGAACATCTACTCAATAAAATCTCCACCGAGGTACAATCAATCCAGGAAGACTCAGACGAATCCATCAGAGAACAAAACTACGTAACGATGATCGAATGTGGTAAAATGTGCAGAACTGACAATCTTTCCAAACAGCCGTGGGGAAAGGAGAGAATAGCATGGGCTGGGCCTGCCAGCTAAGTTTTTGAGAAGAAGAACTTGATCTTTGCCTTAATGATGCATAAAATTATTAGAAAGAGGGAAATGGTGTTACATACAAAATGAATCTCTAGTAATCTCTAAGTACAGGCTTATGGTCCTGGAAAGTACTATAATTGGCAAACTGCATTTGGCAAAATCATGTTAAAAAATTAAAATGTCATTAGTCACAACACATTTATCTATAACATATATTAAACCTGTATTTTTCTATCATCCCCTAACAAGCCTTCCCCCCTCCGGAAAGGTGACCTTGTCTGAGAGTCTATCACTGCCTCCTCTGGGTTGCCACTGTAGCAAGGCACGCTTCCATGTGGCCCTCACTCTCCACCGTGTGACTTACCTGTGTCTCAATCCACAAACTCAGGTGTCAAGTGAATACAACTTTCTCTACTTTTTGTGTGACTCAGTTTCAGCTCAAAAATGGCATAATTTCCAAGAAGTTTATGTAGTACAAATGCAGCAACAGGGATGGAATCCCAGGTCCTCAAAGTCATCTATCCACGTAAACTGAGATGTCTATCGCCCTGCCCTGCTCTACAGTTTTGGTTCAGGTACACTGGTTTTGGGTCACCCAGACCCTGTTTCTGTGTTCTTCAGGCTCAAGGCTTGTCTCCACTCTTTCCTGCCATTTGGGGCACATGGGAACCCTCCTGCAGCTAAAGTCCCTGACGTGCTGCCATTTCTTCTCTGGGGTCCAGCCACGTCTCAGGACGGTACCCAACAGAAGGGTCCCAGGATCCTCCCTAGTATCCACCTCATCACATCTCCAACTCTCCCCCCCAAGCCACAGTACTCCTTTTCTAAAGAATAGAGGAGGTTGGAGAAGGGTTTTTCATTTTGTCTTCCCAATATTTGTTCTAGACCACCAGCCCTTTCTGTTCCCCATAAGCCCACCCCCATGTTCTACCTACTCCACCTCCCACCTTTGGTTCTCCACATTCCCACACCCAAGGAAATACACATTTTTTTCCCATGGGGTCTGGGGTGTGTACCTTTCCTTTCCTAAGCTGCAAAATAAATAACACATAGGCTTTTCGACTATTTCCAGAGACTAGAAGAATAAGATAAAACAGATGTGTGTGCAGGTATGCCTTTATGGGTTTATTCACAAATATCCCCACAAATTAATTTATGCACATATGCTAACATATGATAAAGCTGGCTTTGCTCCAGGGGTGAAAAAACCTTGTGTTCTATCAATCTCTTCAGACTTTCCCAAATAACTCTTGCACTAGAATCATCGTCTCAGTGTCTCCCTCTGGGGGAACCCAAGCTATGACAATGGGATGGCCCGTTGGAGGAAAAGACACCTGCTGCAAGTTACCATGTGTGAAAGAAAATACCAGGCGGACTCAAGAGAGGAGGATGCTCTGAGCAAATGGAAGCTCCACAGGTGTTTTCTGAATTGTAAATACCCCATACTTGTGTCCGACATACACTGATATTAAAATGCTTTATGTACCTGGGAATAAATTTCCCAAAGTCAGCTGATGAACAATGGTTTTATACTACAGAAAGGTGATTTTCTAGATACCAGTGTTTCTCAAACTGTGGTTGCTGGACCAGTATCACATCGGGGAAACTTGTTAGAAATGAAGATTCTCATCCCAGACCTCAGAAAGTCAGGAGGTGGCTACCAGCAATCTGCTTTAAACAAGTGTTCCAGGTGACTCTGATGGACACTGAAGTTTGGGAACCACCGACTTATGCTATAGAAAAATAATCCGGACCATGAGCTATGTGAATGATCAGGCTTCACAGGAAGGTGGGTCCAGATCGTGGGACAGTGGGGTTTTCTGCCACTTTCTGGGTTTGCTTTTGGGCATATATGTCATTTACCCTTTCTGAGATTTTTTTTTGGCCTATAAAACAGTTGTTAACAATATTATATACCTCACACAGCCTACCACGAGAATGAAATGCAGTAATGCATTTGGAAGGTTTTCATAATTGTTCAAATGCTGTGGAAATATACAGCAAGCAGGCAGGACGCTTTTAAAAAGCCAGCAGCGGTAGCAGGAGAACCGCTTGATTGGAGTCCCCAGCACGTTCGGAACAGCCCTCCGAGGGCCTGAACAGCAGCTGGGAGCCCCACATCTCAACAAATCCAGCAGCCATTGGCCTACCCCTGCCAAAACGCGGGGAGCCTCTTTCCTGCTTTGCCTGCGGTCTCCTGGGACTGGGCTCCCAGCGCCAGCCGCCACCCCTGCCCGATGTCCTCCCTTCCCTGCGGTTACAGATGGCGGTGATTTACAAAGGGCATGTTTTAAAGGCGTCTGGCTCAGCAGTTCTCACTGCACTGTCTTCAAATGCACCAGTGAAAGAGAAAAGGGCAAAGAGGGAGGAAGTGAGCAAAGGGAAAAGGGCTGGATCAGCTCCCCACAACCTGCAGGCTTCCTCTTCCTGTCTCAGCTGGGCTTGCTCAGAGGCTGGCCAAAGCTCATAAGAAGTGAAGGGGTAATTAGGTCACAGACTGAGCGGGGTCTATGATCTGAGGAGGGGGCTTGGTTCAGAATCGGGTATGCAGTTTGCTCATGCCTCTTCCCTGTTTACAGAACAAAAGGGTCTAGCATCCAAACAGCCCCAAATGGCTGTCAGCATAGCACATGAATATCAAAGCGCTCTCCCTTCTCTGCAGGTGTCCTCTCCTGGAATCCCCATTGGCTTTTGAGGCTTCGGAAAAACTGATGAGCATAAACAATATAATCCAACAGGCCACGATGGATCGGCAGGTTGCCCTGGCATTTCCATCCCAGGTAGAAGCAAGTTTCCTTCACTACCCGTATCTTTCGTGGTACTAAGATTTTCTGGCAAGGAAAGAGAGCAAACCAGGAAGACCTCCTTGTTGTGAATTTTGTTTCTTCAAGTACAAAAAGCTGGGGAGAAACTATGCTCGTTTACCAAGGGGGTAAAAATGTCTACAATCGATGTATTTTCTTCTACAAAGTCAGACGAGATGACTTCCAAATCACTCCCAATTCTGAGATCGAAGCATCACAGCAATTCTATTTGTCAGGGGATATAAAAGACTACGGTCCTTGTACATAGAGTTACAACTCTAAGCACAAAATTTGGGGAGCTATTTTTAATTAATGCCTAAAATTATTCTCAAGTTTCTAAACCTTTCACCTAAACAGCATGGCCTGGTCCAAGATCCAGAAGCACAGACTGAAATGGCATTACACTTTTAGCTCCCACGTTCTGACAAGAGACCAGGGAGAAGAAAAAGCAGATACAAGTGTTGCCCAAAGGAGAAAGGATGAACAATTGCTTTTCTTATGGCTCTGAACAAATTTTGTGCATTGATTTAGAGCTCCTAACATTACCAAGAATGGAAAGCAGGAGAGGGTGTGCTTCTGGCCTCCTGGCTCCATACAGATGGCTCAAAAATATCACTGGACCTAGAACCATGGCCAAGAAAGACCGAGAATATGGGAGAAGAATCTGAAAAAAAAAAAAGAATAGCTCAAACCTGTGGTTTTATAAGCAGAATTTCTCTCTTTTCTTCTTACCAGCGCTCTCCTAAGCCTGCAGCTACGGTTTTTCACATGTTTTGTTTGTACAGATGCCAGTTTAGCTCAGGGAACAAAATAAACCATAGCTCTCAATTAAATATGCTATGAAAACTGGAAGTTCATATTTGGCCAGAGGTTTACCCACATTAAGCCAAGGTCTGCAGCCTGGGAACCCATTTAGCATTTCTTTGTATTTTATTTCCACTGTAAGAGGATCAGGGATGACACATTATCTCCAACTGGAAGCATATTTGGAATCTGTGTACAACAGCACAATGTGAAGCTGTACAAATTCAGTACCGACCATCTTGCAGCAATGAGACACAGATAAAGAGACTATATTATGCTTCCCTAAGATCTCAAAGCAGATCACTGATGGGTATGAGAATATACAGTAACCTATGATCTTTTTTAACCTTTATAAATATTCAACAGAGTCCTCTCCTTGGGCAGCACTGTGTTTGATCCTCATATGTCAGAGGCAGGAACCACCCATAAAGTACAAGGTTTTCATTCAACAAATGCCACCCAACCTCCACATCCAGAATTCAGGGTTTGCTCGGAAAAGAGCAGGTAAATATGTCCAGGGAGCATGGAGCTTCCCAGAAGAGAAAAGGTCAAGACCTAGACTCCATTCTCTTTGGAGTTTCAGTGTTTTTATTTTATTTTATTTTTTTATTTATTTATGTATTTAGACAATGTCTCACTCTGTTGCCCAGGCTGGAGTGCAGTGGCATCATCATAGCTCACTGCAACCTCACACCCCTGGGCTCAAGCCATCCTCCTGCCTCAGCCTCCCAAGTAGCTGGGACTACAGGTGCATGCCACCATACCTGGCTAATTTTTCTATTTTTTATAGAGACAGGGTCCCACTCTTGCTAAGGCTGAGTTCTGATGTTTTTATTACAAATCTATTATCAAGCCCTTAACATCCATCAAAAGGGTGGGATAGTAGAGCCTATATCCAGAAAATGCTTAGCGCTAATTACTCAGTGAGACACTCAGAGCCTGGTGGATGGACAAGGCAGTTCCAGCCACAACAGCCTATCCAGCCATTCAGAGCACATAACGACAATGCTTCTCCTGCTGAATTCATCTCAAGGACTCCTTCTTTCTCTTACCTGTGTGGTTGCCCCTTTCCCAAGGGCTGCCTGCTCTCATTTGTGGATTCCCTCTCTTGACCCCTCTTGTAGGACCTTTATTTTCTTAAACTTCCTTGCCTCCCCAGGACCCTGAGCTCCCCAAATGCACGTGCACAAACACCGATCCTGCCTTTTCTTTCCCCGAGTCTTTCAGCTGAGCAGGTCATCACTTCATTCCACCTGTTGTTTTCCTGGAAGGAGCTGGGGGTGGTTGGGATCCCTAAGACCAAAAAAGGGCTGGGTATAAGAGAGTGACAGCCCAGTGACCGTCTAGGAGACAACCACAATAGTCCACACAAGGAATGTGGGTAGCCTGGACAAGTGGTGATGCAGTGGAGAGGGTGAGAAGGAATCAGACCCAGAGAGCTTGGAGGATTTGCTGATGGATTGGACGTTGGCTAAGAGGGAAATAGAATGATGACTCCCACATTTTTGTTTTGTGTAACTAGGTGGTTGGTGATGCCATTCACTGAAATGGGGAGACAGAGAGAAGGTGTGGAAGAGGTGGCCATCAGGTCACATCTGAAGCTGTCTTGAGGTGCCTGCTACATATCGAAGCAGAAATGCTGAATAGATAGTCAGATATACAAATGTGGAGCCAGGGACATAGATCTGGGAATAATCATTTGTCCCAACCCATTTTGTTCCCTCAAGCACTGATAAAGGGGAACATTCTAGTTGAATGAAATCTACTGAGGGCCTAATATATGCCCTCAGGTGTAATGGGCAAATTAAGATGATAGACCAAGAAATTTGCTCAAAGTTCCTAAACTAAGCAGGTGTCTGATTTAAACAGAGGTCATCTATTCTTGTATCTAGTCATTTATTGAACATTTCTTAGGTGCCTACCATGTACCAGATACTATGGGATGCTAGGATCAAAGAGATAACTGGAACACAATAAATGCTAATTAAATGTTAGTTATTATCATTACTCATATACAAGGAGCTAATCATCCAGTGGAGAAGACAAAGGCATTAACACAATTATGAACATTTTTGGAAAAGCAACATTAGAGACCATACAGGGTGTCATGGCTACAGCGAGGAGAGCTGCCTGTGTGCCTCTCCCACCTGTCCGCACTCTTTCTGTCCACTGCGCTCATAATTAGGCCAAGGGCACCCAGTTCTGCAGCACAGCTGAAGCTATAACTCACTTATATGACTCCCAGTTGGGACTTCACGCACTGGTGACATTGCTGTACTAGAACCAAGCCCTCACATCTCAATGAAAAGTGAAGATCCAGGCAGCCCTGGGGCTATTTCAATGACCCAGATTCTGTCTTTAGGAATTCAGTATTTCTTCCCCACTGGCATGCTGGTATCTGCATGATGGTGACTTGGCGATGGAGAAATCCCTGCCTTAATTCTGTCTCATTAGAGGAAGTGGGGGTGGGAGGTGGGGGTGAGGCTCTCAAAATCCCCCTGTACATCTGTGTCTGAACGTAGAAAACACACAAAGTGCAGACAACCCTACTAGGAACATCACATGTGTGCTATGCATCTGAAACTGTTCTAAGAACTTTTCACACATTGTCTTCCTTTATCCTCACAACAATCATGTGAGATAAGTAAAAATATTAGCCCCATTTAACACAAAAGGGGACCCCCATCTCCCAGTGTCATAAGAGGTAGATCCAGGATGGGAACCAGGTAGTGTAACCTTAGAGCCTGCACTCTTGGCCACCATGTCATGCTAAATGGACACTTCAATAAAAGGCATCACATTAACCTCATGGCTTGTGTCCCTCTGCACACCAGCACATGCCAGCACCTACATCCAGGACAGCAGCTACCCGAGGAGGAAGATCGCCCACCATGCGTGCTGTCCCCTCTTTTCGCACCTCCCACCCTCTGCAAACACTCCTTAACAAGCTGTCCCAATTTACATAATCGCTTTGTGTTTCTCTGCACAGGCTTGATTTAAGCTGTCCAGAAAACTGCATAAAATAATGGCATACTCGTAGATACTGGGAACTCTTTCCATTTGCTGCCAGATTTAAGCTGTTAAACTGCCCACCAATCTGCTGATAAAATACAATAATGTGATTTATAGCCAAACATGAAGAAACATCTCAACAAATTGGATTTACTTTATCTTCCAAAAAATGTTGTTTGGGGTTTTCCAAGATGTCCTTTTCAAAGCATTGCCCTAGTGATAAGTTGAGATGACTTTGCAAAAAGGGAGAGCTCTTCATTTGTACCCACTTTCCCATCTGATTCCTAAAAAGATCTGTCTGCCGGGTACTCTCCCTGGACCTTCTACTGTGCTCCCAGAGGGCAACTCTGTCATTCTGCCCTTCTACCCCTGTCCTAGCCATGAGTCCCAGCTCCTGAGATAGGGACTCAGGGACCACGTAATTAAGCAGGCCTTCACCTCCCTCTTACCTTGTGTCCGTCATCCTTAAGACAATAGGACCATAATGACCCAGGGTCTTCTGTCCTTTCTTCCCAGTCTCTCCCACTCCACCCTCATCCCCCTGCAGCTCAGAACCTCACCCACCTGCCCAAATTCCATTCCCTTCTTCAGAGCCCAGGGGAGTCTCCGTGTCACTGTAGCCCTGCCCCTTCCCCTCATTGTCTTTCCTAGTAGTTCCCGAGCCTTCTTCACTTGGCTATTCCACAGAGCTTTATTTATAGCTCTAGCCTCAGGAAAGGATGCTCCTCTGGCAGCTCCATTCCTTATTTAGGGGCTGTGGTTTGTTTGTAGGGCTATAGAAGGGTTGTGTTGGATGCAGGTAGAGAGACTTACTGTTTTCTATGTGCTGCTTTGCCTACTCAGACCACGGCTCTTCCATTTCAATCAGAATCCCCTCCTGCTGCACCCCCTGCCCCAGTCAGTCCTGCCCTTTCCCCATCCCATTGCTGTTGTAGCCTGATTCTCCTGCTGCATTTAAGGAGACCTCTGGAGCCTGGCTCCCCTGCTCCTCCCCACCCAAAACCCACTGTCATGCTGGGCCACTTCATCACCCACATGGGTGGCCCCACCTCCTCCCCTCACGCCATCCACGTGGAGAACGCAGTCCAACTCAAGATCCTTGACCTCCTCTAAGGAAAGGTTTAATTTTCTTCCCACTTTGGGGATCCCCTCCAGTGGTTACATCTTGGATTTTCTTCATCTAGAACTGTGCTAACTCTGATGCCTGAATTCAAAGATCATATCCTTCTTGCTGGCTTAGTCCTGTTCTCCCACTAAACACGATCTTTCACGTTGTTCAGACCTTTCCTCCATAGTCACGTCCCCGTTCCTCTGGTGACCACAACCTTGCCTGCCTTCAGTTCCTCTGTCCATGGCCTCGGATCGCAGGGCCAATTATTTCAGTGCCACTCTCCCCCGTGTTTCCATTCTCACCCTCCCTGTCCTTCCTTTGCACCCTTTCCCTTAATCCCTAGTCATAGTTTATTGCACTAGTTGGGCTCCTGAACCAGTATCGACAAATTCACAATCAGCAAATGCTATGATCCAGCACTCATGTAGTTCACAACAGGAAACGAGAACAAAAACAGATTCCGAGAAGTCTGAAAGTATATCAGTGAGGAGCCACAGGGAGACAAGAACAAGCCAAAACTGTGGGAAATGGAAGTTACGATGAGACAGAAACTCTGAATAAGCTGTGCATTCTTCACATTAGAAAATTCAAGTTCACTTTCAACCTTCTGTCCCCAGGTCCAATCGATGCTGCTTGTGAATCCAGCCCCTTCTCTTCCATCTACCACTGCTCTACCAAAGCAGCCTTGGTAAAGCTCCTTTCAGAGGAGCTTTAAGAGTCTTCCAATTGGTCTCCCAGCCATTAATCTCTCTTCCATGCCCTCTAGAGTTGTTTCTTAGGAGACAAACCTTAATTCCCCTTCCATGCTCCACCCCAGTTGTCTCCTCACCTTCTTCATGACAGCGTCCAGCCTCCTCCACAGACAACTCATGTTGGAAATCTGAGACGCAGAAAACGCACACTATATTTACATCATCTTTACCATACCACCACTATGTCAGTGCCATAGTCATCATCCTCTCCCTCCCCTTCTCCATGCCCCCTCTACTCTAACACACCCAATTTCTTATTTCCCAAACATGATCAACTCCTTTGAGGCACCGTAACTTAATGCTTTACCCTCTTCAATGTCTGACAAACTCTTACCTCCTCTCTTGAATTGACTTTTACTCTAAAAAAGTAGGTCCCTGCCTTCTCTGAGCTTCCACAGCACACTGTCCATGTACGTATTTAGGTACATTTTACACTTTTCCTAATCCATTTCTGTGGTAAATTAAAGATGGCCACAAACTCTTTGACACACCTCCCACTGAGAGGTAGTGTCTGTGTCCCCTCTGCTTGAATCTAGGTGGGCTTATGACTACGTTGATCAATAAAATATGGTAACAGCAATTTCAGGCCTTAAAACCCTGGTAGTTTCCACTTTCTGTTATCTTGAAACACTCTCTCTGAGAGTCTTGAGCAGCCATATAAGAACTCAGGAAGACTAGGCTGAGGCTGCTATGCTGGAGAGACCACCTGTTGTTGCTCTGGCCAACAGCACCAGCTAAGTCCCACCTTCTAGCCCTCCCCACCCAGGCACCAGCTGTGTACATGAAGCCATCTTCAAACATACAGATCAGTCCATCCACCAAGCAGTAACCACTGAGTAGCCTCTATGGAACAGAAAAAGTGCCCAGGAGAGCTCTGCCCAAATTCCTAACTCAAAATACCAAGTTATATATTAATAATAAAATGGCTGTTTTTTAAGCTGCTAAGTTTGGAGTGATTATTACATTTATTTATTTAATTCTAGAGTAAAATTAAATTAAATTAAATTAAAAATCATTCTATTTCATTTAATTCTAGAGCATAAGCTTCTAAGTGGAAACATCAAGACCGATTATCTGTATCTGCAGAACCATGTATACTACCTGTGAACAACTCATGTATGTTGAATGCACAAATCACAAAAAAACACTCTGTTTAACATTCTGTGATCTGCCCTTCATAGCCAAAAAGGCTATAGCAATATGTCTATATATTGTACCACAGACTTAGTGGTTTAAAGCAAAACAAATTTGTATTACAGTTCTAGGAGGTCTGTGTTTCCTCTGGAGGCTCTAGAGGAGAATCCATTACCTGGCCTTTTCTAGCTTCAAGAGGCTGCATACCTTTCTTGCTTGTGGCCTCTTCCAATCCTACATCTCTCTATTTCTCTGGCCCTCCTGTGTCCTTATTATAAGGACCCTGTGATTACATTAGGCCTACCTGGATAATTCAGGACATTGTCCTCATTTCAAATCTTTAATCATATCTGCAAAATCCTTTATGCCATAATGTAAAGTAACAAATTCACGTATTCGGATTAGGAAGTGAGCATTTTTGGTGGGTAGCTGTTCTGCCTACCACATCACCAAAAGCCTCAGCGGCCTCAGGAACTTCTGATATCACCAAAAGGGGACTGGACTATGTAGATGAGTACAATGTCCTCTAGTCTTGTTCACATGATATATGCATTTCTTAGGATTTTACAAATATTCTAGCATTCAAAATATTACTGTCTGGCTCTTACAATTTGAAAAAGTGTTTAAGTAGTAAGTGATGGGCTACACCTTGTACAAAGAGAGTGACCCTACATGTAAAGTGTTTGGAATCTGAGGGTAAACTGCCAGACCACCATCACAATTCATACTTAGCTGGCAGGGGAAGTGCCCTGATCATTAGGATGGCTTTCCCTGGGTGAGGCTCATCCACTGCACACACCCAGACTACCGGAGGTTGGGGACCAGAACTGGTCCATGGCCTGGGGGTTGGGGATGGGGGTACAAGTCTGGTCCACAGGGCATGATGGTTGGGGATGGGTACTGGTCTGTAGTGGGCCAGAGAACTAAGTGACAGGCTTCCTTTGTAAGTTTTCTCAGAAGTGTTCAATTTTTTTCAAAATAACTTGATTTTTTCTATTAAGGTAACTTATGCACATGAGTGATTCTATAAATGCCATATAGAAAGGCTCAAACTGAAAGACAACTCTTCCCTCAACTCACCCTTTCCCATTTTTAGCTGTTTCTTCATTTATCTCAATGTTTTTGTGCTGGTATTTATAATAAGGACTTAGCTGACATTCCTCAACCCCATGCCTTCCCTCCTCCATCCTTCCATTATATACAGTACCATAAACTATGTCTGATTCTCTTGGTCAGCAGTATGATCACCTGAGATGAAAGGAACACTACAGTTAGAGAAATTGACTTTCAAATAGTTCTAGACATTTTTAGGTGGTGCCCAGTAAGAACATCTAAGGAATGGAACCTACAATGAGAAGATGTGGTTTCAAGTCCTGTCTTGCATGGACAATTTCACCTAATCCTGTGCTCCAGGGGCTTAGACCAGGACCTAAAAAACTTTTCTATAAAAGGGGTACATAGTAAATATTTTAGGCTTTGCAGGTCATAGCAAACACACAACTCTGCCATTACAACCCAAAAGAAGCCACAGGCAATAACATAAATGAATGGATGTGGCTACACTGCAAATAAAACTTTATTTACAAACATAGGCTGCAGCTGATTTGAGCCTGAAACTGTAGTTTGCCAACCCCTGGCCTAGACTATTACATGGAGGTGATAAAACCACACAGGATAGCTATGAGCATGAAATGGATAAAGGTGTGACAGTCCTTTATAGACAATAAAGCATGCCATAGGTGAGAAGAGAGGAGGGTTCAGAGGGAGGCAAAGGGCACTGAAGACAACCTTGCCTTACTCCTTCGCTTGCTGAAGGCCACTCTGTTTATTATGGCATATCATATATAAGGAAGCACTGAATATGAGTGCTAAATCTGCACTCTTGCTTCCGGGAGCCAAATTTGAAATAGTATTTAAAGTCCTGTTTCCTACAGCTTGAATGATTTAAGATTGGTTTAATACTTTCCAGAGCCTATAGACTGGAATGTTTTCAAGACTGGATTTAACATCTTATACAATTATCAGTGTAAAAAGTTTTAGGCAAGGAATTCTCATGGATCTATTCTTTTAACAATCCACAAAGAATTGTTGATATGTCAGGCACCGCGCCAGAGAGCTGTGGATACAGAAATGAGTGAGACATCATTTTAACTCGAGTCCGTGGTTTGGCAAGGAAAGCACACATGTATAAAGGGAACAATAGAAAACTGCAAGAATTATTCTTTAAAAACAGAGAGATTGAGTGGAATGCTGACATTCATGCTGCCTCGTATCTTTTAAACATCTTTATAACGTGTTAATAGATCTCCACGTTTTGAATTCTGCCTTCTCAACGTAGAATCGAAAAAGAAAATGTTCCCTGTTTCCCCTGCTGTTAGAATGCAGGCATGTGGCTTTGTTTCCACCAATCAGACATAACTCCACAAAACCTGCATCTGCAAGTGAGTTATGTCAGGAGACAAGGAAGGGGGCCGGGGGGACACCCATTCTTTGGGTATTGGTGGCAGCAGAGGCGGCGGGTGTGATTCTGGGAACGGAGCAGAAGCCACTTCTGCCGGTGTGGTTCTGAGAGCTGCTGCTGGAAAATAAATCTGGAGCCTATTTCCCCAGCCCTTCCAACAACTCAGCAAGCTCTCACATTTCCTCAGTTGATTCCTTCCTGTTTACGGTAACTAAAGTGGATTCTGTCGCTTGCCACTAGGAACCTGACCCACACATGAAGAATGCTCAGGGTTACCTAGGATTTAATGGGAAAAGAAAGTTTTCAGAGGCAGTGATGTTAAAGATGAGTCATCCTAGAAGGACATTCTAGACTGAATGAATTGCATCTGCTCAGGCCTGGAAGCATATGAGAGCGTGCTTCATTCAGGAAATGAAGGTGAATTTGTGGTTGAAATATTTGGCGCATAAGAGTGACTAGCGATGGTGCTGAAAATGTAGGCAGGGATCATGAAGGTTTTTCAAAGCCTTAATCAGGCATTTATATACTGAATAAATGGAGAGCCTTTAAATGACTTTAAGCAGGAGATTGTCTATATCATATTAGCATTTTCGGAAGATCCCTTGGCAGCAGTTTGGAGAATTGAACGCAGAGTGGGAGAGAGACGAGGGCAGGGAGAAATATTAGGAGGCTGTTGCAGTCATCCAGGTGAAAGGTAATAAGATCGAAGTTGAAGCAGTGGTGGCCAAACGGGGGGAAAAGCAGATTGATTTGTTCTGCTGAGATTTTGACTTAATCAGAAAAGAAGAAACGCAGCAGATTCACCAATATGTTGCCTCTCTATACTAGGAAAGATAATATTCCATTAAAATCATCTAAATTGCAGCCTTGGATCTCTATTTCCCCAGGGCAATGCCACACAGAGCCAGTGTGTGCAAGCCCCTGTGGATGCCCTCGTGAATGTTTACATGTCTCTAGAACTGGACTGGAGGCAGTGACATCAAAAGCCTTATTTTATGGCTGTTACCCAGAGCATTCCTTTCAGGAGGAGAGGGGCCTCTGGGACAAGCTGTGAGATAAATCTTATAAAGGTGACATAGTTATTTCCACAGAGTCCCATTTTTCACTGGGTTTCTGCATCCAATTTCCTTCCTCTTGTCCAGGGCAGCTCATCAAGAAATTTCCCTACCTAAGGAAGTTAGGATTGCAAACCATCTATGCTTTCTAGCACCAGGTCTCTGCGTTTCTGAACAATTTTCCTATTCAAAGTAGAGGAAGAAGGAACAGGAGCGTGAGATTCCAGGAACAGGAGGGTGAGAGACAAAGTAAGCAAGAGGAAGAGACAGACATTCTCAGCTGGCCTTCCCTGCTGCACATTCATGCGATGCCTTTTTCCCTCCCTCTCTTTCCCTCTTCTTTAAATTGTAAAAAAATATAACATTTAAAGAAACATGTTTGAAAAGACAGTAAGTCACCCATAATCACGTCATCTAAGCACAATTAGTTTGCCTTTTTCTGTGTTCATTTTCATCCCTTGTCCCCCACTTGGGTTGCTAATTTTAGAGTTCTCATCAGAAAATATTAATATTTCTTAGGCCCACTTACCCAGCAAAACAGACTCTGAGTCAGATCTCCACGCTGGAGGTTTACGGACAGAGCTCTTGCATACAGACAGCGTCATGGGGAGTGAGGGAAGCAGAGCTGGCCAGAGGGAGAAGTTGGGCAGGAATACAGCAACCAGAGAGGCCTCAGCCCCCCCTGGGGCAGTGCAGAGTTCCCACATTAGGGCAGGTTCTCACCTTTATGCCCTGAATCAACTAGCTGGCAAATTCAGACTGCCTCCAGGGAAAGGTGTCACCCCCGTAAGGAGGTTCCCTTCAGCCAGGGCAACGTCCAGAGAAGAACTCAGCTGTGAGTCGCAATCAGGCAATATTCCTGGAAACCAGGGCAATGAGTGCCTTGATCCTAAAGGCCATAGCTAGGCTGGAGGGGGTGCCTCACACTTGTAATGCCAGCACTTTGGGAGGCCGAGGCAGGAGGATCACTTGAGCCCAGGAGTTAGAGACCAGCCTGGGCAGCATAGTGAGACCCTGCCTGTACAAAAAATAGAAAAATTAGCCAGGTGTAGTTGGAGTGCACTGGTAGTCCCAGTACTCAGGAGGCTGAGGCAGGAGGATCTCTTGAGCCCAGAAGTTGGAAGTTGCAGTGAGCTACAATGATGCCACTGCACTCTACCTTGGGGTGACAGAGTGAGACTTTGTCCCCAAAAAAAAATGCAAATAAAAATTTAAGAAATAAAGTTATGTGTTAATCTTTGGCCTGTTGACACATTATGCCCTACAATTACATTTAATGGCTGCAAATTTTACATCATAATGAATAGTTGCATTATTTTACTTAACTATCTTCTACCAATGAATCACCATTAGAGATAATGTAAAAAATGAGCACCTTTGCCATGTAATTTTTTTTGTATTGAGTTATTTCCTTAATTTCCTTAGGTAAAAATCACAGAAATTATATTCCTGTCTCCAGTGATTTGGACATCTTCATGGCTTCTGTACAACCCTAATTTTCCTAGTCATTGTCTGCAAGACTAGTATGAGCCTCTTTTCTCAAAGAGAAGTGCTATCAACCAAAGCTTCTGACAGAATTTCGGCTAATTTTCCAGCTCAGGCCATATGATTGCTGAATATTTTACTCAAAATATAAATTTATGAAACAGCAAACAAGGTGAAGTTGTGCTTTGTTTTGGGTCAACTGTGTTATTACCCCTCCAGACACACATATACACACACAGTTTCAGAAGTCAAATTCAGACAATTCAGAATCCTTTGGTTTCATAATTAGGTTAATTTCATGGTTTTCCCCATTGTACTAAAAATAATTTATGGTTCTGGTTGCCATGTTTTAAAATATACATCAATTTAAATAATATTAAATGGAGAATGGAATTGTTTTAAACACATTAACACTAAATAAACCTAAAACATAACCAAAAATAATTGAATTAATGGTGATTAATTCTACATGGCTGGATAATAGGGGATTTCATCTTCTTCATACTCTTCAGTATCTTACAAGTTTCCCACATATTCACGTCCATCTTGGAGAGAGTCCAGGGGATGAGGAAAAGTTTTGGTATTTGTCAGACTGACATAGATACAAGACCTGCTCAGCCACTTACTGGCTAGATGACCCCTTGAACCCTACCTGCAAGCTCACAGGGTTTCTGTGAGGACCAAAAGATACGAAAGCAAATATAACTGTCCCTAGTGAGTAGTAGGCACTCAATGAATATTAGATCCCTCCCCCTCTAACATGGGGGTGAGAAAGGCCCCTGCAGCTGTCAGCCCCTTCCATCTGGCCTGCTGAGCATTTTCCCACTCACTCTCCATTGGGGCCACCTCCTTTAAGGCTGTGCCTCAGAAGGATTAAGAATAAAGAGCAATTATAGAACAGATACTGGATAATCAGTTAATTAACATTTCAGAGATAAGGAAACAGGAAACTGAAATCCCACAGTATAAACGAACAGCAGGCAGTGTCACAAGGCTCCAGCTCATAAAAAGACTCCACTCAGAGCCAGAGGAAGCTTCCCCCTCCCAGCCTGTCTGGTCTTTGGCTTTCTCCTCTTGTCTTGCTAAATCTTTTATCATTTCCCTCCTCTTCCCTTTCCCTAGTACTGCATGCTCCCTTTTCTCTTACCTATATTCCTACTTCCTTAATTTTTTTCCATATTTCCCTATTTTTCTCTCTCATTGATTAACTGAGCAATTTGGGGTTTGCATTCTTTATTTTAATGTCATGGGAATGAAGCCTCTGGTTTTTATACCCAAAAATATTTCATTGAGGTTTATACTTTAAAAGGTATGTATATATACCTTTTAGGATATATATATAAATACTAAAAGAAGTATTTCATTTGAATCAGTGGAAAATCACAGAAGGAGTCTCGCCAGTGCTTTAGTGCTGATCCTGGATATTTTGAGCCTGTCAATTTGCTCTGTGAGCCCGCTTTACAGATATGTCAGTGAAGGAGCTCAGGGAATTTCACTCCAAAATATGACTCCTTGGTATAAAGAGTATTTTTAATTAAAGGCCCTTAGAGATCAATAGGCCTTGGAAGGGGCTTTCCCACCATCTCCATAAAGACCAGACAGACCCATCAAGAAGGACAATTTGTCTTTCCTTCCCCTCCCTAATATCTCAATGTTTGTTGCAGGAAAGATCAAGAATGCAGCCAGACCTGGCCCAACCCATTTTTAAAATAATACCTGTCTCTCGGGTTAATTTAATTTCCAAAGAGAGTAACTGACAAGTCAATCTGTTTCCCCATCCATTCATTCTCCCAAGTATCTGTTCACCCTGCCCAGTAACCATTTATTGGCCCCCAACAGAATTATATCCTCTCTCCCCCCCTCTAAAATGAGGGTATATAAACTTCTGGACTCCATTGGGATATTGGGCAGTCACCTGTGATTCTCCCCATGTGCACAGTAAATAAATTTGTAATCTCTTTCTCTTATTAATCTGCCTTATTGTGAGTTGATCTTTCAGCAAAACTTCCAGGGGTAAAGGGGAAGTTTTCCCTTCTGCACCACATCAGCAAGAAAGCCCAGGCCTCAAGTGTATTCTTGGGACTCGCCAAGGAAGTAACCCAGGGAACACAGAAAAGATTAGCAGCCCCCCAGCCCCATCCAATTGCTGGAAGATTCTGACACAACTATTGTCTCATATTCAGAAGCTTTAGTCATGGTAACAGACATCCTCTTAGACCCAGCAGGCCAATGGGGCAAGCCTGGGGGCCTTGGCAATGGTAGGAGTCAAGGAAGGTGGATCACAACGCCTTCCTTGGTGTTTGGCCCCAGCAACCAAACGTGCCTTCCTGTCTGGCCTCAGCCCCCAGTGGGCAGTGAAGGGGTACAGCCAACAGTCACTTCTGTTCACCTATGGTCTGTGGTCCTCTACTCAGGTCTAAATTAAGAACATAATGAGTGGTGTAGTCCACGTGTTCTGGACTTCAGACAGTTGGGACAACATAGGTCGGCAGCGCCATTTGCAACAGGGTAGACTGCAATGGGCAGAGAGTTTAGATTGCCACAGAAAGGTACATTTTGGGGAGAATAATAACACTTTGATCTTTAGCTTTTCCTGTGATATCTGCCAAAATTCTCTCTGGACTGAGTTTTATATTTCTTAGTTACAAAGGGAGAAAGCTATGCCATTCTAGAAGAGGAGATGCAAACTTTGTGTGTGTGTGTGCACGAATATTTAGAGGCCAAGCATTCAGAACAGGCCATGAGAGCCTCTGACCTTCCCAAAGAGCTGCAGCTCACAAGAACAGCACTGCCTTGCCGAGCACCCACACCCCACCTCCCGTGGCCTGGTCTTGACTTTGCTCCAACCAGCTTTGATGACACTGCAACCCAAACTTGCTGCACTCAGACCTAATACCCCTAATACCCCCTAATACCCCTTATTCTTGGATCCCCTGGAATGCAGACTGGCCCATCCCTGACCCGACTCCAGCCACACACCAGGCTTCACTACCTTCCGATGACCAGGAGGCACTGGTCTGGCTGGGCCCTCCTGCATTGACCATTAGCACTGGTCTTATGTGGACTCATGACTGAGAAAGGACAGTAAGAGCAGGCGCTGTCTCGGAGCTCTTCTCCAGGAGAAAGAGGTCAGTAACTGTCAGCTGCCACAGCCAAGTGACCACGGACGCTGAAGTTCCCCTAGCCTGAAAACTAGAACAAAAGGAAGGAGAAGACACTGGGTGGCCAGCCAATCAGGGCACCAGCCAGCAAAATAGATAGGAGGTGCCACCAACAGGGCAGACGTGCCACAGACATGGACATGGAGCAGGGGGGACAGAAGACCGGGAAGGTATCTGTGAGACTGTACCTACCTTGGGGACTAGAGTATCATCATCTATGGCAGCAGTATAGTGAGAGGCAGGGCCCGGAGCCTTGTAAGTCAGTTATCTCTGGTGGAATCCAAGACATCATTTCGGTTATCTGGATAAAAACTACCCCAAACTTAGTGAATTAAAGCAAAAGCCTTTGTTAAATTCCATATTATCCTGGGGGATGACGGGGGCTCAGCCAGATGGTCCTCTCGCCCTCCGCACCCGGGGTCTCTCCTGAGAGAACTGCAGTCACATGGGGACTGGGCTGGACCTTCCAGGATGCCTCTCCCACACGCCTGGCTGGAAAGCTGGGACATCTCTCTCTCCCCACGTGGTCTCTCCACATGGGCTTCTTTCCCCTGGCAGCTGGATCCTAAGAGTGACTGTTCCAAGACGACAAGTCCCACTGTCTGCATCACAGTTGTTAGGGCCCCGTTGGCCAAAGTAGGTGAAATGGCCAAGGCCAGAGTCACAAGAACATACATATTGGTAGGTAAAGTGTGTGGGGAGCCACAAAATAAACAGTCTACCATATTTGCACTCAGTAAATTGTTTTTGTGCTCCCAATATTTTATCTACTTGGTTCTCCTCTATTCTCCATTAATAGTTCATATAGTTTTTGTGAACTTTCCTCCTTCTCTCAACTGAGCCAAATGAAAAACAGATTTTTTTTCCCACTTGAGTTGAAGATTTTAAAATGAAGGCAGTGCCCATTACCCTGCTCTCCCATCCCAAACACACATACACACACACACACACAGAAGCATCATGGTGATGGCAGTGCTAATTAGTTGGACAAACACCCAAGGAAAGCTAAGCCCCTGGGGAGGCATCAAGGCCACGTGTTCAACTACCCCTATCTGAAGGTCTTCCTCCAAAGCAGTCTCAGCAAAAACTCTCCAGTGTCCTGAGTTTGTTTCTCCTTTTAAGGGAAGCTATTTCCTCACATGGGGAACATTGCTGCATCACTGGTTACAACAAAACTCTACCTGTCAAAAAAAAAAACAAAAAAAACCTCTATCATGACTGAAGGACTTTCAAGACAGTATCCAGAGCCCAATTACTGTCTGCTGCTGTTTTCACCTTAATGACACCCGACCTCTAAAAAGCCATTCACCTGAAAATTGAGTGAAGCCTCTCTTTTGTCGTGAGACCAACTCCTTGCTGGTACCCATAGCATAGTGACCTGCTGCAGTCTCTGAGAAAAACTAGGAGACAAGTCAATCTCTCTGTTAACGGGAAATTTGATTGAAATGGAAGTTTTATGCACCTCCTCACTTATCTAATCACTGAACAATGCTGGAAGAGTTCTGCAGGCATTTCTGCTGCATTTTCCACCTTCTATCTCTTTTGTGTGTAGGGAAAATTCACAGAAAGAAAAAATACCTTTAAACTAAATAAGGATTGGGACAGGCTCAGCCAAACAAAATTTGCAATCCACATAACAAAGGATTCCGGGACCTGCATGTGGCAGCAGTCTAATCAGCTCCACTTTCAAATATATAGTTAATAGAGAATACACTGGGTCATACTGCACGCTCTCAATTTTGAGTTTGATAACTTACTAAGATTCTTAGCACAGCCCATGCCTGCTCCTCACTGGGATGAGGAAAATAGGTGCTACCCTAACCCAAGGAGTTGGTCAGCTCCAAAGAAAGATCACTTCTATCAAGGTTGTTCATGCTAATTTCCTAGGTGAGCACCAGGTTGGACATCTAGAGACCATCTCTCAGTAATTCCAACACAGCTTTTCCTCCAGCTTTGCAAGAGAGCTTTGTTTCTTCCACTGAACTTGAAGGTGAAGCACCCAGCTTGCATATAAGGACATGTAGTACAAAAACTGTGTGTATGTAATGGTAGAATCACACTCAGGGCAGTGAGAGGCTTCACCCATGAGGAATAATCGGAAACTGAGCCCTACCGAGGGAACAGCCAATTTCTGATTTGGGTCCCATTCTCCCTCTGGGTGTGAAGCACATGTTCATTGAATGGAGTGTTGGGCTGAACTGGCTGCTCTATTCATGTGATTTTCTTTCTCTCTTTCTCTCCCCTCCTGATCTGTCACTGACAGACACACATTGTTGAATTCCTACAATTCCACTATAGTTAGTCTCTTTCTCCCTGGCCGTGTGATCTCTCTGTTCCAAGTTCTAGGAGACAGTATAATAAGTGGTTAAGAACACAGATCTGACTGTCTAGGTTCAAACCTGGCCCCTCCACTTATTAATCTGTGATCGTTACAAGACACTTAATTTCTCTATGCCTGATGTTCTCATTGAAAAATGGGAATAATAAAGTTCCCTCATTGGATTGTTGTGAAAGAAGCCTTTAATACAGTTCCTATTTCCTAGTACACAATCAATAAATGCTATATCACTAGTAGTAGTGGTGATGATAGTAGTAGCAGTATTGTAGCTGTTGTCACTACAACAACTCAGACTTTAATGCCCAATCTTAGCTCAGCCAGGCTACTGTCCCAAACCCAGGGTCGTCCGTAGGCAGGAGAAATGTGAGTTATCCCTTCCACTGGCTCAACACCAAGCCCATCCTGCCACATACCCGCTTCTGACTTTAGCACCTCAGGCAGCTATTTTCAGGTTTTGCATCCCACGGTGCAGGCCCTGTCTTGCCACCCCACAAAGGAACCCATGCTTGCCACCCTGATGTCAGGCTTTCTGCCCGGGTCCCCGGCCATCTGTCCTTACTGGACTGCGACCTTTGGCTCCCTATTACTTGGCTCACAGATCCTCCTTCTAAAGTCTGCAGCCAGCCCTCCTGTTCACTCCTCTACTCTACCCTGCTTCTCACGTCACCAACCACACTCATCCCTGCTCAGGGTCACCAGGATCATTCGGTATCAGCCCCGTGTGGACCCGACTCCCAGTGTTCTCAGCCCCACAGAGTGAGAGTAAGTAGGTAACAGTTACTGAGCACACACCTGGCACTGTTCTAGGAACTTTACACAGAATAACTCATTTCCTCCTCACACCAATCCTACGAAGTAAATACTATTGTTATTTCATTTTTACTGAAAAGGTGACTGAAGCACAGAGAGGTTAAGCAGTTTTCCCAAAAAAACACAGCTACTTAATGGTGGTGCCACAATCAACCCTAGAACTGTGGCTCCAGAATCCACACAAAATATATAGGAAAATCCCCCTAAAAGACTATTTATGTGTGCATGTGTGTGTGAGAGAGAGAGAGAAAGAGAGAGATAACATAAGAAAAAATACTTTGGAAGGTGTTAATGAAATACAAACTTTCTCTTTTATCTCAACATTCAATACAAGGTCTTATATATAGGATGCAAACAAAAACTATTTATTGACTGAACAACCCTATTAAGGGCTTCTTGCCCAAGGGCAGGGCAAATGAGATCACTTCCTTCAGGGACCAGATTTTCTGTTCCTGAACATCCCTGTCCTCTGGATTCTGGTCCCTAAGGCCTACAGATAGACCTCCCAGCATGGACATCACCTCCTACTGTCATTCCCACCAATATTTTGCCCCATCTCCACATGGAGAGGTGCTTGGGACCTAGTGTTTGCTTTGCAGCTTGGCTAATAGCCTTCACGCCCTGTCTCTTCCTCTCTGTAGACCTTACACAGAATTTATGTGCCCAACAGTCCATCCCCTAACTCTTGACCTTAGCCTTGCTCCCATGGTTGAACTCCAAGCTTTAGTCCAAGGTAGGGGTATCTGTCATGTTGCTGCCCAGCAAGCACTGTGGAATTCCCTAAGATTTTGAAAGGAGGCGGATGTGCAATCTCCCACATCTTATGAGCACCTTGGAAGACACCAGGTCGCTGAGTACCAGCCCTTCCTATTACTGAGCTCTTTAGAACATCAAAAATTATAAATTTTTATTAAATACTGGGTCCATTTACAGAGGTTTCAGCAAAAGATACAGCTCATTCCATCTTTACTTCCTCAGTCTGGGAAGCATTTTCTATGAATACTCAAAAGGTACATTTAAAGTGTACCTTAACATGCCATGTGATTAGAACTCAGTTTCAATTCTAACTAAAATATGCAAATAGCCAAAGCATGCCTTTAAGATGAGATACAATATTGCCATCATTTTCTCAGTACTATACCAGTGACTCCATGCTGGGTAGAATCTAATCCAAAATTGATTCTCATCATGCAAGAAACATCAACTAAACTTGCATAAAAACTGTCATCAGGAAGATAAATAATTTGGAGAATAAAAAATACATTGAAGTTGCGCAGCTTCTCTGGGAAAAAGATAAAAGCATGTTTCCAGTTGACTAGGTCTGCCTGGTATCACCCAGAGTTTGGACGAAGATGCCAAGTACTATCTCAGCTCGATGAACATTCATAATAATAGTAATAAAACATTACAATTAGAGAACTCTTCACAAAGTGTGCATAATCACATCTAATCCTACAACACATTGACATCAGTATCATTATCCCCATTTTATAGCTCAGAGAACAGAGGTGAGAAGTCATGAGACTTGACCAATATTACATAGCGAATATGCTCATTCATTTAATTAATATTTATTGAGAAATCACCATGTGCCAGGCATTGAGATACATACTGGGGAACCAGAAATGAAGAAGATATTCTTCATTTGGAGAATGAATAATATTTGGAGTTATCAAGCTATGGGATTTCTTCCTCCTATATTTTCTCTCCCTGGCCTTTTCCTTTCTCCTTTATGAAAATTGTTGGCCAGCTCTGAGCACATAGCCTCAGGGGAAATATTTGGCAGGGTGGAAACAAAAGTAGCACATATGGCTTCCCAGCTCTGATGTTCCAAAAGCCTAAATTCTTAGGAGAAGCTTGGACAGTACAGGAAAAAAATATTGTCTTAAAGAAACTTGAAGAAAGAATTTATCCCAGAGTAGACCAAGGCTCGCCTTGTGCTCAGAGAAAAGGAGCAGAGAACAAGAGGAAGAGAAAGATCTAGGAGAAGAGGGGGCCTGTGTCTCCTTCCCAGCAGTACCATGATCCTAGAGGGGAAACGGCAGCTTGTTGTCTAAGCATCCTGGAAACTAGGTAGCCTCACCTGTGTGGTTAGAAGCAGCTGAGAGCCAAGTGATTTGATGTCTCCACAGTGATCTGTCTGGACTGATGACTACGGTGTGTGATATGACTCTGGAACTAGGGAACATGTCTGAGGTTGGAGGCTCCAAACAGAAATAAAGTTGAATTATAGAAAATAAAGAGATACTCTAGTTCTCACACACCTGTGTTTATTGACTGAGATGCATATTCACTACCCAGATGATAAAAATTACTTCTAGAAAGGTAGCATAGACTGACCTTCTTGCAAAATAACTAAAGCCAGGCATGGTGGTACACTTGTAGTCCCAGCTACTAGGGAGGCTGAGGCGGAAGACTTGCTTGAGCTCAGGAGTTTGAGAACAGCTTTGGCAACATAGCAAGACCCCATCTCTAAAAAAATAAAAAATAAATAACTAATATAAACTCTGGATACAACACTAAAATGTTACCTGAATCCTCTGCAGAGTGAACAAAGGCTGGCAGAATCTGTAAGGGAGCTGAAATTTGGAAGCAGAGATTGGTACCAGGTGACTTGCCCATCTTTGTGGCTTTGGTCCACAGGTCAGCTGTGGTCATAACATGGCAAGGAGTGGCTTCTGAAAAAAAATCTGTCATCTCTCTGACCAGAGGAAAAAGGAGCCAGGGCTGCCAAGACCACTGAAATGTAAGGGGGCATTCCAGAGAGAAGAGAGCCAAAAAAGGGGCACCCAGTGCCAGGTGCAAACTCTGCCCTCTGCCCAGTTGCTGGCTGACTTCTGAGTTACAAATAGCAGGGCAGGCTGCAAACATACCAGCTTAAAAAAAGTGGGGGACTGGAAATTGAACAGAGATCTGGACTGCAGCCCAGCTATTATAACCATGCTAGATGAGGTAAAGGAAAATATGCTCACAATAAAAGAACTCTTAGCAAAGGAATAGAAAACATAAAGGAGAACCCAATGGAAATGTTAGAACTGAAGAATACAATATCTGAAAATTATAAGCCCACTAGATAGGCTTAATATCAGAATGGCTATGACAGAAGTCAGTGACCTTGAAGACAAGAAAATAAATAAATTATCCAATTTGAAAAACAGAGAGATAAGAGATTGAAAATAAATTAAAAGAACCTAGGAATCTATGGGACAACTTCAAACAGTCCAACATACCTCCAGAATGAGAAGATAGAGAAAATGGGACAGAAAAATATTTAAGAAACCATGGCTAACATCACTTCTATCTGGCATTCCCCAATTCTTTTCCTTTACTTCCACATACAGAGAGGCCTGGGATCCTGGCTTGCTTTGAAGCTTGGCTAGCAGTCCTCACATATTTGGTGAAAGACATAAATTTACAGATTCAAGATGCTCAGCCAACTCTTAAGTAGCACAAATACAAAGAGAACTAAGAAAATTATGCTTAGGCACATCATGGTAAGATTAAAAATACCATAAAAATCTTGAAAGCAGCTAGAGAAAAACAACATATCAAATGCAGAGTTTAAAAAAAAAAGGACTCAAATCACTGCAGACTTCTCATCAGAAACCACAGAGGCCAGAAGACCACATCAACCCAGAGTTCTCTATCCAGCGAAAATACCCCTCAAGAATGAAGGCAGTGGAAAGACATGTACGCATAGTGTGAAACTAAGACAGTCTGACACAAGCACACCTACACTATAAGAAACACTAAAGAAAGTTCATCAAACATAAGAGAAATGATACCAGCGGAAATTCAGATCTTCATAGAGGAATAGAGAGAATCTAAATAGTAAATATCTAAGTAAATATAAAAGACTTTTATCTCTCACTATTTCTGTTAAATAGATACAACATTGCCTTATTGGGTTTATGGTGCAGGTAGAGGCAATACATGTGACAATTATAGTATAAAGAATGGACATTGGTAAATGGACACCTTTGGTTGCCAGGTTTTACATTCTGTGGTAAATGCTACAACATTAACTCTAAGTACTAAGAATATTTTATCAGTCAAAATTTAGTCAGGAGACAGAAACCATGCTAATTATCTGAACAGATAAAATTTAATAGAAAAAGTTGTTAATAATTAGTAAAAAGTGCTTAACTACTTAAAGGGGTAAAAGTGGACTTTAAGGAACGGCAAACACAGGAAGCAGCTACTAGTACAGGTTGAGCATCCCTAATCTGAAAACCTGAAATTCAAAATGCTCCAAAATCTGAAATCTTTTGAGCACAACCTGACACCACAAGTGGAAAATTCCACACCTGACCTCATGTGATGGGTTGCAGTCAAAACACAGTCAAAACTTTGTTTAACATACAAAATTATTTAAAATACTATATAAAATTACCTTCAGCTTATCTGTATAAGATTTATATGAAACATAAATGAATTTCATGTTTAGACTTGGGTCCCATCCCCAAGATATCACATTATGTATTTGCAAATATTCCAAAATCCAAAAAAAAAAAAAGCAAAATCTGAACACTTCTGGTCTCAAGCATTTCAGATAAGGGATATTCAACCTGTATCTCTAGGGCTGAGAGAGGTTACACAAGGGAGGAACTAAGAATTTGGAAGAGCCTTTTCCCCTCCAAGGCTGAGATAACTCGAGAGGCTGTGACCACCACAGGAACACACAGCCTTCCAGAGGCAAAGAAATTTGCCAGCCTATGGGAAATTGAGCTGGTCTGTAGGAGCTCATATAATCCGTCCACTGGATTACCCAGAAACTCACCAATGGTGCAAGCAGGCTAGAGCTGGTCCACAAGACACGGCCTGCAGGGGTGTGCTAGTGGGCCTGAGCCAGTCAGCAGGAAGAGGCCTCCTGGGTAGCAGAGAAATTCTCTGGAGAGTGAGAAGCCCTGGACCTTCTGCATGCCCATATGCAGGCAGCCACGCCGTCGGAGGAGAAAGAACCCGAGAACCTGGAAAACCAGCCCAAGCCTTTGCCAAGGACTTGCAGCCCTCTAGTGCCCTCTATTGGCAGAGTCTAAGATTGCACCAGCTGGCAAAGGAGAAACATTTACAGGTTCCAGCTCCAATATCACAAAGGAGAAAAAAGATGGATTTGGGACTAATAGGTAATAAGTTGATAACTGTCCCAGATGTATAGTCTAATCCCTAGTGATACCACTAAAGAACAATACAAAGATATAGAGCTTAAAAGCCAGTGGATAAAATCAAATAGAATTCTAAAAATTAAAAAAAAAATTAAATAACCTCAAAACACAAGGAAAGGGGGAACAAAGGAACAAGAAACAGAAGGGAAAAATTAAAAATGGTCCTCTTAATCTCAAGATCATTTTCTTAAGTGAAAGAAGTCAGACATAAAAAATGCCTACTGGATGATTCCATTTATATAAAATTTCAGAAAATGCCACCTAATCTGTAAAGATAAAAAGCAGATCAGTGGTTGTCTGGGACTAAAGACGGAGCAGGGTGTGGACTACAAAGTGTCATGGGGGAACTCTGGGGATGATGAAAATGTTCTCTGTGTTGATTGGAGTGGTGGGTTCATGGATAAATACATTTGTCCAAAAATGTGTCATTGAATCATACACTCTAAATGGATGCAGTTTGTTATACATTAATTTTACCTCAACAGAGGTTTTTAAAGGCAATAGATAAAATGTTTCAATAGAGACAAAGGACCTGGGGAGCTGGAAAGTTGGGGGAAGAACTGAATGGCCATCCAGTGGACTTGGTGTCCTTCCTATGCTGTGGGGTGCAGCCTCTACATCACTAATGGAACCCAATGTCTTGTGAACCCAGTCCCGTCTAGAGTGATGCACAGCCTCAAAATTCAGTTTTCCAGACCCAAGCATGGTAGAGATATGGTGGGTGGTGTTTCGCTTTCCAAGGTACCTGCTGTATTGACACAGCTGACAGTGATAGAAAGAGAAAATCACCTGGTATGTGGGGCCTAGATAGAGACATCTCCCGGACATGCCTGGGCTCAGCCTCCAGGAACTGGCTTCTGATTTGATGGACAGATAACTCCAGGAGTCCAACAGCCCCCTTGGAGGAGGGCTGAAACGTAAAGATACAGTCAACAAAGACAGAATGCCAAAGTCAGAAAACACATTTAGAGTCAGGACTGTAATAAATAACCAAACATTTACTTCCCTTTTCCCCCTTGGATGTCTTTTAAAATCAAAGCAAATAAATGTGTCCTTATGTGATTCACCAGTATGGTAAAGACCTCTCCCATGCCTGCCAACTTCTGAGAGCTTGAAATTGGATGATTTGAGGGTAGAACAAGAAGAATTTTCTGAGTCTAATAAAATGGACACTGTGAAAATTTCTTTAGAGGAAACAAAAGGGAAAACACTTCAAAACAAAAATACTCAAAGTAATCGATGTACATTTTATTTTGCAAGTATGAAGTATTGAACTAATTGCTAAGTGGAAAGAAAAATCTTAAGAACTGATCTCTCAAAACACAATAATCTCCTTACAATAAGATAAACAGAAGTATGCAAACTAAGCCACAAAAATATTTTCCTTTCAGTAGAGAAAATATTCAAAGATCCACAACTGAGTGTGGTGGCATACAACTGTAATCCCAGCTATGCAGGAGGATCACTTTAGTCCAGGAGTTTGAGGCCAGCCTGGGCAACATACATCAATGATCCAAATGAGCATAATTTCCTTTGAAGTCACCATCTTGGACTTCATTTATTTATTTATTGCATTTATTCCCAAGCCTGTTTAGAAATTCTATTTTAAAATTGAATTATCCATTCATCATCTTAATTATTTTTTATATTCACAGGGCTTCTTTATGCTGCAACCTGAACACAGCTATTCTGGAGCAAACAGAGTATGAAGTATAATGTTATTGGTTGGTGTACTGGAAACTGTACAGTTTTGAATTACAAGCCCTGACTCTTACTATCTCTGTGACATGCAGCAGGTTCTCAACCTCTCTGAACCTCTATATCCTCATCTGTAAAGACAGGAATAAAAATACCCACATCATAAGGATGTTGAGAGGGCTTTTTTTTTAGGTTCATGAAATTTGTCATTCACAGATAATCAAAAAATGTTGAAGTCCTTTCTCTTTCCTCAGTAGTGATAAACTTTCTTTTCTTTTTCAGAAGATTTCATTTTTGGCAATAGACAAAAGTGACTTGGAATCAAAATCACTCACTTGTGAACTCTTTATTGCACCCACTATATTCCAGGCTCTATATTCCAGTCTCTTGATCTGCACAGGGCAGAACGGCCTGATGCTTTAGAGTGAGTTTCAGAATCTTCCCTGGCAGAATGATTGAGCAAGCTACAGAACCTTCTAGGTCTCAGTTTCTTTTGCAATAAGGGAGTAATAATAGAAATTACCTCAAAATGGTCCCCTTTTGTGGCTGTGTATTTATTCCAGAATGAGAAGGTGTTATGGGCTAAATTGTGTTCCCCCAAAATTCATGTGTTGAAGCCCTAACTCCCAGTACCTCAAAATGGGACTATATTTGGAGAAAGATCCTTTCAAGAGGCGATTAAGATAAAATGAGATCATTAGGGAGGGCCCTAATCCCATACGACTGGTTTTTATTAGAAGAGGAGATTAGGACACAGACACACACACAGAAAGATGATCAAGTGAAGACACGGGGAGAAAACAGCTACCTGCGAGCCAAGGAGAGAGGCCCCAGAAGGAACCAACTCTACTAACATCTTGACCTTGGCTTCCACCTTCCAGAACCATGAGACAGTAAGTTTTTGTTGTTAAAGCCACCCGGTCTGTGGTGCTCTGTTGTGGCAGTCCCAGCAACCTAATACCTATGCTTATTCCAGTCCTGTATGCTCCAGATAAGACCACCCTCCCCAGCTTCCCCACTACCATTGGCAGGGGAGAGAGGAAATTCCACAGTATGTGATAATCCTGGCCAGATCCCACCACCTCTCCCTCCCTCCCCTATCCCCCGACACTCACATCCTCACCAAACAGCTCACACTGACTCGAGCAAGGCCAGTTCCTTCTGGCCATCTCCGTGGCCATGACACGAAGCCCAAGGCTGCCACACTCCTCACTCCCCTGGATCTGTGGGTCCCTAATTTTATCCCAACTCCCAAAAGCCTTTTTCCTCTGTGGCCTATAAAATCACAAGGCATTATCAGCAAAATCCTTATTTCAGTAATCATTCCTGCAAAAGTTCCCTTTATTTTTCCTCTTTATTGAAACTTTGTTCTCCTTGAGAACACTGCTCCCCTGTGGCCCACTTCAGTGCTAGGGATTTTCTCAACCACGTGCTCCATACCACTGGGCCTGGCAGAGGGGCAGGTACCCTCCTTGCTCTTTGTTGCAGATCCTAAACCAATTTCTCTTTCTTTTCCCTAAAAACTCTGCCCTTGAAGCCCACACCATTAGATGACATATCATTCCCTCCTATTGAAGTTGCCACCAGACCTCAGCATCCCTGGGTTTTATCTCCCTGTTCCTTGTCACTCTCTCTAACACTGCTCACCACAATTCCTAGTGATTTGGAAATTCTTGGAAGTAACCCTCCCTGGCCTCTCAGTTTCTTGACATCCTTTTCTCCAATGATTTTGTCCTCTACTCTATCCCTGCCACGACTCTCAAGGTCATACCCTAGACTTTGTCATGCATTATCCATAATCATACTTCCTCTCTAAGCTAAGTTTCAAGCCCTACACTCTGTTCACCATCCCTATACTTCACTCATTCATTCAACAGATTACTATGTACCAGGCACAGTCCAAGATGTTGGTCATATATGACGGATTAAAATGGGCAAAAATCTGCACCCCTGTGGAACTTACATAGGGTTGAGGGAGATGATAAACCAGATGTACAGTATTTAATTTACAGTAAGTGCTACAAAGAAAAATTAAGCAGGAAAGAGGATTAGGAAGTATTGAAAGGGTCCACTTTTTAAAAGAGTTGTCAGGGACACACACACACACATACACACAAAGATATTTGGGCAAAGATCTGAATGCTGTGGGACTGAGGCAGGTAGAGATCTGGAGAGAGTGTTCCTGAAAGAGCAAAGAGCAAATGCAAAGGCCCCAAGATGGGAGCTTATCCAGGATGTTCAAGGAATAGCGAGTGGACCAGTGTAGCCAGAGAGGACTGACGGGAAGAGAAGTAGAAATAAGGCTAGAGACATGGGTAGGGGACGGAGAAGCAGATCTTGTAGGGGACCCTAATAAGTCGGGGTGAGGACTTTCCCTATTACTCAGATGCATCACCGCTGGGGATTTTGAACAGAGGAGGGATATGATCTTTCTAATATATTCTGCAGCACCTCAATTCTCAGACTCTTTTAACCCCACCAGGACCTTCAATCCGTTGATCCAACCCCATTGCTGTTGTCCCTAACCCTCTTCTGTCCCTACTTTCTCACTTACCCAGCTTGGACTCAATGATCCATCCTACAATCACTCTCTTGCAAATCACCTCGACTCCTCTGCCTCTCTCACTCTGTGGTATCCACCTGGTTAAAATAATCTGTAGTTAAGTCCAACTCTGTGCCTACCCTGTACCTGCACTCATAGAGTTAACCATGGCTGGAGACAAGCTCCCAAACATACTGACTTCAATCCACAGCTACTAATCTAAACCAAACCTTTAGTGTGCCCTGGCAATCCTACTACATTCCCTTACCTCATTATCCTACAACACCATTTCTCAACTTCTCCCTTGATGAAACTCCCCCACCTCCTCCCTCTCCTATCAGCTTGTTTCCATTCCCTGACAAAACAGAAAAAAAAAAAGAGAGCTTCTACAGCATCCCATTGCTATGTTACCAACCTACCCCCATCCACACCCGTACATCTGTCTTCCCCACTGTCGCTATGGAAACATTGTCCTCATTCACCTCTCAGAACCACGCTTCTGCTTAGGTGATAGATCTTACACCCTCTTACCCACTTAAGGACCTCTCTCAAGCAATTGTTCCCTCTCTATCCTGAATCACCAATTTTTCCCCTTTCTACTGGGTAATCCCTATCAACATACAAACATAGTCTTAATTATCCCATCTTTAAAAATACATAGTTTTTGAGAAACTTTGCAGAGTTGAAAATATATATATTTATATTATATATTATTATTGTAAATAATATTATATAAATAAATATTATATATTTTATTATAATATATAAACATACATTTGTATATAATATTATATAAATATTATATTATTTAAATATAAATATATATTATATTAATATTATACATTATATTAATACTAATATTTATATAATATATTAATATGTAAATATTAAATATGTATATTATTATTGATTTACTTCTAGCAAACCACATTTCTCTGTCCCCTATACAGCTTGCCCATACTTGCTGTTATAGGTTGAATTGTATCCCCCCAAAATTCTTATGTTGAAATCTAACCCTCACTACCTCAGAATGTGACCTTATTTGGAAATATGATCATTGCAAATATAATTACTTAAGATGAGGTCATACTGCAGTAAGGTGGGCCCCTAATCAAACATGACTGGTGTCCTTATAAAAAGGGGAAATCTGAACACAGAGACACAAACAGGGAGAATGTCATGTGAAGATGAAGGCAGAGTTCAGGTTGATGCAGCAAAAGCTGTGGAACACCAGAGATTGCCAGCAAACCCCCAGAAGCTAGGACAGAGACATAAACAGATTCTCCTTCCAGAGCCTCCAGAAATAGCCAACCCTGATGAGAGTTTGACCTTGGAGTCCTAGCCTCCAGAACTGAGAAAATAAATTTCTGTTATTTAAGTCACCTAGTTTGTCATACTTTGTTACGGCAGCTCTAGCAAACTAATACAATGGCAATCTCTGATTGTCTCCTCCCGACTCTTCTCAATCCACTCCAGTCAGGTTTTGCCCCTACTGCACCACCAAAGCAACTCATGTCTAAGTTTCCTGTGGCATCCTCACTGTAGGACCCAGAGGTTGATGGTCACTCCTTGTGTTAATTGACTTACCAATAGCATTTGACACAGTTGCTCACCCATCTTTCTTGACATACTTTCTGCACTTGCCTTTCCTTAAATTTTCCTTCTACCTCACCAGTCCCACCTTCTCAATTCTTAATACTGGTTGATTATCTTTCTGTTTTTTCATTTTTTTTTTTATATTTTTATATTTGTAATATGCATGCTGAATAATATGCAAATATAATATGCACACAGAAGTAAAGCTTGTATGCTCAGTTCAATAATTATAAAGTCTGTTACTATGTAAGCACCACCTAGACCAAGATATAGAACATTCTGAAACTCTAGAAGCCCTTTACGTACCCCTCCCTAATGAAAACCTCTTCTTCTCACTCAGAGGCATCAACTCTCTTAAATGTCATGGTAACACTCTTCTTCCCTAAGAGAGACATGTTTAAATCTACCACTATGATTGTGTACTTTTCAGTTCTCCTTGTAGGTCTACCAACTTTTGCTTTATATATTATATTTTGAGACTATTTATTAGAACCATAACAAATTTAAATTGTCATATCATCTTGATGAGCTAAACCTTATATCATTTTGAGTGAGTCTCATTATCTCTAGTAACATTTTCAGCATTAAAGTCCATTTTTTCTAATTATAATTTAGTTACACCAAATGTCTTCGGTTAGTATTTCTATTTTTTGACTTTCAAACTTTTTGAATCCTTATATTTTAGATGAATCTCTGGTAAATATCATATGCTAGTAGATAGAATTTTAAAATCCAGTCTAATAATCTTTGTAATTTTAGCTTGAATCTTTAGGACATTTACATTTAATATAATTTTATGAGCACTGTGGCATTTAAATCTATTACCATGTATTGCACATTGAATTTGTTCCATCTCTTTTCTGCTTCCTTTTCTCTTTTCTCTCCTTTCTTGCATCCATTTGGATTGACCATATTTTTCATTCCCTTACACCCTCTATGGGTTTAGAGATTACACTCTCTATTACTTTAGTGATTATTCTAGATATTACAGAATGTACACTTAAATTATCAAAGTCTAAAGTTAATCAAAACTTTTACATTGCTTCCAGATAATATAAAAACCTTAGAACACTCATATTTTATTTCTCTTTTAAAACCACTATGTTATTACTGTTTCAGACACTTATTATTTATTTACATTTATCCATATTTTTTCACTTTTTTTGCACGTAATTCCTTCAACTCCTCAGTCCCATCTGAGATCACTTTCCTCCCACTTGAATCTTGTAATATCTGCTAGTGATAAAAAGCCTGTTTTCATTTACCTGGAAATGGTTTTATTGTGTTTCCATCTTTGAAATGTGTTTTTGCTGGGCATAGAATATAACTTTGGCAATTGTTCTCTTTTGGCACATTTAACACACCATCTGACTTCTTGCTGTTGAAAAGCCAACTGTCAATTTTATTGTATTTTTTTCTTTTTGTTTCTTCTATGATACAGTCTCTTTCAGATAATTGCCACTCCTTTGAAGACAACTTTATTTCTTTCCTCTGACTGCTTTTGTAATTTTTTCTCTTCATTGATTTTCATATTTTCACTCTGATGTGTTTAGATATACTTCTTTTTATTTATCATGTTTGCAATTCACTTGAATTTGTGGATTTATTTCTTTCAATCAATTCTGGAAAATTATCAGGTATTATGTCTTCAAATATTGCTTCTGCCCTATTCTCTCGGTTCCTTTCAGAAATCTGATCTCCAACTCTATCCTCCATGTCTCTTATTCCTTGTTCTGTGTTTTCTATATTTTTTCCTCTTTCCATGTTACATTATGGATAATTTCTTCTGATATATGTGGTACCTTACTAATTGTCTGATAAGTCGAATCTGGCCAAACATCTCCGCTGAATTTTTTTTTTTTGAGACAGAGTCTCACTCTTTCACCCAGGGTAGAGTACAGTGGGTGATCATAGCTCACCACAACCTCAAACTCCTGGGCTCAAGCGATCCTCTTGCCTCAGCCTCCCAAGTAGCTGGGACTACACGCCATGACTCCTGGCTGATTTTTCTACTTTTAGTAGTAGAGACAGGATCTCACTGTTGCTCAGATTGGTCTGGAACTCCTGAGCTCAAGCAATCCTCCCTCCTCGACCTCCCAGAGTGCTAGGATTACAGGCGTGAGCCACCGTGCCTGGCCTCTCCACTGAATTTTTAATGTTAATTTTTGAACTTCTCATTTTTGGGAGTTTTATATATTTTTTCTGCAAATATTCTCTGTCATTTCTATAGATTTTTATTCTCTATTAAGATTTTTAAGGATGTCATTTATTTCTTTAAACGAGGAAACAATTGTTTTAGAATCTGTGCCTGATAATTATATTATTTGAAGTATTTATAGGTCTAGTCCTACCTTTTGGGGGTGAGGAAGGCAACTGGTTCTCACTTATATTGCCTTATTTCTTTGTGAGCTTGCTTACTTTATCTGAACATTGCCTCTGAGAAACTATCTGTAAAAACTGCCTGTGGTGTGGAATAAATCTCTTCCTCCAGAGATGTTTTTGGTTTGCTTCTACCAGGTGCTTTGGAGAAAGGACCACTTCCAGGCAAGGCATGGCCTGAGGTGGCCTGGCTCACCCAGGGAATGAGTATAGACAGAGGAACATCTACACAAAGGCCAATTTGTTGTCACAACTTCTCAAGAATGGATTTTCTTTTTCTTTTCTTCTTTGTTTTTGCTTCTGTTCAGTAGAAAGACAGGCTTCTCCACAGTCTCCTGTCATCGGGTGGTGGGAGGCAGTGGGGCTTAGTAACTTTATCCTTCCCTTAGGTTTAACTCTTTGGAGTCCCAGCTTAGTGTTCAGACACACTCCTTTAAGACATCTCATCTGCAGGAAGCCCTGGACATCTGTCTCCTTTGCTTGCTAGACCACTTAACTGAAGCCCAAGTATGTGGTATCAGCAAATGCCCTCGAGATTCTGACATTTGGATAACCCACTTATCACCAGGTGAGGTGGATTGCACCTGTAGTCCCAGCTACTTGGGAGGCTGGAGCAAGAGGATTGCTTGAGCCCAAAAGTTCAAGGCCAACCTGGGGAACATAGTGCAACCCCACCTCTTAAAAAAGTAAAAAAAAAAAAAAAATCCACTATCTTCCCAACATCAGGTTTTCTTCCAGAATTTGGATTATCTTTTCAGGTCTTCAGTGCTCTTTAATTGATGGGGCTCTTTTTTATATTTTATCTAGCATTTTGCATTTGTTTCAGTAGAAGAGTTAGTCAGAGTAACCAAGTTTACTTATTGGAAACAAGAATCTCTCTCTCTCTTACCTCTTAATATTGAAGTACCTCAAGTCCAGACCTCTCCTTTTCTCTCCCTGTACTCATTCCCTAGATGATCTTATCCAGGCTCATGGTTTTAAATATCATCTGTATAATGATTGTGTGTGTGTGTATGTATGTGTGTGTGCATGTATACACACACACATATGTGGATGTATGTTTACCCACATCTTCATTTGGATGTCTAACAGATCCCTCAAACCTAGCATTACCCCTTTCTGCCATCCCTTCCACACCCCTATTCTCCCTGTCTTGAATGCTCACTCCACCCATGCGAAAGACTTGCTAGTCTCCAAATCTGCCATGTTACTACTTACCTCCAGATCTTTGGATACCCCCTCCTTCCTCTTGTTCACAAAACTCCTATTTGCTTTCTTCAAAATTCAGTTGAGGAACCACTTGCTCCAGGAATCTTTCCTCGACCACGTATCAGCCTGGGTCAGGTGCCTATCCTATATTTTTCCCCACAGCATGCTGTGCATACATCTATCACTGTATTGATCAAGTCTGTAGTGAAAGCATCTGGTTTACTTGTCTGTGGTCCCCCAGTAGTTGGTAAATATCTTGAGGGAGCTAGGACAACTCACTCATCATCATTTCCCAAGTTCTTACACAGTACTCAACGCATAACAGCATTCTATATCCTTATATAAGTGAATGAATGAATGAATGAATGAATACTGTGTAAAGAACATTTAAAAAACAATTTCAAAAAAAAGAAGCTCTTAAAGTCTGCAACACAGCAATTTCATTTGAATAAGCTGACAGCCTCTCCAGGAGATTTCTTTGAAGGGGACAAATAATACGGTTGCTTGCAGATGTCTGCAAGTATGTGGGGTTTTTTTTAATAGTTTCCCCCTCTTCCACTACAAACTTCCCCAAAGGTTTAATCTGCAGTGCAGAGAAAAAATAAAACCCAAACCTAAAAGACAGCAGGGATTGTAAATAGCTCGTGTAAATCTGGGCAGTGGGAAAGGTATTATTTGTGAATTCCACTCTTCATCCTATCATTTTCCAAAGACAGACAATTGGATTGCCAAATAGAATAATCACCGTCCTTCCTCTGGCCCTTCAGATACGAGAGGGGGGTAATATATAGGCCTCAAGAGCTTATCTCCCTGTCATCCTTTCTATCAACTTTGGCATTGCCTCTGCCCCCCTGCAAATGGAAGCTTCAATAGACACCATAGATCATAAGACTTCCAACCAGTGCTCCAACACAAACAATTACGGAAAACATTGTTAAATGACTTTCTTTATAGGGAAAAATGCATCATTTAATACATGATATTTATCCTAATTAAATGAAGTTCCTGCACATATGGTCTATGTGACTTACAGAGAAAAGAGGAGAGTAGAGAGGGAAGGAGAGTGGAGTGTCCATTTGAAGGGATGTTGGATCCAGGCAGAAAGTGAGCAAAGCGTTTCAACGTACAGGAGCAGCGCTTCAGTGTTCTCCTCTGCTGTGTTTCCAAATCTCTTCCAAGGTCGAGGGGTCCACATCCGCTGGCTCCATAGAGTCACTGCTTCCTGGGAAAAGATCACCTAAAAAAGAAAAAATAGGAGAGTCAAAAGCAAATTCATTTCTTGCCAGCAGAGGCTCTCAGATCAGCCTTGGTTCCCTGTCCAACTTCTTTTATATATGCCTCAGAAGATTTGCAAATGTGAGTCTATCAAATTACTTCAAGGATGAGTTGAAAGGTATTCACCCTGGCAAACCCAATTTTCAGTGACTGTATCAGCCAGAGTAAGCTGCAGCAAAAACCCCCAAGCTCAGTGCTTAACACAACTAATGTTTATTTCTCACTTGCTCTACATGTCTGATGCAAGTCAGGGGTGAAGGGGATGGTGTTTGGGTCATTTTAGTCACTCCATGACGCAGGCTGATACAGAATTCCTCTCCATGTGTGTTTCACAACCCCCACAGCAGGAAAAAAGAAATACGGCTTAGCTGTTCAGGCTTCTGAGGAAGTGACACACAACACTCCTAGTCACATCTCATTGGCCAAAGCAGGACACATGGCCACACTTAACTTCAAAGGGGTGAAGAAACATTATCTTACCACATACCCAGAGGGTGAGGTGAGCTGGGATATTTGTGAACAGCATTATTTCCAATTATGGTGACCCTTCCCTCATTTTCACACGCCCTGCCCTAAGCCTTTTAGTGAACACTATCTGTAGCAGGCCCCCTCAAAGCTGAAAATGACAGATGAGCCCACCTTGGGAGGTAAATCATTGACTTGTCTACAGCAGAGGACTAACCAAATAAGCTCTCAACAAACATTTTTTGCTCTGTTTTCAGATTTCTGGGACTCATCCAAGAGAGAAAACAAGGTATAGATCTCAGCTACCCTGATGCCATCATGTCGACCTGTCAGCCTGCCGCCACAGTCTGCGGTGTCCCTACTCAGTGGAGCAACGATGAAAAACTGTTCCAAGCTACTCTAGAGTAGAGAACATTTTGTTTCTGAACCCAACACCTGAAACCGATCTATTTAAGTATCCATTATTTAATATATATTATATTTATTGAATATCTATTATACAGATCCATCACATTTTACAGATGCTGAGGACACCATTCCGAACAAGATGTCTCAGGGCTATTTTTTTTTTAGAGGCAAGGTCTCTTGCTCTGTCACCCAGGCTAGCATGCAGCGGCACAGTCACCATTCACTGCAACCTCCAACTCCTGGCCTCAGGCAGCCTCCCAAAATGCTGGAATTATAGGCATTGCTTCAGTAGCAATTCTTCACTCTGCTATAGAATTTGGCAGTTATTTTCAAGCGCTTTATACAGGAATTCAAAACTGCTCTGTGCACTGACATGTTTTCTATCACGTGACACCTCCTCCTCCACCCTACATGATCCCACCACAGCTGATTGGACCAAGAGGGAGCACTGGGTTCGAGAGCCACAAACTCACTGGCTAAACAATAACAAATGGTATGGCATTGCCACAAGCTAGACCAATCAGATTGTCTCAAAAAAGAAAAAAGAAAAGAAAAACCCAGAATGAGCCAGTTAAAAGAAATAGCTGGAACTGGAAGACTGATCTAAAAGGAATCTTACAATAAGGGTGACCACATAACTTATAATCCAAACTGAGACACTTCAGAGAGTGAAAGAATATGCTAAAAATTATTAAAATTATACAACTATAATTACTGCAAATTATAAAATTGTTACCAAAAATAAAATAAAGAGTTATAGATTTATACCACACCGTAAAACACAAAACCACCTTAGCAAGAACAGTCAAAATGTCCTCCATAGGCTTTATGCCAGGACTGCTCAGCTGCTATTTTCTGCACTTAGTCCATATACCTCGCTTATAATTTTCTAAACTTCTGAATGGCCTTTGATAACTTTTTGTGTCTCACAGGCTAAGGCCACAGCACAATAGGCTGGTAGACCAAGTGGTCGGCAGAGGCAGCACTGGAATTCTTCTCCCACAGCCAGCCAGGCCCAAGGGTTAGCTATAGCCACCCCTAGCTAAAGTGCATACAGTCATGTGTCACTTAACAACAAGGGTACATTAGAAATGCATTGTTAGGTGATTTGTGCATTGTTAGGTCATTGTGCAAACATCCCAAAGTGCACTTACACAAACCTAGATGGCATAGCCTACTACACATCTAGGCTATGTGGTACGGCTTATTGCTCCCAGGCTACAAACTTGTACAGCATGTTACTGTGGTGAATAACATAGGCATTTGTAACACAACAGTAAGTATTTGTGTATCTAAACATATCTAAACATAGAAAAGGTACGGTAAAAATACAGTATTGTAATCTTACGGGACCACCCGGATATGGATTCAGTCCATCGTTTACCTAAATGTCATTATGCAGTATATGACTGTACTTTATTTTATAAGTGAGCACCCTAAATACTACCCTTGAGAGAGGGGTGTTAGGTATATTGCATCAATATATTGATACAATCTATTAATATCAATAAGGGGTCTGAAAAAGAGAAACATTATCGTGGCCTTCTTTAATTTTTAATCCTGGGTTAGAATGATACCCAGTTCACTTCACTTGCATCTCACATTTTACTAAACAAATCCATGGTAAAAGCTGCAAGTACAAAGCTTTGGTGAGCCATCCTGGCTTATTTTAATGCTACTCTTAATAATAAAATGTCATTAAAAATGAAAAATCCAGGAGAAAACTAAATCAGAAGGGATGCCAGAACAAGCTGTGTAAAATAAACCTGTCCCATGCAAAGCGAACATATGGTTACCTTAATATAATGGCTGAGTGCAAATCAAAAGCATGTATGACAGAGCAGATGCCCACAGAGAAGCAGAGATATGAGAAGCCATGAGACCATGGGAACATCGAGCAGGTGGAAAGAAAAACTGGTTCTAAGAGTTGTTCCTTGCTAGATTCTACCTTCATCCCATATATATCTTTATAATTCACCTCCATTTTTCTGAGATGACATGAATAGATCTTGGTTTAATAACAAAATATCCCAGTTACAGTGGCATATTTTATGAAGTAATTAGAATTCTTTTGGTTGCAAGCAACAGAAAATTCAACTTAAACTGGCCTACATTAAAAGGGATTTTATTGGCTCACATAACTGCACAAACTAACTTCAAACAGGTCTGGATCTAGACCTCAAATGACATCACCAGGATTGATTTCTTGGCTCTGCTTCCTCTGAATGAGCTTCACACTCAGGCTCCTGACCATGTCTCCCAACAGTCCAGGCTTTCTCCTCATGGGTATACTGGCCCTAAATCTCCTATCGCCTACCCAGTGGACAGAGTCTGTGTCCCAGCATCTCTGCAAAAGTCCTGAGATTCACGCTGATTGGATCAGCTTAGAGCATGTCCTCACCTCTGAACCAACCATGATGTCCAGTGAAATGGCATAAACTGATTGAGTTAAACCACACAGCACCCTCCTCTGATGCCCAGGGTGGGTTAAATACTATCTAAACCTCAAGACAGATCTTGGCTAGTTGTGCACCAAATTTTTCTTTTCCTCATAAGCATAGTCCTTATGACCAAGTAACTGAGTTCCAGTAAAGGGATCTAGAATACACCACTGTGGCATAAAAATCATTTGGGGCTGAAGGCATTTGAGAATCAACAGATATAAGAATTTTTTTTTCTGAACTCCTTTTTTGTTTTCTGGGTTTTCTTGGTTTTTGGGTTTTTTTAAGATACAGGGTCTCATTATGTTGCTCAGGCCGGTCTTGAACTCCTGGGCTCAAGTTATCCTCCCGCCTCAGCCTCCCAAAGTGCTGGGATTACAGGCATGAGCCCAGCCTGAACTCCTGTTATCTGCCTAAGAGTAGAGCCTCCCAAAAGAACCCAACTGTCATAAATCCCTTCCCAGGACAGGGAAGATTAATTCCTGCTACCAGAGAGGAGAAGTCTGCATCAGCATAAGAAACCGCCTAAACAGGCATTGTCACAAAACTATCATATCTCCCATCTATGCTCCTAAGAGCCTATTTATCTTTCCTAAAAGTCATCTGTTTTCTAGTAAGTGCCTTTCTTCCCCTCCTTCCTCTGCTAAGATGGTATATAAACCCCAAATTCTAACTGCCTCTTTGAATCACAATTTTCTGTGAACTCTCGTGTACATACGTGAATAAAAATCTTCTTTTCTCTTGCTAATCTGTCTTCTGTCAGCTTAATTTGCAGGCCCCCAATTACTAAACCTGAGAGTAGAGGAAAAGTTTTTCCTCCTTAGCATAGCCAATTCAATGAGAGAGGAAGTAAGGTACATTCCCTCCAAGCTTGGCCCAGAAAACCTCCCACACAACACTCTAAGCTGTTCCAAACATGCTTAAAAGTTTTCCAAAAACTGAACTAAATATAATTTTTTAATTTAAATTTAAATGAATTAAAATTAAATTAAAAATTCGGTTCCTCAGTTGCACTAGCCATAGATCAAATGCTCAAAAGCCACTTGTGCCTAGTGCTACTCCGTTGGACAGCACAGTTCTCTACAAATTCACTAGATTTTCTCCCTCCAAATCCTTTACTTTGCTTTGACTATGATGTTGAAAAATTTGGGGCCCTGAATTTCTTGTTTAATTGTTTCAATTCTTCTAGTATTTCTTAAACAGTGCAGAATTGGCCCCAGGTATATGGTGCTAAATTTTGTTCATTTCCCTAAATATTCAAATGAGAATGACAGTACTTAGTATTCTAAGTACTAAGACTTAGAATAAGTTCTAAATCCTATAGTTCTCTTTCTGTTCATTAATATCTGCCAATAATCTACCATAACTGTTGTTACTTGATGGACAATCAAATAAAGGAGAAAAACAATGATGATTAAGGGAATGCCATATAATGTAATAAAAGGGTGCACACACTAGAAAGTAGGAGAACTGAGTCTCAGTGTCTCCTATGCTCTCAATTTGCTGACTCTTGGCTCCAAACCTACTCTTCCTTGCCCTGCCTGGGTTGCCAGCATGATGTTGAGTTTAGCATCAATAGAGACCCCTGGAGGGACACTGGCAGGAGAACAGCTGTTTTCTCCTGGTTCCTGGGTTGGGGTGCATGGAACACCAAATGAAGCTCTCCCCTAGCAAATTTAAGTGGAATCCCAGTGAATTCCATGGGTGCTCCAGCTGGCTCCCTTGCAGCAAGTTTAGTAACATCCTTCATGGGCAGCTTCCCAGGGACTTTTGGAGGTGCCCCAACAGGCATCCCAGAGACTTCAGCTATAATCCTCCCCAACAGGTGGATTCCTATGAGTTCCATGGATGTGCCAACTGCCTTTCTGGTGTGACTTGACCAGCACCCCTTTAAAGGCAGCTTCCTCGCAAATTTCACCAGCACCCCAGCAGGCAGTTTCCTGCCATCTAGGTCTGCTTAGACAACCTGGTGTGTTTCTTTGCCATTTAGTGAGGTGTAACCATACCTTCTCCAATGAGGTCTGAATCCCAGCCTTGGGGAGGGCTCCCCCTTCCAAGTTTGTCTTTTATTGGGTACTCTCTCAGAGCCCTGGAGTGTATTTTAAGAGTTGTTTTCTATCTCCTCTTAGTAAAGTTCTATAAATAGTAATTCTTTATATGAAACTTCCTTCTTCAAATTTCTATGTCATTTCTATCTCCTGACTAGACCCTAACTGATACACCTCCTTTGCAATCCCTTGCGCAGGTGATACTGGGTGAGATGTCACTTTTCCAGATTTTGCAAGTCTTTTCTGTAAAATAAGAATATCTGACTACCTCAAAGATAGGTAGGTAGAGCTAAAATCCTTGAGGATCTCTGAAATCAGACTTACAAAATGGCTTTCTGCCAGTTGATACCTATTAAGAAGCAACTTCACCATTTTTTCATGCAATCATTAGAACTACTGACTTCTCAGTTTGAGAGAGAAAATATAAAAACAATCTCAAATCAAGTTTACCGATAACCTGTGAGTTGAGAAATGTCTTACCGAAGTAAATGTCAAGTGAAACTAATATCTTCCCACTCACTATCCCACTGGCAGCTTTTTCTCATATTTAACTTTGTTAAATGACATTTTCCTCCAGTGTGGGTCTCCAAGGACCATGAGTAGAGAGTGTATGAGGAAATCCATGCAAGACGATAGCTGATCTGAGTCTTCTTGTGCTACTGGGCACTGAACAAGGCAGGCATCTTCAATTATTTACACTCCCTTTCCTGCAAGATGAATCTTATTCAGGCTGTTAACCTGCCAATCTCAAAGCCCAGTGCTATGAAAACCTTTTCTGAAGGCAACATGGCATTCTCTGGGCCGCTGTGGTCTGCCTGGTGCTTGGGCTTCAGGCTTGGGTGACTCTGCTCTATGGGAATTTCAAACAGAAATTTTACGGGGAGGAAAGCACCACAAAGCTTTCCACAAGAGGGGTAGTTAGAAGCAGAAATCATACTGCTATCAAGCAGAAATCACCAGCTCTGATCCTTTCTGTACAGATGGGACAAAAGAAAACATGGAAAGAGATAATAAGGCAAGAGGAGGTGATCGCTAGTACACTAGCACCACCAGATCTGGTTTGGGCACTTAAAGGGAAACAATAAATAAAAGAATCTGTATTATCAAGCTAAGTGAGAAAGAAAAAGATTCAAATCAGAAAACAGGAGGGCAACAAGATATCAGGCCAAATACAAACTGATTTTAAAGAATGCAAATTAAAATGAAAAGATTAGTACCTATGCAAAGGAAATGGAAAATTTTTCTTAAAGTTTAAGAATGAGAAGATTATTTCTCATAAAATATGAAGTATGTTATATTGAAGGTGTTTTTATATATGGTCTGCATTTTCTGATTTTAATGCACGGGGTTTTAGGATCCTGATTATTGTAGTGATGGGGACTTAAGGTTCAGTGCCTGGGGCTCTGCAAATTGAACTGACAAAAGACAGATTAACAGGAGGAAATTGTGATTTCATATATATGTGGAGGGGCCTCACAGAAATAAAATGAAATCCCAAAGAGGTGGTCAGACTCAGAGGTGTATATACCATTTTAACAAAGAGTAATAAATTTGTGGAGAAATGACAAAACAAAGGAAAAGGGTTTTGAGCTTCTAGGAGCAATAAATTCTGGAAAGGTGAATATACGGGGAACTAATGGAAGATAAGGGTTATTTAGTAAAGTTTGTTTGTGCAGGCCCATCTTTGTGCTGACTTTCTATCTTCTTCACGGCCGTAAAACTCCCCTGGTAGAGGAGATTTATGGCAGTCCTCATTTCTCAGAACTTTCTGCTTTTAGTCAGATAAGGGAAGCTCTTAGAAGGTTTCTTTCTATATCCGTTGATTCTCAATGGCCTTCAGCTCAAAATAATCTATATGGCCAAGTGGTACATTTTGGGGTGGCACATTCTGGTCCCCTTCAATAGCAATAATGATTATAACACCACCTTAGATGTATCTAGAGATATGCAGACTCCTTAACAAGCACTGTCATCATGAGTATATCTGCTCTCTCCTTCTGAAGTAAATTTTACCTGAATGTTAAAAGTTTTATAAATACTAATTCCTACTCATAAAAACAAAAATCAATCCAGGAATTAGCCACAATAGGAAACTAACATGAAAAATGAAAAGTTATTCCCAGATTACCATGGCCCAAATATGTGAATATTATGCTTCACAAAGCATTTTTATAGTCATTCAACAAGCATGTATTCAGCACAACTAAGCATCAGGTATTATTCTAGGCTCAGCAAATAGGATAGACAAAATGTCTGCTGTTACAAACTCACATTAACCATTTCATGGGCTCTTAGTTCTACCTTTTTTGAGACAAGTCATCCAGCATTATGAGCTGCACTGTGTGGCTAAACTGCATCCAGAAGCAAAGAGAACTTGTTAGTGCTGCATGTTGAAGAAGCCGGGGGTATAATGACCATGAACCTTGAAATCACATATTCAAATATTTGAAATCCTAATTCACATCCTACCTCCATCTCTTACTAACTGTGTGATCTTTGGCAAATAACCAAATTTGTCTCAGTCTTAATTTCCTGTTCTGTAAAATGGAGATAGCAGCACCTTTCTATAATGGTGAAAACTAAATTAAATTAGGGACACTTTGTGAAGTGCTTTACACTCGAAAGGTTTTTCTAAGAAATGGAATAGAATCGCCTCGGACTGAATTATTACAGATTGTCAGGAGTACTGTAAACCCAACAGGGTGGAGATCAGGGATGGGAGCAGTGTCTTAATTACCTCATTTATTGCCTAAGAACCATTTAAAGAGGGGAATCAGGGCACAGTGGCTCACGCCTGTAATCACTGTGCTTAGGGAGGCCGAGGCGGGAGGATCAATTGAGACCAGGACCTTAAGACAAGCCTGGGCAACATAATTTTTTTTTAATTTAAAAATAACCCAAACATGGCAACAGGCCTATAATCCCAGCTACTCAGGAGGCTGAGGTGGGAGGATCCCTTGAGCTCAGGAGTTCAAGGCTGCAGTGAGCTATGATCATGCCACCGCGCTCCAGCCTGGACAACAGAGCAAGATCCTGTCTCTAAAATAAATTAATTAATTTAATTAAATTTTAAAAATAAATAAATATATAAAGAGTGTATTCAAGAGACTGTAGTTTGTAAACTACTTGGTTAAAATCAAATTCTTGTTGATTCTAATAGTAACAATAAAGTTCTCATTTATTGAGTGCTTATTACATGACTGGTACTTTATGAGTTAGGTTCTTTATGTGCACAATTTCATTTAATCACTACAAAACTCAAAGATGTAGATACTATTATTTAGGGAGCTAAAAGACAGGTGGAAAGGGTTGTTAAAATTCAACCGGATACTACTCAAGTACAGATTCCGATGCAGGGGATTTGGGATGGAGCCCCCAGGGAATGCCAGTGCTGCTGGCCCAGGGACCCTTTCATGGAGGCTCTACTAGAACCTTACCACTTACAGGGCTGAGTCCAAACACCCTAGTTTAACAAGCCTTGTACAGTTACACTTTCCTGTCCTATTCCCAGCCAGCTCCAGGGGCTCCAAGTCTATACTTTTAACACACAGAACTACTCCGTGTCCCTAGTAAGTTTTCCTTCCTCCCTGTTGAATATTGTCTCTTTGATCAGATTTCCCTTCCATGTCCACATTCCCTACTCACTCCCACCCCCTCCTCCAGCCCCCTAGAGCTCTAACCCATGCTGTGCCTGAAGACCCAGCTCAATAGCCATTTTGATGAAGCCCCTCCCAGGCAGGATTAATTATTCCCTTCTCTGCACCCTGCAGCACTTGGTACTATCTCAGAAGTAGCCACCTTGTACACTTGAATTTTTAAGTGCCTTATTTCCATCTCCAGATAGGCACTCCTTGTCTGCCTAATTCACATTTGTATTTGGGGTTTGCTCAGTGCCAAACATCAACAAATGCTTGTCAAGTCACCTTGCTCTGGGGAAACTTAAATCACTTTTAGAATGCTATTGTAGATGGTAGAAGGATCTGTACGGGGCATGTCCTCCCATAACAGAGTAAGCTAATTGGTTATCTAAGATCTGGAGGTGGGAGCTTCCAGCACCTCAATACCCAAAAATGAATAATCTCTTAACTCTAACACCTCAGTTTCCATAAAGAGGTGGGTGGTATTTACACAGAGAGCCTTTCAGACATAGAAGGTGGATGTCAGATGGGGGGTGGGGGGAAGGAAGAATAAAGGGGGGAGGAGGGGGTGGGAGGGGAGAAAGGAAAGAAACTGCACTTGAAGCATCTCAAAGAAATCTTGACTTACATTTTGTTTGGGGAGTTATTTGTTCCACACAACTTGCCCAGGGAATGCCAGTGACTCTGGGAGTTTTCAAGCCATGTGTCACTTAGTTTTCCATCTCAATGGTAACCTTGCCCTCTCCTCTGTTTCTGTGTTTTTCAAGCACAGTTTATTACTCCAGTCAGGAGTTTTCTTAGCAATGTGGCGCCGAAAGGCATGGAGAAGCACTTGCCAAGACTCAATCTCAAAGGGACTTTTTTCCTTCTTTTAGTTTTGCCTTTATTAAATCTTCAGTTACAAAGTTCTGTACGAACCATACAACAAGCTGAACAATGCAGATGTGGGTTTCTAACTTAATTACCTCCCCACCAGTCCCCCGATCTCCAGTGGAGATGAATTTAAGATATGTTTTAAAGGTAGAAAAGACGGATTTGCTAATGGATTACATTAAAAGGTGAGGGACCAAGAATGGCTCAGGTTCTTGGAGCAATGGAGTCAATGTGGTGCCATTTCCCTGCAATGAGAAGACAGAGGGGAAGGGTCAGCTCAGGGGAGGAGGGGAGAATCTGGAGTTCCAGTGAGACCATGTGAAGTTTGTAAGGCCCCCGGTGAAAACTCCAAGTAGGCAGTTAGATATCAATCTTTTCTAAAAAGAGAAGCCCACTCTGGAGGTTACATCTGGGAGCTGGCAGCACATGAAGAGCAGCTGAGGCAATGACAATGGAGAGAAAAGGGTAACTGGCATCATGTCTTGTGAATGGTTCTAAGGACAATGGCTTTAATGTATCAACATGCATAGGGATCCTTGCTGGTTTCTGGCAAGCAGTCGTTTATCCTCTAGTAGTTTGTTTTGTTGGTTTATTTGATTTTGTTTTTTTTGTTTCTTAGGATTGACTGCTCAAAATCTTATTAAATGACTTTTTGGCAACTAGAAACACAATCACAATTTGTCGATGTGATTACGATTTATGTTAATAGATCTCTTAATATTGAACCATCCTTGCATTAATAGAAGAAATCCTATTTGATTTTGATGTATTATTCTTTTTTTCTTTTCTTTCTTTTTTTTTTGTAACAGAGTCTCTCTCTGTCACCCCAGGTAGAGTGCAGTGGCATCATCATAGCTCACTGAAGCCTCCAACTCCTGGGCTCAAGTGATTCTCCTGCCTCAGCCTCCTGAGTAGCTGGAACCCACAGGCTCCCGTGACCATGCCCGGCTAATTGTTTTTTGTTTTGTTTTGTTTTTTTGTAGAGACGGGGGTCTCACTATGTTGCTCAGGCTATTCTCAGGCTCCTGGCCTCAAGTGATCCTCCTACCTTGGCTTCCCAAAGTGCTAGGATTACAGGCATGAGCCACCGCGACTGGCCTGATGTATTATTCTTTAACTGAATTGCCAGAATGGATTTATAATTCAGTACTCTCTTTGCAATTTGTATATGTATATTCATAAATGAAATTGGCTTATGATTTTCTTGTTACGTTATCTCTTAAGCTTTTGACATTATGTTTGTACTAGCTTTACAAGCAAACTAAAAAGAAAGATTTCTTATTTTATTATCTGGTAGAGTTTCATTAACATAGAAATTACTGGGCTTGAACCAAGGAGTTCAAGGCTGCAGTCAGCTATGATCTGGCCACTGTGCTCCAGCCTGGGCAACAGAGCAAGATTCTGTCTCCAAAAAAAAAAATTGAAATTACTTATTATTTAAAACTTAGGTATATTTCAGGGGTAACACCATCTAACCCTGGTGCCTTTTCAAGTGGTGATTTTTCTGATTTATTTTATGTTATTGGTCTTTTTAAGTTTTCTGTCTCAGATCAAATAATGTATATTTTAATAGAAAATTTTCCATTTTCTGTACATTTAAAAATGTATTTCTTTAAAGCTAATTATAACATTCTCTTATACTTTAAAAAATTTAGTTCTATACATTGGTTATAGTCACTTCCTAATATATCTCCTCTCTCTCTCACACACCCCCCCCAAGAGCTTTCTATTTTATTTGTCTTTCTGAACCACTAGCTTTTAGTTTTATTGATCCTTTCTATTTTTCTTTCTATTTCATAATCTTTAAACCCCTCCTGGTTTTTTTCAGCTTATTTTACCATCTGTTTCCAGTCTCTTGTGTTGAAAACTTAGTTCATTTCCTTTCAACCTTTTCTTGTTGTGACAAAGCATCTAAGAACAATGTATTTTTCCTCTCAATATATTTGTAGCTATATCCCATAGGCTTTGTTTTCCTTTCTGTCAATTTGTACATACTTTGTAACATCAATTTTTTATTCTCTTTGAATCAAGAGTTATTTAGAAAAGTGTTTCTTAATTTCCATGGGTTGGTTCTTTCTACCTTACAGATAATATGTTTTTGTCATAAAAATATGTGTCAAAACTGTGGACACGTATAACAACAGGTAAAAATGAGAGCCTCCAGGGATTAACAAGGAAGCTTTCTGTGTAGTCATTAGTGGACTTAAGGCTACTCTTTACCAGCCATGGTTCCCAGAAAAATAACCTCAATGAGGCTCAGTTTCCTCATTTACAAATTGGGGGTGGGGAGCACTGACATTAATACCTGTGCTACAACCCAAGAGAGTATCATGGGGTTCAAATGAGGAAATGCATAAGGCCACACTTTGACAACAGTAATTTTATCTCACTGTGACCTGTGAATGTTTACACTTAAAACTGGGCCATTAGGATATGCAATAGAAAGTAAGCAATTTTAATTTCCACTGTCCCAGCAGAGAGCAACAACCAGAGCTGATTTGTAAAGACAAGAAAGCACCCTGGGGGGGGTTTCCTAGAAATAATGGAAGAAGTTGATGCTAAAAAGGACAGGACTTGATGGGGTCAAGAAGCAGGGCCTTAGAGCCAATGAAAGGTGGATATTAATGTCAGTACCAATTTATGTTCCCTGGCCATACACCTGAGATATTTGGGCCACACTCTTAACTGATGCAGCAGAGCATATTGATCCAGAGCTTGGGTGCTCACAGTGCCAGAAAGCCTGGGTTTGAACCTTGCTCTACTATTTCCTATTGCTGTGACTGTGAAAAGTTACCTACCATCTCTGGGGTCATGTTTTTCTTGTCTTTGAAATGAAAATAACACGCAAGTGCATTTAGAATGAATGATGCTTGGCACAAAGTACATCCTCAAATAAATGTTAACAATAAGAATTAATTAACAAACCATTCTATAACATGGCCTTTCCTCTCAGATATCCCTGTACCATGATACGAGACGTATTTGCAAGTGCTGCATGAATTCCTTTTTTGTTATTTCCTTCAATGAAAACCCACCAAGCAAACCCATACAGACATACACAGAATCTAAGCGTGGAAAAGAGAGGAGGGGATGTGAACAGCACACGTAAGGAGTGAGTAAAATTATTTCCCAAGGCTGCAGAGACAAAGTCTCATCCTGCTATTGAAATCTTGGTTTAAAAAAAAAACAAAGGAAAGAAAACTGGTATGTAAAGATGCTTGTCCCGTGACTCCTTCCAGCTCCGAGATCTGTGGGGCTCAGTCATTTAGAAAACTGGGGATGTGGTGGGTATGTGTGAGCCTGGGAGGAACACAACAGGCTCTGCAGAAGCTGCTGGGGACAGCCCTCAAAAGCCCCGGCAGGAGGATGCAATGCACAAGGCATTCTTATGCTCCCTCTTCAGGGGGCTGCTCCTGGGCCATTGCCAGGAACAAGGGGAAGCAGGCTAAGCTCCTGACCCGGGGCCCGGGCTGAGCCCTCCTGCTCCACCCATCAGCATCCCCAATCCCTGGACCTTCAGTGCCTTCCCTTCCCCCAACCTGGCCCCAGACTCGGTCAATTCTGGGCTGGCGGGATCATATCGTTTATTCCAATCGTTTAAAAAGACTGTGATGTGCCACCATCAGCCATGGCAGAAGGAGCTGCAGGCTTTGGGGTCAGGCGGTATTCCAGGTGCTGGCAGATCCTAACCACACAACTTTGAATCAGGGTCCTGTGTGCTCTCTTTTGTTTGCCCAGTTTTTAGTTTGTTCCCACTTGCGGGCTCTGTGTCTCCATACTCAGACACACGCTCACACTCAGGCACACACCTACACAGTCGCATGGACTCACACACTTGGGTTTTTTGTTGTTTTTTTTTTAAATTGGGTAACACTTTATTCCATAAAATAGAATGTGTTTCCTTTTTAATAAATGTTCCCACACACTTGTTTTTGCACACTTGTGCACACTCTAGCATACTTATGCACACCCACCCACGTGCCCACACACTCATTCACCTGCACTTATGATCTCACACACACTCACAGGAGGTGAGCTCACAGCAGCAGCAGGTATCTGGAGAAAGCTGCTTCCAGGACACTCTGGTCCTATGAGAGGCATAGTGGCTTCTAATACCAAGGAAGTCCACGTGCCTGGCTGGGCGCTTGGAGCTGGGGGTGGGGAGAGCAATTCGCATTGTTGTTCATAAGGTAGGAAAATATATAAACAGACTACCTTTGAAGTATGGTATCTATATGTCTCAAGGTGCTTCTAAACTGCTTCCTCTTTTCACCACAGCCTTAACAACCATTATGTTAACATATTACATTCCAGTTTTTTGTAAAGATGCCACTTTTGGAAAACTGCTCAAGTGAGACAGTTTGCTCCCCCCACCTCCCTCCCAGAACTTAGACATGCTTTTGGGCCTGTTGTTAATAATAGTACCTCTTTCTGTTCTGGCAGGTGGCAGCAATTATATCTTCCTGACTTAGAATGTGCCAACATTCACTGCTAGTGGTCAAGACAGAGCTGGGAAAGAGGTAATTAATTTTATATCATGATTGTCCTGGATAAATGATGACCACAAATTCTTGCTTCTCCTCCCATCAAGACATGAAATCTATGTCTTCTTCCCATGAATCGGGGCTGGACAGAGACTTTCTCTGACTTGCAGAAAGCAGCAGAAGTGACACCCTGCTAGTCCCAGGCCTAGACCCTCAAGAACCTGGCACGTTCTTCTTGTGCTGTCTCGGAGCTCTGTCCCCATGTAAGGTTGGCCAACCTATTGGAGAGCCCATGTGGAGAGGGAGAGGCAGCTGGCCAGCCACCAGGTGTTCCTGTCATTGTAACAGGGGTGCCAGATAGGTGAGTAAAACCATCTTGTTTCTGCCCCAGCCAAGCTCGTGATTTCTGCAGCCACATGAGTGACCCCAATCCACACCATGTGGAGCAGTGGTGAGCTGTCCCTACAGAGCCTTGCCCAGGTTGTAGAACCCTATGTTTTAAGACACTAAGTTTCAGGGTGGTTTGTTACACAGCAATAGACAACTGATACAGATGCCTATTGGAATTAATGAGGGTTTCCAGCTGAGGGATCAATGTGCACATTGACCTCTGTTCTATGATACACACTATTGTGGCACCTTATGTCTTAACTCACCTGTAAATGAAAAAATATATATATATATGAAAAATACATATTCTAAAATCTCTACACACCAGGTGTAATTATCCCTATTGTATAAATGAAGAAACTGACACTTAAAGACCAACCTAAGGCCACAAGTCTAGAACATAACAGACCCAGCTACTGAACAAATCAGGTCTATGTGATTCCAAAGCCTGGGTTCCTTCTGGCGCATCCTGCTGCCCTTGGTTGTAATGCGATTCTCTCCGTACTCTGCAGCCTAATGACCTAATACATTTTTAATACATAAGTGGGTTGTACTGGACAAAAGAAATTGTCAAGTAAACTGTTATACTTCCCATAATTCCTAGGAACCCTCCCCAGTGTCTCTGGCTTTCTTGCCGCAGAGCACATGGCAATGCCCTAGTACCGCCTCCCTCAAGAATCAACCATAAGCATTTACTTCTGTCTGTAAGCCCGATATTTTACCAGCTATTATGATGTGTGTTTGGGATTTTCTGGTTTCTTTGTTTCATTTTAATGAAGCACCCTCTGGGTTTTAAGTGGCATGAAGTTCACCAAAATTGATTACATCCTGTCCCCACCATTTCTCAGCGAAAATAAAAGAAGGGATAGTAGTCTTGCAATAAATTTATCCAGGAAAAAAAAAAGCAGAGGGAGAGCAGTAATGAGAACTAGATCTTGGAAGATGAACCACTTTGCCTTATTCAAGATGAAAACAAAATGCTCCTTTAATAAACGCTTGGGAGGAAAAAAACCCTCCTTCCTGTCTGGACCCTCAGCGTTCCAGGGGAAGCGTCTCACGGCCACAGCCCCAGCTCCTGAGTCTGGTGCTTTTGGCCAGGCGTACGCCTGACCCCTGCCACGAGACTGGCAGAGGACTTGCGAGGCCAGTGAGCCATCGTTCTTTATTTCCTGAGCAGTTTGCCCAGTGCACACATGTGGACGTTTGGATGGCCGCACAGCCGTGTGGCTGGGGAGGGGTTTCCGTGCCAAGCCTTCCACCGGAAGCTTCTGGAGGAGAAGGGAAGAGGAAAATGGGGCTTTGCTGTCAGTCATACTAGCCTGGGTGCAAATCTTGTCTCCTTCACTCACTATGTAATCTTGGAGAAGGCACTTATCATCTCTAAATTTAAAGTTTCTAATCTGTGAAATAAAAACAATAACACCCTTTAAGTTTTTTGTCACTGTCTCCTTATCAAAGAAGGGCAAAAACAAACACACCTCAGGTATCCTGGTCCAATGTGGGTGACCCTATCTGCTACGGAACAAAGGGAAGGGACATGTAACAGAGACCAGTATCCACCTCCTCATCTTCTAATAAAAGAGTCCCCTATTTTTATCTGAGCACATAGCCATCTAAAATAAAGACTAAATTTTCCAGCCACCACTGCTGCTGGGTGTAGCCATGTAACAAAGTTCTGGACAATGGGCTATAAGTGCAAGTATCATGCACAACCCTTTGGAAGACTCCTTAAGAGGCGGAGGCCTGCCCTTGTTAGTCTTTTCCTCATTTATGCTGGCTGGAATGTGGACATGAAGCCTGGAGCCCAGGCAGCCATCTTGAACCACAGGGCAGCATCCTTAGGTTGGCAGAGACACAAGACAGAAGCAGCCTGGGTTGCTGATGACCACAGAGGGGCCAGACCTGCCAGGTTCCTTTAGTAAGTGAGAAGCAAACTTTTATCTTTTTAAATCACAATTATATTAAGTTTTTCTGTTACCCACAACAGAACTTAATCTTTACTAGCACTGTGGAATTGAACATGATTTGTGCTAAATTTACTCTCAATATATGCTCAAGAATATGTTTTCCAAGACTGTTTATTCCTGATTCCTTAAAAATTGAACCTGTTTGACATGTTGCCTGAGGTGTTCTTCATCTTCTTCAAGCAAGGACACTGTTGGACCCTAATCCAGGGGTTCCCAACCTTTTTGGCACCAGGGACCATTTTCATGGAAGATAATTTTTCCACAGACTGGGGAGGGGGAGATGGTTTTGGGATGATTCATGCACATTACATTTATTGTGCACTTTATTTCTATTATTGTCACATTGTTGTATATAATGAAATAATTATACAACTCACCATAGGTTGGGGACCCCTGCCCTAATCCAATGTGCTTGCTAGAGCCTGTGGTACTCACTGCTCTTAGAATACTCTAGGAATCCCAGTGGTTTCTGGACTGAAAAGTTAAATTTAAAGGGAAAGACACAGCTTTGAGGAACTTGTCACATCAAACCACGTTATGTGTGTTCATTAATAACGAAAATAATGATATCTGACATATTTTTATGTTTACTATGTGCTAAGTGATATATACTTGGCATAGAATGCCTCATTTACTGCTTCCAACAGACTTGTGATTCACTGCTCTTGTCATTCATGTACTGTGAATCAGGAAACCAAGGCCCTGGGCCACGTCACCAACCGCCTTCCCAAAACCTGGCACGGCTGGAACCGGCCAGTCCGCCAGACGCAGACAGCACCATGTGTATTTCCCCGCATTCTCTAATATTTAAATCTGAAGAAGGTGAAGGGAAAACCCCTCTTCTTAGTGCTGTTGTGTGGACAGGAACATGCCCTTTTGCAGCCTGGGCTCCTGAGGGCCTGGCTGTGATCCTGAGACACAGCAGGTTCTCACTGAAAGAAAGGTCTTTTTTTTCTGGCGGCCTCTTCCCAAGCTGGAGGCACGATTTGGATTAACATCTGCTCACACTTGATTTATGATATTTCACTTCCAGCCCCATTAATCTATCCAGCATTGACAAAGCTTCTGCACTTTGTGTTGCTTCCTGAGATTAGTTTGAATCATGTATTCATACCCTTGATCATTTTCAAAGATCCGACTGCAAGCTCAGGGATAAATTCCACACTGTTCTGTAAATTTATCACCACCTTGATTTGGAATTTGTACTTGTCTTCACTTGTGTTACCTGGACCTTCAGTTAGATGCCAAAGTCCAAATCCTGACTCATGTTCTGTTCCTTGAATCCCATAACAAAAATTCTGGATGCATAAAAATATCAGATAAGGTAAATACTTGGCCTTTTACATTACAGTTTAAGATGATTTAATGCTGGATAAAATTGACAGAAATAAGAACTTTCATCCCAAAGTAAAATAAAGTATCCCGAAGTACAGACCCTCTCTCAAAACAGTACCAGTAAACAAAACAACTGAAGTAAGAATATTCCTCTTACACGAAACTAGAGTATAGATTGAAGATGTTGATAATATCTTAAGTAGCTAATGGGTAAATATTCCTGGACATTCCCAGCTGAAGGGTTAAGAACGTTTCAGTGAAAGAAGATGAGCAGAACTCCCTTGGGGAAGGCACTGCATTGGATTTGCCTTCCCTTGTCAGCCGCAGTCATAGGCATCTTCTGTTGCAGTGAAATATGCCCAGCAAGCTCAGGCCAGTGCAGCTGCTATGGTTTGCAATTATCCTTGAAAAATGAGCAATCTCAAGCCTTGTGTTGGTTGTCCAGAAGTATTAAAAACTGCATCCTGCCTTTCCCTTGTAAAGCTGGCATGCCCACAGTCATTTTGAAAGGGAATGTGTGGGCTGCTCCGGATGTCTGTCTCTTTACCAGCTCAAGATTAGTGAGGGGCCCTCCAGAGCCCATGAACTAATACTCCAGGCACACAGAGCCCTTGACACTCACATCCTTCCCTTGAGATCCATAGGAAATCCATTCTTTAATTTATTAAAAAGGAATAGAGCCTACCCTATGTGCCAGGCACTGTTCTCTCTGCAGTCTATAAACCACACAAAACCCCTGCCTTCCTAAAGCCTACATTCTAGGGTGGAGACACAGACAATAAGGAAAATAGAGGCGTAAGTATATACTGCATGTGATAAATACCTGCTGCAGATGCTGTGGGTGCTGCACCCATATCCCTAAGCACCTACCCCCATCCAGTACAAACGGGGAGCTTCTTACCCCAGGCCAATGAACTGAGGGCTTTCTCTGGCCACAGGAGTGTGATGGGGCTTTGCAGAGCAGGGCCAAAAGTGCTGGCAAATTAAAGCTCTAGAAGTGGCCCTCAATCAAGGAGGAACAGAAATTGGTATACTTGCCTCTCAGCTCCAAATCCACCTTTGCTGGCCTCCTGGGGTGCGGGGACAGTTCCCCTTGTCAGCTGGCACAATGCTAGACTTTGTCAGTAGAGGGCACTGGGGACTCTGGAGGAGGAAGTGTCTGGCCTCTCTTCCTGGTTTCAGTGTATTCTTCTCTGCTTACTCCTCTGGGGCAGCAGGTAGTGGTGCAGGGACACCAGAGACACCCAACCATTGTCCCTACCCCATGAATTTCAGGAACACCAGTCTCACAAGTAGCTCCCCTGCAGGTTCTGCAGCAAGACACACCCCCAGGGAATGGCTTCCCCCAACACCCTAGAGGGGTCGAGTCCCAGGGAGCCCACAGGGCCCTCTCCATTCAGTCTGGATCTCTGCCCTGAGGAAGGACTTCTTCAAGATTTGTGTCTTCCTTGATATTCTGCCACAGCCCTAGAGGTAGTGGCTGAGCTGTTCTCTTTGTCTATCATTCCTGTGTTCTTTATAGTTCTCTCTTACTCCTTAGTAGTTAGATGTGTTAGATTCCCTGATGTGTTAAAATGTACCCAGGATTTGTTTTAATCAAGCATGGTAAAACATGCAGACATGAAAACGATTATCATGAAGGAAGAAAGCAGGAGGCAGGGCATGCCATGCAGGGCACATGGGGAGGCACCAGGGCTGGCCGGGGACAGAAGGGAGAGAAGAGAGCCCTTTAGTGAGATCTTCACAGGCAGGAATGGGTGAGGCAGGATAGGTTGCTAAGTAAGTTTAGGATTGGGTAGTTTGAATTGTTACGGCAACCGAAATCAGATAGGCCGGGAACACACCGAGCAGCACACGAGGACGTAGAGAGAACAGGTTTATTTCATGCTGGCAGGCTCAGAGGGGACTCTGCCACCAAATTCTGAGCATAGCGCTTTAGATGTAATGACCTTTTATCGAGGTCTATACCAGGAAGTGTACAGATGAGGAAGTTGCTGCAAGGGAGCTGCTGAAAGCTGATTACAGAAGCAAGCATTGCAGTCGTTAAGCAGTTTTAAGGACAGTAAAATTTTCCATTTCCCCATCAGAATAATTTCAATGTGCTCCAGGATAGAGGGGTGGTCCCTAGCTGTCCAATACCTGGCCCTGGGGTAATTTATGACATGGGTAATATTGGCCTGGTGTGTGAGAGTTTGACAAAGGAGATAGTTGGGGCTGTGGCTCTGGATTCCTTAGTTTGTATATCAAAGACAGGCTCCTAGAGGAATCATTTGGTATCTCCAGGAATTAGCTTGCCCTGGGAGGGGCAGTCTCTCCAGCATCAAGGGCCCAAATACCAGAGCATCAAGAATACAGAAAATTAAAAAACATAGTCAATCAACCTGATATAGTTAATAATTCTTTGTATTAAATTTTCTCTGTTCGAATTACTGTATGGCTTCTGTCTCCTGGTTGAACTCTGATATACAATGTTATTTAACCTGCAAATATGTATCCAAAACCCGGAAAATGATCACATATTTTTCCCGACAATTTCACTTTTAAGAATCTATAATAATCTGAAGAGTGAGCAATACTTACAGCAACAGATATTCATAGCAGAATTATTTAAAATATCTCAACCTCTTTCCCTTCTTTCATAAAAACTTATTATGATTTCTGTTGTTCTTATTTCATGTCTATTCTCACACCTTTTGTGTTTCTAACCCCAGCTGGAATGTAAGCTCCATGAGGGCAGAGACTTTCTGTCCTGTTTGGCATTGCACTCCCTGAGACTGGATGAGGAGTCAGGCAGAAGAAAGAAGCGACTTAAAGCAAGTAGGAGAGACGATGAGAGCATGTAAGTGAGCCTCTGCCACCTCCACCCCTGACACACCCCTTAAAGGAGACTGGCATCACGTAACTAGAGGGAGTTTTGCTGAGTGGCAGCCTCCACAGGTGCATCTGGGTCCCACCTGGCACGAGGAGAGGAGAGAGCGAGCAGGAAGGTGCATCTGGACTGGGGGAGAAGACAGCCCCAGCACGGCCCAGGGTCCAGCAAAGTGAATTAGCTTGGAACAGATCCATATGGCTCAAGGACCCTTTCAGAAAAGCAAAGAACCTATATCAGAGGTGTGGGGGAGTGTGCATGTGTGTGTATGTGAACACTAACTGGAGGTGTGGTTGTGTGTGTGTGTGTGCATGCCCACACTCATTGGAGGTAAGAGGGAAAGCAGCGGCACCCCTGTGGGATCACCCCCATTGCGAGGTGCGACTGGGCAGCACAGACTACCTGCATCACAGAGTAGGCCAGCCTGAGTGGTGCCACCTGCAGCAGACAGGGCTGAATAAGGGAGTGTAGATACCACCCGCTCACAGAAACATGGAGGCCACCCCGAAGCCCACTCTCCTCTCCTGCGACCTGCATGGGGGAGCCTGCAGGATGCAGCCATGGCTGGTACCACACAGGGACTGAGAAGAGAATCTCGAATCTGCCTGGGAAAACTACGGAATCATGTTTACCATTTGTGAGGGGCCAAGATTAAGTTTTCCCCCATCCACAAAAATTAGAGCTGGGAATGAAAAAGTCAATTACAGTTATAAACCAACTGGGGCTTCCACTGCTGTGCTCTCCAGTTTTGTGGATGGCTACAACTCCTCCACATACACATGTAACCTGCGGCCTTTGGTGAGTGTTTCCCAAACTGCAGTATGTGTAATGTTAGGTATCACTGTTATAATTTTTTCCAAACTCGGGTGTCACTTATACTATTATTTATTTAGTATTTTTCTTTACATCAACTTGCATTTTTGCTTAGCTCCATTCTAAGCAATAAAATGTCATGAGTTTGTTGCGCTAATTATATTTTTATCATATATTTTATTGCACACATTAAAACAAATACCTATGCACACCTACAATTAAAATAAAAGGTCTGTTCTTTACAGTACTTAAGATCATCTCACATACCATTGATAAGTGCAACACATTTTGGGAAACACAGTACTACATAGTGTGTGAGGTCTTTCATTATATCTAATCACTGTGAATGATTTGCAGGGTTCTCTGGAAAGTGTTAGAAAGGCTAAGAAAGATTCTGTGAGCTGTTGGCATTTTCCTGATGGAGATGAAGATACTCTGCCCTATTTTAAGCCTTTCTCTTCAAAAAATGCTCATCACTGGAGACATTTGGAAGTATCAAGAACTTAAAAGGGAGCTGCTAACTACTTCCATTTCCTTTCTAGGTTGTCAGCATCCCAAGTGATGTCAGCTTGCACAGAATGAGATCCATAATCTTTGGTGTTATCTAAATGGATAAAGGGAAGAGAACAATGAAGGCAATTACAATATGTAAACAATGCACATTTCTGCATTTGGTGTAGTGGAAACGATACTGACATAGAAAAACAGGAGGACCTGGGTCCCCATCTCACCTCTGCTACTTACCAGCTGCCCTGGGGACCTTCAGGTAAACTCCCTCTCTCTGGAACTCAATTTTTTCTTCTATGATGAAGGAGTTGGATTAGACCAACACTTCTAACCTAACATTATTGGATAGGGGTCATTACCTACTAACATCCTAACAAATGAAAATATGCAGTAGTGCTCATCAGTTTTTCTAAATTCTGTTATTCTCCTGAAAAAAAAAATCACAACCACTGGACAAGGTGGTCTCTAAGGCATATTCAGAAACCAGCATTCCATCCAAGGTTTCATGGGGTCATCTCCTCAGTGAGGAATTCCTCTGAAAGAGGTGGGAGCCAGGGGCACTTGGAATAATCTGGGGGCTCACTGATGGGTATTGATTGCTATGGATGTATCCATTAGAGAGGTGGATGGGGTCCTTTTGTTACAGCCTTACCAGGTTCATCACCCGCTCCTCAAGAGGAAGCCAATACACTGAGACAGCAGGTGTTACAGCAGAGAGAGAGTTTAATATAGCAGGCGCCATGTGAGGAGACAGGAGGAATTTCTCAAATCTGTCTCTCCAAGAATTTGGAAGAAAAGGTTTTTAAAGATAGTTTGACGGGCTAAGGGCTAGGCAACTGGGTCTGCTGATTGGCTGGGTTTGGGGAGGAACCAGAGGGGTATAGAAATTGTCTTCTTAGCTCCTTGGTATGGGCCACTAGTCTGGGGGGGTGAGCCATTCCATAGGAATGCAGAGCCTGGAAGATATCTCAAAAATTAGCCTTAGGTTTCACAAGGGTGATGTTATTGATGGGAGTAATGAAGAAAGCTGAGAATCTTTATGACCATCAGCTATGAGATTCCTGAGCAGTAAGCAATTATAGGAAAGCATGCTAGGGAACAATGCTGGTTTTACATATATATATACATATATATATATATATATATTTCCCCCCGCCCCAGCACAGTTCCCACCCACCCTGTGGCCCTTTATTAATTTTATAAAGGGCAGTTTCACTTTCTTCTGCCCTGGGAGGTGAAATCTGCTCTTGAATATGTGAATGCCAAAGACTCACCTCAAATGCGTTCCATGCCTCCTCTCCCTTCCTTGTCCTGCAGCTGAACCCCGGGTGGCCTTCCTCTGGGGACACCCAGGCCCAGCCCAGAGGCACTGCAGGATCTAAGCATCCTGGCTCCAGCTTGGTCCGGCCCCGTGAGCTGCAGTGCAATTGGAAGCCTGTCAGGTTCCAGGGCACTGATTTTCTCCGAGGTAATCTTACTTTTATGTTTTCTGCTCTGCAAAACTTGTTCAAAACCAACAACAAGGTAAGGCTTTGTATTGACAGAGCAATGCCTTCAAGATGCACAAAACAGCTTGAAGATTTATGGTCACCTGATTTCACTTCTCACTTCTATAACCGTGGTCTTGGTCTCTTAAGCTTGACAAGCATATCTCCCTCTACACGTGTTTGTGTACCATAATCCCTTTGGCTCCTGTGTGAGCTGCCTTAGAATGGAAACTTCACAGCCCAGGGATGAGTCTGAAGGAGCTCAGGGAATTTCACCCCAAAATATGACTCCTTAGTATAAAGAGCATTTTGAATTAAAGGCCCTCAGAGATCAGCAGGCCTTGGAAGGGGCTTTCCCCCTATCTGCATAAAACCAGGCGGGCGCACCAAAAAGAACAGTGGCCTTTCCTTCCCCTCCCCTTATCTCAGTCTGTTGCAGGAAAGATCAAGAACGCAGCCACACCTGGCCCAACCCACTTTAAAGATAGCACCTGTCTCTCAGGTTAATTTAATTTCCAAAGAGAATCACTTACACGTCAATCCGTTTCTCCATCCATTCATTCTCCCAAGTGTCTATTCATCCTCCCTCGTGACCATTTATCCACCCCCCCACCTCCGTGTGCACAGTAAATAAATGTGTAATCCTTTTCTCTTATTAATCTGCCTTAATGTGAGTTGATCTTTCAGCAAACCCTCTGGGGCAAAGGGGAAGTTTTAGAAATGCTGAGGGAGGAATGTAGGAGGCCAAGAAGAAAGAGAAGAAGATTTATTTTAATGTCTGAGTATAGACGGGCTGAGGCCAAAAATGCCGTCAACACCAAAAGGGTGGGTGTCTAGGGTTTTTAAGGGTAGGTTTTTTGGTGGGCTGTCAAAGGGGAGTTTGGGCGGGCCCTCAAAGGAGGTGGGGGTCTTAAAGGTAAAGCTCCCACGGAACGTCCCACTAGCCTCGGGGTTCAGCCTAACAGGAAGTTTTCCTTCTCCCCCACAAGTGGATGGGAGTCACCCCAATCTGCCCCTGCCCGCCCTCTGGTAGGGGCCGTGCACACCGTTGATTCAATCGCATGTCATTTAATTGTGTGACAAGTTTAAGGCACAGTCACATTGAACCCACCCCAGAGCCCTCTTCCAGGCTTGCCTTAGAGACCACAGAAGAGGGACTCAGCTCCCCTGCAGCACCTAGAAAGGGGCTAATTCACTCTTCAGCCCCTCAAAATGGTTTCAAGCTCAGAAATGAAGACCCTCGTCCAGGCCAAATGCAGGTGTTCCAGCAAGCAGGGCTCTTGCCTCAGACTCCTGGCCTGGCACTCAGGGCCACCCACAGATCAGCCCCAGGGCCCCGTCCCCACTCACAGCTCCCTCCACATGCCCTGCTCAACCAGTAACAGCTAAACTCAGTAGGCACCATTCTACACTTCACACCTATTGACTGACAACACACACAATGCACAATAACCCTGTGAGAAAACAGTATGGTCACCACCATTTTACAGCTGAGGAAACACTGAGGTGGAGAGAGAATAAGCAACTGTAACCAGTTCCATGGACCCCTATATGTTTTTTTATAATCCTCTCCCTTGATTAACTACTTGACCCCTTGAGTTATTTCCCAGAAATGATGGACTCCTGGCCCCAAGTGATCTTCCTGCCTCAGCCTCCCAAAGTGCAGGAATCACAGGAGTGAGCCACTGAGATGGAAAATAAAAACTCACTGAAAACCTTTCACTTGAAAGGTCAAGCTATAGCCCTGTTTGTGTTCGATTGCTGAATCTGCTTTTGTAAGACTATTTGTTGCAACCTCCTGGTCACAAGAATGCTTGTAAAATTGCAGCTGTTGCAAGAAAGATAATTGATAACTGGTTAACGTGACCCAGCTTATGTTCTTGCAACCAGCTACCTCCCTGCAACTTCCTTATCTGTAAACCTCATGAGATAAAGGGCTCTGTACCCTTCCCCCTTGTTCTAAAGTATAAAAGACAAGTCCCCCTTACCAGGAGTGCTCAGACTTTGGTGGAAGATCCCCTCTGAGCCTGCCGGCGTTAATAAACCTGATCTCTCTGCATCCTCATGTACCTCTCGGTGTTTCCTTGGGCAACGTGACTCCAGTTTTTGCCATTACACCACCACACCACGCCTGAAATGGTGGATTTTCAGTAAGCCAAAGGAGTTGAGATGTTGTGGGCCCCTGGGCAGACTTCCTGACGCCAACATTCACCATCCCCCACAACCCGCCCATAATGTGCGTAGCCCCTTGTGAGATTCACCATAACCTGCCCCAGGGCACGTGGCCTCTCCTTTGAAAGCCCATGATCTCCCTTAGTCAGAGAGACAGATTTGAGGCAGCTTCTCCTGTTCTCCCAACAAGATGTTAAATTTCTCTCTTCCTTGGCAATCCTCATTGTCTCAATAATTGGATTTTTGTGCAAAGAGTAACTAAACCTAGACCGAAACCCCCTTGTGGTTTCAACAATACAATTTGCCTAAAATCACACAGATTCTAAGCAGTGGAGCCGTCATTGAAACCCAGGCAGCCTGCCTTGCTGCATAGCTCCCTTCTCGGTCACACAGCATGGAAATTTAGCCACCTGTTGAGCTCTTGACCTGTGTTATCTGATTCTTGCACAAAACCACACGCAGGCTGTGCTTCCTCCACATAGAATTTGCTTCTCTAGCTGTGTGTCAGTCCTCGCTGGTATTTTTTTTTTCTTGAGACAGAGTCTCACTCTGCTGCCTGGGCTGGAGGGCAGTGGTGTCATCACAGTTCACTGCAGCCTCCAACTCCTGGGCTCAAGCCATCCTCCCACCTCAGCCTCCCCAGTAGCTGGGACTACAGGCATGCACCACCACACCTGGCTGATTTTTCTATTTTTTGTAAAGACAGGGTCTCACTATTGCCTAGGCTGGTCTCCAACTCCTGACCTCAAGCAATCCTCCCACCCCAGCCTCTCAAAGTACTAGGATTACAGGCGCACGCCACCTCGCCTGGCCGTCTCTAGTATTAAAAGTCCTGCTCAAATGCCACCTACCCCAGAAAGCCTTCCTTAATCTCTCCACGAAAAGTAATTATAATCTTTCTCGTCCATAAACTCCAAAAGCTTTCTTCTTTAGCTCCTTTCTGATTCCTTCATCTTGGTTCTCTTCTCTAAGAAGAAAATAGCCTGTTCCCCTTGAGGTTGGAGTACCTTGCAATGCCTCCCACCTCCATAATGGATATATAAATACCAATCAAACAAAACCTATCAATAATTATGAATTTACTTTGATAGGTTTTGTCTCTGGTGATGGCTGATGGTAGAAATTAGATTGTGGTTGTCATTCATGACATCTGGTGACCAGGAGGAAGCTTAAAAAGAAGCAAGACAATGGGAAGTGCAAATAATGATGAATATTTGACTCAAAACAAGAAGACAAAGAAAAATTAGGCATCCCACTTCTCATATAAGGAAATATTATAAATTTGCATTAAGTAAGGATCCTACCAGATGGAACCGAGAGCCTGAAGTTGTCTCCATCTCACTGCTGGAAATTCTAGAGTTCACAACCTTAATTCTTCTTCTGGCATAATATAAAGCTATTCATTGGTCAAACTGTCAAAATATCTCAGCAGGGCAAGTTATTATTTTAATATTCTTTCCCCAACCCTGCCACCCTCAATTGACACTGGTGGATGCCCTAAAATATGAAAAGATATTCAAATGCCTCAATTGTCTTCTGGGAATTTTAACTGTTGTTTTCATGTACATTAATAATTTCTTGGTGTAACTTTTCCCAAGAGAATGTGTCAAAAGGAAGTATGCACAGATTTACATATGTAATTGCTAAGAAACCTCCCAAAAAGAAAATAGCTTTCCATCCAGGTGTAAACAATATCTCACTTTAAATCAAAGCTTAATGATTATCAAAGTATTTTTACAAAGTTAGAGAAGAATGCTAGGCTACAGAACAAAAGTGATTAGGAAATATAAATGGCAATTTCAACAAGTGGCTACTCATTTGACAGTAGTGTGAGCATATGGCAATCTCTATTATGACTTATCTGCCATTTTGTCTGCCCAGAATGTGTACACTCTTCTTATTTGGAAGTAATTCCAACACAGGAGGCATACCGTATCTCCCACCATGAATGCCAAAGGAGCAGACATTTCCTCTTCCAGCTCCCTGGCTACAGAGGTATAGGCATGTGATGATGAACCTGAACCTTGAGGAAGTAATAAAAAGGCCTGCAGAGACGCAGATTACTAAAATTGACTAACAACCAGAGTCCTGCAAATATTTACTTTATAGGAAAGGCAGCATCTCAAACTAGGGTAACAGTGTGGTGGGTAAGTTTTTTAAGTCCTTATCTGATAACAAAAAATATAAAATATTTATAAGTGACTTAACGTGATGTCTGGGATTGCTTCAAAATACTCCAGCAAACAATGTTTTAAATGTTTAAATGAGGGATAAATTAAATAAGATTGGCAGAATTCTATTAATAATAGTTAGGAAATCTGGGAATGGACACATGAAGCTTCATTATATTCTGCAATTGTGTATGCTTGAAAATCTCATAAAAAGTTAAAATTTTAAAGTCCAAGAACATAGCAGGGAATATCCCGGGGCAGTGATATGTTGGAAGCAGTGGTGCCCCAGGGGTAGAAAGTAATTTCTGCCTGTGCCTGCCCATGGCTAGGCCCAGCTTCCCTCAGATGCTGCCCATCTTCTGAGCTGTCTTCCTCAGTCTTCCTGGAGATTCAGTGAACTATCCAGTATCCTTACAGTACATTTTTGTTTTCTGCTTAAGTTCCTATAATTTGCAACTAAGAATCTGAATGAATGGCAAATGCTAGCAAATCAAAACCTCCAGAAGACTTTCAGGGTCTCTCATCTGGTCAGTACAATTAGTTAACATAAAAATGGATCAAGGTAGGCCAATAGGTTTTAGAGCTGAAGCTGTTCTCCCCTCCTAAATCACTGACTTTAATGATTAACCTCATACTAATTACCTTCCTGTTATGCCTGTTTATGGCCTCAGAATCCTTCTCAACACTGCTCTCCAGGCAGCAAATGCCTGACATAGCTGACCAGGGAATTAAAAGGTATCTGCTATTCCCAGCCTAGGAAAAGCAGAACAAACAGGAAAATCTGCTACCACCCCCTATAACCTATAAAGATAACGTATTTTTAAGCTGATTGTACATGAGTTCAAGATGACTGTGTCTGCCCTCTCTCTTCTCCATCCTCCCTTTCCCAGTTGTAAAGGTATAAATGACACATACATTGTATTTGGTATGAATTAATAATATCAGGAACTCATCAAAAGAAAACTTCACTGTAAGGGAATATCCCCGGACCTGAAGGGTTTAGGATCCCTTTTGTTCAGTCCTGTCTCTGTATCAGCTAAATTGTTTGCCACAACCACAAACCACCACACACACAAACACACACCTCACATATTTCATGGTGGGGTCTTTCGAGAAATGGAGAAGGGCAGGTGAATTGGCATTTCCTAGCACTGGGCAGGGGAGAATGCTAAACTGTATACTACAAAGTATGGCTTCTAGAACTTTCTCACTGCAGGGGCAGAAGAGAGTAGACAGGATCGGGGTTCACTTCCCCCAGCCCCCATTACCCACAGAGATGGGGGAACTTCAGAGCTGCCGCAGCAGAAATTTCTCATGATTTCTCTTTCAAGTTGATCAAAATTTGACATCCTATTTCATAATACAGTCATATTTGTTTAAATACGAAAGTGATCACCTTTCCTCAAAAAATAATATTTCAAGAAGGAATACCAGCTTCAGCTCTGATCCACTTAGCCCTGGGATCTCCACACCCCAGGGAGGGGAACGAAGGGGAGAGAAACTGAGCTTTGGTTTCAGGTTGGCTACTAGAGCTGTTGATCCTGACAATGACCTGGGACCTGTCAGTTCTGCTCTCTGTGCCTCACCAGAACGTAACAGGATGGAATGAAGGGCTTTCTGGGTGATTCTTGCTTTCCTGGAACTGTCAACCAAAGCCCGCAGCTGGGATCAAAGGGAATAAGTACCCTGTGTAATTAAGTTCGAAACTCACGAGCGGTAACCAATTCTGAGTTTGCTGAGAGGGGCTGTTTTAGCTAGAACTGCCCTTCCACAATTGCCAACATCCCCTCTCAGTACACCCAGGAGAGGGAGGGAAGAAAAGGTCACCAAGTGGGGAAAGGAGCAAAAGAATGTTTGTGGAGAGAGACATCTCTTTCCTTAGCCAACCTGTCAGGGAGGGTGGAAGTAAAAGCCCGTTTGTATAGGCAAAAGGTTTCTCAGGCCAAACCGAGATTATTGCTGGTATGTTTTCCGGCCTGGCCTCCTTTCTGGCCCAGCCTTCTGGAAAGGCATGAGACAGCACACTTACGTAACCATGATGTAATTTTTTATGTAAGACCCACGGGCCCACCCTGTGATTGGGTTGCCACGTTGCCACTATTGTTCTAAGCCGTATATATATAAGTGCTCACCATGTTACTTGCGCACTCGCTCTGCTCGCTTGCTGCTGCGCCCCAACAATAAAGAGGATGTCTCATTTGCCTGCTGCTGCTCGCCACTTCTTCCAATTCCCGGAACCCACTCCGGTACCCTCGCTGGCCACGACACTTGCACCCCACAACGGAGGGAGGCCCCAAGAGAGCCCCCCATAAAGTCCACAGGGTAAGGGGTACTCAAGGAAGAGATTTCCATCACGTACCCCAGTGTCTGCCTGAGCACGGGGCCTGCTGGGAGGATGGCCAGGCAGTGGGGGGCCAGGAATGGCCCCTATGGTTTCTGAGCCCCACAAGAGATGGAAATTAGACTTGACTGTGCCCACAGACCCCAGAGTTCAGGACCATGGAGACCAGATGAGGTTCGGGCCCTGGGCCGTGTTTGAGAAACTGGAGGCCAGACGCTTGGGGTCAGCCCAAGGTGCAGTAAAGCCTGACAAGTGCCCTCCCAAAGGCGCTGCTGGACATCAATGGGCCTGTTGGATGCTGCCCATCCTCTCTGAGTCAGGGGATGACAAGCAAGCCAACGGTGGTGACCAGTATCACGGAGAGAAATGGGCTCCAGTATGAGGGAGAAGCAGAAAAGGGGAGAAGACAAGTGAGTCAGCCCTTCCCCATTTTCTCCTCCAGGCCCCTGGAGCAGGGGCTTTCACTGTGGGATCATACGAGAACCGCCTGGATGCTTAGAAGGCCAGCCCCAGCCTGGCCGCCTCAGAATCCCTGGCAGCGGGGCCCAAGTACCAGGATTTGCAAAGCTCTGCAGGTGTTGCCAACATGCAGCCAACGCGGACAGGATGAAGCTTTAGAACTGATCACAATGCTGAAGTTTTAAAATACGTGAGAATGAGTCACAAAACTGGTATGAGATTCTTTCATCACAAAGAGTGGCAGAAAACTTAGAAAATTGGGAAGAAATCTGGAGATACCCCTATCCACTCAGGAAAATTTAGCAGTGTTTGGAAAAATGAAACTATTTTATGTTTATATCCCCAAAGAGTTGGGAATCCTCGTCACACTAGTTATACATAAAATGGGGGTAAAAATAACATCTAACTCAGATGGTTATTTTGATATTTAAGAGAAATAAGTGGAAGATTCATGAAGGCAGAGATTCTCTCTGTTTTGGTCAATCCTTAAAGTCCTTGCCTAGCACACAGTAGGCTCCCAAAGGTATTCATTGAATGAATAGCCGTGGGCAAGTGCTAATCAAATATAACTTTATATTCAAGATCAGTCTTATAACCCTCCAAATTAATCTGCTCTTCTTCATTTGAGTTCCCCAAATGTGGGGCCTGGGATAAGGACAGGGGCTCAGGCAGTTTATTTGGGAGGTGATCCCAGGCAGCCAGAGAGAGAAAGAGGGAAAAGTAAGACAGGGAAGAAGTGAGAACCAATATGCTTGATTGAGCTGCCTGCTGCTGCTGAAACCGCCTTTTACAAATTAATAAAGGGGTGCAAGTCAAGAACTGTGGTGAGGGCCTAAACTTTGCAGAGGCACAGGCATAGCTAAAAATAATGATAAGACCAGCCACTGTCCTCTACTTTGCTTTCCTATAATTGCCACTCAGGAGTCACACAGCTGACGGTCATATTCTTAACTTTCCCTATAGACAACATCACCCTTGTGAAACCTAAGGCCAGTTTTTGAGATATCATCCAGGCCCTGCATTCCTGTGGAATGGCTGACCCACCCAGACCAGTGGCCCATACCAAGGAACTGACTCAACTGGTCTTGCAACCCCCACTCAAGAACTGACTCAGCAACGAAGACAATTTCTACAACACTATGGTTCTGCCCTAAACCCAGCCAATGAGCAGACCCAATAGCCTAGCGCTTTGCCCAACAAACTATCTTTAAAAACCCTTTCTCCCAAATTTTCAGGGAGATGGGTTTGAGGAATTCTTCCTGTCTCCTCACATGGCACCTGTGATATTAAACCCTTTCTCTGCTGTAAAGCCTGCTGTCTCAGTGTATTGGCTTCCTCTTGAGCAGTGGGCAACGAACCTGGTTGGGTGGTAACACTGTGAGTAAGTTCAATCGCACTAGGGAGACATGCAGAAATGCAGCTTAGAATTTTCAGTTTAAGGCTGGAAGTGGGGTGGGGCTGGGGCTGGGCATTTATCCATCAACTCCTGCCCCCACTGGTTATTGGTCATGGTGGGGGCGTCAACACCCTCACACTTCCAGGCCTGAGCATGCAGGCTGAGTGAGCTCCTTGCGCGTTGGAGAAATACCTAAAGCAGAAAGAGCCGAGATCCATGAGTGCCTGCGGCAGGAGGTGGTCCGCATGAAAGCTCCCACCACCCTACAGCTGAAAGCAGAGAAGGGCAGAGGGCAAGTAGCAGGGGACACCAACAGCATCTGCTCCCTACCTCCCGAATAATCAAGCGTTAACAGGTGTTAACTATTTATAAAGTTCCCTGCATGTCTCAGGAGACAGGCATGATATCTAATCACGAAACAATTTTATAATTTAAAAAGGGATTTGATTCTCTTCTCTGTCTAGACAGAAAATAAGCTGGGAGAATGACTCAGACCCTGGATGTTTAAACAGAACATTTCGTGTGCACCTTAAGTTAAGATATGTTAGTCTCTAGTGTAGAAAGTCAGATTAATACACATTACTTTGCAGGGAAGCTAATTAAATTTTTCTATCTTCCTCCTTGGCCTCTATCAATTAACTGTAATTTAAACTTTACCTAGGTCTTTCCATAGAGGAAATAAAGTACACAACCAAAGTTCTGGAAAGTAAATATGGCATTCTTAGGGGGAAAATTGTAAAGTATGAGATAAAAGCTGAGAACCTGGGTAGTTTGGACTTCAACTGATTACAAACTCTATTATTCAAGGAGGATAAAACTTGTAAGGGTAAAGAGAACTTAAATATGCTGACCCACATTATCCATTTCAAGGAGCTATTAAGGACATTCATTATTTCCCGAAATAAAGAAAATGAAGCAGAGAAACAGATCAGCTCCATCTGTGTTGCTGTTGTCACTCTGTTCCTCCAGATATCACCGGAGTGCTCCCTCCCACTGCAGCTGAAATCCTAGAACCCCAAGACATCAACGCTGCCAGTTTCTGGTGGTAAGGATGACAGTGACAACTTCCAGGTTCTTCATATGTACAAGCTGAAACCAGAAGTCCTTGCGTTGTTAAACTAAACACAAAGTTTCATAAAGAAAAGCTCTTAATAAAAAAATACAATAAAATAAATTTGCAAGGCATTTCAAAACCAAATACTATCCAAGCCACTAAAGCATCTTCCTCAGAACTTTTGTTAGGAAACAGGACTAGGAAATGCCAACCCAGGTGCTTGGGCATGTTTCTGCCCAGAATATCCACAACCTTCCTGAAGAGGGGCCTGATTTTATTCCCAGCTCACTCTACCCCAAAGATAATCTTTTCTTATCAATAATGGCTATGTTTGAAGAGATCTGGTTCAAGGTACAATGTGGCCAACACACTGGAATAATACGCCATAACCATGTTCCCTTTTATTTCAAAGATGGACTATTTATAATAAATATATAGCCATAATCTAGGAAGTGTCAGTGTTAGGCAAACATTCTTGAATTTAAAAATTGAATGCCTTCACTCAGTTTCATGCAATCTCAATACTAATTTAGAATATGTTCACCTCCTTGTGTGTGGGTACATTTTTCACGTGTGTAAATTATCCTATCCTCCATGTCCCACTACTTATGTTAAAAGTGTCTCATTCAAATATTAAACTAAGACTAAAACCCAGAGAAATATAAATTAAAAGGAGAATGAAGTATATTTTTACCCACACTACATTCACAAAATAAGAAACCCCAGCAGAGCAGAGAGCATGGTGGGGCAGAACTCAGGGGCCAGAAGACCTGGATTTGAACCTTGGCTGCTTGGCTCCCCATCATGTCTGTCTTCTTAGGAAAGCCACTTGACCACTCATATTTAAGCCTTGGTGTGCTCACCTGAAAATGGGAACAATCATAGCACTTGTGAACATTGTAAAGCTAACCGAGAGAATCCATAAAAAGCTTAAGACAATATTCAACAGACAGTGAAAACTATGAAAGTTTTAATTACTGCCAAGTCCAGTGTCATGACGCACGTCTGAAACACTCCAGTGTGTCAGTTCCACACATGCGCACCCTATAACCAACACACACTCCATCGCCCCCACTGTCTCTTCAGTCTTTTAAGTTTCTGTCAGACTTTTGACCCTTTTTTTGACTTCTAATTCCCATTTGTTCTTCTACATGGAATTCCACCTCTGGCTTGGATTTCATCCCTGCACAGAGCTCACACTGCCCTTCCACCTCTTCCCCTGTTGGGAGACCCATGCCACTTGACCCTGCTCTGACCTTTTACATCCCCATCTATTCGGCAAACCTTAGTTGGTGACATCATAATCAGTAAACTCTTTTAAGAGGCAATATGAAAATATATTTAAAGAGCTTAAATGTTCACCCCCTATGACTCAGTAATCTCACTTTTGAAATTACATCTAAGAAAATAATACAAAACATAGGGGGAAAATATAGCATATCACATTTTTCAATACAGCTTTATTAATGATAGTGATAAATTAGAAGCAAACTAAATGTCCTACAGTAGAGGAACACTTAATTAACTTATGACACATCCACTCCATGGAATATCATGCAGTCATAAAAAGAATAATTATAAAGACTACATTACAACTCAAAATAATGCTCATGAGTCAAATGAGAAAGCTGGGGATGAAATTATATATTCTGTATGATTGTAATTATGTAAAAATATGGATGCATATTGAAAGAAATAAAGAAGTACTCAAAAAGAATAGTAACTGTGTTAATGGGATTTGGGGTGGTTTTCTTTTCTGTTTTTTAACTTTCTATAATATTATTATATTGTTTCTAATAAAAAGTCCCTTATAAATATAAATAAACACTTACAAGCCCAAATTCAGCTTCCAGGATATCTTGTACTTTTAGCTGCAATGATTTATATTCCAGGCTTAATTTCTCATGCTCGAAGGATGTTCTAGAGGCAAATATTTTTCTTTCCAGATAGAATAAAGGACATAATTTTGTTTACTAAGGAAAATGCAATGTCCGTATTGAGTAATGTTATACAAAGATAATGCTCTTGGCTCCTCTGTGAGCAGGGCATGCATTCTGAGTTGTTTTCCCCTCATGGGGATAGATTCAAGCTGAGGTATTCTTTCTCCTTTCACCTTGCTCTCTGCTCAGCTTATAATGAAGCATTTGTAAGGCTGGGGACTGGGGGGGGCACTTGGGAGCCTGGTCAAGCAAAGCAAATTGACCCGTCCACTGAGCATACTGAGACCTTGGCCAAATGCTCAATCTGAACAAGCTAAATTGAGATATAATAGCATTGAGATAAAATGCTTGTAGGTGATTCTGTGCCAACCAGATGAAGCACATTCTTTGACAACATAATGACAAGTTGCCTAGGATACCACCAGATAACAATTGTGTATGTTTCAATGTAAAGCACCTGGAGAAATAGGGAGAATTATCTGGGCTAATGTATAAAGAATAAATAGTATACCTAACTCTTTTTGTTATCTCAAGAGTGGGTTGCTATAAAAGTGAGTTGGGCCCCCTCTTGCTCTCTTGCGCTTCCACCTTCTGCCATGGGATAATGCTGTATAAAGGCCCTCTCCAGATGCAGCCCCTTGACCTTGGACTTCCCAGGCTCCAGAACTGTAGGAGATTTTTTTTCTTTATAAATTACCAAGTTTATGGTATTCTGTTCTAACAACACAAAAAGACTAAAATTCTTACAGATACTATACTTAAAATCATAATCCATGAGCTTGACAAGAGGAGAGTATATAATGATCTCCTAACTTGGGCCTTCTTCTCTCCTACCATCCTAGGTCTTTCCCAACTCCTTCAAATCCATTGATAGGATTATCTATACACACAGTCTCTACTTCATTTTCCATAGGAATTTATAGGGCTTGCCCTCACCAATTCACTGAAATTGCTCTAAGGTCACAAATGAACTCATAGTTGCCATACTATCTCAGTCTTTTCCTTACTTGACTTTTCTGTAACACTGGATGCTGGTGAATATTCCTTCCTCCGTGTGATTTTCCTCACTCAGCGTACATTCTCTCCCTGTGTTGGCTTGCTTTCTATTGTTCTCAGTGCATATTTTCATTCTCTCTGTGTCAGTTCTTTTTCCTCTTCCTGCCTTTAAATGTTGGTGTTCCTTAGCTTGCTATGACTTCTCTGTCTCTACATACTTTCCTGGGGCAATTTCATGCGTTTCCATGATTCTAACTTCCAGTTACCCACTGATAATTTACAGATCTGTAATTCTATGCCAGACCTCTCTTCTAAGCTCCAGCCTTTTGTATGACCAATTTCTTAATCCTCCCTTGATGTTCTGTGGGGGTACCTCGACTCTGCATGTCCAGTGCTGAATTCATCTTAGCTGTCTTCTTTCAAAACCATTTATTCCTCCAATATTCCTTATCTCCAAGACAATAACCTGGCTGCCATTTTTGATGCCTTCCTTCCTCCTGCATAATAAATCACCATGTTCTCTTCATTCTACTTCTTAAATATTTCTCATATCAATTACCTACATCTCCATTGCCCCTGCCTAAGTTCATGCTCTGGTTATCCCTCCAGTCTTGCTTTCTTCCAATCTACCATCCATATTAACATCAATGATGTTTTAGTCTTTTTGTGTTGCTAGAACAGAATACCATAAACTTGGTAATTTATAAAGAAAAAAATTTCTTACAGTTCTGGAGGCTGGGAAGTCCAAGGTCAAAGGGCTGCATCTGGAGAGGGCCTTTATACAGCATTATCCCATGGCAGAAGGTGGAAGTGCAAGACAGCAGTGACTTTTCCTTACAGAAGATTCCAAATTAACAAACATAGAAGGAATGATGAAAATCCCCACTGGAACATGACAGTAATAATGGCTGTAGGCAAGATCCATGGATAAATGCTAAAATTAGTGGGCAAAAAATTAAGGAGAAACAGGAAATCTCTATGGTGTCAAAGAATGTCTCCCTGAAATACTTAGTAATTTCAAAGGTCGAAAGTAGCTTCACAGTAGATAAATCTGGCACACACCACCTTAGCCAAGTGATCTAGATTAATGTCACCAGCAATAAGCATGTCAACATCAATTGCCCCCTGATATAATGCACTGAGGGGGCAAATAACTTCTGTAGTATTCCTGCCAAAAAGTCATAACTTCAACCTAATCGTGAGGAAACTTCAGACAAATCCAAACTGAAGGACATGCTACAACATAGCTGATGAGTCCTTTCCAAATATTTAAAAGTCAAGAAAGACATAAAAAGGTTGAAAAATTGTCACAGATTAGAGAATGCTAAAGAGACCTGACAACTAAATGCAATCTAGTATCTGGGATCTGATCCTGGGACAGAAAAAGGACAATAGTAGGAAAACTAGTAAGAATATGAAAAAAGCCTGTAATTTAGTTATTAGGCATTAGGTGTTATGCCAATGTTAACTTCTTAGTTTTGACAGTTGTAATATAGTTGTGTATAGTGTTGACATTAGAAGAAGCTGGGTAAATAATATATGGGATTATGTACTATTTTTGTATCTCTTATATAAGTTTAATATATTTTAAACTAAGAAGTTAAAAAAAATCAGTGTGATTAGACAAATATGATCACATCAAGCTAAAAAGCTTCTGCACAGCAAAGAAAACAATCAATGAAGGGAAGAGAAAAGCCACAGAATTTGAGAAAATATTTGCAAACCACCCATCTGACAAGGGATTAATACCTAGAATATATAAGGAGCTCCAACAACTCAATAGGAAAAAATCAAATAATCTGATTTTAAAAATGGGCAGAAGATCTGAATAGACATTTCTGAAAAGAAGACATATAAATGGCCAATAGGTATATGAAAAAATGCTCAACATCATTAGTCATCAGAGAAATGCAAATCAAAGCTACCGTGATATATCATCTTACTACAGTTAAAATGGTTTTTATCAAAAAGACAGGCAATAATGAATTCTGGCAGGGATGTGGAGAAAGGGGAAGCCTCAGACACTGTTGGTGGGAATGTAAATTAGTGCAACCACTATGGAGAACAGTATGGAAGTACCTCAGAAAACTAAAAATAGGACTACCACATGACCCAGCAATCCCACCGCTGGGTATATATCCAAAGGAGAGAAATTCAGTATATGGAAAAGATATCTGCACTCCCATGTTTATTGCAGCACTGTCACAATAGCCAAGATTTGGAATCAACCTAAGTGTCCATCAGTGAATGAATGGATAAAGAAATTATGGCACATACACACAATGGAATATTATATGGCTGCAAAAAAGGACAAAATCCTGCCATTTGCAACAGCATGGATGGAACTGGAGAACATTATGTTAAGTGAAATAAGCCAAGCACAGACAAATCTCACATGTTCTCATTCATATGTGGGAGCTAAATTGATCTCATGGAGACAGAGAGTAGAATGATGGTTACCAAAGCCTGGGAAGGGTAGTGGGGAGTGGGGGATAAAGTGGGGAGGGTTAATAGATGCAAAAATATAGTTAGATAGTTAGATAGAATGATCAATATTTGATAGCACAACAAAGTCACTAAAGTCAACAATAAGTTAGGGTATACTTTAAAATAACTAAAAAAGTGGAATTGGAATGTTCCTAATACAAAGAAATGGTAAACGCTTGAGGTGATGGATACCCTAGTTACCCTGATTTGATTAATTCACATTGTATGCCTGTGTTAAAACATCACATGTACCCTATAAAGATATATAACTATTATGTACCCATAATAACTTAAAAAAAAGATATAATAAAAAAAATTGGTGTCCCTCATCCCTATAGAATCAAATCCAATTTCCTTAGCATGACGTGTAACATCCTTCATGATCTGACCTACTTGTTCATCTTTATCTTCTACCCCTGCTCATAACACATCCAATGTTTCAGTAATGCTAAACTTGTTACCTTGTGTCTTAATCTGTTCCTGCTGCTAAAACAAAATACATTATCTGGGTAATTTATAAACAACAGAAATTTTTGATTACAGTTCTGGATGTGGGGAAGTCCAAAATCAAGACACCAGCAGATTTGGTGTCTGGTGGGGGCTTGCTGTCTGCCTCAAAGATTGTGCCTTGTTGCTGTGTCTTCATGTGGCAGAGGGAGCAAGGTAGCTCCCTTCAACCTCTTATATAAGGGCACTAATTCCATTCATGAGGGCTGAGCCCTCATAACTTGATCACTTTCCCAAAGACCCCACCTCTTAATACTATCAATTGGGTATTAGGTTCCAACATATGAATTTGGGGGGGGGGCATTAACGTTCAGATTATAGCACCTTATACCATTTTTTAATGAACATACATACACATACACACAACACATGAGACCCCCACACAATTGGCTAATATTGTTATTAATAGATTCAGGATGATAAGCTAATTACCCTGATTTGATCATAACACATTGTATATATGTATTGAAATATCACACTGTACCCCATAAGTATGTACAATTATTATGTGTCAATTGAAAATAATAATAAAAGCAAAAAAAAAGGAAAGATCACCAAAAAATTTTTTTTAAATGGACATAGGACTAAAATTCAAGTTTCCTGATTCCCAAACCACTAGTTTTTATTGAATCAATATAATTCCAATATACTCATTAGGCTCACAGGTTATGACATTTGACATGTCATAGCTAAGTCAAGGTAGTCAACTCAATTTTACTGTCAGCTTAATTGAACATTTTGACAGGGAGTAACACCCTAGAGTGGTATAAGTCACAAATGGAATTAAGGACTCATCATTCATCTTAAATGCAAACACTACAATCAATTCTCATAAAGCCAAAGATGGGTACATTTATGCACTTTTACAAAGTGCCTATTTCTGCTCTTATCAGCCCCATTTCAATCCTGTCTAAATCCTAAAGTGAAAATGAATCTCACAATGAAGAAATTACTGGTGCATATGAAAGAGCCTGGTCCAACTCCTTAGTCGCAAACAGGGAATTGATTCTTTTACTAGTAGTTAGAAAAGGTTGCATTAATACTCAATAGTTAAAATGTGCTATTGTAAATTTTTCATGATTTCCCATAAGGGAATAAATTTTTTTCAAAATATTCTCAGAGGTGAATTACTTTAATAACATGCTATCTGTGAAGATGGCAAACAAAATGGCACATAGACTTTTGCTTTGGCAAACAGTTGAAATAGCTTTTCTTTATAGACAAGTGTTATCGCTGCTCATTGGAGGGTGATTAAGATGGGTTACTGTACATAAAAGTATGTTGACAATTCTTTGAGTCTTATTGACTTTTGGGTTCCCAAGTTCTTTCCTGAAACCTTGATAAGCTAATACTTTAGCAGAGAGAGAGCAAGCACAAACAGATGGACCTAGAGGTAACTGACGGCTCTGAAATAAAAGAAATGAGTGTTAAGTGAAAGTCTCTATTCTCAGTGTCTTATGCTCTCTCCTCTCTTTCTTGTTTGCAGAGGTAAAGGGTGACCTCTACTTTTTCTTATTGATTGATTGAGACAGAGTCTCGCTCTGTCACCCAGGCTAGAGTGCTGTGGTGTCATCATAGCTCCCTGCAGCCTCAAACTCCTGGACTTAAGCGATCCTCCTGCCTCAGCCTCCCAAGTAGCTGGGACTACAGGTGCATGCCACCATACCTGGCTAATTTTTCTATTTTTAGTAGAGATGGGGTCTTGCTCTTGCTCAGGCTGGTCTAGAACTCCTGACCTCAAGCAATCCTCCCGCCTCGGCCTCCCAGAGTGCTAGGATACTTATTTTATTTTTATTGAAAAAGCGACTTGAAGTATTAGAAGGGGAAACTTCTTACTGCAGTGTGGAAAAGAGCTACTAGAAGCCACAGGAGCAGATAGGCAATCATAGCGGGACAGAAAGGTCTGCAATCCCCTGGAAAGCTTTTCTTCACGGGGTGCTGGCCAGCACAGGGGAGCACTCTGCAGTTCACACAGGACCAGATGGGAAATTGCTGGGGACAGACGGAGTCACAGCGACTACATGCAAGGCTAGTGATTGTCCTTCAGAAATTGTTCACAGTCAGATAAACAACCCTTTTCCTTGAGAGCGCAGCGTCTGAGGACTCCAACCTCTTGAAGTAGGAGCTACTTTTTTGTCTCCCAAAGTCCAGAGGTGGATCTGTATGTGCGAACGGAGGGGCTGGCAGTTCCCGGGCAGGCCACACACAAACAAATCGGATGTGACGGGGAGGGACGAGGGGAAGATTTAGCCTTAAGCCCCTTTCTGAGGGAGAGCACAGAAGAGCATGTAAAAAAGGCAACTGTCCTGAGGTAGTAAAATGACATATTTATTGGGGGAGCATAAAGATAGATAAATGCAAGAGATAGATGATCGGTAGACAGTGATTAACCTACATTCATAGAAAAAGTTCTAGAAGTATATAACCCTTGTATTAACAGTGCTTATCTCTGAGCACTGAAATTATGGGCTGGTTTGTTTTTTTCTTATTTTTGCTTCTGTAGAGCATTTAATTTCTACAAGTCTCTGGGATAGGCTTGGCCACTCATTGGGAGCCCCAGCTCTAGGCAGCATCCTTTCTAGGAAAAAGATTAAATCAAATGATGAGATATTCTTCCTGACCCTACAATGTTGTGACAGAAAACTAAAGTAAGAACAACAGCAAAAAAAACCAAAAAAAACCCCAACAACAACAAAAAAAGATCTGGGGAATTTCCTAAGTGCTTTATCAAAAAGAAGAATAAATTTTTAGCCTATATTTCTATAGAAATACCAATTTCATTTGACAATTATCTGCCAAATATTTCCATACTACCTTCCTTTATTATTTTAAACATTTTTTTAAATGAGTCCATAAAAATTACAAAGCAATTGCTTTACTGTAAGGACAACATTAAACCTTACATTAATGGAACTCTAAGGAAGAAAATCTTAACCCCCAAATTCTACCCACCACTATCCCCACACATCTACAAAGAAAAAACTGTATTCTTTCCCAGTTTTTATTTTACAGATGTTTGTTAACTTACATCTGAAAGTAACTGAAATCAACCCTTCAGTTGATTCATTTCAACCCTAATCTATTACAATATAACCATTGTATTAACAGTGCTTTACTGACCTCAAACTCTACAAAATGTATAATTAAATACCATTATCTCTTGCAGAAATGGCAAGATAAAGAATTGCTTTGTGGTAAAATTATTCAGAGATCTGATTTATCACACAGTGTTTGTCATTAGGACTTCTGAGCAAAAGCCCAGCTCTACCTCTTGGAGGTATTAGCTCAGGGATACCTGCAACCTGAGAATAGGGAAGTAAATGTTGCATTCCCACAATCTTAACAATTCGAATTGTGTGGTTAATATGCAAACTGTATGTCCTTTCTACTATAAACTTGATAGAAAATATATGATGACTTCTTTCCTTGAAAACAGCCTCAAAGGAGACTGTATATTTTAAGTGGATACTGCTTAACCTATTAACTTTGAATAAATGCCTTTCCTTTTCTGGAAGAGTCATGGGAGAAAATGTTAAGATCTCTTAACTTACAGCCTCCGACTGTTAGTGGCTTCAATACTAGAGCCTTTGCCCAGTGTAAAGCTTTAAGTTTCAAATTTATATTCATTTCTAAAGCAAGAACCAAGAATAAGTAGTAAATGGATAATGAATGAATAAACATAAATGCTTCTGCATAAAAGGATTTGGATCTAAATATTATTCTGGTTTCTTTTAAGGACAAGGCTCAAGAATTCCAACATGCTAAATATTCAGGAGTGTTCTCAGAAAACCTGCTGAGCCAAGTCCACGGTGGTATGGATGCTGTCTCCATGTGTCCCTGTGGAACAGAGAATTTCTCTTATTAAATAGATATGATAATATAAGCAACTGCAATAGATAAGCCCCTCAAACTCTGTACAACATACCAAGAGAGGCATCTAGAATGCATAGCAGGAGGCAAAGCCATGGCAGGCTCAGATTTTTTCCCCAGATCTAATTTTAAAACTTGGAGTGCAAGCTCACTCCAAGGAGAACTTGTATTAAGCACAGACTCTTATTTTCTGCTGATGGACACAGTCATATGAACAACTGATAAAGTCATCTCTATCTCTCTCTGCAAAAGCGTACCAGGAATATAGTTACAAGTTTCAGCTCCAAATTTTAAAACAATCCTATTTGCTAATGCAATTATAGGTTTGTTGTCATTGCATTAGGCTAAATATACAGGTGACTTGATTCTATCTTTGCTAATTGTCTTACTTAGCAGTACTGGCAAGGAAATGCACTCCCCCTATCAGAAAATATGTTCCATATGACATCTTTTCGGGAAATGAATGCAATGGGAGGCGATATGAGTATTTCTGGATAAGTGTCAAAAATCCTTAACAAAAAAGTTCTCAGCGTGAGCATGCTGAGTGTGCATTTTGAAATCTGGGTGAGCAAAGGCTGGCAGCAGAGTTTTCAGCTGCTTTCTGCTGAAGCTTTACAGGGAAGGCTGTTCCATGTCCCGTTGACAATAACCCTATGCTGAGGTCATTTTCAGGGAATTCCTTATTGAATCCCCACTTCATCCAATCTCAAAGCCTTGAAGAGAACCACGTAGGATATGGTGTCTGTTACAATTCTCCACTCTAGCCCTGCAACTGGTTTTTAAAGACATTAAGCCCATAGACAGGACCAGATACGTGATTTTTAGGGCCCAGTGCAAAATGAAAATGTTAAAAAAATTGTTAAGAATTTCAAGACAGCAAAAGCAGAACCTTAAATCAAGCACAGAGTTCGTCTAAGCAGAAGGTCCTAGGTAACTGCACAGGTTACACACACATGAAGACATCCCCTGCCCATAGAAATGTCATCCACCTTCTCCCACAATCAGTGCCATACTGTGTATAACAGCTACACTTCTCTCCATGTATCCAGTGCAATTCCCCTGATCAACTTCTTACATATAGACAATGTGCATGCATGCGTGTGTCTCAAGAACCCCAGGGAATACATTTTGAAAAGAGAAACAGAGAATACTGACTAGTTTATTCTGTCTCATCAACTCACTACCGGGTTTGTGTAGGCCTTGGACTCATGGGCCAGAGCACAGGATGCTCACTTTTAATCTCTGCTGTAAATTTTTTTCAAACATAAAATATTGCCTTAAGCATAATAATAATATCAAATGCTCACACTCATAATATAAAAGGAATGTTGAAAGGACAAATGTGAGCATTTTACTTAGAGTTATAATAAAAAGGCTACTGGGAGGTTAGGCATGAAATATAAAATAGGAAATGCTAAAATAGGCACACTTCCACTGATGTCAATAATTAGCAGCCAGCATTTAACCAGGTATGATCAGGACATGAATTGTTTAAATTAATCCTATAGCATAATAGATTCAGAATCACTATAAATAATGTAAAGTTTTCCATTATTAACATTTTGTTTTCTTTAAAGCCTGAATTATCCAAAGATACTGAAAATAGTCTCATGTTAATGGACTTGGTTTTAATGATCTATCTTAGCGCAGCATCTCCAAAATATTGTTTAGGAAAATTTTCTAAGAGTAAATAAATACAAAGAAGCAAAAAGCTTGAGAGAAAGAATGAAAAGCAAATGGACATTCAATTGTTTCTAGACAAGGTTCATTTTTAGCCCAATTTGTGACTTTAACACGCACAGCTAGCGCCACCTATGGAAACAAGAATAAAAAATTCTGTTGGTAGCAAATAGGCTCTGCAACAATTGAACTGAATCGAATGTCACAAAGGAATGAGTCAGCATTTTTGTGGAATACTCTGGTCTTTGTTTAGTAAACAAAGGGAATTTACTCTAATGAGCCTCAGCACTAAGCTACAAAAGATTTACTGGAAATGGAAAATGTGGTTTATTATCAAGGCCACTTCTAAATCTTATCCCAGCCTATTATAAGAAAAAAACAAAAGAGAAACAAGCATAACAATTTTATCAGAGAGGGAAAGATTATTGAGACTTTTGTTTTAACTAAGATACCACATTGCTTGTGCTTTTCTTCTTTAACCTGTTTATTTATATTTAAAAATATTTTGAGGATGCCTACTTTCTGCCAGGTACTTTAAAATACTCACTTTGTCCTCCAGGAGCATCTGATCTAATTGGAAAAATATATACTGTCAACCTTGAGTGGTGAGATTCAGAAAATATGATTAAGTGTAGAGTTCACTCGAGCACAAAGTTTGAGGATGGCCACCCAGAAATACTGACTCCAAATGAATGGGGTCAATGTTCCAAAATGGAGAAGGTTTCACTTATTTGGAAATTTTAGCAGGATTACATTTTCAAACTCCTGGCTTCAAGGGATCCTCCCACCTCAGCCTCCCAAGTAGCTGGGATTACAGGCATGAGCCACTGCATCTGGTCTCAACATTTTCCATACAAGATCAGGGCATATGCCACAGCTATTTAATTGGTTACAGATTGCTACATTCCAAGGCAGATTACTTTATCACTCTGTGAGGAAGAGTAATAGTCTGAGGAGGTCTTATCTCTGTCCCTGGTTGGTCTTGATTATTTACAGGGGAAAAAAAAAGACAGAAGTTGCAGCTGCATGCTGTGTGACCCAGTCTGCATAGCCACATTCCTCTCAAGGTTCAGAATAATTTAAAGTTCCAAGAGCTTTCAGTTTGAATTAGTTTAAGTTTGAATTATTTAACTGCATAATACATATGTTCACAAAGAAGAGAATATAACATAGGATGTATGAAGTGCTGTAAGACTCTTAAGGCACAGATAAAAGGTGTTGTATGTAGAAGAGGGAGGAAGTACTTTTAGCTGGGCAGATCAGAGAAAGCTACATGGGGAAGTGGTATATGAGCTGGACTTGGAAGAAAGAATTGGATTTGGAAATGAAGAGATCGAGACAGAAGGGAAAAGTGGGAAAATACAATTTGTGTATAAAAAACAGCAAACCATCCAGAAAACAAGTACAAAGAGAGACATTTGGAAGGTTACTCTGGGGCCAGATCATAAAGAATCTTTCATGGCAAGGTAATAAAATAGCAAGCACTTGCATAGTGTTTGTCATGTACCAGGCACGTTCTACATGCTTCCTATAGATTAACTCATGCCATCCTCAGCACAGCCATTCATCGGTAGATATGATATTTAATGTCTCAGTTTTGCAGATAAGAAACAGGAGCACAATGAAGTTACACAACTTGCCCAACATCGCATAGCTAGTAAGGTTTGAACCATGCTCATAACCACTGCACACTACCGCCTCTTGATAATATAAGCAGTTTGGATTTAATGCTCTTCGAGATAAACAAAAGTGGAATAGTTGCACTTTTTAAAAAGGTAAACAAAGGCTTCTATGAAAAAGTAAATAAATGCTCATTATAGATAACCCAAAGGATAAAGCCAAAAAGGGGAGGAAATAGTTTCACTCCCCAGAGACAAATACTGCTAACATTTTATTCTGTTTTATTCCAATACATTTTGTAAACTTAAATAAAATCTTAAGCCCCCCAGCTGACTGAATGGATCCCCACTTGGCCAAGGGGACCACAGAAAAACCTTAAAGCTGAGTTGCTGGCCATGAGGAGAAGGGAGGTCAGACACACCTAGTTTATGGCCTGTCCCTTTTGGAGTTATTCTTTGTAACAGTAAGATACAAAATCATTAAAAAGCCTAAAGCCGTGTAAGACAAAGGTTAAACCACATCTGCAGGTCATCAATTTACTTAGCAGATCACTTGAGTCTCCGTTAAGTCCTATGGCTTGTCCATGATTAGCAGACTTCCTTATCTTAGCCTAAAACACTCCAAGCTTTTAGACAGAGCTTCACTTCTTTAACCAATTACAAATCAAAGAATCTTTAAACCCACCTACAACCTTTAATCCCCTGCTTCGAGATGTCCTGCCTTTTCAGGCCAAACCAATGTACACCTTCCATGTATTGATTTATAACTTTATATGTAATCCCTGTCCCCCTAAAATGTATAAAACCAAACTGTAACCCAACCACAGTGAGACCACTTGCTCAAGGTTTCTTGGGCATGGCTGTCCGGGCCACGGTCACGCATATTCAGCTAAGAATAAACCTCTTCAAATTATTTTACAGAGTTTGAGTTCTTTTCTGTAGACAGTTTTAAAGTGTATTAGATATAGATGGTAACAAATTAAAGAATAAAAGAGAATTTAGGCTGGAAAGAACAATAGCCTACCATGCCCTCTCTGCCCCTTCCCTGCCCCAGAGGCAGCCTCTTTCTGATTTAACAATTTGACACACTATCTCCTGAATTTGCATATTCTACTCCCCATTCTTCTAATGTTTGACAACTACAATATTGTTTTAAATTCAACTATGAGCTACCTTAATAGTTTTTAAAAATGTAGTTGTTGAACAAGAGGACTGTTTGTTCATCAACTTTAGTGGGTTCATTCTTCTCTTTGCAAAATGAGAATATTGATGCCCAATCCCTCCCTTCAACTCTCCTGCCTTGACCTTCTGCAACTTCACATTTGTTTTTACAGTATTAAGACTATTAATGTTTATATTCTCTGCTGCAACCAAAATCAAGTCTTCCATTCTTTCTACTTAGGTTGACTTTAGGAGCTAAAAACTAATAAACAGCACTTACATTAAAATGGCTCTAAATAGTTTTTACTGCAAGGCCAAGTATAATGCTAGGACCATTTCCCTTTTTACAAGTCTAGTGCCAACCTCTGGGCAATGGAGAGGAGAATGATCCTTGCATTGAAGTGAAATGGGTTCTCTTACACTCTGTCAACTGTGTTTAAATCATTGCATATTTTTATCTTGCTTCATATTTGGATCATAATGACTTGTGATCTTACACTACTTTTATTTTGGTGGAAGATTTCAAATTGCCTTTTTGGAGCCTTCTGTACTGCTGGTTCAAGCTGGAATGTTTGTGCTCCAGGCCTGTGGCGTGGCTCTTAACCTGGATTTTCCTTCACTGCCCTCTTGGTTTGGATCCACTGTTCCTTCTTGCCTTCTTGGACTGGATCCATCCTTTTTCTTGAATTTCCTTCCTAAAAGGGATTATTCCAGAGACAAGCTTTCTGATTCCATGAATGCCTGCAAATGTCTTTATCTTGCTGTATCACTCAGATTCCCACCAGGAAAACTGAAATCACTATAAGTGTTTACACAGAGGGAATTAAATGGAGAAAAATAGTTGCATAAATAATGGACGACCTGAGAAACCAAATAAGGGCAAAAGGCAACACAGATATTACAGACAGTGAACATTCAAAGCTACCCTTAGGCTGGAGGAATAAAGCAGGAGGTGGTGTTAGCAGATCCCAGACCTGGGCCAGGTCACCCAAAAGAAATTGGAATCACAGAGAAGATACAGCAACTGTCAGATCCCACTAGAGGCATGAGGGAAGGAGAATTGTGCTCTGGTTCCTTCATTCCTCCTGAACTCCCATTGCTTGAACCTAACCAGAAGCCAGTAAAGCAGAAGACTGGGAAATGCAGCCTGCAAGGCCAGTCCCCTGCAATACAGAGCAAAGCAGAGGAAGGGTGGGGAATCTAACCCAGAGCAAACAGGTTCTGAAAAGAAAAAACAACCCATTCTTCTATTCACATAATCAACACAGAACACTTCTGTGACTAGATATATTGGGGGTTACCCACTCCAAACAGTTCTCCAGTGGACACCAACTGTGTCCTATAATTCAATTCAATTCTGACACTATCTACCTGAAGATATATACTTCTCACTGAACAGATATAAATTGGGGTTCCCAGAATCCCCCCTTTTTGGGTTTGATAACTTGCTGGGATGACTCACACAACTCAAGGAAACACTTTACTTATATTTGCTGGTTTGCTATAAAGGATATTATAAGGAATACAAATGAACAGCCAGATGATGAAGTGCATAGGGGGAGTTATGGGAGGTGGCATAGAGCTTCTATGCCTATTAGGTTGGGACAAGGAGGAAGGGGAACAGATGCTTAGTCTAGGGAGTTTCATTGAGAAATAGATGGCACTAGGAGATGCTTTGTCTACAATAGAGGGAACAAATTGAACAGAAGGGGGGCTTCCGAGAAAGAACAGATGACATGTCAAGGGGGCTTCCAAGGACTAAACAGATGTTTGGTCTACAAAGGGGGTCTCCAAGGACTGACTAACCAGAAAGAGGTAGAAAGGCCACAAGGCAGAGATATGATCAAGGCCACAAATAAGGGTCTCTGGAGCATGCATACAAGTAAGGTGACAGTATCCTCAAGTGACCTATCCTCATTAACATTGTAAAAGTCACACCTACCAGCACCATGATAGTTTACAATTACCACGGCAACCCCCGGAAATTGCCTTACAAGGTTAAAAATGGGGAAGGTTCCCAGTTCCAGGAATTCTCCACCCCTTTCCAAGAAAAGCCATCAATATTCCACCCCACACTTAACATAAAATTAGGGAATCAGCATAAAAGGGAAAATCTTGTTAAAGTCAGGGTCTCCTCCACTTTGGGGGTTGACCCAATACTTCTCTGGAATGTACTATGCTTTCTTTAATAAACTTTGGCACTTTGCTTGCTTGGATCTGCTTGATCTGCTCACTTGCTCCATCTACTTGGTACCAGTAACCATTCTTAGGTAATGGGAACCAAGAACCAGAGAACACAGACCTGACATCTGGTCCCCACACCTGACATGCCCTCTCTGGGTGCACCACCCTCCCAGCGCCTCCATGTGCTCAGTAACCGGGAAGCTCATCAGATCTTGTTTTAAAAATTTTTATAGAGCTTAATCTCCAGCCACTTCCACCCTCACCCCAGCCCTTCCCAGAAGTTGGTGGGTAGGACTGAAGGTTCAAACCCTCTAATCCTCTGACTGCTTGGTCTTTCTGGTGATTGGCCCCATCCTAAGTAACCTCATTAGCATAACCTGAGGAGTTGTCCCAGGGGCTCATTATGAATAACAAAAGATACTCCTATCACTCAGGAAATTCCAGGTGTTTTAGGAGCTCTGTGATAGGAACTGGGGACAAAGACCAAATAGGTATATGTCATATTATTCCACAGAGTTCAAGGACTGGAATGCCTGCCCTCATTTGCACTTGACTTGTATTCTTGCTTGTTATACAATTCTAGGTCCTCAATTCTATTCCTTCAGCATTTTTTTTTTTCCTATTTTTAGTAGAGATGGAGTCCCGCTCTTGCTCAGGCTAGTCTCAAACTCCCAGCCTCAAGCAATCCTCCTGCCTCAGCCTCCCAGAGTGCTAAGATTACAGGCATGAGCCACCACGCCTGGCCACCTTCAGCAATTTGAAGGTATTGTTCCACTGACTCAGCATCCAATGTTATGGATAAGAAATCTGATGCCAGTCTGATTCTTCTTACATTTAGGTTGCTTGCCCGCCCATCAAACCACCAGGGAAAACCACCCAAGCTTCCTACTCCAAGTAAAAAAGACATCACTCCCATCGACATCCTTTCCTTCTCATCCCGCCTCAACCCACCCAGCCTGTCACACCGCCTTGCCTCCAGAACAGAGAGAGGAAGCTGGGAGCCACACAAATACCTGGCGTTCATGAAAACAGTCCCCAGGAGGATGCACCTGTTTACCCTTTGGCCTCTAAACCTCTCATACCCACATCAGAGCCTCCTCACAGTAAGTGTTTAATAAATACATGTTGGATAAATACAGTAGTCCCCCCTTATTTGTGGGTGATATATTCCAAGACTCCCAGTGGAAACCAAGGATAGTACCAAACCCTATATATGCTATGTTTTTTCCTATACAGCCATACCTATGATAAAGTTTAATGTATATAGCACACTCAGCCCCCTCACCATGTAATGCCCTCATCACCTTGGGATTATGTAGAGTCCCCACCAGCAAGAAGGTTCTCTCCAGATGTGCCCCCTTGACCTTGGATTTCTCAGACTCCAGAACTAGCCATCATGCTGGAGAATCGACTAATGATCCTTGCAATGACAGCAAGTAACACTGGAGCTTACCACTACCATGTGCAGGCTGTCAATGAGAAGAATGGAGAAAACAAGACAAGCCCATTCATTTATTTGAGCATAGCAAGTGAGTTTTGAAATCCCAAATGATAATTCTGAAAGCAATAAAATCTTTTCTTAATTAATAACAAAAAAGTTTAATTTATGAATTAGGTATGGTAAGAGGTTCACAACAATAACTAATAATAAAATAGAACAATTATAACAATATGCCAGCATCACTACTTTTGTGCTTTGGGGTCATTATAAAGTAAAGTAAGGGTTACTTGGACACAAGCCCCGCGCTACCAAGACAGTCAATCTGATAACTGAGATGGCTAACGGATGGGTGCCTTGGACAGTGTGAATACTCTGGCAAAGGGATGATTACCATACCAGGCAGGACAGAGCAGGACAGCGCAAGATTTCATCACACTACTCAGAATGGCATGCAATTTAAAACTTGTGAATTGTTTGTTTCTGGAATTTTCACTTAATATTTTTGGACCACAGTTGATTGCAGGTAACTGAAACCATGCAAAGCAAAAGGGGGTGCTAGTATAAATGAAACTACAATACCTATAGCTAAAAGACTGTCAGGATTCTCACCTCTGTTCCTTCTTTATTCAGATATAATCAGAAACCCAAACTCACCAAGTTCTCCGTGGACATAGCCCTGTAATGATCTGGATTTACCCTAAACTGACCAATTTCTGACCCTTCCCATGCCTTCCATTATGACCCCTGGAACACCTGTAAAATTCCTTTCTCCTTCTAAAACCTCGGTAACATTTAAGTGTATTCATCACTCATTGCCTCCTTAGTTCTGTCATCTACCGCCCCTACCACCATCACTTTCTCTTACTGATGATTCTAATACCTCTTGTATTGCTGCTGTAACAAATTATGTCAACCTTATTGGCTTAAAACGATATAAATTTATCTTATAGTTCTGGAGTCTAAACTGGTTTCAGCCAGCTGCGTTCCTCTGGAGGCACTACCTTCTGGAGGGGGAGAATCATTCCCATGCCTTTTCTAGCTCCTAGAGGCTGCCACATTCCTCAGCCCAGGATCCACATCACTCCAGCCTCTGCCTACAGCATCACATCTCCTGCTCTGACTCCAACCCTATTGCCTCACTCTTATAAGAACCTGTGTGTCACCATTCTCTGCCTCAGCATCCACTGGAAGATCTATCCAACACCTAGACCTCTTGGCCCTTTGTCATCTATAATCATGTTTTCTTCTACTATACCTCAGTCACCTATCCCTTGGTCATACTCCTGGCCTTGCCATTACCAATAACCACACTTCTTCCAAAACCTGAATTTCAAACATTCAATTTTTTTTTTTTTACTAAAACTTCATTTCATGGAAATCACCAGCTAGCAATTATACAAACTCAAAACATCCAATCCATTCACCACACCAGTTTTTTATTTTCTCTTATCCTTTCTCACCTCCATCCTGGCCCAGCCTAGACCCTCTGGTCCATCATTATAATCCCTCCCTTGAAAACCCTTGAGTCGGTCACTCTTTTTACCCACCAACACACACACCTGGAAAAGCTCTAACCCTGGGTAAATCCAATAAAGCTATTTAAATTCTTGTAGAGGTGGACAACAGGGGGAAGGGCAAGCTCTGAGACCATCATAGAAGAGTGCACAATGTAATAAATGCAAAATGACCAATGCACTAGTAATGTTTGCCCACAGTAGAACTCAATAATCTGTAACTGTTATCAAGTTACTCTTTTGGGATACTTTTTGTATTATTGCTAAAATGATATAATCTAACAGCTAACAAACTATTTCCCCATTATTATCCATTTTTAAAATATCCATGCAGTTCCCACATTTCTGAATTTCTGATCACATGGCCCAGAATCAAAATGTCTGGATGACAGTGCTTTATTACAAGTACACCCACCATTCCAGTAAATCTAAATAAGCATTAAAGTATGATTTTTTTTACCTGAAAGGATTTTCATTTTTTCAAAACCATCATTGTGTTTGAAGCTTAAAACTGACATATAAAGTGATATAAAATGAGTGCTTTCTGCCCATAAGCATTTATGTACTAAAAAGACAAGCAAGAAGCAAGGCAAGATGTAGAACACAGAAAATAAAAGTGAAAATAATGTTGACTCTGCTATTTGACATGAACGTTTTGAAACATGGCAGGTGAGCTTCATCAGGGATAGATACAAAGTAATTCACTCCAAAAAACATATAATCTATATTTATAAAGTAATGAGCTCAGAACCATCTGTTATAAACCAGTAAAGAAGACATTATAAACTTCTAAAATGAGGCACTAATCTAACATGATACAGAGGGTGTGAGAAGAGACAACAAAATCAGATCACAAGGAGAATGTAAAAGGGTGTCCTAGACCACATAGTATATATAACGTATGAAGACCTATTTGGTTCACCTCAAGAAAGATCACTGAAGCTCAAAAAAACAAAAATGAGCTTAAAAAAATACATTAAAAAATAAAAAACTAGTCCTTCAATGCAAATGAGCAAAATGGGGGTAACAAAAATCACAAAATGAGACTCTTGTTTAACTCTGAATACCAATAATAAAAGTAATAGTCATTAATTATCGTGGATCTATTCTGCTCAGAAATTCTATGTGTGTTACTTTATGTAACCCTCATAGGAACCCCATGAGACACGTATTACAATCTTCATCTAACAGATGATGTATTAGTCTGCATAGGCTGCCGTGACAACATACCATAGACTGGATGATTTAAACAACAGAAATTTATTTTCTCATGGTTCTGGAAGCTAGAAGTCCAAGATCAAGGTCCCGGCCAGGTTGCCTTCTGGTGAGGGCTCTCTTCTTGACTTGGAGAAAGCCAACTTCTCACTGTGTCTTCACACGGCAGAGAGAGCGAGCTCTGGCATCTCTTCCTCTTCTGATGTGGACACCAGTTCTATTGGATCAGGCCCCACCCTGACAACTTCCTTTAACTTTAATTGTGTCCTTGGATGGCCCATATCCATATTCAGTCACATTTGGGGTTAGGGCTTCAACACAGGAATTTGAGAGGGACACAATTCAGTCCATAACAGATGAGAAACTTGAGCTCTGCTTCTCCACCCTGCCTTGAGCCCTGGGTGGCTGACCTCTGGGGACTGTATTGTCCCAGCCTACTGGCTTAGAGGAGTTCAGCCATTGGGAGGCACAAGCAGGTGATCAGAGTTTGGGATATTTATCCCCCTGGCTCCCATCCTACCCACCATGGTTTAATGGTGCCCCTGGCATTTGTTTGGTAATCCCTCTCCTACACCTGCAATCCTTGCCAGGATCCACTAACATTCCCTCCCTTGTCCCTCCAGGCCTGACATGGCAACAGCTTCCTGCTGCTGCTAATTCCAAGGTGCTTTACTATCCCTCATTTCTGTTATCCCAGCACACATATTTGTCAATAGTGACTTCATTAGACTCTCTTCAATTGTCTGTTTTTGATGTGCCATCTGTTTCCTACCGCATGCTAATACAATAAGTGGTACCCCTGAGACAGACCCTTAAAACAGAATTCCAAAATTGCTTACATATTTGATGACGGCACAGACTACCCCTTTTGCAGACATGTGGTGCCATCACAATTACTCAAATTATTACTGGTAGTGTCAAGGGATAGAGTGTGGGTCTAGAGAAAGGACTTGAGAGATAATTGTGGCATCTAGTTGCTAAAGCAAAAATGTGGCACCTATTTGTTAAGGCAACAGAGGTCATGAGTGCATGGCCAAGGGACACGAAGGGACTACAGGACCCAGGATCATAAACTGGTCCTCCACACCATAAGATTGGATATTCTCAGCATTATTCCTTTGTTAATGGAAATCGCATGTATAGAAACAGGCTCTAGCAAGTTTTGAGGGCTCAAGTAACTGCACGAGGAAATGCTTCAGACTCTGGTGTTATCTGTTGTTATTGCTTCATCACCATTTCCTCAACCCAAATCTATGACTTCACGGAGCATTCCCTGTAACCAGTTAACCTAGGAGAGGAAGCACGGGCGTAACCTACAGTTAGGACTGCATGATGCAAGTAAGCAGCTGCTGTCTTACAGTCCTAACTCAAGGACAGCCTCGAAAGGCAGTGATGAAAAGAAATCTTCCCAGTGGGTAGAGCTTAGGGAAAGGGAACATTTGGAAGCTCAATTTGCATGAAAAGAGATATGGACTAAAATACAGATCTACACTGATTCATGGATAATGGCTAATAGGCTGGCCCAGTGGTCAGGATTTGGAAAAACAAGATTGGTGTTAAGGTGATCTGGGAGAGAGGTATTAGATGGACTTATCAGAATTGGCCCAGAACACGGACATAATTGTGTACCATGTAAACACCTACCAGAGGGTATCCACTACAAAGAAGTCTCTCAATAATCAAGTTGATGTGATGTCTTATTTTATCAGGTCCTCAAGATAAACTCTAGATTTGATGATACACTAGAAGGACTCACAGGACTCAGAAGTTGTTATACTCACAGATACAGTTTATTACATCAAAAAGATACAAAGCAGGATCAATAAAGAAAAAATTTGCTCCCTATATTGTTAGGGTTGGCTGCAAGAGAAACTTGAGATTTGGGAGGCAGAAGTAACACTTAGCAGATGACCCTCATCATCGATAGTCATTGACCAAGGGCGATAAGGGAGAGACTCAGAGGTGCTGGTGGTTTCCAAGTCGTCCTCACGTGTTCTCCCTCCACATCCAGCTCACCTTATTGACTGACAACCTTGATGACCAACATAGATCCCCAACGCACCACCAGCTGCTTCACTGCAAATTCACAGAAGCAGTGGCCACGCAGCGCCGCAGCCTGGCATTGACCTCTACACCAGCAGTGGATGGAGAGGAGCTTCCTGCAACTCCTACACACCTGATAGCACCAGGGCTAGTGACTTTTCTCTGATCCAATTCAGATCTTTACTTCCTCAGATCATCCCACAATTCTATAAGGCTTAATTTCTATAATATATTCCTTATTCCATAATGCTCATAGTTCAACTTCTTTGATTAAAGTCTAACCGATACAGGGATTATGTTTTCTGACTTTCCAGTTTTTGACTTGAGTTTTTGTGACAACTTGAATTTTTCTATCCTTGAATATTGTGAGATTTCTCAGTAATAAATGCTTCTAATCCCTTTCATGATCTTGGCTATAATTTGATTTTTAGATATGTTAGGTGGAGATGTCCTAAAGCAGTTAGAAATGTGATACTGGAGCACAAAATAGTTATGGAATATTTATCAAGAGATCGTAGGGGTCAAGGGAAAACTTCCTCTTCTCCCTCTGAAGGTCTGCTGAAAAATCAGCTGACAAGAAGCAGATTAATAAAAGGCATACAAATTTATTAATGTGCATGGGGGAAAATCATAGTGTGAATATCCCAACCCCCCAGGGGGGTACAGAAGCTCATTTACCATCTTGAGGTTACAGAAAGAATACAAGCTCAGAACATGGTCAAAAACAGGTTATGGAAGTAAATCAGGTTATAGTGGCAAGACAGGTCATGGGAGGGAAAGAAGATGAGGCCTGGCTGGCAAAGGTGGTCTTGGTAAGTAGGTGAAACCTCAAATGTAGCAGCCCTCAGAGAGAAAGATGGTTCTTTCGGAACTTTTTGGTTTTGTTTTGTTTTTGTTTGTTGTTTGTTTTGAGACAGGGTCTTGCTCTGCTGTCTAGACTGGAGTGCAGTGGCGCCACAATAGCTCACTGCAGCCTCAAACTCCTGGGCTCAAGCAATCCTCCCACCTTGGCATCCCAAAGTGCTAGGATTACAGGCGTAAGCCTCTGCACCTAGCCTCTTTCAGGTCTTTAAAGTGTCAAATTCTCACTTAATTTCTCCTAGATCAGACGAGGGAAGGCCCTCAGAGAAAGCCTGGCTGCACCAATGCATATTTTTTCTACAGATGCAAATCTCCTCCACAAAATATAGCTTTCCAGCTATTCTTGTATTTCCAGCCCTTCTGAACAGCCATCCTGAACTATGTTCAGGAAATATATTTTGGGGTGAAATATTTTGGTTTCCATCAGGATTATAAAATCACCTGAAATAATTCACTTTTAGAATTATAGAAGAAGACACCAAAAACTTTTCTGCTGAGCCTACCATCGGAGTGGACCACAACAAGTCACAGAAGTCCTACATTCTAGACCTGTGTTTCTCAAACATTTTTTAATGATTGCTTCCATAAGGATCCATTTTATATATTTTTTCCTGATTATCCTCCCCCATGAAATTTTAACACCACAAATATACTGGCATATGTACTATATGCATATCTGTGCACTATATATATTAATACAAAGAGAAAGATTTTTTTTCATCCCTCAAGAACCAGTTTTTGCCTTGACTGATTATGTATGTTCTAGACCCAGATCTGCCATTTACCTAGTTACGTTTTCTTAAGAAAAGCTATTATCATTTCTGAGTCTTGATTTCCTCTTGGTAACTTGGCCAGGAAGGATGAGATTATTCTCCAGATTCCTCCAATGTCCATCCCTCCACAGATACCACCCCATTAATGACCTTGACTTCTGACCCACTTACATCATCTGGTAGCACGTATGTGAGGGGCAAAACTGAACTAAATTTTTCTTTAAAGAGGCATCAATGTTGCCTTTGAGACCACAGTCAGCTTAGAGCAGGCAGCCTATTTTATTCCATTCTGGCAAGCAGAATGACAACTTGTCAGTCAAATTCAGGATTTATCAATTTAAGTCACCCTTTCTCCTATCCTGGGCCCCACTTGGATTAGAAACATTTCTATTACACAGGAGGGAAAAGGTGTGGCCTGCTCTCTGTTCCTCTACTCTACCTCCTGGTCACTGCACTGGCATGCGGGTGCTGCCTTCAGCAGGATCCAGAGGCAGCCGTCCCCTTCTCAGCCATGGCTTCATTTTCCTTCCGTGGCTGACAGGATTTAACTTTTGAGGTAGGCACCATGTGGTCTCACCCAAGCACAGTCAGATGCTACCTCTGCCACATAGCACACTAAATGGTCTCTTGGTGCCATCTGGGCATCTTGCGTGATATGTGTCACTCTCACTACCGGGCAGCATCTAGAAGGGTGCAAACAAGCAGGTTCATGTTCACAGCTACAGTCCTGGGTTTATCTAAGCCTCAGAGATTCCAAGAGAAAACAAGACCAAGGCAGGGAAGATCTTGTCCCCTTCCCACCTGCTATGTTTTCTGCCACCTAGCAAATCCCACATGAGAAACTGGTGCCAGTCAGTCCCTATATTCAGAAACATCCCCAACCTTTCAGGAAGAAGCACCTTCCCTTTGTTGGGAGACCCCATTAGGGAGGGCAGAGGTCAAAGCCCTCACAAACTCCCTTTCCAACTCTCTTTCACCCACATCACATCTCCTGATGGAAAAGTCTAGTGGGACAGGGCAAGAGCATTTATTTTAACTAAAAGTAAATAAAATATTTTCTCTTCTATCTTTGGCTCTGATTTTTCTCCACTATAACCCAGCACTTGAGGGGGAGAATGAAGAAACCAGTCAGCAGCCCGTAACAAAAATCGTGGTGTACGTACAGTATTGGGAGTCATGAGTCATGTCTTTTCCTTTTTATTTATTTATTTTTTTTAGCAACAGAGTCTCACTATGTTGCCCAAGCTGACCTCGAACTCCCCAGCAGCCTCTTGAGTAGCCGGGACTACGGTTGCACACCATTGTGCCCAGCTTTTCCTTTTCTCTCTTCTATGCTGTAAGACCTTAGAAGCAGAGAACTTACAATTTAATACTTCAAACTCAGTTTTACTTACCTACTTCTCCCCATTTGTATATCTTCTTATATCCGTACCCTAACTCTAAATGAATGGTATAATTATCCACCCAATTCAGAACAGAAGAATTACTCACGGTGCCTCCCTCATTCATATCAGCTGTATTCAGTCTTTAAATCCTGTAACTTCTACCTCAGCAATATGTATCTGTCATAAACCCCCTCTCTCTGTCCTTCTACTGTCTTAATTCCAGCCTTCATCACCTTTTGTTAGAACTGCAATAAATTCCTAATCAGTCTCCCAGTCAAGGGAACCTCTCCCACCCGACACCGCCACAAGAGCATTTCTTCCCAATGATGTGACCAGCTCCCTCCCAGCTTCAAAATTTTTCACACCTGTGAAAACAATACAAGCCCCTTATTTGAGAAAGGAAAATATGAAATTAGAAATTTTTCTTCCAATATAAAGGGAATAAGCTTCAATTAACAGAAATCTTGAGTCATTGCTACAATATTTTGTTTATTCAGGTTCTGTGTTGCAAATCCCTCCTCTTTGCTGTTAACAGACTCTCTAGAAAAAAAGAACTACCAGGGAAGGAGCTAAACAGAGCATCTATTTGCTAGCTAATCAAATTGGGCAAAGATCTAAAGTGAGATTAAACTGATCATGCTCGATTTGTTCAATATCATAAGTGACAGATTTCTCTCGTGTTTTTCTGCCATTTTCAGAGCAAAGAGGTAAGAACTCTGTTGCTGCCAAACTGTTTTATTACCCACATAAGAAGGCAAATCTTTATGTTTGTCAAGATTTACATGGCTAGGAGAGAATCATAAATCACAATTAACATTGCTTAGGAGATAATAAAGGTTCATGAATTTTACATGTTGTTAATCACCTTATCTAAAATAGCACCCCTCCAGGGCTTTACCCTGCTTTGACTCCAGGATACTCACCGCCACCTAACACATTTTTCCATTTTCTGTCACCACAAGAAAGTAAAGCTACGAGGGCAAGGACTTTGTTTTGCCCAACAGTGGTAGCAAATGTGTTTGATTCATTTGTATATATGCTCAACGCCTGGTACGCAGCTGGGGACAAAGTTGAGCCTTCGGTAAATACGGAAAGGGAAATAGAGCGAGAGAGAAAAAGAAAAAAACTGGCTCATCTGCCTGAGGAACGGCTTTTCACGAACAAATGACGCACGAGCGAAACTGCGGCAAAGCCCTCGGAACCACCCCGGGTCAGGGTCGGAGGCAGAGCCGGCTGTCAGCCGTATTGCACAGGAACAGGGTGAAGCCTGAAAATGTGCCGTGACAAGGTCACAAGGCAATGAAAAAGAAAAGAAAAACGTCTAGAAAGAAACTTTTCAGGATTTAACCTTTGGCGTCAGATCCAAGAAACCGGTTGGCTCCGGTCAGAAACAGCCACATTTGGCACCATATTTATCTCACGATAAATTAAGAAGGGGCAAAAAGCCCTTCAATAAGAAAGGAGCAGGGCGACGGAATAACTTTTAACTCTTAACACTAGCTCCTTTCCATTTTTTAATAATTTTTATATCTGCTACCAGTGAAAAGGTTGAAGCAAGAGCAAAGGAGAGCTCCGCTGCCCAAAACTAAGACGGCCTAGACGGCTTTCCTGCCCACACCCAAAATGGACGCCGACTGTGACGTTCACAGAAACAATCCTCAACTGGCCCCGCCCCACCAACCCGGAACCCCGCCTCCCCCACTGTGCCCGCCCTTCCGTCAGAAACCTGCTCATGATTGGCTGATCATACTATTTTCCTCCTTTCGGATGTTGCGTCACGCAGTGAGCAGGAGGGACTGCGCGCGCAGCAACAGTAAGGGGCGGGCGGGAGGCCGGGGTGGTGGGGGCGTGCGTGTTTCGCCGGCCCGGAAGGGGAACTGCGCGGTGGAGGTGACTGGGGACTGAGGTACCGCTTCGCCTGGCTGGCAGGCGCCCGGGAGTCCCCGGTACTCTTGACGGACGGCCTCCTGGGGCCTCTGGGGCGGCTGGGGAGGGTTGAAGGCGGCGGCGTTGGTGGCTGCGTCACGGCCGGGCTGCGCGTCAGGGTCACCGTCCTGTGGGTGACCCGGTAGAGGGGGCGGCGGCCCCAGGGTCCGGGACAGGCGGGCAAGGGCTCGCTCTCTCGGGGCAGCGAGGTGCTGAGTCATGCTCGCGGCGGGGCCGTACAGCCGCTGCCCTAGCAGATAAAGAGGCACCTGAGACGGGAGTGGGGGTATTGGAGAGTGGTGCGTTGAGCTTGCCGCCGGCTTCTCGTCCGAGAAGTGGGCTGGGTGAACTTGCTTGGGGGACCAGGCGCTGGAGTTCATCAATGCTTCCTGAAGCGTAAGGGTGTGTAGTAGTTTCTGCATTTCATAGCGAGGGCACCTGAGTCTCAGACGTCCCGCACCCGCACAAGGTCACTTCTAACATGTGGTAGAAGCAGGATTCCCACTATAGGCTGTTATGCGACGTGGAGGCCACTCTGTTTGAGGATTGAGGAAGATGGGGCAGCTATAGGTTGAGATGATGTAATGGCACGAAAGTGCCAGAATGGCTCCGTGTCTTCCCAAAGGACAGGTGCTCAGTACTACATACCATTCATAGTTCCAGTGGCAGAGGTGGAGGGACACTCAGGTATTTTAAAGCAAACGTTCTTAGCTTTTGGAATGCTAGTTAAAACACATATTTTTGGTCCTATTCCTAGAGGTAGAATTATTAGGAGCAAAGTAAAACCTAGGAGTCTACATTTTAAGATTCATCTGGGCAGTTTCAAAGCAGGTAGTCCAAGGGTCAGCACTGTGGTCTGAACACTGTTTCAGTACAGTTCTCTTATATTACAGATGGGGAAAATGAGACCCAGAAGGAGAGTCACTTGCCTAAATATTCACTACAAATCATTGATAGAGATGTGCTGGTAGCCCAGGTTGTCTCATATGTGTGTTGTCATTCTCACCTGTCAGTCATCTTAGCATTACAGAAAGACATTCAGCTGACTTGTGGTTGACCACCCTCTGGTATAATCTGCCTTGGAGCCAAGAGAATCCAGTTTTTAGTATGCTTTTCTTTGGAGGACAGCATTGAATGAGTCTAATGTGAGGGAAACCTGGTTGGTAACTGAGTTTACTTTGAAAGATTGGACGTCCTTTATGTAGTTATAGTAGGGTATATAGAATAGGTTAACTTACTTTGCATCTTTGTACATCTTGAAGGGAAGCATGATTAGCTGAAATTTATATAGTTGGCTTCTGTTGATGTCTTTCAGCCTTGTAATGCAGTATGACCTCAAAGAGTTATTCATCTCTTACTTGGATGACATTTTTCCTCAGTTTAAAAGTTATATAGATTCTTCTAAATTTTCTCATTGAATGCTGGTGTAAATCTTAAGCCAAAACTACACTTGTTTTAAAAGCCATCACAAACTTTGTATAATGTTCAGTCATTAACATCCACTCTGTGTTACACATAACTTTTGCAGAGTCATATATCCTGTTATTGATCAAACTGGGACTTAAATCTAATATGGTGCTCCATCCCAAACTTTCTGTGGGATGGGTTTCTTGAATTACAAGGCACAAGCAGAAGATTCATTATTGAAAATTAAAAATATAATATAATAAAATACAAAAATATAAATAAAAATTAAAAATATGACTTTATTCCATCTTTTCTGCAAAAGATAGTTTGTTCCTTGTCTCTGGCTCCTCTATGTCCTTTTAATTGGTTAATGGTATGGGGGGGTTTTTTTGTTTTTTTTTCCTGTCTTTCTAACTAGCATTTCAGATCTGCTTGGTAGACCTGGTGTACCACCATGCTGGCCGCAAGGCTTGTGTGTCTCCGGACACTACCTTCCAGGGTTTTCCACCCAGCTTTCACCAAGGCCTCCCCTGTTGTGAAGAATTCCATCACGAAGAATCAATGGCTCTTAACACCCAGCAGGGTAAAGATAATCTGAATGTTTTCATATTGTTTATTTATTTGTGCCTGTAGGGCCATTTTTTGGGCAGAATATAAAGCTTGTTTTAGTGATTTTTACTGCAGCAGTTAGCCCTGATAATGTTCTCAATCAGCTCTTCCTCCCCATTAATTTTTTCTTTTTGAGACAGGGTCTCACCCTGTTGCCCAGGCTGGAGTGCGTTAGTGGCAGAATCGTAGCTCATTGCAGCTTGGAGCTCCTGGGCTCTTGAGCTCTTTGAGCTCTTGCCTTAGCCTCCCAAGTAGCCGGGACTACTGGCGTACACCACCACACCTGGCTAATTTTTTTTTACTTTTTGTAGAGACAGGATCTTGCCATATTGCCCAGGCTGGTCTCAACCTCCTTGTTGCAAGTGAGCCTCCCACCTTGGCCTCCCAAAGTGCTGGGATTACAGGTGTGAGCCACCGGGCTTGGTCTCCCATTAGTTTTGTATCATTCTGGTCCCTCCTTACCACATATGAAAGAGGAAAAGGGTTCCTATAACTTTTCCTTTATTTAAAACTCTTATAATTTTTCATTCAGAGGGATTGGAAGTTATATGGTGCAACAAAGAGATTGTGGGGCCTGTAGTCAAAAGCTTAAGAACCCAGCGTATTGCCAGTTGGCCAATAGCTTATTAATAAGTTACTAAAGATATTATTTCAGCTCTTTTTTAAAATTTTACAATAGGCTCTAATCCAATATGATATTTCAACTCTTGTTTAGAGAATGATAAAATTTGTCAGGTTAGAAAGAAACCCATTTCCTTTTACAACAGATTTCTCCTCTAGCATTCAAATCGGAAGGAGTATATGTTTTGAAGTATGAGGTAAATAAGGAGAATATACAGAAGCTAGAAGAATATACAGAAGCTTTTTCTGTCTTAAATTAACTATTCTGTTGAAAAAGAGCCAAAACAGAGGTAACAGTCATCCCTCCCTTTGGCTTCATGTTAAGAAAAGATACCTTTCTTGAGCCCATTTCCCAGATTATAAAATGTAGCTATGCTTCTTGAATGCATATTTTTTAAATGTTAATAGAGTCTTAAAAGTCTCATCTTGACATTTGGTTAGTGTTTAAAATATAGTAATTCTAGGTATATAGATAAAATCTATAGTTTATAAAAGAAACAATTATTCTGAAACTTAAACTAAGAAGTTAAGAGTATAATGAATTACTGAATCACTTCTAAGATGGAGCACAGGTAAGGTCTACATTTAATTTTTTAGGTTGGCTGACAAATTTTCATAGTGAAATTATGTATATAGAAAGTACCAAGTTTCTTTAACTAGAGTTTTCTAGTTTAAAGAGATCCTCCCTTTTATTAAGATTCTGTTTTGGTGTGAGTGTTATGTGTTTTTCTTTGCATGTATGTCAGGAATACGCCAGCAGGACAAAAATTGGGATCCGGCGTGGGAAAACTGGCCAAGAACTCAAAGAGGCGGCATTGGAACCGTCGACGGAAAAAATATTTAAAAGTAGGTGGCAGTCTTTGGCTTTCAACCTGGAGTCCATGGGTATGTTTTAAGAGGTCCATGAGCAGCCTCCTAAAAATATATGAAAACTTGTGTATTTGTGCATTTTCTGGGAAGAAGGTCACATTATTCTCAGATCTGATGACCCAAAAAAGATTGGTACTTTGCACTGGATTCAGTGGTTCCCAGTCATATTTCTTCCATTAGAAATTTTACTTTTCCCTTTTTAAAAGAAAAGGATTATTAGTTAATATGCCCTGATCTGAAAGGTATAGTTTGTTGAAGAAGTTCATTTGAAGTATGTAGAATCTTCCTTCGGGCATTTAATATCTGTGTATGTTTCAGGTTAAGAATTAAGTCACCAAAACACATCCTTTCCCTTGATTCTGCTACATAAACACTGATTACATTTTTATTCTTTGATTCTGTGTTTTCTTGACCCCATGTAAAGCATCATCTTTGTTAATACCACTTTAGGCACAGTGTGGTATGACTATTGACATTTTGTTCTCAATTTTTACTTCTAAGAATGTCACAAGAACACACCCCAACTTTTTATTGATAAAATAATGTACATCACAGAAGTATTTCCACATGTATAGACATACTGCCACTGCAAAATGAGTGAGACTGAAGCTTAATCACGTCTGATCCTTTCCTTTTTTACTGATCATTACACATATGTTTCAAGGGTGTCCTTTTCTACTGTTGTCCTAACTTTGAAGCCATTTCTGTATCTTCATATGCACTAATTATGGCCATTATGAAGAAATAGACGGTATATGATTTGATTCCCCTCATAAATATTGTGAAGACCTTACCACCAGCACATAGTTGAGACATGCCAGTATTAACCTGCATTTCCTCCTGCGTTTTGCAGTTGATCAAATGGGAAGATGGTTTGTTGCCGGAGGGGCAGCTGTTGGTCTTGGAGCATTGTGCTACTATGGCTTGGGAATGTCTAATGAGATTGGAGCTATTGAAAAGGCTGTGTAAGTAAATTGTTCCCAAACAATTCCAGCCTTTAAAACAAAGGTTCAGTTTTCTTCTCATCCTTACTTTTATTCACTTTTAGATTGTTTGTGTCTGGTCTTCATCTGTGTATATACCTGAATAAAAATAAATCTCTTCTTGTTTCCTAGGCATATATTTATATAAAAATCTTTTAGCAAGGTTATATGTGTTTAAGCAAGGAGAAAATATGTTACTTTTTATATGTGCCCCGTGCTTATATGTTTTATCTTATTTAATCTTTACAGTTATTCCAAAGTATATACAATTATGTCCATGATAAAGTAAATAAGATTTAGAGTAGTAAAGTGATTTATCCCAGGGTGGCCCAGCTGGTAAATGACTCAACCAGAATGCAAACCCATAATTCCATAAATTAACCGTGTTGTGTTTCTTACAGAATTTGGCCTCAGTATGTGAAGGATAGAATTCATTCCACCTATATGTACTTAACAGGGAGTATTGGTTTAACAGCTTTGTCTGCCTTGGCAATAAGCAGAACTCCTGTTCTCATGAACTTCATGATGAGAGGCTCTTGGGTGGTAAGTCAACTATTTTCCTTTTTTTTTTTTTTTTGGTCTGAAGATCAAAAGATTTAATGAAATATATTGGGAGGGAGAGGTATTCAATGGAAAGAATACTACATTGAAGAAGTTTTTGTTCAAATAATGTATGAATTACAGGTTGAGTATCCCTAATCCAAAATTTGAAAAATGCTCCAAAAATCCAAAACTTTTTGAGCACTGACATGACACTCAAAGGAAATGCTTATTAGAGAATTTTGGATTTTGGATTTTCAGATTAGAGATACTGAACGGGTAAGTATAATGCAAATATTTCAAATCTGTTAAAAAAAAAAAAATTGAAATCTGAAGCACTTCTGATCCCAAGCGTTTCAGGTAAGGGATACTCAACCTGTGTTAGTGCAGCTGAGACAAATTAGGAAGTACATTCTGGGGTAAGTCAGCTGTTAATTCTTTGTCATACGTATTCTAATAGCACCAAAGAAGTTAAAAATCAGACTTATAGGGACATCCTTCTTGTCTAGCAGCAGATATCAAACAGCCTCTATTTTGTAGCAATTTGCTAAGAAATAAAGCAAATGCAGAATCATCTTAGAGGTCAGAGGGGGAAATACCTGTCACAAACACCTAATCATAGGAGTAGATTAGTGTTGCTGCTGTTACTCCTAAGCTTCTTGACCTTATATAAGATTTTATATTCATTGAATATTTCTTGAGCAATTGTTATTTTGGTAAATACCAGAATATGATTTCAGATGTGGGCCCTATTTTCTTTTTATCTGGTAGAAGAGATGAACTGGAGTAAGTGGTACAGGATGTACAATAAGAAGTAGAAAGTGCAAAGTTCAGTTGAAAGTTTCTGTCTTGGACTATTAGGGAGGTTCTGTGAAGGAGACATTTATTCATCAGGGTTGTTGAAGGCTAACATGTTTCATTTTAGAAGAAAACAAGGGCAGTCCGATTTTACCAAACAGCTTGAGCAAAGAAGAGGTAGGAAAACCTAATTTTGAAAGTGACTTACAATCCCATTAGAGTGAAGTTCAGGTATTTGAGGTCTGGAGTGTGAAGACGACGTTTGATTGCCAAGCTGAGGAGAGTACCTAAGCAGTCAGAGCCATTGAAGATACTAGAACAGTGAAAGCGTGATTTGTATTTGAGTTTTAAGAACTAACGTGGAAAAGACATGAAGCAGGTGTACCAGCTGTGCCTTTGTAAGATCTGAAATGAGGGAGGATAAGAATCTTAACTACAGCAATGAGTGCGTGACTGGAGGGAAAGGGGATACGGGAGAGTTCATGTAATATTTACCGATTCCCCACACAGGAAACCCAAATCCATAATGTTTCCACTACATTGTACTTTCCAAAAGGAGAACAATTTACAGTAGCATAGCCATTTGGACACTTTTTCGTAGTCTTAGGATCATGCTTTTCCAGTGGCTGCATTGAATATTCTAGCCTGGAGGTTCATGAAGGCACAGAATAATCATGGTGCATACTCAACCAGGAATGTCAGTTTTAATCAAAGGTAAATAAAGCAATACTTTTGTAATAAAACAAATAGCAATGTTACGAAAGATTAAAATGTACATAAAATTTTAGGCCCTAAAATAAGGCTTCAAGGAAGTTTGGTGCTTGGGCTATCTCCTCAAACCCCTCTGGGCAAAAGATCACCCTCCTCCACTGTTAGGGATACTTAAGGAAAATAGTTGGGAGAGCCAAAGATGGGTGCTGCAGAGATGAAGATACTGCCTTTTGGAGATGACAGACATAAATACATAGATAATGTCAAAGTTTGTCCCAAGTGCTTTTGGAACAGAGGGGAGGCATCTGACCCTGTTACTGGGAAGCCAGGGTACCCACTAGAAAAAGCTTTCAAGACAAGGTGGCAATTCCTTAGTAAGTCAACCAGATAGGGAAGAGGTGTTCGTAGGCACAATGGACAGAGTTAAGGAGGCATGAAACTTTGGGGCATGTATCCTGCCAGTTCAGTATAGCTGGAATGTAGAGGGTGGAAAGGTAAAAGGCAAAATATGAGACTGGATCATGGGGACTTTAAAATTTAAAAATAATAATTCCAGTAAATATCCTGAAAATACTGTGCCAGTTTTTAGTAATTGTTTCTGCATTGGAAAATGGTGGGATGGAACTTAGTATGCTTTTCTGCATAAAGGTTTTCCCATTCTCAGCAAAAACAGCTGTTCTTTTTTTTACCGTACTTTACGTCAGAGGTTGAACATTCTAACGTCCATGGGTGAGACGATACAGATGAGTGAGGAGGCTTGCATGTCACACAGGGGATTGTTGACATCTAGAGAAAGCCTTCCAACTAAAAGCATTGACCACAGTCAGTTTTTTTTTTAATAGTTGGCCAAGCAAAACATACCTGCGCCTGATTCTGTCCAAGTTTGCAATCTCCGCTTTAAATTTCTTGAAGGTGGCTTATCACTATCTTTCTTCCATTATACACATTTCTTCTTGTTATACACAGGGAATATTTAAATGTTATAGCAATAGAGATATAAGATAGGCAAAGAAAAGGAATGAGGACCAAGTCAGCCATAAACCTGGAAAGATAGAAATATAGAATCTTATTTTTCATCTCTTCATGTGCTGTGATATTTACCTTCTATTTTTCAAGTTTTCATTTAGCAAATACAGAATTCAAAGCAATGTACTACATATATGTATATATATTCTAATTTGTAGATCATGACTGATTTTAAAGAAAGTGCTGTTTGTGTTTTTTTTTTTTGTTTTGTTTTGTTTTTGGAGACAGAGTCTTGCTCTGTCGCCTGGGGTAGAGTGCAGTGGCGTCCTCATAGCTCACTGCAACCTCAAACTCCTGGGCTCGAGCGATTCTTCTGCCTTAGCCTCCCCAGTAGCTGGGACTACAGGCGTGTGCCATGACCTCTGGCCAATTTTTCTGTTTTTAGTAGAGATGGGGTCTCACTCTTGTCTAGGCTGGTCTCAGACTCCTGACCTCAAGCGATCTCCCACCCCGGCCTCCCAGAGTGCTAGAATTACAGGCATGAGCCACTGCACCCAGCCCAAAATGTATATTTTAATTAAGAGTAGTTATCCTGGGATTCTTAAAGAATTTCTGTTTCACCTCTATCTAACAAGAGTAAAATTATTAAAAGATGATGGTACCCATCCAGTCTCAAGTCATATACTTGAAGCTGTCTGCAAAACCTCATATATGGCAGTAGGGGGCCCTCTTGCTAACTTAGCCAATACTCCAAAGTAAACCCAAGGCGTTTAATGTGCCAGAAAAAATACAGGATTCGGTTTATTATTCTTCATCTTTTTAAAGCCAGTTTATTAGAAGTAACTAACTGCACTTGAAACTTGTGGGTTTCTGCTTTGGTTTTAGATAAGGATCAATTTTTCTTAATAATACGTGTCTTTCAGACAATTGGTGCAACCTTTGCAGCCATGATTGGAGCCGGAATGCTAGTACACTCGATACCATATGACCAGAGCCCAGGCCCAAAGCATCTTGCTTGGTTGCTGCATTCTGGTATGTTCTATTTTAAATTGTTACTAAACAACCTTGAATACTATCTCCTTTGGGTGGCTTTTAGTTGTAAAATTACTTATACATAATTCAGTTAAACCTCATGTTTAGAAACACAATTTTCTTCAGTCCTTACTGGTTGCATTATTGCCAGACCTTTACTCTAAAAAGTTGATTCTGATAGTAAGACCTTGGACATCCCCAATATTGAACTTGTCACCTCTAATAATCTAGTATGCATAGATTTTCTTTTGTGTGTTTTGTCCAGTACCAGGAGGATTTCAGATCTGATATGCATCACTTAAGAGTTTTTATTTGATATCTTTAGAAAAATTTTAATAACTCTGAGGGTAGAGAAAGTTTTGCTAAAAATTTTGTTGTCAAGTGCAAAACTGATGGGAATCCTAATACTAATGTCATGTGTAGCAGAAATTTTTATCCAATATCTTTCCCAGAACAAAAAGCATTTTTAAATTATTCATCATCATGAGATACAGCATACCTTATTACTTGATCTAGAAGTGTTACTCTTGCAAAAGTGATACACTAGTATCGAAAAATCAGTATGTGCCTAGTCTGTGAGGTAAACTATGTTTAAGAAAGGGTAATTTATTCTGCTCAGCACTGAAATAATGACTTATCTAAGATTTTTTTAATTAAGGAATTCCATTTACCTTTGTTAATTGAATTATTGATACCTTCTTACTATAATTTTTATGAAGAGTTTATAACTATCTGACAACTAAAATTACTTTTTATAAACTGTGATAACATTCCCTATTACACAAAGTAATAGCAGTGTCTGTCCTGGAAGTTACTCCATGTTAAGATTATCATCATATTCTCTTTCTCTTTTACCTTATTCCCTTTTGGCAGCAGTAGGTTTGACCTTGAGTTATTCGTTCTAAGCCGTTTTATCTCAGTTGTTCTTGCATAAATGTTGTAAAAATTGGTGGTAAGATCCAAATAGTGAGTTACACGGGACTTGACAGTAAAAGTATAGATTAATGTTTGTGCTTGAGAGTTGTGACTGTTTGACTAAGAATAGTGTTAATTAATGTTGTGATATAGAATTTGAGTAGCCACAGATTTTGGTTGTAGAATTTGGGGGATAGTATTATCTAAAGGGAAAACTTTTTATAATTGTATTGCTTAAACAATAAGATATAATTTGTTGGCACATTTAGAAGTGGCGTTTTCCCTTTGGTTGTTAATTTAGTAAATACTTAAGCATTTGTTTGCTCTTTCTCCAGGTGTGATGGGTGCAGTTGTGGCTCCTCTGACAATATTAGGAGGGCCTCTTCTCATCAGAGCCGCATGGTATACAGCCGGCATTGTGGGAGGTCTCTCCACTGTGGCCATGTGCGCACCCAGTGAGAAGTTTATGAACATGGGAGCACCCCTGGGAGTGGGCCTGGGTCTTGTCTTTGTGTCTTCACTGGGTAAGCTGCTATGCTTTGACACTTAGTTCTTGTTTCATAGTGTCCTAAAATCTGAAATACTCAAGTATCCTAATTCATTGAGTCATTTTTAAATGTTTAAAAGGCATATTGTTAATCTGACTGGATTTTACTATGTGATGTCATTTGAACATCTTGGTAACATGGTCGACCATTATTATTGGTTTTACCAAATACATCTAAAATGGGAAAGTTGGTCTGGAGAACATGAAAACTGCTTTGATACAAGTGCCTTCCTGTAGTGTTGGTAAGTGGCCCATTGGAGGAATCGGTACCGTGGGTTTTGAACTAATGTAAGTAAGATTAGCCAGTACACATGCTTAGATGTCTTTTTACCTGCACAGTATACCAAACAGATTTTTTTTAAGTAGTGTAAGTTATAAATCCAGTTATAGGAAAGTCCTTTTTTAAAAAAGAAAAAAAATCTTTATTTTTTTGATTTCAGGATCTATGTTTCTTCCACCTACCACTGTGGCTGGTGCCACTCTGTACTCAGTGGCAATGTATGGTGGATTAGTTCTTTTCAGCATGTTCCTTCTGTATGATACCCAGAAAGTAATCAAGCGGGCAGAAATAACACCAGTGTATGGAGCTCAAAAATATGATCCCATCAACTCGTAAGTCATCTTTAGTGTCGTTACTGTTACATAAGGACGTTTATGTTAGTTTGGCCTATTTTGTTTTATAGCCATATTTAGTTCCCTAGGGCTACTGTAACAAAGTGTTACAAACTGGGTGGCTTAAAATGATAGAACTTTATTCTCTCACAGTTCTGGAGGCCAGAAGTCCAAAATCAAAGCATCAGCAGAGATGGTACCTGGAGAGGACTCAGACAGAATCTGTCCCATACTTCTCTTAGCTTCTTGTTAACTGCTGGCAACCCTTGGCATTCCTTGGGTTATAGATGGATCACTCCAGTCTTTGTCTCCATTCTTCTTCATGACGTTCTCCCTGTGTGTCTGTCTCTGTCTCTTCTCCTTTTCTTTTATTTATATTTATATTTATGTAAATATATATATATTTGCTCTATTGCCCTGGCTAGAGTGCAGAGGTGTCATTACATAGTTTCACTGCAACCTCAAACTCCTGGGCTCAGACAATCCTCCTGCCTCAGCCTCCCGAGTGGCTGGAACTATAGGCATGTACCACCATGCCCAGCTAATTTTTTTTTTATTTTTGGTAGAGATCTTGCTATGTTGCCTAGGCTGTCTTCTCATTTTTTTATAGGGCCACCAGTCATAATGGATTAAGGGCCTACCCTACTCCAGTATGACCTCATCCTAACTTACATCTTAATTGCATCAAGATAAGAAATTACAATTTCTTGTTGTCTCTTTTTTTGTTTTTTCCTCCAAAAGAGGATCTCACACCGTTGCCCAGGCTAGAGTGCAGTGATGTCATCATAGTTCACTGCAACCTCAAATTCCTGGGCTCAAGCGATCCTCCTGCTTCAGCCTCCCAAGTAGGTGGGACTACAAGCATGTGCCCCCACCTGGCTAATTAAAAAAATTTTTTTTGTAGAGACAGAGTCTCAGTATTTTGCTCAGGCTGGTCTCAAATTCCCAGGCTTAGGTGATCTTCCCATCTCCCAAAGTGCTAGGATTATAGGCATGAGCTACCACACCCAGCCTATATTTCCAAATAAGATCACATTCACAGGTACAAGGGTTTAGGACTTCAACATATTTTGCGGGGGCGGGGGGGGCATGGACACACCATTGAACCCACAACAATGGCTTTGTCAAATTTCACTATTTTATTTCTGTTGCAGTTTGGTTTATTCTCTCTGGTAAACCAGAGACTGTATCCAGAAAACCACTGACTGTATTGCAATAATGGTGCAGTAATATGCTCATTGGTCAATTAATTTTCTTAATAGTATATGTTTTGCAGACTTTAAAACTGAAGAAAAGATATATATTAGTCAAGTATTTATTGGAAGTGTACATAATTTACTTGGGATTTTTAACAGAAAAGCCTATTTTATACTTCTAGAAATTGGAAGCTCTTCAATATATAGATTCCAGTTTTGGAGATATTCAACTTTAGTTGCCATTGAGTGTTACATAATAATGCTTTTTCTCTTTTCTTGGCATCTACCAAAGTAGGTTATTTTATTTAAACAATTTTCTTGAGTTTCATGGTGTCTATCACATTTTTTAAAGTAATTTGTTTTTCTTTATCTAAAAATAAAACCTAATGTAATGGTTTTAAAAAAGTGTTGCTGTAAGGCTTACAGAGTCATAGCAGTTTTCTGGGGATAAAGCAGGTATATTATACTTAAAAATGCCAGACTGTGTCTAGCAAGTTTTAATAAAGGTGTTTCTTTGGTTTTGTTTTATTTCATTGTGTATCACCCAGTTTTCTTTGCAAGATATTATACTCATAATAGAGTGTCAGAGAATAGGATAATGATTTTTAAAACTACCCTGTAACATTTAAAAGATTAGTCTGCCCGAAGGAAAATCCAGGGCTTCCTTAGTTGGCAGTTTAAAGATATTTTAAATTTCCATTTCCTATAGCTCGGACAAATAATCAGAATTGATTTTTCTTCTTTCCTATGTTAAGAAATAGTTTATCATCATTATTAAAATTGTATCATATATAATGACCATGATTTTTTTTTCCTAGGATGCTGGGAATCTACATGGATACATTAAATATATTTATGCGAGTTGCAACTATGCTAGCAACTGGAAGCAACAGAAAGAAATGAAGTGACTCAGCTTCTGGCTTCTCTCCTACATCAGATATCTTGCTTGTTTGATAGGGCAGATATTCATTAAATAGTTTGTATAAGCAGCTTTTGTTGAAGTTTAGAAGATAAGAACATGTCAACATGTTTTACAATGTTGCAGTAATGTAATGCTTCAGGTCTGCTTTTTCTTCTGGAGAATAAATTCAGTAGTACTCTGCCAAATAAGCACACACATTTCTCATGTTTGAGTAATTTTTAAATGTTTTAATGAATGCAAAAAGTAAGGTTTGTGCTATGAGAATACAAGTATTTTGTCAACTTTTAAATTTATTGGGTTATGTAAAAATTAGCAAACTTGTGTTTGCCTGCATATTTTTTGGAGTACAGAATAATGTGAGGTCATAAGTGATGTAGAGGTTTGATAAAGGGACCAGAGGTAAGTAAAGGGTCACTTGCAGTCTATTTTTTTTAATACTTAGGACTTCGTACTTGGGTGATTGGTGATGAGCCAGTGACAGACAACTGGATATTTGGAAACAAATAAGAGATTGCTGTTTTTATATTTATCTGCTGAACTTAGCAAAAGTATTGAGCATGAAACAAAGACACAAGTGATGCATTCTCCTGCTGTTGCTTTTCAGTGCTCTCTTTACAAAGTAGGTGTGGTCATGTTTGACTTCTCATTGTTAGGACAGTCCAGAATGTTCATCATGTGAAGAATCCCTGGTGGAATTATATATGTGTGAGTTTTACTTTTGAATCTTATAAAATGAAAGATACTTAAAACTATTCTCAAGATAAAATATCCAAAGCCTGAAATTTATTGCTTTTCAAACAGTATGTTCATGATTGCTGACAGGGTTTTTTTTGCATATTTACTGAAATGTCTAATGGAACACATGCTTGCTTTTCTCATTTCTTCAAGCTTTGAAGCCTTTATAGAAAAGCCTTTTTGTGGCTTACACTTGAGAATATGAAAGCAGTTTTTCTCCTAAGACTGTTGGTTTCTTGCATTCCCTCTCAGACTAACCACTAAAAAGCAAAGCAAAACTAGTTGTCTTTATAAAACATATCAATAAAAAGTAATGGGGAAAATGCTTCGTTAGTTTCCCCTAGCAGAATTTTCCTTCTGTCCTGCATAGACCATTACTTAAATTTCTTGTGACATTGATAAGTTTTTGATACAGAAAAGTTATTTTTGGAAGTCTTTAATGAATGGAAAGAAGCCTGTAGTGTTAAGATGATTGCTATTTTTGACACATTTATTACAATAATCCAGAAATAACTAATTAACATCTCAAAATACATAGGGTGCTTATTTCTGAAATAATAAAGGTTCCAGCCAGATGGTGATTGGTCTGATTTTTGCAGCTGAATTGTATGTATACCATTTGAATAGGGATTTGTTTAAGAAAGCAACGTAGCGTCTGGCCAATGTGGTGTAGTACATGGGATGAGACTCTGGTGCTTGCAGCTAGACTGCCTCTGTGTGAATCCCAGCTCTCCCACTTGTTTCTTATATGACCCTGGGCGACTTAACTTCTCTCTGCCCAGTTTCCTTACCTGTTTAATAAAGATAACAACAGAACCTCCCTGATAGGGTTACAGTTAAAGGTGCAGGCGCTTAGTATTGTATAAGTTTTAGTTGCTGATGCTGTTTTCTTCCTAAGTAAAAATGCCAAACTTCTGTTTTTCCTCACCCTATCCTCATACTTACACAGTGTCAGTATGATCAGAAAGTGAAATCTTAAAGGGTCTATTGTCTTTAGTCACCTTTTAGAACCCAAGGTTTGTATTTTTTCTTTTGGGTGTTATCACAAAACAAAGTGATATAATTTCAACAGTGGTATCAGGCAGAAAATCAAGGGTTTTCTATATATTTAATGACTCTTTTAGCACTTTTTCTGACTTTGCTAAGACCATGAAGACTGCATAAAATAAAATATAAAAGATGAGTTAATATATAAAATGTGATTACTTACATAATAGTTCTAAAATGGTTTTTAAAAATCACTAGTTTCTTGGTTCCTGTGAACATAACACAGGGCTTTTTGTTCCTTACATCGTTCATAGGGAAGAGTAAAGACCTACAAATTGATAGGCTTTAGGCAAAAAAGGAAAATCTCCATTTTTCATTTTCTAATGCCATCTGATGCATTAAAGGATAATTAAAATATGTAGCTTAAAATCACAATAAAATAATTGTTCAGAGTGGTATCTAATGAACATTTGATTGGAAAACACGAATGCCTGTGTGGTACGGCAGTCACCGTGCTAGCTGGGCCCAGGGTGACGATAATGAATAGAAACAATTGCTTTCTGAAGCAGCAGCCCCGTGTAAAGGCAAGTGTCATTTGTTGGATGAGTGTCAGAGATGAGCAAAGTCGAAATGCAGGGTGTTAAGTTTCTAAGATGTCCCAGGAGGAAGTCTTTGATAGTAAATATAGCAGGTAGGGCACATCGAAAAAGGTAGCGAGGGCATTTCGTACAACGGATACATGATGGAGGAAGGTTGCAGGGAGCAGAGTGGGGATCTGGGGAAGGTGAAGAAAGAAAGAAATGGAAATTCCCTTGAAGCCAGATTTCCCACTCACTGCAGGTATTTGTGTTGTGCCTAAAGTGTTAGAACTAGGAAGAAAGGCAGGCAGTGTTTCCCTTGAAGTTCGTCTGCATAGGATGTGTCCGTGTTAAAGGTACTGAAACTGAATGATACCCAAGATTTGTATAATTCTGGTGGGATAGCTAATGTTAGAACTGAATTTTTTGTATATTGTATGCTAAGCCCTTTTCCATAAATTAGAACATTGCTTTGAGCTAAGTATGACAATTGTCCCCTTTTTGCAGAGGATTAAACTGAAGCCCCAGAAGTTTGATCTTTGCACCTGGTCATATGGCCGGGAAGAATAATGAGTTGGACTCCCTAACCAATGACAGTGGGAAGTTTGTGATGAACGTTCTATGTCTGCGGTCCCCAACCCCCCCCCGCCCCTCCCCCGGGCTGTGGACTGGTATGGGGTATTGGTCCCGGTCAGCACCTGTTAGGAGTGGGTGAGCAAGCTTCATCAGAATTTACAACCGCTCCCTGCTGCTCACAGCACCACCTGAGCTCCACCTCCTGTCAGAGCAGCAGCTGCATTAGATTCTCATAGGAACACAAACCCTACTGTAAACTGCATGGAAGGGGTCTAGGTTGTGTGCTGCTTGTGAGCATCGGCCTACCGCCGGTGCATGGAAAAATTGCCCATGAAACCGGTCTCTGGTGCCAAAAAGGTTGGGGACCACTGTTCCACATCTAAAATCCTGTTTGAGGATCATGAAAGCACTATACAAATTAAATAAGCAGATTAAGATTTTGTTACATTGTAACTCTGTTTTACTGGGAACCAGTATTCCCAATTAATGAAAGGAAATAACCTAGAGCATTAGAATTTTAGTTTTTATCAAAAGGAATTGACATCAGTGAAGGATAAATGGAAATCATCATTTACTTCTTCAATCCAATTTCTTACACGGGGTACCAAATATTCCTTTCTCATCTTGCCCGGTCCACCTGGAGCTACAAATCAAACCATTTTTTAAAGGTCAATGTAGTCAGTAAGATGGAATCCTTCCTAAATGCACCCAATTAAGCTAGCACTCAAAATGGAAACCGTTTTTCAGGAAAAGATTACAAAGCTATGACCTTGAGGACTTTCTGCCTTTAAAATTAGATTCTTTGTGAAGCAGTCCAGGAAGATGAATGTTGAACATTCGTTGACATGTGAGAACAAGAGAGTATTTTGTGCCAGAAGCAAAAATGAAACTAAGTAGAAGAGGACCGGGGGGCAGGGGCTGTGAGGACCGTTGGGGCCAGTATCTCCCAAGCTGCCGGCCAGTGAGCGGGCCCAGCACGCCCTCCCCGTCGGCCTCAGCTCTCCATCCTGCCTCGCAGCTCCCGTCGGTTCCTCACCCGGTGCAAAGTCAGTCTTCTCGCAACCTTCCACCCTCAAGTGACATTGGTGGAAGGTGAAGGTGTTGCAACCTCAATGGGTGTGGGTAAAAGTTTTGGTGGTCCCCATGGCTACACCGAGAGATAAAATTGATATGTTCTGGCAGGACTAAATTGACATTTTTCCTCACAACTATTCACACAAGTTTAGAAGCAGTTTTTAAACATTCAAAACCTGCTTTCCACTGGGCACTTTGTAAAAGCTGCCTGATGGCCCATAGGTGTGGCGGCAGCTGGCCACCATTCCTCCAGGCTGACCCTCCACGTGCCTGCTGGCTCACCTCCGCGCCCAAACGGATTTACGTGGTCAACTCAACTCGGTGAAACAGGGCTCAGGATGATCCCATCATTTGCTTAGTAGTCATATTTCTCGATTCTAAGGTGCAATGTTTTACACATTTCATTTCTGAAGTGTTTGTTCTATTTCATGATTTTTTTTTTTTTTTTTGCTAAATTAAATAGCATGTCTTAAATCAGTGGTATTTTAAATTGGAAGAAATAGGATATTTTCTAGCGGTTGGTTGTCCATAATTTTCTAATAGTTCACTGTCCTATAAGAACAGGTATCTCAAGAATTGTCTTTTGGTAAATGACTGTAGCAACTAATTACTGATGATTCAGAGGGGAATCTTGCACAAGAAAGTGCAAACAAGCTATCCCCACCCAATTATGTACTTTTTTTTTTTTTTTTTTTTTTTGCTTAAACAACAAATTTATTTTCTTACAGTTCTGGAGGGGAGAAACCCAAGTCCGAGGTGCCAGCATGTTCTGTTTCTGGTGAGGGATTTCTTCCTGGCTTGTAGATGGTGGCCTTCTTGCTGTGTCCTCATGTGGTGGGGGTAGGAGGGTGGGGGCAGGAAGAGAGCCCAGTGTGTACTTTAGGTGTGCAGCTTGAACGGGTCAGTTTCAGCAATGCAGAATGACTCCCCAACAGTAAAATGAACTGAAGGCGAGAGAGAGGGTACATCCTGGCAGTTCCAAAGGAGAGTGAAGGATTTAATAGGTTCATTCCATTTGGCGCTCCATGAGGGAACTGTCAGCACCAACTGTGGGGAGACGAGGATGAATGGCTGGAAATAGGTGGGTCTAGCAGACAGCATCTGCTGGGCAGTGGGTGTGGGCGGTTAACCAGGAGGGATCCAACACTAGTGAGAGAGGGCAGCTGGCTATGCTGACCTTTGGGCAGGCAGTGCTGGAGGCAGAAGCCCTTGCCGTAGGTGGGCGATGCAGGGCCCTCGCCCAACAGCATTAATCTTCATGAGTCACTGTTTTAAGAGATCAAATTAACATATCTATTAGGCACTCTATTAAGTAGTAATAGAGTAGTTAAATCACGAGAAATAGCAACAAACACTTAAATGATTCAAGTTAATTATAAAGTCATTATCCAGAAACTACAAAAGGATTATCCAGACTAATCGTTACAGGAGTTCAGGGGAAGGGGGCAGACGTGCTGAGTGCGCATAGGAACACACATGTCCACACACAAGCACAGAAGGGTTGGTACTGCAGTGGTTAGGGGAATGTCGGGCCCAGCCCACACATGCAGCTTGTTGGGGAGGGTCCTGACTGACTTTGCAGAGAACTTAATCTTCTCTGCCTGCCATTTTGGACCCTGACCAAAATGTGGCTGTTCATGAAAGGCTACAAAATGTCCTGCAGGACTCTGCCTGTGGGCTCACAATCAAAGAATGTCCCCCTTAACCATACTGGGGCCTCAGAAGATGCAAGTATGATTGACTGCCTCATTTAAGTAAAATAGTCTTTTTTTTTCTTTTAGTAGAATTGGGGGGTACAAGTTTGATTCTGGTATTTGTATATGTTGTATGGTGGTGAAGTATGGGCTTATGTACCCATCACCTGAATAGTGTGCTTTATACCCCACAGGTTATTTTTCATGCCTCACCCTCTCCCACCCTCCTCCCTTTTGAGTCTCCAATGTCTGTTATATAGAATTTTAAAAGAAGTTGAAGTTATGACAAGATTTTCACTGTTGTTAATTCTGAATGACAGGAAAAAAGGTCATTTGTTAAGAAAATGGGGTGTTTGGGTATCTTTTTCAGTATATTCTAGCTGCCCCTAACAGATTTTTTAAAAAGCAAAGTATGCATGGAGAGAAAGTGAATGTCATGGAGATGCTTTACAAGGAGTTTGTCAGATTTTGAAACTAGTGGAAAGACCCAGGAAAGCAGAATATCTGTGCACCCCGCGGAACTGGACCCAGAGCCTTCAAGGGCCTCCTAGCCTGGCTCCTGCAGCAGGGTTGAAGTTTACCCCGGATGGCACAGCTCCGGCTGACCTCGCACGTCCCTGCCCTGTCCTCGTGTTGCTAGGTGTGGGGCTGAGAATAAGGAGGCAAAGTGACGCCTGCTTTCTGGGAAGCCTGCTGTCAACTTGCACAGCGAAGATGCTGACAAGCAGGATCCACCCCAACCCTACCTGCAGTTTTCCATCTCTCAGCCCTGGCAGAAGCAGGGCGCCTTGGCGCTCCTGTTTGTCCCTTCTGCAGCCCGCCCCCCTGCCGAGTCTCTTGCACTTGCCCTGTTTTCCCTCCCACCTTTCTCCATAAAATCCACATCTGGAAACGGGTCTGGTGTCAGCCATGTAGACCTAAATTTCAGTGTGTGTGTGTGTGTGTGTGTGTGTGTTTCCTTTGCCCCTAACTGTGGCAAGAAAAACAGTCATTCCCCATTAAAGAAGCATCAGATATCCTTGAGCACAGGTGGGAGGTTGGGTATTTTTTCGACTCAGGATGCCGTTGAAAAAGGAAGGGAGACCCACCAATCCCACTTCTGCTGTATACCTAAGGACTCGAGATCAGTATGTTGACGAGATGTCTGTACTTTCACGTTAACTGCAGCACTACTCACAATAGCCAAGATACGGATGCAACCTAAGTCCATCAGTGGATGAATGGGTAAAGACAATGTGATATATATGCTCAACTTCCTCTGAACTTCCGTAGCAATTAGTCTGGATAATCCTTTTGTAGTTCCTGGATAAATACTATTCAGTCTTTAAAAAGAACAAAATTCTGTCTGTCATTCGTGACAACAAGGATGAACCTGGAGCACATTATGTTAAGTGAAATAAGCCAGGCACAGAGAGACAATAACTGCATCTTCTCACTTACATGTGGAATCTAAAATAATCAAATGCATAGAAACAGCGAGTAGAATGGTGGTTACCAGAGGGTGGGCGTGGGGGGAATGGGGAGATGTTGGTCTCAAGGGTAGGAAGTTGCAGTTAGATAGGAGGAATAAATGATGAATATACAGGGTGATGGATATGTTATAGCTTGAGTCCATCGTTCCACACAGTATACATAACATCACTGTGTATGCTATAACTATTAATATATATGATTATAATTTGTCAAAAAATTTAAACAAACCTACATTAGCATGTTGTGAATTAAATAATGAGAATTATGCAGAAGCTGGAAATCTAAGCCAGTAGTTACAAGGTGAACCAAAAATATCCAGAAATTAAAAAAATATATATCTTGGAAAATGGTATTAAATCTCAGATAGGCATTAAATAGAATTTCACTAGAATTTCAGGGTCAGGATGACCTTGTTTAGTTGAGTATTCTAAAGTCTTTTATCTTTAACTGTTGTTAATACTCAATTATCATAATAAATATTTTGGGGGTAACAAAAAGAAAAAGGTGGAAAGCTCTGCACCCCACTTCTAGAAATTGACCACCTCATATAACAAAAAATTATCTTCACATAGCATGTAGCACTTTAGCATTACACTCTCATCAAACAGATCTGTTCCTCTCCAGCTCCAGCTGCTATTTTACATTGAGAGAAACAGAGGCACAGAGAAGTGGAGCAATTTTCCAGGGTCACACAGCTAAAGTGTAGCAGAGCTCTGCTTAGAGTGCAGATGGTGTGGCTCTAGACCCTGTGCTTTTAATAAGTATAGGGGAGGTGAAGAGACAGAAGTCAAATACAAAGGTCCTGAGTCCCCCACTCCAGGCTGAAAACATGGGCTGGGTGTGAGGGGGTGGAGGCAAAGGGCAAAAAACTCCAGAAAGAGAGAGAGAGAAGAGAAAGCCAAAAGCCAAGGGGCTATTCCCATCAGAGGCTGAGACTGTAGTTGAGGGGTGGGGAACCTGTGGCCTTAAGGCCACATGTGTCCTTCTAGGTCCTTAAATGTGGCCTTTTGACTGAATCCAAATTTTACAGAACAAATCCTTTTATTTTTATTAATACATTTTTGTTTGTCTTTTATATTTTTATTTTTAAAATGAAAATATTTTAAAAACCAAAGAATAAAATAAGTTTCAACAAAATAATGCTCCCAGATTGACTGGCGCAATTAGAACATTAGTAAGCCATAAGGGCTAAATTGACGGCTGCTACACTCATGATTTAGTTATAACTTGCCCTGCCTGGCTGGCACCACTACCGCATGAGGCTGGTTGGCAAGAGTTTATGGGGGTCAAGTACACCAGTCTGTTATCAGCTTTTGACAACAGTGCACGGTGTTTCTGTTTGAAGTGGAATTTGTGAATAGTTGCACAGCTCGACAGTATTTTTTAATTCCGTCAGCCTATCATGTCAAAGAAGACCAAGATGATGCTGAAGGAAGAAAACAGATTTTTTAATGAGGATTGGGAATTGCAATATTATCTTGTTTCTGCTAAAGATAAGATGATTTGCTTGCTTTTTGATACTGCGATATCAACATTAAAGAAATTCAATGCTCATCAACATTACATTAATAACACTCACAAGGACCACAAATATTTTAAATTAGAGGGAGAGGGAAGAAAGTTTGTATTACAGAAATTAAAAGATGAAAACCAGGCCAGGTGCGGTGGCTCATGCCTGCAATCCTAGCTTCTCTGGGAGGCCAAGCAGGGTGGATTGCTTGAGCTCAGGAGTTCGAGTGAGACCTCGTCTCAAGGAAGAAAAAAACAGCCAAGTGTCATGGTGCGCACCTGTAATCCCAGCTACTTGAGAGGCTGAGGCAAGAGGATCGCATGAGCCCAGGAGTTGGAGGTTGCGGCGAGCTGCAATGACGCCACTGCACTCTACCCAGGGTGGCAGAGCAAGGACTCTTGTCTCCACAAAAAAAGAAGAAAAAATAAAATAAAATAAAAGATGAAAAAACAAAAGCAAAGACAATTCTTTCAAGCAGCAATAAGACCTGGAAATAATGCCACTGAAGCAACTTATAAAGTAGCTTATATACTCTGGAAAAAAGGGAAACCAGTCAGTGATGTAGAAATTGTGAAAGAATGCATTGTCAAAGTTGTAGGATGCTTAGACCCCAATCACAATTCAAAGTGCAAACAACTGCCTCTTTCAAGGAGAACCACAATTGATCGGTAGCATGAATTAGCCTTCAACTTAACAGAACAACTTCATGCAATACTTCAAAAGGAAAATACATATTATTCAATTGCTTTGGATGAATCAACTGATACTACTGACTCAGTGCAGGTTTTATACTTCATTCAGATCATAGCAAGATTTTCTTTGCTATGAATAGTTATTCGCTTTGTGTACTCTTGTAAACAACACAGGGAATATTATCTTCAACAACTTTCAAGATAAATGTAGTGAAGTTGCACTGAATTTGGTAAACTTAGGGAGTGTATGTACAGACGGTGCACCTTCCATGAGGTGTTTTCCTGTCATGAAGGGTTTATTGCACAGATAAAAAAAGTATTAACAGATCCAGATGTTCTCGTTTCTTTTCATTGTATCTTGCATCAGCAAAATCTCTGTGCTAAAGCTACTATTTTAAGTGCCACTTTGCAACAAGTTATAAGTATTATTAACTATATTCCTGCAAATGCAACATGGCATTGTCAGTTTCGTAACATGCTAAAGTTGAATGATGAGGTATTCAGTGTGGATTTGCCTTATAATTCTAAAGTGCACTGGCTATCACAGGGACAGGTATTAGCCAAAATTTTATCTCTGTGAGAACAGATAGTTAAGTTTTCTGAAGAACAGAATCAGCAATGTGAATTATTGAAAGAAGATTTCTATAGGAATGCAGCAGTTCTGTGTAATATCATATAAAATCAAAATGACTTGAATATTTCTTTGCAAGGTAAAACTAAGTCTATATATGGTATGTGGCAAAAAATCCAAGCATTTTGAAAAAAGTTGTCTTTTTTCAAAACACTTCTTCTTCAAAAGGAAATTTTGGATGAATATTTTCCCCAGTTAGCAAAGGTCATTGATGAGCAAGATGATATATGAAAATCATTTGAAAAATAGGCAGCTGTTATAGACCTATTAATTGGAGAATACAATGAAAGTTTCACTGACTTTGAGAATCATGGCATTATGTCATGATTCTCACCTAGGTGATATCACCAAGGCATCTAAAGAACTATACAGATGGAATTGATTGAGCTCTTGGTAGATGACATTTTGAAGTAATTGTTTAATACAAAGAAAGATCCAATTGAAATATGGAAAAATGCAGAATACCCACACCTTCAGCAACGTGCCCAAAAAATGCTTTCTTGCTTTTCAACCATTTATTGCTGCAAATCTACATTCTCCTACCCAACCCAAATCAAGACACCCTTAAGGTCACAAATGACTAATACCCATCTAGAGGATCAACTGAAACTGTGGACCTCCATGCTGCAACCAAATATTCAAATGCTTTCCAACAAAAAGTAGACACAAAAAAGTCATTGAAATGTTAGTTAACTTTAAAATTAACAAATAGTTTTCATTTCTTTAAATGATTAAGTACATAGTAGTTAGATTTTTACAAAATAATGTACATTTTTAAGTATATCTAATTGAAGTTTCTTAAATGCGGCCTTATTTGATTATAGCTAAATTAATGTGGCCTTCCAGCATGAAAAGGTTCCCCACCCCTGCTGTAGTTTCACAGGTGCTCCAACACCAACATGGAATGACCATGGGAAAATAGAAAAGCTAGTGCCTTCTAGTCTCTCTGGGGCCTCTGTAGCATGGTAGAGATCATGACATTCTGGCATGTTCCCTGTGGAGGAACCCGCAGGCCTGCTGGCAGCCACCATGGTGGACAGACCAACCCATGGCAGAGGGAGATGGGAATAACAGTGGGAAATCCACAGCACCAGCGGAAGCCAAGGGGACCAGCAAAGGTAGGGGTTGAGGGAACAGATCCCGGACACACCAGCCTTGACCCAGCAGCAGGACACCCAGGGGCAAGATCTGGTGAGTTGGAAGCTTCCAAGGAAGTTCAGACTAACTGTAAAAAGTAGAGCATTGAATAACCTTTAAAAAAAAAAGAAGTGGAGGAAACTGTCAGGTTTTTGTGCAGTTTGGGAGTGGAGTGTAAGCTAAACATCGACGTTGTGGGTTATTTTCAACTGCACACCAGCTCTCGATGGAACTCTAGAAAGAACCTCAGCTTTGGATTCAGACACACCTGGTTCCAGTTTAGAAATTCCCATAACCTTTTTTGTGGAGTGAGAGGGAACTTTACTTTGCCTTGTCGAGGAAAATAAAAAGTAAACGCCTGCCTCCCTGGAGTGGGAAGAGGAGTACATGAGAAGAAAAGCGAAGGATATAGGCTGACGTGCAGGTTGCTGAGCAAATAAAGGAGGGCGAGTCATTTCTGATCCATCACCAGGCCCATAAAACACGCTTGGAAGAAAAGTGTGGTAGCTGAGTGAAGCGTGGGGCTCGGGCCAGAAGTGCTCTGACCGTGAAGGTGCGGGTGCTTCAGGCAGCACCTAACTGGTCTTAGAAACTACAAATTGGACTTGAAAACTTTTACTTCCTTGTGAATTCCCCGATGTGTTGGGTGTGTCGCTGGAGACGTTTTTCCTCAGGAAAGCTGCCATGTTTTCAAAATCACCTTTGGAAATCATTCAAAGCCTCATATTTGAGTATTATTTTTGTACCCAAACTGCATAGGCTCAAAACCAACAGGTGTTCCTGTTAAAACGCTTCTCATTTTCACTCTCTCAGTTCAACATGAGATTGTGAATATTCTAAAGCACCAGAGGTGTTTCTTCCTTTTTTAAAGTAAGAAGTTGACAGCTCTCTTTGAAATGTTAAAAGCAGGTGAAAATCTGTGAAAAGCAGCGATTGTCCCCGGGGAGTGGGGTTAGCATGGAACTTACACTTTACACCCCGTGTCGTTTAAATTAATGTGGGCACGGATTGCTCCAGTGATTTTTTCTGGTAAGCATTTTAAAAGCAGGTGGAATTCTGACATCTGAATCTATGCTTCTCTTTTTATTTATTTATTTATTTATTTATTTTTTAATTTCAGAATATTATGGGGGCACAACACTTTGGCTATATATATTGCCCATGCACTGGCCGTGTCAGAGCCACAATCGTGGTCATCCCCCACACTGTGCTCCCCGCATCCATTCAGTGAGAGTTTTCCCATCCCCTCCACCCCCCTCCCGCCTGCCTGCCCCCTGAATGAATATTATTGCCCTGTGTGATGTAGGTGTTGATCAGTTAGTACCAATTTGATGGTGAGTACCAGTGGTGCTTGTTTTTCCAATCCTGTGACACTTTGCTTCGAAGAATGGGTTCTAGCTCCAACCAGGACAATACCAGATGTGTTAATTCACTGTTGTTCCTTATGGCTGAGTAATACTCCATATTCTTCTCAAGCAAGAAACGTATGGTCCCAGGGAAACCTGCAAATCTGTGAAGTGTGTGTGTGAGTGGGGAAGGAACAGAGCCCCTGAGATGGCCAGTTCTTCCTGCTCTTAGCTGCCTAGTGTCCTTACGGCTGGCTCTGTTCTGTAGTGAGGAAAAAAGGTGTGTTGATAACCTGAAGTCTAGTTCCGACTCTGTGGCTGGGTGGCTGAGGGAGCTTGGGAAAATCACCCGAGTCCTGGTTTAGTCGGTCAGTGGATCCAGATGAAGCTCTCTCTTCACTAGCCTGAGAGTCCACTCCTAACCTCTGCACCGCTGCTGAGTGATTAGAGTTGACCTCTTCCCCACCCCCTCTACCCACTGGATGTTCTTTTCCTCTCTGATGATGGTTTGCCAAAAGCAACAAGGAGCCGTTTCAACATACAAGGTACCTGTTACAACAGGTAACAGGTGAGTGGCAGCCAAAGGTGTGCTGATGCCCAGAGAACTCAATGGCAACACTCCTAAACAACCGCAGAGAAAAATAAACAAAATAGCAGTGCTAGTCCTAGATACGGACTGTGGATGTAATCCTAACCTTGGGAAGCACCTTTAGGGAAGTTGGCTGAGTTTATCAGGCTGTAGTGGGTGACCTCAGTAACAGCAGCGTGCGGGCTAGCAAACGCAGCCTCAGGAGGAGCCTCACCCTCTTCCTGGAGCTCCTTCCAACAGCGGCCATCCCCAAGCCTCTCCTGGGCTGCAGCTCTGGAGCTGTCCCTGGTGGACTCCTGGGCTCTTCCTGTCCACACCACTCAGCACAGCCATCAGGACTCAGAGCAAAGCCTGGGAAGGGAATTGGGCTGGAGCTGGGCAGGCGAATGACATCACATGATGTATTAAGCCCAGCGGTCCCAGCCAGTCTCTTAGAGTAGATTAGTTTTAAAGTTTTTGCAGATGTAGAAAAACATACAGGCTGACTGTCAAAATGTCCCTGGTCACCGATTTGCTCCCTGAGCTGTCTGAGCATGTGGTCTAAATTGCTTCTGTAATCTGTAGCAAAAGAGGCGGCGGGCCAGTGGTACCACTGGCCAGTGTCTGGCAACAGGCAATGTCTGAATCGGCTGCCAGGAACCGGGAGACACTGCAGAGTTGAACTAGGCAGGTACTGGCATCTCCCACATGCCCTTCAAGGCTGGAAACCAGTGTCAGTTCCTTGCTTAGAAGGGCATACTTATTAAGGCAAAGGACAGATGGACATCACATCACAAGGGCAAATGCAAATTCTGTGCATGTGTACACATGCGTGATACATGTGAGTGTCTTCACTTGCTGGTTTCCAGAAGGGAGCTCCTTAGGCTGGCCCATCTTCCTCTCAGCATCCACAAAAAATTCATATTTCTTCTTCAGCCAGGGACAACCCCCACCCCATGCTTAACAACATGGAAACCACCTCCCGCACATTTTCCTTTCTCTCTCATTGCTGGAAGGGTGTTTGCATGCTCCCCAACTCTTTCATCCTCTGGCCATCGGGCCTCGTTGCCTCCTCTTGCCCGAGTCTGATCTCCCAGCCATCTCCCGATGACAACTTCCCCGGGCCAGGTGGGTAGATGCCATGGTGGACCTTCAGCACGTCTACTCGTTGCAGAGCTCTGCACCACTCACAGCTGACCAGAGAGCCCTTGCTAGGTGTAAAAGTGCAACAGGCCCACACTGCCTGCTGCGACACTCAGGGATCCTGCCCATCATTCACCCCTGGGCTCAGGCCCTGCGTCTCCAGGAGCTCGCCATCCAGTGGCAAAGAGCATGCTGAGAGGTAACAGTCACAGTACGCGTCAACGCTACCTGCACCAGGGGCCAGGGAAGGCTTCAAGTAGAGGAAATTCTCGAGCTGGGGCTGGAAGGCTGAGCAGGCACTGGTTTGGGAGTGGAGGTTTGAGAGCAGCCCAGGCAGGGGCTCAGCAGGGTGTGTGGGAAGCACACTAATCTCTCCTGAGCAATATCCCTTCCACCCACCCACCCACTATCTCTCATAGGCCCAGAGGCATTGGACTCCCCTATACCACCTGAGGCCAGGGCCTGGCAGATGCTCAGGCACCCACGTGCCATTATTGAAGGGACACCCAGAGACTCTCCCTCATGGAAGAGGAGCCCAAAGACCCTTGTCATCAGTCTCAACCTGGCTGAAGGACCCCCCTGCTCCCTTTTTCATACCTTAGCCAGTCTGACTCCTCTGCTGGTCCAGGAAGCCCACCACAACCTGGCCTACCATGCCAGCCCACCTCCCATCACCCTACCCAGTCTCAGCCCATCTCTGCAAAGCCTCCCCTCCCTGTCCTACCTGTCTAGACTGAGCAACCCACCCCCCTAGTCTTTAGCACAGGCAGCATTTACGATGCCGTGTGGTGGTCTCTTGTCTGCACAGCTGCCTCCACTAACAGAAGCTCCCTGGGGCCAGATACGGTGTCTTCTGTGTCCCTGGGGCCAAGAGCACAACCCAGCCCAGGGCACATGTTCTATGAATGGGTGATGACTGGGCCTCCTGCACCTGTGGGCAGACTCTCCCCATGCCCACCCTGGGGGGAGGCTCCCCTCCTCCTGGTCTTTACTCAGGCTGACCCTGTACCTGAAATGCCCTTTCATTTCATCACTGTCTGAAACATCAAGGTCCAGCTGTGACCCCACCTCCTTTAACAGCTATGTGAGCATCCGCCTTGGTGCAGATGGCTTCTTGTACACGTCCTTATGCAGGCTTGTGAGAGAGGTAGGCCTGTGCCCATTTCATAGATGGGAAGCAGACTCAGACATTCAAGGTTAAGTTCAAGGTCACATTGCTGATCAAACCTAGGTCATCTGACTCCAGGGCCTGTGCTGTCTACATTTCACCAGTTGTTGGAGACATGGTCTTTCTCCCAGCCACATCTGAGGAACGAGCAGGAAGATTTGCATTTGATGGAAATTTTACTGACACTAAAAGTTAACGTTCAACACTGGGCAGTGGCTTTTCCCCAGCAGAAGTTTCCTGCTCTGACCACTGAGGCCAATGCTGGGAGCTCTCCCAGCTGAGCATTTACTGCTCTCTGTTTTACAGGTCATGAAACACTCCTCGAAAAGCTGGTTTTCTTCTTGGGAGAGGCTGACTCTACCCTTTGGGAGAATTCCAAGTCTGCTGGTGCCCTGCCCATTGGGAAAAACCTCTTGTCACTCTATAAATGTCTGAGGTGGCCTCAAGGGAAGACTTCTGCGCACAGCTCCCTCCTCAGGACTCGAGGTTCCAGATTCTGCCGCCTTGCCATGAGGCTTCTAGTCCTTTCCAGCCTGCTCTGCATCCTGCTTCTCTGCTTCTCCGTCTTCTCCACAGAAGGTAAGGCTGCCTGGGGGTGCTGGGCCTGAGAAGGGATTCCAGAATCTTGGAAGGTTCCAATCTGGACCTGTGGGAGGACAGGCCCCGGATGGCGAGTCCCGAGCCCAGGAAAGACAGGCTCTCATTCCTGAACTTACAGAGCACTTCTAACCACAGCTGCAGCTCCAACAGGTAGCTCCATCCACAGCCCCTGCTCCCCCAAACACACAAGCTAAGTAAAGCAGCGTGCTTACCACACAAACACACTCACAACCAGCAGGATTTCCCTGCTCTGACCACGGAGGCCAGTGCTGGCAGTTCTCCAGGCTGGGCGTTTACATCTGGATTGCTGTGCCTAAGTCCTACCTATCTGGAAATTCTGCAGCCACTGTGTTGTACTTGTATCATGCTTGGAACAGAGCACATTAGTGTTGGGTGACCATCTGAGTCTGAACACCCCCAAACCTCATGCACAGAAAACAACCACGGGCAGATGGGATGAAGGTATCTGTGGTAGGAGGCCCAGGTGTGTGTATGCATGTTCAGAAGTAGAGGACATGGTCTTTTCACCTCTAAGGATATGAACATTTACTTCTTCTGCCTTTCTTGATTCAGATAGCTGAGCATTTCGAGCTTTTCCTTTTGCTTAACCCTCTGGAAACTGCCTACTTTTATTTTTTGTTGTAGTGGTTATGGTTATTTTAACATTTTTTGGAGCTGGGATATAAAAATATATAAAGAGGAGAAACACCCATAATTTCATGATTCAAGAATACCCATGTCCAACATTGTGTTTATTTCCTTTCAATCTTGTGTGCAGCATTTTAAAATTTAATTGATGTATCTCTATATGTTGACTAGATGTTCAACATGTTATCTTATTTAAATTTGTCATTGCGTATTATAATCGCCCAAAATACTTATGATTGAAGTTATTCTGGAACCATTTATACCAGAATGTCAGCAGCTGCCATCTCTGACCAAAGGGATTATAGGAGGTATTTGTTTTCTAAACTTTCTGCAATGAAAATATGCCACATATATAATAAGAAAAATAGTGAATAGAATTCCTCATAAACACAGTCCATGGCATGCAATTTATCAGACCTGTATATTTGGACATGTTAGAGGTTGCCAGTGTTACCCTAATGACAATTCAATGAGGATAGATATCTTTGCCCATGAGGTTTCCTATCCATTTAGGACTATCTCTGGCAGATCCCTGAAGTGGTGTTATTCAACTAATATTTTTAGATATAACTTGCCATCTAGCAAATGTGCTATCATAAATATACGTGCTTAGACATTTAGATGGTTCACAACTTTGCATTATTTTAAGTATGTGGTAAAAGACATACGTGTACATAAAATATTTCTTATATTCAGGCTTCTTTTCTTAGACTAGGTCACCAAGGGGAGAATGACTGTGTTGAAGGACATGGACATTTCTGAGTCACCCTGCTGAAGTGTTTCTGGGACAGGAACATGAGGAAGATGTGTTCTGGGGGCAGAGTAGCTCCCAACATTGTTATTTCTGAAAAGTAAATCACAACAAGGTTCACCCTTCCCTTGGAACCGACCATAGCCTGGCTTGATTTGGGTTTCCTTGAAGAAATATTTCTGAACCCTAGGCCATGGGAGCAGAAGCTCACTCAGGTCATTCCTTCATAAACAAGCTTGCTAAGGGAGGGTCTCTGCTCCTTTGTGTCTACCCTCAGGGAGAAGGCGTCGTGCAAAGCCCTGCAAAGTCAGGCCCTGTTGCCACCGAGTTCCTAGCCACAACTTGACAGCCCTGAAAGGTAAGCACCCCACCCCAAAGGAAGAGGTTCTGCAGTGGCAGGGACAGGCCACGCATGCTGATCAGCCCCCGCCCACACCTGAGATCACACGCAGGTCCCCCTGGGGCCGCATCAGGTGTGCTCTTAGCCCCGTGGAGCTTACAATCCAAGGTGGGAAATTGATCCCCAAAAAGGGGCAACAAATTAATCATTTTGAATTGAATACATCTGTCAAGGAAAGGAACAGAAAGCAATTAGACAATGGTATGGGGGAACATCCCTATCTCAGGTGGAGGTGTCAGAGGAGGGGGCATCTCTGAGACCTGAGGAAAGGCCAGGAGCCCGCCTGGGGATCATGGAGGTGGGGTGCAGGCAGAGCAGGCTTCAGGGGTGAAGGCCTGGGATAAGCAAGAGGGAGGCACAGAAGACAGAGAGGAGCTGGGTCAGAAGGTGCTCACAGGAGCCACAAACCAAAGCTGCCTGCGAGCCCCGTGAACCTGGAGCATGGCCAGCAGTGTGGGTCACCAGCAGGTGGGGAGCACACGGGTCCAGAGAGCCCCAACTTGGTAGGGGGTGATGCAGCCCCCAGAGGTACAGCCAGACAGCCTCCAGGCTCCACGCCCAGGGGTGAGGCCCAGAAGAGCAAGGCTGTCCTCTCCCCCAAGGCCTAGGTGGTACCAATGGTGAGGCGGACAGGCCCAGCCCCAGGGAGGGCTACAGGCACCCAGCTCCCAGCACGGGGGCTCCAGGCCTGGGGCAGACTGAGGCACTGCAGTCACCTGGCCTGGGTGGGAGGTTAAGGCTGCTGGACCTCTGCTGCCTTTGGTAGGAGGGTCCTGGAGCATGGGACAGGTAGAGCCCCACTGGAGGCTGCAGAGCCTGAGCCAGATAGCCTGACACCAACCTAGGGCTGCTGTCTCTGTGCCTTCCCCGGGAGACCGAGAGAGCCCCCGCCCTACTCTCTGGAGCCATGGCCCAGGGAGACTGTGACCAGCGCCAGAGCCTCCATGCCCTTCCCAGCCACCAAGAGTCCTGTCCACAGAAGGGGGAGCGCGGATGTAAATGGGGGGGCAGAGGGAGGGAATGAGACAGAATGGCTCTAGGTGCAGACTGTTTCTCCCAGAGAAGCTGACAGCCCCTCCTTCCAAACTGGCATTGCACCCAGCCAGGCCGGGTAAAAATAGCCAGTTCTCACACACCCTCACTAAACTGGAGTGTGAGGCACCCGCCCAGGCGAGGTGGGGGTGAGGCTGGCTGGCTGCAACTCTGCTCCCCCAGGCCTGGTGGTTCTGTGAAAGAAGGTGAAAACCTTCCAAAGAGAGATGTGGGGGCTGCCTCCGGGAGGGCGGTGGGCTCGTACCCTCCCCTCCTCTTCTCCTCTGCGGCACGGACTGCTCAGAGGTGGTAAAGAGAAGTAGAGGGGGTGTGTGTGCACCCAAATATACACACACATGCTACACACAGAGACACACACATGCATATACAATACACACAACTACACACACAGACACACACTACACACACACACAAACACCCAGAGACACACACGTGTATACACACTACACACACAGAGGCACATGCACACAGCACGCACATACACCATGTACAGACACACACACACACACACACACACACACACGCAAGCACAAACAGTCCAGGAAACATGGCCAGGTTAACTCCTCGTGTGCAGTACAGGGGTACTTAAGTACAATACTGTGGGAGAAGGATCTAGGTCTGTGCCTTCTATGTCAAGACTGGATTTCTTTTCATGTGTATATTTTAAAAATTCCATTGCAGAAAGTTATAAACAACTTAGAACAAGAAGAGCAGAACAAACATATTTATTGGGTCCTTACCATGTGATTTCATTTAAATCCTTGGACCCACCCTAGGGAAATCTTGTCACCATTGCGTAGATGGAGAAACTGAGGCTCAGAAAGAAACTGAGGCAGAGCCAGAAACCAGGATCTGTTCTCCTTTTCCCACTACAGCAAAGTGCCTCCCCTCTAGAGAGAAAGTTTCCTGCAGAATGTGTCGTAAGACATGGGCGTGCCCAAGTGAGCGGGATGGCTGACTTCCCAGAAGGAAAGTGCCATCCACACTGGAATCCCCACGCCACCACCCACTAGCTGTGTGCCCTTGAGCAGGTCATCCAGCATTGCTAACCGTCAGGCTCCCCCTCTGTGAAAAGGGTATGACGATAGAATTGACCTCACCGGGTGAGAAATCAGTGGGGTCATGTCTGTACAGCACTTGGCACACAGTCTGCCACATGGTGCCCTGGGAACACGCCCTGCTGTTGCCGTGGAGGGAGGCCAAGCCCTGCCAGGGCTGCTGGTGCGAGAGACCAGCAATCCCAGCACAGAAAACCAAAGCCTGCGCACTCTTGCCCGGGCTTGATGGCTCCACCTGCCGTCTCATGGGGCTGACACTGGGATTCAGAGAGAAGGAGGGAGAAGATGAATCAGTGTTCCCAGAGTATTGTGTAAGCAACAGCAGGATCGCTGGCTGCGCCAAGTTACAGGAATCGGCCTCGTATACTCCAGTTCACTGATATATGACAGTGCCTGTGCGTCTGCCTGTAGAAAGAGAAAGTCACCCTGGCTGCCTTGAGGATGTCCATGAGCTGACAACACCAGCTGTGACACACACATGCCAAATGGCCACTACTCCTTATTCTAAAGTGTCTTCCTTGAGCACTGCTTTATATCTCAGGGCTGTGCCAGGCCCACAGGGACAACAAGATGTGGAAGGGCCAGGGCTCTGGGTCAATGTGACAAAGCCATCTTCAAAAATCAATGTACTAAATGGCTGATTTGCTGAATTTATTATATTCACCAATTTACAAAAAAAAAGGCTTTCACTAAAGTATTTAGAAAGTTTATAGCAATCTGTATAGCAGCATTGTCATAGCAGCAGTTGTTTTAAAGGAATGTTCACTCTGCAGACTCTGTTGGCTCTTCAGGGGCATCAGGCACTGGCCCCAAGCCCAGGGCTGCTCAGCTTAAGCTGTGGTCAGACTGATGGCCATGTGGACCCCTCTAGCCAGGAAGGCTGTGACCCTGGGGCCTTCATCAGCCTGCCTTCCTTCTATGTGTCCTGAAGCTGCCAGTGGGGAAGCTCCTGGGGAAGACTGGGGAAGTCATGTGGGAAAGGCCCTGGAGCCCGAGACCCTGCCCAGGTCCTGAGAGCCCCATGCCACACTTGCTGCTTTGAAGCCCAGAAAAATTATTCAACCCACAGTGAGAAACTCAGGGTGGAAGGGGCACAGAGCAATTCCTCCATTATCATGGGGTTATCTCTGCCTTCAGGAGGGGGCTCAGACTGCAGAGACAAAGGTTATCCATTGACGGCTTGCAGGTTTCAGCAACAGTGGTACCAGTGTGGACATGAGGGCCCAGAACAATAGACACAGGAAAAGGGGTGATGGAGGGGGCCGGCAGCCCGTCCTACCCAGTGGACCTATCAGAGGGCCCTCAGATCCGTGGTCTTGCTCCGTGTAATTATATCTGTTAGCCATAGCTGCATAACAACCCACCCCCAACTTTGGTGATCCAAAGCAGTAAATATTTATTGTTTTCCGTGAGTCTACAGGTCAGCTGGGTATTTCTTAGAGGCTTGGCTGGGCTCATTCATTCTTCCAATGTTTAGATAGGCAGCTCTGCAGACCTTGGCTGGGCTGTCACACATGTTTGGGGATGGTGGTCTGTAAGCCTAGGGTGGTCTCAGTAGGAACAACTGGACTCTCCTCCACATGGTCTTTCATCTCTCGCAGGCTAGCCTAGAGGTGTTCACGTGGTGGCCGTGGAGTTCCACTTACGCGAATGGAAACACGTACGGCCCCTTGAGGTGTAAGCTCAGAACTGCCCACCCTCATCTTCACCACGTTCTCCTGGCCAAAGCAAGTCTCAAAGGCCCGTCCAGATTCTCAGAGCAGGGAAACAGACCCCATATCTTGATGGGAGAAGCTGCAGATGAGGGTGGAGAAATTGTGACCATATTTGCAATCAGTCAAACACAATATTTACTGTAGGAGCCAGAGAAGAGAGTCTTGGTATCCGAGAGTGGGGACAGGGAGCAGGGGGAGTGAAGGTCAGGAAATCATGGGTCTCCCTCAGAAATGCTGGTGGAAAATTCTCACGACATGGTATTGATGGAAAAGAGTAGGTTACACTGTGTGTTACATGATTATCACTATGGGAAGATAAAAGCACTTTTGAATAGGGAGAAAAATTAGAAAGAAAACCACACCAATTTAGCATTTACTTATGATTAAGACATGAGGCTATGGATGAGTTATGATAATTACATTTTTTATAGCTAGTGCCTACATATCAATTACTAGGTGCAGCACTTATGTCTGCTAACTTATTTAGTCCTCAAAATAATCCTAAGAGCTAGATACTATTACTATCCTCATTTTTACAGATGAGGGACTAAAGCACAGAGAGGTTAAGTAACTTGTTGAAAGTCATTCAGCTAGTAAGTAGTAGAGCTGGGTTCTAAATAATCCGGCTCCAGATTCTATGTTCTTAACTACCACACCACATTGTATATAGTAAGAATTTGGAAAAAGAAGGAGAAAAAAAGAATATCTCATTACCATAACTTAATAACCCTTCTCATTCATATATGTCTCCTTTTTTTTATACAAAGATGTTTTTTAAAAATTTTTTAACAGCTTTATTGAGGTGTAATTGATATACAAAAAACTACACATATTTAATGTATACAATTTTATGGATTTGAACATATGCATATAGCCATGAAATGAACACCACAAAGTAATAAACATATCCATCACCTCCAAAAGTTTCCCCCACCCTACTTTGTGTGTATATGTGTGTGTGTGTGTGTGTGTGTGTATGTGTGTGGTTAAAAACACTTAACTTGAACTCTATTCTCTTAAATGTTTCCGTGTAAAATATAGTACTGTAAACTAAAGGCACTGTGTTCAGCAGGTCTCTAGAACTAATTCATCTTGCGTGACCGAAGCTTCCTACCAGTAGAACAACTCCCCGTTTCTCCCTCTCCCCCAGCCCCAGGCAACCACCATTCTAGTCTCTGTTTCTATGAGTTTGAGTATTTCAGATACCTCACATAAGTGGGATCATGCAGTATTTGTACTTCTTATACAAATGTTTACCTGGTTTTATTTTTATTGTACCCTGTTTTTTAATCTTTAAAATTAGCATTAGGTCATAAACATTTTTCTTTGTGTTGCTACATAGTCTTCATAACCATATGGTTTTGTCCCCATGAAACATTTCTATCACCATGAGGTATCATTACAAATTAAGCATTTCTCTACCGTAGAATATTCAGATTGTCTCCAGAACCTTTTTTTCTGCAGTTAAAAACAAAACTATGAAGAACAGCTTAATGCGTGAAGTTTTTTCTTTCTTGAGGATTATTCCTCCCATAAATGGGACTGGTTTGTCAAAAGATGCAAATGTGGCTTTGGGGCACACATCGCCTGGCACATGCTGTCTAGGAGGAGATAGTGGGGTGGGGAGGGGTGTCTGAGGTCCTGCATGTCCATGTGGCAGACCCTCCTACCAAGGCCGTCAGAAACAGGCTTCCCAGACCCCAGTCAACTCAGGTGGGTTCTGCTTAGGATAAGCCACTTTCTCTTTATCTTCTGCCAGGAAATTAGATTTCCCCCTGCTGAAACTGAAATAGTCTGGGCTGGTAGTGTTTGCCATGAAAGACCCCTTCTGGGCCTCCAGGAAGGAGGGCAAGATCTAATCCCTGCTTTGATTTTTAAAAAATCTTTGTGTTTGAAAATGAATCTTAATTGTGTTTTCCTCCCCCTCTCCACCCCCGGCTCTGCCCATCTCTCTGCCTTTGTGTCCTCGTCCCTGTTGTATACCCGTTGCTCCTCCCAGGACACCTCCCAGCACACCGCTCAAGGCTCTGCAGACCGTGCCAGCTCAAGCCAGGGCCCAGCTCTTGGGTGGTGCCTGGGGCCCTCCCGCAGGTGTAGTGCTCCCGAAGCAAGTCTCCGGATAGCGGAAACCCTCATGCCCAGCGCCTGAGCCACCCAGCAACCTCAAGTTGCCCGTTTCGACTTTCAAGGCAATGAGCTGCAATGTTGGAGGGCTTCATCTCAGGCAGCAGGGCCCTGGGAAAGTTCTAGAACTCCAGGTCCCAGTCCCAATCATGCCATCAACCGTCAGAGTTATTGTGAGCCAGGCTCAGCCCCCACGGCCTCCGTCCTCATATGGCTCCTCCAGCGCTGGTAGTCAAGGCCACCATGAGCTGTGGCAGCTACAAATCCAGGGACGTCCACGCCTGCTAGAGTGCAGGGTGGCAGCACCCAAGGGTGGCCAGCCAAGACTGCAGCGTCTCAGCCGTCCTCGATCCATTTGACCTCCTGGCAATTAACCACCCAGCAACGAATGGCCCCTGAAGGACTCCCATCCTGACTTCCTGACATGAGTCTGCGGGAAAGAACATCCAATCCAAACAAACAAATGATAAATAAATAAACCCACACAATGCGGGGAGCGTCTTTGAGAAAGTCAGTGATAGGGCCTGAGCCACACTTTCTGCAAAAAGAAACCTGTCCCTGAAGCCTTCCCTGCAGGCCCCTTCATCACAGAACGATCTAACCCGGTGAGGCAGGGACAGGACCACGGCGTCGGGTCCAACACGCCAGGACTCAACGCCCAGCCCTGCCCAGGATTTTCTGTGTGACCTGGGCACGTCAGTTCCCTTTTCTATGAAATGGAGATTGTGGGGCCTATGCAGGGGGCAAGCAGACAGATGTAAAGTGCCCACAAGGTGCCTGGCGCCCAGAAGGGCTTAGCTCAGGGAAGCCCCTGCCTTCCCTGGCCCATCCAGGGGGGAGTGTTTATGGCTGCAGTGAACACAGAGCTGCGGAGCTGAGGCTCTGCGGGGACAGATGGCTCAGGTCTAAGAGGCTTATGTCTCAGCAAAACTCCCTCCTAATCCGATTCTCACAGCCGGGTGAGTAGCCCCACTCCCGCACCACCCGCGCCGTGCATGACAACACCAGCCGCGGGGCTGATGGGCAGAGGGTCCCTGGTCCAGGGCTCTGGGGCAGCAGCACCCGGGGCACCTCAGAGTCTTTATCTTGTCCCAGGCCAGACTCTTCACATCCCTTCCACACGCTCAGTCCCTGCTCCCTCCCCCCACCCGCTCAGTGCCACCACTCCCGGCTTGGTCCTTATGTCAGAGAGGCTGTCATCGTGCCACCAAACTGTGTCACTGAGGTAAGGCCATGGGTGCAGGAGAGGGAGCAGGTGCTCGAACGGAGTCAGTGGGAGAGTTCCAGCTAGAGAAGGCGTGTGCTGTGTGTGCTGTGTGTGGTGTGTGGTGTGTGTAGTGTGTGGTGTGTGGTGTGGAGGGTGTGGGGTGTGTGTTTCTGGTATGTGTGGTCTTTGGTGTGTGGTATATGTGGTTTGCATGTAGTGTGTGGTGGGATATGTGTGGTATGTAATGTGTATGTGAGGGTTTGTGGTTTATGTATGGGGTGTGTGCATGGTGTGTGGTGTGCAGTGTATGTGATTTGTGTGTGGTATATGGTCTGGTATATGTGGTGTATGATGTGTATGAGGATTTGGGGTTTGTATGTGATGTGTGTGTGAGGGTGTGGAGTTTGTGTGTGGTGTGTGGTATGTGTGATGTGTGTGTGGCATGGGGTGTGTTTGTGTGTGGTGTGTGATGTGTGTGCGTGATGTGTGGTGTCTGTGTCATGTGTAGTGTGTGGGGAGGGTACATGTGTGTATAGTGTGTGTGTGTGGTGTGTGGTATGTATGTGTATGTGGTGTGTGGTGTGTGTGGAGTGTGTGGTGTGTGGTATGTGTGGTGTGTGTAGTGTGTAGTGTGTGGTGTGTGTATGTGGTGTGTGGTGTGTGTAGTGTGTGGTGGGGGGGAGGGTATGTGTGGGAGGGGGAAGGCGTGTGTGTGTGTGTGTGTGTGGCGTGTGTGTGTTGGGGTGAAGTGGGGCACAGTGAGGGCCAGGCAGGAAGACTATAGCATTTAAGGAGAACTCAGCAGCTGGGCAGCCACAGCAGGGACTTGAGGGGAAGCAGCGGGTTCAGCCCGGGGGCCGTGGAAGGCCCTAGAACGTCGTCAGGTATCTGGGGTTTACCTTGAGGACAGTGACGAGCCACAGGTGCGCATGAGCAGGAGAGAACCAGCGGCAAGGGCCGTCTAGGAGGGACGGAAGGAACCGGAGCTGCGGCAGGCAGGGCGGAGGGTGAGGCACAGAGGAGGGCCTGGGGTTTCTGAGCGACAGGGACACTGGTTAGCCGGGGGCCATGTGGGACAGGCCCACGGTAACCGCTCCCGGCGCGGCAGACCTTGCCAGGAATTCCCTTGGCAAGGGGGACCCCTCACCCCCCAGCAGCAGGAGAGCCAGCTGCTCCCGTGTCCCTCTCCTCTCCCTTCCTCTCTCTCTACCCCCGCCCTCCCCAAAAAAAGGAACAGAAAAAACCACAAAACTAAACACGTGTGCTTGAGAGTCACCAGGAGGAACAGCTCAAAGGCCATGTGCCCAATCACTGTCCCTTCTGGGAACAGTGGGGAGCAAAGGACAGCACAAGCCCCAGAAGCTTAAGCTTCTTTGAGGGGCGCAGGCGGGGAAGACCAGATATTTAATGTACACAAATAGAAGACACAGCCTGGCCCTGGGGAAAGGAGGAGCGCCTTCTCTGACGGCCAGGATTGCAGGGCCACAGCCGTGAGCCACTTGCAGTGAAACGGTGCAGCCAAGAGGCTGGCCTTGGGCGGCATGGGCAGTGACCCCAGGGGGCCTTCCAGGGGCACCAGCCCCTCAGAGCAGCACAGGCCAAAGGTGAGAACAGGAAAGGGAGCTGAGGACCCTGCACCTGCCCTGCCCCGTCCTGTCCCTTCTGCCCATCTGTCCTTCCTCTGTGGAGCGAGGGAAAGCCTCAGACCGATTCCCAGGCAAACAGAGATGCCCACACAGAGCTGGTGGCCATGGACCCTGGGGAGGCAGGGGCCGCTTCCCATAAAGATGCCAAAAACTTTCCTTCCCACTATCATTGGCGCCTCCAGAACTTGCAACATGCACTTTTATTAAACTTTCTCAACAGTGGAAGAACTTCACCCTAGAAGGGTAGGTTGAGTCTACAGAGAAAATCTTGTGAATAAGGCTATTCAAGCTTGGGAAGAAAACTCAAACACCTGGAAGTGACTTCAAAATAATAAAACTGGAATACTTATGTTGCCCTAATTGACTCCTTGAGGAATCTAGACATGTTTGCAGGTTACAGGTAGTGTCATTAGAGAAAGTATACAGTCTCCGTGGCAACTAAAGGGGCCCATACTCCCTGAAGGGGTGGGACACCTGGTGTAATGGATACAGCATGAGCTTCAAAGACAGATTTGGGTTCAAATGATGGCTCTGTCATGTACCCACTGTGTGACATTGGGGGGGTCATGTGATCTCTCAGAGCTTCATGTTCCCCATCAGCAAAATGAGGCTAGAACTGCTTGTCACACCTCCTAGCTCATCTCTGGGCAAAGCGTTTAGGGTAAACCACCTTCTGGAGTCCTGCAGAGGCCACACAGCTGGTTAATGGTCAGTGATTCACCTTACCGATTCCACAGCCATTTTTCCTGCCTTGGAAGCATCATAAAACTTCTAGGATATGAGTGTGTCCCGTGCTCTAGTCTGGTCTCCTTGATGGTGGCTGAATCTTAGCCATTTACTAGGAGCCTGGTAACATGTACACAGCTCCAGAAACAACCAGCAGACTCACCCTATCAACAGCTCCATCTTTGGAAAAGGTCTTTGGCACTTATCTGCTGTTTAACCTCAGTCAAACTGCACTGCCCCTCAGGACTTGCAAAGTATGAACCAGAAAGATGGGGGGGTGTCCAATTACAAGATGTCTACTCTGACAAGTCCCTTTCCATGTTAAATGCAACGATTATGCTTGCTCAGCTCAATATTTAAGTATGCTGTGGATGTGCACACTTACACATGTGCCATAGTCTCCACCACTCCCTATTGTCTTTCACGCAGCCATTTCACACATTTCCATTTCCTGCCTGGTTCAGCAGGCATTTGTAGTTTATACTCCTTGGCTGCTCCACTCTGTCAATTTATGGATGGATGGGAAAGGAGTGTGACAAAGGCCTCAACCAGAAACCAAGACTTACAACATTATCAGATGCTCCTTCATTCATTCATTTATTCCTTCATGCATTCAGCCAGTCAACACCTACCCATTGAGGACCTATTGTGTGCCAGTCCCTGTGCTAATAGTAAAGCAACCTGTGATCGAAACACAGCCTCTTCCCCGAATGGTTCACAGTCCTCTGGGAGAGACACACACAGACAGATTACAGCACTAAAGTCTTTTAAGGACTCTGTGACGGTTCCAAGTGAGGCCAGTTCTGCTTGGAGGCAGAGGCATGCCAGGAAAAAGAAAGTTCTGGGGAGTGAAACATTCTTTGATGTGTTCCTCTACCCATGCTGAGCCATGTGGCAGGCTGAGATAGCAAAGGAGACCACTGTAGGGTAGAAACAGGCAAAGTCAGAGCTACAGATTCTGTACCATGTTGACAAGAGTCAGCATCCACCAAAGCATGGAAGGATCAGTGGGAAAACGGTTACTAGGGGCCACAACAGCCTGATGAGGGCAACAGTGGCACTGAGAGTGCCTCAGTTAAATGAATCATGCTGCCTTAGATGAGGAAGGATTTCACACCTGCTGGCCGAGGGGAACTGAGGCGCAGTTACACCTGGCTGGCACAGAGTGGGGACGGGGCAGATACATGACCAGCTGATGGGTACTAGGCTCCCAACAGCCATGAGCCCACCTGCATCGGGAGAGACTCCCATCCAGCCATGTGGGTACCACGTGGCCCCCTGCAGGAAGTCCTCAGGAACCTCACCGGCAAGAAACATACCGGCCATGTATCGAGAGGTTCATGCATGAACATACCAGACCTCGCCTTGCCAGGTTTTTATACAGTCATGTGGACTGGCCGGACCAGGCTTCAGGAGCATCATTTGTTGGGACTGGCAGCTGACAGAGGTACTCGGATGCCACACCAGGGGAAGCAGGTCGGCACACCAGGGTGACGTTCCACACACTGGGCCCAGCGGTGGGCACAGGGTAGACTGTACATGCACTTGAGGCCCTTGCTGTCAGCCATCCTAGGAAGATGAACCTGGAACGCACTGCCCCTCTCCTGGGCATCTCGCACCAGATGTACAATGGAGATAAGACTTGTGACCACCTGGTGGGGTGGTTGTGTACAATGGAGTGAAATGGGACTAAATGGTGGGGTTTTGTGGCAGTGCTGAAATGGCTTGATCGAAGACTGTAGTGTGACACTGGGCACCGTATGAAGGTGTGGCTGGCATGTGGTTGGTTGCACGTGTGTGAGACAGATAAGCAAAGTATAATGCTCGGTTGGGTGGCGACTGACTAAATCACACTTACAATAGCGGCCAGTGCATAAATCCCAAGAGCTGTCGAGCCTGACCTAGCTGACCTATCATCGCAATAGGTGCTGTGGAAGCCCGAAGAGGACTGTCCTGAGGTGGTGGCATGTGGAGGACGGGTGACTGGTGTGCCTGAGGCTGCCCGGGCCCTATGGGTGAGGGCCAAGCCCTATGTCTCATGCAGGTGAGCCCCGGCTGCAACAAACCAAGCCCTCCAGGTAGCTCCCAAACCCTCCACCCTGCAAGGTCAAGATCAGGTCCCATGGCGAGAATCACCATGAAGAGCAGCTGCTTTCCCAGGTTCTTAGGTGCTTTGAGGACAGGGCTGTATCTGGGGTGACCACCCGGCCCCAGGTTACCCTGGACTTTTCTGATTTTAGCACTGAAAGTACTACATCCCTGGAAACCCCTCAGGCCCTGGCAAACTGGGACAGCTGGTCACTTTAGCAGATCTGAACCCGGTACAATTGAAAGGGGAGAAGTCATTTTTTAAGAAAAAAAATATATATAAGCCAGGTGTGGAGGCATATAACTATAGTTCCAGCTACTCAGGAGACTGAGGTAGGAGGATCACTTGTGCCCAGGAGTTCAAGTCCAGCCTGGGCAACATAGTGACATCCCATCTCTTAAAAAAAAAAAAGAATATAAATATAAAGTACAAATATGAAATTAGGGCTATGGAAGGCATGTGCGTATAAGGGGCCCAGAGCCGAAAACTTCAGCAGCTTCACACTCATCTACCTTTGCCAGGGAAAGACTTCCAACTTTGTGTGGAGCCAGCCCAAACTGGATGTGAATCCCAGCTCTGCCCCTCACTGGCTGTGTGAGCCTGGGCAAGTGACTTACCCTCTCTGAGCTTTAACACCTTCCTCTGTAAAGCAGGGACCATCACACTGGGAGGGCTGTGCAGGTTAAATGAGATACTATAGGTGAAAATGCAAGTGCACACAGCTGGCACATGAGCTACTCCTTCCCTAACCCCCTCCAGTGCAGGTCTGTTGATGGAGTGAACTGAGGAGAGAGAAGTCGAAGGCCCTAGCACGCTTTGATGAGGAGGAGAGCTGACAGGGCCCAGGGAGAGCTGGCTTTGCTCAGCACACACACAAGACATCTGCTCCAGGAAACCCTGGCTCTGCCTCCATCCTGCTGGGTGCCCCTCAGCAAGCCTCGGTCTCCTCATCTCTATATTGGACTTGTGGAATGCTGGCCTTGGCTTTGTCCCACTATTTTGTGAAGCAAAGATACAGAAACATCTGTGCAATTTAAAGTGCATCTTTTTGGCCTAAGGGCCAGGCCTGAGGGCATTCAACAAGAAGAGTTTTGGCCTGGAAAGTGCTGAACAGCCTAGGACCACTGATTCAGCTTCTCCCTCCTTCCCACTGAATCCCTGGCTCTTGCTAACAGTTGGTCAAGTCCTGGCCCAGGGGTTGGGAGAGACTCTGCTGCCTTGAAGGCCCCTGGGGAGGACCGCTGAGACCCCAGCTGTGGAGGCCTCTCCAGGGAGCACACAAAGGGGTCTTCTCTGTGTGGGGACACACCCTCCCAAGGGCATCCTGGGAAGTGACCTGACTTGGGCTTGAAGTAACCACCCCGTGCCCCCCATAAATGGCCCGACCAGGAGAAGGAGGACAGACAGCATTCCCAAGCACACTCCAGTGTCAAAGCAGGAGAACCAGGGTCCAGCCCAGGGAACTTTAGCTTCCCTGCTTCTCCTGGTTATCAGCCGCCCAGGACCCCCATAGCAGTGCCTTGCTTTGCTTAAACGTCCTCCAGGAATGGGGAGCTCACCCCTCCCAGGGTGGTCCAGACCTGTGTTGGCCAGCTCTGTGCAAGTCTGTCCCAAGATGGGGCTTAAATCTGCCTTCCAACCCTTCACCCTTCCTTGGAAATCTTGAAGAGTGGGTCTGCCACCCCTCCGTGGTCACCAGACTGGGCACTGACTGGGGATGGGGAGGGGAAGCTGGTCCTGCCGCCTGGGACCTTCTGCCTCTCACCTTGGTGGAGCCCTGAAGGCCCTCCCTGCTGCCCACCACACAGATCAGCCTCTGGGAGGGCTGGCCTGGCCTGGGGGCAGGGCAGGAAGGGGCTGAGATCCCAGACAGGGGGTCCTCATAACCCCTCACCCTCTGCAGCCCTCCCCACCCCACCCCCCACCCCCGCCCTTTGTCTTTGGGTCTCACACTTCTCGGGACCTCCTTGGATTGCTAAGGCAATGCCCTCCCCCAAACTTCCTCTCCCTTTTCTCCCCTCCTCTCTTTTCTCCTTCAGGGATCCCTCCCATTGAGGCTGGGCTGTTTCCCTGCCGCTGTTTTATTTAAAATCTTTAGGAAGGCTCAGCTCAGGGAGCGGGGCGAACCCCCCTGAAGTTCATAAAAAAGGAAAACTCTAGCGGAGCCCGAGCTCCACCAGGACTTGGGGACACCGGGAAGCCCCAATTTTCCAGCGCCCTGCTCAGGACAACCTGAGGGAATGACACTCCACCACCACCGCCCCCCCCCCACCCACGGTGCTCCTACGCTGGGACCCGGGGCCCCGCGGCTCCTGCGCTCCCGGCCCCCGGCAAAGGGGGCGTGGCAGGAGGGAGGAGGGGTCTCCTCACGCCTCCCGCCCCCGCCCCCCGCCCGCGGCCGGGAGCGGGTCCCCCAGCTCTGCCCCCAATTGGTCTCAGCAGGCGCCGGCAGAAGCCTCCAGCTGCGCAGATCCGAGCCCTGTCATCCGCTTAGCGCCCTCGCACCACCCGGCGCTCCCGCCCCGCGCCCCTCCCGCCGCCGCCGCCGCCGCCACCCTCATCGTCGTCTCTGCTCTCCTCGCGGGCCAGGGCATGCTCCGCGCTCCTGCGGCCGGGCTGGGCGGCGGCAGGCGACACTACCCACCGGCGGAGACATGAGGCGCGGCCCGTGGGCCGCCCTGGCCCTGGGGCTGCTGCGCCTCTGCCTGGGTGAGCGGCGGCCGGGCGAGGGGGTGGGCGCCCGCGCTTACCCGGGTGGCCACGGGGACGTGGTCCTGGGCCGTCCACTTCCGGAGTGGGACTCGGGCTGGGGGACGGCGCGGGGAAAAGCCTTCCAGCTGCCCGGCCCCGCTGCTGGCGGGGAGCTCCCGGGCGCTTCTCCAAGGCGGGCGTCCTAGAGCCCCGGGGTTTGCGGCCCCGACCCCCGCTGCTCCCCGCCTGTTCAGAAGCGGGGCGGGAGGTTGGGCGGGAGGTTTGGCGGCCGCTCCGGGGGCTGTGTGGGGCGGGGGAGGGAGCCCCGGCTCGCGGTGTGACCTTGGCTGGGGCACTGCCACTCGCTGAGCGCGGGAACCCAGTCCGTCCATTGATGGGGGTGGGATGGGCGCTACCTGGGTTCTGAGCTCCCAGAAGGCGTGTGTCCCTGACAAGCGCGAGCCCAGTCTGAGCCCACCAGGGGTGGAAAGGTTGGGAGGACCCTCTCAGCGGCGCCCCAGCGGGGTCCCTCGGTGCGCCCGGGGCGAGGAGGTGGAGCGCCCCTGCCCAGTAGTGGGGCCTGACGCGTGACCGCGCTGGTGCTAAATCTCTCTGGTGCCGGTCTGTTCTCTCTGTTCTCTTCCTAGCCCTGGCCAACTTTGCCCCCCACTTCTTCGACAACGGGGTCGGTAGCACCAACGGAAACATGGCCCTGTTCAGCCTCCCAGAGGACACCCCCGTGGGTGAGTGGCCCTGGCACTGGCCCCCATAGGTCTCCCTGAGGGGTGGCTCGCCTTCTCCTGGACAAAGGGACCTCACTGTGACTCCTTTGAGCCTGTGGAGGTTGGGTGCACTCCCCAGGGTGTCCTGTTTGCTCTCTGAATTCCCCCTGGGGCAGTGGCAGGAAAAGAGGTCACCGCTGCCATGGCGACCTAAGCCTGGCCAGTCCTAGAGACCAGGGCGTGGGCCCACAGACAGGGTCAGCCCTAGGTGGCAGGCAGTGTGGCTCGTGCCATGGCAGTAAATCAAATCGCTGCCCCTTACCTGCTGTGTGACCTTGAGCAAAGGTATTTACCTCCCTGAGCCTCAGGTCTCTAGGCTTTAAAATGGCCCAAGAACATCCAACTTGCTGAGATATGCAGAGAGAAGGGAAGAGAAAGAGGAGAGATTTCACACTCCCTGTCCCTCCCGCTGTGGGTTGGGAACCCTGGGGAAAAGGAGGAGAGAGCAAAGCAGGTGCCTGCCTTCAGAAATCCCTGAAGAGCCAGTCCAGGCACTGGGGCACAGCACTGCACCATGGGTCACCCCTCCTGCCTCAATAGCTGCTCCCTTTTCCCCTGGCCCCCCAAGCCCAGGGAGCACCCCCAGTCTTGGCTCCTGAGAGAGGAGTCATTACCAGGCAGAGGGAAATACAGGCACTACAGTTAGGCACAGCAGACCTGCACCTCCTTTGTAATCTGTGTTGTGGATTACAACCTGGCAAGTGGCTGATAATAGCATCCATCAGCTGTGAAGAATCAAGAGAAAAAGTGAGAAGCAGCCAGCAGGGCTGAGGCCAGCACCGAGCACCCAGTTCAGGGCAGTGTCTTTGGCACTGAATTGAATAGTGACTTTATTAATATAAGCAATTGAATCCTTGGTCCTGAGCAGCTGCCACTTTTAGGAAAAGTTGGGTCCCAGGTTCTAGGTCTCCCCCCGTGTCTCCTTCCAGGCTCTCATGTCTACACCCTGAACGGGACAGACCCCGAGGGAGACCCTGTCTCCTACCACATCAGCTTTGACCCCAGCGCTAGAAGCGTCTTTTCCGTTGACCCCAATTTTGGAAACGTCACTCTGGTTGAAGAGCTGGACAGAGAGGTATGGCGGGATGTGGGGAGCACCGCGGGCCGCTGCCTGCAGACAGACCTCTGCGGGCTGGCAGGTCCCCTGACACCATGGTTAGAACCTTTCTGCACACTCGCACTGTGGGATCTCTAGGTTGCTCCCTGTAGGCAGAGGAGGCTTTACTCTCACAGAGCGGATAGTGGGGCTCCTCTAGTGAGCGCCTGCCAGCCCTACTAGTCTTTTAAGCATGTTCAATTAAAAGTAAATCTGTTTGCACTTTGAAGTTTCTGAAAGAAACCTCGTAAAGTAATTTTTCAAGTTTATCCTTGGAGAGGTCCTGTACACCCCAGGAAACTCGGAGCAGAGCAGGGCTGGAAAGAGTGGCTGAGGAGTGAGTCTGAGTTTGGTAGGACGCCTGCAGTCCCCTCTGCACCCTCTGAACCTGCCGGTGACGAGGCATGGACTTTGTTTCCCTTTGAGACCCCATGCCAGGCCAGTCAGTCTAGTTGGCCCCTTCACTGGACCTTAGCCGTGGGCTGCTGCCAGCTCTGCTTTGATGACAGCATCCACTCGCCGCAGGCCAGGGTAGAGAAAGGAAAGGGGGGTCTCAGAGACTGCTGTAGGGACATGGGTGGAGGCTGTGACTTTGCTGTCAGCACCCACTCCCAGCACCCACGGGATTGGGTGACCTCCGACACCTCTGCTCATCGAGGTCCCACCACGTCCTGAGAAAACTGAGACACCATGGATGTGGACCTCTGCAGAACCCTGGAATCTGGAGAGATGGGGAGAGGAAATGGGGAGGAAAAGGCAAAGAAAAGAAAGGAAAAGAGTCTTCTTCGTGGGGCCTTGAGCACACTCGGGTGGGCTCTCTCCTCGCTCGAGCAAGAGAGCGTTTTCTGTTGGAGCCTCAACAGTCCCTCTGGGTTTATGAGAGCCCCTGACACAAAAAGCCCTGAAATTAGGTCTCAAGATGGCGGGAGGCAGCTTTCGGCTGTGCCAGGCACGCGGTTGCCACCACCCCACCCTGCTGCAGAGCTCCGTGGACACGCCCAGGCCTCCCATTGGTGTGTGGGGCAGAGAGAGCTCCAGAGACAGCTCGGGGGTCCCTCGGCGTGTCCGACTCCCAGACACTCACTCAGCCCCTGTGCTTTACAGAGGCAAGATGAGATCGAAGCCATCATCAGCATTTCCGACAGCCTGAATCTGGTGAGTGCACACCCGAGCCAGCCCCTGGCAGCATGCAGCGTCCCGGCCTGAGAAGGCTGGGGACAAATTTAAGCCAGGGCCCAGCAAGACCTGCCAAAGTGCCCACCGGAGAGGGCTGCAGCGAGGCCAGAGGGCAAGGAAGGAAGGGAGGGGGAAGGGAGAGACCAGGCTTTCTCAGCTGAACTTGATGGGTTTAACCCACCTTCCGCAGCCTTCCCCATCTACCTCCTCCGACCTGGGTCTTGGCCCCCTGCCCAGCCGCCTGAGCTGAACACCTGCGCATCCACATGCTCTCCTCACCTGCCTCCCCACAGCCACCACTTCCCCCAGCCCTCGTCAGTACCTCCAGGATGACTACAACAAGCCCCAGAGGCTCCCCAGCCTCCCGGCTCCCTTACCCCAACTGCCTCCAAAACTGTCACTGTGGAACGTAGATCCGCCACTCCCAGGCTCACAAAGCGCTAACAGCTGGCCCTGCCACCCAAAGGATGAAAGCCACACTGTGGTCTGGCATTCTGCACCTCCCCGTCGGGCACCATCTGCTTTGCCACTTCTCCCACATCCACCCTACTGACCTCTAGCCATAAATCCGCTTCTGTCCACTGAACTCACCATGCATTTCACTCTTTTCCTTTGCACACACAGCCCTTCTCCCAGGCACAGCTTTCCACCTCTCTCCTGGCAAAGCTGACGCAGGGCTTAATTTTCGCTTCTCTGAGAAGCCTCCCTGCTCTCCCCCACCACAGCCCGGGCCCCTGGGCACAGCGCTCAAAACCCCAAGAGATGCATTTACACAGGCCACGGTGTGCTTGGTGCCCCCAGAGTGATGCAGTTCAGGGACCTCACCTTCAGTGTCTGTCATACCCCTGTTATCACCACACTGTTTTATATGCTGATCTTTGCCCCAAAATCCCAGCCACCGTGACCAGTGCACAATAACATGCCATCCGACTGTCTTCTGTCTCCAAGATAGAACACAGTGTTGGGCACCAAGTGGCTGCTTGATAATATTTGTTGCATGAATGAATTAAAGAAGGAAGGAAGGTAGAGAGAGAGAGGAGGGATGGGCAAAGTCGTCTACCTGGGGGTGTTAGAGTCTCCTGTCTTCTGAGCCCCAAGAAGGTCTCACTGCCTGGACTCCTGACTTTTCTGCCCTTTCTCAGGTGGCAGAAAAAGTCGTGATCCTGGTGACCGATGCCAATGACGAGGCACCCAGGTTCATCCAGGAGCCTTACGTTGTCCTGGTTCCTGAGGTGAGTGGAAGGCCACTAGGCAGGGCTGAAACTGCCACCCCAGGTCCCTGGCCCACCCCTTGGGGCTGGGCCTGGAGTGCAGAACACCTGTCCATCGACTACTGCCCTTGGGAGAGCCTCCTGTGTCACCCTCCCTGCCCTCTCGCATTCATTTTTGTTCCAAAGTAACACTCATTTGCTATTTTCCACTATAATCACAATGTATGTTTATTGTAAAAATGTGAAATGTATAGAAAAGTAGGGGGAAAAAGAGTTTTAAAAATCACCCTGGATCTCTCCAACTTGAGACATCGTTAAATTTTGGTGTATAGTCTTTTTTGTGATTATGTATATTTTTTCTGTTTCTTTGGCATAGTTGTGACTATACTGAACATATGCTTTCCATATCCTATTTTTCACTTAATTTGTAACATAAGCATTTTCCTCATTAATTGTAAAGTTTGGGTAACTATTGTTTTAATAGCTTCCATCGAGTGAACATTCCATCAGTTACAGAACCATTCCCTGATGTTTGGATAAATTTTAAATTTTTGCTGTTGTAAGTTTTATTTTTTTAAAAATTAGGATTATTTCCTTAAGATACAATCCAAGATTTGAAATGACTGGGTCAAAAGCATGCATACCTGTGGGGCGTTGCCAGATTGCTTTTCCAGAAGGGCACCGGATCGCTCCCTCCCCTGCAGCATCGGGGAGGGTTTGTCTCCCCTGCCTGTTGCCAACACTGGGATTCTCAAAGTTCAAAATGTCTGCTGATTCACTAGCAGAAAGATATCTCACTCTTGTTTTAAACTGTAGGTATGGGGTCCCTGGTGAGCCTGAATGTGTCTGTGGTTATGAACCGTTTCCGCACGTGTGAATTGCTGTTTCATATTTAGACCCTTTATCTATTTGGGTCTTGGTTTTTTCTTCTCACTTTCTCCCTGAGGACGTTCCCCATCCCTGCTGCTTCTTCTTGAGCTCCCTCTTCTTTCCCTCCTTCCAGCACCCACTCTGCCTCCCCCTGGTGGGGGCTCACACACCTATCCCCACCTGCTCTCCTCTTTCTAGCCCTTCCCTCCCCTGACCCCACTGCTCCACACCTGCCCCCCAGGCTCCCTGAGCATCCTGTCCCTGCCCCTGACCCTCCCCTGTGGCTGTGACCCCTCAGGACACACCTGCCGGGAGCAGCATCTTTAAGGTCCACGCGGTAGACAAGGACACTGGCTCTGGAGGGAGTGTCACCTACTTCCTGCAGGTAAGGCGGGACACACAGGAGGGGCTGGGTGGGAGGGCTAGAAGTCTTTTACCCCTGACGGGCCCATCCTGGCTTCCGCTGAGTTGGCCTGTCCCCTCCCTCTTCCCAGGTCCCCAGGACCTTCAGCCCTCCACGTCCCCAGTCCTTTCCCCAGAGGCTCCCACATGGGGCAGAAGAACCCTGTCCCCAGACCCCTGCCACCCAGAATGGTCAATAGGAAAAAAGGCAGAAGGGACAACTCTCAAAAGAAGGAGGGCTACAATGCCCTTAAAAACATGGTTCTGGACAAATACCCTGGACTCCGTGGGTACTGGGGGGATCCCACCTCTTACCACCGAGTGACCTTCAACACGTTATCTAACTTTCCCAGCTCAGCATCCTCATGTGTAAAACTGGAGAGATAGAAGCACATCCTCCCTGGGTGGTTGTGAGGACTCCATATGCATAAAGCTCCAATAAAAGCACCCAGCACATGGTGCCTGACCCCACCCAGCTAGAAGGCCCCCCAAGCACCCCACCGGAGGCAGGTGCTCCTTGCCAGCCTCCTCTATTCTGCACATCAGCTCCTGCCCCCACCCCCGTGCTGCCTGGACTGGCTGGCAGTCACTTGCTTGGTGTGGTTGGAAAGTTCCAAAGTTCCTCTCCTTCACTATGACGTTTTAGCCCCTACCCTCTCTAGCTTAGAGCACGCTGCAGACATTTCTACCTGCTGGAACCTCCAGGCCAGAGCTTAGCCCAAAGCTGAGTTCCAATTTGTCTTCCACCTGAGCAGGGAGAAAATCGAAGGCCCTGGAAGGGAACATTCTGGTTTTGACTGAGGGTGTGGGCGGAGAATCCCCAAACCCTCCTATGGAGGGGAACCTAGGGCCAGAAAACCTGGGTGCCCTGAAATTTGAACCTCAGCCCCAAGGCCAGACTTCCTGTGACAAGGGGCAGTGAGGAACCCCTTCAGTAAGCAGAGCGGGCATTCCTGGGCTGGCCTGGTTCCTCCCCAAGGCCCAGTCAGTCCCCCAACTCTTACAGAACCTGCATTCCACCAAATTTGCCGTGGACCACCATAGCGGTGTGCTGCGCCTCCGGGCCGGGGCCACTCTGGACTATGAGAAGTCCCGGACCCATTACATCACCGTGGTTGCCAAGGTAATGGAGGGGGCAGTGGGGAGCATCCAGTCTTCCCTCAGCCCTTGGGCTGGAGCAGAGTTGGGTTCCACGATGGAGTAGGGGCAGTTTGGAGAGCAGGAGGTGTGATGGGTGTGGGGAAATGGGGGGGCAGCTGCTCGGAATCTACTCTGCCGGGATGTATTCTCCAGGGAGGCTTGGTGTCTGTGGGCTGGAGAGGGCACATTCCCTTCTGGGGGCGGGGGATTTGCTCCTCGAACTGACGGGAAACTGACAGGCCAGGGTGCCCTAGGTGGGAAGAGGATTGTATCCCCCTCACAGCCCCACAACATGGCCTCTGGGCACCTCCATCTCTCTGGCCAGGCTTGCTCACCCCACCTCCTCCTCTCTGTGTGACTAGTTACCCTCTCTGAGCCTCAGTTTCCTCATCTGCCCACCCCTGAAGCCTAACTAAGCTCCTCACATTTCTGAAGTGCGTGATGTGGGACTGGAAATCAGCAGGTGCCCAGACAAAGCTTCTTCCCCCCAAGAACACAAAATCCCCATTCTCCCTGTAGGCTCAGCACTTTCCTTGGCAGGAAGGCCCTTGCTAGTCACAGATGGGCTACAGGCCATCCTGCTGCACCCTGGTCCAGAAGGCCCAAGGCAGCCCCCCTGCCGGGACTCTGTGAGTCTCAGCTCAGCCACACCTCCCTTATGCAGGCTTAGGAGCAAGGCCTGTGTCATACTCCTGTGGGCCCCGTGGCACCCAGCACAGGCCAAGCATGTCGTAGGTCCTCAGGAGGTATTTGAGGCTTGACTCCTGGCTGGGTGGGGAGATTCAGCTCTGAGCCTGTCCTCCTCTGCCACCTGCCGGACATGATTTTCCTGGAGGGAGAATTAACCCTGTTTCCAAAGGAACGTTTTTGAGCGCCTTCTACACACTGGGCACTGACTGATGCCCTGCACACATCATCTTGTTTAACTTTCCCAACATTCCTCTGAGAGGAGACTTACCTCCAGGTGACACAGGAGCAGACAGAAACTCAAAGAGGGCAATTGGCCCTATAGCCAGTAGGGGCAGGAAGCCTCAGAGTCTAACAGGGTCTGTCCGACTCCAGAGCCCAGCCTGTCTTCACTCTCTTCTGTGCCCCCGATTCTTCCCTAGGATGGTGGGGGGAGGCTTCGAGGGGCTGACGTGGTGTTCTCAGCCACTACCACCATCACGGTCAATGTGGAGGATGTGCAGGACATGGCCCCTGTCTTCGTGGGCACACCCTACTATGGCTACGTGTACGAGGACACTCTTCCGGTGGGTGGCTGCACCCTTAGCCAATGTCCCTTCCCGATGCCTCCTTCCCTGTCCCTCGTTACTCTTGGGACCCCCTGCCAGGGGTGGCTGGGCTCAGCGCGGGTCACCCTCTGTACACAGAGCCTAGCTCTAGACTTGCTCACGCTCAGGCCATGAACCGGGCCTTTTGCCCCCAACCAGACCATGAGCTTGCCGTGGGCAGAGATCAGGCCGGAGTCAGACATCGCTAGGCCACTGCTCAAGAACGAACCCTCCGTGGAACTGAACTGCGTTCTCCATTTGCACTTCCCCCTTTTCTGAGTGTTCTTGACTTTATAAAACAAGGAACAACACCTATTGAGGACCTAGTGGCAGAGACAAGCTCAGAGTGAGGGAGAGAGGAATGTTGGGTGGCCCTGGGTGGAGGCTGCAGGACAGGGCAGGGGGAGGCCCAGGCCATCCTGCCAAGGAGCTAAGGGCAGAAGGAGGTACAGAGGGTCTGGGCTCTGGGCAGGCTCCAGGAGAGGGGGCGGCCCCTGGACTGGGGCAGGAAGTAGCCATGAGTAGGCCAGAGAGAGTGGCCTGCGTAGGGTGCTTAAATGGGGGCAGCAGGCAAAGGTCGAGCAAGACATGTCTAGTTATGGCAGCCCTACCCCAAACGGCCTTCAACGGCACCCAAGACCCACAGGCTAGAACCCCAATCCCGGGATTTCACATTTGAAGCTGTCTGTGCCCAGGCCCTCTCCCACCTGTCTCTCCCCTCTCCTGTCCTGCACCTCTGATGGAGGGGGCAGTGGGGGGCAGCTGGCAGCTGGGGAGCAGCAGAGGTGAGGGCTGAGGGCTGAGTGTGGCATGCAGGCCAGGAGTTGGTGTGGGAGGCCTGAGAGGCCCTGCAGGTGAGGAAGCAGCAGGGGCTCAAGTTGTGCTTCTAGCCCTGGGAGGCCAGGAGTGCTGGGAGCCCCCAGCAGAGTAGGGCAGGGCGTGGTCCAGGGCCACACTGAGGCCTGGCTCTTTTCCTGGGTAGGGGTGGCACCTCCCCTCCATCATGGGGGCAGTGTTTGGGGAGGGGAGGGCCCCAGTCTCACCCATCAGCCTCATGCAGCTTCTTCTGCTCCCCCAAGGGCTCGGAGGTGCTGAGGGTGGTTGCCATGGACGGAGATCGGGGCAAACCCAACCACGTTCTCTACAGCCTCCTGAACGGTGAGTCTGTGCAGATTTGGGGCTGCAGCTCTGACTCTTTGGGTGACCAGGTTCCCCAACCTCTGGATCCTACTTCCTCATCAATAGGACCAGGGATCCAAGATGTGTGGAGAGAAGGGGCTGGGCCCCCCAGGAGATGGCAAGTGTCCTGGGGCATGTGCTCCAGCCCCTGCGTGTTGTTATATCCACCACTGGTTCGGGAGCACTGAAAACAGCATGGGTGGTGCTGATCCGTGCTCCCGTCACCCTGGCCACACGCTCGTTGATGGGAATGGGTGGTAACATCTCTCACACTTTTTAAACTGCTATGTATTTTTTTCTCGTTCTTTTTAATTTTTTGGCCTAGAGCGTATAGCTGAATTAAATGAGTCAAATGCAGTGCTGATGTGACATCTCCCTAGTGCTAGCCCTATATATGGATGAGAAAACTGAGGCTCAGAGAAGCTAAGGGGGCATCCCAAGTTCCCACCCCTGGATTTGAACCTGAGTCTCTGGCTCGAGAGTCTGTGCTCTTCCCACAACTTGGCAGCAACTGAGCAGGCCGAGCTGTCCCTGGGGCGGGCCAGGTCATCACACCTGGCGCCTGATCCCAGATGTGCGCATGTCTATATGCCCCGACCCCGTCCCTAGGACACGCCGGCTGCACACTTGCTCTCCAGTGGCTCACACGTGGACAGACATGCCCACCACCACTCTCGGGCTCCTGTCTGCGAGCACACAGACCCCTGGCTGCCTTCCCTCCCCAGCACCACTGCAAACCTTCACCCACTTACAGAGCACCACCCCACGCCTCTGCACACCGCCTGTCCTCCTCCTCCTCCGGTCCCCTCTCCCTCGCTCCTCTCTTTCTTCCTCCCCTCCCTTCCCAGCTTCCCTTCTTCCCCCTTTCCCTTTCCGTCGCGTGCGCGCTCACTCGTGTGCGCGCACACACACACACACACACAATTACCCATAAGAGAAGGGACACAGTGTGGAATCTGGGAGCCGAACAGAAGTAAGTACAAGTCCCAGCTCTGCACTTGCTGTGTGACCTTACACAAGTTACTTAGCCCCTCTGAGACTCCATTTCCTCATTGGCAAGAGATAGGATTACATTCTGTGGAGGAGACTTCCCCGAGGTAAGGCGAGAGGAGCGTGTGGCACAGCTCCCTGCGCCCCGCCGTGGCCCTGTGGCCCATGCGCCTGTGCAGAACTGCAGGGCGCATCTCTCCTCCAACAGGGAGCGATGGCGCCTTTGAAATTAATGAGACGTCTGGAGCCATCTCAGTCACGCAGAGCCCTGCCCAACTCCAGAGAGAGGTGTATGAGCTGCACGTACAGGTACCTTCCCTCTAGCCTAGTCTTCCCCACACACCCCCACCCCACCCCCGCCCCAGGGCTCACACTCTGGGGAAGGAGCTAGATGTTGCTCCAAAGAGCACCCACACCAGTCTGCAACAGATAAGCAGGAAACCCCCAGGGAGGGGAGGGGAGACATGAACTCACAAGCAGAGTCAGGAAAAGGCAGGAGGAGGTAGTGCTGAAGCAGTGATGCCTTGCATATGGGTAGGATCCTGCAGTGCATGCTCATGGAGGGGGCATTGGTTGGGTGGGGGCAGAGTGAGGGCATTCCAAGCCCAGTGAGCCCAGGTCAGAGGGGAGAGCACGTGATATATTAGGGAAACACCCAGGAATTAGGTGAGACCACAGCAGAGAGCCCACGGGCAGCCTGGAAAAGAAGGAAAGTTGAGCTCCCGGCTCAGGCCAGAGCAGCAAAGGCCCTGAACGTGAGGAATGGGTTTGTCCCCAGGGCAGGGCATGTGACCTGCGCAGTCACACAGGAACCATACTTAGAAGCATCCCATGCTAAGCTTAATGCTCTACTGTTTGCTATCTTGAAATTCCTGATAATGTTTGAACAAGGGACCCTAGATTTTTATTTTTCACTAGGCCCGCAAATTATTAATATGTAGTTGGTCCTGCCCAAGAGCAATAAAGAGCCATTGAAGGGTTTTGAGCAGGATTACAGGCACTTTTGGAAAGCTCACTCTGGCTGCTCACTATACCAATGGGGTTTCTGAATTTGGAGAGTTTGGCCGAACAAAATTTCCAGGACCCTCTCCGGGGAATGGGGAGGACTCTGCATGTTATGAGCACCCAGGAGATTCTGGCAGTCCCAGCCTGGAATTTGAGAATTCTGGTCTCGACTCAGGCTTGAAGGGAACTGGATGGGAAGCAGGGAGGCAGAGCCATCGGTCAGGGTGACAGAGGAAGAGGCCCTGTGGGGAAGAGGGGAGGTGGGATGGCAGGAAGGGACAAATTGAAAATATGAAGGAGTCACCCTGTATAGAACGTGGCAATTGGCAGGTGCGAGCTGCCATCAGGAGCACAGGAGATGAGGCAACTGAAGTAGGCGGGGAATGGAGAATTGGGGCATCTGAGAGGCATGCAAGTTGAAGCACCCAAACTTGGGCATGCAGGTTTGGAACTTGAGGGAGAGAGCATCAACTCACAGGCAGCTGTGAGAGGCGTGGGGGTGGGGGGAGAGAGCACCCAGAGGATGGCTGCGGGGAGAGAGGAGCAATGGGCCAAGGCTGAGAGTGAGCAGCAGGGCAGGGGCAGGGGAAGGAGACCCGAGAGGGGGTCGGAGAGGCCGAGCAGGACCTTCAGAGAGCGCCGTCACGCTGGCCGAGGGAATAGAGCTCTTGGGGCAAAGAAAGAGTAACAGTGCTGGATGCAGCGTGGAAGTCAGCGTGAAGTCTGTGCATGGGGCGTGGGGGCGATCGAGTGGGAAGTAGGAGATGGAAATGGCAGGCGTAGGCTTCTGAGAGGGGAGAGAGTTAGGACAGCAGTGAGGGTGTGACGGAGTGGGAGGGTCATTTTAGGGTCGACAAGACCAGAGCATACTTACAGAACAAGGGAAAAGAGGTTTCAAAGAGGTTCATAGGATATTTGCCACATGGTTCATGAGGTGTATGGACCCTCAGGCCTGGCTTTGCAACCTGTATTATTTATCCACTGCTGCATAACAAGTTACCCCAAACTTAGCAGCATAAAACAACACATATCCATGTCTCGCAGTTTCTGTGGGTCAGGAGTCCAGGCTCAGCTTGGCTGGGTCCTCAGTTTCAAGGTCTCTTCCATGACTGCAATAATATTGTCAGCCAGGACCGGGGTCTCATCTGAATGCTTGACTGGGGAAAGATCGGCTTCCATGTTCACCTGGTTATTGGCAGGACTCAGTTCCTTATGGGCTGTTGGACTAAAAGCCTCAGGTCCTGGCTGGTCGCTGGCTAGAGGTCACCATTAGTTCCTTGTCACATGGGCCTCTCCAGCTTCACTGCCTGCTTCATCTGCTAGCAAGATGAAGTTTCAATCTCTTGTAATCTAATCATGAAGTGATATCTCATCATCTTTACCATATGCTATCAGTTAGAAGCAAGTCTCTAGGCCAGGCCACACTTAAGGAGAGAGGATTATACAAGGGTGTGAATACCAGGAGTAGGATCACTGGGGGCATCTCAGGAGTCCACTTGCCACACAGCCATAGCCACCTGTCCCCACCCCAGGTGACCGAGGTCAGCTCTGTGGGGAGCCCAGCTGCCCAGGCCATGGTCCCAGTCACCATCAGGATTGTGGACCTCAACAACCATCCACCGACATTCTATGGAGAGAGTGGGCCCCAGAACAGGTTTGAGCTGTCCATGAATGAGCATCCACCCCAGGGGGAGATTCTGCGGGGCCTGAAGATCACCGTCAACGACTCTGACCAGGTGCGTGGTGCTGCCCTTCATCCCGCCTTCCTGCAGATGGTGTGCAGCCAAGGTCCCAAAGCTGACTAGGTCTGCATCAACCTCCTCTGCTCATGTGGCAGGGGCCAGGCACATCACAGGATGAATGAAACAGGAGGGTGTAACCACGAGGGAGAGGAGAGAGAGTAGCCAACCAAAGACTATCTGCTTAGCTGAAAGGCAGTAACAATCAGGTTAAAAGTAAAAGCCAGTCCAAGAAAAGCAAATCTGCTTCTGACCAGCCAAACAGGCACTTGTGAACGTGACCTCCATCTCCTATCCTGGCACAGGGCTCAGAGTTACGTTGTTTGTTACCTGGCTCAGTCCTCACAACCTGCTAAATCTTTCTGATCCTTGATCAACTCACCTACAGGAAGAAGTAATAATACTCACCCCCCAGGGTTAAAGGCACATGAAAGCTCCTTCTATCTAGCATGAAATATGTAAAATTCTATTCTCATTTACCTTCCCTCTCTCCTATCTACAAACTCTATTGCTCAGGGAGCCAATGCCAAATTCAACTTGCGGCTGGTGGGACCTGGGGGCATCTTCCGAGTGGTCCCACAGACAGTCCTGAACGAAGCTCAAGTTACGATCATTGTGGAGAACTCAGCCGCCATTGACTTTGAAAAATCCAAAGTGTTAACCTTCAAGGTAGGTAGTGCTTTGCCCTGCCCTGCATGGGGGTGTCTCAGGAGCTCACAGCAGCATCACAGTTCATTCCTGAGGGGGGTCCCTTGTCACTCCCTGCCCTTCCTGGCCCTATTCTTTTCCTCCCTGAATCTCTGTCCATCCTGCTGATGTGGGGGTGGGCGGGGAACGGGGGTGAGGGAGGAAGGAAAGGGGTACACAGAACCTCTGCAGACCCCTCACAGCCTCAGCATCACTGAACTCCTGGCTTCTAACCACAACCAGCCCAGGAAAGCAAAGAAAAACTACCAATATAATTTGTCATGTTAATAGACTGAGAAAGAAAAACTGTTTGATTATCAAGATAGATGCTTTCTCCCAGGCCTTTGACGGCTGTCATCTTATTCTGATAACAACCTTAGGGAAGAGGAAAAAATACTTTTTTGATATCATTTGTATTACAAATGTATATAAAATGCATATTATGTATTAACATATAAGTCATATATTTTTACAAAAGAAAAATAAGTACTTCATTGATATTATTTAAATGGTTATCATTATTTATAATTATACACACATATACATATCCACCTCTAGCCAGCATCATGCTTAAAAGTGAAATACAAAAAGCAATCTGTGAGGCCAGGAACAAAGCATGGGTGCCTGCTAGCACCACTATTGTTTAACATGATTCCTACACATTATTCCTGGATAAAGAAAGGAAATAAGAGGCACATGTATTAGAAAGGAAGAGGAAACAAAATGATCATTATTTACAGGTGGTGAGATTGCTTAGAAAATAAATCTAAGAGAAAGGATTGAAAAACTATTAGAAACACAGCAAAATTACTAACAAAGTTAACATACAAAATCCAATAGTTTTCCTACATACAAAAAAATAACAATAAGAAAATATATTGAGTTATACATATCATGAAAAGAAAAAACATTTGAAAAAGAAAATACAATGAAATAAAAGGTTTTCTTTTACAATAACCACCAACAGATAAAATTCATAGGAATTACCATAACAGGGAACATGCAGCATCTAAATGTTGAAAAATGCGAAATTTTACAAAGGGATATCAAGAAGGCAAGAAATGTACAGACATACTGTGTTTAAAAAATGCAGATTCTTCTCAAGTTAGTAAAGAATTCAATGCCAGCCCAATTAATTTTTCCTTAGAATTTCCTTTGGAGATGTGGTAAGAAGCCTCGACAAAATTATACTGGTTTTTATCTGGAGAAATAAACTTATAAGAATAGTCAGGAAAGGAATATGCAGATCAGTGGAACAAAAGAAACCGGCCCAAATACAAATGGCAACGGGGGGGTGGGGGGGGGCGGGGGGGCGGCTGGGGGCTGGTGGTGATGTCAGGCCGTAGAGGTTACCCTTGCAGACGGTAGCAGCTGCAAGTCAGAACAGGAGACACAGCAGGTTGGTGCTGGACCAGCCCTGGGGAGACGGAGGTGGGAAGGTCTTCTCAGGGTGACTGACTGGTCAAGTCCTTGTTTTCCTTCCTTCCCAGCTCCTGGCCATTGAGGTGAACACCCCAGAGAAGTTCAGTTCCACGGCAGACGTTGTGATCCAGCTCCTGGACACCAATGACAATGTCCCCAAGTTCACCTCCCACTACTACATTGCCAGGATCCCCGAGAATGCCCCAGGGGGCTCCAACGTGGTGGCTGTCACAGTGGGTTGGGGACTGGCCTGGGGACTGGGGTGGGGTAATGGGCCTTGTAAAGTGAGACCAACCCAGGTTCCAGCTTGAATGGCAAAGCCCACACTTATTAGCTGTCCTTGGACCAGGTACTTGCCCTCTCCTGGCCTCAGTTTCTTCATCTATACAATGGGGACACCATCACCTCACAGGACTGTAGTGAGGACATACGTATGTGTAAGCCCCAGGCACAGGGCATGGGACCCGTCTCCTTCTCCTTTCTCATTTGTGAAGGAGGAATAAATGCTTTCCAGATCTAAACTGTTTGGTTCCTTCAACACTTGAGAACTCCTTGGAGGAAAACTAGGGTTCCAGCATAGGCCTCCAGATCAGTCTCTCCCCAGTTGGGACAACCCCCAAATCCCTTGTTTTGCCGTTAAAAGCAACCTTCAGACACAAGAGCTGCCAACATGCCCTGACAATGAGGCACATGCCACTGGCTTTCTTCTAGGCTACGGATCCGGACACAGGACCCTGGGGTGAAGTCAAGTACTCCATCTACGGGACTGGGGCAGAGCTGTAAGTTCTTCCAGAACCCTGGATAGGGTCTTGGTCAAGGGGCTTGGGAGGCTGGGGCTGGAGGGGTATGGGAGTAATAGGAGCCTGGGCTGGGGAGGCTAGCAGTAGAGAGCCTGTGGGACGCAGTGAGGAAGGTCATTGTCATGGCCTGGAGCCAGGGCTGGGCTGGAGGGGGCAGGCTGTGGGAGGAGAGGGAAGGGCTTCAGCTGGGGTTGTTAAGCTCAAGAGTGGAAGATGGGTGAGTTCGCAGGTGAATCTGCCTTCCCCAGTCAGACTGCAAGGAGGGGAGGGAGCAGGTGGGACACCTGGGAGGAGCTGCACAATGCCTCACTACTGCGTTGGAGGCAGCTCTGTGTGTGTGTGTGTGTGTGTGTGTGTGTGTGTGTGTACACATGTACACACGTGCCTGTGCTCTCTGTGCCTGGCAGCTTCCTGATCCACCCAACCACTGGGCTTGTCTACACCCAGCCCTGGGCCAGCCTGGACGCTGAGGACACTGCCAGGTACAATTTCTATGTGAAGGCAGAGGACATGGAGGGCAAGCACAGCCTGGCCGAGGTGTTTATCACTCTGCTGGATGTCAATGACCACTACCCCCAGTTTAAAAAGAGCGTCCAGAAGAAGACAATGGTGCTGGGGACCCCGGTGAAAATCGAGGTGGGTTTCAGAAGCTGTTGTGCTCCCGGAAAAGCCTGGTTCTGGCAGCTACAAAAGATACTGGGACATAAGAATTTAGTTTAAAATAAAATTTACCAGATTCCTACCATGGACGAGGGACTTTAAGGTATTTTGTATATCCCTATCCCCAGCCCAACCTAGAAGTAACCTCTGAGAAGAAACATGTTCTCCCCACATTACAAATGAACAACTGAGGCTTGGACAGGTCAGGTGCTTGGCTTGCCTTAGTTCACGTAGCTGGTCTGCCTGCCTTCAGAGCAGCAGCTTTCCCCCTGCACTTCACTGTCTTCTTGGTGTGGCAAAAAGCATGAACTCAGAAACCCAACAGACTTGACTTGGAATCCCAGATCCCTTCCTTCTACCTCTATATCCTTGGACAAGTCACTTAGCAACTGTGGGGATGAAGGGAAACCTCCCCTTTATCCCCCCCCACAAGGTTTGCTGCAAGATCAACTCACAATAAGGCAGATTAATAAGAGAAAGAGATTTGTTTACCATGCACATGGGGAGAATCACAGTGATTACCCTATATCCCAATGGGGTCCAGAAATTTATATATCCTCGTTGTAGAGGGGAGAGGGAGATGAGGAAACAGGTCATTCTGTTTAGGGGCAATAAATGGTTGCTAGGGAGGATGAATAGATACTGGGAGAATGAATGGATGGGGAGACAGATTGACTTGTGAATGATTCTCTTTGCAAATTAAATTAACCTGAGAGACATGTTGGGCCAGGTCTGGTTGTATTCTTGATATTCTTTACTGCAATATATTGAGATAACAGGGAGGGAAAGGGAAGTCAATTGTTCTTTTTGATGGGTATGTTTTTTAATGAAGAAAGAGGAAAAGCCCCTTCCAAGGCCTGTTGATCTCTAAGGGCCTTTAATTAAAAATACTCTTTATACCAAGGAGTCATATTTTGCTGTGAAATTTCATCAACCCAGCAAGCCTCATAGGACCTCTGATTTAACCAGTGTACACAGGTCTGGTCCCTGAAGCCCACCTCGGGTCTGTTTCTCCCTGTGCAGGCCACAGACGAGGATGCAGAAGAACCCAACAACCTGGTGGACTATTCCATCACCCACGCAGAGCCGGCCAACGTGTTCGATATTGACACACACACGGGGGAGATCTGGCTCAAGAACTCCATCCGCTCCCTGGATGCCCTGCACAACATCACACTCAGCGGGGACTGTACGTGGTCCCTACAGGTGCAGGCCAAGGACCGCGGCTCCCCCTCCTTCAGCACCACGGCCTTGCTCAAGATTGATATCACAGACACTGAGGTGGGTACAAAGCCATGGTCAGGAAAAGGGGTCAAAGGGCCAGCTCAGGCCCCTGCAACATGGGCAGAGGGAGGAGGACCATCTCCAGTCTTCCCCCAAAAGACACTCAGTGCTACAAAAGTGGCCTATGCCAATCACGTTGAAATTCTAGTTTCAATATTTATCAGCGGTGTGACTTGGGGCTTTGCTAAGCCTCCATTTCCTTTCCTGTAAAACGGGAATAATGATGCCTCCTTCACTTGGGTGTGGAAGGCAGAAGTCATATCATTATGTGTAGTTCTCAGGTCAGTGCCTGGCAGAAAAGTAGTCACTTAAGGACTCCTGATACACGTGGGTGGACAGGCCCCCCCATAATCAAAGGTAAGCAATATCCTGCTCTCTAAAGGACAGAGTCCAGTGCTGAGTCTGAAAGAGGTTGTTTGCATCACCTTCTGTCTGAGTGTATCGTTCTAGAGAGTGGTCTGGGTCATACTCTCTCTGTGTGCATTTTCCTGGACAGAAGCACGTAGGTCTTATCAGATTCTCAAAGGGGTCCCTGACCCCAGAAAGTTTAAAAGCCATCAGCTTAAGGAAACTCATGCCCTGCTCTGTCCTCTAGGGCCCAGGCAGAAACAGCTGAGTGCAGGGGGTGGCTCTCTCTTCCAGACGCTGTCCCGAAGCCCCATGGCGGCCTTCCTGATACAGACCAAGGACAACCCCATGAAGGCTGTGGGTGTGCTGGCTGGCATCATGGCCTCCATAGTGGCCATCACTGTCCTCATCTCCACTGCCACCTTCTGGCGCAACAAGAAGTCCAACAAGGTCCTGCCAGTGCGGCGTGTGTTCCGCAAGCGGTCCAGCCCTGCGCCCCGCACTGTCCGCATGGAGTGGCTCAAGCCCAGGAGGGCCAAGGCCGCTACCAAGTTTCTGCTCAAAGAGGATCCTCCCAGTGAGAACTGCAACAACAGCCCAGAAAGCTCCCTGCCTCCCAGGGCCCCAGCCCTCCCTCCACCACCCAGCACAGCACCCAGCATGAGCACGGCCCACTGGACTGTGCCCACGGTCTCTGGGTCACTCACTCCCCAGCAGCACCAGCTGTCACCAAAACCCCAAACCATGGGAAGCCCCACCCAGTCAACTCTGGTCTCTGAGCTCAAACAAAAGTTTGAGAAGAGTGCACACAACAAGGCTTACTTCTAGAGTGTGTCCCTTTCACTCCAACCCCCACTACCCCACCGCTTGGACCATGCTCCCCACCCTCTGCTCCTTAAGGTCACCCACATTTTGTAGAATGGTGTCATCCCCATACACAGGGCTCTACACGGGGCCTTGGGCAAGAGATTTCTCAGGCTATGGGATGCAATTGGCAAATACTTCCCCATGACACAAATCCTTGGCACAGCCACATTGCTCCCCACTCTCCATGGCTGGCAATTGACAAGGAGCCCAGCTGTATGCATCCCCAACGCCAGAGCTCATAGTCCCTTGGGTCCTACTGGGATCTCATCATCCTTAGTCAAAGAGGAGGGCCCTGGCCACATGGAACAAAGCTGACTGGACTCTGGATCCAGAAGCCTGCAGCTAAGAGCAGGAGCAGGAAGAAGAGGTTCAGCCCTGGCTGAGGCTGGAGGTCAGCAAACCTTGCAAGCTTTAGGAGAGCAAACACAGGCAAGGGGAGGGCAAAGGTGCACTGAGAACTCACGCTGGCTGTGGGCTATGCCTGAACACCACTGGACAGATGGAGCATGGCATCCAGGCAGAGCCTGGGGGCCCCTGCTATGCCCACGAGGGACGAGGGACATGGAAGTAGAAGATGGGCCTCACCAAGAGTGAGGGCAGATGTCCTCAGCCAGGATTGCCCTGGGCCCAGAAATGTCCCAGCTGGAGCCACTGTGGTAGCCCTAAAGGCACCTGGAAGAGCGTCAAGGTCCCTCTCTGAGGAGCTGGCCCCCTAGTCGTCCTTGAAGTGATAGTTCAGGGCAGCAGATGGGTATCAGGACTGAGGTCTGGGGAGACTTCCGTTTTTATCTGGCTCTTCCACTCATATCGTGTAACCTTGGGAAACCTGTTTAAACTCCCTGATCATCTTTTTCCTCAACTGTCAAATGCAGAAAGTAAGCCCTGTCTGCCTTGTTTGCAGGTCTAGGGTGAGGATTAAAGAAAATAGCAGTGATGAGGGCTTTAACTAAGTGCAGATTGGCACGAGTGTGCAGTGTTTTCCTGCAGGCCAGTTCTCTGGGTGCAGCTCTTTCAGAAAGTGTTGCGAGCCTTGAAGCTACTCTGCTGAGTGCCCCAGGAAGCACTGTGTTGGGTTTGGGGCTGTCACTGGATGATGGCATTGTCTTTGACACTTCCCCTTCCGTTCTCCTGTCACCCCATGCCCTGTGCAACCCTGGCCTGCCACCATCAGAAAGAACCACAGCTGGGCAGCAACATTCAGTCCAAGCCGTCATTTTGCCAAGATGAGGCAAACAAGTTCCCGGGAGAGGAGTGATTTGCCCGAAGCCACACAGCAGGTTGCTAGCAGGGATCTGGTCTGAGGGCTCCAAGCTCCTTGGTATCTTCCTTTACCTGGGGCATACCTCACCATCTTGTGACAACCTCCCCCAGGAGAGAAATCACAGAAGGCCTCTATGGTTAATACAGAGAGGTTCTTCCCTGCTCTAAGGAACCTGCTATAAGGAAATCTAGAGGTATACACAGGGAGAGAAAAGTAGAACAGTTCTTTGCATTTTGCTCCACTCACTAACAACCCCCCTAGAATACATCAGTGATTTTATTTAAACAGATTATATACACATGTGGTTTTCTTGATTTGTGAGTCTGTGTTTTGTTACTGAGATGTGCCAGTGTGCAGACCCCTTCCTGGGGTTTCTGCAGTCCCTGACTCGGACAGTATTAAGTGAGAGGCGGACTCTAGCAATCCAGCATCCCAGACTGAACAAACAGATACTCTACAGCCTGTTTCAGGAGCAGGCTGCACTGGATTGTGTTTGCCCTCCCCAGGGAACACAGCACCCTTACAACTTGCATGCAATCCACTTCTTTTGTAATGGGTAAATAAAATCTATCCACCGAAGGCCAAGCTGACCTCTTGCCCTCTGTTTTCATTTGTGTTCGCTGACCCGTGGAGATCAGTCTTCCTGACACACAGCCGAGCTCAGCCTGCCTCCTGGCCCCTTTGGTGGGTGGATCCACTCTTTGACTCCCAGATCTGGCTCTGAGGGAGGCTGAAAAATTTTGTTCAAATGGTAGCACATTTGCAGGCCTTGTCTACCTGGACTGGGCTTTTTTCCCAAGCAGGACAAGCCCAGAAAAGGCTCCTTGGAGAGGATGGGATCAGGAGCAAGGGTGGGAATTGGGAGGCCTGGCCTGGGTGTGGAAGCCTGAGAGTCAGTGTCATCTCAGGGATGGTGGTCATGGAGACGTCTGGGCTAGAAGCTCAGGCCAGCATGCAGGCCCTGGGAGTGGGGTGGACTCCTGGACAAGCCAGGAACTTGAACCAAGGCAGAACCAATCTTGCAAACTGGCCAAGGATGGGGAAGTGCTGTAGCCACCATGAGCCACACTGGGAAACAGGAGGGCATCACAGCCAAACCTAAGGGACCAGCAAATGTGGTCAGCACTGGAGGAGCCCCTGCCAGTGGGGTGAGGCCAGCCAGGTCCTTGCATTAGGGAACAGTGACCCAAGGGGCTGCCTGCTCAGTCACACTGACTCAGGCCCGGACCTATAAACTGGCACAATGTTAGGCCTCCATGTAGAGGGCTGGGGGGCAGGAATGGCACGCTGAGCAGGCTCGCCCATTCCTGGCCTAAGCATGGAGCTTTAGCCCCACGGACAATCTACAGATGTGACTCAGGGAACTCCACAGAGTCATTTTCCTCCCATGGCTGAGCTCAGACCCTCTAATCATATGAAATACCAAAGTGCTTTACAGTTTGACAGCCCTAGGTCTGAATTCTAGTTCCGCCACTCAAGTAGGACTTTGGGCAAGAGACCACGTCTCTCTGGTATCCGCTTTCCTCACCAATACAGGGTGCAAAGAATGGTTGCTGTGAGGATGACAGGAGCTAATGTGTGTAAAGTACTGTATCTGGCTTTGTATCTACTGATACGAGCTCAGTAGACACCTGCTAGGACTGTGGCCCGCACGCTAGAGCACCATGTCCTGGAGGAGGGGACCCCCCCAAACACTCTCGTTCCCAGGACATTTGCACCCATCGATAGGCCCAGCAGTCTTTACTTTGTGCCAGGAGAAGAGGGGAGAGTGGCCTGGCAGGAAAGCGGAGGAGGGCAGGGCAGAAGTGGCAGCATCTGTGACCGTGTAGCCTGCAGCCTGCCCTTGGGCATCCACACTCCAAGGGAGTTAGGAGAGATGAGCTGTCCCTAAGAGAACCCAAGAGACTCTGTTCTGAAGCAGTTCTCCCTCCAAGTGCAGCCGCAAAGTGTGACAGGAGCTAGGGAGGTGCCATCGTGCCTTGCTTCTCCAAGGACTTCAGTGATTCTCTCTCTGAGGACTGGCAGGTTTGAGAGAATCCAGGCCGGCACCCCTGGCACAGGTGCTGGCATCTGTTGGCACACACTGATGCTTCTCTGACAGCCTTCAAGGGCCCTGGCCATGGAAGGATGGACAGGGAGAATGGAGAAGACGCTGCATGAGGACTAAGGCAAGCAGACTGGCATGGGGGCACATGGAGGACCCTTTAGGAGACTCAGAAATAACTTGAGGGGGGATGCTGTGAAACGCCTTGTTTCCAGAATGAGGTGGTCATGGCTTAAGCTATCATCATTTGATCAACGAAGTAGCATAGCAACAGGCTGATGTTGTGGATATCTGTGGGGCATTATGAAATTGTGCAAATGCACCTCTTTGGCTGAATGAGGTCCAGTCATTTATTCATTACTCAATAATTTACTCAGTTGTTCCTGTGGTGACACGTGTTCAGAGGATATCATCCGTGTTAGGCTCTCTTCTAGGTGATAGGTGTACGAGCTCTAACAAGACAAAGAAAAGAAGAAAAGAGAAAAAGAACAAAATTTTTCCCTTGAATTGCTAATAACAGAGTCCTGGGACTAGAGATGGCTCATTCTAAAAGCAAGTAGCCCTGTTTGCAGATGTCTCCTGAGTAAAAGGCACTTGCCTTAAAATTGCATGGTCTAAACTCTAGATAAGCTTCCCGAGAGCATGACAACTGCATCTAAAACTCAGCATCTTTTCAACATGAATTAAACACAACATGTGAAGGATATTAGCACAGATACCATGTCATTACATATATATTTATAAATATACACATACATATGGAGCCCTAATAAGATCTTATGTTCCAAATGGCCCAAAATTTATGCTGAGTCACATTCAAAGAAAGCACAAACCTACATAGATGCCTTAAATGATGGTAGCATTTATTATTGTGATGTTTATTGAGGGTTTACTATGTACCAGGCATTGTTCTGAGAGCTTTACATGTTAAAAAAAAAAACCCATATAATCATCAGAACAACCCTATTAAATAGGTACTATTATTATCCCCATTTTACAGGTGAGGACACTAAGGCACAGAAAAAGTAACTTCCCTGATGTCACAAAGCCAGTAAGAAGCAAAGCCAAAGATTACCTAGTTGGCCTGAGTAATGTGAATCTTTAGAGTTTTTCAAGGGGCAGCCCAAGGGTCTTAAACACTGTCAGATTCCCGGAGATCCTCTCTAGACCATATCCTCTTCCCTAAATGTCCATGTTCACAGAAGCAGCCAACCCCACCATGCCCACCGACATGCTCCCAACTCTTCCCTGCTCCTCTTCCAGGGCCCTCTCCTCCCGAGCCCTCTGTCCCACGGGAACCACCAGCTTCCCTTGCTGGAAGTAAAAGTCAGAATGTCCACCCCATCTTCACGTAACCCAGGCCACTTCATAATGCCACACCCTCCAAGACCCAGAGACCACCCTTGATCCTATGGAAGGAAGCACACAGAGGCCAACAGAAGTGTAAGTTCTTTTCTTGCTCCAACCAACCACTTTCCTTCAAAAATTTCTCATAAACAAATTCTCTACTACATTGCATGTATGCGTGTGTGTTATTGTACACATGTGCATATCTAAAAATACATATGTGTTCGTATGATTTAAAAATATATGTTCTTAGGAGTGATAATAACATTGTGGTTATGTTTTCAAAAGCTTCTTCATCTGTTAGAGCTCAAACTAAAATATTAATATTTATAGGTAAACTGGTGTGAAGCTTTGAATTTGTTTTTAAATACTCCAGTTTAAAAAAAAAAAGTTGAGGGCAAGGACCAGATGAAATAGAGACTGGAAAATGTTAAAACTTGTTGAAGCTGACTAAAGAGGAAGAATAAGAGTCTCTCTACCTTTGGTATGACTAAAAATTTCCATTAAAAAGTGGTTTTTGTACAAATGCGCAGAAGACAATAAATAAGTAGAATCTAAAGAAATGAGGGGACTATTGGTCTGAATATGAGAGCTATCTTCAATTTTTAAAAATTTATTGTAACCAACACTGATTATCCACACAGTCCAGGTACTGGGCGGGCACAGGGGCCTCGGTGAGCACGGTCAGCCCCTGCCCCCCAAGGGCTCACAACAAATGCAAACGCTACGTGCTCTGTCCCTCTCCCCAGAGATGTGCCATCAAGGAGGGCTCTCTGGAGGATGTGATATACATACTTGAAGGGCCTAGAAGGATGAGTAGGAACTGGTAAGGTTGGTGGGAAGGAGGGAGAAAACCAGTGTGGGGATGTCACAACGAGGTCTGCTTATATTTACATCCTTCAGGGGATTTGCCTGTAGGCCAGTGGGAGAAACTGCAGGGAGGCAGATGTGGGTCTAAATCCTGGGAAAGTTCTCCCCCAGCCCAGAGGGATGATGAGCTGACTTTGGGGTTCCTGGGGCTCTTCCACTCCACCTGAGCCCAGCTAAGAGGAAATACCTCCTCCCACCGATTCCACAGGAGGGCCTGAGATGCTGCCTAGGGGAAAAAGGCAGGTTATCCACTTATTCATATAATATTTGTCATGTTCAGCACTAAGGTGTGGGGGACATGGGGCTGAGAAAAATAAACCCAAAGCTCAAAATCTAATGGGACTAGGTGAGAATCAGGACTGAATAGCCTCCTCTTTGTTTAAAAAAAAAAAAGACAGATAGATAGATAGAAAGAATCATATGATTTCACATAGATGCTCTTCCTTCAAGGTGTGCCTCTGAAGACTCTGCTTTCTGGCAGTCACTGGAGCCTGAGGCCAGAGCTGCAGCCCATCCTCTGTTCCTCCGTGATGATGGCACCAGCCTGTTCAGCAGCACCGAGGGTTGCTCACAGGGGCACAGACACCCACAAAAAGATACTCACATCACCCACCAGGGTCTATCGCCCTGAAAGTCAGCTCTTTGGAACATCATACTTACATGGTGTCATTAGGAGTTTGTCATGAAGAGGGAGATCCACACTTTCTGAACAATAGGAGACAGAAGGACACTGCCAAGCAGACATTTGAGGAAACAATGGGACTAGAACCTCTGTTCAGTGGGGCCTCCGCTGCTGCCAGATGGGTGATGTTGGGCAAATCATTGAACTTTCCAGGCTGCAGGTTCCTCACCTATAAAAAGGAGTAGAATTCTACCTTCCTTTATAGGATAACATATGTGAAACATTATATGTAAATGTTATGTTCAAACATGTAAGTGTTAAAGGGCTATGTATATGCAAAGAGTAACATTGACTAATTTCCAGTCACCATGAATAATAAAACGAGTAATTAGCTAGGACTCCATCAGCCTTAGCTCCATGAAAATAAGGACTGTGTTCCCTTTTTCTCTGTTGAACCCCTGTGTTGAGTTCAGTGCCTGGAATAGAGGAGGTACTCAATAAATACTTGCTGAACAAATGGATGGAGCCAAGTGAGCTCCCCTGGAGGGTCGGTTGCAGGGGCTAGAGGCCCACACCATCTCCACCCCATGGCAGGGGCTACTCAGCTGCTGTCTTCCTCTTCTTCTTTCTCCTTGTCCCCCTCAGGGTCCATGTTCCCCTCACTGTCCTCATAAACAGCTGGGTGGTCCCTGTGCTGGGGGACCGCACGGGGGCACCTGGGGGCTTTCCTGTGATGAGGACAGCAGCGCAGGCCCCACTCGCTGCAGCTGCAGGGGCTCTGGGCCGCCCAGGCATAGGCGCCCACGGGCACCGCAAGCAGCACAGCACACAGGACCACCGTGATGTGCAGCAGGCGCTCGCGGGCCTCCAGCCCACCGCTGTCTCTGCCTGTCACAAAGACCACACACTGGCCCTGGCTTGGGGGCTGGCCTCCCAGGCTGAGGCACGCCTTGTATTTCATGCCGGGAAGGAGGTCGTCCACGGTGTAGGTGTTGATTCCGGGGCCGATGTGGACCACCTCTTTCCTGAGGGCTTCATCCGACGCAATGTAGAGGGTGAACCACTCCTCCTGAGGGGTGTCGGCCACCGCAAGCCACTCCAGCAAGATCCCATGCACCGTCTGCTTGACAACCCGCAGGTCAACGTAGGCATTGCCCTCCGAAGGGATGGAGAGAGAATGGGGTGCAGGCAGGGCTGGGGCAGGCTGGACGTGGAGGGAGATGACAAGGGTGCTCCTGCCGATGGAGTTGGAGGCCACGCAGGTGTAATTGCCGCTGTCTACCAGGTGGGCAGCGGGTATGGTCAGCTCCGACAGAGCAGCGTCTTCTGCAGTAGAAGAGGTCAACGCTGGGTAAAGAAAAGAGCAAAACAGCTGTGCATTCCTCTGACAGACAGCTGGAGAGTGTCCAGCAATGCCAGTTTTTTGTTAAAAGGAGGTGGTACCCACCTGGTGTCAGCTGGTTTGCCTCCCAGCAACTCCGTAAGGTAAGTAATGATTTTTACACGTAGGATGTTGAGTATTGGAGCAATCAATCAACTTACCCATAGTGAGAGTTCTTCAGAAGCAAAAATTGATCTAGGACCCAGCCCTATCTATGAAGACCACATTCTTTCAACTTCACTAGTTCTCCCACCAAACCACCTTGGCCTTGCTGAACTATGGCTTTCAGGAGATTTGTTGAAACTGTGTAATTGTTCGGTATCGTGAGCTTCAAGAAGTACCTTCTTACTTTCCAGATGTGCTGCAGTGCCTGAAGCCAAATGCCTAGACTTCTGTTCCTTACTAAGCACATGATCCTGGGCAAGTTGCTTAAATTCTCTTGGCATTAATTTCCTTGTCAATAAAATGGGATGATAATAGTATTCACCCCATAAGCTTGATAGTAAGCGTTCAGTAAGTCTAAGCTTTTATTATTACTGAGAGAGTGGATATAACACAGTGCCAAAGAGTGATTACAGAGCATCATAACAGACAACATCTGGATTCATTTCCCAGCTTTCAAAGCTACAACAATAAATTCTGTATTTCTCCTTCATTGGTATTGAACTTCAAGCCAATAAGGTGTGACCAAAATGCTGGGGAAAAGTGAAAAATTCAGTTAACTGGGTATTTTTTTTAACCATTCAGAGGTTTGTCACCATATACAACAAATATCTGGGCAACTGAATGCATTTCTTAAGTTTTACCCAGATATTTCTAGTTGTCTTCTAAACAGAGCACAGGGGAAGATGTGGGAATATACACAGGTCCTTTTAGCTTCAAGATATCCCTGGGGAGGCCATCCCTGGCTTTGTGACATGTCCAACCCTACAGAGTGGCATTAAAGGTGATTCCAGCCGAAGTATGAAAACAGAGCAAGGAGCTCCAGGAAAGGAGAGACAGGTTTAAATCCTAGTCGTGGGGGCCACGAGGTCACTTCCTCTCCCTAGGCCCCAGTATTACAGCTTTGAGCCAATAAGATCTTATCAATTTTATTTCAAAAAAGTATCCCAGGTGATTCTACTCAGGCAAGTTTAGGAAATAATAGATCATCTCTTGAATCGATCCTAGTCAGAAATTCTAGAATTCTAAAATACACACAGTATAGCGTTTTGCATTTAGAAGACTCTCAAAGAATATATTTGGTCATACACAATTTTATAAGATATTAAATCAGCCCCAATATATGTATTTACACATGTATATATGTCTTAGAGAGATCTATACATAACCATTTAAAATGATGCTGTTAGTGGAATACTATCCTGGAAACTTTTCTGTTCTGGCGAGTATAATTCAGGCCTATCTCAATTTTACCTAACCCATCGTTCATGACTGACCCAATTTAGAACCTCTTTAATGAGGACGGGGTTGCTACAGACCTCCCCATTCTGCCCTAGATATGCGGAGAGGGTACATGTGGCTTACCATCAAATTTTCTCCACATGCTCAGGGGATAAGTCCATGCAATGGTTGGTGAGGGGCTGGCCTTTGCCAAGCATCGCAGGGTCACATTCTGTCCCACCCAGGTGGTGACATTGGCACTGGGGGTTGAGATCTGTGGCTTCATGCAAACACTGAGCTCAGTTTCATGAAAAAGCTTCCCTGCCTTGGAGACAGGGCCCTGGCAGATCAGGTAGGAATTCACCAGGATGACTGGGAAGGTAATGGACTTGACAAAGTGGACGAGTCCTCTTAGGCGACAGTCACATACCCAGGGGTTGTTGTGCAGCGCCACCACCAGGCTGGAGAGAACCTCAGCCCCGCACCCAGGCTGCCCGTGTTTCTGGTAGGCGGGCCAGTTCAAGAAGACACTCTTGGACACAACTGTAAGTTTGTTGGAGGATAGGTCAAGGTAGGTCAGGCTGACCAAGAACTGAAGAGCCAGCTCAGGGAGTACATCAATCTTGTTGTGTTTGAGATCCAAGACCCTCAGGAGAGGGGTGGCGCGGAACGTTGTCCACGGTACTGAACGGAGCTGGTTCCCCTCCAGTCTCAGCTCTCTCAGTTCTGGCAGGTGCTCCAGGGCTCCCAGGTGGATCACAGTGACATTGTTAAAGTTGAGCCAAAGGTATTCCAAGGTGCTCATGTTGATAAAAGACCCTCGGGGCAGCTCAAATAAGGGTGAGTTTTCAATTCTCACTTGCTTGAACTCTTCAGGAAGGTTCCCTGGGATCTTTCCCAAAGATACAGACATGCACTGCAGAGTCCTGTACGAGAAACCAGAAAAAGCTATAAGATGAACATCAGGGATTTGGAAAGTGGGATCAGGCTGATGCTGGCATTAAACATGTGAATTAGAAGAAAAAAATATTATTCACTTGAAATACAAAGGTTAGACCCATTCTGGTAAAAATGCATAGTTCAGCAAAGTACAGAACCAACGAGAATGAGTCTCATAAAGATTTTGCTGATTTCCTGCCAATTCTAGGCCAGCTTCCTAGCCACATAATCCCCAAAGAATGCCCGTCCCCTGTAAGCCTCTGACATCTTGCCAACACAGCACACCTGCCAAAACTCTCCTCTGAGCAGGTACATCCTGGCAGGCAGAAAGGCTGAGTTGCATATGTATCCATAAAAGCCAGAACTAACAGGAAATAGTGAAAAACTGAAGCCATATTCCTCTGCAAGAAAATACCTTATGAGTTTTGAATAAGTATAGTCCCAGCTTCTGAGTCGTAAATCCTATTATTGGTAATCCTTGGTGATGTAGGTCGACACAGCAGTGGCAAGGCCCCTAGGGGCTCTGAAGTCTGTTACAGCCTAGATCACAGGCTCAGCCAGAACCTACAAAGAGCGAACAATGTCTCTTAACTAAGGTCAGAGAATTTACCATTTGTCTATATCTTGAGTCTGGAAAGCAAACTCTAAGCCAGGTGTCCAATTCCACATTGGAATTTCCCCAGTCTCTCATACAGAGGTCTAAGAAACAAGCAGGTAATGCTATTCTGAGCATCGTTGTTCAGGAGATTTGGCCAGAATCTATCTAATCTATCTAATGCTTCAATACATTCACAATTGGTTCCTAAAACTTAGAATTTCCAACCATTCTATCAAAGTGAAAGTAGACATGAGTAACAAAGTAATTCTGTGCTCACTCCTATGATTTGTTCTTTCCCCAACACTTTGGGTGGTGTAGTCATACTTCTACTGCATCAAGACAGCTGCATCTGCAGCTCGGATGACGACGGTCAGAGAAGCATCATGGTGCAGTTTCAAACACAAGATGGTCTTTTCTGATTAAACCAAACATTTTTTCTTTCCTTGGACCTCCAATTTTTCCCGAATTCTGTGTATTTTGAAACATCAAAATGAAAGAGATACATGTGACTTTAGATACTTGCTCTGCCCTTCTTCATTCATTCCACAAATACGTATTGGTCATTAGCTCCAAGCTACACTCTTGCTAAATGAAAGGAATGGGGCAGGGGGGCAAAACTGGAATAGACCCTGCCCCGAGGAGTCTTCTCTCTTGCTTATGCTTCTGAGTCTTGAGATCTTTGGGATGTCATTTGATCTCTGTCAGTCTCCTCTGCAAAGTGAGAATATTAATAAACACTTCATAGTGTTTCCAGGAAATTTTGAGATTATGTTAAATACAGCACCTCACATATGGTTGGTGCACAATAATTTACCTCCCACCAACAGACTCTTGAAGGGCAGAAAAGTGTACATCCCTATTAATTGGGGCACTTCCAGATGAATATTAAAATGCCATGGGTTCCTGTAAGATGCATGATGTACATTGTACCCTACAAAGGGCCTCAGTGAAGAAAATCCTCTTAGTAGCTCACCAGTGAGGGGGGAAATGGGTCACCAACTAAGCTGATTACACTCCAGGCTTTCCACCCAAGCCAGATATATTTGCTGGAATTTCCAGACAGTCTAACTCTAAAATCTGGCTAGATCTCTGGAGCTAGGTAAAAATCCAAAACAAGGAGAGTGCTGTAGGCACAAAGTTTGTGGTAGACAAGGAGACATGCCGCCTAGATCACCCTTCAAGGGATGAGTTGATGCTGAGCTGCAAGGAATGCTTGCACGAGGTCATGCCCTTCCCAAGGAAGCCCATGTCCAGCGACTGAAGATGGTGGGGGCCTGGCCAATTTGGCCTGCTGGGGTCTACTCTGAAGAGCTATTCTCACTCCAGAGTACCCTACCAGGTTTGCCAAGATTTTGTCAGGCTTACTTTGTGGAAGTATGTGATTCAATACATGGGTGTCCTAAACCACTAGTGGATTTCTTTCTCCCCTGTTACCCCAAAATATAAAGGCCTACAGAGTGGAGTCCTCCATTCCCTACAATTTTCTCTCTGTCCATCCCATGCCAGCCTTTTCAAATGAATCTAGCTCCACCCAAATTTCCAGAAGTTTGCTAAAAGCTCATGAAGAACACCCACTGGCATGCCATCTCCGGAATCATCTAGGCCACTTCTCCACTGCCCCTTCTCTTCTCCTGACCTCCTCATCCTCTGGTTTCCTTATGTGGCAGATGGGCATAGGGAGTAGCTCTGTTGAGAGTTAAAACAGGACACTAGGACAATTAAAGTTAGCTTGGGTCATGTTATTTATCTTAACCTGTGGTTAAGTGTAGCCCTAAAATTCAAGAGACCCTGACAACCAAGGAGAGGGCGTCTGAACATGTTACAACCCCATCTCCCCTCCTGCAGGGTGCTTTTTGGAACTTGGCTCTTGAGAGTTCTTTATAGAGACAGAGTCATAGGATGTGAAGTTGTTCTGTGCTCATAAAATAGTTAGATATAAATGGCTGTGGGGCAGCAGCTCCCTGGCTTGTCTTAATGGGATCTTAATAAGAGAATGTCCTATCTATTCAATTGGGAAATGCCACTCACTTCCCCAATATTAGTGGAACTTTGGGCTAGCTCAGACACAGAACTGGGCAACCTACCAGGTAGCAGACACACTGTCTTCCCTTTCTCTCAAGCTGGGGCTCTCAACAGAAGACAGCATGTCCATCTGCATCCAGCCACATCTGAGACGGCCTCCTCGGCTATCCATGCTCTGTGGTGTACCTGTGGTAGACACACATAAGACTACGTTTCCAAGCCTTCTGTAAATAGGTGGGCCATGTGACTCACGTTCTGGCTAACGAAATGTTAGAGAAAATGATGTTTGAAAAGCCCTGACACAATCCTCCAGTTTCTCTTGTTCCTTGTTGTGGCAACTGTTGACATTCCAGGCCTTCACCAGCCTGAGTCCTTGAGGCGGAGCCCTAAATAAGTGAGTCAGAGCCCTTCCTCCATACACACTTCCCACTGACTCAAGTAGACTCTATGGGAACAGGAATACATTTTTATGTGTTAAGCCACTGAAATTTGGGAATAGTTACCACAGCATAAGCCTAACCCATCCTGACTACAATGCCCTTGCAACTAGTAAAATATACAGACGTACTTGCAAATCGATGTTTACCTTTATTAGATTATATGTAAGTTAAAACAAAACTTTCCAGCTCAGTCCTCTGGACAAACTGCTCCTGGAGTAGCTTGATTGACAGCCTAGGTTTGATAACCCATATCCACTTGCCAGAATACAATTTCTGTTATTTGTCTTTTTGTACCCTGCAGCTTAGACAGGAACCTGTAGACAAGTGACCTTGGACATACTCTCTGCCTAGTCAAGAGGAATATAACCACGTTGTGGTCAGAAAAAACACGCTGGAGATGGCATGGATTCCAACCAACCTCCAAACTAGGCTTCCAAGGCCAGCACACTACAGGGTTACCACAGCACAAGCCACTGGAAGGCCAGGAATTCTTTTTCCAGGACACTCAGAGGGAATTTGATTTTCAGGGACTGACTCACACTAACCAGACTCATATACTAAAAGACTAATATATAAGCCAGACTCCATTTTATTTTTTACAATGGGAATTTGTCTTTTCCAGTGACTTGAATATTCATGAGCAAAATCCAGGATGATTCTTCCCTACAAGAGCAAACCAGGGAAGACAGAACACACAGAGGAAGGTTGACTGATGGGTATTAGGTATTTGGGTATTGGTAGGCTAAGCATCTTGGAGGCCTTTCAAACTAGACCGTGAAGATAGGCCCTAAGGAATTATCGGAAAGTTTGAATTTTCTCTCTCTCTCTCTCTTTCTGTCAATAAACACTACAGTAACAAATGCTCGCTTGCAAATTCCTTATTTTTCTTCAAACAAGTTGCAATAAAACTGGCTGAATGTTAGTTGTCTTTAGACCAATAATTATTCAATCTTGATTGGCTCAATCATTAAAGACAACATCTTGATTGTTTCAAAACATGGTTACTTTCCTCTACTGCACTTATATTTGTTCTAATTTTGGGGGGTATCTGTCACTCTCATATATTAAACAATCAGAATTGAGTCTTGGGTCTCCAGAGACATAGCAGAAATACTTTTACAAATCTAGATAAGGGGTTGGCAAACTACAGCCTGAGGGCCAAATCCAGCCTATCACTTGTTTTCGTAAGTAACACTTTATTTAATCACATCCATATCCATTAACTTACATATTGTCTACAGCTGCTTTTGCGCTCTATCAGCAGATGAGTTGTAGTGACAGAGCCTAAAGTATTTACCATGCGGCTTTCTTTACAGAAAAAGTTTGGTGATCCCTGATATAGACAGTGTCTTTGTCATCTTCCAACCAAATACTTTCACTTACCAATGGCTGTGGCCCACAAGTTATAGTCAGATGCACCCTCCAGGTGATGGCATAAAATATCCAATATAGAAACAGCATGCTCATGTGCACAGGTGCTCTTGTGGTTCTGATCCCAGGTTTCAGTCATTCAAAAAAAAGTCCATTTCCATAGTTACCCTGATGTGAATTGCATTGCAGGGAATGATACTGAATAAAGACACTCTGCCTGGCCAGAAAGTTGTCAAAGAACTGGATTCCAAAAGAGAATCTATCACTCCCCTGTATAAATCATCCAACTTTTTTGTCCTTAAGGTTTGTCATCTGTAAAATCAAATAGCCCAGCCTCCATAGTGGGTTGTCCTGAGTATCCAACATGAGAAGACTGCGGGAAATATTAATATATGGTAAGGTCTTCTGTAAATATGAGGGTAGTAACTTTAGAAATCATGGCATCACACTGGTTTATACCTAGAAAATATTCAACATGATACGGAGTCTCTTGCATGATACTAGCAAAATAATTTTCTTACATCACTTGCTGTCCCCAAATTCCCTCAGTTGTTACCCAAAAAGCTTGGTAGAGGCACCTTTGATGTTCCCCTCACCAGAGCTCAGCCCTGTAAACAAGGAACAAATTGAGCCTTCTGCTGAGAACATCTATTTTCTCCAGTGTACAGAGACAACATCTCAGTGGTTTCTCAGCTTTAAGAAAAACTGAACAGGAATCCTCCTTTGAAGTGGCTTGCTGAGCAACCAGGAAGGCCTTGAGACACCATCTGGAACCCAGATAAGTTTCAGTAAGAATCACAAAGGCTGCTACGTGGGGGCAGAGGTGAGCTGTGTGCCAGACAGCTTTGGGTGGGACAGGGTCTCTCAGATCCCTCCAGTCTGACATTCTGAGAGCAAATGAGCAGTGATCTCTTGGGCATCATCCAACACTCTAGAATTTATTGAAAATTAAGTGATTGTATCTGGGCAGAATAGCACCCAGAGAATAAATGTTAGAATTCAGTGAGGGCACAGCACATATGAGCGTGGCATATATGTGTGTGTGTATGTGTGTGTGTTAGTGCAAATGAGTGACTAAAAATATGGCTAATGCATAGAGAGATTGTGTGAGTGAGTAACTATGAGTTAGCACACGTGTAATCAAGATGCAGTATAGGAGGGTGGGAAGGACTGTTGACCATAGAGCCCAACTGCCTAGTCCAAATTCCAGAGCTACCGTTGCCTAGCTATGTAATTGTGGGCAATATGGGAGGTTAGATCACTGGTCAGCAAATATTTCCTGCCCCACCATCACCTTCATGGGAGAAGTGTCCTTACTTGCCCCATTAAAATTGGGTTTGGCCATGAGACGTGCTTTGGCAGATGACAGAATATGAGCAGAAGTGGCAGTGTACCAATTCTGAACTAAGAATTTAAGAGGCATTGCACGATTTTGCTCATTCCTCTGATACCATCTGGCCTCACCTGGAAAGAAGCCTGCCTCAGGTAGCCACTGCTCCTCTCCAGCCTGGGCTCCAAATGAGACACACAGAGCAGAACCACCTCGGTCAACCCACAGACCCGTGAGTGTAAAAATAAGTATTTGTCACTGTATACCACTGAGATTTTGCTTTTATTTGTTATGCAGCAAAAACTGACTGATACAGGCAAGTTACTTAACCCCCCAGGAAAATGGAGAGAATAGTGCTACCTGCTGCAAATGGTTGTTGTAAGAATGCAGTGAGTTAATGCATATAAAGCACTTAGAACACTTCCTGGCACATAGTAAGTGCTTAATAAGTGTTAGCTGTTGTTGCTGCTGCTGTTGTGTGTAAGTGTCTGAGTAAGCAGGTACCCAAGTGGATAAGAGTATGTGAGCATGTACTCAGGTGTCACAGTGAGTGTGTAAAAGTTGCAGAAGGAGAGTGGACGGGGGCAGGTGTGTGAGTGGCAGGTGCTTGGTCCTCAGCAGAAGTACTCATTCATCCTTCTGCCCCCTCTGCCCCCCAAGGCCTGAGAGTCCAGGCTGGAACGGGCTGAGAGGAGCCTGTCAGCCTCACTGAGACTGTGCTGGGACAGCTCCTCCAAGCCATCATCGCTGTGGCCCAGCCTCTCCAGGTTGAAGTAGGTGCCCGAGGCCTCGGTGGAGCCCCTGGTGCGGCACTTGCGGCAACGCCTCTGGAGAGCACCGCAGCAGACTAGCAGCGTGAGAGGCAGAGCGATGACAGCGGCCACACTGATCACTACCACGTTGATGAGCCGCTGGGTGCCCTCGGCGTCCACCACCTCGTCAGTCGAGAAGATGACACACTGCTCCTTCCGGGGCACCAGGCCCCGCACACAGACACATGCCACGTACTTAGTCTTGGGCACCAGCCCATGGATGGTGACACTGGTCTTCCCAGGCTGCACAATCACCCGCCGCATGTTGCGCTGCCCAAAGACAGCATACAGAACGCTGAAGGCAGTTGTGTTTTTAGCCTGGGGAGCCTTCCACACCAAGGACACGCTGTGGTAAGTGTCCCCCACCACCTTGAGAGACCTCACCATGCGGGCCTCCTGGGGTCCCGCCTGCCCAGCGGAGGGCTCTGCTGGGGCACCCATCTGGAAGTGCTGGAGGGTCAGTTCCTCCTTCACGCTGGGCACAGAGGGCCCAGTGGCCAGGACAGCAGGTTCTGGGATGTGGGGGACATGCCTGGCCACCAGCTTGTTGTTGTAGGCGGCAGCTTCCGCCCCCTCCTCTGTCCTTGCCCACAGCGCCCCTGGGCTCCCACTGTGTTCTGGGGAAGTCTGGGAGTCAGTGACAATCAGGGAGATGACAGTCTCAGAGGCCCCCAGGAAGTTCTTGGCCTGGCAGACGTAGTCCCCAGAGTCAAGGTAGGACACTGCAGGCAGCCCCAGCAGACTCCAGCTCGTGCCGTCACTGGAAACTTCCTGGCGCACTGGGGGAAAGGAGGCATAAAATGGGAGAATGAAGGAGCCCGTCTGCCCCACGCTCCCTCCCAGGGCCAAGTACACAGCCCCTGGGCTGCAAACACCCCGCTGAAGACCCTGTCATCCCGAGAAAACACTGGCAATCGTTCAACTTTTCTTAGACTAGCCATGGGGCTCAAATTTGGGGAGCCCCTGGAGCCCCAGGCTGAGGCAGAGTCTAAGAATGATATACCTTCTGAATCTGACATGTTCAAATTGTGTTCTGCAGGGCCCTGGAGTTCTGCAGAGGTGACCCTTCAGGGCGGCAGGCAGGTGCACTGGGGGAAAGGTGGGTCTCGGGGTGAACATGGGGCCAAGGCCCAGCTGGACACGTGCCGCCGACCCCTGCCCGACCCCTCTGCTACTTCAACTAGAGTATCTTCACCCTCCCGTTTTACACAGTGGAGTTCCTCGTACAATTGTGCTTATACATTGATTTCAAACCCGCTGTCCTAGAGTAGCGGTCACCAACCTTGTTGAGAGAGAGACAAAAGAAAACTGGGAGGGATAGGAGGTGAAGTGCTGAGAAATCATCCCTCCTCACCTTTCTTTCTGCCTGTGGGTGGCCGTGACTTCTGCAAACTACTCCCACCCCCTGCTATGACAGAGATGAGCTGTCTCTGCCCACGCAGAATAGCAGAAAGAGCACACCCTCTGGAGTCAGTTAGATTGTATGGGCTGTGTGATGTAGGTCAAGCATTTAGCCTCTGAGACCCTCAGTTTACTTATATGCAGAATAAGAAGGATAATCAGGCTGCTCTTTAAAGTTCAATGGCATTGCGAGCACAATGCACTCAGCACAGTGCTGGACCCACACGAAGAGATCAATAGATGGTCCAGGTGATTCCAGCTTAATATCTACAACTGGGAATCTTACTATAAATATTAAATACACTAAGAGGGTGTCTTCTACCAAAAAGTCAGCTTTATGCTCCTCTCAGAATGGGCCCCAAGTCTCTGATAGAGTGGCTGGTGGAAATGACAGACAAGTTGAGAGTCATCGGCATCGAAGAATCTATTGCCCCCATTCCCCACCCCTGGGAAGATCCCGTCCAACCCCACTCAGACAGATGGGGGCCCAGCCTTGCTCAGACAGCTTCCCTCTGGCCCTGCCCACTCCCCATTTGGGACACTACCCTGCCTGCCCCAGTCTGGGTCTTGGCGCAGTATCCCTGTCACTCACACACCTGTGCCGTTGAGGGGGCTGCCACTGGCCCTCCTCCAGCTCATCTCGGGCCCAGGGACCCCGGTGGCTCCACAGCGTAGCAATACTGTGCTGCCCAAAGAGGACCTGACGCTGGCCACCCCTGGACGGAGCTCTGGGCCCCGGCACTTCCTCAGTTCCAGCTGGCTGAAGGCCACTCCGGCTAGGCTGCGTGGACTAGCACACCTCACCCGGGTCTCGATGAAGGCCAAGTTTGGGGCCCAGCCATCCAAGAGATGGACCAGGTCATAGAGTCGGCAGTCACACACCCAGGGGTTGTCCTGCAGCCCTGCAGGGGTAAAGAGAAGACAAGATATTCAGATAGATCTGCAGGCCCAGCTCCTCTTCCCCCAGGGAGGACAAGGCAGGTCCTCAGCTCAGAGTCAGCAGAACTGACCTCTGGGCCCGCTCCTTGCCTTGCTAGTTTGATGACTGAAATCTGATTCTTCATCTCAAATGACAGCATTACTTCCCTTTCAGGGTTGCTTAAGCACAAACAAAGATAAATCATATTAAGCGCTGGGTAGGCCATACAACACACTGACAAGATTGGCAATTACTTTTGCCGTTCTTGGACTGATCTTTTCAGGCAACTGGCCAGGCAATATTTCTACAATAATTGCAATATGCCAAAACCCATTTCTAGAAATGTTTCACTGACCCTTGATCCCCATCCTCCCAGGATAAGTGGTACTTCCAGCATCACCCCAGCAATGAAGGTGGCTGCTTTGAGCCGTGGTCCCTTTGACATAGGCTCAAATGGGGGTAAAGAGTAGAGTGAAGAGTCCAGAAAATCAAATCCTAGGGTGTGTACCCAGCCTCTTTACTCTAAAATTGAACATCTTAACAGAGCTAAAAGCAGGTTGCTGCACCCACCCCGTCAAAGAACCTTATAAAGATAGAGGGGTACCATGTGTCCTCAGTTCTAAGGCACAATTCCTTTCCATAAGCTTGCATTTCTGAAATGCAAGATAAGTGCATTTTATGTGATGTCCTTTTTATCCTCCAAAGACTGTTATTAAATTTGATAGTCTATCTAATAATAAATGGTATCTTGTACATTTACATACATATATTTGATATATTTGGAAGGGGGAATGTCAAAGGGTTGGGGAGGGTTGATTCAGACCTGACTGTATATTCATGACTCCCAGGTCCTTTTGAGCGCTAACTGAGGGTGCCAGTTTCTCCTCCCACCTCCCCTTTGTCCCATCTTACCAGTGGCTGCTGCTTTGCGTCACTGGTTAAATGCATTTAATGGTAATCTGCAACCTAAGATTCATCAATGCTCAGCTCTGGTGGTGAGCTACCTGGCTTTCAGTTCACCACAACAGGGCCAAAAAGAATTAATGCAATAGGCAAAATTATACGACAGTGAAATTTTTACCTGTCAGATGGCAAAAGTTAAACGTTTTGGCCATTTTAATTGTTAGCTTCATGAGTGAATAAATTTTCATCTATTTTGTTCTCTGCTATTTCCCCAGCACTTAGAATTGGAACATATTCAAACATACTTGCTGGGTGAACATATGAATGAGTGGTCTCCCACACCTGCTGGGGCACAGTGAGAATTGGCCCAGCCACTTTAGAAACTATCACATTGACTTTTAAATGTCTAATATGCACACTGTATGACCTAGAAATTCCACCTCTCTGTTCCTATCCTAGAGAAACACTTGTACGTGTGCACAAAGACGCATTGCCAAGAATGTTCTCTGCAGCATCATAGGTGTTAATAAAATAATGGAAACAATCTCAAAGTCCATTAAAGGGGGAATGACTTGATAAACTATAGTATAACTATGTTTATCCTATGTTTATATTTATCCTATAAACATAGGTATACCATGGAATACTGTAGAGTAGTTTAGACAAATGAACTTGATCCATTTGTAGTAATTTAGAAAGATTTCCAAGACATATTATTGGGTCAAAAACGTAGTTACTGATTCATACATATAATATGACAAAATTTTATGTAAAACACACACATAATTTTTCTGTGTGCATGTCTGTATGTGTATATATGTATGCATATGTAAATACATCTTAAAAGATACGGAATTTGCAAACAAATATAATCGTATCTACCTTTGGGGAAGGGGTTGGAATAGGGAGAGAGGACAAGAGGGTCTTTAGCATTTTCCGTGATGTTTTAAATGTTTACATATATTCATGGATGAGTTGTATAATTCAAATTAATTTTCCAGAACGAGTATGTTCCTCAGGGCCAGGCAGGTGCCTTGGGCAGCAAAGGAGGCTCTGGTTCACCTGGTAAGCCACTGGTTTGTTATGAACAGGAGAGAATCCGCGAAATACGGCGCCAGCTGGTGTAGGTGCTAACGCATTCAACTCTGAGCTGGGAAATTGAGTGTCAGGGGACCTTCTCCTGTGTGACCCAGTTGTGTGACCCAAAAGACCTCTCCTGTCACACTGGGATTTGAACTGCCACAATCTGGCTTGGGGCTTGAGCTCCTAAAGCTGCCCCTCTTGCGGCTCTCACTGAGTTTCCACCCAAGCCGGGAAAGCAGGTGTGATTTCACTCTTCCGGATAAAGAGTGGAAACTCAGAGCGGCCTGGTGGCTTGGCCGAGGCCCCAGGGGAAGGACGCCGCCTCTTACCTAGCACCAGCCTGGCGTGGCGGCCGGGGAGGAAGGGGCCGGTCTTCAGGCGCGCCCAGGTGCCCAGCAGCTCCTGCGGGAGCCGCATCAGCTGGTTGCTGGAGAGGTCGAGGAAGGTGAGGTTGCGCAGGAAGCGCGCGGCGTCCGGCGGCACCGCCGAGAGGCGGTTGGCCTGCAGGTCCAGCAGCCGCAGCTGGGGGGCGTCCCCGAGCGCCGCCCAGGGGAAGGCGGCCAGGCGGTTCCCGGGCAGCCGCAGCTCCCGCAGGCGGCGCAGGCCCCGCAGCATGAGGGCGCTGAGCTCGCCCAGCGCGTTGTAAGGCAGCCACAGTTGCTCCAGGCGGCCCAGGGGCCCGAAGGCCTCGCCGGGCACCCTGCGTATGGCCGTCCGCTCCAGGCGCAGTCTGGAGGTGTCCGGAGGGATGGACGCTGGGGGCAGGGTCATGTCGGGGTCGTTGCACACCACCGTCCTGGTCACAGAAATGGGAGACACTTGAGCAAGGGTCCCGTCGGGCGGGCGTCCCCGGCCACTCCCTCCCTTCCCGAGGCCTCCGGGTCTGCCTGTTAGCACAGGACACCGACGCCAGGGTCCGAGCCACGGGGCGCTCTGGAGAGGGGCCCGGAACAAGCAGCCTCGCCTTTTCCCCTTGGGAGCGGGTCTTGCTTTCAGAGCCTTTCACAGGGGTCCCAGGAGGGCCATTTGGTCTTCGCTGCCCTGCAAGACCTCACACTTACACCGCTAGGGCCCGCTACAGCCCACAGCACGTGCAGTGCGCTGAGAATGAGTCCTAGTAATAAATCCCGTGATCATCTTGTGCATTGTTACATTGCATATATGTTAAAGGTGTTTGTTAAATTATACCTCAATTTTTGTAACTGTTTTGGCTTTTCATCTTTCTTGTCAAATACACCAGATGCATCAAAAATGGAAGTGCCCCAAGTCTCTCCTGACTCTTAGGGGCCGCGAGATGATCAAGGTGCATAAAAGCGGGGACTTGGCAGCCCCACAGCTGGGTTCACATCTGGGCTCTTTGCTTGCTGGCTTGAGCGTCCTTGAGTATGTTAAGTAACCTCTCTTTTCCTCGGTTTTGTCATCATGAAAGACTCCACCTCACTGGGCGGTTATGGGGTTAAATGAGATAATGTATGTACAAGCCCAGCATGCTGCCTGTCACCCTGTACAAGCCCAAGGCCATCAATCACCGTAGTAAATTCTGCATCTCAGCGCTGTGAGTAGATTGGGTCAGTCGTATCAGCTCCTTCTGCCCAAACCTTGTTCTATTAAGTTTGAGACTAAAGCTAAGGATCAAGAGATAACAGGAAGCAGTCCCTGCCCTCAAGGAACCTACATTTCAGGGCTGTGTTTTACGGCATCAGTGTCAGCAGCACACTCATATAAGGTAAGATGGAAAGGGAACATTTCCCAAGAAGGTAAAATTTGAAGGTTGGGTATCAAGGACAAGCCCTTGTGCAGCCCCAATTTTATCTGGAGGGCTTTTCTGCTCACACTGGATGGGATGGGGCTGGTCATGTTTTATTTTGCTAAGGGAGGTTGTTCTCTTGGATTAACACAAGGTACTGCTCACATGAGGCCTTCCTGGTGTCACAAGCACACACACCACCAGCACCTATCTGCTTAACTCACATACTCTACTTAAAGGCGGCTGGGCTGGCTTGTTTTTTCTTGTAAACGGTGCCCACAAAAGGCACAGACATTCCCACCCACTCATATTGCTCACATATACCTGGAATTCCTACTAAGTGATGGGAGATTCAGAAGAGAATCAGACTCACAGCCCCTGTCCCTGTACAGCTTATAATCTAGCTCAGGAAGAAAGAGCATTTAAGGCAATGATATTTTCAGATAATAATACAATTTGGGTGTTGCAAGGAGAAAGGTCTGGATGTAGGTGGGAGAGAGGGAGTTGATGGGAAAACCTATCTTGGATGGGAGAGAAAACAGTCAAGGGAGGAATTAAAGGAAACCAATAAGAAACCCATATGCCAGGCGTGGTGGCACAAGCCTATAATCCCAGCTACTAGGGAGGCTGAGGTGGGAGGATCGCTTGAGGCCAGGAGTTTGAGTCAAGCCTGGGCAACATAGCGAGACCCTATGTCTCTAAAAAATTATTTTTTATAAATTAGGCAGGCATGATGGCACATGCCTGTAGTCCCAGCTACTTGGGAGGCTGAGACAGGAGGATGGCTTGAGCCCAGGAGTTTGAGGCTGCAGGGAGCTATGATTGTGCCACTGCACTCCAGCCAGGGTGACAGAGTGAGACCCGCCTCTGAAAAAAAAAAAAGAAAACAAGAGCCCCGTGCAAGCCCACAGCAAAACTCCTCCTGCTGGGGCAAACTGGGCACACAGAGGATGGGGACATATCTGTCCAGGTGCCCGGCCTGGGCTCTCCACAGGTACACACACTCTGTCCACAATTCAGGAATGTGGAGGTGGCAGCTTGCCCAGGCTGCTCAGACGTAAAGGCTGGGCTCTCTGAGAGGCCCTGGTTACAGGTGGGTCTGAGAAAGGCATCTGAGATACAGAAGGAGCCTTGGTTTAACTACACGTGTAGCCCTGGCCACTGGGGACCTCAGGTCCCCCTGCAGCCTTTTGTGGCCTCATTTCCATCACAGGACACTCCATGCAGATGGGCTGGTGCACGTCGGTCATGGGACAGTCGGGCAGGGAGAACCAATTGTAAAAGCTCTGACTTCAGAAGAGGAAATGGCCACTGACTGACATTAGAGACCTTAGAAACTGCCCTTGGAATTTCATCTTCCATCCTAAGGCTAACTCTGCTGCCTGGAACTCTCCCCTGCTCCTGCTCATGGCAACGTCACCAGATGGGAAGAATTCTGGAAACGGAGTCGGAATGCCTGGGTTGCAGGACCAGTTCCTTCAGTGACGCTGTATGACTTTGAACCCTGTGCTCTCTGTGGGTGGTAGGGGAGGCTCTTAGTCACTCTGGTCACACTCTCCTTGGCCACGGGCTATTTCCCAGCCTGCTCAGGGCTCAGCCTGGTTTCCCTTGGGGAGAGGATCCTTACCCTCCATATGGGTTGGAGCCTCAGACACTTGGCCCAAATGGAGCTCTTCCTCTTCCTCAGACCACACAAGGAGTCCTTTCATGGTGGCCCCTCTCCATCCTCTGGCTCCCCTAGTCCCCCAATCAACCTGCCACCCCTTGCCCAGACCATTGGAAGGGTAGCTCTGGTAACACTGTTCCCCTGATCAGAGACCATCAGTGGCCCCCCACTAGTTATCTCAGACAAGGGAGAAAGGGAGGATGAAATCCCAGGAGGTTGGAAAGATGATAGGAAAGGCCCTGAGCCAGGGGCTGAAATACTTGAGCAAGTTAGGAAACTCAGAGGTCATTAATGGATAAGCTGAAGAAGTTGGCAAAAAGATGGTTAAAGAGAAGACGAAAATGCGCTGTAGAGGAAGAGCAAGGGTCCACAAGCCACAGTGGCCTCGGCTCGTCCCATGGAAAGGGAGGAGGAGAGGATGGGGGTGTGCTGAGGGATGAGACAGAGGCTAGCTGGAAGTCAGGAGGAGGCTGGAGTATGGAGGGTACGCTTGCCACAGGGTGGGCACTCCCGCCCTTTCAGAGTGCCCGTGGAAAGGGGTCGAGGTTGAGGCTCCCAGGGGCTGGCCAGAGGAGACCCACAGGGCAGGAGGGAGAGGAGGCAGGGGGTCCCATCGTGGATGGGGTGGTAGGAAACCCCTGCGGTGTGACTGGGTCTCCCTGGGAGGCCAGGAAAGACAGTGGGAGAGGCCTGGGAAAGCAGGGGCTGGGGAAATACAGAAAGGAAGATGGAATGGCAGGAAGCGAGGAGAGGACAAGCAAGAGGTAAGGGAGGAGACCTCCTGGGCTTTGCGGCGGGGGGGGCTCCTCTCAACTGGGAAGCCTGGAAAAGGACTCAGGAAGGACTTCTTGGGACTGGCACATCTGTGCCCTACCCCTGCCCCTTTGTGTGAAGGTACCTGGTACCTCTTGAATAGAGCCGTCCCCTTGCTTGCTAGAAGGGAATGCAGCACAGACCACAGATCCCATAGGACCCCTGGGATCTCACCCGGCCTCGGTCTGAGGGCCCTGCCTCCAACCGCTCCCAACCCAGCCTAGCTGGAAGAGCGATGGGGGCTGAGCCACCCACCCCATGCACCCAGTGCCATACCTGGCCTTGCTGCCATCGCCCAGAATATGGAGGCTGCAGCTGCACAGAGATGGGCAGGAGCCCCAGGCCTGGGGGGGCCACCCAAGGGCCAAGAGCCAGAGCATGCCTACTGCCAGCCTCATGACTCCTGGCTCCCCTCTGGTCCGGGCAGGGGCCTGTCCTTCGACTGCTCTGTCCTGCCGGCCCAGCAAACCCAACAGCTGCCCACTTGCTCATCGGCCCCCTACACCCGCCCCTGAGGCCACAGGATAAACACGGACAGGCTGGGGATTAGAGGGGGAGTCCCAGCCACAGCACTCAGCGGCTTATTGCTTTCTGAATCACCCAGTCCTGAAGGTGGGGGTGGATAACCCCCTTCCATAGCAAAAACCCCAGGCCCAGAGAGGTCGGGGCTCAGCAGGGCAGGGCAGGTGGGCAACCGCCCAGAGACAAGCAGCTACCGGACTGGCCAGCTGGGCGGCCACCTGCAAAGCACCCCATGCCAACCAGACTGTGGACAACACAGACCGCACTGGGGTGCCTGGGCTCAGGGAAGACGGAGACAGAACCCTGGCTTCTAATAAAGGCCTTTGGAAATTCTCTCCTGTGACACTCTCTCATAGTGAAAAAGCAGGGAGATAAAGCAACTCTTCCTGAATGTGGCAAAGGCGTTAGAAAGAGCCCAAGTTCCGGGTCCAGGCTACCTGGGTTCAAGTCCCAGCTCTTCCATTGACAGACTGTGACCCCGAGTCAGTCATATCATCACTCCTGGCCTCTGTGTCCTCACCTGACAAAGGGAAGTAAAGTTACTCCAAGGTGTTTATGAAAATTAAACAACCCAAGTTTCCCAGGCCTTGACAGCCTGTGGGAACAGAAACCCTGTTACAAGTAGTAAGTACCCAATTTTGCTGGTACTTAAAAGTACCTGCTTATAGAGGAGCTGGAAAGATTCAGATATTTCTTGAAGACCTTGGAGGTGTCACATATGGGTTCATGAAACTATCCTAGTCTGCAGGACAAACAGCTGCATGTCCTGAATGCCTGGTAGACACCCAAACTCAGAACACCACTATTTCAACCGAGCCCTTCCGGGCATTACCACCAATGCCAAGAGCTGTCCCCACATGGGGGCAGAGAGCGCCCCTCTCCTCAAGGTATCATACTCCAAGGACGGTCCCAGAGCAGAATCTCACAGAGTTTTTAGACAAGGCTCGCCCCTACCTCCCACCTCATCCCATCACATCTACTGAGGTGAGGACTGGGCCAGGGGTGATTCCCAGTAGTAGACACTTGGGCGACTCATTCATTTGTTCTTCACAGTGGACTCCAAGGCTTTGCTCTCTGGTCCAGCATGCCCTACCTCGGTCCTTTGGCTTTTCCAGAAGTTTCCCCAGTCCCTCATGCCCACGGGCCTAGGCAGGTCTAGACCAGTGAGGTATGACCTAGGGAGATACCCAGGCCCCAGCGCACATGTAAAATGCCCAGCTCTGTGCCAGGTCTGTTCTGACAACACTGGCTTCCAGGAACTGTTGGTTTTCATCCCTTCTTCCCTTCTAATCTAGCCAATAGGATTTTCTCCATGCTTCCCACCTGGTCCTCCTCCCCCGCAAACCCAGCCCTAGCCTGTCTGTTCCCTCATCTCTGCCTCTTCTTCCTTCTGTCCAGGACGACTTCCCTTCTGTCTTCACCTAGATGAACCCTACCCTCTATTCCTGGCTTTGTCCTGCTTTCCCGTCTTTTGTGATCTTGCAGGCATGGAAAAAGGTCTGACAAATGTATTAACCAACAGCCTAAGATAGAAACGAAAAAAGGGCAGGAAATAGAATGAGTTGCTTCACCAGAGTGAATCAGAAGATGCCCATGACAAGTGCCTGAGCCTGAGGGAATATGTAACAGAGGGAATGGCCTGAAAAACTGGTAAAAATATTTTCTGTCTCTTTAAAACATCCTCCACTCCTTTTTGAGAACTAAAACCGGCATCCCTGCCTCAGGCCAGTGGTTGGGAGGGGCAGGGTACGTCTTTTGTTATTTGTGCCAAAGAAGATGGCCCAGCCTGGACCTGATAAAGGGAGGTCCTGGGCCAAGGTGACAAGATTGTCTTCAGCAGAGATGAGATGATCAGAATCATCAACAGTAGCTGAAACAGTAATTGCCTGAAGCTGAGAACCCACCCCTTAAAAGCTCTGTATTTCTGCTTATTGGAAGGATGATGGCATTTCAGACAGGAGTCTCCATCTTCCTCCTTTACTGGCAAAGTAATAAAACTTCTCTTTTCTCCTCCCCAAACCACTTGTTCTCATTCTTCTGATGCCCCTGGCCTGGGGGACAAGTGGCCGAGCTTTTGGTAACAATAGGAGATTGGGCTTTTGTTCCAGCTCCATCCATGAATCACCTAGTGACCTCAGGCTGATTCTTAACTGCTCTTAGCCTCGGTTTTCTCATTTGAAATGGATAATGATATCTAATTCATGGGGTTGTTTGTAGGACTCCTTAGAAGATTTTTTAGCACAGTGCCTGACCTCAATAAACATTAGCTGTACTGATAATAGTGCTCTGGGGCTTGGTTTCTTCATCTGATAATAAGTTAAGTTGCCCTAGATCAGTGTTTCCTGATTTATATTTTATCTTGAGCCAGCACACAACAGTGCCTAACGTGCCAGTGTACCAAGAAGTCATTTGTAGAAGTCAAAGGTCTTAGTGGGGCCTGGGGCCACTTACAGAGGAGAGCAGCCCTCTATTCCAACCCAGTGTCCTGGGAGATTTTCTGTGCTTCAAGTGCTCTATGGGAGACAGGAAATGCACCCTGAGGTCTATATCCACAATGCATTTTTCCAACCAGGACTTATACAGGCTATGGACAAAAGACACTTAGCATTGCAAACGAGGAAACTGGGAAGAACCCAACAGTCCCACTCAGGGCACCTAGCTAGTTAGTGGCAGATTCAGAACCAGAACCCTGGTCTCTAGTCCCACTTGGGGTTCCTCCTCTGACAGCAGGTGATGTCCCGAACCTCATCCTTTCCCCAGTGCTTCTGAGCACACACATGTGAGCCCGTGGGCACACACACACATGCACACAGGAGCTCAGCTTGGCAGTACTACCAACATGGAAGGGTCTGGCTCCTCTCCAATTCTCAGGAACAGCTGCGGCTCAAATCCTTCCTTTGGCTCTCCTCCCTTGGTTATGCAACTCTCTTCCAATTCGGCTCTCAGCCACACACCATTTGGATTCCCCGACCTTAATCCTGCGCAGTGGGGCTGAAATGAATGGGAAGCTCCATTCTGGCTTCACAAAGGCTGCACTGTCCAACTGGTGAAGGGGTTCCTTCTGCTTGGGCCAAGAGGACCATTTAGAGGGGGGAGGCAGCAAGAAGGAGCCCAAGGTCTAGCATAATAACCTGCATGTGCCCTCACGTGGGATGGCCCTTTAAAAGGGAAGGGCCTGGCTGTGGGGAGCCAGAGACAGCTGGGCCGCGGCAGGGAAGGACAATGAGGATGACAGAGCCTGGCACCCTGCCCACTGGCTTCAGGGAGCTCGAGGTGCTGGCTGTGGGGACCGTGCTGCTGGTGGAAGGTGAGCCAGGCAGGACCTGGGGTGCAGCAGGGGCCCAGTGGGTCCTCAGGACCCAAGCCACCGCTGTGCAGCTGGCAAGAAGAGGTCCCCAAACCCAGCAGGGTGTCAGGTCCTCTCGGCTGCCTGCTCCTGCGCGCCTGGACCCAGAGGGTCTTCTGACCGCTGCACCCGCGGGATGCAGCACGCCGGCTGCGAGCCAAGACAGAGAAGCCAGGCAAGGGTCAGGGAGGGAGGGACTTTGAGAGGGGGACATCTGCCTAGGAGATGACCAAGAAGCAGGCTTTAAGATTTTTCATATCCTTCCAGCTGGGAGAAAATTTAATCTACTCCCTGGAAATCCTACTAAGAATTCAGTGTAAGATCAGGCCCCCGAAAGGCTCTGGAGAAAGACAGACAGCTCTGCCACCTTCTCTTGTGTGACTGTAACCAAGTCCCTTTCTCTCTCTACCCTCAATGCCTTGACATTCCAAACGGGTGGTCGTGAGTGGAAAAGTGGGTACAAAGTGCTAGCCTAAACAGACACCAGGGGCACTTAAGTGCATTCACTCCCGTCCTCTCCAGCCCCACCACTACTTCCACCATGTCCCCTCCAATGATGCTAAGCATTTCCCCTCTAGGGGTACTTGGGTCCACGAGGTGCCTGCCTCAACCCAGAATCCCTAAGGTGCTCACTGAGGCTGGAGCTAGAGGCGGTGGCAGTGTCTATCTGGGAGTAGAGCTGGCCCAAGTTGGGTTGACGGGGACACAGCCCTTGTTCAAAGCAGATCCAGGGCAATAGTCAGCATGTTTTCTCACCTGGGAAGAACTGACAGTGGAGAGGGAGTGACAGCCACTAGACTGGTCCTCAAGGCCTGGACACGTTGTCTGGTGATCCCAGCCTGTTTCTCCCTTTTCTGAGAGCCCTACAATCTAGCACCCTCCAGGTCCTCAAACATGCCATGAAATTTTACCACTTTATGTATTTGCACATGCTGTTCCCTCTTTCTGGACTGCTCTTCCATGCACTGTCCTCCAGGTAAATGCTTACAGTTTTGAAGGCAGGATTCTTTCCTGTTCCTCACTTTCGATGGGGGAAGCCAAGTCTCAGAGAGCTTTGAAGAGCAGCAAGTGAGTGACCAAGCCGAAATTCAAGTATGGGTCTCTCTGCCTCCTGAGGACTCTCCCCTCACATTCACCTCACTGCCTGGCATCCTGGGCAGCTCCCAGCTCTAACGCTGATTCCTCCTCTCCAAGACTCTCCCTGATCACAGCCCTGGGAGATCCAAAAGACCTGAGTTCGAGTCCACCACTCACTGGCTGTGCACTTAGGGCAAATTAGCTGCGTCTCTGAGCCGCAGGCTCCAGCTGTAAAGGGTAAGGGAGCATCCGAGGGAAGGCTGAATGAGATGACCCATGTAAAGTGCTCGTCATGGTGCCTGGTGGGTGATAGGTGCTCGGCGGGTGTTCCTGGTGGTGACTGTGACTGCACAGCCCGCGCTGCGCTGTGTTGGTGCTCCTTGTCTGTCCCGGAGGGTGCTGAGGCTCCACCCGCCCCACGGCGCCGATGCCAGCCCCCGCCTTCCTTTCAGCTCTCTGCGGTCTCAGCCTCAATGGCCTGACCATCTTCTCCTTCTGCAAGACCCCGGAGCTGTGGACTCCCAGCCACCTGCTGGTGCTGAGCCTGGCTCTTGCGGACAGTGGGATCAGCCTGAATGCCCTCATAGCCGCCACGTCCAGCCTTCTCCGGTACCGGCCCCTTTCCCAGTCCACAGGCTCTGGGGCCCCGCCCGGGGCCTGACCTCTGGGCACTGGGCAGCCAGGCCCAACGGTTCTTCCTACCTATAGAAAACCGAACAAGGGCAGAGGGCGGGCAGGCTGCACTAGGCTAAATCGGAATTCCACATTATCCCTGAAGAACCACAGCCAATTTCTGGGAGACAAAGAGATGGCAGGCTATACCCAGGCAGCCGGGTTTGAGACCTGGCTTTGTCATTTCTAGTTTGGGGCTTCTTTTGTGAATTGGATATTATTACCTAACTCATATGGGTGGGTAGAAGTATCAACTTTTATTATTTCTAAATAACTTAAAACAATGCTTGGCAGGATGCCCTGAATAAGTGTCTGTGAAAGCAAACAGGATTTGGACTAGTGTCTAACGCCTCCTTGTGTGCAAACCAGGGTCTTCCAGCGTGGCCTCGGAAGGTGTTTATAAGATAGTTTTCTTAAGCAGACTGAACATGCCCGTTCTGGTTTGGAGCCCCCCAGATGTGTGTGCTCGGGGCTAGCCAGCCTGGGGGTCTGGATTCCTCCTCCCACAATGAACTGAAGCTTCTACCTTTACTTGGCCCATGGGGCTGGGAGTTGGGAGGCCTGCGCCTACCCTCTGACTATGCCTTCATCTGCTGCGTGACCTTGGTTTCAGTACCTTTTCCTCTTTGAGCCTCAGTTTCCCCACCTATAGAATAAAGGCGTGAGCCCTCCTGAGACGCAGGTATCCAATCACGCAGAGAGACCCTTCGGCCCAACCCTGGTGCAGTCAGAGTCGCTAAGCCTGGACAGTGTGCGTTGGGCTCCACCCCTTTGCCTGGTGACTTAAGCTCTAAGGCCTCAGTTTCCTCATAGGAAAAACAGGAAATAAGGCCCTCTTTGGAGGAACATGGCCAACATTCAGGAACAAGCCCCCCAAACTGTGCTGGGCAGGTGTGGGAGGTGGGAGGGACGGAGGGGAGGGGTCACTGGTGCCCAGTGTCTCCCACAGGCGCTGGCCCTACGGCTCGGATGGCTGCCAGGCTCACGGCTTCCAGGGCTTCCTGATGGCATTGGCCAGCATCTGCGGCAGCGCGGCCATCGCCTGGGGGCGCTATCACCACTACTGCACCCGTATGTCTCTGGACTCCCCAGGTGGCACATGGGGAGGATAAGGGGCAGGCAGGGGTGGTCAAAACAAGGGCTTCTCCGTGTTTCCCAGTACAGGGGGGTGCGAGAGGTGTGAGTGTACAGGAGACCTATTGAGACTGTCTTTTGCCGTCGAGGTGGCCTTGGGCAAGTCAGGAATCCTCTTGGTCTCTTCCTCTGTGAGATGATTTTAATAACCAACCTCAGTTTTATTTTGAAAATCAAATGAGATCATGGATACAGAAAATGCCCTTGCAGATGGGCACTTGTCGGGGGCAGAGAGGCATGTGAATGTGTGTGCAGCTGGGCCTTTGCCCTGGCACCTCCCACTTCCACGGGGCCTCTGCCGGAGATTCACAAAGTTGGTCCAGCTCTAGATTTCCCAAGCTGCAGTGTCAAATACCATGCTCATAATTGGCCATATCAGTGTACCATCTGCTCTGTTTTTACTTGATTTTTTTTTCTTAAAAGTGATTCACTTGCAAAAATTCGAACACCTGCTTTAATTTCATTCTAAACCATATCTGTGATATCACAGGTTTAATGTTCTTATCATTTTTATACACATCAAAATGAAAACATGTTCATACAGAGATTGTCTAGGATCCAGTGTTCCACCAGGTGTGTGTAAACATGCTCTGGGGAGCCGTGGCTCAGCTAAGTCTCACAGCAAATCCCCAGCTTGCAGCCTAGGATGCAAAGGCTCAGAGAAGTTAAGGAGCTTGCCTAGGGTCACACAGCTAGTAAGGGCAGAGCTGTGATTGGGCATGGCCTGGATACTTCCAAGTGCTGAGCTGTGGATTTTCCCAGCACAGAGGCTGCTGTGGGGTCCATGGCCAGCAAGGCCTCAAGCCCTGGCATGGCCCTTGGAATCCGCAGACCTGCCCTTGCCACCATCACATGCACAGGCCCTGCCCTCGACAAAGCCATGAACCTTGCAGGTCTCTCCTATCACATACCTCTCTCCAGGCCAAAAAGATGCCTTTGTTTTTATCATTTCAAGTGGGGATAGGACAGCCCCTGCTGCCCACCTGGCCTTGGAGCGCCTCTCCCACTACTCCTGTCCCAGCCCTTGCTCCCAAATCTCCCTCAGACCATCAACACACACACACACACACACACACACACAAAACCCACACCTTCCCAAACAGCAACAGGCTTCTCTTCCTCAATATAGAACAGTTCATCCCTGTGCTGGGGCCTCAGATCGAAGGCCTTCCTGTACTAGAGGGCACAGCAGAGCACTGTGAAGACAGGAAAGGGGAAGAGAGGCAGTCTGAGCTCGCCTATTCCATCACTGGATGGCTGTGGGCTTGTCACCTTGGTCATCTGTTTCTAAAGCCAAAAGGCTGCTGCAACACATGGATTCAGGTGGATATTAACTGTTGTGTCCACAATTGGGATTGGAAGTGGCTTAGTCTGCCTCAGCTATTATAACAAAATACCACAGATTGTGGGGCTTAAACAACAGAAATTTATTTCTCACAGTTCTGGAGGCTGGGAAGTCCAAATTCAAGGTGCCAGCACAGTCAGGTTCTGGTGAAGGCTCGCTTCTGGGTTTGTAGATGGCCACCTTCTTGCTGTGACCTCACTTGGAGAGAGAGAGCTTATCACTCTTTTGTCCCTTCCCATAAGGGTGCTAATCTCATCACGATTGCCCCACTCTCATGACCTCCCCAAAGCTCTACCTCCAAATGCCATCACATTGGGAATTAGGGCTTCAACATATAAATTTGGGGAGACACATTCATTTCATAGCAGGGGGTTACATCCAAGCAAACTCAATCTGGGGCCATATCAGTAGAAGCAAAATGTCAGATGTGGGAGATTGTAGATGTGCTATTCTCTCCTGATCAAACCCCACCAGGAGTCCTGTCCTCTGCCCTGGGGTCTGGTCTACAAAGGAGTATGACAAATAAACCACAGACAGAGGAGGGTACCTGGAAAGGCATCCTGAAGCCGGGTCCAGGAGGAACCACTGAATGGGAAGGGATGCATGACACTGCAGCAGGGACGGGATATGGGGGAGCAGACAGAGGAGATCAGGCCCGTGGGGCTGGATCACACCAAAAGAGGCTGCTGGGACCCAGACTCTGCTATTGGCACTGAGGTGGGGCCCTAAGCCCAAGTCAAGAGTTCTCAGAAGGTATCCTGGAAGCAGAGCCAGTGGCCCACTTCTGAGCAAGAGCTGAGGATGGTGGAAAGCCCAGACTTCTGCCTCCCTCCCCTACAACCCTCACCTGCACCCCTGCCCATGCCTCTTCCCTAACCTTGGCTTTGGGAAACACATCTGCCTCTTTGCCACCCCCTGCTCCTCTCTGTCCTCTGAAGAAGATGGTTTAGTGTGTACTCAGACACCTTCCCCTCCCATTAGCTCTTTTATTCTTCATAACAATACTCTAGCACAGGGGTTATCATTACCACTGTGGGAGAGAAAACTAAGGCCCCGAGCTGTTAAGCATCAGAGCTGGGATTTAGGGACACTCTTCATGACCATGAAGTTCATTCTTTCTCTGCCAAGCTACCTCCTCCTCACACCCTCCCCTTCCTCCCCTGCCCCATGCAGGCAGCCAGCTGGCATGGAGCACGGCCGCCTCTCTCGTGCTCCTCGTGTGGTTATCTTCTGCCTTCTGGGCAGCCCTGCCCCTCCTGGGTTGGGGCCACTATGACTACGAGCCACTGGGGACATGCTGCACCCTGGACTACTCCAGAGGGGACAGGTGAGGTGGGAGGAACAGCTTTGAGGCTCCCTTCCCGGGTATCTTGGCTTTGAGCCCCTGTAGAAAGGGTGCCCCAGCTGAAAATCCAAATGGGGAAATGTCAACATTTGCCAGACAATCTAAACACCTTGATCATGATACCCACCAGCAGGTTGACAGTGGGACTGGGAAAAGCCCGTTCTGAAGACTGGCCAAGTGATGGGAATTTTATGCAAATTGGGGCCCAGAGTTGAGCCCAAGAAAGTGTATCATACAGTGAGCCTTGGCTTGTGTTGGTTATAACAGTCACAGAGCCCCCACACCCGTTTGCCATCTTCAGCCCAGTCAGCTGCCCTGGCTCTGACCTCATCCATTTCTAGAGGGAGCCGTGCCTTAGTACAGTAGATTCAGAGAACATTAAGGTCTTTGCATTGGGAGGGGTTCCCTGGCATGGAAATCGACTCCTGAAATTCTCTGAGCATCTGCCATGAGCCAATCCCTGGAAAGAGAGGACTGAAGGCAGGAAGGTCCCCACCACCATGGGGCCCGTGTTCTGGTACTGCCCCATCAAGGTGGCTCTGGGAAGACCAGGGTTTAGGGAGACTCTCTGGGGGCTTCCTTAAGGAGTGGTCACATGGGCTTCAGCCCCCCTTGCTTCCATGTCGCATTTACCTGCTTTACCCAAGGTGTTTGCTCACGAATCATCTGTCCTCACGACAGGCTTCCCAGGTGAAGCCTACTTGAGCACCCTGGGCCTCGGTCAAGTGTCCCTGCAGGGCACTCCCCAGCCAGGGTCCGTCCAGTCCCTCTGGACACCCTTCCTCCCACCACATTTTAGTGGACAGCTTCAAGGTGACAGGGTCTTCCCTTCACAAAATGGGAATCTGCCTCCCTGTGGCTCCCACCTGTTCCTGGCCAGACCTCCCAGCTCCCTGTGACCACTTCCTGGAACTCCAGACTCTTCTGTGGTCCCTTCTTCAGTGACACAGTGTCCAATCTCCTTGTCGCCCACAGACTTTTCTCAAATCCCTATGCCTAGAACACTCCTTGAATGTTCCTTCCTCTTGGTCCACTGACATCCCCACCACTGGGTGAGCACGTGTCCCAAACTAAAGCACCCCATTCTTCGTGTTTGAGGGACAATTCAGAGAGCAGGGCTGAGCACTTGAACTTGAAGGATGCCTCTTCCTTCTCTTAAGCCCCCCAGCTCCCAAAGGCAGTTCTAGGAGGACCTCGTAGCTCCCTGGATCCTAAAGGGAGGTCACCCAGGACCCAGGAGCAAACACACTCTGAGTACCTGTCTGACGGGGGCGGTTCCCCACATCTGACCATCTAGAGCAGGCTGGTAGGTGAGAGCTGACCACATTCTTCTAACTCCCCTGCCTACAGAAACTTCACCAGTTTCCTCTTCACCATGGCCTTCTTCAACTTCCTCGTGCCCCTCTTTATCACACGCACCTCCTACCAGCTCATGGAGCAGAAACTCAGGAAGAGTGGCTGTCTCCAGGTAAGGACTCACCTCCCAGAGCAGCAGAAATTTCTTGGTCCCTCTCAAGGACACTAGGGAACATGAACAACGTGACAGCAACCAGGAGTTTTCTGTGTTTTCAATGACCAGGAGAACAATCTGGCCTGTGTACAGCACAGGATGTTAGGCCTGGAAACTGCCCTCCCCTTGCTTGGATCACCAGGGCCTGGGGAGCCAGGGTCAGCACTGCTGGGGTTCACCCAGACCCTGCAGCCCCAAGAGTGAGGGCTCCCTGCCGGACACCATCCATGCTGTTATGCTTCATTGTTCCCAAGGATTTGGGGTTTGGCACAAAATTACAGGCTTTTTAAATGCTACATTTTTAAATTGCTTTGAGATGCTTAATTTAATCACAGTCTCAGGCTGTTACCCACAACATAAAAAAGCACACCTGCAAGCACATTTGTCCAAGAAAAACAACACTTCAAAATAAGCCATCCTGGCCATTTTTGAATTTCTGCATTAATATTTCCCAACCACAATTTTCTTTTGACTTTGTCACTTGGACATCCTCTAGCAAATGAGTCATAACAAGCAGCAAAGGTTAGAACAAAACCAGATATTAATATTCCTTTATGTGCATTTTTGCAGCCACTCTCTGAGGAAGGAGGTTGTATTATCCCTGTGCCACAGACTAGAAAAGCGAGGCTGAGAGGGGTTAGCTAAGCGACTCACCAAAAGCCACACACTAGTAACCATGTCAGAGTTGGAGCCAAACTAAGTCGTACGCCCCCTTGTGGCCCTGGGTGGTACCAGGGCCCCACCCGCTCCCTGGTTCAGCCACAACGTAAAACATCACACCTGCAAGCCCATTTGTCCAGGAAAAACAATACTTCAAAATAAGCCGTCCTGGCCATTTTTCAGTTTACAGACAAGGCAACTGAGGTCAAGTAAGCTTAAATAAGAGGCTTAGGGTCACACAGCCTTAAACAGCAGAGAGGTTCATCTGGTCCCAAGTTCTTCTGCAGGCTCAGCCCCTTCCTGAAGCCTGGTCCATGCTGCCCAACCCTGCTGAGCACCGACCTGGTTCCCCGGCTGCGCAGGGCTGCAGGCCATCTGGAGCAAGCTGACGCCTCCTGTGATGATTTCTCCCCAGGTGAACACCACTCTGCCAGCCAGGACACTGCTGCTCGGCTGGGGCCCCTATGCCCTCCTGTATCTATACGCAACCGTCGCGGACGTGACTTCCATCTCCCCCAAACTACAGATGGTACCGACACCTCCAGTACCCAAAGCTAGAACCCTCCCCATCTTTGTGTTTCTCTGTCTCACCTCATCTCTCTTTCTGGCTTTATGGCGCCATGTCAGTCTCTCTCTTTCTTCCTTTGAACATGCATAACGCACAGAGAATTAGTTTGTCCCCCTCACCCTCCTGGGCCACACCAGGCTGCTGCTTGACATTGCCTAAGCCTCATGCAAAATGACAGGGACAGCCAGCCAGATGGTGAACATGCACACTCTGTGACCAGAGGCTCAGATTGGTGCCCAGATGGGGACATAAGGGTGTGGACAGGAGTGTGTTTCCATGGGGCTCACTAGCCATGTATCTTCCACCAACTACTCAGGGACAGCTCAGAGGATGCAGAGCCAAGTGACTGGCAGCTGCAGGGGGAGGGGGACTCAGGTCACCAGGGAGAGAAGCAGAGGCTTTGAAGCTTCCTTTCCTGGACTTTTCTGCCATGACAGGTGCCTGCCCTCATTGCCAAAATGGTGCCCACAATCAACGCCATCAACTATGCCCTGGGCAGTGAGATGGTCTGCAGGGGAATCTGGCGGTGCCCTTCACTGCAGAGGAGCGAGCAGGACCGAGCCAAGTGAGCCTGCCACACTGGCCTGAGCCCCATGCCGGGAGGCTGCCCCAGGAGGCCTGCCCAGGAGCCTCCGAAGCCAAGCCCCAGACACTCATCCACCATCCCCAGTGGCCCTGTTAGGCCTGGCCCTAGGCTGGACATAGGATTCAGAGAGATGCCAGGCTGTATGAAAAGAGCCAGAGCTTTGGAACCAGCCCTCTGCACAGAGGCTGAGAGACCTTGGCAAAGTCACTCCTAAACTTTCTAACCCGTAATGTAAGGATGTTAATACAGACCTCACAGGGTTGTTGTGAGGCTGGAACGAAATAACATGTACTCACCAAGCACATAGAAAATACTCATTAAAACAGCCATTAGTTAAGACTTGGCCATGCCCTCCAAGGACTCAGTCTCACATAGGAAAGGGTCAAAGCCCCAGCGTTTGCTTGTGGGAGCTCAGCCCAGGCTGCCAACATTCAAACACCACTTATTAAATCATGATCTGGTGCCAGTGACTTACTCTGCCTGTGCATATGTTTCCCAACTTGTCAGGTGAGATGACAATAATGGTGACTTGACCACACAGAAAGGACTGGAACATTACCTGGCATGTTAAGTGCTCACTGAGCTTTAGCCACCAGCACGCACCAGTCAAAGCCAGCCCCGGGTTATGTGGGGCTTGGCCTGCACATTGCTTTAAAATGTTTTGGGATTAGTCACCAACATTTAAAAATCAGGACAATTTATTTAAAACTCCAGATGTCAGAAGATCAGGCTCCAGCAGCCTGCCTTCCTCCGTGGTGACAGTTTGCAGAGCTCAGGGCGGCTCTGCCTTTGCCCAGGACACGTGTTCTTCCATCAGCTGCAGTGCATGTGTTCCCTGCAGATCCTGTGGACCTCTGGGTTTGTGATGCAGGAGTCCCTGTCCCTGGATGTACAACAGCAACTCCCACAGAGTCAGCACTTGGGAGCTAGGTGTGGCAAGTGCTTGGTCCTGGGTGGGACCCGTGGCCCTAGAGGGAGATGGAGATGGTTGGCAGGGCAATCCAGGACCATATAGGAAGTCTGGCGGTAGAGGGGCCCGGCCCAGGCACTGTGGAGGCAGGGGGGAGAAAGCCCTGTCCCATGTTGCTGAAGGGAGGAATAGACAAGTCCGTGGGATGTGGGGGTGGGTAGTGTGAACAGCCTCTGGGGTCCCTGTTGACCAGGACCTGCCTCTCAGTTTTGCAGATGCAGAAAACCAGGCCACATATACTTAACTCCCAAGAAGCTCTCACAAAGCAGTTGCCAGTTCCTGTCATTTTGTAAGACCAGGTGGAGTGGAGAAGGCAGGCAGCCTTTCCATTGTTTGCTAGACCATGCCCTGTGCCAGGCTCTGTGGAGACCAGATGCCACTCAGCCTCACTCCAGTGCCCACAGGACCCTTTCCTTAGGCCCTGGAGTTGGGAAGAGTAGGGGAACCCTAGTGCCTGAGCCAGCGCTGGGCTCACACACAGGCTGAGTGGGTGACCACAAAAGTGAGGGGGTCCAGGGTCCAGAGATGCTGACTTTGCCCCCGTCAATCCTTAAAAGGTCTTTTATAGGGGATCCGCCCTTCACTCCACCATTAGAGACACTAACTCCCTAAGGAGGGATGAGGGAACACCAGGAGAAGAGAAGGGAGGTGACCTCCAAGCTCAGACAGAGGTGGAGTGGACGGCAAGAGTGGCTGGTGTCAGCCTTTTCTAAGAGCCATCCCCGGGTTCCCAAGCGAAGAAGAAAAGGCCAAACACCTCAGTGTCCTCATCTGTGCTCAGAGGCTGTAGTCAGGGACGCCTTAAGCTCAGGCCCTGCCTCCCCAAGGCTTCCTGCAGGAGGCGGGGGTGGGCTCCAGCATCTCCACCCTGAACTGGGTTGCCAGGCGATGGGAAGGGCCGCAGCAGCACCTGGCTGGGAATGACCAAAGCCCCACCTGAAGGGACTCGCTTCAGAAGCCCCAAGTCTGCCCACACCCCCAAATTCCACTCACACAATGGGCTTACAGAGCCTCATCAGCTTTGGGCTTTTCTGCCCACGTCTGTAGGCACTTTGGGGATCTTAGTCCCCCGTGGACAGACACTGTGTGCACAGGGCCCCTCCTCTGCCCGCCTTCCCTCCAAGCGCTGGCATCCCCCAGCCTGCCCTTCCTTGTGCCACTCAGCTGCCCCTGGGGGAAGAGAAGAATGGGGGACGGAGACTGCTGAGTCCCGCCTGACGCCCACCTCCCTGCGGCCCCCGCACAGTCACGGAGGTTGCGCAGGAATCAAAGGCGACCACCCCTGGCGCTCAGCCAGAACCTAAGGCTTGCTCTGCTCTGCCCATCTCCAGGGTGGATTCACAGCCCTCAAACTCTCCGCTAACTTTCTACAGTGAACATGGATCCCTTTTGCAATGAGAAAAACATATGTAAAGAAAGCTACTTCCACCTCCCTGGCTGCTACCATTCCTCTGATTTTGGTGAAAGGCTCTCCCCTCCTCCCTCACTGTCCGCCTCCCCCTCAGGCTCCTGGGGAAGAAGGTCTCTTTCCTCCATTCATTCACATGTCCCCAATGCCATCTGGTAGGCACAGTGTCCTGCTCCCTCCCCTCCAGACACTGTGGGTTTTGGGGGAAGGACATGTCAACAAGGTCCCCTGGCCCACACTATCCATCACTGGCGCCACTGTGCTCTCTCCAAGTTCCCCGCACCCCAGGAGAACGGAGGCCACATTGCAGAGAGGGAACAAGAGCAAGGTGAGAAGTCTGAGCCCCAAGAAGTCAGGAAAGGAGAATGAAAGCTGCAGAGGCCGTGCCAGAGCCTCATCCACAGCACCTGAGGGCTCAGGGCATCTTTGTGGGAGGCCTGGGGGACCACCCAACCCTGCCCCGCAGGCCTCACCGTGCACCAGGCCCAATGGCCTCCCCCAACACTGCTCCACCAAGGGCACATGCTGACACACAGACCTCCGGAATGGACTTGGAAGAGGCTGCCAGGAGGCAGGTACACATCTGGAACCAGGCAAGCACCAGGTGCCAGAAAATGCCACCTCAAGCCATCACCTCCTCGTTTGTAAGCCAGCATCCACTTGACCTCCTGAATCCCTGTCTCTGTCATTTATCTCTGATGTATCCGTCTATGCATCCGGTGTATATTTAATGAGCAGCTGCTGGGTGTCAGATGCAGTGTTCAAAGGGATGACACGGGGCCAAGATCCTTTCCAGATACCCCAGGAAGATGCCCATTGCCTCTTTATCTCTTCGTGGCATTTGTGGGTAAAATATAGATGCTAACAGTGACTAGGAAATCGAAAGTAGAAATTATGGTACAACCATGTGGAAGCAAGTGGAATCAAGCATAATAAGGTTATCAAGACAGCCCAGACGGTTCCTTCAGAATCTCCAAAGTCCTTACCTCAAAGCGAAACACTTTTCCCTCTTTCCATAGGAATTAAGCGTGCACTCCAAGCTTCGCTGTGTACTTGGTTTAATCATGTGTTTCAACACAATCGTCCCCCCCACGGGAGCCCATTTTAGCCTCATTCCAGATTTTTAAAAAATTTCTGTGGTTTGACTTGGAAACCTAAATGCCACCATTATTTCTAAGAACAGTTTTCCCTAAAATGAAACCCACAGAGGAGGAAGGCCCTGTGCGTGCACTCTTGTGGTGTGACCAAGTCATGCCGTCTCCTTGCCGGGTGGCCTTAAGAGTTGAGAACTCTCTGACCCGTCCCCTGCGTCTTCTCAGTCTCAGTAGTCTCTGACAAGGGCAGAAGGTTTTCAAACACTATCAAAATTCTCTTTTCCAAACAAGATGTTTATTATGGACTGATTGTTTGTGTCCCCTGAAATTCATACACTGAAGCCCTAACATCCAGCGTGGCTGTATTTTAAGGTGGAATCTCTAAGGAAATAAAGTTTAATAAGATCATAAGGGTGGAGCCCTGATCCCATAGGATAGTGTCCTTACAAGAAGAGGCACCAGAGAGCCTGAGTGAGCGCTATCTCCCCCTGCCCCACAAATACATCAAAGAAAGACCATGTGAGCACATAGTGAAAAGGTGGCCATCTGTACCAAGAGCCCTCACCAAACATCAACCCTGCCAGCACCTTCATCTTGGACTTCCAGCCTCCAGAAATGTGAAAAAATAAATTTCTGTTGTTTAAGCCACCCAGTCTGTGATGTTTTGTTACAGCAGCTCTAACAAACTAATATAAAGTTATACCAAAGCTCATTGTTCAAACACATGACAGTGGAGGGGACCAAGAGCCCTGCTGGTGTTACCCACCCCCAGAACACCCACTGCCACTTCTGCAGAAGCCCAGTGTTGTATGAAACCCAGTTTAAAAGGCACGAAATTTGTCTTCTAAGATCTCCTCCCATTCTAAGATTCATTGATTCTAGAATTTATTTAAGTTATTTAGCCAAGAAATATAAGCACAGTGGAATAATATCTTCCATACCATCTCATCTTCTTGCTAGGAAAGATGGCTCTGCCTATTGCCAAATGGACTTAAATTAAAGTCACAAATAAAGTAGCAAGTTGTCTCCAAGGTACAGGACTGGCCCCTCCCCAAGACCTCCACTGAGACAATTTTCCTGCAGAGGGAAAGGGTTTTGTGTACCTGATTGATTAGCAAAAAAATAAATATCGATTAGATGTCACCCAAACTATACAGTATGTATATTCCCTCTTAAAGGTAAAGGAGATTCTGCAAATTTTCTACATAGATAAATAAATTCAACAGCAAGGAAGTTGGCCTAATTTATTTATATCTTTCTCCTTGCCACGAATTTGATAGGATTTCTGCTGTTTTCCCTGTCAGAGCACTCCTGGTTCAATTTGCTCAAATACAAGCTCACTCTCCTTCGCACCACAACTGCCTCCCTTCTCATGTTCCCTATCTGAGTAAATATCATTACTGTCTGTCTTGTCACTTAAAGTAAACAAAGAGAAAAGGAGAGAAAAAGCGAGACCTGATTATACGTAAATACCTGGCAGAAGGTAAAGGTGGCGCAGTGCTCGGCTGACACCACAAGGTGGCAGTGCCCTCTCAGTGATAAATTCATCCCGGGCCACCAGCCCTGGAAGAGCCTTTCTGAAGAGCCTGGAGCCTCCTGGCAAAGCCGCCTGGGGGCGTTATTCATTCCTGCGGGATCTCCAACAAGCCTTCCTTTGCCTGCTTTTGATACGGAAACCTGATGCTTAGCTGTTTCTACCTCAAACGATGATATGATTCCACCTGTCTCCTGAAAGAAAGAATTGCATACTCATTGGCCAGGGGGGTCTTAGGCGGCCCCATGGAGTCCCCTTTTCTCTGTCTATAAAGCGGTCACTGAATGTCTAGCCAGATGTAAACCCTCCAAGTCTTCCCGCACACCACAGGATTTGGTTAGGAGGTCTGGGTCTGGGCTTTGTCTTTGTCTAACTGTGAGAAGCGGGGCCAGTCCCTCCATATCTCTGACCTTGGGTTGTTCATCTGAAAAGTGGCGGTGATGAGCCCTTCTGCTGAGATTACACGTGGGAGCACACTGTAAACTATGGGGTGTGGCGCCGGCGGGCATTCCAAGTACAGTGCCCGGAGAAGCAGCCCGTGCCTCAGGCAGATGCACAGTGAATGGCATTTGGCCATGGTGGGCAATGTTTCTAGGGCAACGAGTGCTGGAAAAGCCCTGGGTGGCAGCTGAAGACATAATCCCTAAGTCTTCCTTCCCCTCCCTGTTGAGGTAACTTGCTGCTCCCCTCCTAAACTGCTCCCTGGCCCCAGCACCACGCACCTGTTCTTCCCTCTGTCCATCCGGCTGCTCTGACAATGGGCTCCGTTGTCTCTCTGCACAGCATCCTCAGCTCAGCTGCCCTTCCTTCTGCAGCTGTCGGATGCATGCACCGCCTTCACCCTTCCAGATGAGAGCCCATGTGGCAGCTTGGAAAGCACTTAGGTTTCGGTGTCGGAAAGTCCTGGGCATGAATCCAGGATTTGCCACTTACTCAATGTGACAAAGATTCTCTGCTTGGCCAAGCTTGAGTCAAGCTCTAGAACCTTCTCTTAGGCCTATCTTTGCACTTCCTTGTAAAATTCAGTTTTAGCAAAGAACCCTGCTAAGTCAGCTTGTCGAGAACCGCCCCCTCCCCCAATATCTGATCAGGTTCCCCAGTCTGCAGCAACCTGCCGGGTGATGTCTGACCACCCTGGTCTGCCTTCAGCAAGAGTCATGTGAGGTCAGTTTAGCCAGAATCCCCCTTTCCTCTTAGTAATCTTCCATCCACCGGCCCCCACCCTACTCCTTGGCTGTCACTTCCCGCTTGCCCATGCCGTGTCTGGAGTTGAGCCCAATCTTTCTCCCCCAACGTGACATGCCATTATAGTGGTCCCTGTACTTACAGCCGTGGTCCTGAACAAAGTCTTTCTTACTATGCTTTAGCAAGTGTCATTGAATAGGTTTTTGGGGTTTTTTTTTTAACAAATGTCTGACCCAAGTTTGAGCAAATTTCTCATTTCTGAGCTTGCTCCATTCCCACAAGAACGGACTCATTAGGGTGGCATATTTTAAAGTACATGGTGTGTGGTGGGTGCTCAATAAATATTAGATTCCCTCCATCAGGGACCTTATCATCTACTCCTTGCTGTCCTCTGATTTTTTTTTTTAGTCACTCAAGAAAATGGTGTATAGGAGAATTATGATGATTGAGTGGCAATTACACACAACTGCCATAAATGCATCCCATCTGCTACCTCATTTAATCCCCACCACATCCTCAAAAGCATAGTGCTCAACCTTGTCTGCACATTTGCATCACCTGGGGTCTGGCAACCCAAAATATTGTGCCTGCTCCGGAAGCCCCTGCCTCGACTGGGAGCCTGGTAGAAATGCAGACTCTTAGGCCCTGCCCCAGACCTCCTGAATCTGCATTTTAACAAACCCCCAGGTGGTTTGTGTGCACATAGAGATTCTATTTTGGGGGGGGTCTCACTCTAACTCTGCCACACAATCACAGCTCACTCACTGTAACCTCAACCTTTTGGGCTAAAGACACCCTTCTTCCTCAGCCTCCCAAGTAGCTGGGGCTGCAGGCACGTGCCACCACACCCCTGCTAATTTTCTGTAGAGAAGGGGGGGTGAGTCTTGCTATGCTGCCCAGGCTGGATCTCAAACTCCTAGGCCTCAAGTGGTCCTCCTGCCTCCCAAAGTGCTGGCATCACAGGCATCAGCCACTGCGCCTGGGGCAGAGGGTTGAAGGGCTTGCCGGGCTTGAGGGCTTTTCAAAGCTCCCAGGTGAGTCTAATAAGTCACCAAGATTGAGAACCGCTGCTTTTGAGGGGTGTTATGAACACTTCAATTTCATGAAGAGTGATTTAGCTATGATTTACTCTGAGGCCATTCTCTGCTCTTTTATATGAATAAATATTTCTCTCTAGAAGCTCATTCTTTTTTGCTCACCCCCATTTTATCCTATGGCTTGCTGTCATCTTTCTCTTACTAACTCCCCAGATTCCAAAGACCACAGGCCAGCAGGAGAGCTGCAGCCCAAGGCTTTTCATTTTATCACTATGATATTATCTACAAGAGAATAGGGTCAGGTCTTGTAATGGAGACACTAAGGCATAAAGAGGTTAAAAACACTGCTTAAGGTTGAGAAAGCTTGGCTCCTGACTCCTGGCCCAGGGATTTTCAGATATGCAGGCAGTACGTGTCCAGGGTGGTAGAGAGCAGCGCTTCTCAAACCGTAAGGTACAGATGAATCACTTGGAATCTTGTTAAATGCAGACTCTGATTCACTAGGTCTGGGGTGGGAGCTGAGAGTCTGCATTTCTAACAAGCTCCCAAGTAAAGCCGATGTTACTGAAGTCGTAGTGTGTTTGGCCAAAACAACAGACTATGATTCTAGCTGCTGCTTCTTCGCTTCCCGACAGCTGATTGGGGTGTTCATACAATATCTCTCACCTGCCACATGACTCAGACCAATGTTTCAAACTGTGTCATTGGACTCGGGAGATCTGCAGACCTCCACGCCAGGCTTCAGCCGCCACTGGGTGGCGCTCTGGAAACACCTCGCTGTGGGATCCCCTGTTCAACAGCAATTAAACAAATATTTATTGAGCCTAACTGTAAGTCAGGGACACGGTTTACACAAGGCCCTCATGAGGGGCTTACAGTCCAGTGACAATAAACAAGTACGTGTATTGGAAAACGATCATTACGCATTGGGATAAGCGCTCAGGAGGACACAAACTGGGAGAGGTGGTCAGGAACCTCTTTGAGGAGGTGATATTTGAGCTGGGACTTAGAGCATGAGAATGAGAAGGGCGAGGGAAAAGCAATTGAGGCAGAGGGAACAGCAACTGGGAAAGGACGTTGCTGTTCAAGGAACACAAAGAGGCGCGAGGCTGGGGCAGAGAGGGCGGAAGAGAAACAGTAGGAGATGCAAGGGCCATGTCCATCCGGCAGGGCTGTGGGGGCAGCAGAGATGGAGAAGGGCAGTTGGGTTTTACTTTAAGAGCAAATGAAAGTCTTTGAAAGGTTTTAATCAGGAAAGTAACCAGATCTGGTTTCCATTTTTAACTGATCGTTCTGGCTGCAGTGTGGGGGCCACGCTGGAGGGCCCAACCGTGGAGGTAGAAAGGGGAAACAGGGACTGTTACAACAGACTCCAGGCCCAAGATGCAGTTGCCTCGAACGAGGTGGCGGCAGTGCTAATCGTGAGCTATGGACAAGTTTTGTGTGTGGTTTTGGAAACAGAGACTGCATGACTCACTCGTGGTTTGAATAAGTTTATCGGTTTAGGTGCTTTTGATTTCAGGCAACAGAAAACCCAATATTAACCGTCTTTAAAAAATAAGAGTAACTCGCAGATTCACATAAATAAAAGGTGTGGTAGAGGGTAGACTCCAGGCAAAGCTTGATCAGGGCTCCAGCCTTATTTTTCTGTGATTCTGAGGCTTGCCCCTTCTCTCTCCCACCCTCTACGTGTCCATTTATCCTCATGCTGACTTCATTAATGGCTGCAAGGTGGCCTCAAGAGCAACATACATGACCATGAGTTGGCTGCATTCACATGTAGGAGAAGCAACATATGAATGGAGCATCATTTCCAACAACCATAAAACAAAAATTTTAAGCTTGGGCTTGATTGGCCCATCTCTAAGCAAATCCCTGTTGCCAGGAAAATGAGTATGATAGTTGGCTTAATACCCCCACTAATCCCCAGTTGCCAATAGACTGATTAGCTTAGATGGGAGTTACTGGAAACAATCACCATGGATAAAGGGATGAAATCATCTTAATCTTCATTTGTTTCAACCAATGACGGTGGGAGTGTGGTCAGTCCTACCCAAATGGCATAGGTGGTAAATAGTGGGGGAGGGCAGCATGGATAAAATTTCAGTTTCCATTTGTAAACTAGATGAGGTTTGAGGATGTGGGAGAACATAACCATGGCACCTAGGTTTTTGGAGGTGCCATGTGCCAAGTTAAGGAAGACAAACAGGGCTTGGAGGAGAGTAAATATGGATGCCTCTTAGCTATACAGGTATTTGAGTCCAGTGAGCATTTGAAAATAGGAACAGGAGCTGAAGGGGGTTGTCCTGGGTAGAGTTGCCTGCATCATGTGGCATTCTCTAGGTGAGGGACAGAGTGACAAACTTCCAGCCACTGGCACAGCTCAGGAATCAGAATGAGAATAACTTTCTGATGAGATACTTGGGGCTAGTGATTCTCTAAACCATCCAAAGCCATGAACATCAGTATTCTGCTACTAAAAGAATAAATGAGGATCTTCTTGAACATGTGAATTGAAGAAAATTACAATTAAAAATCTCTTTCACTTCTTTTATTTCAGTGATCTTCAAAACAACAAAAGATGGGAAGCAGAAAGGGGATTTATAGTCCCACTTTTCAGATGGAAAAGCTGAGACACACACAGGTTAAATGCCACCTCAGATCACACCAGAGCCTGAACTTGAAACCCATCCTTTAAATCTAGTCCCCAAGCCCTGCAGATCCAACCATCGATGGTCAGATAAATCTATTCTTGGAGACAAGATATCTACAACCAAAGATACCCCATAACTCAAGTCAGCACATGCTAACATGTTTTTTCAAATGCTGCAGGAGGTGATTTAACAGGGAAGGCAGCAGGAGAGGTGGAATGAACCCTGGACTCTCAGTCAGAGCGGACACCTACCTTAGAGTTCCAGCTTTGCAGCTCCCTTCCTGTCTGACCTTAGGTGAGTCACTGGATTTTTCTGGGCTGCATTTTCATTTATCTAACAATGGGTTGGATTAGATCAGTTGTTTTCAAACTTAAAAGAGAAAAACCTGAAGCATTTTCTTTGAGAAAAATCACACCAGGAAGTATAAATAAGAGAAGTCTCAGCACAACTTCTTCTATCACATGTTTAAGGTGGGAAATAGGGAGACGCTTCCTCCCCTAGGACCACCATCCTGGAGATCTGATTGCCTCTCTTCTTTGCTTTCCAGGAATCTTCGGTTTGTTTCCCTTTCTAGGTAAGTCCTGGAATTGCCTACTTTCCCCCAGTCCTGATGCCCCAACTGCTCCAGAAAAGCTGCTTCACAGTCTTTCTCGTCATACCTGGCCAGTGCCACAGGCAGCAGGTATTCTCTGTTCACAGCTCTATTAGTGCTTGAGCTCCCTAGATGGAGCACCTTGTTTGTTCAGCTTGCCTGGGTTTTCAAGTAAGCCTTTGTGGAAGCTCAGGCATTGGAAAGATACAGACACCATTGTTCATCAGTTGCTGTTGGCAGGCGCATTTATCAAACCCTCGCTCAAGTTAAACGGGAAGTGATTAAGGGACTCTCTGAAGTTAGGAGAGACAAGAAGAAAAAACACTCATAATTATGAAGCAGCAGTGCCTAACACTTTGTTATGGTCTTTACGTATAACACGTCTAATCCTCTGAACAATACTAGGATCACAATATTAAGATTTTATTATCTGCACTGCATATATGAGAAAACCAAGGCTCTGAATGATGATGAAAACTGCCTTAGGACACCCTATGAATAAGTGAAACAGTTGGAATAAAACTCCTCAGAACTATCTAGATACAAATGCAAGAATAGTTTTTTCAAGATTCTCTAGGATTAAGAGGAAAAGCCATAGGATCCCAAGATAATATGTAAACTCTTTCTCAATTGTTTTTGGTTCCATCACTTATTCCTTCAACAATAGCCTGCTATTTACCAAGCACGTGGCTTTGTTCTAAAAGGGGAGGAAAAGGAGGTGAATAAGATACAGTCCCTTTGCTGTAGGAGCTCACAGTCTAGCAGGGAAATAAGATAGGTCATGTATTGCCATTTGTTACACCTGATATAATAGAGGTTAATTCAAACTACTATGTAGTGTCAGCAGGAATGACCAAGTAAAGACCTCTGGAAATCTTCTATTCCATAAAATCAATGAGAATATTGTTAAAAGTTTTCAAAAGCAATGTTCTCATAACCCTGGAAATTAACCAAAAGCTTGCAGCAATCTTGGAAGTGCTTATTCAAGAAAATTACTGAATCTCATTTAAAACAAAAAATTGTGAGATATGCAAAGAAACAAAAAAAAGTCCCATACAAAGAAAAAAAAGGAGTCAATAGAAACTGCCTAAGGAAGCCCCAGCCATCGGACTTACTAGAAAAGACTTTAAATCAGCTATTTAAACAGACTCAAAAACTAAAGGAAACCATATAAAAAACCAAGGAAAACTATAAGATGATTGTTTCACCAGGTATAGAGTAGCAATAAAGAGAAATTATAAAAGGAAGCAAATAGAAATTCTGGAGTTAAAAAGTACAGTAACAAATAAAAATGTTACTAAAGAGGCTCAACAGCAGATTTGAACAGGAAGAAAAAAGAAATCAGTGAACTTGGAGATTGGTCATTGGAGACTCTCCAGTGTGAAGAACAGAAAGAAAAAAGAATGAAAGAACTTAATAGAGCCACAGAGACCTGTGGAATACCATCAAGCATAGCAACACACACATAGTGAGAGTCCCAGAAAGACAGAAGAGAGAGAAGCAGAAAGAATATCTGAAGAAATACAGTTGTCCCTTGGTATCCATGGGGGGTTGGTTCTAGGACCTTCCACAGATACCAAAATCCATGGATGCTCAAGTCCCTGATATAAAATGACATAGTATTAATATTTGCATATAACCAACACACACTCTCCCATATACTTTAAATCATCTCTAGATTACTTATAAAACCTAATACAATGTAAATGGTATGTAAGTAGTTGTACTGTATTGTTTAGGAAATAATGACAGGGAAAAAAAATCCGTACATATTCAGTACAGTCACAATTTTTTTCCAAATATTTTTGATCTGTGGTTGGTTAAATCCATGGATGTGGAACCCACAGATATGGAGGGCCGACTATGTTTGACAGTTTCCCAACTTTGATAAAAAACACTAATCTTCACATCCAAAAAGCTCAATGAACTCCCAAGTAGGGAAGACAGAAAGAGATCTGCACCTAGACAAATCATATTCACACTGTCAAAATCCACAGAAAAAGAATCTTGAAAGAAGCAGGAGATAAGCAACTCATCACATAAAAGGGATCCTCAGTTATATTAAGAGTTGATTTCTCAACAAAAACTATGCAGACCAGAAGACAGCGAAATGACATACTCAAAGTGATGAAAGGAAAAAAAGGCTATCAACCAAGATATCTATATCCAGCAAAATTATCCTTCAGAAATAAAGGAGAAATTAAGATATCCCAAAATTAGAAAGAAAAAACCAACAGAAAAACAGAATTCATTGCCAGCAGACATTTCCTACAAGAAAGATTAAAGGAGTTCTTCAGGCATAAATGAAAGGACATGACACAGTGTCTAGAATCTACAGGAACAAATAAGGAGCACAGATGTTTTGCTTGGCTTGGGCTGCCAACAGAATACCACAGACTAGGTGCTTAAGCAATTGAAATTTATTTTCTTACGGTTCTGGAAGCTGGAATTTCAAGATCAGGGTGTCAGCCTGGTCAGGTTTGGTTCCTGGTGAGGACTCTCTTCCTGGTTTACAGATGGCTACTACCTTCTTACTATGTCCTCACATGGCAGAAAGAAAGAATGGCATCTCTCTCTCTCTGTCTCTCCCTGTCCTCCCCTCCCTTTCCCCCTTTTTATAAGGCCAAGAATACTATCAGATTAGGACTTCACATTTATAACCTCATTTAACCTTAATTACCTCCTAAAAGTCCTATCTCCAAATATAGTCACATTGAGGGTTAGCACTTCAACATATGAATTTGAATGGGGGGGTGTCACAATCAGTCCATAGCAATGACTAAATGTAACTACATAAATAAATATAAAAAACAATGTAAATGTATATTATGTTTGTAACTTTTTGTTCTATGTGATTTAAAAGACAACTGCATAGAGCAATCAAAATAAATCTTTGTTGATGGATAGCCACAAGTGAAAATTTGCATATATTTGCATATATTTACATAATAATAACACCAAGGAAGAGGTAGAGAATGGCGCTATATAGAAACAAAAATTTTATAAACTATAAAATTAAGTTGATATTAATCTGAAGTACATGTTATAAATTAGATGTTAATTGTAATCCCTAGGCAACCATTAAGAAAATAATGTAAAAATATATAGTAAAAGAAAAGACAAGGGAATTAGAATGGTATGTTAGAAAATAGATACTTAGCACAACAGAAGTCAGTAAGGAAGGAATGAAGGAATGAAAAAAATATAGCACATTTAGAAAACAAATAATAAAATGGAAGTCGTAAATCCTACATTATTAGTAGGATTGTAAATTGTAACTCCTACATTAAACGTAAATGAATTAAGCATTCCAATCCAAAAGTAGAGATTGTGGAATGGATTAAGAAAATATGATACCACTATTTGATGTCTACAACAGACACACTTTACAGTGAGGGTTGTAGGTAAAATGATAGAAAAAGATATACCATGCAAAACCAGTAACCAAGAGAGCTGGAATGGCTATATTAATATCAGAGAAAATAGACTTTATGGCAAAAATCTTTCCTAGACACAAAGAAAAACATGTATAATGATAAAAGTGTCAATCCATCAAGAAGACATAACAATTATAAACATACATATACCTAACAACAAAGTCCCCAAATAGATAAAGCAAAAACTAGCACAACTGAAGAGAGAAATAGAAAATTCAACAATAATAGTCGGAGACTTCAAGACTCCACTTTTGATAACAGATAGAACAGCTAGAGAGAAAATCAGGAAAATTGATGATTTGAACACCACCACAAACTAACTAAATCTAACAGGCATCTATGGAATACCCCATCTAAGCACAGTATAATACACTTTCTTCTCTAGTGCACATGGACCATTCTCTAGAATAGACTTTATGTTAGGCCATGAAACAAGTTTCAATAAATTTTAAAGGATTGAAATTATACAGTGTGTTCTCTGATCACAACAAAATTAAATCAGAAATTGATAGCATGAACAAATTTGGAAAATTCACAAATATGTGGAAAATAGACCACATATTTTCAATAACCAATGGGTCAAAGAAGAAATCGCAATGATAAATTAAACAACTACCTTGAAGAGCCAGGTGCAGGGGTGTGCACTTGTGGTCCAAGCCACCTAGGAGGCTGAGGTGGGAGGATTGCTTGAGCCCAGGAGTTGGAGTCCAGCCTGAACACCATAGTAAGACCTAGTCTCCCCAAAAAATACTTTGAGGTGAAGGAAAATGAAAACAAAAAATTGCAAAATTGATGGGATGTGGTGAGAGCAGTGTTCAAAGAGAATTTATATCTACAAACACCTATCTTAAAGAAAGATCTCAGATTAATTACCTAACCTTCTACGTTAAGAAACTGGAAAAAGAGGAGCAAAATAAACTCAAAGCAAGAAGAAAGAAGGCAATAATAAAGATCACAGAGGAAATAAACCAAATTGAGGATTAAAAGCAATAGAAAGAATCAATGAAACCAAAAGTTGTTCCTTTAAAAATATCATCAAATTCGAAGGCCTTTACCTAGATTGGCCAAGAAAAAAAAGAGAAGATTCAAATTACTAAAGTCAGGATTGAAAGACAGGAACATTACTACAGACCTTACAGAAATAAAGGGTTATAAGGGAATACAATGAATACTTAGACACCAACAAATTAGATAAGGAGACAAACTGGACAAATTCCAAGCAAGACACAAACTACTGAAAGTGGTTTAATAAGAAATGGAAATCTGCATACACCAATAATAAGTAAAGGGATTGAATTGATGATCAAAACCCACAAGACAAAACCAAACAAAAGCCCGAGCCCAGACAGCTTCACTGACTAATTCTATCAAATATTTAAAGAAGAATTAACACCGCTCCTTTACAAACTCTCCCAAAACAATAAAAGAGGGGGCACATTTCAACTTATTCTATGAGGCCAGAATTACCCTCAAACAATAAACAAAACCACAGACATCACACGAAAAGGAAACTACAGACCAATATCTTTATGACATAGATGCAAAAATCCTCAACAAAGTACTAGCAAACTGAATCTACCCACATATGTAATGAATTATACATCATGACTAAATTGCATTTATCCCAGGAATGCAAGTTTGGTTCTACCTATGAAAATCAGTGTAATATTCCATCTTTATAGAATATAGGACAAAGCTCACATTATCATCTTAATATACATTTAAAAAGCATTTAACAAAAGCCAACATCCTATCATGAGGAAAGCACTCAATGAACTAGGGATACATAGGAACTTCCTCAAACCAATAAAGGGTATCTCTGAGAAACCCACAGCTCACATCATACTTAATGGTGAAAGGCTGAAAGTTTTCCATCTAAGATCAGGAACAAGGCAAGGATGTCCACTCTTGCCACTTTTCTTAACATTGTACAAGAGGGAAATTAGGCAGGAAAAAGATTTAGAAAGGGAAAAGTAAAACTCTCTATCTTCAGATGATATAATTGTATATATAAAAAATTCTAAGGAGTCCACAAAAAAAAACTATTAGAGGTATTAAGCAAACAGAAAGTTTATAGCATAAAATATCAAAATAGGAATAACAATTGTATTTCTACACACAATGAGTAGTCTGAAAATGAAATTAAGAAAAATATTTCATTTATAATAGCATCAAAAAAATTTTTAAACTAGAAATAAATTTATCAAAATAAGTGCAACATTTGTACACTGAAAACTATAAAACGTTGTTGAAAGAAATTAAAGACCTAAATAAAGGAAAAGACATCTCATGTTCATTGATTGGAAAACTTAATATTGTTAAACTGGCACTATTCCCCAAATTGATCTACAGATTCAATGCAATCCCTATCAAAATCCCAGCTGGATTTCTTGCAGAAATTCACAATTTGATTCTATAATTTATATGGAAATGCAAAGGATACAGAACAACCAAAATGATCTTGAAAAAGAACAAAGTTGAGTGACTCACACTTCTCCTACAAAGCTACAGTAATTAAAACAGTGTACTCTGTCCCTCTTCCATGGTGCCCCTTGGATGCTTCTACCACTGCCTATCTGTTCTTTCTGTTCTTTCTCTCCTACTTAGAGCAATATACAACCTAATGGATCCTGGCATTGGGCCATGGCTTTCTTATCAGCATTGCTTCTAGGGCACAATCATGCTGAAGCATAGTGCTTGGTAAAACCATGCTACAAGTCACAGGATAATGCCCCTTACACCTGACATTCAGCCCCTAGCACCCACCTTCCCTACATCTCCAGGGGCAGATATGACATGCATAAAGATATGCATATAAATCAACAAATAGAATTGAGAGTATACAAATAAGCTCCTACATTTATGACCAAACGATTTTCCACAAGGATGCCAAGACAGTTCAAAAGGGGAAGAACAGTCTCTTCAACAAACAGTGTTGGGACAGCTGGATATCCATGTCCAAAAGAATAAAGTTTGACCTCTACTTTACCCTATATACAAAAATTAACTTGAAATTGAATGTAGACCTAAATGTAAGAGCTAAATCTATAAAACTCTCTCTAGAAGAAACCATAGGCATAAATCTTTATGACCTTGGATTACCAGTGGTTTCTTAGAACAACAAAAGTGCAAGCAACAACAACAAAAATGGTTAAAATGGACTTTTTCAAAATTAAGAACATTTCTGCTTCAAAGAACACCTAATAAAGTGAAAAGACAACCCACAGACTGGGAGAAACATTTGCAAATCATATATCTCATAAATCATGAGTAAACAGAATATATTTTAAAAGTCTTATAATTAAACAGTAAAACAATAAATAACACAATTTTTAAAAATACTCAAAGAATTTGTTTAGACATTTCTTCAGAGAGGTTACAGCAGTGGCCAATAAGTCCATGAAAAATGTTCAACATCATTTGTTGTTAGAGAAATGCAAATCAAAACCATAATGAGACACCATTTCACATCCACTAGGATGGCTGAAATAAAAAAGACCCATAACAGCAAGCATTGGCAAGGATGTGGAGATATCGGGACCCTCATGCATTGTTAGTGGGAATGTTAAATGGTACAGCACTTTGGAAAACAATTTGGAAGTTCCTTAAAAAATTAAAGATATAGTTATCATGTGCCTAGCTGTTCACTCCTGGAAGGTGAAATTTAAAGGTAACAGGGGGGGATTCAGAAAGGTTTCTCTGAGGAGGTGGCACAAGTTCTCCTCTCCCTATTCTCAAGAGAATTGAAAACATTTCAATGTTCATAGCAGCCCTATTTGTAATAGAAAAAAAATGTTGTTACAACCCAAAGTCAATCAGCTGATGAATGGATGAATAAAATGTAGTTTATTCATACAATGGAATATTATTCAGCCATAAAAAGGAAATAAAGTGCTGATATATGCTACCATACAGATGAATCTCAAAACATTATCAGCAACAGATTATTATATTTCACTTAAGTCACTTGTATCAGTGATATAAGTGAAAGAAGACAGAAAAGATCACACGGGTGATTTAATGTATATGAAGTGTTTAGAATAGGAAAATCCAGAGAGACAGAAAGTAGATTAGGGCGTTGGGGGAGGGCACTGGGAGGTGACTGTTAGTGGGTATTGGGCTTCTTTTTGGGATATTGAAAATGTTCTGGAATTAATTAATGGTAATGATTGCACAACTCTGTGAATAAACTAAAAACCACTGAATTGTACATTTTAAAAGGGTGAATTCTGAGTGTATGAATATATCACAATAAAATTAATTAATTGAAAGTGCAATGGGAACTCAGGAAGGTGAAATTTAAAGGTAACGGGGGGGATTCAGAAAGGTTTCTCTGAGGAGGTGGCACAAGTTCTCCTCTTCCTAGCTCTCAGGCTCTGAAACATAGCTGGCTTGCGATCATCTTCCAAAGTAACGCATCAGCACAGCAGGAAGGCCCCACCTCACAACCTAATACTCCTTTCTAGTACCTTCCTCTCCCCTATGCAGGCTTTATATAATATTCACAAAGTCCTCCAAGGCCCACCTTTCCACCCATTCTTCACTAGAAACTTCTTCTACACCTAAATACATTTTTTCATAGTCATTTTTAAATCAATTTCTGGTGGAAACCTTGCATGAAAATTCCCACATCTTCCCCATGTTCAAGGTTGGAGCTGGGTGGGAGAGAGGCTGCCCCTGGGGATGTAGGGAAGGTGGGTGCTAGGGGCTGAATGTCAGGTGTAAGGGGCATTATCCTGTGACTTGTAGCATGGTTTTACCAAGCATTATCCTTCAGCATGATTGTGCCCTAGGAGCAATGCTGATAAGAAAGCTGTGGCCCAGTGCCAGGATCCATTGGGTTGTATATTGCTCTAAGTAGGAGAGAGAGAACAGAAAGAACAGATAGGCAGTGGTAGAAGCATCCATGGGGCACCATGGAAGAGGGACAGAGGGACAGATTTGCAAACAGGCAGTGCTAGGAAGAGCAGAGTCCTAACTCGAGGTCCTGGAGTAGGGAGTGTTCATCTTCAGAAGAGGAAGTGCCTCCCCTCTGGTCTTCTGGCCCTTGGTACTGCTGAGGTTGGAGAAAATCATACCCTTTTAGCTGGGATGTTTTTGAGACGAGGGTGAAAGCACTGATTGAAGGCCACTGGGGCTTGAGTAATAAATGAAAGGGAGGTAGCTGTATGAGCTGAGACTAGACAGGAGGCGGGGACCAGACCACATAAAGCTTTAGAGGCCAGGTTGAGGATTTGGGGCTTGATGCTAAGCACAACTGGGAGGTATCAAAGGGGTTTAAGTAGAGGCTGATATAATCCAAGTAATGTTCTGGCATTCTGGCACAAAGGACAGTCTTTGGTAGGCAGAGTGGATGCAGGGAGACCAGTAAAGGTGTAGTTATGGACATCCAGGTGAAAGACGGTGGGCACTCGGGCTGTGGTGGTGGCAGTGGGAAAGAGGAAAAGAGCACTGGCAGGTAACTGGGCTTATGGGGGAAGACATGAGACTGAGATCATTGTGGCTGATGTGACTTTGTGACAGCCAGGAAGGGATTTAGAGAAGGTGATCGAATAAGAGTCTGGAGCTCAGAGAAGTCTGGATAGGGATGCGGATGTGCAAGTCTTTGCTGTAGAGTTGACAACGGAAGATTTGGTGCTGGAGGAGATTTCCCGGGGAGAAGTCACAGACGGAGGAGAGAAAGGAGTCTGGACTGAGCCTCAAGGAACTCCAATGTACTTAAAGACTCGGCAAAGACGGCAGAGAATGAGTATCCAGAGCAGTGGGAGGAAAACATGGAGTAGGGGTGTTCGGAAGTACAGGGAAGACGATATTTCAAGAAGGAAAGAATGGTCAAGTAAGGTAAGAATGGAAAAATTCCCACTGGATTTGGGACTGGATGGCCACTACTGACCTGAGCAGGAACTATTTCAATGAAAGGAAGAAAATAGAAGCCAGACTGGAAATAAAGGTGATTGTCTTAGGATTAATGGGATAGGGTCCCGGGAAGAGGAGGGGATAGGACCCAACCCCCTGCAGGAGGAGAGAAGGGGTGGATGGGGCAGGTTTGAATTAGTTTGTGGGATCTGTGGCAGAAATGTGAGGAAATTCTCATTTGATGATTTCAATTTTCTTTGAGAAGAAGAAAACCTGCTGTTAGCAAAGGGGGAAGTAAGGTGGTCAGAAGGTTGAGGAGAATGAAGGTTTCAAATAATAGTTGAATTTTACTAAAGAGGATACAGGTGGAACATAAGCACACGAAAAGATGTTCAACATCACTACGTGTCAGGGAAATGCAAATTAAATCCACCCCAAGAGAACAGCTTCCAGGGAAATGGAATAGCTGTACTTTTCCCTATTACTCCTGCCAAGTACAACTAAAAACCCTAGACATTTTATATTTAAAACAAACATAGGAAACTAAAAAGTAGAGAGAAGGAAGACTACCTAGAGACCCCAGGACAGAGGAGTGACACAGTGGTGAGCTCCATGGGTTTTCTTTTTGCTTTGTATATTTCAGATTTGAAACTGAAGAAGCCAGTGGCTCAATCAAGACAACTGGTACAGATGAAAAAAGAAATGTAGCCCCAATAAAAGCCTGATGTCTTTAGCCAAATGGACAGGAAAGGAGCAGACTAGCAAGGCAGAAAACTTTTAGACAATAACCCTCCCACTCCAGCCAAACGCCATGGAAAAGACTGTTGCCCCCGTGCCCACCACCCAGCAAAGATTGAATGGGGAGCCTAGACTTCCACTCTTGCCAGGCTGTAACAAGGCACCCCAAGACCTCTGCTGAGATGGTGTCAGGAACCTGAGACTTTCATCCTCAACAACCAGTAATTGAGCCCATCCCAGATTGTCAGTGGAGACCACCTGGGGAGACTGGACTTGCACTTCTACCTGGCGGTAATGACAGGCCTTCCCCCCTCCTCAGATGTCAACAGAGGCCAGGTAGAGAACCTGGACTTCTACCTCCACAGGGAAGTAACAAGGAAGTGACCCCTCTTCCCTTGTCAGAGCAGTGCCAGGGAATGCCAGCTAAAACAGAAGATTTAAATAAGACCCACAGACTCATATTATATGAAAATGTTCAGGTTGCCATTGAAAAATCACTCGTCATACAAAGAACCAGGAAGATGTCAAACTGAATAAAAAAGACAATCAATAGATGACAACACCCAGGACAAGAAAGAAGTCAGGATTATTTGACAAAGATTTTAAAGCAGCCATGATAAAAATATCTTAACAAGCAATTTTGAACATGCGTGAAACAAATGAACAGAGTTAGAAAACTCATCAAAAAATAGATGATATAAAGAAAAAACAAATGGAAATTTTAGAACTGAAAATACAATAACCAAAATAAAAAGCTCAATGTATGAGTTCCACAGCAGAATGGAGGGACAGAGCAAACATTAAACAGAGGAAAGCAGAAGTAGCTACAATAATGTCAGATAAATGAGAGCTCACAGCAAAGAAAATTGCCAGAAATAGAGAAGAACTTTATATAATGAGGAAGGTGTAAATCCTCCAGGAAGACACAGTAATCCTCAATGTGTATGTACCAAACACAAGAGCTATAAAATATGTGAGGCAAAAACGGATAGAACTGAAAGGAGAGCTAAACAAATACAAAATTATAGTTGGAAACTTCAACATCTTCTTCTCAATAATTGTGAAAACAACTAGACAAAAAATCATCCAGGATGTAGAAGAACTCAACAACACCAGCAATCAATGTCAATGGAACATCCCATCCACCAATGGCAGAATGTGTGTTCTTTTCAAGTGCCCATGGAAAGTATACCAAGACAGATCATACCTTGAGCCATAAAACAAGCCTTAAAAAATTTAAAATAACTGACATGATATACAGTAGGTTCTCTAATCACAATGGAATCAAAGTAGAAATCAGTAACAGGAAGATAACAGGAAAATCTCCTAACACTTGGAAACCAAACAAAATACTTCTAAATGATTCATGAGTGAAAGAGAAATTTTTTAAATGCATTTAACTGAATTAAAATTAAAATGTATGAAAATTTATGAGACACAGCTAACGCAGCACTGAGAGAGAAATTCATAGCACTAATGTATTCGTTAGACAAGAGGAAGGAGCATGTGTGATGGGGGGGAGGAAGTGTGCGCAACTCCACCCTAAAAAACAAACAGGAAAGATCACAACTCAATTCTCCAAGCTCCCACACCTCAAGAATCTACAAAAAGAAGAACCAAATAACCCCAAAGCAAGCAGGAAAAGAAAAGGGAAAAATAAAGGTAAAAGCAGAGATCAATGAAACTGAAAACAAAAAATACAGAAAATCAATAAAACAAAGAGTTGTTTTTTTGAAAAGGTAAATAAAATTGACGAAACTCTTGTAAGAATGACAAAGAATAAAAGAGAGAAGACACAAATTACCAGTAACAGGAATGAAACTGAGATATCTTTACAGATCCTGAGAACAGCAAAAGAATAATATAGACACACTACAAACAGCTCTACACGCATTGATTTCACAACTTAGATGAAATGGATCAATTCCTTAAAAAGTGAAAACTACCATAACTCACCCAATAGGAAATAGATAATTTAAATAGCCCTACAACTATTAAGGAAATTGAATTTATAATTTCAGAACTCCTAAAAAAGAAATCTCCAGATCTCAGATGGTTTCACTGGAGAATTCTATCAAATGTTTAAAGAAGAATTAACACCCATTCTACATTATCTCTTCTAGAAAGTAGAAGAGAAGGAAACACTTCTCAGTTCATTTTATGAAGTTAGTATTACCCTGATACCAAACCAGACATGACAAGAAAACAAAACTATAGACCGATATCTCTAATGAATACAGATTAAAAAACCCTTCACAGAATATCATCAAATAGAAGTCAACAACATATAAAAAGAATTATATACCATTATCAAGTAGGATTTATTCCCAGGGGTACAAGGCTGATTCAATATGGGAAAACCAATCAGTGTAATGCACCATACTAACATATTAAAGAAAAAAAACACACGATCATATCAATAGATGTAAAAATAGCATTTGGCAAAATTCAGCCCTATTTATAATGAAAACTCTCAGAAATATAGAAAGAGAGGGGAACTTCTTTAACTTGATAAAGAGCATCTGCAAAAACTTAGAGCTAACATTATATTTAATGGTGAAAAACTATTCCCCTGGGATCAGGAGCAAAGCAGAATGTCCTCTCTCACCAATCTTATTCAATATAGTGCTGGAAGTTCTAGCCAGTACAACTAAGGAAACAAACAGAAATAAAAGGCATACATGTTGGAACAGAATAAACAAAACTGCCTCTATTTGCAGATGAAATGATTGTCTACATAGAAAATCCCGCGGGTCTTGCACACAAATAAGCTCCTAGAACTAATTCATCATCAATGCAGGATACAGGATAAACATATAAAAAGTAATTGTTTTTCTATATACTAGCAACTAACATGTAGAAACCAAAATTAAAAATACAATACCATTTATAGTTGTTCAAAGAAAATTAAATACCTAGGCACAAATCTAAAATAATATACACAGGACTTGTATGCTGAAAACTATGCAATGTTGATAAAAGAAATCAAAGATCTAAATAAATAGACATATTATGTTCATGAATTGGAACACTCAACACAGTAAAGATGTCACTTTTCTCCAAGTTGATATACAGGTATAAAGCAATTACTACTAAAATCCTGGCAAAATTTTTGTAGCTATAGATTATTCTAAAATTTATACAGAAAGGCAAAGGGGCTAGAATACCTCAACATTTTTGAAAAAGAAAAATAAAGGAGGAATTTGTCTGCCTGATTTCAAGACTTACAGAGCTATAGTAATCAAAACTGTGTAGCATTGGCAGGACAGTCACATAGATCAGTGGAACAGCACAGAGAACCCAGAAATAAGCCCATAACAAAATGCCCAGCTGATTTTTGACAGAGGCGCGGAAGCAGTTCAGTGGAGGAAGGATAACCTTTTCAGCAAATGGCACAATTGGGCATACATAGGCAAAAACAGATAAATAAATCAAAGAAAAACGGACCTTGACTTAATTCTCGTACTGTATACGAAAGTTAACTCAAAATAGATCATGGATATAAATATAAAATGTAAAACTATACAACTTTTCAAAAAAAATTTAGGAGAAAATCTACGGGACATGGGCCAGGCAAAGTGTTCTTACACTTGATGTCAAAAGGATGATTCACTCTCAACTTAAAAATCAGAGGCATTGATGCAGCAACTGCAGCAAAGCACAGACTTGAAGAAAGACAAAGAGCAGAACCTGGAGAAAGGAAGGAGAAGGAAATTCAGTGGGAGACCAGGTTATTTCATGAAGATGGAGAATGTTGGGTTTATGATAAATCATTACTAAAATGTCTTGGTGTTGCCAAGCATTAGGCTGGGAAATGCAAAGTTTACATCTGATGACCAGGGCAGTAGGCATAATTCAGCAACAAACAATCTTCCTTTGGGAGAACCTATTCACTCCCTTCTTATTACAGTGTTTCCTATCTCAGGGATACTGGACTTCCCGACACAGAGGAACAATTAAAGCAGGAAAAGCTTCCCTTTTTTCCTCTGTGGCAGTTACAATTTTGACTTCAGTCCTGAGAAAAACTTCAAGTTTTGAAAACAAGATGTCTCCTCCTTTTCCAAATCCCAGGCATTGCGAAGCATTTACAGACTCAAGTCTCTAACTTTGCACTCTAGCACTGCTATTAAGATATACAAGCTCTGTTTCTTAGTTCATATAATTTTTGGTGTTTTATATACATACACACACATATAAAACATACCTGATGCTAGATTTTTCATAAATAGTCCACCTATTGTAAATATGAGTTCCTCTGAGTTGTGTTAGAAAATGAGTGCAATGTATTAAAATCAAGTGTTAGGAAATTTCATAGTCTCACCTACAGAAACTTTTATTTAGGAAGTGACATATTATTAAATTGTAATTATACTCAGTGCTGCTTAAGGCTTCATAAAGTAATTTTTTCAACCTTAAGAAAAAGAATGATTCCTAAAGGAAGACCTGATGAATGGCTCTTCATTGAATTAAAAACTTTTGTTCTGCAAAAAACCCTCTTATGAGGATAAAAAGACAGTTCCCAAATGGGAGAAAATATTTGTATACTACATACCTGACAAAGTGCTAGTATCTAGAATATATAAAGAACCTCAAAACTCAACAGTTAAAAAACAATGCAACTAGAAACTGGGCAAGTATATGAAGAGACATTTTACTGAAGAGATTATACAGACGGCAAACACATGAAAAGATATTCAACCTCATTGGCCAATAAGAATACACAGATTAAAACCACAATGAGATAGCCTCACATAGCTATCAAAAATGACTAAAACTAAAAATAGAGACAACACCAAATGCTGGTGAGGATATGGAGAAACTTCATCACTGCTACATTGCTGGTGGGAATGTAAAATGGTACAGCCACTCTGAAAGACATCTTGGTAGTTTTTTAAAAAACTGAACATGCAACTTCCATACCACCCAGCAATTGCACTCCTGAACATTTATGCCAGAGAAACGAAGACTTCTGTTCATGCAAAAAACCTATACAAGAATGTTGATAACAGCTTTTTTGATAATAGCCCTCCGTTGGAATCAACACAGCTGTCCAACAAACAGTGGTATAGACACACATGGAATACTATTCAGTAATCAGAAAGAATGAACTATTGATACATGTGACAACCTGGATGAATCTACAGAGAATTATGCTGAGTGAAAAAAACCCTGTCACAAAATGTCACATATTGAATGATTCTATTTATATAACAGTTTTGAAATGACAAGTTTTTAGAAATGGAAGACAGATTAGGGTTTTCTGGAGTTAGGGATGGGGTGGGGGTGGGAGGAACATGGGTATGATTATAAAAGGTCACTCAAAGGATCCTTGTGCTGTTGGAACTGTTTAGTATCCTGACTGTGGTGGAGAGTACACAAACCTACACAGGTGATCAAATTGTACAGAACTTAACATACACACACACACACACACACACACAAATAAGGAGAACTAAAATGGAAATCTGAATTAAGATTGGTGAATTATATCAATGTCAATATTATTGTTGTGATATTATGCTAATTATGCAAAATACTACCATTGGAGGAAACTGGCAAAGTGTACAAAGGATCTCTGTACTATTTCTTATCACTGCATGTGAATCTATAATTTCATCTATCTATATAAATTAATAAAATTATAGATTTAATTATATATATATATGTTCACTGGAGAATGCATTGGGAGGAGGTTGGGGCAGTAGTGATGGCCCATTTGAGGTCAGTGACTATAGTCCTGTTGTTTGTCTTCCTCTTGGCTGCTCAGGTAAGGCCCTGAGAGGTTTATCCAGTGTTGGGGTGTTGTTGATGACCATGAGAAAAAGACAGAAAGATAAGGAGGTTTAAGGCCATGGAAGTGATGTTCAGAGAATCTAATCTGAATAAGGGGGATAATGAAGAAAAAAGGGTGATGCCTTGGATGAAAACAAAGGAATCAACAGACTAGAAACCCTACTGAGGTCCCAGAACACAGTGGGGTGTATGTGAATGCAAGCTGGGCGGGGAGCACTGGCCAGACAGAAGGACATTTTCTTTAGGCTGTGAAGAAGGACCAGCTCAGAGAGGAGACAAGGTCAGGGATGATTGTGAGACTCATGGATGAGGTGGAGTGGACAAGAAGTTCACTGGCATTAAGGGTGTCAAGGAAACAAGAGTCCCAGATATTGGATGCTCAAGTCATCAGATTTATGGACAGCCAATAGGGTGCAGAGCAGGGCTGTGCACCAGGAACCTAATGTATTTGTGAAGTGGCATGGCGTTTTTATAACATGTCAACTTAGCTAGGTAGAGGCACGTTTCCCAGAATCCCTTCCCTGTTCATTTCCATTTGGGCTTGGCCACAAGAGATACTTTGCAAGGCATTTGGAGGACAGATGTGAAACAGTAGCCATATTTTGCTGACACTTGAAAGGTCTGTGTAGGGGCACAAACAGTTCACGCACCTTGACACTTATCTGCAGGATCACCTTGTTGGCATGGGACACCAGCCAGGACTGCCACTACTCCACCCTCTCCTGAATCCTGCTGCAGCTTCTCCTACTCATGGGCAAAGTGTGGGTTTGGTTCAGTGAAGAAGGGCGCCAGCTTTTCTTACAAGACATCATAGATTCGAAGTGGGAGGTAATGTAATACGAACATGGGGTCCAGTCCTTCTGTGTGCATTCCAATTCATGCTCGTGGGCTTCAGCTTGTCCCGTTCACTCCCACCTTATATCCATCTTCTCTTTCCTTCCCTTCCCTTTTCTTCCCAGCCTGCCCTGAGGACTTTATGCTTCTGTATCAGATATGAAGGTGACAGTCATCTAGAGACTATTTAAGCAGCTTCTAAGGACATTAAATACCTTACCAGCCTACCCTAGGTCAAATCCTACTAATAAATCACAAATATATATAATATCCTAGTGATCTGCTTCTCTCATTGAACCCTGACTATTACAGGTGGGAATTTTGACAAGAACATATTTAACAGCTTCTTGGAGGAAGAAAGGGAGCCTCACTTCAGGTCAATAGAGATTGTCATTTGGGACCCTTTCAAAACAACCCCCTATGGCTCTCTGTACAGTACTGCCATCCAGCCTTCATCCTTTACTTTTGTCCTCATGGTAATAAGAAGGTTTTCATCGTGTGCCTCACTGAAGTCCAGATACCACTGTCTAAGTAGTTCTTTAATCTGCCAGTCTGGTGAGCCCATCACAAATGGCTCAATTGAATCTGGCACACCTTGGGCTTGGTGTGATTTTCTACACAGAACACACAATATAGGTGGATAGCACAATTGATCTAATTAATAAGGAAAGCTACATTCAAAGCATTCAGTCCAGACCCAGCTATCTCAGTTAGGAGGAAAATACATTTTCTATTTGAGAACTCTTGGATTTAAGCCTTCAATTAGGGGGGAATAAGGAGGGGAGTTTATGGTGTCTGCTTTATCCAAACCATTTTACAAAGTGAAGATGTATTAACTACTTATTGTTTTGAGCTTTTCATATTAAGGTTTTGAGTGAAAAGCACAGTCTGTTATGTCAAGGCAATACATCCTCCTTCCTTGGAACTCATTTGTGCCATTTATATTATAAAGGAATCAAACGTTAATAATCATAAATACTTTGTTATAAAAACTGATTTCCCCTCTCTTTCCTTCATTGTACACTGCTTGAAAATGTTTCATACACTTCCAAAAACAACTGCCTTGGCAGCAGCCACACAACATTCTCCTTCAACCTAGATATTAACCCAGCAAGTCGCAGCTTCAGAATTAGGCACCTGTGATCAGGCCAAATGGGATAGAGGCGTTATCTACCCTTGCCTCCTCAGAGCCAAATAAACTAACTCTATTTTCCACATCAGCCTTGTTTTTTCCCCCTTACCCACTGCCCAAGAGATCAATTCTTGGTTCCAGCCCCAGCCCGTGAAAAGGCTGTCTATTCAGAGAGACACAAAGTTGGCTTGTGCAAACCAAGCATAAAAGATACAACAGCAATTTATTCTGGTTAATAAGCTGGGAGAAAACGTGTAGAGGCTAATTGTGTGGTGAACACAAGAAGAGTTTCTTGTCTGGGGAGTGTGTAATTTTGGCCCAGACACTATCATTTGTTTGCTTACCCACAGCCATCCTTCTTTGTGGCTTAGAAAACACTGTTTGCTACAGATATCAGGCAAGTGGCCATGGGATTTAGGAGAAAATGATTTGCTACCAGCTTCTGAAGGATGAACAAATCACAATTTCTCTGTACAATTGTGGTAGCCAGCCTGCAAGACCCCTCCAGCCATCCCCACCTCCTGCTATTCACGCCCTTGTGGAAACGGCAGAATTTGACTTACAAGCCTAGGTCATAAAAGACATTGCAGCTTTCACCTTGCTCTCTTGGACTACTCACCCTGGAGGAAGCCTGCTGCCACATCATAAAAACACTCAAGCAGTCCTGTAGTAAGGTCCACGTGAATAGGACCTGAGGCCTCCTCACAACAGCCAGCATGAATTTGCCTACCACGTGAATGAGACAGAGAACTTCACTCAGATGACTGGAGGCCCAGCCGGTATCTTCCCTGTGGTTTCATGAGACTCCAGGCCAGAACCACCCAGCTAAGTCTCTCCCAAATTCCTGGCCTTCCAAAACTATGAGCGATAATATATATTTATTATTTATTGTTGTTTAAGGCACTAAATTTCAGGGTAATTTGTTTTTTTCTTTTTTTAATTTGTTTTGTTATGTTGATTATTTTTTTGACTAGCCAAGTGCAGTAGTGAGAAGGAGGAAAAGAGTAGAACAAGGAGTTGGATCTGTACCTGACCGTGAACCATCAATTGAGATAACTCTCTACCTTCGGACCAGCCCAGGATGATTTGTTATGTAGCAAAAGATAACTAATACACCAGGTGTGTTAATTCCTATTTCCCTTTCACAGTATGTATGTAGTCAGAAAACCACAGATGAAAAACCACAGGCATAAATGATGGTCCTTGACATTGCCCATGTCTTCGATTCTAACACACTGGGCCAGTGGGGTACTAGTAAGCCATATCTCTACAAAAATTTAGAAAGCCCTGATTTGTAGTGTTTACTACTTATGTGGCACAAATTTTCACACCACGGCTAATCTCATGCTACCCATGCGGTGTTACTGAACATGGAGTTGAGAAGAGATGTAGACTGTCGGCTCTTGCAAGCTCATCTGAGCCGACTCCCATGCACCACTGGACTGAGCTCAGAAGAAATGGGTTGGATCAAGTAGTCACGCTGACCTCTGTCCATGTGTCCAGGGGCATCTTAAGATGTAGAGTAATGTTTTGACAATAGCTTTAGGACCAAATGACCTGGGGTCTAATTTTGCCCCTGCTGTTTTCTGGCTGAGTGGCCTTGATGTGTACTACTTATTGACAGTAAGTGTCAGATTCTTCATCTGGAAAATGAGGACGGCAATATCTGCTCATTAGAGTTTTGAGAGGATTAAATGGAAATAAACAATAGCAAAAGCAAAGTTGTCAAGTGCTTACTGTGTATCAGGCCCAAGTTGCTTGCAAGATGTCATTACTTAATTTAATAACACAGGTAAAGCAGTAGGGGCTCAGTAAACGCTAGTTATCAGCATCGTTGTTCTTATTTCGTTTGTGAGCAGAGAGCTGGTCATTAGGATGAAGGCTGAATCAGAAAGTGTTGGAAATGGCCTGTATCCTAATTTCCAACCTAATTCAGCATCTTCCTGTGTTGGGCAAATGCTTCCAGTGAAGACCTATGAAGCTTAATTACGGGGACAGACCAGGGGCCAGGCCCAGGCTGCACAGAAGACCATGAGCCACCCTGGGACTGAAGGAGGTGGACAGAAGGGAGAGTAGGCAGGGCATCGAGAATAGTGTCCTTCAGCACCATGGCCAGAAGCTGTACCCCAGAATTGGAATAAAGGAACCCAGGGAGCAGGTGCTGTCCCAGTCCTCAGTGCTGAATGATCCCACTGGTCCCCTTAAAAGGGGTCTGACTTCTGCCTACTAGCAGCATATGGACTTAGCTTCCTCCTAGGGACCACAGAGAACACTACCTAGCAGAGAGAGAGATCCCTAGGAACAAGAAGTTTCTTAAAACAAAACGAAATGCAACCAAATTCAGCCAAGGCCTTCTAGCCTGATGGAAGCTGCTTTTACACCCGTATATCTTGTTAACAATGAGGAAGAAAAGAATGGACATTGATGGAACTTATACTCTATGTTCATCACTTGGCTGATTGTTTTATAAACATTATTTCATTCAGCCCTCACAACCCTATACAGCATTTTCCCTACTGATGAAGAAACTGAGGCATAGACAATTTAAGTAACTCACTGAAGGTCACCCAGCTAATCAGCAGTGGGGAAAGAATTTAATTCCAGATCTCTCTGTCCAAAGCCCCAGATCTTTACACTTTGGATGCTGCTATTTCCAAAAGTCAACAATACTACAGACCCTCAACCTATCTAAGAACTAAGGAACATTTGGGTAGGTAATACAAATTTTTATAATTTATTATTGTAGGTGCTCTTCTTGAATCCAGGTGATACTGATTCCTCCATACCTTCTCTTCACCCTTCAGAGGAGGTCCTCTTGCTGCTGGAAAGATACTGCACATAGCTACATTTCTACTCACTGGGGGAAAGTGAGACAGTCCAAGAAGATGAGGACTTGGGCTGGCAATGCCTTGAGGCAGTGACTATGCCAAAGAGTGCCAAAGCTTGACAGCAACCTAGAGATGCCCCGGTGTGTGATTAGGTCCCAGATGAACAGAATGGGCCTCTCATACTAAGACCAGGAGCCCCTCTTTAGGCCATGCCTGAGATATGGTCAGGTCAGCAATAACCATACTTTGGGATGAACTGTTGTATTGAGATAATAGCATGATGGTTAGGTGTCAACCCAGATTGTCTGCATTCATATTAAGTTTCCACTAACTGTAATTTGGGGGCATTTGCTTAACTCCATAAGCCTCAGTTTTCCCATCTTCAAAATAGGAATTATAGGGTTGATTGTATGCAATTATGCATGTCATGTGTTTGGCCTAAGGAAAATATTCAACAAACTTTAGCTAGTTTTATTATTATCATTATCATTACTGTGCAGTGATGCAGGTCGCTGAAGGAAAAGGGGAAGATTTTCAACAGTGAAAGGGAGACACTCCTTAGTATATCTCCATACTCTCTGAGTGAGAGCTGGAAAGACAGGAAGGACTTGGCCGCACTGCCCCAGGCCCTCCTTGTTGGAGTCCCAGTGACATTCCTCTGCAGAAGCAGCTCCACCCATGTCCTGAACCATTCCTAACCAGGACAAGAGGACATCATGGCCTCAGCTCATAAGCTGTGCCACAGTCAAGCCTCTTTGGAGTATCCACCAGGCCGCTCCTTCTCTGCCCTGTTGTCCCTGCCCATCTGAACTGGTTTCTGACTAATTTCCTCTGCTGGACACTTGTCTGGGGCTGGATCCCCACCTTGATCCTGTGCCTTTTGTCCGGAGGTGGGGGCAAGCTACTCCCATGCTCTAAGATGACAGCTGAGCTCAGTCCTTTGTAAGTGTGCTGTCAGGAAAATGACAGTGCAATCTGTTTAATGTGCCAGTTGTCACTGTGACTTCCTCACCCAGATGAGCCCTTGTCACACCCCTGTGGAGCACCAGCTGCTTCTTAGAGAGGTGCTCCAGTCCTGTGATGACCTAATCTGGCTTCCCAATCTACCGCACAATTTGATATTGCTGAGGTCCCTGTGGATCTTGCAGATAAACTTGCTAAGGACATCCTACGCACAAAAGAAGCTCTTTGTCATGGAACCATCCTGCTCTTCAGCTTCTGGGCCCTACCTCACCCCAGATTGCTGCCAGCTCTCTGGTTTCCCCACTCAGGCCGAGGGGATTCAGAAGCTTTCCCACCCATTAGAGCTGTCACCATCCATTCTGTTCCACACTCCGAGTGGAACACAGTAAAAAGTAGTCTCTCCCCTCCCCCTGCTTGCTGCACCCCAGGCAAGCCCACATGCTATTCTTGATTTCAGTATTACTGATGGCTGTAGGAACACAGGAAACAGAAGCCACATGAGAAATTGAATTTGACTCTGGAATATTTTAAAGTCTTTTTGTTACTGGCCTTACATACAGGGTCTGTATTGTTAAAAAGAAATTATTCACAGACATTTGCTAAAAATGGCAAGACAGATTTTATTCAAGACTATTGCAATAGGGAAGTGCTATGGTCTAAATGTTGTGTACCCCCAAAATTCATACGTTGAAATTTAACTCCAAGATTATGGTATTAGAGGTGGGGCCTTTGGGGGGTGATTAGGTCATAAGGCTAGAGGCCTCATGAATGGGGTTAGTGCCCTTATAAAAGAGGTCTTGGAAGAAACCCCTCACCCCTTCCCCCATGTGAAGACACAGCGAGGAGGTGTCATCTATGAACCAGAAAGTCAGCCCTCACCAGACACTGAATCTGCTGGTGTCTTAATCATGGACTTCCCAGCCTCCAGGACTGTGAGAAATAAATTTCTACTGTTTATAAGCCACCTAGTTTATGGTAATATGTTAAAGCAGCCTTTACAGACTAAGATAGGGAAAGAGACTGAATTTAACTCTAAATACAAACAGGGACAAGTGGAGATTTATAGCCAGTGGGCCTGGTAAGGGAGGGGACAGATAATTACTAAGAGAAACTTGGGGTCAGGGAGAGGAGCTTTATTAGATATCAAGGTTGGGAGGGATTCTCAATAAACTACCTCAGCAGAATTCTTTGCTAAAACTGGTCTCAGCAGGCCAAAGATGAGGCCTAGTTGAGAAGAGGGCTCAGAGGAGCCTGACTGAAGTTTGGTCAAGGAGGGAGTCTTTGTCAGTATCAGTCAGGGTTCTCCAGAGAAACAGAACCAATGAGAGAGAGAGAGAGAGAGAGAGAATGAGAGATTGATTTTAAGGAATTGACTCATGTGATTGTGGAAGCTGGCAAGTCTGAAATCCATAGGGCAGGACCATGAGCTGGAAATTCAGACGTAAGTCCAAAGTCTGTAGGGAAGGCCAGACTGTAGCATAGAAATCTAGACTAGATCTAGACTAGATTTCTATGCTACAGTCTTGAGGCAGAATGAATGTCTTCTTTTCTGGGAGACCTCAGTCTTTGCTATTAAGGCCTTCAACTGATTGGATGAGGCCCACCCATCTCCCAGAAGGTAATCTACTTTACTTAAAGTCCACCGATTGTAAATGTTAATCACATCTAAAAAATACCTTCGTAACAACATCTAGACTGGTGTTTGACCAGACAACTGACCACCGTAGCCTGGCCAAGTTGACACGTAAAATTAGCCATCACAGGATCTGAAGAGAATGTGTGGAAGCCCAGCTGGGCATGTTCAGTCCACTTTCATTTCTGAGGGGTGCTCACCAGCCCTCCCTGCCTATTCTCATTGTTAGAAGAGACAGTGCAGAGAATCCCCTCCACCCCTGCCCCCCCAATACAACACTTCTTTTTATAACTAAGAGACAAAAATGAAGTAGAAAATATTTGATCCTGTACTTCAAGTGGACAACTTCTATCCAGAGACCTACTGGACTGGGAACAGCTGCCTCCCTCAGTGTCTGATTGCTGAACAAGGGTGATTTGGGGCATTTCATGCAGATGTGTCATCAAGGAGAGGAGAAAACAATCACCTGAACCGGAAAGGAGGGTCTCAGTCCCAGAGAAACTGGGGTTTGGCAAAAATGCTAAGAACACCCAATATCAGCATTGCAAAATTAATTTGGAGGCAAGAACAAGGAAAGATTGGGCCACAGACCTAATGCTTCAGGGTTGCTGGAGTGGAAAGTCCCACTTCCCACTGTGCTTCCATCTCCTGTCTCTCAAGAATTAGTTTTAGACTTGACAAAGTGGGAGAAAAGCACTGACAGAAACTGCCACTGTCCTCTTCCCAAATACAAAATTTTAAGAGAGTATCATTTGCTCTGACGAATTTTAATAACAGTAGCCCATGGGGTGAAAGCTAAGCTGCCTCCAGCTAAGCACGCTCAAAACCAAATTTATACTGCTGGATGCTGCTGCTGCTGCTCGAGGAGGCACCTCAGTGCCACAGGGATGGGCTTTGTCTCTGTTTCACAGGGAAGTCTCTTTGGCCAAAGATTGTGGGTGGTCTACAAAGAAGGAGGGGAGTGAATATACTTTCCCTACCTTCCGTGATGCATTTTTTTGGTGCAGTTCTAAAGCAAGATTGTTTGTTGTTAGAATGACAGCTCTTTCCGTTTTTACGTACAACATCCTGTTTTCCCAGCACGTTAAAGGCTGGGCTGAGAGACACAGCTGAGAGATGCCGGGTCTGGCCGCCTCCCTGACGACCAAGTTCCTGATTGGATCAGGCTCAACCTGCAGGAATTCCTTCCCCTTTATTCATTTGCTGGTGTATTTTAAAAACATGAGTGCCTACTGCTGCAGGTGTTGGGGATACAGCTGTGACTACATGGTCTCTGCCATCCTGGACCTGGAGGGCCCATCCTTGCAAAGGAGACCTCTGCTCCCAGCACACCAGTGGTCAGAGGCATCCCCAAGGCCTGATTCCAGTTCAGACTCAAGATGGGCTCTCTTACCCCTGCTGTGATATGTAAATATTTTTAGACGTTTGTTAAACAGCATCTCATGGTAGATATACTTTCAAAAAAACTGTAAAATGCAGAAAAGTATAAAAAAGAAAAATTATCATTTCTACATTCATATCCAGAGATAACAACTGCTAACATACTGGTATATTTCCTTTCAGCCTCTTTTTTCCCAAAACTGGAAACACACCACACACCCTTGGCCATTATCACCCTTTCCTTCAGAAGGGCTTGGGAGAACAAAGGCTCTTGGCTGAAAATGAAATGAAGGTCTTTTTAGATGGGTCATTTCCCAGCCCCTCTCAGGGTAACCAAGGGAGCCTCCTCCCAAGTATAATGTGACTCCTTTATTCTCCACGCTGGCCCCCAGGAGAAGCAGGAAATAAGCCAAACAGGACACAGACACAGCATAACAATGCAGTGTACTGACTCCCAGGAAAAAGGGAGGTGCGCTACTAATTGTGAGGTTGTTAAGGAAAGAGCTCCTTCCTCATTGTGGGTTTGGGCACGGTCCCTGACAATTAGTATTAGTGTTTGTCCTTGGGAGATGTGGGTGTCTGTGCTTGGTTTAGCAGATGCATAATTTAAGGAAGCAGAAGAGCCCGAGGCTCACATTGGTGGGGATGTTGCCAAGAGAAGCTGAGCCAATGACAGTGTCCACCCAGACCACTGGTGTCTGAGTGCCAAGCCCCTCCTGGCCCAGGATGCACAGGGGACTTTGTCGTTGGAAGGCTTCCCACCATCCTGTTGAAGCCCAGCGGGCTGCTTGGGATGAAAGACTCAGACTTGGGGAAAGGCACTGGAGCAATATGAGGGTGGGGCATGAGATCCTGTCCCTCTGGCAGGGGCTCTATTGCCCAAAATGTGGGTGGAGGGTTAAAGACAGAAGCATCACCACAGGAAGGCAGGACCTGGGACCCACTCCATGAGGGGTTCATCTCCTTGAGGCAGTCCCTTTGGATTCTGGGGAGAAGTGCTAATTACTACCTTCTGTGAGGCAAATCTTCTTTCTCAGCTGCTGTAATCAAAGGTCTGGGATGATGTCAGGGCAGCAGGCCCAGATCGGAGTAGGCAGACAGATGCCACAAGAAGGGGGCTTTGTGTCCCAGAAAAAAAGTGGATAACTCTATACCTGATACCACAATCACCTTGTTTTTGTGCTTATTGTTTAATGGAAGAAAAGAAAGATTGTTAGGACTCTAGGAAAGAAAAACACAAAGCTATACAAGACAGAAAATGCAGTAGAAACGTTCCCCGAGCTCTACAAAGAACATTGTCAATGCAGACATAAAAAGGCACTTTCTTTTTATTGATTTAACCAAAAATAGTAATAGAGCTATATTGAGGGAGTGAAGGAAGGGGGAGGGGTGATCTAAGAGAGCTAACTCATGATCTATAGGAGGTAAAGAGGCAATATCTAAAATTAATAAATTACAATTGTAAGTGGTCACTTGGTGAAAGATGGGGTGTGGTCAGAGGTGGTACAAGGTATTGCTTTATCATCATCATCATTGTCATGTATCCTCTTAGTACTTTTAGCCATGTTTGTGTACAAGTTTTATTAAAAATTTTTAAATCAGCCAGGTGTGGTGGCTCAAAAGCCTATAACTGCAGCACCTTGGGAGGCCAAGGCAAGAGGATCACTTAAGGCCAGGAGTTGAGACCAGCCTCGGCAACACAGGGAGACCCTGTCTCTACAGAAAAATCTTAAAATTATCCAGGTGTGGTGATATGTGCCTGTAGTCCCAGCTACTCCGGAGGCTGAGGCAGGAGGATCCCTTAAGCCCAGGAGCTCGAGGTTATGGTGAACTATAACAGCACCACTGCACTCCAGCCTGGGCGACAGAGCAAGACCCTGTCTCTAAAAAAAAAAATTTTTTTTTAATTTAAATCTATGAAAAAAAATCTGCCCCAACCATTTGCAAAATGAAAATGTGTCTTCCTGGATGGCTGCTGCAGGGAGATTATACAACATTATTGTACAGTCCTGGGGATTGCAGAAGGGTCGGAGGAAAGGGGCCTCTGGCACTGCCCCACTGTCCCTGTGCTGCCATGAAGGACGAGCAGCAGCCAGGACCTGGGTGACCTGGCAGTGACCAGCCGTCCAGCAGGTCATGCCAGGGAAGAGCTCCTGATGTGAGGACCCCCTGAGAGGACCCCTCCTGAACCACAGGTTGGAACCTTCTCTCTGCCTCCATAAGTGAGAGGAAGTCTGCCTTGACTGGGGAAGGCAAGGTCGACTCTCATGTTCCACACAGCTCTGTACATGGCTTTTTTCACTTAACGTTATCTTATGGGCACTCTTTATGCAGTATGTATCTTTTGGAAATTTGTTGTAAATGATAGATATCTGGTCTCATTTTGTGGCTATACCATGTGAACGGCAAATCCCCAAACACAATATTGTGCTGGTTAAGCACGCAGGTGTTTCGATCCCAACTTCTGGGCTAGAATCCTGGCCTGGCCACTTTATAACTGTGTGACTTTGGGGACACACAGCTTCAGTTTTTACCTCTGTAAAATGAGGTAATAAGAATACCTAATTCATAGGTCAGTTGTGAGATATAAACAAATGAATACGTGCAATGTGCTTAAAGCAGGACCTGCCACTTAACAAGCACTCAGTAAATTCTAGCTATTACTACTTTTTAAAAATTTAGCCATCTCCATTTTAAATATAGGGTTTCTTTTTCCTAAATCTCACTTTAATAAACATCCTTGTACAATTTTCTGTGAAACTTAATCACATGAATAATTCATATTCATTAAAGAAAAAAATAGACAATGCATATGAGCAATAAAGGAAAACAAAAGCTACTTATAATAACACCCCCCCAAAGATAACCACAATATATTTGGTGTATATATTTCAAGTCTTTTTCCTGTACATGTATGTGTAGATACATACACACACACATACACATATATATACCTATACACACAATATTTTTGTACACTATACACACACACATAACCCTTTACAAAAATGAATTTTGTGATACCATTTTATAGTTTTCTTCTTACTGTTTAAGAATAAGCATGAATACTTGTCAGGAAAAAAAATCAGCAATAAGTTTTAGTGGCTGCCTAGTATTCCTTTTCATGTTTGTATCAATCTTTGTTCATACTCATTATCAATTCTAAACAGCATTTTATTATTCCAAATTTTGTGTGTGGTGGGCTAAAAAGTTTGCACAGTCTACTCAGGTCCAAAAGAGTACAGCTTTTAAATTTCTTCGTAACAGTCATAAGATAGTCTCCATCGTGTGTGGTAATTAGAAGAACTTAGATCTGCCATTTAAAAGTTTAGCTATCTCATGTGGCTTATGTCTCTTATTATTCTGTCAATATCCAGTCTTTTCTGAAATCGGTGTCTGTACTGACGGGGAGCACAGTGTGTGCTGGGATGTGCGGTCTCAGGTTCTCGGCAGGCCTCCCAGCTGCGTCACTGTCACTTCTGGCCGTGGGGTGGAGCAGACACCTGAGACCTCTGGGAGCCTCTTGGTGCTGACTCCTGCAAGCCCACTGAGCCTAGACACTTTCTCCACCAGCCTCCTGGCCAGCCTGTCTCTACATGGGTGCTTTTCAGATTTCAGTATGCATATGAATCACCTGGAGAGCCTGTCAAACAGATTCCTGGACACCACACCTGGAGATTCTGATTAGTAGGTCTAGGGTGGGGCTGAGAGTTTGTACTTCTAACAAACTTCCAAGTGAGGCAGGTCCAAAGGCCACACTTGGAGCACGCTTGCCTACATCTCCACCACAGCCTCTGCTTTGGAGTCATTTTGTTCTCACCGAGGTGGTACCATGGCTGGCGCACTGGTTCTCAGCTGAGCTGCCTACCCCACACATTACTGGGGGCTTAAGAGATCTTCTAGGTTCCTCAAATTCCACAAGAGAAAGTGGAGTAGAAGAAGGAAGCACTTCTTCTAGCCCTCCCTGTGAGGACATCCCATGCGGCCCCTCTCTCTGGGGTTGATGTGGAGGTTCCCTGTGGGAGATGTCCACAGCACCAAGAGAGAAGAGAAACACAAACCTCTTTTACTTTGGGCTTTTGCTGTGAAGAGGTAATTTTTCTCTGCCATCTTTTTCCATTTTAACATTAAAACCCAAATATGGAGAGGGGTAAACACAAGGACACTGGCATTTGACATCCCAGAACCAGAAAGGCTTCCTTTTATTTCCCCTTTATCCGGAAGTTGCTTCTCCATTGTCAATGCCTCCTTCCTGTGATGGGCATTTGTCCACTTCCCCTGGGGCCATCATGGCAGAATGGCTTCTGGGGAACATCATTTAGAGAATATTAAAAATATACAATGTTTTCAAAATATTGTCCCTGGTACATGCAGTAATTGTGTTATGTTTTTTGTCTATTTGTTTATGCTTCTTTATTTGGTTTTATTTATTAATTCTACTCTTTTCCTATTTTCAGATTCAATAATTTTTTTACCTTTGTTATGTTGGGGAAGAAAAAATATTTTTTCCTTCTACTCCTCTAGGTTTTCTCTGGAATCCTGTGACAAAAGACAGATTAACAAGCAAAGGTTTATTTATACAGGGTATTCCAAAAGTCGCCATATGTAGGGAAAATGGGAAATTGTAGCTAAATGTACCTTTATTTATGAAATATTCACTACAAAATTTTACAAAATTTTTCCTTTATATGGAGATTTCATATATACTGTATATACATCTAATACATAAATGGGAGAAACTCAAGGATGAGTAACTCAAAGAGGTGGCTTTTACCTAAAACAAAGGAAGAAGAGTGTGAGGGAAGCAAACTATGGGAGGGTGACCAGAAAAAGTGTGGTTATGCAGATTTAAGCTTCTCCATAGATAAGAGTATCTTGTGATTTACAGCCTTCCTGCTCTTCCTGGTACAGAGAGGACACCCTTATAAATGGAGATTTCCTTATAAATGCAAATTTCCCTTACCAAAGGGTAACTTACAGTGTATTTCAGAGCTTCTCCTGTGGCTGCTATTTCTCAAAATAATCAGCTCAAAATAATTCTTATGCCAAAGAAGCATATTTGGGTGGTATATTTTGGTTTTCCATAGTCATATTTTGGGGTAGCACATTCTGGTCTCCTATAGTTATATTCTTCATTTTTAGATTTTTTCCTTATTTTTTTCTAACATCTTGAATGAAATGTTTCATTTGTTTTCATCATTTTGAACTTGAAAAATATATTTCACACTGACATATAAGTATGCTATTATACACACGTGAGATCGTGCCACGGGTGTTGCTTTTATTGTGGACGTCCTCTCTGTATCATCGCTTCACATCTGCACAACCCCTTGCATCTTTCTTCTTTTATAATGAAACACCTGAGTCTAGAAGTTTATCTTTTTGTGTAGTTTAGACCATATCCCATTAGTTCAACATGTAGCATTATCAATGTTTTTAATTTCTAAAGACATTAAAATCCTGCTGCACAATTCTTCTCCTAGGTGTCTACCGAAGAGAAATGAAAACATCGTTTCACAATGAAAAAATGTATGTACGAATGTTCATGGCAGCATTATTCACAAAAGCCAAAAAGTAGAAACAACCCAAATGTCCATCAACTAATGAAGGGATAAATAAAATATGGCATATCCTTACAGGGGAATGTTATTTGGCAATACAAAGGAATGAAGTACTGATATATGCTAAAACATGGATAAATCTTGAAAACACTGTTAGGTGGAAGATGCCAGTCATAAAAGACCACATATTGTATGATTCCATTGATGTGAAATGTCTGGAATCTGTATCTATAGAGAAAGCATATCTATAGCAAATCCATAGAGAAATAAAGTAGATTAGTGGTTGCCTAGGGCTGGGGATCGGGGAGAGGATGGGGAAAAGGGGTGACTGCTGAAGGTGTAGGGTTTCTTTCTGGGGTGATAAAAATGTGCTAAAGTTGATTGTAGTGATGGTTGCACAACTCTGTGAATATGCTAAAAACCATTGTATTGTACCCTTTAAAAGGGTGAATTGTATGGTATGTGAATTATATCTCAATAAATCTGTTCTCCAAAAAAGAAAAATCCTGCCATAGTTTGCCCCATAAATAATGTGAATTTGGACATAATGCAAATGTAGATCTATTGAGATCAATGCTTCCTTTCTCCCCTCCTCTCAGCCTGTTCTTCCTTTTCAAATGGGGCCAGCTAAAGTGCTGATCTTCCTCAGGGGAAGAAGCGTGTTAAGCGGAGGTGAGATTGAGCAGTAACATGAAGAGAACATGACCACCAGCTTGTCAGGGTTCTCCTGACCCATTCTCCCCAGGTCCATTGGATACCACCAGCCAAGAGATTCCTAAGATTATTGCTTCTGTCCCGGACATCTGAATCAGCCACAGAACACAAAATTGTTCCCATATTTAAGTTAAGGCAGCCATCTACTAGCAGGTGTTAAAGAAAATTGTGCACGACTCTTGTCAAAGAGGGTAGGAAGATTTTATTCAATACATTGCACCCTACAGCAATGGGTGTTTTGCAGTAGGGGAGAGAGACTGAGCTCTTAACAACAAGGACAAGTGGAGATTTATAGGCAAAAAGCAGGACAGAAGTCAGTGGATGGAAATTCCTAAGAGGAAACATCGAGGCTAGAGGGATTCTTGCTAGACCAATCAACTCAACAGGATTCTTTTTTTTTAAACCACTTTATTGAGATATGATAGACATGCAAAAGCTGTGTATATATATATACACACATATATATAAATACATAAAATACATATATATATTTTATTTATATATATATATATATAATGTCTACAACTTGATGAGTCTGGGATGAGTATACACCTGTGAAAACATCACCACCACCAAGACTATAGACATATCCATCCCCTCCCAAAGTTTCTTCCTACCCTCTTTATTATTATTATTGTTATGTGTGTGTGTGTTAAGAACACTTAATGTAAGAGCCACCGTCTTGGGAAAATTTTAAGTATAAATACAGTGTTGTTAGCTATAGGCACCTGCTATAGGGTGGGTCTCCAAAACTTATTTGCTTAATTGAAACTTCGTACCCTTTGACCAGCACCTCTCCGCCCCCACCTGCTCCATTCTATTCTCTGCTTTTATGAGTTTGGCTACTTTAGATTCCACATATGAGATCATACGGTATTTGTCTTACTGTGTCTGACTCATTTCACTTAGCGTAATGTCTTCCAGGTTCATTCACATTGTTGCAAATGGCAGGATTTCCTTTTTTTTTAAGGCTGAATAATATTTCATTGTGCATATGTACCAGATCTCGTTTATCCATTCATCCATCAATGGACACTTAGGTTGTTCCCATATCTTGACTATTGTAACAACACTACAATGAACATGGGAGTGCAGGTGTCTCTTTGAGATCCTGATTTTAATTTCTTTGGATAAAATCCCAGAAGTGGGATTGCTGGGTCATATGGTAGTTCTATTTTTAATTTTCTGAGGAAACTCCACACTATTTTTCATAATGGCTGTACCAATTTACATTCCTACCCAACAAGGGTAACTTTTTTTCTATATCCTTGCCAACTCTTCTTATCTTTTGTTTTTGACTCAACAGGATTCTTGCTTGCTGAAGGTGGGCCAACAAGATGAGACTAAGGGTGGGGTATGAGGAATTTGGTCAGATATTGAGAGTGATCAGATACCAAGAGTGGGGCATTTCCACTGAACTGACTTTGTAGGATTCTTGCTGGACTAAGCGGTCCAAGCACAGAGCCCGAGGTGGGGAACTAGTCGAACAGAGGATTCAGAGGAGCCTGACTCAGGTTTGGCCAAGTCTTTATTTCAGGTAGAACCAAACGCAGCCAGGAACTGGGTGGATTTGGGGAACTCTCAGCTACAAAGACTTGTCCTGCATCTTTTCATCTCATTAGCCTTCCAATAACATGACCCCACATACTTTACAAGATTGAACTTTTTGGGTCTTAAGTGAGTTATGGTGGGGTTTTACTGCGGGAAGAATTACACTTGAATCTGTCCCCACTCCCCTACCCTATGAAAGCTCAGCTCCAGAGAACAACTCCCTCTCTCTGACGCTCTCTCCCCCACCTGCTCTTCTGGCTTATTCCCACCACACTGTGGTCTTGGCTCCTGGATTTTCTGCGTCTTGTGTTCTTGGTTCCCAAACTTGTATGCCATTCCTTCCTCAAACCTGCTCGCTTCAACCACTGATTCTGGTACTTTCCTTTTTAGTTGTGTTTTATTGTTATTTTTTAATTTGTATTGGTTTTCTACTATGAATAGGCATTTTATGCACATGATACCGCATTGAAAAGCTACACAAGGGTGTACATACGGTGGAAATTAAGTCTTCTTTCATTCCACATCTCACAGTAATGGAATCTTCCTCTGCGAAAGCAATTACTACTACTAGTTTCTTGAGTATCTTCCCAGAGGTGGCCTTTGAATTAATAAATATTATGTATATACACATATTTCTTTTCCCTTGTACAAATTGTAGCATACTGTACAGATTGCTCTGTACCTGGCTTTTCCCCCTTAACATCATGACTTGGAGAGAGTTCCTTTTTGGTGCACAGAGAACTGCTCATTCTTGTTATTGCTATTACTTTTCTTTGGCTTTCACTCTTGGGAAAATGTCTTGGGCTATTCTGGGAATCCCCCCAAAACCTGCCCTCTGTTCCCTGTGCTGAGGCTTCCTGCAAGAAGCACCCCCTGTACTCCACCCCACACTCAAGGCACTGCACCATCCCCACCACTCTCCCTGGCCTTCCTACCAGTGGTAGAGAAGAATGAAGCCATTCTAGCCACAGACCTTTCATTTCTCCCACAAAACAACTGAGCTGAAAAGGGAAATGGCTCTTTCTGGAAGGGAGTCTGTGGACCTTCAACAATGACATGCTGACGCCTGGCAAGGAGCCCAGATTCACAAAACCTTCCCAGCCATATCAGCCATCAGACAAATGGCATTTATACCAGTAGGGCAAGGCTCAGCAATGTCAAATCAGCAATCCTTCCTGCTTTATATGCGTGTTTCTCCTTTAAGATAAACAAGGGGTCACTTTGTGCAAGGAACAGTCAGCATCCTTCTCAGGGCCCAGGGCTGCATGATATCTCAATTTCCTTCCCCTTGGATCATGCGCATGAGCCCCACACATGGGACCTCTTGGCAGATTATTAAATTATCATTTCCTATAAAGTTAGCCTTTTCCCCCCAATTCAATGCAGAGACAAACACAAAGGTCCAAAAGTCAGACTCAGTTAAAAAAGAATTCAGGGGAGCTTGACTAGAGTTTGGTCAAGGAGAGAATCTTTGTCAAGAACCACAGTCTAGGCCAGGTGTGGTACCTGTAATCCTAGCACGTTGGGAGGCCAAGACAGGAGGAACACTTGAGGCCAGGAGTTTGAGACCAGCCTGACCAACATAGGGAAACCCCATCTCTACAAAAAATAGAAAAATTAGCTGGGCATGGTGGTGTGCACCTATAGTCCCAGCTACTCTGGAGGCTGAGGTGGGAGGATCACTTGAGCCCAGGAGTTTGAGGTTGCAGTGAGCTATGATCACACCACTGCATTCCAGCCTGGGCAACAGAGTGAGACCTTTTTTCAAAAAATAAAATAAAATGAATAAATAAAAATTTTGTTTTCATTATAGCTCTTGGATTTTAAAATGGTATTGTTTAAAAGATCACCTGTATCCAAGTTTTAATAGTAATTCTTTTTTCCTGAAAAAACAGGAGGTAGACACTCAGGAAAAAAAATCCAGATTAGTTATAGTCAAATAAAGGAATTTATATTTCTCTGCCATTATGGGCTGAATTGTGTTCCCTTAAAATTTATGTTGAAGTCCTAACCCCCAGTACCTCAGAATGTGACTGTATTTGGCGATAGGGTTTTAAAGAGGTAATAAAATTAAAACGAGGTCATTAGAGGGGGCCCTAATCCAAGAAGACTGGAGTTTTCATAAGAAGAGATTAGGACACAGACGGGCACAGAGGGAAGACCGTGAAGACATAGGTTGAAGATGGCACCTGCAAGCCAAGGGGAGAGGCCTCAGGATGAAACCAACCCTGCTGACACTCTGATCTCAGACTTCTAGCCTCCAGAACCGTGAAAAAATAAATTTCTGTTGCTTAAGCCATCCAGTCCGTGGTGCTTTGTTATGGCAGCCCTAGTAAACTAATGCATCTCTCTTGAATAAGAGTGTGGATAAATTTACTTCCCCACTATACCTTAAATTTTTTTCACATAAATGGGAGCATGTTCTAATAATATCTAGTTATTTAACACTTCCTATGTGCCAGGCACTGTTCTAACGGTCTACATCTATTAACTCATTTAATTCCCATAGCAACCTCATTCGACCCCCATTTACACCTATGAAAACTGGGACAGAGAAACAAAATCACTTGCTCAGAGCCTCAAAAGCGTAAGTGGCAAGTGGCAGAGCCAGGACTTAGTGCCAGGCAGTCAGGCCATGCTCTCCCCCGGCATGTCAGTGCACATATACCTACTGCATTTGTTTTAAGAGCCACATGGAATTCCATGTTTTATTCTAGGGTATAAAAACTAAATTGGTGTCTTGCTGCTTTAGCAAGTAGCCTTCTGTCCATTTTCAGGAATAGTGACTCATCTGGGAAGAATGAAAGCATTTCCTCTCTCCCCAGTGGGAGTGGAGATTGGCCATTGTGTTTCTAAGGACTGGTGGGCCCTCCTTAGCTTAGAGAGAAGACGCTTGCGCTTTGCTAACAGAGTTTCTTTTTGAGAAGCTTTACCTGAAAGGACTTTAAGGCATATTCTGAGAGAAAAGAAGCAAAATGAATGTTTGTAGGAGTGGAACTAGACAGATTTGGAGCTGGCACCCTAGGAGATAGTTGAGGGTAGGGGACAGGACAGAGGCCTCTGGGTCCCAGGGCCTGGAGCCTGGCCCATCCTTGAGTGGTCCCATCTGCGGTGTGTGGTCTGGAATAGGTCTGAACAGGGAAAAGGGACTGTAGGTGGCTCTGTTGGCATGCCCAGGAGGGATATCAGATCAGAGAAGGGCTATCCTACACCCAGAAGCAAGTCCCCAGGGCAGGAGCAGCAACAGGGAAAGGAGACTACAGCCCTGGGGCGTCCCCTGCCTGCCCAGCCTCCTGGGGGAGGCCACGAAGCCCCTGCCCCACTGCGACTCCTCCTTATAGCACATCTGCCTATAAGGGGCTTCCTCAGTACCCCAGGAATTTGGGAAGTTTTCAAGAGATCTGATTAAATTGGTTTTTTCTCCTATTTCCAATCTCATTTTCTGTTTGTTCCAATTTGCAGATATCTTCAACTTTATTTTCTCGCCCTTCTATTGAGTTTACATTGCTGCTATATCTTTTTCATTTCCAAGTGTTCTTCTGCATGACTTCTATTCTTGTTTCATGAATGCCGTATTCTTTCTTATTTCTCTGAACATATTATTTATAGTTTTTTGGGCGGGAAGTGTAAGGGGTTAGTTTTCTTCTTCCTGCAGCATTTCTATTTCCTTTCAGGTTTATTTGTTTGGGTCTTTATCTTCTGTCTTAGAAGTTGTCTTCTAGTGTCGTAGTTTTGGTTTACTGTTTGTTGTTAAGTGGGGAGGGAAAACGAATAGATCCTATGAAACAATATTGAATTCTGTACCTACATAAAAGAGAATTTACCTTCTTTTCAAGTGAACATGGAACATTCATAAAAATTGACCAAATATTAGGCCACCGAGAACATCTCAAGAATTCCAAAGAATAGAAATACATAAAGAGCATTCTGTGATCATAATGCAATAAAACTAGAAATTAATGACAGAATTTTTTTTAAATCTAAAAATTCTTTTTCCTGGTAATTAAAAAATACTCTATTAAACAACTCTTTGAGATAAAAGGAAAATAAAAATAAAATTGCACAGTTTCTTGAAAATAATAATGAAAACAAGACACATTATCTCTGTGATACTGCTAAAGCAGTTATCACCAAAAAATTTATAGTTTTAAATATCTGGTGTGACAAAAATGAAAACATAAATAAAAAAAAAAAAAAAAAAAAAATAACAAAGTAAACCAAAAGAAATAAGGAAGGAATTAATAGAGATAAAATTATAAATCATGATTTGGAAAACAGAAAAGAGTAGAAATAATAAATCTAAAAGCTGGATATTTTAAAAACACAACAAAATACATAAACTATTAGATATTTTAAGCTTTAAGAAGAGAGAAAACACAAATACATAAAAATAGAAATGATAGCATAAAAACAGAAAAAGTTTAAGTACTTTGTATAACTCTATGCAAATAAATATGAAAATTTAGAAGAAACAGGCATTTTTTAGGCAAGCACAACTTAATAAAATTGACCTCAGAAGAGACAGAAAGTCTAAACAAACTAATTACTGTAGAAGAAATGAAAAGACTCAATAGTTCTTCCACGAAAATAAAGAAACCCTAAACCAAATGGTATCACAAAGGAATTCTACATAATCTTTAAAAATCTGCTAATTCCATTGTTACTTAAACTATTTCAGAGCATTTCATTTTAGAAAGCACCTATAATATGAATGGCCAAGCTGACAAAGATTGCAGGGTTTTTATTCCAATAAACTCCAAATTTATTTGGAATACATTTCAAAGATTTTTGTTCCAATAAAAGGAAACCACAGACAATTGTCCACTTAAGAATTTCAATGCAAAAAAACTTAAAATAGAACCTAACAGAAGATTTAAAAGATGTATTATGATCAAGTGGGGTTTATTCCAAGAATGCAAAGTGGTTCAATATTGGAGAATCAATTAATTAATATGTGGTCATTTCCACAGATATAGAAAAGGCATTTGACAAAATTCAATACCCATTTGTGGTTTTAAGACAAAACACTCAGTGAACTAGGAATTGACACATATGCCTTTAACATGATAAAAAAAAAATATATCTATATATCGTAGCCCAAAAGTCAGCATCTTCCTAGCTTTTCTGCTTAAGTAATAAACAAAACAAAGATTTCACTATGTCTTCTACTATATAACATGAAGTTCAAGGCACTAGCCAATGAATGCTATTTACAGAAGTCATGATTATATGTCTAGAAAATCTTGAAGAATTGGAAAGAAAATTTGTACCAACAAGATCAGTAAAGCAGCAATTTTTAAAATCAAATTAACATATAAAAACCAAAGACAGCCTGGGCAACATGGTGAGACCCCATCTCTACAAAAAATTTAAAAAATTAGCTGGGTGTCATGGCCGGTGCTGGAAGTACCAGCTACTCAAGAGGCTGAGGCAGGAAGATCACTTGAGCCTAGGAATTTGAGGTTACAGTGAGCTATGATCTGGCAACTGCACTTCAGCCTGGGCAACAGAGGAAGACCCTGTCTCTATAAAAACAACAAACAAACAAAAAACCGAAGACATTCATACATATAAACCAAAAATAGTTAGATGACATAATGGAAAACAACACCCTATTTATTAAAGCACACAAAATGCCAAAGCATAAATATAATAGATAATGTCCAAAAGATAAAAACTATAAAATAATTCTGAAATCACAAAAGTGAATTTGAAAAAATAAAAATACATACCAAGTTGCTGGATAGGAAGATTAAAACTCACAAAGATTTATATGAGGAATTATAAAACTAATTTATAAATTCAAAGCAATTCCAATAGAAATGCCATCTGATTTTTTTTTCCTAGAACTAGATAAGTTGATTATAAAATTAATTTGGAAGAACAAGGAAAAAAATAACCAGAAACCTCTGGGGAAAAAAAAATGTAATGGTGGGGCTGGGGTGTAGCCTTATCAGACCTTAGAATATATTATTCAGCTTCAATATTTAAAACATTTTGGTAATGGCTCATTAATATACATAAAAATCAGTAGAAAACAGAATTTAAAAATTCAGAAATAGGTTCAATTGTATTTGGAAAGGTAATACATGACAAAGCAGCAACTCAAACCATGGAGGAAATGATGGACTTTAAAAAATACTTTTTATTGACACATAATTATTATATAAAAATGCATAGCTTTTATTTGTATAGTTCAATAAATTTTGACGAATTTATGCACCCATGAAACCACCATACCAATCAAAATATAGCATTTCCGGGACCCCAGAAAGTTTCTCATGCCGCTTTCCCTTCAATACCCTTTCAACATATAAACACCAGCCCTCAGGGCAACCACTGTTCTGATTTTTATCATCATAGGTTAATTGTTTCTCTTCTAGAATTTCACATAAATGAAATCATATAGTATGCACTCTTCTAGATCTGGCTCCTTTTGCATGTATTAGTAGTTCATTTCTTTTAAATGCTGACCTAGTATTCCCTTATATGAATATACCACAATTTGTTTATCCATTTACTTGTTCATGGATATGTAATTGTTTCCGATTTTGGCCTTTATGAACATACTTTAAGTCATTTTGTGGACATGTTTTTATTTGTCTTAAGTAAATACCTAAAAGTAGAGTTGCTGAATAATAGGGTAGGGATTTGTTTAACTTTATGAGAAACTGCCAGAGTGAGCTTTAAAACAGTTTTACCATTTTAACTTCTCACCAGCAGTATATAAGAGAGTTCCAGTTGCTCCATGTTCTTCCCAACATCTGGCATTGTCAATCTATTAAAATTTTTGGCCATTATGGTGGATGTGTAGTGATATGTCATGGGATTTTAATTGGCATTTTCTTGGTGATTAATGATGTTAAGCACCTTTTCATATGCTTATTCATGTAACTTTTTTTGGGGAGTGTCTGTTCAAGACTATTGCCTGTTTCAGTGTTTGGACTGTCTTTTTATTATTGATTTGAGGGATTTCTTTAAATATTCTTAGAACAATGTTTTTTGTTGGCAATTAGTTTTTCCTTGAAAACATAACTTACTTAAAAATATTCAACCAAGCATCTCTTATTGTATCAACTTTTTGAATATCTTTATCAATTTCTTTTAGCATTTGTTTTTATATTCCAGATCTCTTCCACTTTGTAGCAAATTTGATACTTTTGGAGAAAATTTTTCCTTCATTGAAATTATCAAACGTATGGCTAGGGAGCTAGTCACACATAGAATTTCCTAATAATTAAATCTCTCATGGGCCTATCATTAGCCCACATGTTAACAGTAATGATTAACTTCACTTGCTTGTTATAATTTTATATTTAATTAGTTTAATCTCATAAGAAAATTTCTTAGCTTTTGGGAACCCTCCTATGTCACCTTTAGCAAGATTAAGCAGTTTAATTTAATACGTATAACTGCACCTAGCATAAAATCTAAGCTGCTGTAGAAAACAGTATGGCATTTCCTCAAAAAATTAAATATAGAATTACCATATGATCCAGTAATTCCACTTCTGGTTATATAATCAAAGGAATTGAAAGAATAACTTTGAAGAGATATTTGCATACATAAGTTCTTAGCAGCATTTTTCACAATAGCTAAAAGATGGAAGCAACCCAAGTATCCATAAGTGGCTGCATGATAAACAAAGTGTGTTCATACATCCAATGGAATATTATTCAGCCTTAAAAAGAAAAGAAATTCTGACACATGCTACAATATGGATGAACCTTGTGGACATTATGCTAAGTGAAATAAGCCAGTCACAAAAAGACAAATACTGTATGATTCCATTTATATGAGGTACGTAGAATAGTTTGAGTCATAGAGACAAAGTAGAATGGTGGTTGCCCAGGGCTGGAGGAAGGGCTAATGGGAAGTTGTTGCTTAATGGATACCGAGTTTCAGTTTTGCAAGATGAAAAGAGTTCTGGAGATGGGTGGTGGTTGATGGTTACACAGCAGTATGAGTGTACTTAATACCACTGAGCTACACAATTAAAAATGGTTAAGATGGTAAATTTTATGTTGTGTATTTTACCATAAAAAAGTTGAAAAAAAAATCTAGTGTATATCAGGCTCACATTTATGTTGGTTTAATTTCCCTTCACAAGAGGGGAAAACACAGAAGCGACATGAATTCTCCATGAAGTGGTAAATTTGTTTAGCAACCATAGTCTCTCTTGAGCCTCTGTGGCAGGATGACAAACTGAAATGCTTACAGAAACCAGGCAAACAAATGAGTGGATGGAGTCAGTGTAGAAAAAAGGGCCTGGTGAAGCTCTGGCAAACTGGAAAGACCTGAAATTGTGATTTCATGAGAAATGTATCAATTTTTAAATGTTGATAACTAATTCAGTGTTTTTTTAAATCAAGGTGTGGGCCAAACAAAATGCTTCTGTTTGGCTGAATTTGACCTGCAGCTGTCATTTTGTGAACTCTGAACAAGATACAAGGGAAATGGTGCCCATACAGGCATCATGCCTGCTGTGGTACCCCTCACTTTCCTGGGCCTGAGCCAGGCATCTGAGAGGATGAAAAGAAGAGATTCATCCTACTCTGCTACCTTCTTTTATCTTCATGGCTGAAAAGCAGACTTTCTCCACCTTCAAGCAGGAGGCCAGATCTGGGATACACAGTTTTTTTTACTGCTGGAGATGCTGTTGTCGCCAGATTCTAGGTGCCAGAAGGCATGGAAGCATCCAAAGGCAGAGAGATTGGGACCAACAAAGAAGCCCTTCTGTGACCGTGGGAGCCAACAGTTCCCATCACACTGCTCTCTGGGGAGAACTGGTGATTTCTTCTGGGAAATCAATCCTACTGACTCCTATCCTTGTTCATGACTTAATCCCATGCATCCAGAATACTGCCTGGCACATAGTAGGCGCACAGTAAATATTTGTAGAAAGAAGGAAGGAAATTTCATCAGACTCTTGTCTGTCGTATTTTGGATGTCCCCAGAAACATCTCTTACTGGGGCTCCTACCAAATGTTTCATTGTGCTGTTTGTCATGGAAACCTAAAACTTCCCTCAAAGAAGATCTCTCTCGTATGTAAAGGGGGCCACAGCCGAAAGGAATTTAGGTTGTAGATGGATTTGAGGCTGCTAATCAGCTGACCTTAAAATAGAAATGTTATTCTGGATCATCCAGTTGGACCCAACATAATGATGTGTCCTTAAAAGTGGAAGACTGAGGCAGAGAGGTCAGAGGGATGCCATGTGAGAAGGACTCAAACTACTGCTGCTGGCTTTGAACACGGAGAAGCCACAAGCCAATGAGGATGGACAGGAAACAGATTCAGCCCTAGGGCCTCCAGAAGGAACTAGCCCTACCAACACCCTGATTTTAGCCCAGTGAGACTCATTTTAGACTTCTGTCCACCAGAATGATAAAATAATGAATTTGTATTGTTTAAGAAAGAAAAGGGGGTCACCAGGAACATTAACTCAAAACAAATAAAACATATCCAGGATGCCTATAAAATTAGGAAAATACAATAAAAAGCTATTGTGATTGTTCTAAGTATGTTCGTGTATTAGAATTGTAGGAAAAGTTTTTTCCTAGTTTTTTTCTATTATGTTCATACTGTAGTGTCTTTGTCAGTTTGGGCTCCTATAACAAATTACCATAGATTGGGTGGCTTAAACAACACACATTTATTTCTCACAGTTCCGGATGCTGAGAAGTTCAAGATCAAGATGCTGGCAGATCCAGTGTCTGGTGAGGGCCCACTTCCTGGTTTGTAGGTGGCTCTCTTCTTGTTGGATTCTCACCTGGAGCAGAGCAGAGACACAGATCCCCTGTCTCCACATCTTTTGATAAGGACACTAATCCCCACCCTCATGACCTCATCTAATCTTAATTACTTTCCAAAGGCCACATCTCCAAATATCATCACCTTGGGGGTTAGGATTTCAACATATTAATTCTGAGGGGACATATTCATTTCATAACATATGGATAATTTTTTTAATCTAACAAAAAAATTCATAGTAAAAATGTATAAATATGCTCACTGACTCTTCTGAAGATTCAACCCCAGACAGATGCATGCGGATGTCTGTAAACCAGACTCTTTTCTGTCTCCCCTCTAGGCTTTCCTCATCCCCATACACAACATTCTGTGCTATCATACTGTTTGTTCTTTAACAGGCAACCCCAGAGATCAACCCACTCCCTGTCTCTGCTCTAGCACTCTTGGGCCCATCCAGAAAAACACAAGGATGATTGATCAAACCATGTACATTCCTATCATGGCATTTTATACCATCTGCCTATGACTCCTCATCTTCTGTAATAGTCTCCCAGCTCATTGGCTGGGGCATGCCCTGACTTGCTCAGCTGTTATCTCCCTTGTCTAGCCTGTGTTGAAGGTTGCCATAGTTGTGAAAATTGTCCACATGACAGCATGTGACAGACCTTTGTCTCTTGTCAAGTCTTCAAGAGTTCCTGGGAGATGGTTGTCTCTAGAGGGTACTTCCCATAAGGTTTGGATGATTGTTGAAGAGGCCTTCTAGTGAAGTGGTTCTCAAAGTGTGCTCCCTAGGGCATTAGTATCACCTGTGAATTTAGAAATGCAAATTCCTGGGCCCTGCCCCTGGCCTCTTGAATTGGAAACTCTGAGGGTGGGGCCCAGCAATCTGTGTTGTGTCAAGCCCTCCAGTGGATTCTGAGGCATGTACAATTTGTGAACCAGCTTGGTCTGCCCTGTCACCCTTAACCTCAGCCATAAGTAGGCTTCAGACCCTCAGGGATCAGACTTCTAGGGCTATATATATATTTAATATTAAAACTTTTCCTATATATAATTTGAAGTGGTGTTCTAACTGTGTTTTCTTAGATTCTGCATTTTTCTATTTGGCATCCATTAATTAAAAGACCAGACTAATGGCTAAAGTTGTACACCTCCCCTGCAATCCAGCTTTTGTAAGCATGTAAAAATCATATTATTTCAAACCCTCCAACCAATCCCAAGTCCACACCTCTAGCCACCCCCTTTATCTAACTCTCTCACACCAAGCCAGTATTTCCCCTGCCCTAAATCACCCAGGGCCAAGTACCCCATACAACTAGAGACCACCCCGATAGCCTATCCTGCTGACATAATTTGAACTAGCCAATTTCAAGCTGTTTCCCCTCTCCTGCCTTGCCTTTCCCACAGAAACCTCAATAAGCTCTGGCCTGGGCTTTCCCCTCACTCCTGCTTCTGCCTCCTGACTAAACCTGGTGCTTTTGCATGTTGCCCTGCATGATGGCATGGCATACTCTCAGCTCTCAGGAAATGTAGGTAATAAAAATTTTCTTTCAATGCATTCACCTCCCTGTGTCATCACAGTCATCTCAATAAATTAAAATCCCGTGGGTACATTTTGAAATAAGTGGCTAGTAGAAATAGAATCAATGTGACATGATAACCAAGGAAATGAGAAAATTGGGACAAAGACAAAATAGGAATAGGGAAAACTAGATGAAGCTGGGAAATGTTCATATGCAGTAAGCACCCAGTAAGGAAGGTTCCTACCTTTGTAGAGGAGGAAGGGAAGGGTGACTTAGTACTTCACAACTGCCGAAAAAGAGAATACATGATCACCTCAAGTAACCAGAGAATCACAAGACAACAACCTACAGTTTAGCGAAGCATAGCTCTTCCTGGTTTTGGGAACTGAGAGATGTTTCTTTTCCATATCCTCTCAGGGAGACGTGAGAACGTAGCATCTTCTCTAACTCCCAAGGACAAGCTGTGAGGAGCCATTTCTTGAACCATCTCTCAATTTAGCTGATTTCACAAACCCCAAAGCACATTTCAGTAACTGCATCTCTTGAGAGATGTTCTTTATGGGTGTGTTCAAGAGTTCCACCTGGTGTTTGACTTTCTAATGATCTTCCTCGAGCCGAAGAGAAATTGTAGAGCATTTAGATCTAGTGTTTCTCAACATTTTAAGCATACGCATTATCATCCAAGAAATTAAATCTTTATTTTTAGGGGTCGATATTAAAAATGACACATTATTTTCTAAATACGAAAGTATATTATTAAATGAGATGTGGTTATACAATTCAAGCATTCACTCCTTCCCCTTTCCCCTTTGAGTATCACTGATCTGGAGACATGGAAGAAGTGGATGTTTTTCAAGAAGTTCTCTTTAAATGCTATTTATTGCAGTCGAGCTGTTGGGGTCAGCAAGCATTTGCTATCATCACATAAGTGCAGCTCCAGTTCTTTAACAGCCGACCAGACCCAGAAGGCCTCCAGGGTGAGAGGGCAGGTCTGGCCATGGAGGAAGAAAGGAGGGGGAGATGGCTTGTGGGTGATGGAACCCCTGGGGAGGAGGACCTGGTTTCTGGCAAAAGGAACATGCATGGCGCCATGGAGTGGCTCCGAATCTCAGCACTCGAGGGTGCCCTTTCCCCTCGGCTTCAGCAAGATCCCGTGTTTTGATGCGGTAGGCAGGTGCGTGCTTCAGTCATGCCCTGGAGCACGGGAGGGCGGGGAACAGGCAGGGACTTGCAAGGCAACACGCTGGGGGAACCGACTCCTGTCAGTCATAACACTCAGACCACCCCTAACTTTTCGGAGCTTTGGAGGAGGAGCTGACAGGTTTGGCCGCGGTCAAGCTGCAACTAACTGTTAGTTCAGGGGGACGGCTAGAGGTGAAGTCAGCCGCAGTACTGGCGACCGTGCCTGGGCGGAGCAAAGACCTGAGTCAGGAGGCGGAGGCAAGGTCAGCGGAGCGGGGCGGGCCCCGGAGGCGGGGCGGACCGCGGAAGGCCGGGCGAGAAGGCGGGGGCGGGGCCAGAGGTGGGCTGAGGCCGGAGTCAGGCGGCCGGGGGCGGGCCCGAAGGCGGGGCTTAGCCGCGTGAGGCTCGCGCCTGCGCACGGGCGTCCCGGGGGGCAGGGCTGCGCGCGCGCGGTGCTCTTAGCCCTGGAGGGCGGAGTCCAGGCGGGCGCCAGCTGAGGGAGGGGGCGCGGCGCCTTTGGAGTCCGGCGCTCCCTCAGGCCGCGGACGCGATGCTGGCTGCAGCGGGTCGGGCGGCGGGGTCCGGCGGGGATGTGACGGGCGGCCCCTCGCCTCACCTTCCGTCCTCGGGCCCGCAGGTCTCTGGGAGACCCGCAGGCGGGCCGCGGCCGAGGAGGCAACGCGACCTCCGCACGGTGAGAGCCGGGGTCAGGGCCGGAGCTGGGGCCGGGGTCGGGGCGGGCGCCCGAGGCAGCTCAGGGCTGGGGGCGCAGCCCGGGGCGGCGCGGAGACCCGGGTTCCCGAGGTGAGGCGGCGGCGCCCTCCGGCCTCCCAGCCTCCGGGGTGACCCTCTCGAGCCCCGCGCGAGCCGGCCGAGGCGGGGCGGGCGTGGAGCCGGGAGGCCGGAGGGCACCCGCTCCGCGGGCTGTGACAGCGCGCCGGGGGCCTCCAACCGCTGGGCTGCCGCCTTTCTCTAAGGGAGAAGTCAGGGCAAGGCTGAGATACCCAGCGATTTCAGAGCCAGGATGCTTGTTAGGGTTGACAGGGGAAAGTACCGGGGTGCCCCGAATGAGTGGGATTTTTTTTTTTTTTAAATTACTGGGCCAAAACAAAGGCACGCCCTAAAACATATCCTGAGATAAAACTTTAGTGGTTCACGGCGTCCTTAGGTTCAGATCTCTCTTCTCTTTAGACATCTGCTATTTTTATACATACATTTGTTTTCAATGCATCTACTTTCTTGACAGAGGAAAAGGAGGAATGACTCCTTTGAGGTGGTCCTTGGTGGCTAAGCTTGAGTTTGAAGTTCAATAATTGCAAATTCATCTTTGTAGGCTACTCAGCCAGTTAGGCTTGCTGATCCTAGACTAGGCCTTAGCAGGGTTGAAATGACTGATGCTGGGACTCTGTGTGGTCCCAGGTTGGAATGTTGGTGTTTTACTCCTATAGGTCAGAGAAATGGAGCTTTAAGCTTTCAGAATGACCATTTGAAGAGGCATTTTTTCTGTCCTTTTTTCCTGAGCATTAAAATATTATTGGAATGTATTAGATTTGGCCAGTTTTTTTTTTAAAGCATCATCTTTTAGACTAGTTTAAAGAGACTTTAGTGATGGCAACTCTTTAACCAAAGGGAATTTAAGATGCTCTCCTACAGAAGATAGGTACAAAACATGTCTTATTATCTGTTATCAATATATGATAAGGATGTAAACATGCCTGAGTGTTTTGTCTGAAGTCAGTCTTCTTCTTGGACCTTACTCTTTGCTTCTCGTAATTTATTAAAGCTCTTTACTCTTTTCTAATTTGGTTGTTTTCTTTAGTGTTCTTAACAACATTGACTTCAAATAATCTTTAGGTTAAAAATTCACACTTTCTTGAACCTTTAGCCATAATTCATACAGTCTTACTTCAGTGTTGTATTGATACGCCATAGTTAAGAAAGTGCTAGAAGACATACTGAGAGGAGGAACTCTCCATTAAATTTTTTTTTTTTTAATTCTACCTTTCCACATCCAGACCTGTACTTCTTATTGCCTTGAGTCAACTCCTTTGACCGTATGGTGGAGGAAGGGAATTGGATTCCATGTTTAGAAGTCCTTCAGTGACTCTCTCTTGTGTGTATTGCTAAAATTCCAAGTCCTTCACAATTTCTTGGTACTTGTCTATGTTCTAGTTTCATCTTCTGCCATTATGCCTGCCCTCTCCATAAAGACTGCTTGCAGTTCTCTGAAGATGACATCTTCCTTTGTGGTTACACAGTTTTTCTGTTGAGAGTCCTCTACCTAGTAAACAACTTGCCCTTCAAGACCTTACTAAAATATCACCTCTGAGCCATGTCCAGACATCTCATCCCTCTTGTCTGGACTGATCCATACAGGCTGCAGTTAGCATTTGTCAATTGGTAGTTAATGATTTGTTTATATGTCTGTCTCCACCAGGCTTTTGGGCTTCTTAAGGGAAGGGACCTTTGTAACTCTAGCACATACTATTGCATGGCACAGGTGCTCAAAAACTATTTACTGAATGCGTTTTTGAAAAATGGTCCCTGTCTTGAATATAGCTTTAACGTAGATGAAATATGTTAGACTGCTTCATTCAATATCAGAAAATTTAGAAAAGATGAATGCACTAGGTACTTTTAAATATCCAAGAATGAAGTAATAATTGTTGCTGGTTACGAAGGAACCCCAGTTATGATGGGAAAAAACCAATCCATTTGATGACACGGGAATGAAAAGGACATGGCCAATAAAGTGCTGTTTCATTGGTCCTAGGTGCAGTAATTTGCCCAAAGTCACATAGATAGAAAGGGACAGAGCTGGGATTACAGTCCAGGTCTTTTGACCATCTGTATTTCACCCTTGCCCCCAGTCTCCTAATTCTAAATCTTAATTGTTTTACAGTCTGATTGGGGGTTGTGAGAGACTTGGGTATGTATTGAAAAGGGGGGGTGTCTAGTACATTAATAGAATATTGAACTTGAAAGAATAAACAGATTATTTGGTTCAGCTTTAAAAATTTTACCATTAAACAACTCAAGCCTGAAAAGGCAAGTAAGTTGCTTGAGGTTATTTAGGCTCACCTGTATCTCACATCTCCCAACCTCATGCTTGTGTATTTTTCACTACTTCATGGTGGTTTGGAGGAAAATGAAGAAATTGCCAATTTTTCAGAGGGAGAGCAAATCTGCTTGCACTTTCTCCCTCCTTGAATCCATAGCTGCCTCTCCTAGGGACTTAAAGCCCTTGAGTGGCTGAGAAACATGATAATTCATTTGGGGATATAGGAGAAACCTAACCTTCACCATTCTACTTGGCCAGATAGTTTCAACTTCAGTGCTTGGGGCCCTGTCTCCAGATGCCTCATAACAAGTGGCTTCTGATCACCATATGGAGATCCCACATACAGTTATGTTTTGATGGTAAAATGAGATTTTAATATAATAAGGTTACAGCTGGCTAATAGCATGGCTAAAATTACATGTTTGACTTGTCTATATGTGAGAAAAGCCTATCTGTTACTCCTATGTGATAAATTTTTGGGGAAAATTGTGAATGCCCATGAAAAGTCAGTTTGAAATGTGTACTTAGTGTGGTGGGCCTGATCAATTCCAACAGGCTTTTTATTTTACAAACAACTTAATGGTCAGAAATAAGAAAAAAAACCTTAATTTTTCTTATTTATTTCTTGTTATATTTACATGATTTTATACTATAATCAAAGCATAAATGTAATGTTAAATATTTGCTTTCATATTTGTGTTTTCTTTTTGTTATAGTTTTTATACCTTTAGATTATTATACAGTGTTACAGTGAGTTGAGTTACTTATTTCTTAATTAAGGGACATCTAGGTTGCTTGCCATTTTGAATGTAATGCAGTTAGTATATAGCTGTTCATGTTGTTTCTTTCCTTTAGGCTAAAGGGTCAGGAAGGGAATTACAAGGTCAGAGAGTATGAAGGTTTTGTTAATTTTGAGAAATACTACCCGATGTACTTCTGAAAGGTACTGATTTACTTACTGCCTTCAGCAGAGTTTTGTTGACCAGTTCTTACTTTTACAGGATTTTGTTTTTAAAAGTTTGGTTTTTAAAAATACGGGTAAGGTTACTTGCTATCTAGCATCACAGTCCACAAAAGAAAAGCAAATGCAGTATTTTTCTAGTTTCCTCTTTTGTATGAATTGCTCATCCTTTGCTCATAAGTTTACTGGAATCTTCTCACTAATTTTCATTAGCACTAACACCACAAATATATTAATCTTTTGAAAAATGTTTCTGATCTATTTTTATTTTTCTTATTGGAGGCTTTGTAGTTTTTATATTATTGAAATCACTGACTTTTAAAAATAATTTTGTGATTTTTGTCTTTTGATTGTGAGATCTGAGAATGAATGTCACTCCACTATCTGATGCATAATTCTATTTTCTTAAGCTTGTAAAGTTCATTTTGTTATGAGTACATCTTTAGCCAGTTACATATGTGATTGAAATTAAATTTCGTTTATGTGGATTTCATATTATAGAAAACTACATTCTTATATATGAGTTTTCATGTTTTTCCTGAACTTGAATAGGAAAACAAAATAACTTAGGTATTTTTTTTTAATGAATTTTTTAAAAAATAAATTATGGTAAGTTTTAGACAAACCAAAACTTTTATGAAAGCAATATAGTGATTAATTGAAGTTTTTGTTTGCTCAAGATTAGCCAGAAGGTTGTTTCTGATTTATCTCTTATTGTTAATCATTCTAAAATATATGAAAGGAAACCTTGGTTATCTGCTCCCTTTGGGGAGTGAGCTATTCTAGATAGATGAGACAGCCCAGGATAATAGTTAACATTGAGTGCTGGGTTCTGTGCTGGTACTTGGCATGGAGTTTCTTGCCTAATCCTCATAGCAACCCTAGGAAGTACGTTCTTTTATTATCCTCATCTTGTGGATGAGAAAATTTAGAGATGTAATGTGACCTGCTAAAGGTGACATAGGTAGTAAGCATTGGAACTGGAACTCAGACAGTCTGCCTGCTTTTAAAAGATGCTATTTCAAAAGTATTACTTCCTGTGCTGAGGATTTGGACTTCGTCTCTTAAACGTTAGAAAGATACTAGATGTTTCAAAACAAGGGGATGATATGGTATGTTATCTCTTTTAGGGAGATGGCCGATGTGACAGTGTGGAAACACATTGAATTGTGCTTATGATAGGAAGTGGTTGAAATAGGTCATATGAGAAATGAAGCCTAAACTGTGAGATGGAAGTTGAGATCAGAGGATATTTTGGGAAGATACAGGACTTAGTAACAGATTTACAAGAGAGTGGGAAGGTGGAGTGTTGATTTGGAGACACTAAGTGGGGTAATGATAGATTGAATATGTGCTCACAGCACTTTGTTATATTTCTTTCATAGCATTGACTGTGATGTATTGTACCTAATCTAGTGACACATCTGCCTCCCCCACTGGATTGTGTGTTTGTCAAGGACAGGGACTGAGTAGAAGGCATGAGCGAATACAGGATGAGATAATACAGAAAGAGGGCAAGAGACTGAACTGGGAAATACCAAATCTTCAAAATCAAAGAGTGGGTGGAGGAAGAGGAGCTCTAGTATGTGACAGCAGTCAAGGAGGATGGGGAAGAGCCATCAGCAAGGGAGCAGGGGGAGGAAGTGTTAGCACTGAAGTGAGCATATAGAATGCGACCTCAGGCTACTGACAGTTCTGATTGGTGTGCCCCAACGTGATAAGCTGATGGCTAGTGGTTGTATAGAGCTAAGTAGTCTTTCCTTTGTTACTGACTAATTTTTTCTCCCCATACCTTTCTCAGAGTATCTTGTGGCTTCCTGCCTCTTGGCTTCTAACTTCTGCTTGCTACAGGTGCTGATGCTGGGGTGTGACTCAGCCTATTGACATTAACCAGTCAGAACTCTCCTTTTAAAGTGAATTGACCATTCAGAGTATGTGAGGTGTAATCTCTGAGTTTTCACCTATTCTCTGTTGACTTAATTGCTTTTGAGTGTTCCAGAGTTACTTCTCTACCTTTAAAGACTTCTGGTTGGTTATACTGAGGTTTGGAGCCTTTGGGAAGCCAGAGGATTCTTAAAGGTTGGATCCATGAGAGCTAAGGTTTTTCACCTGCTTACTTTTGCATGTTGATCAGTAGCTTAGTTTGAATGTAGTTGGATCATCTTTGAGGATTGTTGGTCTAAAAATGCCACAGATCATTCCATTAAGAATCTCTGTTCTCTTTGTATGGTTCTATAGTTATATAAGGTGTAGGGACTTGTAAATTTCCTTGTTTGGTTCCTGACTTACTTCATATGTCTATTTTTCAAAGAGTCACTTAGAAAAGGAATTTGCTCTTGATTTTTTCCCACTACTGTTTGCTTCACGCTGTCTTTACCTTCCATTCTCTCCCTTCTCCTTCCGAGTTTTCATCTGCCCAGTTTCTGTCCTTGTAAGTACAGTGGGAAGGGGAAAAGAGAAAAAGCATGAGTAATTACTCCACCCTTCCTTTTGTTTTGTTTTTGTTTTTGTTTTTTTTCTTTTTTTTTTTTTTGCTGCTGACATGATCAATCAGGTAATTTTTTTTTTCTTTCCTTCCCTTTGTTTTGGTAGGGAAAACTCCCTCCTCCCCTCCATCACTGCTCCCAGCTGTTCAGTTTGGCAAGGGCTCCTGCCCCATATCTTCAGTTCTGTGTGTGGGAATGGGAGATGCAAGGGATGGATGGCTTTTTAGCTGAGGAATGCTGGACATCTCAGGGTTTTGGTCCTTCTGTGATCTCTCTTTTGGTGCCTGGTATTGAAAAGCCCAGATGACACTGCATATCTTGGCAGGTGCTTTCTGTTCCTCATCATACTACCTCTCTTTAAAATGCAAAATTAAATCCTAGTCCTATTTTTTTCCATTGTGCGCCTTCCCCCCAATTCTTCCCTCACACCAAGATATCAAAATCTTTGATGATTGAGCTCCTAGTGAATACTCTAGGGACAATGAAGTGAGGCAGACACCAGAAGGTACTTTGAATTGTTGTTGTCATAATATTAATGATATTTGGTTGCAGCCTGAGTGCTTTAGGGAAATCTGAGAGCTTTCTCTGACCATTATGTCTTGGCAGCCAGTGTTAGGGTTGGGAATTAATATTTTCTCTGAAGATCATAGCTTAGAAAAGCAAGGATTATTCATAACAGCTATTTAAGTGTATATAATAGCCCTGGATGATATTTTGGTCAGAATTGGTAGGCCAGTTTACCAGAAACATCCAGATGGTATTTCTTTTCAAGGGGTGGGGAGGCAGGGATGGCCATCTCTCTTTTTTTCTTCTTCTTCTTCTTCCTTTTATTTTCATTTTTAAAAGTTTTTCAAGTATATTTTCCTCATTTCAGGAATGGTATGGACTTGTCAACCCTCATTTATTATTGGTACCAGTTAGAGTTGTAGAGTTGGCCATTGTTGTGGCCTCCCTTGCAGTCATGCTTTTACAGGACTTGAGTAATTCTACACTGTAAATTCTGGTTGTGAGACCAGATCCTCAGTCTGGATTTTCTTTATTCAGTAATCCATCCATTCAAGAAATATCCTCTAAGAACTTGCTAGGAATAGTTCAGTGAACAAAACAAATTATCTGCCTTTGTGGAGCTTGGGTTCTGATGACAAGATACAGAAAATAAATAAACAAGTATATATGTAATATGTCAGCTATTATAGGGCTGTGGAGAAAAATAAAGCAGAATAAGGTGGAAAGAGCATGTCAGGGGGTTGCTGCTATTTTATATAAGGTGGTTAGAGAAGGCCATAATGGTAACTAGTATTTGAGCAGACATCTTAAAGAAGTGAATGTGATCTGTGCTTGTATTAGGAGAGAGAGTAATTGATAAAGATAGAACCAGAGTGCAAAGATCCCGTGATTGAAGCTTGCTTGGTTGTTCTAGGAGTGGTGATTAGGTCAGTGGAGGCATTGAGGGGAATGATTGGTAGAAGATGAGGTCAGAGAGGTGGGTTGGGTTGAGGGGATGTCAGATAATGTATAGCATTGTAGGCTAGCAGGAGTTTGGGTTTTACTCTAAAGATGGGAAGCCATTGGAGAGTTTTGACTTATTTATTTGTTCATTTTAAAAATTAAAACTAAAAACATTTTTTAATAGATTTAGCAGGTACAAGCTGAATTCCATTACATGTATATATTGTGTAATGGTGGAGTCTGGGCTTTTGGTGTACCTGTCACCCGAGTAGTGTAGATTGTCCCCCATAGGTAATTTTTCATCCCTCACTCCTTCCCACCCTTTGACTTGTTTTAAATGGACCTCTCAGTTGCTATGTAGAGACTGTCAAGGACAGGGCATAAAGAGATCATTTAGCAGGCTGCAGCAGTAATCCTGGGTGGGAGATGTTGGTGATTTTAGGCAGGGATTGGAAGAAGTGTTCACATTCCATATACATACTGAAGACAGAGCCAACAGTTTGTTGATGGAGTGAATGTGGGCTGTGGGTTTTGGCCTGAACAACTGGAAGAATGGAGTTGACATTTACTGAGATGGGTAAGACTGCAGAAGAAGAAAGTTTTAGGGGGCAATAATGAGTTTAGTTTTGGACATGTTAAGTTACCAATCCAAGTGGAGATATTGTTTAGACAGCTGCATATACATGAGTCTGCAGTTAAGGGCAGAGGTCTGGGATAGAGATATAATGAGAGTATGTGGCTGGAGAAGTCCAAAGTCTTAGCCTTGGGATCCTGTAATGTTTACAGAGAGAGATACTAGCAAATGAGACTAAAAAGCACCCCAAGAAGAAGGAGGAGAATTAAGAGTGAGTGAGTGAGCACCCCATGAAGCCAAGTGAAATGTTTTAAGAAGGGGGAGTGAGTGATCAGATGCTATTAGTTCGAGGACTAAGAGGTTACTGTTAGATTTAGCAATATAAAAATCATTGGTGACCTTAACAAGTTGTTTCTGGTTTAGTGGTGGAGGTGTTGCCAAAAGGTCTGTGCTTGTCCCCTAGGTACTTGTCCCTGAGGCCGAACGAAGAACGAGGACAAGTGGTTTGAGGAAAAGGAAAGAGAAGTTTATTAATTTGCCGGCAAATGAGGAGGATGGCAGACTCTCATTTTAAAGAACCATTGTCTCCCCTTTAAGCAGAAATACAGGGTTTTTAAAGGGGGGTTTCACCTTCAGGGTATTGGTGTTTAACTGTAGCATCTCTGGTGAAGATGAGGTGACCTGTGTCCAGATAATTCTGTTGAGCCGTCTCCTGTGGTTTAAGATACTAGAAAACAAAGGATGAAGAACACTCCTCTGCCCTTCTGATTACTGGCCTCAGGCAGGAATGCAGGTTTTCATTCCTCAAAAAGGGTGAGGCAGGTTTTAATTCCTCAAAAAGGATGAGGGGTTTTAAAAAGACAACTCATAAAATATTTTGCCCTTTTTCAGATCCTTACTTCCATTACAGAGGTGAAAAGTTGATTGGAGTAGTTTAAGAGAGAATTGGAGGAAAGGAATTGAAGACTGCAGGGGTAGTTCTTTTAAGGAGGTCGCTGTAAAGTGAAGCTGGAAAACAGGGTGGTAGCTGGAGGAGATGTGGAGTCAAGGAATTTTTCTTTTCTTTTTTTTTTTGAGACTGGGTCTTGCTCTGTCAGGCTGAAGTGCAGTGACTCAGTCATAGCTCACTGTAACCTCGACCTCCTGGGCTCAAGCTGTCCTACCGCCTCAGCCTCCTGAGTAGCTTACTACAGGCACACACCACCATACTGGCCTAATTTTTTTTTTTTTTAATTTTTCTTTTTAAAAATGTGAGTGCTTTTCTAGCATATTCGTATTTATACAAAGTATGTATAACTAATGGAATGATCCAATAGAGAGAGAGAAAATGGCAGGAGCCATTTCTTTGAAACATAAATGAAATTGTTTTTATCCTAATCTGTGTACCCAAGGTCCATCATTATCATCTATATGTCCTTATGTATTTTCCTCTTTCTTTCAAGTGAAGACAGTGGCTAGTGGGGAGAGATGTTGAAGAACACTGCCCCCTATTACTTCCTAGTAGAGGATGGCTGAATTTTTATCATTTCAAAACTGTAGTTTTTGTATGTGCATAACCCAATTTTTTATGAATTATTAGGAAATTAGTTAAATGGCCTTATATTTCTCTGATGACTTTTCTCTATTGATCATTCTCAGGAATTTTGTGCAGTGGTTGGCCTATGGTAGCTTCCAAGTTTTGATTTGGAAATCTGTCTGATAATGGTAGTTTTATTAGGAAGTACCTTTTTAGAAATGAAAAAAAAATTAAATTAAAAAAATTTACATTGAAGTACAAGTTACTGTTCAGGGAAATTTTGATGGCTACTCTTTTTCCCCGCCCCTTTCTTTTTTCCTAATATTCCTGATAGTACTTTCACTGTAATTGGGTATGATTGCTGAGATGATGTTTGAGATGTGTTCAGACACTATGCTGAAAGCACATAATACAGTTACAGCACTTTACGTGCCTCTTTCTGTGGTTCATTTATGTTTGAGTAAGCGGTAGTCAATATTTAGTGCTGGAGCATCACTGCAGTTGCTTCTTAATCCTCTTCATTGGTCTTTCTCCAGATTTTCTTCCAGTACCCACTGGTTCATGCTCCTGATATTTGGATTTCTGAAACACAGATCTGATCAGGTTCTGTCATTGCTAAAAAATCTTCTGTGCCTCCCTGATGTCTGTAGAAGTTAGTTTGCCATTTCTTTGCCTATTACCACCTCCTGCCCTCACATGCTTTAGATCTGGAGTGCTGCCTAGGGGATTGTAATGCACATCTGATGTTTCTTATCATAGGACTACAGGATAAAGGTCATATTCCTTTTCAGTGTACAGAAAGTCCTCCATGAGCCCTCAGCCCTCATCTTCTGTCATGGTTCCATGAAGATGAGAAGCCCTTTAACATCTCTACGCTTTCATACATGCTATTCCCTTTTTTCTAGAATACCATTCATCCTCTTAGCTCTCTCGTTAAATCACTTTATGTTTTTAGGAGCCCAATATAGATGTCTCCTCTTCTAGGAAAGTGCTAGGCGTTTTCTCGTGATGCCTTTTCTTTCCATCTCTCATTATATTCTCTGTTACCTATGTTCCTGTTAACATTGTGCAGTTGTATTGTTGCAGTATTTGTTATATTTATTTTACTGTTTGCTTTCATGACAGGTTCCCATGCCCCCAACTTATAGACACCCAATAAATGTTTGTTGAATGGATGATTGAATAAAGTAAATAATTATTCAGTGTTGACCCAGTTTTGATTGACTCATTTGGTTGGGCATTTATATCATTCAATTTGTATAGAATATGCAAATGAGCAATTCAAATAGCATTCTTAAAGACAGAATCGTATCCCAAAGTGTCTGAGGAAATCAGTATTTTATTAAATATTTGTTCTCATTAGCAAATAATGGGATTTGATGATTTTATTATATATCCCAAATCTCTGTTTTTGTTTGAATTTTTTTCTCCCTTTTTTTTTAAATTTTTTTAATTTCAGAATATCATGCGGGTACAACACTTTGGCCATACACATTGCCCCTGTTCTGTCCGTGTCAGAGCCACAATCGTGGTCATCCCTCAAACTGTGCTCCCCGCATCCATGCAGTGAGAGTTTTTCCCATCCCTTCCACCCCCTCCCGCCCGCCCGCCCTCAGATGAATGTTATTGCCCTGTGTGATGTAAGTGTCATCAGTAGTACCAGTTTGATGGTGAGTACCATGGTGCTTGTTTTCCAATCCTGTGACACTTCGCTTCGAAGAATGGGTTCTAGCTCCAACCAGGATAATACCAGATGTGTTAATTCACTTTGTTCCTTATTGCTGAGTAATACTCCATGGTATACATATACCACATTTTATTGATCCACTCGTGTATTGATGGGCACCTGGGTTGTTTCCACATCTTTGCAATTGTGAATTGTGCTGCTATGAACATTCGTGAGCAGATGTCGTTATTATAAAATGTCTTTTTTTCCTTTGGGTAAATACCCAGTAGTGGGATTGCTGGGTCAAATGGTAATTCTACTTTTAAGTCTTTGAGGTATCTCCATATTCTTTTCCATAGAGGTTGTACTAATTTGCAGTCCCACCAGCAGTGTATGAGTGTTCCTATCTGTCCACATCCCCGCCAACATTTGTTATTTGGGGATTTTTTGATATGAGCCAATCTCACTGGAGTTAAGTGATATCTCATTGTGGTTTTGATTTGCATTTCCCTGATGATTAGAGACGTTGAGCACTTTTTTATATGTTTGCTGGCCATTATTCTGTCTTCTTTTGAAAAGTTTCTGTTCATGTCCTTTGCCCATTTTTTAATAGGGTTGTTTGATTTTTTCTTGTTGATTTTCGTAAGTTTTTTTTTTTTTTTTTTTCAAATCTCTTTGACATTTCTGTTTGGATGTTGTCTTTGGTCACCCTCCACCCTAAAATTTAGTGTGTCTTAAAACTCATTCCCTAAACTTGATGCCCCTCTTGACTTCTCCATTACTGTTTTCTGTATCACTATTGTACAAGTTACTTAGGTTTCTCTGCAGTATCTTTAATCCTCATTTCTACCTCTAATCAGTTACTGAGTTCTATTATAATTCAACGAACACTTTTTTGGCCACTTCCTGTGGTCCTGACTTGTTAGTACTAGTAATGAGAGGCTGAATAAGAGAAGGTCCCCGTCCACAAATGATTATGATATGTGATGGATGTGGCAATACAGTAATAGTGGAATATTTAGGACACTGTGAGAAGATAGGAAAAAACTAGTGTTTCCTCTCACATGCCACTCAACCCAGCACTTCTGACACCAGATGTGTGGAGGTTGTTTCCCCACACACCAAGCAATTCTGACACCAGATTCTCCATTGGACACCAACTGAGTGTCCTACAATTTAATTCAAATCTGACACTGTCCACCTGTAGATAGCATCAGGTCTCACAGGGTAAGGGCTCAGTCCTACAAGACTGCCTCCCACTTCAGTTGCAAGCGCCAGGTTGTGACACGTGCTTATGACTGACCACCTCTAAATCGGGGTTCCCATGACCCCCTCCTTTTGTTCAATTAATTTGCTAGAGCGGCTCACAGAACTCAGGAAAACACTTTACTTATGTTTACTCATTTATTTTATAGCCTATTACAAAGGATGTAGATGAATAGCCAGATGGAAGCGATGAATAGGGCAGGGTATGTGGGAGAGGGTGTGGAGCTTCTATACCCTCTCTGGGCAGGCCACCCTCCGGGCACCTCCATGTGTTTAGCAGTCCAGAAGCTTTCTGAACCCTGTCCTCTTGGCCTTTTCTGGAGGCTTTATTATGTAGGCATGATTAATTACGTCACTGGCCTTTGGTAATCGACTCAACCTTCAGCCCCTCTCCTCTCCCTGGAGGTTGGGGGGTGGGGCTGAAAAGTCCCAACCATTCTAATAATGCCCTGGTCTTCCTCGTGACCAGCTCCCATCCTGAGGCTATCTAAGGGTCCCCAGCTACCAGTTATCTCATTAGCATACAAAAGACATTCTTATCACTCTGGAGATTCCAAGAGTTTTAGGAGCTGTATGCCAGGAACCAGGGGCAGAGACCAAATATATCTCATATTATATCACAGTATCACAGGCACTTTGGGAGTAGAAAATATCTCTTTCTTACATTCCTTAGTTTTTACTTTGGATATCTCTTTTAGGTCCTTGTTACTGTTACTCTGTTTAGGTAGTTTTAAGACCTCTTATAGCTTGTTGTGCTTTAACTCTTGCCATTCCAGTTTGTCATGCACCCTTTCATCAGAAAGGGTTCAGAAAGTTGTCTCAAAAAGAAATAAGGCTGTATGTCCTTCCTCTTCCTGTTCACAGAATGAAATCCAAAATTAAACCTGGAATTCAAAGCCCTGATTCAGACTTCCCTTTCTTGTCTTCTGCTACGTGAACCTTTCATCTAGCAAAACTCTTCTACATTCTGTTCCAAACACATTTCCTTTTTTGCCTTGATTGTTCCAGTCATACTCCCTCGCCAATAATGTTTTACTCTTGCTTCCTCTACTTACTGAAATTGTATTTATCCTTTGATATAGTTCCTAATTGTTAAGTCCAGTGTGAACCTTTTAGGTGATCACGCCCGTGTTCTGGATACCCTCTCTTTACCTTCCAAGGCATCACTCTGTCCTGTTTCTCTTTCATACCTGTTCTTTTCCAGTTGTCGGCACTGTCTCCTACTTATGTATTCACCTCATTTTCCTGTCTTGGCTCTTGATGCTGCCAGTCATTCAGTTACTCAAGTTATTGTGTAAACCTGGGAGTTATCCTGATTCCTGTTCCTGTTCCCTTATCTCTCATTTTTTATTGGTTGTCAAGTCTTGCTATTGGTTCTGTTCTCTCTCCATTCCCTTTACTGTTTCATTTCCTTGGGCTAGGTCTAACATCCTGAGTAGACCACTGTGAAAAGCTGCTTTAGAGGGTATGCCCACCTGTATTCCATGTTGGTCCTGGTATTCTATATAACCTGTATTTAGGAAATGCGTGTTAGTTATAGCCAGTAGGAATGCCAAAGACACACTAGTTTTGGGTTGACCACTCTAGAGTAGCACTTGAACCATCACTAATCACTCTATATTCATTAAAGGCTGATTTCCTAAATAGCTTTATTAGATGACATTGTTAAGAAATAAATTTCTGCTTTTTTTAAGAAATTTACTTAAGGATTAAGAAGATGAGTTGTTAGGATTACAGGGAAAAAACAAGAAAAGATGTATGGAAACAGGGCTGTGGCTGAGATATGTTCCAGAAGTGATCTTATAGGATATTTTCTAGCTTAATGAGCTAGAAAAGAGATTAAAAGTTTGCAAACAACACTTGGTACTTATCGTCCACATGCCAATTAAAGAGCAATTAACTACAGGAAGATCTTGAGACTGGGAATAGACAAAAATTCTAGCTTTAGTGTGGGGAATTGTAAGCTAATATATTTGAGTAGTACTGTTAGGAGATGGTATTTAACTGTCAGTTAATACCCAGGAGAGACTCCTGATATCATTGTAGCATGTTCCTGGAAGATACTGGCATAATGTGCTGATGCTTGAGATGTGGTAATTTAATCACTGTTACCTCTACATTTTCTAATATGTTTCATAAGCACAAGCTGTTTAGCGTTGAAGAATTGTTTTCTAAACTTGGGTATTGTCATAGAAGAGCTCTTTAGTTTCTTGAAATTTTTCTTGGTTTGCTAATAGTAGATCTTAGATAAGATTTGTTTTATTTGTGGCATCAAAAAAGAGTACAGATTTGCAGTAGAAAGTGCTTTAAAACTAAGTCCCTTATATTCTGAATGATTTAGCATATATTTCACGGTAATTGAATTTATATTTTATGAATATTTTGCAAAAGTGTTAGGGGTTTTATTAGCTTTTGCTGTTGCTTTATTGTTGATCATTATTTACTTTCTGATGAATTTAGGGGTTTATGAGGGTGGCACTGCATTTTTACCTGGACATTGCCTTGGAGAGTCTGTTTGGGTATTCTGTATTGTAGCATTTTGAAGTTCAGCGTGGGATGTGTGTATCATTTGGGTTTATGTTATTCAGCGTAAGGGCTTTTGTCTAGGGGAGGTGGGAAAGACAGGAAAAATGCTTCAGAGAATTCCCAAGATGGCCAAGTGGCCTTTTGAGCCAAGGGAATAGTGTGTGCTCTGATAAGGTGTCCTGATAGAGCATGGTATGGTCACTCACCCTTAGGTGGTTTGGTGTGGTTGGAAGGCAGGGTTTATTAGGCAGTGGTGAGAGAGAGCAACTACAAAGGAATACCAAAGCCAGATTTTGAAGGTGTTTGTAGTTATAGCTGTACTCACTCACTGTGTGTCTATGGACAGATTATGTGATTTCTCTGTTTCAATTTCCTTAAATCTGCAAAATGAGATACATTTTAGGACTGTTGTGAGATTTAAATTAGGTAATGTAGATACCTGGCACACAAGTGCTCAATAAACATCAGCAGCTGTTAGTACTGTTTTAAGGCATTTATTTGTACTTCGGAGAGCCACTGAAGGATTTTAAATTGAAGAGTGACATGATCAGACTTAACAATTTTGAATATTAACTCTGGAAAAGTATAAAGAATGGACTGAAGAGGAAGAAATTGAAAGCAGGAAATTAAGGAGGGTTCTGCTAGAATATTGGCTAGAGATGGTAAAATTCTAGATTAAGAAACGAGGAGAGGGCAGAATGGTTTGAGGATTATTGCAAATTATCACATGCATTGTATTCCATGATTTGGGGAGATCCAAAGGGAACTATGAGAATTGAAAGCAAGGATATGGACAGAGTAGCTGAGTGAGAAACCCTGTATTCTGCTATTCTTAATAGCAGAGGGCCAAAGAGGTGGTTAGAGGCCCATGCTCACCACTGCCAAGGACCTGAACTGGGCTGCCTGCCATTCCCCAGATGGGGCTGGAGCGCTTGGACAACTCTAGGAGATGAGTGCAGAGCAGTAACTTTGGGTAGCACACCGGGATTCCAAGTGTCAGGAAGCTCTCTTGAGTGCAGGAGAGAGACAGCATGATCCATAAGTAGACCTCAGCAGTATTAGATATGAAACAGCAGGAGCTGGTTTCCAAGGGGTTGGAAGGACAACTGAAACTGACAGTGTTGCATTGTGTTTAGATTTGAGTATCTGGGTTCTGCCCTTTCTGATTGCTAAAAGACAGTCAGGTCCTATTGGGTGGGGGCTCATCTAAGTTTTGTTAATTTTACAGCTCTAAAGCATTTTTTAAAAGCATTCGGTATTTTGACATTTGGTAGTAGGACATTTTGAAGTGTTATTGTATAATCATTTTGGGTAAAGATGCATTTCTACTTTATAGTTTTGTTTTTGGAGTACTTTTTGTACATTCTCATTGAATACTGTTCTGTTTGGCAAATTCAATTATAGCATTTGAGAAACTGCCTTTCACAGTAAAACGATTAGTTTTTGTTTACTAGGTTGAATGTTCTTACCTTCCTTACATAATTTTATTTAAAAGTCTTTGATAATAGAGAACAAAGTTCGGTTTAGAATATGATGTGTGTTTTCTTCCCACTGAAGTGTTCCTTACATTGTATTGACCAGTTGCTAGTATGGGTTAAAAATAATGTACTTTGAGGTGTAGTTGAGACTCAGGCCTCAGCCTAAGATATCATTTTAATTTTTATTAATTATATTTTATAAACTTATAATTATTGGTGTTACTGAAGTAAACAAAATTTGGGATTGTGTATAAGGTTATAGGAATTTTCAGTTGTTTATCAGCAGCCCCTAGATGTTATGTCTCCTTTGTTATTGAATTAGAGTAAGACACTACATATGGCTATATCCAAGGGCAAAAAAAGCAGCTTTTAATAGAGCTACAGTCATAACAGATTTTTCAGTGATCTTTGTTTCTACACAGCTTTTATTTAGTACCTTTTCTATGTATTACGATAATCTTTAGGAATTAAAAAAACCCCACCAAACCTAAATATTTTATGCTCCTTGTCCTTAGGGAGCTCCCAGTCTAGTGGAGAAAGTAGAACGCAGGAAGACATGATTTTAAAAATAAAATAGTGTGATAATTGCTATACCCAGGGATACCCAGCCATACCATGGGAGCATGTATGAGGAACATCTAATCCCAGCAAGTGTCACATGAACATGCTAATTCAATAGTGAGATTTATCGCTATATATTACCTGAGAAGAGAAAATACAAAACTGAAAGGAAGCTATCATCTAGCAGTGTGATACAGATCAGGACATAGTACATTTCAGAGAGAAGAATTATGGACATGCTACTTCATAGGAGATTGCAGATTGCAAGAAGCCTCTTACAGTCCTCACCTCTTACTGTGCTATCTCTTTAGAGCGTATGTTGTGTGTGCTGCTTGTCTCCCTGAAGGGGACACTACTCTGGGTAATGGAAAAGACAAGATGGTTAGAGTGGGTTGGAGGGAGATACATATGAGATGAGTTGAAAGGAATTAGAATTATTTGGCATGAATAAGAGAAATCTGGGACTGTCTTTTTAAAAAAATTTTTTTTTTGCTAATAATTTCATACTCAGAGGAATATTGTAAGACCAAGAATAGTACAAAGGATATCTGAATACTCTTTTTCCAAATTCACCTATTAATAATTTGTCATTTGCTTATTTGTTCTCCTGCATATATACATATATGTGAATATGTATACATATACGTTTACATACACATCATAGCTGTTTACCTCCTAAATATTTCAACATGTATTTCCTAAGTATAGGAATTTTTTTTTAGCTGTACGGTTATGTACTTCACTAAATTTGACCAATGACACAATGGTTTAATCTACTATTTATATGCTAATTTTTTTTTCAATTGGCCCAGTCACCTTTATAACATTTCTCCCTCCACAGACTGCTTTTTAAAGAGCAAAGAATGAATCATGAGTGATTTTTGGTAGAAACTTTCTATTAAGGGTCTAAAGAAAATAGAGGAGACTAAGTTGGATTCCTTTTTTGCTCCACATTTATCGCTCCCCGAATTATTCCCATCTCAGAAAATGACAGCACTGTTTGATGAATTGTTCAAGCCGGAAACCTGAGAGTCATCCATGATTTCTCTTTTTCCCTTATCCCTTGCGTTTAACCCATCACCAAGTCCTGTTTCTGTCCATCTACTTCAACCTGCCTAGTCCATCATCATTTCTCCTCTGGATTCCTACCTAGTTTCCTACCTGATTTCCCTGCTTCCACATTTTCCTGTTTGTTCTCCACGTATAACAGCCAGAATGATCTTTTAGGAAGGTAGAAAAGATCGTGTCATCCTCCTGCTTATACATTCAGTGGCTTTCCATTGTGCCACAGTATTCTTTGCATAGCTTAGCTCCTTTTCCTTTAGCTCACAGCTTGAATATTCTCCCTCTGAGAGGCGTTCCTTGATGCCTGGTCTGTTTCTCCTATAGCAGTTCACCATTTTCCTTCACAACACTTATGATTTGTAATTGTTTGCTTTTTTTTTTCTTTTTCTCTATTTCCTACGCTAGGCTGTAAGTGCAAAAAGCATAGGGGCCATGTCTGTTTTGTTTATTTTTGTATACCTAGCACCTAGCATATTGCTAAGACTATAGCAGGTGATTAGTAAATATTTGAATACATGAGTGAAAGGAAACCTGAGAGGTTATCTGGTCCATTGTAAGAGTCTGCACTATCTCTGGCAAGTGATTATCTAACTTATTTTTTAATGCTTTCAGAGATGGACAGCTTGGTGTTTTAGGTGCTTTACTTTGCTCAATAATTTTGATAGTTTGAAAGATTTTCCTTATTTTGGGCTGAAAACTGCCTTTCTGTTCTTTCCATCCATTAATCTTAGTCTGCCCCTGTATACCTTAAACTATTTGACCCTACATATCCGACCTTAAACTATTTGACAGCAACTGTCATGTATTCTCTTGGTTTTGCTAGGCTAAACATTTGTAAATGCTTCAGCTTTTCATAATGTGACATGTTTCTTCACCCATACCTCCTTCTGTATCTGTTTTGCCAGAGTAACTTTAAAATTGGTATATTGAAGGATAATCTTTGGTCCAGTAAACTGGGGTTAAATGATTTATAGCATATTAATTCAATGTATATAGCCCTTAAAATAATAAATATAACTAGAACCATGGGAAATATTTATAAAATAATAGTATTTTAAAAGTAGAACATTAAGTTGTTTTTAGGTAGTTATTATAGCTGATTGTAATTTAGAAGGAAATTTAGAAGGGTACATGAAGTAATGAGAATAGTTGTGTTAGGGTATTGGGATTATAGAAAGAAGTTTTTAAATAAAGAGTATTTTATAATTAGTTTAATAAGAAAAAAACATGTTCAGAACTGTTAATGTCATTCCAACTAGAATTAAGTGAGATTTCAGTAGTCTGCATTAAGACTGTATTTATTTTAATGTAGTCTAAGATTGCCTGTTTTGTGGTCTTATCACACTGTGATAGCCACATGTGGCCGGTAGCTACTGTATTGACAGTACAGATATATGTATTGGACAAGGGCAGAAATAGAACATTTCTTTCCGTACAATGTTCTATGGGTAGTATTGTAATAAGAGACTTTGTGGGATGAGATCACTCATGAGAGCAGAGACAGGCTAAATAGTGACTTGTTTGTGTACAATATTTTTGAGGCTAAAGAGGCTAAATCTTGTAGGTGGAGGAGCCACGTAGAGGTGTGTGAACAGGGCCACAAGACACACAGTCCATTGCACTGGCCATCAGGTGGCAGTGTCTCAGATCAGCCGGGTTATTGAAGAAGCACTGGGGCAGAGGGAAGAATGAGGGGAGCAGTCCCCTGGGTGAGTGTGCAACATTTCCGTATATGCAAAAGCTTGTTGGTAGGGTCTTTATATTTCAAGGCGTACCTACGCAGAAGAAAATTCTTAGATGTTTATATAGAAACGTTTTTTACCCATCTGTATTTTTAATCTTATAATGTTCAAGAAGACTTTTTAGCAGGAGCTACATTTCAGAAAGACCATTTTGTAGAGCACTAATTAGTCTTTATCGGTAGATTGTCAGCTACTCCTATTTTGCTGTAAATAAGTTAATCAAGTGAGTCTGTAGAGAGTGGTGTCTGCAGTAGAGCAGCAGAGCTGGTTTGGGTTGGTTCATTCTAGCAAAGTCCTACCTGCTACACTTGTCAAAGCTTTCCCTGATGCTTAATGAAGTACTCTATCTAGTGCTGGTTCTTAACCTGGAATGTCAGGGGCTCTTTGCTCAATTCCTATAGGAGAGAGTCCTACATTTCATAATGTAGTGTAGTGTTCCTCAAGCTTTTTTAGACTATGATCTGCAGTAGAAATACATTTTACATGGTGCATACACATACCCAGATATATAACTGAAACAGTCATTAAACACTTACCCTCACTATATATGATGCCTTCTGATGTTTTCTATTCTGTTCTGTATTTATTGTAGCAAGGACACTTACCCATTAAGTGGAAAAGGACTGCTTTAGGATATGCAAAATTAATTTTAAGAAAACAACTTCAGTAAAGTTGCTGAAGATGCAGCCATCTTGGGTTTTCCTTATATGAGACACTTACTAAAGCAAAAACACTTATATAAAATAAATATATTTTACAGTACTTAGTTTGTTAGGGCTGCTATAACAAAATGCCTTAGACTGGGTAACTTATAAACAACAGAAATTTATTTCTCACGGTTCTGGCGGAAAGTCCAAGATCAAGGCTCTGGCAGATTTGGTGTCTGGTGAGAGCCCTCTTCCTTGTAAATTGTGCCTTATAACTGTGTCCTCACATGGTGGAAGGGGAAAATAAGCTCCCTTGGGCCTCTTTTATAAAGACACTAATTCCATTCATGGGGGTTCTGCTCGCATGACCTAATCATCTCCAAGAGGCCCTGCCTCTTAATACTATTGTATTGGGGATTAGGTTTCAACATGTGAATTTAGGGGAGACACAAATATTCAGACCATAACAGTTCTGTTTAGAGTTTCAAAAGATATTGCAGGCAAGTTTCTTACTCAGCCTCTAAGGTCCACTGAATATGACCTTCCCTGTCTGTTTGGTCTGAAAAATGAGACCATTACCACACGCAGATGGAATCACTGACTGCACATGAGGAAACTGAGTCTGTATAATATTGTTCACCATTTTACAATCTAATCTCTCATCAACTGGCTTGTTTACAGAATTTGTATTTTAATGATCAAGCTGACTGGATTTCAGTTCAGTGTCTCTCCCTTTACTTAAGATTTCTTTCTCAACCTGCTTTTCAAAATTTCTGCCTCCACCAGCCAGTTGTACTTCTTTTGCTCATATGTCATCTTCCCGTTTAGAACATTGCTTTTCATTTTCCTCTGTTGATTTCTTAGCCACCTCTAATTTCTTGAAGTGATGAGAAGTATTCTCTTAGGCTTAATGTACAAGAAACTTTTAATTCTTGTTTTTGTTTGTGGTATTTATCTGATTTTGTGTTGTATTTTCTTGGGTTTAGCTATGTTTGCATGAAGAGAGTTATTTTAAGATACAGTTCCTGTCTATGTTATGATTCATTATTCAAAAATGAAATTTTTTTTCTTACTGTGATTTTCTTGAAAGAATTGCAATTTGTATATTGTTTATTTTCAGTTCTTTGGATGGCTGTGGTAACGCCATTTTTCCTCCCACTCTATTTTTGCATGCTTGTGTTCGGTGGCTAAATTTCTTTGGCTTGTTAAAATTAAATCGAGCATTTTCTTTAGCTTTCTGTTCCTTCCCTCCCCCCCATATTCTTCTAGAATCTTCCCCCTGAAGTATTGATTTCTTCAGAAAATTGATTATTCTTTGGTTTTTTTTTCATTGAAACCAACTCTGTAGTTGCTTTGGATAATTCTTAAATATTTTCCCTTTTCTGTTCTATACAGCTTTTACTCTTACAGAAGAAGAAACAGGTTTTCTGATTTCTGCTCCATGCATGAATAAGTTCTTGAATATTTTACACTGTTAAATTTAATTGTTCCCTCTCTACCCATTACAAAACTAAACACAACTATTACATATGCTTGTCCTCCTCCATAGTTTGCCACCTCCTGTATCTCAGCCATCTCCTCTGGCACTAGTGAAGGTACTGGGAAAAGAATGGGGCAGTCCTCTCTATTCTGTTGTGTACATTTATCAACAAAACCTACTTGTCATAAACCGATAAATTGATGTCATGAGCTGCAGTTTGAAAAACACAGGTGTATTGAGTGTTAGCTTAAGAAAATGAATTGGAGAGAGGCCATTAGGGTAATAGTTACATTTGAATCCTGGAGTATATTGACTTCATTCATTTGTGAGCATTAAATGTGTTAATATATGTGAAATCCTTAGAACATTACCTAACACATAATAGAGCTATAAAAGTGTTAGCTACTCCTGCTACTACCACCACTACCACCTATTGAATGCAGCTGACTTAGATTCAGTGGTCCTGGTCTCTTACTGTCTGTATGAACTTGGACAAGTTACTTAACCTTTCTAAACCTCAGTTTCTTCATCTGTGAAATGGAAATAAATATACCTATTTTGTAGTTGTTAGGTTAAGATATGATAATTCTTATAAGTTACTTAGCACAGTGCCACACACATCTGTACTTGATAAAAATTAGTTATCTTTAAGGGCCTTCAAAGTCATGTTGTCCTCTTTTGTCTTCAGCAGGGGCAATTAGGGCTTTCCACCCTCTGGTCTCGTAGGAAGGACAATTTCTTGCCTAGGTCATGGAGACACCGCACGACCTGCCTTCCATAGGTGTTCCTGTCTTTTGGGATAGCGGCCTGAGTCAGCCCTAGGACATCATTCATTTGTATGCACTAATGTCTGTTATGTACCAAGCTCTGTGCTAGATGCTGAGAATTTTAAATATGAGTCTTTTAATTAAGCTACTGAGTATATATTGTAGACATTTTCCTTACACTTATGTTTTTGAAATTATTCGTATTGCTTAAGTTCTCCATGCTCTTGCTGGTTGAGTTTGCTCAGAACATTTAGTAACACCTAGTCCATACCCCCTTCAGCTCCATTCAGCTGCAGACAAGATTCCCACACCCTGTAGGTTTAGCCAATCCTGGCTAAGGTGGGGGTGTGGGGCCTGAAATTAGTATGGCTACTGTAGGCGCACTGTTCAGTGTTCCCAAGATCAGTGTCCTGAGCGATGTGCCGTCAGGCTGCAACCTTCTTTTTGATTCAGCTGTAAATCACACCCCCTCCCTTGTTTTCCTTTCTAGCATTTTAGGTCTCAATATGGGACAGGAAGCCCACCTTGACCTTATATTTGGTGGGCTCTTGTTCCAAAAATTGTTCCCACCATTTCCTTTATTTTTAACCTTCTCTTTGAGCTCTTTCCCTGCAGAAAAGAAGGAACAAAATTTAAAAAAAAGAAAGATTGCCTCTATATTTCCTCAAGTTACTGCCTTTTTCTTTGTCTTTGAAAGAATAGGTTGTGTTTTTTGGCTCCATTTCTTTATCTCTTCTTCATTCTTGAAACTGCTATAGTCAGGCTTTTGTGCCTTAACTTGTTTCCTGAAACTGCTTTAGCAAAGGTGAGGAAGTTTGCAAACTACCAAGTTTAATCATTCTTTTCAGCTTGTAATTTTTCTTTGCTTACCTGTGGAATTTGACACTACTGCCTATTACCTTCAAACTTTCTTCCAAACTACTCTTTTGGTTTTCTTCTTCCTTGGATTATATTAATACATCCTCAGCCTTCTCCATCCCCCCACCCCCCCACCTCCATCTGTTCCTTAAATGTTGGTGATCCCAGGACAATGCCCTTACCTTTCCCTCTTTGTTCTACATCTTCTCCAGGTAACCACACCTCTTTCTGGTGGAGTATTTGACCATCATCACTGTGTTGACATTCGCAAATCATCATTTCCCTTTCAGACCTTGCCCTTGCATTTCAGGCTCATTTGTGTGACCCGTAAGCACCCTAATATGCACTCTTTGTAGGCACCTTAAAGTTACCTTGATGTGCTAATAAGTTCATGATCTTTTTCCCTAGACATAATGTTTGCTCTCAATGACAGATATCACCCTCTGTCCTGTCAGACAAGCCTGGAATCCTGAGCCCTTTCCTGTCATCTCCTGCATCTAATTAGTCAATCAATTATTTATCTATTTATTGACTAAATATTGTACTTTAATTTTGTGCCTACATTGTGACAAATTCTTTAGATTTAATGTTGCTGGTATCTTCTGTATGTGTACCCTTTTACTACCATCATTGTCTTTCTCATGTTATAACTTCTTAGCCTACCTTCCTTTCTTCTTCTAGCCATCTTCCATACTGAAATCAAAGTGAATTTTCAAAATTCAGGTCAGATCATTTTTCTTTTCCAGTTTAAAATCCTTTGGTTTCCTAATTGCCCACAGTAAAATCCAAATTTCTTGGTGTGGCACCTAAGGCCCTCTGCAGGCTGTGTTTTCTTCATTGTTCTCTCTTTTCCTGATAAATTTCTCTGAACCCTGTTCTCTACTCTTGTTCAGCTAAATAACAGTTTTATGAATGTGCTATGCTGGTTCTATGCTTTTGTTATATTCTTTACGTAGGCTATATTGCTTTTCACATTCAGCATCTTTATTATTATTTACTATTTATCTTTTGGGACTTAGCTCAAGCATTGCCTCCTCTACCATTCATGGTATCCTCCCTTCCCAATTAAGCTCTTTCTTTTTTGTGCCCCCGTGTGCTTACCCCATATACTCTGCTATAACAATTATAGTACTTCATTGCCCTTTTCTTGCCACATGTCTTTTTCCTTATATTGGAATGTCTTATTTTATCTGCAGCCTCTAGCATAGAACCTGATTCATAATAGGCTTTCAATAAATGTTTAATGACTGAATGAATATGTTTCAAGTCATTGCTCTAATGAGAGCATTTCTTCCTTTACCACTGTGATCCCCAACCCCTGGGCCATGGGCCGGTACCTGTCCGTGGCCTGTTAGGGACTGGGAGGCAGAGCTCCACCCGCACGCCCCCCCCACCCCCTGTTCCTGGCCCATGGAAAAATTGTCTTCCATGAAACTGGTCCCTGGTACCAAAAGGATTGGGGACTGTTGCTTTACCAGATCATAAGCTATTTTTAGCAGGTATCGCATCTTACCTTGTTTACTTTTCAGGATCTTGTCTCATAGTTGCTTAATAAAAAATTGTATTAATCCAAGATGGAGATATGCAGTGGAGTAAGTGGGGCCTCCTTGCAAAGGAAGAAGTTGAATCGTGTTAGTCCTAAGAACGATGAAATTGCTCTTATATTTGATGGTCGTCATATTTTGCATTATAATCAACTTAGAGATGCAAACGTTGTACCTGACTTTAGTCACTTTGATATTTGGCAAATCAAGAAGATTCTCAGTGTGAGTACTCTGGGGATTGATTAAATTATGTTAACTTGTTTGAGGATTTTTAGTTTTTAAAAATGTTAAAGTATGGGTGTCCCAGTGGCTATTAAGAGTTGTGTGAATAATTATCTAAATCATTTTGTAATGAAATCATACAGGGAGTCATCATTTAAAGAGCACAGTCATACTGAGACTAAGACTGTGCCATGCCCTATTTCTTTTGTAATTTAGTATTTTAAAAAAATGTGTTTTATAAAGCCAAAAGTTTTAAATTTCTTCTTGGGGGAAAAAAAACCACAAATGAAAGAATTAGGTGCCATGGATTTGGGTAGAGATTGAGAATCCAAATTAGAAAAAATTATTAAGCAAGAAAGAAGCTATCAGGGAGGAGATTGGTTTCTTCATTAGGGTTAGTAACCCAGTGTGGTTTGTGGAGAGGTGGGAAAAAATCAGTATCATGAATTAGTACCTGTTTTACTTAGGTAAACAGGGGCTTATAAGCCAGTTCTTTAGAACCTCAGATATTAATTGAAATATACTGCCAATTATGTATTAAGCTGTTATTCTTTGCATATATGTATATACATCTTGATATTGTGAATTTGAGGTAAAAACTAATAAAATTCTCGGCAAGACACTGTTAATGGCTTACTGTTCATTCTTGCTTTTGACCTGCATTTATAAAACATCAGTTGTGTGCCAAGTTATGTCCCAGGGCCTGAGTGAGGAAACAGATGAATGAAAGTCATAGTCTGTGTTCTCAAAGAACTCAGCCATCAGTGCAGGGAACATAAACTTGGAGTAGTCTGAGGAGTATTTCTTGATGTATTGATACAAAACAGGAGCCCATGACCTAGCCTGGTGGGCCTGGTCTCTGCAAGGGTGGCTTGATGCTGTGATGTGTGAAGGGTGAGGGATTGTGCATTCCAGGCACAAGAGACTGTATGTGCAAACACGTGTTGGTGAGATTGTGGTCTGTTGTGGGAGCTGTGAGTCCTAGAACTTTTCAACAAATGAGACATAAGCTTTTTTGAGTAGTTAGTGGAATAATCCTGGGCTATGGACAGCTACACTGTCTAGTAGAATCCTTGAAAGTTCCCTAGCCTCCCTTTCCCCTCATTGGACTTGATTCCCAGTGTGTGTTCTCAAACCTCCTTTTTATAACATTAATTATATTTTATGGATATTTTAATGTCTGGTCTTTGCTGGACCATTAGCTCTGTGAGTGCTGGGTTCATGTCTGTTTAATCACAACTCTATCCCCATACCTTATACAGTGGCTGGCACATAATGTGGGCTCAGTAAATATTTAGTTAACAAATAAATGGTGTTATAGGTAACATTATAATGGTGTTATGGAAAGCTTATAGTATAATAATAGTTCTGTTGGAGAAGAGATTGTGGTTTAATGCATGTTTGTTTGTTTGTTTGTTTATTTATTTAGCCTGGCACCCCCCCCATGCATATTTTTAGGTATGAGTTCTTTCCCGTTAGGTGGAGTTTAGACCCCTAGACTTCATAGAGAACACACTTGCCTCTTGAGTTACTTACCCCTGTTTCCCCTGCTTCCAGTGATTTGGAGGATGTATATTAATATGATTATAAAGTAGGACATCTTGTGTGAGGTTAGATTCTGAGGTTAGTACTGAGGTAAAAGAATCTTGTATAGTCAAAATTGCCCTTGAGAAATCAGATGGTGACCTAAGTTTAACCTGGTTGTCTTTTCTTGCAGCTTTGGTTGTGTACCAGTTCAAGTAGTTGGCTTGTGCAAGAAGTACGTATCTTCAGATAGTAATATCTCACCCTTGGTAGCGTGCTCATGCTATAAACTGAAACTTACTGAGGGAAAAAGAGATTCATGTCTTCCCTCATATGTTCACTCTGTAGTATATTCTTACTGAATGGAATGATGGGTGTAGTAACCAACACCATTAATTTTTCTGTAGCTCTGCGAAGTAATTTTACTTTGTCTAAATTAAAATATACATGTGATGTGATTGCTTCTTCCATCCCCTCCCCCCATCTCCACTTTTTTCTGGTACAGAAATTCATTTGTTTACAAATAGTTTAAGTTCTGAAAAGCTGTACATAAATTTCTTTTTTTGTAAACAATTGCTAACGTCTTCCTTTGGTGGCAAGCGTTGATGAGAAACTTCTATTTTGGTTGGTTGCTTTGTTCACGTGTACAAAAGCTTATGAGTTGAAAGTGAGTAGAGGAGCTTCTGTGTGTGGGACTTGTGAACCCTGGGCATTTGCTGTCTCCTGTGGTCCTGGGACTCTGATTTGCTTTGTGAAGTTTGCTCTTCAAAAGGATTCCTGTAAGCTTCTCCCACTGTTACTGATTCAAGACTGTGGGAATATCCAACTCTCAGCACATAGGTAGACTCTTTTTTTAAAAAAATGCTTTATATCCAGAGGATTAGTTAATTCGCATGGATTAATTAATTCAGGCATTACCATACTAATAACATTTTATACAATTGTAGAATTGGGAGAGGACCTAATTTATCTGCTCCTGGGGCACCTGCATCTCTGAAGGGTCCATTGTATCTGAAGGATACAGAATGGAATGTGAAAAATGCTGATTCATTTATGTAAGGGACAATCAAGAACAGGTTAAACTAATTATGATATAGGGGATAGAATAGAGCAGCGGTTCCACAGTGTTTGTGTATATGAGAACCATCTAGAGGACTTTGTTAAAACAAGATTGCTGGGCTCCACTCCCAGAGTTTCTGAACTAACATGTCTAAAGTAGGGCCTTAGAAAATGTTTTTCTAACAAGATGATTTGATGCTGCTGATCAGGCTTGGTCAGGGTAGTTGCCAGCTTATGATTTTGCTAATTCAAGAGCCCTCCATCCTTTGTGGGAGGAGTCAAGTGTGGAGATCCAGGCATTGAGGGTTCTCTGAATAGGAGGAGCATGCAGGTGCTGGGAGAGGGGGAGGAAGAACATGAATGTGACCAGTGGGAGGACAATGTGGAGTGTGCTGCAGCTGATTGCATATCTCTTTGCCTGATGAAAGCATCCTTACTTATCTGGGGTTTACTTTTTTAAAGGAAAATTATATATGGACTCTTTAAAACATAATGAGTAAACAGTATAATTAATCCCTAGTGTATCTATCCCTCAGCTTTTAACAGTTATCAATTTTGTTTCATCTGCCATCCCCCGTTTTTGAGGGGGGTTTTGATGATGGAATATTTCAGATTTTCTTATTTTGTGATTACATCATTTTCCTGCATTTATTAGTTATGATTCCTCTATAAAGATAATTTTCCATTATCAACTATTTGATTATCTTGAAATACAGGAAAGGCAGGATAGATGCTTAATTCTTTTATCAATCTGTAGAATAAGTTGTCTTAGCAATGAGGCTCATTTTTGCTATTGATAGGATTAGAAGCAGTTAGTGTGAAGATTTTAAATTTTTTTAGAGAAGTTTTTTTTTTTTAAGTTGAGGTATAACTTAAATACAATAAAGTGCATACATCTTAAATGATGTACCTTTGGTGAATTTTACACCATCCAGATCAAGTTGCCAGCCTCCTTTCAGTCAGCCACCTCCTGCAGAATTAATCTCTGTCCCAGGGGTTTTCAACATGTAAACCCCAGATCAGCAGCATCAACGTGACCTAGGAACTTGTTAGAAATACATTTTCTAAGGCCTTACCTTAGACATACTGGTTCAGAAACTCTGGGAGTGGAGCCCAGCAATCTTGTTTCAACAAAATCCTCCAGGTGATTCTGATACATAGAAACATTGTAGAATCACTGCTCTAATGTCTATTATCGTAATTAGTTTAACCTGTTCTTTACGTTGCCCTCACATAAATGGACTAAATGAACATTTTTTACATTCCATTCTTTTATGCCAGATGTAATGGATCTTATCCTATGCCCTGGGGTATAAGAGGGCTTGCTGCCCCTTCCTTGACTGTTTGAGGCTTTTGCTTAAGGGAATAGAAGGAGACTGGGAAGTGAGGGCCTTTGTGTTTGTCCCAGTGCAGCCTCTGATCACCTCCTGCATGCCTGTACCATTGAGAGGGGACTCTCTTATGTATTTCTCCTGAACACTAGGTTGAGGCCCATGGAGAAGAACTTGCTATTCTAAACTGACATGCTAGTCCACATTTGGCTTTTAAGCATCTATTCAATGTTAGCTTATTACTCCTTCTTATGGTGGTCACCTCTTCCCTTGTGCTTTTCCAAAAGTGAAACTGTTCAAATTTCCTGTCTCTCCTTGGAGGGGCTTGTCTCTCTTTGGAATTTGTTTTACTTGGTTGCCTTATGACATCAGCTCTCTGATAAGCTCACGAAAGGTTATGATTTTGAAAATTATCTGGCTCTTCCAGGTTATCAGGTAGGGGCAACATTTCATTGCAGCTTTTTACATCCTTAGCAGAAGTGGAAATCTGATCTTCATATAAATGGAACGACACTGTATGTACTCTCAGTATCTGGATTCTTTTGTTTATTTATTTTTTAAATTTTTGTTTTTTCAGTCCTTGTCATGCTCAGCCAGGATGGATTCTTTTGTTTAAAGGATCCTGTTAGTTTCATCTGTATTGTTGCATATAACAATAGTTAGTTCTTTATTACCTTTTGTATTCTATTGTGTCAAAACTATCACTAACGTTTTTCTAAGAAACTGTAATTTCAGTGCATGTATATCTTTACAAAATGTTGCATGTTTAGGTATTTATTATCTGTAATGTACAGAGCAAGCTTGGGGTTGGGTAATGTATACTGGTGAATCAAATTCAGTATGTGCCATTAGTGAATTTACTGCCTGGTAATCATTCATCCATGTTAATGCTATTCATGTTATTCTTCTCTCCGATACTGGACCCCCTATGGCCATGTCCTTATTGTGCGTTTAATTTAATTTAGGGAATTTTGCTCAAGCAGCCCTATATAGACCAAAATGTAAAATGGTTGCATGTTGTGATTTGACTTGGTGTTTATGAAATGTCTGTGCTTAATTGTTATACCTGTCTACTATTTAAAAGGCAGTGCAACTACTCAGGTGTTAGGCTTGGTTGTTATTCAAGCAGTTTTGCACCTATCATCTTTTCTTAGCCCTCTGCACATTAATGACATTTACATGCACCTCAGTTATTTGAGTTTGTGTTCCTGAACTAAATGGTAAAATTTGGAGTGAGGAATTTTTATGGTTTGGCCAAAGGAGCTTCTGGTTCTATTTCATCTGCTAATATTCTCCCTGTCCTTTAAATTAAAATTTCAGGAAGTAATACACTTTCTGCATTTAATAACATTATTTAATGTTTCTAAACCACAAATTCCTTCTGAGCCTAACTTTCACAAGTTATTTTGAACCCCACCTGAATGAGTGAAAATGAAGTTGTAGCTGGAAGACAAAAAGGTAAAATTGTGATACAGTAATGGGGCTTTGTGTTGAGCGTGGTGTGCACTTTTTAAAATCTGAAAGAATCTGGAATAAAGTTACACTCTTTTAAACAAACCTTTACTTTGGCCAAACATGTCGTTTTTGTTTATTTAATTGCTACAATTAAGGCTTTGAATCAATTATGCCACAGATGACAGCCAGGAAAAACAGAGGAAAAGGAAATATGGGGGAAGTAGTTGAGTAAAATAAGGTAAAGCAACAACAACAACAACAACAAATCATTTAAAATTGTTATTATTTTTTTTTTTTTAGAGATGGGGTCTCATTCTGTTGCCCAGGATTGAGTGCACTGGTGAGATTATAGCTCACTGCAGCCTTGAATTCCTGGGCTCAAGCAGTCCTCCTGCCTCAGAAGTAGCTAGGACTATAGTTGCATGTCATCAGGCCCAGCTAATTTTTTAAAATATTTTTTGTAGAGCCAGGGTCTCGTTATGTTGCTCAGGCTGGTCTTGAATTCCTGGCCTCAAGCGATCCTCCCTCCTTGGCCCAGTCACTGGGATTACAGGCAGGAGCCAGCCACCATGCTGGCCCATTTCAAATTAGGATGTATCTGTATAAGTGAAAGCAAGTTTCTAAAATGACTGCCTGTCTTTGTGTAGTTATTAGCATTGTTGTTCAGTTAATTGCTGTTGGATTCAGTAGTGAATTTATGCCTATTTAAATCCCTAAAATGCAGGCAATTCATACCTTCTAAAAAGCTATTTGAAAAACTAAAAAAAGAAAGTGAGTGGGTGGTTCCTCAGATGATGGGGTAATGGATATGAAAGGAGTTTGAAAAAGTGATGGCTCTTACTGTTCCTCTGCAAAACTTCTCCTTTAATTAATACCTAGGTCCTTTGCAGCCTTTATGCTTCTCCTCTAACATTAGCTGTCCAGTCTTTTCTTTTACTCTTGTCGCTAGCTATCAGTAAGCCTCTCAGAATATAGTCATGCGTCCCTGAACTACAGGGATCCCTTCTGAGAAATGTGTCCTTAGGCAATTTCATCCTTGTATGAACATCAGAGTATACTTACACAAACCTAGAAACCTAGATGGTATAGTCTACTACACACCTAGGCTATATGGTATGGCCTATTACTCCTAGGCTGCAAACCTGTACAGCATTTTACTGTACTCAGTACTGTAGGCACTTGTAACACAATGGTAAGTATTTGTGTAAAATATCTAAACATAGAAAAGGTACAGTAAAAATACAGTATATAAGATAAAAAATGGTACACCTGTATAGGCACTTGCCATGAATGGAGCTTGCAGGACTGGAAGTTGCTCTGGGTGAGTCATTGAGTGGGTGGCGAGTGAATGTAAAGGCCTAGGACAATACTGTACCTCACTGTAGACTTCATAAACACTATATACTTAGGCTACACTAAATATATAAAAAATAAAGTAATTATGCTTACAGTATTGAGCAGCTATGATGTCACTAGGTGATAGAAATTTTTCAGCTCCATTATAATCTTACGGGACTACCATTGTATATGCGGTCCGTCCTAGACTGAAACGTCATTATGCTGCTCATTCATTTGTCATGAAGGCAGTCTGCATTGGCCCTTGAATCAGGTGGACTTGAACCCAGCTACTCTTTGGCAGTTTGTGAACTTGTGACTTTGGACGAGTATTTTAGCCTTTCTGAATCTTGGTTTAGCTATTTAAGATGGGATGAAATCTACCACCTTATAATGTTAAAAAGACTCAACAATTGATAAGGATAAAGTGGTAAGCATGGTATCTGTCATGTAAATGCTAAATAATATTTGCTTCTTCTTTCCTCTTCTTATCCAGTTGTGAATTCCTTTTAAAAGCAAGAAATTCTGACTTACTAGTTTTTAAAAAAAGAATTGATATGCAGCTTGGAAAATTTTTTCAAATGTGAAATACCAGTACTGTAAATATGCTATACTTTTACAAATTATTCTTACAGAAACCAACTCAGAAATTCTATCTCAGACAATTCCAAGCCCTGTGTCAGGTATTATTCTTAGTTCACCATTAAATTAATGCTCACAGACAGTATTAAAGTGTCTCAGAGAAGATGATATCGTTAGATGTTGTAACCAACATGTACTTTTAATGATTGCATTTTTTAGACACTTAACAGGTTGCAGATCTGGTAAATGCACAACAAACAATGTAAAGTGCAACAGACACAAGCATGGCTACCAAAGTGAGGCAGACTCAAAATGTCTGTTTTATTTAATTTCATTTCATTTCAGAGTTATGAGCAAATGTAAGAGAAAATTTCATGAGCGTTTAAAGACAGAAGGTAGCTTATTAACAAGGAAGTGACAGTATTCATAATGTAAACAGATAGGGGAACTTAACAGTTGAGACATCAGACTAGTTTAGTCTTAAGACCGCAGTTCAAGATGATTGATATCATATGTGTTGCAATTATCTGTACATGTAGAAATCGATAAATATTGTCAATAGGAAATAGTGCATTCAGGTTCTAACATTTTTTTTTTCCAAAGTGGTAGAACCCTGGACACTGTGTAGTAACAGCGTTGGGCTCATCTTGTAGCTCTAGATTGTTCATATTAATACTTAAGATGCTCTTGGGAGATAACATGTATTATCCTCATTTTAGACAGGAAAATAGAGAAGCGAAAGAATAGAATGTTCTCTCCTCAGTCGACTTGTGACAGGCAGGGAAATGTTAAGGCTTTTCTGACTCACAGACTGAGTCACCAGAGGACAGACTCTTAAATATGTGTTATTTAGTGATTTGCAAAATGACCCTTGTATGTAGTATTGCTACCAGTTTTCTTAAGTCTATCCTGAAAGTGTTTGTGAGTATGGGAGTATGTTTTGTGGCACAGACCATTATCAAAAATGGAGAAGGCAGTTATGTGGCATGGATATTGCCACTGTCTCTTTCTCTGCTTGTGGCAGACATTGCTACTTGATCATGACACTACTTCAGAGACTAGATTTGACCGCAGAACCCTTTTCAACTCATTGCTCAAGGCAGCTACTACCAGTCAATCACAGGTTCACAAAACAAAGCTGTTTTTTAGTCTTGACTTACTATTTATTAAACTGATTTGCCTTGAGAGATTATGTATTTACTTGGAAGTTGAGGGTCTATTAAATTTGTGCTCCTATAGCAGGCCTCAAAGTATAGTACATAGGACTCAGTTTATGCTCTCAACAGGTTTACTTTCTTATGGGTCAAATAGGCATACACGCACTTAGAAGACAGACTCAGTTGTGTTATTGGCGTGAAGGGAATAGAGAAGAATGCAATCTTAATTTCAACTGGAAAGGTTTGTGAATCTAGTAGTGATTTTGGACTTTTGAGAGTAGGGTCTTCAAGGTAGTCTTTGTTACTTTATCAAAGGCATAGAAGGTAGAAAGTATAGGATGGTTTTGGGGGAATGACAAATAATGCATCTTGAGTGTATAGTAAAGATAGGGTAGAACCAAATAGAGAAGCTTGCTCCCTGTATAATAAATTTCGGGTTTTATTGTACAGGGAGCATGTATAATAAAACCATGGGAAACCATGTGTTCCTAGGCCCACACATGGTTTTTAGTGAGTAGAATGACATGATCAGATCTGTGTCTTAAGAGGATAACTGTTGACAATTTGAATAGAAGTGAGATTGGAATCTTGAGATAATGTAGGAAGGCTTGGTAGTACAGGAAGAAATGATGAGCATGAGAACTAGAATTGTGGAATGGAAATGGTGAATTTAGAATAAATTTTAATGGTGAAATTAATGTGATTCCTGTAGGGAGTAAGTTATCCCCAGAAATGTTCTAGCATTTCTTTGGAAGGATCCAGTAATTTCTTTTGCATATTCCTAGTTTTAAAATCTTTACAAGGTGAATTGCTTCCTCCCCCCACCCCCCGCATTTCTGCAGAATTATTTCTTTATCCTTGGTATTTCATTAACTTCACTAGGACGTGTATCTGGATCTGTGATTTGGTATATTTTTCCTTTCCTTCTATAGATTTTTATCTCCTTTATTTTAGGGGTATTTTCTGTTATGTCCCCTTGCCTTTTCTCTTTCACTTGATTAGTTATTCTACTTCAGGGATACTAATTATCTTTCTCTTCAATCTTTGTCCTACATTTTCTATCCAATTGCTTTGATTTCTTTGTCTTTTTTTCTCCTCGATATTCTTGTTATCTTAAGATTTTTATTCCTTGCCATTAGTTTGATTTCCTGTCTTTTGTTCTTTTCCTTGCTTTTTTCAGATTCATTGTTCTTCTTAATTGGTTTCCTTAACTCTGTAACATTTCTTTTAATTTACCTGTTTGTCTTTTCATCTTTGAGCTTTTATTTTATTAGATGTATGTTCTTATTAGGTTGTTCTCTGTTACAAAAAACTGTTTGTATGGTTGTGTGGCTATTTTTATCTTGCTCAGGCTTAGTTTGGATAGCTGGGTCAAGACTTTGCCTTTGCCTTGATATAATGTTGGTGATTCCCCCTAAGGCTTTTCCCGCCTTAGCTGTGATTTGTCTCTTAATTTTACTGTACTCCCTCAGTATCCCTTTTGATGAGCGTATGTTGTTCTCTGCTTCTCTGTGGTTGAAGGGTTTGGGATGGTATTTTTGGGAGAGCCCTTCCTCTTCTTCTTCTTTTTTTTTTTCCAAAGGATAGTTTTTCTTCAGTTCTCAGGACTCAGCTCCTTACGTGGGCTTTGGTGGAGGTTGTGGGGCAGCACCTGCAGGTCTAACTAAGGGTGAGAGTGTTCGGTCCTTCCTTGCGGTCTTCCTGAGACCAATTCCTAACTACCTTGCTGTGAATGGCACAACTCATGCAGTAAATCACATATGGCTTGAGAAGCACATTGGCATTAAAGACTCTCGCTTCAGAAATGTTCCTAAGAGCTGTGGCCTCCACTATGTTCTGAATGAGGAACTTCTTAATAGCTTTGTCCAGGCACACGTAGCTGTAGGCTGCACGTGGCCATAGCCCTTTTTGGCCCTTTTTTGATTGTTTCTTCTTTTCTTTCTCATCTTGGAAGCAAGGATGAGAAAGAGGTTCCCCCCCACCCCCCAAGAGACAGGGTCATTCTGTCTCCCTGGCTGGAGTGCAGTGGTGTGATCATAGCTCACTGCAGTCTCGAACTCCTGGGCTCAAGCAATCCTCCTGCCTCAGCCTCTTGAGTAGCTGCGACTACCTATGCAGGCCACTGCACCCGGCTATTTTGTTTATTTTTTATAGAGACGAGGTCTCACTGTGTTGCTCAGGCTGGTCTTGAACTCCTGGCCTCATGAGATCCTCCCACCTTGGCCTCCCAAAGCGCTGGGATTACAGGCGCGAGCCACCGTGCTCTGCCTGAATCAAATCTATCTATCCAAATCAGAGGATGTTTATTAAAATTTTCAAGTTCTTTCAAGTTTTATCAGCTTACCTGTCTTTATCATTACTGCTTCAAGGCAGTGTAATCAGAATAGGAGCCATACTGTACAATACTGTTCACTACTTATTAAAGATTATAGGTTCTTAGTTTAAACTATTTCTTGTTTGACTGCAGCTGGTGGGCTTTTGGCAAAAAGATTACACACACACACACACACACACACATATATATATATATATTCTGTCCCACTTACTAGTTCTTGGTGACAGGATGTTCTTTGATTCTGTTCACCCCACCGTCTTTATGAAAGTGCATATGATTTTCTAAATATTTACTTTCAACATAATTAATAATACTTATACTCTAATTCTTAGGCTAGGGTTGACTTGGAATAAGTTTTTTTAAATTAAAAAAATTTAACAAATTAAAGACAATGTCCTATGATCTATAAAAAAATTAGTGACCCTAAGGTGTGCATATTTTTCAATTTGCATTTTGCCCTTGTTTGTGTTTTTATAGAATTTTTATATAATGACAGTGAGCATATAGTGACCATATTATATTTCTCTTGATATTAGAGCAAACATTTTAATATTTCTATTTCATCTTTATAATCTTGTCGTATGACATGTTGTAATTTATTAAACAGTTACTCAAATAGAGGACACTAGTTGTTTCTAGTTTTATGCTCTTTTGTGTGCATTGAACCTTTTTGTGTTTATAGTTTTATATTATCTTTAAAATAAATTTGAGGGATTGAGATTAGTGGATGAATCAACTTTATTAAATCTTTATACTTCTGACCCTGGCACTAACTTCAGTGTCACTGGATGGAAATTCTTTTGAGATAGTTGTTTAAAATGACAGCTGATATTGCAACCCTTAATGCCAGAGAATTTTTTTTGGTGCTATTGTATCCTTGACCTACATCCTTCCTATGATATTAGTAATTAAGGTTTTTAAAATGTATTCTAGTTTTTATAAGATCATGTATGTTTAAAAAAATTACATGTTCTTTATTTTAAAGAAGAGAATATTAACCAAAGTGAACAAGTTATTTAATTGGAGATTGGACGATATACTTTAAAGTAGTATTTTTTTATACAGTCAAGTTTGGTAGTCTAATTTTATTATTTCTGGATTTTGCTGTCATCATCTATAGCCCAAGTTTAAAGTGTTTATAAAAATGTTCTTTATTTTCTTCCAGCATGAAGTTGTTAATTTAATTAGTGCATTCAGTGTTTATTAAGAGTTGTGTAGAAATCTTGAGTAGCTTTTGGGCTTTTCTGCATGTAATTATATAAGTATATATATTCCTATTATGTAATAATTCATGTAATTAACCTTATTTAGGAATGTTTAATCTACTTTTTCTTTTCTTCTTAGATTCTGTCAAATTTTAAGAACAAATGTACCTTATAGCTCATGGAAGAAAAAACACAAATCAAGACATTTTTGGGTTCCAAGTTGCCAAAGTATGGAACAAAATCTGTAAGAAGTACATTGCAGCCAATGCCAAATGGGACACCTGTTAATTTATTAGGAACTTCTAAGAATAGTAATGTCAAAAGTTACATCAAAAATAATGGCTCTGATTGCCCATCATCCCATTCATTTAATTGGAGAAAAGCAAATAAATACCAACTTAGTGCACAAGGTGCTGAGGAACCCAGCAATACTCAGAATTCACATGATAAATTAATTGATCCTGAAAAACGTACTCCTACTCAAGGAATGTTTGATAAAAATGGGATAAAGGGAGGTTTGAAAAGTGTTTCTTTACTAACATCAAAGTTAGCAAAGCCATCTACTATGTTTGTGTCATCGACAGAAGAGTTAAACCAAAAGTCTTTCTCGGGACCATCTAATTTGGGTAAATTCACCAAAGGCACATTATTAGGAAGGACTTCATATTCTTCAGTCAGCGCTCCAAAATCACAGTTGAATGGATTTTATGGAAACCGATCGGCTGGTAGCATGCAAAGGCCCAGAGCAAACTCCTGTGCCACCAGAAGCAGTTCTGGAGAAAGCTTAGCACAATCCCCAGACAATATTAAATCTATTACTTGTGAAAAAATGGTAAGGTCACAAAGTTTTTCACATTCCATTCAGAATTCATTCCTCCCACCTTCATCTATAACCAGATCACATTCCTTCAATAGAGCTGTAGATCTTACAAAGCCTTATCAGAACCAACAGCTATCCATTAGAGTGCCTCTACGGTCAAGTATGCTAACAAGAAATTCTCGGCAGTCAGAAGTACTCAATGGGAACGAACATTTGGGGTATGGATTTAATAGGCCTTATGCTGCTGGTGGAAAGAAGTTGGCTTTACCAAATGGCCCAGGTGTAACTTCCACTTTAGGTTATAGGATGGTTCATGCTTCTCTGTTGAAATCTAGCCGACCTCCGTTTTCTGGGACTATCACAGTTGATGGAAATAAAAATTCACCTGCTGATACATGTATAGAGGAAGATGCTACAGTTTTGGCTAAGGACAAAGCTACTAATAAGGACCAGGAACTAATTGAAAATGAAAGTTATAGAACAGAAAATGACCAGACCGTGAAACAGGATGCTAAAATTAGATACCTGAGTGATGATGTGGATGACATTTCTTTGTCTTCTTTGTCATCTTCTGATAAGAATGATTTAAGTGAAGACTTCAGTGATGATTTTATAGATATAGAAGACTCCAACAGAACGAGAATAACTCCAGAGGAAATTTCTCTCAAAGAAGAAAAACATGAAAATGTACCACCACAGGATGTATTTGATTCCTCCAAGGAAAATGAAAAATCCTTCAGTAAAACCGATGAATGGATAGATATAAGTGTCTCTGGTAAATATCGATATACTTAAGTTTATTTGCTTTCTTCTAGAAATATAACTGGACTTACATTCAGGATTATCTTCAGATAAATTCTAAGATACTGTCAATTTCACAGAAGGATGAATCTAGATTAAATTGGAGTGGGGCAGCATTTATTTTCCTTGTGACTTTTGCTCCCTATTCTATTTTTCACCATATCTAAAACAACTTTAATGAGACCGTTCTTACCTTTGCTCTTCTTTGGCTGTCATACACAGGCCTGTTCCTCCTTAGTATAGGCAGTGCTTCCAGATGATTTTTCCCTCCTTCCCCACAACCAGTGGCATACCATTAAACAAACCATCTCTTCCCTTAGGGTAGCATTTCATTACTACTTGTTAAGAGTAAAGCTGTACCAAAGGGTAAGTGAGATAATATAGGTTATGTCTAATCTAATGGACTTTTATCCTAGGAAGTTTTCTGTGTTTAGCAATTTTTATAGTTATACTTCCAGAGGAGCCTTATTTATTTATTTTTTTAATTGAAGAAAATGTGATAGCACCTGTTAAACATTTCCTCTTATATTTGGTTATCCTGGCACTAAATGCTGGAGAAAATGTATTGTGTGCCCATATACCTGAAAAAAGAACAAACGGAAGGAATTTGGTATAGGCACATGGTTTAATCAAGGGGCTAGGTCATACCTAGGGATGCACATATAAAATCTTGCTTGTCTGTGGGTCTTCTGAAAGTGACTGCCTGAATAAGTTTTGTTCCTTATGTGGAGTCAACTATGAGGTTAAATAATACACACAGAGGAAGGAATTTCCTGGCCAGTGGTTAAAAGTAAATATCTTGGGAAATATTCAAGGAACATGAGGCTTTATTTATATTTTTAGAAATGTTGCAGCAGTAAAATATGGCTAAATGAATTTTCTTTTTGTCTATTTCAGCAGGTTTTTTTAAGATTTTGCCTGTTGATTTTTTTTTGTATTGTTTAGGATACAGGAAATGCTAGTTATGAAATGCTTTTTTAGGCCAACTTTCTTGCTATAATATGCCAAATTATTAGAACTTACATTTTTAGAACATGAGAAATAATTATATTTTTGTGAATTAATAACTTCTTTCTCTCTCTCTCTCTCTTTTTTTCTTTTTTTTTTAAAAATCAGTTGAAGACAGGAGTGAATGTACAAAACATACTTCTGGGAATAACTTGATTTCACCAGATACAGATTACAGAGCTGGTTCTTCATTTGAACTCTCTCCATCTGATAGCTCTGATGGAACATACATGTGGGATGAAGAGGGCTTGGAACCCATTGGAAACGTCCATCCGGTTGGGAGCTATGAGTCTTCCGAAATGAATAGCATAGTATGTATAAATTTATATACTCTTGGAATATTTGTTTACCTTACTGTTGAGAGACTTATGATATTGATTGAATTTTTTAAAAATTTCAATCAGTATCACATGAATTAGCTTTACTAGTTTGAGAAATGGGAATTCATATCTGTTAAGGGCCTATAAAATATCTGACCCTAATGTATAATAAAGCATGGGGAATATATAGCAATTGACTTAAATATACTCTCACATATATACACATATACTCATCGTACATACATACACATGTACATACTATATTGGTCAGTTTAAGCTAAGCCAGTGGTTCTCAAAGATGGGGAGGAGGGCAATATCTAGAGACAATTTTGATTGTCACATTGGCAAGCACTACTTGGTATCTAGTGGGTAGATGCCAAGGATGCTGCTTAACATCTTACACTGCACAGGACAGAGTCCACAATGAAGAATTATCCAGCATAAGATGGCAGTTGTGCCACTGTTGAGCAACCCTGGGCTAGGCTATGTTGAGGTAAACATCGACGTGTCAGCTCTTAGTGGCTTAACAAAATAAAAGTTTATTTTTCACTCTTAGAAAGTCTGTTGCAGGTCTGGACAGCTCTCTGGGGTAGCTGTCTTTAGTGATAGTAGCAGCTTTGATTTTGGGGCTTGACCATCTTTTGAGGCCCCTTGCCACTGTGGCAGAGGAAGAGAGTGCCAGAGGATCTCACACTTGCAGTTACTTGAGTTGGCCTGCAAGTGGTACATGACACTTTGAGTCACAGTCTATTGATGAGAACTAATCATATGCACCCACATAAGTAAGTACTAAGGGGTCAGGAAGTGTAATCTTCCTGTGTGCCTGGAAGGCAAAGGAACCAGGTATAGGTGAGTTCTAGAAGACTAACCATGCATTTATATATGTGTATTTTCAGAAACATTGCAAATAATGCAGATAATATATAATATGAGTAAAGTGTAACTGGGGTGTTTAAAGTGACTCATTGTGATTATTCAGTATATAAAATATTATTTTCCAGTAGTTTTATGGGAAAATTGGTAGTCTTTGTGGATATATATTAAATTCCAAGTGGATTTCAGGTAATATAATTTTCTATACTCTTATAATCCTGTGACTTAAGAAGATAGACATTGTTACCAGAGGCTTAAATTGCATAAACGTAGAGAGCACACTCATTTAATTTAGACAGAGCATCTTCATCTCATGAGATAATGGAATTTAATAAAAGATTACAGTTTAGGGCCTTACATGCTTTCTTACTGGGACTTTTAAAGTGAATATAAGCAGAGGCCCTCTTAGTGCAGTGGGCAGCGCGTCAGTCTCATAATCTGAAGGTCCTAAAGTGAATACGATTGAAGTGCAAATGAACATTGTGTCCAACAGATGGCAGCAATAATCCGCTTAGTACCTGACATTTTTTAGAGGTTCATCATCTACAGTTCATTGTTCCTGTGACTAATGACAGAGTAGACTTCTTTAAAAGAGTTCAGAATGTATCTGGATTGACCGTTAGTCCTTAAGATCCATGCGTTTCATCCTTGATCGGTAGGCTTATGTATGTGGGATGGGAAGCCACAAAAATGTTCATTCTGTGCTTTGGAACAAGATGATGTCTCTGTGTCTTTCTCTTCTGAGCTGAAGGGTAGACAGAGTCTGAGAAAAGATGGAGGATTGATGGCAAAAGGAGAGAAGAGTATACTGAGATCTCTTGCTGTGATACTGGATTTACCATTTTTGCTCTGAAGTTCTGTGAATATTTTGCTTTGTATACTTTAAGCTTATTTTGTTAGGTATGCATCTGTTTAGAATTTTTTTTTGGTGAATTGGACTTTCTGTCATTATTTAGTGATCTTCTCTATCCCTAATTATGTTTATCTTCAGACCTCTTTTTTGTTTTCCAGATATTAGTATATCTTACTGGTTTTATTTATATATTGTCCCTCCTTTTACTATCAGCCTTTTTGATACATAGCAAATAGTTTATTATTTTAAAAAATATCAATTTGTCTTTTTCTTTTAACCAGTGGGTTCATTTATGTTTGCATTTATTGATATACTTGGACTTAACTCTGCCATCTTACTGTCTTTATTAAGATTATCTTGCCTTTTCTGTTTCTTCCTTTCCCTAAAGTGTTAGGGTGTGAGCTAGTGCACGCGGGTTTTGAGAAACATTTCTCCAGACAAAGATTAGGATAGAAAGAAGAAAAAGTTCATTTTTCTTTTTCCAGACGGGAAAAGGGGTCAGCACAGTGAAAGAGAGGGAGATAACGTTGGCAGAGAGAATCAGGTACTCAGGCTTTTTATTTAGGGGGTGAAGAAGATTTATGGCTGTAGCCACATTAACAGGGTACTGCTGCATCTGTTCCACTCCTTCTCAGCAGAAGCAGCTGCAGGATGTCAAAGTCCAAGAGTTGGCTCCACTGCCTTTTCTTGGAGGCAGGCTTTATCGCTGGAGATGTGACTCTGCCCTGAGATGTGGCTGAGGCATGAAGCTCGCACCCCTGCTGTTCACCCAGGAACTCTGTAAAAAGCAGATTCTCAAAAGCAATTTTAAAAGAGATAGATTTACATCTCTTTTCCGTCTGTTCAGCTCTTTTCAGAGTTGTGCAAAACAAAACTCCTGCGGGGTGCCTGTTAGTGAGAGAACTCATAGGATTAATCTTTAACTGTTATTGGAGAAATTGTGGGATTAGATATTTTCCTGTTATTTTTTGTAAGGCTGCCCTTTCATAAAGTAGCTCAAATTAATATCTCTAACTCAACCCAAAAGAACTTTAGTATGTTCTCACTTTTCTTGGTCTCTACGACAATGCTCATTTCAGTCCAGGTCATGATAGGAGCTTTCACTAGCATGTATGTCAACTGTGTCACTTCTAACACAGTTGAGCTCAACCCACTATTTAGTTCAGCTGACGTTTTTATAGGAAGACTTTCTCTTTGAAAGAGACAGTGTGTTGCTGTACATTCTGGTACCAGCTCCTAATCATGTCAGTGACCCTAACACATAGTTCCTAGACTGACTACTTTGCATAACACTGGTCTAGAATTTTGGCTATTTATTTGTTGAAATGCTGCCAGTATTTTGCTGAGGTATAATTTATGTACAATAAAATGCACAAATCTTCTGCAGATAGCGCAGGGAATTTTAATAAATGTATATGCTTGACGGTCATCCAGATTAAGATATATTAATAGAGTATTCCTATCACTCCAAATTGTTCCCTTCCTGTTCCTTTCTCTCATTCTCTTACCCTCACCCACTGTTGATTTCTTGCAGTATAGATTAGTTTTATCTGTTCTTGAACTCTGTATAAATGGAATCATAAACATGTATTATTTTATGTCTGGCTTCTTTTTATCAATATTATGCATCTCCCAGTTGTAGTTTGTTCATTCTTGTATCATATTCCTTTATGTGAATATACGACAACTTATTTTATCCTATTGTGATGGGCATTTAGGTTGTTTTCAGTTTTTTAGTGAATTGCACTATTGTGAAGATTTTGCTGTATGCTTTTTGGAGAACATTTATTCATTTCTGTTGGTAAGATATGTAGGAGAGGGATTCCTGGGTTATAGGCTATGCTTATGTATAGAGATGTTGTCAGTTTACCAAAATGATCATACCTGTTTACACTCCCACTGGCAGTAAATGAACTTTCCAGAAATTCCACTTTCTTTCTCCAACTTGATGTTGTCTGTCTTTTTGCATTTTTGCCATTCTGGTGGGGGTATAGTAGTATTGCATTGAGATTTGTCTTGTGTTTTGTGATAACTACTCAGTGAGCACCTTCACATATGTTTATTGTGTATTATTTTGTGAAGTACCTTCTATTAGGTTGTCTGTATTTATTTTTATTGATTTATAAAAATTATTCATATATTTTAGATATAAATATTTTATTTTATATGTATGTAGGTACATGTATGTATATGTGTATATGTAATATTTTATATATATATAGTGTATTCTCTGAGTTGCTTTTTAAATCTCTTAACAGTGTCTTTTGATGCTATAACTTACCAATTTTAATGTAGTCCAATTTACTGTTTTTCCTTTATTGTTACCACTTTTTTGAACTGTTTGTCAAATCTTTGCCTATCCTGACATCACGAAGATACGTTCTGGTGTTTTCTTCTAAAGATTTTATTTATTTTTAACCTTTGACATTTAGGTCTGCAGTCCATCTGGAAGTTACTTTTGTGTATGGTATGAGATAGAGGTCAAGATTCATTTTTTTTTTTAAAGTTATCTTTCCCCCACTGTATTGCAGGGTCATCTTTGTCATAAATCAGTGACTGCATATATAAATATATAAATATTTCATTGGTCAATTTGTCTATCCTTGTGTCAGTAATCACTGTTTTAATTATCGTAGCTTTAAAATAGTTTGTTACTGCCCAAGTGGGTCCCTTGCCCACCGCCCAGGAGAAGGCCAATGTGCTGAGACAACAGGGGTTGCAGCAGAGAAAGAGTTTAATATCGCAAGGTACCAGGCTAGGAGATGGGAGAAATTTCACAAATCCATCTCTTAGAGAATTTTGGGGGTAAGATTTTTAAAGGTGGTTTGGCAAACAAAGGATTAGGGATTTGGGTCTGCTAATTTGCTGGGAATGAATTTATAGGGTTGGGAAGCAGAAATTATCTTCTTGGGTGGGACAGTTCCTAGTGGGGGAGTCACAGGACTTGTTGGGTTGGTTGGCCACTGGTCTGGTTGAATTTACTTGGTCTTCCCGTGTGCAGAGTCTGGAAGATACCTCAAAGAACAGTTTTAGGTTTTACAGTAGCGATGCGGTTGGGAAAGTCACAAATCTTGCCCCTGTCAAGAATACATGGCACTTAAGCAGTAAGCAATTGTAGCAGTAGAGAAGTTAGGGAATAATGGCCGGTTAACTTTTAGGTATTTCTATACTTCTATAGAAATCAGATTTTTATCACTATTCCTGCCTTATGGTCTTACATTATTTTAATATAGGTGGTTTAAAGTTTTGCTATCCGGTAGTGTTAAGTCTTCCAGCTTTGTTCTTTTCCAAGATTTCCCCAGCTCTCCTTAGCATTCTGTATTTCCATTTAAATACTAGAATAAGTTTGTCAGTTTCCATAAAGGACCTGCAGGGATTTTGAGTGGGGTTGCATTGACTTTACAGATCAGTTTGGAGAGAATTGACATATTTACAATAGTCTTCCAGTTCATTAATATGGTATATTCCTCCATTTATTTGGGACTTTAGAACTACTTCTTGCAGTTTTGTGCTTTTCTATAAAATGTTGCACATATTTGATTTATTTTTAGGTATTTGATTTTGCTACTGTTAATGGTACCACTTTTGTAATTTTATTTTCTAAGTTTTTGTCGTATATATAGATTCACACTTGGTTTTTATCTTTTTAGGGCTCAGAAAACAGTAGCCCAAAATGAAGGTCTCAGAACTAGCCTCAGATGCAGAAGTGCTTCTCTGACCTTCTCCTGTCTCTCAGTCCCATTCTGTCCTGCGGCTAGCTATAGAAACCAGAATCCTTCTGCCCCGAGGCGGGTCATAGAAACCAGAACCCCTTTTCCCGAAGGCCAGCATAAAACCTAAAATTATTCTGTGTAAAAAACAGGCCATAAAAAAATTATCTGACCTACCTTGTTTGACTGTAGGTCATAAGACTCCCATTCCAGACAGGACCCTGCCCTATATCCAGTAGGAAGGAATGCACACTCACAGAGGCCAAGAGGAATCTAGACAGACAGACCTTGCTGGCTTTCCCCACTCAGTCTGTTAACATTAGATCATATACCCTTTTTGTCCGATCATATTTCTACATGGCTGGCCATACTTTGTTGCATAAAAATAGGCAATTTCCCCTGTATGTTTGGGTCTTTATTCTGAAGACTCCTGTGTGTAAACATTAAATCAGTTTGTATGCCTTTTCTCCTATTAATCAATCTGCCTCATGTCAGTGATTTTTCAGTGAACCTTTAGGGCCCTAAGGTCCTTGGTCCCTACGGTGTGTTGACTTGTTCTTCTAATAACTTTGGCAAATTCACCTGTTAGTTCTAACAATTTGCCTGTGGATGTTTTTGGAATGTCTGTATACACTATATAATCATACCTTTTGCAAGTCACCTCCCCACCCCCACCCTACACCCATTGCACTGGTTAGGACCACCAACATAATGTTGAATTAAAATGGGATAGAATTTCAGAGGGAAAGTTTTAATAGTTCACAACTATTAAAGTTTTTATGGGGGAGTAGAGAAGGGGTTTTATCAGATTACCAAAGTTCCTTTTTATTTCATTTGCTGAATTTTTATTTTGTGAATGAATATTAAGTTCTACCAAATGCTTTCTATCTATTGAGATAATGAAATGATTTTTTTTCTCTTAGTGCAGGGATTGCATTGCTTGGTTTTCAAATATTAAACTACCTTCCTGTTCCTGGCATACATTCACTTGGTTGTGATGTATGATCTTTTTAAAATGTTGGTAAAGTTGATCTGCTAACATTTTATTAATGTTTTTTGTATTTATGTTCATGAGCAAGATTGTTTTGCTCTGTAATTTTCTTTTCTTTTCTTTCCTTTTTTTTTTTTTTTTGGTGTTCTTGTCATGTTTTGGTATCAAGGTCGGGCTGTTCTTCATTTTTCTGACCTTCGAAAGAGTTTATATACAATTGATGTTACTTCTTCCTTAAGTATGTAAAAGAATTCACCAGAATTCAGCCTTCTGGACCTGGAGTTTTCTTTATGAGAAGGTTTTTAATAATAGATTTAATTTTTGAAATAGATATTGACCCATTAAAATTTATATGTGTGTTTCTTCTTGTGTTGGTTTTTGAGACTTTGTCCATTTTATCTAAACTTGTCATTTGTTGGTACAAGTTGTTTAGGATTATCTTCTTATCTTCTTAATGTCTTTAAGGTCTTACAATGATGTCTATTTTTTCCTTCCTGATACTGGTAATTGATATTTCCTCTCTTTTTCTTCATTTCTAAGAACCAAATTTGGGTTTTGCTGATTTTTTGATATTTGCTTGTTTTCTGTTCCATTGATTTTGGTTCATATCTTTATTTCCTTCTTTCTACTTTCCTTTGGTTTGTTTTTCTTTTCCAAAATTCTTGACACAGAAACTAGATCACTAATTTTCAGCCTTTTTCCCCATCTTGTATGAATGTATTCTCATAAAGAGAAGGCTTTATTATGTAGTAAACAATACATTCAATAAAACCCTAGTAGTAAATATAAGCAGTGAGTTTCTTTTAATGTGCCTTATTTAACAATAATGAGTTCTAAGGCAAGTTGTGTAGGCTGTCTTCATTTCTTTTTAATGTTTAATGCATTTATGTATCCATGAACAACACACAATATGGTTTTGTTTTACAGTTTACATAAGTGACACAATGTTCTGCAACTTCTTTTTTTTTTTACTCAATTTTATGTTTTTGTGTACCTGTGTATTTATGTTGTAGTTCTAGTTCATTTTTACTGCTATGTAATATTCCAACATTTGAATGTACCAGTATTTTTCTGTCTGTTCCCCTGCTAATCGACATTTGAGTTATTCTTCACTAGTAATAATAGTATCTAGACAGTGCAGCCATGAACATTCTTATTCAATTGTCTTTGATCATGTAAGTCAGAGTTTCTTTAGGATATAAACCTAGCAATAACATTTCTGGGATATAAACCTAGGACCAGTGTGTTTTCAACTTTATTAGATGCTGCCAAATTTCTTTCTAAAATAGTTCTACCAATTTATACTTCTTAGTAGTGAATGAGGGTTTCTGAAAAGAGAAAGAAAAAAAGAACTTACTATCCTTTAATCTAAAAGAATCTCAGTGCATCCAGATTTTTTTTGTTGTTGTTTTTGTAATCAGAGTCAGACTTAATGAAAAACACATTTATAAACCTATTGGTGTATTAGTTTTCCCTCATTGCTGTAACAAATCACTGCAAATTTAGTAGCTTAAAACAACATTGGTTATCTTATCATTTTGGAGCTCAGAAGTCCAAAATGAGTCTCACTGAGTTAAAATCAAGGTAGGCAAGGCTGTGTTGCACTTGGATGCTCTAGGGGAGAATCCATTTCCTTGCCCTTTCTGTCTTCTAGAAGCTGCCAGCATTCCTTGGTTCCTAGCTCATTTCAAAGCCAGCAATGGCAGGTTGAGTCTCACATCACATCAACATGACTTTTCTTCTGTCTCTGTCTTCCACTTAAAGACTCTTATGATTACATTGGCCTACCTAGATATTCTAGTATACTATCCCTATTTTAAGGTCAACTGATTAGGTTATTTTTAGGTCAACATTAATTTCAACTGCAACTCTAATTCCTCTTTTCCATGTACTCTAACATATTCATAGTTTTCAGGGATGAAGACATGGACATCTTCAAAGAGCCTTCTGTTTAATACAACTGAAGACGTATTTTTCAAAGTTTTAAAAAAAATAATACTGCCATTAATTAAAATAATTATCCTTTGAGGTTAACAGATTTAGCTCTAACTTATGAATTTTATTTAAAAATAAAATAGTAAATTCTAAGCACAGTTTAGCTAAACTCATTTTTCAGTTTAAGTTAATCTAAACTGGTGGCATAGTTATTCTTTAAGTGGCCTTTACTAATGATTATTAGTGCTATAGCTAATCATAGGGTTTTTTTATTATATATATATTTTTACTCTTAATATTTGATGTCTTGTAATAACTGGAAATAACTTGTAGCAGTGTGTACATGTGTGTGCATTCATATTTTCTGTAAATTAACATGGGATTTAAAGACTCCTTTCCAAGAAAGGCAGGTAAGAGCTAATAGGATGGTGAAAACATTGTCTTTGTCAGATTTTAGATGTTTTTTCCTTCCTCTTTTTATGTATGGTCTTATGCATACAACTATGTAATATTTTCAACTCTTTATTTCTAGGAAAAACGGCTTATGACACTGACTTGAAAACAGAGTCCGGTGCTCTCAAGTATAACATTAGATTAGCACTCTGTAGATTACAAAGTATTAATATAATGGCATACTCTTTATTTACTAATAACATAAATGATAAATACACCTGTTTGATATTATTGATTGCCTTACATTGATAACTACTTAAAATAATCAGAGATCTAGATTCCTCTGACTGGGGGATAAAGCATCTTTTTAAATATTCCTATGGATTGTTCCTGTGGACTGTTTTCACTCTTCTGATTGTTTTAATTGTCCTACATTTCCATTGTGTTTCTGTTGAGATGTGAGTATCATAACTGCTCAGCATACTAGGTGTGGCAGCACTATGATTTAAAATAAAGGGAAGATAGGATTACTTTATATCTCCCAGCTTTTGTTTTGCTGCACATTGGACCTGTGTACACTCTGTCAATTTATACATTTATTCTGAATTTTCACTTTAGAATTAATATATTAGTTATCACAATGGAGTTTATATATTGCTTTCTCCCTCTTTCCATCCACTTGGCCTTTTACTATTTGGCAAAGCTGTGGTCTCTTTTATGTGCAGAAAAATTAGATGCCGTAGAATCAAGGTTATAGAGATTAGTCTTATCCATTTATTTCATAAATAAAGATACTGAGGCCTGAAAGTGGAAAGTCACACAGTTACTCTAGAGATACAGAGGAATTAAAACGTAGAACAACTGGCTCTCAATTAATTGTTTCTACTGCTGTCATAGATTTGTACTATTCTTCTGTTTTCTGTTTGTTATCAAATGTCTGCCTTTTGGAAGATGGTTCATTTGGAGTCTTATTGGAGAGTACCTTTTTTGAAAATCACAGCATCTAGATTATCTGCTTCTCTCATTCATTTCTGTACCAAACTATGGTAGATTCTGAGAATAAAAGGGGAAAAGGCAGTAATATGTGGAGGGCTTTCTCTATATATTTCCTCTTTTTGGTTCATTCATTTGTTCAGCACACTTTTTTTTTTCTCTTTTGAGATGGGGTCAGTGGCACCATCATAGCTCACTGCAGCCCCAGACTCCTGAGCTCCAATGATCCTCCTGCCTCAGCCTCCTGAGTAGCTGGGACTACAGGCAAGCGCCACCATACCTGGCTAATTAAAAAAAAAAAAAAATTGGAGAGACAGGATCTTGCTGTGCTACCCAGGGTGGTCTCGAACTCTGGTCTTAAGGGATCCTCCTGCCTCAGTCTCCCAAAGTGCTTACATTGTAGGTGGGCGCCACTGCACCCAGCCCAGCATGCATGAGAAATATGTATGAAGAGACAATTGCTACCTCAGCAGAAACTCATGATCCAAATTAAAAGAGGAGACATACTTAATTCTGACTATTAAGGAAGGGTCCTTGTGTGTTTCTAATTAATAATATATGCTAAACTGTGAAAAGTTCAAAGTTTGGGGAGGTTTTATGGTCAATATTTCAGGGAAGGCTTCTTTATGAGTTTAAAATGAAAGAAGAAGGTGTTTTGTTTTGTTTTGCATTTGTTTAATTTCTATCTCATGTTTCTCTGAGATACATTAACAAGGACCAGCAAGTTACTACTGCAGGTTGCCTACCTGTTTTTGTAAATAAAGTTTTATTGGAACACAGCCCATGTCCTTTAATTTATGTATAGTCTATGGTTGCTCTCATGCTATGTGGCAGGACTGAGTAGTTGTAGCATTGCCCACAAACCTAAAATATTTGCTGTCTGATCTTTAAGAAAAAGTTTGCCTACCCCTACATTAGAACATTGCGGATAGTTTTAAAGATTCAGAAATTAACTTTTCCAACCAAATATAAGTCTGTGTCAAGTTTTTAGGCATTTGATTTTTTTTTCCTTGTGGTCATTCCCAGTACGATTCTTCTGCTCCCAGCAAAAGTTATTCATCAATCTATTCAACATATTTGAGTGTATATTATGTGCAAAGCACTGAGGATCCAGTGATTGCGACAGTTACAGGTTCTGTTCTAGTGGTGTTTATATGCTAATGGGGGACAGATGTATTTGAAATATTTAGCTAACTTAATCAACTAAGTATCTTCAGTTGATGACTAGGGAAGTGCTACAGAGAATTAGAAAGTGTGAAAGTGTTTTATCAGAAGACATGGTCTAGTGTGGGTGTTAGGTAAGTCCTTTTCAGGAAATTATATTTAGGCCAAATTAGTCCAGGGATAAACTAGGTTAAAAAGGGTATATGTAATTGGAAAAATGTTGTGTGTTTTAGGAAAGGGCAAGAAGGATTGTGGAGTGTTTGAGGAACTATGTGAAGGCCAGGATAGTCTGAGCACTGACTCAGAGGAAATGGGTGGCAGGAAAGCAGGCTGTGAGTACAGAGCTTTTACAGAGCTTGAAAGATTTGGATCTTTGTCCTAAAAATTGTAGGGGAGCTATTGGAGGATTTTAAACTAGAAAGTGATATAATATGATTTACATTTTTAAAAAGCTCTGTATGAAGGTTGAATTAGAGGGGAGCTAGACAGGATGCTGGAAGCTACTGTTCAGGTGAGAGGGAGGTAGTGGCTTACGCTAAGGTGGTGGCAAAGTGGAGATCTAGAGGGGTGGGTAGTTTTGAAAACAGGTGGTAGGAATACAATTGACCAAATTTCATTACTGATTGACTGTCGGGGCGGGGAAACATCACCTTCTCACTTTTAGAAGTTATAACTAGTATTTCTGCTTCCATTCATTCTGCCAAATTATCTTATTGCCAGTTTAACTTGTTACTTTCCTGTCAATTTTCCCATTCTTTGTAATGTCAGATCTATACTTTGGCTTCTCTGCATGATCTGTTCTCACCTTTTTCTGGCCTGTCTAGTCACTTTTAACTTCTAGTTCCTGCTACATGTCTTGAATATAGTTATTATCTTTCTCATCATTCCTATGGGTTTCTATTAATAGCACTAAGTAAGGACTCAATAAATACTTGTTGAAATGGATGCCATGATGACTTATGATAAATATTGCCTTTTAATTCAAAATAAATAGAAACACTTAAACTAAAGGTACAGTTTTAATACTGTTCACCATTTTTCCATATACATTATGACATAACCTATTTACAAAGTAAGTTTCTAAGGTATCACGTGTCATAATAGCAAGCCGCAAGTGACTAAAAATGTAATGCTAGCAAAGATGTGATAGTGGAGCGACAGCTTACGGAAAGTTGAGACAGTCCTATTATAGGTAAATGGAAATCTCAAACTGATAGTGATGCTTTTAGCTATGCTCTGACACAGAATCACAGAACTTGAAAGAACAGAAGGGATCTATCTCCTCCAATTCAGTTGTTACAGATAAGGGGACAGAATGAGATGAGGAAACTAATTTTTTCTCAACAGATTTTTTATGTATATTTAATTATCTTCTATGTATATTTAATTATTAGCATAGGTTATTGTTGTCCTATTAACATAACTTCTATGTTTGAAAAAAAGTTTAAACTTACGAAATATGTTGTGACCCTTTAAACATAATTATATTTTTTCATTCAATATTAATGTTTGTTATAGATTAAGTATATTACAATATGAAGTTCAATCCAATAATTATTTCTTGAGCTTCTGCTATGTCCCAGGCATACTGTTAAGTTCTGAGGACACTGAGATGGATAAGGCTATCTTTATCCTTAATGAGTTCAAAGTCTTGTATGATAGGCATATAAATTATAAACAGATGATCATAGTGTAGATTTATAAATGTTACATGCTATGGTTGGTATGCCTGTGGTCTTGAAATAACCCAGAAGGGAAGTTTAATTCTGTGTGTGTGTGTGTTTTCAGAAGGTTTTGAAGAGGAAGTAACATCTGAGTTGAGTTTTGAAGAATGAATACAAATTTGACCAATTGGCCAAGGAGATGAGAGGGTGAGCATTTTAGGTATAGGGAACGACAGCATGTACAGTGGCGTGAGGGTATCAGAAAATCATGACGTGTGAGAGAAATATCAGCATAGCTAAGAATATAATGTGTAAGGTAGAGAGTAGTTAAAGACAACCCTAGGGCAATAAGAAGGTAGAAAAGAAGGGAAATCTAATATCTCAACCTGAAAGGACAAATGATAATTATCGATTAAATTTTAAAATATTAATAGTGTAAGAGAGATACAATTAAATTATCTCTTTATAATATAAATTAAATATTATATCAATATTTCTATTTCTGATCTTAAAAGTAATTTGTTAATAAAAAGGGTAATATTTTCACCACTGTGTTCTTTTACCTAGCATAGTACCTGGCATAGAGTAGATGCATAATTAGTAATATTTATGGAGAAAATATTGAATTCTGTGAGTTGGATCAGATAGATATTACAAACTTGTTATAGTTAATGAGGACACTGAAGCTGAGAAGTTAAATGTCTTTCACTAATTGGACAGGTTTTAGGAGTTGAAGTTGCTATTCTACCTGAATCAGTAAGTAAACATTTTTAGTTCTGGTTATTCTGTTTTTTGTCCTGTGGTGGTAAAACTTACTGCCTTCAGGCTGTGCAACTTTTAGTGGCATTTAGGTGATAATTCTCTATTCCTTTATACCTTTCCTGGTTTTGGGAGTCAGGCCACCTGTATTTGCAGAAGCTGCCAGCTTGGTAGCTTAAGTTGGGTTGCGTGGAGGCACAGATGGAAAGTTGGCCTGTGGGACCTCTTTCTATTTTTAGTATGTGATGAAGTAGGAAATAGCATGAGAATAATAGACCAAATTTCAGCCTAAGCTGTGTAATTAGTGTCTCATATGATATAAACTGTAGTGTTCTTCCCTTGTGAGAGGTTGCATCAAGTGTTTTGAGACTTTCCCTAATTCTGAAACTCTAATTTCTTTCTTCTTTCTGGGACTTTACTTACTGTCTCTTTCTTTTAGTGCTGGAAGAAATGGGGCACTTGTTTTAAAAATACATTCCTCTGCTTGAATATTTTTAATTTCCTAAATTACACCTATTTATTTTTGCTCCCTTTATTAGTGCTTAATAGGCTTTCTGGTTAACCTGAAGGTGGCAGGTAAGAACTATTTTCTTGCCCAAAAGGTGGGATATATACTATAGCTTGATTTGTTTTTAGCTTTTTATTTTGAACTAATTTTAGTGTACCTTTCACTCATTGTCTCCTAATGTTAACATGTTACATAACATAGTACAATGGTCAAAACCAGGAAATTGAGTTTGATATAATACTAACTAATCTTTAGACCTTGTTTGAATTTTGCCAGTTTTCCCACTAATGTCTTTTTCGTCTGGTCTAGAATCCAGTCCAGGATCCCATGTTGCATTTGGTTGTCCTGTCTCCTTAGCTCTTCCAGTCTGTGATAGTTCTCAGTCTTTCTCATTCTTTCATAATCTTGATACTTTTGCGGAGAACTGACCCATTGTTTTGTAGAAGGATCTTCAACATGGTTTTGTTTGAATGTTTTCTCATGATGAGATTGTGGTTATGCATTTTGACAAGAATGCCATAGAGATAACGTTGTACCCTTTTCAGTACATCATATCAGGAAATACATGATTTTGGTTTGTGTTAGTACTGATGATGTTAAGTTTGTTCACTTGATTAAGGTGGTATCTGTCAGGTTTTTCTAATGAAAGTTACCGTTTTTCCCTTTATAAGTGTCTGTGGGCAGATACTTAGAGACTATGTGTACATTTTATTTCTTAACAGTTTTACCCAATAATTTTAGTATCTGTTGTATCTAATATTTCTTTATTAATTAGAATTCAAGGAAGAGCTGTACCCTTTTTCTCTCTATCTAAAATGATTTATATCATTATGGGCTCATGGTTATTTATTTTGTTCTATGTGTATAATTCTTGATTATCATTATTTATTTCGTTGCTCAAATTGTTCCATATTTGGCTATTGGGAGTACCTGCAGGTTGGTTCCTGTGCCTTTCTGGCTTGCCCTGTTATTTTTTGAGCACCTCCTTATTTTCTGGCACCATGAGATAGTCCAGGCTCATCTTGTAATTTCCCTGCCTCAGTGCTTGAATCATCATTTCTCTAAGGAAGAATTTTACTGGAGAATGAGATTTAGAAACCAAGATCTGGGGCGTGGTGTACTTGTTGCTACTGGGGTGTAATTGCTTTTAGGCACTGTGGCAGACAGAGCTGGGAATTGTATGTGTACACACACATCTATATTTATTTCTGTGTCCATCTGTATAGATACTAAAGACCAAGAGTTCATACTGGTACCTTTGACTCTAGCCCAATACCGCAGTGTTCATTCTAGCCTTTCCACTTGCTTTATTATTAACCCTTTTCTCAGAAAGTGAGAAACCTGGCTTTCATTAGCCACAATATTTTTAATTAGTTGTTCAGTCCTTGTTGTGTGTGTGTGTGTGTGTATGGATTATAGTGTGTGTATGTGTGTGTATATATATTGTGTATATATATATTAGGATAAATATAATATATATTAGGATTACAGTATATAATATATACACACACAGAGTTTAAGAATTGCTAACCTACCTATATGCTAGGAAAAATAAATTTACTAACATAATATTTACCATTATTTTTAAACTTTAGCCTTACAGTGTGCAGTGCAAGTACTGTTTTCCAAGTTTACTTATTTTAGTTCTTTTAGTTCTCATTCCCTTCAGTGTGGTTGTGTTATTCATTTGTAATATGGTTAGGTTCATTTGCCACTGTTTGTATTTCATTTTGGGTTCATTTTAAGAATTTATTTACTTCACAGAGATCTTCATTCTTTTGGTACTGCTGTATACTGTTTTATTTTGTAGATGTACATTGTTTATTCAGTTACTCTCCCAACAGCATTAAGATTATTTTGCAATTATAAACTGCTACATTGACTATCCTAGTGCATATTTGTTTTCATAATTTAGATAAAGAAATGCTTGTTATCACCTTACTTTGTCCATACTAGCTCCTATTCAATTGTTTAGAAACTTCTGCATATGCAAGTGCTAGTCAATATTACTGATATTCTACTCTGATATTCTGTTTTCCTAGAACATTCCAGTCACCTTAACCAAAACTTACTATCAAATCTTAAGTGCTATAGTTCATCAATCTCTGAGATTACTATAATATACTCATAAATTCATCCCATAATATTTTCATTACCACCCCCCAGAAGTAAGATGTCCTTAAAATGTGAAATTCTGCAGTGTAACATAACAGAAAAAACTCCTTTTTCATATTTCTTAAACTTCATTTGATGTAATGTACAATAAATCTGGTGGGACTGTGCTCAGCTTAAATGGGCATTCACTGATACACTGTAACTTAACTGGTTTGAGGACAGAAAATCAAATCTAAAAGAAGGGAATTCTAGCTGCTGAAGAATTGGGGACACTAAATACATTCATTTTCTGTCATCCAAAAAAAGGAATACATTATACCACTTTTGCACTTGGCATTTCAATTTATTAAACATACATGTTAATTGAAATCTGCCACCCACCATTATAATCAATATGGCTAAAATTATTCATCTGCAACCTGTAAAGTCTTAAGTAAAGTAAATTTAAAAAGGCTTTAGTAAAGTCCAGTCTAGCGAAACCTGACTTGGGCTTATTGCTGAGATCCTCAATGTACTACATGACTGGTAGCCATTGGAAGTCCCACCAGTGCTGCCCTGACTCTTTTCTCCTTCCTTTTCAGGTGCTCGTGTGCTTATGTGTTGGCCTATTTCTCTTTCAGCCTACTGGGAAGCACCATAGAAAAGGAGAGAACAAATATTTAAACTATAAAAATATCGGCAATGGGAATAGGATTCAATCTAAAACAAGAGAAACAGAAACAAGTCTAATTAATAGAATTTGAAGAAACAGCCTATGTTAGTTTTCTCTTGCTGCTGTAACAAATCAACCACAAACATAGGGGCTTTAGACAACACAAATTTGTTGTCTTCTTGTCTTGTGGGTTAGAAGTCAGACACAGGTCTGAGCAGGCTAAAATCAAGATGTCAGTAGGGCTGCATGCTTTCCTGGAGGCTCTAGGGGAGAATCCATATCCTTACCTTTTCCAACTTCTAACAGGTGCCCTTGGCTCATGACCTCCGTCCTCCATCTTTAAAGCCAGCAACACTGTATCTCTTTGACCACTCTCCTAGTGACTCTCTTCTTCTGCCTTCTTCCATTCTAAGGAATGTTGACATTGGGCCCATCCAGATAATCCGGGGTAATACTATATGTTAAGGTCAGCTGACTGGCAACCATAATTCCATCAGCAACCTTAATTTCCCCATCACCTTGTAACCTAATATATTCGTGGGCTTCAGGGATTATTCTACTTTAAGGAAAATTATTCTATTTTTCTGGAATTCCCTATTTATATTATAGCAGAATTCTTTAAATATTTTATGAGAAATCGTAATTTCGGAATGGAGACCCCGAAGTGAAACTGTATTTCTTTGTGTCTTTTGAAAGAAGCACTTTGGAATCAGAGCCACACACTTTTCTTACTCATTTTTTCCTCTGTAGCGCTCAGATTTTTGAATTTTTACACTATGTTATTTTTTTAAGGTGTTATTTCTGGTGGGAAGGTAGATTTGTTCCTGGGAAGAATAGAGGAAAACCTCTTGAAAGCAGAAGAGAAATTTGTAAAGAATTGAGCTACAACTGAAATTTTCTCTTTCTATTTAATAATTCACAGGGAATACAATGATGAACAGTCTTTTTTTTTTTTTTAAGTGAAGATTTTGTTTCATAGGGTATTCTTTGTAAAGAATTTGTGTAGACACATGAACACAGCCCTGTTCTGTTTTCTTGGTCTGGGAACTAGCTCCATTTTAAGGAAATTTCTTCTTTATAATGCCTGTATTGTGGTGATGTTTTATAAGCTTATTTTAAGTGCTCACTCTCACCACATCTGGCCATTTGAATTTTTCTTAGGGTTAAACCTACTGCCTCAGCCTATTTTCAAGAAAGAGTTTTATAGCAATAATATACCTGAAATATCTGTGGGTAGGATTTTTTGGGTGTCACAATGAGAGTGAGAGACAGGGAAGAACACTGGATTAGAAGTCACTGGGGCTGAGAGTTAGTCTGGATTTATTTATTTTCACTCACTAAATATGTTTTGGGTACATACTAGGTAATAATTTTAAACAAAATAGTGGCATTTTTGAACCCTTCTTAAATGGGAAATTTGCTCCATTGTTCTTTTAAATCTGGAAAATGTTCATATTTAATTATTTTATCCTTTCTATTATTTCTGTGCACCTTTTCTAGAACTTCTAATAGTTGGCTATTATCTTCATTGAACCTCTTTTCTCTCACATTTCCTGTTCGTTGTTTTTATTTTTTAAAAACTTTGATTCTTTTAGTTTTTTTTTTTTTTGAGAAATGTCCTAGAGTTTATTTTATGACCCTTTTAGTTAAATTTTTAAACCAGGTAATTACTTAACTCTTTATGGAAATTTCAAATATATTCAAACCTAGAGAGAATAGTCATAGGGATGCACTATACTAATCACTCGACTTCAACAATGATTAAATTATGGTCTTTTTCATTTATATCCCTATTTATCCATTCCTCTCCCTGAACCCAAGATTAATTTGAGAAAATCTTATGCATCACCATAATCTTACATTAATATAAAATATTTATATGTAAATGTTACTTATAAATTTATATATAGATATTTTTGAATGTCTTGCTAATTAAGGATAATGACTCTTTTTAAGACATAGCTACATTATTGTACCTATAAAAATTAACAATAATTTCTTAGTATCAAGAACCCAGTAAATGTTCAGTTTTTCTTGGTAAACTTTATATTACAACAGTTTTAGGTTTATAAAATTATTGCCAGAACAGTTTAGAGAGTTTCTGTATACCTCACACCAAGTTGTCTCTGTTATTTACCTCTTATGGCCAGGCGCGGTGGCTCATGCCTTTAATTATAACACTCTGGGAGGCCAAGGTGGGAGCATCGCTTGAGCTCAGGAGTTCAAGACCAGCCTGAGCAAGAGTGAGACCCCATCTCTACTAAAAATAGAAAAATTTGCTGGGCATTGTGGTGCGGGCCTATAGTCCCAGCCACTCAGGAGGCTGAGGCAGGAGGATCGTTTGAGCCCAGGAGTTTGAGGTTGCAGTGAGCTATGATGATGCCACTGCACTCTACCCAGGACAACAGAGTGAGACTCTGTCTCAGAAAAAAAGAAAAGAAAACCATCTTATATTAGTATGGTGCATTTATCACATTAATGAACCAATATTGATGTCTTATTAAGTAAAGTCACTGGGATTTGTCTGATGTTTTTCTTATATTAATAGTTATACTGGGGTAATGTGTTTTTGAAGGAAGAACATAGAGATAAAGTGTCATTCTCATCATATCATATAAAGGGTATGTGTAATGTCAATATGACTTATCACTGTTGATGTTAACCCTGATCGCACCGGTCTTGAGATAATGGTTGTCAGGTTTCTCCTCAGTAAACTTGCTCTTTTTGTTCTCTTTTGGCATACTGCCCTCTTGGGAAGACAGTCACTATGTGTTGCCCACACTTAAGGAGTGGCTAGTTATGTTCTATCTTCTTGAGGGTAGAGTATATACATAAATTAGTTAGATTTATACTGCAATACTGCAAGGGATTTGTCTTTTTCCTCTCATTTATTTATTTTTAATCATTTCTTTATATCAGTATGGACTCATAGATATTTACTGTATACTTTTGGTTATAATCTATACTTCTATCATTGTGGTTTTTTGTTTTTTGGTTTTTTTGTTTGTGAGGATTTTTTTTTTTTTTTTTTACTTTCTGGTACTACAAGATGCTCCAAGCTTATCTTGTATATTTCCTTCCTCAGTCCTAGAATCAGCTGTTTCTCCAAGGATCCTTGATTCCTTTTATTGGAGAAGGTATTAGAAATCAAGATTTGTATACTAGGTGTGCTTCTAGGGTCTTTCAGATGAAGGAGCAAGGACATACATGTGTGTATAATAACCTGTGTATACACACATATGTGTAAATATTTCTATCTCTAACCACCTGTATTTTAAACTAAACGAGTTCATATACTGATGTTCCCAACTCTAATCCATTATCACATGCATCATTCTTGCCTCCTCCCCTTGCTTATCAGTAACCTCCCACTCTAATGGTGAGAAATTGGCTGGGTGCAGTGGCTCACACGCCTGTAACCCTAGCACTCTGGGAGGCTGAGGCAGGAGGACCACTTGAGCCCAGGAGTTTGAGGTTGCAGTGAGCTATGATGATGCCACTGCACTCAAGCCAGGGCAACAGAGTGAGATTCTGCCTCCAAAAAAAAAAAAAAGTAGTGGTGAGAAACTGCTGCTCACCATCAACCATCCATTTACTTAATTGTTTAATTCCAGTATACATGTATAGTCATTTCAGAATTCTTAACTTGTATCCCTGTGGGAAACAACTTTGTCAGCTAGAATACAGTGCATAGGTAGAATTCCTTTGCCTTTAGTCATACAGACTCCATTTGTTTGTAAAGTTACTTAGATCAGCACCTTATTTCCCCCAGCCCTTCCAGTGAGATTGTTTCATTCATTTGTAATACATTTAGACTTTTGTCATATTTTGTATTCCATCCAGGGACCCTGATCTCCTAAATGATTTTTAAAAAAATCTGCATGCATTAAGGTTTACTGTTAGCGATGTAAAGGTCAGTAGATTTTGATAAATGCTTAATGTCTTATATTCATACCCTTATGGTATCATAAAGAATAGTTTTACCATCCTAAAATGTCCTCTGTACTTCATCTATTCATGTCTTTCCACAGCAAGCTCCTAGCAAACACTGATCTGTGTGCCATCTCTATAGTTTTTCCTTTTCAAGAATGTCATATAATTGGAAACATACAGTATATAGTTTTTTACAGACTGGCTTTTATTTAGGGTTCATCATCCGTGTCTTTTGTGGCTTGATAGCGCATTTCCTGTTATTGCTGAAAATACATTGTGTGGATGTACCACAGCTTGTTTATTCATTCATCTGTTGAAGGACATCCTGGTTGCTTCTAGTGCTTGGCCATTATGAATGAAGCTGCCATAAACATTCACATGAAGATTTTTTGGTGTACATCAAGTTTTCACATTGGCTAAATACCAGAGAGTGTGATTGCTTGATCATGTAGTGAGGCAGCGTTGAGTCTTCTAAGAAACCGCCAAACTGTTTTGCAAAGTGGCTTTACCATTTTGCATTTTGCTAGCAGTGAGTGAGAATTCCAGCAGCTCTCTGCATTCTCTCCTGCAATTGGTATTGTCACTGTTTTGGATTTTAGCCATTCTAATAGGTACACAGTGGTATCTCGTTGTTTTAAATTTTCAATTCCCTAGTGACAAATGATGGTAAGCATCTTTCCATATGCCTATTTGTCTCATATATATCTTTGGTGAAGTGTCTGTTTGTTTAGATCTGCTCATTTTTTGAGTGTTCTTTTAATTGTTGAGTTTTAAGAATTTGTGTATTTTTGATATGAGTCTTTTATCAGATATATATTTTGTAAATATTTTCCTCCACTCTGTGCTTGTCTTTTCAATTGCTCTTAAAAGTGTTTCACAGAGCAGAAGTTTTGATAAATTCTGACTTAACCAGTTTTGTCTTTCATCTATTATGCTATTGGTGTTGTATTTAAAAACTCATCACCAAAGCCAAGTTCAAGATTTTCTCCTGTGTTTACTTCAAGAAGTTTTATAGTATTGCATTTTGCATTTTGGTCTGAGACCCATTTTGAGTTAATTGTTGTGTAATGCCTGTTGGTTAATATTTTTGCATATATTTTGATCCGAGAGTTCTAGCACTATTTGTTGAAAAGATTCTCCTTTCTGCATTAAATTGCCTATGCTGTTTTGTCCAAATCAGTTGAGTGTATTTGTGTGTGTGTTTCTGAGCGCTCTCTTCTGTTCCATTGATCTATGTGTCTTTTCTTTTGTCAGTAACATGCTGTCTTAACTATTGTCTTGTTTTGTTTTATAGTAAATCTTGTGTTGTATAATAAAGAATTCAGCTGGCTTTTGCCCTCAGTTCCTGTGTGGGAGCCTCTACATCTACAAGTCATGCTGGATTGGCTTTGTGGTGATTGGGATATTCATCTACTGATGAATTCATGCCCCTAGGTCATGGTGAATGCAGTGATTAAGGTGGTTTATTTTGTATGGGCACCCCATGTAAACATATATTGTTATAAAATCAAGCAACGATCTGAGAAACCATGCCTGGTTTCTGTTTCAGCTTCTCTTATGGGTCTTAAATATGCTATAAAAAAATTAGAGTTATAATATAAACAAGAAAAGAGGGAAAGATGGAAGTGGAGAACCAAGGAACTCATCCTAGCAGGGGTCGATGTTTATTAAGAAATGGGATGAGTATATTGGATGCTGATGGGCTTGAAACAAAGGTCTTAATGCAGCCCTACTGAAGGCTGGGTATACCAGTGAGAGCCCATGCTGGTCCTACAACATCAAAGGGCCCTAAATAAGTACACTCTATTTGTCTCAGTTTGGAGGAATTTAAAAAGCTGGAAGACAAAGATGAAAGTAAGAAACTTGACCTGGAATCAGCTGGAACAGTGGTCCGGTAGTTAATCAAAATGAAGATTGGCAGAAGGGTCGGAGTCCTTGGCTCTTACCTCACCCACTGTAGGGATGTAAGGCCATGTGTACATGAGTGAGTAAAATGGTCACGGGTGTAGAAGAGACATTTCTGGGACGCCTTGACACAAGAGCTGCATGTACCTTGGTAACAAATTTGTTGGTGAAGTCAACAACTGGGGCAATAATTAGACTGAGAGAATATAGAGATGCGTGGATTGATGAATTAAGGTGAAAGTTCAGATGAAAATTGGAATGTTTAAACAGGCTTTATGTGAAGTGGTTGGATTCCTTTACCTGAATGTTTTGTAGAAATGGATATTATGTCTGACTGGAGAATACTTCCCTTACATGGTATTATAAAACCAAAACTTGTTGGTGAAATCTTAATGGAAGCTACTGTTAGGAATGCAAGGGTTAATGGGATTATTGCCCTGTGAGGGTCTCAAAATAATAATACCACCACCAATAATATGACTACTGAAAACTCCTTGAGGATTTTTTTTCTTTTTTTTCCCTACTTCATATAGTTTCTCTTTGAATAATTACAACATCAACTCGACACACAGTTGGGTTTGTATATATTATTTCACTTTTGGTTTTAAGGGATTCACTGAAGCGTTATTTGTAATAGTAGAGGACTAGAAATGACCCAAACATCCAAATAATATTCATATTACATAAGACTGATATATTACATAGGCTTAGTAATGGGGTGGGGATAAGAATATGTAGATTTTTGTTTAAATTAAAAAAATTTGTTTATTACTCCATTTTAAGAAAAAGTAAGCAAATATGTATATATGAGTATCTATCTCCCTAAAGCTTCTAGGCATATATATTATGCTTTGCTGTTACAAATAATTCAAGGAATAGCCTTGTCTTTTTGTATTTTGGGAATAGTTACATAAAATTGTGATGTTGGATCAAAGGATAAATGTTCAAGTAATTTTGTAAGATATTTGAGCAATAATTTTTAATTCTTACAAATTCTCTCTTTTTTTTTTATCATGGGTGAAATTTAACCATTTTGAAAGTGAACATTTTAGTGGCATTTTGTATATTCCCAGTATTGTGCAACCGCTACCTCTATCTAGTTCTAAAACATTTTCATCACCCCAAAGTAAACTTCATCCCCATTAAATTGTTACTCCCCCCACTGCAACCCCCACCCCCATCCACATTTGCAGCCTCTGGAAACCACCAATCTGCCTTCTGCCTCTATGGATTTACCTATTTTTGATATTTCGTAAAAATGGAATCATACAATATGTGACCTTTCCTGTCTGGCTTATTTTACTTACCATAATGTTTTCGAGGTTCATCTACATTGTGGCATGTATCAGCAATTCATTCCTTTTTAAAGCTGAATAATATTCCATCATATGCATATACCAAAACTTTTCTGTTTATTCACTGATGGGTATATGGGTTGTTTCTACCTTTTAGCTATTTTGAGTATGTTGCTGTGAATATACATGTACATATATTTATTTGACTGGTTGTTTTAAATTTTTTTGGGGTGGTAATATATTTAGGAGTGAAGTTGCTGAGTCATATAGTAATTCTATGATTACCTTTTAGAGGAGCTGCCAAGCTGTTTTCCACAGTAGTGGTGGAATCATTTACTTTCCTATTAGCAATATATAAAAGTTAAAATTTTTCCACATCCTTACCAGCCCTTGTTATTTTCTGTGTGTGTGTGTGTGTGTGTGTGTGTGTGTGTGTGTTTTGGTTAAAAAACATCTTACTGGGTGTTAAGTGGCATTTTACTGTGGTTTTGATTTACATTTCCCAAATGAAGATGATATTGAGCATTTTTTCAAGTGCTTATTGGCTGTTTGTATATCTTCTTCAGAAAAATGTCTATTCAAGTCTTTTGCCCATTTTTAAATTGGGTTGTTTGTTTTTTTTATTGAGTTGTAAGGTTCTTTGTATTTTCTGGATGCTAGACTCTTACCAAACACATGATTTGCAGATATTTTATCCCATTCTGTAGGCTGTCTTCATGTTCTTGATGATATCCTTTGATGCCCAAAAGTTCTTAATTTTCATGAAGTCTAATTTATCTACTTTTCTTTCATTGTTTATGCTCTTGATGTCATATCTAAGAATTCATTGTCAAATCCAAGGTCACAAAGATTTATTCTTATGTTTTCTTCTAAGAGTTTTATGGTTTTACTTCTTACCTTTAGGTCATTGATCCATTTTGTGTTTTTGTATATGGTGTGAGGTCATGATCCAGCTTCATTCTTTTGCCATGGGGTTGACAGTTTTTTTCTTCCAGCATTTAAAAAATGCCATCCAACTGCCTTCCGGCCTCCGTGCTTTCCTGGTGGTAATTCAGCAGTCAGCCTTACCGTGGCTCTTCTGCACAGGACATGTCACTTCTGCTCTCAATGTTTTCACTTGTCTTTGAGCTTTGTGTCTCAGTGTGAGTGTCTGCATTTATCCTTGTAATTTGTTGAGCTTCTTGAATGTGTAGATTCATGTCTTTTGTCAAGTTTGGGAATTTTTTGGCCATTATTTCTTCAAATATTCTTTCTGCCCCATTCTCATTCTCTTCTCCTTCTGAACTTCTCTTCACGCATATGTTATGTGCTTGCTTGTGCCTCCAGAGTCTGTCAGGCCCTACTGGTTTTTCTTCATTCTTCTTCCTTTCTTGTCCTCAGCCTGAGCAATTGCATTTGGCCTATGTTCATTCTCTTTTCTCCCTGCTCAAATCTGCTGTTGAAACTCTCTGGTGAGGTTACTGTTTCATTATTTTTTTTCTTTTGAGGACCAAATAAAATAACTTATAAGAAATGCTTACCACAAGTTACATCTTTATAATCCTTTAATTCTTAAGAGTTGTCAATTGTTCTTTTTCTAAATTTTTAATTGTTATAAGAAATTATATAAAATTTACCATCTTAACCATTTTTTAGGTGTATACTTCACTCACTTTAACTATATTCACATTGTTGTGCAGTGGATCTCCAGAACTTTTTCATCTTGCATAACTGAAATTTTATACCTATTGAACAAGAGTTCTCTTTCCTCTCCTTCCCCCAGTCCCTGGTAACCACCATTTTACTTTATGTTGCTGTGAGTTTTGATTTCTTTAGATACCTTATATCGGTAGAATCATACAGCATTTGTCATTTTGTGACTGACTTATTTCACTTAGCGTAAGGTTCATCCTTTTTGAAGACTAATATTCCCGTTGTGTATATATACACCCCATTTTCTTTATCCATTCATCCATCGATGGGCTTTTAGGTTGTTTCTACCTCTTGACTAGTGTGAATGCTGCTACAGTGAACGTTTATGTGCAAATATCTCTTCAGGATCATGCTTTCAGTTCTTTTGGATGTATACCCAGAAGTTTTAGTAAGTTTTTCACTGAAGTTACTTTACTTTTTACTTCCAGAATTTCTGTTTTCGATCTTTTTTATAAGTCCTTTCACTTTACTGATATTCTGTACTTGGCAAGACAACCTTATTTATGGTTTTCTTTAGCTCTTTGAACATTTTTAATAAATGAAAGTCTTAAATAAAGATTTAAAATCTTTTTTATCTAGGAAGTTCAATGCCTGGGCTTTTTCAGGGATTGTTTTAATTATTATTATTATTATTTTCTATAAATGCTGATACTTTCTTTGCTTGCCCCTTATTTTTTGTTGAAAATTGGACATTTTGAATATTATGATGTGTCAACATTGGAGATCATATTCTTCACCCTCCTTAGGGTTTTTGTTACTTTTGTTGTAAGCTGTAGCCATTTGTTTTTTTAGTGTCTTTGCTAAACTATTTTTGTAAAGTTTATCTTCTTGTCATGTGTGGTCTATGAAGTCTCTGTTACTTTAGCTTGTGGTTACTTAGTGTTTTGTGCAAAGATTTCTTTGAATGCCAGGAGCCAAAAAGCAGGAGGAGGAGAAAAGGAAGGAGAGAGTGAGGGAGAGAAAAAACAAAAAAAAAAGAAGTAGTAGAAGAAAAAACCTAACAGACAAAAAATCCCACAAAATCTTATCTTTGCATATTGACTCTGTCCTGGGGTACTCCTTCAATGCTTAGCCTGATCATTTACAGTTCTACCCTAGTCTTCACTTACTGTTTCCTCTGAGCCTAGAGATCAGCTAGTATTGAAAACTTTCCATCTTCTTAGATCTTTACTGAGATATGTGCTGCCCTGGGCATTGTTGTGGCTTTCTGAATTCCCCAGTATACATGGCACTTTTGAATTTCTTAATTTCCCTAAGAAACTCTGTCCTCAGCCTATTCTCTCAGTCTTTCCACATTCTATCTTATATCCGAGCTGTAATCTTTTGCTCCAGGTGGCTGTGGAAAGATCCTTAGCCTTAAGTTGTTTTTGAGGACTGCCCACTGCTTTTCTGCCTGAGTGAATTCTGAATTAGGTCAGTCATTCAGGTAACCTCAGAAAGGTTAAAGCAGACAAACATAATTCTTTGTGAATAAAGTCTCTACTCTGCCCTCTGGAACCAAGGACCAGAGAATATGCTGTCTTCAAGTCTGCAGCTAGGGAGCTGTGGAAGGGTTTATGGGAAAGACCAGTAAACATGCCTAAGAGCTTTCCTGTTTTTAAGTAAGTTGCCTCATCTTTTTTTTTCCCTTGATTTAGCATTTAATTAGTTGCTGTAAATCATCTTCTGTTTTGCAGAGTTCTGACAAAGTTGGTTCTCAGAGTTTTTGCTTGATTTTTCAATGTTTCTTTGGAGGAACATTGAAAGCTGCCTATTCCACCATTTTTTCTGACATCACTGAGTTTTCTTTAAAAAATGGTACCTTGTTATTGTTTTATTAATGTCTTTTTTCTCAGACTTCTGGAGAATTTATTGGGATTTAAAAATTTTTCTTCTGTTCTCTGTTTTCTTTTTAAGTGGGGTCAATCTGTTGTTCTGTCTTGGTCCTTTTGATTCATACTGTTGACTTCCCTCAAATGTCTGCTAATTTTTTGTTTTTAAAAAATCTTTTTGTTTTTTCATTTTTTAAGAACAGAAGAGTAGGCTGGTTTTCTAGTATGGATTTCCTTCAGGGTTCAGTAGGCAACTTTGTGTTAACTGTAGAGGCTTGCTGTAGGATATACATTTACAGACCTGGCTTTTGGAGGTGGGGTAAGTGAGGAGCCTAGCAAATGATAGAATGAATCAGGTTTTTACCCTAAGGTGCTAACACCTACATTAAAAGTTCTACTTTTCCCTAAGTAGTGTGTTAAATTTTTTTGGAAGAAACCATTCTGGTCTTTTTTGCCAAAAGATACACCTTGAGATTGAGGATGTGTGTGAGGGAGTAAATAATGGCCAACTAACACAGTGTGACCACCTTTAATTTTCCTTTTTTCTGTTTCTGCTTCAGTCCTGCTTATTTGAGTTCTGTAGAAAGATTAGCTTTCACCTCAGTATGCTATTCCTCACCCTCATATCCTGAGTGATGGCTAACATTCTGGCTCTTCTTTTAGTGCCTTTCAATCTGGCCTGTGTTCTCAGAATGTTTCAGGCTATAGCTCTCTAGAGTCCTCCATGTGCTATTATGGATTGATTCATTTTTTTACTCTTTATTGCATCTTTATCAGGAAGAAGGCAAGGCAACTATGTATTCGGCCTTTGGTCTTCTAGTACTCATGAAGTGGTAAAATACTAATCTAAAACAGTAAAAATTTACGGATAAGTATTTTAATCTTAATGAGTTATTGTTTTTATACAATACAAAAATATTGTCTAATATTGTCTGTTAGTGGTATTAATAGATTTTTAACAGCATTAAAATAAGAAGTATTCTTTAAAAAGACAACTGAAAAGTATAAAGAAAAAAGACGCCATAGGAAGAAATAGCAAAATAATAGACTTAAAGCCATTTATATCAGTAATTACACTAGATGTAAATGGATTAAATACCCGCCAAAAGGGCCAGAGATTGTTAAACTGGATTGAAAAAGAAAACCTAACTGTATCCTGTTTATAAGATAAGCTTTAAATATAAGGACACATATAAATTGAAGGTAGATTGTGATTTATAACAAAAGTTACACAGAATGAAACAGATACATGCATAATTTTTGGAAAACTTCAGGTCACTAGCTCCCAAATAATTGCTTTTGCTCCATTGTCTTTCTATTCTGCTTCTGGGACTCCAGTTGTACACTTGATAGACCATTTCATTGTGTCCTGCAAGTTCTTTAAATCTGTTCAATTCTTTCCATTCTTTTTTTTCTCTCTGTGCTTTAGTTCCAGTATTTTCTTTTGTTCTATTTGTTTTTAGTTCATTATAAAAAGAAAAAAATAACACTTCAAATATAATAATATAGGTAGGTTAAAATTAAACAAATGGAAAAAGATATATAGTACCTTGAAAATTCTAATAAAAGAAAACTTGAGTGTGGCTATGTTAATACTAGACAAAGTAGTCTTCAGAGCAAAGAAATTGCCAGAAGTTAAGAAGGAATTACACGTTGATGAAGACCAATTCACCAAGAAGACATGACAGTTTTAAATGTGTATGCATCTAAAAACAAAGCTTCAAATACACAAAGCAAAAGCCAGCAAAGTGAAAGGAGAAACCTTTAAATCTACAATTACAGTTGGAGATTGCTACATTATTCCTTTTTTAGTAATTGGTAGAATTAATAGACAATCAGCTAGAGTAGAACAAAACTGAACCATACCATCATCAACATAATTGACATTTGTAGAGTGCTCTACGTAACAACAACATAATTTACATTCTTCTTCACAAGAGCACATATAACATTTACCAAGAAAGACACCATCCTGGATCGTAAAACAAATTAGCAAATTCCAAAGAGTTGAAATCATAACAGGTATGTATGCGACTGTAATGGAATGAATAGTGAAATGATAAAAGAGAAAATTCCTAACATGAACTGAAATAATTATAGGTCAAAGAGGAATTCTTAAGGGAAATGAGGAAATATTTTGAACTGAATGAAAATGAAAATATATCAAAATTTGTGGAACGTAACAGTGCTTAGAATGAAATGTATTTTATTTTTTAATTTATTTTTATTGAGGTAAAATATGCATATGTAGTTTACTATCTTTACCATTAGGGTAAATTTTATAGTGCTAAATACTTATATTAGAAAAGAAGAATGGTCTTAAATCAATAATCAAAGCTTACACCTTAAGAAACTAGAAAAAAAGCAAATTCCAAATCAACCAGAAAGAAGGAAGTAATAAGGAAAATAGACGAGATCAATGGAATTGAAAGCCCAAAAGTAATTGATAAAAAGCAATGAAATGAAAGATGGTCTTTGGAAAGGTCAATAAAATTGATAAACCTTTAGCAAGCTGACAAAAGTAGAGTGAAACACAAATTACAGGATTGAAGGAGAAGGATATCGCTATAGACTCCACAGATATTAAGAAGATAATACAAAAACTATGAGCAACTCTAAGTACATAAATTTGACAACTTAAATGAATGGACCAGTTTCTTAAAAGCACAAACAGCTAAACCTCACCCAAGATGAAATAAATGACTTGAATAGTCCTGTAACCATCACAGAAATTGCACTGCAGGGAAAAAAAATTTTTTAAAAATCTCCTTGTCCACATAGTATCATGGGCCAATTTTACCAAACAATTAATGAAGAAATAACACCAATTTTACACAATCTCATTCAGAAAATAGAAGAAAAGGGAAAGATATCTCTAACTTATTTAACAAATCCAGCATTAACCTGATACCCTGACGAGACAGAGACATTATATGAAAAGAAAACTATAGACCAATTATCTGTCACTAATGCTGTAGTGAATGCTTATAATTTTATGTTGTCTCAACATCCATTTTGAATGCAGGTTTAGCTTTCTAGTGCCAGAGGGCAGGGCTTATTCGTCCTTCAATGAGTTTCCAGTTCTTCCCCGCACCCAAACGACTCAATGCAGGGGCCAGAGGTAGGAACTTAGAGACATCTCTCCTGCCTAGCAGACTCAGCTCCCCACTTTCCTTGAACTTCCTTTAAACAGATCATTCAAGCATTTGCCTGCAAACTTAAAGTGACCTGTCCCCAGTCTATGCTGCTAGTCGTCAAAATCTTCTCCCTGCCTGTGCCCTGTGTGTGGCCTCCAGGAATGCCCTGTATCGACCCCCATCTCAAGTTTCTGTAAGCACTAAAAACTTAAACTTTCACAGTGTGGTTGTGTCATTCAAACCATGCCCACAGTCTGACACCTGAGATGCCTAAGGACCCATGCAGGTGGATCCCCTGCTGGTGCTATTTTGTCTAGACTTCTGGTGGATGCTGGTGGGTAGTAGCTACCAGCTAAGTTGATAGAGAAACCTGAAGAGTTTCATTCAAAGTAAACATGGACATAAAAATTTTAAACATAATATTAGCAAGTTGAACCAGCAACATGTACAAACAAAAACAAAACCAAAACACTGTTTCAGAGTGGCTTATCCTACGAATACAAGGCCAGTTCAATATTCAAAAATCAATCAGTATAATCCACCATGTTAACAGTTTTACAGGAAATTCTGCCAACAGGTGGAAAAAAGGCTTTTAGCAAAATACAACATCCGTTCATGACTTTTGGCAACCTACCAACAGAAGAGAACTTTCTCAACCTTATAAAGCAGCTGTTCCCAACCTTTCTGGCACCAAGGACCAGTTTCATGGAAGATAATTTTTCCATGGACTGAAGTGAGGGTGAGGGGATGGTTTGGGGATGATTCAAGTGCATTACATTTATTGTGCACTTTATTTCTGTTGTTATTACATTGTAATATATAATGAAATAATTATACGACTCACCACAATGCAGAATCTAATGCCGCCTCTGATTGGACAGGAGGCAAAGCTCAGGCAGTGTTGTGAGCAATGAGGAACGGCTATAAATACAGATGAAGCTTCCCTGCTGGCTCGCCTGCCTCCTGCTGTGCTAACAGAGCCCCTCAGTTCCTAACAGGCCAAGGACCTGTATTGGTCCATGGCCCGGGGGTTGGGGACTGCAGTTGTAAAAGATATCTACAAAAACCTACAGCTAACATTATACTTAATGAGGAAAGATTAAATGCTTTTCTTCTAAAAAATTTGGGAACAATGCAAAGATACCCACCCTCACCACTCTTATTCAATATAGTACAGAAGATTAGCCAGTGCAGTAAGGCAAGAAAAAGAAATAAAAGGCATTTTTATTTTCAGGTGACATTATAGTCTACATAGAAAATCCCAAGGAATCTACAAGAATATTCCCATAACTATTAATAATAAGTAAGTGTAGCATTCTTGCAAGGTACAAAATCAACACACAATGTACTTCTTGTATCTCTATATAATATAATCAATGACTAGTTACAAACTGGAATTAATAAAACAATGTTATTAATTATATCTACAAAAATACTTAGGTATAAATGTAACAAAGCCTATATAGGATACACTAAAGAGTATAAGGAGCTGATGGGAGAAATTAAAGAAGACCTAAATAAAATAAGAAAACCTAGATAGTCATGTGGTGGTTTATGATTGGAAGACTCAATGTAGTGAAGACATCATTCCACCCCAAAGTGATTTATCTATTTAATGCAATACCAGTCAAAATTCCAGTAGGATTTTTTCTATATCCTATATATAGACAAGCTGATTCTAAAATTTATATAGAAGGGCAAACAAACTAGAATAGTTAAAAACAATTTTGTAAAAGCAGAACAAAGCTGGAAGAATTCCAGTACCCCATTTTAAAGCTACAGCAATCAGGACACTGTATTACTGGCCAAAGGACAGTCAGGTACATTAGTGGAACATAATAGAAACTCCAGAGAAGAAATGAACCCATATAAAGACAGCCTTTTGATCTAAAGTAGTTCAGTGGGGAAATCTTTCCACAAATGCTGTTGGAACCATTGACCATTTATCTGTTAAACAAACAAACAAACAAAAAGAACCTTGACTAAAATTTCACATTATACAAAGATTATTCCAAAATAGACCTTAGGTGTAATTGTAAAGTGTAAAACTGTAAAACTTTTAGAAGAAAAACACATACAAGAAAATTTTTGTGACCTGGGAGTCAGGTGGAGAGTTATTGGAAATTATGCCAAAACATTAAAAAAATTAATTGGACTTCATCAAGCTAAAAACCTTTGCTCTACCAAAGATACTGTCAAGAAAAAATAAAAAGTCAGACTACAAACTGGGAAAAATATTTGTAAATCACATATCTGTCAAAAGACTTTTATCCAGAGTATGTAAAGAACTCTTAAAAGTCAACACCAAGTAAACAGAAAACCTAAATAAAAAATATATAAGGGACTTGAACAGAGATTTCACCTAAAAAGATATGAGAATGGCACATAAGCTCATGAAAATATGTTCAACATCATTAGCAAATTCAGGCCATTCTGAGACACCACTGCATATCTATTAGAATAGCTAAAATAAAGACAACTGACAATGCTAAGAGCTGGTGAGGATGTGGAGCAATAGAAGTCTCACTTGTTGCTGACGGGAATGTTACAGCAACTTGGAGAATGACCCTAGCAATTTCTTAAGAAGTAAACACGCACTCACTACATCATCCAGCAATCCTACTCCTGGGTATTTACCCTAAGGAAATGTGAGCTTATATTCACACAAAAACTTGTACATGAATCTTCATAGTAGCTTCATTTATAATAGATAAAAACTGGAAAGAATCAATATGTCCTTCAGTGCGTAAATGGATATGCAAAATAGTACATACACGTAGCGGAATACTATTCAGCAGTAGCAAGAAACCAATTATTGATGTATTCAGTGACTTAGATGAATCTTAAAGGCTTTACGCTGAGTGAAAGTCACTCTCAAAAGGCTGCATACTGTATGATTTCATTTATATGACATTCTTGAAAGGCAAAACTATAGTGATGGAGAACAGGTCAGTGTTTGACAGAGATTATGGGTGGGAGGAGGGTGTAACTATCACTGAATAGCATGAGGGACTTTTTTGGGTAAAGAAACGGTTTTGCATTGTTACTGTGTTGGTTTTTATACAAATCTATATGTGCTTTAAAATATATAAACTGTACACCCCCCAAAATTAATTCTGCAGTATGATAATTAAAATAAACCTATTGATGGTATCATTCATCTATCAAAAACATTTACGCTTTCTCCAATTTATAGTGAAGGACAAACATGTGAAGGAAGCACCAACCCTCCATCTCACAGTTTACTTAAATGGAAAAGCATTCTCAGAGTCCAAGGAAGTTCTGTGGTAATTCTGCTAATACCTGCTCAGTCAGAAGTTTAATTCCATTAAGTGTTATAGAAAGCCTCTGGAAGCCAGAGAATATATGGATTTAGGTTTTCATTGTCATACTCTCAGCTAATGATTGCGTTAGAAGGTCTACTAACTTGAACAGGTGTATATGGATGTTGGCTCCCAACAAGTGCAGGACTGCCAGTTAGAGAAAGAGGCTGCCACAATAAACATGAAACAGAAACTCTTTCCCACATTAACCAGTCTCCACACTACATAGCTTTCTCTCTTCCTGTAATAATGCAGTGTTTACCTTGGCCTTATGATTTTTAAGCTAATAGAAGAAAAATTACAGTAGATTAATTTTTCCTTCTTTTTTTGCCTGGACCCTTACTGTAAGGCTTAATAATATCTCTGATGTAACTTTTCTCAAAATCTGATATTGGAAAAACATAGACCTTCTTTAAAGATGAACAGGGGAAAAATTGTCTGAGGCAGATATTAGAATCCAGTCATCTTCCTCTGTAGTGTCTCTCTTGTCAAACTCATTATTCAACATCTTCTAGCTGTCATTTATTTGGTAATGACTCCTATGCCTCAAATCTCTTTGTTCAACTCCAGACCCCTATATTCAGTTATCTGTGAGACATGTCTTCTCAAAGATGCAGCAGACAGCCAGGCACAGTGGTACACTAGTTCCAGCTACTTGCCCATGGTCCCAGCTTCTCGCCTGTGGTCCCAGCTACTCATGAAGCTGAGGTTGGAGGATTGCTTGATCTTAGGAGTTCTAGGCCAGCCTGGGCAACACAGCAAGACCCTGCCTCTAAAAAATGAAAAGAAAAAAAAAAAGGAGGTATAAAAAAAAGATACAGCAGGCATATCTAAATTATTGGGTTCCAAAACTATATGTTAATTATTTTATCTTCTGTCAAACCTGGCCTTCCTTTTCTGTTTTTGCTTCCATCATTGTTTTATTTGTTGTATTTTATTTTTTCCAGCTATATTAAGGTTGGCCCTCCTTTTTTATACTTTATTTCAGTTAATAAGCATCATGCATCTGTTTCTTGAGCCAGGAACTAAGGAGTCAAATCCTTGGTTTCTTGCTTATTCTCAGTTAACTTTGATCCTGTAGATTCTCACTCCTCAGTAAGTCTCAGAACTGCTTATTTGTTATTCTTACTGACATGGATTAAAATCAGGCCACCATTATATGTCACATGGATTCTGTAATAGCTGCACAACTGGTTTCCCTGTCCCACTTCAATCCATTTTCTACATTGTAGCCAGAATAATATTTCTCTAACAGAAATCCTAATTTATCACTTCTTAAAACTCTTGAGTCTTGTTTACCTGGGTATATCCTGTACCCAGAATAGTGCTTTGCATATATTGATATTTATATTTGTGAAATTATTGAGAGTGTCTCTCATGGTTGCTACGTGGAGGGGCAGGATCAACCTTCACCCTTCCAAAATTGGCCACATGCCAAGACTGATGGTGCCATATAAGTACCAAGAATGTTTGAAAAGATTTATTATTCACAAAATGAGACTTTCTCGGGAGAGCAGGCAGTCACTGAAGCTGGTGCAGAATGGCAAGGCAGGTAGTTCTAGTTTTTGTTGTGATTAGGATATGGGCCAAGTTGAGGGTTCCCACATTCAGGCTGGGTTTGTGCGATTTGAATTTCCTTGCTGATGCCAAAGGAGGTAGACTTTATCCAACACGAAATTTTACTTATTATAAAAACACTATGTCCTTATTACAGAAAAATTAAAAAGAATATAAAGGGCATAATCATGTATTATCTCTTATATTAGGAGACTATAACAATCCTTTCGTTTGTCACCTTCCAGATATTTAAATGTTTTTCAGCATTAAAGATGTAGTCATATTGTTCATATGTAATCTGCTTCCACCTCCCCAATTTTACAGAGCATTTTTCTGTGTGTTAAGTGTCTGAAACGTCATGAATAATAATTTATTGATATATAGATGGTTTTCTTTTTTTTCCCCTCCCACTTTCCATCCCTTCCTCCATGTCCCCCTTTCTTTTCTACTGGCCTTTCTTAGTAACTTCTCAAAGTGATATAATTATTCCATCACTTTTATATTCATTAGAACAGGCTCATTTCATTCTTTAAGGCTTTTTTTTTTTTTTAAAACTTTTCATTATGAACTGAAAGGTACAGAAAACTACACGAAACAAATGTAGAGTTTAGTTAGTTATTGAAAGTTTGGCACCTTTTCAGCAGTGTTCCTTTTTCTGATTCAGTGCCTCTCAGCAAGCCATGCTCTGGACTTACTGCTTTTGATTCTTTGCTGTGGCCTTAGTTTTCAGATCTGGGCTGGGGCACTCAACACCATCTTGTTTCACATATATTCAGATATACATAAACAAACACCCAAATGTTTTTATACAGGATATAATTTTTTTGGTAAAATTACTTAAGTCGTAATGCTTATTGCAGAAAATGAGAAAACACAGGCACTCTAATAGAGAAAAGAAGAAGAAAAACACATAATTCTAAAATAGAGTTAATCTGTGTTTTGGTTTCCTTTTAGCTTTTTTTAATGCTAAATATTATACAATGGTTTTTTACATAAGAGATAATTCTGTACATGCAGTTTTAGAGACCTGCTTTTTTTTTTGTTAACTCCAATCGTTTTCAGTGGAAGGGATGTGTTTCTCTTTTAAGATGAAATACATCTTGTGTTTATATTGATACTTCCCACTCAAATTCAGAAACATAGAGTTATTACTTAATTTCATTGTTCTTATATCTGTATCTCCTTTTTTTCTAAGAGGAGAATCCATTTTTTAACAAACATTAATATATTTCATTTATATTCATATATACACACCATTTCAAAATAATAATTCCAGTACTACCACCCATAATATAATTACCAAAAACAGTTTTAGAATTTTTTCTCAACTGTTTTCATAACAGTTTGAGTGTTATGCCATCAGCTTGATACATAGTTGGATCCATTTATTTCCTTTTGTTTTCGATTTATAGGGGTTTATTGTACCATTACTTTTGAGAGCAAAGGATTGGGAAAAAACTGTTTTTTCCCCCAGTTAACACCTTTCCATGTTTGTAAATATATATTTTACTATCTCTTTAAAGAACAACAGAGCATTCCATTGCGTGACTGTACTATACTTTCTGTTTGACCATTTTTCTGTTGTTGAGCCTTTAGGCTGTTTCTACCTTTTGCCATTCTGAACAATGCTGCAGTGCATTGCGAATGCTACTTACACATACATTTTGTTCATTTGTCTGTTTCTAAGGGATAAATTCTTAGGAAGGAAAAAAATTGCCTTTTAAAAAAAAGCTCTAGTGAAATTTTGATAAATTGGCCTGTAGAACATATGTATTGAATCTATTCCTATTTGTAGTATAGATGAGTACTAGATTCTTCTAATTTGTAATAAATCAACATTGGTGTTAGCATTCTTTCCTGTATCATAGTTATTGACCATTTATTTTATACTTGTGAGTTATTTTTATATCTTTACAGGGCATATGTGATGTTTTAATACAGGCGTACAATGTGAATTAACCTAATCAGGGTAATTGGAGTATCTATCGCCTCAGGCATTTATCATTTCTTTGTGTTGGGAACATTCCAATTTCACTCCTTTAGTTATTTTAAAGTATACCCTAACTTATTGTTGGTTATAGTCATTTTGCTGTGCTATCTATATAGTCTTCGTATATAGAAAAAAGATGAACATGAAAAAAACTACTATGTACCTATAATAAGTTTTTTAAAAAGACTGTATATTAAGAACATCAAATATTTTCATGATGGGAAGAGGTTCTGAGAAATATCTCTCTCTTGTGCCGAGGTTAAATAATTATCCAGTGATTTTTAAAAATATAATAATTATTCTAGTTCCTTTTAGTTTTTGGAGGACCCAACAACACAAAATTGGAAGTATTTGAATGGAAAACCTGACATAGGAAACAGTTTTAATCTTATTCATGTTATCTGTCATAAAATAGATATTCCCATTCTATATGAGTTTGTTCTTGGCCATGATCTCTCAGTCATTTAAAAATTTGTGGACTTGTGATCTTTTTTCTTATATATACTAAGGGAATGTCTTACAATATTGGATCAGTTCTTGGATTGTGAGGATCCACCAGTGGGCTGGCTATAGTTCAAACTGAGCTCATTACCTTAACCTTAGTTTTCGATTACTCAGTTCTTTACACTTCAGAACAACAATCTTTGAAAACAAAACACTACTTTTCTAAGGAGAGATGATAGCTGGTAAGGTTGCAAATAAAACCCAACAGGGACTGTTTATGCCAGTTTGAGTAGTCTAGTCCTATCATAGAAAAAGAATCAAGCCAAGGAGCCTGGTAGGGTGCTGATGGTAGTAGGAGTGGGAGTTTGGCACAAGAAAGGAAATGGAATACTCACATCATTACAGGCTTATTTCATTATTTTACATAAGGGATCCATTTCCCTATGAATAATAAAATATAACCTCCCACACCAAATATGAATACATTTTGGGCAATTCTTCACTATTTTTGATTATTCATGTTGTCAGAGAAGTTGTTAAAAGCATGGACTCAGGAGCTAGACCTCCTGTATTCACATCCTATTTTGGCCAGGTATTTAGGCTCTCTGCAGTAGTTTGATAATATATAATATAGGGATTGTATTAGTCACTAACTCATAGGGTTATTTTGAAGATTAAATAAATTTATTAAAATTTATAAAGTGGTTAGAACAATATCTGCCACATTAGTGAGCACTGTGTAAGTTTTTTAAACATGAAAATAAAAATCTATTGGGGAGGGATGTCAGGAGGGGTGATGACTAGGAGAAGGATGTTACAAATAGCTTAATTAAATATACCAGTTGAATCTATTTTTATTATACTTAAAATGTTAAAGGTCTGTTTTATTCTTATAGTGCAAACATTGAGTAACTCCAAGACATCATGTGGTGATATTTTAAAAAACTAATGGTTATACATATCCTTTGAGCTAGGTTATAGCATTTTTTACTGCTTTTGTTAACAGGATATTCTGAATAATCTTGAATCATGTGACCTTGAGGATGATGACCTTATGCTTGATGTGGATCTGCCTGAGGATGCACCTCTTGAAAATGGTAAGTTGGGACAATATTGAACCTCCAGAGGCATATACTTGGGCTACTTGTCTAAAACCAATTTGATGTTTGTTACTTGCAGACTCCTTAATCTCAGTGGAGCCTTTCAGACTGAGAATTAATCTTAAGTGTTGTACAATAGGTTCATTTGCAAACTAACTTAACGGTTTAAAACACAATTTTGTAGGTCTTAGATATAATTCTGTATGATCTAATAACATTGTATATTTATATCTTAAGTGGTAGATGGGATTTGTCTTTTTTCCCGCCTGTGTACATACCCAGGATTTCCTCACTTTGTCTCATTTTGATTTTAAGAAATATATTTAGAGAAACTTACTTGATTTGTGAAACAGTATATTAATTTGATAAGTATTTTAAAAGATCAGTTCTGGGAGAATGATGCCCAGAATCAGTCTGGTGTATGATTCATTCTGTCCTTTTTACCACTAATTCTAGTCTGTCTTCCTCTCGGGATCTTAGTAACGCCTGGGATGGCACTTTAGATAATCTGTATGCAAGAGGGGCTTGGGTTCTCTTGCCCCCAGTGACTTAGCATTTGTAGGGTTTTCTATCTTAAGGACAGGTGGCGAACCAGAGACCTGCATAAGAAAGCCCTTGGGGCAAGGGTTGAGATGGAGATCCTATTGGGGGAGAGGAATGGGCCCAGAGATGTGAGGCTTTCCTGTCAGTCAACACGTACAGGGTCTCCTAGGCCTCCCAGGGTCAGGGATAAACTATAAGGGTGAGTGGAGTCCATTTTTATCCATGGTGCTAGAAAAATGCAAGGATATTTCAGAGAGAGGAGGTGTTTGCCCTAGTGCTTCATTGGGGAGTTAGGAGCCTGCCTGCTGCTTTACCACCAGCTCATATTTGTTTTTATTTTTTCCTGCCAGAATGCTCTGTAATAATCAATCTGAAAATCTCAGTGGCTTTCAAAATAAACATTTATTTTTCTCATTTATGCATCTGTGGACTAGCTGGGACAGCACAGGCTGTGGGACTGTGTTCAGGTCTACTCCATGTTTCTTCATTTTGAGACGAGGACTACTTGGGGCAGGTTGTTCTCATGACACATGGCAGAAGTACAACAGGGTGAGCAGAAACATGGATATTATATCTCTTAAAGTCTTGGCTTATAAGCAGCACGTTGTTACTTCTAACCACATTCTGTTGGCCAAAGAAAGTGACATGGCCAAGCCTAATACCACTGGGACTGGCAAATATACTCTGTTCACAGTGAGAGGCTCTGCACATGACAGAGGACACTGGATGTATAATTCTGTTAAAAGAGAGAGTGAAGAGCTGAGGACACCATCTATTCTGTCATAGGGGTAGAGAATGTCTTACCTTCTTGTGGTTCTGCTGTTACTTGGGATACTCCAGCAATCAGAGCTGAGTTCCAGTGCTGAAAAAGAAAATCACAACCAATATTCAGGAAGAACAGGGAAAATAACAGAACTCCCAGGATTAGAGTAGCCCGAGGAGATAATAATGAGAGTGTTTAGGGAGATTCAGTTGCAGCACAGTGCTTTGTGAAGCTAGAAAAGAAGAGTTCTCGACAAAACAATTCAGTAGATGACAGAAAGCGTAGTTGCTGTTGAAATCTGAATTGGTGGCCTGAAAGATCAAGTGGAAAAATACTGTAGAACACAGAGGAAACCACTGGAAAATTATAGGGAGAAAAATAATGAGACTTGATGATCCAGGAAATTTAATGGGAATTTTTAGGGCTGGTAGTAAGGAGTGAAGGATTTACCTCCTTGGAATAAACCACATCCTAGATAATGCATTTTACTTTGACAGAATTATAACAACTTCTCTTTGGAAACTTTATACCCTTTCTGATCTAAAACAGGAGGTAGAGATGGAATTGTCTCAGAGCATGCCTTGTTTTTAGTGCGCAAGAGAAAGTTATCCACATATTAGATAAAAGTAGAATTACAGGGAGATTTTAAATCCTTGAAGTCTTGATTGGGGACTTGTGAAAAGTAGGGGGGAACTCCTAGGAACATCCCACGTGCACAGTATTATAGATTTTTCCTAGGAGAAGGCAAACAACTATTGGCAACTTTGACCTAAAGGAACACTAAAGAAAGCAGAACATGGATCTAAAATATGTAGCCTCTGGAGGCACTAAAGATTAAATAGAATTTAGGTTTGCTACTACAGGAAAGTGGGGAATGATTATTCTTTTTATAGCTCTTAGGTCCCTAATGACTATACCCACCCATTGTGTTTTTTGGCTGGGAGGATAGGAATGTTAGAAGGACTGGGGGAGCTTTAAGGAGTCTTCTGTGCTTTTGACTATTGGTTTTAGTACCTTTTACCTCTGGTTTTTGAGAATATTATGCAAGTTTAGGTAGAGATTTGGATTGGTCACTCTGAACCTTAATGGATTCAGCCCCACTAATTGTGCCAGTATCAGTGGAACTTTTGCCCACAAGAAGACTAGCACCTCATTGAGATCTTCGATTTGGGTTTGATTTGTCAAAGTTTGCTGTGACCTCATTGTAAATAGGGGAGTCTTTGCAGTTTTCATGGAAGAATCCATGAGGAGACTATTTATCTGGCAATTGCATTTGGATAGTAAATCTCTCCCTATTAAGTATCATATGTAGTAGTACAAAGGAGGAGAAAATGTTGGTCAGATGTTTCTTGGACAGTTGTGGGCTAGGGTTTGGAGACTGTCTGAGAATTATTGGAGATGTAGGAGTAGAAAGGTGTGATACTTTTCCTTATGCATCATAATTGTCACAGTTGATGCTCCTATAACAAAAGACAGGTTAATGAGAGAAAAGCGTAGCAAATTTATTTAATCAAAGTTATATATGACACAGGAATCTTCAGAAATGAAGACCCAAAGATACAGGGAAAAATATGATATTTTTATGCTTAGGATCAATGAAGAATGGATAGTTGTGTAGAAATGTGATTGGACAAAAGGGTATGATCTAATGGTGATAGACTGCGGGGGTGGAGAGGACAGCAAGTTCTGGCTGTTGAGATTCTTCTTGGCCTCTTGGTGTAGCATTCATGCCTCCCAGGTATGGGGCAGGACCCATCTGTAATGAAGGTCTTCCAGGAAGAAGGGAGAAGAGAGAGAGAGTGACCTTTCTAGGTTTTATGGCTTGCTTTGGGGGAGGGGGTTCTCATTTCTATGACCCACCTTGGGGAAGAAGAATTCTGGTTTCTATGACTCGCTTCAGGGTAGAAAGGGGTGGGAGATAGGAGAGTGGGAGAAGGTCAGAGAGACTTTGCTTCTGATTTGGAATTGGAAATTGCCTTTCCAGTTTCCTTCAGTTCAGAGTACTCATCATGCCAAGATGCCAGACTTTGGGGTATCATGTTCTGGGCCCTAACAAAGAAATCCACACCTGAGTGTTTTGGTGACCCTGAATCAGTGAGGTTATATAACATTTGTGGAGCTTAAGGTTGATATTGCAGTGCTTGTATCAATAAAACACTTGCAAGATTGTCCTTTAATATTTAGCAAAATTAATCTTTGAGCTTAGGGGTAAAACAGGAAATTGGGTGCTTGACTTCCCCTTTAAAACACTTTTGTTGATCACCCACTTTATTTTTTCTCCTTTGTTTCTTACTACATGCGGGACAATTGTTTTCCCAATATCCTTTCTATTTCCAGTATCTATAAGTATATTAATAGACTCCCTCCTCCAGTGTTTAATTGACTGGCGTGGAAGCATCTAGTTGTTTTAGGTGAAGGCCATCATTTTATTCTGAGTCTTATTCTGCTTTTTTTCTAAGGCTCTTGCCAAATGTTAAAGCATTTGAGGTCTGCCACTGAGGCCTATTTCTGCCTAAAAGACTTTTACAGAAAGGAGGAGAGATGAGGCCACATGTTACAAAATTTTCTCCTGAATGGTATCTAAAGGTACTATTCTGTCCCTGACATCTGCAATGGATTCAGCCTTTCTTTTCTTAGGGGACTGATCAGAGCCCATTCTCTGTGTACAGGAAAGACCTTTGTTGACAGCCTCTGAAAGTCGTTTTCGAACCCCTCTGGTTTTATATGCAATCAGTCATGGGTTCTTAAGTCACCTTCAGATTCTTTACGTTGTGTTTTTTCTGTTCTATGATTTTGTATTTGGGCTTCCCTCTAATGTATGAACTAGTTGGCATAGATCTGGGAGCCTTGGATTATCAATTTCTAAAACTATTCTAAATTCTTCTAATTTCTCCCAGTCTTGTTTAGACCTTAGATTGTATGCGGCTATGGATCTCTGCTCAGAAGGAGATCAGGTCTTAAAACCAACCTTAAAGTGTTTTCCCTGTTGTGAAGGAAGTTTAACTTTAAGAGATAATATGCTTTTGAGGTTTCTGGCCAGTTTGAGGGGAAGGGAAGCAGAGGGAGAGATGGGGCAGAGGGAAATCAAGGAGCATAGAATGGGGGAAGAGGAATAATAGGAGAAAGGACTTTGAGTTGTGATTTGGGAGGATCCTTAAAGAGAGATAGTCTTAATTTTTTAAATATTTTTCTTTTACCTTGGTCAAGAAATTTCTCAAAGATACAATTTTGTAATTTAAATTTCTGTTGGTGGACTATTGGGTGTTTGATATTTGCTCCCTTTTTGTTCTCAGGTATCTCTCAACTGAACAATTCTGTTATGTCAAAAGCACAGTTGTGTTGCTTTATTCTCTTGCTCAGGAACATCTAATGGCCACTCATTGCCTACAGATTAAAGCCTGGCACTTGGCATATTCATAGTATAATCCTCAGGTTCATGAATTTCCACAACATATACACTCTTACCTATGCTGCTACTCTTCTGTAGGGGAGGGAGAAGTGGCTTCCCTCTACCATTCTAGGTTCTTGTATGGGCTACAAATTAAATTGACATAAGACAGATTAACAGGAGAAAAATAATTATAATTATGTATGTATGCACAGGAGTCCCACAAAATATGAGACTCGAAGAAGGGTCAGATGGTTAAAGCTTATATAGCATCCTGAGCTACGGAAAGGAATAGGGGCTTGGGGCTTCTGGGGTTGGTGGAGACACAAGTTATAGGAAGGTGAAGGGAGAAAATGTATGGTGAGTAAAGGTTGTCTTGTTATGCAGATAAAAAGTCTCAGGTGATAAAAGTTGGCTGGAGCAGTCTGATATGGATATTTTTTACTAATGTAGATTTCCTTCTTAGATGTGAATTTCTTTTACAAAAGGTCAGCTTTTCAGAGCTACTCCTGTGCCAACAGTTTCTCAAAATAACCAGCTCGAAATAAGCCAAAGAGGTGTCTGGTCTTCTACAGTCATATTTTAGGGTGGTGTGTCCTGAGCCCCAACACTTGTATCCATTCTGTTTTAAACTTTTCTCTGTTGAAAAAGACGTCTTTCTAGTCACCTTCTGAACCCCACAGAAAGTTATAGTGCCTATTAAATTGCACTTATTTCATGTTAAATTTCCTAAGGCCTCATTTTTGCTAAACTTTTTATTGAGACATAGTTATATGAGGTTAGTAATGTCCTTGACAACTTTCCAATGACTGTATTTTCTTCTGGAAATTTATCTATTTCAATACTAATCGTGATCAGTAATTACAAGGCTTATAATTTTCTTTTTTTTTAAATGAGCTTTTCTTATTTTAAATCAAATTTCATTTAAAAGCTTTCTTGATCTGATTGTAAAGCCTCCTGCAGAGCACATTCTTCCCAGGCTTTGTGATGTGTAATTTTTCCCTGCTATCTTCATATCCAATTGTTAGTCACATATGGAAATATTACCTGTGTCATCCTTTACCTTCTTAGGACTTTAAAGTTATAAGATAAATAATCTAGGTTACTTTTGGTATCATGCTTTGTTCCTTTATCCAATCAGAAAAAAATGAGTTTGATGTGTGTTAGACATAGGCATCCCTATATCACATACCTTTTAGTTAGCCATGTTAGGTCATCTTTCCCTCTCTGGAGGATAAAAGTCCTGATATTATCTCTGCCTCCTACTCATATTAAAAAAACACTAAAATCTGTTGCCTTTTACTCTTGGAGCTAGAGACCTCCTTCAGAAGGCCTATATTTTTCGCTAGCAGGGGTTCTCAACTCATAGTTAGGGCCAAATCTGGCCTGCAGATGGTTTTGATCAGCACATTGGGTTAAATATTTTTGAATTGGGATGCTTTTAGGTTTGCGAGTTCGTTCTCTAGTTTGCCATATGCACCATCATTCCCTATGGTATTACACATTAGATGGACTTATTTGTCCTAGTTTTACGTTGATCAGCCTCTGGAAACTGGTTTTTATTTATCTTCATCTTGCAATTTTGTTTGCTTTTTGTTTTCTTTCTATATTTCTTTCATTCTGTCAGGGAACCCTTAATTGTTTCTAAGAAACCACTACTGTTATTTCATGTTACCTCCTTACCAGCATTTTAAAGTAGGTGAACATTGATGTGTCCCTCAGGGGTATAAGCATGGCACTTTCTGTACAGCTTGGAACAGTCATTTCTCTTACAGTTTAAGCCCACTCTGTCTAAATTTGAACACTAATCTTTTTTGGTCATGGTGAACGTTTGTTTCCAATGCTTCTTTGCCATTAAGTCCATATTTGAGTTCAAGTTTCAAATAAAGATCCTTCTATTTGGAGTCTGTATGTGGAACCAACAACCGTTAGCAAACATAAAAGTAGCATCAGTTTCTGCGTTGTAATTGCCCGTGTTATTTAACCTGTTTCCTGGCATGGTCACCCTGGTTTGCTTGCTGCTTCTTACTCTGCGTGCACATTGTTGCTACTCATTCTAAGAATATATCAGGTGGTTTTTTCCAACAACATTTCTTGCTTTGGGAATGGGAGGAGTTTCTCCTGCCTGAATTAAGGAAATATATGAATTCAGAACATTTAAAAGTAGATATAGATTAGCCCTCAGCTGTATAGAGTTGCTTAAATTAAAGTAACATTTAATGCCATGTGGAAATACTTACGGGTCTTAACTGAATCGGTCTTAACTGAATCTACGAGTATAATATAGGTGTGAATTTGTAAATGATGTTGCTAAAGGCACTGAACTAAAAACAGTTTTAAACCTTCTTTGAGGTTTTTTTTTAAATTCCTTTTTCTTTTGCAATCTCATTTTCTACTTCTGATTTTTTAAAAATTTTTTTGGCATAATGGTCACCTTGCCTTTATCTGTTCAGTTTTCTGTAAGTGAGCTTAAAAAAAATCTTAGTTTATCTTAGTAAGATGACGGAAGTTGTTGGAAGTAATTTCAAATGGAAAGCTTCTTTCGAATAACTAAAAAAATTTTTTAAAGTATAAAATGTATATATTCCTCCCTCCCATTGACTGCTCTAGTGAATGTGAACAAAATTTCAATATTCTTTCAAAAACATTTTATTTATATAAATTGTTATACATTTAGAGGAAATATATTAAAATGAGTCCTGTGTATATGAGAATTGAACATCTACACTTTACATCTTTCTTTTTTGGAATGGCAAAGTTTGTTTTCATCTAGTCTACTATAACAAAATATTATCATGTTTCAAATTTAGGTTTTTGGTTCAGTGAAACAGTAATTTAAGTAAGTGAGTTTTTTAAAAATTGGGGATTATGTTGATTTTTTTAAAGCTTTTTATCGCAAGGAATCCTGAACATGCAAGACTTCAACTTTCTCATGTTGTAGTTCTCAGACTAGAGAAACCTTTCCTGTTCTGTGGCTTGGGTTAGTGTTTAGCTGTATTTTTAGTAACAGTCCTAAGTCAGTAGCTATGTAAGCACTGAATGAAGATGGAGTCACAGGGCAAACTGGGCTTGCTTCCCACAGGGAGGGCTGGGAGTTGAGCAGGAAGGAAGGCCTGTTCCGCGGTGCCTTGTGTGCAACTATGTCTGAGTAGGCAGCCCTAACACAATGTCTCCCTTGTACAAAGTAACTCTCTTAGTGAGTGCTCAGATATGTGAGGAAAACGTGTTTGGGTAAGTAAAAAAGCTTGGGATGTTTCAAAGAGATTCCTTTCGTGTTTTTGTGGTATTTGGATTTAAGGGAGTGTACTGTTTGTTGCTGCAAAGTACTGGCTTTGTTTTCAGTGGCATTTAGACTTTTTGAACAAGCTCTTACTGCAGGCAGATTGAAGCGTTTTATTTTCTAAAAATGTGAGCTTAATTTTTAAAATGTGATTTGTTTGTGATGAAAAGTTAATTAGGGCTTCTTAAAATCAGTGAAAATTAATTGTGGCATTCATTTGTAGGAATGAGTTCTCTTCTAGGCTTAAAAAAACAGCCTTTTTCTGTCATTTTCATTCTGAAATCAGAGCCAATTTGTGATAGCGATGAAAACCACCCAAAACTGATTACTGGTGTTTAAAATGTGTAATGTTGATTTCAAGGATAATTTGCTTGTTTTAAAACAGTGTGGCAGTTAATTGTTTACTTAAATGACTGTGATATAAAAGTATTATAATTTGCTTCAGTTTGAATAATATGAAGTTGAATTAAAAGAACTGGTAATTCTTCTGGAAATCTTGATTTTGTGATTAGCTAGCATAAATGGCTGGTATTTTTAGAATATTACTTTTTTATCTTCAGCAGCATTTAATTATCAGGCTATTAGCAGTTAACTTTTGTGGAGTGTGTACATGTTTATAGTCTTTTGCTTTTGAATCTGTCTAGTGGAGTGTGACAATATGAACCGCTTTGACCGACCAGACAGAAATGTTCGGCAGTCTCAGGAAGGATTTTGGAAAAGGCCACCCCAGAGGTGGAGTGGACAGGAACATTACCACCTCAGCCATCCTGACCACTATCATCACCGTGGAAAAAGTGACTTGAGCAGGTGAGTACTGTTGTAACTTAAATTTCCTTTGCTATCCTCTGATTAATTTTGAATTGTAATTTCCCTGCCTCCCCTGCAACCGTTTTTGTCGGGTTTTTAGGGGCTTCAAAAAACACTTCAGGTTATATGTGATACTAATTGGAGTAATATGTCCAATTCTTTCTTTTTGGCTTAAATATTTTTTTATTAGCTTATCATAAATATAAATACTCTACTTATATCTGACCTTTGGACTTTAAGTTGTGTGATTTTTTAGTTCTCATTTGTGAATGATTAAATGTTGACTTTGTTAAAGTTTACAGTTTTTCTAAATAATGTGTAAAATTAGTGCTAAGTGATTTGTCTTCTTTTGCTTAAATAGGTTGAAATTTTAAAATTCCACAAGTAGTATTAGAAATGGAAGAACGTACTGTCATTGCTAGAGGTCTTTTCTTTTTTAAAGTATAGGATAGTCTTTAATTTGACCAGACCTTATGTGTAATGGAGCTCTGTAGTCATTTAAACTTGGGATCAAAACCTGGCCTGGCACAAATTATCTTTGCAAGCTTAGATAATTTATTTAACCCCTCTCTGCTTCAGTTTACCATCTGTAAAACATAGTTAATAATACCTTTCTCTCAGTGTCCAAGGATCAGGGTTAAAAGTGCCTGGAGCAGTGTCTGTTTTACATACCCAGTGGCAGTTATTATTATTAATTTTTTCCTTTTCACTCTCTCATCTCATTCCACAAGAGCTTTGAAGTCATGTTGGAGCACATTAACAATACAGATAATCAAACTGGGATAAAGAAATAATGGAAGGAAAACATGGTCCCATATAGTTCCTAAACTAAGGAAAAGAATTGCTTCTAAGATTCTTTGCAGCAAAAGCAAAGAATAAAACTTGATTCATTGAAAGATGTACAGTGTACATGAGCTACAGGATGTTTCTCCTGTATTGATTTGCTTTTATGAGTGAAAAACCTGAGAGAGGTTGCTTGCATGAGTTCTTAGAAGGAGAATACCTTGTGATATGGTAAACAGATCCCAGACGGCTTCCCAAAGTAAAAATAATGATAAATTTCTTAAGTCTGTTTCTTAGTTATGTTCTTCAATGCCAGCTGCAAAGAAATCTAGTCCAACTGAGAAAAGGCAATTCTAAAGTGGATCATGAACCAATGATGTCCAACTAAAATTCTTTTGGTATAATTCAGTGCAGGGATATAATTGAGAAGATCTGGAAGAATGTATGGAGTATATATCCTTCTAGGCATTATTATGGCTATTCTGTTTCTCACATCTGGGCTTTTGATAAGGAATGGACATCAGAGAGTTGATATTATCAAGCAAGAATCTGATTTAAGACATTTTTTCATTGCTGATAATGAAGATTATGCTTCCCTAATCTTTGATAGTCAATTTATAAGAAGGTAAATTTAGAAGCTGAACTAAAACATGAACCATTGCTGATTTTGAAGAGTTATTCATCCATTTAACAAATATTCATTGAGAACCTATATGTCAGAGACTATGCTAAATTTTCAAGCTGGGGTGAATTTGGAGATGGTGTGAGAGGTAAAAGCTGTAGATTGATAATGGCTTCTTGGAGCACTGTGTTGAAGATGTTAAAAGAATTCTGCAGTGAGCAAGCTCAGTAGGAATCTTTGTACTTATTAGTTGGGATATGATTCATGTGCTTGTTCCATCCCATACAAAGATGATTAACATTCATTACTTTCTGCCAGGATGCTCAGAGTCTATGGGAGAGACAGGCATGTAGATAGTTACAGTGCGATGTTAGTACAGTACAGCGATGATGGATGCCTCAATAAGGTGATGTATAAGGGACTCCAGGAGCATGCAGCAACTGGTTTTTGTCTAGGATAGTAGAGTGTAAAGGACATTACTATTGTACTGATTCTAAAAGTCTGACTGTAGAAATTGAAGTGGAGCAATTTCTGTAGGAGAAAGGCAAATATTTCAGATGGAAAGAATGGCATATGCGAAAGGCATGTAGAAAAGGATATGGCATTTTCAGAGATCTACTCTTTCGTTCACCATAGCTGGGTTGCTGGGTCATTTTGAGGAATGAGTAGATGTGATCTCTAACTCTAGATAGCAAAACTATCATATATGCAGTTTAAGATAAAGGGTGACAAATTTTAGCTTAATCAGACTGTCGAAAATGGAATGAATTTACCCGGAGGTAGTCATCTCTGTCCTTGGGAATGACCAAGCTGAGGTTGATTATGTACTTATCTGTCAGAAATGTTAAGCAACATTTTCCAAAAACTGTGTTCCTTGGATGTCAACAGTTATAGAAAAGAGAGGTTCTCTGGTCAAATGAGTCTGAGAATGAAAAAAATTAAATTTTTTTTTGGATAGTCTACTCCATGATGCCTTTATGTATAAATGTAGTACTATGATTTTGCAAAAGATAGTAGAAGGTATAATATGTAGCCATTTCCTAAAACATTTGATCATAAATCCCTTCTACATGGTATATTTTAGGGGACTATAATATGTGGTGGATCATCCACACTGGTAATTCTTAGTGACAAGAGAGAATTACATAGCATTCTTAGGCGTTGCTAATCTGATTTACTTAGCACAGAGCTTCCTAACAAGTAGGCTAAAGCACACTGGTTTGTTGTGAATGGTTATAGGTTAACCAGTTTATTGATCCCCTCAAGCTTTTGGGTGGTTGTGCTGGGTTTGAGACATCTAGATCCCCCAGAGCCAATTATAGGGATGAATGGTATAAAAAGAAACCTTTTCTAAGACAAGCATTACCCCAACATACCTTAGAACTATTATTTCCTCTTTATACCTTAATTTTAAAAGAGTTTGGATGTACAAACCCTAGGGCCTTTTTAATATTACATGTGCAAAATTCCCTCTTCCCATTGTATAACTTCTTGAGTGTTGGTTCCCTTTGCTCTCTGTCCCTCAACTCCCATTATTATCATAGTTAATTATAGGATTATGCTTTACCCATAACTCAGAGGTGTTGGGAAGACTGGTGGTTGAGAACTACTGATCTGCATTCTCTCATATTCTCATCGTAATGCTCATCTCTCTTTTCACGTGGCCTAATCTTCCACTCCTCTTTTCTCCCCAGACCTCCCTTTTTTCTACACCTTTCACTATGCTATACAGAATTGTCTCACATCCTAACAAACTCACAGTATTGAACTCTTTGCCTTCATTCTCCTGATTGTAACTGAAACCTAGCTCTTTCCTAAATGTACTACTTCCCCAGTAACATTTTTACATGAAGGATTCTTGTTTTCCAATCACTGAAGTACTTTATTATTTAGAGGTGGGGTCTTTGTCCTTTCCTTATTGTCACTTCTAAATGAAGTATTTTTATGTCCCTTTTCTTTGAGATTTGGGGAATTTGGCTGTATCATCTTCTCCTTATTGACCCCTTTCAGTCACTCACAAAAATCTTGGCCCTTGACCCACTTTCCCTCTTCATTATAAGCTTTGCTACAGTCCTCAGTGACTCCAGTGTTCATATACATGATTCATTTAGACCTTTGGCTTCTTAGTTCTTTAGGAGTCTCTGTATATAAGATATGTCATCTGAGAGTAGATAGTTTTACTTTTTCTTTCCAATTTGGGTACTTTTCTTTTTCTTTTGCATGATTGCTATGGATAGAACCTCTGGCACAGTGTTGAATAGAAGTGGCAAGAGCCAACAACTGTGTCTTGTTTCTGATATTAGGGGAAATTATTCAATCTTTTACTGTTAAGTATGATGTTAGCTGTGGGTTTTTCTTAGATACTCTTTATCAGTTTGAGGAAGTTCCCTTGCATTCAGTTTGTTGAGTGTTTTTAATCATGAAAGGTTGTTGGATTTTGTCAATCGCTTTTTCTGTGTCTATTGAGATAAACTTTTTTTCCTTTCATTCTATTAATGTGTGATGTATTACATTGCCTGATTTTCAGAGGTTGAACCAACTTTGCATTTCTTGGATAATCCCCACTTGGTCATGGTGTATAATCATTTTATATGTTGCTTAATTGAATTTGCTAGTATTTTGTTGAGGGTTTTTATGTATATCTTCTTAAGTATTGGTCTGTTGTTTCTTTTCTTGAGATGTCTTTTTCTGATTTTGGTATCAAGACCACATAGATTGAATTGGGAATTATTCCTTTCACTTCTGTTTTTGGGAAGAATTTGTGAAGGATTTTTGTTAATTCTTTGAATGTTTTGTAGAATTCACCAGTGAAGTTGTTTAGGCCTGGGCTTTTCTTTGCGGCAAGTTTTTTGATTACTAATTTAATCTCTGTAGATGTTCTGTAGATGTCTATTAGGTCTTGTTGGTTTATAGTGTTGCTTAAATCTTCCATTTCCTTGTTGACCTCTGTCTACTTGATCTGTCCATTATTGAAAGTAAGGTATTGAAGTCTCCAACTTCACTATATCTTGTAGGGAAGGTGTGCTAGCAACAAATTCTTTCAGTTTTTTGTTTATCTGGGAATGTCTTAATTTCTTCTTTATTTTGAAGGATAGTTTTGCTGAATATAGAATACTTGGTTGACAGTTTTCCTTGTAACATTTGGACTCCCATGCTTTCTGATGAGAAATCAGCTGGGAATGTTATTGAACATGTCTTCAACATGATGAGTCCTCCCTCACCACCCCCCCTTTTTTGTTGCATTAAGGAATTTCACTTTTTCTTTGGTTTTCAACAGTTAAACTGTGATGTGTCTAGGTGTGTCTCTCTTACAGTTTGTCATACCTGGAGTTTGTTGAGCTTGTTGGATATACAGATTAATGTTTTTCATCAGATTTGGGAAGTATTTAGTCATTAGTTCTTCAGGTTCTTTCTGCCCCTACCCTCTTCCCTCTTCTCCTCCCTCTCCCCACTTCCTTCTGTCCAGTTAACTAAGGGAATATATAAGCATCATTCCTTGCTTGTCATTTGAAAAGATAAATATAATTAATGGGAAAACCACTCAAATCAGATTTCCCTCTCTCCAGGATTTGTTGTTATTGCTTTTTTGTTGTTTACAGAATTAGTCCAGAAAAGTCACTAAAGTTTGTATTTTTTAATACGTATATATTTGAAGTCTCTGCTTGGTTTACTTAATGGTCAGCTAATGATTGGACAGAGATTTCTTTGAATGCATTGAACCAATGGGCTCTGTGTTTGTGCTTAGGTACACTTTCAACACCCTGGTAAGTAGTTTGCAGCTGTGCCTTGGCCTTCACGTCCCACTTGCTTAAATCCTCGAGGCCAGCCAAAGGTGAAAGATTAGCGCCTTCTCAGGTATTTCCTTGGCATATACACAGCCTACACATGTGCATAGTCTTCTCTATTCCCGAGAATATATTGGAGCATTTCAAAGCCTCCTGGGGACATTTCATTTTCAGGTATTCCTTTTATTTATTTATTTTTTTGGTTAGCTTTTTGTTTGTCCCAGCTGACATCCTCTCAGGCAGCTGAGATTTTAAGCAATTGCCACTGATTTTTTTCCCAATAAATGTACTAGGGATAAGACTGTTCCAACTGACCAAGCTCTGATCAGCTCAAATAAAACAACTCCTGAAAATGGGCCTTTTCTAGGGAGCTGCTAGACAGGTCAAATATTTACAGTTCTCTGGGAGTGGTGCTTTTTAGGGAGTTCTAAACTCCTTTTGCCCCCTAACCACTAGTGACTGCTGGATTCACAGCTACCATGCTTGTAAGGTTCTTGGTTTTCAAGCTATCACGGAAGTAAGGAGATGGGCATGACAATAGGATGAATTAAAATGCCACGAACCTTGCTGTTCTCACCAAGATTCAGCTATTCGTTGAATAAATGCTCCTCAGTTGTTGCAAGCATTTGGTTGATTTCCAGAGTTCTGAAAAAGTTGATTTTGACAAATTTGCCAGTGTTCTCAGTGCTTTTATGGAGGAATGGATTTTTGGAGATCTTTATTCTGCCTTCCTGGAAGTGCTTCTCTTCCTTTAGTCATGCCCTCCCCCCGTTTTAAATTAATAGATATCATTTTTTATAGCAGTTTTAGGTTTACAGAAAAATTGAGCAGAAAGTACAGAGTTCTCATATACTCCCTCACTTTTTCTTATACACACAATTTCTCCTATTATTAACATCTTGCATTATTGTGGTATATTTGTCACAAGTGATGAGTCAATGTTGATACTTCATTATTAACTAAAATCCATAGTTTATATTAGGGTTCACTCTGTATTGAACATTTTATGGGCCTTACACACACACACATACATACGTATGTACGTATATATATAGACATATATCATCTACCATTTTAATATCATACAGGATGGTTTCACTGTCCTTGAAAGTCTATGTGCTCCATTTATTCATCCCTCCCTTCCTGCCCCTGAACTCCTGGAAACCACTGATCGTTGTGCTGTGTCCATAGTTTTACCCTTTCCAGAATACCATATAGCTGGAATCAGACCGTATATAGCTTCTTTCACTTAGCAATATACATTTAAAGTTCCTCTACATCTTTTTCTGGCTTAATAGCTCATTTTTAGAAAGTTACTGAATAATATTTCATTGTATGGATATACCACGGTTTATTTATTCATTCACTTCCTGAAGGACATCTTGGTTGCTTTCAAGTTTTGGCAATTATGAATAAAATTGCTATAAACACTTACGTACAAGTTTTTGCATGGGCATAAGTCTTCAACTCACTTTGGTAAATATCAAGGAGTGCTATTGCTGGATCATATGGGAAGCATATGTTTAATTTGTTAAGAAATTGCCGAAATGTCTTCCAAAGTGGCTGTACCATTTTGCATTTCCATCAGTAAGAGTAAGAAGTTTTGTTGCTGCTCCATCTCCTCACCAGCCTTTGTTGCTGGGCTTTCGATATTAATCATTAGGTATGTATTGGTATTTTGTTGTTGTTTTAATTTACAATTCCCAAATGGTATGATGTAGAACATTTTCTCACATGCTTATTTGCCATCTTTGTTTCTTCTTTGGTGGGATGTCTGTTTACATCTTTGTTCATTTTTAAATTGGGTTATTTATTCTCTTACTGTTGAGTTTTAAGAGTTCATTGTATATTTTAGATACCAGTTCTTCATCAGATACATGTTTTGCAAATATTTTCTCTCATTCTTTTAATGGTGTTTTTCACCGTTAAGTCACCATACTTTTAAAAATTTTATGAATTCCAACATCCATTTTTTTCTTTCTTGTGTTGTATCTTTTTGTGTTATGTCTAAAAACTCATTGCCAAATCCAAGGTCACATAGATTTTCTCCCTTTTTATCTTGTAGGAATTTTATAGTTTTGCATTTTACATTTAGGCCTTTGATCCATTTTGAGTTAATTTTTGTGAAAGATTTAAGGCCCTTTTTTTTTTTTTTTGCATGTGGATGTCCAGTTGTTCCAGTCCCATTTGTTGAAAAGACTATCATTTCTCTATCAGAGACTATCCTTTGAACTGCCTTTGCTCCTTTGTCAGAGATCAGTTGACCATGTTTGTGTGGGTCTGTTTTTGAGCTGTCTATTATGTTCAGTTGTTCAGTTTGTTCTTTCACCAGTACCATGCCGTCTTGGTGACTGTATGGGAGTAGCTTTGTATGGTTAAGTCCTGAAGCTGAGTAGTGTTGGTCCTCTGAATTTCCTCTTCAGTATTGTGTAGGCTGTTCTGGGTCTTTTGCCTGTTCTTATAAAAACTTTAGAACCACTTTTATAATATCAACAAAATAATTTGCTGGAATTTTAATTGGGATTGTGTTGAATCTAGCATTTAAAAAATGTGACTATGGGCCAGGCGCAGTGGTTTGTAAGCCTATAATCCTAGCACTTTGGGAGGCCGAGGCCAGAGGATTGCTTGAGGCTAGGAGTTCAAGACCAGCGTTGGTGAGAGTGAGACCCCATCTCTACAAAAACTAAAAAAAATTAGCCAGGTGTGGTGGCGTGCACTTGTAAGTCCCATCTAGCTGGGAGGCTGAGGCAGGAGGATCGCTTACTGCTTGAGCCCAGGAGTTGGAGTTTGCAGTGAGCTATGATGATGCCACTGCACTGTAGCCCAGGCAACAGAGTGAAACCCTGTCTCCAAAAAAAATATATATATATACACACACACACACATTAACATATATAAAAACTATGAACATAAGAATACATACACTTAATTTTTAATATAAAGTTTTTATTAATGGTAAGAAAAGAAACACTAAAGATTTTATGAAGTCAGAATTACGACTCAGATTAGGTAAGAAATGAAGAGGAAAAATGTATCCCTCTCTCTCACACACACACACACACACACACACACACACGCACGGGCACATAGACACCACAGACGTCTGCACTCGCCAGTCTAATCTAACCTATGAACCACAAACTTTAAGAATAGCACAAAATCACACATCTTAGTAATCAAGACGTTCTGTTAGAAATGAGGAAGAATAAAGTTGTTTGTAAGTATATGGATGTAGCCATATAATTTGGAGTAATTCCTTTAAAACTATGATAAATAATTATGCAACAGTGTGCTTTTTAGGCTTGTGGGTTGAGTATCAGGTGCTGCTTCTGTGTGTAGATTCAATTTAAATGTGTAAAAAAAGAGTTATCTCTTCAAGATTTCTTTCTTTAGTTAGTTAGCATTTCTATTTTTTTCTTGTTGATTTTATTGGCAGCACTTAAACAACAGCGTTAAATAATATTGGTGATAGTGGGCATTTTTTTCTCATGCTTCTGTAACCACTGAACTCATTTTTACCTTCACCCGTATCTCTTAGTTCAGTTCTTCACGTCCACCGGCTCGCCTGGACTGTGATTGGCCACGTAGGTTCTCTCTTTGCTGACACACTGCTAGCGTTCTAGTGTATTCACACCGCAGCTCACAGTTTTCTGTTGCTTTCACTGCTCGATATTTCTGCTTGAAATCCCTGATTGTTAAAATTTGTACACAAGTATACATTTATAACTGTCAACTTAATATGGGGTATTATGGCCAATGATTCTCCTTTTGTCTCATGTTTATTTTTTTACCCTTGTTACACCTTTGCCTCTGGATTTGTGCCTTTAGTCTTAGAAAGTGATTTTACTTCCTGTTCTTTCTGAAATTCATTTTCTTATTTGTAAACTGCATCATCATCTCAGAATGTGAAACCTCAGAATCTTTATCTTTCTGTCTTATGTTCCTCCCCATCTTCATAGTCTCCTTTCATTTTTTGAAAATAATCTCTGTTATATGTTTGCTTTCTGTTCCGTCTTTGTCTGTCATTCTGCTTCTTTAGATTTCTCAGTTATATTCATTTTTTTCCCCTGCAAACTTCAAACGTTCATCTAGTGACATTTTATGTTATTTTGAACTTATTGTCAGATGGTTTAGCAACAAATACGTAGATACAAAGCAAGCAAATGTGTCAGTATTTTAATAGTAAATATAGGTGAAAGGTATGGTTGTTCACTATAGTATTCTTCTGATATTTCTATTTGAAAAAACTTTTATATAAAGAAGTTGGAAATTATTAATAATAATATAATAGTAATTTTTAAAAAGTTAACATTTACTGTATATCATGCACCATCCCAAGCACTTCAATATATATTACTTCCTTTAATCCTTACACAAACCTAAGGAGGTAAGTACTGTTATTATCCCCATCTTATAGATGAGGAAATGAAGAGTAGAGGGATTAAGTAACTTGCCCTGTGTGTTGTATAGCTAGTAAGTGACAGCTGAGTTTGAACTCTGGTGATCTGTGCAGGTTATATAAAAATGAATAAGATATGGTTCTGTTTTCAAAGGGCTTACAATCTACTTAGAGTTGACAAGTATATAGATTTCTTTAATTTATGATGTAGAATAAATTCAGGATTATAAAATGATAGGTTTACTTAGTTGAGGGGATCAGGAAGGACTTCTTAAGGCAGTAGCATTTCAATACTAGGAGAAAATACAAGTTTAGTTTTGAATCTCATGGTGGAGGTATTTGAAATGCAAACTAAGGCATATGAACTTTATTCAGTAGGCAGTAGAGAACATTAAGAGTTAAAGAAACTGTGGCCCAAAGCTATTAAGTATTTTTAATAGCTAGTTACTGCCAGCCAGGATTTAAACCTAAATCCAAGGCCAGAGCTTACTTTTTAATCTGCTGTGGCTTTTCTAGATGTCGGTTCTTTGTTCCCATATTCAGTTAGTGATCAAGACTTGTTAACTCTTGAAACATTTTTAATTCATTAGTTCCATGCATTTGGTTCACATTTATGTCAACCTAATACTAGTCTGTATTCCATATCTGCCCGATTCTCATGCCATAGACTGCAGACCAGTCTCTTTCAGTATCTTCCCCCTTGAATCTTTGTTTTCCTCATTTAGCTAAATAAGAAGTAAATTTTAATTTGATTATTAACTGGGACAATTTTTAATGTGATTACTTCCAGATTATAATTCTAAAGCAGTACTTTTATCATGTCATAGCTACAGAATTTTAGAATCTCAGAGATGTAAGCTTAAAAAAAAAAAAACCTAGTGGTTAAAATACATGCTTTTTACCCATTCAGTGTAAAACCAAAAAAACAAAATAAAAAATATCTCAACTCAGATACAAAGGAAAAGAATACATAGTCCATCCTTAGTGGAGTTTATAATTTGGCATGGACTGCAAACAAACACAGTATACTGTGATAAGTACTATACTGGGACACAGTACAGGGCTCTATAAGCACACCTATGGAAGTACCAAGTCCTGCCTTAGGGGATTAAGGAAGCTTTCTCTGAATAATTGCCAACTAATTTAAGATGAGGAGGAGTTATCCAGATCAAGCTCACAGTGGAGAGCAGGATGGGGAGACTGGCAACGGCTGCACAGAGGTTGAAGACATGGGCTTGGACATGAGGGAGATTGTAGCAAGCTGTGGGAATCTCAGGTAATTAGCTATGGAGCAAGAAGTCTCTCTGAGGAGTCAGTTGAAGAATAAATAGGATTCAAGCTAACTGTGGCATCATAAGCCGTATTTAAGAGTCTCCTTGACCCTAGGAAACATGCCCTGCACTTTGTGCCATTACTTTTCTTTCGTTCTTTTTTCTAGAAAGCCTTACCCTTTCATTTCAGTCAAAGTCACACCTCATATTTTGTAGTTCATCCCAAGTTCTTTCCTACTCAGGAAAATTTCCCAAAGTATGTCAACTTTTTTCTTTGAAATATAGTTCTTTTCATCTCTCCCATTCATTTTCCAGATGATTCTTTTTTTCCTTAACTCTTTTGTTAACTTTTTATTACTATACATTTTTCATTACTGCAAGTATAGATTGCCCATCTGTTCAGTCATAGATGGGTAAATTCATACTAATTAATTGATCAGCATTTGAAATTTAATAATGCAATGATGTTTTGAACCAATAAAATAAAACAGAATTATATGGGACCAAATTAGGGTCTTACTTATGGATCAACAATTTAAAAATTCTTAAAAAATCTTTTTCTTGGGTTAAAAGAAGGGCCTGAAATGCTTCTGAGAAGTAGTTTCAAAGTAAAATAATCTTGTGAAAACCAACCTTGTATTGAATATTTGAGATTTGGGAATATTTGTTGAAGTAGAAGATTTAGTAGAAACCATATTTTTACATTTTTAATATGGTTGAAATTTAATGCATTGTTACTTTTGCAAATTTAATGCATGGATTTAATCCTGATATGTTAAAATAGCCTTTATATTGAAGATTGTACTTTTTTGGCATGTTATTTAGATATTGGGATTTCACATATACAGTAAGTTTTTGTCATAATTTAAGAACCAGGTGGAATTATGTGTAATGTGAATGTAGTAATTTTTACATTGCTGTAGCTATGACTTCTGGTTAAAACATTGTGTTTTTCACCCCCATAACACACAGTATCCCTAATTTTTTAGTCTTATTTGGCATGTCTACTATTGTGTGAAACTGAAGGGTAGTGTACATTTTTTTAGAGTAGTTTTTTTAATGCAGTATAAGATTAGGAAATATGTGGTGTATATAAGACTTTTATAAAAGGTTGTTTAATCTTTATTGGAAAACATGATTTATCCACAATGTAAAAACAAAAGAAAGAAGAAATAACAGTTCATCTGTCTTAACTGCCTGCTGGGACTTTGAAGAAATGGGAGTCCTAGAGTGTGTACAAGCTGGGGACTAATGTGCGTAGCATAGTTATGGGACTAAAAAAGGCATGCAGTTTAAGAGGCCAAGCAAAGTCAAAAATTAAAGAATAGGCAATCAGCATAGAAAAGGAAGAATAAGTATAAATTTTTCCAGAAAAGGTCTTTCTAGAACTATTTTTTTTTTCTATTCTGATTCCTAAGGAAGAAGGTTTCTTCAACCAATGTGTAAAATACAGAAAGGCGAAGTGGGTGTGTGTGAGGGGGTTACAGAAGATAATTGTTTTAATGACAAGTATAGCTGATTGCACTTTTTGGTGGAAACACATTCAGTGACTAGTGTCTAAGGTGAGCAAGTCAAAGGCTTTGTGATGATGATAAATGATTTGTAATGATCAATGCAATAATTTCATTACCTTTATTTCTTTCTGAAATTGTATTGTATATCTTTTCCCTCCACCTTCTTCCCCTGCTCTTCCAGAGGCTCTCCCTACAGAGAATCTCCTTTGGGTCATTTTGAAAGCTATGGAGGGACCCCCTTTTTCCAGGCTCAGAAGATGTTTGTAGATATGCCAGAGAATACAGTGATACTGGATGAGATGACCCTCCGGCACATGGTCCAAGACTGCACTGCCGTAAAAACCCAGTTACTCAAACTGAAACGTCTCCTGCATCAGGTGAGTACATAATGAACATTTCCAGCTCTGATATTTTGAATTGCAAAATGGATTGACTTTATTCTTTTTAAAGAAATAAAGTTACTTGGGTTTGTCATGTCTATTTAGATTTCTGTAGAAATAATGCTTGTAAATAATACATAATAGAAACTTGTTGGGGAAAAGAAAACCCATGGGATTTTGCATGATGGTCTCAATACACAGTCCCTGGCATGTGTGAACTGTGTGATATTTGGTAAGCCAATCTCTCTGCTTTTGTTTCCTCATTTTCATATTATCTACATTGTAAGGTTGTTGAGAGAATCAGAAATAGTAGTTGGAAATTGAATAATCTAATACCTGAAACATAGTAGGCATTCAGTATTCAGTGGCTGCTACTATAATTTCAGCTAAGTGGGAAATAAATAGCAGTTTTTGCTTTCATAATGATAGTCATATAATTTAATTTTTGTTTGGGATTTTCAAGTTTAATCTTCTCCAGTCATTCATGCATTCATTCATTTATTTATTTATCTGTCTATTTATTTATCTATTTATTTATTTATTTATGAAAGAAAGAAAGAAAGAAAATCTAGACTCATAGCAGGGATGTCACTGGATGAGCTGATGTTAGAATTGGCTTCTGATTCAACAGTGCTTTCTTTGTTTAAGCATTTAGTTAGCACTTACAGACAAGGTCAGGTGCACAGCAGAAAACCAAGGAATAAAATGCTAATTTTAAATCGTGGATGCCTTTTGTTTGGTTTTAAATCTGTATTTGTATTTTGTACAATAGCGAAATTTAGCTTAAAACTATGGTTGAGAAAGAGCAGTCTGACTTTTCTCTGTTGCTCCATTTCCTTTCTCAATACCTTCCTCAGGGTTGTATATTTTAGCATCATATGAACAGGGGACCAAATTTTAGAATTCCTGGTGGCCATCAAAACAAAACTCATGGTATATGCCCAGGAAAGATTAGTTGAAGTGAAATTTGGCTCCTGTGTTAGTAATGATGGTTAGTGTAAATATTCTGTTGAAGTCATGTAAATTGTTTTATATCACTTGGTTATGGATTTTCTCGACTAGTACTCTCCATTCTTGTAGATATTTGACTACTTTTTGAAAAGAAACTTTTCTGTGCTAAGGCTAGGAGCAAGAGAGTAGAGAATACTTTTTGGATCTGGGAATGTTGGACTCCTCCTGAGGCAGAAAGAGATTCCATGATTGAAGTATGCAGTCATAGAGCTTACAACTTAGTTTAACTATAACTAGGAGATGGGCTCTGATGGATAGAATTTCTCTGCTGGCTGGTCTGGGGAGAAGATTTTCTGATCAGGAGCTTCAATGTTAAAGGAAAGAGGAGGTAGGGAAGGGTGGGAAATATCTAAAATATGTTAAATATCTACTGTGAGCCAAGTCATTGTGTTAGCTATATCATGTACCCTCTTTTGTGTCTGGGTGTATTGCCCTGAATCATGACGCATGTTTAAATATCAGCTAATAAGACCAGGCCACCTCTAATAATGAGAGAAGGAGCATAATTCAGGTGAGAGTAGTGAATTGGTAACCAATGATTAGTCCCATAAAAATAAAAAAAAGTGTTTTTTGAGGTACTTTATGTAAAGTAAATCTCTTTTAATGGTTCTTTTCTGTCACTATGGCCTTTGAAATTTTAGGTAATACATACTGCTCAAATTGGCTTTACTTTTTGTTTATGTAGTGAAAACAAAATTATGAGAAGAAAATTGCAGAATCTTTTTAGGGCATCTTTAAAGTTTCCCAAATGCTAATAGGAGTTAAAAGCTGAATGAGTCCAAGATTTCATACAACTGCCTCTTTTAACTTTTTGCTTTTAAATTTTACAAAATTTAAAAAAATCAACGTGATACATGTGTTTTAAGAAATTCACATACTATCCAAAGATTTAATGAAAAAATAGTATTTTGGACCCCCTCCCCACTTTAGTCAACCTGTTCTAATCTGAACAGGTTACTGTCCAAAGCTTCTCTAGAGCTGTTATGCAGGGACTTTCTTTTGCCGCAACCTGGGATTGGATCTACTCTTTCCTGGATAGCATATCTTCATTTTCTCTAGTTTACTCTCTCATTTTGCTGTAATATATCCTTAATTTACTTCCTAAGAGAGGATGACTTGATGGCAAACTTTTTAAATTATTGCATTACTGAAAATCTTTTTATTCTACTGTCACATTTTACTGATATTAGTAGTTTGGCTGGTATGGAATAGTTTACCTGTGATGGAAGAGAGTTTTCCCTTAGAAATTTGAAGGCATTTCTTTTCTACAATCTTGTTTAGCCATTGGGAAGCTTACTGTACATTCTGATCCATTTTACATTATATTTCACCTATTTTTGTCTCGTTGGGAGACTTTTAATGTTTTATTTCTGGCAGTCTCCAGTTTCACAGTGATGCCCTGGGGTTTGAGTTTTGTTGTGGTTGGTTGGTTGGTTGGTTGGTTGTTTTCCACTTGATGTTTTGGCAGTTAATAGCTTTTTGGAGAATAATGTAGTGTGAAATTTTCTTAAGTTATTTCTGTGACTATTTTCTTTCTCCCATTTTCTCTGTTATTTTTCTGGAATTTCTAGTAACCAGAATCTAGAACTTCAAAATTGAATCTTTTAATATTTTTATTTTTTCTTTCATATTTTCCTTTTGGTTTGGTTATGTTTTCTGATATATTTTCTCAACTTTATATTCCAGCTCTCTATTTTTACTTACTTGTTTATCTTGGCAGTCATATTTGCAATTTCCAAGAACTCTTTGTTGTGTATTATTTCTTAATCATTTCATTCAATTATTGTTTTCTTAGGAATTATTTTAAGCAGAGAGTTTCCGTTTGTTCTGTTTTGTTTTATTAAGAATTCTGAGGTTCCCTGCATTCTCTCTTTTTATATGGTCACTTTGTTCTTTATGTTTATTTTGGTTTCTCTTTCTTTTGGAATATTTCTTCAAATTTATAATGATTCTTTGTTGTTTATTAATATTTAAGAGTGAGAAACTAAAAAGTTGATTCAGGACTCTTTGTGCATGGTCTGGGCTTGTCAGCTGGCTGGCAAGTTCATTTTACCGTTATGGATGGACATAGGTAGACCCTCAAAATGTACTAAGTGAAGGATTTTTCCTTCTGAGGTGGTTGCAGTTTCTCTGGAGAAGAAACCTCTGATTTTTTTGCCCGGAATAAAGGTAGAAGCCTGGGAGCATGTTCATTTCTTATGCAGATTTTCAATTATTTAATAATACCCATATTTTTTAACCTTAAGGGGTCATAGACTTACCTTTTCCTGTATCTGTCAAAACAGGTGGTAGAAGAGTAAGAGAGAAAGGGACCAGGCAAAATCATAAGGTTGGACATTCTGTAGGAAAAGTAGTGAGATTTCTTTAGCTTGTTAGCGTCCTAAAAAGATGGTGGGGGAAGGTGACAGTGCTGCGTTAAAAGAAATGTAAGGGACAGCTGGCTGCAGTGTGAAATTTTTAATTGGCCTGGATATTGGCTTGGATAGATTAGCTATGAAGGATATTTTGGGTTATTTGGGGAAATTTGAATACGGCCTGTATATTAGAGGAGATAGAAATTTACTGAAATGGAAAGGCGGAGATTGTTGACTGAAGAAAGCAGGTTATAAAGCAGTGTGTACATTGTGACCATTTATCTGTATATATCTGTATCTACATCTATATTTCTCCAGAAGGATATGCTCTAAGGTGTTAATAGTGATGATACCTGGATGGTGAGAATGTGATTTCTTTTTTGTGTGTATTTTATTTTAATCTACATTTTCTATTTCTAATTTTTCACAAACACATTTACTGTCTCTGAAAAAATAAGTTTTTTTTTTTAAGTACATACCCTATTCAAAGATAAGTTAATAATTGGATATGGCTAAAATATAGGGTGCTAGAGAAGAGACAGGAATGGTAGGCTTAGGGTGGATTGTCAAGGGCCTTCTGTGCCACAAAAGGAACTGGGGCATTATTCTATTGCTAGTAGTAAGCCACATGAGTGACTTGGCCAACTTGGCATTTTAAAAATATTACTTGAAGGGATTTGTGGAAAATGAATAGCAGAGGAAATGACTTAAGTCCTATTTAGGAGGCTGTTGCAGGTGTCCAAATTTTAGGCTAAAGTTGTTAAATTTAATTGCTTTGAAAATAGTTGAATTTTAATGCTCTTTTTCATGCATATGCCATACAGAATTGTGTATGCAGAACTTTTATATAGTGGTCATGTATTGCATACTGGGCATTCTTCTAGGTTTTCTAATATACATTATCTCTAGTCCTTGAAAAGTAGGTGATATTGGCTTCATTTCATAGTTGAAGATGGTGAAGCTCAGAAAGCTAATTAGTGATAAAACCAGGATTTTTTTTCCCCCATCTCTGTGACTCCAAGACTTGTTGCACATGGTGGTGTTCTAGGAGATATTTTGGGGGACAACAGGGAGAGGAGAGTGTGAAGGTAGCCTCCAACACTCTCCTTACCATCACTCTGCGTCTTTTTGGCCAAACCCAGGCAATGGAATCCTTATTTTATTAAATAGTCCTCTATTTAAGAGTTCACTTAAAATTCTCGCTGCACATAAAATTTAAAAAATTGTAAACCATTGTATTTGACCTTTGATCTGTTTTTTATTTGTTGTCATACTAAGCTCAAGGTTACTTTGTAGTTTAAACAGCTCTTTTGTGTGCCCCATTCTACTCACCACCACATCACTGTGGGATAGGAAGGACAGCAGTGGCAATCCCATTTTAATGGTCAGAAAGCTGAGACTGAGATTTAATTGAGTATTTCAAGGTCACCTAGTTTCATATTAATGTAGAGTACATTTTAAACGCAGGGCTTTTGAATTATTTTAGCTTAATACCTCTGTATATTTTATTGCCTAATTTAGAAATTTTAAATAAGAATTTTGATCCTGACCTGAAGAACATGGGGATGTTTTCTTATAATAAGAAAAATGATATTTTAGTGGTATCTTGTCTCCTTACTTTAATTCTTTACACCTTGTTTCAAAAACTTTTTACTGAAGCATAATACAGAAAAGGCTATAATTCATAAGCATCTATCTTAATGAATTCTCACAAACTGAAAATACCTGTGTGGCCAGTACCCAGGAAGAAGTGGAACATTACCAGAACATTATCAGAAGCCCCTTCCAGTCACTACCCTATTTTTCTAATGGTGATCACCTGATTTCTGAGAACGAAGATGAGTTTGCCTCTATTTGAACTTTGAAATGAAACGAAGTAAAATAATATGGTATATACTCATTTTATATCTGGCTTCTTTTGCTCAACATTATATTTGTGTATCATCCATTTCTTGCATTCATTCTCATTGCTGCAGAGTATTCCATTGTGTGACTATACCACAATTTATTTCATTTGTTCTACAGCTGATAGACATTTGGACAGGTTTCCATTTTTTGTTTATTATGAGTAGTGCCACTGTCATATTCTAGTATATGTCTTTTGGTGAACATATGTATGCGTTTTTGTTATGTATATACCTATGAGTGCAATTGCTGGGCCAGCCATGAGGGACGTAGATACTCAGCTTAGTAAATACTTCAAAACAGTTTTCCAAAGCAATTGTGATACCCACCCACTTTTCCCCCTCTCATTTCTTTTCATTATTTTCCCTGTTTCCTCTTTTTATTATATTATCATATTCAGTATCTATTTGACCTTGCAGTAGGAAATGAAGAATCTGAGGTGGAATAATGGAGTGATGATACCTCTTTCTGACATTTTATTTGTGTTGTTAAATATTTGATCCCTATGACTTATGCCCTTTCTACTTCAGGATGCTTGTTTTGGGGATAAAAATAAAGGAGTATATAAAAGTGTTTTATGAACTATCAATTATAATATACGAATGTTTTGTTTCATTATTCTCTCTCACCTCCAATGTTGAGAATAAAATCAATAATTTTTTTCCCTTACATATTTATTCTCTCTCTCTCTGTCTCTCTCTCTCTCTGAGTGTGTGTGTATGTGTGTGTGTGTTGGTAGTGGTAGGTAGATGGAATATTGGAAGCAGCAGTATCCTGGGTGGGTTCACCTAGAGTTAAGGGGCTGCTGAATGAATGATTGCCACTTGGTAGCAGAGAACAACAGAAAAGCCAGGGCACTCATGCTCCTCTGTCCCCACACTTTTCTCATCATGCCAGGAAGAAAAGAGTTTACAACATATTCATAAAAAGAGTATACACAGATTCAATTTAATGAATAATGTGAACCAGCTTTTTACTTACCACCCAGGTTAAGAAATGAAATATTAATAAGCTCCTTGTATACTCCTTCCTAATTGCAGTGCCTTCCCCTTCCAGAATCTAGAGTTTTCCAAGTTTTGCCTTATCATCTTTGCTTGTATCCCTATGAATATTAGGTTTGCCTCTTTTTGGACTTTGTATAAATGAAATTATAGTGTATTTCCCTGTGACTTCTTTCATTCAACATTTTCTTTAATGTTATGTTTCTGTTTAGCTCTACTGCATTAATTTTCATTTCTCTATTGGTGTTCCGTTCTATGAACAAACAATAATATCTTTGTTTTACTTTTGATATCATTTTGTTTCCAGGTTTTTTTTCTCTGACAAATACTGTCGCTATGAACATTGTCTAGGCACACACCTATGTGAAAGTTCCTCTGGAGTCTCTAGTTAGAAGTGGAATTTTTGAGTCATGAGGCATGGAAATATTCTACTCTAGAAATATCAAACTGTTTGCTAGAGTTGTTCAGTCTTTTTTACTTTCCTTGAGTTGTAGATGTTGTTTTCCATTGTTTCATATGTGTGCAAATTTGATATTATCCAACTTCTTAGTTTTTGTCATGTGGATAGAATATCGTGACATTTAATTGTGGTTTTAATTTTCATTTCTCTGATTTCTAATAAAGTTGAACCTCTTTTTATGTTTATGGAATGCTTGTTGCCTTGTCATGTCTTTCATCTGTGTGTGTGTGTGTGTGAGAGAGAGAGAGAGAGATTGATTTAGTTTTTTTTATATTCCAGATGTAAGTACTTTGTTGATTATATGTGTTGCAAATATTTTCTTCCATTATGTGCACTGCTTTTTCACTTTCTGGTATCCTTTGATGAACAAATGGTCTTGGTTCTAATGTAGTTGAATTTATCAGACTTTTTCTTTGTGGTTTGTATTTTTGGAAGTCCTTGTTTAAGAAGTCTTTCCTTGTTCTGAGGTCATACAAATATTCTCCTACTCTTTTCTAAAAAATTAAGAGTTTTGACTTTCACAATTAAATCTCAAATATCTTGAAACTGATTTTGTATATAAGTATGAGGTAGAGATCCCCTTTCATTTGTTTCCATCTGGATAATCAGTGGGTTCAGGACTAAAAATAATGAGTCTGTTTTTTCTTCCCTGACATGGAATGCCTGCTCTTAAAAAAACCAGATGTCCATTATATGTAATAGTATCCCAGCATCAAATTATACATTCTGACTGTTGCTTAATATTATATTATCATGGTTCCCTATCTTACTCTTCTTCAAAAGTATCTTCACTATTCTTAGTCCTTTGCTTTTCCATAAAATATTGGAATCATTTTGTTGAGTCCTATGAAAAACTTGTGGGATTTTGATGGGAATAGCATTTAACCAATAAATCAATTTCAGGGAGAATTGACACCTTGCAATATTTAGACTTCTTATCCAAGAACTTGATATATAGTCCACTGATTTAGTTTTTAAAAATTTTACTTAATAGAGTATTATAATTTTTTCCATAAAAGGTTTATACAATTTTGTTAGATTTACTTCTAGTACTGAAGTTGCTATTGTTGCTATTGTATGTTAATATTTTCTAATGGATTGTTGGTGTACAGAAATGCAATAGATTTTTGTTTATTGAGTTTGTATCCAGCAACCCTGATACAATTATTATTAATTACAGTAATTTTCCATAGAGTTTTTGGGGGAATCTTTTATGTAGATAAGCATATCATCTGCAATAATGACAATTATGTTTTTCCTTTACAATGTTTGTATTTTTCCTTGCCTTATTCATTGGCTAGGAACTTGAGTAAAGTATTAAATTGTTCCTGTCTTGCTCCGGAACTTAACAGGAATGCTTTCAGTATTTGTATGATGTCTCTTATATCTTTTCTGTGGATACCCTTTATGAGATGAAGGAAATTTATTTTTATTTTATTTTTTAATGTTAAAAATTTTTTGGAAACATTCTTACAAAAACATTAAGTACTTTTTTCATGTCTAAATAACCTTTTTTCTTGAAGCACACATGAGAATAAGTTGCCTGCTGAAGCGCATTATCCCCAAATACTTGTGTGTATTTCCTACAAATAAGGATATTCTCCATTATAACCACAATACAGTCATCAAAATCAGGAAATCAACATTGATACATTACAACCATTTAATTCTTAGAAACTGTTCTGGTTTTGCCATTTATCCCTATAAAATCCTTTGTAGCGAAAAGATCTACTGCAAGATCACATATTGCATTTAGTTGTCATGTCTCTGTAATTTTTCCTCAATCTGCAGTAGTTCCTCATTTTTCCCCTGACATTGATAACCTTGACACTGTTTACTATTATAGGCCAGTTATTCTGTATAATGTTCCTTAATTTGGATTTGTCTAATATAGCAGCATGATTGGATTCAGGTTTTGTATCTTTGACAGAAATGTCCCAGGAGCAATGCTGTGTGTTGTCATTGCATCCCATCACATGGCATATGATTTTGGTTTGTCCCATTAGTGATGTTAACTTTGATCACTTGATAAAGGTGTTATCTGGTAGCCTTCGCCACTGGAAAATTACTCTTTGCCCCTTTTAATTAGTATTTTGTAGGCAGGAATTTTGAAACTATATAAATACCCCATTCCTTGTCAAATTTCCAGTTTATTCAGTGATTTATTTATAATAGTATGTCCTCATAGTTTCTTATTTTATTCAGTTAGTCATAATCTATTAACATAATTTATTTTGATGCTCAGACTGTCTACGACTTGGCTGTTAATAACTCAGGCTGGCTTCTATGTCCTTTTGACACGTTCTTATTCTTTGAGCACTTCTTTACTTTTTGGCAATCAATACAAGATGTACCAGGCTGATTTAGTATTTTCCATGTCCCAACCTAGAAACCGCCATTTTTTCCAAGGAGCCCTGGGTTTCTTTTAGTGAAAATAAATGGTATTTAGAAGCCAAGGTCTGAGGGTTAGATGTGCTTATTGATATTTGAGTGTCAGTGCCTTTAAGCCCTCTCAGGATATGTGTCCTTGTGTATTTGTGCATTTGTGGGTGTTTATATATGTACTTGTAACTGTATTTCTTTATCTATATTGAAAACTATGAGTTCATAGACATAACTTCAGTTCTAGTTTAAATGCAGCTTTTCTCCTTTTTCATATTTATAACTTCCTTTTCTCACAGTGAGAAAACTGGTTTCCATTTTCCTTGATATATTTACTGATTTGATTAGTCCTCCTGGATGTAACCAATTTCCTACTACAGCTGTCATCCCCTCTCCTGTGTGGTTACCCTCCTCAACCTACTTGGGTTTTGATAGCTTGTGTTGGGCCATGTGTATTTGAGGTTGCTCTCCTTAACCTGCTAAAATTCTGAACCCCATGTATGTCTACCCTCACTCTTTTGTATATACCTTCCTCATACTATGCAGGCTCTGACTTCTTGCCAGCCCCTGGGCTCTGATACCCTACACCAGTCCCCTGCTCCATGTGGATGCCTCTTCGCACTGCCTGGGCTCTGGTACTACATGTCAGTTGAACCCACACATGGGCACATTCCTTGCCCCACTTGGGTCTGAAACCTGGCGCTGGGCCCTTTCTTTATTTTCCTGCTTGAGCTCTGGCAGTCCTTGCCAGGCTCTCCCATGTGTGGATGCTCCCTTCACTCTGCTTGGACTCTGACAGCCCATGCCAGCTTCCCATTATGTGCATATGTCCTATTCTTTCCACTGAAGCTTCACCCTGATATCAGGCTGTTTCCCCAAAGCCTCATGGATGCTTTTCTTACTGTTTTTGGGATCTGACATGCAGTGGTAAGCTGCGCCCCTGCAGGGACATGCTCTTCAAGCTACTTAGGCTCTGAAAACCCTTACTGGGCTGTCTTTTTGGATGGAGACCTAATGGCTTATTCAGGAAGGGAAAGGAAGGTGTAGAGAATTTTAAAACATTTTTATTGACTTTATTGAGATAGAGTTTACATTTAAGAAAAGTACACCCATTTTTAGTATACAGTTTAAGTTTAGATGAATATATGCAGTTGTGTTATTACCACCACAGTCAAGATATTAGTTGCTAAAGTTCCCTCATTTCCCTTTATAGTCAGTCCTCTCTCACTCCTGGCCCAGGCAACCACTACTCAGCTTTCTGTTACTAAAGTTTTATCTTCTCTAGAATTTCATCTAAATGGAACCATCTGATGTGTACTGTTCTGAATTTTGTTTACTTGCCTTAATGGTTTTGATCTTCATTTGTGTTTTACAAATATCAGTAATTCATCTCTTTTTATTGCTGAATAGCATTCCATTCTACATGTATGTACTATAATTTTACTTTTAGCCATTTACCTGTTGATAGACATTTGAGTTGTTTTCAGTTATGGGATAGTTGAAATAATCTCTAGGTGTTAATGGTAAAGTTAATAGGAATAACTAATTTCAAAAAATCAGAATAGACAATTTTAAGGTGGAGATTTGGGTTCAGACTAATTTTTCCACTTGTATGATCTTGTACAAGTTACTTAAACTCTCTGTGCCTCTATTTTCTCATAAAAGATAATAGAGATTATAATAGTACCTATCTCAGGATTGTTACGAAGACTATATGAGGTAATTCAGATAAAATGCTAAGCATAGTGCCTGATACATATAAAGCAATTAATACATGTTAGCTATTAATAGTAATAGCAACAATGACAATAATAATGTGAAGATCAAGGGTTTTTAATTGCTCACAATTTTATATAGTTGCCCAAAAAGCTACTTTCATTTACTTCAATACCTGTATTTATTTAGTTATTGTTATTCTGTCATTCGGTATACTTTATTAAGTGCTTATTGAATACCAAGGATTATGGTAATAATGAAGTTAGAAAGAAAGAGGACACAATTCTTGTCCTGTACTCAGTGCATTGTTCTTAAAACTGTAGGTTAAAACTGGTTAGTGGGTCTTAAAATGCATTTTGTTCATTATGACTAGAATTTTCAGTATAAAACTATCAGAGGACATTACATGTAATAAGGACACGTACTTTTTTGGTAAAACTTGTTTTTAATGAGGGAGATGTATGTATATCTATATATACACACATGGATATATGCACACATACATGCATACATATTCATGTATATGTATATATGTACTTGGCTGTGGTATAAAATATATTTCTTATTGTTGGTTATGGTCCAACCAAAACACCTGTTCCAGTAGATAAACAATACTATACTCAAGACTCCAAGGCTAATAAATCATAGAGCTGGTATTTAAATAGTAAATAATGAAATTATCACTGCATCAATAAAATAGTAAATCATCAATAAATTTACTGAGTGGTGTTTGTGATGCTTTATGAAGAAACCTGAAAAACTTTATAGAAAAGATTTATTTTCTATAGGAAGGATAAATGTAAACATTAATTTGTGGATATTAATGTACTAATCAAGACAGCTAGTGTATAGTCTAGGAGGACATACAAAGATTAAAATAAATAATTACAAGAATGATGTGTTACAAAGGGTTACAAATTAGGTATTATACGAAGATTATATAAGATAAAATCTGAGCATATGATGTATGTCTACAGTTCTTTCCCAGACTATTTATAGATTTAATACAATTTCAGCCAAAATCACAGTAGCTTTTTTGGAGAGATTCATCAGAATGACTCTAAAATTGGAAACACCAAAGGGTAAAGTTTGTGTAGGTTGAAAAAGACAAAAGGGAAAGGGGGAAGAAACCCTTTAGAACACGATACAGTACTGACACAAATAGAAACATAGAGCAAAGGAAGAGAATAGGAAATGTAGAAATACATGTGAAGTGTTTACTAAAAAACACTTGGATACAGAAAGATTTTTTTTTTTTTTTTTAAGAGACAAGGTCTCACTATGTTGCCCAGGCTGGAATGCAGTGGATATTCACAGACAGATCATGGTGCACTGCAGCCTTGAACTCCTGGCCTCAGGTGATTCTCCCATCTCAACCTCCTGAGTAGCTGGGACTAGAGATGTGTGCTACTGCGCCCAGCTGGATATAGAAAGATTTTAAAATAAATATTAAGGAAAATTTATTAGTAGTATAGAAGAAATTATTTAGTTACTTATAGTAAACTCAGATGACTTGAAGAGTTGAATATTTTTAAAAAATCAAAACATAGAAAAATTAGAAGAAATTAAAAGGAATATCTTTAAGTGACAAAACAAACCTACAGGGATATCCAGATTCAGATATGGACAAATTAAACACTGAGGTTTAATAAAAAATGAATTCAAACAGAAGAAATTTGTAAATGCTGTTTACTAAGAATATGATAAAGGGTCCACTCATGTATAACAACATTCTAGTTAATTTGAATGCCAGGTAGATTTGATTTTTATTTTAAAATATCTTTGCCCTATCTGTTAGGATCACCTCATCTCTGAAGCACTTATTGAAAATCAGGCTTTATAAGTCTATATTTTTAAAATCCTCTCAAATGTAGCTTAAATCGTTAGATTTTAAATCCCACCAGTGAATTACAGTATTACCCAAAAATCTTTTTCAGAAAAGTGTACATTCTAAAGACTGTGTGATGTGATGTGATTATTCACTCTTATACCTCTGTATTTACAAAACAAAACAAAAAAACCTTTTGAAAAGAGAAGGAAGAAAACCTCTCTCTCCTCTTTCTCTGCTCCCATTCCTAGGATGTCTCTTGTGATTGTGTTGTAGCATATTTGAGCATATCTGAAACACAAGGCAGCTTTGTTGACATCACTGATGATGCTTATCAGCAGGGATTGGTCAATGCTGCCAGACTTTTTTGTTAGTCATTTCAAGTATCCATGTCCATTGCAGCTGCTCTGGAACTCATAGGGGGATCCCAGTTTTTGCAAACTCATGGAAGAACCACCTGGGTAAGATGGAGTTTGTCATAGGGTTTTCAAGAATTTAGTATGTGAAAGAGTTTTAATGTTAGAACAAAAGTTTACCTTTATGCCGTGTCAAAAAAGAAAAGAAAAGTGGAAGATGGCTTGCTAACAGTAGTCCTCTAATGCTGTTACAATAAAGGAAGATTTATCCATCTTTAATAAAATGCTGATGAGTACATTAGCATTCTAATTGCATTTATAATTCAAAAATCCTAAGTAGAACCCATAGAAACTGCTACAACACTTCACTTAGTGAAGCAGTTCAGAATTCCCGGACAGTCAGTTGACTATGAATTGCTTATTTTTTGTTTGGTTAGTATGGAGTTTTTTGTATTTTTGCTCCTATGCATTTATTAAATATGTTAATGCAAAACACAGTACTGGTCAGTAAGTTTTAGCTCCTTAGTATGTGTATTGTGAAGCATGAAAATAACATGCATGAAGTTATTTCTTTAGTATTTTTTGAAAAGAGAATGTTGTCTGTCCATTTTATGATTTCCCCTTCCCCCCCAATGCTTAAAGAAGCATTTCTCAAAATGTTTCCTAATTTTGGCCTGGACACTTTCATCTTAGTTAAGGATTAATAGAGAGCACTACCGCTGGTTAGTGTCAGGAGTTATTGGGGTGAGGGAGGAGGAGGTGGTTTTATTATTTGATTCAGTTGGAGATTATATTCATGATCTTTGATTTAAAGCTCTTGTGCTTCGATGGAAAAATAGCTTTTGCCCTTTTTGATCTCCTAAATCTAGACTGCTAGACTGTTCAATACAAAAAGGTAGAATTTTTTTTGAGACATAACAATAACTTATATTAATAACTCTTGGTTGTCTTAGGCTATCTTATAAATTTATTTTATTTAGAATTTTTTTCAGTTTTCAAAAATATTGGTATATGGAGTTTTCCTTTTTAAATTGATTTCTAATTTCTAATTTTTAAAATGATAATAAAGAACCATATCTGCATGATATAAATTCTTTGGAATATGTTGATTTTTTTTTGTGACCTAGACCAGGGATTGGAAAACTTTTCCTTACAGGGCCACATAGTGAATTTTTTAGCCATTTTGGGCAAGATGCTAAATTGAGGCTGTTATATGGATAAAACATTTAAATGCAACCTTTCAAAGATGTGGATTGTAATAAAAAGCAGCAGCTGGCCAGATTCATCCTGTGGATTATAGTTCGTTAACCTCTGGCCAACAATATGGTCAATTTTTGTGATGGTTCTATGTTTGTTTGAATAGAATATATATTTTCTATATTTTAGGTAGCAGTAATGTCTATTATATCAAGCTGGTTGATTATAACATTTATATTTTATTTATCCTTACTAAATTTTTTCTTTAATTTATGAGTTTCTGAGAGTAGTATTAATCTTCTGCTATAATTACAGATTTTTCTATTTCTACTTTTAATGCTGTCAACTTTTGTTTTAGTATTTTCAGGCTATTTTATTAGATTGCTACATCTTCTTGGTGGATTGTTCTAATCACTAATTAAAATCTTTATCTTTATTAATACTTTCTTCTTTAATTCTTCCCTGTCTCTTGTGATACAATAATATTACTATATCAGGGTTTTTTTTTTTGTGGTTGTTGAGGTTTATCTCGTATTTTTTTCTCCGTTTTGTTTGCTTTTAGTTGTTTTTTTAGTCAAGTCTTGTATTAGTTTTCTAGAGCTGCCATAACAAATTACCACCAGCTTGGTGGCATCTAACAACAGAAATTCATTCTGTCGTGGTTCTGGAGGCTAGAAATCCAAAATCAAGGATATCAGTGCTATCCTCTATCTGAAGGCTCTAGGAGAGAAACTTTTGTTACTTCTAGCTCCTGGTGGTTGCCAGCAATCCCTGGCATTCCTTGGCTTGTAGATGCATCACTCTGGTCTCTGCTTTCATCTTCACATGTTCTCCCTTTTGTAACTGTGTGTCTAAATTTCTCTCTTCTTATAAGGACATCAGTTATATTGGATTTGGGGCTCACCCTAATCCAATGTGACCTCAACTTGATTATATGTGCAACGACCCTATTTTCAACTAAGGTCATAATCACAGATTCTGGGTGGACATGAATTTCTACAGAGGCATTATTCAACCTAGTACAGTTCTATCAAGGTATAATTTATGTGCAGTAAAAGTCAGCCTTTTTGATGTACAGCTTTATGAGCTTTGACAAACGGTTGTGCAGCTATTACAATCACCCCTCAGAATTCCTTTTTCTTTTTTCTTATAGTCAACCCCTACACCCACTGCTGACTCCTGGCAATCACTGATGTGTTTTGTATCTCTGTAATTTTGCCTTTTTCAGGCTGTCTTATAAATGGAATAGTATATTATGTAGCCTTTTGAGTCTGGCTTTTTTCACTTAACATAATACAATTTGAAATTCATTCATGCTGTTCCATATATCAGTAATTTGTTTTTGTATATTGCAGAGTAGTATTTCATTTTATGCATGTACCACAGTTGGCTTATCCATTTACCAGTTGAAGGATATTTGTGTAGCTTTCCAGTTTTTGGCAATTATGAATAAAACTCCTATAAACATTTGTGCACAGATTTTCATGTGAACATGTATTTTATTTCTCTTGGGTAAATACCTGGGAATGGGACTGCTGGGTTGTATTTTAAGTGTTTAAGAAACTACTAAACTATTTTCCATAGTGGCTATACAATTCTGTATTCCTACCAGCAATGTAGGAATTCCTATTGTTCTGCATCCTTTCCAGCACTTGGTATTATCAGTATATTTTAAAAGACACTATAATAGATGTTGAGTGGCATCTCACTGTGGATTTAATTTGCATTTTTGTAATGATTAATGATGTTGAGCATCTTTTTGTATTATTATTTGCCATTTGTATATCTTCTTTGGTGAAGTATCTGTTCTTTTGCCCATTAATAAAAATGTTGTTTGTTTTCTTACTGTTGATTTTTGAGAGTTCTTTATATATTCTAGATACAAGTCCTTTATCAGGTATATAAGTGATGAAACAAATAAATATTTTAAAAAATGGGAGTAGCTCTTTGGGCAACTATGTACAATTGTGATTTAATGAAGCCAGCTAAAAACCCTAGACCTTCATGTTGTTATTTTTGTTGCTGTTATTTCAAAAGTAGCTAACTATTTTAAATGCTTTCTATGAGTTAGGCACTACGCTCAATATTTTACCTGAATTATTACAAATATATTCTCCCAATACATAGCTTTTCTTTTCATCCTGTCAAGTTTATTTTAAACAGCAAAAGTTCTGCTCTCGAAGTCAAAGTTATCAATTTTTTTATGGATCATGTTTTTTTGTATTGTGTCTAAGAAACCTTTGCTCAACCCAAGGTCGCTAAGATTTTCTGTGTTTATTTGGAGAAGTTTTATAGTTTTTAGCTTAAAATTTAGATCTACAATCTGTTTTGAGAGTTTTTGTGTATGGTATGGTGTGAATTATGGGCGAAGTTCATTTTATTCCGTATGGCTGTTCGATTGTTCTGGCACCACTTGATGAAAAGACTATCCTTTCTCTATTGAATTACCTTTGACCATAAATAGATGGATGTATTTCTGGACTCTTTTCTATTCCTTTGATCTGTGTTTGTCCTTTTGCCAGTAGCACGCTCTTTTGATTACTAGAGCTTTATAGTATGTCTTGAAATTACTCCTTCCGCTTTGTTCTTCTTTTCAAAATTCTTTGACTATGTTAGTGTTTTTTTTGCTTTTCCACATGAATTTTAGAAGCAGCTTTTCTGTTTCTACAAAAAAACATTCTGCTGGGATATTGAATGGGAGGATATTAAATCTGTAGATGAATTTGGAAGAGAATTTATGTCAACAATATTGAGTCTTTCAACTCATGAACAGAGAATATCTCCGTTTACTTGGTTCTCTCTGATTTCTTTCATCTCTCTCTCTGTATATCTTTTGTTTTTAATGTACAGTTTGTCTATATTTTGTTAGATTTGTACCTACATATTTCTCTTTTGTGATTTTGGATCTTGTTTTTTCCCTTGGTTTTGCTTCCCCCTGCCCCCCTTTTGGATTTTGGTTTATTGTAAATGGTATTTTTTAAATTCAGTTTTCAGTTGTCTGCCATAAAAATAGTTGATTTTTGTATATTGACTTTGTATCCTCTGACTTTTCTAAATTCATATATTAGTTCTAGTAGTTTTATTATAGATACTTTGGAATTTTTTTATACCAAAAATTATATCTTCTGGATGGAGATGGTTTTATTTCTTCCTTTCCTGTTTGTCTCTCTTCTATTTCTTTTTCTCGCCTTATTTCACTCGGTAGAAACTCCAGTGCGATATTGAATAGGAGTGCCTTGTTCCTGGACTTAGGGGTAAAACATTAAGTCTTTCACCATTAAATATGTTACTGGTAAGTTTTTTAGATGGACTTTATCAGATTGAGCAAGTTCCATTTTATTCCTACTTTTCTGAGTTTTTATCATGAATGGATATTGAATTTTGTCAAGAAATTTATCTACAACTATTGAGATGATTGTATACACCTTTTATGTCTTGATGTGGTGAATTAAATTGCTTTTTGACTATTGAACCAGCTTTGCATTCCTGGGATCAACCCCACTTGTTCATGATGTATTTTCCTTTTTATATATTGTTGAATAATGATTTTGAGATATTTTGTTAAGGACTTTTGCATCCTTATTCATGAGGGATGTTGATCTGTAGTCTTCTTATACTGTCTTTGTTTTAGTATCAGGAAAATGCTGGCCTCATTAATTGATTTGATTAATTTTCTAAATTAATTTGGTTTCTGTTGTCTGTAAGAGATTATATAGAATTGATGTTATCCCCTTAAATTTTGAAAGAATTTACCGGTAAAACATCTGGCCTTAGATTTTTTTAATGAAAGATTTTAAACTATGAATTCATTTTCATTAATAGTCATGGGTTCATCATTTCACACAGGTTATCTATTTCATCTTGGGTGAGTTTCAAGAGTTTGTGACTTTTGAGGAATTTTGCTATTTCATATAAGTTGTCAAATTTGTGTTCATAGAGTCATTCATATTATTACTGCTTTATTTACTCTTAGCACCTGAGACATTTGTAATCATATTCTTGCTTTCATTCCTGATATGTGTTTTGACTTGTGCGTATAACTTTTTTGCTCTTTGGCAGTTTTGCTAGATGTTTAGCAGTTTTCAAAGAACCTGTTTTTAGTTGCATTGATTCCTTTGTGTTTTTTGATTTTCAATTACATTAATTTCTGTTCTTTATTTTCTTTCTGCTTGTTCTAAATTTATTTTGTTCCAAGTATTGATTTGACACCTTTTTAAAAATATAAGCATTTCATACTATAATTTTCTGTCTATGCTCTGCATTAGTTGCATTCCACAAATTTTGGTATGTGTCTTCATTTCCCTTCAATTCAAAATATTTTTTTGTTTACTGTGAGACTTCTTCTTTTGAACCATGAATGATTTTGAAATTTGTTGTTTACTTTCTAAGTGTTTGGAGGTTATCCTTCTGTTATTGATTTCTAGTTAAATTCCTTTATGTTCAGAGCACATACTTTGGTGTGTTTTCACTTCTTTTAAATTGGGCTTTTCAAGTCTGTAGGTTCGTGTCTTTTACAAAATTTGGGATGTGTTCATTCATTATTTCTTGAAATATTTTTTCTGCCCCACACCGATTCTTCTGTGACTTCAGTGACATGAATATTAGATTTTTTGTTGTTGTCCCTACAGGTTCATGAGCAGGCTCTGTCAGTTTTTTGTTTGTTTGTTTGTTTTTGACCAATCTTTTTTCTCTTCATTGTTCAGATTGGATAATTTCTGTTAATCTATCTTTAAGTTTACTGTCATCTCAAATGTTGGTATTTAGCCCAACTAGTGCATTTTAAAATTTTGGTTATTGTATTTTTTCAGTTCTAAAATTTCCATTTGTTTCCACTTTTTATATTTCTTCTCTGCTGAGACTTTCTCTTTCCGTCCCCTTCAAGAGTTCACCTTTACTTTCGGAGAATTTTTGTGATAGCTCTATTAAAATCTCTTCCAATTCTAACTTCTGTGTCACTTTGGCATTGGTGTCTATTGATTGTCTTTTCCTGTGTGAGTTGAGATTTTTTTCCTTTTTTTAATATGTTGAGTACTCTTGGAGTGTGTCTTAGATATTTAAACATTATATTATGAGACTCTTGATCTTTAAATTCTATGGAGAATATTGTTTTTTGTTTTTTGTTTTTTTAAGCAGGCAAACAGTTTGGTTGAGCTCAGGCTGCAAGTTCCAACCAGCCGCCTTTGGATGGTGGTTTCACATCAGTTCTCTTTTCAAAGTGTTTGCCGTGCTCTCTAGATCTGTTCTGAGTATGCACCCTCCAGAGGCGAATATGGGACCTGGGCAGGGATCTTAGTTTACTTCTTAGTTTATTTCTGAAAGTCTTTGGTATCCATTTAGGATCAGATCCAAGCAAGTGCTGCTCAGGGGTGAGCCCAGGAATTTACATACAGATTTATGGGGGTTACTTTCCTGAATTTCTGGTATTTTGTGACCTCCCTGGTGTTTTCTGTTTTGCTAGAACCCCTTTTTTCCTTCTACTTGGAAAGCTGTTTTATTTTTCCTGCAACTGCACCTGTGTCTAATGCAAAGTGGTATGTGCTTGTGTTGTCTTCCATTCCTTGGGTTTCGTGCTTTGCAGTTGGTGGGAAGATATGTAGATATTTGGAAATAAATAAAATTTTACAGTTCCTCTTTTCTCAAATATACTTGTATGCAGGACTGGCCATATTGTTATATTTCAAGTCATTAATGGCAGAGATGAACTTTTTTACTGAAATGTCTTGTAAAACTTTCTTAAAAATTTTTAACATGGTGTTCTGAGAACATTATTATTCATTAGAATATTTCCTTCTCTCTTAGGTCAAAATCTTATTGTCCATATGATATCACCAGTAAAACTGTAATTTATCTATGCTAGAAATTTGGCACATGCTTAGTCTTCCCTGTAAATCAACATTTACCTGTTGAACTTTTCTAAATACACATTCCTGGGCCCCATCCCTAGAGATTCTGAGTCAGTAGGATGTATTATAATAAAGAAGAAAATAACTTAAATGCTCATCTCCCCTGTTATAGCACTCCTGTTTCAATGCAGGACATTATTTATGGTCTGAGGTTCAGAACAAATGTGTCTGAGGAAGACTGTGATGTTAGTGTTCCTTGAAGGTTGCTGGTTCAGTGTGTGTCCTGAGGCATTGAGGTACCATCTGAACAAACAAGGTATTGAGCCGCAGGTGGGCTGCCTTGGTCAGGGGCTCAGACCGTCACCATCATCCAGTTGTATCCTGCACTGGTTCATCTTTCTTGAGGTTGTCATCTGAATCATTGAGCACATGGCTTCTTATTGCTAAGCCATTTCAGCAAGGAGTAGAACTTAATATCACATCATTTTCTTTATCATGTTTAAGGATAAAATCTTCAGTTTATTTCAGCTATTTTTGGAGGCATACACCCAGTAAAGTATTTAAGATATACCAATCATAAGTGTACAGCTTGAACTTTTCGTATGTATGTTTATGTAACCACCATACAGTCAAGACATAGAACATGTCCAGCTTCCTAATGTTCCTTCTCAGTCAGTAACCTCCTTCCCCTGCGTCTACCACTGTTCTGATTTCTAGCACCATAGATTAGTTTTGCCTGTTCTCCGACTTCATACAGATGGAGTCATGCAATATGTATTCTCATGTAACTAGTATTTTTAATCAAATGATTTTTTGTGGCCAGCCTTTGTTATTTAATATTATTGTTTCTGGCTCCTTCATACTAAAAACACATCTAAACCAAAGCAGATTCATTTGACTTTTATTTTACATTTCTCTTAGGTGGGATAATCTAAAAATTCTTGAGGAAATTTCTCATATGTCCAGTGACTTTCTATTTCAGCCACTCATACAGTGTCTGCTATTTATTTCCATGGGTTATTCTTGCTCTTTTTTCCTCTTCCACATTTCCTTCTACCAGTGCATAGAGATAAAAATGAGATTTCTAAAATTTTATCTCCCATTTGTTCTTTGCCATGCTAGCATTTGGCTTGGGGTGAATTCAGGTTGAACTGAACGTCTACAATTCAATTGTATTAATCTTGTGTTTTTCTTTTCTTCTCTCTGACAGCATGACGGAAGTGGTTCATTGCATGATATTCAACTGTCATTGCCATCCAGTCCAGAACCAGAAGATGGTGACCAAATATATAAGGTATGACTACATAGTCACGCTGAATTTTTTTTTTTGATAGATCAAGCAATACACGCTGAATTTTTTAAAATTCTTTTTTATTACTAAAATAATAATGCAATAACAATAAAAAGATTTAATAATAAATATATGAAAGCCCAGCGCTTTTCTGTCTTGGGTATTAATCAGTTTTGCTGTTAATTTTTGCTACTTTGTTAAGTTGAAATAGTATCTCTGTGGTGCTTTAATTTGAATTTATCAGTAGATAATTATTTGTCCCTATATTACTACTGGTGCAGAATTCTTTTTTAAAAATAACTGCTTATAATTATGAATAACAGTTTCTAAAATATGACTACCAATAAAAATTAAAATGGTAATAGGCAATTCTCATATATTATCACAACATTGAAGAAACAGACTGAAAATAGGATTAGTTTCTTTATCTTTTCTATCTTAAAAATATAATTATAGAATCCAGAGGTATTTTTTTTAAATTTTAAAATATTAATTAACATGGTACAAGTGTTTTTGTTTCAAGGGTATCTTGTATAATGCTTTAGTCAGGGCATTTGGTATGCCCATTATCAGAATATTGTTCATTGTACCCAGTAGGTAAGATTTTATCCCACACTCATCCTCCCACCCACCCCTCTTCTTGGTTTCTCATGTCCTTTATATTGCTTTGTGCCCATGTGTACCCGTCTATTAGCTCCCACTTACTATGTTAATGAGAACATATGGTGTTTGGTTTTCCATTCCTGAGGTACTTCACTTAGATTAATGGTCTCCAGTTCCATCCAAGTTGCTGCAAATGACATTATTTCATTCCTTTTATGGCTGAGTAGTACTCCATGGTATATATATACCACATTTTCTTTATCCACTCATGGATTGAAGAGTACTTAGGTTGATTTCCACATCTTTGCAATTGTGAATTGTGCTGAAATGAACATTCATGTGCAGGTGTCTTTTTGATAAAATAACTTCATTTCCTTTGGGTAGATACCCAGCAGTGGGATCGCTGGATTGAATAGTAGGTCTACATTTATTTCTTTGAGGAATCTCCATACTGTTTTCCATAGAGGCTGTACCAATTTGCAGTCCCACCAGGAGTGTATAAGCATTCCTTTCTCTCTGCATCCATGCCAGTATATAGTCTTTTTTGATTTTTCAATAATGGCCATTCTGATACGGGTAGGTGGTATTCTCATTGTAGTTTTAATTTGCTTTTCCCTGATGATTAGTGATGTTGAGCATTTTTTCATATTTTTTTTTTTTTTGCCATTTATAGTCTTTTGAAAAACTTCTGTTCGTGTCTTTTGCCCCTTTTTGATGGGGTTGTTTATTATTTTCTTACTGATTTTTTTGAGTTCTTTGTAGATTCTGGATATCAGACCTTTGTCAGATGTATAGTTTGCAAATATTTCCTCTCATTTTGTAGGTTATCTATTCACTCTGTTGATTATTCCCTTTGCTGTGCAGAAGCTTTTGAATTTAATTAAGTCCCATTTGTTTATTTTTCTTGTTGCTGTATTTGCCTTTGGGGTCTGAGTCATAAATTCTTTACCGAGGCCTATGTGTAGAAGTTTTTCCTATATCTTCTTCTAGAATTTTTATGGTTTCACGCCTTACATTTAAGTCTTTTATCCATCTTGAATTAATTTTTGTGTATGGTGAGAGAGAAGGATCCTGTTTCATTCTTCTGCGTGTGGCTATCCAGTTTTCCCAGCACCATTTATTGAATAGGGCTTCCTTTCCCCAGCGTATGTTGTTGTCTGCTTTGTTGAAGATCACGTGGTTGTAGGTAGATGGTTTTATTTCTGGGTTCTCTATTCTGTTCCCTTGATCTATGCCTGAATTTATATACCAGTACCATGCTGTTTTGTTCTCTATAGCCTCGTAGTATAATTTGAATTCAGGTAATGTGATTCCTCTAGATTTGTTCTTTTTACTTAAGATTGTTTTGGCTATTCAGACTCTTTTTTGGTTCCAAATGAAGCTTAGGATTATTTTTTCTAGATTTGCAAAATATGATGCTGGTATACTGATGGGGATTGCATTGAATTTGTAAATCACTTTGAGCAGTATGGACATTTTAACGATGTTGATTCTACCAATCCATGAGCAGGGGATGTCTTTCCATTTGTGTCTTCTATGATTTCTTTCATCAGTGTTTCATAGTTCTTTTTGTAGAGGTCTTTAACCTCCTTTGTTAAGTATATTCCTAGGTATTTTATTTTCCTTGTAGGTATTGTAAACTGTATCAAGTCCTTGATTTGACTCTCCACTTGACTGTTATTAGTATATAGAAATGCTACTGATTTGTATACATTGATTTTGTAACCTGAGACTTTGCTGAATTTATTTATCAGTTCTTGGAGTCTTTTGGTGGAATCCTTGGGGTTTTCTAGATACAAGATCATATTGTCAGCAAACAGGGATAGTTTTACCTCATCTTTCCTGATTTAGATGCCATTTATTTCTGTCTCTTGCCTGATTGTTCTGGTTTGGACTTCCAATACTATGTTGAATAGAAGTGGTGACAGTGGGCATCCTTGTTTTGTTTCAGTTCTTAGGAGGAATGCTTTCAACTTTTCCCCATTCTGTATGATGTTGGCTGTAAGTTTGTCATGTATGGCTTTTATAATTTTTCAGTATGTTCCTTCTATGCTTAGTTAGTTGAGGGTTTTTATCTTGAAAGTATGCTGAATTTTATTGAATGTTTTCTCTGCATTTATTGATGATCATGTGGTGTTTGTTTTTGTTTCTGTTTATGTGGTGAATCATATTTATTGATTTATGTATGTTAAACCATCATTGCATCCCCTGGATGAAACCCACTTTCATAGTGGATTGTCTTTTTTGATGTGCTGTTAAACTCAGTTTGCTAGTATTTTGTTGAGGTTTTTTGCATCTATATTCATAAGGAATATCGGCCTGTAGTGTTTTTTTTATTGTTGTTGTATCATTTCCTGGCTTTTGTATCAGGATGACACTGGCCTCATAGAATGAGTTAGGGAAGATTCCCTCCTTCTTGATGTTATGGAATAATTCCTGTAGGATAGGTACCAGTTATTCTTTGTTGGTCTGGTATAAGTTGGCTGGTTCTGGGCTTTTTTTTTTTGGGAAATTTTTTATTACTGCTTTAATCTTGCTTCTCATTATTGGTCTGTTCAGGATTTCTATTTCTTCCTGCTTCAGGCTTAGGAAGTTGTGTGTATCCATTTCATCTAGGTTTTCTAGTTTGTTCGTGTAGAGCTTTTTGTAGTATTCACGGATGATATTTTGTATTTCTGTGGTGTCCGTTGTAATGTCTCCTTTTTCATTGCTGACTGAGGTTATTTGAATCCTTTATCTTCTATTTATGCTTAATGTGGCTAATTCTTTATTGATTTTGTTAATCTTTTCAAAGAACCAACTTTTGGTTCATTGATCCTTTGCATCATTTTGGTTTCCATTTCATTTAGTTTGGCTCTAAGCTTTGTTATTTCTTTTCTTATGCAGGTTTTGGGTTTAGTTAATTCTCTTTTTTCTAGGTCCTTGAGATGTGACAGTAGGTTGTTATTTTGTGATCTTTCTTTTTGAAAGGCATTTAAGGCTATGAACTGTAGCCTTAGTGCTGCTTTTGTTGTATCCCATAGATTTTGAAAACTTTTGTTACCTTTGTCATTCAGTTCGAGGAATCTTTTGACTTCCATCTTAATTTTATCATTGACCCAAGGATGTTTAATTTCCATGACTTTGTGTAGATTTGGGTGTTTATCTTGGAATTGATTTCTAGTTTAATCCCACTGTGGTCTGAGAATATGATTTCGATTTTTTTTTTAATTTATTGAGACTTGTTTTGTGGCCTAAGAGGAGATCAATGTTGGTAAAAGTCCTATGCGCTGATGACAAAAATATATATTCAGTAGCTCTGGGGTAGAATGTTCTGTAAATGTCTGTTAGGTCCGTTGGTTCTAGAGTCCTGTTTTAAGTCCAGTGTTTCTTTATTCATTTTCTGCATTAATGATCTCTCCAGTTCTTTCAGTGGAGCGTTGAAGTCCTCAGCTATTAAGATAATACTGTTTATTTCTCTGCTTAAATCTAGAAGAATTTGTTTTCTGAAACTGGGAGCTCCTGTGTTAGGTGCATATGTATTTAGTATTGTTATGTCATCTTGTTGAATTGCTCCCTTTTCCATTATATAATGACCATCTTTGTCTTTTTTTTTTTTAACCATTGTTGATTGAAAGTCTGTTTTATCTGGTATGAGAATGGCTACACCTGCTTGCTTTTGGTTTCTATTTTCATGGAATTTTTTTTTTCTATCCCATTACATTGAGTCTGTGTGAGACCTTATGGTTTAGATGTATTTCTTGGAGACAGCAAATATTTGGGTTGTACTTTTCCATCCATTCAGCCAGTCTGTGTCTTTTAAGTGGGGCATTCAGACGATTTACATTGAGTGTTAGTATTGAAATGTGAGATGCTGTTCTGTTCAACATGTTGGATGATACCTTATTGTTTTGTTTTCCCTCTTGTGCTATTGTTTTATAAAAGCTGAGCTGTAGATTTTGGGTATTTTTACACTGATTGCTACATATTGTGCTGTTGTGTGTATAATGCACTCTTGAGCATTTCCTGTAGGGCAGGTCTACTAGTGACAAACTCCCTTAGTGTTTACTTGTCTGGGAAAGGCTTTATTTCTTCTTTATCTATGAACAGTTTAGCAGGGTACAGAATTTGTGGCTGGCAGTTATTCTGTTTAAGGAGACCAAATATAGGAGCACATTCCTTTCTTGTAAAGTTTCTCTTGAGAAGCCTGCTCTTAGTCTGAAGGGTCTTTCTTTGTAAGTTTTTTGATGTTTTTGCCTCTCAGCTTGGAGTTCCTCCTTCCTGTTGCCTTTGGCCAGTCTGATGACTATATCACTTGGTGATTCCCTTTTTGCCATGAATCTCCCAGGCATTCATTGAGCTTCTTATATCTGGATGTCTGAATTTCTATCATGACCAGGGGAGTTTTCCTCAGTTATTTCCTCAAATAGGTTTTCCAGGCCTTGTACTTTTTAATTTTTACCCTCAGAGATGACTGTGGTTCTTATGTTTGGCTGTTTTACATAATCCCGTATTTTTCTTAGGCCTTGTTCATTCCTCTTGATTCTTTGTTTTTTATTTTTGACTCATTGAGTTAAATTGAAAGTGTTGTCTTCAGGCTCTGTAATTCTTTCTTCTACTTGGTCTAGTCTATTCTTAAAACTCCCTGCTGTGTTTTATATTTCCCTAAATGAATTTTTCATTTCCAGAAGTTCTATTTGGTTTTGTTAAAATATATCTATCTCTTTAGTAAATTTTTCACTCATTTCCTGAATTGTTTTTCTGGTTTCTTTGAGTTGGTTTTCCATTTGCTCTTGGATTTCATTGTGCTTCCTCAAAAATTCCATATTTGGAATTTTTTAATCTGTCATATTAGTATTTTTATTTTGGTTGGGATCCATTGCTAGAGAGCTGGTGTGCTCCTTTGTAGGTGTCCTTTCACTCTGATTTTTGATACCTCTGGAGTTCTTGTGCTGATTCCTTCTCATCTGGAGCAGCTGCTGCTTCTTATTTTTGCATTTTCTTTTGCTTAGATGGGGCTTTTCTCCCTCCCTCACTCTTAAGGGTGTTTCTGTAGCATATGTTGGGTAAGAACCTTTGTCTTTGCTTGTGGGCATATTTATGGGGGAGTCTAGGTTATGGATGGATACCTTGGGTATGCATCTTCTTTGTACGGTGGTTTTCTCAATTGCTAGTTATTTGTAAGCTGTAGCAGTATTGTACTATATGTCTGGGCAGATCCCCTGTCTCTTCTTGACAAGGGAAAGTGGAAGTCTTTGAAATACTTTCTCTTTCCCCAGTCCTGTGGTCTGTTATTTTATTTTATTTTATTTTTTTTCCCTTTTATTTCAGAATATTATGGGGGTCCAACACTTTGGTTATATATATCTTGCCCAGGCACTACCCATGTCAGAGCTACAATGGTAGACATCCCCCAAACTGTGTGCCCCGCACCCATTCAGTGAGAGTTTTCCCATCCCCTCCACCCTGCTCCTGCCTGCCCGTCCCATGATGAATATTATTGCCATATGTGACATAAGTATTGATCAGTTAGTACCAATTTGATGGTGAGTACCAGTGGTGCTTGTTTTTCCATTCTTGTGATACTTCACTTTGAAGAATAGGCTCTAGCTCCATTCAGGATAATACCAGATGTGTTAATTCACTGTTGTTTTTTATTGCTGAGTAATACTCCATGGTATACATATACCACATTTTATTAATCCACTCGTGTATTGATGGGCACCTGGGTTGTTTCCACATCTTTGCAATTGTGAATTGTGCTGCTATGAACATTCGCATGCAGAAGTCTTTATTATAGAATGTCTTTTTGTCCTCTGGGTAAATACCCAGTACTGGGATTGCTGGATCAAATGGTAGTTGTACTTTTAGTTCTTTGAGGTATCTCCATATTACTTTCCGTAGAGGTTGTACTAATTTGCAGTCCCACCAGCAGTGTATGAGTGTTCCCATCTGTCCACATCCCCGCCAACATTTGTTGTTTGGGGATTTTTTAATATAAGCCAGTCTCACTGGAGTTAAGTGATATCTCATTGTGGTTTTGATTTGCATTTCCCTGATGATTAGAGACGTTGAGCACTTTTTTATATGTTTGCTGGCCATTATTCTGTCTTCTTTTGAAAAGTTTCTGTTCATGTCTTTTGCCCATTTTTTAATGGGGTTGTTTGATTTTTTCTTGTTGATTTTCCTAAGTTCTGTATAGAGTCTGGTTATCAGCCCCTTATCAGATATGTAGCATGCAAATATTTTCTCCCATTCTGTAGGTTGTCTGTTCACTCTAATGATAGTTTCCTTGGTTGTGCAGAAGCTTTTTAATTTGATCATGTCGCATTTATTTATTTTTGTTTTTGCTGTGATTGCTTTGGGGGTCTTCTTCATAAATTCTTTGCCTAGGCCATTGTCCATAAGAGCTTTTCCAATGTTTTTTTCTGGAATTGTTATGGTTTCCCATCTTAGGTTTAAGTCTGTTATCCATCATGAGTTGATTTTTGTGAGAGGTGAGAGGTGTGGACCTAGTTTCAGTCTTCTACTTGTGGCCATCCAGTTTTCCCAGCATCATTTATTGAATCGGGAATCTTTTCCCCAGTGTATGTTTCTGTGGGATTTGTCAAAGATCAGATGACAGTATGAGGATGGTTTTATATTTGGGTTCTCAGTCCTGTTCCATTGGTCTATGTCTCTGTTCTTGTGCCAGTACCATGCTGTTTTGGTTACTATAGCCTTGTAGTATAGTTTGAAGTCTGGTAGCTTGATGACTCCCAATTTGTTCTTTTTGCTTAAGATTGCTTTGGCTAGACGGTCTTCTCTGGTTCCACACGAAGCTTAGAATTATTTTTCTAGATTGGCAAAAAATGATGTTGGTATTTTGATAGGGACTGCATTGATTCTGTAAATCACCTTAGGTAGCAAAGACATTTTCACAGTGTTGATTCTACCTATCCAAGAGCGTGGTAGGGTTTTCCATCTGTTTACATCCTTTGCAATTTATTTTCTCAGCATTTCATAATTCTCTCTATATAGGTCTTTTGCCTCCTTAGTTAGATATGTTCCTAAATATTTAATTTTCTTTGGTGCTATTGTGAAAGGTATTTCATCTTTAATTTGTTTCTCAGCTTGACTGTTATTAGCGTATATGAAGGCTATGGATTTATGTGCATTGATTTTGTATCCTGAGACTTTGCTGAATTCATTTATCAATTCCAATAATCTCTTGGTTGAATCTTTGGGGTTTTCTATGTATAATATCATATCGTCCACGAACAATGAAAGTTTGACCTCTACTGCACCCATTTGGACACCCCTGATTCCTTTCTCTTGTCTGATTGCTCTGGCAAGGACTTCCAGCACTATGTTGAATAGGAGTAGAGATAGTGGGCAACCTTGTCTGGTTCCAGTTTTAAGGGGGAATGCTTTCAATTTTTCCCCATTCAGTATGATATTGGCTGTGGGTTTATTGTATATGGCTTTAATAATTTTGAGGTGTGAGCCATTTATGCCTATATTGTTAAGAGGTCTTATCATAAAAGGGTGTTGGATTTTGTCTGAAGCCTTTTCTGCATCTATTGAAAGGATCATATATTCTTTGTTCTCACTTTTATTTATGTGGTGAATTGCATTTATAGATTTGTGTATGCTGAACCATCCCTGCATCTCAGGGATGAAGCCCACCTGATCATGATGAATTATTTTTTTATGTACATTTGAATTTGGTTTGCTAGGATTTTATTGAAAATTTTTGCATCTATATTCATAAGGGATATTGGTCTGTAGTTTTCTTTTCTTGTTGTGTCCTTTCCTGGCTTTGGTATCAAGGTGATATTGGCTTCATAGAATGAGTTTGGGAGGGTTCCATCCTTCTGGTTGTGTCCGAATAATTTCTGCAGTATAAGCACCAGTTCTTTGTAGGTTTGGTAGAATTCAGGTGTGAACCCATCTGGTCCAGGACTTTTTTTTGTGGGAAGATGTTTTATTACTGCTTCTATTTCGGTGCTTGATGTTGGTCTGTTTAGGAATTCTATTTCTTCCTCATTGAGCCTAGGGAGGTAGTGTGTTTCCAAGAATTTGTCCATTTCCTCCACATTTTCATGTTTTTGGGCATAGAGATTTTTGTAGTATTTGAGGATGATGATTTGTATTTCCATGATATCAGTTGTGACCTCTCCTTTTTCATTTCTAATTGAGCTTATTAGAGTCCTTTCCTTTCTGCTTCTGGTCAACCTGGCAAGTGGCCTGTCTATTTTGTTTATCTTTTCAACGAAGCAACTTTCCATTTTATTGATCTTTTGTATTGTTCTTTTGTTCTCAGTTTCATTTAATTCTGCTCTGATCTTAGTTATTTCTTTTCTTCTGCTGGGTTTAGGATTGGTTTTCTCTTCCTTTTCCATTTCCTTAAGATGATTCATTAGTTTACTGATTTGTGACCTTTCTGTCTTTTGGATGTGAGCATTTAATGTGATAAGTTTTCCTCTCAGGACTGCTTTTGCTGTATCCCACAGATTTTGATAAGTTGTGTCCCCATTATCATTTAGTTCAAAGAATCTTTTGATTTCCATCTGAATCTCCTCCTTGACCCAGTGGTGATTCAGCAACAGATCGTTTAATTTCCATGTTTTTGAATGAAGTTGTGAGTTTCTGTTGGAATTGATTTCTAATTTGATTCTCCTGTGGTCTGAAAAGATACATGGTGTGATTTCTATTTTTTAAATTTGTTGAGAACGTGATCAATTTTAGAGAAAGTTCCATGAGCTGATGAGAAGAGCATACATTCAGTGTTATTTGGGTGGAGTGTTCTATGGATGTCTGTTAGACCCAAATGTTCTGGAATCCTATTTAGGTCCATTGTTTCTTTGTTTATTTTTTGTTTGGAGGATCTGTCCAATTCCGTCAGTGGAGTGTTGAAGTCCCCAGCTATTATGGCATTGCTATTTATTATGTTGTCTAGATCAAGCAGTATTTGCTTTATTTATCTGGGCGTTTCTGTGTTGGGTGCATAAATATTTAGGATTGTTAAACCTTCTTGTAAGATTTTTTCCCTTCACCACTACGTAGTGACCATCTTTGTCTTTCTTTACTTTTGTTGCTTTAAAGTTTATATCATCTGAAATAAGGATGGCTACTCCAGATTTCTTTTGGTTTCCATTAGCCTGGAAAATTGTTTTCTATCCTTTTACCTTGAGTCTGAATGTGTCCTTGTGTGTAAGATGTGTTTCCTGGAGATAGCAGATACTTGGCTTGTATTTTTTAATCCATTCAGCCAGCCTATGTCTCTTCAGTGGGCAATTCAAGCCATTCACAATTCTTGAGAGAATTGATATTTGGGGTAGATTTCCATTTATTCTGTTGGGTAGTCTCTTGTTTTATTTTACCTATTGAGTCATTGTGAATCTGGGTTCTGGAGTTTTAGCTTTTGGGTAGTTTTATACTGGTGGGTGTCTCTTGTGCTGGTTACTATACAATGCAGGTCTAAGCACTTCTTTCAGGGCTGGTCTGGACTTCGCAAATTCTATCAGTGATTGCTTGCCTGGAAAAGTCTTTTGTTTCTCCCTCATATAAGAAGCTTAATTTGGCGGGATAAAGAATTCTGGGTTGGCCATTATTTTGTTTTAAAAGACTGAGGATGGGTTCCCAGTCCCTTCTGACCTGTAAGGTTTTGGCTGAGAAATCTGCAGTTAATCTGAAAGGTTTCCCTTTGTAGGTTATCTGTATTTTCACCTTACTGCTCTGAGGAGTGCCGCTTTTATGTTTACTTTGGTCAGTCTAGTAATTATGTTGCCTGGTGAATGCCTTTTCACGTTGAATTTCCCAGGAGTCCTGTGTGCTTCGTGTATTTGGATATTGAGATTTCTGGGTAGGTCATGGAAATTTTCCTCTATTATTCCTTCAAATATATTTTCCAGCCCACACAAATTTTCTTCCTCTCCCTCAGGGATGCCTATGATCCTTATGTTTGGCCTCTTTACATAATCCTACATTTCTTGTATGTTTTGTTCATGTCTCTTGTTTTTGTGTACTTTCTCTTTGACTGATTTATTTAGCACATAGGAGTTATCTTCTAGCTCTGAGATTCTTTCCTCTGCATGATCCAGCCTTTTCTTAAGGGTTTCCACTGTGTATTGTAGATCCTTAAATGCCTCTTTTATTTCTAGAATTTCTATTTGATTTTTCTGTAATACTTCTGTTTCTTTAGAAAATTTTTCACTCATTTCTTGCATTTTTCTTGTGGTTTCTTTGTGCTGGGATTCAATTTTCTCTTGAATTTCATTGAGCTTTCTAATAATCTGTAAACGAAATTCCTCTTCTGTCATTCTATCAGTTTCATTTGAGTTGGTATCCGTTGCTGAGGAACTTAATGATTTCTTTTGGGGGTGACTTTTCACTCTAATTTTTCATGTTTCCTGAGTTCTTTCGCAGATTTTTTCTCATCTGGCCTTTTGGTCGAGAGCTGGGGATGTTAGGGCAAGTTTATGGCCCTGTCTCCAAGCCCCCAAGGTTCGTTCCTTGGCAGAGCCAGGGAGAGGAGTGGTGGTCTGTATTGCCTTAGCTGTATTTTAGCAAGTTTGGTGGACCTCTTGGGTCACCTCTGACCTGTTGTCTTCACCTCTTCCCGGTGCAGTGTAGTGAGATTTTTCTCCCAGCTTGAGCTCCAAGCTGGTGGGTTGTACTTGAGGGTATGAATCCACAGCTCCCTAATAGCTAGGTATTCTGTTGTGTCGGTGGTAGACTCTGGTTCCCCGGGTGGGGTGTACGGAAGCCCAAGCTTTGGGAGGGGCCTTGTAGCTCCTAGGGGTTATTTTGACCCTGCTCCTCCTGGGGTGTGGGTAGACACACAATTGCTTTTGGCTGCAGTGCGAGAGCTGAATTGGGAAAATTCTACACAGTTCAGAGGCTGCTTATCCAGCCGCATGTGTCGGGCCCTCTGACGTGCGTCTCCACTTGTCACTGGCTGATAGGGGGATCTGCAATTGTGCACCCCTTTGCCACCACTAGACCCCAAGGTGAGGTGGGTGGGTGTCTCTATCCCCAGAAGTCTCCGCCAGGGGGATGTTCCCTATGGGGGGAATAGTGGTCACTGGAGGTACTCTTGGATCAAGTGAAATTCTCTTATGAAATGGGCAGTGTTAGGGGAAGCTGCTCTGGTTCAGCCTGTGACTCTTGAGGCATTCAGTTGCCATGAGAACCGGTACTTATACAAATGATTCTCTATAACCAGCAACCTTCAAAATGACTGATGTCTGGGGTACAGGAGGGCTGGGACATGATGAGCAGGCACTAGGACCAGCACGTAGCAGGTGCGTAGCAGGCCAGAGCCAGGGTAGCAGGACCAGATGGATGGGCTGCAAACTGTTTGCAATACACAAAGGTTCTGCCACTACAGTTCTGGGATCTTGTCCCACCTGGAACCCATGGAGGCAGCTGTTCCTGGCCACCAAGGGCGAAGCCTGTTGTGCCCAGGCCAAAGAGCTCCCGTGCCAGGGGTGGGGTAGAGCTAGAGACCTAGGTGACAGCTCCGTGTGGGAGACTGTAAAGATGGTTGCCGGCTGCCAGCCTGACATACAGGAGGGCTCAGATCGCGCCCGTGAACGCAGCTCTTCTCAACTGGCCTGGATCCTGTGGAGGCAATTGCCGGCAGCCCCTGAGGGAGTGTCCCGCTCCCTCTTCAACTTCTGTGCCCAGGTCCCACTGTCTTCCAGAGGCGAGGTGCCCATCTGCAGATTCCCGTGTACTGTCCCAGGAAGCTATATTTCAGCCCAGTCCCTACCCGGCCCTGAGCAGTCACTGTATATTGCAGCTGAGAGTTCCGTATGGCTCTCACAATTGCTTACTCTCCACAGAGCCTGCTGTCTTGAGCTACAGCTTTGCCCCAACTCTGGGCTTGTCCCTGACTGACTGGATGGGAGTCTGTGGGGAAGCTGCGTAAGCACTTGTAGGTCTGGTCGCACTGTGCTAACCTGGCGAGCTTATCCTTCCCGTGCTCTGGGCTCTGTTGTACTCCCTGCGCTCTCCGATCTTTGTGAATGATTCTGTCACCTGTTTTCTTGGGCTGAGTGTTGCATAATATTTCTCTGTAAATTCACAATGCTGTTTTTGGAGTGAGCGATCTGCGCCCAGGCAGCCAATGGCATTTTTCATCTCCTTCCCTGGGAGCGGTGAGGTGGGAGGACTCTATCAGACCACCATTTTTCCTCCCACCCCTGTGGTCTTCTTAACAGTGTGAATTATATTGTGATGCCCAGTATAATCTCTGAGAAGTTGCTGGTTCTTGTGGGTAAGAGGCAGCCAGGCCTGTGTGATTGAGTCAGTAAATACTGTAAAGTTGTCCTCCCTGCCAGTAGGTGGCGCTTGCAGGAAAGAGCTAGCTGCGGTGTTGTATTTTGGGACCTGTGACCGGCTCTAGTCAATAAGGAGAAGCACTCCGAAGCCCCAGGTGCTGGGTGGGGCCCTGGAGCTGCCATGGGACTCCTTATTTTCCACCACAGCAGAGATGGGTGGAAGAGTGAGGCTGAGCAGGGCTGAGTTGGACGAGCCTGTGTTCAGGCTCCATAGAATCCAGAACAAGAGCTGTCTCAGCTGTAGTGGAGGATCAGCTCCCAGGCCACTGGGGAAAGCCACCAGGGAGGGGCTGAAGCAGCCTCATGAAGCCAGAAAGTCTGCTTGTGGTGGAGGGACTGTCTGGGATTCACAAACTGACTGTTGGGAGTGGGTTTTGCTCTTCTTCCTCCTCCTGTCCCCCAGAGATCTTCTGGTGTCTGACCACAAGCACTGCAAAGTAGCTGAGCTCACCAGCAATGGTGCCGTGGGCAGGGGAGCTCCACCCTGGACCAAAAATGCTGCTGTCCTGTGGGGGGAGGGGTGCTCCATGAGTGTGCTGTGGCTCAAACCCACACTGCACTCTCCTTTCAGTTCTGCCCACGTGGGCTCCCTTGCCTCCTAAGATTAGTTCATAAATCTCCCCTCTGTGCCCCCAAGCAACACGATCACTTCTTGTGGGTATGGGATCTGGACTGCAGGTTTGTACCTTTGTCCCCAGAGTGCAATCCCTGACTGTGCCAGGGAGAAGAGTGCTGGTCCTGTGTTGCCCATGGAGTGTTCAAGTAGGCTTAATGTTCTCCTGCTTCACTGTGTGCCCTGCTCTGGAGGGCTGCTCGCCTGGAGCAGCCAGGCAAGCAGCATCAGGGATGGCTTGTAGGCGGGGAGCTGACAGTCCTAGGACCCCTTGGTCTGCTGCAGGTCTTTAAGAGGAAAGGTGTGAGCCCCAGTCTCTGTGGAAGCCTCAGTGTAGTGGATGCACGAACAGAGGGGAAGCAACTGCTCCTGAAAGCCTGGACTCAATCATTCCTTGGGGGCACTCAGCAGCAGTGGGAGGGGAGAGGGTGGAAAAGAGTCTGAATGGAGGAGAGCTGGCACTCTGGTCCCCTTTGTCCCTCTCCCCGGTAGGCAGCCCACCCAGAATGTCCAAGCTCTGGGTTCACACAGTTCCCTTGGGACCCACGGGCCCCTGTGGCCACCACAGTCTGAGCAGAAGTTGGGAAATGTTTGTGTGGGGATCAGTGACATGAAAACTGAAGGGCTGAAACTCCCTGAGGGAGGACAAAGGCTCACATAGGTGGAGAAGCAGTATGATGCCTGCCACCTCAGCTTGGGTCTTTAGTGACAGGGGAGCGACCCCGAGGGGGCTGGCAGCCTGGTGTTTTGTTTTCAAGAAGCTCCCAGTTCACTGGTGGCAGCACCTTTTGGGCACATGAGGGTATAGAAGCTCTCCAGCAGCTTGGGAGCCTGCTGACTACTGGAGGTGTGACAGGAGGAGAAACAAAACCCCCACCTACCCTTTCCATGGGACTCCAAGTTTCTTAGGGATTTATCTCTGCCAAAATCTTACTCCTTTTTCTTCTGCACTGCAAGTTCTTCCTGTGTAATCTCTGGTAGGTTCTGGCACTTCTCCCTCAGAATTACACCTGAACTACGTTTTTGTTTTTTTTTTCATCTAAAACTTTTCCTTCTTTCTGAGACAATCTGGCAACTGATGTTTCTAGTCAGCCATTTTGTCCCCTCTCCCAGAATCTAGATTTATTCTAGTGAGCATTGGAAAGTATTTTTTTAAATAATTCTCATCATCTTTAGGTCTATTTTTAGTTGAAGAAAGCTCTTTATTTTGCAACTATTTCTTAAGGCCATATTTATTTCTTAGCAAACACAAATAGTCTATATTTAATATTTCCAAGTAAAGTTATTATTGGCTTTTACATTCTATTTTCAGAGCATACTAATCAGTGTTTGCTAGTCATCCGTAGTAACAAATAACCTGAAAACATTGGTGGCTTATCATAACAAAATTTATGTCTCATTTATGTTACATATTGGCAGTAGATCAGCTGGAACTCTGCTTCAGGTGTTTCCTTCATTCTGGGATCCAAACTGAAGGATCAGTCCCTATTGTGGGACATGCTATTCTTGTGCCAGAGAGAAAAGAGCTTTGACAGAACCACATGTGAATTCTGCTTGGATGTGGCACATGTCATTTTCAAAACAAGTCAAGTAACCAAGCCTGGTTTTGGTGGGGCAGAGAAGCATCATTTTCTCATAGGGTGCAGAGTGAGATATTGGTAACAAGATTACATATAAAACAATAAAGATCAATAAAATTTAGCATAGTAGTCACATGTGGTTATCTAATTTGGCTTTTCAGCTTGTTGCCTACCTGTCATTTTCCAAATTATTGCCTTATTTTATTGGCTTCCATCCCGGTATAATAATATTCTAAATCAGGAGGTCATTAGCAGGACAACTCTTTCTCAACACTCAGTTGAGAAACATTGACATAGATGATCTCTAGTGATCTCTTAGTTTTAAAAATTTTTATGACTGACATTTTAAAAGTAAAGTAGACTTTTTTCCTTGGATTTTTTTGTGAAAACAGTTTTTTACATGTGAAGAAATTATTTTTAAAGAAAAAATTTTAATTCTACCTTCTTTACACAACTAGTATCTTCACTTTTTTCAATGTTCCTTTGTAGTTCCTCTGTATATTTAATACTACATGATAAACATATTGTTACATGGCATTTTCCTAGTCTGAGATGCAATAGCTCATACTGTTTCTTTTCTCCAGTATCTTGTTCTCTCTTGTACTTTCATTAGCAGATCCCCAGCTGTGTCACCTTCTCATCCAGGCCATTTAGCAGTACAGTTTTCAGTGACACAGATATGTTGTCTTGTGCCGTTAATAATTCAAGGTCTAAAATCTACACGGTACCTGCCATGCTCCCACTCTATCCTTATATTTATCTCAGGACAGCTCCCTTTCCCATCCCCTGATGACCTATTCCCAACATTGAACATCTCAAACCCTGTGCTCTGTTGTGCTTCTCAGCCTCCGCAGGCAGCCTTGTGTTCGTCAAGCAGAGATCTGCTTACTGCCTTCTTGCCTTCTAACTTAACTTGTATCTGCCTCATTCTCCTTCGCTTTTTTCCAGGTGCAGGGGAAAAGTGGCCACTATGCTGTGGGAGACCACCTTTTCTTTAGGATAGTTAGTATTTCTAACTATCTGCTGCTGCTGCTTAAGGACCTAACTAAGTACCTCTCCTCCTCTTCTCTCATCTGTCTTTAATGTGCTTCTACTTTTTCCTCATCAATTTATAAATTTGTATATTTCGCCTGTCTTAAATTTGGTAAATTAAATAAACTTTTCCTTGACTCTCCTTAAAGCCCATTCTAGTTAATGTAGAAACTTGGAAAAATGAAAATAGCTACTGGTTTTAATGCCATAGACATTTAGCATGGCCTTTGTCTTAAAAGCTTTATCCCTTTCCTTTTGTGTCACTTCTTTCTGGAATCCCTCATACCTCTTAACATTTTTTGCCCATTTCCTCTGTAGGGTTCTCCTCTTCCTGTAAATGTTAGGTTTATATCTTTAGTCCAGTCCTCTTTGAACTTTTTACTCTCACGATTTCACATATGACATGTATATAGATAACATGTAAAATTTCTCTCTTTCGTGTTTGGTAATCCAGTTGCCCATTGGACATTTCTGCTGTGTGTCTCACCCATGGCTACCTGGGACAGTATATTTGAAACTCACACATGTTTCTCTTTGAACATATTTGTCTTCCTGTATTCTCCATTTCTTTTCGTGGCACAACTGTTCGCCATGTCACTCAAGCTAGAAATATGGATGTCACTCTTGACTACTCCTCTGTGCTCTTCTCTCACGTGTGGTGAACTGCCAAAATCTCCAGATTTTGATCATCTCTTCTCCATCTTTCTTATCACTGTTTTGGGTCAAGCTCCTCCCTTCATCTGGATTGTTACAGTATCTGTGTTTTTAGAGACATGGTCTCACACTGTTGCCCAGGCTGGAGTGCAGTGGTGTTATCACAGCTCACTGCTGTCTTGAACTCCCGGGCACAAGTGATCCTCCCCCTCATCCTCCTGAGTGGCTGGAACTATAGGCATGTGCCATGACTCCCGGCTAGTTTTTTATTTTTTATAAAGATGGGGTCTCGCTATGTTGCCCATGCATGTCTCGAACTCCTGAGCTCAAATGATCCTCCCACAGTGCTAGGATTACAGACATTAAGCCACCATGCCCAGCTGGTTATTACAATATCTTAATAATAAGTTCCTAGCTCAATTTTGTTGCTGTTAGCAAATTTATCCTCCAAATAGCTACCAAAGCGATCTCAAATGCAAATATGTCACTCCTTAGCTCAGGCCATGCTTGATAGTCATGGCCCTCTGTAATCTTCCCCTTACCTAGTTTAATAGCCAAATTGCTCCTCACTGTTCACCACAGGCTTTGTGCTACAGCATCACTGCTTACAATTCTCCAAATATGCTATGCTTGTACTTGCCTCTGTATTGTTGTATGATGCTTAAGATCCTTTACCCTGAAATACGAAGCCTACTACATTTCTCTGTCGTCTGCTCATCCTTTAAGACACCGCGGGAGTCACTCATTTCCTGGTGTATTCTCCTTTGAGTATCTTTATGTATAAAATTCTTAGAGCAGTGCCTGACATATAGTAAGTGCTATATACATGTTGGCCGTTACTGTTCTTACCACCTTGTATTTTGATGGCTATGAAGTAGTGTTCCATCAAGTTGCTACATTGTATTTCAGTTGTCCCCTTATAGGACAATTGTAAACTTGTAACTTTCAGATAATGTCTTGTTATAGATTTTCTCATACTTAGGATCATTTCTTTGGCATAGGATAACTGAATCAGAGAGTACATTTTTATGACTCATACATATAATATGTTTATCCGGAAAGGTTAATTCCTGTGTCTGATGTTGTACCATTTTTTTCTGTAATATTGTTAATCATGTTGGGTGTTTCCCCCCCAATTTAATATCTATAAAGTGATATCTTCAATATTTTAATTTATATTTCTTTAACAAGTCAAATAGAACATTTTACCAGTTATGCGTATATTTGTGAGAACTGGCTTATTGTCTCTTGGGGCCTTGAAAATGATCTTATATGTTTGGATAGGCTCTTAATATACTTGAGATATAAGTCCTTTCTCGTGTTTGTATGGATTTTCACCAGCGTTTAACTTTAGTGTTAATTGTTTAGATGCTTTAACATTTTATATAATCAAATATATATTTTCATTTCGTAATAGCGTCACTTGCTGCATAGCTTAGAAATGTGTCCATCTAAATGTATCCTTAGAAATGTATCCTCCATGATCTGCAGTCCATCTTTTTGTCTTGATTTATGAATTGTTTTAATTCCTAAACTTTTAAAATTCGACTGGAAATCATTTTTTGTATATAATAAAGTCTTTCCCAATTACAGAATATGTAACAGCATTAAAAAAATCTTTTCTTCCTCATTGTTTGGGATGCTTATGTGATGTGATATAGCCTTTGTAAAAATGTCTATTTCTGATTGCTTGTTAAACTGCAATGTATATATTTTTTGTGCCCAGTGTATCTGAAGGAGATGACATACTTTACCCAGTAACAACACGTTATAATTATTGCTTACATATTTTTATCTCTGGAAAGATATAGTAAATATATCATTCACATATATATTCTAATTTTCTTGCTTATACTACTTCCTCAGTATATATTTCTGGATAATTGAATAGTGGTACACAAAATGGGCTAACTATAAGGTTATGATACTTAACACTTTGGGTATGTAACTGGATTCCTGTTTAACTTGATAGTTGGTTTCCATTTAATAGTATTAGGCATTTGTCATAATGAAGTTGACAGGATATTCTCTTTTTGATTCAGGCAGTGCTCCTCAAAAAGTGGTTCACGGGAAAAGAATTTCCCTTGTTACCCTTGAAGGTACATTTATCTTTTTGCTGATTTCTGAACCAGCCATGAAATGCCTTTATGCCTTTAATTATACTATTCCACTCTGCTTGTTGTGCCCTTTGTTTTTTCTGACAGGCAACTCTTAGGCATCTCTTGAAATTTAGCTGAAGTTACTGTTTTGTATGTGATTTATTTTATTCTATGGCCTATGTCCCAGTTTCTTTACATGTAAAAAGGGGATAACAATACTTACCTCAGGGTTGTGGTCAAAATCATATGCTTAAATACCTGAAAGCGCTTAGTTTCTGATATCCAGTAAGTACCCCATGAGTATTAGCTGTTGCTCTTGTTGTTGTTCATTTTCTACATGTCAGACTTCATTAGAAGAAGTCTTAGTTATTTTTTTTAATAGAGGATTTTTCCCCCCTAAATTCTTCTTGTTATGATATTTTAAATACTTCATCTTAAATTTTTTAAATATTTCAGAATGAAGATTTATTAAATGAAATAAAACAACTTAAAGAAGAAATAAAGAAAAAAGATGAGAAGATCCAACTATTAGAACATCAGCTTGTGAGTATTATAGTATAATATGTCAAGTGGAAGCTTTTAAATTCGGTAATATATATTTTTTTATAAAACTCTGAGCTGGAATTAGAGTTTGACTTTATTTTTGGCTCTCGAAGTTGTGCTTTTGTGTTATTTTTAGATTCTATACGCTATAATAAAACTACATGATTTAACTTTCAGTGTAAATATTAACTATTCAATGTGAAACATTCTTTGTTGATCCATTTTCAGTGGCCTCTGTTAAGGTATTTAAACTCCACCAATTTACATTCATTTAATTGATGCAGGGTAAATGGCTTTCCTTCAGATATGTTTTAAGAAACGAGTACTGGTGAGTTGAGAATAGGATATTTTCTCTCTCTGTGAACAGAATGAGACTGGGTGTTCAGCCCTAGGTAGCTATAGAGCTGTCAGATTGCAGGGTATTCCAAGAAAATGTTTCTTCCCTATGGATGATATTGAATGATCCCTCAGAGTCATGTTTCAATCTTTATAATTTTAAAATTGTCATAATTTCAAATGGTAGCCTCATATGAAAATATGTATGATGTCTTGAATTTAATTATAATTTAGTTCATAATAATATAAAAGGTCATGATAAAAAGAAAATAATGGCCTAAAAATCATAGCAGTAAAAAGAAAATCTTTGTTGGAAGTCAGAAGCATATTTTGGTCTAGGAAGGCAATTTAGCAGTATGAAATATTAATCTTACCCAGAATATAAAAGATATAATACACTGAACTCTGAGCCACTGAGGTCAGGTCAGAGATTCAGCTCATAAATAAATAGTTAGAACAGAAAGATCAGATATTATGATTACAGTTACAAAGAAAATTTGTGAATCTGAATAAAGAATAACCTAATATTGCTAATTGAGGTCCTACAAAATACAAAATTGAAAAGGAAAATAATGAGACCTAATGTTTGTGTTTCAAAGCTAACTACAAGAACCCAGCCCACTTTCAGGGAAAAGAAAAAAGATAGCAATGGGAAATTAAGTAAGCTTCAATTTTTGCAAAAATATATTACAGAGCACCAAGATATTGTGCCTTGTGCACTTTAGAATAAAGGTTATGAACCTCATATTTTATATCCAGACATGTTTTTATTTATATACAAAGATAATGTCATTACTGTCTTGAAAAATATGCCATCCAGTTAACAATGCATTCCAAATGCTTGAGAGAGAAATTAAGAAATGACTCAAGAATAAGGAAGTAAAGATTGAAATGAATGAGCGGTGAAATGGAAGTGGTCTTTAGAGACACTAAGTGGGGTAAACTTTCAGACCATTAGTTGGAGAAAACTTACTGGTCATTATTTTATCTAATGTAAATTATATGTTACTCCAATGTTGGAATTTATTTGAATTTATAAATCTTTAATTTTTCTGAAATTAAAAAAAATTGTAATTTAAAAATTTTAAGTCACTATTACTTTTGGAAAATATTTACATTATATAAGTTTGAGGAAGGAGATAGGAATATGGTGAAGGAAGTCAGAATACTGAATTTGTTATCTTCTACAAATCAGTATCCCAAGTTTTTTTTTAAAATATACTTAGATTAATTATAACAATGCTTGCAAAATGCCTTAAGGTAACTATTAGTAGGTCGGAATAATGTGTGTTGCAATAAATAATAGTAAAAAAAGACAAAGTAGAAAAATACCAAGGAAAACCTAAAAGCAGCAAAATTGAGGTAACTGAAATTAAACCAAATGCAGCAGACATAATAGTAATTTTAAATGGTCTTATCTCTTGGGGAGAGTTTTCTTGAGGATTCAAAGCAAAATCCAGTAACTTGCCTTGTATAAAAGAAATTTAGCTAAAGTAAAATGGCCTATTAAACCTGAACATAAAAGGTTGGAGGACACAGAATAAAACTGTTCTCATGAAAAATACTAGAGTTTCAGTATTAAAATTAGAAAAGTAAATTTAGGGCTGAACGAATTATGAAAAGAGGTCACCTTGTATTGATATTTGATTAAATAAAGAAAAATGAATCTTTTTACGCTGAGAAGTTTTAATGAAGTGTTCTTTTAACCTCAGCATGCATCTTTAAATAGTAAGAACAGGTTTCTTCATAGGTGAAATAATATTATCATCTTTAAGCAATTAATAGTAATTTCTTAATATATTCTAACATCTAGTCCATATTCAGATTTCCCCAGTTGTTCCCAAAACATTCTGTACGTTTGATTTGTTTAAACTAGAATCCAATCTAGGACCATACATGACAACTGGTTATGTCCCTAAAGTCTCTTTTAACTTACTGATGAGACTGAGCCAGTTGTCCTGAACAATATCTCACCTTGAAAATAATTTTTAGAAAGATTTAAGAAATATCAAAGAGAATCCTAAAGAAAGAAAACAAAATTGAAAGCATTAATCTTTAGCAATATATACCTTGAAATTCTCTGTATTTGGTATATTTAACCTAGAAATCGTATTTATTGTGCAGGAGCCTGTCACCTGTTTTTCTGTGTGTTGTGCATAGTTTTCCTACAGATTGCTTGGGAGGAGGTGGTACATTCAGCTAGAAATTCCTTCTGTAAGCACATCAGAATCATATTAGCCCATTTACAAATTGCAGGGGAATTGTGGCATATACCAAGAGAAGTTTGTGAAACTTACTTAAAAGTTCCTGTTCTTGAATCTGGAGATTAATGTTTACTATGGTTTTCTCAACATAGATTTAGAAGATTAGAGAAGATTCATTGCTTCTCATTGCAAACAGTGATCCTCTGGGAAGTGAATGTCTTATTAAATGAGTTTTAAGGGGCCATGTATTCTTTTTGTGGTAGGGAATTAGAAATCATTCAGAAAGATTTTAATAGTATAAAGTTGAGTTATGAAACTCTAGAAAGTCACTTGTTCAAATCAAGAAAATTTTAAAAAGATATGAACCACTGAAAGTAGAGATAAGTAATGGCATTTTTCACATTTATCAAAATTAAAATTGCCTTTTATAATATTTTAATTTTTTAAAATTTCTTTACATCTTTAAACTACTTTCTTAAAATTAGAAAAAGTTGTCAGAAGAACCACAGAATAAGAACTAGGTTCTTGTCTCCAGTATTAATTAGCTGAATGACATTGGCTGTTTTCATCCTCTCTAGTGCTTTCTTTATCCAAAATGTACAGATTTTTCTAGATGATTTGAAAGTTCCTTTTCATTTCTAACTTATTTTTAAAAAATACATTCACTTCTAACCTATGTATACATGCAGATTTTCATAAAATAAAGTGGCAGTATAAAGTGTTAAATTCATATTTTATGTGTGAAATAGGTTGATATAAAATCAGATTGCAGTGCTGCAAGAACGTAACTAAAAGGTTTAGAGGTTTGAGTATTCAAACCTTATTCCAAAATGCCTCTTTATCTTCACTTCAATATACTAGTTAAATAATAGTTAATTTAGGTACATTTGCTTATTGAATCCTCAGAATAATCTTGTGAAATTGCTAGTGTAGAATTTTTTTTATGGAGACATAGAAAGTGGAACTTGGGTTAAGTGGGCTATCAGTGAAGTATATTTGAAAATCCGTGACAGATCTAGGTTCAAATCCTGACTTAAAATTTAATAGCCACATTCTCTGAGGGAAGTTTTGTAATCTCTCCTAATCCTCTTCCGTAAGTGGGAATAATAAAAATAATACTGACCATATAAGATTGCAATAGTTAAATTAACTACGTATATTAACTACCTAATGCCAGGCCATGGCTACATGATAAATAGTAACTTTTTAAAGGACTTTCTGTAAATCAGTACATATCTTATGATGTTTTAAGTTCCAGGTAAAAGTCCCTAACTAAAAGAGACTTAAGAAATAAGAACAGTTGTAAACTCAAATAACAAGAAAGTGTATAGGTCCTATCCATTTCCACGGTTACTTATTCGTCATTTGGTTAATGGATGAAGTTCTAGGTTGACTTTTCTGGAATCCTCTTGGCTGTCCCTTCATGGTCATAGATGTTTACTGTAGCTCTATGTGTCACAATCTCACATAGTAATTAATATCCGAGGGTGGGTAAAGGGCCTGTTATCTTTAGTGCCTATTTTTAAAACTAAGGAACACTTTCTCAGAAATATCCTAGACCTTCCTTGTGTTTTATTGGCTAGATTTGGGTTACTTGTCCCTTACTAAGCATAGGTGTACTAGAATTAACCAGATTGGTTCAGGCTAGTCAAGATCTATCTCCTTAGAGTGGGAAATTAGGAGACATTTCCCTGAATATGGAACTACATAGAAAGTGAGCATCTGAATACAGTCTGTCAGCAATAAAGAAAGCAGATGAGCTGGGCAAGGTGGCTCACACCTGTAATCCTAGCACTTTGGGAGACTGAGGGAGGAGGATCGCTTGAGGCAAGTAGATGGAGACCAGCCTGAGCAACATAGTGAGATCCTGTCTCTATAAAAATAAAAATTAAAAAATCAGCTGGGTGTGGTGCTGTGCTCCTGTAGTCCCAGCCACTTGGGAGGCTGAGATGTGAGGATCACTTGAGCCCAGGAGTTCGAGGTTACAGTAAGCTGTGATTGTGCTACTGTACCTCCGGCCTGGGGCAACAGAGTGAGACCCTGTCTCTAAAAAAAAAAAAGGAAAAAAGAAAGAAAGAGATGGTAGTCATTTTATATACGTTGAAGTGTTATTAAAAACTAGATTTTACCCCCATGATATTCTGAAATTAAAAAAATAAATTAAAAAAAAACACCGAGATTTTCCAAAGTATGGAAAATTCATATATTTGCCAAATATTATTTTTAAATATGTGTTAATATATTGACCACAGAATGGAAATTGCAGACAGTCCCCCATTTAGGATTTTTAATTGTACGATGGTGCAAAAGCGATATGCATTCAGTATACTCCTCCACTTACAATGAGGTTATGTCCCAATAAACCCATCATAAATTGAAAATATTGTAAATTGAAAGTGTGTGTGCATTAGGACATTATGATGGATTTGTCAGGATGTAACCCCTTCATAAATTGAGGAGCACCTCTGTTTCTGGAATTGCTGTGGTCAGGATGGAATAGTAATGTGCTTGCCTTATGATAAGTGGTTTTTTTATTTTCTCTTCTTTATATATCTCCCATTATGTATGTGAAAAGTTAAGTCCTATTACACTGAGTTCCAAGAGGCTCGAAGTTGATTTGCTTATATATTGAATTTTGTTTCAGTAACTATCCCATTTCTTAGGAAATGTGTCTGTACTATAGAAATTTTTGTTTTTAACTAGATTTTGTTTTGTATAAGGCAATTGGAATGATCTAATTGCAATTAAGAAAAACTTTGAATATTGGTAAATATTTTCAAAGTAGAAACTTACCATTTTAACTTGATGCAATAATCAATAATTTTTAAGGTTTTCCTACAAGAAAGTGTATTTACCTCCAGGGAGGTTGTTTAACAAATAATGTGGCTATTTTCCAGCTTCACACTAAGACGAATTCTCTTTATCAGTCTTTTCATTCTTTTTTTTGAATTTGATGATTGTTTGAGAGACCAGAGTTTACGGAACAGGTAGTATTACTTTGTGTTGTATAAATGACTGTGCTTTGAGGGGGATCATGTGTAGAGAATTCAATTGTGAACTGAGATGGTTATAGGGATCTTGTCAAAGGGCAGAGACCCTTCAAAATATTTCAGTCCAATAAAGTCAACACATCATGAAGGAGGGTTCATAGCACTGTACATGTGAACAGACAACCTGTTGTGTGGACTGGTGGTATTTAATGTCCAGTAGAGTCCTCTCAAAAATGAAATTTAAAAAACTGTGCTGCAGGCTGGGTGTGGTGGCTCATGCCTGTAATCCCAGCACTTTGGGAGGCCTAGGCGGAAGGATTGCTTGAAGCCAGGAGTTCGAGACCAGCCTGGGCAACACAGCAAGACCTCATCTCTACAAAAAATTTTTTAAAAATTAGCTGGGCATGGTGGCGCATGCCTGTAGTCCCAGCTGCTCAGGAGGCTGAGGCAGGAGGTTCACTGGAGCTCAGGAGTTCAAAGTTGCAGTGAGCTATGATAGCACGACTGTAGTCCAGCCTGGGTGAGAGATGAGACCCTGTCTCTAAAAAAATAAAAAGAAAATCTTATTCCCTAGGTCCTCCTTGTGAAATAAAAAAAAAAAAAAGAAAATCTTAAAAGGGGCTATTACCTACTTTATGGCCATTAGGAACCTTCTCCTGTGCCAAGTAAAAGCTTCCCACAACACACTTTAGGGTGGGCCAGGGAGCTCACAAAGACCTTATGTAGTGTCTTGAAAGTTTTTTTGTGGACTTATTTCAGAAGGTTGATGAATGTCATTTTCTGAACTGGACAGAAAGAATCTGAGGCTAAACCTACTATAAACACAAACCTCTTCATAAAATAGGAAGTACCAGTACCAATCCTCAGCAAGAGCAGGGGAACGCTACAGAAAACCAGATGTATCTTGAAGTATAACCATGATAAGAGTGGCCAGATATAGCAAATAAAAATATAGGACACCCAGTTAAATCTGAATTTCAGATAAGTAATCAATAATTTTTAATATATGTATGCCCCATGTAATATTTGGGACATACTTTCTCTAAAAAAATTATTTGTTATTTACCTGAAATTCAAATTTAACTGAGCTTCCTGTATTTTATTCATCAACCCTAATCTTGAAGTATAACCATCATCAGAAGCAAATCCAACTCCTAAGAAGGCAAAGGTCAAGGGTACTTAAGACATCAACAGTTAAAATTTATTTGGCTACTACAAACTGACCAAATTTTCTTTTATTTTAAAGCAGTTGTTCTTAAGCCTGACTACACATGGAATTAGCTGGGAAATTAAAAAAAAAAAAGAAAAGAAAAGAAAAAGATGCCCATGTCTTGCCCTAGAGATTCATATTAAACTGTTCTGGGGGTGGGATCCAGGTGATGCTAATGTGCAACCGGGGTTGAGAACCCCTGCCTTCAAGTGAAGAGTTGTCTGTACCTGTCTGTTCAGCAAAAAACTTCCCCGAAGTGGTAAAGAAGCAAATGAGACTGGTGTACTTTATTTGCAATTATAAGGCTCCTGAAACTCATAACTCACAGTGAGTTCACATTGACAAAAGCCCCAAATGTACTGAGGATAATTTGGCAAAGAGACAGTTTGGCTTACTTGTAGTTTTTGTTATCAAAGTAACATTTCTAATCATACCCTTTGTCCTAGTAATTCCACTTTGGAGAACCAATCTTAAGGGAATATTCAGAAAACCAGATGAATATTTATATACAAAGATGATAATCACAGTATATATTACATAATGAAAAATTATAATTCATGTAAAAAATCCAATAATAGGAAAATGCCTAAACAAATTTTGATACAATTATGTCAAAATATGTGAAAGCAAAGAAAATAATTTTTTTCACAAAATATTGAATTATAAATGAAAATACTGGCAATATGATTTTAAGAAATAGAAGCAGGATATAAGAAAAAAAACAAAAAAAGCTGTGCTACAGTGACTGCAGTACCATATAAGTTAGGGAAATACTGTAAATTTTGCAGTCCCCTCCCCGCCCCGGGTCTCGCTCTGTCTCCCAGGCTGGAGTGCAGTGGTGCGATAATAGCTCACTGTAACCTCAAACTCCTGGGCTCAAGCGATATTTCTGCCTTAGCCTCCCAAGTAGCTAGGACTACAGGCACATGCCACCATGCCTGGCTAATTTTTTCATTTTTTGTAGATACAAGGTCTCGCTATGTTGCTCAGGCTGGTCTTGAACTCCTGGCCTCCTGTGATCCTCCTGCCTCAGCCTCCCAAAGTGCTAGGATTACAGGTGTGAGCTAGTGCATCTAGCCGTGTATTCTTTATATACTGTATATCACTGTATATATTCTACATCCATATATTTAATACCATATATATTGATACACATAAAATCATATATAGTGTTGTTTATTGACAGCGTCAGAGATTGCCGAGAGTAATTTGGACTATTTAAAATTCTAGCCTTAACTGGCTGATTCTTGAACCCAATCCCTGAATAAGATGGAAGACTACTGACAAGACCTTGATGTTGGCTGTAGTCACTTCGTTTCTCAGAACCGTAGCCAGAACTATTTTGCAATGTGTGACTTTTTTTGTTGATTTGGTTTTGTACTCCCTAAGAGAACCCTAGTTACCTTGTTGGTGTATATGTCCAGAATTAAACCAATGTAAAAATTTGTGTTTTTGTTTAGGCAACTCAGTATAACAGCCACAAAAAATCTAAAGAGGAAAAATGCACATATGCTGATAAATACACCCAAACACCCTGGAGAAGAATTCCTGTAAGTAACATGTGCTCTTAACCTCCTCTCCTGTCTTTTGCTATTTTGATGTATTCCATGCTTTTTCCTCTAATCTCTAATAATTTTGAATCTGTCATGGCTGTTAATTTTTTTCTTAGGTAAGTTGTTTTTTCCTTGTCCCTTAGGTGTTTATGTGCTTTCTAAAGCTTCTCTTGTCTGTCTTATAAAAGTGAATGTGCTTTTAATAGCTCTTCCATTCTGCACACTGTAGCTCATTTTGAGTGTCTACTCTTCTCTCATTGCATGTATTTAAGAGAGAATATTTCCATATGTCCAAATGGAAGCAGGAGCCCAGTATGCAGTCATCCCACTTTAGCAGCATATGACACTTTGAAAATATATGATGTAGCATATTCCCTTTTTTGGGGAAATTTTCAAATATGTTTTATTATTATAGTTAAATGTTGAGGGTATTAGGAAATATAAATGCATGAAGATATAGATAGTAAAGGCTATGATTTAGGCAGAACTAGGGAATGGTTTCTTCTAAACAGTAGAAAATAACTTTGTATTCCATGCTTGTTTGTTTTTCAAAAATGTTATATCTCAAAACATATTTAGTGCTAAAAATTCCCTGACCATCACTTAATCTGAACTCCATTCAGGATGTGCCTGAGCCAGAGAATCATCATATGGCCATCAGTCAACATTATCCTATTGTATGTGGCCAGTTAATAGACATTTCTTATTAAGAAATTGCCTAATAAGCCGGCCTTGACTTTTGTTTTGCTTTGTATTTAGAAGTGGATTCCTAGTAACGCAAGTGAACAGGGAAATATAGTGGGTAGTGTAATGAACAATCCAATGTAGAAAACTTGTCTATAGGCCTTTAAGGTTTATAAAATAGTTAGTTTGTTTGTATTCATCTGACAAGTAATTATTTTTTGTGTGCTCTGTGTAAGGTACAATGGTACGAATTAATTTATTCAGCAAAAGTTTGATGATCCTTTCTCATCCCAGATATTAGGCTCTTGAAGTAGAAATGGGGAATTGGGGAAGGAAGTACACAGACAAATGATGATTCCTCCATTTATAAGTACTTATTAAAGGGACTAAGTCTGTAAGGTTCAAAGGATTGGGAAAGTCTAGTTGAAAGAATCAAGGGGCTTGGTGAAGAAGGTGAAGGCTGTGTTTAAATCATAGAAAGCAAAAAATGCTAATGGAGATGATGTATTATTTCTTTAATGTCAAAAGATGTAGAAACTCATCTGTTTGGAGATAGAAAATAAAAGATTGTGCCCCTTGATTCTAGATGGAGGTTTGGGCTTTCCAGGTTTCTCTAGTTTCCCCACAGGGATGTTTGTGCCTTCGGATGACTATGCTACTAAATAGATTTGTGGTTCCATTAAGCATGAGAAGTTCCATTTTGTCATCCTCATGAAAGACTTATACTCACTCTTACTCCCTCAATCTCATTGTTCTGGAAACTGGATATTAGTCAGCCTCCTCACCAGACAAACGTACCTGGTGCAAAACAACCTCATTACATTCTTGAATGTATTCCTGAGTTAGTTTTACTATGATCTTGGGTTAAGTGAAGGTCAGTATTCCAGCCTTGCACCCTAATAGATCCAAACTTTAGCTTTCCCTGTTGTCTATTCCTATAGGAGTCACCTGAATAAATATAATACCTTTGTTTTGTAGATAAGAAAATTCAGAGAGATTAAATGGAATATTAAAGGTTCCATAATTAATAAATGGCTGAGCTATTATTAAAACTTAGGACTTCTGACTGCTAGTTCAAGGTCCTCTCCCCCAAAAGTGCACCGAGGAGCCTTGGAGGATGAGAGGTTTTGCAGATTAAAATGGGAAGATATCTTTGGCAAAAGAAACAGTACAAATAAAGGCAAAGAAGTGGAAGATACAATTAGGCAACAGTAAGTACATGATTTTGGCTGGAACACTGATATATGTTTAGGGGAATAGTGAAAGTTAGTGATAAAGCTCACTTTAAAGTAGAATCCAAAATTTTCATCTAAAAATTACTGGAAAAGTAGGTTTATGGAGTTGTATTTATTTAGATTAAAAATTTATATATTTATTTACTTAGTGTAATAACAATTATTAAATATTAACTACTGGTTTTTTTCTGATTTTTTTTCTGTTCTTTGGACTTAAGATTCATTTGAAATACATTATTTTGGAAACCATTTACTAAAATTACAATGATTTTCTTTTCTTTTGAAAAAAGTTGTATTTTACTCTAAATGTTATTTTTCTAGCAGGAACCCAACATACTTAAACAAGATTTTGATGATGGGATGTGGAGATGCAGTGTGATTCTTCTTTGGCGACAATTAGTTTGTTAGGCAGTAATTTGGGGAATTAAAACATGTTATATTAAAAATCCCCACGCTCAGTGTAAATAAAAATGTTTTTGATCTGGCTAAGCCTTTGAGAAGGTTGAAAGTTATAATCTGAGTCTTGTTCTTCACCATTTCTTGTAATATTTTAGGAAATCTAAATGTCCTCTTGACACTGTCTCAGTCAGTTGAAGGTTGTATAATAGAATCTACCTCAGAGATTTGTGAGGCAAATGTGGGCATTTCCTCTGAGCATTTCCTAGACTTGAAGGAAGAAATCTGGCTGCAATGGAAGGTGGGAAGGAATGGTGGAGGAGAGTGGATTACTGCCTATAGAACTTGTTGGCAGCCATTTAGGAGGTGGAAAGAAATATGAAAAAAATAGGATAGACACTTCAGTCAGAACCTGCCAGAGGAACAACAGTGGTTGGCTACCAACAGTGGCAGAGCAATGGAAATTTGAATGTATTGAGCCCAATGTAAATTTTTCTTCATAGATTTGTCCAAAGGGATTTTGGTATCACCTAATGGCTGCAAATAAGATCTTTGATGTAGAGAACCAACAGGAAATAAGAGGAAGAAACGAATTATTAGAACAGGGGAAAGGAAGAAAAGCAGATATTCACTTACTCGTTCAGCAGATATTCGTGTGCCGACTCCATGCAGGCACTGTCTTGATCTGGAATATAAACGGGAAGAAGATAGAGTCCCAGCCCTCAAAATGCTTTTAGAAACCTCTGTTATGCCTAAGTGGTGTCAGCCTCACTCTTTTCCTGCGTGTGAAGAAGCTCAGACTAAGAAGTATACACAACTTGTATGTAGCAGTCTTATGGAGAAGACGCGTTTTCAAACTTGTAGGTAGTATCCTAGTTGCTTCCCTTTTGAATGGCTGTAGGAGGTGAGGTAGCTGGAAGGAATAGAGAGGAGAAAAGGGTCACAGCTGTGGGAAGGGAGGACAGAGGCTTAACCTCAGTGAGAGATCATAGTAAAGACTTACTTCCGTGAGAGACAAAAAACAGGTGCCTGGCTTTGCGCTGTGTGGTAGAGGTCTCAGCAGTCCATTGTGATAATCCATAGAAACATACTTATATTTAAAATTCCTGGGAGAAAAATATTTATGGTTGAAAAGCCATAGTTTCCATATGAGTGTAAAAAAAAAATCCTCCACAACCAAATTAGATTCAATGCAATGTTAGTAGGAAGAAATCTATTGACTTAGTAAATTACATAAATAATTTTCTCAATAGAAAGAATGATAAAATTCAACACCTCTTCTAAAAGGAATGAAAAAAAAGTAGAATACTAAGGATACTTCATGAATGACATGGAGCCTAAAAATACATGCTTAAAAGAGAAACACTCTAAAGTGGCTTTTTCCTTGATCTGTCCCTTTTAATGGAGAGGTAATAATATATTCATTCTATAGCAAACAGAAAATAAACAATTTAAGGAAAATTTACATTACTCAAATCACACTAACCACTGACAACAATTGTTATTTTATTTATGGTCTTCCAGCCTTTTTTTGTAATGTATGTATATGGATGTGTGCATAGATCTACATCTCTATTGAGGTAGAATTATTAATATGTCATACATGTTATATTTTAACCTACCTAGGTAGTGGTGGTGGTGGTTGCTATTATTACTGTTTCGTTTGATTTTTTGCTAAACCAAAACTGAAAGAATGCATTGCCTTTAATCAATTAAGAATGAATTGCCTTACTGAATGGTTCTTTGCAAGGTTCTTGAAATACATTACCAACAGTTTTTTCTGAAAGGTTTATACAGGTTTATACTGTCGCCAGCTAAGTATGACTAGAAAGTGGTTTGGTGGCCATAATGTTAGGTTTTATGATTCAAGTGTTCGATGTCATTAGATTCTAAAAGCCTGTGATATTTCCCTCTACAAAAGAAAAAAATACAAAAAAGCTCTCCTTGGTCAGTAGGGCCTCCTTTACGCTATCATCTCAGGTGGTACTGGGAGGCTACTGCCAGCTGTTTCTGTTATGACCATTCCTGTTATGTGGTGTTTTCTTACCTTAAAATTCTGACGTTCTTCCTCGTGGCTTAACCATTTTTTTTTATTATGCTATTTTCTGCATATATTAATATCCAACCTAACCTTTGTGTATTGATGATATATTTTGATCCTCAGAATTCTGGGAGTGTCTTTCTGCCTGTAGTAACATTTGGCTTTCATACTACAGGTGCTTTTGGTGTTGGAGGTGTACTGGTAAAGATCAAAACTGTTTTGGTTTGGATTGGGTATGGGTGTTACTTGTGAGATTTAACTCAGCAAAGGAACTATAGTTAATAACCTGCCGGGTGCTATTCATTTAGGGTAAGACAAAGGTTTCTACTGCTATAGGGAGCTGCCTAACACAGGCTATAGGCATATTACAGGATACTTTTAAGGGTCCAAAAACTGTTTTCAGCATTGAGGACCAATATGAAGCACTTCTTACCTGTTGGAATAAAGGGGGAGATCCTCTGCTTAGGAAAGGTATAATGTAGTGGTGTGAACTACCCTGCCCTGCATTATAAGGAGAAGACAGCCACAGTAGGAGTAATTTCCAGGTTGAGAATGAAAGGCTGCCTTAGAGCTGTGCTGTCCCATACAACCATCTCTCTCGTATAGTAGTCACCAGCTACATGCAACTGTTGAGCATTTGAAAATGTGGCTAGTGTGACTGAGGAAGAGAATTTTTAATTTGATTTGTGATTAATTTAAATGTAAGTAGCCACATGGCTAGTAGATACCATCTTGGACAAAGCAGCAGTAGAGCTAATGCTGTGTACTTAGATGGATATGGGAAAGCCACCTGGGGCAGTTATTAAAGGGTAACACAGTGAAGGCAATTTGCAAAAGAAATAAAGGAAAATAAAAAAGATGGAGTTCAGATTTAGGTGGGGGGAAAATAAGAGGGAAAGTAAGAATGAGCTGTAGGAGAAGATGATACCTTCAGAGGAAAGTGGGCAAATCTTTTTCTCTCATCTGAGGGAAAAAATAACCAGATAGAAGGGTGAAATGGATAACAAAAAAAATAACAGTAATGTGGAAGGTGCTTAATCATTCACACAAAAATAGTTGAAGCGATTTAGGAACACTGCTGGAGGATGGTGGTTACGTGAGAAATCAAGATTCATTTTAAACATACAAACTTATAAAACTGTTTTAAAAGATAATATGACTTTACGGATCCATGTACAAGCATATTCTTAAAAATAGCATTGTCTTTTTGAATAAATTTTATTATTTGCATGTATTTCCAATATTGTTTTAAAAGCATTTAACATCAGTATTTAAAGATAGGAATAGTTATTTTACACCTTAACTAAATTCTAAAATTTCATGATATGTACCTTTTACGGACCATTTGCTTGAACATCTTAAGTTAACTAGAGAAGCCAAAATACTAGAAAAAACCCTTTCTGGACTCATACCTTCAAATCCCTTACTACTTATCCCCTTGAGTCCCAGGGACAGCAGGGTGGACCCAAAGGATTGACCTGGGCTGTCATGTAATGACCTGATCTGGATTACTCTGAAAATTGAGTGTAGGAATAAACAGACTATTATATCAATATGAAAAGGTGCCTACCAGTTAAAATGCAGAATGTGTACAATTTGATCTAATACTAGTTTTCTCTCACATTTTAAGAGTTCACTCTATCACATATAGCAAAGAGTCAAGGAGAGATGATTTTATATAGGTTTCAAAATGCTCTGTTGGAATTAGTTTCTAGTCCTGAATAAAAATTAATCCATGTTATAGCATATATAATAGATATACATATGTAATTTATAAAAATTCAACAACTGGAATATGGTCAGGTTTATCAGCAATCCTTTGTGCTTAGAATTAGGTTCTCATGCCTCAGATTTACTGAGTCAAGTATGTTCCCATCATAACTGTTTTGAAATAGGAAAAGTAAAATCAGAAAGCTGTCATAGGTATATCACAAAAACCATATCAAATGTTTATAATTTCCAAAGGAGGAGGAGTTCAGTTCCTAGAAATCATAATTTACTAGCAAAGAATCCTGCTCTTTTTTTTTTTTCTTGCCTGGGGGATGGGATGGAATGCTAACTGAAAAGAATAATGTAGGCAAAGGATTTGTTATGAATAATCTCTTCTAAATCCATTTTTTTTTGGACCATATGCTTTCCTGATTTGGAAGTGGGCAGCATTGTTGGTTAATTTTTACGTGGGAAAAATGTCCTGATTGTAAATTTACATATGCCATTTTTTTTCTCTGTTCTTGTTGCATTATTATTCATCTATATATTTATGAAAATACATGTCTATAGATACAGATATATCCCCAAAAGGACTTAAGGGGTTTATTTCCTTGCCAAGTTCTTTTATATTCATTATTACTTATATTTAAAAATGCCAGTAGAAGTATTTTAATTAAGTGAAAAATGCATATGTAATGGTGAGTTTAAACAAGAAATAAGATCTGGTCATACAATTATTTTAAAATTGTTCAATGTTTACTCAATATTAGACATTGGCCATTGAATACAGGCTATGTTTCAATGAGCTAAATGTTGACAGGAGCCAACTGTATTGCTGAGACATTGCATGACATGCAGAATTTATGACAATACACCAAGAATTCTATTATGCATGTCTTGTATGTTATTAAAAAACAATAGTACTGTGACTTTTATGGATACATCTGAAACTAGTAACTGAAAAAATAAGATACAGAATTATTGCACCACCACAAAGTTTTCCCTTATGTGGTGCCCCTTTATAGTCATAACCACTCCCTCCTTCTCCCACTAGTCCTAGACTCTGGCAACCACTAATCTGTTTTACATCTTTATAATTTTGTTATTTTGACATAACAGGTATCATACAATGTATGAGCTTTTGAGCTTGGCTTTTTTAAAGTAGCTTAACACCCTGGAGACCATCCATTCGAGTAGTTGTGTGTTTTCAGTAGTTCATTCCTTTTAATTGCTGAGTAATATTCTATGACATGGATATACCACAGTTTGTTTAGCCACTCACCTGTTGAGAGATGATTTCTACTGAATGCTTATCATTATCATCATTGTAAAGTTGGAAAATTGTAAGTTAAACTATTGTAAGTTGGAGATTGTCTGTACTTGTATAGCCCTTTCTGGTTTCTCTGTTCTGTCCATTGATCTATGTGTCCACCCTTCCATCGATAACACACTGTCTTGATTGTTGTAGCTATGTAGTGAGTCTTAAATTAGGTAGAGTGATTCCTCCCACTTTATTTTTCTTTTTCCAAATTGTTTTAGATATTCTAGTTGTTTTGCTTTCCACAAAATCTTATAATAAGCTTTTCTAGATCATAAAAAAAAAAGTCTTGCTGGGATTTTGATAGGAACTATGTTATAACTAGATAACATTTTGAGGAGGATCAGAATCTTTACTATGTTGATCCTTCCAATCTATGAATATGGTATTTCTCTCCATTAACTTAAATCTTTATTTCTTTAATCAGTGTTTTCTAGTTTTCAAAACACAGTCTGTACATGCTTTCCTTAGATTTCTTCATAAGTATTTCGTTTCTTTTGAGTGATTATAGATGATATTGTCTATTGAATTTCAGTTTCCCTGTGTTCACTGCTGATACTTAGAAATACAAGTGACTTTTCTATATTGACCTTTATCATGTGAACTTACTAAACTCACTTAATTAGTTTGAGAGTTTTTCTATAGATTGGGATTTTCTATGGACCATCATGTCATCTGCAAATAGGAAAAGTGTTCTCACTTTTTGATCTGTATGTCTTTTATTCCCTCTCTCCCTTCCTCCCTTCCTTCCTTTTTTTTTTTGCCTTATGCCACCAGCCAAGACTTTCAGTACTATGTTGAATAAGAATGATGAGAGTGGACATTCTTGCTGTGTTCCTCATCCGAGGGGGAAAGCATTCAGTCTTTCACCATTAAGTAGGCATTAGCTATTATAGATATTTGGGAGATGATTTTTATCAAGTTGAGGAAGTTCCCCTCTATTCCTAGTTTCCTAAGGGTTTTTATCATGAATGTGAGTTGAATTTTATTAAATGCTTTTGCTGTGCTAATTGATATGAACATATTTTCTTTTTCTTTTCTAACCTATTGATTGCATTGATTGATTTTCTAATATTGAATCAGTCCTAATAAACCTAAAAGTCAACCCCATTTTGTCATGGTGTATAATTCTTTTTATATGTTGATGAATTCTACACAGTATTTTATTAAGGATTTTTACATCTGTATTCTGAGTGACAGTGCCCCCCCCTTTTTTTGGTACTATCTTTGTCTGGTTTTATATTAAGGTAAATCTGGCCTCATAAATAATTTGGGAAGTGTTTGCTCCTATTCTACTCCTGGAAGAGCTGGCGTAGAATTGGTGTTAATTTTTCTTAAATGTTTAGTAGAATTTTGCAATGAAATTATCTGGGCTTAGAGATTTCACTTTTGGGAGTTTTAAAATTATAAATTCAGTTTCAGTAATAGTTATAGACCTAATCAGATGATCTCTTCCATCTTAGATGAGTTTTGATAGTTTATGGTTTTGAGGAATTGGTCCTTTTCTCAGTTTTCAAATTTATGACTATATAGTTGTTTGTAGTATTCTCCTTACTATGTTAGTGGCTGGAGGATATATAATGATATCCCTTGTTTCATTCCTAATTTTGGTAATTTGTGTCTTCTTTCTATTTCTTAGTTAGTCTTGCTAGCGGTTTGTCAATTTTACTAATCTTTTCAAAGAACCAACATTTTGGTTTTTTGATTTCCTCTTTTTTTTTCTGTGTTCAATTTTTAGGATTTCTGCTATCTTTATTGTTTTCTTCTATTTTGAGTTTATTTTGGTCTTTTTTTTTTTCTAGTTTCTTAAGGTATCACTTTAGCTTATTGATTTGAGATTTTTTTTCTCTTTTCTGCCACTGCTTTAGCTATGTCTGATATCTTTTGATAGTATGTATTTTCTTTTGCATTCAGTTCAATGTGTTTTTTAAATGTTCCTTGAGACTTCCTTTTTGACCGATGGATTACTTATGGGTATGTTTTCTAGTATCTGGTTGTTTGGAAATATTCCTCTTTATGTTACTGATTTCTAATTTGATTCCATTGTGGTCAGAGAACACATTCTGTATAATTTCAGTTCTTTTTAATTTGTTGTGGTTGTTCTATGGTCCAAAAAAAATATTGTCTGTCTTGGTAAATGTTGGCTAGACAGAGTGTTCTGTAAATGTGGGCTGGATAGAGTATTCTGATTGATGATGGTGTCCTTCAGCTGATTTTCTTGTCTAGTTACTTTACCAATTGTCAAGAGGGATGTTGAACTCTCCAACTGAGATTATGTATTTGGCTAGTCTCTCAGTTTTTGTTATGTGTTTTGTACATGTCTTTAGTTTGGTATATACACATTTGGAATCCTATGTCTTCTTGGTAGATTGACCCTTTTATCATTTTGTAAGGTCCCTCTCTGTACCTGGAAATTATTTTTGCTCTGAAGTCTATCTATTTTATCTGATATTAATATAGCTACATCTGCTTTCTTTTGATTTTTTTTGCATGGTTTATCTTTTTCATCTTTTACATTAAAATACCTATATTTATATTGTTATACATAAAATGAATTTCTTGTAGCCTATATATAGTTGGGCATAATTTACTCTACCAATCTATCTTTTAATAGGTGCATTTCATCACTTTATATTTAATGTAATTATTGGTATGTTAGAGCTTAAGTCTGCCATTTTATTTCTTCTGTTTTATGTTCATTTTCTTCTATAATTCTGTTGTCTTTTTGTTTTCTGTGTGTTACTTGTACCTTTAAGAATTCCATTTTGATTTATATATAGTGTGGTATATTTCTCTTTGTATAAATTTTTAAGTTGTTGCTCTAGGCATTATATTATATATACATATATATAAAAACTATATATAGTCTACTAAGTGTAGAAACCTTATTTCCCTTTAAGTCCCTTCCCCTCCCACATTTATAAGTTTTAAATATTTTCTGTGCATATTTTAAGAACTACATGAGACAATGTCACAGCCAGGCGAGAGTAGAAGCCTAAACTCCCTAGTCTGCCTTTTCTGAGGAGAATTGGGTCTGGGGCCACACGTTTTTCTGTGGTGTTAGGCAGGTTACTGTGTATAAGTTTTCTGCATTACTAGGCTACTTCTTTCCTGATTTTTTGGCTAGAGGGTTCAGGCTTTCCTTGAAGCTTTTTGTTTGTGTTCCCGGGCATTTCCGGGTGTTGGCTTCTCCATCACCCGGTTTAAGATACATTAGGCAAAAAGAAAACCCAGGGAACTCTCTGCCATGTTTTTCCTTGAGTTCCAAGGTCCCTAGCTGGTCTGCCTTCTTCTCTCCATCTTTCAGAGTTTTATGTTTTATATATAGTGTCCAGCTGTACTTAGCAGCAGGAGAAGGGAAAAGTATGTCTATTCCATCTTATATTGGAACTGGAATTCCCTATTCTATTAAATATTGATCAGAGTATGTTTTTTCTATTCTGTTTAAGTCACTTGATAAGAAGCTATAGTTGACATCAAGAAAAGTAAGAAGGCTATTATTCTCAGGGTGGTTATATTTAGTAGAAGAATTTTTAAAAAATATTTAAATCAAAATAATGAAAAGAGGAAGAAAAATTCTGTGAGACAGGTATCCGCTAAGAGCTGTGGGTGTTTGTAAACAAGAGTGATCATAACTAACTTAGTAGGTAGGGTCAGTAAAAGCTTTTAGCAAGTGGGTTTGAAATGGGCTGTGTGCATTGGATAGGATTTTGACCTACAGGTAGGGAAGTAGAGGAGGCATTTTAAGTGGCAGAAATAAAATGAGTAACATTCTTTGCCTTTCTGGGCATCAGCTCAGATGGCAAACTGTTCAATCAGCCAATGGATGGGTGCCCCTTGGCAGATCTGTTTTATGTGTTTATTTCACAATTTTGTCTCTCCCTTCTTCTCATGCTCAGGCCTATCCCAGAGATTATGATTTGTTAGTCTTGGGGAAATGAAGATGGATATCACTGGTTTTGTTTTCTAAAATTCTTAGGTGATTGTAATATGTGGCCAGGACTATCTCTAAATAAACACAATAACTTAATTTGATTCAGTTTTAATTGGTAAATAGCTATTTAGCTTCTGCTGTGTGTGCTGGGGAGTTTTAGGCTAGAGAAGGTAAGACATTTAATATCTTTTAAACCTCCTGCCCAGTTATAGGTACTGTGACAGATACTTGCACTTAAATTATTTCATGAATTAATGATGTAGCAAGAAAGACAATTCAATATGAAGTTAGTTATTTTGAATTATTTTGAATGCTGTATAAAGTTATAAAATTAAAGGATAGTAATGACTGGAGTGGAGATAGGGACAGATATGTGAGCAACAGAATTATAAGAATTAAAAGTAAGAGGGTTCTTAGAGATGAACCATTCTACCCCTTGCATTTGACAAGTGAGGAAACTGAGGCTCAGAGATCAGTGACTTTCTCAAGGTTACAGGGCTTGTGGGAGGAAAAACACAGGTTCCCTGACTCCAAGGTCAGTGCTGTTTCCACAGACCTCCAGAGGTAATTTACCTCTTTAATGAAGGAGTCTATGACTGCTTCTTTAGCATATCTGTGAAGTCCCCATCTGAAAGTTTCTTTACCCAGTGCAGTGGATAGAAGCTTGGTTCTGGTAAAACATAGGGAGGATTTGGTTGAGGACTTACTTTGTGTAAAGCCTTTGAACCAAAACATTTCCCAAACAGCAAAATAGACTTGTAACAGGTAATATCTATGGAGAGCACCTGGGGTCATCACGCTATTATTTTCTAAGCTGTCTTTGTAAACATCCATGGCTAAATTAGTGAAGAAAGTATAGTAATTTCAAAAGATAGGATTTTTATTTACTAGAATATTCTAAAGATTGTTAATTCTATTTAGTTTTTTGTGGCTGTTTGTCTCCTCATCAGCATAGAAAATAGATCTTTTTTGAACAATGTAGGATTATTTTATTGAACAATGTAGGATTATTCTCAATTTTTTTCATAATTCTCTTTTTTTGGTTTTTATTGTATTTTATTTTTTTAATTGACAAATAATAATTGTACATATCTATGGGGTACATAGTGATGCTTCAATGCATATATTGCAATCAGATTAGGGTAATTAGCATATCCATCATCTCAAACATTTATCATTTCTTTGTCTTGGGAACATTCAATATCCTCCTTCTAGCTGTTTAAAACTATATAATATTGTTAACTATAGTCACCCTACAGTGGTATAGAACACTAGAATTTATTCATCCTGGATTACTCTTAAATTTAAAGTAGTATCTCATTATACCTAACTGGGCCAAGGAATGTTGATACAGAGGTAGGAAAATTTTTTTTATTTGAAACAATGTTCATGAAATATGTAAACACTGATAACTTATGTTAGTATTTTTTAATAGAACATTATTTCTATGTCAGATTAATTGGTCTGAAAAATTATGCATACTTTCTTTTGCAAATTTAACTGGGTATGAACCTGTGGCCTGCATGTCATATTTTTTATATAGTATCTACTCTCATAACATCCTGTGTCTTTTTTTAATACTATGTTGGTTCTGCTAACTTCAGCTAATGTTCTTTACTTTTACCTGCTAATCCTCTGAAAATCTGATTTAAAAAGAAATAAAAAATGTTATATGGTAATTTTTTTGTATTGCCTGATTCATAAATTGATGCAATTTCTGTGTATTTAACACCTAAAGTCTGTCTCCCCTTTTAAATTCCTTTCTTTCCTGCAAAAGACTAGAATCTGCTGCTTCAAAAAGAGATACATGATAATGAATGTAATGTATACCAGAAAGAATATATTATTTCTTGTACATTAACTATAAAAGAGGAAAATAATTTTTTCTTAAAAATATATGAAAAATAACTAGGTGTGGATTATGATGTATTTTTAAGAATGTGAGCTGCCTATATTTTAAAAAAATGAAATCTGTCTTGTTAACACTATTGCTCTGTGTTATTTAAAAATAAAACAGTATGACTTTGGTTTCTCTATGTTTCGGTTCCCTTTTTTATTATACCTCCCTACCCCATCTCTCTCTGCACAGGGTGGGTATTCTGCTCCCTCCTTCTCTCCTTGGCAGGGCTCCTTCCAGGGGATCCCACGGACTGTTCCACCGCACCGCAGACAGAGTGAGTCTGTGTCTCTCACTCCTATCCTGCTCTGGCTTCCCCTTCATGGTACTTTCCTTCTGCATGACCTGTCTCTCCCCAGCACCTCCTTTCCCATCCTGAGTGATCTGCAGGCATCTGTTAAATCAGCACTCCCTGTGGTCTCCTCTCTTAACACTTACTTTGACTGCATGTAAACAGACCTCTACTTACAGCCTCATGGAAGCTGTCTGAGGTTAATTTCATTCTAATGTTGTTTAAACCTATTGCCAGTGACCCTTGACCTACTGACATGCATCTGTCTTTAATGCATTTTCTTTTTTCAAGACATTGAGATATGTGAATAAAAAATTGTTTTTTTATCTAGTTATTTAAAAAATGTACATGCTATCTACAGTGGTATGATGGACAGATGCATACTGTGTGGGGAGCAGGCTTACTAGACCATTGCACATTTCTAAATATTTCCTAATCAAAAGGCTTGGATTGCATTTCGCTATCTTCTAAAACAAAGATCTTTTTAATTGGTTTTTTCAAAAGTGTTTTAAAACAACTAAGATGTCTTTGTAATTTCTCAGCTGCTTTACAGCACAGAAGAAACAGCTTTTGAATATGCATGGTTTACTAACATTTCTAATGATTTAGTCATTGTTTGACCTTAAAACTTTTGTTTACATTAAATCTACTTTGCAAAACAGTGTTTATTATTTTGTTTTATGTACTTAAATATATCCGGTAAGTTGGTTATATTTTATCTTTTTTGAAAAGTCTCCCCCAAAAAGCTAATATTAATGAAAAAGAAATAGAACTATAGTCAATCAGAAATGCTTTTATGCCTTCTCCATAGATTTATCCTGATTTGTGATTTGTATCAATTTTTTTTATTAATTGTCCTTATTTATATGAAGTATCAAATGTTCAAAAGGAGGACATTTTAAATAATTAGGAATATAATTTATTTAAACAAAATTTTATTTCTTGAATTAGTCAAAATTAAGAGGTATCAACATGAATTCCAGACAAGGTGTGAAGTTTAATTTTTGGCTGTTATGCCTCTCCTTCCCTTTGGTACTTTTTGTTTTAAAGAAAAATAGAGAGTATACATAGGCTTTTCTATCAGGATTTTAGTAGCAGGTTCATTTGTTTAGTGGAAACAATGAGGAGTTTCTTCTCCTTTTCTATCTCCCACCACCTCTCATACTAAATTGCTAGTGAACTAATCTGCAATTTCAAAGGGCAGTTATAACAAATGATGTATTTCTTAGGCTTGTAGCCAATAAACAGTGTGGTGTGGCAGAGTTCCCTCAGATTTAGCACACCCACCTTTGTATGTATCGAAGCCCCGTTTTGGCCCCCATCCTTTTCCCCTACCATGCTTCTCCCCTCTTCTCTTTCCCCTAAATTGAAGTTTAGGGTTAATTATTCTGAATTGCAAATAGTTTTAGATTTACTTTTAAAAACTTCTTTCTCAGAAACACCCATTTCACTAGTTTCTTATTTGTATAGCTTTAAAATTTCCTTGTTCCTCTCTTGAGTCATTGGCCCTCCATTTTCAAGTACTTCTTTCTCCTTCCCTGTTTGGTTTAGAGTTGTCCTTTTCTTTCGATCTATGAAGCAGCACTAATCTTACAGTACGAGTATCAAGATCTGTCTTTTTGACTTTTCTAGATCAAACCTTCCTTCTCTGTGTCTGTGGGTTAGCAAAAAGAAAGTTTTGATTCTCCAGAGTTTGGATGTATTAGTCACCTAGAAAATATAGATACATTGGAGTCTTTTCCTGAGCAAGTTGTCATGGCCTGTGCAGCTAAGAGAACGGGCCCTGGGATTTGACCATGGAGACTTGTAGGACCCTGTTTGTGGGAGAAAATAACAAGAGGACTTGTTCACAGCTTTTTGATAGCTCTTTCTCAGCTTGAAAGGTTTGTTTAGAGGGGAAATGTGTTCGAAACTACCACACTATTTTGGTTCCAACCTGAGAACAGCTGAAGCAGCTTACTAATAAAGTTTTTTTTTTTAAGTGATGAAACATAGAGAAGAAAGGTATGGGATTATTGGCATAAAACCCAGTAGTTTTTCAGTCAGTTTTGGAAGAGATCTCTTCTTTTCTACAGTAAACTTATGTTCAGTGAGATAATATTTATCTCCATATTTAGTCAATATATGGTTCCTACTGCTCATTTTTGGAGAGGTTGCTTGTGTAAGTAATAGAAGATAGTTGAGATAATTATCCTTCATTATAATCCATTTCATTAAAAAGTTCTTTCTGATGCCCTCTTGAATATTCACTTGAGTGAAGTGCCTTTATCTTCTAAATGCAGAGGCCAGGTAGGCTTGGCTATGAGTCTTCAGTAAGGGCAATGTGTTTTGGTCTTGTGTTTGTGTTTTTTTTTTTTAAGTTGCAGGAGTAGTAGACTTTCTAGTATGAAAAGATAGCCTACTCTAAATATACAGAGTGTGAAAGAATTAATGTTTACAGAAAATATTTAGCCTTGGTCACTCCAGAAAGCTGTACTGGCCAGAAATGTTCTTGCTGAGATAACTCTAGGAAAAAGGAGATAAAATGAAGATACTGTTCTTTAAGTATTTTTTCTTCTTTCTCAGGAATTTTTTACTTACATTCCATTTCTCAAGTGTATTACTAGTCTCTACTTCATAATACTTATCTTCTGATTTCAAATTAAATTTTTCTCTAGGTTAACAGAAAATATCTACATGTAGACACATGGAGGTCTTTCTTGCTGTCAGTAGGGACTTCAGCTTTTGTCCAAATTCACTTAACTGGCATTGGTTTAGTTTTTCTATTCTAGTTTCCAACTGTGTAAAATTGGGAATGATAAATAATCTACCTCATAGTAGGAAAATTTAATAAAAATAATTGCTTTTGGCAAGTAGAAAGCCTTAATGGTAATCCCAAATAGCATTTCATGTCAGAGCATATGCAAAAAGTATGTTTTGAAACAATACCTATTTCTTATGGGTAACTGGGCTTTTAAAATTTGTTCTTTAGTACCTTGCTGAAAAGAATTTAGAAATCCTATTTACCTTTACCTTCCATGTGCAATAACTTAGATGGGAAGGGAAAAAAATGGTCTTAAAACAATAAAAATTACATAAATGCATCTACATATGTCTTAATAGCCAGGCAGTTTCTTGATGTAGTGTTGCCTGATTTTTAAATTTATATTATAATAATAAGTAATTGTGTTCACCTGAACTACATTAAGAATGGCAGGTTTATATTGTCTTATATCCTCCTCTTATAACCTTTAGGAGGTGTTTCACAAACCTTTTTGACAAGCAGTGATTATAAATAAATTTACTTCACAACCCAGTATGTATCTACTGAATGAAAGTATGTATTTACAACCCAATACATGTGTGTCTGTGCATATACATTTGAAATACAGATAATAGATTCACGAGACAGTACTTTTTCTTGGGACATATGATACTGCCATGTTTTCTTGTCTATTCTAATTTTTAAAAATGTTGCTAGCATCCCTCAGTTAGAAAAACACTTGTCTATTTTGCCTGTATAAGTCTGAGCATTTAGGTTTTAATGCATCAACTTTAAATATAAAGGCTAAGAAGTTTAAGTAACAATATGCATAGATTTTGTGTATATAATCATAGTAAAAAAAATTTTTTTTGCAGAAATATCCTTTTTGTTTTTAAGTCTCCTAATGATTAAGCCTATGTCAGGAAAAAAAAATTTGTTGTTGGATAATAGAGTGGCTTAAATGGCTGATAAACCCTTTGTAAGAATCAGCTGTTCCTCAGTTCAACCAAAATGATGATCTTACTGAATTCTCACTTTTGCCATTGGCCTGCTTATCCTTGACTACACTTTCTCACTTTAGTATTTCACTAGTTTTGTATTTGTTCTTTCAGTCCTTTTGGCTGGAGAATTGTTCTGTCAGAATTCATACCCTTTGGTTAATTTTTCTAAGAGTTACTTAAAAATTACATTGTCACAAATTATTCATGTAGAAAACTTTTACATATCTTTTTTAAAAATTTAGCCATATATTTAAGAAGGGTAAAAAGACTGATGTTAATTGAGTACTTATAATTTTTAATGTCAAGTACTTTTCTCTGCATTTTATTTAAATTATCATTTGATCCTCACAACAACACAGAGTCAGAGCTATTATTATTCCATTTTGCAATAAGGAAAATGTAAATAAATAAATCAGAATGATGTAGTAATTTGCTCACAGTAGGTGAACAATCCAGAATTAAATTCCATTCTAATTCCAGAACCTGAACTTTAAATATTTATTGTAAATACTTTGACCCTTTCTTTAAAATTTACATTTTCCTCATTTATGATACCAATGTAGTGGCTCATTATGGAGGAATTAGAATATACAGAAACATTTTGATACATTTCCTTCCAGTCTTTTTTACTTTATTTTATAAAGTTGGAATCTTACATATTTTAAGTTGTTTTGCTTTTTTCACATAGTATCATTATATGCACAAATTTTTCATATAGTAAATATTTCTTGAAATTGCCATTTTAATGGCTGCATGATAATACATTATCATGTGGATTTACTACAACTTAATCTTTTCCTATTGTTAGGCATTGATGTTGTTTCTAGTTACAGAGGCACTATTGCAATGCAGTTTATCCTTGTGTATAAATCAGTGTCAGCATCTCTTTTTTCTTAGGTAGATTTTTGAAAGGATATCACTTAATCAAAGGGTGTACACTTCCTAGGGGCACTTGATGTATGTTATTGAATTGTCAAACATGCTCATAAGATATAAATTAACATGGCTTAATCTGATTGACTCCAACATGTGACTAAAATCAATCTTATATGTAAGGATAGCTTCTGCTTCCTTAGAAGTTAGCTCTGGGAGTGACTTTTCATAAAAATAAATATTTTTGAATGAACTGCAAATTAGAGTAACTCCATAAAAACTAATTCAATTTTATAGTAAGTTAATTTTTATTTAAATATGGTCAACATAGAATGTAGTACTGTGTACATTTTGGCAGCTACTTATTATAGCCATTGGTTAAATTGACTAGAAATGTGCATCTAACTTATGGTCCAATAGGCCTTCTCATAAATGTAGACATGGGTTAGTTTCTTGCAATACCTTACAATTATGAGAAATGCAGCAATTAGTGCTTTCTGTGTAAAGCCTTTTATTATAATCTGTTCTATAGATTGTGGGATTGTTTCTTTAGTCCGTATTTGTTGTTGTACCATAGTGCTTGCAGTATCCTACTCTGGATGAATATATCATGAATATTGGTCACACCAATGGAATTGTATTATTATGATACTGTTTAGGTTTTTCTTTGTACTACTCTGCATCCAAGAGGTAGATGCTAATGGATCCTGTGTCTTTGAAATATAGACCCATGAAATTAATCATCTCACACTGATTGTTCCTCTGTAGTAAATCCTCTTAATCACTTTGATAATTTTAAAAAGCAGTTGACTAACTGGTCATCAACTTAGAAAAGCGGTTGAACTCCTTATTTCAGAATTTATTTGTAAATAATTTATATTTATCAATCAGGTATTCTCTTTAAGGTTTTTGAGATCAAGAGGCACCATTCTGAGAGAGAGAGGAAAGAGAGCATTCCTGGTTCCCAAGAAGCACTGGGAGCTGTGATTGGCCTCATGTGAACTTTACAGCAAAAGTCACTGAATCTATATAGCACTAGGGACCCAGTTAAGTCTTCCATCTCTATAGCGATATATGGAGCCTCACTTACAGTTTACATCATATTTAAGATCAGATTATACCTTTAGTGGTCTTTAATGCAGTAGCAGGAATAAAACTAAACTAATAAATATAAAGTTTGTTTAGTTTTATAATGTGCAAGAATCTCTGAAATTATTTAAAAAATAATTTCTATATCCTTCATAAGGGATTACCTGGGGCTAAACCTTTTTAGGATCTTTGGAGTATGAATATTAAATTGTGTCAGAATTCTTTTCAATATTTTGTTAGGTGAGATTCTTTGAGCGAGTCTTTTTAAGTGTGAGAAATTTTACATATACCTTTCTGTGGGCATGAGTATTTGTACTAACTTGCAAACCACTTTAGTAAGAAAGTATAAATCTATTAAAATGTTTTTATTATATACAAATACATTAAATAAGGTAACAATGCCTAGGAAAACACAATAATAGCAAAGCAAATACTTCTGGCTGCTACCCAGTCATGGCAATCCTTGGTGTTGTGTGTGGTCTCTGATGCCATTGTCCTGTCTTTTTCTTGTCTCTGCTCTCCCATTATGCCATTGGCAAGGAGTTGAGAAGTTAGTCCATTACTTCTCTGACAAAGCGTGGTACAGTACAATTTTGGATTTTTTCCTACCACCTTCCTCATAATCACTTTTTTGTTTTTATTTTTTTCCAGTTTGCATGATGCATGTCAGAGCCTGCATGAAATTACAGGCATGTAACAGATGGCTCCATTTCAATCTTCCTTTTTACCTTTAAAATGTATTTAATAATAACAATAAACTTATATGTACCCAGAAAATAAATTTAGGTAATTCCTATGTCTGTTATGCAATAATAGCATTATTACATTTTAGAACATTTCCTGCTTTCTACTTTGTACATTTTACCATATTTTTACTCAATCAGGGCTTGACTTTTTAGCTGCCTTCTTTTTGCTTACAAAAACTGGCAAGAGTGCTTTTCCATATGCTAATGGCTAGATTTGAAGTGTTATGAAACAGTAAAGGTGAAGAGTTTTGCTCCATGATGGGTGCTGATTTGCCTTTTCTCATGTTCAGTGAATTTACTCCAGGGGGTGACTATGGATCCACCTCTTTCCAAAAATACTGCTGCAGGATGTGGCTGGAGTTTGGTGTCTGAGAGTACCCTGTGTAGGCTGGATCAGCTAAGAAGGAAGTAGGGCATTATCCAGGAAAGTTAGTACCTGAATGTTGGTGTTGAATATACCTACAGAGTTTTCAAATATATTAAAACTTAAAATAATTATCTGGCTAAATTGTATATTCTGAAAGCCTGTGAACTTATCAAAACTACCCAGAAAGCACAGAATAATAAATTTTAGTACTGCATTTTAATAAATTCTCTGATGGTTCCAATTCTGGCTTTGCCATTTGCTAAAGTGTGAATTTGAACATGTTACTTTTTTTTAACAAACTTCTTTTAACTCCAGTTTGCTCATTTGAGGACAATACTTTCCACCTAGGGATCTCATGATAATTAGAGATCATGCAGGCATTAAAAAAAAAAAAAAAAAGAAAGTCTGGATCTCTGCCCTATGAAGGAAGGGAACTCTGTTCTCTCAGAGCCTGGAGTATAACATTGCTCAAGTATCTGGAATATGCCAGGCATTGTGCTAAGTACTTTGCATGCATGTTATTGTTTATTCTTTACAACAGTGCCATGAGGTATGGTTACTGATATTATCCTCATTTTATAAATTATGAAATTCCATTTCAGGGTAGTAAGATTATTCGTGATACCTCACCAATAGTAAGTGATAGATCCAGAACTCAAACTCAGAGTAGTCTGACTCTCTAAACTTTAAAATGCTTTGCATGTCTTAGTTCTTGTTCTTATCTCCAGGAAGGCAGTTAAGGAACCCTTGACTTCTGTATCATATCATATATGCTTACTGTGGATTTAAAATGTTTAGATAGTGTTGATATTATTGAACTATGTATTTGAAGCCTAGGAACCTCATATTCTGCAACAACTAGTTTGTTGTTATACTGCTAAAGAACTTGCCTTTTTTCCCCCAAGACCCAGCTGCAAAAGGGCTATGGCTTGAACTCATCATTCTTGTGCCTTTTAATAATCATAGGTGAAATTTATTGAACACATACTATGTGCTAGGAGGTCCTATGCTAAGTGTTTTATGGGAATAAACATATTTAATTATTAGAATTAGAAACGGAAAATAGCTGAATGCTTATTAAGACGGTTTTCCCAACCTATTTAGCCCAGAAATGTCTAGTCTTCAAGTAAAAAACATTTGGTGGCCGAGTTTGTAGATCATAATGAGAGGTACTTGTGTTCAAGTTAACATGTAATTAGTTCTTTCTACTATCCTTCTTAACATGAATCGTTAAGCTAACCCCAAACTTATTTGGAGAAAACAATTTTTTTCTATTATCAGATTTATTTTCATCAGTTTTTTTTCAAACTGGTTTTTATTTAATCAATGCTTCATCATTGACCTAATAGGAAAGTGTCCCTTTGATAATTTATGGCCAAAGAAGCAATTCTTGAATATACCACTGATTTTCATTCATTTTTACCTATTTATCTAGCAAATATATCTTTAATCCCTACTATGTGCCAAATACTAGTAATACCAACTACAACAAAAAAATGAATAAAGCATGGTACATGCCTATAAGTAGTTCATAGGCTTTGGCTGTCTTTGTGAGCAGCCCAAAATAGACATTTATGATTATCATTAAAGATGCCTACCAAGCCTTTGCACAACCATGCAGTAATGCCTGTTGCTGACACTCTTGACCTTGACACATGGAACTGTTTAATCTGAGATGTTTCAGAGTAGTGTGCTGAAGTTTATGTATCTAACTAAAGTAAGACTTGAAGTTGCTGAGTCTCCTTAGAGGCACTTAACTCTCTGAGTCAGAAACGGATTCACATTTCAATGCTTCAGTAACCACCCCCTCCACAAGTTACAAGGATTAGAACTCTACTCATTTGTGACTATAGGGAGTTTCCTGAAGTACCCCGTTAGCGTGGGATTTCCTTTTGCCCTGTGGGTCTTGTGGCCTGCCGAGGTTATGAAATGCATGGGCTGGTGGGCAACTTCCCCAGAGGCCTTTTTCGGATATAGGGCAGGCACCTCATCTTGCCCGTCCACCTCTTTCAATGCTCTCCAGTTTTCCTGCCAGTATCCTAATTTTAGAGCCTTAAAATTTATCACCTGGGCTGTTAGGAATAGCTTACTATCTGGCTGTAGTCCTTTAAATTTCATCCCTTCTGGTCACGTTCCTCACTGATTACACCAAAGTGATTATTGTAAAGCACACATTGGATTTCTGATTCCTCTACTTAAAATCCAACTGTGTCTCCTGTCATCTACAGCATACAAGTCAGAGCTACTTAGCCTGACGTGAGTTCCTTTGGAAGCTGGCCCTTACCTACACTTTTGCACTATCCTTTCAAATTCTAACCACTTGAAGTGGCCAGAATATGCCATGTTCTTCTTTTGCCTCTATGCTTACCATTTACTAGTTCACTGCCCAGAATGTTCTTCTCTTCTTATCTACTTGGAAAACTCCCACTCACCGTTTTAAGACTCAGTGCAGATTGTGATTCTTGGATGCCTTCTGTGACCTCTCCAGTCAGGCATATGTTTTCTTTTTGTTCTTGTATGTTATGGTTGGGACATGGTCTCATCATTTGTTTACCTTATTGTCTCCCTAACTAAGCTCCTCAAGCATAGGAACAAATTTATGTTAAGCTTCAGATTTTCCCACACCTAGTACAGTACATGATTCTTAATAGACATTTAAAAAGTAAATAGCCTTTGATATTGCTTCCTATTAGTCTTATTATCCATGAGGATATGGGATCTTTCTTTTTATATTTAGAATCCATTCTACAGATGTCTGAGGGCATCTTTTTAGGGCCATAGAAGCAGTAGTAGGTATAGGCAAGATGAATTGTTAACATCTTGCCTTTATATTAACACAGTTGAGTGTTTAGAATTTGGAGAAATTACAGGGTAACAACAAGCCATCAGAACACATCTCTGCTTTGCTTGCTAGAGGCTAAGAGGTATCTTGGTCAATTTGCCAGCAGGTAATTAATGACAGTCCAGTCCTTAGTGGGTAACCACTTCCACATATCAGGGGCAAGTCATTTCCTTGGTTCTTATATCACAGTCATTTCTTATTCCTCTTGAAAGAGGCATTTTTGGTTTACAGTAGTGGAATTGATTTTCCAAAATATAGTTTTCAAATAAGTAATAAAACAAGACATTTATTTTGGGATAGGGAAGTTATATCATGCCATTAAAGTTAATTTTTAATAAAAACAAAATCTACATGTAGCTTACAGAAAGCACTGATTTATTTAATGTAATTAATTGATAGTTTAGAAATTTATTTATATAACTTTAACTCCTCTCAGTTAAGATTCAACATTTTATTATTAAAAATGGTTATTTTCTAATTCTTTAATGTTTGATATGAAGGTTTGTTGCATTTAATACAAGCAGCATGTCTTTCTGACTCTGCTGTGTTTCCATTTATTTCTTCAATAAGCAGTGGTCAGTGGAGTAATGTGAGTAATCAGAACAGTGCAAATGGATAGTTCATCTATAGTTCATCATGCCCCTTTTCTGGAGGTGTGGTTGTCTTAATAATCAGTTTATTACTTGTCTTAATTGGAAAATCATACCTTTCTAGGCTTTGAGCTGATAGCACATGGTTTATACCTTTTTTCCTTACTGGCAATAGACATATTACAATAAAGTCATTTTTAAAACTATCACTGATATTTTCTAAAATCTCAAATTGGTTTAAGTAAGATTTTTAACTTGAGACTAGAATATTTTATTATGTTTGAAGGTGAAAAGAGGGGAAAAGGGAAAACAAGTTCCCACTCAACCAACCACTTGTGATGCTGCCTCTTCCTGGTTACTTCCTGGTTGTTTCCCTGGTTTCCTTTGGTAGATTTTGGTTTGTTTAGTATGGACCTGCTCTATTTTTTTCACTAATGTTTCTAAGGTTTTTGATCACTTTGGCATGGTTATTTTTACCTAAGGAACCCCAAGGAGAGTCTATTGAATTAATTATGTGGTAATTTTAGTACCTTCTATGTTGAGGGACAGTTTACTCAACTCTGTGGTGAAAATACCCAGTGACGTTAAAGTCTGGGACATTAGCTTGAGGCAGCAACTGAGATGGCTTCTTTATTGTGTACATTCTGCAATGATTTAATGTAACATTTCTGTACGGATTAATTTTGAGTAGTTGTCTTGATTTTTTTTTTAAGTTTCAAGTCAGCCCTATGCCTTTATAGAGGCACTTATCCCTCTGTGAGTCCATGGGCTTTATTCTCAGTCACTCCCAGCCCTGCCATAATCTAACCCCTGACTACTGACTCTGGGCAGCCATTGTCCAGTGCTGGTCAAGGAAGTGAAAGGAGTGAAAAAAAGATGCAGTGTCACTAGATCTGCCCCTTCTATTAGGGAAATTAGAGATACGATGTAGATTTATTTGTGGATTAGTATAGTAAAAAAAAGTTACTAGCCAGAAATGGTCCTTGAAAGTTCACATATCAAAACCCTTTGCCAAACTCTTTGACATTTTAGCTCACATTATTTAATAGAAAGTATGTGTATGGGGGGGGTAAGGATTATACATTTGTAGCAACCACCCCTGTTTCAGGACAGGCCCAGTAGGCCCTACCCCATGTATTTTAACTATTTGGGCCATTGAAAAATAACTTTAAGGTTCTTTTTTTTTTTTTTTTTTACTGGATGCCCCAAAGTAATGGAAATTGCATGTTTCCTCTGATTTTTGTAGAATGTAACCACAAAATGAGCTGAAGAGAAGTATGTGTGAGGGCATATTGGCCTTAAGAACTTTGTTGTCATAAGCTTCTGTGCTTCAGTTGCAGTTAGAGGCAATTTCAAATTTCTTACTCTCAGCCATCATTCAAAAGGCTGATCATTTTTAATTTTACTAAATGAATGTTCACTCTTGGTCAGGGTAGATTTACTTTCCACGTGTCAGCCATAACAGTAATGAGACAGAACAAATAAGCTTTGAAACATTTTATTCTGAAACTTTTCAACAAGAATATTAAGGATAGGTTAGCATTAGCTAAATGTATTGACCAGTTTTTGTTTAATTAGAATTTTACATAAACTGAGAATATAACTTTTATTCTAAACCTCATTTATCTGCTGGTAATTTTAATTCTTGACAGAAGTACACTTAATAACATAGTGTACAACTTTATTTTTTAAAAAACTTTAAAATGGGTAATGTTCTGAAGATCACAGTTAGTATCTGAATGCTTTGTGGAGATTAAACCAAAGTGCTATAGAAGTCATTCTGTCAAGCTTTCTTATATATAAGGTTTTAAATACCTAATGAATCTATTAGGGTAGGAATTTTTTTCTGTAATAAATCAGTACTTTAATATTTTCTTTCCCCCTGTTTAATTTTGGGTCTTGTTTAGTGTTTACTGCCTGTATCATTTTTTTGTTTGCATTATCACTCTTATATGTGTCTCATGAATTTGCTTGAATATTGTAATTCATTTTTTAATTAAAAAACCCCACATGCTCTCCATATTAAAACATAATAAGTACCAACACAGCCTAATTGGAACTTAATTTATATTAATTCTGGGTGGCATTTCTAAGATAAATTATTGCTAATGTTGTTTTTAATTTTAACAGCCTCAAGTACTACAGCCTTCCAGCAGCCTTCCCAGACCCACAGACTATGCCCAGGGAAAACTAATAAAGCCGCAACCTATCGAGGCCCGCAGTGAATGCTCGACCCAGGGCATGCATCAGGGTGTTGGACATCTGGATGAAAGCTTTACACACAGCTTGCAAGAAGAAAGCAACTATGGTTTGGAAGACCAGCCTTTTTCATCAAGCCCACAATTCACAATGGATGTGGTTAATAGTACACCTTCTGAAGGAAACTTGAACGTGACTGTGGATGCTCAAGAGCCTTATCATTTGGCAAATGATCAAATTAGTGACATGCAGTTTGTACCTACTTCTCTACAGACACCTCCCCAGTCAAGTACAGTAGACCAGGTTAAGAGAGTTGGAAGAAATCAGTCTCCGCCAGTGGGCTATATGTCTCAGCCCAAGTCCTTGCAGCTTTTAAAGCCATCCATCTTGAATTCTTTGGTACCTCCTCCAGTTTCTGAATCATTTCCAAGTAGGACTCCCACTTGTAAGAAGTCACCGATAATCACAACATGTAATTCAGCAAAACTTCAGCCAACATCTAGTCAAACAAATCTTGCAAATAATCCAAATGTGAAAGCGTCTAAGCTCCGCCCCCCTTCAGGCTCTTTCAAACAAAAACAAATAAGCACCCCCCAACTAGAGCCTCAAAGCTTCCAGGCCAAGACAAGCATCCCAAGGCCACTAACACAACGAAAAGAAATCATGCAGAGTTCAAATGGCAATTTACATTCTGGGGACTGTTTGGCTTCTAATCGATATTCTCGTCTTCCTAAACCAAAGATACATTAAGTACGTAGCTATCACCTGCCAATTTGGTTTTTTAAAAACTGTTCTGTCATAGCTTTATGTGCAGTTTGCTACCATGGTGGAGGTTCCATTAAAAGCCTGCAAATCTTAAAATTAAAATATGGAAGCTTCTACTAGTTTGGCTCTTCCATTTTATATCCTGGTTGAAGTACATGCCATTTGAGCATACTGTCTCAGGTATACACAAAAGTTTGCTTACCCATTTCAGAGGCCTGCCAAAGGCTCTAATCATGTTATCCATCTCTCGGCACATCAGAAAATTCATCAGAAACTTAGCAGGCGAGAAATGTGCTTTGCTGGTTTAGTCCTGTTAAGGTCTGTATTTATTGTGGTTGTCAGAACCTTACCCCTTTTCACTTGTCCCTCTTGTGAATATGGCTACTATTTTAAAGATGCGGTGATAATGGAAGATGGTAGTCTCTAAGCAGAGTTCTGGCCAGTGTTTTGTGTATTTAAAAGGTCTATGCAAAAGCTTTGTGATGAATAAAGGAGATTAGGCTTTTAATGGAAAGTCTATGTAAGTTTTATTTTTTCTTGCTAGGATCAGCAAGCTAGTATTACTATTTATTCATTTCCCAGACAAACTCTCCAAGCTAAAAATGTTTCTTATTATATGTAAACCAATTATGTATTGCTTTAACATCTTGTTTTACACACACACACACAAACCCCCTGCATTTGTGTTTGTATTTGTTACTGGGTAAATTTTGGAGAGCTTGAGATACATCTCGAAACCTTTACTTAAAGATGTATCCATTTGTAACATGTACTGGTGCTAGAGTTTTGCTGGTAATTCAGTTTTGAACCCTACAGGCATATGGATCCATTATTGCTATTTTAAGGTTCCACAGCATTTATTTTATATTGTCTTTAATTGTAATATTTATGTTTATTGACTTTCTGTTAATATCAGAAACTGGAATAATGGACTTGAAACATTTGCACAAAACTTTGATAGGATATAAATATCCTATAGGTAGGGATTTAAAACTATTTTCTATAGCAAAACAAGTTAAAATATTTTGAGAAAAATTATGAATTTAAGTAAGACTGTCTTGAGAAAGCTGAAATTCATAATAATTGTTTTTTTTTATTCTGAGTGTCCTAGGTTTCCCTTTTCTGTTGGTATATGTTTGAATGACAATTTCTTGAAAGTAGATTTCGGAAGGGAAAGAGAATTGAAGACGGGAAGTTGTGTTTTATTAAAAGGTACTAAAAGGTATTTCAAAGGCAATATGCTTATTTATTCTAATGTGCTATAGAAGGTAGCTGTGGAACCTCCAAGCCACCATGTGCACGAACCTAATCATGCTTCGGGGCCATGTGTCAGATGGTTCAGTAAATTTGCTTTCCTTTTCTCCCAAATCATGTCATCTTTAGGCTGTTCACCTGTAGCTGCTTTAATTGAATGAGTATCCTTCAGAAAGATCACCTTACAAGGCCAATGTTTGTTTTGAGGAGCTGACCAAAAATGTATCAAAAGCGATTATGGCCAAAAAGTCACTCAGATTTCTAGCAATTCCTTTAAAAAATGTACATTGGTAAATTTGTCTGCCCCTTTATTAGAGAAACAACAGCAAATCCTTTAGTGGAAATTTCAAAAGAAGTGTTTGCTGCTATTTTGACACAGTCTTCCGTTACCTGTCAGAGAACCATTCAGGTGAATTTGCCATTCAGTGGATACAAACCATTCTTGGATTTGGTAACAGATGAGCAATGCAAATCTAGTATCATACTCTCATGAGCCAGCACTTCTGCTGGAGAAGCAGTGGAGTTCAGAAAGTTCTTCACATAGTCCAGATACTGTTAGTATAGTCATCAGACGTATTGGCAAAGCACTTGTCTGTTTGTGGAAATGAGCCGTGGTGGCTGCAGCTACAAGTGGGCACATGTGGTCTTTCATTTTGAAGGAGGAAAAAAACTGATTTCATATATTGCAAATAGGATGCTATCATACTGTATTTCCCTAAAGTACAACATACTAAGGACTTAGTTTGGGTTTATTTAGAAGTTGGTATAGACACTTAGGAAACATTATTTACAAGTTGGCCTTATTCTTAAGGGAAAAGTTTTTAATTTTTAATTTATTTTTATTTCCCTAGTCTGAGGGAAATGTCTTTATTGTCTAGTACATAAAAATGTTGACTCCAGTACTTTGTTTATTTTTCCTGCTCTATTTTTTTCTCCCTGATGAATTGACAGAAATGTTACCCTGTTAATTCAACTTCTTTGGTACCTTTGTTGAGTCTTAATCTTGGCAGAAGATCAGTTCATCATAATTATGAAGCATAATATATTTAAGAGAAAAAAAATCTAGGATGCTTGCATAAACAACATAAAGTATTTGCCTACAGTTTTCTTTAAAAACTGCAAGAATATCATGCTTGTCTGCTCCTTAGTAAATGTTAAGTCAGAAATGGACATGAGGATGTAGCTCTGTTGAATAATCAGAGATCAGCTTCTCAGATTTGGCTTGATCTCTGTTTATTGCTTCTGTAAATCAACTGTGTGCCAAATCCTGCTCCACAGGAACTCAGACCACTTATTCTCTTAGTTCTTGTGACATCAGTGAAGATAGTTGCAGTATGTCAATTCTAAGTCCTGGGGAAGAAGTTTTATGGAATTGGTTTAAGTATCACATTTGTGAAAGAGGAAATTAAAGTATGCAGAATTAGATATTTGGCTGTTAATGGGATGCATATCAAATTTTTAAAAGAAAGCTTAGTCTAAGGAGTTTATCTGTACAGGTGCAGATGATTTAAAGGCATTAAAGGATTACAGAATTATGTCATTTAGAATGTTTCTAATGACTGAGATCATCTTGCATTTTTCTTTTGGAGTCTCATTTTCATTTGTGCAATATTTTCAGGCATATAGGCTACTGTTCATTGTATTTATATAGATATTAGGGAACTTAGTATTTTCACAAGTAAAAATCTGAATATGAAAGAAAATATCAGGTTTGCACTTTAAATGAGCTTAATTGCTTGGAGTTGTGCCTGAAATATCAAAATGCTGCCTATTGGATGTGGCTTTGTTTGTTGAAACGAATTTCTCTATAACTGTTGCTGTTTGAAGATATCAGTACAGCCTTTCACAGAATTATATTCCCAGCATGTCACTTTTCCCATTAAAGCACTAAGTTTTCTTTGAATGTTCCATTGTCCCCTTAAGTATTTTACTCATTTTTCTCAATGCATCAAAGAGAAACGTGATCCCCCTATAGCTGCCACTTCCAAATGTTCCTGTAGCGTAGATGGTGTTACAGACACAGAGGTGCACGCTTGAGTTTCTGAGCAGAGTTATCATACTGGCTTCCTGATCTCTAGGGCACTGGAGATGTCCTTTAGAATCACCAAACAGGCTTGCAGTGACGATCAATAAGACTGCAGCACCATTTCAGTTTACTCTCCATCTTACACAATAGTTTTCGTGTTGCTAAATTAGTTGGGGTGGTTATGTTTGCATGTTTATGCAATAACTTGAAAATTTATGGCTGTAATACAAATACCTGATGTTTTTCCTTGGGGATGATGGCCTTGCTATTTTTCTTGACTCTGATGCTTGAATTCTATTTTCTAATGATCTTTCCACATCTCCCTTTAAGTTTTCTGCTGCAGCAATTTGAAAGAATACTTTTGGACACATGATTTGTGATGGTGGGCGCCAGTCTACAACTATGTCATTAATTGAAGATCTATATTTTAACCTTGTTGGGGAAAAGCTACCCACTTTCTCCTTGGTAAACCATTTCCATAACAAAATATAATACCCTAAGAATTGAAAGTCTCTAAGTCATTACTAACAAAGAACAAAAATAATATCTGCAGTATTGTTTTCCCGTTGTTTTTAAAAACCAGTTCAGAGTACATACTGTATATTAGAATTTGCCTGTAAAATGAATTATAAAAACCAGATGTAAAATCTCTCCTGAAAATGTTGGCATAGTAAATAAAAATAAAGTTCATAATTATAAAAGTTACCTTGTCTTCCTCAAAATTGACTTATGTAGTTTTTCTGTGATATCTCTCTTTTCTTCTCAAAGATACAAAACTGTTCATTTGCTTAATTTTTTTTCAGACTCAGATATTTTATTTTTTGTGCTCCCCTCTATACACACATCACACCCCAATCCCAGATTGAGTAGGAGTTGATTTTATTGATTTTATTGTGTATTTTCACAGATACTATAAGTGATCTAGTACTTTAGCTTTCATTTTAATAAAATAGCTGCTTTATTTTAGAAAGATATTGGGATATTGAATATTTGAAGAAACATTAGCACTGTGGGTTAGAATGCTGTATAAAGGGAGAAAACACTTGTGATTTTAATTGTTTTGTTTTATTGTTTTTAAACATTGCATGCACAAAATAGCTTGAAGCAAGAAAGGTGTTTAATGAAATTTTACATAATTTTTAGGAACAAAAGGAATGGGGAATTTATAATTTTTTATTTTTCAATTTATTCAGATGAGATAGTCATATAATAATATATTAAAAAGTTGGGGAAGTGATATATCATGTATTAATCCCAAATGGCTACATAAATTCTGGAAAAAGAGGGACGGAAATTTCATTAGTAGTAAACTAATTTACTACCTCTTAATACACCTGTATCGACTTTTAAGGCCATCTGAGTGTATGAGCAAGCACTTTCTTACACTGACTCAAAATTTTTCCTGTTTATTTTGTCAAGTGTAGTTATTGCAGTTTGCTCATTTATTCTATTGATCCCACATTTTCCATTCTTTTTTCCCCCACAGAAAAGACAATTAAGCAGAAATTGGATAATTGACTTCTTCCTCTGTTAATTTGGTTTAAATGAATTTGGTGGGGTGTCCGGCGTGAGTCAGGCATTGGGCTGGCTGCCCGGTGCTCAGCGGCAGAGATGATAAAGTCCCTGCCTCATGGAGTGTAGGAAACTCAGGTGGTTTTTTTTTTTTTTGGTCAATAAAGTTTTATTGGAACACAGCCATGCTCACTAATTTACATATTGTCTATGGTTGCTTTCATGCTACAACAGCAGAGTTGAGTAGTTTTGACAGAGACTGTATGGTCCAAAAGCCTAAAATATTTATGATCTGGCTTTTTACAGAAAAAGTTTTCCAACCTCTGATACAAGTTCTGGGTTTGTTTCCTCTTTAAAAGTTTATAAGATTTTGGCCAGACATAGTGGCTCATGCCTGTAATCCTAGCATTTTGGGAGGTGGAGGCGGGAGGATTGCTTGAGGCCCAGAGTTTGAGACTAGCTTGAGAAAACCCCCAAAAAAGACAAATTAGCCGGGCGTGGTGGTGCTCCCAGCTACTCCGGAGGCAGGAGGATCACTTTAGCCCAGGAGTTTGAGGTTGCAGTGAGCTATGATGATGCCACTGCACTCTAGCCTGGGTGACACAGCGAGACCCTGTCTCAAAAAAAAAAAAAAAAAAATGTATAAGATTTTCTTTTCGTCGCCAGTGTTCTACTTATTTATTTTTTATTTTTTTTATTCCAGAATATTATGGGGTACAAACGTTGAGGTTACATACATTGCCTGTGTGCCGACCGAGTCATAGCTACAAACGTGCTCATCCCCTGCCAGTGCGTACTGCACCCATTAGGTGTGAATTTACCTCCCCTTCCTCCCCCCTCCCTCCTGCCTGACACCCAGTGATTGCTACTTGCATATGTGCACGTAAGTGTTGATCAATAAGTACATGTGGTGCTTGTTTTTCCATTCTTGAGATACTTCACTTAAAAGAATGGGCTCCAGCACCATCCAGAATAATGCAAGAGGTGTTAGTTCACCGTTGTTTTTTGTGGTTGAGTAGTACTCCATGGTATACATGTACCACATTTTATTAATCCACTCATGTATTGATGGGCACTTGGGTTGTTTCCACATCTTTGCAATTGTGAATTGTGCTGCTATAAACATTCGAGAGCAGATGTCTTTGTTATAGGATGACTTTTTTCCTTTGGGTAGATACCCAGTAGTGGGATTGCTGGCTGAGCCCTTCACTTCTGTTCCCTGTTCATCATCTTCCCTTGAGTATGACAGTAAAAATTCTTTTTGCTGATGTTTCCCCTCCAGTTGCATTTCATTCTGGGCCTTGTAACTCCCTTTCACTGTTCTCATCTTTGACTCTATATAATGTTCATTCTTGGTTAGTCGCATGCCTTCATTTCCCTCTGAAAACCTGGCCTTTTATAATCTTTTTATTAAAGAATGCTCTCTTTAGCCATATGAGATATTATTAAGTACTCTACTTTCCACCTTAGGTTCTTAGAATTTAATTATGAGACTTCTCAACTATCTTAAGCCACCTTCCCTTTTAGAACCTCAGCCCGTAAGATCTTGCTTTCTGAAGTCTACCCGTAACATTCAGATTCATGTCCAGGCTATGTTTTCTTTCCTTCCAATTCTCTTGTACAGATCAAATCTAGTATGGTCTGGTTGACATTTTGGGCTTTTAATTTTTATGACTACATAATAGTTGTACATATTTATGAGGTACCTTTGATAGTTAGATACAAGTATACACTGTGTAATGATCAAATCTGGGTAACTGGTTATTCATCACCTCAAACACTTACCATTTTTTTATGTTGGGAACATTCCAAATTTACTCTTCTAGTTATATTGAAATATTCAGTAAATTATTAACTATATTGGCCCTATTATGCTACCGAACACTAGACCTTATTCCTTCTATCTAACCGTGTTTTGTACCCATTAACCAATCCCTCTTTATCCCTCACCTCTCCACTACCCTTCCCCGCCTCTGGTAACCGCCATGCTACTCTACCTCCATGAGGTCAATTTTTTTAGCCTCAACATATGAGTGAGAACATATGATAGTCATCTTTCTGTGCTTGGCTTATTTCACTTAACATAACGTCCTCCAGTTCCATCCATGTTGTTGCTGGTTTCCTGCTATTTTTTACCATGGGATCTCTGAGAAATTTAGGTCATCCGGAAGAGCCTTTTCCTCATTCATGAATTCTCCCCTCCTCACCCAGCCCTCAAATTAGCATCTAGCCTATGTAAAAATGAGAAAGAAACAGTTCCTCACAGGCACTTCTCTGATTTCCCAACTATAAAAATGGTATTGCTATTTTCCAGATCTCAAAACATAACCTGTTATTTAATCTTCACACGAATTCATTCACACATCCATTTTGAGTGTGAATAATGCTTCTTTGATACTATTTCAAGTGATTACAAAATGGATGTGTTCTGCAGTACATCTTAAGTGTCAATCTGTTAAAGTGAAAGGTGGTAACTGCTTTTATAATCTGCAAGAAACATTGCTGAAATGCTTGTTATGTGTCCAGCCCTGGATTTGATCTTGTGGTTGGTGAATGAGAAGTATCCTCTGCAATGTAAGAGATCAAATTCCCACAGGACAGAGTCAGTGGGCAAGAAAGAGGCGTTTGGGATCACAGTTGAACTCCCTTCCAAAACCATTCTTCCTCAGCAAATGTGCATTTGTGTTAGGATTAAAAAAAAAATGAAACAGCTTAACAAAATTTAGGTCATTATCAAATAACTGATAGCGGTATTGATACATTCAACCTAAGCAAGACCCTTTTAAAGCACATGATCAGTTCAAAATATTTGAGTTACGGGAAATTTTAAAAGTTTTCCTGACAAAGTTTAGCTAAGGTTTTGCGTTTATAAACGTAGGTCAAGTGCAAAGGTGACTTTCGAAGAAAAACAAAAGTAATAGGATCTGTAATGAATTATTAATGCAAGTTGTTTCTTAAATTGTGTTCCAGACTAATGCTGAGATGCAAACACGGGCACTTTCATCTCCCTGCTGCCAGAGGCTGCCGCAGCAACATTCAAAGATCCAGGGGCTAGACAGGGCTCACAGGAGGTGTTTGGCAAATGGTTTGGGCCAGACCTTGGCACTCAGAACCCTGAACCTTGGTCTGACTACAGTTGGTTAAAGGGAGCTTGGGCTGGGGTTGGGGTCTGTGTGTGTGTGTGTGTGTGTTCTCCTGCCTTTCAGAGCTCCCCAGGAACTTAAGGGGGAAGCAGAAGAGACTATGAGCTTATAATCATTTGTGAATATTGCAAAAAGCATTACCTAAGTCACAGAATGGACCAACCACAGAAGTACAAAGAGCCAGTACAAGGGAAAAAATTACCGACCTTTGCTAGCAGTCAAAGAGATGCAAAATAGAAAGACATGCTGCTTATGTACCTTTACATGCAAAAAGCTATTTAAAAGAATGGAAAATTAGAAACAACCCAAATGTCTGACAGTAGGAGAATGATTAAATTATTTCATTTATATGACAAAATAACTCTATAGTCAGCTAATGCTCTTGAATATTTACTCAGAATATTCATATTAAAATATTCATTCAAAGTATATTACAATTGGGGACAAAAGCAAAATTACAAAGCCCCATGAATTCAGTACAACCTCAATATGTATGTGCTTATAAATACCTATACAAAAGAATAACATGGTGCTTGAATTATGGGTGGTTTTATTTTTTATCTTCATTTTATACATTTTCTATTTTTTTTTAATTGTGAGACTATGCTGTTATAATCAGAAAACTTTGTGTGTGTGTGTTTAAGGGTCATTTCTATTGCCTAGGCAACATTCGTAAAGCACCTGGCACATAGGCATCCAATAATTGATCTCTCCTGCCGCGGAGTTAATGAGTGGTCTCTGTTCATGATGCCCTGTCATAGGATGACATTTCAGGAAATATTAAGTCAGTTATTCAAAGACAGCTAATAGCCTGTCGTCCTGACCTCAAAACTGGTACTAATGCATCGTTATTTTACTTCTTTTTTCATCCAGGTAGTTGGGGTTGGGAATGCATTACTCTATGCATCAGAGATCAGTTCCCTGTTAGTGACGAAATCTACTTCTCCCAAACTTGAATAGTGTGTCCCCCTAACAATGCACTAGCTAGGCTTGGAGAGGTTGATTCATGCTAACTCCCACCAGCCCTTCTCCATGTTCTCCACAGAGTCTTTTCTTGTTAGTCATTGGTTCCATCTACACCCTCCCAAAAAGGAGTGCTATAAATGAAAACCTTTGTAGATTGATTGTTCTTTTCCCCGGTCCTGCTGCATGAAGGCTGTTTGCTATAGGATGTCGGCTCTTACTGTATTAACTGGGCCTTTGTGCCTGGCATGATGGAATACATCCTGCCCTGGATAGATTGTTAAAGTGTGGTTCAGTGGTGCTAGAAACCAGAACAGGCAAATCCCAGGGCTTTGCCCTACACTCCTTGGTTACAGACTTGAGGATTCTTCTGGTCTGTGCAGCTGCTGCTTTGCTGCCTCCTGCCTCCTGCCTCCTGCCTCCAAGGCTGGGGGGAGCGGAAGGACTGGCCATCCAATTCTGTTCCCTGGGTTTGAGGCAAGGAGGGAGACCCCCAACCACTAATTATACCATGTGTTTATAGTTTCCTTAATGCTGAGCAAATGCCAGTCTGCTTTGGGGTGAGTGAAGAAAGCTTACCGGAGTCCACTTGCCCAGTATCAGCAGCACAAAGCCTGGTCAGAGCTTCCTTGCCTAAGGAACAGGCATACAGAATGCACACAACAAGAAATAGGAGGGGAAAAGGAATCCTAAAGCAAGCAACCTTGTTAAAATCCAAGCAGATATTAACTTCTTTTGTACAGAGAAGTGAAATTCTTCCCACAACAACTATTTTTCTCTTGTTATGAATATTTAATTTTCTGTATCCACTGGCTGTTGGCCAAATCTCACCACCATTTTTTTTTTAGATGTTTTTGTTCTTAATCCCCCACTCCCCGCTACCCTTCCCACCCTCTGTTAACCATCATTCTACTGTCTGTCTTCATGAGATCAATGGTTTTTAATATTTAATTCCCACATATGAGTGACATGGGAGATTTGTCTTTCTGTGCTTGGCTTATTTCATATAATAACATTCTCCAGTTCCATCCGTGTTGTTGCAAATGGCAGGATTTCATTCTTTTTTGTGGCTACATAATATTCCATTGTGTGTACGTACCAGAATTTCTTTATCCATTCAGCCATTGATGGACACTTAGGTTGATTCCATATCTTGGCTGTTTTGAACAGTGCTGCAATAAACATGGGAGTGCAGGTATCTTTTCAATATACTAAAAAATTCCCCTCATTTGGATATATACCTGGCATCAGCACTACTTTTCTAATAGCTTCTAACTACAAAGGAAGTTATGTGACCAATGATTATTTTTTTTTGTCTGGGAAAATGGAGATTTTTCCTTTCTTCTGAATAAGCACCCACTGCTTGACCATTTTGCTCTTCTGCCACTCGATACTTGGCCATCAGATGTGGCAAGTTCAGGAAAGGCAGGTGTGTTTGCACCGTGTGCATTCAGTGTCTGCTTCTCTACTGGGCCTGAGAGGAAGGAAGAGACTCTGTGAGTCAGGTCAGGGCTCTGCGCGGTGGGACTGGGGCTGTGGGAGGTACCATGGAGGAGCTGCCTTTATCCTCTCCTGCTTGGGGCGGGCAAGAAGACCAGACTTTCTTGTCAGTCTCTCTTAATTCATGTTGTCTGTGCTTTCTTACTCCAGCTTCGGGGTGTTCCCAACAGGCAAGAGGATTTGGCCCAGTTTCCCGCAGTCCTTTGTATTACACATTATATACTATTTTTGAAGATTAGGCATCTTCAAACAAGGTGTCACGCCCCACAGGCCCATCTCCCATCCCCAGACTCAGCACTCACTAGAGAAGAGATAAGTCGTCTTTGAAAAGTAGGTTGGTTTTCCAAAGTTGTATGGGCTCATTTTACTCTTTTTTTTCTTAAGCCATTACTTTTTGAGGCATATTTTACATATATAATTTACCAATTCCAAATGTATAATTCAAAGATTTTTTTTTAGTAAACTTACTAGGTGTGCAACCCTCACCATAATCAGTTCTAGAACATTTCTACCACCCCATGAGGTCCCACGTGCTCATTTGCTGTTAATCCCTGCCCCCTCCAGATTGTGCCTGGCATCACAAATCTACTTTCTGTCTCTATAAATTTGCCCTTTTTGGAGTTTCCATATAAACGGAATCATACAAGATGTAGTCTTTTGTGTCTGATTTCTTCCACTTAGCCTAATGGTTTCGAGGTTCATAGCATGAAGCATTCCATTCCTGTTTATTGTTGAATAATATTCCATTGTTGTATGTACATACCACATTTTGTCTATCCATTCACCAGCTCATGGACAGTTTATGTCAATTATGAATAGTGCTGCTGACAACATTCATGTGTAAGTCTTTAGACATATGCTTTCATTTCTTTTGGGTAGATACCTAAGAGTGGAATTGCTGGGTCATATGACAAATTTGTTTAACTTTTTAAGAAACTGCCAAACTGTTTCCAAGGTGGCCACACCATTTTATGTCCCTACCAGCAATGCATGAAGGTTCCCATTTCCCCACAGCCTTGTTAACATTTGTTACTGTCTTTTTTTTATTATAGCCATTCTACTGGATGTGAAATGGTATCTCGTTGTGGTTTAGCTTTGTATTTTAATAATGACTAATATGTTGAGCATCTTTTTGTGTGCTAATTAGTCATTCATATATCTTTGGTGAAATGTCTATTCACATTTTCATCCATATTTTTTGATGGGCTTCCTAATTGAGGTGTGAGGATTCTTTATATATTAATACAAGTCATTTATCAGATATGTGTCTTGCATATATTTTCTCAGTCTGTTGCTTGTCTTTATGTCTTTTGGAGCATAACAGTTTTGATTTTGATGAGGTCAGATTTATCAATTTTTTCTTTTATGTTTTGGTGTCATATCTAAGAAATCTTTGCCTAGCCCAAAGTCTTGAAGATTTTCTCCTATGCCAACTTGTAAAAGTTGTATTGTTTTAGCTCTTACATTTAAGTCTGTGATCCATTTTGAGTTAATTTTTGTATGTGGTGTGAGGTGAGGTTTTAAATTCATCTTTTTGCATATAGATATCCAATTGTCCCAGCACTATTTGTTTAAAAAAAAAAAAAAGTCTATCCTTTACCCAGGGGATTTTCTTGGCACTTTTGCTGAAAGTAAATTGACTTTAAATATAAGAATTTTTTTTCCTGGACTGCCAGTTCTTTTCTATGGATCCATATGTTTGTCCTTGGGCCAGTACCACACTGTCTCCATAACCGTAGCTTTACAGTAAGTTTTGAAGTTAGCAAGGTAAAGTCCTCCAAATTTGTTCTTCTTTTTTGAAATTCTTTTTCTTTTTCTTTTTTCTTTTTTTAAAGTTTTCTTTCTTTTTTTTATTTTTCAAAATTATTTTGGCTATTCTTGGTCATGTATAATTCCGTATAAATTTTAGGATCATTTTATCAAGTTCTGCAAAAAAGCATGCTGGAATTTTGATAGGGATTGCATGGAATCTGTTCAATTTGGGGAGAATAGTCATATTAACAGCATTGTTCAATCCATGAACATGAAATGTCTCTTCAATTATTTAGATGTTCTTTATGTTCTTTAATTTTCCTCGGTGATGTTTTGTAATTTTCAGTGTACACATCATATGCTTTTGTTAAATTTATTCCTAAGTATTTTATTCTTTTTGAAGCTATTGTGAAAGGAATTATATTCTTAATTTCTTTTTCAGATTGTTCATTGGTCATACATAGAAATATAATTGATTTTTGTATATTGATCTTATATCCTGAGACTCACCGTGCTTATTTATTAGTTCTAATAGTGCTTTTATGGATTCCATGGGATTTTCTATATATAGGATTATGTCATCTGCAAATAAAGACAGTATGACTTTTTCCATTCCAATGTGGATGCTTTTGTTTCCCCTTGTACTTGCCTGATTGCACACCCCCATTTTGCTAAACCTGGGGCTCCCTTGAGAGACTAACTCCTGTGGCCATAAACCCCTGCTGCGGCCTTCTGTGGCCCAAGAGGACAGCAGCAATGTGCCAAAGCAGCCTTCCAACTTTGAGGGGCAAGAGGGCAAAGCTCACTGTCAGGGGCCTATCACATGGGCCCATGTGGCCAGGGAGCATGGCTTGAGGTCTCTGGACCACCTAGCTTGGGACCCCCTAGTTCTGAGAGCCCCGATGAATATTTTAAGTATCTTATTCCTACCTTATTTCTCCATACACACTTTGCAGCAGGAGCTGACTGGGTCCCAAATGACGACCCCAAATTGTTTTAATAAAATTCATCTTATATTATCCCTTATCAGTGAGGGAAATAGTGGGAATCTTGGGAATATAGCACAGAGGCATTTGGGAAACTGAGCATGCCAGACTCTAAGGCCTATGATTTTAGACACATGCTCCCCAAACTGAGTGCATTTCCTTATGTCTGATATTCATATTTTAGCACAGGAAGAGATGTAAAGATGCAGGGTGAAGGGGGGAATCACTTCTCGTGGGAGTCAAGGAACTTCAGAGAAGGTTAAGCTGCCGTCAGTGGGATGAATTAGAATATCCTAGAGGGGTGGATTGAATACTCATATATAATTTTGTTTTCCAAATTTGAACTTCTTTTGCTATAATATAAACTAAAAAATTAAATTTAGCAAAATCCTCTTTGTTACTGAAAATGGGAGAAAATACAGTAAATGTCAAAGGAAACATGGAGTTTTGGGGTTTCAAGGGTTCTCAGGTGGAGAAATGCCATTATTATGACCCCACAGGTGGGTGTAGAATTGGAGAGCTTGGACGTATAATAACAATTAATGGCCGTTGAGGGCTCTCTATTTCTCAAGAACAGAGTTAAGTGCTTTATAAATGCAGCCCTTATAAATGAAGGACCCATCTTGTTTGGTGTCGATGCGGGTATCACAGAAAAACTAAAACACAGTGCGCCAGCCAAAAGTAAATTCACAATAGCGTAAATCCTTTACCTGCTTTGTCAGAAACTGTGATGGGATCCAGATACATAATCTGCACAGCGACATTCATGAAGAGATTGGTGCACCTCTCCAGCCCTCTTCCCACGAACCTTCCCCACTGCCACGGCCACTCCCAGACATCTGTCTTCCAGGCTCGACCCACCACCTCCCTCCCTTCTCACCCAGTCCCTGACCCAGGGAGCAGCAGGGCCAGGAGTCAGTCCTTCCACCTGGGCCCAAAGAGGAGCCCCTGGGCCACAGGGAGGTCCCCTTTCCATTGTCTCATACACTCACAGGCACATGAGTATAATACTGGGATCTGAACGAGCTCTGTGCCATGCACTGTGAGGGAAGCTTTATGTGTTAATTAGGATGATAACAGCTAATAACCCTTGATTTTCTGTGTGTGCCAGGCCTTGTTCTAAGTGCTTTCTATACTGTGCTCTAATTCTTGCAACAATCCTAAGAACCAGGCGCTATCCTCGCCATTTTTCAGAGGGAAGCTAAGGTTCAGAGAGGTTAAATAATGGGCCTGAGCTCACAGCTATTAAATAGCATCATAGAATTTGAAACCAGGTCATCTGCATCAGAGTCCATGCACTTAATCACAGGCTATTACTATTTCTCAAGGTATATTTCATCTCAGTTCATTTTCATAATAGCTCTTGCTTTTTCACATGATAAAATTGAAGCTTAAGATGTTAAAGGTCAATGGCCCAAAGTCACCCAGCTAAAAAATAGCAGAATAGGCCCCGGTTGGGGCTGAAGCCCATAAGTCTATTATACAATGCTGCCATCTAATGGTAAAATCTGGAAACTTCCTTACACATACACACCCTGACCATTTTTAAAAATAGTTCACAGTTGCTTAAGATTTCAGAAGACAGAAATCCTGCCAAATCCCCAAAGTATTAAAATAACAGCAAAAGGACAATGGCTAGATAATAATGGAAGTGTGACTAAGGTAATAACTTTTAACTGAAAGCAGGTTTGGCTCTGAGTTTCCTGGCAGTCAAGGCAAAGAGGGAAACTTACGTGTTCCCTTACTTTCACTGCCCAATAAAAAGTAGATTAATTCATCCTAAGAGTTTTCCTGCCCTTGGGCTTCATTAGTAATTCAACAACAACAGAACTAAAGACATCGGAGGTGCCCTCTGTGTGGACATTCATTTATCTGGAAAAGCCAACTTAGGGTCCCAGTGGAACAGATGTGCCTATTTATATAGGGGCTCTGGCTCAGCCCTTCCCCAGGCAGTCATTCCTGGGATGGGAATGCCTCCCGAAGGTTTTGGCAAACTCTATTCACTAGGTCTTTCAGGCCCAGGCATCACCCATTTTTACACTAGTTTTTGGCTCAGTTATGTTTGGAAGACAGCACTGAGGATCTGACACCCTGCTTTGGACTTTTAGGGGGCGGCAACGATGGTGCTCTGTTGTGCCGTGAGCTCTAGAGATGAACTCTAGACCTGCGCTGTCCAATAAAGTAGTCACAAGTCACATGTGGCTACTGAGCACTTGAATTGTGGCTGGTCTGAACTAAGATGTCCTGGAAGGGTAAAATCCACACCAGATTTCATATTAAAAAAGGTAAAATAATATCTCAAAAATAATTTTTATACTCATTACATTTTGAAATAAATTATTTCATACTGGATTAAATAAAATATATTATTAAAATTAATTTCACTTAGTTCTTTTTATGTTTCAAAATGTGACTTTTAAAAAAATTTAAAATTGCATATGTGACTGGCCCTGTATTTCTATTAGAGTGCTGGTCCAGACCACTTACCCACCTCTTCCTGGGCCAGGCACCGTACTCACCATGTGCAATGCCCAAGAATCCCAAGGATCTTCTGGGTGCTTTCGAGGGGAGGACCCCTGTCCTTGTCCTCCAGACACAGGCTGGCTTGGGAGGGGATTTTCAAAAGCCTAACGTGAATCACACCAAAGCCGAGTTAGAGTTGAAGAATTTGACTCAAATGTCCCAAACAACTTGGCAGGTGGGACACTGGCTCTTTGTGTAAACAGCCCAGGGGGTGGGGTGGGGGTATTGTCAACAGTGGGAGAGCAGGGAGGGGAAAGCTGGTTTGTTCTTCTAGAGTCCAGACCAGCAACCCTGTGTACCTGAAGTGGGTCTCTGTTTTGAAAAGGGCCCCCCAATCTCTAGGTGTATATTGCTCATTCCATCAATGGGGTCCAGGTCTGGGCACCAGGGTTTGGACTTCACTCGCTAAGGCAGGCTCTCATTTGCATTGCATCATTTATAGCTTTCAGAGTCCAGTCTTTGCAAATTTCCTTTTGATTTTAAAAAGGCTGGCGGAAGGGAGATTAGAGCATAAAGCTTTTGTAAATTATCGAAATCCTGAGTGCATACATTTTCAAGCACATAGGACCCACAACCCCGCAGTCACAAAACTGAGCTCATCATTACCGTGGTTCCATTTTTTCTATATAATGTGCTACAATATTGAGAGTCAATTTCCCAGAAGTTTTAGCCACTTTTCTCTGGCTGCACCAATTATATTCATAACAAACTCTTGCAATCACAACAAATGAATGTCAACAGATCCCAGTGCCCCATGCTCTGTGTGATAACTAAATGAAGCAAAATTCCTTTAGAGAGTACGTGGAGTACAACAGACCACACGTTTGGGAATCTTTGGCCAAATCCCAAAAGATGACATCAAGCTCCCGGGCAGCTGGCTAAAATGTGAAGGCAACTTGCATGGATGAAGTTCTTCAAAGTTTCAAGTCTACTCTTAATGCATCTAATGTCATGCTCCAATTCTTGAGTAAGATTGAGTAGGACCAGTGCCCACCCAAGTTATCAGAGGAGGGTATGTGCCTCCCACACAGAAACTCCCCTGGGACTCACTGTGGGGTGTGGTCATTAGGTTAGTATGAATTTCGGTGGTTGAATTTGAAAGCCTCTCGTAGCCTGCAGAGGACACAGCTTCAGAGTCTCCCAGGGTGGCCGGCATGGGGGAACTCCCTGAGTCCTGCAGAATGAATGGGCGAACCAACAGAGTGGGCTGTGCTCTGTCTTGTTGGCTGTTACCCTGGCCCATGTCTCTTGGGCTGCCCTCAAACCTTCAGGGCAGCCCTGGAGGGCCCTTGCACCCCGCTCAGGCTAGAGCTGTCATGGGAGAGCAAAGCCCCTGGGCCACTAGGTGCTCAGCGAGCCCCTAAGGGGAAGGGAAACCTTGGGGTACAGAGGTGGGGGCTGTGCCTCTTGACAGCCCTCCCCACAGGGGGATGCGCCTCTGTGGCCATCATGAGATTCAGTTCTGTCAAGGGCCTTCCAACATGCAGAGCTTGAGTGTGGCCTGTCGAGGGCCTCTCCCTCCCTCCTCTTTCCGCCCCCAGATGGGGTTTCCTTGCCCAGGGTCCTCCGCAGCCCGCGCTGGCCCCGGGGTGGCGCCGGTGCTTCCGGGACCTGCGTTCCCAGGCGCGGCCACGCGGGGGCGCGCGGCTCCCGCTCCGGAGCAGCCTCTTCCCCGGGGCTGGGTCGCAGGCCGGCGGGCTGGGTGCCTGCTGGGTCCGGGAGCCCTGGGCCCGGTTCCCCAGACGCCTGCCTGAGCGTCTGAGGGGCGTCTTCGCTGCGCTTTGAGGCTCCCCCGGCGACTTGGTTGCCAGCTTGGCCTCCTGACGTGCCGCGCGGCAGGTTCCAGCCCGTTGCGCGCGCGTGGCGCGTTCCTCGCGGGGCTGGTGGGAGGCTTGTCAGGGCACTCTCGGCCCTTCTCAGGTGCGGGGGAGAGCGAGGGGGTCTGTTCCCGAACAGAACTTGCTGGGGGCGGGGTCCTGGGGGTCTCAGACTCCGTCCCCAGACAGGGGAGGCCCGAAGGCCAGAGGAGTGGGCTGGCCACGTTCTCCCCGTACTTTTGTGCGAGTTTCTGCCTGTTTGATCTTTGAGAGGGAAAAGTTGCCTTCGGAGCCGGGGGTTCCTGAGCTCAGTCCTGTGCTGAGTGACACAGGGAACCGTCCCCGCACCTCTGCCGGGAGAGGCTGGGGCCGGACCTTGCCCAGGCACGCGCGGGTGACAGAGGGGCCTGCACAGTGATAAAGGCTGGCAGGCCTGGACCGTACCAGGGGCCAGGCGCTCTTTATGCCTCAGTGGTGCCGCCTGTAATCCCACCACAATGCAGGGTCATGGGTGCTGGGGACTCACATGTTCCTGGTGTTGCAGGTGAGGGAGCCGAAGTGCAGGGAGGTCAAGGATGTGCCCGCACTACCCAGCTGGAGGTGGCAGGGCGGACACTAGTGCCTGGGCAACAGCACTGCGCAGCGGGGACCTTAACCACTGTAATCTTCCTTGCTGCCCAGGACCTAGAATCACCAAGGGTGGACTCTGCTCTCTTAGTAGCAGCAGCTTCTCACGTTCGCTGTCTGAGCTCAGCATCCTTGTCTGCCTGCCACATAGCCTAGGCCTGGCGACACCGCCAGGGCTAAAATGACCTCCTCGGAAGGCACCTGGGGCAGGTGCAGGCCCAGGGGGGGGTTCAGGAAACAGCTTCACTCTCTTCACTGTCCAGGGAGCCTGCTGACCCAAGCCTGGGAGTCCCATCATGAAGGGCCAGGGAGGTGTCAGGGGGCAGGGGTCCCGCAAACCCAGTGGGATATTTTTGTGAAAATATAAGTGAAGGTCTGGAGTTCGTTTATTCAGTAGATATTTATAGAGTGCCTGCTCCGTGCCAGAACAGTTCCAGATGCTAGGGACGCAGCCGTGGGGGGAAAAGGAAAAGGACACCAATCCATACCTCCACAAAGCTTCCATTCTTGGGAGAAAAATAGAAAATAGGTAAGATGAATGGGTTAAAAAGATCGACCATTAAATGGTAATGTGCGCTATAGACGCAGGCCAGGAGGGGCATGGGAGTGTGTGTCTCTGTGTACATCTGCGAGTCTGTGTGATGTGTGTGCATCTGCGTGATGTGTGTGTGATGTGCGTGTCTGTGATGTGCGTGTCTGTTGATGTGTGTCTGTGTGATATGTGTGTCTGTGTGTGTGTAATGTGTGTGTTTCTGTGTGTGTCTGTGTGACATCTGTGTGTTTGTCTGTGTGATGTGGGTGTCTATGTGTGTTTGTGTGGTATGTATGTGTCTGTGTGATATATGTGTGTGTGATGTCTGTGTGTGTCTGTGTGATGTGTGTGTGTCTGTGTGATGTGTGGTGAGTGATTCCATCTGTGGCCAGGAGGCCACCACAGGCCTCACAGAGAAGATGCCATTTCACTCAATCCCGAGGAGCAGGAGCCAGACGGCCCCACCCTGCAGACAGCGACTGCCAGGGCTGGAGAAGCACAGTTAAAGTTATGGTGCAGGTAGGGGACATATGGAGGGGCCCCCTAGAGTCCTCAGTGCTGGCACCTGCAGAAAAGATGCTGAGTTATGGTCTCGAAGGCTCCAGATGGCAATTCCTGTAAAAATAAGGTCAGAGGCCTGGAGACAAGACGCTCTACAAAAAGGTGAACATCCTGAGGGTGAGGAGTAGCTGGTTACACTGTGATATATTTGTGTATCACCATATGGCACTCAGAATGCAAACTTTGGAGAGCAGGCAGAAATGCTTAAATTTGAACTTCAGATAGTAGGTTTTGTGTTTTGTTTGTTTTGTTTGTAACAAAACATTTATTATTCTCAGCAGCAGGAAATCATGAAACGACTCCTTCATCTTCATTTCCATCACCGAGGGAAATGGGGCTGGCTGCAGGAACCCAGCACAGCAGTGGGGGGGCTGCAGCCTGGGCACCCTGATGTCACCCATGTTTCCCTTGTGGGTCCCAGGTCCTGCAAGCAGCACAGGACAGTGCCCAGCAAACCCACTCACCCTCATTCATTCCTTCCCAGAAACTTGCCAGCCATGCCTAGAATAGCACACACATCCTTTCTCAGATTTTTCCCCCACTCCCCTGCCCCAATTCCTGGCAGATGAAAACTCAGAAGGTCTTTGACTTGAATATTGGCCCAACTCAGAAAGCCACACCATCACCACATAAATTTTTAAAAATAAATTAAATCAATACATTGTGTTCCCTGGGTTGACACCCAATCCACTTCAAGAGTTCTCTAAGCATATTGTTGAAAACCAGTGTGATGTCCTTAGGATCCTTTCTTCCAACTGGCCACTCTTCCTGTGCATCATTTTAGCAGTGCCTTTGTGAATGTTTTTGAATGTTTTCAAAGCATCTTCCAAGTCCCCTAAGTGCTATGAACTTTGCCACCAAATGAATGAAGAGTAGGCAAGAGGGAGGAAAAACTTGCTGGTAGCTATTTGGAAATCAGCAACAATGGGACAGGGAAATGTGTCACATGAAAGTTTGAAAGACCAAGAATAAAAGGAGCTATTTGGAAATTTGCCAGGGTGGGGTGAAGATTCCCAGCATGTTAGGCAAGATAAAGATTCACCTTGTGTAGTTACACAGCTTTGTTCTAAAGTCCTGTAAAGCTGTGGCCCCCAACCCACAGGCTGTGGACCTGTACGGGTCTGTGGCCTGTTAGAAACTGGGATGCACAGCAGGAGGTGAGTGGCGGGTGAACGAGTTGAAGCTTCAGCTGTGTTTGCAGCCATTCCCCATCACTAGCATTACCGCCTGCGCTCTGCCTCCTGTCAGATCAGCAGCGGCATTAGATTCTCATAGAAGCACGAACCCTTCTGTAAACTGCACATGCAGGATCTAGGTTGTGGGCTCCTTATGAGAATCTAATGCCTGATGATCTGAGGTGGAGCTGAGGCGGTGATGCTAGTACTGGGGAGCAGCTGCAAATACAGAGTATCATTAGTAGAGAGGTTTGACTGCACAATAAATATAATATGCTTGAATCATCCTGAAACCATCCTCCCCACCACGTCCGTGGGAAAATTGTCTTTCATGAACCTGGTCCCCGGTGCCAAAAAGGTTGGGGACCTCTGCTGAAAGGACTGAAGCATCAACAGTCTTGTCACTCCTATAGGCAAGCTAGAAAAAGGAACTTCCCTGCTTAAAGGTCCCTCAGGACATTTGCTTGAAAAGAAACCAGCTTGGAGACCTGGGATTCTCTCCTATGACAATGTGTCCTAAAGCCCAACCCAACCACTTGCTGGCACATCTGTGCTCCCGAGAACCTCACTCCAGCTGTAGCACTGCTACCGCTACAGGAGTGAGGTAGCTGGGTGGTGAGCAAGAGGTCTCTCCTTTTACACCTGCCCACAGCAATGACATTGGGACTTCCCACGGGCATCTCCATTCCTTTCCGAAGCAGGCTGCACCGCAGAGTTCTGTTCAATACCAGGAGGCTCAATGCAGGAAGAGTGCCAGGAAATCCACCTGAGAGCGGGATGAGAATTGACGCCTTCACGGCTTATTGAGCAATGAGATCTGCAACGCCATCCACAGGGCTTCCGGTCTTGATGTGGGTCTCTGTCCAGGAACCTTGAAGGACTCATGGTGCCCACGTCCAGCCCTAATGGGGCACCCACTTACGAAGCATGGAGGTTGTAATCAACTCTTGGTACGCAAGAAACTGGAAGTTTTAAAAAAATGAATTTAAAACAACCTAAAAATGTTTCTCGTTGGTCTCCTTTGCCCAGACTGCCAGGAGGATACACCTACTTGATCTGGGGAGGCTGGAGGGGTTAAGCCTTCATGGATCATCAATTCCAGCTTCCAGCGTGAGGCCAACACACATGTGGCCAATAACCAGACAAAGGGCTTCCGAAGCCATGCAGTAATTCTCACTAGCCATGGAGAAGCCCCAATCCAACGGAACCCCATATTGAGAAAGGCTGAGGTAAAGCTTGGGCCCCTCAAGTTCTGTTTCATTCAATGTGACCCCCCCCCCACGCCCAGTCAGCAGGAGGCTGACTTGGCAAGGGAAGCTCGCATCATAAAATGGTACAGTAATAGAAGTGACTGGACCAGGAAGAGGAGGCATCTCCTCCAATGATGTCATAGCCATTGGTGGCCACAGGGGTGGGACTGATCACACCGTGTGTCAGGAGTGATGATTATGGAGGGGCAGGGTGTGAAGAGTGCCGTTCTGGGAAGAGTGCTGTCCAGAAGCAATATACTTTGCATAACCGATTGTCACCTTCTTATTTTGGTACTTGGTGAGTTTGATTGTTTTTCTGAATTCACTGGAAATTGGAGCCTTAAAGCCATCTTTCCTGAGCAAGGAGTCTATTGTCTAGATCTGATCCCAGTTTTGTTCCTTAGCAACCACAGATAAATATGTGGCTGTACATTTGATGCCTTTTTCATTGATGAATTCAATTAGAATCCCATGGACCCCTACCTCCCAGTCCAGGTAATCACTGCATCCTCAAAGGAAAGAGGGAGACAGAGCAGAAAAGTTTAGGCAGCTCCTTTCGGGTTGGGGTGGGGGAGATCGGCTGGCCTTAAGTGCACTGCTTAACTTGTATTCCCTGAGTCCAGCGTAAAGATTCACGGCCGAGAAGGTCCCAGTGAAGCCCAGAAGCCACTTGTCCCACCCTGTCTTCCATGTCACAAATTGCGGATGGAATCGTGGGTGAATCCAGGAAGTCATGACTGTGGCAAGCCATAGAGGTGACAGTAGAGTATGTCAGAGCAGTAGCAGCACATCTCTGCAGCCACGACCAGATTCTTAGTGACATTCACAGTTCCAGTGGGCCAGGGGAGAGGGCTCAGCGCTCCCGATGCAGGATTCATTCGTGTGATGGGAGAGTCTCCAGGTCCCAGAGTTCAGTCCAACACCTTCTCCCATCCTCTGCTGCTGTCCACCTGCTGGTGGTTTTGAAGAGGTCCTGAACCGCGGGGGCGGGGGGACAGCTGCAGACTGGTTCCTGTGACTGTGCATCCACTTCCAAATAATTCGGGCTTCTTAACCCCACAACAGCCTGTGCCAACTTGGGCTCCAGTGGAGGGACATGACATCTTTTTGCCATCCCGATTCGATGCTTGAGGTCTGGAATGCTGCAGAAGCTGAAAGCAGGAAGTTGGTATTGCCAGGGAAATAGCTACAGCAGAGGAGGGGAGCGGTTTTGTTTCTGGAGAAAATCTTCTTCCTCCCAGTTGCATTCCTTCTTCCTGTACCATTTCAAGGCTGTCCACTGGTTTCAGGATGCAAACATAGTCCCCAGTGCTCTGCAAAGACAGCACTGAAGAATTTCAGCACGGCACACCAGGGCCAGGGACCTGAGCACAGGCCGTCTTGCTATGCCAGGAGGAGACAGTGACTGTCGGTGAGAGTCGCCCAGCCTTACTCCTAGTCTTGCACAAATCTCTGCATAATCTCTTCACCAACTCTCCCCACTCCCAGTACTAGGGAATTGGGCTGTTCCCAAAGATGAAAGAGGAGACTTCAGGCCCCACCCTCTATCCTAGGAGAGGGCTGTGAAAGAGGGTATGTGGGGATAAGGGGGAGGGAGTGTGGCAGAGAGGTCAGGTCAGGACAGGAGGGCCTGAGGGCAAGGATGGGAGAAAAAGGAAGAGGAACAGAAAGCCAGTGTGGAAAGAGTTAAGCAAGAAGAGGACAAGACAGAGTGCGGGGAGGAGGGGCAGAGGGGGGCAGGGCAAAGCGAAAGGTAAGGAAAAAGGGTGTGAGGACAGAGAGCACCAAGTGCTAGGGGAGTCGGGGAGATGACGGAGCGATGGGTAGAGCAGCTTGAGCCAAATAGCATTTTTTAAAAAAGCATGTGCTGAGGAGGGAGCTGCAAGGCCCCCAGGTGCCCACAGGTGCCCCCAGGGTCCCACCCGAAACTCCTGCTGGGGAACTTGTTAGGTGTCCTCTGGGCGAGCCTGCAAAGGGTCACCCTGGGCACCCCTGGAAGTCAGGGCTCCTGGCAGGCAGATGCCCAGCCCTGCACACCCGGTGTCTGTCTCTGTGTGACCAGTGCCAGGAGCGCAGGTCCCTAGCTCGGTCCTCTACTGACCACCCAGAGGTTGAACATCTTGTCTGACTTTCCCGGCTTTAGCACTGAAAGTCCCACCTCCAGGGAGCCCCTTGGTCCTGGGAAAACCTGGAAGGTTTGTCACCCTGCTGCCCTGTGACCTTGGGAGGACCTTGGGGGTACCGACTGGCCTCTCTCTCTGGGCCTCTGCCTGCTTCCCCATCCGCGGCCTGTGGATGCTGTCCCTGAAAGGGCCCCAGGCTGTGAGGGTTCCCTATGGGTCTCCCAAACCCCCCTCCAGCCCGGGAAGTGCCTAGAAAGCAGGGCATCAGGACAGGATGCCGGGTCTCCTTCCCCAACCCTTCCTGAGAGCGCCTCTGTGACTGTTGCAGGTAGCTCTCACCCCTTTTCCAGAGCCTCCTCCTCTGAGTCCTTTTCCCCAGGTCTGCACAGGTGTTGCCTCCTCCAGGAAGCGTATCTTGAGCCTCTGCTCCCCATGGACACCCTGCACTTGCCCCTGGCTCTCTCCATGCTGCAGTCGGGCTGCTGGGCTCCGGCTGGAGGCCCATGAGGATGGGGCTTGTTTGTCACGCAGACTCCCTGGCATCCACAGTGTGAAGTTTCTATGGCCCAAGGGGTTTTACTTCCTTTTGGCCCCTGTGCAGATGTGTGCAGGGCAATCTTCCTCCAGCTCTGCACAATCTGGAAGCTTCTAGGATTTGCCTGTATCAGCAGCCTCCCCACCTCCCCGCCTGCATCCCTGGAGCTCAGACCTCAGCTCTCAGGGGCAGAAGCCACTTCCCCAGGCATCAGGCTGGTAGTCTCTGCACCCCCGAAGGCCTTTCCTGCACACTGACTGCCTGTGTCACCCACCTGGGGCTCACGGGCACAACAGGCCCTATGTGTGTTGTCAGATGCGGCCAGACGAGGCTTCCGGATTGTGGCGATGAGTAGATGGAGCCTTGGGTTGTGTGTGGAAGTGTGTTTGTGTGTGTCTCTGTGTGTGTTTATGTGTGCTTTCTGTGTATATGTGTGTGCATGTGTTTCTGTGTGTGAGAGTATGTATGTGTGTGTTAGTGTGTGGGAATGTGTGTGTGTTTCTGTGTAATTGGGAGAGAGTGTGCATGCGTGTGTTTCTCTTTATGTTTCTGAGTGTGTGTGTTTCCATATGTGAGTGTGTTTCTCTGTATGTGTTTCTCAGTTCATGCCTGTGTTTCTCTGCATATGTATGCATGTGTGTTTCTGTGTGAGCATGTATATATATGTGTTTCTGTGTGTGTGTGTGCGTGCACGTGCACATTCCTGTGTACTTGTGTATGAGCCCAGCCCTCAGCAGTGCGATGTGACAGTCAGGCCCTATTCCTCATTTTGCCTGAGGACTCCTTACCCCGGGGGTTTCTGCTGGTCTCTCTTTGCCTGGGGATTCAGCGGGGCCGGGGGCGGGGGGTGTCCAGCCCTGGTTACCAGGACAAGGTGAGGGGCCAGGTTCCCATCCCGTGTCACCCTGGGATGGAATTCCTCAAAGACACCCTAGATGAGCTCAGCTTGATACTGCCACATCCTTATTAGTCACCCCTCACTCCTGTAGCCTTCCACTTATGGGATGATTGACCCCCTCTCCCATAGGTAGATTCTGATTTTTTTTATTCCTCTGTTGGGTGGGGCTGTGGCAGTTGTCTCTCTTCCATTGTAAAGCTCTGGAAGTTACCACTGCCAGTTAGATCAATGTTTCCAAGCGTTACAGCCTTCCTGTCCTGTAAATTAAGTACAATATCATGTTGTAAAGATCCTGATTTGTCTGGAGTTTACACATCAGATAAGTGGTTTCCCTTCCAAGAGCCATAAACCACAGTGGATGGGGACCTGAGGGCAGCACAGGTATTCTAGAGCAATTAGCCACCAGCCAGGAAAAGCCATTATGTGAACAGCGGGCAGGGTTGTGGTGGGCAGGTTGCATCCCATGCAGACTCACAACTAGAACCTGCAGGGAGAGTAGGCCAGACAGATTTGCAAGGTTCTGTGTCTGGTTTGACTAGTCAGTAGCCCTCCCAGGTCAGTAGGGGTGTTATGGCTGGGCTTGGGTCCTTGGGACATTGCTGCAGCCTCCTCTTCCTCTCTCACTGCCAGCCTGGACATAGTGAGTGACTGGGTGGCGGGGGATTCTGGCCAGGTCTGGACCCCTCCCCTGTCTACACTCCTCCCCAACCTTCATCGCCTGTGTCTTTCTGGGGCATTGTTTTGTGGAGTTGTCAAAAAATATGCCCCCTTACAGGCCCCCTAGGATTCACTGCAGCTGACGTTCGAGCTGCTTCTCTGAAATGTTGCTTCTAAAACTTGAAAATAGGAGAGATTTCCAGCAGCTGCTCCAAGTCCTCTCGGTGTGATGAAATAATGAGGGACAATTGCCCTGTGACATCTGACACAGACATTTCTGTTTCCAGTTTACCCAAATAACAAGATGGTTTCATTTATAATGAGATAAACGGAGAGCATTGCTCGGTAAGGCTTGGTGTCGTTATGGAGCTATTTCTATGTTAATGACGATGAGCACAGAATGCAGAAATAGCTGTCACAGATTGAAAGGGGTGATGTTAAATATGCCTGTTGCAATATAGCCCCAGTGGAAGGCCCCACTTCAATAAAGGGGATGAACAAACCACATCTGACTTGGGTGCTTCATGGAGAAGAGGGTGTTTGTGCCCCTTTAAGCCCTCCCTGCTCCACAGTCTTCCAAACAATCTCTCTCATCTTCTCTCATCTGGCATTTGGCCCTCTGTGCCAAATTTGGTCAGGGGCTCCTGGGACCAAGGGGGGTCCTCGAGACAGAAACAAACCTCAGGGCATCAGCCAGGGAGGAGATAGACCATGATTAAGGAACCCAGTGAAGAGACCTGAAGTTGGAGGTAGGGAAACTGACTCTCAGCTGGGCAAAGGACAAAGCCCATGGCAGTAACTCAAGTAGATGACAGAGAACCAGATCCAAACTGGCTTAAGCAGAAGGGGTTCAGGTGTGGCTTGATTTGGGCTTTGAGGAAGCTGCAAGGGTGCCATTTCTTGTGTTCCTTCTTTGGGCTCCTTTCTCCTCTGTGTTGGGTCTAATCTCAGGCTGCTACCCTTGGCAGGACAGTCACATACTGTTAGGCTCTAGGGAGAGAGAGGCCTAGGACCTTTCTGGGAAACTCGGTAAAAGTGTCATTGCCTACCTGTGACTCCGACTGGACCATGTGTTCATCCCTAAAACAATCCCTGTGCCAGTCGGAATGCAGTGCTCTGATTGGCTAGGCCTGGGCCATGGAATCTGCCTGAATCACCTGGAACCCAGATGTTGGTCCTCCATGAAACATGGCCAGAAGTCTAGTGAATCACACTCACTTTATTTGGGGCTCCCATTTTTTTGTTTTTCCCTCCTGAGCAGAGAAACTGAGTATACCAATCCTCTCCAACTATCCCACAGGTTGAGGCCCAAGGTCCTTAGTGTGGCACAAGGCCTTCCTGGTTAGGCCTCTGTCCCCCTCCAGATGCCCCAGACCCTATCCAGGTCCACCAAACATTGTGCTTTCCCACTTCATGCTTTGCACATGCATCTGTCTGAGGTGCCCAGCCTCCCCTCCTCCAGCTAGAAAACTCCTATGTAATCCTCAGGACCCAAATTGTGTCACCCCTCTGTAATGCCTCCCCCAAGTTCTTCCAGTGTTCTTGCTCCTTTTATAACTCTTCCTTTATCATGTTCTTATCTTGTGTCCCAAGGAGCCTGGAAGCTCCTCGAGGACTGTGTTTTAAAATATTCTTTTAAATTTTTTATTATGGAACATTTCAAACATTAGAAAACCACAGAAAATTACAAATACATGTTTACCACTCATATTTAATAGATAATAACAGCTTGCCACATTTGTTTTACTTTTGTCTTTCTCTTTGAAGAAATAAAATGTTAAAGTAGAGCTAAAGCCCCAATTTCACCGTTCCCTTGCCCTCTGCTCCCAGGCTCCTCAAGTTGGATCAAATCTCTATTCAACTTTACGCTCCTGAGAATTATCCATGTTGATTTGTGTAAATATGCTTTGTTCATCTCTACTACAATGGAGTGCTTTTGGTTGTAAGAATAAATCATAGTTTATTTATCCTTTCCCCTCCTGGTGAATGGGTTTGTTTCTGACTTTTCAACATTACAAACCTGCTGCATGTTCTTGCCTATGTCTCCTCTTCCCACAGGGAAGAACCTGTCAGCAGGTACACCCCAGGAGTGGAATTGTTGGCTCCTACCTAGGGTGTGTGCATTCTCAATTTTAAGAAACACTGCCAATGCCAGGCATGGTGACTTGCACCTGGAGTCGCAGCTACTCGGGAGACTGAGGCTGGAGGATCACTTGAGCCCAGGAGTTCGAGGCTGTAGGGCGCTATGATCGTGCCTGTGAATGGCCACTGCACTCCAGCCTGGGCAGCATAGCAGGACCTCATCTCAAAAACAAAAAACATTGCCTGAGTTCTCTCCATGGTCAATCTGACTAGAAGGAAATGACATTTTGTTTCATTTGTATTTCCCCAATGACTGATGTGGCCAGGCCTGTTTTCATATTTTGTTGGTCGTGCAAGTTTTCTGTGAATTGCTGGTTTTCCTGATAGGTTGTTTGTCTCTCTGTGCCCTGGAGCAGACCCTTTGTTGTACACAACCATGTCTTATCCATCAGCACATCCCTTCATCTTTCTCAGGGCCAGACACAGGGCTGGTCCGTGGTGAAAGTTTGCTAAAAAGGGAGAATGAAGGAGACAGGGCAGCTGGCCTGACTCTCCCACAGGGGCAGCCTGCATGAGTACGGGCCCTGTTTAGGAGATGGGTCTGCCTGAAACCCAGGCACAAGGGGATAGGATCTGAGTGGATAGCAAGCAGTGATGGCTAGACGGGGCAGGAAGATGGGACAGGCCCTGAGAAGGGATTTGGGCCAAGGGTTGAGGGGTGGGGGTGGGGGAAGGGGCTGAGCAGGGGCAGCTGTCCCCATGAAGAGTAAGGAGAAGGTGGCCTTCTGGAGGCCAGGACAAGATGGGCAGGCAGGCTGCCAAGTCCAGTGGACCCTTTCTACTCCATCCTCCACAAAGAGGCTCTGGGCCTTGCTGACTTTGTTGTCAGCAGTTCTCTGAGAGGCCTCCCTAAGTTCTCTGGGAGGCAGTAAGAAATCTGGTCATTTCCATGACAAGCCAAGATCTCAAGCCCCTTCCCAAGGTGAACCCATTCGCAAAAATTCTCAGGACTCAGATTTAGACATTTTATTTCCAGTTCTTCCTATCTGGCTCCTGTTCTGAGTCATTAAACAGGCTCCCAGGCTCCGTCCATTTAAACACACACGTGCTTGCAGGAGGCAGCTCTGGGTGCTCTGCAGGGAGCCGGAGCCAACGGCCTTTCTTCCAGCACTCAGCCTGGCAGAAGTGCAGAACAGAGTCCGGTCCTAATTACTTCCTTAATTACCAAGAACCACTTGCAGCCACGATATGTCCAGAATTCAACTCTCACCTTTGTGCGAATGATCCTTTAATTAAATAAAGTTCAAAATAAGCTTTGAGAGGGTAGGGATCTTAGCTGACATTGCCAGTGTCCAGCATCTACAATATACCCAGCATCTAGAAGGCCTCAGGAGTGATTTACCCAACAAATGGATGAAGGGGCCAGCCACTCAGCACTGCCAAGATGGCAATTCTCCGCGAATTTGCCTGTAAATAGAATTTCGTTTAGGCAAAATATTATTGGGGCCTCATTTTAGTTTTTTAAACATTTAACCTCATTACTCCTAAAGTTTATCTAAAACAGTGAGCATAGAAGAACAGCCAAGAACATTGTGATACGAAAATTTTGCAGATATTAAACTTGCTGCAGATATTAAAACCTGTTATAAAGGGACACTAAGTGAAAGAATATGGTACTAGTACAGAAGTGGATATATCAGTGGACAATATGAAAATGCTGAAATACACCCAAGTAATACAAAATAATAAGTATGGCATTTCAAAATGGTGGAAAAATGATTGCCCAGCAGTGGAGGGAATGGTCTCTAGGCTTGATGCTTAGCAGGCCTTAGCAGTTTGGGGCCCTAGAGCAGCGAGGCCCCAGCTTACCCATAGGTAACAGTTGCTGGGTGAGGTGGGGGTTATGCAAAGCAGGCAGTCTCTAAATGGCTAAAAATTTGGTTGTTTGAACTATATTTAAAATAGTTGGATGTGTAAACACTTGAGTTTGGCGCTGGCAGGCTTTTGAGCTAACAAGTCCTATCCTGCTGTGCAGAAATAAGCCACCTATGGGCTAATACACAGAGGCTGTCTTTGGCTCATTTATAATGGAAGTCCCTGTTGGCGACTTCAGGGGCTACACTGGTGGGACCGCCTCCCTCTTCAGAGGAGCTGCCTATGAATGAATCCTGGGCTGCTTCCTGGTGAGAATCCACTCCACCTTCTGCACATCATTTCTCCACCCTGCTCCTGCCAGGCAGCCTGTGATGATGATCATGACAACAGGCGGCATTTATTGAGCATTTCTATGTCGGGCACTCTGCCAACTGCTTTCATGGACCATATCATTAAATATACATAGCAAATTTACAAGGTAGCAAATTTATGTGTCACCCCCATTTTACAGGTGAAGAAAGGGAGGTGTAGAGAAGCTGAGCAACTTGCCCAAGGCCACACGGACAGCAGGGTGCAGGGTTGGGCTCTGACCCTGCAGGCTGACCCCCACCACCACCCCCATGCAGTGGGCTTCCCCGCCTCCGTCCTCCCTTCCTCTCACCCCAACCCTCACCCCTCATTTTCTCCCCTCCTTTCGGTACAAGTGTGTTTCCTGTGGCCTCTGTAAGGCCTCCTTCTGGGTCTGGTCCATCCTTCTGTGTCAGGCAGGGCCCCACTGGGACAGAGAACCAAATCAGTTATTTGAGCAGAGGGTACTTAATGCAAAGAATTGTTCACTAGGTATAAAGGGGTTAACTCTGTAACTGAATAAGCATAAAAAGGACTCTAGTGTCACAGAGGTAGTGACTGCAGAAGCAGCCCCCACCCCTAGGCCTGGAGGATTAAGGGAAGAGAACAGAATTATTACAACTCAAAATTTGGACAAGAGCACCATGAAGCTGGAACTCAGGTTGCTGAGTAGGGGGTGCTGGCCCGTGCTTGGGCTGCTGCAGTGGGTGGGGGGTAGATGGGATGAAAAAACTGCAGACTAAGTTCAGCTCCAGGAAAGAACTGCCTCTGCCGGGGTGAAGGAGTGTAGCCGGGGCGATGCTCAGGGGAGCGGGAGGCCAGTGGGAAGGAGCAAGTCCTGCTCCCTCCTCCAGCCCCCAGTCTCCCTGCAGCGCCCCTACTGGCTGAGTGTAGCAGGGAGCAGCTGGCAAGGCAGACATGGTTTGCAGCGTCCTGGCCTCAAGAGAGAAGGGCAGGTTTGGAGCTGAGAGACAGTTACTTAATAAGTGGCACACATTTCCATGGCCAGGACTGAAGCCTCGTCCCTCAGACATCAGGATATGCTCCTTACCCATTTCCCCTCTGCTCAGCCTCCTGGCAGATGTGCAGTGCTTCAGATGCCCATGTAGCTTGTTCCTCCCTCTTCTGTAGGGTGCAGGTGGCAGAGTGCCAGGGTCTCTCTCAAAACCAAACTGAGAAATGTATGGACCTAATATGTACTCTGCATGCAGGGCCTGAGGCTCAGCCATGTACACTCTCCACTCTGGGTGCCTTGGAGTGCATCATCTGCTAACTGTGAGTCCCAGGCATCTAGCAAGCCCTCGCAGAGACCCTGGGTCTGGCAGGGAGGGAGGGAAGCTGAGCCCATGCTTTGGTCCCTTCCCTCCTCAGCCTGTCCGGCTTCTTCCTTTCACACATGTTTGCCTGAGCGTGCCGCCGACACCTCGTAGGGTTTGACCTTTCCAGAAATGAATAATTTGATTTCTCAGGAGAGTAGCGAACATAAGGTAGGCTTTAGCAATATCAAAGTAGCACATCAATTAAATATCTGCCTGAGAGTTCTCTCTGGGTTTCTGTTTTCCAAGAGGCTCCACAATAAAATTAACTCCAAAGTTACTGAACTGAGAAATGTACAATTACTGTCTTGTTGGTGCAATAAAATAGAAAGGACTGTTTAGGCATTTAATTGGCACCCAACAATATGCGATGGTATGTTAATTAGACATCAATTATGGCAGAGTGCTAATTGACGTTTGATAAGCATTCTAACTGATAACCAGTGTTTGCTCTGCCAAATTAAATGCCTCAGTGGGCTGTGTTTGACAGCTGGGAGGGGGTTTATTAAAGGGCTGCAAGTGCCTGGCGGCCTCCAGATGGCTGGGGCTGTCTCTAGAACATCCTTCTACTTCTTGGGAAATGCTTCCCAGGGTCAAGCGATTGAGTCTTTCTCAAATGGTGCTTCTGGGAAAAGAGGTCGTCCTCCTGCTGGAACCAGGCCATGCCCACCTACAATGCAGATAATCTTCCCGTCCGATGTTTTCTTTTCTCAGCCTGCTCTGTCCCGTATTTGAGCCTGATTTCTGTGGGCTTTCCAGGCAGACCTCTTTGAATGCCAAGCCTGGCTCCACCACTTTCTAGCCGTGTGCTCTGACTCTGGGCTCCAGTTTCCTTCTGTGTGCAACAGGGATCTTGCCTGAGTCTCAGGACTGTCGGGGGCAGGGAAAGTGGTGACCCCTGTTCTCGGCACAGAGCAGGAGCTCAGGACCTCTCAGTTTCTGTTCTCTCCTTTCTCTTTCCCTCCTGGCCTCCTCTTCCTACTTCTGTGCTGTAGCTTTGTTTCACACCGTTGGAATGCGGCCCTGATGCCATCTTTCCCGACTCTCCATCTGAGCCGAGACCAAGCTTTGACCACCATCAGAGGAGCAGTGTGTCTTGGGCTCGCGATTTAAATGCTGGTTCCACCGTTCGTTAGCTGTGTTGACACGGAGCCCGTTACTTCACTTCTCTGTTCTTTGATTTTCTCATCTGTGTTGTGGGGATAATAACAGTACTTACATCTAGTGTTGATGCAAACACTTAGAATGGTGCCTGTGCTTGGAGAGTGCTCAGTATATGTTTGCCATTGCAGTCATCAGACCTTGTCTTCTAGGGTGAAGCCACTGAACTTGAGTCTCAACCAGGTAGTTTTCTTTTTTCCAGCAAACAACTCTTGAGTATATTCAGGCTTCCACAATCTCTTGTTTCCAAGTGGCAACGTGACAAGTGGCACATATGCCCTCTTCTTTACCTCCTTTTTCTCGAGAACTGCTGGATCATCTCAACCAGACTCTGGCTTGTGTAATGTGGCAACTGCATGCTTTGTTAAAAGAGCATATGTGTTTGTGTGTGTATATGTGTATGTGTGTGCATGTGCACTTACATGCCAGTACACACACTGATTAGGAGTTAGTGCATCCTAGTTCTCTTAGAGTACAAGAAAAATGTGACTTTTTCTTTGCTACTAGTTGGTATTCTATTCTAAAATAGTACTTGGGGACTTAGATCACCCACCAGTCTAGGTCATCAATGAAAACTAATTTACTGAATAGCTAATTTGCCAAAAGCCAACTTACCAAGTTAATTTACTGAAAATCAATTTGCTGAATCATCAAGTCGCTGAATGGCCAATGCCCTGAAAACTGTTCAAGCCTCAACCGTGTTTAGGTTGGGTGGCTACGGATAGTTTGCTGTCAGAGCAAGAAGCTCATGTAAAAGTAGACTCAGAAGCTAAGGTAAGAGTAATTTTGCTTTTAAAAAGCAAATGTCCTTAAAAATAAAGAAGACCGGAAGCTGCATTTAAGAGAAAGTTCAAGTGTTCACAGTTAAATGACATCCAACCAAGAAGTGTGCTGCCTTTGAACAGTGAAGCAGATGAGGGTTTCATATTCAGTTGACCTGGGCAGGCTACTCTGTGGGTAAATAGCTATAAGAAAGCAGTGATAAAACTAAAAAAAAAGTTAATTCTCAATAATTTGGTGACTCAATCACTTACAAACTGTCTTTGGCAAACTGATTTTCAGTGAGTCAGTCTATTTCCTTCCCCACTATGGCCTTAGCCCTTAGATATGTTGATACCGAAGTGAGAAAGGACAATTTAGAGGCCAACCATCCATCTATAGAGAGCAGGGGCTCAAGGTGGAGTTTGGTCTGGCGTCTACATGTCAGCCAGGGCTGGGGCAGGGAAACCTGGGGGTGGGGAGTAGGCCCAACAGCCTGAGCCTCTAGGTGGTGGTTGGAATAATGCTTGAGCCACTGGTAGTTCTGTGTTCCTGGGAACATGCTTATAAGGATGCCAGACCCCAAACATGCCTAAGAACGGGACATATGGAAGCTCAGAGGAGGTGGTCTGGGCCCAAGGCAATAGTCAGGGCTTTGGAGCAGGATCCCTCCTTTAGTCCCAGACCTCCTAGTAGGAGCAAAACAGAATTGGCAGAGGCTGGGGACAGACCCTGACACTCAGACTAAATTGGGGACCCAAGGTTCCCTGAATGTAGACTCACTTATTCAGTAAAAAAATATTTATCGTGTGCCCATAGTAGAAAAAAATATTAGCTGAATATATTGAGCATTTACTATGTCCCAGAACCATGCTAAACCCTCATGTGCATTGTCTTACTTTATCATGAGAGCAACTCTACAAAGGACTTGTCATTTTAATTCCCATTTTATAATACAAAAAACTGAGGCTCAGAGACATTAAGAGATTTGTATGAGATCACAGAGCCAACACGAGTCAGAGATTGTCTTCATATCTAGCTTCGTATCACTCTAGATCTGTGCTCTTGGCCCAAATCTCACCTGCCTTCTCACTATGAATCAGGCATCATACTGGGTTCTGGGAACAGACCAAGCAGACCCATTTTCTTCTTTGCAGAGCCATCACATGCAGTCACCAGACCTTATCCTATGCTAGTGGGTCTCTCCAGGTATCTGTGGGCTGTGGACAGAAGGGGCTGGGCCCTGGGAAGGCCTGAGCTTGCAAGGGGCAGGTGTAAGCAGCAGGCAGAACTGCTCTCTTACATTCTACCTGCTTGGTCTCATACTTCCCCAACTCACAGGGGACTTCTCTTAAGCATTCTCTGACACTTGCTGAGTGCTGCTGCAGAGTTAGGTTGGACTGGGAAACACCCAGGAAAAGAACCATGGTCAGCTACAGGGTTGGCTGAAGGTGAAAGGATTATAGGATGGGTAATGGAAAATTTTAATCACTAAATACAGCCTCAATCTAGTCGTAGAAATGAGAATTGTGGTATCTATACATATTCTTCCTTATCTTGATATGCATATGTTTTTGTATATTAACCAATTTTCCGTCTCTTCTCTCCCTACTGGTTTATATTTTGTGTGTTTGTTAGAGTTAATCTTGTCACTTTAGTTTACCCAGTAGAGCAAAAGGTAATTATAACTAAAGGGCATGAAGAATAAGCATCACCCGTATATGGATACAGTAACTTATAGGCTTTGGGTCTGCCCTTTTGGGGAACAGGGTTAGCATACCTTTGTTTGTGCTAGTTGGATTATGTTAGGTAGAAGCATGTTATTATTTGTTAGTTTAAATATGGGCATTTTCTCCTTGCTGTGCCATATATATATGTGTGTGTGTATTTTAATTATATTCTTTATTCATCTACTTTTGTACGTAATTTTATGTTAGATATGTTATGATGTTGAACTCTACCATTTAGTCCATTGTACACACAATATCACTTCATGGAACTAGAGGAGCAATAGGCATTGCATGGTAAGCCTAGATATGAAGTTGGGTGAAATATCCAATAAGGCTTTGATTGTCTCTGTTTTAGGCAAGAACACAAGTGCATTTTTCTGGGGTACAGAGTTTTATTATTTTAGGTGAAACCATTATTATTGTTGTGATTTGGAAGATTAAGTATGGAAGAAAGTCATATGTTGATGCTGGACAGTTAACGGGGTGGATTACAGTAGACGTTTTTCATTTTCTTTGACTATCCAGAAGCATTGAACATTTTTTCTTTGTTTGAGGAATTTCCCACTTTATACATATTGGTGAAAGAGAAAGATCATCTTGCCTATGGAAATTTCCCAGCCTCCCTTGTAGCTGAGATTTGGGCATTTGACCCTGGCTTTGCCATTGAGTTATACTTTTCCAGACTTTGATTCAGAAGCTAATGACATAGAAAGATGCACTGAAGCATTCTGGCATGGCTTGAGGCAGGTACACAAGTTTGCAGCGGCAGGTTTTCTAGTTGTAACATACAGTGTCTAACATCCAACAGGTTGATGATGCAAGCTGCAACATCTGTGCCCAGTGAGGGCGGCAATGGTGATTCCACCGTTCCAGTTCTGTGGAGTAATTTGGAGGCCTTTCTCTGATGAAATGCCAAGCCCGATTCTCTGGCCTTCCCAGAGTTCTCATATCTTTTAACACATTTCATTTCTGTTTAAACTAGCCTCAGTTGGTTGTTTACATTTAAGAATTCTGACTGCTACAGGAAAAACAACAACAAACCAGTCTATTGATCTTTGTATAATTATCTTGTATCCAGCCACCATATCACATTCACTTATTCATCATAATAGTACTTTTAAAATGAGTCTCTTTCATTATCAAGGAGTACCATTTATACATTATATCATGGATAAATTAACATAATTTTCTTTCTTTTTACCAAGTAATGTAATGAATGAAAATACAGAGGGTAGAATTAACCCACAGTTACCATTCCTTGGGCCTGTTCAACTGGCTGTAAATGCTGGGTTCCTATATGCTTTTACTAAAGACTCTCCTGTGAGCAGACTTGGGATGCTGTGGTCTGGGAAAAAGCAAGTTCTTTGCCGGACATAATCAGTACCAAAATTGCCTTGCAGATGTTGTGCAGATTTGGCTTGGTGACGGCCACAGGCACTAGGACTGCAGTTTGGGTCCTACAGGGTAGAGAGTAGTTACCTATCAAATGCAGCTATGAGCAGAAAGAACCAAAGTACTTAGAGATAATGAAGGACAAACAAACAAACAAACAAAAAAACCCCAGACTTTATTAAAATTGTAAAAGTCAGGAGAAAGCAGAGATAAAGGTAAGAAAGTGAACTCAGAATCAGGAACAAGCAAGAACTGGAAAGGATCAAGAAAAATGTTAAGATCAAAACAAGGAGAGTATAGGTGGTAGGCAATGATGGATCTGGAGTCTCTCTGGCTCACCTCTATTAATTATAGGGTGAGTGGTATGTGAATTATTTGGACAAACCATAGGTGTCCAGAGTTTACTAGGCTGAACCCTCACTCCCTCTGTAGAACTGGACTCCTGCTCTGACTCTCCACCCTGAAGTTAGTTTGATGACCTGATTATAACAGGACTAAGCTCCAGAATGGGAGGAAATGTTTTATTGCCCTGAACTAAGCCTGTCCTCAGAGGAGGATTGGCAATTATCTAATCATTGCCAGAACTAGGGCATTAGATCAATATTCCAAAACCCAAGTCATTATTTTTTACAAATATTTGCCAAAATTTTAAAAGTATATAGTAACCTTTTAAAAAAGTTAGGAATTTAGACATTAAAGCAAGAAATATCTGTATGAACGAGAGTATGCATGTATTTGTGTATATGTATATTGTGTATATGAGTGTGTGTACACACACACACAAATTACTATAAATAAATATACACACATGGTAATTTTAAACACTATAAAATGTAAAATCCTTTATTATCAGTCTTATTCCTTAAAAGTAACCACTAGTAACACTTTTTTGTGTATATTTCCAAAAAGGTTTATATAATTATGTGTATTAGTATATGTAAATATTTATACATTTGTATCCTTTCCTTTTTAAATACATATGAGAAATTTGTCTTACTCTTTTCACTTAAAAACATGAATTGGAATTCTTTCTATGCAAGCACATATAAATACTTCATTCTTTTTAAAAAGCTGAGTGGCATTTCATTGTGTGGATCTATTGAACCATATTTTATTTAAACATATATGAGAGTTCCAATTGCTATACTAGACAATGCTTAGTATTGCCAAACTTTTAAAGTTAAGACATTATGATGAGTGTAAAATGGTATTTCATTGTGGCTTTATTATACAATTTCTTAATGACTAATGAAGTTGAGTATATTTTTATATGTTTATTGGCCACTTGTCTATACTTTTTAGTGAAGTACCTGTCCAACCGTCTTTCCCTTTCTATTACATTGTCTCTGTCATTTTTATTTACTTATAGCAGATCTTTACATATTCTGGATTCAAGCCCTTTTAAAATTATATATGTATAGTGCAAAAGTTCTCTCATTCTGTGACTTGTTTTTGATTTTCTTAATGGTATATTTTGGAATACAAGAGTCCCTGATTTTAATCAGGTCTAGTTTAGCAATTGCTTCCTTATAGTCAGTACTTTTGGGATTCTGTCCAATTAATCTTTCTTTACCCCAAGATAATGAAGAAATTATACTATATTATCTTCTAGAGACTTACTGTTTCATGTTTCTATTTAAATCTACAATTCTCATGTGTTTGATTTTCTGTGGATGGTGCAAAGTAGAGGTTAAGATTCAATTTTTTTTCAAATGTTTATCCAGTTGACCCAGCACCATGTTTATTAAAAAACCATCATTTTCCCTTTTATATACAAAAACCAAGTAGTCATATTGTATGGGTCTGTTTCTGGACTCCACATTACATTTCATTGGTTTAGTTAATTATTTTGGCTTCTAAGTCTTGATATCGAGCAGCTAATATTATCTTACCTAGTTTTTCTTCCTAGGATCTTCCTGGTTCTTCTTTGTAAATCTTCCCAAGGTTTAGAAAATCTTCAAGAGGGATCTTCACTTTTCTTGGCCCTTTGCATTTCCCATATAAATTTTAACATCAGCTTGCCAACTTCCAAGCTGAATTGAAAAACCCTGATATTTTGATAGAAATTGCATTGAGCCTGTAGATTAAAATTGAGGAGAAATTAACATCTGTATAATATTGTCTTCCAGTTCATAAATATGGTGTGTCTCTCCATTTATTTAGGGCATCTTCAATTTTTCATAATGTTTTATAGCTTTCTGTGTAGAACTCTTATACCTTCTTTGTTAGATTTATTCTTGGGTTTATTTTTTTTACAATACTATAATTAGAATATTTAAAAATTTCATTCTCTACTTGTTTACTGGTATATAAAGTTAACACTGCTTTTTGTATATTGACCTTGTATCTAGTGATTTTGCTAAGTGTACTTATTAATTCTATTAGTTTGCCTATAGGTTTTTTTTCATTTTCTATTGTACACTATGCAGTCTGTGTAGTAATCTGTTATGAGTGTTTTACATTGTTCTTCCTTCCAATTCTTAAGTCTTTAATTTATTGTTCTTGTTTAATTGCATGGTTTAAGATCTCTAGTATAATGTTGAACATAAGTGATGACAGTGAGTATTTTTGTCTTATTTCTAATCTCAGGGGAAAAGCTTTTAGGATTTCACTGTTAAGTGTGATGTTGGGTGTAGGTTTTTTATATCTATAAATACATAAATTAAGAAGATCCACTTCTAATCCTAAGTTGTTAGAAGTTTTTTATCATGAATGGGTATTTAATTTATCAAATGATTCATCTTTATATATTAAAATTATCATGTGATTTTTTCCCCCTTATTCTGTTTATATGGTAAATTAAATTCATTGATTTTCTAATGTTAAGTTCCCTTCTATTCCTGGAAATATGCACATCTAGGTTGTGATGTATTCTTATTTTTATAGATTGCTAGATCTGTAGGATTTTTGATTTATGTTTTAAAAGAGATTGGCTTATGATTTTCTTTCCTTATAATGAACTAGTCAGGGTTTGGAATTCAATGTTGTGCTTGCTACACAGAACAAGTAGGGAAGTGCTTCCTAATTGCTGTTCTCTGGAAGAGTTTGGGTGTGACGGGCATTATTTCTTCTTTAAATGTTTGAAAGAATTCACCAATGCATTTATCTGGGCCTAGAGTATTCTTTGAGGAAAGGTTTTCAGTTGTGGATTTAATTTCTTTAAAATGCATAGTACAATTCAAATTTATATTTCTTTTTTATTTTTCTTAGAAATTCATCCTTTTCGTCTAAATATTTAAATATATTGTCAAAAGATTGTTCATTATTTTCGGTTATTTTCTATCTACTACTTGGATATGTAGTTATGTCCTCTTTTCCATTCCTGACAGTAGTTTCTTGTGCCTTCTTCTTCTCCTTCATCTTTTTTTTTTTTGGTGATTACTTTTCCCAGGGATTTATAAATTTATAAATTTTATTAGAGTGTTCAAAGAGCAAGCTTTGATTTTGAACTTTGGCTTTCTTGATTTTTCTCTGTTCTACATTTATTTTCCACTTTATTAATTTCTGCTCTTATCTTTATCATTTTCTTATACTCTGTTTGAGTTTAGGTTGCAGTTCTTTTCCTAACTCTTGAGATGGATGTTCAGATCCTTGACTTTTGGCATTTTTTCTTTTCTCACGTGTGCATTTAATGGTAAACATCTTCCATTCATAGCTTTAACTGAATCCAATTGCCATTCAGTTCCAAGTAGTTTCTAATTTCCTTTTTAACTTTTTCTTTCACTTATGTACTATATGGAAGTATGCTCTTTAATTTCTAAACATTTGGAAATTTTCTAGTTTTTTTTTGTTGTTGTTACAAATTTCTAGCCTACTTCCATTGCAGTTAAGGAATATACTTTGTGAGATTTTAATCTCTTAAAAATTGTTGATACTTGTGTTACCATCTTACCAGGTTCATTGCTCAAGAGGAAGCCAATACACTGAGACAGCAGGGTTTACAGCAGAGAAAGGGTTTAATATCTCAGGTACCATGCGAGGAGATGGGAAGAATTTCTCAAATCCATCTCCCCGAAAATTTGGGAGAAAGGGTTTTTAAAGATAGTTTGGTGGGCAAAGGGCTAGGCTATTGGGTCTGCTAATTGGCTGGGTTTAGGGCAGAACCATAGTGGTGTAGAAATTGTCTTCGTTGCTGAGTTAGTTCTTGGGTGGGGGTTGCAAGACCAGTTGAGTCAGTTCCTTGGTATGGGCCACTGGTCTGGGTGGGTCAGCTGTTCCACTGAAATGCAGGGCCTGGAAGATATCCCAAAAACTGGCCTTAAGTTTCACAAGGGTGATGTTATCTATGGGGAAAGTTAAGAATCTTTATGAATATCAGCTATGTGACTCCTGAGTGGCAATTATAGGAAAGCAAACTAGGGGACAGTGGCTGGTTATTATCATTACTTTTAGCTATGCCTGTGCCTTCACAAAGTTTAGGCCCTCACCACAGTTCTCGCCTTGCACCCCTTTATTAATTTGTAAAGGGCGGTTTCAATCATTTTATGAGCATATGGCTGATTTTGGTAAATTTTGTATGTGCACTTTAAAATAATGGTATATTTTGCAGTTTGGGTATAGCATCTCATATATGTCAGTTAGGTAATATATGCTAAACATGGTTAAATATTCTTATTTTTGAATTCTTGTTTACTTATTCTTTCAGTTATGGAGAGAAGTGTATTAAAAATGTCACCCTAAAGTTGTGGACTCATTCATTTGTTTTCCTTTTAGGTTTGTTAATTATTGAATTATGTATTTTGATGCTATGCCATTAGGTACATACACATTTAGATTCTTCTCAATCTTACTGATTGTTGACTCTTTTATCATTATGAAATACCCCACATTACCACTTATAGTATGCTGATCCTAAAGTTTATTTTGTCTGATATTACTATCATTATGCCAGCTTTTTTTAAGTTAGTCTTCGTATGCTACATTTTCTTTTCTATCTTTTATTTTAATCCTTTCTATGCCCTTATATTTTGGGTGTGTCTCTTATAAAAGCATATAATAGTTGACTTTTAATCCATATAATAACCTTTACCTTTTAATTGAAGTACTTAGTTTATTTATTTTTAATATAATTACTAAAATATTTGGATTTAAATCTATCATCTTAATAGCTTTTTTCTATTTGTCACACCTGTTCTATGTTTCTTTCTCTTTCCTTTCTTGCTTTCTTGTAGATTCATCAAGTAGCTTTTATTTATTACATTCTTTCTTCTCTATTAGTTTGATGGTTTTTATATTATAGTTTTAAAAAAATGGTTACTTTAGATTATAGTAGGCTTCCTTAACTTATCTAGCATAAATTATTTTTCACAGCCCAGTAATTCAAAGGCTTTCAAGTACTTTATACATCTCTTGCCTTTTGTACTATTTTTCTCATGTATCTTAATTGCATGTATATTTTTAAACCCCCACATGATATCATAATTATTGTTGTTGCATACAGTCAATATTCATTTAGATCTGTGCAGGGTGTGCGGGTATATAATTTCCTTTCTAATGCTTTTTGTTTCTTTCTTGAAATCCATGATTCCATCTAGAATTATTTTTCTTCTGCCTAAAGAATTTCCTTTAGTGTTTTGCACTAAATAAGTGTTTAGTGTTTCAATGCAGGTCTGTTAGGTTTCTTATTACCTGAAAAAAAGGTCTTTATTTTGCCTTTATTTTGAAGGATATAAAAGACTTTTATGCTGGCGGTAAAATTATTGGTTGGCAATTATTTTCATATATATATATATATATATGTCCATTATTTCAGACATTGTCCTCCTTGTCCCTATTGGGTAGCAGCAACCCTATTTCCCTTTGATAGTCAGGATCAGGTAACCCAGCCTGTATGGTTAGTTCCCTTTATTGCTTGCTGGTTTAGTGGCATGTGGAGCTCAAAATTGCCAAGTGGAAGTCTCAACTTCCAGTGTCCTCTGGTAGAAAAATTTCTTCCTTAGTAATTATGAGCTTTAAACCAGCAGAGTTCCACAAGGTAAGAACTGAAAGCATACATTTTGTATTTAGTAACTGGATAAATATCTACAGAGTGAGTTTATGGACACTGACCAACTGTGAAACGGACTAAGGCAGAAACTCCATGTATCATCTGTCTTCCAAAAACTCAACTCTTACAGTCGAACTGCAGTGGCATTTTGGGTCCTTGGGAATTACTGTGAATTTAGAGTCAATATCCAGTGATCCTTGTCAAGTCTGGGCAGTTCTCTTCTTCATGCACCATCAGCCCAGTGTTTGTAGGTCCCATTCAGAGGTATGAAGGAAGGATTTGCTATGCATGCTTCTGACAGTGTCCTAGGGTTCTTCCACATAGGAGCTGGCTCCTCTTTCAGGCAAGTGGCTCCACGTCTGTGAAGTAGCAAAACACTGGGAATTGGGTGAGAGGCCAGCAATCTTTGTTGTGTGTCACCAGATCTATCTTCGGTTTTTTGTTTATGGGCTAACTGAACAGAAAAAATAAGACTTTAGTAGTCTGCCAGTCTATTTCAGACCCAGGGCCACTGACAAATATGCCCATGGACTAAAACATTTTGATGAAATCATGTAACCCTGCTGCCCATTGTAGTAACCCCATCTCCTTTATCTCTGTGGTCAAGTGCCCCTACTTCATTTATTCCTTTTGCAAAAGAATGCTCTGTGGTTCTCAAATTGTGGCCCCTAAGTCAACATGATCAGCATCACCTGGAGACTTGTTAGAAATGCAAATTCTCAGGCCCCACCCAGACCTACTGAATCAGAAACTCTGGGGTGAGGCCCAACACTCTGTCTTTTAACAAGCCCTCCGGGTGATTCTGATGCACACTGAAGTCTGAGAAACAGTGTCACATCCCATCATTCCCACTCAATTAATGCCATCCCTGGCCAGTAAAGGATAGTCACTAAAGAGCTTTGATAAGGATGCTGGTGCTTCTAATCAATATATTTCTTGATTCCTCATTAAATAAAGTCCCTCTGTGTCTTCTGGGAGACATATTTAGGGTATGTACGAGTAGGTCACACATGATAAATCCACTTCCACATTCCTATCTCCATAATCTTTGAATTATTTTCTCCAAGAAATTAGATCAAAAAAGTCTGAGCACCTACACTTGATTTAATATAGGCCATCACTTAGTCCAGGTTTCAGGTAACCAACCTTGCAATCTACCAGAGCCACTCTCTAATACATTGAATCAGAATGTCTGGTTAGAGTATCCATATGCATAAATTAATCTGGGATCACAATTATGTTCTTTCCTCCCTGGTCTAGTTCCCTTAGAGCCTCTTCCCATAAATAATCCCTAGGTATTTGCTAATATAAATTAGCAAACTATTGGAATTCAGGGTTTTAGTTGCTTTTTTATGCTGTATTTATACTCATGCCCCTAAGTTATGCTGGGATCTGATCCTAGTTATGGATGTTCAAGCTAGAAGGAGTGGCAGGGGCTGGAGAGTGGATCCCTCTCACAATTAGAATCCTCTTGGCCCCAGGTAAGGTCATTATAGGGTCTAGGGTCTTTAAGCAAGGCAGAGCTGTTCATGTCAAAACTGAGGGGACAGGGGAGATGTCTATTGGCAAAGGATGACTCAGAAGAATTTGGGAGTCCAAGGTGTTCACATTCATCCAAGTCTACCCAAATGACCTCATTCTCAGGGTCCATCCCAATTATTACCCGAAATTTCTCACCAGAGACCTGGTGAGGGTGTGAATTCCACTTACATTGTGATTCTGGCTCTTCAAGGTACTCATTTATGCTTTGAATCAGGAAATTCAGGAAACTTGTTCGTCTCACAAGTACACAGCCTCAAGAAAGGTAAAATGGAAAGTTATTTGCAAGTCTGAAGAGAACAGACATCATACTAAAAAAAACAGAGTCACAAACAATATAAAAGAAGAAATGGTAGGGCAAAGAATGTGTGCAACATTTATGCCAACAATGGGGTCACATCCTTTTTTAAAAAAGTGCTTCTGTACATGTATCAGTGTAGTAGACAGAATCATGGCCCCCAAAGATGCCCACATCCTAATACCCTGAACCTATGAATAGGGCTTTGCAGACATGATTAGTGGACCCTGAGATGGACAGTGCACCCTGATTATCCTGGGGGGCTCAATCTAATGTGTCCTTAAGAGCAAAGAACCTTTCTGGGCTGCGGAGAACCACAGAGATGGCAGCATGCGAGGGACTTGGCCTGTCACTGCTGACTCTGAAGATGAAGAAAGGACCCCTAAGCCAAGAAACATGGGTGTCCTTGAGAAGCTGGAAAAGGCAAGAAAATGGATTCTCCCCCAGAATGTCAGAAAGAAACACAGTCTGGCTGTCACCTTGATTTTAGTCCAATTGAGACCCATTTTGGACTTCCGACGTCCAGAACTGTAAGGAAATTAAGTCTGTGTTGTTTCAGCTACCAGTAATTTGTTATGGCAGCAATAGAAAACTAATACAGTAAGAAAAAGACAAACAGCCCAACAGGGGTGAAAAAAACAGGCAAAGAATAGAAACAGACAATTCGCAGTATTAATTAACATTCAAAGAGATGCTGAATCTCACCAAATGCAAATGAAAACAATGAGATACAATTCTTCACTCATTAAACTGGCAAATAGTAAAACAATTGATGATGTCAGGTCTCAGGAAAAAATACCCCAAAGTATGGGGCTCTGGCACACTGAACACTTTGAATTAAAAGAAATTGAAAGACTTTAGAAGCTGCCTCAGAACCAAGGACTTTCTGACCTTCTCTTGTTTCTCCCTCCCCCAGTTCGGGGAGGGGCTCTCTCTCTGGAAGTTCCTGAACTGAATGAGGAAACTTCTTTTCAAAAGAAATGCACTTGTCTTAAACCCTCTTCCTAGGAATCTCATTAAATAACCAGGAAAGATTAACTACCAGAGAACAGAAAAATCTGGAAGTTTTCACCATGCTCAGAAAGGCTTTTCATCTCCTCTTCTGAGGGCAGCTCCAAGATTGCCTCAGAGGCTTTTATCCGTGTGATATAACAAACTTTGTCACTGTGTGGGTCCACCCCTCACCTTACCATAACTTGCCAGTCCAATCAGTTTCCTAAGAGAATCATTTACAGACTGTGGTCTGCTCTTTGGACCCGTTCTTTTCCCCTGAAAATCATTTATTTCTTTTCACCATTGCCCACCTCACCCATTTCCTCTCCCCTGTGAAGAGGGTATTCAACCAGCCTGCCATTCTTTGAGCCTCATATTTTGTATGGCTTCTGTGTTTATGCACATTAATAAATTTTTATGCCTTTTCTCCTGTTAATCTGTCTGTTGTCAGTTCATTTTAGAGACTCTAACCCCCAGTGAGGGAGGGAAATTCTCTTTGCCCCTACAATAACAACACCCCTTGATAGTGAGAAATAAGCACTTTGAAGCACTGATGGTGGGAGTGTGAATTTCTATAACCTTTGGGAAACTAATATAGGATACCTAATAATGTAAATAACACATAAATCCTTTGACTTAGTAAAACCAGTTTTGGCTGTCTTTCTTACAGAAATAATAGGGCCATTTTTAAATTTTTTAAATATGTGAGGAAATTTATGGTGGTGTCAAAAATGGAACTAATCTGAAGGTTCATCTTGAGGAATGAATAAATAAATTATGACACATCCATAATGTGAAACATTGTGCATAAGGTAAAATTAATTAGATTTCTATGCAGAGGTGTAGAAGGCTGTCCATGGTATGCTATTGACTACAAAAGCAAGACCATGTCCAAAGTATGAATCCATTGAGATTAAAAATAATATAACAAAGCATAAAATGTTTGCATACATATGCTTATATACATTTATGTTTGTGTAGAGAAAGATGTCAAAAGAAACACACCAAGCAATTAATACTGATCATCTCCAGGTGTGGCATTGGGGTGGAGGGGCATGGGAGAGAGCAAGAGAATTAACTTTTTCGTCATTGTGCAACTTTTTACAATGAGTGCATAAAACTTTTATAAAATTAAACTATCTAATACAGTACTTAAGAAAAGGAAGAAAACTTTGCATTATTGAACGTAGTACACAATTGCCTATCACCCGATGGATGGTGCTTATGGCACTGCCAATGGCCAACCATCTAGTTTTGGCCACAGCATACTTCTTGTGCAGTGCACCTTTGTGCAATTGCTTGAACATTTGGTGGCATTTTGTCCCTGTTTTATAAAAATGAGGGGAAAAATGGGAAAAAAATGAAAGTGCAGGTATCAAGTATAGGTTTCATAAATTTAAAGCAATAGTGCCAAAGATGGAAACCATTAGGTGTGCCAAAAGTAATAAATCTCTTCCTGGAGTCAGACACTCACTGGGCCTGAACCAGTGACTGTGGTTGTAAAGGAAAAGAAAAAATTAAGGAGCAGAGGCAAAGACACTATCTTTTGAGAGAAGTAGCAGGGAGCTACAAAATACATTTATTTTTCCTCTCCGGGATGGAACCACCCCTAAACACACTTAAAACATGTAGGCCTGTTGCAGGTTTTTCTCATGTTAAACATTTTTCTTCAGGTACACATTTGGTGTGTACAATAATAATTCAAAATGTTAACTCCTAATGCATCCCACTGCACTTCCTTGTACTTGTCCCCTGATCTCCACTTCTAGTCAGTCCAGATGCTCACGTGGTCTTGAGGTAAGTAAGATAAGTAGGAAGAAAAACAGCAAGAAAAAGTCAAGTTTCAGTTATTTGATTCCCCAAACAGGCTTTTAAGACTCAAAAGGGCAGACCTTTTGAGGACAGCAAGGAACAGAATTTATATCACAATAAGACTGGAAAGAAAGGAGGAAGGGTCTCAGCGCTGGAAAGGAGGGGGCTGGCAGGGGGCCTTTCATGGGAGTCTGCTGTGACCCAGGCAGGGAGCTGTGGCAGCTGTTGGTCTTTGACTTGAGCGGTAATGGGTGTGTACCTTTAAAACATTTTTTTTTTTAAACAAAACAGCTTTGTTTAATTGAGGCAACACTAAGGTGCTCGATATAAATGTTATTTGTTCTTTAACATTATTTGTATTTTTCTGTACATCTCCCCAGTATGAGCATTAATGACCTGATTAATGACCTCCTCCAACTGTGCTGAGGGGCCTCAGCTGTGTCACCCACACAGGCGGTAAGAGGTGGGCACAAGACCCCGCTTTGCTCAACTTGCAATTTGTGGTGGGCCTCCGAGACTCTGTTTGCAGAGTGCCACGCGCCGGGAGGAGGCTTCGAGGAGAGCAGGGCCGCCGTGCCCTGCACGCAGAGAGCTGGGGAGGGAGGAGAGGGAGGCAGGGCTGCTGGGGGACACGGGGCTGGGGGAGGAGAGGGATCTGCCCCTGAAGCCTGGAGAGAAAGAGAGGGGAGTCTAGTTCCAGGCTTTCCCGTTCCTGAGCCCCTCCCGAGGCTGGCCCGCCTCTGTCCTTTTTTGCCATCAAAAGTTAGGATCTTATGACACTTGCACTTTCTCTCAACTCTCATTCCTGCCTCACTTTTTTTGGTTAGTTCAATTGTTTTGTTTTATTTTGAACTTTTTATTTTGAAATAATTTTAGATTTTTGGAAGAGTTAGAAGGATGGTACAGAGTGTTCTTGTAGACCCTTCATCCAGCTTCCCAGAATGACAGCATCTCACGTAACCACCATGACACATTAGTCAAAGCTGAGAAATAAACCTTGGTGCAAGTGTGTTGTATTAGCAGGGTAACCACAGCTGTTAAGTTATATCTCACAAATGCTGATACTAAAAGGTGAGAGGTAGACAGTAGCTTAATAGAGTTGTAAGTGTGTCTGAGCATTTATTTATCAATCTTTTAAAATTAGTTTAGAATTTCTACAATGTGTAATTTTAAATATGCAAACTGTTTCTACTTTAATAGAAGCCATGCTGAAGATGGCTTCAGTGTTGAATTCTACCAAATGTTTAAATAAGAATTAATACAAATCCTTCATAAACTCTTCCAAAAAATAAAAGAGGATGGAAAACTTCCAAACTTGTTCTATGAAGCCAGTGTAACTTAATACACAAATCAGAAAAAGACCTCATAAGAGAAGAAGGCTACAGATTTATATCTTTTATGAATGTAGATGAAAAAATATTCCACAAAATACTAGCAAACCAAATCCAGACACATATAAAAAGGATTCTACAACATGAGCAAGTGGGATTTATCCCAGGAATGCAAGGTTGATTTAACATTAAAAAATCAGTCAAAGTAATAGGCAATGTTAATAGAATAGAGAAGAAAACCATAGTAATATTAATAGACACAGAAAAAGCACTTGACAAAATCTTATACTCTTTTTTTTTTTTTTTTTAAATAGAGACGGGGTCTCACTCTTGCTCAGGCTGGTCTTGAACTCTTGAGCTTAAGCTATCCTCCCGCCTCGGCCTCCCAGAGTGCTAGGATTACAGGCGTGAGCCACCGCACCCGGCCAAAATCCTATACTCTTTCACATAAACAGTGAACAAACTAGGAGTAGAAAGGACTTTTCTTAACCTGATACAGGGCATCTACAAAAAATCCATACCTGACATCACACTTAATAGTGAAATTCTAGACATTTTCCCACTAAGATCAGAAACAAGACAAAGATGTTTGCTCTTATGACATCTATTGAGCATTGTGCTTAAGGTTCAAGCCAGTGGAATTAGGCAAGAGAATCAACTAACTGGCAACCAGTCTGGAAAGGAAGAAATAAAACTATATTTTCAGATGACATAATCTCTTATATAGAAAATCCTAAGTAATCCACATACACAAAACTATTAGAAGTAATAAGTTCAGTATGGTTGCAGGATATGAGATTAATGTATAGAAATCAATTGTATTTCTACACAATAGGAATGCATCATGAAAAAATGAAATTTAAAAAATTCCATTTGTAGTAACAACAGAGAGTATAAAATATTTAGGAACAATTTTAACAAAAAAGCAGAACAGTTATATACTTAAAGCTACAAGATGTTGTTGAAATAAATTAAAGAAGGCCTAAACAAATGGAAATATAGCCTATGTTCATGGATTGCAAAATGGTATTGTTAAGATGACAATACTTCCCAAATTAATCTACAGATTCTACACAACCCTGATTAAAGTCCCAGATGGTTTTTTTCCCCCCTGGAAATTGACAAGCTGATCCTAAAATGTATATGAATATGCCAGGAACCCAGAATATAAAAAACAATCTTGAAAACAGGAACAAAGTTGGAAGACTCACACTTTCCAATTTCAAAACTTACTATAAAGCTACAATAATCAAGACAGTGTGGCACTGACATAAGGACAGACATATAGATCAATGGAATCAGATTAGAATGCAGAAATAAACCATTACATGTATGGTCACTTGATCTTTAACAAGGGTGCCAACACAATTCAGTGAGGGAAAGAATAGTCTTTTCAACAAACTTTGCTGGAACAACTGGATAACCATATGCAAAAGAATGAAGTTGAACACCCTACCTCACATCATATATAATAATTAACTTTAAAGGGACCATTGAGCTAAATGTTAGAGAAACTATAAAACTCTTAGGTGAAACCACAGGAGTAAATCTTCATGACCTTGGGTTTGGCAATGGTTTATTAGATAAAGCACTAAAAACATGAGAAACACAAGAAAAATAGATAAATTAGACTTCAGCAAATGAAAAACTTATATTAATACTTCAAAGGACACTAACCAGAAAGTGAAAATAATGGGGAAAATACTTGCAAATCATATATCTGATAAGGAACTTGTATCCAGAATATATAAAAGACTTTTACAACTTCATAATAAATATTAATTAAAAGCTCAATTTTAAAATGGGGCAAAATATTTAAATAATTATTTCTTCAAAGAGATATAAAATGGCCAATAAACAAGTGAAAAGATGCTCAACATCACTAATCATTAAGGAAATGCAAATCAAAACAAAAATGAGAAGCCACTTCACACCCACTAGAATGGCTATAATAAAAAAGACCAGTAATAAGTATAGACAGGATATGGAGAAATTGGTATCCTCATCCGTTGCTGGTAGGAATGTAAAGTGGTGCAGCCACTTTGGAAAACAGTTTTGAAATTCCTCAAAAGGTTAAAAGTGAAGTTACTACATTATCCAACAATTCCATTCCTAGGTATTTACCCAAAAGAACTAAAAATATATGTCTACATAAAACCTCATACAGAGATGGCAGCATTATTCACAAAAGCCAAAAAACAGAAACAACACAAATGTCCATTAATCGCATGGATAAACACAATGTAGCATATCCATGCAATGGAATATTATTTGGCAATAAAAAGAATAAAGTACCAATATATGCTACAACATGGATGAACATTGAAAACGTTACGTATGTTAAGTGACAAAAGACAGTCACAAAAGACCACATGTTGTATGATTCCATTTATATGAAATATCCAGACTGTACAAATCTACTGAGACAGAAAGTAAATTAATGTTTACCAGGGTTTGGAGGAGGGTGGGGTAGGGAGTGACTGCTAATGGGTATGGAGTTTATTTTTTGGAATAATGAAAATATTCTAATATTAGTGGTGATAGTTGCACAATTCCATGAAAACCACTGAATTATACACTTTCAAAGATAAATTTTATGATATGTGCATTATTTCTCAATAAAATTATTATATATAATACATACATATATATTATAGTCATGTGCCACATAATGACATTTTGGTCAACAATAGGCCACATATATCATGGTGGTTCCACAAGATTGTAATGGAGCTGAAAAATTCCTATTGCCTAGTGACTCTTGATGATCCTGATTTTGTGTAGGCCTAGGCTAATGTGTGTCTTTGTGTCTTAGTTTTTAACAAAAAATTAAAGAAGCTAAAAAAAATTTTTTTAAAGAGAAAAAACTTTATAGAATAAGGATATAAAGAAAATATTTTTACACAGCTGTACAATGTGTTTGTGTTTTAAGCTAAGTGTTATTACAAAAGAATCAAAAAGTTAAAAAGATTAAAAAGTTTATAAAGTAAAAAAGTTACAGTAAGCTAAGGTTAATTTATTGTTGAAAAAAGAAAAAAAATTAAATAAATTTACTGTAGCCTGAGTGTAGAGTGTTTATAAAGTCTACAGTAGTGTGCAGTAATGTCCTAGGACTTCACATTCACTCACCACTCACTGACTCACCCAGAGCTACTTCCAGTCCTGCAAGCTCCATTCATGGTAAGTGCTCTATATAGATGTACTATTTTTATCCTTCATACTGTATTTTTACTGTACCTTTTCTATGTTAGAGAAGTTTAGCTACACAAGTACTTACCATTGTATTATAATTGCCTATAGTATTCAGTACAGTAACATGCTGTACAGGTTTGTAGCCTAGGAGCAATAGGCCATACCATATAGCCTAGGTGTATACTGGTCTATACCATCCAGGTTTGTTTAAATACACTCATTGATGTTTGCACAATGAAGAAATCTCCTAAGGATGCATTTCTCAGAATGTGTCCCCATCCTTAAGCGATGCGTGACTGTGTGTGTATATTTGGAGGTGGAGGTAGAGGTAGCCTGTGTTTAAGTATGCTAACAATAACTGAAACTTATTGACTAATAAATTTCTAATAAATTTGAAAACAATTTGAGGGTTTACAAGTATGAATATCAATGCTGTGTTTCTGAGAGTTTAATCAAATGATTTTATGCATTTTGAGAACATGTTTCCTTAGTCAAGGGCTTAAATGTTTTAAGAGGTAAAGAGCTTCTTTTACCACGTGTGGAAACTTGGATGGGATAAAACAAATGCAGACCCTTGAATGAAATGGTGGAGTCGTGAGGATGGGCAGAACACACTGAATAAAGAGAGTTATGCTTGGGGAAGAGAAGAATGAGGAATCCCTTCCTACCAGTGAAATGAAAGCATTGGGTCTAAAATTATCAGCAAGCTGGAATAAGCAGAGAAGAGCAACAAGGGAAAGATGTATCCAACCGAAAGACCTGCAATGCAAAGCATAAGAGATAAGAGCCAAACATATTTAACACCTGTAGAGCTATCTTATTAATAACCATTGAGATCTGTTGGAACCGGGTGAGTTACACAAGGTACAGCTAGTCAAACAATGAGAGATATGAAGAGAAAATATTCAATAAGTATTAGTTATTTCTTTCCCTCCCCAACACACACACTTGCCTTGCTGGATTTCCTACCGTAATGTTTTTTGCCCTTTAAGTTTCCCATGTATCAGATGACGCTTCAGACCAAACCATCGTCCCTGGGCTCATTCTCCACTGACAGTGGCCAGATGACTGTGCCTGGCTTCAGCTGGGGAAACGGTTAGTGAAGATCCAAGGTCAATGCTGCAGTGTGAATAGAAATGACAAGTGGTCTCCGAAGAGTCAGTGAACTGGAATTCTGTACATCTTCATGTTTCCTTTTAGGCAAACTGGACGGTAGATGCTCCTCTCGAAGCTTTGGCAGCTGCAAGGATTATCCTTCGTTAATGTCTTTCAGGACCACCTACGTGGGCTGTAACGCTGCTGCAGGCCGCTCCTGGGGGGGCAGTGCTTGGAGAATCATCTGTTGTTCCTCCTCTTTCTTTTCCTCCTGGGAGAGGAAGCTCCCAGGAAGGAGAGAGCTCCTTCTCCTGATGGCCTTTTGGGAAACGTGTACTGTGGGGAAGAAAGAAACCCTGACAGGAGCCTGAATCACATGCACGCAGAGGCTCAGGGACTCTGTACAGGGTCAATACGGAGTGACAATCCAGCCAGTATCACATCTATTATTCCCTAACCAGTCCTCAGATGGTCTGTGCCTAAGGAGAAGGTGTCAAATCATCTGAGACCGTGAGCCAAACAAAAGAGCTTTAAGAAAAGGCATTCATGACCCCTCTCGCCATATACAAAAATCAACTCAAAATGGATTAAAGACTTAAACATAAGGCCCCAAGCTGTAAAAGTATTAGGAAAAAAATAAAAGAAAAGCTCCTCAACATTGGTCTGGGTGGTGATCACCTGGATATGACACCAAAAGCAGAGGTCACAAAAGTAAAAATAGACAAATGGTATTATGTGAAACTAAAAAGCTTCTTCACAGCCAAGGAAACCATCAACAGAGTGAAGAGACAGCCTACAGAATGGGAGAAAATATTTGTAAACCATCCATCTGATAAAGGGTCAATATCCAAAATACATAAGGAACTCAAACCATAGCAAGATAACAAATAAACTGATTAAAAAACGGGCAAAGGACCTGAAGAGACATTTTTCAAAAGAAGACATACAAATGGCCAACAGGTATATGAAAAAATGCTTGACATCACTAATCATCAGGGAAATGCAAATTAAAACCACAATGAGATATCACTTCACACATTTAGAATAGCTTTTGTAAAAAAAAAATGATGAGTGTTGGCAACAATGTTCAGAAAAGGGAACCCTTGCACACTGCTAGTTGGAATATAAATTAGCACAGCCTTCATGGAAAACAGTATGGAGTTTCCTCAAAGAATTATTGTAAAAATAGAATTACCATATGATCCAGCAATTCCACTTCTGGGTATATACCCAAGAAAATGAAATTATCGTGTTGAAGAGATATTTGCACTCTCACGTTCATTGCAACACTATTCAGAGTGGCCAAGATATAGAATCAACCTAAGTGTCCATCAGCCAATGAATGTATAAAGAAAATGTGGTGTATATACACAATGGAATACTATTCAGCCTTAAAAAAGAAGGAAATCCTGTCATTTGTGACAACAGGGATGAGCCTGGAAGACATTATATTAGGTGAAATAAGCCAGGCACAAAAGGGCAAATACCTAATAATCTCACTTTTATGTGTAATCTAAAAAAGTCAAACTCATAGGCACAGAGAATAGAATGGTGGTTACCAGGGGATGGGGGTGGGGATTGGGGAGATGTAGGTCAAAAGATACAAAATTTCAGTTAGGAGGAATAAGTTCAAGAGATCTATTGTACAATGTGGTGATTACAGTTAATAACAATGTATTATATTCTTGAAAACAGTTAAGAGAGTAGATTTTAAGTGCTCTTGCCACAAAAAATGGTAAGTATCTAAGGTAATACATGTGATAATTAGCTTGATTGAGCCATTCCACGATGTATGCATATTTCAAAACATGTTGTACATGATAAGTATTTAATACATACGAGTTTTATTTCTTAATTAAAACAAACACAAAAGAAAAAGAAAAAGAAAAGTCATTCACACTGGTGCACCCTGGCGGAGGAAGAGAACATCCAAAACTGGTGTGGCAAGGACACTCTGCCTTCAGTGCAATGATTAGAAATGAGGAATTAAAGAACCACAGGTCTGCAGCAGAGTGGGAACAGGAGCTGCAGCTTCAGCTAGGAAGGGTGAGGTTCATTTCCTGGTGACAGGTCCAGCCTGGACACAGGCTGCCAGAGGGGAGTGGTGCAGATGGGGACAGTGAAGGCACGGAGTGAGAGCTGGCCAGGAGCACATGGGATGCTTGGCACTGAAAGGCAGGCTTTTGACTGATGGGGCCTGTGGGGATTTTATATGTTGGGCTGAAGTCAGAGACTGTTGTAATTGTGACCCATACTTCATGACTGCAGCTTTCCAGTCTGGCCTGTGGAATGGGCACTATTTCTGGCTTGGTTGGGTGCTGCTCCCTCTAATCCTTTAGCTGCCTCACCCCCAAGCTTCACACAGTTTCCTTGCACATGCATGTGCTGGTCAGAACTCTGTGGAATGCTTGTGGGACCCTCTGCACACTGCGAGTTCTCTCCTGGGCATCTCTGTTCTCACTGGCATTCCATCTTGTGCATGCTAGTTGCCTGCGTCTCCCTGGACACTCACTCTGTCTCCTGGACTCAGGGAGCCCTGGGGCTCTCCCTTCTGCACCCAGCTTTGAGCTCTCTCAGGAAGGGGGGCACCTTGCTGGCTTGCCCTCTGTCAGGGAGCTCCCTCTTTCATAGCCAGAGTCCAGATTCCAGTGTCTTGAAAACCCTTGTTTCATGTTATTTTCTGGGTTTTTTTTGGTTATTTCAGGCAGGAGGGTAAATTCATTCCCTGTTACTCTGTATTTTCCAGAAGCAAAAGAAACCATGTTTGAGCTTGAACAAAGTCTAGCCCCAGTGCATGCGGCACCCCACACCACTCCTCAAACACACTGGCACGCACAGACCCTTTCTTCGCTAACTACTATCTGTCCATCAAATCTTAGTCGACAACCAGTCACCTCCTCAGGCTGTTCCTGGCCTCCTGCTGTGGTGCTCCCAGGCTGCGTGGGACCCCTGCGTTGTGCTCACTCCACTCTTGTCGGCCTCTCCCCCTTGTCAGCATCTCAGCACAGTGAGGGGAGCCTGGTGGGGACTCTGCTAATGATGGTTCAGTGGGGGAACGAGTGACAAGACACAGCTTCTGTCAGCTGAGCCTTTTGCAGACTGAGCAGAAGACAGTTTTGGGAAGAAAATGAGCTGTTTTAAATCTGGCCAATTTACCCTGGAAGGAATTCTATCTGGGATCCATGGTCTCTGGGTTGGTTGGCCAAGTTCAGGGAGCTTCGCCTGTGAAAACAGAGTGACATTTTATAGAGAAGATTTTGCCTTTTTCTTTGGTCTGGTCCAAGCCCATTCCTTCCCATCCATCACTCCTGGCTTCATGTCCACTTGTCTGACCACCCCTCCAGGCAGGCTGGGCCTGGGTCTAGGGTGGGTCCAGAGTGGGGAAGTGCATGGGACTAAGGAGGGTGATCCAAGGAGCACAGAGCCAAGGGCGCCATCAGCCAAGGGCAGGGAAGAGCGTGCAATTCTGGAACAGGCACAGGGAAGAACCCAGGAGTGTTGGAAAAGACAAGAAAACTTAAGAAATAAAAAGGTGCCTTTCTGGCTCCATGCCCCAGACTATCTCTGAAACAAGCTGGTGGGGCCGCCTTCTCCAGCTTCCAGGGGAGACTGGTTCCCGTCAGAGAGGCACAAGGAGGCCCTTTTATCCTTTCGGAGGGACCCATGCCTGTGGGCCGGCTGCCAGCCACGGTTCACCCTTCAGACACACAGTGTGTAAAGCTGAGTTCCTGTTTCCACCTTGGACCTGGTCAGACCCTGCCCTGTCCAGACACGCAAGTGCTTTGCTCTCCAGGCTGCTCCTTGGAGGCTGTTCACAATTTTATTTTTATTGTGACACAGGACATAATCTCATTCTTTATGTCACTGAACTCATGTCAGGGCACCCCTCTCTCACCACCCACCAGCCAACATTGATCTTGGTAGTCCAGTTTCTTTTGATTTAAAGCATTGCTGATTTGGTTAAATATTCAGCCAAATTCAGACCTGACCTCTTCCCTTCCTCCCATCCTTCCCTCTGGTGTGAGGTAAGTTCTCAGAGTGTGTTCCTTCGCTGTCCTGGCTTTGGAGGAAGCCTGCAGGTCCAGGCTCAGGCAAGCACCAAGAAGGCAGGGTACAGCAGTCACCTCGGCTGCAGGCATTGCTGCCACCAGCCTGCTGGACTCCATCCCACCTCGGCCACCATGGAAAATCAGTTACCTGACAAGGTCCCTGCATCCTTCCCTCAAGAGCCAAGCCCTGGTGATAGCACCTGCTTGGCCACATGTCCACCTGGGCCACATGCCCACCCTATGGCCAGCAGGTAGGGAAAGAGAGTATCTGCCCCCCCCAATAACACCTGTGGCCTTGGAGGCAAAGCTGCCTCCCTTCTGTCTTGAGATTCCCCAGAATAGGAAAAAGGTTTGGCTTCTGGGTAGCCAAAGTAAGAAAATATGCCTCAGAGCCAGAGAAGGCCTGAGCTAGCCTCTGCCCAGTCACCCCAGTCTCTCTCAGCTCCAGCAGAGCCTGGAGAAAACCCAGAACATTCTCTACACCCCCTGTAGAAGGATCCAGGTGGCGGCTGGGGATTCTGAGGCAGTGTGGCTGCCAGAGGTCACTGCAGGGCAGGGCATGGTCCTGCTAGGTGCAAGGGTGGGCATGGCTGAGTCTCAGAGGGCAGTAGTGCAAGAAGGAGGGACAGCCTCATCTGCAGGAGGAGACGGACCAGCTTCTTGCAGGCAGCACTGACCAGGAGTTGTGCTGGCTGCAGACACTTAGTCATGGCACCTGCAAGGGCAGAGGCCAAAGGCCAGAGATCTGCAGGCTGACCTCTCAACTGAGAACTGTCCGCCACATGCTCCTTCTGTACATTTCATGGGCATTCTCTCTGTTGCCCTGCCAATAAATGTCTTTTCTACTTAGTTAGCCAGAATTAGCTTCTTTGTTTGAAACCAAGAACCCCTCATAAACATGTTGCCTGAATGTGCCATGCTACCAGCTCTGCGCTCCTGGGGCTCCCTTGCTGCTGTAAGGCCATGCAAGCAATCGTCTCCTTCCAGAATTTTAGACCGAAGTGGAGCAGCAGACCATCCTCTGTTTTCAGGTTCCCCTGCAACATAATTCAGCTCTCAGTCCCTTCAAAGGGACCGAGGTAATGTCCATTCTGTGTCTCTCACTTTCAGATCCTGCTGTGGACCCTTGGCAGGGAAATGGTTCTCAGTCCCGCCCTGCGTCCCACCCCTTGCTCCCCTTGTCCACTCTAGGACTTCAGCTCCACACTGCCTCTCGGTTCCCGATCATCTGACTCAAATACAGTCTTTGAAATTCAAAGGAGAACAGTCCCCTTGTAAGCACCCAGCCCTTGGAATTGAGCTCAAAGGTAAGAATTTAACTCCTTGCTCTGGTCTGACTCTTCCCTCCCTCCTCCCCGCAGGGCAGTGCTGGGAGAAGCCAAGGCTCCCAGAAAGGCGGAGGACGGCTCAGGGCACAGGACGCCCGGGAACAGCAGTCTTTTAATATCTAAGGATATTGTGCCACTACATTTTACTTTTTAAGTTAGGTTACAGTTTATTAATTATCTCTGGAGGGCTTATTAAATTTTGAAGATATGGCATGGAATTATCAAAGATGACTTTATATCTGATAACACATTTTCGAATCCAGATATTAAACTCAATCCAAGGACGCTCAATCCCAGACAGTGATGCATTTGCAGAAAAACAGCTTGTGACCCCACGTAGCCAACATGGAGGAGCCCAGCGTCCCCACTCCTTGTCCCCTTCCCTGCAGGTCCTGACCAGCAGGCTCATTGGCTGCTGTCCTGCTCACTGAGTGTCCCTCCTCTCCACTCTCCCAGGACAAGCCTCTGGGACTTGCAGAAATGGATTCAACCTGCCCAGCAACAGTGAAGCCACAAAGAGGAAAAGTAGAGCCCCAGTAGTGGGAGATGGGGCCAGGGTGTGTGGAGGGGAAGGCCAATGCCAGTGGACCTGAGGACAAAGAGCAGAGGCCCCAGAATGACTGACTGGGGCTTCAGGGAGCTCAGGAGGCATGGGAGGCCCTGGGCCTTGGGTGGGGTGAGGAGACCTGGGCAGCTGAGGCTGGCAATAGGAGCAAGCTTGGACCCAGGGGGTAGGAGGGGTGGGCTTTGTAATGACAGTGGCCAAAGAGACAGTTTTTGCTAGGGTCCAGGTCTGGCTTGGATGGATCCTGCTCTACTCTCCTCTTCACCCAGCAGGAAATGCCTGGGGCTGTGACTGTGGCAGAGGCTGTGATTACGGAGCAGGCAGAGGAGTGATGGGGCTGTGGCTTGGCTCTCAAGGAGCAAGCTCAGACCTGGACAGAGAGCACTGGGAAGGTGGGCAGGTGGGCAGGGTGTCAGCCCCATCCAGCACCTGGCATCTGAGAAAGCACTCCCTTCTGCAGGGAACAGGACACGGGGAGATCTGAGCACCCAGGGCTCTCCCTGGAGCCAGGTCCCACATCAGGATGTCTGACAGGTGCCCAGGGCGCAGCCACTGAACCTCAGTGGCCCGAGAGAGGCTACCTAGACACAGGCCTGGCACCTCTACTCCTGCTGGCCTGGCACCAGGTCCCCTGGCTTTCCTACTCCCCAGGGAAGGGGTGTATGCAGCAGGCCAGCCAGAGTCCTTCCTCTGCCTTGGAGTCACTGGACAGGTGGAATCCAAGGTGGAGCCTTTCCTCCAGCCCCCTCATCCCTGGTGCCTTCTGAAGGACAAGGCCCCAAGGACTGTCCTGGGAAAGATCTGAATAGGAACTTCTTGTCCAGTCTTGCATTCATTTAAAATCACTACAAATAGCAGAAAGTGACTGAAACCCATTTAACTGAAAAAAGGTGGGGTTGGGGGGGTGGATATTTTTAAAACGCTGCCTCTGGTGACTTCCCTTAGGCCAAACCAGTTTTTCTCTCTGCACCAAGTCTGACTGTAAGGCCAGACCACAGGACTCAGAGGCCCAGGGAATGAGCAGCAGGGTCTCTGGGACAGGGGCACCCATCTGGTGGGCGAGGAGGAGGATGAGATGCAGGATGCTCTGTGCCCCCCAGGAGGGAAGGGGGCGTGGTGTGAGCATGGAGAGATCTGGGGAAGCTTCTGTCTGGGCCCCTGAGGAACTCAGAACCCCCACTCTCCTTGGCCCGATGGGTGGTGATTGCGGCGCTGGGCTTGAGAAGACAGGAACACCGGGCTGTTGCCGGGGAAGCCAAAAATACAGGGATTGCACCTCCGGTCCTGGGAAACCTCTGGTCCTGGGAAACCTCTGGCCTACCGGGCTGGCAGAGAAACAGACTGCAGCATGGGATGCTTGAGCAGAGAAAGAGGTGCCCCCCTGCCTGCCTTCTCCTGGTTCCTCACAGGCTGTGCAGGTGTGCTGCTGAGAGGCCACGGGCCCATGGAGCCAGCACTGGTCTCCCCTGAGGACTTCAGGGCCAGGGCAAGGCCATTTAATCACCCCACAGAGGAAGCTAATGAGGACCGGGAGGACAGGTGCACACCTGAGGCCTCCCACCCCAGCCACAGGGCTGTTGACCCCAGTGACCTTGGCTAGAGGGCAAAGGGGGTAACCTGTAAGACCACTTCCTCTCCTGGCCAAGCCCACGCCTGTGCAGGTGTGGAGAGCCAGGGAGATCTGCTTCATTAGCAGGAAGGGACATTTTCTTGTTTCTCCTTTCTTGTTTTCCATTGTCCCCCTGCTCTGATCTCAGGGTTGGGTTGGCATGACCAGGACTCCCGGGTTAGGTCAGCTGCTGCTGGTGTCAGCTTCACCCTTAATGTCCCGAGGCTGACCCTGAGGGGTGGGCAGAGGGCATTCCTGAAGGAAAAGCTGAAATTCAGGCCTCAGGACGAGAAGGCTTAAGCACCCAGGTCTAGCTGGAATTCAAATGCCTAAAAGGAAGCCCAAAGAGTCAGAGAAGGGAGACTGCTTTGTTCTCCTCCGAGCTTCTCCCAGGTGAAAGGGGCTTTCGGTTCTGCATGATCAGCCTCCTGAAACATCAAACCCCCAGAAACCAGTTTCACTGCATCAGAAAATGATTTATTCTCTGCAGTTAATGATCTGGAACAATAGATTGGCCTTGGTCAAAAATCAATTTTTATTATTTGAAGAAGGGGCTGGATAAAGTCTCCTTTTCATTATCAGCCCACAGACGACAATGCTAAATTACAATTGTTCAAGGACAGAGCCTCACTTGGATGGTGGTTTGGGCACATTTGCAATTTTTTTCCTTTAATTCTTAAAGCTTAAATCCATACTTGGTGATGACTTGTGTAACTCACACTTAAAATAAATGAACTAGATTTGGTTTCTACCTAGAGAAGAGTGGCTGGGCACTCTTGGATACAATTCTGAGCGAATGGCTATTAAGCAGGCTGTTTGTTTGCTCTATAATGCTGGGAACATACCGGGTCGACACTGAGAGTTCACAGCGATGCGCTGCCCTTGCGCTTGTAAGGCAGTTGGAACTAGTCCCAGGACTCTCGCAAAGCGCAGTTCACTGGGTTTTTATATCATGGGGTGAGAAGGAGGAGGGGTAGGTGGCTCCTGCGCACCTGAGGAGGAGGTGGAAACCCAGAGCAAGGTGGCAGACTGGCCAGAGGCCACAAAGACGGTGCCAGAAAGGGGTCTTCTCTTGTGTGGTGCTCTGGGTTCTGCCTCCAGCACTTCCCTCTGACCGAAGAACCTCATTCATCCTGTCTTTTCTCCAGAGCCAGGAGTTCAGTTTTTGTTGCTGGTACTTTATGCCTTATCATGGCTCAAAGACCCTCAGTATCTGGCTTCTTTACTCCCTACTTGGCATCTCTTGTCCCACCCTCAGTGCTGTCACCTCACAGAGCTTCCATGGACAGACCATTCATAGTTCGATGTCTTTGTCCCCCTGCCCCTCTGCAGGGATTGTCCCTGTTCCTTTGCTTTAAGCCTGGAGCAGTTGTCACCCTGTGAAGGCCTTTGTGTCTTCCTCCCACCTGGGCAGCATGAGTGGCCCCCTCCTATGCCCCCACAGCCCCTGTGTGTACCTGCATCGGAGAGATTGTTCCAAGGCTATGCTCTTCTCTCCCTACAAGGCTCTGAACTTCTGTGTTCCCAGAGCTCAGAGTCCCACCCTTGGGAGGTGCTTCATAAATAGAATTTGGTAGACATCAGAAGCAGCATGGTTTTATTTACATTTATTGTAAGCCATGAGACCAGTCTGGCAAACTTCCTTAAATAAAACCAAGTTGTCTTTGGTTAAAACTCATTTCTAAGAACAGGTAATTTTTTTGTTTGTTTGTTTGAAGATCGAGAATTGAATCCTGTCAATTGTGACTATTAACCCCAAAGCCTCATTGAATATCAGCTACACTGAACAATCAATTATAATTTGAACTTTAATTCTTGAAAATGCAGTTTCTTTTAAGAAAAAAATTAGTGAAATAGATACTGTCTATTCAGGAGTTAGCCCTAAACAATAATACAATAATAGAAAATGATCTTGCAATTTTATTTGACCACAAACTCTATGTAAGCCCCTGTGTGATGTGATTGTTGGAAACATGCCATGAATGTAGACCATATTAGGAGAAATAGGAACATTTTTGTGGTAGAGACTTTTATCTCTTTTACTTTACCTAGAAAAAAATATCTGCTGTGTGGTAGGCAGAATAATGTTTCCCCCACCAAAGATCGCCATGCCCTAATTCTGAGAATCAGTAAATATGTCACCTTACATGGCAAAAGGGACTTTGCAGATGTGATTACAAGTAAGGAGTTTGATTAAGGGTAAGGAGTTTGGATTATCTGTGTGGCCTCAACCTAAGCACGAGTCCCTAAGAGCTGAGAACCTCTCTTGGCTGTGGTCAGAGAGACCTGAACATGGCATAAGGGTCAGAGAAGGTGCAATGTTGCTGGCTTTGGAGATGGAGGAAGGAATCACAAGTCAAGGAATGTGGGCAGTTTCTAGAAGCTGTAAAAGGCAAGAAAATAGGTTTTTCCCTAGAGCCGCCAAGAAAGGAACGCAGCCCTGTTGGCATCTTGATTTTAGCTCAGTGAGACCCATGTTGGACTTCTGACCTAAAGAACCGTAGGATAGTAAGTGTGTGCTGTTTCACGCCACTAACTTTGGTAATTTGTTATAGTAGCAATAGTGAAGTAATATTGCTCTTATTAAATCATAATAAGTCAATTATCATGAGAGCTAAAAAAAAAAAAACATACTCAGGGAAAGAGCAGAAAATGGATCTTTTCTGAGCTGCCTCCCTGGAGCGCTCAGCACACACTAACCTTGGCCTTTTCTGAATTTTAAATTTCTTGACGTCTATGCTGTTCATGCAGCCTTAGATCATGGGCCATTGTCTGTGGTTATAGCTGATTTCTTGGTCAAATACAAATTCTGTCCTTTCTGCAAGGGGCTCTGTCTTTGGGACCACAGCTCAGGGCCTAAGATGATGTCTCTTTTCTCTGGATCCCCCCGGGAAGGTGCTCACCCCACACATGTGTGTGATCTGAATGGGCCCCAGGACCACCAGCCTGTGTTTACAATAAGATAGCTTCAATATTCCCAATCCCAGTGCTGGTGGCTGATTACTCCCATGGCAGAAGCAAGATCTCAGCCTCCCATGTGTGCTTAGAGATCTTGGAGTCCCTAGGAAAAGTCAGGTGGGCTCTCAACCAGCCCACTCATTTTCCTCTGCTCTGGTCTCCTTGTTGAGTCCTTTCTAGCTGTTGCTTGACAGAGGCCCCTCCGCTCCCTCTCCTCCTTGCTTTTTTTATAAAGGCCCAATTTTCACCCTGGCTGCGGCTTCCCAGAGCTCTCCAAATGGCAACGCTCCAAGGGGTCCCACCCCATTGCATAGCTCCTGTCTTCCTGAATCAAGGTGGGCCCTGTGCCAGGAAGTATTGGGCCCCTGATTCCATGCCACCTTTTCACCTGGGCCCCTGGCAGTCCTGCCTGTGTCTGAGCCTTATTGTGTGCTCATGAAAGCAACTCTCAGTTTTTACTTGTGTCATTTTGTCCCTGCAGGGTAAGCCAGAGAAAGCTAGCCTTCATTTCTTCGTCTATTTTTCTCTTTTGCCTAGAAACCCACGTGCCAACTCAGGCAAATGGGTCCTGGGACGGGGAGGGGCTTTGCTGATGGAGGAGGGAGCTGGCTTGACCCCGAATCCCAGTTTGGGCGTGGCAAGGGCACAGGCTGTGTGTGGATGGTGCACACCTGTAGCTTCTGATCTTTAGAAGCTGATTCCACGGATCCTTTGAATTTCTTTATTTAAACCTTTTTTTCTCTTACGCTTCAGACCCATGTATATATTACTAGACACAAATAAATTGTGCCAGGAAAAAAAGCCAGGTGGAGTCTACAAGTGATGCTGGGAGGAAGGCCAAAGGGTGGTCACACTGATGAGGCTGGATAGGCTGGGAGGGGAGGTGTGCGGGGTCAGTGCTGGGTGGCCAGATGCGAAGTGAGGGGCAGGTGTGTGGAGACAGCCAGTCGAGAATGAACAAGTGGCCCCATATGCCCAGAGTGGTGGCCACCCACCTCCTGGGACCTTGTGGCCTGCCTTGGGGGTCCATTGAGATTCCCCATAAACCCGACTTGGCAATGTCCCAAGTAGCTTTATTTGTCTGTCTCCTTGGCTATTGTGCCTGTATCTTCAACATTGTCTCCAGACTCTCTTTGAATCTGGATTTTTCTTCTTTGTCACCACTGCGTCTTGTTCCCATGTTCTTTGCTGACCTCTATTTTCAGTGGGAAGGAATCTTGCCTCCTTGGGACACTTTATTATGTCTGAGCCTCTTTTCAATAATTACATGCCTTATATCTCATTCTTCATGAAAATCCTGTGAGGCGGGTAAGAGAGATTAAGTAACCTACCCAAGGAACACAGCTGGCAAATGGCAGAGTGAAGACGCCGGTAGCCTGATAGCCCAGGCTGCGCGCCACCCCCTCCTCCTCTGTTACTGACCAGTGACTATCTGCTGTCATCCAGTGAGGCACGGACACACTTCCAGTCATCATGCTTCTAGATTGGGGAATATTAGTCAGGAGAAGAGTTCAGGGGGCCATTCAGCAGTTGGTTCCTTTTATAGGAAAATGAGACATTTAGAAAGACCTCTGCCACAGGTGTTGGGGGTGGGTGATGGGAGGTACTAATCAAAAAAGAAATTTAAATAAGAGGAAATTTTGAGGGTATGTTTGAACATAGCATACACTAGCTGTTAGGCAGTGGAGGGTGGGTTAGGTTGGTCCTACATTTCATGCAGAGCTGTAAGCGTTCAGCCAAGGAGTTTTGACCTGTAATATGAATCTTATTCCACAGCAAAAGGATATATGACAGACCTCATCCCTTTATTTCTGTTAATCAGATTTAGTTTACTCTGAGACCTCACCTGTCTGGCTGGCAGATACCCAGGAGCGATTATTAATGAGAATTCTTCCCCTCTGCCATGGTATCATCAAAGAATTTGCAGCTTATCTGGTGTAAGAAAATTTGAAAGAGGACCCAGGTCCCTCTTTCCCATGTGGTCACTATTGTTCCTCTAAATGCCAAATGCAGCTGTGGAGTGACTCTCCCCTCCCTCTGACAAAAATACTTCCTCTCTGCTGGCTTCTGCTTCTATCTTGAAAGTTCTCACCTTTATCCTGTCTTTTTATGGGACCAACTAAAGATTAATTCTCTTTTATGGGCCTAAAATATACACACATAAACACATACACACATCCCACAAACGTGCAAACACACACACAGACTTACTTGTGTGCGCGGGTGTGCCCACACAAAACTCTTAAGCTCCTCCAAGAGTAGGGAGAGGGGAGGGCAAGGACAGCTCTGAGTTTTAGAAACAAGGTTGGGCTTTCTTTCCTGGAATGGAGATAGGGAAAGGAGATACTAACACTGGTTAGTTTCTTTCTTTCTTTTTTTTTTTTTCTTTTTGTAGAGATGGGATCTCGATATGTTGCCCAGGCTGGTCTTGAACTCCTGGCCTCAAGTGATTTTCCCACCTTGGCTTCCCTAAGTGCTGGGATTACAGGTGTGAGCCACTGCACCCAGCCTAGTTTCTTTCTTAATGACTCCCTTTAGGTACAGAGCTATTCTATGAGATAAGGGGAACCGTCTAGAAATTTTGAGTAGCAAAGTAACAAGTTAGTGCTGATCTTTGGGAAGATCTACTTGGCATTGCTCGTTCCCTAGTTTGCAGTGGCAGGAGAGGCATCTTTCCCCAGTGCCTAGGACAGGGCCTGCTCTGCAGTCAAAACTCAGTGCACATTCATCCATGCATGTGTGCATAGAGTGATGGCAAACTATTGCAATGATGCAGAAGACAGATCCAATCCCTGAGTCATGGATGTGACAGTGCAAACTGTCCAACGTGAAATTTCAGAGAAGTGAAAGGACTTTGATCAGAAGTAAGGAGCAGTGGCTGCAATCTCTGTGTGCCCCCCTTGAAATGGGCTATAATAGCAACACGCCTGCCCCTGCACTTACGGGCACTTACAGCAGGCAGGTGCCAGACCAGCCGCCTCCCAGAGACTCTTCCTGCCCTCGATTGCCTCTCTGTGTGGAGTCTGTGCTGGGCTTTGAATCACTGACATATGGAGTTGGGGAGCTGGGAGGGACCAGAGGAAATGGAAGATTATGGGAATGAAGAGCGAGGCCTTAGCAGGGAGAGACATTCTTGACCTTGTGGTCTAAGATCCAGGCCCAGAGAGTTTTAGCAAAGACAGAGGGGAGGTGCCAGCTCTGACGCAGCAAGCGCTGCTCTTGGAACCGAGCCCGGTGGGGCACTTCTGGCTGGGGAGGATGGGCTTTCAGGAGACGGCACTCATGGCTGCATCTTGGAAGAGCTGAGAATTCAAAGGAGGTGAGATGGGCTGATCCCTGTCAGAGTTATGGGAGATTCTAGGATCCAGGAACCACACTTCCACCATCACAGTGGGAGCTTTCGCTCCTTATATCCACTGGCAGCCCCACTGGGGGAGCTCTTGTTGGGTCTTGGACCAAGAATGGGGAATTATCAGCTATGCAGAGGGGGCTCTAGGGCTGTTGCCAGAGGCTCTGGACAAAGCAGTTTGGCCTCATGCTACTGGAGATTTAGCTGGAGCCCACCATGGGGTTGACCTTCTCTCTCTGCTTGGGCACAAAGGAACCCTTTCAAGGGCCTCCTGACCAGAGCAGGTGTCACAAGTGCTCTGTGGCTACTTTCATTTGATGCTCTACTTGGTTTCACCAAGTCGGGTTGAAGTCCAGAGCTTTACCCCTTTGGGAAGGACCAGGGCATCAGATGGCAAGAGACGCACTGCACTCACCTCCTGCCTGAGCAGCCTCCCCTTCTCCTTCTGTTGGACCCGCACATCTCTCTGAGGCACAGGGTATTTCTCCCCCTAGACATCTGGAGGTCAGTTGTCATCCACACGGCATGTTGATTCCAGACCTGGGCATGCACTCAGCTAGTGAGTGGGCAAGGGCCATAAATAGGTCATTCTACCTTTACAGAGGTAGAGGCTATGCTGAGCTTATGAGCAACAGTAAGAAGGATTAGCAATAAACAGAGTTGGTAGTGAAGCTAAGGGGGGAGGAATTTTTTAATCTGCCCCTGGCCTGATTATCTGACTTTCAGAAAAGCTCCCAATGGCCATAGATTTGCTCAGGGGCTTCTGTGGCTGCTGCTGTCACCTCCTCCTCTTCCCCCATTTTCCTTTTCTCGCTTTCTCTCTCTCTCTGTCCATTTCTCTTTCTCTCTCTTGCCCAAATAATTGCTTTAGAATTCCTTTGTTACTTCTGGGACTTCATGGCCAGGTCCCTAGCCCCACAGATACGTAAAATTTGGATAACTTGGGATCCCAGAAACATAATGGCAAGCATATTGGTGGGGCTGAGCATTTAGAATATCTTGGAAGGTGACAAGGCTCCCGGACAGGACTTCACCAAGGGCCTCTTCTGCCACCTGTCTGGTTGGGGTGGGGGCAACTTGGTGTCCTGAGAGTGGTGGTTGGCTGGGTCACAGCTCTGTCCTTGCATGCCCTGTTCTCAGACACAGAACTTTCTCTGATATATCACCTTAATCTGCCCAACAAATCAGCAAATGGGGTGTTTTAAAAGAAGAGTATAGTGAACATCTATATATCTGTCACCCAGATTCAACAATTGTTAACATTTTGCCAAATTTACTTCTTGCTCTGTTTTTTTTTCCTAAGCCATTTAGAAGGAAATTGCAGGCATCATAAAACTTCACCTCTAAATACTTCAGCATGTGTCTCCTAAAAATAAATACCTGCTCTCACATAACCATAATACTCTTTCCATACCTGAGAAAATCCATAATACCCAGTATCATTTAAAACCTAGTCCATATTCAAATGTTCCCAATTGTTTCCCAAATGTTTTTTCTGGCTTTTTAAAATTTTAAAAATCAGAGTCCAGTTAAGTTTCTTGCATTGAAATATCCGTGTTTTTTTTAAGGATGTGGAAACCAAGGCCTTCCCCCTGCCGGAAGTGAATAAACTTGCCTAAGTCCACAAGTTCCACTGTATTAGAAGTTCCCAGATCTGGTTTTCACTGTCCAGTCACATTTCTAAAAAGAATTTTAGCTACCAATCGAGGGTTGCCAACCTTTTAGCAAGCATTTAAAAAACACTATCATCTGTTGTCATTATCATTTAATGTGAAAAATGTCATTTTAATGCCCAAATCAAGGACGTAGTTTCAGAATATAGTACAGTCTTGCAGGAGACCAGGAATCACAGGCTTGGGAGGAGAAGGCTCTACACCCACCAGATGGCTGAGCTTTGGGGGAGCATCTGAGGACCCAGTGGAGAGGGGGGAGCTGATTTGTTGGTGCTGGAGCCATTGGGCACGAATTACTGTCAGTCCATATCCCTGGTGCTCTGCAGGTGCAAATGTTGCCTCCCTGTCCCTTCCTTCCACATTTTATTACAAAAATATTCAAACATACAGCAAGAGTGAAATCATTTTACAGTGAGTGTTCATATTCCCACCATCTACATTTTGCTATTACCATTTTATCAAATGGTTTTTGCCCAAGCCCAGCTCTCTCTGTGTCTCTGCTCGGTTCCATGTGATGGAGCCTGAGGACCCAGAGAGGGAAGGTGGAACAGATCTGGAGAGTGGAATGCGGGCTGCTTGCCCAGAGCCGGAGCAGGCTGCTCCTGACTGGAGGCTGAAACCACAGAGGTCTGGGCCCTTTCGGTACAATGGGGTTGGCTGTGGGCCCTGGGAGACTCCCCTGCCCCTCAAGGTGTGGGGACAAAGCCTCACAGAGTCCTGTGTGGGGACTTGATCCAAGAGAAGATGGAGCTTCCCACCCGGCTGGAACCTTTCCTCTGGGCCCCACAGACCCCCGCAGTGAGCTCCAGGAGGGCCTGGGTGGGTACTTGTGTTTCCAGGCTTCTCAGCTGTCCTCTGAGCCAGCCCTCAGCACCCTCTGCCCAGGAGGTGTTGTCTGCGGGTAGGGGGACCAGGTGCGGGCCGGCCAGTGGGCAGCTGCCAAGACACCCACTGCTGGGAGGATCAGCCTTCAGGGGACCACTCCGCTCCACAGGCACCGAGTGTGGTGGCCTCATTGCATCCAGAGTAGAGAATGCACGGCGGAGAAACCTCACACAAACACACACACACACTCACCACACATATCAAATGCAAAAACACCACATATACCACACACACAAACCATACACACAGTACACACATTACACATATCACACACCACCTACTACTCCCATCACATACACACACCACACACAGCATATGTGCACACTACACACAAACTGCATACACACCAAACATATACCACATCACACACATATCATACCACACACCACATACATCCTACATATACATCACACACACACCACATACACTACACATACACTTATATCACACATACTACACACACACACTGCACACATCACATACCACATGCATGTGTGCACACACACACACACACTACTTACCATATACACACACATGGAGAGTATCTCTCTCTCTCCTTCCTGCTTTGTCTTTCCCAGGGATGCCCTGTCTCTGCTGTGCATTTTGTGTGACATACACATGCAAACCTAAGGGAGCAATTATAGGTGGCACCTGTTAGCCTGAGACCAGGGAGCAGACACTTGCCTGAAGTTGGCAGTCAGTGACATATGAAATCCTGAGACCTAAGAATACGTGATTACCAGAAAGGAGGGGGTGATTTTTTGTTCTAAGTTTTGAATTCAAGAAGGTGTCTGTTTCAGAAAATTTCACACCCCCACAAACCAATAAATAGCCAAGGAGAGAACTATAGACAACAGGGAAATATTTTGCTGAGGTAAATGCCAGAGAAAAACAACTTTTAAATATATCTTCAACCAGATTTTGTAAGTGTATCCTTGTAAGTTATTGCCATCTTCATTAGTTAGTGTAAATAATGCTTTTCAGAAAGGCAAGAAAACTGTCAATTGGGAGACAATCCCAAATTTGTTAAAATGTAATATGATGTTCTGGATATAAACGCAATCCCTTATTTGGAGCAGAAACAAACATACAATTTGTCTTAAGAGAGGATAAGCTTTTCTTTCTTCTTCTACTATATTGTATAAATTTTAAAAATTGGTTTCAAGGGGCTCTGTGGCATCAACCCACCTGGAAGTTGTGTGCCATTGCGGGGCCCTGGTGAGGCCCGTCTCATCGTCAGGCGCTTGGCTCCCCGCCAGCCTGGCTCTCAGTGGCCGACTGCTCCTCTGAGGTTCTTGTGTTCCTGGGGCAGGTGATGCTCTTGATCCATGAGTCCCCTTGTTCCAGTCTTGCAGGGGGAGGCCCTGGTCCACTCCTGGCGTCCACTGGAGGAAGACAAGGACAGTGGGGGGGGGGCAGTCCTCAGAGAGGTCCCGCCCTCTACCCACTCCCCGCCCCCAGCAGGCCCTGGTCTGCCCTTCAGGTGCAGTGGGGTAGGTAGGGTCTGCAGCACCTGGAGAGCTATGGGAACTACAGGTCTCCTGGGGGGCCCTTAGCATCTAGGAGGAGGTGGTTATCTGTGGGGACAGATCTGGGGCTGGCGGGGAAGGAGGAAGCAGGGCTCTCAGCACAGAGATTTCTTTGAGCCAGTCCCTAAGGCCCGGCCCCACCCCTTGGTTTCTTTTCCTCTGCTGGTTTGTGGCCGGTCCCCAAAAGCCACAGCATTGCTGGACAAAGCTGGATGCAGCATTGCGTATTCTTGTTCCCAATGTGGAATTCCTCACTGCGGGTGTGTGAAGGACGAAGAGACTGCTTTGGAGTGGAAAAAGAAACGATGTCATAAAAGTTGGCCTGATGAGGCTGTCTGGTCCATGCTAGGTCCTCCATAAGCATCCAGTGAAGGCAAAGGAGAAAGTGGTTTCCTCAGAGGAGTTAAAAAGGAGCTGCCTGTTTGCAGCCTCTGCCATCCTGAGGACCTTCATACACACTTACAGGGCCATAAGATGGACAGTTTCATGGGACAAAGAGGGCACCTTCGTGAAGCCTAAGCACCCCCTCCTCTGCTGTCTCGGCAGCTGTGTAGCGGACCCCTCCAGTGCCTTCACTTCTGCTCTGTAAAAAGGCTTCAGGGCATCAATGTAGAAAAGTGTTGAAGGTTCAGATAGAGAGGGAATTTCTGTACAAAGCAGGGGAATTGGCCTCATAGATTAATCCACTGGAACCAGAGGGCAGAGGAAACACGGCTTCTGCAAGAATGGAAAGGAGACTTTCCAGCCCAGGGAGGAAAGACACTTATGTTTAAATATTTCCTGAATCTTTGGGATGTATCAATCAAAAGGAGAAAATCTGCTGCAAACCCATTGTCTGATTCTGCGAGTGGAGCTAGACATCTTGGCTGAAAGGGAGACTGATTTAGTTTAGAAATCCTGGGTGTGAAGGGACCTGGGGCTATGACGAACTTTTGCAGGAAAGGAATGTGCTTCTCTGAGTGCCCCCCACCCCCACCCAGCTGCACACACGTGCCCTGTTCATCCAACACACCTGAGATGCAGGTTTGGTCAGAATCGGCAGGACTCCATCTACCCAGGAAAGGCTACACCTTTCCTTTAGTTTGGAGCCTATTTCCAAAAGCTACCGATGCTTAGTTGAGGCTCAAGCCTGGCTGAGCCCTCTTCCTGTTCTCTTTGATGGGCCCAACCCATGCGCAGCCGCACTGCAACTTGAGAATCTGGAACACATCAAAAACCTGAGCAAGTTTTTTTTTGTTTTTTAATGGAAAACTTCCCAAGCTGCAAAATGAAGCTACTGAACTTGGCAGAGAAAGTGTGAATAAAGAGGTTTCTAACTGAAGGAAGAAATAGCTTTGAGTGACATTTGCAAACTTAGGAGGAGGAGGGGAGAAGAGCAGATGTCTTTGGGGCAGCCATGGAACTCCATCCTGCCCGGGAACTTCTACCATCTTTCTTTGTCCCTGGCACTGGTGGTGCTTGTGTTGATGTCAGCTTGCTACCCCACCAAGGTAGTGCTGTCATCTTATCCGCAAGCCTCAGAGATCCCTGTGTGTGGTGATTCAATAGGGTTAGTTACCCAACGATCCTCTTAGCTGGAACAGGGACCAAGACAGTCACCAGATAGATAACTGGACCCTCCTCATGAGGTCGAGGCCCTGCCTGTCTTTCCTTTCCTGAGCTGCCTTGACACCTGTTGTGGATGGGTGATTTCTAGGTAGTGTGGAGCCAATGCGTTCTCTTTTTGAAGCTCACAGATGCCTGGGGAGGGCATGAGAAGGGGGACAGTCTATGAGTAGCTGAGCTTGGCCAGTTGACAAAGCAGCCAGTCTCCCGACTATTGATTTCATAATCTAAACAGTTCTCAAATAACCCCTGTTCGCTTCAGCCCCACCACACTGACTTAGTTCAGGCTAGAACTTTTACAAAAAGCTTTTTATAACTTAAGACTTTTTGGTTGCAAGTAACAGCAAGTAAACTTTTTTTTTGGTTAACCAAAAAAGGAAAGGAGAGAGAGAGAAAGAGTATCAGACTCTCCTTCTTACCTCCGGAATGCAAAGGAAGGGCTAAAGTTGGGCTTCAGGGGTGGACCAGAGACTGGGCAGCGCAAAGCCAGACAGTCCTCGCTAGGAATGGCTCTTCTCTGTGCTCTTGTTTCCTTCATTTCTTGCAGAACTGCTCCCTCTATATGCCAGTCCACCTGGCAAGTAAGACCACCAGCTTCTCTCAGGCTCACAGGTCACGGACCAGTGACCCCAGGGAGGCAGAATTAACCTTCTCTGGTTCCCAATGCCAAGTTGCCAGGGATGGGCTCACCCGCCAGCTCAGGCCGCATTCCCAGGCAGGGCTGGGTCTGCAGAAAGGCCTTGGAAACCCGGTTTGCGCCATTTCTCATTTCTGATTTCGGCACCAAGGCTCCTACTCTGCGCAGATTCCCACTAAAGTGCTGAGGGGCTGGGCAGACAGATGTCCACTGCTACTCCCAGCCGCCTTTCTGCCTTCGCCTCTGTCTCCTGAGCGTCTCTCTCTGAGACCAAGCCTGGTGGAGCTCCAGCACTCAGGCACCCAGCTGGCTCCATTTGCCAAAAGGAGGGACTCCCACCTCCTCAGCGCTGCAGGAAAGGCCAGCAGTTCACCTCTAAGCACCTTACCCTGGCTACAGACCTCAAACGCTCTCACTGTGTGTGTGTGTGTGTGTGTGTCTGCTCCTTTGCTCATGCTGTTGGCTTTGCACAAAATGCTGACCTTTTCCTCTCTTCTGTCTAATCACTTCCCATCTTTCGGGAACCCAGCTCAGACACAACTGCTCACGGTCAACCTTCAGGGACGGGAGCTGCTCCCCCTCTGCCGGCCCACTAGACACTGTGCAGATTTCTCTGCTAATCCAACGTGTTGTCGGGTGTCTCGCCCCAGTGGAACTTGTCCTCTAGGTGGGGCTGTCCCCTGTAGGAAGTGTTGATTAAATATTTGTGAAGGGAATAAGTGAGTACACAGGTGCAGCTGCTACAGAGTCACTTGTGGTCCTGGGTGAAGGCAATGGACAAAGAGGGAGGGAGGGGACAGTCCTGCTATCCCGCACGGGTTGTACACTCTGGGCACCGTCCTCTGCGAGGGTTGCACTCATGCCAAGACAGGGCTGGGGGGGCGGTGGTTTCTGAAGCCCCCAGAGGTAAAGTTTGTCGCTGTTTTAGGGCTGGATGCTGGGCTCCGAGACTGCAGAGCTGAATGCTGCAGACTGGCTGGGGAATGAAGGGTCGGCTTCAGGCTGCAGCCTGTGCCTTCTCCAGGGAAATTCAGGGCAGCATGAACAGAGCGGGAGGGCAGAGACATCAAACACAGCTGCCCACGCAGGGTGGTGTCTCCCTCCCGCTGCCAGGCTCCAGTGGCTCCAGCCCAGCGCCCTTTGAAGTGCACAGGAAAGGGGGCAGCTCGTGTTTTCAAGCCACGGTCAGGTTTTAAATATTTTTGCCCCTCATTGGAAAGTGATGCATGTCTGTTGTGGAAAAATTGTGAACTACAGAAAAGTCAAAAGAAAAAACAGGCACCCATAAGCCCATCATCCAGAAATAACTACTGTTAGCAGTTCGTGACTTTCCTTTCTGGCTTTTTCTCTATGAATTTTTTCACATTGTTGATCTCATGCTATGACTACAAAATTGTGCCCTTTATTACTATTGTTTGGTTTACACACGAGCATTTTTTCCATGGCCGTGAAGCATGATTTTTAAGGCTCCATAATATTCTATTTCTGAGTGAGCCACAATTTGCTGAATTTGCACAATTTGTTTCAGGCCTAGATTTTAAGTATGTCCACGGCACTACCACTACCCTTGGCCATGAATAAGGGGCAGTAGTGGCTGGGACCGATGGGATTGGTTCAGGCACGGGGCACAGGGGGAAGGCGCAGAGGTGGCCCTGGGGTCCTGCAGCCTCTGGTGACATCCTGGTTGTGACTCAGAATGACACTAGCTGAAAGAACTGCTCCAGAGGAAAAGGCACAAGTCTGGGGTGCAGGAAGGTGTAGATTTGCATTTTGTTTGCCACTTTTACTGGTTGCAAGACTTTAAACAAGTTATCCAAGCCTGCTAGACTTCAGTTTTTTTTATCTGAAAAATGGGGTGACAAATAACTGACACAAAGGATTGTACTAGAAACATAAATAAAGTATATAATGGACAACATGGAATATATAACATGTAGTATTTAAATATATAAACTACATATACAAGGAAGATGTATGTGCCATTTGATATAATTTTATCCTACATAATATATAATATATAAAATATGGTATAGGCTATGGAAAATGGATGTAACTTAAGTTACAAAGGTCTCAGAAAAGTGTCTGGTACAAGAAATGCATCCTAATACCCGTGAGAATGAGGATGGCTCCTTTTTGACTTAGCTGAAATAGATGCAGGGACAAGCTTGATCGGAATCATCACTGTTTTGTGGACCGGATTTAACAGAGGAGGAAAGACAGGGGAGGCCAAGTCAATGAGCTTGGCAGTGCCTGACCTCTTCTGGCCATTTCTGTGCAGAGCTAAACCAAGCTGTCAGTGGCCCTTGTTGGGTAGAGAGATTTCACGGTTTTTCCCAACTTCTGCAAACCCTTGACCTCCCATTTCATTTTCCAACAGGCCATTATAAAAGACAGAAATTATGGTTTTGTGTTTTACTTTTGGCCCTCTAAATTGCAGGAAAAGCTTTGGAAAATGTATTAGCGTCTGCCTGGTGGCAGAGGTGCGGGGTTGCCCTGGTGCATGCTGGAGGGACTATCTGGAAAATAAACACTGTCCACTGACGCTCTCTCAGCGGAATGTTGGGCATTCAGGGATTCAACGAGATTCCGCCTGAGAAGTGGGCACATGGGAAGAGCTGGGCTTCCAGACTTATAGTGCCTCGAACTCAGGTGCCTAGATGGGGACTGGTTAGAGGTATGGCCTGAATTATAGCTTCATCACCTATTACTGGTATGTCCTTGAACAATTCTCTTATCCTTTCTATAGAATGGGTATAACACCACCCACAGGGCAAGGTTGTTGTGAGAACTAAATAAGATGATGTGTGTTAACAGGCCTAGGACAATTCCCTTCTCTCTCACTTCCTCCTTTCTCCGCCTAAGGGACACATTCTTGCCTTATCGTCACTAAGCTCTCACACAAGCACAACATGCACACATGGACACACATATGCACTCAATGCGTGCATACACAGGTGTGCAAACACATGTGGCTACACAAACACGTGCATGTAGGCACATGCACGAGCACACACATGCATGCACACAAAGGCACACAAATATGCTCAATATATGCATACACAGGCATGAATACACACAGCCACATGCACACATGCATGGACACACACAGGCATGTGCACAAGGACACACATGCAAAGACACAAGCATGCATTCTCAGGCACACATGCACACATGTGCACATCCACACACATACTTACACAAATGCATGCATGCACATATATGCACACATATATGCACTCACACCCACATTGATCTATTCAGCTCCCTAAGTATGCCATGCATGTTCACATTTGTGTGCTTTTGAAAGCATTCTTTCCTCACTAGGAAAATATCTTCAGTTCTTTACCTAGAAAACGCCTCCTCATCTTGTATGATCCACATCAAATGTCACATCTTCTGTGAAGCATTTCCCAGCTTTCCTAGATAGAACTATTAGCTCCTTCATTTCCCCAGGAAACTGTGAGCAGGTTGAAGGGATATGTCTTACTCATCTTTGGATCCCCAACATCTGACACAGAGTTGGGGCTCCTGAAATGATTGCTGAATGCTAAAAATGCAGGTGCACACTCTATTCGATTAGATTCTTCAGTCTGTGATCCCCTTAAGGAGATTTGAGAGCCAATTTCTGTGGGAGAAGTGCTGTTTTAGAAGCACTTGGAAGGAGGGAAGACAGGTGCCTTGCAGGAGGCGGATTCAAGGCTCCAACAGGTGGGAGGAAAGCAGAAGAGAGGGAAGAAAGCTACTCTGTGCACAGGATTCTGCCAGCCCAGCTCTGCCTGGAGCCAAGTGCACAGCTTGGTGTGGGGGGGGGGGGGGGGACAGAGAGAGAGGGAGAGAGACCTAGTAAGTCAGAAATATTGTGCTGGGTGTCCTCTGAGGGTGGGAGAGGAGACCTGTCCCCTGAAGGTGGGGAACCTGGCAGGTGCGGGGAGTGGGGAGGGGACAGGGTGATAACTTAGAAGGTCCAATTAGAGGCTCTCAAAGGTTTTGGCCTCAGGCCCTCTTTACATTTTTAGAAATTATTGGCGACCCCCAAAAGTTTTTGTTTGTGTGGGTTATATCTGTCCATATTTACCATATTATAGATTAGAACTGAGAAATTTCAAATATATTTATGAATCATTAAAAATCGAACAATAAATTCATTACTTGTAAATCTAACAACATTAAAAAATAACTATTTTCTAATTGAAAAAAATTAGTGAGAGGAGTGGCGTTTTATAGTTTTTCAACTTTCCTTAATGTCTGGCTTGACTGACAGCTGGTTTCCATCCCCGCCTTTGCATTCCATCGAACAGATTCCATAAAGTTTGAACCTACCTTTTCATCATTCGGCAACGGTTTCAGGAGTCCCCTGCAGTCTGTTTGCGTTCAATCTGTTGTGACATCTCACGTCAGGTCGCCTCTGGAAAGCGCCGTTGTGTGCTCATGCACAAACAAGAGCGAAGAAGACCTTGGTATTATTATGGAAATAGATTTGACTTCACAGACCCCCTGAAAGCGTCACGGGCACCTTCATGGGTCCCTGAGCCAAAGTTTGAGAATCATCAGATAAGACGGCACAAAAGTCCTGGTATTGACTAGTTTCCCTGTTCAGGCTCAGTGGGCAGCTTCCAATTGCATCATCCATGTGCTTCACACGCTAACTACTTGTATTGTCATCTCTTTCATGACAAGGGTGTCAAAAATTCATTAAAATAGAAAAAGTAGAAAAGACAAAAAGGACAAAGAAAAATGTCACAAATAAGCACTATCGTCCTCTCCCCTATCGCTAGCCCCTGCTGGCACGAGGGTGGGTGTCTTTCCAGTCTTTGCTCTGTGCATATAGTTCACACTTTGTCTTTGCCAGATCATTTCTTTTTAAATACAACTTTATCACGTGACTCTCAGCAATTGAATAAAGCGAACTCTTTCTTCTGGCGTTTGAGGCTCTCTCTCTTTCCACACTTGCCTTCTCTTCCTTCCCTCGCTGTGCCCCACCCCCGCCCTTGCCTGTCCCCAAATGAACCGTGTGCAAACCCCTCCACACTGTTAAAGCCGTCTCCCTGCTCAGTGCTCCGTCTCTAAATGGAATCTGTTCTGCGAGGCTCAGAAATTCTGACTTTCTCCTTCCTCACTTTACTTCCAAAGTACGGCTTATGATTCTGACCCAGTGTCACTTCTGAAGTCTTACCTTGTCCTCAGGCTGTTTGTCCCTCCCCCCCTGTGCTCCCACAGCTCTTATCCGTACTTTAATTGGCACTTTGCTTACAGTATTGTAATCATCTGCTTTGCTTCTTGTTAACCCCGGTTCTGGAGCTGCCCACGGTATCTCACAGCGAGCGTTTGCTGACTGGGTTGAGCCTGTGTGTGTGTGTGTGTGTGTGTGTGTGTCTGTGGTAGGTCAGAAGCTGTGCATTATCTGTATCACCCAGTGTATGCGTGTTGTTGGTTACTTGGGTGTCCTGCTAAACCGTGAGCCCCTTGCAGGCAGGGTCTGCACAGAACTGATCCACTCCCACCTGCAGGGCCTGGAAAGGCTCCTGGTAGGGCTGGGTCTGTTCTGGCCCGTGATACCTGGGGCAGGCAGAATTCTAGACCACAAGATGTCAGTGTTGTCTCAGCTACAGAGGACCGGCCAGGGCCATGGCTCCCACGCCTTGCCTGGTGCTGGCAGAGCTGGGCAATCCCAGGAACTGACAGGGTTAGACAAACGCTCCTCCCAGCTGCAGGCCGATCTAGAGGCCGATCTAGAGGAAAGTGAGCTGCAGGGAGAAGGTGGAACTCCGTCAAGGGGAAGGCATGGGACAAGGGCAAGCTAGTGAGTGGTCTTAGGCCACATTTGATGTGGGAGATGGATTAGCAAAGTTGGAAGAAATATAGAAAGGCCATGTATTACCCTGCCACATGTCCAGTTGAAAGCACTGTAGAGTCAGAAAGGGTCATTCCATGGGTTGGGCAGAGCCAGATTTAAACAAAATATGTGTTTTTGTGTGTTACCTTTTGTTCTATCTTCAAATCCAGCAGCCAACAGAGAAGGGGCCTAATGAATTCCTTGTTGATCATGGGTCTTCTGAAGGTACAGAGGCAACTGGTCTTTCTGGGGGCACTCAGGGGGCTGCTGTCCTCAGCTCTGACCTTCAGTTGCAGAGCAGGTCAGTCAGCAAGCCCTGGGCAGCATCCCTGCTGGCAGTGGGTGACAGAGCTCCTGAGTTTTTACTGCTAGCATGGAATGTTGCAAAGGTGCTGGGCAGGAGATCACAAGGCCTGAAGCTGTCCTTAGTGTCTCTGTCTCATAATGGCTTGAAAACTCAGGTGTGACACGTGCTTCTCCAAGCCTCCAAGCCTCAGGCTTCCCGTTTTCCCCCAGATGGGCTGCTTGGATTAGCAATGAGCCACCTGCTCCCCAAGGGTGTGGCTTCTGCACAGGGCCTCCTTCTATTTCCATGGCGAATGATTAGACAGCTGTCTTCACGTTGTTTCTTCTCACATGACCTAGTTATAAATGTTTTAGTGGCCAAAACAGCATCCGTGTTCTCACTGATGTTCTACTAGTCATTAAATCATAGTTAAAGTTAGGATTACTTCAAAAGCTATTTTTTATTTTGAATGGAAAAAAGTAATTTCCAGTAAATCTGATCATTTGCCTTGAATTTGTTCTTAGCAAAAATTTTGCTGGTCTGGATGCTCCTTATGGGCCCTTTTGATTCTATTCTGGATTTTAATGGGATGTTTTTCCAGAAAGCTTAGCACCTCAAGGTCTCACAAATCTTGTGATCTTTGTGTAGACATTGTTGAAAATATCATCTTCATAATGAAATCTAAATTGATTGTCTTATTTAATATCTTCTCAAGGCATCATGGATGACTTATCGATTTTTTGAAATTAAAACTAAGAAGAAAAACCCACACAATTGTTTGTAATTCACCAGATGGTAGAATCTGGGATCTGCTGAAGCAAGAGCCTCGTTTTCAAATGTTTCAATGCAAAATCAATAAAGTATATGACAGTAATGAAAAGATGAATAATGATCTGAAACAGCCCCTTCCCTCTGAGTCAATGTTATACAAAAGCATTGAAAGCATCCCAAATTTTACTTGACTTTAAGGTTAAAGTTGGAATTGGGAACGGGTAGAAGAGGTGTGGCAGATGGAAGATGCAACATTTACTGATTACTTACTGTGCCAGGTACTGTGTAAGGCACTCAGGATTCCCAATTGTTTACAATATCTTTGAAATGTGAATATATGGACTCCCTAGATATAAAATCTCCCTGCTGCTGCTCCTGTCCACTTAGTCAGTTAGAGTGTCAGTACCCCGTGTCTCATCTGTGCAGCCCCAGCTGACTTGGGGAAGAGGTGAGCCCAAGAAGCTTACGTGAGACTGGAATAAAGACCATAGTACCATAGTAGTACTCACATGTCACTCACTTACGTACCGGTTATTCTTCTGAGCACTCTTGTAATATTAATCCATTTGATTCTTATAATAGCCTATAAGGACAGGTTTATAATTATTATTACTCCCATTTTACAGAGGGGAAAAGTATGGCTCAGAGAGGTTAAGTAAGTTGCTCAAGGTCACATAGCTAGTAAGCATAGTAAGCAGCAGAGCCAGGATTGGAACCTGGGGAGTGCAGCTGCAGAAGCTGTGCACTTGACCACTCCGCTATGCTGAGTGAAATGACCCAATCACCTCTGTGGAGAAAAAGTCCCCAGCTGATCTGCCATGTGTGGAGTTTGTTATAGCATTAGGAGGAGACTAAGACAGAAATCGACACCCAGGAGTGGGGTGTTGCTATAACAAATACCTGACCTGAAAAATGTGGAAGCAGCTTTGGAACTGGGTAATGAGTAGAAGCTGGGACAGTTTTAAGGTGCACGCTAGGAAGAGCCTACACTGCTGAGAGTGGAGCCTTGAGGGTGATTCTGCTGAGGGCTCAGAAGAGAAAAGCTGTAGAGAAAGTCTCAGTCTTCTGAGAGGTTACCCAAGTGGTTATGATCAGGATGCTGGTAGAAATATGGACAGCAAAGGCCATTCTGATGAGGTCTTAGACAAAATGAGGAATATCTTGTCGGAAACTGGAGAAAAAGCCATCCTGGTTACACAGTGGCAAAAAACTTGGCTGAATTGTGTTCATGTCCTAGTACTTTGTGGACGGCAGAATTTAAGAGCAACGAAATAGGATATTTGGTGGGAGACATCTCTAGTCAAAGCGTTGAAGGTGCTGTGTGGCTTCTCTGGACAGCTAATAGTAAAATGTGAGAAGAGAGTAATAAATTAAAGGCAGAATTTATCCTCAAAAGGGAAGCAGAACTTAAAGATTTGGAAAATTCTCAGACTGGCCATGTAAAGAATTAAAAAGTGTGTTTGGGAGAGAACACCGAGGTTGTGGCCAAGAGAACATTTGATAAGAAGATTAGCATGGATAGAAGAAAGACAGGTGCTATTCATCAAGACAATGGAAGAATGTCCCTGAAGGCATTTTGGAGATTTTTGAGGCCACACCCATATCACAGGCCCAAGTGCCAGGGCCTTGAGGGAAGAATAGTTCCAAGGGAGGGGCACAGGGCTGTGGGGCCTTGAGGCTCACTGCCCAGGGCTGCCTTAAGTTTTGCTACTTATATTCCAGTGCAATGCTCTATGGCCACTCACCTGTGCCTCAAGTGGGTCCATGTTGGGCTTGGGCCACTGCTCCAGAGGACACAAGGCAGTAAGTCTTGGTGGTGGCCATGTGGTGTGAACTATGCAGATGTGCAGAGTGCAAGAACTGTGAGGGCCTGGCTGCCTCTGCCTAGATTTGAAAGGATACCTTGGAGAGCGTCAGGGCCCAGGCAGAGAACTGCCACAGGGGTGGGGCCACTGCCGAGTCCCACTAGGGCAATGCTTAGTGAAGCATGAGGTTGGGGCCACCACAAAGAGCCCAGACCTATTGAGCCACCAGTGTGCAATGCCAGCCTGAGACAGCCCCAGGCACCTGACTCCAACCTCTGAGAGCTGTTGCATGGGCTGCACGAAGCAAAGCCATGGGGGCAGGGCTGCCTGGAGCCTTGGGGGCCCAACCTCTGCCCCAGTATGTCCAGAGGCAAGACATGGAGTCAAAGGAGATTGTTCTCAAGCTTCAAGATATTAATGTCGTTTGCCCTGTTGGGTTTTAGACTTGGAACCAGTTACTCCTTTCTTCTTTCCTGTTGCTCACTTTTGGAATGGGAATGTCTATCCTATGCCTGTCCCACAATTGTATTTTGGAAGCACATAACTTGCTTGACTTCACAAGCTCACAGCTGGGGGGAATTTGCCTCAGGATGAATCACACCTTGAGTCTCACTCATATCATTCAGGTAAAACTCTGGCCCTTAGACTTCTGAGCTGGTGCTGGAATGAGTTAAGACCTTTGGCTATAGAGATGGGATGAATATATCTTGCATGTGAGAAGGACATGAATTGTGGGCCCCAGAAGCAGCATGCTATGGTCTGAATGCATTTCGCCCAAACTCATGTCTTGAAACTTAATCACCAATGTGATGGTATTAAGAGGCGGGACATTCAGGAGGTGATTAAGTCGTGAGAGTGGAGCCCTCATGAAAGGAATTAAAGTGTCTATAAAGGAGACTTCACACTGCATTCAGCCCTTTTTGCTCTTCTGTCCCTTCCACCAGGTGAGGGTGCAGGAGGAGGTGCCACCTTGGAAAGAGAGAGCAGCTGATGCTGACTTGCTGGTGACTTGATCTTGGACTTCCCAGCCTCCAGAGCTGTGAGAAAATAAACTCCTGTTCTTTATAAATTACTCAGTCTCAGATATTTTGTTATAGCAAAAGGAACAAACTACAACAAGCATGCACTTGGATTCTGAGGAGTAGAGATTTTCCAGAAAAGAAACAGAAGGATTTCTGTTTCTTCCAGATCCCCAATGGCCCAAGGGGAGCTGGAAGCACTTTACAGGTGAAGGGTCCTTATGCTTCTTTAAGCCTTTGCACATGCCTGGTGCACCTGCCTTCTCCCGTTTTTTTTTCTGGCTAGGTCCACACAATACAGAGAGAAAGCTGTAAACTTCAGGGAGGTGTGTATGTCATGTGTGTGTGCATGTGTGTTGGGTGTGTCAGAAAAGGCACCCTTAGGAGCAGACATTTTAGTTTTGCCTACAGGGATGAACAGGAGATAACTTGGAGGATTGGAGGATGATAGGTTTGGGGATAGGTGGCAGGGTTAGTAGGTGGGATTGGGAAGGGTCATGTTGTACCAGCAAATGGGGAAAATACTGCAGAGTTGTGAGAATGTGGAACAGTTGCATAAGTGTTAGTAGTTCAGTGTCAATGGTAATATCCAAAAATATATAGTGAGCATGTGTCAAAGATTGATTTAACACATTAACGAGGGAACCAGCAGAATGGTAAAACTAGTTCAAAGGAGAGTATGTGAGCCTGAAGCAAATCATCAATAAAAGAGAGAAAGCTGGAATAAGATTGGAACATTAGATACCAAAATGGCTAATGTTTGACATGGCAATAAAGCTATAACCTTTGCTTGTCTTTTCTACTGGACAAAATTCATTTATATCTCTACCAAATAAAAATCATTTGTAACTTATCAATATTCTAAAGTTAACATCTACCTTGACAGAGTCCTAGTCTTAATCAATAGTAATAGTAAGTCAAACAAAATTACTTTCCCCTAGAACATCCATTAGGTGGGCTTGCTAGACAGTGTGCTAGGGTGACATTGACAGGCACTGGAAGACTTTTTGCCTTATTTCCAAGCTTGACATATATTTTTCTAAATATAAGAAGGCTGGAACTAGGGAGAGGGGAAAGATGAGGCTGGTGAAGAGGCAGGGCTGATGTAGGGGCTTTGCCTGCTGTAGAAAGAAGTGTGGACTTTGTCCTAGTGCAAATCACTGACTGGTTTTGATCAGGAAGGTGACATGACTCACCTCTCCATCCATCCATCCATCTGTCCATCCTTCCGTCCATCCATTTATTCAACAAATCTTAATTGAATGTGCCGAGTACTAGCCTCAGAGTTGGGAATAGACAAGGCAGGCATGTTTCTGCTCTTGTGCAGTTTACATCCAGTGGAGAGAGAAATACGATACATCAATTTCCTGGGTGTGGCCAACCTTAGTCAGGGTGGTCAAGGAAGGCCTCTGCAGGAGTGATAGTGGAGAGAAGGAATCAGCTACATAGGATCTGGGGAAGTGGATTCCATCATGAAGAAATAACAAGGCAAAGATTGGAATAAACTGGGTGGGTCCCACACATAGAAAGACAATGTGGGGGGCTGGAGTAAAGGGACAAGTGGCTGAGTGGGCTGAGCATCCGTGGAGCAGCAGGAAGGGGGATTATACGGGGCCCTGAGATCTGACTTCTTTTCCAAGCATGATGGTGTTTAAGCTGGAAAAAGACATGACCTAATTACTGTTTTTCAACTGATCATTCTGCTCGTGTGGAGCATGGATTATGGGACACAGAAAGAGAAGGAGCAAGAAGACCAGGGTGGTGGGCCTTGGGAAGATTATTGCAGGAGTTCCTGTGGGAGGTCGTGGTGCCTGTAGCACAGCGTTGGCATGCCCAGGTTTCTGGTTTTGCAATGTCACCTTGGCAGGTGGGGTGGAGGCCAGGAGAGGAGTGTGGCTGGAGTTAAGGAACTACTTAGGGCATAGGGGAGAGATGATGAGACTACAGACTGGACAGGAGGTATGGGGAGAAAGGATTGGATGGAAATGGTGGTCGGGGCTTAAGGAAAATAATTCAGAAGCTGCTCCTAAGGAGGACCTTTATTATCAGGGGAGGCTTCAATTCCACATGCAAAGCCCTGCTAGAAGAGGGGACCAAGTTCTCACCCAGACCTTGTTCTCCCTGCTCTCCTACCCAGCCTGCACATCCATCCCTCGTGGAGTAGAAGGCACCATTGAGGAAATACCTGGGGAGGCTGGGTCAGCTCCCCATAGCAGGATACACTCTCTGCTGTTCCAAGTCTGTCCTGCACCAAGCAGTGAGTAAATCTCACCTTGAGGATAACTCCCTCTGTAATGGTCTTCTAGGCACCTCCTCTGTTGGTGGTAGCTAAATGTGTCGTACACCGTGAATGATTTCAAAAGGAGAAAAGAAGACAGCCATTTTCAAATACACTCCTGTCCAGAGCCAGGATCCCATAGCCAATAAATGGCAGAGCAGGCATTTTCATCCCAGGCTCTGTCTCCCGAGCCCATGTGCCTCCCCTACTCTAACCCAGAGACTGGGACTAAGCCCTCAGGGGGAGCAGCTTTCAATTTGGTTTTGCAGTAAACTGTCAACCCTACAGATGTTTTCCCATTCCAGAGAAAGAATGGCCTGTGGTGGTGAGCTCAGTAACTTTGTATTTATGCAAGAATGAAAATACCAGGACTTGGGGAGCACAGAAGAGCCAGGTGAGGCCTCATTTGTTCTAATAAGTAACAAGGAAAATGTAATTGTATTTCCAAGTTCTTAGTCTCGCTGGGTAATTACAGACAGTGTTATATTCTCCAAGATCAAAGGGTGACTCTTTGGATCTGTGTTGCAAATGAGTTACTGTACTTTGCAAGCTAAGTCACTGCTGCCTGGGCTGTTGTGGGATGGGACAGTGGACCAGGAGCTCTTGGCCTCAGAAGGATGACATAGCAAACCCAGCGAGGCAGGAGACACATCCTTAAAAGAAATTGGTAGGTAACAAAAGGGTTTGAGAATGGAATGCAGGACACAATCTGCACAGAAATCCCAAGTAGGGAGATTTTCAGAAAAATTCAGCTTGGAAGCTGTTCTTTTTTATCAAAGGTAGGTCCGTCAACAATCCTAATCCTCCACCCCAATGTAGCAGCCAAGAGGAGAAGGTGTTCTGCTGCAGATATTTGCAGAGTGGTTTGGAAAGAAGTGTTGTTCCTGAAGTTCCAGTAATTGCAAGCTTCTGTCACTAATAAATAGAAAATGGAAATAGCTCAAAAAATAGACTTACACTTGCTGAAGTTAGTGCTTGCCAGGCTGAACTTGAAGCAATTTTCGATACAGAGTATGAAGACTCTGCAATGCATATGTCGACCCTGATAGAGGACAGTGACTGGGTCAGTATAGGTCAGTGATGTGTGTGTGTGTGTGTGTGTGTGTGTGTGAGAGAGAGGGTGTATTCTCGTGGTCCAAGCCATACCAGGTATGTTATAAATGTAGACATGGTTATGCTCATTTGACCATGCTAATGCCCAGAGAAGTTAGCCAACTTGTCCCTTTCACAGAGAATTGAATCCATATCTGCAGGAGTCCAAACCACCCTACCTATTCATGGATGGGGGCCATGGGCAGCCCTGAGGTGGGCCAGGCAGAGGGGCAGACCAGACACCTAAAGAAGAGGCTGTTGAGAACATGACCAGAGTAGGCACGTTCGTCATCCTCTCCTGGTGTCCTATCCCGTATAGTATTGTGTACAACAGCAGATAGCAGCATTTGTCGTGCTGTGTTCTTTAGTTTATTACCGTATCACTAATATTCCATGAAATATTAGGAAATGTCCTACACTAAGATTTCTGTACTCAAAGAAATTTGGGTTAAAAAATGATTTTTTTTAACAGGAGGACCTTTTCAACCTTTTAATAGGCTCTCATGCATGATGAAGAGGAGATAGAGTGTGTTCTATTTCCTAAATTTATTTGATCTTGCTACTCCTTTTTATAGTGGGTGGTCCCTATTTGCATAGCTATATCCATATATCCGCCTCCTTCATTTAGTGAATTGTAAATGTAGTTCATTCTATAGAGTGAGCTTTAGGTGTTTTTATTGTTATTTATCTTGAAAACGTTCTGCATTAAGAAAGCTTCTACGTATTTTGTAAATTTTGTTGGCTGCATGTACAGAGTGGCAGAGAAGGGCAGGGAAAAGGCCCTGACCCTGGAAGTTAGCGGGTTCAGCTCCATTGGAGGAGGCTGCACAGCCTGGAGAAAGAATGTGTTATCTAGACAGCATGATGAGGGGAGTGTCAGAAGGCAAGCTAGGGGACATGAGACTCTTGTGGTAAAGCGGAGACTAGATGGGCAGGACAGAAAAGATGGGAGAAGTTGGGCCTGCTGTACCGTGACCCTCCATTCATTCCCCTGCGAAAGGATCCTGTTTGAATGGCTTTTCACTGCTGGGCTCCATCTGAGCCACCGCTCAGCAAGGGTACAGTTAAACAAGATGGGGCTTTGCAGACAAACAGGTTTGTATTCAAATCCAGCGTGCCAATACCTGGTTTGTGACTTTGAATAAATTTCTTCAACTTTCATCTCTCGACTGCTAAGAACTATGGAGAGGGTTTGAGGAGGTAATGCAGGTGAGCACAGCGCCTGCCTCCTTACAGTGGAGAGCGCCAGGACACGGCCCTCAGCTCTTCTGCACTCTTTCCCTGGCGTGGGGCTCAAAGTCCCTTTCATCTGTCATGCGCTTTGCCTCACTTGCCTCTTTGTCTTCCACTCACCTGGCTTCATTTCTTCCTCCAAGTCTGTTCCTTTCTTTATTTTAGGCTCAGGTTTGTTCAGTCCTTGAGGATTCTGGTTAACTGCTTTCCTGATGACTGGGGCTCTGCTGCTCTGAGATCGAATTGTTCCTAACCTGGTTGGAATCTAAAATTGGAAGCTGCGTGAAAGGAATCTCTCCCCATACCGTAGGGCTCTGTCTCCAGGCACAGATGGAAGGAGGCAGCACCAGTCCCTCTGGGGACTGATAGCTGCGTGTCCTGGAAGATCTGTTTTGCTTTGCCACACTTCATTCTGCTAAACAGATTTAAAAAGAAATTTTAACTTCAATGGCAGTGTGACATTGAGAAATTTTTTAATGGTGTGTGTGGTTTTTTTTTTTGGCCACTTGAATCTATTTGTTACATACTCTTTCAAACTGTGAATCAAAACTTCCATTGTATACTTTTTTTCTGCCATTATGTTTCATGATGCTCTCTGTCTGTTACGTTGGAGCCAAAAAAAGCTGGAAGGTCTGAAATGGCTGTTGTCAACTTTTTGAATTCTGGACAGATGACTTTATTCTATCCGAATGCACAACGGATTATTTAGGAGAGTTGCTAAGACGTTAACCTTGGAGAGCACTGTGCTTTTAAAAATGTTGAATGAATACAATTTGAAGACTTATTATTTTCCCTTTCATTTATAAATGTGATATATTCTTTGTAAAAACTAGAAATGCAGAAGAGAAAACTACATATCACCAATATTAAACTATGGCATATTTTCTTATTTTCTGAGTGAGTCTCTATCTCTGTCTCTCTCTCCCTCTCCCACCTCTCATAAACCAACAGGTGATCAGACTATATACATGGGTTGGTTTCATATTTAACATTGTGCTTTGAAGAACTTCTACCTCATTAAATAATCTTCTGTTCATGATTTTAATAGCTATTTTACTCCATGGATGTACTACAGATTTTTAAGAAACTATCCTTTATTGCTACATACATTTATTGTTGGATATTTAGCTTGCTGCTTATATTTTTGGTATTACAAATACCACTGTGATGAACGTCATTGTACAAATGTCCTTGTGTACATCTCTAATTATTTCCTTAAGGTTATTTTTTAAAGAGCATGATCTGATTAAATGCACTGGATCTCTGGTTCCAAATGGCTCTCCAGAAAGGCAGCACCCATGTGCATCCTCATCCAAGACAGATGGCCTTTCCTCAAAGCTTCACTAACCTGGGCACAAAAGAACACAAAGAAAAGCAAAAACAAACAATGCAACTCTGCCAGTTGGATATGTGACCCATGTCCTCTCATTATTGTGTTATGTTCCATCTCTTTGATTTCACACGAGCTTGACTATGTTATGTAGTGTTTATTTTGCATTGATTTTCTTATTTTATATGTTGGCTTATTCATGCCCTTTGCCCGTTTGTATATTGGAGTGTTTGCTAAGATGTAGCAGCCCTCTCTCTCTTGTTCTGTCTCTCTCCCCTTCATAAATGAAATATATTAAGCTTCATCTGGTGTATAGGTTACGTGTATTTTTCCTGTTCTGTCACTAGTCCTTTAATTTTGTTTATGGTGGTATTTTTAGATGTTCAGAAGTTTATAAGTCTTGTGTAGTAAAATCAATCAGACTTTTTATTTACTGTTCCGTCATTTGCTCTTATGGTTACAAAGACCTTTCCTGTTGTAAGATCAGATAGCTATTCACTTCCGTTACCTTTGATGGTTTATTTTCTTAGATGTAGCTTGTTAATTGCTGAAATTTATTTTAATGCGTGGCATGAGATAGAGATCTGATTTATTGTTTTTGAATGTTTGAACAATTGTCTCAGTATTATTTATTAAGTAAAGCTCCTCTTTTACACTGGTTCCAAATGTCTCTGTTTTCACACAAGCAGTGTTTATCCATACATGGGTCACTTTCTGAGTTTGTCAATTTTTTCTCCCATTAATATCTTTTAGTTCTTCATTAGTGCCATGTATATGTCACTGGAAATATATAATATATGATACTCTTCTTTAAAAGAGGAGATATTTTTCTCTCTTAATTCTTATGATGAGATATATTGATTTTGGTGAGCATCTCAAAAACTTCATTGTAATTTTGATGAGAATTCCATTAATGTGCAAAATAATTTTGCACATAATTTTCTATGTACATTTATGACAAACATTTCTGTTACTTAAGTTTTCTTTTATTAATATTTTTACAAAAAATTTAGTAATTTTCTTCATACAATTTCTTCATACATCATGATTAATTGACTATTAGCTGCTTTACTTTGTTGCTATTATGATTTTTTTCCTTGCATTAAATTTTCAGGTTGTTTTTTTCTGGCATATAAAAACCTGATGGCTTTTGCATATTTGTTTTGTAATTATCTAGCTTATTGAGATCTGTTACTGGTTCTAATTGTTGATTTTTGAAAATAATAAATTTTATATAGATATATGTTATATATTTACCTATGATACTTTATTATTTTTGGTTAATGGGTATAAAAATACACTTAAATAGAAGAAATAAGTTCTAATATTCACTAGTACAGAGGGAAATTATAGTTAACAATAATTTATTACATATTTCAAAATAGTTAGAAGAAGAGAATTATAATATTATCAACACAAAGAAATGATAAATGTTTGAGGTGATGGATATTCCAGTTACCCAGATTTGATCATTACATATCATACACATGTATGAAAATATCACATGTACCCCCCAAATATGTACAACTATGATATGTCAATTAAAAAAATACCCCCCCCCATACACACAAGAAATTCCCAAACAGTGGCAAAATAATGGCAATCTTGGCAGGCATACATTTTTGGCTCCTGAATTTAATGGCAATGCCTCTAAAGTGAATCATAAAGAATAATGTCTGATGTTGGCTTGAGATATATAATTGTCATATCAAAGAAATATGCTTTAATTTTTAGTTTTAAGAAGAGGATATTTTCCTCTACCATGAATAGGATGTTGATTTGATCAAACACTTTTCCTGCTTCTGTCCAAGTAATAATGTGGTTTTCTTTTCATAACTTATTGATATTCTACATATCAATATTTTAATAGATTTACAAATATTAAACATCCTTTGTATTCATGGACTATTATTTACATAGTCATGTTGTATATTTATTTAAATATATTATAAAGTCAATTTTACAAATAATTGCATTTGTATTTGCAATTGATTTAAGGTTTTCCTTCATTTTGTACTCCTTTTTCAGCTGTTTATAAAATAGTTGAAGTATCTGTTTTTAAGAGATTTGAAAGGACCCACTTGGGAGAATATCTGTGCCCATGACCTTTTATGGACTTAATTCTTTAATAACATTTTCAAATTTTTCCCTGTGTGTGAAACTTTAAGTTTCCCATTCCTTTAAGATTTCTAAATTCATATACATGGATTTAAAAAAATAATTCTCTATTTTAAAAAAAGTCTCTGCCTCTTTCTTTGTCATTTGCTAATTCTAATATTGTGCATGTAAGCTTTCTTTTTCTTTTTTATCGCACATTTTACATTTTTATTTCTTCCTCAAATTCAGCCTTTGAATTTATTTGTTAATTCTACTATTTTCTGTTTTAAAAATACAGTCATCCCTTGGTATCCTTGGGGAATTCTTTCCAGGACCTACCTCCCCCCTCAAACCCACATACCAAAATCTGAAGGTGCTCAAGTCCCTTATATATAATGATGTTGTGTTTGTGTATAACCTGTGTACATCCTCTCATGTACAGCACCTTAAATCATCTCGATTACTTATAGCGCCTAATACTATGCAAATGATATGTAAATAGTTGTTACACTGTATTGTTTTTTATTTGTATTCTTTTTTTGTGGTATTGTTATTTTAAATTTTTTTCCAAATTTTTTTGATCCGTGGTTGGTTGAATTCTCTGATGTGGAAGCCATGGATAAAGAGGGCCAACTGTAATTTCAGTCATGCACTTAATAATGAGGTTTCCATCAATGATGGACCACACATGTGACGATGGTCCTATAAGATTATAATGGAGCTGAGAAATTCCTATTGCCTAGTGACATTGTGCACAACATAATATGGTAATGTCATAGTGTAATGCATTGCTCATGTGTTTGTAGTGGTGCTGATGTAAACAAACTTACTGCACTGCCAGTCCTATTGAAAGTATAGCATGTACAATTATGTACAGTATATAATACTTGATAATGATAATAAATGACTATGTTACTGGTTTATGTATTTACTATCCTATAATTTTTATCATTATTTTAGAATATACTCCCTCTACTTATTAAAAAAAAAGTTAACTATAAAATAGCCTCAGACAGGTCCCTCAGGAGGTGTTCCAGAAGGCAGCTCCCTGCATGTTATTGACCCTGAAGACCTTCCAGTAGGACAAGATGTGTAGGTGGAAGACAGTGATATTGATGATCCTGACCCTGTGTAACCTAAGCATATGTGGTGTTTGTGTCTTAATTTTTAATAAGAGGGTTTAAAAAGTTAAAAAAAATTTAAATAGAAAAAAGCTTATAGAATAAGGGTATAACAAAAGGAAATATTTTTGCACAGATATACAATGTGTTTGTGTTTTAAACTAAGTGTTATTACGAAAGAGTCAAAAATTTAAAAAATTAAAAAGTTTATAAAGTAAAAAAGTTACAGTAGGCTAAGGCTAATTTATCATTGAGGAAAAAAATTTTAAATAAATTTAATATAGCCTAAGTGTACAGTGTTATATAAAGTTTACAGTACTGTTCAGTAGTGTTGTCCTAGGCCTTTGTATTCACCCACTGGCTCACTCAGAGCAACTTCCAGTTCTGCAAGCTCCATTCATGGTAAGTGCCCTATATAGATGTGCCATTTTTTATCTTTTTTATTGTATTTCTACTGTACCTTTTCTATGTTTAAATATGTTTAGCTATACAAATACTATTGTATCATAATTGCCTCCAGTATTCAGTACAATAGCGTGTTGTACAGGTTTGTAGCCTAGGAGCAATAGGCCTTAACCATATAGTGTAGGTATGTAGTAGGCTATACAATATAAGTTTGTGCAAGTACACTCTATGATGTTTGCACAGTGATGAAATTGCCTAAGTATACATTTCTTAGAATGTATCCCTGTTATTAAGTAACACATGACTGTGTTTCCTGTTATCTTTATTATTTCAATTTTAAAACATTTCTTAAATGTCTTTTTTTATGATTTCTTAAGTAAAATAGTTCATTTTCTTTTATTTTTTCTAAAGCAGTAAATTTGAATTAGAAATTTGGCCACATCCAGTGTGTACTTATATGTATGATAATAATCTCCATTATATTGTTTTTTTAAAAATAGTTTTTAAAAACTAAGATTTTTATCTAAGATTTTTATTTAAGATTTTTATTTATTTTTGGTCCTCATAATAGTAAAGCATTTAACAACTAAGCATTTAAAACCAGAAGATGTGTTGGTAATTTTTTTTTTAGCCACGTTTAAGTTATATTCTATTTAATACAAATGTATTAAAAATATTTAACCCATTTAGAGATTTCTTTTTGTATAGTAAGAAACAAAAAGTCACAGATATTTTTTTTCTTCTTTTCATGGTAAAAGTCATTGAAATTATACCCAGAAAACCACATCATGAGAAACTAAAAGGGCATTCTTTTGTCAGTGAAAAGTATTTAAAGACAAGCGCTATAATTCGAAGGTCTTCTCCAAAACTCATGTTGAAACTTAATCCTCAGTGGGGCAGTATTGAGAGGTGGGGCCTTTAAGAGGATATTGGGTCATGGGGGCACCTCATGAATGGATTATTCCATTATGGATTATGGATTAATGGGTTAATAAGTTAATGGCATATCATGGGAGGGGAACTGGTGGCTTTATAAGAAGAGGAAGAGAGAGCTGACATAGCACATTAACACACTCAATCCGCTTGCCATGTGATGTCCTGCACCACCTTGTAACTCTGCAGAGTCCTCACCAGCAAGAAGGCCCTCACCAGATGGGGCCCCTTGACCTTGCACTTCTCAGCCTCCATAACTGTAAGAAAAGAAATTCCTTTTCTTTATAATTTACTGAGTTTCAGATATTCTGTGTTAAGCAACAGAAAATGGACTAATACAACAGGTAAATACCATTTTTATATATTTGAAGAAACAAGTTTTAGAACAAATTCTTAATATGGGAGGCTTGCTATATAGTTGGATAAAGGTATAGATGCCTCTAAGATGCTTCAGTTTAGAGTGTTTACTAGATGATCTTTCCATAATTAAATGCACAAAGCACATTGGGTGTGTGTTGAGCCAACCTAATGCATTTTCTAAATGTATTAAAGAAGATAGTTTTTCAACATTACATTACTTCTTTAGTAACAATTTTTAAAATCTCACTGTTTTATGGGGCAGGGGGTTGGAAAATTGCTTCAGTGCAGCTACAGATGGAGCAGCTGCTTCTACTGGAATGAAATGGGTCCCAGGGTAAGTCATGAATTGTACATGTGAAATTTATCCATTGTTTCCATTGTAGGTAAGGAGATGCACCAAGTTGAAACCAGATGGCTCATTGACATGCTGAAAAAAAGAGTGGTAGAATCTTCATAACACACTCAAGAGAAGGACAGTGATCGTGAATATTATTTGTACCCGCTCAGAGAAGAGTTGGTTATTTCATGGCAAAATGTTTAAAAGATTCCTCAAACTTAAAGATGAGTAAAACACATTTTTTCCCCATACAGAAAGGCAAACAATCCAAATTTGATGACTTTTTGTCCAAGCAGACATTTTTGAAGAAATAAACACATTTCATATGTCCCTTTGAGGTAAAGGTAATGTTTTAACAACAAGTGAGATGCTGACTTTTTGGCAGAAACTTGAGCTAAGGAAAGAGCATTTTGAAAACAGATGCCTGGAATGTTTTAGTCTTACATAATTTTCTTGCTGAAAACAATATATGTCACTTAAAATATTTATCACATATGCATACTCAAAAACCTTTGAATAAAAAAACTCTAACTTATTTAAAAAACCTTTCAAAGAATTTTGTTGCTTTTGAGCTTATTTGGTTAAAAAAATCAAAACACATTACCTTCCAATTATTTGGCATGAATAACAGATTGACAGCTGGAATGATGGAAATTTGCTAACAGAATTTCAGCAAAAAACTTTGCATAATGGATTCAGAAAGTGTAGCCAACAGTGTGATTCTTCTATGTGGTTCTGTAGGTTTTTGTAAGTAGCTTTTTGACTACAGAAGCCATTAAAACAAATATTGACATACACTTAATTTAAAACCTTACTTTTGGGATAGTGTCACAGAAATTTTTAAAAAGCAATGAAATATATTCAACCCCATTACCTTCTCAAGGCTATTTTCTTCAAATGCTAGGTCATATAGAACGCTGATGTATGCAGGATGGATGGTCCAAACTTGGCCTTCTCAGCATCTTTTATAGCTACTCTTGAGATAGTTTGAAAACCACTTTACAGCCTTATTTTTTAAAATTTTCTATTTTATCTTTTAAAGACTATAAGTGGAATAGAATTTAATACAATGTAATACAGTTTTTTGAGAGTTCCCTTTTTTCCAATAGATTTTGCCTTGCTATATTTAATGCTACATTACTTGGCATATAAGCTTTTTTTCTGTTAATATTAGAATGTCATTGTAGAACGTACCTTCACCAAAGGTAAAATAATCCTATTTGTTCAGTTCAATGATTTCTGTTGGTTCGGAATTTATGTTTGGAATTTATGTTGGAATAAAAGTGGAGGCATTATGTTGAAATGAACGCGGTGCCTCTACTTCTGTTGTCTGATTTATGTTTGTCCAATCTTTTACTTTAAACCTTTCTGTGTTACTTTGTTTTAGATTCTTGAAAACAGCTTGTAGCATCTGGACTTGTAGCTGCACTTTCATTCAGGTGCTCATCTGGTAGTCTTTTTGTTTTAGGATAGTAATTTAACTGATTTACACTTATTGCCAAGCTGCATGTTCAATCTTTTTTTTTATCCTGTTGTTTGCTTTGACAGAAACCTGCTCTAGCTCCCACCTGCAATCCTTTACTATGTGTCCTATTTTGTTTGATTTTTTTTCTTTCCCTGGTAGTGATTTATAGGTTATACAACTTGTTTTGAATTCTACAAATAAATATATTTAATTGAAAACACCTTATCACAGTTTCCTTTAACTATTGGCATCAAAAATTAAATATTTCTATTTTTTCCCCTCAACTTTAGCATGGCAAAACACATGTTTACTTTCCATCAAGTTACATGTTACTATAAAAAAATTTTTGATTAAAATGGTAATTATTAGTTTTGTTAATTTTTAGCTTCTGTTTTAGAATACACTTTGGCATTTCTTCTAACTATATTTACAGTGAGTATTTAGACAAATCTATACTTACGGAATTTCATTGTCCACTACCAGTTTTTTTATATCTTAGTTTCTTTACTTTTAATTTCTTCGTTTCATTTCTATTTTCTTTGGCTGCAATACATTTAAAACAAGTCTTCTGCCAAGAATATGCCAGTTATCTAGTTGTGCTTGAAAGGAAAAGTCTGAGTCTAGCTTGATATTTTATTTCTTTTCTTTCATGCCATCAGTGTTTCCCTGCCTCCATGTTTACAGGATTTTTTCTTTATTCTTGTAATTTTGAAAGTCACCAGAATATAGAATGTGTCATTACTTTTCATTAATTATATTTTGTTCTTGTAGAACAACTTTAATCCTGAGATCTCAGAAGGTATTGCTTCTGTTTGGAAATGTTTTCTTTTATTATGCCTTTGATGATTTCTTATTTTCAACATATTATGGTCCCTTTCAGGTGCATTGGTTGTATCTCTGGCTTTTCATTCCATAGCATCTGTAATTTCCATCTCTTTATTTCTTTGTTCTTCTCTGCACTAAGGGAAAGCCTTTAGAGCCTTTCCTCCTCTTTACTGTCTTTTTCTTCTGCCATCTCAAAGCAATATTAAATTTAAATGTGATTTTTAACAGTTTTATATTCTTCCCTTAATCATGCCCCTGTTCCTTGTATCTCAGTTTACAGAGTCCATGTTTTCCTTAGTTTAAATGAGAAACCAAAGCATGTGATTAAAAAAATATATTTATTTAAAACATTAAAAAATTTTCTTCTTGAACTTTGGGTGCTATATTCTCTCTCTCTCTCTCTCTCTCTCTTTCCTGTAACTATATTTATTGCTTGCCTTTCTCTTTGGAAGCCTGAGGATCCAGGTACTTCCTCCTTCCCTTCCTCTGGTTACCAGGACTTGGCTCCTTGGATGCTGCTTCCTGGGACTGTGGAGGAACCTATGCAATTCATTTTCGGAGGCAGCAGCAGTAGCATGGCATCCAGGGATGGCAATGTTAGTGTTCAGCAGGAGTAGCAAGGATGTTCTGCCTAGTAGAACATTCATGTTAGCTTGTTTGGTGGGGTGATCATTTGTTATATCCTTCACTGGCCATTGTATCGTCTTGTTGGGCACACTAAGTTAACCTCTCATGATGGAAGCTGAAAAGCCAGATATTAAATCTCAGGCCCAGTAGGAAGCCAGGAACTGGCCAATGAGAATGACTTACCTGGGATTTTGAATTTGAAGTTAGTGATGCCAAGACCCAGGCAAGTAGAGAATTCACTGGTTATCTGCAGTGGTAATAGCCCTGGCCGATCTCCAGGGCAGAAGCGATGGTACTGGGGTGAGCATCTGGACTGTGGTCACTTCAACACCCAGCGTTCAGCCTCTGAGGCAGACGAGCCATCCCAGACCCGTCCTGTAGGAGGAGTTCACGTGTTTCCAGCAGTACCTGTTCTCTTTCATCCTGACCCTTTTCTGAGCCCAATTCTCCAGTCTTTCTGTCAATTCTGGGGCTCCCAGAAATGCTGTCAGTAAATTTATTTTCACTTAAATCAGCCAGAGGCAGTTTGTCTAGCATTTAAGTAAGAGCCTGCCCGGTGCACTCTGCATCCTGCTCTTTAGGTCTCCAAATTTGCTGGTTTCTGTGCCGTTTCACATTTTACCCTCTAGCCACCTGTTAAGTCTAAGTTCCAAGTTTTGCTTAAGATAATCACAATTGCTTTCCATTTAATGCAATCAAGATCACTGATCCAAGATTCCTGCTTTTTGTGAAAAATCTGATGTTTTCCTGGTTTATTTAGAAGGTGAAAGGTCTATCCAGGTCTGATGTTTCCTTATTAGCCAGTGGATCAATTTGCTTTGACTATTTGACATTTATTTTGCTGCTGCTAGAACCATCATCTCGGATGGTAAGGTACGGGATGATTGACATGCACAGCTCCCAACCACGTTTTCTGGGGTTTAGAAAGTATGTATTTAGTGCAAATCTGTTGAACTAAAAAGTACCCTTTTGGCTGTTATTTACTGCAAAGAGGGAATTTTTTTTTTCCTGGATAATATGAATGAGGTAGTAGTTTTATGTCTGAAAAACAGGAATGAAAATCTGATAATCATGGTTTCCCCTCTATGCCCCCAATTCCATGCCATCTGTGTCCTATCCACTGGACTCATAAAAGCCCAGCCCACACCTAGTGCTGACCTCTTTACCACGGGCAGAGAATCTAACATTAAACCCACTGCTACCTCTGGTTTATGTGGTTGGGAATTAGTGTTGTTGAACTCAATTGTGTAGAACTCTCTGGGGGCGGGGGGAAAGCTATAAATGTGGAGAGGAAGCCTGCTGATTCACCCCTTGCAGCCTTAGGGAGTAGCTTCTTTCCTGTCCCGTATGGCTGCCCTTCTGGGAAAAGTCTCATCTTTTTAAGGAAGGAATATCCAGTGGAAATGGGTGGACAAAAACTTTTCTTTATCTACTTTGGCTAGTGGATAATCTTCTTCCCATCTGGCAGATGTTTACTTAAATTACAATTTCAATTTCTGTTGAAATTTTACAAATCCTTTTTATACTGTGTATTTTTAGGAATAGTTAATAAAAATGTGGAACAGAGCATTAGATGTCTGAAGCTTTCCATTGGCATAATCTGCTCTATATTGCTGAAAGGAATTTTAAGCATTTTGAGAGCCTAATATTGCTAACTCTGAAAAAGAGCTTATACAGTGCCTTGTGGTAGAGTATGAAAGCTTTTGTTATGAAGGCACTGACTTAGGGAATAATCTGGAAAAAATAAAGTTGGATCTCTACCTCACTCTTTGCATCAAAATAAAAATACCAGATATATTAAATACTAAAACTTAAAAAATGGAAAAATAAAAAACTAGAAAGAAACATGAAAGAAAATTTTTATAATATAACCTTAAAGTAGAAAAGAAGTTTGAAAGGACTTCACAAAATTCAGAAATGTTAAGAGAAAAAATGGATAAATATGACTCTATAAAAATGAAATTTCTTCATGGTAGGAAATAACATTACCATGGTTAGAAGACAATTTAAAATCTAGAAAAATATTTGCAACACATATGACAATGGACACATCTGTATTATATAAAGAGTATTTATAAATCAATAAGTATATGAACATCACCTCCCTAGTAGGCAAAGAACATGATAGATAGTTCATAAAAATGGAAAAAAAACCCTGTCTTCAAATTTATAAGAAAATGCTCAACTTCACTCATAATAAAATATATGTAAATTTAAACCAATGAATTGTGCACCTGCACAGACTCATGAGATATAATAGGTCTTAAACTAATACTGAAGTTACTTAGTTTCTTGAAAGGATGTAGGGACAAGTAGTACTGCATAGCATCTTCATCTCCTCAGGAGAACAAACAACTTCCTAAGTAGGTGGCCTCTTTTGCCCCCTCACCCACACAGGGCATGCATGGATGCTGTGGACACGCACTAAGATGTGTGTGGGTCACACTGTCATTCTTTCATAACCCTTGTGTTCATGGTAACCCAAGCCCTGCATTCCAGTTCACAGTTTCCCCAGGCTGGGAGCAGTCCCACACCGCAGATGACACAAACACAACACTCTACTTTCACTTAACTTCATACTTTGTGAGGAAATAGGGCTCGAGGTCATTGTCTCAGGCATTCCTGGGTCAGCCCAGGTCTGAGGTTAATCCTTACCCCCCAGATTGTAACATTGATTGGCAAAGAGCAAGACGTGTCATAATATACTGTGCTGGGTGAAACTGTAGTGGAACTGTCATTCTCACACATTGTTGGTAGGAACTCAGGAGTTTGAGCATACCTGTCAAAATTTCAAATGCACGTTTTCTTTATCTTAGCAGTTTCACTTGTGGGAATTTATTTTATGGGTATACCCAAAGAAAAGTCTAAGAGCATTTACTACAGCTCTGTTTATATGAGCAAAATAATGGAAACAACCTAAAAGTTCACCCACAGGGGTCTAATGAAATAAAATATGGTAAATTAATTCATGGAAATACCATATAGTCATTTTGAAATGAAAGGCAGATCTATATGCACAGGATGGAACAATCTCAGAGCTATATTAAGTGGAAAAAGCAAGGAATGGAACAGCGTGCATAGACCTAAACTTTCGTGAGAGAAGGGAATGCATATAGCATATGATTGTGTTTGTACAGGCGACCTCTGGAAATACTGGAAAGAAATGGGTAGTGTCTTTAATGAGAGGATGGGGGAGAGAGAAAGAGATGCACTTTTTACTTCATGGCCTTCTGTACTCTGATTTTTTCATAAAAAGTCATGTATATATATTAACTATTCAAAAAACAAAAACATAATAAATATATATATTAAAAAAGAATTATTGGCTTAGGGTTATTGTGGCTGATGGAAAAAAAGCACATTTTTCTTTGAATGAAATAAAATATTTAACTTATTTAAAAAATAGAAGTAGAAGTCATAAAACTGTTGTCAAAAAGCAGAGTAATTTTACTTCCATCAAGTTGAATTACCATGACAATATTGGACACTGGGGTTGTATGAGGGAAATACTACTGGTTGGTATTTTCGGTGGACTTAAATGCAGAGTCAATAATCATTTTCCCAGTTCCTTTGCTCACGTTTCCTACGTAACCCATTGCTGTCTGCTCAGGAGCTTCTGAATTGCCAAACCCAGTTGCCACCTTCCAGTGTTACCTTATTTGATCTCTTGGCCTCCTTTCTGGGGGATGTTGTCCAGTATGACTTTTTTCCTTAAGATCATCTCATTCCTTGGCTTTCGTGACATCGTTTTGGAACCTCCTTCCTCATTAATTCTTCGTCCTCTACCTGATACTTCGATTTCTGCCTTGGAAACATCTCTAGGATCGTCTCTCTTCTCTTTGCCCCAAGGCAATTACCCTAAATTATGTCTCAACCGTGTTTTGCCTCCTATGTGGTCTACTCTTCTGGTCTTGCTGGCTTCGGTTCAGGTTCTACAAAGTCCCACATGTCTGTGTGTGGCTCAGAGACACTCACTGAATCCTTTGGAGGTTAATGTCAATACTCCAGGTGGCATTTAAGGGCCCTCACCCTCTTGTTCTAAGTCTCATTTCAACCTCCCCCACCCTCACGTACCTTGTTCCTCAAGTCCTCTTGGTTCCAAGTGAAGAAACCCATCTGGACCTTGCTTTATTCAAGATGGGACTTTATTGGAAGGATCCTGTGGCATTTCCTAAAATGCTCAGGCAGGTCAGGGCTGCCGTGGCCTCAGGAACCCTCTGGAGGGGTCAGGGCCCCTCCTGTCATTCCTGATCTTCTCTGGGGGTTGACTCTTTGCTCCTCCCTTCTGCAGCTCACCTGGGGGAAAATGGATGTCGACAGTTCCTGAGCTTTTTATAGCTTCAGCCACTAAAGACGAATGGATTCTCTCCATCACAAGACCCCAAATCCCAGGAAGGTGATTCATTGGCCCAGCTTGGTCTAGGCAGGAAGAATCAGGAAAGACCACGGCAGCTTTCCCACAAGCTGCTTGGATGGAGCTGGGGAAGTGCAGTTCCCAAAAGGGGCAGGCCGGGGCCGCAGTCCTGTGGTTGGCTCTTAGCCACCCAAAGCTCCAGATGCTCTGACCCCTCCGCAGTCACCACCCAACCCGTGCTGTTCACACACCACTCCTCGTGCCTGAACGCCCTTTTGCTTCCATGAGTCTTCTAAATAACTCTCCTCTTCCCCAACACACACACACACACACACACACACACACATACAGAGGTGGTGCCCATTTCCCTCGCAATTTCAAAGTTCCTTGTGTACATTGTTATTAGCAGTTATGACACCGTCTTATAAAATATCAGTTTACACATCTGTCTGAACCAGGAGAGGGTCACCGTTTTGCTGTGTCTCCCATGCATTGTACTGCTGTCATTTAGTAAAGGTCTGTCGAATGAGGAAGGAAGGAGGGAGAAAAGGCCCCTTGGTCCCCGGAGCATGGTCCTCAGACCTGCTGTCCTTCCCCCTTCTCCTTGGCTGTCTGGGTGCACTTGCTTGGTGGGTTGGGGGCTGGGGGCAGAGCGGAGAACTGGCTGTCCCTCCGTAGCACCGACATCCTAGGACCCTGGTCGCTGTAATCCCTGTGTGCACCCCCAGCTGAGGGGACCTGGAGGCGGGGGAGGTGGGGGTGAAGATGCTGAACAGAAACAAGGTTCTCCTGGGAGGAGCCGAGTGCATTTGAAACCCGCAGAACTTCTCCAGCGTTTCCTCCGTTGGGACCTGGTTTCTACTAAAGTCACACCAGTTCCGATGAATTAGGCCTTCGAGAGAAGAATTTCCTTCTCCTCCTTCACAGGAAAGATTTAATGCAAAGAACTCAGCCGGCTTAGCTGCTGCCTTTGTGAGGCTGTCCTTCAGCCCTGGTCATCACAGCTTGGCCATGAGGCAGAATACTTGCTATGGAGAGTATCCCCCAGTGTGTGCTTGGGCCATCCACACTGCCAGGTGGCACGGAGGTGCTTATCAGTCCTTGCTCAGGTGTCCCTTTATTATTAAAATGATCATACTTTAAGGCTAAAGAGATTGCAGAAACAGGACCCTGTGGCGCAGAGAAGCCCAGGGGAGGGGCTGAGGAACAGGGTGACGTTCGCCTCCAAAAGTGTCTTTTTGATTCCAGGGAGGGCTGGTTCTGAAGGGAAGTCTGGGATCAGGGTATTAGACCACAATTAATGGTGGCCCAAAGAATTGGAAGATTGGGAGGACACTGACCAATCAGAAGCATTGTGGGCAGGAAAGCCCGGGACATGTTTACGTGAGGTTTCCACACTCCTCTGGCCTCCAGGCGGGCTCCTTGCCCTGCCTGTCATCCGGCCTCTGTGTGCTCGTGTTCCTCGGACAGACACGAATGCCTGGGATGGGGCTCTGGAAGCCCACTGGAGTCCATGCTGTAGCCCCAGCTCTCCCAGTCTTGGCCAGAGGCTGTGCCCGCAGGCTGGTACTCAGGGTGCTTTCAGTGCATAGTTTGCATGAGCACAGGGGGCATCTGGCCATCCTCCCTCCTCCCATGTTACCCTGCTGCCCAACCAGAATCCTAAGAGGTATTCCTCCTCTTCCCCTTTTCTAGATGACATTGAATTAGTTACTAAATTTATTCAATTTCAGCTAAAAATGTCTCCTGAATCCATCTCTTTGTGGCCCCAGCTCAAATTTTCCATGTTTCTAGTGCAGTAACAGCCCTGCTGCTCACCCATCTCCAGCACTGATTTCTCCCCATCAACCCACCCTCCTAAAGTCCCCAGTTAATCCTTTGATTGCACGCCACTCCCCTTTCAAAAATCCTTCTGCTGCCGCAGCACCTGACCAAGCCTCCAGATTGGGATGGCTATGCATACCTCTGCACTTCTTTCTTTTTCTTTTGTGATTCTCTGAGTGTCTATATGTTTGTCTGGGCTCCCGTGTGCCCGAGTGTGACGTGCCCATGGATGTCTGGGTCTGGAACTGAACATCCACATGTCAGGGGCTGTGCAGGTCTACGTGGCTGAACTGGCTTTGTTTCTGTGCATGGCTACACGGCTTTGCAAATGAGTGCCTGAGGATTTGTGTGTGCTGTGTGTGCTCACCTGGGTGTTTGTGTGTGCATGTGTGCCCACGAGCAATCCTGCATATTCTCTATCCTTTGCTGTTTCTTTGAGCCTGGCTTTCTGGGAGGGTGAGTGAGTGCTGTCGATGAGGAATGTTCCAATAAGAAATCATTTCGCACTCCCCATAGAGCAGACCATGTGCTCTGTTCTTGGTTGCTGAGTTACTGAAAGTCAACTCCTTTCCTCTCCTGCTGTGAGGCATCGACTGGTTGCTGGCTGTTTTTAACACGTGCAAGCTTCCCTTCCTTTCTGAGGCTCCTCCGAGGAGGCTGGGTGCACAGAGCTGGGCAGGTCCTCATCTTTCTCTGAGATTTCCCGAGTCAGGGAACATGCAGGGCAGCCCGTGCAGGGAGGGCTGAATGTGCCCAGGCTCCCGGAGGAGACAAGAGGCGCCGCGTTGGATTTGGGGCAGGGAGCAACTTTTCGTTGCTGTGGCTCTTCTGGCTTTAGGGCCATTTGTAACAGAGCAGATGACAGTGAAAGCTTTATAGGGAAGTGTTTATTTGAAAAGACCTGGCTGAGAGGAAGTGGGGAGTGAGCAAGTTTGAGCAAAAGAAGTCTGGGCTGTCAGGAATCTGAGAGTCCAGAGCACCAAGGTGAGCAGGTCGGAGCCTGAGGCTCAGGCCCATATTTTCCTCCGGGGCTTCCTTGTCCTTCATCCATCCTCAGAGGAGGGGATGACAGCTGGTTCTCTAGAGTTCTTCCCATCCTGACCCCACCACCTGGCAGCCTCTGGGCCTCCTTCACGGCCACTCTGACAACCAAACCATCTCACTCTCATGTTTGTAATGATGCCAGGTAAACCCTCGACAAAGAAAGTCTTTGGCACGGCAGGCAGTTCGGCGCCAGTGTCAGCTTTCCCCACCCTGGCACAGTGTACGTGAGCAGGAAGACACGGCGAGACAGCGTGTTGCTCTCTATCAAACTGAGTATCAGCCGCAGAGCAGCAGCTGTGACTCAAGTCTCCTGGCACCCTGTTGAGTGTCCTTTCCATCACATAAAGGTCGTTTTGGATGACTTTGGGGGTATCAGATAACTTTTATTTTATTTAAAACCAGAAAATAACTTCCATTTATGGGACCATATGAGTGAAGTGGAAACTCATGTAACGAGAGTTAGGAAAAGAGCTTGTGACAGTGGAACAGAGGACTTTCATCTGGAAGGAATGATCCTGCCTTTGAAGAGGCAGTTGTAGGAAGGTTTGATGTAGGCCAGATAGGGAGAGTTCTGAGAATGAGTGGCATAGTGGCCAACTTAGACAGTCAGTGTAGTTCAGTCCAACCATCACTTACTCAAGACCCAGCATAGGCCAGGGGCAGGGAGGTGCCAGGCACACAGAGAGGCTAAGACATGGCCCTGCTTACAAGGAGCTCACAGGCTTGTGGGGAAGCCAGAAATCAAAGAATTACCTAAATGCAACGTGTGGTGAAAGCTCAGATGTCAGTATGTGAGGGTTGCTAAGGGAACAGAAAAGGAGATGTACTCCATCTGCTAGGATTCAGAGGATGCACAGATGTCAGTACAATGTGCAGTGTATGGGGAACTACATACCTTTGGTCTAGGTGGAGCTTAATATGCAAGGTTGGGAGTAGGAGGAGGAAGATCTGAGAGTTTTCTGAAAGCCACATGACACGGGTCCTTTGAGGCTATTATAAAGTGCTTGAAAACGGGAATCCATCCCAAAGTTTTAAGCTGAGTGGTAAATGGGTCAGATTTGTGGTTGGTAGCTCCCTCTGGAACCATGTGCAGGGGAGGGTTCAGAAGAACAGGATCAAAAGTGGGAATCAATGAGCAGATGGTGGCAACCCTCAGGTAGGAGAGGAGGAGAGCCAGAGCTGGGGCAGCAGGGAGAAAGAGGAAGAGATGGTTTGGAAAACATTTAAGAGGTAAAGGTTAGAAAATGTGGTGATGGCGCAGCTGTTGAGGGGGTGGACAGCTTAGTTACATGACTTATGGGCAATATGGAAGGTGATGTCACCAGCTGGGGTAAGGAATATTGAGTTTGAGAAATGGGGACCTATAGAGAGAGATATGGGGCCAGAACATGTGTTTGAGGTCCTTTGGGACATCCGGTTGAAGATTTCAAACAGCCAATAAGATCTGAGATTGAGGAGAGAAGTCAACATTGGAGTTAAAGATTTGGAAACGTACAGCCACTCTGGTGGAGAAAGTCGCCCAGAGAGGGTGTCCAGTGTAAGAACAGTGGGCCAGAAAGAAAGCTCTAGGAACCCCAGCCTTTAAGAGAGAGTTAGACAAGAGGATTCCATAAACACGACGGAGTGGGGGTGGTCAGAGAGGGGCCGAGGAAGCCTGGAGGGTGTGTGTGCTGTTGTAGCAGGGGCTGGGGTGGGGAATGGAGGGGTTGGAATAAAAAGGAAGGGTCATTAGTACCAGGCACAGATGGAGTTGAAGGAAGAGAAGGGCTGGCCTCGATGGGGCGGGGAGGATGGAAGTCTGGCCGTAGGAGGTGTGGGGAGAAGGGGAGTGAGGGCACGCAGACTGAGTGAGACCACACCTAAGACTTTCTGGTGAGCAGCAGAGAAGAGAAATCTTCCTAGAGGCAACACAAAGTCAAAACAAGGGTGTTTTCTTGGGAGGCAGGAGGAGAAGAACATGCCTATTCATGGAATGAGCAAAGAGGCCCAGTAGAGAGGGCAGCTGAGGGCCTCGGGAGGGGCAACTGGTGAGGGAGGACCTGGCGCATGCAGAGAATGGGCAGAGAGGACCTTGGGCCTTGGACAGGAAGGGGAATGGAGGGAAGAGCCAGTTCTGTGTGAGGACCTGAGTCAGTATACAGGTTGCAGGGGCTAGAGGTTGAGGGAAATTATGCTCCAGTTTCTTAATGAAAGAGGAGACAAAGGTTTTACTCTAGTCACTTTCAGGGCTTGTGTAAACAGGCTTGAGAAAAATTAGAAAGATATGGATTGGAAATTAGGGAAAATGAACGTGGGAGCTAAGCACAGACAAGGCATGGCCAGCAGGGCCAAGAATCAAGTGAGAACGCTCGTGTTTAATTGGCAGCAACGGAATCTTCTCAGAGTTGCCAGGTTTTCTTTAGCAGTGTTCAATTTCCCAGCTATAGGATTCTAGCAGAGGGACTGTTGTAACACTGACCTAAGATTTGGATTCTGATGGACAAAGGTGGGGAATGATGGCAATCATATGCCTAATGTTTATTGAGCACATACTATGTTCCAGGCATAAAGCTCTAAGCTCTTAATGTTTATTGTTTTGTTCGATTTTCATAACAATTTTAGGATGTTGAGATTAATAGTCGATCCATTTAACAGATGAGGAAACTAAGTTCCAGGTAAGTAAAATTTGCCCAAAGTCACATATGTAGAAGATGCTAGAGACAGGATTCAAAACTAGGCAATTCCTCTAGCTCCAGAGGGAGAAAATGATTCAGGGAGTCAGTGATGGGATCAAGCTGCATTTGAAAGCAGACAGGGCTGGGAGCTGGCTGGTAGAATGAAAGAAATTTGAGGCTCCAAGGGACTGGATGTCTTTCTGAGAACAAACACTCCCAGGGGTATGGAAATAAAGGCTGCAAGAATAATTGGTTGTGGAGTTGAGACACGGGTTGCTGGAGTTGAGGAGATCAGGGAACACAATGACAGTGTGTTGGATGGAGTGAGGATGTTAAAATGTCAAATGATGATGGAGCTGAAAGGCGATGAATTAGTAACTGGCACAGCAGTAGATGAGGTTAACTACGCTTGGTGCTTGAATTATGAATTGGGTTTTGTTTTTCAAGCATTGCCATCCTCTCTGCTGTTTCTACTTCTCAGAAACCACCCATTCCTACTGGCCCAGTTCTTCCAAAGGTGTCTTTCCCAAGTGCACCTTACTTCTCCCGGGAGACAGGAGTGGAATTCCACGGGCAGACCTGGGTTAGCGTCTTTTTCTAAGGAAGTAGTGGTGTTCCAGGGAGGCAAGGGGACACAGAGAAGCCACAGATCTGTGGGAGAAAAAAGCAGCACCTGAGTCATTGGGGCACCTCCCCTTCACTGTTCTGTGCTGGGTGGCTTGGCAGACCTAAGCCCAGGAAGGTGTGTGTGCACGTATGTATGTGATTTGTTAATGACAACTACCCTAAGGCATAAAAACTGTCCATGTCTGTAGGGACCATAATCTATTCTTCATAGAGAGAAAGGCCCATGGCTGGTCTATGGGGGAACAGCATGGGAGGCCTGGGACACTGTGTTTCCCTCCACACCAGGCTGAGGAAGGGACCCTGAGGGACAGAGAACCTATTGAAGTTCTGGGAGGAGAGAGAAGGAGCTGAGTCTGTGCGAGCTATAGTGGGAAGGCCACCAAGCCCAGAGCTGGCCTGGCCAAAGAAAGGGCCTGGAGATAGAAGCAGAAAAGGCTTAGGGGATTCTTTGACAGTCCCTGCATTTCCAAGGAGACTTTTTAGATTACTTTTATAAATTTTATAGAGCCACCACAGGTTTATTCCCAAGGCAGTGTTGTGGTTAAAAGAGCACAGCATATACAAGCAAAAGTAATTTCAAACCAATTTATGTCCGTTGCTTTACTTCTGTAGGCCGATGGAGGGAAGGCATGGTCTCTGGTAATGCTGCTTAAATTACCCTTTTCTTCTCCCCTACACGGTTTCCCTTGCTGCAGCTGCTCCCCAGGGCTTGGTCCTCAAAGGTCCCCAAGCAGCGCCCTGGGCTCTCACCCCCAGGGGCTCATGCTCCACCTCTGTCCCTTTCCTCTCCATTCTCCAACACAAAAGCAAGGATGGTGACCTTGGAGGCAAGGAGGGGAAGACACTGCATCAGGCCAGGCTAGAATTCTGTTTAGTGGGTGTGAGCTGGGGGCTGGGGCAAAGCTGGGGACACGGTTATGTCAATGTTTTTTTCTATCACTTTCTACCTGAGCAATATCATGGTCTCCACAGAGAGAAGTGCAGTTGCTCAGTAAGCCCCCCACTGATTCCTTCTGCTCACGTCCCTCCGCACGCGGCCTCTTTCGCTCCCAGTGTGTGCTCACAGTGGCTGTTTGGGAACCTCCAGGTGCCTGGCTGAGTTTACTCAGACTCTTGTTGCAAATCTCAGGGCCAGGGAATGAGCAGCCTCATGATCCTGAGGTGAGGCATTCGGTCCCCTCCTCTCTGAGGTCAATGTCTTTGACGTGATAAGAAAAAGGGACCCTGAGAACAAGAAACTGCTTGATCTTTCTGGCTGCCACACCCCCAGAATTGGTTGGCACAGCAGGTCCACTCCTGCCCCTGTTTCCTCCGCCCTGCTTCAATTTGCCTATAATGAGAATGGGTGGCTTCTGGTGATCAAGTTCAGCATTATTTACTAATTTCTGCCTGGTTAGCATCTCCCCCTTCCCTCTGCCCCCTCCTCTCAATGTGCTTAGATGCTTCTGAGCCTCTAAGATCTATTGTTTGGCTTCTACTAATCAGCATCTTTCAGAATATGGAGGGAAACATTGTTCACTGAATATCTACTACAGGGATCTTGTGCCAGTTATTAAATGTTTGTCTCTCAGCTCCAGGTCCCTCTCCTGCTACTGCTCTCTGATGCTGGGGCTGGGACTCTACAAGCCGCACTCCTGCTTTGCCAGCTGCCTGGTTTTGCGAGGCGGGTACAGTAGGGGTGCAGGAAGGGTGACTCTAGGGCTATAAGAGGGAGAGGGGAGCGTCCTCCTTCCCATCAGCAAGGCTTCTTCACCCTGGCAGAGGCACTTCCTTCCTGTAGCAGCAGCTGAATTCCGTCTGCAGTTTTTCCAACCCTTGCAGAACTAGACTCACTGTAGCACATGCCACTCCATCGCCGCCTCTATTGCAAAGTCTGAGTTTCAGGTCAAGGGGCTCCTTCTGTACATTTCTAAGTCTTATTAATCCCAATCTCTCCCCTTGGTTCCTCTGGTTCCTCTGGCCCTAGTGACAGTAGCTGTTCCTGCAGTTACTAGCTCTGTAATACATTTGAGTTCTCTTTTTACTCTTTCGTTACCTTGTTAATGACTTTATACCTGGTTAAAAATTCTCTATATTAAATTATTTCTGTTCATATTACTAGTGTGGGTTTTGTCTCCCAACGGACTCTCACACAGATGTCAGTGTGTCTTGTGAGCCTCAGGCCCTGTGTACATGCAGGACTTGCAGTCTTTACAGTTTTGTGTCCATGAACATCCTTTAGTGCCAGGCCACAGCCACTCTCCTGTGCATTGCTGTCTCCATGTCACTTCCTCCCTACAGTGTCTGTGGCACACTGTAAACATGACTCCAAATCTTCTACAAACCTTGGTATCCTACTTCCCATTGATTTCTTAAATTTCATGTCAAAGCTCCCATAGTGAGTTGCATGGCCACAGCCAAGCTTCTGGTAAATCCTGGCCTGGCCGATAGTCCCAAGTCATGGCTTTGTGTGGGGAGGTCAGAATTTGTTTGGTATTGACTGACTCCCAGAAACTCAAAAGAACTCTGAGTTTAAAGAAACTAGGTGTCTGTGGGGCTGGTAATTTAAATAGTGAGTGTTTTAGACTTTCTCTGCCTAGTGAACTCACATAATGTCATGTATGTTTGTAAAGATGCAACTATAGAAATCTGAAAAGGAATGGCTTAAAGTAGGGTCTATTTATTTTTCATGGAACTAGACATCTGGGACAGGAGTCCAGGTGTAAGGTGGCCCCTGCATGGTGGCATCTGTACCCCAGCCTCTTTCTCTTTCTGATCTTCTGTTCTCAGCTTATGACTTTCATTTTCATGGTCATTGTTGGGTGGCAAAATAGTGGCTGCCCACTCTTCAGCTTCCTGTTTATCCTGAGTGGGAAGTGGAAGGAAGTACCACGGGGTAGGACGGTGCTATGAAGGGGAAAGAACCCTCTCCCAGATCTTTCCAGCAGACTTACTCTATATCTCATTGGCCAGAGCTGTGGCATGTGGCCACTCTTAGCTGCAAGGGAGATTGGAATGTAATTGTACAGCTGCTACACTGCCCCTCCCCAAAGATTCTGGTAGTAAGAGAAAAGGGGGTAATGGACACTGGATGGGCAAATGGCAGCGTCTGTCACATGTGAATCTGGTTCTCCCAGTGGAATGTGTGGGTCTGAATGTTCTAGTCACCTCCAAATTTTACTTCTACCTTCAGCAAGGTCTCTACAGTGTCCTTGTGACTCTGGGGGTATTCTAGGAGACTTTGAGGCTGATGCTGGACCACCTTTGCCTTAGGTCTTTACACCCTGAATGCAGCTTTTGTTTACTCGTGGAGACAATGAGCTTTCAGGCCATTCATGGTTTGCTATTTAATCTGAAGTCAGCTGTGTGCACAGAGTCTCAGCTCGACTTCTTAGCATCGGGACCTCTCTCACCACTGCCTCCCTTGGCACTCAGGATCCCCTTTCATATCCTCCTCCTGCGCTCACCCCACATGCATCTTGTTGACTTCCTCCACTTCCCTCTAATTTTTCTATCACTGTAGCCCACGGATCAGTCTGGCAAAGCAGGATATTTATTGGAGGGTAGAGAGTGGAGAGGCAAAGAGACTGAACCTCTAGCAAATTCAGGAAGGGGCGAAGCTGGAAGTGCCGACAGGGTAATAATTGCAGCCTCATCATGTTTATTTTGCCGAAGAGGCCTCAGTGAAGTGGCAAGAAGAGGGACAGAGGCCTGTCAGGGAAGGGCCAGCTGGGCCAGGGAATCACCACAGAGGCTAAGGAGGTCTCTTTTGTGGTGATGACTGCTAGACAAGGAAGACAGGGCATCTTAGGGACTTACTTCACGACCTCTGTGAGCCCCATCATAGCAGTACTAGGCTGCCCAGATGGCTGTGACTGGGGCCTATCCATGAAGCCGTGGTGGCAGGGATGAGCCGGAACAAGGCCCCCTGGTGGCTTTTTCAGTCTCACCTGCTTTTTATTCAATCCTTTCTTTCTTCCTACCCTTTGGGGAAGCTCCTCCACCCCCATCCTGCTTCACGCTTTGGGCGTTTGCCTGGTGGGCACTTCTAGGTGCCTTAAAGACCTTAATAAGGTCTGTAAACACGCACTTCCACCAGCATCACTCTTGCCTGCCTTGGAAACTTCTTGCTTAAGTGAAATCTAAATAGCCTTTAATTATATATCACCTCTCAAGGACCATTTAAGAAACAAACCAGTATTTACAAATGGATTTGAAATTTTCTCAGTAAAGGGAATTAATTCTGTTACCTCTCAGTGTCTAGGAAAGCAAACAGAAGAGAAGGAAGGCTTATATTTGTCCAATGATATGGGCAAATCAGGCAGCCTTAGGATTTTATCCAGTTGGAAACAAACTAACAAACATTAGAACGTATTTGATCAGAGGGAACACGAATTGCTTCAGAGAGAGTGGTTGCTCCTACATGAGTCAAAGCTTTAAGCAAGGAGGTAGACAGCAGGGGTGTCAGCACCTTCCTTCCATAGCTGGGCGCTCACAGCATCATGGACAGACTCTTCCGGGGAGTGTGGGCAGGGCCGGCCCAGAGCCAGGCCAGTCTCCATTCCACCTGGCGTGGGGTCTGGTCTTAGCTGTGAGGTCGAAGCCTAGATGACCTGCAGGAGGGGAGTCCTATGCCCAGGGAGTCACAGTGATCCCTGACCCCAACAACACCATGTGAGCTCAGCCCATATCGTTGGCTGATGCCTCAGTTTTCCCCATTAGTGCAGCTGTGCTTTGTTAAGACTAAAACCGTATCCTAAATTTTCAACTTTTTGTCTGGACCCCTGACACCATCCTTAACCCTTGCAAATGGTTACCTCCACCCAGTCCTCCAGGGCACCACTGTCTCATAGAAATGAAATGCAAGCCACATCTGTGATCTGAAATTCTCTAGAAGCCACATTAAGAAAGTAAAAGGAAACAGGTAATATTAATTTTAATTATTTAACCCAGTATATTACAATATCATTTAACATGTAATCAACATAAAATTATAAATGAGTGTTTTTTAGTTAGAGTTCTCTAGAGGGATGGAACCAATAGGATTTATATATATATATAGAGAGAAATATATATGAAAAGGGATTTTTTTTTAGGAAAATTGGCTTACTTGATTATGGAGGCTGAGGAAGTCCCATGACGGGCCATCTGCAAGCTGGAGAACCAGGAAACCAGTAATGCAGCTCAGTGCAAGTCCAAAGGCCTCGGAACCAGGGAAGCCAATGCTGTAATTCCCAGTCTGAGCCCAGAGACCCAGGAGCCCAGGGGGCTTCTGGTGAAAGTTCCAGAGTCCAAAAGCCAGAGAACATGGAATTCTAATGTCCAAGGGCAGGAGAATAAGGGCATCCAGGCTCTGGAAGAGAGAGAGCAAGAATTTCCCCTTCCTCTGCCTTTTTGTTTCATCCAGGCCCCAGCTGGTTGGATGGTGCCGCCCACTTTGAGGGCAGATCTTCTGAGCTCAGTCCACCAACTCACAGGTGTCAATCTCCTCTGGAAATGACCTTGCAGACACACCTGGGGCAGCCCAATATTCTAGTCAAGTGCCAAACCACCCAGCTTTCCCTTTCAGTAGAAGAGGAACCAGCTCAGTGTCTGAGGCACTGAGACTAGTTAATGCAATGATTGAGAATAAATAATGCTTTACTAGCTATCTGGAACTCCCTTACTTCACTCAAGGTGACACCCTAAATCAACCATTATAATGAGATGGTTTATCTTTCTGGTTTGGTACTGTCTTTGAAATCTGTTATTTTGCTATTACACACTTCTCAATTCAGACCAGCCACATTTCAAGCATGTGGCTGCCCTGTGGAACAGCACAGCTATAGAGGCTGACATCTTTAAGGCCTCCAAATCCTGGCTGAGGTCCTGTTGGCTCCGTTGATGGCTAATTTTATGTGTCAACTTGATTGGGCCATGGGGTGCCCAGATATTTGGTCAAACATCATTTCTGGGTGTGTCTGTGGGAATGTTTCTGGATGAGATTACCATTTGAATTGGCGGACTGTGGAAAGCAGATTGGCCTTTCTAATGTGGGTGGACATCACTCAATCTATCAAAGGCCTGAATAGAATAAAAGGCTGAGCAAGAAAGAATTCACTCTCTTTGGCTGACTGTCTTTGGGCCGGGGTATGGGTCTTCTCCTGCTTCAGACTCAGACTCAGACTGGAACTTACACTATCAGCTCTCTGGCTCTCAGGCCTATGGTTTTCCCAGCTCCCCAGCTTATAGATTGAAGATCTTGGGATTTCTTAGCCTCCATAATTACATGAGCCAATTCCTTATGGTATATCTATATCTATATCTGTATCTATATCTATATCTATATCTATTATCTCTATCTATCTATATATCTATCTCATTGATCATTGGTTCTATTTCTCTGGAGAACCGAGACTAATATAGCTCCTCATAGACCAAACACATGGAAATGTAATATTTGATGACCAAGTATGTTATGAAGATAGCTGTTGGTGGATTCCATCTTCACATATCAAGGTGCAACAGAAGCAGCATTCTGAAGTACTCTGGGTCAGAATCCAGACAGAAATTAGAAGGAAATTATGGAGTGTGATCCAAGTAACAAAGCGGCATCAAGGAACAAGCAGCAGAAGATAGAATCTAAGAATGGGGTCATTCTTCCACATTGAGCTCCTGGATTACTCCTGTCTGCCTCCCTGCCTCCAGACCTACCTTCCCACCTTCCCAGCAAAGTGATCTTTGCCCCTGGCAAATCTAATCATGGCAGTTAACCCCTGGCTTGCGACACGTTGCTTGTGGTGTGATGTCCAAACTCGCAGTGGTGTATTCAAGAACCTTCATATACTGTCTTCTCCTTATCTTCTCGGCCACCCCATCCATGTCACCGATCCTCACTTTACACGTAAGGGTTTATGCTCCTTGCACTATAATGCTTCTGTGCCTTTGCAAGTGGCTTTCTCCTTGCCTGGAAGTCACTACTCTTCCCATTCCACAACTCAGTTCTTCTATTTCTCCTCCAAGAAAGCACATAGACATCACCTTCTTCAAGAATCTTCCCTGATATCCTCTCTTACCTTCATTTCTGACTGGGTTAGATGTTGGTGTCTTGTATTCTCGAAAGTACTCTCGACACCTCCATAGCCTCTTCTCACTGCCTTTTAATCGCTTGCTCACTTGCTGCCTTCACATCAGAACATAGGGTTCTTGAAGGCATTTCTATGTTTGCAAGACACAGCACTGGGCTCAGCCTGGGGTGGCCTCAGAAAGGTTTATGCAATGACCGATGCAGGGGTCCTCCCAGATTCTACGAAGACTATTAGTGGAAACCGGGCCCAAACCAAACCTGCTTACTCTGAGCTTCCCACCCGGCTCCAGCTGTGACTCCCCATCCACTCCATGGCTAAGCCAACTTAGGCTGGGACCCACACCTTCGGGAAAGCAGTTTGTCAGGTATGCAGAAAAAGGCTATGTGCCCAGAGATGTTCATTACAGCCTGGCCTCAGATAAAAAAGCAGAAGAAACAATCAAATTACAATGAATAAGTACATTATAGCATGTTAGTGAGTTGGAATTTATGTACTCTCAAAAACAATGATTATAAAGACAATGCAACAGCATGAAAAAGGAAAGACTCAGCATTTTTTATGCAACCCCCCCCGCCGCCAAAAAGAAAATCCAACTCCATTAAACAACCCTTCATCTGTTCATTCATTCATTAATTCACAAATATTTATTGAATACTTATGATGTAAGGCCCTGCTCATTTTTAAGAAGTCTAGATTTTAATAAAGATTCCCAGGGGAAATGGAAGATAGGGATATATCACTCATCACACATGTCTGATTTAGAGATATCCTCGCTCATCATTTCTCCCCTCACAAAGTTCCTCTTTCAAGTTCTCTTAAAATCTCCTCCTCCCTTGCAGTCTAGCCTCACCTGTTTTCTCTCCCATCACTTTCCATCTCTTTATAGCCTTTCTTGTCCTAAGCGAGCAATTTGTCTATCATTCTCCAAGTTACTCCAGTCTTGCATCCTCACACCCATTACCCCTTTCGGTGAACAAAGAGGTTTTTTAGAGTTTGGTTTTTTTCTTTCTTTTTATTTTTTAGAGACAGGGTCTTGCTCTCTTGCCCAGGCTGGAGTGCAGTGGTGTAATCATAGCTCTCTGTAGCCTCAAACTCCTGGGCTCAAGCAATTCTCCTTCCTTAGGCTCCTGAGTAGCTGGGACTACAGGCACAAGCCTATGTGCCTGGCTAATTTTTAAATTTAATTTAATTTTGTAGAGACGGGATCTTGCTATGTTGCCCACGTTGATCTCTAACTCCTGGTCTCAAGTGATTCTCCTGCCTCAGCCTCCCAAAGTGCTGGGATTACAGGCAGGAGCTTACTGTACTCAGTCTAGAGTTTTTCTTAGAAGGCAGTCAAGGGATTGTAAATAACAAATCACATTTCCTGGCCACAGCACTTTTTCTATCCTGTAACAGATGTGCACTAGGAGAAAAATACCTAATTGGAGATGTTGGTCACGCTGGATCTTGGTCCCCTCTAAGCTCAATGTGGGGTTGTGCAAACAAGAACCCTCAGTCCCCTGTGCAGATCTATTCTGGGACAGGTTAAGCACTCCTTGTCTTAGTCCATTTAATGTTGCTGTAAAGGAATACCTGAGGCTGGGGAATTTATAAAGGAAAGAGGTTTTATTTGGCTCATAGTTCTACAGGATATACAAGAAGCATGGTGCCAGCATCTGCTTTTGTAAGGGCTTCAGGCTGCTTCCACTCACGGCAGAAGGCAAAGGGGAACAGGTGTGTGCAGAGATAACATGGCAAGAGAGAAAGCAAGAGAGAGGAGGGAGGTACCAAGCTCTTTTTGACAACCAGCTCTCTCAGAAACTAATAGAGTGAGGACTCTCACCCCACACCACCACTGGAGGGCATAATCTGCTCAGGAGGGATCAGCCCACGTGACCCAAACACCTCCTGTTAGGCCACACCTCCAACATTGGGGATCAAATTTCAACATAAGGTTTGGGAGATAAACATCCAAACTACAGCACTCATCACTAGTTTTCAAGAGGGCCTGAAGCTGATATCAATAGTATTTATAAGGAGTCTTATGGAACATTTTATGGCCAAGAACTTTTGCTATGGCTATTCTCTCCCTGTAAGACTGGGGAGGAAATTGTTGGAAGAGAAGACAGAGCAGCAGTTGGCCTAGTTCTGGGTATGGTCTAATGGTATTTAAATAATTCATATATTTAAAATAACAAAATAAATATTTTATGGGTCTTTAAATTTCAGGAACGAGCTGCACCCTTGAAACCCATAGATTAAAAACTAGACTCTAGTCACAAATACCATTGCATAATAAAATGTTGCTATTAGTGGACACACATAATTCAGAGCCACAGAATTTCACACTCAGGGGGCCTTCAAAATGCAGCTCCACTGCCTCATATGGAATACTGGGGAGGAGTCTGCCTCTTCTCTTCTCTCCTGAGGCTTCTGTGTCCTCTGAAAAACAATCTCTTGATCCAAACAGGGTGGGATCCTTGTTCCTGCAAATCATTGTCTCTGGAAGGGAAAATTTACGATTCACTCCTGACCATCTTGAGTATCTCAAAGAAACCTTGTCAATAAAATGTGGTGGGAGGGTATGTATTAACAGTTATCAAGCAGAACAATAAGGCTGGTGGGAGCTGCATAATTTTTCTATTTGTCTCTATTTCCCAAGAGGATTTCAGAGATGATGCAAAGTACTTGCAGCAATGTGACTAGAATATTTCCTCAAAAGGGTTGCTTAGTCTCATTCTGTCTATTTAAAAGTATAATGCATATTGATTTTTTTGCACAATTATAGAAGTAATGTATGACTATTATATAAAATTTGGAAAATACGGCAAGTACAAAGAGGGAAAGAAAAAGCATCCATAATCAATCTCATTATTTTTTGTGATCATGGTATCTCTCCCCTGCCAGGTAAGTATAATTATTTTTAGAGATGAGAGAGAGAGAGAGAGAGAGAGAGAGCAAGAAGGCCTAATTTCTGTGTTTAAGAGTCTTCTCTTCTCTTTGTTATCCTATTAGCTCTCCTCTGGTTCCTTTGTTACCTACATTAAAAGCAGTTTTGAAGGAGGGTACTTTCTTCTACAACTTGCATACCTCCCTCATCAGTATCACAGGTCTTTACTGGGGCATATTTTTGGAATTAATTGCAAAGATTTCTCTTCCCTTATCACAGAAAACAAAATTTGTGTAACTTGAGCTTTTGTGTAGTGATCCCAGAGAATTGAAAAAGATTTAAGGCAGTATTTCTCAATCTCAGCACTAAGGATATTTCAGACTAGATGATTCTTTGGGCTTCCCTGTGCATTGTAGGATGTTTGTCAGCATCTCAGGCCTGTACCCACTAGATGTCAGTAACAAAACCCCTTCCCCCCAGTTGTGACAACCAAAAATGCCTCTAGACACTGCTATATGTCCCCTGGGTGGGAGGGGGCAAAGTTGCCCCCAGGTGAGACCACCATCTTGAACACCTAGAAGTTTGAAATGCCAGAGCTTCTAGACTCTTAATTGGTCATGTTTTAGGCTATAAAATGTCAAGAAGATAAATATTTTAACGGAATTTCTGAAAACACAAATAATCAACAGCTTGTGTTCCTACTGCTGTTTTTCAGCAAGATGTGGAGACATGAGAGGCCTGAATTTGGAAGCGTTACCAGTCAGGAGTTAGGGGCAGAGCAACCACTCTAGGTATTTTAATCAGGAAGGGAGTTAATACAGGGAACTAGGAGCTTACAGAACCCCCAGAAGAGCTGGGCAGGAGACTGAAGACCAGGGAGGGTGCTTTGCTGGCTTTGAGGAGATCTGGAAATCGGGACTCATGGAGAAGCTTTCTAGGAGATCAGAGGCTGCAGGCATCCCAGAGGGTTTGCTACCGATGATCTCAGCAGCTTGTAGCAGCAACATGAGTCATTATGAGGAAGAACCCTGGAAGCCGCCAGCATATCCACATATTTGCCATCTGCTGACACCCATGAGCCTGTCTGTAGCTGCTGTGGGACAAGACAACGGCTCCTCTTTCTCTTCTGCCTCCCAGACCTCACCTGAGTATCTCCCAGTAGCCAAATCTAACTAAAATCCTGCTGGCAAGGGAGCCTTGGAAATGTGGTTTCCAGGCTTTCAGCCCTACAGTCCCAGAAGGTGCCGAGGAGGACAGGGATGTGACTGAGACAGTTGAGGAGATACTGTGATGCACTAGAGGGCCACTTATTAAAGTGTCCTTTGTTAGTATTAGGATTCGAGAAGAGACATAGCCTACTCTGGTGATGCTGTATTGATTAAAAAACCTTAAGATTCTTCAATCTAATTGGATTGCCATGTCTTGTACATTGTTAAGGGACTATAGAAGCTAAAGCTATGGGATGTGTCCAGGGATGATGTTTCCTGGTGCCAATATGACAAACAAACCTGCCTTTGCATCAAAATGTATGGAAAAAAATATGGTACTGCATAGATAGCTTCATATACTATTCACTTATTTGGTGTTATCTCATAAGGTTTCCCCCAATATGCATTATTCAAATGTTCAAATATTACTTTTATGATGAAAAATAAGCTTAATAAACTTGAAAATGTATTACTGCTATTAAAAAAATCCAAATGCATAATATCCATTTCGTTACACATATTTCAAAAACATTACTTTAAAGGCTCTACATTATTTAGTCATGTGGATTTAAAATTTTACATAAATCTTTGTCCCCAACTTTAGTTAATTCCTTAGGATAGGTTTCTAGAAGTGGATAACTCATCCAAAACTGTGAATTAATTGTTTTACTAAATGTTTGTAGTGATTAGCTACTACCAGTGACATATGAGACTTCCCATTTTCTGCCACTTTGTATTCAAACTGTTTATCCTAAAACAAAACAAAACAAAAAGACTTTGCCATATTTATAGGCATTAATTATTTTAGACTGCTTTCCACCTCTCTGCTTCAGCCATCCAGTTTATGTCCCAAGAGGCAACCATTCGCCTGTTTTAAGTGTATACTCCAGAGATGTGGTACATATATGAAAGCTAAAATATATATATTGTGAAAATATGTGAATGTATACACACATACATTTATAATTTTTACTAAAGGGTAGAATATTATGCATGCCATTCTGAAACTTTTTTTCTCTCAATGTAAATTAGAGAAAAACTTTTCATATATTAACACATAAAGATATTTCTTGATCTTTTTAATGACTGTAACATATTCTGTTTTATGCGTGTGCTATAATTTATTTAACCAGTACACTACTGATGGTCATTTTAAGTTGTTTTTGATTATTCCATGGTGTAATAAATAACTTTGTATCTACTAATTTTGCAAACATACCTGCATATCTCTAGGAAAAATTCCTAGAATTAGAAATGCTTAAGCATAGGTTATATGTATTTTAAATTTTAATAGATACAGACATAGTTATTTTTAGTTTAATTCTAATGTCACTAGTGTTTGTTATTGGAAGAAAATAATTACCTACTTCTTCCTTGAGTCAGATGGGGACCATAGCCTACGAATTTATTCTGGTAATAATGGCTGTGATGGTTAATTTTATGTGTCAACTTGACTGGGTCATGGGGTGCCCAGATTAAACATTATTTCTGTGTGTATCTATGAGGATGTTTCTGGATAAGATTAACATTTGAATGGACTCAGTAAACCAGATCACCCTCACCAATGTGGAGGATCATGCAATTTGTTGAGGGCCTGAACAGAACACAAGGCAGAGGAAGGAGAAATTCACCCCCTTTTTTCCTGCCTTACTGCTTGAGCTGGGACATCTCATCTTCTCCAGCACTTGGCCTGAGATTTACACCATTGAATTCCTTTGATCTCAAGCCTTTGGGGCAGACTGAATTACATCACTGCCTTTTCTGGGTCTCCAGCTTGCAGACAGCAGATCATGGAATTTCTCAGCCTTCAAAATTATGTGAGCCAATTCCTTGATATCTATTTATCTGCCATCTATCTATCTATTCTTAAAAAGGAAAAACCTTAGTCACATATAAATTTGTCAGAGTTTATTTGAGCAAAATCCCCCAATGACAATGGTCAGCGAGTTGGGCAGCCTTGAGAAGAAGAACAGTTTCTAAGAACTCCTGCCTGCTGCATTTATGGTCAGGCAGCATTTATGGACAGAAGAGGGAAGTGTGGCAAAAAGATCATCTTAATTGGTTACCACTTGACATTTCGTCTTATTTGAACCAGCTGGCTGCCTGTGGTTGAAGATCTGTTGGGCCCAGTACAGGAGCCTAGTCCCAATCAACGGCTTCCTACAAATTTTAACGCCATCTATCCATCTCCTATTGGTTCTGTTTCTCTGGAGAACTCTGACCAATACTAATAAGTAATAATAATGCTTGTTATCTGCTAGTCACTGTTCTGAGCACTTTACATATAGAAAATTATTTAATTGTTATCACAACCATATAGAGTAAGTATCGTTATTAACATTTCCATGTTGCTGTTGAGAAAACTGAGGCATAAGAATTTAAATAACATGTCTAAGGCCATTAGGTGCAGTGAGTTGGGGCACTGGGATCTGAATCCAGGCCTTCTAGCTCCAGAGACTAAGCGGTTGGACATTCTGCTACACCACCAAGCAGCCTAAGCTAATCCTTCTAAGTAGTAATTCCAAATCTTTGCCAAATTCATTTGGTGTTTAAGGCAATCGTCCTTGGATGCATGTGACTCAGTGATAGATTACATGCTAATTTTTGGTAGGCCCAAGGGTACACCTTTTTTTTTTTTAAAACAAATTATGGCTTTGGTGCTTTTCCCATAATATTTTAATTTCCTTAAGTTTTTGAGGTAGATAACCATATAATCTATGAGTGTTGTTAATTTTATCTCTTTGTGATATTATACTTCTTATTTATTTTTCCTATTTTAGTGTCTTGGCTCAGACTTCCAGGATACCATCGTGTAATTTTGATGTCTTTTTTTCCTCCAGATTTTAATGGGAATAAATGCCTAGAGTGGCCCCTAGTGTGTATGGCATTGGTTGCTAGTTCTGGACAGAGATTCATGCCCATATTCAGGGATTCTTCTTCTCTTCTTCACTTAAAAGAGTCCTTAATAAGGAACGGATATTTAATTTTATCAAATGCCTGTTTGGAGGGTCACATATGAATATTATCACTCATTATTATATGAATTGGTTGACTGTGTTTGATGATTACATATATTCTGGTTATCTGTTGCTGTGAAATGAACTTCCCCAAAGCAGTAGCTTAAAACAATAACCACTATTTATTTTGCTCATGAACCTGCAAGTTGACCAAGCTCGACGGGGCAGTTCTAGGGGCATGGAGGATGGGGGGTGCGGAGTGGGTGTGGGGAGTGGAACTGGGAAGTGGGGTGCAGTTTCTGTTGTCGCTCTGAGGCAGCCTGGGTCAGACCACCCCGCTCAGGGTCGGGGTGGCAGCTCCAAGTCACCCTGACACCAGGAAGAAATCCTTGAGTGGCCATGGGAAAGAAACAGCCCGGCGTCCCTGAGAGACATGCCGGAGCCCAAGGGAAACAGCACCCACCATCCACAGCGAGCAAAGGCAGCCCCAAGGCCTGAGTCACAGAACACTTGCTCAGTGAAAGAGTGGCCGAAGGTGAAGCGCGGAACTGAATTATCCTTGCTGCTTCATCAGGGGGTCTCAGCCTTAAAAAGGATCTCACTTGACAATTCAGTCTGAAGTTAGCACTGCACGCCTTCCAGAAAGACAGCACTAGGCAGCAGGATATTGTTTTTAATAATATTTAGGCCGCAAAGAATAAATACCTAAATGAACAAATGAATAACAAAAATCACAGACATAGACATTTGCCAGAGGGGGCCCCGTGAGAGCTGTACCTCTATCTCCCCCCAACCTTCAAGGACAAACTCCCTGACATGAAAATGCTCTGCTCGCGTGGGAGGCTGTCTGGGTGCGACCCCCTAACTTTATTCCTTAGCCGTGACCTTGAGCAAGTTGCTTAATCTGTCTGTGCCTCAGTTTCCTCATTTGTAATATGGGACAACAGTAGTACCTTCTGCTTAGGAATATGAGTAAGGTTTAAAAGAGTATCTATATACTTATGAATCATTTACCCATCATCTTCCACACCATTAGGCACAGCGTAAGCACGTTCAGTTAATGTTGGTTGTCATTATCTTTTCCCCTGGGTCTGTATACAGTCACCACGTCGCTCCAAATCTTTCCTCTTAGATATTTCTCATCCATACCCATCATGTCTCATCAACCTGCACCGCAACCCTACAGGTGCCTGGCAACCCCCTGTCTCCACAACCCAAACCTCAACTTGCACAACTTTCCACACCAACCATTTGAAAGCACAGCTTTGCTCTAGTAATTTCCTTCTTATTTTATGATTGTTAAGTCTAAATTCCATTGCCTGACATTCAAGGCCTTACTTCATTCTCTACTATGGATACACACATATCTGCTCCCATGCATGCACACACACACGCAACACACATAAAACATATACATATATACTTAGACACATGTATGCAAGCACATGTACATATATATACTTATACATACATGTTCTCACACATATATATGTATATAGATATAGAAAGGGGGAGTTTTGTTTGTGTTTTACATAAAAGGTAACTTACTACATGTCTTATATAACATCTCCCCCTTCGCTTTCCACGTTTTCTGTATTGAGCTAGCTCATTCTCTTTAACAGTGTCCTCCTGATACACAGGTTCTTGGTTTTGTGTAGGTATCCACCTCACTCTGCATGAGGTCTCTGATTTGGGTAAGATGGACTCAATCCCCTGCCACTAGAGGGTGGACTTTGATTTGTCTGTACTAGTAATTTTACTTTCATTCCCCTAAGGGAGGCCTGTGCAGCTGTTAACAAAGCACGTGCTAGCTTAATAAAAGAAGACGTGGAAAACTAAATGAAAAACTGTTGCATACACATATGCTCAGTTACCACTGCTAGTTATTGACAGGGGCAGGAGGCATAATTCTGGCCAGTGAGATGCGGTGAACTTCTGGGAAAGGTTCTTGAAAAGAGACACGGGGAAGTGACAACACCCCTCCTCCCCCCACCTTTCTGTCTCCAGACTTTGTTGTGTTTGGACACGATGCTTAGAGCTGCTGAAGCTGCCTTGTGGTCCTGAGGAGGTGTCATGAAGATCAAGCCAAGGCACGCAGAAGGCAAGGCCAGGGCTATTGCAGGACGGGGCTGGGGTGCCCAGCACTTGGACTGTCACCTTGTGAGAATTCATTTCCTCAGCCTTGTGGTTCTTGTGGGGTTTTCTGTCACTTGCATCTGAGCATCTCCTAACCAAGGCAGCTCCCTTATTATACTTCAGTTTTATCTGCACCAGGGTCCCTCTCCAGCCTGGGCCTTGTTCACAGTGGTGGTTTCATGTGTCACTGATACTAAGAAAGGAGAATTCATCTCAGACTCTGCTGGTCGGTACTCTGGAATCCTCTGCTGTATGTTTTTGCATTTTTCTGTGCTGTCATGGGACTTTAATGGCGGATTGTGAGAAGCTGTATCATGGACAACCTAATGGCACTGTAGGCCAACATTCCCATCATATCCTCCTCCTATGTGTCTGCAAAAACAAATACCCTTTTGCCCATCACTTCCCGGGTCAGGCCTTACCACTTCTGAGAAGACTTCCTCTCCTATCCCCAGATAGAATGAAACATTCCTTTGTCTGTACTATTTTTTTTTTTTCTTAAGAAGACTTTGCTTTTTGGATGTACAGCATCATTTACTGGACCAAGCACTGTAATAAACTCCTTTTATATACAAATCTCGTTTAATCTCTATGACAACCACTTTAGTTGGTGTTATTATTGACATATTACATTTGGAGAAATTGAGGCATAGAAAGGTTAAGTGACTCCCCAAAATTGCACAGCTAGTGAATAGCAACAGTGGCATTTGAAATGAGGTCTGTTCCCCCCGATCTTCTTGAAGGTGAGGATTGTGTCTTCCTCTCTGTCACCTAATCTCTTTGCAGTCTTTGGCACATGGCAGATATGTAGAAAGGGAATGCTGAGCTCAGAAGGCTTGTTAGGGGGTGCTTTGGGGATCAGCACCTATGGAAGGGAAGGAAGGGAAGGGTGTTCTAACAGTATTTTCTTAGATTCTGTATTTTGGTTATTGGGCATCCACTCATCATAGGCCCAACTATATTAACTGTGTTTTCTTATTTTCTATATTCTTTTTTTCCCCCTATATTCTTGATGCTCTGGTATTTGGGGGCCTTACAGATCTGGGAGAGAGACTGCTCCTCCCAGGGCTAGCTAACTCCTAAAGAAAATAACAACTTACCTATAAACACTCCTTTCATATGCAAACAAATCCATCCCAAATTTACAGCCCCTGCCACCTTCTCATCTAACTCATGCACAAGCCAATATCTCCCATGTCCTAAATCATCCCAGGGCCAGGTCCCAGGCAACTAGAGACCACCCTATAGCCTAAAGCCCACCAGATTTATTCAAACTAGCCAGTCCTAGACTGTTTACTCTGCCTTGCCTCGCCTTTCCCATGGAGACCCGAATAAAGGATTTGGCCTAGGCTTTTCCCTTGCTCCTGTCTTCTGCTGGGTGCTCCCCCTGTGGCATGGCATGGCACATGGTGACCCCTCTCTGGGACCTGTGGGTGTAATGAACGTCTTCCTTCCAAGCCTCGTTCTTGTGTCCTTCTGTGGCTGCACCAGCTCTACCATCCCACTTCCAACATGCACACCTTTATACCAGTGTGTGCATCGGTCACTGGATGTGGGCTACCCTGGGAAGGAAGCATGACCTTGGCAAGAGGCCTTTCTTCAGTGGAGTCACTCCCTGAATAGGTGACAGCCAGGACATTAGGCAGCACTCCCAACAGTTGGGGAAATAAGTCCCTCATTCCTGAGGGGATCTGGTGGTGCCCACAGCCTTTCATGCACCTCTACCACTACGTAGCTGGTTCTCTCTAGAACACCCTCCCCTGTACATGCCATTACCTTTGGTACTTCTGAGCTCCCGCCATCTCTCTCAGATGGAGATTTGGCCTAGATACAACTAGGGCATGAGTTCTTTACACCTCAAACCATGGAATCCCTTAAGAATGTCTTGCTTGCTTGGGTTTCTGTTCCTGATTTTGGTGCGTCTCTGCTTGCTGCTTTCCCCTCCCCATTGGCTGCCTCCTCCTGCTCTGGGGCTGTTGCGAGGCTTGACTCAAATGTGGGGGCCCTCAGAGCAATGGGTGGTGGAGGGCCTCACTTTCTGACCCCAGCCAGCCTGCCCATCACTGCCAGCCCCTGGCCATGGGCAGGGAGGGCCCTGCCTAATTCTGCAGGGTGACTGTGGGTGACATGGAGACTGAGTACAGCAAAAGCCTGACCAGTCACTGCTACAGGAACACCAAGGCTCCCTTGAATTCCACAGGGAGGTACCACACACCAGAGAAGCAGGCTCTGGCTGTCTGACAAAGGCATCTGCAGAGAAAGGTGGGTGGGGCAGGCAGGCGTGCTGAATGAGTCCATTCTTCTCTGAAATGCAGTCTCTGTCTTTTGCTTATAAATTTGTGTCACTGTAAAGAAAATGCACCCAGCTTCAAATTACTCTCATCTAGAACAGGACAAGCTGTCAAACCAAACCACAGGAAGGACACCAGCAGTCACATTTTAAGGGGTAAGACCAAATCCCTTGTCAAACTGTGGGGTCAGGGAGGCCTGGCTGGGACCCAAGGGTTATTTTATAAAAGCAAGAAGAACATATAGAGAAATGCAAGCCACTGAGTCAAGAGGCAACCAGCTTGGTGTCCCAAGGCAGAGAGCTCTGACACAGGAATCCAAGGGGAGCCAGATCAGGCTGGATATAGGTTAAAAGCAAGGAGGCTGGGGTGGAAGATGGGGTCCAACTCCAGCGGCTGGCCCCGGCTCTCCCTGGAATCCCCTCCCTAATGCCAGTGGCGGTGGTTGTTGGTCTGTAGTGGGACAGACCAGAGGAAAGGAAGCATCATCCTCCACCTTTGGAAATGACCTTCATAGTTATAATCTCATCATTCAAGAAATGTGAGTTGACTTCCCAGCCCATGCCATTTCCTATGCTGGTGGTGCTGATTCAAAGCTGAGTAAAACTCAAACATCCTCTGCACTCCAGCAACCCAAAAGTGGGAGGATAAACACTCAAACTCATTTGCTTGAGGGAGTCTCTAGAATATTTTCATTATAGAGAATTTCAAACATATACAGAAGTAGAGAAAATAAGAGAATGAATCTCCATGAATGCACCACCCATTTTAATAGTTATCAACATAATGCCAAAAATCGCTTCCTATCTATCCCCACATATTGTCCCCTCAAGTATATACTGACTTCTTATCATTTCACCTCTAAGCAGTCTACTATACTTCTAAATAATCACAACTTTTTTTAAAAAACACACAGTACCAATAATTAACAATTTCGTAGTATCATCAGATATCTAGTGAGTGTTGAAATTTTTCTTGATTGTCCCATAAATATGTGTCTGTTTGAATAGTTGATTTTTTAAAATCAGGATCCAAACAAGATTAAACAGGTAAGTTTTACTACCTGCTGGGTGCTGTAGTGGAGGTGTGGACACAGAATGACCTTTATGCCAGAGGTTATCATGCAGCCTCCCTTCACGAGCCCCAAGGGGGTTCGCAGTGGTTATGAGCTCTAGGCACTGGCTCTAGAATTCTCTTCACATGAACTGGAGGAGCCAGTGCACCTCTCCCTGTCTCAGCTCCTTGTACATACACCTCACAAGTTTGCTGTGAGTATTAAATGAGATAACATGCATCACTTGGCACACAGGCTGACCTACAGTAAGTGCTCGATAATTCTGAATATAATTATAATAACAATAAAAACAAAGACAGTGACATTTAATTTAGATCTGTAAGCATGCAGCCTTGTGCAAGGTAAAGAAGAGATAATATGTATTTTCAGACAGAGATGATAACCAGCTATATGCACAGGCAAGGCTTGGAAACCTGGTGTATTTGACAGATGGTGAGAAGGAGATGAGACTGGAGAAGTGGGTCATGGCCAGACTGTACATCAAAGGTCTTGTGTGTAGAGCTAAAAAGTTGAGACTGAATCTTGTGGGCACAGGGGCAGGTGGGGGTTTGTAGGAAAGTGATGGAACTGGATCCCGCTGACAGTGGTATGGAGGGGTGTGAAGCATCAGCAGGAGCCCTGCAAGGAGACGATGACGCCCTGAGCTGACCAGTGAGTGAGGGGATTACTCACTCAGCACTGTTGAGGCTGTCTGGGCAGGATTTAGTGATAGGTTAAAGGTTGGCAGGCAGGAAGAGAGAGGGAGAAGCTACAAACCGCTCAACAGCCACAGCAATAGTAGCAGAATACAACAATAACAGCAAAGCCTGGGAGGGTGGAGTGGATCTGACTTCCAGAGTTCCTATATTATATTATCTAAAATGTCTAGATTTCAACAAAATACGTGATATACAAGGAAACAGGGAGTATGGTCCATACACACACAAAAAAGTTATCAATAGGAACTATCCCTGAGGGTACCTAGATGTTAGATTTACTAGTCAAACATAATATAAACTATTATAAGTATGTTCAAAGAACTAAAGGAAACCATGTCTAAAGAATTAAAGGGAATTATGAGCCCTATGTCTTGCCAAATAGAGAATATCAATAAAGAGGCAGAAATTATAAATAAAGAAACAAATAGATATTCTGGAGTTGAGAAATAGGAAAACTGAAATAAAAAATTCACTAGAGGTGCTCAACAGAAAATTTAATTAGCAGAAGAAAGAACAAGCAAATGTGAATATAGGCCAATTGAGATCACACAATTTAAGGAACACAAAGAGAAAAGGATGAAGACTTAACAGATCCTTAGAGGCCCATGAGATGCCATGAAGCACATCAATATATAATGGGAGTCTCAGGAGGAAAGGAGAGAAAAAAGGGGGAGAAGGAACATTTGAATAATGGCCCCAAACTCCCCAAATTTGATAAAAAATATTGATCTACACATCCAAGATGCTCAACAAACTCCAAGTTAAACATGAAGAAATCCAAACCTATACACATCATAGTCAAATTAGCAACAGCCAAAGACAAGTTCATCCAGGTTGTATGTTCATGATCAATGTGCAAAATTCAATAATATATCTATACAATAGCAATACATAATCTGAAAATGAAATGATGAAAATAATTGTATTTACAATAACAGAAAAAATAATATACCTTAGCATACATTATATACTAAGAATACTTAGGAATAAGTTAGGAATACTTAGAAACAAAAGAGGTATAAGATGTATACACTGAGAACTACAAAATGCTGTTGAAAGAAATTCATGAAGGCTAAAATAAGAGGAAAGAAATTGTATGTTTATGAATCAGAGGGCTTAAGATTAAGATGGCAACACTCTCAAATAAACTATAGATTCAGTATGTTACCTATCAAAATTCTAGCTGCTTTTTTATTTTTTGCAAAAATTACAAGCTGATCCTAAAATTCATAGGGAAATGCAAGGAACCCAGAAGAGCTACAACAATCTTGAAAAAAACCCCACAGTTGAAGTACTCAAACTTCTTGATAAAGAGCTATTGTAATAAAGACAATGTGGTACTGATGTAAGGATAGACCTATAGATCAAGGGATATAATTGGGAGTCCAGAAACAAGACCTTGAATTTGTGGTAAATTGAAATTTGACAGGAAAGCTAAGAGAATTTAATTTGGGGTAGGGGGGAAGAACAGTCTTTTCAATAACTGGATATCCACATGAGAAAAAATGAAGGTGAAACCCTATATCACAACCATACACAAAACTTAACTGAAATGGATTATAGACCTAAATAAAAGAGTTAAAACTACAAAACTCTTAGATGAAAACATGGGATCTTTGTTATTTGCAGTTAGGCAATGGATCAACCTTGACTATGTCAAGTCAAAGATGTCCATCACAAATGACCACGTCTCAACTTGTATAGTTCCACTTAAATGAAATGTCTAGAATGGGCAGGTCTATAGAGCTGGAAAGTGGATTATTACTCTTTTGGGTTTGGAGGGCAGGGGTTAAAGAGGGGCAGGAATGGGGTATGACTGCTACTGGGTGTGGGATTTTTTTCTGGAGGGTGATTTTGTTCTTTGATTCTTTGGTTATTCTGTTCTAAAATTTGATCGTAGTGAAGGCTACACAACTCTGTGAAAATATGAAAAAACACTGAATTCTATACTTTATTATTTTATTTATTTTTAGTATTGTAGATATTTATCACGTACAACATGTTTTGAAACATGCATACAGAGTGGAATGGCTAAATCAAACTAATTAGCATACATATTATCTCACATATCATTTTTTAATGGTCAGAACACTTAAGAATCTACTCTTAGCAATTTTCAAGTATAAGATACATTGTTATTAACAACAGTCACTATGTTGTACAACAGATTCTTGAACTTATTCCTCCTATCTAATTAAAATTTTGTATCCTTTGACCACTTGCCCCCCTCTATCCCCTGGTAATCACCATTCTACTCTCTACTCCTATGAGCTCAACTTTTTTCGATTCCATGCATGAGATCATGTGGTATTTGTCTTTCTGTGCCTGGCTTGTTTCACTTAACATAATGTCTTCCAGGTTCATTCATATTGTAGCAAATGATGGGATTTCCTTCTTTCTAAAGGCTGAATAGTATTCCATTGTGTATATATACAACATATTCTTTATTTGTTCATTTGTTGTTGAACACCTAGGTTGACTTATATTTTGGTTATTGTGAATAACAATGCAATGAACATGGATTGCAGATATCTTTTTTACATACTGATTTCATTGCCTTTGGATATATACCCAGTAGTGGGATTTCTAGATCATATGGTAGTTTTATTTTTAATTTTTGAGGAAACCTTTATACTATTTTCCATAATAGCTTTACTAATTTATATTCCCACCAACAGTGTGCAAGGATCCCCTTCTCTCCACATCCTTGCTGATACTTGTTATTTTTCATATGTTTGATAATAGCCATCCTAATAGGTGTGAGATGATATCTCATGGTTTCAATTGCATGTCTCTAGTGATTAGTGATTGTAAGCATTTTTTTTCATATATTTGTTGGTCATTTCTATGTCTTCATTTCAGAAATGCATTCAGGTCTTTTGCCATTTTTAAGTTGGGCTATTTGTTTTCTTGCTATTGAGTTTTTTGAGTTTCCTATATATTTTGGATATTAGCCCCTATCAAATGTATGATTTACAAATATTTTTTCCCAAAGCATAGTATATCTCTTCACTCTGCTGATTGTTTCCTTGACTGTGCAGAAACCTTTTAGTTTGTAGTAATCCCATTTGCCTACTTTTGCTTTTGTTGCCTATGCTTGTGGGTTCATATCCAAGTAATCATTGCCTAGGCCAATGTTGTAGAGATTTTCTCTTGTGTTTTTCTAGTAGTAGTACACTTTCAGGTCTTACATTTAAGTCTTTAGCCCATTTGGAGTTGATTCTGGGGTGAGGTAAGGGTCTAATTTCATTCTTCTGCATGTGGGTATCTAGTTGCCCATCACTGTTTATTGAAAAGACTGTGTTTTCCCATCATGTGTGGATTTACTTCTGGCTTCTTTATTCTGTCCCACTGATGGGTGTTTGTTTTTATGCATGTACCATGCTGTTTTGATGACCTAGCTTTATAATATATTTCGAAGTCAGGTAGTATTGTGTCTCCAGCTTTGTTCTTTTTATTTAAGCTTGTTCAGGCTATTTGGGGTCTTTTGTGGTTCCATACAAATTTTAGAGTTGTTTTTTTGTTTAAGTGAACAATGTCATTGAAATTTTTGTAGGAATGCCATTGAATCTGTAGATCACTTTGGGCAATATGGACATTTTAACAATATTAATTCTTCTAACCCATGAACACAGGATAGCTTTTCATTTATAATGTCTTTTTCACCTTTTTAAAATCAATTTTTTATAGTTTTCAGTGTGCAAGTCTTCTACCTCCTTGGTTAAATTTATCCCTAAGTATTTTTTTTTTTTGGTTGCTATTGTAAATGAGATAGTTTTCTTGATATCTTTTCTGGATAGTTTGTTGTTTGTATGTAGAAATACTACAGTGATATTTTTCTGGATTCCTTGGGGGTTTCCCCCTATTCTTGCCTTTCTTCTCATCCTCCATTTTACTCTGTTTTAGAGTGGTTTTTTCTTTTAAAATTTTATTTTGAAATATTTATTTTGAAGTAATATTTATACTATAAAATGATAAAATGAATAATTGTGTAGATATTACAGAGCTTAAGCAATCAAACATTATTAATCTGGATGAAGACTCCTGTAAGTTTTTCTTTCTCCGTTGAAGTTTTGGCCCCTAGAGTACTTAGATTTAGTTTAACCTAGATTGTATTTTTCTGCATCCTCCTCAAGTTTTAGCTGAATGCGCTTCAATATACTTGTTGGGTTTCTGAGAAAAAGTTTCTTCCCAAAGCATCAGGTGCCCCTCGTTTCAGCATTTTAATTCAGATCTCTAGAAAAACCAAATCCAGTCTATTGTGTCACCTAAATACCCAGGCATTTAGTTCTCCTGGCCTGATTTGTCTTTCAAAGGTGAATGTAGATAAAAGGCAGAGATACGACTTATCAGCACTGCTCATGGCCTCTGTGACTTAACCAGGATTTTGGATCACTCAGAAAACATCTCAGCTTCCTTTTCCATATCCATGAAAATTAGAGGACTAGAAAGGGTTGGGTGACACTGAGTCTTTGCAAATTTTATGCTACCTCTTGTAGGGATTACTAAGAGCATCCCCTATCTTTTTGAGTGAGTAAGCAACCAACACAAATCTAGTAGAATTGTTTACATATATGTGGGTAACAGTCATGTTTAGATATGATTGAAGGTCTTGTACGACATGAGCATAAGCTTGAAAATGATGCTTAAGAGAGCTCAATGTAAAAATGTGTACTTAGGTTCTTAAAATTAACAGCATGCAACCTTAGTACACTAATTAGATCTCTCTAATACTCTGCTGAAATCCTTCCTGAAAACTATTTATGTATCCTAGGGTTAGGAGGTCTGCTCTCCCCAGTGTTTCTGCATGGGGAACACAGCGTCACGGGCAGTAATGTGTTCACCAGCTATGAGCCCCTGGGAGAACAGCTCTTAGTATTTCCTTTTTTCTGAGAGATTATTCGGCAACTCCTGATGGCTTCACAGCTTTGTGCTTCATGGATTATTATTCCACGCTTCACTTTTGTGCATCTTGCTTCTGTTCTTTTGTGCCTCATACTTCTCCGGGCTGACACCTCTCTGGCTATTTATAAGGCCCTGCTGACACCAACCATGGCTTTTTCTCCTGGAGCTAACACAGGGTCCTTCCCATAAATGCCTCCATTCCTGGGTTCAACTGTGACCCCAACTCTTGTCAAGGGAAGGAAATGATGCCTCTGGATGTTGAACATGGAGTTTGAGGCTAGAACAACAACACAGGATGGAAAGGGGATGGGGTTGCTTCCCCTCTGCCATCCTTGGGGCTCAGTTCTGGGAGCGGAAACCCTGTGGGTGAGAGTCCCAGTAGGACAAACCCACTGATCTCGCCCAGGAGCCTGGGGGCTGCCTCACAACCCACCTTGTCCTTGTGTCCTTCTTCTCCTTTTTGGCTGTATAAAGAGACTCCCTAGGCCAGCACAGTCCTTCTTTCTGAAGCTTCAGATGAGTGGCTTTGCTGAAAACTAAGCCTGCATTTTCCAGAGGCTTGGCCAATTGCGTAGTGCTGAAGTCCTAAAAGCTTTTTGAGTACCAGTTCTGGGCATTTAGCTTTACTTTCCATCCTTTGTAAACAGCAATGGTAGAAGAGTGTACTTTAAGGACAAAGCAATAGGAAATCCTTTGAGACTTGAGGCCCTTTCAAGTGCTGAGATGGGTGCCAGGCAGAGCCATCTGTATGAGTTAAGAGTCATTGTGCACCTCTGTGGCTCTTATAGCTGAGCGTCTCAGCGCTGCTCACGCTCCTGCCTCGTCTGCAGGCACCTATGGCCCCAAATGTGCCCTTGCCTCTCCTGGGTTGCACCCTCCTGGGGGATTAGCAGACATGCTGCTCCCATCACCCTTTTTTCTCTGGGTCCAGCTTGGGCAGCCTGTTTTAGGTACTTTCCTGGAATGTGAGCTCTGTAAGGACAGGGCTTTTATCTGTCTTGTTCACTGCTGTATCCCCAGCTCCTAGAATGGTGCCTGGCACACAGTTGTTGGTCAGTAGTAAGTGGTTTGTCACCTGTGGCAAGTCTCTTGCAATCTGATTCTCAATTCCTATACAAGGAGAACTTTATAGTGTTATGATTAACTTATTATAATTATTATTATTATTTCAGGAAGTGTCCAGCTTTAGATTTGGACTCAATGTTATATGTGGAAGATTTGGAATTTTTTGAAACCACCAGAAATGACAGTTGTATCAGGTTGTAGATGAGAGTGGAGATTCTACATGGTGCTATCTTGGTCCATTTGAATTGAGAATCTGGGGTTCATTATCATGCCCAATCTCAAAACTGCTGCTACCTCTATACTTACATATAGCCCTGGTTAGGGCCTGATGGAGCCAGACTGAAGCCTGGGAACATTCTTAGAGTGGTGAACCCTTGGGGCAAGCAGTTCCCTCTTGGGAATGGTGGTGGCCTGAGTGTTCCTCTACTGTGGCTTTGGCCATGACAGGCATGGGCCCCAGAGGCAGGGAGTTGGGGCTAATCAGCTGGGCTTTAGAAATAGGCTGTTCTTCTCTTACACACTGTTGGTGGGAATGTAAACTAGTAGAGCCACTTGGAGAACAGTATGGAGGTTCCTCAAAAACTACAAATGGAGGTCTGGTGTGGTGGCTCATGCCTGTAATCCTAGCACTCTGGGAGGCTGAGGCGGGAGGATCATTTGAGGTCAGGAGTTTGAGACCAGCCTGAGCAAGAGCGAGACCCCATCTCTACTAAAAATAGAAAAAAAATTAGCCAGGCGTGGTGATGTGCACCTGTTGTCCTAGGTACTAAGAAGACTGAGGCAGGAGGATTGCTTGAGCCCAGGAGTTTGAGGTTGCAATGAGCTATGATGACACCATTGCACTCTAGCTGGAGTAACAGAGAAAGACTCTATATCAAAAACAAAACAAAACAAAAACCAAAAACACACATACACACACACACAACAAAAAACTACAAATAGAACTACCCTACCATCCAGCAAGCCCACTACTGGCCATTTATCCAAAGGAAAGGAAATAATTATATTGAAGAGACATCTGCACCCCCGTGTGTAGCTCTATTCACAATAGGTAAGATATGGAATCCACCTACATGTCCAACAAAAAATAAATGGAAAAAGAAAATGTATACATACACAATGAAATACTATTCAACCATAAAAAAGAATGAAATCCTGTCATTCCTGCAACGTGGATGGAACTGGAGGATATTATGTCCAGTGAAATAAGCCAGGAACAGAAAGTTAAACACTGCATATTCTCACTTATATGTGGAATCTAAAAAAAATTGATCTCATAGAAGCAAAAAGTAGAACAGAAGATACTAGAGGCTGGGAAAGGTAGGGGGAAAGGAGGGATAGGGAGAGATTTGTTAAAAGACACAAATTTACAGTTAGATAGGAGGAATAATTTCTAGTATTCTATGGCACTGTAGGATGACTATAGTTAAAGATAATATATTATATAGTTTCAAATAGCTAGAAGGAGGATATTGAATGTTCCTAACACAAAGAAATGACAAAAGGTTGAGATGATGGATATCCTAATTAGCCTGATCTGACTGCCATACATTACATTTATTGAAACATCACTATGTACCCCATAAATGTGTACAATTATTATTTGTCAATTAAAAAATTGAAAAAAAAATGGATTGTTCTTGTAGAAAGTGGGGTTGAGAAGAGAAGCGTTAGGCAAGAGACAGAGAGGGTGGGGAGGGAGAGAGAGAGAACAGATTAAATTTTGAGCAAGTACTCGTATCTAATACTTGAATTTGAAGGGCATGGGCTTGAGCCTGCCGTAGGCAAGGAGGCAGTCTAGGAGAACTCCACTTAGGCTACTAAGGAGGCAAGGTTAGCGGATGTCTGAAGCTGGAAGAGGAAATCAGGAAGATGCCTTGAACCAAGGCCCTGCTGTAAATTCAGCAGTGTAGCTTCTCGGAGCAGAGAGCATGGTCCAGCCAAATATGATTACGAAATGACCCATAAAGGGATGAAAATGAAGTCGCTTCTGTGTTGACTCAGTCACATGGTAAGGCTCTGGGAGAGACCAAGGGACAATAGAAGAAGCTCAAATGTCATGCAAGATGGAGGAAGAGACAGGAGGGAAATGATTTCTTCTTGTCTAAAGCTGCTTGGTGTTCTCAGCAGGGTGATTGAAGTCCCTGCCCTTGTGGAGCTTACATTCCCATGGAGAATTCAGGGTATCCAGCCTGAGTCCACTCACCAGAAATGTCTGCATCCCATCTCTGTACCGGCAAGAGTCTCCTGGAGCTTGAAGGTGAACTCATTCCAACTGTACATCCCTATGCCGTCTATGTCCTGTGACATATTCTCCAGATCCACACTGATGGGGAGTTCACCACATCACAAGGCAGCTCATTTGCCATAAGTCAGGTAGCCAGGGGACCCAAGAGGCGCCCTGGCTAACAGCACAGGTCTATGTAGGGGAGAAGAGGCTGAACTGATGACTAAGCTCAATGCACAGCAGGCAGAGATGGGGGAACGATGGGGGAGGGTGGGTGGAGGTGGCTGAGTTCCTTTTCTGCAGGGCAAATCAGCTCCCGCTGGGCTGGAGAAGGGCCTAGGGGCAGCAGAACCATGCTGGGCACTCAGAATGGTTTGCGCCCTGTATTCGATGTCTTCTGTCTCTCCACTCTGTTAGCCTTGGATTCTAGGCCCTGTGGGATAACAGGAGAATCTTTGCTGTATCCAGGGAAGAAGCAGGAGCTGAGTACACCACCCAGAGAAGAAGGGTCTCTCCCTAAAATCATCTATATTCTTTGCACAGCCCTGGAGAATGACTCCGAGCAATTGGAAGAAAACAGAGAAACCCAAACAGTGAAGAAGGGTCTCCTGGTTTCCTGATGTCCATTCATTTTAGTTGATACGTGTTTATTGAGCACATGCTATAGCCCTGGTCCTGGGATGGGTGAATATGAGCTCAGGGTTATGACACATCAACGTGTGAAGGTTAAGTGCTGACAGTGGCAATGGGTGTAGATGGGACAGACGTGATGGTGGGCAGGTCCCACATGGGGAAAGGGTAGAAGAGCCCTCTTGGAGGCAGAAATGACACCCAGGGAAGGCTCAGCTACCGGACTTGAAAAAGCATTTCTAGGGGACAGTAAGACCAGTCTGGGCATAATGGATGCAAAGGGGAGAGGGGGTAGGACAGGAAAGCTGGGGCCAGCTGGGGGGGAGCTGGGGCTTGCATGCCTTGAAGGAGTTTGCCTTTCATGTTTACCTGCTGTCAGTTTCCTCCCACATACTCTGCTGGGAGGCTGTTTCCAGCTCCCAAAGTCCCAGTGAGGGGCCTTCATGTGTCCTGTGTCTCAGGCTCAAATCCTATTCCACTATGACCATCTTTTGTATAAGGCCTTGCGCTCTTCCTGAAAAGCAGCAAGGTGCTGTTGGCAGATGTGCCAGCTGGGAACTTGGCTGGCCTGGGCTCTAATCCTGCCCTGCTCCTCATTAGCTTCATGACTGTAAGCAGAGACGTCATTGCTCCAACCTCAGTTTTCTTATCTCTAAAATGGGGAAATTATTAGGGCCCAATTAAAATTTGAAATCCAATTATTGCTGAATAACATAATTGCAAGAAAGTATTAACAACTTGAACTGCATATATGTCAGTAATTAAGGAGGAAGATTTAATAACAGAATTCATCCAAACTATTACAAGGAGGGGCCAAAGAGTCTGAGGATCTGCTCCAGGGTGGGTCAGAGCAGGAAATGCCCCTGTGGCTGGGTGCTTGCAGTCAGCTCTGAATTTTGTAAATATGGTTTGCTTTTATAGCCTAGTTCATGGGCTCCTGGTAAGATAAATGCAGATTTTAAGAGCAGGATAGGTCGATCTCTGGATCCACATGCTATGAAGCATCAAATACACTGTGAGCCCTGAAAAATTAAATATTGGGAGGTACTATTTGTTAAACTGTTGGGATGCTATAGACAGCAGTTGACAATATAAATGTCAAATGTTGTACCTTTACAGTTCAAACTTTGATTTTGACCTTGTGGTTAACTTCCCTGCATTGATTCTGTCACTTGCAATGGAGCAGCCAGAATGCTGGGGGGCTGAGCTTGGAGAGCTCCGGACTGGGCACATCCAGTGTGTCAGCTATTCAGAGACCTGCCTTGGGTAAGGCTGGGTTTTGCTGCCCCGCAAATGATACATTTCTCTGTATATGCATGGTCTGCAGAGGGCGCTAGCAGCATATCTCTCTCTCTCTCTCTCTCTCTCTCTCTCTCTCTCTTTCACACACACACATACACACACACACACATGCACACAAATAGATAACAGAGAAATCAGCAGCCACCTCGTGTATAATCAGTGGCGGTGTGTACGTGAGTGTGTCTGGCAAACCGAAGCACCTTCCCCTATTCTCTGTGCCCTCTGGCTTCCTGTGGGGGAATTTATTGTGAACTCAAAAACTAACTGACCTTGAACTCTGCATTCGTGTCTTTTTTATTTTTCTGCTATGTTGACCAAGGACTCAATAATAAGAAGGAGAAACTCAAACAGGGAAATCACCTAGAAACTTTGAATCCACAGAGGAAAAATAATACAAATATCTAAGTGCCATGTATGCAATATAAATTCATAAGGTATATTGCACATTTTAGAAATATATTGTCACACTATATATTCCAAATGTCACATAATGGGCTCAGTTTTCTGATATCTCAAATATATCTTCTGGGCTGTCAAGTATATTTTAGAAATGAGTGTCTTTTTAATGGCCTATAGTGGGTAACCTCAGCAGAATAGGAGAAAATTCATTATTTCTTCTGGTGCTAAGTGACTTTTACATCCAGAGGTGGTTAGGGAGAGTGAAAAAAGAGACAGTGCTTTTCAGTTTGTGGCTTAGGAGGCCTTAGGAAGGGAAGATGCATTCACAGGGCACTGTGCAAATGGCCTGGATGGGAGATGAAAACTAAGCCAGATAATGAGAGGGAGAGGGGAGGATGGACTTCTCCGCTGAGCTGGATGAGTAGCTTGGGCAGTAGAGTACTGGTCGGTGTGAGCCAGAGATGCTGTTTAAAATTCTGGCTCCATGGCACCTTCCAGGACAGAAAGAAAAGGATTTGTTGCCACTGCTACAGGGTTGGGAAGGGAAGACACAGGGGAAGGAGTGAAACTATATTGGGCACCAACCGCAGGACAGACACTTTCCCCAGGCTATCTTATTTAATCCTCCTGAGATCCTTGGTGGGGGCGTGGGAGGGGTGGCATTTTTATCTTTATTTTGCTGACAAAGAAACAGGTTCAGAGCCAAGTAACACACTAAAGGTCATACTGCTTGGGCCTGGAACTCAGATTCATATGACAAGTCCAGCCCCACTAGTAAAGGATGGGAGGGAGCTTGGCCCCTTTGCATTTGTTGAGGGCTGGCCTGCTGGAGAGGCTGCCCTGCATGTTCTCCTCCAGACAGCGGCTGAATGATCTTCAGGAACTCCGGCCCTGTCAGTCGTTTATCATCAGTGTCTGCAGCAGCAGCAGGAGCTCAGCCCAAGGCGGTTTTTCCCAAATGCATCCCGAGAGAAATGCAAAGGCCCACTGCTGGGTCTTCTCTTTGGCAAACTCCATTCCTTATGCAAAAACAAAGAGCTGTCAATCTGAAGACGGAGGGGGAAGAGCGCAGAAGACAGGCAGCCGGGACCAAGGCTCTGTTGAGGAGATTCTGCCTGAGTACGGGGCTTCCGTAAGGCCTCATCCCAAATGGACAGAGGGATACCCCTCCTGGAAAGGGTGTGGTCAGCTTTCTTGGTCTGGGAAGGTGGAGCCCACTGGGGCATTGGGGTGTCTCCAGCCCCGTGATCTCAATGGGGAAACTGGCAGGGCTGGGGGACAGGGCAGCGTCCAGAGGCCTGCCCTCGAGGGGAAGACTCAAGAGTCTAGGAAGGGTCATCAGTGAAGTAGGACCAGGTGATGAAGGGGCATTGCATGCAGAGTAGGAGGAAGGCTCAGAGTGGGCAAAGGGAAGTGGATGGGAGGAATTCTGCAGCTGTCCTGTTGAAGCTCCTGCTAGTTTTACTACCCACATAAGGCCTTTGCTGGGTGGAAATCAGGGCTTATTCACATGGAGGAGGAAGGGAAGGACATGGTGAGCCCCGTCCTGGCTAAGCTGGGCCACTGGGGTCCCCACCAGTGAAGGGTCCCCTGTCCCAAGGTGGCTTCTCAGAGGGAGAGATCCACACCCCACAGGCCTGTTTCCTCAATGGCTTTCCAGCCCTGAAGCCCACTCCCCTCTACCCCTCTACCACCAGGCCTTGACTTGCTCTGGAGGCAGACATGCTCCCGAGACAAACCAGAGCCAGTGAGGACAAAGGATCCACTGTCCCTGGGGCTCATCCTTGATCCCATTTGCTACAGTTCCAGCCTTGTTCCCAGTCTGAGAAGCACCCAGGGCTCGGGTCGTCAGGTTAGTGGAATTCCTCCTTTTTTGACGTCCCCATCCTTTCCTTGGGAAGGGTCTCTACTCCATCACCCAGCACATCAATCTTGCACAAACTCAGACTTGGCCATGAAATAAAAGAACATCGAGCATTCCTGGAGCTTGGTTGGAAACCCCTGTCCAGAGCAGGCTTTCTAAGGCAAAGAGGGGTGCAGTCTAGAACGCAGGCTTTGGAAAGAGACAGACACGCTTTGGAATCATCAACCTTGTGGCTTTGGGCAAGTTGTACTTTGAACCTCAGTTCACCCATCTATAAAATGGGCTTAATAATTGCTACTCTCTAGGGTTCTTGTATGAAATAACAAACACTGAGCATGGTACCTGGAACATTTATCATGAAAACTTGATGGTTGAAAGCTGCAATTACTAGGATGCACAGGAAGCTACACCCTTTGTAGCAAGTTGTTTCTGCTTGTACTTCTGCTGGAGGCAACCCTGGACAAATGCCATGGAAATATCTCTCCTTGTTAATCATAATAATTACCCCAATGCAGTGACAGACAACTCAGGAAAGCATCATTACTGAAGGCCTCGTCTGTACAGCTCCTTGGAAAAAACTCTGGCTTCCTGCAGCAGCTTCTGCCTGTCCCCAGCCAGTTGGACAATAAGCCAAGTTGGGGGCTAAGGAGGGAGGAGGCCTATTCCAAAGGGGCTTTCCAGGCCGTGGGAGACACAATACCATACAGTGTGGTGGCTGCATGTATAGCCTTGTCAACAAATCCCCTGAAAAGGATTTTCTTTAAAAGAAAAAAAAAAAGAAAGTGACTTTATTCCAGTGAACAGTTTGCAAACTGGGGAGATGCAGCCTTCTGTACAAAAACAAAGGTGATTTCTGAGAGAACAAAGAAAGGATAAGAGTTTACCTTTTTTTTTTGGAGTCTAGCTCTGTGCCTGGGCTAGAGTGCAGTGGCATCATCATAGCTCACTGCAACCTCAAACTGTGGGCTCAAGTGATCCTCCTGCCTCAGCCTCCCAGAGGCTAAGATTACAGGAGTGAGCCACCCTGCCCGGCCAGGGTTTACCTTTTATAGAGAAAATTCTTGCCCAGTTTCCACTCTGGTCTGCATATGCAAATGAGGGATGCAAACTTGCTTTATTCTGATTGGTTGACTCTTGCTGGCTTCTGATTGGTTGTTGCAGGTCACAGTCTATTTGTTGATTTAGGTGGCATAAACAGAAACAGACAGCTGTGAAAGTCCCAAAGTTAAGCAAGTGAGAACTGAACTCTGATCTTTTCTTTGCCCAAAAAATTCCTTTCTAAGGGGGCCTGGTGAGTCACGCTTACAAATGATAAAATCTCAGTAAAGAGGTTTTTATGATGAAGTTTACGTCCCGACCTGATTCCGGTATAGCATCACATGAAGGATAGAAGACCTTTATCTTAATTCAAGCATTCCTTTCCGCTGACTCCTGGTCTTTTGGACAAAGCCTAACTCTTTCAGCCTATTGTCAACTAAAGAATCCTTAAATCCACCTATCGCTTGCAAGCCCCCACTTTGAGACGTCCCGCCTTTTCAGGCCAAACCAATGTATACCTTCCATGTATTGTTTATGACTTTACATGTAACCCCTGTCTCCCCAAAATGTATAAAACCAAACTGTAACTCAATCACAGCTAGTCCACTTGCTCGAGGCTTCTTGGGCATGGCTCCAGGCCATGGTCCTCAAATTTGGCTCAGAATAAACCTTGTTAAATTATTTTGCAGAGTTTGTCTTCTTTTCCATTGACACAAGTATAGGGGAGGGAGTTCCTGGGTCACACAGAGTAAGTGTGTGACCTCCAGTCAGCAAATGGCCGCTTGGCTCTATTTGAATTAGCCACAAGTGGTCCAGTTAGCCACCCAGGATCCCTCTTGAAGGATTGGCTTTTTCAGGGTTCACAGCCTCCAGGGAATCCTGCCTTCTCCTAGGCAAGCCCTTGTATAAACCTTTTCCACACTGACTCTGGGTCAGGTGTGTGACTTTGCTTTGGCCAATGGGACACCAATCAGTGTGATGTGAGCAGAGGCTTGATGGTCCCTGTGTATCACGGTGTGCCCTCCTAGGGTCCAGCTTGTGAAAAGACCAAGGTAGCCATGCAGACAGATCACATGGAAGAGAACCGAGGAGCCCAACAGCCCCAGCCACAACTGCGGGAACTGTGAATGAGGACATCAGATAGAAACCAGCCCCAGCTGACTTTCTACGACCACAAATGCACAGTGCGTGGGAAGTACTGGGTTTCCCTTAGGTGTCCCCCCAGGGGCCAGGCTATGGAACATGCTCTTGCACCTTCTTATCTCCTGAAGGTGGGGATAATTTTAATCTACAGTGACTTTTGTGGGGTGTCTCCACCATGATTTGTCTGTCTGAACACAGTAAAGGGTAGTTTGCACCTGGGCCATGTCTATGCAGTAGTCATGTGCTCCTCTTCAAGTGTGTCCTCAGGACAGTCCTACAAAACCTCTGCTTCTCCTGAACTTTATGCTCCATTGCATACAGAAGTCACATCTGTCCAGCCATTCCCATTTCCGTGTGCAGAGCAAGTTGTGTGCATCTGCATACACTTTTCCATAGACGCACACCCGGTTCTGCCCAGCTTGGTGGCAGCTCATTTTCTGTGTGTATCAAAGACAGTGCTTGCACTTGAAATGAGGTTCCCCATTCATTCCCCAGACTCTAGAGGCAGACCCATTAAGAATGCACAGCCAGCCTGACAGTCCACTCTGCGAAGGGTGTTAAATACTCACACAGCACAGTTCTGCCAAGGAGCAAGGATAACTATGGCAGGTATGAAATGGGTCTAAATTGCTCTTGATGGCTCTATTCAATAATGTTGGTCTTTTCCTTACAGTGCTATATAACAATAGTCATTTTCAAAATGGGGTGCTGCAGTTGTTTTTAAGGAGGAATTGACAATTTTGACCTCCAGAGTAGTAATTTGCAAAATGTTCTTTCTTTGAGCCATTCACTGGGAAATACAGGAAGCCCACAACTGCCGAACTTGAGGCAAAAACGGCTGTAACTAATGGTAGCTCTAAGTGCGGGGGGAGCACGAAGTCTTGGTGGTGATGTTCTGGAGTCGGAACTGAGGCCAGGGAGAGGCAGAAATGAGAGTTTCATTATAGGCAATTGGGCTCAGACGACCCAGAATAAACCTTATTTTACTTCACTTCGCAGGCACATTTTACATTGTTGCTCTGCACTTTATAGCCCCGAAATGGGATTCGATCCAGGGAAATGACTGCGTTAGACAAACGGACAGTGGCTTCTAGAACCACTTATCAGAGGTACTTGTTAAATGCTCTGAATCCACCAGAACACCCGCTGAGCACTTAGATTCTTTATGCAAATTCATAAGAAATGGTCCCAGGAACTCTGCCTGGATTTGATTGACTTTGAAAATTATAGGTACAAATGATCTGTTCTTTACTCTCTCATGCTTGTTTATGTGGGCCCCCAAGTTGTGTATATTTCATGTATACTGATCTGAGTCACATTTATCCTATTTTTTTCTGCTTCTGGGTGGGATATTCATTTCAGAGTTTTCACTGTGTTTCTCCACCCTTGCACAGCTGTGCATGAAGGTAGACAGACTATGATGTCCCCTGACTTGATTGGCAGATGTGGGGGGTGAAAGAGAGAGTGTCCCACAGGGCCCAAGCAGAAATGCCTTTTAAGACATCGCCCTTTCTGGCTTTGAATTTCCTGAAGACTGAAGCACTGATGAAATTTTGTTAGGCCTCTCAGGGCAACAAAAGGAGCAAAGGAGTGGTTTTTTGTAGTCCAAGAAATGAGATCAGGGATCAGAATGTCAGGACAGGAATAGAGGGCTGGTGAGGGTAGGGGTACCTACTCTGTCTAATGGCAACTGTGTAGAGGGAGCAAGACCTCAGGGGAAACCGTGGCTTTGTACACCCAGGGAAGTTGACATATATTTCCCATTGCCTTGGAATTCTCAGCCTTAGCAAAAACTCTTGCACCTGTCATGTACCATGGAAGGAAGTATTGCTGGGTCCCCAGGGCCTACTTTGGCTTTAAACCATGAGGGTGTCAGTAGCAACTGTGCTGGGAGCTGAAGGCCACCCTGCTGTTTTATGGACACCAGTTACAGGCCCATTTGTTGCAAACTTGGGAGGGAAGGAGGCCCCACTAACAAATAAGATTAAATTCTCTTTTTCCTCTAATATTTTTTTATTTTATCAAAACTATATTTAAATGGTTGCGAAAGCTAATTAATAGAAATATGGAACAGCAAGTTGGGTAAGGAAAGGCATTATTGCTCCCTTCAGACAAAGGCCTCCAGGAGGAGATCAGCTGAATGGGTCTTTGGTTTTTCCTTTGACTTTTGTGCCCTTGAGGTTTTATAAAAAGATTTTCTTGGGGAGTCAGTGGGAAAGGCTACACAGGAGGCTCAGGAGCCTATAGAGGCCTGTGGCCAGGTTGTGGTGTGGGAAGGACACTGGGCGTTCTTAGGAATTTGGTCAGGAGTATTGGACTGCTCTAAATTTTCTGCTTTTAAGTTCAGCATGGCTAAGGCTTTCAGGGTAAGGACAAAGCAGAACACTTCAATGTTGGTGAAATTAAGGTTCTAAAGAGAGAACTTCATCATCTCATGGTCCTGTCAAGTAAAATACAGATAAAAATCTGGGCTAGGCTCACCCAAACATTATCAATTTAAAAATATTTAAAAATTGACAACAGAGAACAAAAAATGGCGGTCTGATAGGGTCCTCCCACCGCAGCGCTCCCAGGGAAGGAGGTGAAAAACGCCAGCAGCTACCTGCGAGCACGGACCTCTCACTCCGAAAAACAGCATTGTGAACTACAAAGAAACAACACAAAGGCCCAGCCCAAGAAAACAGGTACAAAATTTTCACAAAGATCGGAGGGCGCACGGAGCACAATAGAGCCCAGAGCGCGGGAAGGACGCGCTCGCCAGGTGGGCGCAGCGCGACCTGCCCCCCAAGCGGTTACGCGCCTCCCCATACACGCAGTCAGGGACAAGCCCAGAGTTGGGACAGAGCGGTTGCTCGGGCCGGCGAGTCCTGTGGAGAGGAGGAGGAAGTAGCCAGAGCCAGACACAACTCGCAGCTGCAATATACAGAGACTGCCGAGGGCTGGGGAGGAACTGGGCGGGGACCGAGATTCAGCTTCCCGGGACAGTGCGTGGGAACCCGCAGGCCGGCACTGCGCCACTAGAAGTCAGCGGGACTGGGCCCAGGAGTTTAACGGGGAGCGGGAGTTTAACGCCCTTAGAGGATGCTAGCAACTGCCGCTGCGGCCGGCGGAGAAAAACTGCGCTCCCGGCGCGATCGGAGCCCGGCTGTGCGCCAGGCTGGCGGCGGCCGCCATCTTTACAGCCGCCCGCGCGGAGCCGTGAGCCGCGTCTCTAGCTCCGCCCCGCCCCGGCCCGGGGCTCTTAAGCTGGGGCGAGACAGGCTTTGCCTGTGGTGGCCAGGGTCAGCTGCATCCGCGGGTTCCAGGTGGGACAAGATCCCGGAACTGTAGCGGCGGGACCTTTGGGTATTGGAAACAGTTTGCAGCTCGTCCATCTGGTCCTACTACCCCAGCTCTGGCCTCCGGCAAGTCCGCTACGTGCAGGTCCTAGTGCCCGCCCCTCAGGTCCCAGCCCTCCTGTACCCCAGAGATCGCTCATTTTGAAGGTTGCTGGCTATAGTGACTCATTTGGTATAACAGCTGGTTCTCATAACAACCCAATACCTCAAGAGCCACAGGCTGAACCAGAGCAGCTCCCCATAACCCTGCTCACGTTATTAGGGAATTTCGCGCCACCCAAGAGCGCTTCCAGCAGCCACTACTCCCCCCTTCCCGTGGGAACATCCCCCCGGTGGAGACTGCTGGGGATAGAGACGGCCACCCGCCTCGCCTTGGGGTCTAGTGGTGGAAAAGGGGTGCACAATTGGAGATCCCCCTATCAACCAGTATCACGCGGAGACGCACATCAGAACAGCAGACACACATGGCTAGATAAGCAACCTCTGAGCTGTGTAGAATTTTCCTAATTCAGCTCTCACACTGCAGCCAAAAGAAATTGTGTTTCTACCTGCACCTCGGGAGGAGCAGGGTCAAAGTAACCCCTAGGAGCTATAAGGCCTCTCCCAAAGCACGAGCCTTTTACATACCCCAACTGGGGATCAGAGTCTGCCACGGATATAACAGAATACCTAGCTAATAGGGAGCTGTGGACTCGTATCCTCAAGTACTATTCACTAGCTTAGAGCCCAAGCTGGGAGGTCATTCTCTCCACACTCCACTGGGAAGAGGAGATGACAACAGGCCAGAGATAACTCAAGATCCACCAAACTTGCTAAAATACACCTAAGGCAATACAGGCCACTACTTCTCTCCCTGGCTCTGCCAAGGAATGAAAATTGTGGGCCTGGAGACAGGGCCATAAACTAGCCCTAACACCCCCAGCTCTCGACCAAAAGGCCAGATGAGAAAAAAACCAGTGAAAGAACTCAGGGAACATGAAAAATCAGAGTGAAAAGTCACCCCCAAAAGAAACCACCAGTTCCTCAGCAATGGATACCAACCCAGATGAAATGGGTAGAATGTCAGAAGAGGAATTTCGTTTATGGATTATAAGAAAGCTCAATGAAATTCAAGAGAAAATTGAATCCCAGCACAAAGAAACCACAAGGAAAATGCAAGAAATGAATGAAAAATTCTCCAAAGAAATAGAAATATTACGGAAAAATCAAATAGAAATCCTAGAAATGAAAGGGCATTCAAGGATCTACAAAACACAGTGGAAAGCCTTAAGAATAGGCTGGGCCATGCAGAGGAAAGAATTTCAGAGCTAGAAGACAACTCCTATGCGCTAAATAAAACAGTTGAAGAGAAAGAACACAAAAACAAGAGGCATGAAAAAAGCATACAAGAAATGTGGGATTATGTAAAGAGGCCAAACATAAGGATCACAGGCATCCCTGAGGGAGAGGAAGAAAATTCGCATGGGCTGGAAAATCTATCTGAAGGAATAGTAGAGGAAAATTTCCATGGCTTAGCCAGAAATCTTGATATCCAAGTACAAGAAGCACACAGGACTCCTGAGAGACTCAACGTGAAAAGGCATTCACCACACCACATAATTATTAGACTGACCAAAGTAAACATAAAAGAGGCACTCCTCAGAGCTGTAAGACGAAAATAGCAGGTAACCTATAAAGGGAAACCAATCAGATTAACTGCAGATTTCTTAGCTGAAACCTTACAAGCCAGAAGGGAATGGGGAGACATCATCAGTCTCCTAAAACAAAACAAAGGCCAACCCAGAATTCTGTATCCTGCCAAACTAAGCTTCTTATACAAGGGAGAAATAAAGACATTTCCAGATAAGCAATCGTTGATAGAATTTGCAAAATCCAGACCAGCCTTGCAAGAGGTACTTAGACCTGCATTATACACTAACTAGCACAACAGACACCCACCTATGTAAAACTACGCAGAAGCTAAAACCCCAGAAACCAGATTCCACCATGACGCAAGAGGTAAAACAAAAGACACCACCCAATAGATTAATCAGAGATTTACCCCAAGTATCAATTCTCTCAATAAATGTAAGTGGCTTGAATTGCCCATTGAAGAGACATAGGCTGGCTGAATGCATGAAAAAATACAAGCCAAGTATCTGTTGTCTTCAGGAAACACACCTTACACACAAAGATGCATTCAGACTCAAGATGAAAGGATGGAATACAATTTTCCAGGCTAATGGAAACCAAAAGAAATCCGGAGTAGCCATCCTTATTTCAGATGATATAAACTTTAAAGCAACAAAAGTAAAGAAGGACAAAAATGGACACTATATAGTGGTGAAGGGAAAAATCTTACAAGAGGATTTAACAATCCTAAACATTTATGCACCCAACACAGGAGCGCCCAGGTACCCAAAGCAAATACTGCTAGATCTAGACAACATAATAAACAGCAAAGCCATAATAGCAGGGGACTTCAACACCCCACTGACGGAACTGGACAGATCCTCCAAACAAAAATTAAATAATGAAACAAAAGACCTAAACAGGACTCTAGAACCTTTGGGCCTAACAGATATCTACAGAACATTCCACCCAAACAACACTGAATATACATTCTTCTCATCAGCTCATGGAACTTTCTCTAAAATTGACCACATCCTAGGCCACAAAACAGATCTAAACAAATTCAAAAAAATAGAAATCATACCATGTATCTTTTCAGACCACAGCGGAATAAAATTAGAAATCAATTCCAACAGAAACTCATATCTTCATCCAAAAACTTGGAAACTAAACAATCTGTTGCTGAAGGATTAATGGGAAGGAGGAGATTCAAATGGAAATCAAAAGATTCTTCGAACTAAACGATAATGGGGACACAAGTTATCAAAATCTGTGGGATACAGCAAAAGCAGTCCTGAGAGGAAAACTTATTGCCTTAAATGCCCACATCCAAAAGACAGAAAGGTCACAAATCAGTAAACTAATGAATCATCTTAAGGAAATGGAAAAGGAAGAGCAAAGCAATCCTAAAGCCAGCAGAAGAAAAGAAATAGCCAAGATCCGAGCAGAATTAAATGAAATCGAGAACAAAAGAACAATACAGAACATCAATGAAACGAAAAGTTGGTTCTTTGAAAAGATAAACAAAATAGACAGGCCACTCACCAGGTTGACCAGAAGCAGAAAGGAAAGGACTCTAATGAGCTCAATTAGAAATGAGAAAGGAGAAGTCACAACTGATACCATGGAAATACAAAACATCATCTTCGAATACTACAAAAACCTCTATGCCCACAAACATGAAAACGTGGATGAAATAGACAAATTCTTAGAAACATACTACCTCCCTATGCTCAACCAGCAAGAAACAGAATTTCTAAACAGACCAATATCAAGCACTGAAATCAAAGCAGTAATAAAAAATCTTCCCACAACAAAAAGTCCCGGACCAGATGGGTTCACACCTGAATTCTACCAAGCCTACAAAGAAGAACTGGTGCCTATACTGCAGAAATTATTTGAAAATATCCAGAAGGATGGAGTCCTCCCAAACTCATTCTACGAAGCCAATATCACCTTGATACCAAAGCCAGGAAAGGACACAACAAAAAAAGAAAACTACAGACCAATATCCCTTATAAATATAGATGCAAAAATTCTCAATACAATCCTTGCAAACCGAGTTCAAATGTACATCAAAAAAATAATTCATCACAATCAGGTGGGCTTCATTCCCGAGATGCAAGGATGGTTCAACATATGCAAATCTATAAATGTAATTCACCATATAAATAAAAGCAAGAACAAAGATTATATGATCCTTTCAATAGATGCAGAAAAGGCTTTTGACAAAATCCAGCATCCTTTTATGATAAGAACTCTTAACAATATAGGCATAGATGGCTCATACCTCGAAACTATTAAAGCCATATATGATAAACCCACGGCCAATATCATACTGAATGGGAAAAAATTGAAAGCATTCCCCCTTAAAACTGGCACCAGACAAGGGTGCCCACTATCTCCACTTCTTTTCAACATAGTGCTGGAAGTCCTGGCCACAGCAATTAGACAAGACAGAGGAATCAGGGGCGTCCAGATAGGGGCAGAAGAGGTCAAACTTTCACTATTCGCAGATGATATGATATTATACATAGAAAACCCCAAAGATTCAACCAAGAGATTACTGGAATTGATAAATGAATTCAGCAAAGTCTCAGGATACAAAATTAATACACACAAATCCATAGCCTTCATATATGCTAATAACAATCAAGCCGAGAAACAAATTAAAGATGCAATACCTTTCACAATAGCACCAAAGAAAATTAAATATTTAGGAACATATCTAACTAAGGAGGTCAAAGTCCTATACAGAGAGAATTACGAAACACTGAGAAAAGAAATTGAAGAGGATGTAAATAGATGGAAAGCCCTACCATGCTCTTGGATAGGCAGAGTCAAGACAGTAAAAATGGCTTTGCTACCTAAATTGATTCACAGGATCAATGCAGTCCCTATCAAAATACCAATATCATTTTTTGCTGATCTAGAAAAAATAATTCTATGCTTCGTGTGGAACCAGAGAAGACCCCGTCTAGCCAAAGCAATCTTAAGCAAAAAGAACAAATTGGGAGGCATCCGTCTACCAGACTTCAAACTATACTACAAGGCTATAGTAACCAAAACTGCATGGTATTGGCACAAGAACAGAGACATAGACCAATGGAACAGGACTGAGAACCCAAATATAAAACCAACCTCATACAGTCACCTGATCTTTGACAAATTCCAAAAAAACGTACACTGGGGAAAAGATTCCCTATTCAACAAATGGTGCTGGGAAAACTGGATGGCCAAATGTAGAAGACTGAAACTGGACCCACACCTCTCACCTCTCACAAAAATCAACTCACAACAGATAACAGATCTAAACCTAAGACATGAAACCATAAGAATTCTCAAAGAAAACGTTGGAAAAACTCTTAGGGACATTGGCCTAGGCAAAGAATTTATGAAGAAGACCCCCAAAGCAATCACAGCAGCAACCAAAATAAATACATGGGACCTGATCAAATTAAAAAGCTTCTGCACAGCCAAGGAAACTATCACTAGAGTGAACAGACAGCCTACAGAATGGGAGAAAATATTTGCATGCTACACCTCTGATAAAGGGCTGATAACCAGAATCTATACAGAACTTAGGAAAATCAACAAGAAAAAATCAAACAACCCTATTAAAAAATGGGCAAAGGACATGAACAGAAACTTTTCCAAAGAAGACAGAATAATGGCCAGCAAACACATAAAAAAGTGCTCAACTTCTCTAATCATCAGGGAAATGCAAATCAAAACCACAATGAGATATCACTTAACTCCAGTGAGATTGGCTCATATCAAAAAATCCCCAAACAACAAATGTTGGCGGGGATGTGGACAGATAGGAACACTCATACACTGCTGGTGGGACTGCAAATTAGTACAACCTCTATGGCAAGTAATATGGAGATACCTCAAAGAATTAAAAGTAGAATTACCATTTGATCTAGCAATCCCTCTACTGGGTATTTACCCAAAGGAAAAAAAGACATTTTATAATAAAGACATCTGCTCATGAATGTTTATAGCAGCACAATTCACAATTGCAAAGATGTGGAAACAACCCAGGTCCCCATCAATACACGAGTGGATTAATAAAATGTGGTATACGTATACCATGGAGTATTACTCAGCAATAAGGAACAATAGTGAATTAACACATCTGGTATTATCCTGGTTGGAGCTAGAACCCATTCTTCGAAGTGAAGTGTCACAGGAATGGAAAAACAAGCACCACTGGTACTCACTATCAAATTGGTACTAACTGATCAACACCTACATCACACAGGGCAATAATATTCATCAGGGGGAGGGCAGGTGGGAGGGGGGTTGGAGGGGATGGGAAAAACTCTCACTGAATGGATGCGGGGAGCACAGTGTGGGGGATGACCACGATTGTAGCTCTGACACGGGCAGTGCATGGGCAATATATATAGCCAAAGTGTTGTACCCCCATCATATTCTGAAATAAAAAAAAAAATTAAAAAAAAATAGTCCTAAAAAAAAAAAAGAAATAGTGAGAGCAGACATTGTTGCTTGTTGAGGGTAAAAGTCTTCAGGATTTCACCAGTAAGATAGCAGTTGTGGGGTTTTGGTAAAGTCTTTTTATCAAGTTGAGGAAGTGCCTTTGTTTTCCTAGTTTCTTTATTTTTTAAATTATGAAATGGTTTGGATTTGTCAAATATGTTTCCTATGTCTATTGAAATGATAACACGGTTTTTAAATTTGATTAAAAAAAAAAAGTTGACAACAGCAGAAGGCATATTGGTGCTGACGCCCCTCCACACATCCTTCTGTTGAATTACCTTGCTTATGTCTGCATTGACAGCTCTGTGCACAGCTCTCACCCTGTGCATCAATCTGCACGGGCTAAGTTACTGTGGCAACAACAACCTTGAATCTCAGTGGCTTACAACAGTAACATTTATTTCTCTTTGTATTATATCCTCATTGTAGGTTGGCTGCTTTGTGTTTACCTCACTCAGTTAGGGAGGGAGGCTTCTTCTCCATGCTTTTCGAGGAAGTGGGCCACTGTTCTAGGTTCTGTGCTTTAGGAGGCCCAATGGTTTAAAGTGCCCTTGAAATAGTCTGTGTCTCTCTCTGGTGGCTATGACCAGTCAGGGCTGGCAGGACACCCTGAGTCCATATTTGGTTTCACATGGGTCTCAGTTGTTAGAAATTCATATCTTGAAATTTTCTAAATCTCCATCCAGTATCTGAGTCCTGGTGGGGCTAGAGCTGGCAGAGCTATCTTGGAGGTATGCTCCGAGCACACCTCTGGGACACAAGGTGGTCCCAGTCCTTGTTTCCCCTTTTGGTGTATTTGCTGATTTTCTATCAAGTATACAGGATCAACCAGATGCCCTGAGGACCATCTCAGATCAACCTTGCACCTATGAGGTCATACTGGACCCCATGGCCAGACTCATGTTCCAGGGAAGTGATCTGGCAAGTGGGTCACTCCAACTGGCTACCATAGTGTTTGTGGCATTGGGGCACCAGAATGGTGTAAGAATGCTGACTTTGGGTGACACATTAGATATAGGATGAACTCAGCAATCTGGACTACTGACAGCCCACCGCTGAATTCTTGCATTTGACCTGTGTGTGTGGGTCTGCGTGCATCATGCACATTCCAACCGCACTGCTGCCTCTGGTCTACAGCACCCAAGGGCAGCAGCAGGGGTGGCCTTTACATTGCACACCCCTTGTTGCTGGCTACCAGATGGTCACCCATCCCCTCTGCAGGCTCTATGACAAGGAGCTGGTAGTCCCTGGAGTTTTCTATTTTTCTCATCTGTTCCTTGTTCCCCTGGTTTTTCTGCCTTCTTTTGGGTTGAGTATATCTTATGATTCCATTTTTATCTCCCTTGTTAACATGTTAGCTTTATCTCATTGTTGTGTTATTTTGGTGGTTACTTTGGAATTTGTGGTATACATCTGTAACCTATCACATTGCACCTTCAAGCAGACTATTATACCACATCATGCATAGCATAAGAACTTTACAACACTGTAGTGATTTCATTTTTTCCCTCCCAGCCTTTGTGTTTTTGTTGTCAAACATTTTACTTCTATGTATTTTAAAACCACCCGGTACATTGTTACTATTTTTTACTTTAAACAATCAGTAATCTTTTAGACAGATTTAAATCACAATTTTTTTTTTTGTTTCCTCACATAGTTAATATTTCCAGTGCTCTTCAGTTCTGTGCATACATCCAGATTTCTGTCTGAAATCATTTTTCTTCTTCCTGAAAAAAATTCTGTAACATTTATTATAGTGCAGGTCTGCTGATAAAGGATTCTTTATTAATAAAGCATGTCTTTATTTTGCCTTCATTTCTGAGGGATATTAAAGTCAAGTATAGGTTGACTTTTTTTGTTTGTTGTTCTTTCGGTGCTAGGAAAGTGTTGCTCCACCGTCTTCTGTGTTGCATTGTTTCTGACTTAGAAATCCACGGTCGCCTTATCTTTGTTGCTCTTTTTGTAATGTATCTTTATTTCTCTGGGTACATTAAAGATTTTGTCTTATCATTAGTTTTCAGTAGTAGTGTGCTATGGGAGTAGTTTTCTTCATGTTTCTTTTTAAAATTTTTTTATTTTTAATTATTATGGGTACATAATGGTTATATATATTTACAGGGTACTGTGATGTTTTGATACCGGTGTACAATGTGTATTAATCAAATCAGTTTAATTGGGGTATACCTCAAGCATTTATCATTTCTTTGAGTTAGGAATATTCCAATTCCACTCTTTTAGTTGTTTTAAAGTGTACCATTATATATTGTTGACTATAGTCACTGTGTTGTGCTAACAAATATTGTTCATTCTATCTAACTATCTAAGTATATTTTTGTACCCATTAACCCTCCCCAGTTATCCCCCCCAGCACTACCCTTCTCAGCCTCTGTAAGCCATCATTCTTCTCTGTCTCAATGGAATCAATTGTTTTAATATTTAATTCCCACATATGAGTGATAACATGTGAGATTTGTCTGTCTGTGCTTGGTTTATTTTACTTAACATAATGTTTTCCAGTTCTATCCTTGTCGTTTCAAATGGTAGGATTTCATTCTTTTTTATAGCCTAATAATATTCCATTGTGCATAAATACCACATTTACTTTATCCATTCCTCTGTTGTTGGACACTTAGGTTGATTCCAAATCTAGGCTATTGTGAATAGTGCTGCAATAAACATGGGAGCGCAGATATCTTTTCAATATACTGATTTCCTTTCTTTTGGCTATATAACTAGCAGTGGGATTGCTGGGTCATATGGTAGTTCTAGTTTTAGTTTTTTGAGGTAGCTGCATACTGTTCTCCATAGTGGTTGCCTTAATTTACACTCTTACCAACTTTCCTCATGTTTCTTGTGCTAGGAATTCTTTGAGCTTCTTGCATCTGTAGATTTATAGTTTTATCAGTTTGGGAAATTTTTAATTATTATTCCTTCAAATATGTTTTTTGTATACCCTCCTGTCTCCTCTTCTTCAGGGACTCCGATTGCATGGGCATTAGCCTATGTGCAATTCACACAACTCACTAACGTGCTCTTCATTTTTTCAGTATGTTTTCCCTTTCGATTTCATTTTGGACATTTTTTATTAATATGTCTTCGAATCACTGATCTTTCCCACCTCTCACCCCTTTCCCCAGTGTTTAGTCTGCTGTTAAGTCCATTTAGTGGATTTTTCAACTCAGTCATTTTAGTATTTATCTATAGAAGTTTTATTTGGCTTTCATGTGTTTAAATATTTCTACTTAACAGGACAAATCTTTTCACTTTCATTGAGCATATAAAATATTACCATAATATACATTTCAATGTCTTTGCTAATTCTATCAGCTCCCATATTTCTCAGTTGTTATCTTTTAATTGATTTTTCTCTGCCTTTTGGGTCATATTTTTCTGCTTGTTTACATGCTTGCTAAGTGTTGATTGGATGCCAAGAATTGTGAATTTTATCTGTTGAATGCTGGATATTTTTGTGTACCTACATGTGTTTTTAAGCTTTGTTCTGATATGCAGTTAAATTACTTGGAAACAGTTTGATACTTTTGGTTCTTGCTTTTAATTTTTGTTAGGCAGGACCAGACAGATCAGCATTTAGTCTAAGGCTAGTTTTCCCCACTACTGAGGTAAAAATTCTTCTGAGTACTCTACTGATGTCTTGTGAATTATTTGACTATAATCTTTCTGTCTTGCTTTGGTGGTAGAGCACATCCTCTAGCAGTTTACTAAGAAGGTAAGATATTTGAGAACTTACATACCCTTAAACAACTTTAATCCTACTCTTGTATTTGATTGATAGTTTTTTCTGGATATGAATTCTAGTAGGAATTGGAGAAAATTTCTTTCAGGATCTGAAGGTATCATTCTATTGCTTCTAGCTTCTAGTGCTGCTATTAAAAATTCCAAACTTATCTGCTTCCTGACCCCTTGTATATGACCTGCTATTTCTTTCTGAAAATTTTTATAATCTTCTACTTGTTTTCACTTTTCTAAAATTTTCTCATGCTAATCTAGGAAGGTATCTGTCATTATCCATTCTCCTGGGCATTTGGTGAGCCCTTTCAATCTGAAATTCATGTCCCTTAGTTCTTAGAAATTTGTTTGAATTATTTTGCTAATAATTTTCTCTTATTTTTTTTTTCCTGGAAATGATATTTGGATGTTGGACCTCATGACCTAATAATTTATCTTTTTAAAGTAAAAAATGATATTTTCCATCTCTTTTCTTTCTATTCTACTTTCTGTGATATTTAAAAACTTATCCTCTAAACTTTCTATTGTTTGTTTCTGCTATCATATCTTCCATTTCCAAGAGTTCCTTTTCATTTTCTAATTTTGTTCTTCTTCTCTTTAAAATCTCGTCCTATTGTTTATTTATTTTTGTTTTGTCAATGGATGCAATATCTTTTCCCTTTCTGCCAGTTGCTCTTTTCTGTTTGTTGGGTGTTTAGTTCTCTGTGTTCCATGTCGGAGGCTGTCCTCCCAGGTCTGGTTGTTCTTGTTCGTTTGCTCGGGGTTAAGAGTAAAGTGGCTTAAGAGATGATCAGAAGCTCTGAATACCTGGATGTGGCTTCCAGACTAAGAGTTTCACTGTGGAGTGATCAGCCTGAAATATTTACCAGGGAACCTCTGGTGTCGGTATGGTCAGTGCCTTCCTCTAGGGCTGGTTGGGTCCTCCAGAAAAGGCTCTTCTGAACTTGTGCTGGGAAGATGTGGCTGGTTGCCAGTGCTCTGGAGGCCAAGGAGAGGGAGGGTGGTCAGTATCTAATACGCAAAGTTTCTTAATCCCGCACTTCTCATGTGCTGCTCTGCTCTTAACTGTGTGTGGTGTTTCCTAGTTACAATCAGTCTCTTTTATTCTTTCAGAGAAAAATCCTTCAGGAGAGCTGGGGTGGGGAAGAGGCAATTTCTCAGAGGTGTGTCATTGGGAGTGGGGATTCTGTCTTTTTTTTTTTAAGAACTTACTATGTGACAGGTACAGGTATAGACATTTCACAAATCTTAGCTTATAAAGAGAGAAGGAGTGTTAACATCCCATTTTTTCAGGTGCAAAAAATAATGCATGGAGTGGTATAGTGACTTGCCCAGCACTACTCAGCCAGCAAATGGCCAGCTGGGACTTGCAGCCAGGTAGTTGGGCTCCTAAATGTGTCATCTTGACAATATTGCACAGTCAGCTCTAGATTTGACAGTTACACAGCTTTCACATAATCTTCCTTAGTTACTGCCACCATTCTACCCCACTTCCAGGGTGACACCTAGTGCTGCCAATCCCTAAGCTGTTGGCAGATCCTGCATTCTTCTTGGATTGTTTCTTGGCTTTTCCTCCTGTTGGCTTAGAACTGCCAAGTCACTTACTACTGACCTATCCACTGTCCAGCTTCCAAAAGTAGAGCGATGTTTTCTTCTCCCCTCATCTCCTTGTTCTTTTGAGTTTATTATTATTTTTTTAAACAAGATCTCTTTGCCGTAGTTTCAGTGGGCTTGTGGGAGAGAGTACTTTAGACGCGTGTGTTCAATCAGCCATCTCTACCTTGAGATCTTGAGGTGGAAGTTTCCACCACCCTCGTAAGCACACACATTTAATTTGATTTGTAGGTTATTGAGAAATGAATGTTTCTTGCACCCCTAAATTGTGGATATAACTTATTCCATTTCATGTGCTCTGATGTGTACATATTCTTATGCCTTTATTCCTGTGTGTCTCTGTGACACGGACATTTTGGGGACATGTGAGTGTTTCTTAGGCAGAAAATGGCATTATCTCCCCCAACCCCAATTACTGAGTACCTGATCTTGTGAAGGATATTGACTTCTATGGCTTTGGCTTCCTCATTAGCCATATCCCTTTTCCTTCAGGAAGGAGGCTGGCCCTGGTAGCTGGTACCCTTCTGCCACTGGCATGCTTGATTTTATGAGTCAGTGAGGTTAGTTGGAGATAGTGCCCCCGATTCTTGCAATTTTTCCCTCTTGTGAAGGTTTCCCAGGTGCCTCATTATTTCCTGGTCATAGGCACAGGTCCTTGCCAGCTCCCAGGCTCCTTATCTCACTGGTCCAAGAAAACCAAAGTCTTGACAGGTCTCGAGCCCGATTCAACCTCAGGTACAGCCACTTACTGACCTCCTACCCCGTGGCAGGTGCTGTCTTACACGTGTGGCACACAGAAATGAACTAGTCAAGTCCCTGCTGTCCTGAAGCTAGTGACCCAGCAGGGAAGACAAACACAGAGCTCAATATCATACTAAGAAATAGGTGCTTGGATAGCAGTGAAAATAAAATGTGCTGGAGGGAGCACAGGAAACGAGTGATTAATTTTGCCTGGAGGGATGAGGGAAAGCTTCATATATACTGTGACACATGCATCAGCTCTCAAGGGGAAGTATGAATGTTCCAGGCTATGGGAATAGGCTATGGGAGCAATGGTGGGGGAAGGGAGAGGAGAAGAGGGAGAACAGGCAGTCAAGCAGTGTGAACATGTGTTGCTATTTTCTTGAATGTCAAAAGCATAGAGAGGACATGGGTGGGGATGGGGTTATCCTAAAGGAAGAGAGGTTTGGCTGAGCAAAGTCTAGTGACCTGGTTGAAGCCCTGCTCTGGAGTTTGACTGCCTGGTTTGTGAACTTAATTTTATCACTTACTGACTCTGCTCCCTGGCAAGTTGTTCAGCATTTCTTCAATTTCTTCATCTGAAAAACAGGAGTGATTACACAAAGTAAACCAACTGATCCATGTCAATCATCTTGCATAGTATATGGCATGTAGGATAAGTGCTCAAATGTTAGCTCTAATTTTATCTGTCTTTTCATCCTTCTATGCAACTCTCCACTTCTCTTTATGTCCTCCTTTGTTCTACAGTGGATTTGGCAGAAAGAAGGGCTCTCAGGAAGAGTAGGGTGAGTTCAATTTTAGACCTGATGAGTTTGCTATGCCTGTGGGATGCTCACAAGGAGATGTCAGACAGAGATTCCAAAAGTTTGGTTCTAAGTGCTCAGAGGAGAGGTCGGAATTGAAGATACGGATTTGTGAGTTACAGGTGAGGTCAGCGGAGGGAATGAGATTAAAATGGGGGAGGCGTTGAGAACGGAGAAAACAAGGGCATTATTACCTTGAGGAACTTCTCCATTTCAAAGTTGGAAGAGGAAGAGGAGGCAGGGAAGGTGTATTAGCCACTTGGCTTGCCACAGACTGGATCGCTTAAAGAACAAAAGTTTATTGTCTCACAGTTCTGGAAGCCAAAAGTCCAAAGATCAAGGTCCGTGAGGTCAGGTTCTATTGAGGGCTGTCTTTCTGGCTTGCAGATGGCAGCCTCCTCCCTAGGTCTTCCCATGGCCTCTCTTTGGAGTGTGCGAGTGAACGAGGAGAGACAGGAGAGGGGAAGAGCAGGAGAGGGAGGGAGAAAGAGGGAAAGAGCTCTCTGGTGTCTGTCCTTATAGGGACACTAATCCTATCAGATCAGGGCCCCACCCTTATGACCTCATTTAACCTTAATTATCTCCATAAAAGCCCTATCTCCAAATCCAGACAAACTGGAGGTTGGGATTTGAATATATGAATTTGGGGGAGGGCACAATTGATAGCAGAATGTGATTTGGAAAGATGGAAAAAAGAGGTAAAGGGGAACTTGGGGGGCAACAGGGAAACTAAGGGAAGAGAGAAGTTGGTGAAAATGCAAGGCCAACAATATCAAACAATGCAGTAATAATAATAAAAAAATAGTTACAATGTATTGTGTAACTGTTGTGGGCAGCCCTGTACGTGACTTACTTCATAAGTCCTCATGTCACCCTGTGCTGTCAGCCCCCTTGCAGAAGCTGAGTAACCTGACTGAGCTCTCCCAGCCAGTGAGTTGAGAGCAGGTGTTCAAACCTGGGTCTCTGATCCTGAGGTGTGTGTCATTTCCACTATGTTCAGCTGCTTTCTTGGTGGAAGGGTGATGTGGAAAAGTGGTCACCGGCTTGGAAGGGGTTTGGGGGTGGGGGTTCCATGGTGGTAGGGCAGGCTTCAGGATGTGGGTTACTCAGGGAGATGGGGAAGCCTAGCGAATCTTAGACCATTGTGTAGAATGTAGCTGCCCTTTGACACATCCATCTGATACTCATGAAAAAGGTGACTCCGTGGTCAAATAGCTGTAGGAAAACCAGCATTCTGTGTTTCCTGGGATCAGAACTCGTGTGCACATTTTCAGATCTCTCTTGTTTGAGCTGCACGTCCAGCCAACAGCTCTGCGTGGGTTCCGACTGCCGGCAGGTGCAACCCGACAGCTGCTCACCTCCAGCATGCACCTGTGCCTGACGCTGCCTGCCATCACCAGGGGTCTCTACTCTGCACCCCCGCAGGCTGATGGATACCTTTCCTCCTTTCTCCCTCACTACGGACAATCCTGAAATACGGTGTGCACAGGAGCCAGCATCACCCTGGCTGGTGGCAGCCAGCTTGGCAATGCAGCCTCATTTTCCTCTTTGCTTTTGCTGCTTTCCCTCTCGTTCCTCTGCCTTACTCCTTGGGACTGGACTTGCTAACAAGGCAAGAGCACGTGAGGCTCCTGCCTCAGGCTCATTTTCTTTTGAAAATGAGACTTGTACACCTAGACCATAACACCCCTTCCTTTGAAGATTCACAGAGTACATAAGCATAATATGGTTTCTGAGAATTCTTCCAGAAACTTCTCTGCATAATCCAGGCAGCCCTAAACTTATTAAACTTTGAGACTCTCTCTTTTTGTAAAAACAATATTACACCGACTCCCAGGATTATAGTAGTCTATGGAACACAGGTTGGGTTTAGTTTGTGTGGTCTATTTCCAAGGGCAGGAGTTAGCGAACATTTTCCTATAAAAGGCCATATAGTTGGCATTGTAGCCCAGAAGTAGGCATAGATAGTGCAGACACAAATGGGCGTGGCTGCATCCCCTCAACACTTTATTTATTAGGCCATTAAATATGAAATATCTTATTTCAAATGAAAAGTGTAGTTTAATATATTTCAAACAAGAAGCAGTACAATTAATTAAAGTATGTGCTTAAACTAGCGACACAGTTTTGCCATCTTGACAGTAGCTTTTTTATTCCAGCAGCAAAGAAGGCTGGAGAGTGAGTGGCAATGAAATCACAAAAGGTGTTGTCCACAGCTTTTTGAAAATTGATTATTTTTCCTTGCAAGAAGTGGTCCAAAGCCTGGAAGAAGTGATAGTCAGTTGGTGCAAGGTCTGGTGAATATGGTGGATGGCAGGGAGTTTCCAAGTCCAGCTGCTGTAGTTTGAGCAGCATTGTTTGTGCGACATGTGGTTCAGCATTGTCTTGCAAGAGGATTGGCCTGTGTCTATTGACCAATCTTCACTGCTTAATTGCAAACATCCTCATCATTTTGTCCAATAGGTTGCAGCAGACATCTGCTGTAATGGATTGACCAGGTTTCATGAAGCTATAGCGGATAATACCAGCGCTGGACCACCAAACAGACACCATTAGCTTTTTTGGATGACTGTTTGGTTTTGGACTGTGTTTTGGCACTTCATCTTTATCCAACCATTGTGCCAAATGCTTGCGATTGTCAAAAAGAATCATTTTTCATTACGTGTAACAATACGGTATAGAAATGGTTTGCCTTTATGTCGTGACAGCAAAGAAAGGTAAACTTGTAGACGATTTCTCTTTTGATGCCCATTTAATTCATGCAGAACCCATCTATCCAGCTTCTTTACCTTGTCCATTTGTTTCAAATGGTCCAATATTGCTGGAATAGTAACATCAAACCTTGCTGCTAATTCATGCCTAGGTTGAGATGGATTTGCTTCCACTACAGCTTTCAGCTTATCATTACCCACCTTGGTCTCAGGTCACCTATGTGGCTCATTTTCAAGATTAAAATCACCAGAATGGAACCTCTCAAATGATTGGTGTGCTGTGCATTCAGTAGCCACATCCTTCCCAAACACTTAGTTGATATTTCGAGCTGTTTGCACTGCATTGGTTCCATGACAGAACTCATATTAGAAAAATAACATGAATTTTTGACTTATTCATGGTTTTACAAAAATTGCTTTAAAATTTTTTTGAAAGATAATCACAGGCCAAAATGTGCATTTGAAAGACTGAGGATGTACCTTTACAATAAAAATAAAACAAGAAGTGTAAAAGTGAAATGTCAGAGATGTTGATAAACTGTCAAACTTAGTGCTTAGGGAAATCGGACATTTCATACTTAATAACCTATACAGAAACAAGTGGTGGGCTGAATTTGACCCCTGCGCCATAGTTTGCGGACCCCTGCTAAGAGAAACATAACTGTGAATGGGAAGAGAGAAGGAGGTTGCTGGCTGGTTGGGGAGAGACAGCAGAGCTGGAATAAGGGAAAAATACAAAGGAGTTGAAGATGGTCTCCTCCCACGGCTAAATGTCTCTCATCCTTCTTGTGCTTTCTGAATTCCTCAACGTTGTCCGCATGGCAAGCATGGAACATAGCCCCTTGCTTTGCCTATAATCTGTTTTGTATGATCAAGGTAAGGCAGGTGTTCAGAGTTGCCCCTTTGCTCTGCTGCCCTTGTATCTAGGTGCACAGCATTTCTAGAATCCTCTGCCCCACACCATCAGGGGTTGATGAAATCCTCTCATCCTTGCCCATTGTGGGCATTGATCTCATGGCTCTGCCTCCCTGAACATGCTGTTTGTCAGTGTGAGGCACCTTGAGGACATCTGTGGCGCAAGGCCAAAAGGGAGAGGGGCCTGAATAGCTTTGCCCACCCCCAGCTGGGGTGTGAATGCCTGGAAAAAAGCTGTCTGTGCACAGCATCAGATATGCCCAGCACGTCCCAATTTTTAACATTTTTCAACAGTCAAGACAACACGCATACATCAGTAGGTGGATTCCAGCTTAGATACATGAAGAGGAGGAAGGGCAGCCAGCACCTGCTGATGCCAGGCCCCTTAGCAGGCACTTCACATGGTATCTCCTGCAATCCTCAGAGACCTGGAGTAAGTGCTATTGTTTTAATATTCTCTGTGAATCAGCAAGGATGCGTGTCTTGCCCAAAGTTATACGGCTGGCACAAGGGGCAGCCCCCGGAATGAAATCCCAGAAAGACAACACTAAAGCCTGTGCCATTCTTGCTACCCCACATGAAACACGCTTCCTACTTGGCAAGTCTGCAAATGGAGTTCCCATGGCACTGCAGTCAGTCTCTTCCACACGTGAAGACACATGCTGAAATTTAAGTGTGAAGCCAGCTCTCTTTCCAGTGGTTACATCAGAACATGAAAGAAGCTATGTCCCCATTCAGTGCCCACACTGGAGGGCAGGTGCTTGGGGTGGGCATGCTCTTGTGTCCAGAAGTTCACTTGAAAAACTAAACGGTTGACAAAATTCAGGGGCTTGGCCCAGGTAAATGGTTGGAAGTCCTGCCAATTATTTAGGAACTTAGAGCATCCATCAGTGACAGAAATTAAGTAGGGTGTCTTTGTGCTTAGTGCAGGGTATGTTATGGGCCTTTGCAGACCCACATTCCTCCATTCCTGGTAGTTGAACCAACTTACCTACTCCTTGCAGCCCAGCCTTTAGACCTTAGGATGAATATAGCCTCAGAGAGGGCTCTGTAGAGGGAGAGTAGATTGTGTCCCTAAAACCCAAATGCCTGTCTGACTAGTAAAGAGTGAACTTTTACAGAAGTGGACTCAACCAGCTCTCTCCTCATATACTGTTTGCATGTTTTTTTTTACTGAAATCAATTGTATTATATTCAATAAGCTGAATATAATATTCAAGCCAGGGACTGTCTATACATGAAATGGACACAAAAGAAGCCACGCGTGGGATGGGCAGAAGGCAGGCCCACTACCGCTGAGATGATGGCTGAGCTGTAATTCTAATGGTTCGGCTGGAGTGGTGGCTATCAGATCTTATCAAATCCACTCTCCAGGGGACACTAAATGCTAGGTGAACTACAAGAAAGAATTTTATTTGAGTTCAGATTCTTTTTTTTAAAAGGATGAAGCTCTTTCTGGCTTCCAAGGAAGCTAGCTTGACAGATTGCAGTGACATAAGAACTGGGTGTGGGGTGGGGGTGGGGTGGGAGCTGTAGTTGATCAGGTGACTTCCTCTGCTCTTTGTGGCAAAGCTCTGTTGTTGGAGATTATTGCAGTGTGTCTGCGTGCTGAATTCCCATGATGTGTATGTGACAGAAGGGAGTAGAATCTGGGGTGCACACTCAGCCCTTGATCAAAGCCGTTAGACTCAATGCTGGGGCCGCCTGGGGAGGCCCTGACACCTGCAGCCAGTTCTCCCCTCTTTGATCTGACATTTTGTTTGGCCTTAGGCCCCTGACTGCCCTGACTCTACCTAGACTAATGCCTGGATGTTGACTCTTTCACTTGGACTCATGGTCCATGTGGGAGTTGTCCATAATGAGCATCTCTGTAAGTTTGGTAAATAGGAAACTGTGATATGTGTCTGTGCACCACTGTGTGTCTACAGAGGTCTCCAGAGAAACAGAACCAATAGGATATATATAGATATATATATAAGAGGAGATTTATTACAGGAATTATCTCCTGTAGTCATGGAGGCTGAGAAGTCCCATGGTCTGTCTGCTAGCTAGAAACCCAGAAAAGCTAATGACGTAATTCAGTCCGAATCTAAAGGCCTGAGAACCGGAAGCATCGGTGTCTGAAGGCGAGAGAAGATGGGCATCTCAGCTCAAGCAGAGAGACTGAAACCGTCCTCCACTTTACTGTTCTATTAATATTTAGGCTTTTAATGAATTGGATGGTGCCCACCCACCTTGGTGAGGGTGAATCTTCTTTACTCAGTCTACCAATTCAAATGCTGATTTCTTCCGGAAATACCCTCACAGACACACCCCAAAATGATGTTTTATCAGCTATCTGGGCATCCCTTAGCCCAGTCAAGTTGACACACAGACGTAACGATCACCCCATGGGAACTGGTGACTGTCTTAAATGGCAGAGGCTACAAAAACATATGTTGGGCATTCGGCTGGGAAGCAGGTATGAGTTACCTGAAAACATAGTATGGGGAGGTCTGGGGGAAGTAATTAAACAATGGTCAGGCCTCCTCTTGACCAGTGTGCTTTAGCAGAGAGAGTTCTGGCAGGATCACTGACCTCCAGCTCCATGGTTTCATCTTGTGATTCCCAATAGCAACTTTATTTGTAATAACCCCAAACTGGAAAGAATCTAAATATCCATAAATAGATGAATGTGTAATCAAATTGTGGTACATCCATACAAGGCACTTACTCAGCAATAACAATGAATACTACTGATCCATGGAACAACATGGATGAACCTCAAACTAATTATGCTGAGTGAAGGAAGCCAGACAGAAAGACGGTACATAGTCTGTGATTCCAGTTATATAAAATTATATAAAATTCAAACTAAGCTACTAAGACAGAAGCTGATGGGTGGTTCCCTGGGGACGGTAGAGGCTGAGGAAGGGATGGAGGAAAAAATTATAAAGGGGCAAGAGGAAACTTTTGAGGGTGTTGAGATGCTAAATATGTTCATAATTTCGATTGTGGTAATGGTTTCCTGGGAGTAGACACTTACCAAAACTTATCCAATTGTGTATTTTGGACATGTGTAGTTTATGGTATGTCAATGATACCTCAATAAAAGTTTGTTTAAAAACTCCAACTTCAAAGCAGACTTCCCTGACCTCCACCTGTCCCCACGTCTAAATTGTGCCTTTCCTTTTTTGTCTACCTTCTCCAGTGGACTTCCTGAGGTCAGTGCAGGTACTGGATTCATCTGGCTTATCACTGCATTCTAGCAGTGTCTGGCCTTGGAAAGTAATAGAAATACTTTCTGGTTTGTAAATGCAAAGACATGGCTTCAGTGTTAGCTGTGCCTGTGCTTAAATTGCAGCTCTGACACTCACATGTGTATTTAGCATGTTTACTTATAAATTAGGGATAATCTGGCTCACAGAGTCATTGTAAAAAGCAAGTATGAAAATATTAGTAGTGTACTCAGCACAGTGTTTGACACACACTAGCCCTTTCCTGCTCCATTTTACCATAACTGGGGGCTTATCAGCAGATATTAATGTCAGGCCCGATACCCACAAAGGAGACATGAGGAGACAAAAAACAACACTTTAGATAAAATATGCCCAGAACCATGCAGGTATATGGTACTGTTTCCTCCTATTTCTGAATGAGGCTATTAGGCTGGGAACGCCTGCACACAAGGGAGGTAGTTCCTCTACAATGTACAGCAGGTGATCCATGCCAACGGCTTCCTGGAGACACTCTTGAGGATCCAGTGTTAACCCTTGGGAGCCACTGTTCTGACCTTTTAGGACTGGTGTTCCCTGGAGAAGGAGCAAATGCATTTCTGAGTGCTATGGTCTGAGTGTTTGTGTCCCCCTCAAATTCATATGCTGAAACCTAATCTCTAATGTGGTGGTATTTAGAGGTGGGGCTATTGGGAGGCCCTCATGAACAGGATGAGAGAGATCTCACAGAGCTGCCTGTCTCTTCTGCTGTGTGAGGACACAGTGAGAAGATGCTGTTTGCAAATCAGGAAGCAGGCTCTTACTAGACACTGAATCTGCCAACACCTTGATCTTGGACTTCCCAGCCTCTAGCACTGTAAGAAATACACTTCTGTTGTTTATACATGACCCAGTTTATGATATTTCTGTTACAATAAACAGCCTGAACAGACTGAGGCACTGAGTGGCCTCCAACCCTGGATAACCCCATGCCTTCCTGGGTGGGTTGTGCCTTCCTCAGTGGCCCCTGGCACTAATCCCAACCTTGCCTTAGTTTAAAGCCCTGAGGATAGGCAGGGCCTTGGGAAGAATTCACATCCCTGAGAAAGGCAGAGTGACTATGCGCAGGCCAGGAGGAGCTGAGCCTTACCCCTGAACAGAGCTAGAGAGGAGGGCACGGGCCCCTCCATGTCTTGTGACATTCAATTTGGTATCTTAGCACATTTGTTCCTTCTCTATATCTGCGATCATTATAGAAATAAACACTTCACCTTATATAGCTTCTATATAACTTCAAAGGGAAATACAAAAGAACTCTGAGATAACAAAATACTTCTGGGTATTCTGAGATAATATTCTGAGACCCAGATAATTACTGGGTCACTGTTTAATAGATAAGGAAAACCGGGGTGAGGAAAGCTATTACATGACTTCATCCTTGAGCTGTTCTGATTTTGGACCCTTATGGCTTAAACAATAGGTCCTGAATAACCCTGTCAATTCCACAATTAAGTAGAGGGACAGGGAAGATTTCCTTGGGGACTTCTGTTTGAGAGAAGGCTCAAAAAATGTATTACCGTGGGTTATGATTTAGATAAGAAATAACAAGGAACATTATAACAGATTGAGCCTAACATGTTTATTCCATTACATCGTTGAAGAAAAGGTATCCAACTTTCCTGAGGAATAGGTGCAAATGTATTCATCAGCAAAAAAGAGCCATTTTAAAACTCAGTGAAAGTAAGACAGGCTGTACCCAGACTCTTAAAGGTCATCAGGTCATCTCTACTCTCTTAGTATGAAGGTAAAAAGACAAAACGATTAAAAGTAATAATAGTTACAATAATTTGTTAAGAGATACATGATATAAAAAGATGTAAATTGTATCATCAAACATTTAAAATGCAGGAGGGTGGTGGAATAAAAGTGTAGAGTTTTTTTTTATGCCATCAAAGGTAAGTTATTATCAGCCTAAAATAGCCTGTTATAACTATAAGATGTTTTTTGTAAGCTTCATGGTTACCACAAAGCAAAGACCTATAGTTGATACACAAAAGATAAACAGTGAGGAATTAAAGGAAACCATTAGAGAAAACCGCTTAATCATGAAGGAAGAAAAGAACAAAGGATGTACAAAATACCCAGAAAAATAATTAACAAAATGGCAGGAGTAAGTCTTGCCTATCAGTAATTACCTTTGTGATATTATGATATATATATTTTGGTTTTCATCCATGGTTCCTGGCTCACAGCTCCTATCACCCTTGTAATTTCCTAGGTGACCAGAGCAGTAAGAGTATCTTTTGTTACAATATTTGGCCTTTTGTCTTTGGTTCCCGAAACAGCTCCAGAACAACTCCAGATCAATATAGGTGAAAGACAGCCTTTTATTACTTATATTAATAACAAACCCCTTTCAATCACACCTGAGCTAATGAGGTGATTTTTGGAAAGTCCCTAGATCACCACAGGTTGGGAGGTGGTTGCCAGGGGAACCAACCAGGTGCTTAGAAGTTTCGTATTCACAGCTCCACCTCCTACCTCCTGGGAGGAGGAGAGAGGCTGAAGGTTGAGCTGATAACCAATGAGCAATGATTTAATCAATCAAGCCTCCTTAACAACCCAAAAGGACTGAATTCACAGGGCTTCCAGGAAGGTGAACAAAAACACATCCATGTGCTGGGAGGGTGGCATACCCCAACTCCATGGAGATGGAAGGTCCTGCACTTGGGACCCTTCTAGACCTCTCCCTAGGTATCTCTTTATCTGGCTGTTCATTTGATTCCTTTAAAAAACGCTTTATAATAAACCAGTAAATGTAAGTGCTTCCCTGAGTTCTGCGAGCTGCTCTAGCAAATTATTCAAACTCAAGGAGGGGGTCATGGGAACCCTGATTTATAGCTGGTCGGTCAGAAGCACGGGTGAAATAACCTGGGACTTGTGATTGGCATTGGAAGTGGAGGGCAGTCTTGGGGGCTGAGCCCTCAACCTGTGGGATCTGGTGCTATTTCCAGGTGGATAGTGTTGGAACTGAATTGGAGAATACTCAGTTAGTGTCCGCTGCAGAATTAATTGCTTCCTTGATGTATGGGAAAAAAACCGACACATATCTGGTGTCAGAATCATGGAGTAAGAGTATAGTAAAAGATACTGAGTTTGTTTTTCTACTCATATACAACCTTGAATGTAAATAGACTAAATTCTCCAACAAAAAGATAGAGTGGCTGAATGGATAACAAGACCCAACAATATACTGCCTATGAGATACTCACTTCCCTGTAAAGACAGACATAGACTCAAGATGAAGGGAAAGGAAAAGATATTTCATGCAAATGGAAACCAAAAGAGAGCAAGAATAGCTATACTTATATCAGATAAAATAGAGTTTAAGTCAAAAACTGTAAAATGGGACAAAGAAGGTCATTATATAATGGTAAAGATGTCAATTAATTAAGAGAATATAATAATTTTAATTATTTATGCACTGAACAGTGGAGCACCTAAATGTGTAAAGCAAATATTCATAGATCTGAAGGCAGAAATTGACTATAATACAATAATAGTAGGGGATTTTGACATTCCAATTTCAGCAATGGACAGATCATCCAGACAGAAAAAAATAAAAGGAAACATTGGACTTGAACTACATTTTAGAACAAATGGACCTAACAGATATATGCAGAACGCTCCATCCAACAGCAGCAGAATATATATTCTTCTCAAGTGTACATGGAACATTCTCTAGGGTAGATCACGTTAAGTCACAAAAAAAGTCTTAACAAATTTGAGAAGATTGAAATTATATTAAGTATCTTTTCCGGCCACAATGTTATGAAACTAGAAATAAGGAACAGGAGGAATTTTGGAAAATTCACAAATATGTGGAAATTAAACAACATGCCCCTGAACAACCAATGGTTCAATTAAGAAATTAAAAGGGAATTTTAAAAATATCTCGAGACAAATGAAAATGGAAACATACCAAAATTTATGGGATGTAGCAAAAGCAGTCCTCAGAGGGGAGTTTATATCAATAAACGTCTACATCAAAAAGAGAAGAAAGATCTCAAATAATCAACCTAATGTTATACCTCAAGGAACTAGACAAAGAAGAAAACACTAGGTCCCAAGTTAGCAGAAGGGTTGAAATAGTAACGACAGCAGAAATAAATGAAACCAGACTATGAAATCAATGGAAAAACTGAGAGTTGTCTTTTTTGAAAAGGTAAACAAAACAGACAGCCCCTTAGCTAGACTAACTAGGAAAAAAAGAGAAACGACTCAAGTGAATAAAATCAGAAATAAAAGAGAAGACATTGCAGTTGATACCACGGAAATGCAAAGGATCGTAAGAGGCTGCTATGAACCATTATATGCCAACAAACTGGATAACCAAAAAGAATGGATAAATTTCTAAACATACAAAACTTACCATGACTGAATCATGAAGAAATAGAAAACATGAACAGATTAATGATGAGTAAGAAAATTGAACCAGTAATAAAAAGTCTCCCACCAAAGAAAAGGCCAGAACCTGATGTCTTCATTGCTGAATTCTACATTTAAAGTAGAACAAATACCAATGCTTCTCAGACTCTTATGAAACATTGAAGAAGAGAGAATACTTCTAGACTTATTTTATGTGGACAATATTACCATAATACCAAAGCCAGACAAGAAAATTACAATAAAAGAAAATTGTGGGGCAATATCCCTCGTGAACATAGATGGAAAGATCCTCAACAAAATACTAGCAAACTAATTAGCTCTATTTAGCCATTCTACAATGTATAGATATTTCACGACATCATGTTGTATACAATAAATATAAACGTTTTATTTGTCTATTGAGAATAAGTAAATAAATAAATACAAATTGAAAAAAAACCCTGAATAAAGAAAGACAGGCTGTACTCAGCCTCCTGAAGTTCATCAGACCCACACGCACTCTCGGAGATTAGTGGACTCTGTAGTTTTTGATGTCCCATTCTTTACTATTTGGTAATAGCACCTCTGTTTTCCTTAGGAAAACCATCCCTCTCTACTCACAGCTTGTGGGTTTGGGTGAGACCGTCTCCAAGGGTGAGCACGTGATAGAGTCGCAGCCAACCAGGGTATACTTTCTTCCTGGCTACAGTGATTGGTTGTGTAGGACGCAGGGGAACCTAGTTGGTTCAACGAGTCTTGATCCCAGGATTATTATTACAATTACTAAGAAAGAGAAATGTTCTTTCTGCTGGGAACGTTAATATGGTCTTTCTGGAGTTGCCCTCTTGTCACCAGCTAGTGGGAGAGGCTTGGAAATGAGCCTCACACAGGAGGAGGCCAAGCTCAGAATGCTGAGACCCTGGGAAGAGAAGGGCTGTGTGTGTATGTGAGAAAAGAGAGGAGAGAGAGGAAGGAGGGAAGGATGGAGAGAGAGAAAGAGAGAAAAGACTTTTTTCTGATGGTTCTTTAAATGTTTGGGAATTTGTTACCCTTGACCTAGAAATACCCTTGGATATTTCAGTAAGAATAGGCAATCCACTTCTCTCGTTTTCTAAATTGTATTGAAGTATAACAAGCATACAGAAAAATGCACACAGTGCAACTGAAGAAGTAATAAATATGTGATTTGATGAATTAATAAAAATATAATTTGATGAGTTTTCATGAACTCAACACTTGTGTTACTGGTATTAAGATAAAAGAAAAAAAGCAGAAACTTACTAAAACTCAGGAGTCCCTCTTGTGCTTTGTTCCAGTACCGCTGCAATATTCTGATGTCTAACAGTATGCATTATGTTGCCCGTTATTTTACTTTATATGAATGGAAGTATACTATATATATATATATATTTTGTGGTTCAACATTATCTCCACTTATACATTCTACTACTGATGGTCATTTGAGTAGTTCTGCTATCAACATTCTAGTACATATCCTTCAGTGAATATATATGTACTAGAATGTTGATAGCAGCACCACATATACATATATATGTGTGAGCATGCACACACACACATTTCTATTGGAACTGTACCTAGAATTGGAATAGCTGTGTCATTGGGTATGCACATGTGTAGCTTTGACAATGCTTTCTAAAGTGTTTGTGCCAATTTACCTTCCCACCAGCAGTGTATAAGAGTTCTAATTGCTTCATATCCATAATAACACTTGGTATTGTCTGTCTTTTTCATTTTAGCCATTCAGGTGAGTTGTCATGGTATTGCATTGTATGTATGTTTGTGGGTATTTTTCCCTTTTTAAAACGTTGTGGTATAATTTAGTTGCAGTAAAATGCACAGATCTGAAGTGTACAGTTTAATGAGCTTTGACAAATGCACGCAGCCATGTAATACACACCTATTAAGATACTTAATATTTGATCACTCAGGAAAGTTCCTTCTTGTTTTTCCCAGGCAATACTTGCTCTCTGCCCTGGAGGCAACCACATCTCTAATTTCTTTCACTATAGGTTAGTTTTACCTGTCCTGGAACTTCATGTTAATGAAATGATACAGTATGCACTCTTTTGTGTGTTGATTCTTTTGCTCAGCATTGAGTTTTTGAGATCCATCCATGATGTTGTACATAACAGTAGTGAGTTCCTTTTTATTGCTGAGTAATACCACATGGTATGAGTAAACATACATTTATTATCCATTCTCATTTTCATGGCCATTTGGATTATTTCCAGCACTTGGCTATTATGAGTAAAGCTGCTATTAAATACATTCTTGTACAAGTTTGCATGTGGATATACATTTTCATTTTTCTTGGGTAAATATACCTAGTAATATAATAACTGGGTCTTAGAGTAGGTGTATATTTAACTTTGAAAGAAACTGCCAAGCTGGTTGTATCGTTTTACACTCCTTCCAGTAATGTATGAGAATTCTGGTTGCTCCATATCCTTGCCAACATTCAATGTCATCAGTCTTTTTTATTTTAGCCATTTTAGTGGGTGTGTAAAAGTATTTCATTGTGGTTTTAATTTGCATTTTCCCTAATGACTAATGATGCTGAGAACTTTTATTGTGCTTATTGGACATTCACATATATTCCCTCCTGAAGTGTCCAAGACTTTTGCCCATTTTTAATTTTTTTCTTTTTATTGATATATCTATATCTATACTCTCTGGGCATGAGCTATTTATCAGGTATATATGTTGCAACATTTTATCCCAGCTTGTCAGTTTTCTATTCTTCTTTACAGTGTTTCTTGATGAGCAGACGCTTTAAATTTTAATGTAGTGTAATTTATCAAGTTTTCCTTTTATAGTTTATTGCCTTCTGGGTCCTGTGTAAGAAATCTTTGGTTTCTTTCAAGTTGCAAAGACATTCTCTTACGTTTTCTTCTAGAAGGTATATGATTTTGGATTTTTGATTTTGGTCTTTGATCAATTTCAAAATAATTTTTGGGTAAGGTTTGAGGTAGAGATTAAGACATTTTCTTCTAAACGGTTATCCACTGTTTCATTACCGTGTGTAGAAAAGATTTTCCTTTCTCATCTACAATAGATTAGTGCTTTTCAAAAAATTAATTGAGGGTATAAGTGCAGTTCTATTTCTGGACATGATTTTGTTATATTAACCTATTTGCCTGTTATTATTTCTATACCACACTCTCTTATTTTATAGCTTTATAGTAGGTCTTGATATCCAGTGCTTTAAGTCTTTGAACTCTATTTTTATTCGTTACTTTTTTAATATTCTTGGTTATGATAGACATGGAAATGTGATGCTCAGATCTTACTTCAAGAGAGGATTCATTGCCTAGCTGGAAGGAGTGCGGTTAGTAGACAGCCTTCAGCTATTAGCTCCTTTGGGGTCCACCTCAGCTTTTGAACTGAGGTCACACTCTTCTTAAGACAGTCCCAGCCAATAAATAAAAAAGGCAGTGGTAGCTGAGGTCATGCTCTTCTTGGGGTAACATTCAGCCAATGACTAAGCAAGGCAATTGCATAACAGCCTTGAAATTTCTGCCCAGCATGGGATTCCTCTAATGCATCTTTGCTCTGGAACTCCTTAATGAGCTGGCAGAGACTTTCTCATATCGTCATTGCCATTTGACTACTCCACCTAGCCCAGTACTACTTCCTTTCTTTTTTTCCCCATAAGTGTTGTTACCCAATACATCATTTGCACTTCTATATCCATCTGCTTCCTAACTGGCCCTGTTGGTTCCTAGATAGCAGCAGTAAAATGGAGTTTTGTGACAGCATCCCTGCCCTGCTGGCAATGAGACTCCATTTTGGGTGGTAGGTGGAGCAATGGCCGACTGTGGCACAAAGTGTTGGCCCAATTGTTAAAACTTTCATGTGGCAACTTGGGAGAATGCTCTAGTGAAGGAGCATACACTCATCAGTGTGATGATTCAGGAATACCAGGGGAAATGATAAATATTAGCATAATGAAACTGGGTCATTGTTACTATGCTTCATGGATACCTATAGATAGATAATGAAAGGCTGAGAAAAATTAACAAACAATTGAATATTAAATGTTAGAGCCAGACATTCTCTTTGGTAGCTTACAAAAAAGCCCTCATCTCATGAAAGGAGCAAGGAAAAAGATGAGGATTAAACCCAAGATCAAACAGAGTAGCTGTATTTCAGAGATGGTTGAATGCCCAACTAAAGCAGGTTCTTCAGAGCTGAAGTCAGGGCTCAGGGTGAGAAAACCTAGGACTCTGACACACAGGATGGGAAGAATCTGGATGGATGCCCCTGAAAAATATGATTTTCCAGATTTCTATAAATCTTCTGAGCTTGCAGAAGTGCCCAACACTCTTCATTTGGAGCTACTAGCCCCCTTCCCCACGCCAAACCCAATGTGGGATAGGAATATAGAGATCTTTCCCCCTCAGGGGAATGGTTACACTCTCAGGAGCTGACCCGCTTCCTCTCCCTGCTGCCGGGCCTATACCCAGCATTGAGTTGCACCATAATCAGTAGGGGATGTGTGGGGCCTCAGAAAGAAGGAAAGCCTCTATATCTAGGGAATTGCGTGGCCTAGTCAGTGGCTGGGGAGTATCTGTGGGACTGAGTTCTGAGTATGCTCAATCAAAGGGGTGTGAAGCATAACAAGATTTGATGAGGAATACAGGGCCTAATGTCCTGGAAGGAACCTAGGGGTTGGTGCAAACTCCTGTTAAGGTGACTCTTCGAAGTCTGGAAAAAGCAATGGCCCACAGTGAATGATATTGAAATGCTCTGTGGCAGATGGTACGGGAAGGAATTGAATGAATCAGGGAAGTGAGCATGCTAGAAGGGATATATTATCTGAGGCTAAAAGATCACTAGAGTGTTATGTTCTATGAGAAAGCCTTGGGGCCATACTCTTCACCAAGGCCACCAGGAATGCACAGGTGGGAGGGACAATGGAATTACTATGAAGTTCAGGTATGGCTGCCCTTTGCAGGCTGGGGCTAACAGTTGGAGAGGCTGTCACAGAATGCAGGTCACTAATGGCCATGGGGGTGATGGCCCTTTCCCTCTTCACAAAGCAAGAGAGGCCAGATGGTGGTGCTGGTGTTAACTTTCAGAAGTGGGGTGGGGGATGGAGAGGAAGTGCCTGGAGCTGCAATTAACATAATGGTTGGCCAGGTAGGAGGGGCAGTTTAGAAAACTTGACCTGCAGAAATTTATAGATATGGTTAATAGAACCTGGCGTCTCTAAGGCTAAAATAGTGGTGCAGCCAAGGAGGATATTGCATAAGCTCTTTGTCAGAATACAGGAATGGAGAAGCAGGAGGCTGAGGGTATTCTTTGCAATAAAAAGCACCTTTTCTTAGTTTCTGGACCCAAGTCAGTTTTTAGACCTGGGACCTCTTTATTGACGAGGTGGTCGGGACACCAGTGGCAGGACAGTAAAACACTACAAGTAGGCACTGAAATCCATCCTGTATCCTTCTCAAAGGGTCTATAGTCATATACTGGCCAGTGACTATATACACTGGGAAAAGCGAAATACTAAGGCATTTTGGGGAATTTTAGAGAAAGGGTCTGAGTTGGCATTGATATCTCAAGACCCAAAATCTCAACATAAATCTTTTTAGAACAGGGGCATCCACCACAGAGGAAGCATTAAGCCACCAGTTAGACAAAATTACTTAGCCAGCTGATGTTAGTTTTATTTGCAGCCACCATAGTGCTGGCACAGTAGAAACACAAATGAAGTGGGCACAGTGGCAGAGAGATGGTGGCTACACAGGCTCTGACACCATGAACTAAGATTTTATATGACCAATTCTAGCTACTGTCTCCTTTGCATGTTCAACCTGCCAGCAATAGAACCTTTGCTCTGCACCTGGGATGATGGCATTCTTTGAGGAGATTAATTGTCCGCATGGTGGCAAGTTGACTGCATTGGTTTCTTCGGAAGAGCTAGAGTTTTATTCTTCCAGGAATAGATGCCTAAGGTTTGCCTTTCCAACCCACAAACTCTAGTCAGATAATTATCCATAGCATCTGACCAGGGAACTAACTTTATAGCCAAAGAGGTGTGGGAGTGGACCCTTGACCATGGTATCTACCTGTTCTGTTACAGGTATCACCACTCAGAAGCTTTCAACCTGATAGATTGTTGGAATGGCCTTCTGAAGGCACAGATAAAGCACCAGTTTGAGAAAAATACTCTGCACATATGGGACAACATTCTCCAGAAGAGGCATATGCATGCATTGAAAAAGAATTTTATGCAATGCTGTGACCTCAATAGGAGCAATAGATAAGTCCCAGAAACAAGTGGTGGAAGCAGGAGAGGCCCTACTTGACAACATTGCCAATGACTCATTGGAGGAATTCGTGTTTCCAATACGCATGCAGCTCTGAGCTTTGCAGGTTTAGAGGTCTTGGTTCCCAAAAGGGATACATGTTTACCAGCAAGGATCCAATTGACCTAAAATTTGTGGGTGCTGTCTGGATCCTCTGGGTTACCTGTGTCCAGAAATCAGCAAACAAGAAGGGAATCATTGTCTCATAATTAATTCTGATCTGCAAGAAACTTAAGGCTCCCGTTATCCAATGGGGGTGATAGCTGAATGTGAAAAGAATTTAGAATGGATAGTACAGAAGGGAGCTGATGAGTACCAACCGCAACCTTAGGACCAACTTTAGTAACGAGGTCTATAGTTCATCCTACTCTCTTCTCTCTTCTAAATTCCTCCTTAAGAAGAGAGGATCACTAGAGCCCTGGAGAAATTGCTTTCTGAACATGTATGGAAAAGCGAGTCTGCATGGCACAAGGGGTAGATAATGGAAGACATGGATGTGTGCCATGTGCCACTCAGAGTGCCTGTAAAGAAAGAAATTGCTGTCCAGCTGAGAGGATGTGGTCTTCTTTAGTATTTGCCTAAGCATGTATTTTAAAATCAGGTTAATTAAAGTATAATGCTTATAAGTTAAATTCAAACTTTTTAGTGTAAACTTCTATGAGTTTTGACAAGTACATATAGTTATATAACCACCAATAAAGTCAAGATAAAGAAAATTTCTGTCACCTTAAGAAGTTAGCCCATGCTCCTTTGCAGTCAACTTCTCCCCATACCCCCATAACCTGATAACTACTGATCTGTTTTCTGTAGACTTAAAAAAAGTCATAATACGAATCATACTGTATGTAATATTTTGAACCTGGATTTTGTCACACACCATAATACATTTTTTATAAATTGTATTATTACTTTTTTGTTTCAAAATATTAAGGGGGTGCAAATGTTTTAGATTACTTGGATGCTTTTTGTAATGCTTGAGTCCTGGCTATAGGTGTGCCCTTCACCCAAATAGTGTTCGTAGTACCCCTTAGGTTGGTTTATTCCCCTCCCTTACTCTCCCCTCCCCCCTGGTTGCTTCCCACTGAGTTTTACTTCCCTCTGTGCACTTGTGTGCTCATTGGCTAGTTCCAATTTAATAGTGAGCACATATGGTGTTTGTTTTTCTATGCTTGCAATATTTCACTCAGGAGAATGATCTCCAGTTTCAACCAGGTTGTTGCAAAAGGTATTAATTCATCTTTTTATGGCTGAGTAGTACTTCATAGTGTACATATACCACATTTTTATTAATCCACTCATGAAATGATGGACACTTGGGTTGATCCCACATCTTTGCAATTGTGAATTGTGCTGCAATAAACACTCAAGTGCAGGGTCTCTTTGATGAAGTCTTCTTTTCCTTTGGGTAAATACCCAATACTGGGATTGCTGAATTGAATGGTAGGTCTACTTTTAGTTCTTTGAGGAATCTCCATACTGTTTTCCATAGAGGTAGTACTAATTTGCAGTCCCACCAACATAGTATAAGCATTCCTTTCTCTCTATATCCAAGCTAGCATCTATTATTTTTGGACTTTTTAATAAAAGCCATTCTAACTGGGGTAAGGTGATACCTCATTGTGGTTTTAATTTGCATTTCCTTGATGATTAGTGATGTTGAGCATTTTTTCATATGTTTCTTGGCCATTTGTCTTTCTTCTTTTGAGAAGCATCTGTTCACGTCTTTTGCCCACTTTTTAATAGGGTGTTTGTTTTTTTCTTGTTGATTTTCTTGAGTTCTTTATAGATTCTGGTTATTAGCCCTTTATTGAATGTGTAGCTTGTGAATATATTGTCCTGTTCTGTAGGATGTATTTTTTCTCTGTTGATTGTTTCCTTAGGTGTGCAGAAGCTTTTTAGTTTACTAAGATTCAATTTATTAATTTTTGTTGTTGCCATGATTGCCATTGGGGTCTTTTTCATAAATCCTTTGCCTAAGCCAATACCTAAGCCAGTATGTTTTTCCTACATTTTCCTCTAGAATTCTTATGGTTTCATGCCTTAGATGTAAGTCTTTTATCCACCTTAAATTAATTTCTGTGAGTGGTGGGAGATAGGGGTCCTGTTTCATTCTTCTGCATGTGGCTATCCAATTTTCCCAGTATCATTTATCGAATAGGGCTTCTTTTCCCCAGTGTTCATTGTTGTCTGCTGTGTCAAAGGTCAGTTGGTTCTAGGTAGATGGGTTTATATTTGGCTTCTCAAATCTGTTTCATTGGTCTATGTCTCTATTTTTGTACTAGTACCATGCTGTTTTGTTTACTATATCCTTGTAGTATCGTTTGAAGTCTGGTAATGTGATGCCTCCAGATTTTTTCTTTTTGCCAAAGTTTGCTATGGCTATTTGGTCTTTTTTTTGGTTCCAAATGAAATTTAGGATTATTTAGGATTATTTAGGATTACTGTTTGTAGATCTGTGAAATATAACACTGGTACTTTGATGGGATTGCACTGAATCTGTAAGTCACTTTGGGCAGTATGGACATTTTAATGATGTTGATTCTACCTATCCATGAGCATGAAATATTTTTCCATTTGTTTTTATCCTCTGTGATTTATTTCCTCAGAGTTTTGTAGTTCTCCTTGTAGAAATCTTCGACCTCCTTGGTTAAGTATATTCCTAGGTATTTTATTTTATTTGTAGCTACTGTGAATGGTATTGAGTCTTTTATTTGACTCTTGGCTTTACTGTTGTTAGTATATGGAAATACTTTAGATTTATGTACATTGATTTTGTATCCTGAGATTTTGCTGAATTTATTTATCAGTTTCAGGAGACTTTTGGTGGGCTCTTTCAGGTTTTCTAGATACAAGATCATATCATCAGTGAAGAGCGATAGTTTGACCTCTTCTTTCTTGATTTGGACACCATTAATATTCTTCCTTTGCCTGATTGCCCTGGCTAGGACTTCCAGCACTGTTGAATAGGAGTGGTGACAGTGGGCATCCTTGTTTTGTTCCAGCTCTTAGGGTGAATGCTGTCAACTTTTCCCCATTCAGCATGATGTTGGCTGTGGGTTTGTCACATATGGCTTTTATAATTCTGAGAAATATTCCTCCTATGCCTTGTGTATTGAGGGTTTTTATCATGAAAGGGTGCTGAACTCTGTCGAATGCTTTTTCTGCACCTAGTGAGATGATCATATGGTCTTTGTTTTTGCTTTTGTTCATATGGTGAATCACATTTATTGATTTATATATGTTGAAACATCCTTGCATCCCCGGGATGAAGCCCACTTGGTCCTGGTGGATTATTTTTTTGATATGCTGTTGAATTCACTTTGCCAGTATTTTATTGAGAATTTTTGCATCTATATTCATAAAGATATTGGTCCATAGTTTTCTTTTTGTTGTATCCTTTCCTGACTTTGTTACCAAAGTGACACTGGCTTCATAAAATGAGTTGGGGAGGATTTCCTCCTTCTCAATATTATGGAATAATTTTTGTATTATGGGTACCAGGTCTTCTTTATAGGTCTGATAGAATTCGGCAGTGAATCCATCTGGTCTAGGGCTTTTTTTTGTTGTTGGGAGGTTTTTTATTACTGATTCAATATCAGTGACCATTATTGGTCTTTTCCAGAGTTCTTTTTCTTCCTGGTTGAGCCTTCAGAGGTTGTTTAATTCCAGGAACTTGTCCATTTCTTTTACCTTCTCTGGTTTATGCACATAGAGATTTATGTAGTATTCATGGATTATGTTTTGTATTTCTGCAGTATCAGTTGTAATGTCACCTTTTTCATTTCTGATTGAGCTTATTTGGGTCCTTTGTCTTCTGTTCTTGGTTAATCTAGCAAGAAGTCTGTCAATTTTGTTTTTCTTTTCAAAGAAACAACTTTTTATTTTGTTAATCTTTGGTGTTTTTTTTTTTTTTTTTTGTTCCCCAATTCATTTAGTTCTGCTCTGACCTTCATTATTTAATGTCTTCTGCTGGCTTTGGGTTTGGTTTGTTCTTCCTTTTCTAGTTCCTTGAGGTATGGCATTAGGTTGTCAATTTTTGATCTTTCTGTCTTTTTCATGTAGGCATTTAAGGCTATTAATTTTCCCCTGAGGAATGCCTTTGCTGTGCCCCAAAGATAGCCTGTGTCCCCTTTGTCATTCAGCTCAAAGAATTTTTTTATTTCCATCTTAATTCCATTCTTGACCCAATAATGGTTCAGCAGCATGTTGTTTAATTTCCATGACTTTGTATAGGTTTGAGTGTTTTTCTTGTGATTTATTTCTGGTGTTATTTTGCTGTGATCTGAGAAGATACATGTTATGATTTTGATTTTTTTTACTTTGTTGAGACCTATTTTGTAGCCTAAGATATGATCAGTCTTGGAGAATTTCCCATATGCTGCTGAGAAGAATGTGTATTCTGTAGTTTTTGGGTAGAATGTTCTGTAAATATCTGTTAGGTCCATTTGATTTAGAGTTTGGTTTAAGTCCATTATTTCCTTGTTTATTTTCTGCTTAGATGATTTACCAAGCTCTGACAGTGGGGTGTTGAGGTCCCCACAATTACTATGGTACTTTTATTTCTTTGCTTAGCTCTAGTTAGATTTACTTTATGTATCTGGGAACTCTTGTATTGGGCACATATATGTTTATGATTGTTATGTCTTCATGTTGGATGGCTCCCTTTACCATTATATAATGACTCTGTTTGTCTTTCTTTGGTAGATGCTGTGATGAACTATAGAGTTGTTCTCCCTGTCAGTGGTTGATGCTTGCATGAAAGAGCCAACTACCGAGACATTCTTTTGTGCCCATGGTAAGCTCTGGTCCCTCAGGTAGAACACTTGAGTGCCCCAGGCTTTGGGAGGGGTCCTGTATCTCCCAGGGGTTTGCTTGATCTCCACCACAGCAGAGGTGGGTGGAGGAGTGAGGCAGAGCATGGTTAGGTTGTGCAAGCCTCTACGGCCTTGCAAAACCTCGGCAGGGCTCAGAGGTTGCTTTCCCAGCCACTAGGGAGAGCCACTGGGAGGAAAGTCAGGTGATGCTTTCTAGACTAGGAGTGCTGTTTGTCAGGGAGGGGCCTAAACACTTGGTTGCTATGGCACTGGGCTGAGATCTTCCCTGTCAGAGGACCCACCCTAATCCAATAGTGCAGCTTTCCTGAGGGGTGGGGTGGGCACTCTGTCAGATCACCACATCTCAGACCCCCACAATATTCTCCCATCACTTCTGTTCATGTGGGCTCCCTCACCACCTGAATCCAGCTCTCAAACCTCCCTCTAGTCTGCATGTCTGACCCATTGGTGTGCATCTCCTCGAAACACCTGCAGGATGGAGCTCCCAGATTGGGCAGCCTGGGTCCACTGGGGGTCCTCAAGGGAGAAGGTGTGGGTCCACTCTCTGTAGAGACCTCAGCCTGCTGGAGAGAAGCAACCATCTGCCAAATTCTCAGCTCAAACTGCTCTCCTGGTTTCAGTAGATGGGGGAGGTGTTGTGAAGGAAAAGCATCTGAATGGAAGAAAGCTGGCTGTCTGGTCTCTTGAGTAACTCTCCTTGGAGGGGGAAACTTGCACTGAATGTCCAAGCTCTGGGATCATACATGTCCTCCACACTATTACGTGTTTGCTGCTGTGACTGGGCTCATCAGGGTGGAAAAGGCTTCATGAAACTTGGTAGCCCACTGGTTACTGAAGGTGCATGGGAGGGAGAGAGGGATCCCCCTCACCCCTTCACTGGGCTCTGAGCCTCTCTGGGTTTCATCCTTGCTGATTTTTTTTTCCTTTGTCTTCTTCTCTGCTTCACAATTTTCCTCTGTGAGGTCCCCAGCAGGCTCCAGCATCTCTCTATGATCTATACCTCAGCTGCGTCTCCTCCCCCTCTCCTTTATCTGAAATCCTACCTTCCCCCGGGACAGTCCAGCAAGTGATGTCTCTACTCAGCCATCTTGCCCCTTCTCTCCGCATAATACATTTGAGGTTCATCTATGTTGTGTTTATCAGTAGTTTTTCTTTTTATGATGAGTTGTGTATAATGAACTACATGGTGTTTATGTATTTGCCTGTTGAAGGACTTTTGGGTGTCTCCTGGTTTTAGTGATTATGAATAAAGCCACTATAAACCTTTGTTACCAATTTTTCTCTGAACACATGTTTTCATTTCTCTTTGGTAAATATCTAGGGACATAGAACTACAAGATTATATTCCAAATGTATGTTTCATTTTCAAAGAAATGGCCAAACCATTTTCTAAAGTAGCTGTGTCATTTTGGACTCCCACTAGGAATGTATGAATGTTCTAGTTGCTTTATATTCTTCCCAGAATTTGGAATTGTAATTTTCTTTTTGGTAAATATTAGCTATTCTAATAGGTGTGTAGTGGTACCTTGTTGTTGCTTTAACTCAAATTTCCCTAATGATGAATAATGTTGGGCATCTTTTCATGTTTTTATTTGCAATTTGAATATCTATTTTAGTGGCTTGTCTGTTTAAATGTCTCCCTGCTTTTTATGGTGCTAGTTGGTTTCTTATTGTTTTCAGAGTTCTTTATGTTTTCTGAATTCAATTTCTTTATCAAATACATGATTTGCAAATATTTTCTCACAGTCTGTGGTTTGTCTGTTTTTTAAATTAATAGAATTTATTTTTCAGAGTAGCTTTAGGGTTACATAACATTAAGCAGATAGTGCAGAAGTTTCCTATATACTCCCGCCTTACCTCACAGTGTCCCCTATATTAATGTCTTACATCAGTGTGATACGTTTGTTACAAATGATGAACCAACATTGATACATTATTATTAAATAAAGTTTATAGGTTACATTAGGGTTTACTCTGTGTAGTACATTCTATAGGTTTTGACAAATACATAATGTCATGTATCCACCATTGTAGTGTCATACGGAATAGTTTCACTGCCCTAAAAATCCCCTGTGGTCTACTTATTCATCACTCTCTCTCTTTTCCCCACTGGTGACCACTGATGTTTTTACTGTCTATAGTTTTTATTTTTTCCAGAAAGCTGGAGACATACAATACATAGTCTCTTCAGAGTGATTCTTTTACTAGAAAATGTGCATTTAAGGTTCCTCCATGTCTTTCTGTGGCTCAATAAATTTTTTTCTTTTTATTACTGAATAATATCCCATTGTATAATGTATAATAGTTTGTTTATCTGTTCACCTTTTGAAGGACAACTTGGTTACTTCCAGATTTTGGCAATTATGAATAAAACTGCTATAAATGTTCATGTGTAGGTTTTTGTGTGGACATAAGTTTTTAGCTCATTAGGGGAAATACCTAGGAGTGCAAGGGTGAGAGTGTATTGTACAACTTTTAGCTTTGTAAGACACTGAAAAATTGCCTTCCAGAGTGGTTATACATTTTTGCATTCCCAGGAAATGCATGAGAAGTTCCTGTTCCTATTGCTCCACGTCCTTACCACTATTTGGTATTGACAGTATTTTCAGCTGTGTTTTGCAGATATTTTCTCCTCATTTGTGACTTGTCTTTCCCCTATTTTAATAGTGTCTTTTGCAAGGCAGAATATTTTACTTTTAATGAAGTCCAACTCATCAATTCTTTCTTTCATGGATTCTACTTTCAGTGTTGCATCTAAAAACTCGTTGCCAAACCCAACTCACCTAGATTTTCTCCTATGTTATCTTCTGGAAATTTCATAGTTTTATGTTTTACATTTGGGTGTATGATCCATTTTGAGTTAATTTTTGTGAAAGAAATAAGGTTAGTGTATAGGTTTATTTTATTGCATGTTATCCAGTTGTTCCAACATCATTTGTTGAAGACTATCATTTTCCCATTGAATTACTTTTGATTCTTTGACAAAGATCAGTTGACTGTATTTGTGTGTGCGTGTGTGTTTGTGTGCGGCAGAGGCTATTCCATTGATCTGTGGTTCTTTCACTTATACCACTCTATCTTGATTAATGTAATTTATAGTAAGTTTTGAAGTTCGATAATGTCAGCCCTTGGCTTTTGTTCTTCTACTTCAATAGGGTGTTGGCTATTCTGGATCACTTGCCCTTTCATATAAATTTTAGAATCACTTTGTTAATATTCACAAAATAACTTGCCAATCTTTTGATTGAGATTGGTTTGAATTTATAGGTTATGTTGTAGAGAACTTACCTCTTATAAATACAGATTCATCTTATGTCATCATTTATTTATTTTTATTTTTTTGTTTCAAAATATTAGTTAAGGCAGTAGAAATGTTTTTGTTACATGGACACCTTGTATAATGCTTAAGTCAGGGCTTTCGGTGTGCCCATCATAAAAATGGTGTTCACTGTACCCAATAGGTAAGATTTTATCCCATACCCACCCTCCTGCCCTCTCCCCTTCTTGGTTTCTATGTCTTTTATATTGCTTTTTGTACCCATCTATTACCTCCCACTGATTAGTGAGAACATATGGTGTTTGGTTTTCCATTCCTGAAGTCACTTCATAATGGTCTCCAGTTGCATCCAAGTTGCTGCAAATGACATTATTTCATTACTTTTTATGGCTGAGTAGTAATTCATTATACACACACACACACACACACATATACACACACCACATTTTCTTTGTCCACTCATGAGTTGAAGGGCACTTAGGTTGATTCCACATCTTTGCAATTGTGAATTGTACTGCAATAAACATTTGAGTGCAGGTATCTTTTTGATAAAATGACTTCGTTTTCTTTGGGTAGATAACCAGCATTGGGATTGCTAGACCAAATGGTAGGTCTACATTTATTTCTATGAGGAATCTCCATACCCTTTTCCACAGAGGTTGTACTAATTTGTGGTCCCACCAGCAATATATAAGTGTTCCTTCCTCTCTACATCCATGCCAGCATCTATTGTTTTTTGACTTTTTAATGGCTATTCTGATAGGGGTAAAGTGGTATCCCACTATAGCTTTAATTTACATTTCCAAGATGATTAGTGATATTGAACATTTTTTAAATATGTTTGTTGGCCATTTGTCTATCTTCTTTTAAAAACTTCCATTCATGTCTTTTGCCCACTTTTTGATGGAGTTATTTGTTTCTTTCTTGCTGATTTGTTTGAGTTCTTTGTAGATTCTGGATATCAGAGCAGAGCCATGCTGTTTTGTTTATTACAGCCTTGTAGTATTGTTTGAAGTCTGGTAATATGATGTCTCCAGATTTGTTCTTTTTGCCAAAGATTGCTATGGCTATTTGGGTGCTTTTGTGGTTCCAAGTGAAGCTTAGGATTATTTTTTCTAGATCCATGAAATATAACACTGGTATTTTGATGGGATTGCACTGAATCTGTAAGTCACTTTGGGCAGTATGGACATTTTAATGATGTTGATTCTACCAATCCATAAACAAGGGATGTTTATCAATTTGTTTGTGTCATCTGTGATTTATTTCATCAGTGTTTCATAGTTCTCCTTATAGAGCTCTCTCACCTCCTTGGTTAAATATATTCCTAGGTATTTTATTTTCTTTGTAGCTATTTTGAATGTTATTGTGTCCTTGATTTGACTGTCCACTTGACTGTTATTGGTATATAGAAATGCTACTGATTTGTGTACATTGATTTTGTAACCTGAGACTTTGCTGAATTTATTTATCAATTCCAGGAGTCTTTTGGTGGAGTCTTTAGGGTTTTCTGAAGAGAAGATAATATTGTCAGCAAACAGGGATAGTTGGACCTCCTCTTTCCTGATTTGGATGGCTTTTATTTCTTTCTTTTGCCTGATTGCTCTGATTAGGACTTCCGATACTATGTTGAATAGTAGTGATAGTGGGCACCCTTGTCTGGTTCCAGTTTTAGGGTGAATGCTGTCAACTTTTCCCCATTCAGTATGATGTTGGCTGTGTGTTTGTCATATATGGCTTTTATAATGTTGAGATATATTGTATCTCAATATATCCTTGCATGCCTAGTTTGTTGAAGTTTTTTATTATGAAAGGGTGCTGGATTTTATTGGATGCTTTTATTGCACCGATTGGGATGATCATATTTCATTTTTGTTTCTGTTCATGTGGTGAATCATGTTTATTGATTTGCATATGTTAAGCCATCTTTGCATCCCTGAGATGAAATCCACTTGATCATAGTGGATTATTTTTTGGATGTGCTATTGAATTCTGTTTGCTTGTATTTTGTTGAGGATTTTTGCATCAATGTTTATAAGGGATAATAGTCTGTAGTTTTCTTTTTTTGTTGTGTACTTTCTTGCTTTGGTATCAGGGTGATACTGGCTTCATAGAATGAGTTAGGGATGGTTCCCTCCTTCTTGATGTTATGCAGTAGTTTCTGTAGGATAGATACCAGTTCTACTTTGTAGGTCTCATAGAATTTAGCTGTGAATCCATCTGGTCCAAGGCTTTTCTTTCTTAGGGTATTTTTTATTACTACTTCAAGCCCACTGATCTTTATCAGTCTGTTCAGGGCTTCTATTTCTTCCTGCTTCAGGCTTGGGAGTTTGTGTGATTCAAGAATTTGTTCATTTCCTCTACGTTTTCTAATTTGTTTGTGTAGAGGTTTTCATAGCATTCATGGATGATATTTTCTATTTCTGCAGCATCAGTTGTAATGTTTCCTTTTTCATTTCTGATTAAGGTTATTTGAGCCCTTTCTCTTCTATTTCTGGTTATCTGCCTAGTGGTCTATCAATTTTGTTTATCTTTCCAATGAACCAACTTTATGTTTCATTCATCCTTTGTATTTTTTTTTTGTTTCCATTTTGTTTCATTCTGTTCTGAGCTTTGTTATTTCTTTTCTTCTGCTGGCTTTGGGTTTCGTTTGTTCTTTTTCTAGGTCCCTGAAATGCAACATAATTAACATTATGTTGTTAATTTATGATTTTTCTGTCTTTTTGATGTAGGCATTTAAGGCTATGAACTTTCTCCTTAGGGCTGCTTTTCCTGTATCTCATAGATTTTGAAACCTTATGTCCCCTTTATCATTCAGTTTGAGAAATCTTTTGATTTTCATCTTAATTTCATGATTGACCCAAGGATCGTTCAGCATCAGGTTGTTTAATTTCCATGACTTTGTGTAGATTTGAGTGTTTCTTTTGGAATTGATTTGTAGTTTTATTCCACTGTGGTCTGAGAAGATACACAGTATGATTTCTATTTTTTTTTTTTTAATTTGCTGAGACTCATTTTGTGGCCTAAGATATGATCAATCTCAGAAAATGTCCCATGTGGTGAAGAGAAAAATGTATATTCAGTAGTTTTTGGGTAAAATGTTCTGTAATTTTCTGTTAGGTCCATTTGTTCTACAGTGCTATTTAAACTCAGTGTGTCTTTATTCATTTTCTTTTTGCATGATCTGTCCAATTCTGTCAGTGGAGTGTTGAAATTCCTGACAATTAGGATGCTACTGTTTATTTCTTTGCTTATATCTAGAAGAATTTGCTTTATGAAACTGGAAGCTCCTGCATTAGGTGCACATACTTTTAGGATTGTTATGTTTTCTTGTTGAATTGCTCCTTTTACTATCATATAATGACCATCTTTGTCTTTTTGTTTTATCATCATTGATTTAATGTCTATTTTATGTGATATGATAATGGCTACACCTGCTTGCTTTCGGTTTCCATTTGCATGTAATATTTTTTTCCATCCCATTACCTGAGTCTGTGTGCATCCTTTTGGTTTAGATGTGTTTCTTGGAGACAGCAAATATTTGGGTTGTGTTTTTTCATCCATTCAGCCACTCTACGTCTTTTAAGTGGGGCTTTCAGACCGTTCACATTGAGTGTTAGTATTGATATGTGGTGTGCTCTTCTGTTCAACATGTTGGATGATATCTTATTATTTTGTTATCTCTCTTGTGCTATTGTTTTATAAGAGTTGTGACCTATAATTTTGGGTGCTTTTAAACTGGTTGGTGTCTGTTGTGTTTTTGCATGTATAATGCACTTTTGAGCATTTTCTGTAGGGCAGGTCAAGTAGTGACAAGTTCCCTCAGTGTTTGCTTGGGAACCTTCCCAAGAAAAAGACTTTATGTCTTTTTCACTTATGAAACTTAGTTTAGAAGGATATGAAATTCTTAGCTGACAGTTATTCTGTTTAAGTAGACTAATGCAAGGAGTTCATTCCTTTCTGATTTGTAAGGTTTTTTTTGAGAAGTCTGCTGTTAGTCTGATGGGTTTTCCTTTGTAAGTTTCTTGATGTTTTTGCCTCATGGGTTGTAGGAGTTTCTCCTTCATGTTAACTTTTGTCAGTCTGATGACTATATTCCTTGGTGATGCCCTTTTTGCAATGAATCTCCCAGGTGTTCATTGAGCTTCTTGTATCTGGATGTCTAAATCCCTAGCCAGACTATGGAAGTTTTTCTCAATTATTCCCTCAAATAGGTTTTCCCAGCCTTGTGTTTTTCTTCTTCACTCTCAGGGATGCTTATGGTTCTTATATTTGGCTGTTTTACACAATCCCATATTTCTTGTAGACTTTGTTTATCTTGATTCTTTGTTCTTTATATTTGACTGAGTGCATTAATTTGAAAGAGTTGTCTTCAATCTCTGAAATTCTTTCTTCTGCCTGATCTAGTCTATTTTTAAAACTTTCCACTGTGTTTTGTATTTCCCTAAATGAATTTTTCATTTCCAGAAGTTCTATTCATTTTTTCAAATATATCTATCTGTTTAGTAAATTTTTCATTCATTTCCTGAATTGTTTTTATGGTTTCTTTGAATTTGTTTTCCATTTTCTTTTGGGTCTCATTGAGCTTCCATACAATCCATTTTTGGAATTCTTTATCTGTCATTTTATTATTTTTATTTTGGTTGGGATCCATTGCTAGAGAACTGGTGTGCTTCTTTGGGGGTGTCCTTTCACTCTGGCTTTTCATACTTCTAGAGTTCTTGTGCTGATTTCCTCTCATCTGGAGCAGTTGTCACTTCTTGCTTTTGGATTTTATTTTGTTTAGATGGGCCTTTCCCCCCCCCACTCTTAAGGGTGTGTCTGTAGCATATGCTGGGTAAAGACCTTTGGCTTTTCTTGTGGGCACTTTGATAGGGTTCTAGGTTTGAGACAGATACCTTGGTTATAGATAGCCTTAGTGTGATGGTTTTCTCAGTTGCTAGTTATTTGTAGGCTGTAGCAGTGGGTACCATCTGGTGAGCAGATTCCCTGTCTTTTGTTGACAAGGGAAGATGAAAGTCTTTGAAATCCTTTCTCTTTCCCCAGCTCTGTGGTCTTCTTAACAGTGTGAATTATATTGGGATGCCTGGTTCAATCTTGGAGACAGAAATTTGTGCTTGTGTGTAAGAGCCAGCCACACCCTATATGGTTGAGTCAGTAAATGCTGTCAAGGGCTGTATAAGTTGTCCTCTCTGCCAGTAGGTGGTACTTGCAGGAGATAGCCAGCTGCAGTGGTGTTTTGGGGACCTGTTATCAGTGATAGTAGATCAGAAGAAGCACTTGGGTGCCCCAGGGAGTGGACAGGGCCCTGGAGCTCCCAGGGTATTCCTTATTCTTGACCACAGCAAAGGTTCGTGGAGAAGTAAGGCAGGGCAGGGCTAGGTTAGGTGAGCCTCCCTTCAGGCTCCACAAAAGTGGGCACAAGCACTGTCTTGGCAGGTGTCGAGGGTCAGCTCCCATGCTGCTGGGGAAAGCTACCAGGGAGGGGCTGAAGTGGCCCCTCAAAGCCATAAAGTCTGCACATGGGGGAGGGACATTCTGAGATTCATAGTCTGGCTGTTGGGAGTGGATTTTGCTCTTCTCCTTCCTTCCCTGCCCAGGAGATCTCCTTCAGGCATCTGGCTGCAAGCAGAAGCCCAAACTAGCTGAGCTTCCCAGCAATGGCACTGTAGGCTGGGAGCTTCCCTGCCCAGGATCCCTCACTGGACTGATAGCATGGCTTTCCTGTGGGGGGAGGGGTGCTCCCCAAGTGGCTCAGGCCCACACTACACTCTCCTTTCAGTTCTGCCTCTGTGGGCCCCTCACCTCCCAAGAATAATTTACAAATCTCCCCTCCATGCCCTTGAGCAACACGATTGAGTCCTAGAGCTATGGGATCTGGCCTACAGGCCTGTTTTCTGATCTCTCAAGTTCAATCCCTGACTGTTCCAGGGAGAAGCATGCTGGTCCCCAGTTGCCCATGGAGTGCTCAAGTAGGCTTAATGTCCCTTTGCTTTGGGATATGCCCTGCTCTGCTGGAGCAGCCAGGTGAGCAGCACCTGGGAGGACCAGTGGAAAGGGTGCTCACGGTCCAGGCACCCCTTGGTCTGCTGCAGGTCCTTTAGAGGAAAGGTGTGAGCCCCACTCTCTGTGGGAGCCTTGGTGTGGTGGGCACACCAACAGAAGGGAAGCAGCAGCTCCTGAGAGCCCAAGATCTATCATCCCTTGAGGCTCCTATGCCAACTCACATGGGAACTGCCACTCATCAGCAGTGGGAGGAGGAAGGGGAGGAGAAGAATCTGAATAAAGGAGATCTGGCATTCTATTCCCTTTTGTCCCCCTTCCTGGAAGGCTGCCCACCCAGAATGTCCAAGCTTTAGGATCATACAGTTCCCTCAGAACCTGCTGGTCCCTGTGGTTGCTGTGGTCTGGGCAGGAGTTAGGAAATGTTTGTGTGGGGACCAGTGACATGAAAACTGAAGGGATGAAATTCCCTGGGGAGGACAAAGGCTCACAATGAGTATAGAAGCAGTATGGTGCCCACCACCTCAGCTCAAGTCTGAAGTGAGGGACAGTGATGTTAGGGGGGCTGGCAGCCTACTGCTTTGTTCTCAAGAAGCTCCCAATTCACTGATGGCAGCATATTTTGGGCTCAGGATGGTAGAGAATCTCTTCAGAAGCTTGGGAGCCTGCAGTATGCCAAAAGTATGAGGGGAGGAGAAAAAAACCCTACACTTACACTTTCCATGGGGCTCCAAGTTTCTTGGGGGTTGATCTCTGCCAAAATCTTGCTCTTTCTTTTTCTGCTCTGCAATTTCTTCCCATGGAATCTCCATTATGTTCTGGTCCTTATCCCTCAGAATTACACCTGAGCTATGTTTTTTTTTCCATCTAAAAGTTTTCCTTCTTTATGAGACGCTGGTGACTAGTATCTCTAGTTAGCCATCTTGCCTCACCCTTCTCCTGTGCCACCATTTATTTATATCTTCTTTAATTTCTTTCATCAGAGTTTTGTAGTTTTGTTTGTGTAGATCTTATACATATTTCAGCAGGTATATTCCAAAGCACTTAATTTTGTTTGATGTTAATATAAAGGATATTATTTTTAATTTAAGATTCCAATTATTCATTGCTTTTATATCAAAAAGTAATTGATTTTTGTATATTAATGTGTTATCCTGTAACCTTCCTGTAACAGCATATTGATTTCAAGAGTTTTTTCTTTTTTTTTGATTCTTTGAGATTTTTCATATAAACAATCATGTAATTTGTGAATAAAGACAATTTTATTTCTCCCTTCTCAGTCTATATAATTTTTATTTCCTTTTCTTGTCATATTGCATTAGCTAGGACTTCTAGTATGTTACTTAAGAGGAATGGTGAGTGGGGACCTCCTTGCCTTTTTTCTGATTTTAGTGAGAAATCATCTAGTTTCTCACTGTTAAGTACAATGTTAGATGTAGGTTTTTTGTAGATGTTCTTTATCAAGTAGAGGAAATTACTCTCTATTCCTGGTTTGCTGAGAGTTTTTATCATGAATGGGTTGCTGGATTCTGTTAAATAATTTTTCTGCATCTATTTATATGATCATATTATTTTTCTTCTTTAGCTTGTTGATATGGTATATTCCATTAATTGATATTTGAAATGTTGATCTAGCCTTGTGTACCTGGAATAGATTCCACTGGGTGTGGTGTATTTTTCTTTTTATACATTGTTGGATTAAATTTGCTAATATTTTGTTGAGGACTTTTGCATGTATGTTTATGAGAGATGTTGTTCTGTAGTTTTCCTTTCTTATAATGCCTTTACATGGTTTTGGTATTACAGTAATGCTGGTTTTTAAGAATAAGTATTCCTTCTGCTTCTATTTTCTGGAAGAGACTGTAGAAAATTGTGTAATTTCTTCTTTATATGTTTGGTAGAATTCACTGGTAAAACCATTTAGGCTTGGCACTTTCTGTTCTGGAAGATTATTAATTATTGATTAAATTTACTTGATAATTATGAACTATTCAGATTATCTATTTCTTCTTGTATGAATTTTAATAGATTATATCTTTCAAGGAATTGGTCCATTTTGTTTATGTTATCAAATTTGTGGGCATAGAATTGTTTGTAATATTCCTTTATTATTGTTTTATTGTCCATGGGTAAAAATGACACCTTTTTCACTCATGATAATAGTAATTTGTATCTTTTTTTTTTTCTTGGTTTACCTGACTAGAGGTTTATAAATTTTATTTATGTTTTCAAAGAATTATGTTTGGATTTGTTAATTTTCTCTGTTGTTTTACTATTTTTAATTCCATTGATTTCTACTTGTAATTTTTATTATTTATTTACTGCAGCCTGATTTAAGTTTACATGCTCTTCTTTCTTTAATTTCCTAAGGTGAAAGCTTAGCTAAGTGATTTTAGTTTTTTCTTCTTTTTTAAAATATGCACTCAATAGTATAAATTTCTATCTAAGCCTTGCATTAGCTACTTACACGTTTTAATAAGTTATATTTTTATTTCATTTAATTCAAAATATTTTTACATTTCTCTTGATATTTCTTCATTGAATATGTGTTATTTAGAAGTTTGTTGTTTAATCTCCAAATATTTGAGATTTCCAGCTATCTTTCTGTTACTGATTTCTAGTTTAATGTGCTTGTCATCTGAGCGCACACTTCATACAATTTCTGTTCTTTTGTATTTGTTGATGTTTGTTTTATATCCAAGAATGTGGTCAATCTTGGTGAATGTACTTTGTGAGCTTGAGAAGAATGTATATTTTGCTGTTGTTGGATGAGGAATTCTATAAATGTCAATTAGATGCAGTTGATTGATGTTCCTTTTCAGTTCAACTGCAGTCATGTGTTGCTTAATGATGGGGATATGTTCTGAGAAATGCATGATTAGGTGATTTCATTGTTGTACAAACATCATAGCATGTACTTATACAAACCTAGCTGGTGTAGCCTACTACACACTTAGGCTATATGGTATGGCCTGTTGCTCTTACGCTACAAACCTGTCCAGCATGTTACTCTACTGAATACTGCAGGCAATTGTAACACAATGATAAGTATTTGTGTATCTAAGCATATTTAAACATAGAAAAGGTGCAGTAAACATGCAGTATAAAAGATTTAAAAAATGGTACACATGTATATGGCACTTACTAGGGATGGAGCTTGCAGGACTGCAAATTGCTCTGAGTGTCAGTGAGTGAATGGTGAGTGAATGTGAAGGCCTAGGACATTACTACACACTACTGCAGACTTATAAACATCATATGCTTAGGCTACACTAAATTTATGGGAAATTTTCTTTTTTCAATGATATATTAACCTTAGCTTATTATAACTATTTTACTTTATAAACTTTAATTTTTTTAACTTTTGTAATAATGCAGCTTAAAACACAAATACATTGTATAGCTGTACAAAATTATTTTCTGCCTTTATATACTTATTCTATAGCTTTTTTATTTTTAAATTTTTTTTTTATGACACAAGCACACACATTACCCTAGGCCCACACAATGTTATGATCATGAATATCACTGCCTTCTACCTCCACATCTAGTCCCACTGGAAGGTCTTCAGGGCAATAACACTCATGGAGCTGTCATCTCCTATGATAACAATGCCTTCTTCTGGAATACCTCCTGAAGGATCTGCGTGAGGCTGTTTTACACTTATCTTTTTTTTTTAATATCAGTAGAAGGAGAACACTCTAAAATAACAATAAAAAGTGTGGTATAGTAATACATAAACCAGTAACTTAGTCATTTATTATTATCGTCAAGTATTATGTATATACATCATTGTATATGCTATACTTTTGTAAGACTGGAAGTACAACAGGTTTGTTTACACCAGCATCACTACAAACATGTGAATAATGCATTGCACTATGACATCACTAGGCAATAGGAATTTTTCAGCTCCTTTATAATCTTATGGGACCACTGTCACATATGCAATTTGTCATTGACATCAAAGTTGTTATGCAGCATATGACTGTAATTACAATTGGCCCTCCATATCTATGGGTTCCACATCTGCCAATTCAACCAACTGTGAATCATTATGCAGTGCACGATTGTATATCCTCACTGATTTTTCCACCTGTTGCTCTGTCAATTAATGATAGAGGCATATTGAAGTCTAAAACTATAATAATGGATTTGTGTATTTCTGCTTGTAGTTCTGACTATTGTTGCCTTATGTATTTTAACCTGAGGTTTATTTTTGGACTCACTGTTCTGATTCATTGACATGTATATCTGTTCTTTCACCAATACCAAACTGTCTTGATTACTATAGGTTCATAGTCAGTCATAAAGTCAGATAGTGTAATTTCACCAACTTTGTTCTATTTCATAATTGACTTGACTATTATAGTGCTTTTGGTTTTCCATATTAAAATTAGGTTGCTGATTTCTCAAAAAAGAAATCCTGCTGGAATTTTTACAGGAATTGCTTTCAATCCAAAGATCAATTTGTGGAGAAATAATATTTTAAGAGTATTGAGTTTTCCAATCCTGCACACAGTATATTCTTCTATTTACTTATTTACTTAGATCTTCTCTAATTTTTCTCATTAGCATCTGATAGTGTTCAGTCTACATATTTTGCACTTATATTCTTAGATTTATACCAAGTGTTTCATATTTTTGTGTTATTTAAATGTTATTTAAACTTCCATTTGTGCATTACCAGTATATGGAAATAAAATTAATTTTTTTTTACTTTGCCCTTCTTCTCCATGATCTTGCTAAACTCACTTCTTATTCCTAGTAGCTTTGTTGTAGATGATTTTGGATTTCCTATGTAGACAATCATGCCTTCAGCAAACTGAAAGTTTTACTTTCTCCCCTCCAGTCTCTATTATTTCATTATGTTTTTCTTACATTAGTAACACTAGCTAGCCCCCCTACTTTGATGCTAAGAGCAAAGATAGTGGGTATTTTTGCTTTTTACCCAATCTTAAGGGGGAAGTATTTTGTCTTTCACCATTTTAAGTGTGATGTCAGCTGTAGTTTTGTTTTTGTTTTTATTTTTGGTCGAACATGCATTTGGCCAATTTCTGCATTACTTCATAATATTTTCCTTCTTTAGTTTACTCATATGATAAATTGCATTGTTGGGTTTTCTAATGTTGAATCAACTGCCATTTGCAAGATAAACCCCATTTAATCATGTTGCTTTTTATATTACTAATTTTTTTTTGCTAACATGTTATGAGGATTTTGGGGTCTATGTTTATGAGAGACATTAGTCTATAGTTTTCTTTTCTTGTAATGTATTTGTTTGATTTTGGTATTAGTATAATTCTGGTCACCTAAAATGAATGTTTTATGTTCTATTTTCTGGAAGTATTTGTGTAGAATTGGTATATTTCTTCCTTAAAGGATGGGTAGAATTCACCAGTGAAGCCATATGGGCCGGAAAGGTTTATAATTTTCTTTGTTGGAAGGTTCATAATTATTGATTCAATTTCTTCAGTAAATATAGGGCTATTTATATCTATTTCCCTTCAGTGGGCTTTTGTATTTGATGTCTTTTGAGGAATTTATCCATCCTTAAGTTGTTGAATTTATTGGCTTAATATTGTTTATAATATTTTTCTTACTATTTTGTAATGTCTATAGGACCTATAGTGATGTCATCTCATTCATTCCTGTTACTGGTAATTTGTGTTTTCTTTTTTAAATTCCTGATGAGTCTGTCCAGAGGATTATCAATATTATTAATCATCTCAAGGAGCGAGATTTTGGTTTGAATGATTTTCTCTTTTTAATTTCATTGAGTTCTGCTCTTACCTTTATCATTTCCTTTCCTTTTGCATGCTTTGGGTTTTGTTTACTCTTCTTTGACTAGTTTCCTAAAATGAAAGTTTAGTAATTGATTTGAGAACTTTGTCTTTGTGTCAGCCTAAGTTTGATGACAAAGTAGAAACCATACAATAGGTTAAACAGGGGACGTTTAACATTAAAAATTATTAGACCATGATAAAAATCACTATAAGATATAAGGAAACTCTATGTGGTGCATTAGGGCTGAGGGATAGTACCCAGTTGTTTTATAAATGAATCAAAATTGGCCCCTGTGTATTTGGCCCTTACATAGGTCCCTATGTTGTTCACTTCTTTACAGCAGGTTGAAACCATTAGCTCAAAAGTCCACTGGCACCAAATTCAAATTTCACACATCCATTTGCTTTAAATATAGCCCACATAATCATATTTTTAACCAATTATTGCTAATCTGTTTTGAATACCCCACAAAAATTCATCCAACATTTGCTAGTCATTGATAAACTCAACCCTGCTGCTACAAAAGATCCCAGGCTGTTGCTGCCCTTTGGAGCTCTTCCCATCTTGCTGCTGAGTGACATTTCCTAGACGTGTACATTCGTTCTCTGCTACTTCTCTCCCCACTGAGCTCCTTTGTCCTCTACCTCTTTTGGGGAAGGAGACAATTCTCCTTTCATGCAAACCATCAAAATGCCACCCAAATAAAGTTCACTGTGTGCTATTTTCACCTTGTAGTCACATCTTTTTACTTGATCAGTCTCAAAATCCCTTCAACTCACTACACCAGGGAAGAACAAACTTGGAAAGGGTTCAGACCTCATTGGAGAAAGTGTAGTTCAGCCTACTGGATGGCAGATAAGTTTGCTGGCTTACTCAGGCAGGAGATGGTCTGCAATCACTGGGAAAGCAGGAGACAATCAATCCTCTGGAGTGCAGGTGGTTTGCAGGCACTTAGCAACCCTGGCATTGCTGTAAAGTGAGGGTGGGAACTTTCCAGAACACAATTGAACTATGTGGGTCCTGCAGACAGAGCTGACTCAGTGGGAACCCCCATGGGGTGCAGGTGGACTACACAGAGACTGATGGGAGGCCTTCAGGCATTGTAATGGGTATGAGGCTCCTGCTACTGGCAGGAGGACTTCAGGTTTGGTGCAGGTAGGAAACCTATAGTGTATCAATTTTTGTGTCAAGAAGACAGCAGAAATGTATCACCAGGCTGAGGCTGCAAGGTGACTGAGTGATCACACATTCCAGGCCTGTAGCTGGGACAGAGCCGTACTGGATGTCCTCACATTCATACTCTTGACACACACCCCTACCTTTTTCTGTGCAACAACTAGAGAGACCCTTCCTCTCAGAAGAGACCCTACTTCCTGCAATGTCTCTCCAATGCTCTCCACTGAGAAAGCTTAGCATTGTGCTTACTTTAAAGGAAAGAGTTTTAAATTAATTCTTTCTATTATCACAGAAAATGCATTGAATGATAAATGTGGAGATGAGGTACAATAAATTAATAAATGTCACACCTCCTTTCTAATATTAGCATTTAATGCTAAAATTATTTTCAAATACTGCATTTCACAAATCTGTGTATGCTGTGTTTTAATTTCCATTCAATTTATAATATTTTCTAATTTGTGTTATGACTTGGTCTCTGACTCATGGATTATGTAGAAGGATGTTTTTAAATTTCTCAATACATAGATATTTCTAGGGCAATCAGTTAAGAGAAGAATATAGGGTGTCCAAATCGGGAAAGAGGTGGTCAAACTGTTGCTCTTTGCTGATGATATGATCTTGTAGCTAGAAAAGCCCAAAGGCTCCACCAAGAGTCTCCTGGAATTGATAAATAAATGCAGCAAAGTCTCAGGATACAAAATCAATGTACATAAATCAGTAACATTTCTATATACTAATAACAGTCAAGCCGAGAGTCAAATCAAAGATTCAATACCATTCATAATAGCTACAGAGAAAATAAAACACCTAGGAATATACTTAACCAGGAAAGTGAAAGATCTCTACAAGGAGAACTACAAAACTCTGAGGAAAGAAATTGCAGAGGATACAAACAAATGGAAAAACATAGCATGCTCATGGACAGGTAGAATCAACATTGTTAAAATGTCCATAATACCCCAAGTAATTTACAAATTCAATGCAATCCCCATCAAGTTACCAAAGTCATATTTCACAGATCTAGAAAAAAAAATAAGTCTATGCTTCATTTGGAACCATAAAAGAGCCCAAATAGCTAAAGCAATCTTAAGCAAAAAGAGCAAATCTGGAGGCATCACATTACTGGACTACAAATTATACTACAAGGCTACAAGGCTATAGTAACCAAAACACTATGGTATGGGTAAAAAAAAAAATAGAGACATAGACCAATGAAACAGAACAGAGAACCCAGACATGAAACCATCTATCTATAGCCAACTGATCTTTGACAAAGGAGACAACAATGGACACTGGGGAAAGAAGCCCTATTCAATAAACGGTGCTGGGAAAATTGGATAGTCACATGCAGAAGAATGAAACAGGACCCCTACCTCTCACCACTCACAAAAATTAATTCAAGATGGATAAAAGACTTAGATTTAAGGTTCTAGCTATTTTTATGTTATTGATTTCTAGTTTAATTCTGTTATCAGAGAACATACTTTGTGTGATATTAATTATTTTAAATATATTGAGATACACTTTATGGCCTGGAATATGGTTTATCATGGTGAATGTTCCAAATACACTTGAAAAAAATGTGTATGCTGCAGTTGTTTGAGATAGAGTTCTCTAAATATCATTTAGGTCGAATCAATTGCTAATGTTTTTAGGTTTTCTATATCTTATTATTCTCAGTTTACTTGTTCTATCAACTACTAAGAGAAGATTTTGATATCTGTCACTAAAATTTTGGATTTTTAAATTTAGGCTTTAGTTCTATCAGTTCTCACTTCATTTATTTTGATGCTCTATTTTTAGTTGCACATATTTTTAGAATTGTTATGTCCTCTTTGTGAATTGATCCTTTTATCATCATGATGCCCCCTTTATTTCTGGTAACATTCCTTGTTCTGAAGTCTACTTTGCTTGATGTTAATATAGCTTATCCAGCTTACTTTTGATTAATGTCTTCATGGAACTGTAGATAGTTAAATTATTAAAAATTGAACTATGTTTGGGTTGTTGCTCTGGTTACCCGCAATGTACCATTGCCTTCAAATTTCTTTAATGCTATTTTGTGCATAGAGGGGATACTGGGGTACTAGAAAATTTTTGTCATTATTCACCTTCAGTTATAGGCCTTCCCAACGCATCTGCACACAGAGGAGATCTCTCTATGTTGTCTACACTACCACCTTGATAAATTCTTTTGCTTTTTACTCTTTTGTTGCTTGATTGGTTTTATAAGTGTATCGTTTAATTTTCAAGTGTTTGGAGAGTTTCCCTGTTATTGACTTCCTCTTTAATTACATTTTGATTAGCAAATATACTTTGTAAGGTTTTAATTGTTTTAAATTTGTTAAGGTTTGTTTTACAATCCAGGGTATGGTCTATTTTGGTAAATGTTTCTTGTAAACTTGTAAAGAATGTGTGTTTTGCTGTTGTTGGATAGAATGTTCTATAAATGTTAATTAGATCCTGTTGATTGGTGGTGGGGTTGAGTTCTTCTATATCTTTGTTGATTTTCAGTCTATTAGTTTTATCTATTACTGAGAGAGGAGCATTTAAATCTCCATTGGTAATGGTAAATTTTTCAATTTCTCCTTCAGTTTTCTCAGTTTTTATGCCCTGTGTTTTGGAGCTTTATTTTTAGGTGCATGCACATTTAGGACTTTTATGTCTTCATGGTGAATTGACCCTTCCATCATTATGTAAAGTTCCTCTTTACTTTCTTTTAAAATATCAATATATTAAGGGGGTACAAATATTTTTGATAAATGGCTTCAAGCAGGGCTATAAATGTGCCCGTCACCCGATTAGTGTTCATTATACCTGTTAGGCGGGTTTTTGCCCCTCCCCTCCTTTCCCCCTGCTTGATTTTCAATGACTTTTTTTCCCTTTATGCATGTGTGTGCTCATCAGTTAGTTGCAATTTAATAGTGAGTACATGTGGTGTTTGTTTTTCCATTCTTGAGATGCTTCACTTAGGATAATGATCTCCAATTCCTTTCAAATTGCTACAAAAGGTATTAATTCGTCCTCTTTAATGGCTGAGTAGTACTTCATGATATACATATACCACATTTTGTTAATCCACTTATGAATTGATGGGCACTTGGGTTGATTCCAGATCTTTGCAATGTGAATTGTATTGCAATGAACATTTGAGTGCAGGTATCTTTTTGATAAAATAACTTCTTTTCCTTTGGGTAAATACCCAGTAGTGCAACTGCTGGATCAAATGGTAGGTCTACTTTTAGTTCTTTGAGGAATCTCCATACTGTTTTCCATAGAGGTTGTACTAATTTGCAGTCCCATCAACAGTGTATAAGCACTCCTTTCTCTCTGCATCCATGCCAGTATCTATTGTTTTTGGACTTTTTAATAAAAGTCATTCTAACAGGGGAAGGTGATATCTCATTGTGGTTTTAATTTGCATTTCCCTGATGATTAGTGGTGTTGAGCATGTTTTCTTATGTTTGTTGGCCATTTGTCTGTCTTCTTTTGAAAAACTTCTGTTCATGATTTTGCCCACTTTTTAATGGGGTTGTTGTTGTTGTTGTTTTTTTTATGCTGATTTGTTTTTGTTCTTTGTAGATTCTGGATATTAGCCCTTTACCAGATGTGTAGCTTGTGAATATTTTCTCCTATTCTGTAGGTTGTCTATTTGCTCTGTTGATTATTTCCTTAGCTGTGCAGAAGCTTTTTAGTTTAATAAAATTCAATTTATTAATTTTTGTTGTTGCCATGATTGCCACTGGGGTCTTTTTCATAAATCCTTTGCCTAGGCCAATATCCAGAAGAGTTTTCCTACACTTTATTCTAGAATTCTTATGGTTTCATGCCTTAGATCTAAGTCTTTTATCCACCTTAAATTAATTTTTGTGAGTGGTGAGAGATGGGGGTCCTGTTTCATTCTTCTACATGTGACTATCCAATTTTCCCAGCACCATTTATTGAATAGGGATTCTTTTCCCCAGTGTATGTTTTTGTCTAATTTGTCACAGATCAGATGACAATATGAGGATGGTTTTATACCTGGGTTCTCAGTCCTGTTCCATTGGTCTATGTCTCTGTTCTTGTGCCAGTACCATGCTGTTTTGGTTACTATAGCCTTGTAGTATAGTTTGAAGTCTGGTAGATTGATCCCTCCTAATTTGTTCTTTTTGCTTAAGATTGCTTTGGCTAGACGGGGTCTTCTCTGGTTCCACACGAAGCATAGAATTATTTTTTCTAGATCGGCAAAAAATGATATTGGTATTTTGATAGGGACTACATTGATTCTGTAAATCATTTTAGGTAGCAAAGACATTTTTACAATGTTAATTCTACCTATCCAAGAGCATGGTAGGGTTTTCCATCTGTTTACATCCTCTGCAATTTCTTTTCTCAGTGTTTTGTAATTCTCTCTATATAGGTCTTTCACCTCCTTAATTAGATATGTTCCTAAATATTTAATTTTCTTTGGTGCTATTGTGAAAGGTATTGCATCTTTAATTTGTTTCTCGGCTTGATTGTTATTAGCATATATGAAGGCTATGGATTTGTGTGTATTAATTTTGTATCCTGAGACTTTGCTGAATTCATTTATCAATTCCAGTAGTTTCTTGGTTGAATCTTTGGGATTTTCTAGATATAATACCATATCGTCAGTGAAGAGTGAATATTTGATCTCTTCTGCCCCCATTTGGACACCCCCGATTCCTCTCTCTTGTCTGATTGCTCTGGCAAGGACTTCCAGCACTATGTTGAATAGAAGTGGAGATAGTGGGCAACCTTGTCTGGCTCCAGTTTTAAGGGAGAATGCTTTCAATTTTTCTCCATTCAGTGTGATATTGGCTGTGGGTTTATTGTATATGGCTTTAATAATTTTGAGGTATGAGCCATCTATGCCTATATTGTTAAGAGTTCTTATCATAAAAGGGTACTGAATTTTGTCGAAAGACTTTTTTGTATCTATCGAGAGGATCATATAGTCTTTGTCCTTGCTTTTATTTATATGGTGAATTACATTTATAGATTTGTGTATGTTGAACCATCCCTGCATCTCGGGGATGAAGCCTACCTGATCGTGATGAATTTTTTTTTGATGTACACTTGAATTCGGTTTGCTAGGATTTTATTGAGAATTTTTGCATCTGTATTCATAATGGATATTGGTCTGTAGTTTTCTTTTCTTGTTGTGTCTTTTCCTGGCTTTGGTATCAAGGTGATATTGGCTTCATAGAATGAGTTTGGGAGGATTCCATCCTTCTCCATGTTTTGGAATAATGTCTGCAGTACAGGCACCAGTTCTTCTTTGTAGGTTTGGTAGAATTCAGGTGTGAACCCCTCTGGTCCAGGACTTTTTTTTGTTCGAAGATTTTTTTATTACTGCTTCAATTTCGGTGCTTGATATTGGTCTGTTTAGGAATTCTATTTCTTCCTGATTGAGCCTAGTGAGGTAGTGTGTTGCTAAGAATTTGTCCATTTCCTCCATGTTTTCATGTTTTTGGGCTAGAGATTTTTATAGTATTCCACGCTGATGTTTTGTATTTCTGTGATATCAATTGTGACCTCTCCTTTTTCATTTCTAATTGAGCTTAGATTTAAAAAAAAAAACCTAGCAGAATTTTTTTTTCCAGCACACCGCTTTAGAAAAAATTTAACATCAATTTTTTGGACAAAAGCAAAATAACACTAGAAATAAAAGTGGAAGATAAAGAATGAAGGAAGAGAACAAAATGGTAAATGGACTATTTTCCTTAGGGAAAAAATTTTTTTCAGGTCTACATTCTTTCTTCTCTTCTTTTGGAACTCTAATGACACAATGTCAGATATTTTTTTGTTACTCCACATGTTCCTGAGGCTCTGTCATTTTTTTTTCAATCTACTTTCTCTCTGCTGCTCAGACTGGATAATTTTTATTGGGTTATATTTGAGTTCACTGATCCTTTCCTCTGTCATATCAATTCTGGAATCAAGACTTTTTAGTGATTTTTTTTCAATTGTAGTTATTGTATTATTCAGTTCTCATATTTCCATTCAATTATTTTTTATATCTTCTGTTTCTTGTTGCACCTATCTATTTTTTTCATTTATTTCATGAGTGTTAGAAATTGCTTGGTGGAACATTTTTATAATAGGTGCTTTAAGTTCTTTGTCAGATAATTTTAATATATTTTATCTTGGTTTTAGCATCTGTTGATTTTTTTCCCCTTGTGAATTAGTATTTTTCTAGTTCTTCATATACTGAATAATTTTGGATTTTATCCTGGGCAGTTTGGATATTATGTTACGAGGTTCTGGGTCTTTTAAAAATCCTACGAAAATTGCTATTTTTGTTTCAGCAGGCAATCAACCTGTTTAGGTTCAGAATGAACATTCCAACCCACCTTCTGTGGGCTGTTGTCCCAACATCAATTCAGACTTCAAAGTCTTTGCAACACTATTTGGAGCTGTCCCATGTGTGTACCACACAGTGGTCAGTCTGTGACCTCCATAATAATCTATTAGTTCTATCCTAAAATTCTTTGCTATGTTGATTAAACCAGATCCACCTATGTCCAACTTTGGGTTGAAGGCAGAAATTCATTAAGAAAAATTTTATGGTATCTCTTTCCCAAGCTCTTCCTTCTCTGCTATTTCCTACCTGTTACTTTCTAGTTTCATGCCTCCTGCTCTTAATTCTTAGGCCACAAAACTGAGACCTTTGTTCTCTTACCTGCCATATGCCTCTGCAACTGCTTCTGCATCCAGAGACGAGCAGCAAGAGGATAGAGGGAGAAAAAGAGTCAATAGAGGGTTGACTCACCCTGTGGGGATTAGAGCTCCACTGATTGTAGAGGATGGTTTCCCTGCCCCAGTTTGGATTCCTGTGGGCCCTAATGTCCACTGCTGCTTCCACCACCAAGAGATTGCATGGGGTCCAGGATGCAAGGAAATGGAAGAAAAAAAATTAACCCAAGATTTCCATGCTCTCTCTAAGCATTAGGAATTCCCTTTTCTGCTTATTGAGCCTGAATAGAGGGCTTTTCCTAGAGTTCTTTTTGCACCCTGGTGCCAAATTCTGGATTTCAGATTGTGTTTGTTAGGCTGATGGAATGCCAGAGGGGGAAAAATGGTAAATTTACCACCAGTTTGGTGGTACTTTGAATTCTGGTTTTCTTCCCTATTATGCCCATAATTATTTACTTTTCAAATTCCTTAAATAACTGCTCCATGCATTTTTTCCAGGTTTTATAGTTGCATTCAGTGGGAGAGACAGGGTAGACTATACTTAGTCTATTGTATCCTAAACTGTAACTCCTCTAGTGAATTTTTTATTACAGCAATTCCACATTTTGTTTATTTTTAAGATGTCCTTTTGTTCTAAAATCTTTTCTTTTCTTTACTTTCTTTCTTCTCTAATAGTTTATAATATTAATAAAATACCTTTGAACTGGAGAAAGCCTTACTAATGCAACCTAGATGTGAAAGGAGAGGTCTTTTGTAATTTTGAAAATAATTTTTCTTTTTCTCTTGATTAGATTTCCTTTTTTTTAAATTTGTACCATAATATTTCTGTTTTCCAGAAATTTGTATTGTGCTTTTCTGTTTTCCAATAGTTTATTTACTAGCCAGTATCCTAATGGGACCATAGTATTTGAAATGGTAAAAACATTGAAGGCACCTATGTTTCTCTCTGTGTATCTCATATATTGTGATTTGTAGTTTTATAAATTTCTCCCTTTTTCCTCAAAATAGGCTTAAATTTTTAAAATTTGTATCTTGTCATTTAGGAGACTAATGCTTATATTTCCATAGTTTTGGATATTTTAATATGCATCCTGAGAATAAAGCCTGTAAAATTTCTTCTTTTTAAAGTACATTCTTAGTGTGTCTTGTTTTTTATCTTTCTTTTCGTATACCATCTGTGGCTATTGTAAAAATATTTATTTTTGTGATTCTGGGATAGTGAGTTGGTATCAGTTAATGACATCTAGATTATTATCTGTTTATTTCTCTACCTTCCTTACTGAGCTGTGACCACCTTGAGGGCAGGCGCAAATGATTTCTTCATGTTTATATTCTCAGCAGCCAGAAAAGCCAGGCAGAATGTAGATACAAGAAATATTTATTCATATTATTTTCCACTGTGTTAATTTCTTTGACATTCTGTATGTTTCTCAAGCTTATTTTCTAATTTACTAATTGATTTTTCTGCAACATCAACTCTATTATTAACCACTTCCAATAATGATTTAAATTGTTCCACAGTAAGATTCAAGTTTGTTCTGTTCCTCTTTCAAAGATGCCAAAGAAATATCTCCTTGTGGTCTTAAGTTTTCTTCATGTTTGTTCAAATTTTCCAAGAGATCAGGTTTCCTGAGAGGCTGTTTTGAAGTTCTGTTTTTGTTACTCATTTATTGGAAGAGCCTGAATTGTCCAAGTACTTGTTTTGTGGTTGGGTCATTCTTGAAGGAACATTTTTAACACATTGACTGCCATACTAGGAAGAAAAATTGTTTTCCCTAGGGCCATGGTGTTTTATTAAAACAACCCGATACTTTCTAATTTGTTATTTTTTATTGTTTTCTGTGTGTGAGTTATATGCAAAGCAGTCCATTTTTTAGAATTAAATTGTTAATATTAATTGTGACAATAAGAGCATCAATAAGTAAGGTTTTCATGAACCAACTGCAGGGTTTTGTTTCATGAGGCCCCAGGCTCACAACTAGCATGAGTTAAATACAAGTCACATGGCAGTTAATGTGTTAATTTTCATGTCCAACCGGGCTGAATGGTGTTGGCTTCTCTGTGCTGCTAAAGTATAGTTTTAGTTTGCCCTATAATCAGAAAGAAATGATCATCAATATTGCTTTTAAATTTGAGTTTTGAAGTTTATGCTAAATTTAAGAAGTTTATTATTTATGTTTTCCCATTTTTCAGAATATTAAATGTTTCCAAACACGAAACAGAGCTCAATGAGAGAGTTCCTTTCCATCTGGGATAAGGGTCAAAAAAGTATCTGTCTTTTTATCATCAAACTGTTAAGAGTACTACCCGAGTGTTAGGGCTAGGGTTGAGGCCCAGGCCAGTTGGTACATTTGCCCCTTCAGACTCTCAGATGAGAGGAACTAGGCTACCACTGGATCAGAGCCTGAAGTCGGAGCTCACCCTTGCGAGGTTTCTCGACCCTGGCCAGGCTGTGTCTCTGCAGGTAGAGTGCAAGCACTGAGCTGGCCCCAGGAGGTCTCAGGCTTTGCCAATCTCTTGACCCAATGTCCTCTCTGAGCCAGGGTTCTGGGCTTGGGTTCAGCTGCTGGTGCCAACTTTTAACTCTCTCCAATTTTGTCAGATAGAGTACACATTTGCTGCCGGATATGAAATATGCTCAAAATTCTTGTCAAACATTTTGGGTGTTAATGTGGATTTTTTTTTACCCTTTGACAGAAAATGTCACAGATATTTTAAGAGAAAAAGGGAGAGGGGAACTTATACAAATTCCTTCATAGTGCCATCTTTTTGGAATGACAATATATTTCTATCTTAACTTCCTTACCTGTTATTTTTATCTGAGAATCGTTTCTGTGTCGTGTATGGTGGCGTCTTAGTTTTCAGTTGCATACATTTGTGACAAAGTTTTCATCTTTTTGAAAATTCTTTCCATCACCATCTTTGATCCTGTTTCTAAGTCTACTGTCTCACATTCTTCCCTATCCTTATAAAATTCCCTCTGTCTTTTGCCACAGTTCAGCCATTCTCTTACATAAAGTTGTGAGTCAGGAGACTGCATCTTGTGTTAGCTTCTTCTTTTTTGATACTCGATACTTCATACTCCTTTCTTCCCTTTTTTTATTTTTGAGACAGGGTCTCGCACTGTCACGATCATAGCTCACTGTAACCTCGAACTCCTGGGCTCAAGCGATCCTCCCACCCCACCTCAGCCTCCCAAAGTGGTGGGATTACAGGTGTGACCCCCTTCGCCTAGCTCATACTCCTTTCTTTTTTAAAGTTATGATTTTTAGGTAGAAGAAAAAAATTAAAATTTAACCACCATTTCTATGTTCTTCAGTTTTCCCCCAGGTCTCTAAAAATCTCTAGATGTGCAGTTCATTCTCTTCTTATTTTATTTGCTCCCAGGTGATGTGGGAGAAATTCATGGTCCATGTGCTGGGTACAGATCATAAGACTTTCCATCACGAATTGGGCTCATGTTTCAGGAGGATTGCGTATCTGTCATAGCAATACATGGTCATCTAAACCAGGCATTTTGGTGACTACTTCCCCAAACTGGTCAGGCTAGTTTAAGCACTGAAGATAAAGTTGTATGAGGATCTGTAAGAATATCACAGGAACATCCAGGAGCAAGAAAAATATAATAGCCCACCACAAGGGACTAGAGTCAAGACCTGAGAAAACCTCTGGAGCCAGGGTTATTCTTTGTCTCTCAGGGCTGCCTAGTCTCACCTCTGCGCTTCCCTGTCGTCCATGCATTTTTCCCCTTTCTTTTTTTTTGTGCCTATGAATACGGCCCCAAAGTGGCCACCTCCAGCTCAGTTCCTCATCACTTTCTAGTTCAAATGCCCTGCAGAGATTGACTAATATTTCCAAATTCCAAACTCTTGGGAGGGAAAAGCCATTGGTCCAGATCGGGTCCAATCAATTATATCAAATAGGAGTGCAAAGGTATATCTCTGTGAGTGGTGTGGTAGTTCTCAGACAAAGGAGTAGGTAGGCCGGGAAGAAATCACAAAGGGGGTCTGCCACAACGTCTATGACAAGTGTAATTTTCTCTCCAGTCTGTTCACCTGACTCTTCCTTAGAATCTGGACTGTTTCTATTTCACCAGAATGCCTGCTGTTCATCCTCCAAGGGAAGAATCCTGAATATGTGTTTTTGGCTCTAAAATAGGGCACAGATTCTTCATTCTTTCATCCTTCTTCCTGTATGCCAGTTTCCTCATTTATAAAAAGTGGACACAGTGATACCTCTGGGCATTGGGAAGTTCAATAAGATCATGTAGATAAAAGTACCTAGAATAGTAACTGGCATATGGTACACACTCAAACAATTTTGAGCCATAGTTTATCATATTCTTACATTGGACAATGATTTATCCCTTGTCCTTAAGAATATTTTTCTTTTTCCTGGATTCCTTTCTTTCTTTCTTTCTTTCTTTCTTTTAATGATAGCACACTGTCTTTGCCAAGCCCCTGTCTATGGTTTGCAGAATGCTGCTCCTTGAAAGTTGGAATAGCATTTGTTCATTTCCAGTCTATCAGAAACTTTCCATTTTACATGTTTCTCAAAGACACTGACAGAAGCTTGTTGATTCCATTTGCAAATTCTCTTTGTACCCTGAGCTCTAATGTCTCAGCCAAGAGACTCGAAGACACTAAGGGAAAATGGGTGCTTTTAATACCTCTACTTTTCTCACAGTAGTCTGATCCTATTCTTCTCAGTCTAAATACCAGGCTCTTGAAGAAGAAAATGGAAAGTACAGGAATTCACTTTTCTTTATCCCTCGATATTCCACAGTTGACCCCAAGTTTATCCCTTCCTTGGACTTCCCCAGGCCCTCACAGTGACTGAGAAAGCCTTTATTTAGGGTCTTAGCATTTTTGCAAACCACAGCTTGCCCTGGTCCCTGTCCATGTATCTGTCTACCATATACCTCCTTTTCACCTTTTGAGTGATTTTTACAATCTGAATCAATTACTGCGCAGTGGGCAGATCCAATGTTTCCTTTAGATACCAATTTGATTAGGTAACTGATTAAGTGGTTAACTTATTCCACATCTGATTCTGTAGAGGGCTTGAGGCAGCTATAACTATATTGTACTAATCAATACCTATTGCATTTTAGTTATTCAAAATAGTAGAAAGTTGTTGCTGAGGGTTGGGACCAAACCTTGTCCTTATATCTTCTTTGCCCAGAATGGAGCCTGGTCCCTAATGATGACAATAGCCACCATCTACTGAGCTTTTACTAGGACAGTTAAAGTATATTATATTATTCAATCATCACAGTAATCCCATGGAATAAATGCTGTTATATCTACATTTTTATGGATTAGAAAACTGTAATGTAAAGAGGTCAGTTAATAGGTCCAAGATCTCTGCTATAAGGTAGTAGGGCTGGGGTTCAAATTGTTGCCCAAACTCCAGGACACGGCTCTTAGACACAAGACTGTTCTGTCTCATCCATTGGTGGCCTCAAGCACAACTGTTGAACTGAGCACCCAGCCTCTTCTTTCTCAAATGGGATCTTATTTTTGAAAATTATCTTCCTTCCCAAAGTATCTTTGCTTATAATTCTGCCCACCCTTTCTGAAATCTGCCTTTGAAAATCTAGCATATCCATTCAATTTTACCCAACTGTTTCCCTTTTTGCTATTGTGGGGTGATAGGACAATGTTCTTTCAAGTTCTTGTAATTCCCGCTTCACTGAACCATATCTTCTTGTTAGTCAGAAGAAAGTCCAAGGTGACACTTCTAATCTCTTCTTTCACCATCTGCTACCCTTATCTCCAATTCAGCACCTTTTGAGCAGGACATACTCAATGCTGCAACTGGAGTTTATTCCTGTCAAGCTTGGGGATACTATATAAGCATGCTTCCATACTATTTTATGTTCTCTTAATATGTTGCATGTTTTCTTTGACAGATGTTGAAAGCTGTATTATTACCTGAATCAGTGATTTCTTTGAGTAGACCACGGCCACTCCTGTCATTTAAAAGTCCCGTCTGCTGTCTTCTATAGGAACTTGTTTCATGAGTTTATGTAGGTGTATCTCTTTAGGTCTTAGACCAATAACCGGCCAAAAGACTTATCTCCCTGCAGTGCCCTTGGATTTTTAGATTGAATATCCTCCATGTGGGATTACTGTAAACAACAATTCCAACTACCGATAACTAAAACAATTCAAAGATTGACACAGGAGGACTTAACACTGGCCCAGAATCAAGGCTTTACATGGATGATGGGTGCTTCCTTCTGCAAGGTGGAGGTGGGTATCCGCAAAACGTCTGGCCACTAGGTGGCAGTGCAAATGGTTACCACAAAGTTCATCCTCATTGCCAATGTTTCCACACACTGACATAGAGAAACGTGGAAAAGATATGTAAGCATTGGGGTTTCCTAAAGTTTTATGGTAGAACGTAAGGTTCATGGGCTTTGAAAAAAATATTCTCAAACATGGGCTGACACAATCATGTCTATGATCTGAGTTCAGCAACCTGGATGGTGAGGGTAGCACAATTGTGTTTGTTGGAGAAAAGGTCTGACCTATGTCGTGTGTGCATGTGTATGTGTACGTGTACACTAGCATAGACAAGATTCTCTGCTCACTGTAGCCATTTCCCTTCTTTTTCAGCTTAACATCCTCTTGCTGAGACCAGCTGGTCTCTGAACACAGGCTTAGGAGTTAAGTATCACCCTGGCTAAGAGCTTACAACTCTATCTTCAGCTTTGCTCCAGAAATTCAAATCCAATTCATGAATACAGTTCCTATGTTCTTCTCTAGTTTCCAGATTCAAACCTCCACTGGGAAGAGACATGAAATTTCCACCTGGGCTTCTAGACCACTGCTTTCCTGTTACAGACCTTACTAATCCATGGGTTATTGTTTTTCCCAGTTTCTTTTCTTGAAGCTTTGGGCTCTGTTTCTGGAGGGAGTGTCATAGCATTGTGCCTTTCTAGTGGTTTGGAGTCTCATTTTCTTCTCTAGAGCTCAGAGTGTTGCTCGTATCCTCTCCATTCTACTGACATCAATGTTGAGTTTCCTAAGGTCACCGAGCTAGTCACTGGAGGAGCTGGGGTTTCAATCCAGGAGGACTTCACATCAAAGGGTAGCTGTTTTCACAACCCTGTGTAGCTTCCCAATGGGGAGTCTTGTCATTGTTCCATGTTCCACAGGTTGTCACTGTTTGTCCAGAAAGACAGATTATCCATTTGTGGAGGGTTTCCCTGGGTACAGAGCTCCATCAGGGCTGACCTTGGGATTCCACTCCTATGTGAGGCAGGGGTTAAACAGATTCTTTATTTAAAGTGTAGGCCTGAGTCCTGCACACTGCCAGGGACAAAGCACATTTCTATTCTCAGTTTTCTATGATGTTTTCTTTAAGACATAGTTGTATCTGTCTTAGAGGAGAACCTGTTATGGGATGGTCCTGCCCCAACACCTGCAGAATGTAGCTGTAGGACTTAGAATTCTGACAGAGAAGATCAAGATAGTCCCAGAGTTGCCCCTGGCTAACCTCCCATATATGTCTCTAAAGATGTGACATTTATGAAAGGAAGCTGGTTTAAAAGGGGATGCTTATGTGAAAATATGAGGAAATGGACTATTTTCAGCTTTGCTATGCTTTAAAGCTTGGAAAATCAGAAGCCACATAGAAGATTAACCCAATCTGTATCCTGCTGTGCTTCTTCTGAAAAAGACTCTCTGAAGGCTTTGCTGCCTGACTCTCATTAAGATAGTCACCGTCATCAGTTGAATCAGGCCCTGACTCTAGGGTGGGATTGCTTTGCAGGGATATATTTCAAGAGGCTCTGTGGCAAACCCATTGCTTTAGACATGGTCAGGAAGAAGAATGCGGTTTTATTTGGTGATAAAATGAGATGAGCTATCAGGGAAAATAGGAAAGGAGAGAATTTCCGATGAGAGTTTTTAGCATGGTGTCAGGACCCCTAAAGCTATAGCCTATAAGTGACTAATTGGATCAAACTCAGAAGTCAGGACATGCCTGGGTTAAGCTCTAAATAATGTATGAGGACAATGGCTTAGTTGGGCAGCCCCAGGCAGGCTCACCACATTTTATCCGTGGACAGAAGGAGGGAATTCAAAATTTATGAATCATCTACTAGAGGTGCTTGGCTCTTTAATTATGTTATTTTATTTACTCTTAAGAAGACCCCTTTGAGAATGAGTACTCTTATTATCATTCCCATTTTATAATTTGAGATACAGAAACTCAGGAAGATTCAGTAACTAGCTCAAGGTTACATGGCTGGTCAGTGGTGGAATCAGATATGACATCTTGGCCCATGATTTGGAGGTGGCAGACCAGTGTGTTTTGTTTATCTTATACATGGCTTAATCAAATGGTGACCCTCGATATCACCAAAGGATCTGCTTTGTCACACACACACATGCACACGCACACAAACACACACTGCAAATAATGGCCTGTGAGCACCTGTAGAGAAGGTGTGATTACTAGGACATAGATGGGTTTACTGAGAACAAGCCTTTTCCGATTAAGTTCATTTTTTTGTTGTTGATAAGGTTACTGGATACAACGTGTTGTGAGGATTGACCTTAATAATTGTTGCCTGAAATAGCAACTGTGACTTCAGGTCACTCCTTGTAGACTGATTGTCTGTAGGATATTGCTGTGACCCTCTACCCTTTGCAAGCATTTCCCCACTTCATTTGACCCTCAACCCTTGACTCTGCTTGGGTTCTCACATTTTGATTCTACATTATGTCCCCAGCTCCGGTGCATTACTGACGACTGACTCTGCATCACAATTTGTCTCTGTGTTTATAACTCTCACAGAACCCTTCAAACTTTGGAGACCCTCCTCCCTTCCAGCCTCTGCCCAGGATGGCATCAGTTTTAAATTCTTATATGCACCTGACAAAGGCCTTGAACAAGTGAATAGACAAGGGCGGGGGCTTCCTGAGAAGGGAGTGGAGCCAGCGTGGGTCTAAAGCAATGCAGGGCAGAAGTGGGCATGAGTAGGCAGCACAGGTAAGTTTCATGCACTGAAAGGACGGATAACGTATCGACAGGGAAGGTGAGTCAGACAAAACATCCCCATACATGATTGAGCGAGGGGGACAGAGAGGGCAGCACCTCCTCTACGTGGTAAGAAGAACACACCGGAATTGGGAGAGAGAGTGGCTGTCTTGGTTATCTGTTACTGTGTAACAAATCAGCCCCGTAGGTAGTGGCTCAAAACAACAATAATTTATTTAGCTCAAGACCCTGCAGCTTGAGTGGGACTTAGTAGGGGAGGCTTGTAACTGCTGGATCACCCTCAGTTGGAGGGCTGGACCAGAACTGGATTTTTTACTTCCAAGAATGGTCACTCATGTGGCTGGGAAGTTGTTGCTGGCTGTTAGCCGGGAGTGCAGCCAGGCTGAGGGCCGAGGCCTTGGTATCTTTCCACATAGGCCTCTTCACCTGGGCCCCTGCACAGGCTGCTTGACTCCCCCTCAGCACGGTGGCTGGGCTCCAAGAGTGGGCAGCCCTGAGAACAGGCAGAGCTTCACTACCTTTGGTGACCTCGCCTCTCGCAGCGTCATTTTTGCCACATTCTATGTGTGGAGTCTATCACAGAGACCTGTCCCCATTCAAGGAGAGGGAACATAAGCCTCAGTCCTTAATGGGAGAGGTGTCAAAATCACATTGTAAGAAGAGCAGGTGAGATGGCAGATGTTCCTGTGGCTATTTTTGGAAAATATAATCTGCCACCAAAGCTAACAGGGAGGGTGCAAAAAAGAGAAGAGATTACAAAATGTATTCCTGGGCTGTGGTTTCAGGATCTCTGATCTAACCGTCTTGAATGGATTGATGCTCCTACAAGGTGATTAACTGATGTTGGAAAGCTCACAGAAAAGGTAGTGTGTTTTGTTCTAAGAGTATTGAAGCTTTTGGTGGTAAAGGTAGCCCAGTTAATGGCTTATTGCTGTCAGTTACAGCTTTGGTGCAATTAGTGGAATTTGTCTCCATTCTGGTCTGGTCTGAGGGAAGTGGAGGTCTCTTCTAATTGGAGATGTGGCAGAGGAAGGCCTAAAGAATTTGTGTAGAATATGGTGTGTGTGTGTGTCCACCTCTGTGCCTTCCAGAAGGTAAGTGGTGCCACAGGCCAACTGGAGTGTATAAGTAGGTGGTAAGTGGTACCACAGACCAAAGGCTACAAGGTGTAAGCCCTTGGGACCCATTCAACAACATGGGAGGATTTGGGCATTGCCCAGTCACTGGGCCAGAAAATCTCAGGCCCTGGAGGCCACAAGGCAAACATGATGCCTTAGTTAGGTAGAGCTGTATAAAAGTTCACCCATGCTTTTGAGCCAGATGAGGTTTAATCTGGGCAGGAATAGGCCTCAGGTAACAGCTGTTTTCTCTTGTCTCATAAAAAGCCCTGGCTCCACTAACATGGAGATGGGGGGGGGATTAAGGCCTCTTAAAATTGTTAACTGTTATTTCTATAAACATAACTTTTGTTTTTGCTTTTAAGCGCAGGAGAAAAAAAGTAACATGGAGAAAAATATCGGGTTAGGGAAGTACACAGCTGTGGGCATGATAAATGTCCAGTGAATCAGTAATTATATCTTCTATTTGTTTGAGGAACTGGTACCCCTTAAACAGTTACTGTGGCTCGATAGGGAAAATTCACTTTCAGGGTTTTTAAATGTATCTGTACATGGGAGGGCTTGCACCTGGTTGGGATGAATGTGAGTGCATGCTGGGTAGATTTCACTTTAAATATGTGATTTTCTTCCTGGGACTTCACAACCTGAGAGAGTATGATGCTGTGCTTTTCAAGACTGCAATATTTCTATCAATGGGCCAAGAAAATTAGAAAATTCAAGCATCATTAGAATATAAAGTAGTGTTATAAATGGTAGCTTCCTTAGAATTAGGTGCTAAATCACAAACTTTACATTTTATTTAATTATATTTGTCAGCCAGTCAGGCAACCAGTGTTTATTGAGAGCTCACTCTGTTTCAGGTGCTGGTGTAGATGCAGGGCAGATGGTGGAAAAATAACAAAGTCTCTGCCCCCGAGAAGGTGTAGGCTAATTTGGCAAGAAAGTGAACATGCAAATAAGTACAAGAATTTATATGCATAAAAATCAGATAATTTGAGGAACTGCTAAGTGCTGTGAAGAAAACAAAAATTAATGGTATGATAGATGTTGACCCAGGCCATCAGGAGGTATCTCTGAAGGGTGGCATTTGAGAGGGGAATAGCTGTAAGACCTGGCTGAGGAACATCCCATGGAGAAGTTCTTGAGGAGATGAAGTTGGCGCTTGGAAGAATAGAAATAAGGCCACTGGCTGTGAACAATGAACAAAGGATCTGGGACAGGTAGACAGGAATGCAGCAACTCGGTAACTTTTGGCTAAAGAATTTGGTTTCATTCTAACAGCAGTTAGAAGCTACCGGAGGGTGGTGCTGTCTGGCTTAGAATTTAGGAATATCAATCTGGGTGTGTGTGAAGAACGGACAGTAGAGAATCAAGTTTGGAAGCAGGAGACTGCTGCCCTAGTCCAGATAAGAGATGCTGGCGGCTTAGTCTAGGATGTTGCAGCGGAGATAGTAACTAGTGATATGATTTCTGCTTTGCTGTAGAAGTTGAACCAATAGGATCTGGACATGGTTGGGATGTGGATTGGGAGGGAAAGAAGGGAAACAAGGACAAGTACTAGCTTTTTGTCCTGAGGAAGTGAATGGATGGTCTTAACATTTTCTGAAAAGGAAAAGACTGGGATGGAGCAGCTTTTGGGGGTGGGTGTGGAAGTTAATGTTTGATTAGGCTAAGTTCAGGGTGGTTATTCGATGTCTAATTGGAGGTGTTGTTTGATAGTTGGATATGTAGATCAAGGAGTATCAACCTATCTAATCAAGGCTGGAGTTGTAGATCTGGGAGTTAGCAGGCTGGAGATAGCACTCAGACCAATGAGACTGGATGAAATCACCTAGGGAGAGAGGGGAAACAGAGAAAGGAGAAAGTGAGAAGGCCAAGGACAAAGTTTTGCCGTTTGCTGACATTTAGAGATCTGGCAGTGGATGGGCCTGCAGAGGGACTGAGATGCAGCTGTTATTCAGATAGGAGGAAATCCCGACAGGCGTGGAGTCCTGGAGCCAGGAGAAGAAAGTGTTTCTAGACGGACTTCATAGCCAACCTCATCCAATGCTGCCAAGAAGACTTGTGATATGAGAACTTAGCATAAACTCTTGGGCTTAGCAGTGTGAATGTCTTACGTGACCTTAGTAGAAGCCAGCTCAGTGCAGTAGTGGGGAGAGAATGGGAGACAGAAGTAGATACAGCGAAGGGGATGAATAGTCAAATGAAGTGCTTTTTTTTAATATGGGTGATATTAATATATGATTTGCAAAGGATGGGGGAGAGAGAGAGAAAGAGAGAGAAGGGTGATGTAGACATGTAGTTGAAGCAAGTAGATTAGATGATACAATCATGAAATTATTTTTTATTTGATTATGTACATTTTCTTTCTCTATTTTTTTTTCAAGACAGGGTCTCACTCTGTTGCCCAGGCTGGAGTGCAGTGGCAGGATCATAGCTCACTGTAACCTTGAGCTCCTGGGCTCAAGGGATATTCCTGCCTCAGCCTCCCAAGTAGCTGGCACTACAGGCATGCACCACCATGCTGGCTAATTTTTACACTTTTTGTAGAGACAAGGTCGTGCTGTGTTGCCCAGGCTGGTCTCAAACTCCTGGGCTCAAGCAATCCTCCCGCCTCGGCTGCCCAAACTGCTGGGATTAGGGGCGTGAGTCACCATGCCCAGCATCTTCCTCTACTTCTAGGCGAGATCATCAAGTGAGAGGGGGATGCATCTTACTAGGGAATGTAGTAGTCACAACTGTTAAGTTGGGTGTTGACTTGAATTTTCAGGACATAAATCAAAAGTGAGGCCGGTAGCATGGTTGTGGATTTTTTGAAGAGTGGGTCAGTTCAGGATTTGGCAAATTTCTTCTGTCAAGGGACAGATAATAAAGTATTTTTGGCTTTGTGGGCCATACTGTTTTTGTCCCACATTCAACTCTGCCATTGTAGCATGAAAGTAGCCACAAATAAGACAGAACTTAATAAATGTGTCTGTATTCCAATAAAACTTTGTTTATAAGAACAGGCAGTGGTCCACACTGGGTCCAAGATTATGGTTTGCTGACTCCTGGTTTAACTGCCTAGGTCTCCATGTGAAGGCAGAAGACATATGGACACCAGTGGTCTTTCCTCCTAGTGAGAATACTGGAATGAAGGAGGTGCCGGGAGATTAAGGTCATGTACACAGGATTTAGGTAAAAGTATTGTACCACAGGCTCCAAGCTGGGCAAGGAGGGAAGTGAGCACATGAGGACCATGCTGGACAAGGATTCCAGGTCCCCACGGGATCAGAGAATGGCGGGAATGGCAATACCAAAATCAGCGAGCTGGAAAGACAGGAGGTTGGACAGACAGGGGTACGTGAAAAGGAGAGTGTTCAGAGGTGGGGTGGTTACTGGTGCTAATAACCAGTATTACCCAGAGGGGAGATGGTTGAAATGGCACAGAAGGAAAGATTATCTGAAAATGAGAGGAGAGATTGTTGGTTGGATCAACTATGTGTATTCCAAGAATGACAATGTAAGACGGGTTGAAAAGGAAACAGTGACCCAGGCCCTAAAATCTTCAGTGAATGAGGAGGACCATGAGGTCAGCAGATGACCACAAAGATGTAGAGCAATGAGGGCAAAGACGGACAGCTTGGACTTCAAAAGAGCTGGGGTTTATGAGGGTGGAAAGGGGGTGCTTCCAGGGGAAGAGTGAAAGACACTGACCCCATCTCCAGGCACAGTGTACAAGGCTGTGGGGAGAAAAGTGACCACTGCTGAGAAAGCTGCAGGGTATTTGGTATGCATAGTGGACAAACAAGATGTTCCATTACATCAAGGAAAGGAAAAGAAATTTTAGCCAAATTCCAAAGCCCATGGAGAATTTAGTGACAATGGAAGATGAGTTCTAGTGGCCACAGAGGCTGTTCTCTCTAAGCTGGAGGGGATGCAGCCATTGAGAGCACAGGGTGGCTGAGCACCTTGGGTGTTGGCCCCTTTTCTGGAAATACAGGAGAGTGGGTGGGTAGAGTGGCAGTCAGGAGAACAGGGTAATGAACGCCTCTGGTCGAGTGTCCCTTCTATGGTATGTGAGGATAGATTTTTCAGTTCCATTTTTTAATGCAATTTTAATAGACTTGATTGATGACTGACTCATTTTTAATTGATAAATAATAATTGTGTATATGTATGGGGTGCCATGTAATGTTTTGATCTATGTATACATTGTAGAAAAAGTCAATCAAGATAATTATTAGGTCATTAAAATATGAAATGTCTGATTTTGAATCAAAAGTTTGGTTTATTATATCTCAAACAAGAAACAGTACAATTAATCCAAGTATGCACCTAAACTATCGACACAGTTTTGCCATCTTAACAGTACCTTGTTCATGCCAGCAGCGACAAAGCCTGGAGAGCGAGTGGAGATGAAATTGTGAAAGGTGTTTTCCACAGCTTGTTAAGAATTGAATATTTTTCTTTGCAAGAAGTGGTCCAAAGCCTGGAAGAAGTTGTAGGCTGTTGGTGCAAGGTCTGGTGAATACGGTGGATGACAGAGAGTTTCCAAGTCCATCCTCTGTAGTTTGAGTAGCATTGTTTGTGCAACGTGGTTGAGCGTTGTCTTGCAAGAGGATTGACCTGTCTCTATTGACCAATCTCAGCTGCTTCATCGCAAGCATCCTCATCATTTCATCCAATTGGTTGCAGTAGACATCCGCTGTAATCGATTGACCAGGTTTCATGAAGCTACAGTGGATAATACCAGTGCTGGACCACCAGACAGACACCATTAGCTTTTTTTGATGCATATTCGGTTTTGGACTGTGTTTTGGCACTTCATATTTATCTAACCATTGTGCCAAATTCTTGTGATTGTCAAAATGAATCCATTTTTCATCACACGTAACAATACAGTGTAGAAATCATTCACTTTTATGCCATGACAGCAAAGAAAGGCAAACTTGGAGATGATTTCTCTTCTGATGCTAGTTTAATTCATGCGGAACCCGTCTATCCAGCTTCTTTACCTTGCTGATTTGTTTCCAATAGTCCAATACTGTAAACCTTCCTGCTAATTCATGTGTAGGTTGAGATGGATTCGCTTCCACTATAGCTTTCAGCTCATCATTATCCACCTTGGTCTCAGGTCACCCATGTGGCTCATTTTCAAGATTAAAATCATCAGAACGAAACTTCTTAAACCACCGATGTACTGTACATTCATTAGCCACATCCTTCCCAAACACTTCGTTGATATTTTGAGCTGTTTGTGCTGCATTGGTTCCATGACGAAACTCATATTTGAAAATAACACGAATTTTTGACTTATTCATGGTTTCACAAAAATTGCTCTAAAAAAAGTTTGAAAGATAATCACAAGCCAAAATGTGCATTTGAAAGACTGAGGATGTACCTTCACAATAAAAATAAAACAAGAAGTGCCAAAGTGAAATGTCAGAGATATCAACTGTCAAACTTAGTACTTAAGGAAATCGGACATATCATACTTTAGGAAATCGGACATTTCATACTTGATAACTTAGCATATCCGTCCACCAACTTGGACTTCAAAAGAGCTGGGTTGGTAAGAATGGTGAAAGTCTTTTCTTTTAGCAATTTTGAAATATACAATAACTTATTATTAACTGTGGTCACCACGCAGTGCGATAGCCTTCTAAAATTTATTCCTCCAGGCTGACACTTTGTGCCCTTTGATTAACATCTCCCCTTTGCCCATCCCTCCCCGAACCCCAGCCCCTGTTAACCATTATTCTACTCTCTGCTCCTGTGAGGTTGACATTTTTAGATTCCACATATAAGAGAGATCATGCAGTATTTGTCTTTCTGTGCCTGGTCTGTTTCACTTAGCATTATGTCCAATTCCTTTTATTATAGGAAATACAGAGACCAAATTACAATACAACTGTTTGGAGATTTAGATTGGAATGGCTGGAACCCTGTTTAAATAATTACAAAGATTTTAAGAGTTCATATTTAATTAAAATTTGTTCACGTCTTACTTAAACTCAGGATAACTATCTTCATAGCATTTCTGGAAGGGATTGAAGGTTTTCCAACCAGCAGCAGATTCCTCAGTTTTGCAGTGAGGTGAGTCAGATTAGATGATGACAGTGACACCTGGCCATATGGAGAAATTCCACATAGTAGAACACGTTCTAGAACTGTCTTTGCACTAAGGTGAGGAGCATGTGTTAGGACCCGGCCCCCTGAAGCTGTTTTTTCCCTCTCCTGGCAGAAGAAGTCTCTGGTGAATCTAGCAGAATAAGATGCCACAAGCGGAGAGATGCCCAATGACAGGTTATAGCTGAGGGCATTCCAGGAAGCGAGAGCTGGGTTTTGTGTCCCTATGAATGGGTGTATTTTAACTTGGCATTTCCTTTGCTAACAAAAAGGAAAAGAAAGTAGAATAATACCATATAATAAAATGGTATGGGACAATTGGGAAATGGAAATTAGGCCATATTAATAAAATTTTAATTGTATAATTACATTCTTAAGTTAGGCGATTGACTTACTTGCTCTTAATTTGGGTGGGGAAAGTTTTTATGAGCAATTATTGTGAAATTTTATGCACTCTTTCGTGGGCTGTGGGTGAAGGCACAATGGAACTTAAAACTGTGGATGCAAAGCCGCAGGCTCTACTGGGAATACCTACCACTAGACTCTGGTGGAATTTATTGAAAAGTACTATATCATTTTCATTCTGTAATTTTCTCTCTGTTCGTATATGCACGCATGTGTGTGCTATATTTGGAAAAGATTCTAGAGTTGTACCAAAGATGACTGGGGACTGATGTAAATAATTTGGGGAAGTGCCTGAAGGCAGTGGAATGTGGGAATGCTTCTAGAACTGCAGAAGTAAGCAGGCTGTTCTGCATCCCCTTGGAATGCCACATTGACTCCACCATCTTCTTGGGGAAAAAAAGACAATTTTCATTTAAAAATTGCAATTGACATCAATGATCAGTTTCCTACAAAGAGCAGGGGTCAATAAATGGATTCTAATAAATTGTCAGCCTTTAATGATTTGTGTTTCAAAAGATGCCAGCAATCTCCAGGAAAATGTTAAGAGCTTTTTGTGGAAAATGTTAGAATAGAAGGTTAGGCATGTAGGAGTAAGTAGCAAAGGACTGATATGCTAATTCAACAAATACTTATCATTTCCTTATGAAATTCTTCTTATTCTTATCCATGCACCATGCATTATTCTAGGAGCTGGGGGCAAAGTAGTAACCAAAACAGATAGAAATCCCTACCCTCATGGAGCTTACATTGTAGTGGAGAAAGACAGATTGTAAATATATATATAAAAGAGAAACATGAACTGTGCAGATACATGCTGGGGAGAAAATTAAAGCTGGAAAGGTGGGTAAGGAATAGTGGAGGCAGGCAGTCAGTTTGCAATAGGATGGTCAGGGAAAGCTTTTCTGGGAAAGAGCATTTCAGCAATGATTTCAGGACGCAAGGGAGCAAGAGGTGTGCAAGAATGAATGGTCCAGGTAGAGGGAATAGTGGTTGCAAAAGCCGTGACCCTGCAGCATGCCCTGTGTCTGCAGACCAGCAAGGAGAGCTTGTGGCTGGGTGGAGTCAGGTGAGAGTAGTAAGAGGGGAGGACAGAGAGGGAAGTGTGCGGGAGCAGTGTGTGCTGAGCCTCACAAGTTATTGTAAAAACGTCCACGACTTCTCTAATTCAGATGGAGTGGCTAAGGCTGACTTTTCTTTTAATAGGCTCATTCTGGATAAAATATGGAGATCGGGTTGTGGGCCAGCAGGACTGCTAGTAGAAAGACCTGTTGAGAGGCTATTGAAATGTTCCAGGCGAGAAATGATAGTTGCTTTGGACCAGGGTGGTAACAATGAAGGTAGGAGAAGGGGTCAGATTCTGGGTATATTTTCGAGGAGAACTATGAGAATTTGCTGAGAGGTTGAGTGTGGGGAGTGGGAAAGCAGAGGAACTGAAGATGAGACTAAGCTTTTGGGCCTGAACTACTGGAAGGATGGAGTTGCCATTAACTGTGCCGGTGAAGACTCAGGGAAATTTTGGGCAGTAGGAAAGATCAGGACTTCAGCTTTGTGCTTGCTAAGTTTGAGCTGCCTCTTGGGCATCCAAGCAGAAGGGCCTTGTGGCAATTAAATATATGAGGCTGGAAGTCAAAGGAGAGGTCTCAGCTGGAGCTGTAGCATGAGCACCACCAGTATAATGGTAGTATCTAAATCCACAACACTGGGTGAGAATGCTTAAAAGAGTATGCACAGATACAAAGAGAAGGTCAAGTGAAGACTGAGAACTGCCCATTGGTCTTAGCAACCTGGAGGTCACTGGTGACTTTGACGAGAGTGTTGGGGGGTGACGAACCTGATTGCAGAGGGTCCAAAAGAAAATCGAAGGAGAGAAATTTAAAATAGCAAGCAAATACAATTCCTTTTATTAATTTTATTGTAATGGGCAAGTAGAGAAATAGGGTAGTAGCTGGAGGGAAAAGTAGAGTCAAGAGAGTGATTTTATTTTATTTTTTAGTTATTTATTTACTTTTTAATATAGGAGAAATAACATCATGTTTGTGAATGATCCACTAGAGGGAGAAGAAGGAGAATTGCCAAGCTCCATTAGCGAGCAGGTGCAAAGGGCAGGGATCCGCTGTAAAGGGGTTGCCGCTAGCTAGGAGTTGGAGCAGTTAGTCCCTGGCACCAGAAGGGAAGATTAAGTATTTAGGCCCTAATTCTGGGTGGGACAGAGAGGTGTTGGAGTTTATTTAAATGTCTTCTGATTGATTCTGTTGGATTTAGGAGGTTCAGGAGCAAAGGGCAGAAAGTGTAAAGTTGTCTAAATCTGCAGACACTAATTCCCTACCAGTGATTTTGGGGTCAGACTAGATCTGATCTGATAGGCTTGGTTGGCTTCAAAAGCCATGGGTGGGGTTGGGCCACTATGCTTCTATGGGGTGGGGTCTTTATCTGCAGCAACACTGGCTTGTCCACTGCCACCAGGACCCATGGGGTGGGGTCCTGTGTCCTAGGCAGCTATCTCTGCACTGTTGCTGATTTATATATTCCATCGTTCTGAAAGAGTAGATAGAAATAGATCCTGGGATGGGGAAAAGGGCTGTTAATCTGGAAAGTGCTTCTGTAAATACCTAGCTTGTAAAGGTTTAAAAAAATTTTTTTAGTGGCTGCCCTAGCGTTTATAATATACATTTGCAACTAATCTAGGCCCATTTTTAATATAACACTATACTAATTCACAGATAGTATGGTTATGTTATATCAGAGATTTCCAAATTCCTCCCTCCTGTTCTTTATAACATTGCTGTCATTATTTCACTTACTCATAAGCTATAATCACTGAGTATGTGGTTGCTATTAGTATTTTGAATATGCTATTAACTGTTAGATCAATTAAGAAAAATGAGTTAGATATTTATTTTTAAGAAAAATAAAAGGTTTTATTTTATCTTCATTTATCCCTTTTCTTATCTCTTCCTTTTTCTGTGTAGATCCAAGCTCCTGACCCACATCATTTTCCTTCTTTCTGAAGAACTTCTTTTTAACATTTCTTGCAGGTCTACTGGTGATGAATTCCCTCAATTTTGTGTTAGCGTGAGAAAGCCTTTATCTCTCCCGCACTTTCGAAGGATATTTTCACTCAGGATACAAATTCTAGTTCGGTGGAGTTTTTCGTTTGATTGTTTTTGTTTTTCCTTCAACACTGTAATTATTTCATTCCATTCTTTTTGCTCCATGGTTTCTGAAGAAAAGTCCTGTGTGATTCTTATCCTGGTTCCTCTATAGGTAAAATGGTTTTTTCCCTCCGGTGGCTTCTTTCAAAATTTTCTCTTCGGATTGGTTTTCTACAGTTTGAATAAGACGTGAGCAGCGTACGTGCGTTGGTAGCGGCTGTGCTTGATGTGCTCCGAACTTCCTGGATCCCTGGTTTGGTGCCTGCCACTAATTTTGAAAAATTCTTACCCATTATGTCTTCAAATATGTCTTCTGTTCTTATCTCCTTTTCCTGTCCTTGTGGTGTTCCCATTGTGCATATATTATGTCTTTTGAAATTGGCCCTTGGTTCTTGGATATTTTATTCCCTTGATTCATTTTTTTTTTTTTTTTGCTGTGCTTTTCAGTTGGGGAAATTTCTACTGGAATATTTTCAGGCTCACTGATTCTTGCCTTCGACATGTCCAGCCCATCAAAAGCGTTCTTCATTTGTGTTTTTTTTTTTTTTTTATTTCTAGCCTTTCCTTTTGATTCTTTCTTAGAGTTCCCATCTCTCTGCTTACATTACCCACCTCTTCTTGAATGTCGTCCACTCTTTCCATCAGAGCCCTTATCATATTAATTGTTGTTATTTTAAATTCCCAATCTGATAATTCCAAAATAACTGCTACCCCTGAATCTCGTTCTGATGTTTGGTTTGTCTCTTTGGAACTGTTTTTTTTTTTTTATATTTAATTTTTTTTTTTCCTTTTAGCATGCCCTGTAATTCTTTTTATGAGATGAACGTGATGTATTGGGTAAAAGGAACTCAGGTAAATAAGCTGTTATGTGGTTTTATGTCTTTCTGCCTAGGAGTTAGGCTGTTTACTGTTCAATATAGTTGTAGATGTCAGAGGCTAAAATTTTTTCTGGTGTTCTTTTTTTTTGGTCTCCCCTGTTGTTTTTGAATTTCCCTGGAGACTCCTTCTTGAATAGAGTCTGAGCCTTGCTGTTCTTTTTTGCCGTAATCTCCTGTTATTGTATAGGAGCCCTGTTGATGTGGTGGAAGCCTTTTGTTTTCTTATGATCAGGTCTCAGTCTTCGGGTGGGGCTGTGCCCCGTGCTGTGACCTTCACAAGTGCTTCTCCGCTCCTTCCTTTCCCCTCTGAGTTGACACAGGAAGGCTAGAGGTGGCTGAAATGGGTATTTCCTCTCCCCCTTACTGGCCAGGCACTGATAAAACCCATGGTGGTTAGGCTCTGGTAAAATAGTTTCTTTTGAGGGCAGGCCTTTGTTAACGAGAACACAAAGCTCTGAATATATTTTAAAGTGTTTACTTTCTCCCTCCCCCTGTCCAAAGCATAGGGAGATCTGATCTCACCCCAATAATTTGGTGGGGCTTCCCTACCCCACAGAGGGTGGGCCCCCAGGAGGTTTTCTCTCTCATATTAGTCCATACTGAGCCTCCAGAAACTAATCAATTACCCTTTAAGTGTTCCCACCAGCTGCCACCTGTGGCTTCTGCCCCTGGTGAGCTCTGATTCTCTGTTTGCACCTTTACCTACAGGTTTGGGGCAAGGAATTTTCTTTGTTCCCTCAATTCTCTGATGGATCGAAGAAGAGTTGCTGATTCTTCACTTTTTTCAGTCTTTTTCTTGTAAGAAGGAGAGTGACGACTTCCAAGCTCTTTCTGTGTCGCACTGGAAACTGGAGTGCAGATGTTTTTCAATGGGAAATGATTCAGGTCACGATACACTTAGCTTAAAAGAAAACAAAGGAGAGAAATAAATACCAAAGGAACTGCTCGTTAAAAGGACAGAAGAAAGATGGTCAGCTGGACAAGTACAGGGAAATAAGGAAGGGAGATCTTCATCTTCTGACAATGGTTTACAATTGTATTTCGACCCAAGCAAAAATAAATCTCCTCCCTCCCCGTCTTTCCTCTCCTCTCGCCTCTTCCTCCTCTTTACTGTCGTCTTCCTTTGCGTCCTCCTCTCCCTTCTCCTTCTGCCTTCTCCTTTCTTTCCTTTGTGTTACCAGGGTGAGATTTCTTCTGCGATTCAGGCGTGTCAGCTGTTGGTGTTTATGGGAGGCAGGCAGTGCAGCGGGCCAGACCGACGCTTCACCTTGGCATCGCCCGGATGCTCACGTTGACGCCTGTCCCAGGCCTTTCACCTAATCAATCGGGACTCTTTTTTTCCCTCAAATATTCTCTTATTTTTAAAAAAACCACTTGATTGAGGTATGACTGACATACAAAAGGATGTACATATTTAAAGTGTACAAGTTGATGAATTTGGAGATAACTATACACCAGTGAAATCATCACCATAAATATATCCATCACCTCCCAAAGGAGGACTCTTGCATGATCCTTATCGTACATTTTATTTTTATTGACAATAGGGCAGACATAGGATGGCTTGGGTCTTAGAGATTATCTCTGGGGTTCACTACTTGAAGTGAGGATGATTTACTTACTTACCAAGTGCAGAAGACAACTGTCCAGGAGTCTAAGAGACTGGTTGGAAGCCACCAAGTCCCTGCTCTACTTTCCATGTTAGAGTTTATGGTAGTGCTTTCATTGTTTTTAATATACTTTGCTTTTACTCTTGTGAACCATTTCAGTCTTCATTAATTTCCACGTGGCTCTAGCTGTAGAAAGAGTGAACATATAAGCGCTCTTGTTTTTTGGCTTCAGTGGGAAGTTATTCAGAAGCAACTGCTGCAGCCTAGTGAGCCAGCAGTTCTGGCTTTTGAAATGGCAACCTTGGGACAGCACATTGCTGGATGATGGACGAAGCCGTAACAGTCTAGACACTACCCACGGCTATGTGCCTTATCAAATGGGTGATGCTATTAATACTGAGACACACAAATGTCCTTAGAATCTTCGTTACCAGGGTGGACTATCTTATGGGGACTCAAACCCTAAAAAGTTCAGGGAATTTTTATGTAATGCTTGGCCTTCCAGGGATCCCAGAAACCTAGTCATAAAGTCCAGACTCTAGCTTCACTCGGCCTTTTTCTCGGAGCTTTAAGAAATCTCTAAATATAGTAGTAAACATCCAAGAGCCCTGAATGGGGGGAATAGTGAAATGAGAGGGCGTTGCATGGGCCATGGAAGGGGGAGATAGGCAGCTCCGTCTTGAGAAGGAGGATAAGAAGGACCAGGTTTGCATCCTGGGCGTAGAATGTGTAAAGGTAATCAAACAAGGCCTGGCTGGTGGAGGAGGACAAAAAAAGCCCACATTGCTGAGAACGTGTGAGTTGGACTGGCATTGCCTTCCCGGGAAGGTAACCCAAAAGGAAAAAGGAAGAGATATATAATCAGGCTTTTGCTTCTGTATCTCAGGCTTAATTACCTTTAAAGGACATAGACTCAGGATCCAGAATGTTGGGAATTGAAACCCAGTTCTGCCACTTACTGGCTGTTAAACCTTAGGCAATTTACTTAACCACTCTGTTCTCAGAGTTATTGTGAGAATTAAATGATTATGAGAATTAAATGATAATTACAAAGCTCTTAGAATACTGCCTGGCATGTTGTCATGTTGTAAGCACTATTAGGTATGTGAGTCCCATATTGCATAAGCATGGATCGCTTGCTCTGAATGACGTTGTAATTATGGAGGTGCCTGTTGCACGTGTGTAGATGTAGAGTTTTGTTCTGCCACTGAGATTTCCAATGTGCAATACTCAGCAAAAATAGTTATTTTCCTGTGGATGAAACTAAAAATTACTGGTTGGAGCCAAGGTTACAAGGGGATCATGGAGATTGCACACCCCACATGGTATATAGCATCTGATTAAGGTCAACTTGGAGAAGGGTTTCCAAGGGCTTTGTTCAATCTTTGACCACAGCTATCCTGCAGCACAGGCTCTTCAGGGACTTGGGTGAAGATATAAAGTCTGTGCTCATTGGAGCTATGGAGGATGTACTCCATATATGTTGGTTTAAAGAAGTCAGACCCAAAAAGGTGTCGTTCTAACATTCTTCTTGCTTGTCACTCTGTAACTCCCAATGCTGTTCTCCTGTTATTGTTAGTCTATACTGCTTGAGTGTTCCTGTGCACACCATATACCCTTTCCACATGCCACTCCTTCTTCCCACACATTTGGAGCATGCCTTTCTTAAACGATCAGCAGAATAAAGACCTTCCTCTCTAGAGCACATTCAAGGCCATGATGCTTTAATCACAGCCCAGGGAACTGCCTGCAGCCCTTGGAGGCTCAAGACAGACCCAGGGCTTTGTTGGCAAATTCTGGCTTTGCCTTGGATGGCAGGATGAAGGCAGGCGCCCACCCTCATGGGCTGAGTGGCTGAGAGACATGTCTTTATTTCACACTGAGCAAGATGCTGTGAAGGAAAGGGATCCTCCTACTCCAGTGGGGACTTGCTCCTACCCCGATCTGGACACACCACTTTCCTCCGTGTGGTCTCCTGTGTCAGCCGCAAGGAAAGACGCCTCATGTAAGGGTTTATTAAATAGACTGGACTAGGCAGGGGGACCATGAAACGGCTTTATTATTCCCCCTCCCTGCCTTCAGTCTCTTTCTCTCTGCTCTCCCCGCCCCACCACAGGATCTTATCTAGGGCAGGTGTCAGATCATTTCTGGTCCGTTTCAGATATTAGAATAGTCACATCTTCTGGTATTATCAAGTTGAGATCAATTTAAATCGAAACTTCCTTCCCAGGTGCAGTGTAAAGCGTCTCGTCTCTCCCTGCGCAGGCCTGACTCATCCCTGGCTCGGCGCTGGGGTAGGGCTGCTGTGCTCCTTCCCTCTGCACCGGCACAGCCCACCTCCACCCACACTCTCACCGCCTCTGCCTCCTCCTGCCTTTGGGCTTGGAGGAGGGAGTTGTTCATTGCGTTTTTAATTTGTGTCAGGCACTGTTCAGGGTTCTGGGTATAAACCAGGGTGATAATGTCCTGCTTCATGGAACTTTAATTCATTAATTCCAGCAGGGCAAAGATAAATATATCAATAAAAATATAATATATCTTAAGCAAATAGGGGCTGTGGGGGAAAGTAAAGCAGAAAAGTGGAATAGGAATTGCTAGGATTAGGGTTTGCTATTGTATACAGAGTGGTCACTGAAGGACTTTCAGGGAAATACGGGAATGAGACATGGAGAAATGTGGGGAAGAAAATCCAAGCAGAGGAGACCTGGCATTCAAGGGACCCGAGGAGCCCAGCGTGGCCGGTGGGATGAGTGAGACGGAGAGTAGTGGACATCGAGGCAGAGAGGTGAGGGGACAGGACTGGGGGGAGTTGTGTAGACATCAAGTCAGAATGGGGAGACCAGTTGAGGGGCTATTGCAGTAACACAGGAATAGCAGGACATCTGGACGGAGCCTGACACTGCCCACTACAAAGACTATCTTCTGGGCGTGAACAGATGCTGGAGGTTTGAGGATAAGGGAGAAGATGGGAAGGAGAGGAGGGAAGGGAAAGCATTAGAGAAATACGATTGCAGGATTGCAGCAGCCCTAGTGGCCCCTTGAGGTTAATGGTCATGAATTCAAACAAAAATTAGTCATCTTGGTTTTATTTCAGTGGCATTTTGAACATAACTTTGTGGGTCCTTTAAGGACTCCTGTACAAGGACCTCTGATGTACCTCATCCCCTTTGTGACTTCTGTCAACCCTTAGGAGGCAAAACGCTTCTGAGATCTTGCATCTTGGCAGGACACCACCTTGTTTAGGATCCTTTAAAAGTGACTTGAGAATTTTTTTTTGCACTTCCCACAGCATCCACTTTGCCTTTTCTTCCCGTTGGTGGTGGAGATGCAGCTGAGCCCTGTTGTCCTCGCTCCTTGCCTGACCATCGTGGCTGCTTCAGACTTGTCCAGGTGAGGGCCTGCAAACTATCTCATTGCATGTCATACTTTAGAAGGTACATGTCAGATTCTTCCAAGAACTTTCCAGGCTTGATCGGGTAGCAGCGGGTGTCAAGCCTCCATGTTTCTGCAGCCCAGAAAGTCTCTAGACAGAGAATAAGATGGTAACTTGCTCTTCTCAAAAGTACAGCCTTGGATCTCTGCATTTTTCCTTTTTAAAAAAAAGACAACCTTTTTATTTGGAAATAATTTCAAACTTACAGCAAGATTGCTAGAATAGAAATACTGCACCCCTCTTGTATACTATATACTACAGTAATAGGACACCTGTATACCCTTTATCCAGATTCATCTGCTGTTAATTTTTTACCCCGTGTACATATCATTGGCATGCTCTGACTCTATAGATACAAAAAGAAGTCTCTCTCTCTCAATTTCTTCTTAAATACATCAGTGTGTATTTTCTAAGAGTGAGGATATTCTCTTACATAAATACAACAGTTATCAACTTCAGAAATTTACATTGATATAATTATTTTATCTAATCTATCATCTCATATTTTAATTTAGCTGTTGATTTAATAATGTTGCTGTTGATTTAATAAAAGCTGTTGATTTAATAAATGCTTTAAAGCATTTTTCCCTTGAGTACAGGATCCAGTCTAGGATCAGGTATTGCGTTTAGTTGTCATGTCTCTTTATCGTCCTTTAATTTAGAACGTTTCCACATAATTTGATGACACTGACATTTTTGAAGAGTCCTTTCACATCCTTTTAAAAATGAAACATTTCTCATTTTGTGTTTGCCTAATATTTTCTTGTGATTAGATTGAGGTTAGGTATTCTATTTTTAAAATTGAGATAATGTTCACTTACCACAAAATGCATTTTTTAAAATGTACAATTCAGTAGTTCTTAGCATAGTCACAATGTTGTATTAATACAACCATCACCACTATCTAATTCTAGAATATTTTCATCATTCCAAAAAGAATCTTTGTACCTATTAGCAGTTACTCCCCACTAGCTACTCCCTCCAGCCCCTAGAATACATTAATATACTTTAATTCTCTATGTATTTGCCTATTCTGAACATTTCACATAAATATTATTGTACAGTGTAAGACCTTTTGTGTCTGGTTTCTTTGATTTAGCAGGTTCATCCTTATAGTGTGTATCAGCACTTTCTGGATGGATAACATTCCATTGTAGGGAGATACAACATTTGTTTATCCATACATCAGTTGATGGACATTTGAGTTGTTTCCACCTTTTGCCTATTACAAATAATGCTGTTGTGAACACTCATGTACAAGTTTTTGTATGAACATATGTTTTCGTTTCACTTGGGTATATTCCTAGGAGTGGAATTGCTGGGTTATAAGGTAACTCTACGTTCAACTTTTTGAGGAACTGCCAAACCGTCTTCTCAAGTGTCTGCACCACTTTACATTCCTACCACCAGGGAGTGAGGATTCCAATTTCTCCACATCCTGCCAACACTTCTTTATGTCTGTGCTTTGGTTATATCTATCCTAGTGGGTGTGAAGTGGTATCTCCTTGTGGCTTTGATTTGCATTTCCCTAATGGTTAATGATGCTGAGAGTGTTTTCATGTGTTTATTGGACACTTCTATGTATTCTTTGGGGAAATGTCTATTCAAAATTTTTGGCCATTTTTAAATTGGGTTGTCTTTTCACTGTTGAGTTGTAAGCTTTCTTCAGATATTCTGGATACTAGATCCTTAGCAGATATATTTGCAAAAGATCTTTCCCACTCTGTGGGCTGTCTTTCACTTTCTTAATAGTGTCCTTTGATGCATGAAAGTTATTAATTTTAATGAAATCCAATCTATTTTTCTATTGTCTGGGTTTTTTGGTTGCTTGTGCTATTGGTGTCATATCTAAGAAACCATTGCCTATATCAAGATCATGAAGACATACTTCTATGTTTTCTTAAGAGTTTTACAGTTTTAACTCTTAAACTTAGGTCTTTGACACATTGAGTTAATTATTGTACGTGGTAAAAAGGAGGGGTCCAACTTCATTCTTTTGCATGTAGATTTCCAGTTATCTTAGCTCCATTTTTTGCAAAAACCATTCTTTTCCTATTGGATTGTTTTGGCACACTTGAGGAAAATCAATTGACCGTAAATGCATGGGTTTATTATGGGCTCTTAGTTCTATTCCACTGATGTGTATATCCTTATGCTAGTATCACAGTCTTTATTGTTGTAGCTTTGTAGCAAGTTTTGATATTGGGAAATGCAAGAATTCCAACTTTGTCCTTCATTTTCAAGATTGTTTTGCTATTCAGGGTCCCTTACATTTCCATATAAGTTTTAGGATTAGTATGTCAATTTCTGAAAAAAAGGCAACTAGAATTTTGGTAGGAATTATATTGAGTCTATAGAACAATTTGGGGAGTATTACCATATTAGCAATATTAACTGTTCTGATTTATGAACATAGGATATTTTCCATTTATATAGGTCTTTAATTTTTGTTTTGCAATTATACTTTATAGATTTTAGGTTTCAGGTTTTTCACTTCTTTTGATAAATTTATTCCTATGTATTTTATTCATTTGGATACTATTGTAAATGGATTGTTTTCTTAATTTCATTTTTGAATTGTTCATTGCAAGCATATAGAAACACAGTTGATTTTTATATGCTGATCTTTTATCCCGCAACCTTGCTGAACACTTTCATCAGCTCTAATAGTTTTTTGTGAATTGCTTAGTATTTTCTATATGTAAGATCATGCCATGTGAAAATAGAGAATTCTTCTCTTCAGGGACCTTTATTTCTTTTCTTGCCATTTCTACCGGAAGATGGCATTGCCTTGTCTGATTTTGGTTTGTTCCTTGATGACAAATTTGGGCCCTTCTAACCTGACCTCTCTTTAAAATTTCATATGTGTCAATGGCAAAAATATATTCCTTGAGATTTTAGGAGCAAGAGGAAGACAGTAGAGAATGAACTGTGGGTTTCACCTACTTTTTCACCTGCCCTATTGTGATAATTGTTTTTGTAATATTTCGTTACTGGTCACTGTGTACCTAAATTTATAGATTGGAACAACGTTTAATTCATATGTAATGTATTATATTAGTAATAGGAAAAAAAACACATAGGTTGTATGGATATTATTACTATCTGCAGTTTCAGGCATCCACTGGAGGTCTTGGAACATATCCCTCTGGGATAAAGGGGGACAGCTGTATGTCCTTTATCAGATTGAAGTTTCCTTCTATTCTTCATTTGTTGAGCGTTTTGTCATGAAGGGTATTAAGTAAGTTTTGTCAAATGCCTCTTCCATGTCTATGGAAATAACCTGTGGGTTTTTCTCCCTATTCTATCAATATGGTTTATTACCTTGATTGCTTTTCATGTGCTAACCAACCTTGCATTCATGGGATAAAATCTACTTGGTCATGGTGTATAATCCTTTTAATATGTTGCCATATTGAATTTGGTAATGTTTTGTTGAAGAGTTTTACATCTATATTCATAAAGGGTATTCATTTGAAGTGTTCTTTACTTATGATGTGTTTGTCTAGTTTTGGCATCAGAGTGGTGCCTTATTCTCCTAGAACAAGATGGAGAGTTTTTTCTCTTCATCTATTATTTGGAAGAGTTTGTGAAAGATTGGCTTTAACTATCCTTTAAAGGTCCTGGGATTTTCTTCATGGAACATTTTTTTGATTACTCATTCAATCTCTTTACTAGTTATAGGTGTATTCATATTTTCTATTTCTTCCTGAATCAGTTTCAGTAGTTTGCGTCTTTCTAGAAATTTATCTATTTCATATAGGCTATCTAATTTATTGCCACATAAATTTTCATAGTATTCCCTTACAATTCTTTTTATTTCTGTAAGGTTGGTAATAATGTCCCCTCTTTCATTTCTGATTTTTTGCAATTTGAGTCTTCTTTCTCCTTCCTGTTTATTCTAGCTAAAATCTGTCAATATTGCTTAATCTCGTCAAGAAACCAATTTTTGTTTCGTTGACTTTCTATAATGTCCTTTTATTTTGTTTCATTCATTTCTGATCGAATATTCATTTTTTTCTTCCTTCTGCTTGCTTTAGGTTTAGTTTGCTCTTCTAGTTTTTTAAGGTGGAAGTTTTAGTTATTGATTTGAAATCTTTCTTCTTTTTAAATATACACAATTACAGCTATACAATTTCTTCTGAGCACAGCTTTTGCTGAATCCCATTAAGTTTTGTTATTGTGTTTTAATTTTCATTCTTCTCAAGGTATTTTCTAATTTTCCTTTTGATTTATTCTTTGACTCATTGGTTATTTAAGAGTGTTTCATGTAATTTCTATATATTTGTGAATTTCCTAAATTTCCTTATATATTGACTTCTAACTTTATTTCACACTGTTTGGAAAATATATTTTGTATGATTTCAATCCATTTAAATTTATTGAGACTTGTTTTATCTTTTAATATAGAGTATATCCTTGAGATTATTCCATGCACACTTGAGAAGAATGTGTATTCTGCTGTTGTTGGGTAGAGGGCTCTGTGGACGTCTGTTAGGTCTAGTTGGTACACAGTGATGTTCAAGTCTTCTATTTCCTGTCAGTTTTCTGTATAGTTGTTCTATCTATTACGAAAAGCAGAAACATTGATGTCTCCAACTGTTAATATTATTGTTGATGTGTATTAATTCTTGCAACTGCATGACAATATACAATTATCTCAAAATAAAATGTTTAATTTTGAAAAACTGCACAGACTTCCAACTCTAAAGGAGGTTCCTTACTTGCTCCTTGCTCGGGTTTAGTTGTTGGGGACCTCTCCCTACATCATTACTGTCAACGTGAGAGCCTTAGCTGAGCTGCTAAGTTGAAAGAAAAGCTCCCATTTAACATCGTGTTATTGAAACGTCATGATGAATCAGACTATAGTGAGCCACAGCAGGTGGGGGGCTGGGATCCAGGCACGACTGAGTTGATGTAAGAGGGAATGTCCAAACACAGGAGTGATTAGGCCTCAATATCTGCAGAGTGGAGTCTCAATTATAGGTCAATAATAGGGTTAGAAATGGAACTGGTTGAGGTCAGAGTGGTCAGTGTAGCCTAGGTAAGGTTGAAAATTAAAAACTAAGAGGGGACATGGGTATCACTGTGTCAGAGATAAATTGGGTGGGTGCCAAAGTAGAGATCTGGAGATCCCACCAAGTCAAAGCGAAGGATTCTTTCTGGGAGTATACCTCGATTCTGGCAGAATCCTTCCTGACTCCTTATTTATGGCTGCTTTTATTCATGTTCTGTCCTCAAGAGGATGTCTCTACCTCTTTAAAAGTGCCTAGGACTTTTAGTGAGCTCTCTGTGTGCCTGCAGGAAGAAGACACCTGTGTTTGACCACAAAGACCACACAGGGGCCAAGGTAGGCTGACCTGTGGAGAGTGTCTGGTGCTATCTCCAGCCCACAGTACAGACTCAGTGGAGGTGGCTTCCTGTTTGTTCTTCTCAGGTTGTGGTATGTCTTGTATGCCAGCCAAATTGCATTGAAATTTATGTATGTATGTAGTTAGGTAGGTAGGTATTGCCTGTGGGTAGTCCTTGAGATTCTGCTTTGGGGATAACATGGTATAATAAAAAGAAGCCTGTGAAGCCGTGAACCCTGAGCATGCCTAGCTCTGACAGTTACTGTAATTTAGGCAAATTATTAAACCTCTATGTGTTCACAAATGCATGTACACATAGTCATGGAAGCATGCACCCTTACACATAGATGCATAAACTGACAGTATACACCAGAGAGTGGCTGATACAATTAACAAATACATTATTTGTAAAGCACTAGCATGGGGTCTGGTGATCACAGAATGGGATTTCCTTGGTATCTTCTCCCTCTTCCCCTTCCCTTCTGCCTTTGTGTGTGCGTGTGTGTGTGTGTGAAAGAGACAGAGAGAGAGAGAGGAATATCTTCCTCAATAGGGAAAGCAAGCTCCAACAGATAGGGGCTTGTTGCCCAGAGAGACATCCTGGCTTTAGGCAAGTTTACTAATAGCTCTAATACTTTTGTTCCGGAAATTGGCCATTTTAAAAAGCTAAATTAACTAGATGGAGGAGAGGCTGTGATATTAGGTAGAAGAGTAGGTAGAAGAGTGTTACTGCTAGTAAGGGGTCATTTTACCTTGTAACATAGAGGTGAGTATTCCTGGCCTCTTCTGGGCAGCACTGAGTGAAGATGGGCGTGGATCCTGGATGGGCCCAGGCTGCGTGTGAACATTTCTGCACCTCTCCCCCACTTTGCCCTCTCCGTGCTCTCCATCCTCATAGAAACCGTGGTTGTGCTGCTGCACCTGGATTTTGTTACCGTGGTTACAGATGCAGTCCCTAGTGGAGGAAGGGGAGGGAGCTGTATTTTTATAAGAGCAAATTGTACTGACATTTAAATCAGAGGCATCACAACCAAGTACGGCTGCCGGGGAATGGGAGAGTATGTGTCCCCTTTGCAACTGGGATGCTAGGAAGATTCCTGCCTCCCCCCCTTTCTCAGTGTTTGTGTGTGTGGGGAGCAGGTGTGGTCTCATCCCTTAGCCCATATCATGATTGGAGGACTGAGATCCTGGCTGGGAACAGGGAAAAAGCCTTTTCCAGTGATATTTTGAGGGGTTAGGGCTGAATTAGCAGTTTTGCAACAGATGCCACAAATGATGTCAAACCAGAGTCAGGTCTGAGTAGGAAGCCAAATCCATAAAGCCTAAAGGAGATTAGAAGCGTATCCAAATGTAAGGAGCTGGAGATGATGTGACAGAGGGAGTCAGCTATCTGAGGATGAGGAAGATGGAGCAGCATAAGGTATGCAGAACAGTGCCCAGCCTCTGGTAGTTTCTCGTGTTGGCACTCCACTTCTGGGGATAGTGCCTGTGCAGGTTGGTGGAATTTACCAGCTGGATCTGGCACAAGGATGTCCATGACATCTGGAAAGTGAGAGAGCCAACCAGGCTGCTGAGCTGGGGTTTCTTCTCTATCATTAGGGAATATGATGTGTTTAGGGATAAATTGGTTACAAATGTTCTGAGCAGTAGAAAGCTTAAAGTATATAAAACATCTTCATCCACAGAAGTGGATTTGCCACTGGAGCTTCTGGTTTTCCTTGTTGGTTAGTCAATCAGTCAGTCAACAAACATCTACTGAATTCCCACCCTGTGCCAGAGATAAAGGGCTAAAGGTATCTAAGGGCCGAAAAGCATTCTCACCTTAACTTAGCATCCACACTCAGTAGGTCATGCACAGCCTCACTGAAGACAGGAATTGGGTTCCAGGATATTCGAAATGAAAAACCCAGAGCCATGGAAAAAGTCTCTGATTGGCTATTGACCTAGTCTCTGCCTTCAAGCAGGCAGATGTTCAAGGGCACCTTGGAGCCCCTGTGCTAATTGCCAGCTCAGTGAGCCAAAAATCCAGGACTATTCAGATGGAGAAATTGTTTTGCCCACTTTTAACTTGTTTTTCTGGTATTGGGTAAACTGACTGGAACCACTTACTGATATGAATACTTTAAGAGATAAAGAGCTTCCATGTTCAGCCAGTCTGGAGAGAATGTGCACAAGGACAGGTGTGTATATATAAAGCTATATAGACTTCTATTTGCATGTTCCATGTATACATCTAAGTGGGTGCCTGCATGTGTCAACGTGTGCAAATGTGTATGTGTGCACATACATGGGTAAAAGGCTTCTTAGTGTAGGCATTTGGAAACCAGAGAGCTATGGATTTGAGGGTTAAATATTCCTCTTATTAGGCCTGTAATTTGAGTAAACAATATTAGATCTTTCAGCCACAGTTTTCTCATCTGCAAATGGAAATAATTAATCCTATTTCACAGGCATCTTTGTGAGGATTATACACAGTAATTAATATAAAGCATCTGGTGGATGTCTGGTACAGAAAAGGCAATTAGCATATATTCATTATATACCTTTCCCTCTCCCTGACATGGAAAGGCATGCCTCAAATTTTGTGTCATTTTTCTCAATTGATGGAGGAGCAAATGGCCCTCAAAGCAGGCGTATCAATAGTTTGAATGGTAGGCAATTTATGGAGTTTTGTAAAAGCATGTTCACATACTTGTTCTCATAATATCCATTAGCTAAAGTAAAGCAGTCAAAATCGTCATAGTTGGTGAGATGCAGAAGAAAAATGCAAAGGCACAATCAGAAGAGCTGTTAACACAGATTGCAATTCCTGGCTCACAGCTCAAGCACTCTGACCTGGCAGAGGAGGCTAGGGCTACCCCATGTACGGTGACAGTCAAGTGAAAATGAAGTGCCCATGCCCTCACTGTCCCCCTTTCTTTGTGGTTGGCTGCAAATGGTCCATTTGACCCTAAGTCTTGCAATGGCACCCCAAATTGGAATTGTGCATGTCAAATTCCCATTCCCTCCAAACTGAAGCAATTACCCACTTGTTGCTTCACACCAGGCAGAGCAGGAGTCCTGGAGCAGTTGTGAGAGGCTCTCAGGATGCCTCCTGCCTTGGTCTAGAAGCCAGCATAAGGCCCATCCTGATGGCCCCTTCATGGGCAGGTTGTGACGCCTCACCCTGGGCAGGAACCCGCAGTCGGTTCCCTCTGAGAGGCAGTTCACACTGTTCTTGCAAGGCCTGTGCCCTGTGTTTGGTACTCGCAGCCCACCTTTGACAGGGGTTCATGTGCATGCATGGTTGTCTTCAGCAACGTTGAGCAAGAGCCCACATTGGTGTCTGTAACCAAACTGGTCAGGTGCAATTGTCGTTTTGTTGAACCCCAGAGCACAGGGTTGAAGAGAATAGCTGCAGCTAAACTGGGAAGAGCAGGATTTAGGTTAGATGTCAGGAAGAATAACTTGTCTCTCTGGCTGAGCCATCACCAAAACACATAGGGTGGAGTATTGGCTGATCTCCCTGCATGGGATTCCCTTTGGCGATGTGTCTTGGCCAGTGTCCAGGTGGTCAAGGGGAGGGGCTGAAGGCAGGTGAATGGCAGGTGAATGGCCCTGAACCCAGGTGCAACCAAAGTGCTCAGATATTTGCTGCAGCAGAAATGCACTAATTCCTTATTTGTCACCATGTTTTTAATTTTCCTTTTTAGTCTCAATCCTTTAAAATCATTTACATTCTTTGTTCTGTTTTATTAGAACAAGCAATGCTCTGACCTAGTAGAACTTTAGTAAGTTATGTTGAATGAATGAATGTATCAATTGTATGCCTGCTCAAGGCCCAGGTATTTCTCCTTTAGGAAATATCTGATCTCCGATAGGTTACACTATTGTTAAAGACTGTATTGTAATCCCTAGGGAGAGCGACCTAATGAGTTCTTCAAATTTTTCCAAATGTGTATTGAAGAAAAGCATGAACTGAAACCTACTCTATCTAACTCTGTCTCCTGCCTAGCTGGGCTACTCTCTCAAGAAATGCAAGTCCACTGTTCTGTTCCTAATCCTGTGATGTGTCACTCACTTTGTCCACCCTGGCACTACTCTTCCATCCAAACCCTACCCATTTATCACATCCCTGTTCATGGCATGTTTCCTGATCACTCCAGCACCATTGACCGACCTCCTCTAATACTCACAGGGTATAGTCGTCTGAGCCAGTGTCAAAATGTGAGTGTTGAAGCTCGTTTGACTGTGTTTGAATTCCATCAACAGACAGTCATGCACCACATATGATGTTTCAGTGAGTGACAGACCACATATATGATGGTGGTCCCATAAGATTATAAGGGGGCTGAAAAATACCTATTACCTAGTGACTCATAGCTTTTGTAATGATGCAATGCAACATATTACTCACATGTTTGTGGTAGTGCTGATGTAAACAAACCTACTGCACTGCCAGTCTATAAAAGTATAGCACATTCAATTACGTACAGTGTATAATACTTGATAATGATAATAAACAACTATGTTACTTGTTTATGTATTTGCCATACTTTTTAATCATTATTTTAGAGTGTGCTCCTTCTACTTATAAAAAAAGAAGTTAACTATAAAATAGCCTCAGGCAGGTCCTTCAGGAAGTGTTACAGAAGAAGGCATTGTTATCATAGGAGATGACAGCTCCGTGTGTCTTTTTTTTTTTTTTTTTTTTTTTAATTTCAGAATATCATGGGGGTACAACACTTTGGCCATACACATTACCCCTGTTCTGCCCGTGTCAGAGCCACAATCGTGGTCGTCTCCCAAACTGTGCTCCCCACATCCATTCAGTGAGAGTTTTTCCCATCCCTTCCACCCCCCTCCCGCCCGCCCGCCCTCTGATGAATGTTATTGCCCTGTGTGATGTAAGTGTTCATCAGTTAGTACCAGTTTGATGGTGAGTACCAGTGATGCTTGTTTTTCCAATCCTGTGACACTTCGCTTCGAAGAATGGGTTCTAGCTCCGACCAGGATAATACCAGATGTGTTAATTCACTGTTGTTCCTTATTGCTGAGTAATACTCCATGGTATACATATACCACATTTTATTGATCCACTCGTGTATTGATGGGCACCTGGGTTGTTTCCACAACTTTGCAATTGTGAATTGTGCTGCTATGAACATTCGAGAGCAGATGTCTTTATTATAAAATGTCTTTTTTTCTTTTGGATAAATACCCAGTAGTGGGATTGCTGGGTCAAATGGTAATTCTACTTTTAATTCTTTGAGGTATCTCCATATTCTTTTCCATAGAGGTTGTACTAATTTGCAGTCCCACCAGCAGTGTATGAGTGTTCCTACCTGTCCACATCCCCGCCAACATTTGTTATTTGGGGATTTTTTGATATGAGCCAATCTCACTGGAGTTAAGTGATATCTCATTGTGGTTTTGATTTGCATTTCCCTGATGATTAGAGAAGTTGAGCACTTTTTTATATGTTTGCTGGCCATCATTCTGTCTTCTTTGGAAAAGTTTTTGTTCATGTCCTTTGCCCCATTTTTTAATAGGGTTGTTTGATTTTTTCTTGTTGATTTTCCTAAGTTCTGTATAGATTCTGGTTATCAGCCCTTTATCAGAGGTGTAGCATGCAAATATTTTCTCCCATTCTGTAGGTTGCCTGTTCACTCTAGTGATAGTTTCCTTGGCTGTGCAGAAGCTTTTCAATTTGATCAGGTCCCATGTATTTATTTTTGTTGCTGCTGTGATTGCTTTGGGGGTCTTCTTCATAAATTCTTTGCCTAGGCCAATGTCCATAAGAGTTTTTCCAACATTTTCTTCGAGAATTCTTATGGTTTCATGTCTTAGGTTTAGATCTGTTATCCATTGTGAATTGATTTTTGTGAGAGGTGAGAGGTGTGGGTCCACTTTCAGTCTTCTACATATGGCCATCCAATTTTCCCAGCACCATTTGTTGAATAGGGAATCTTTTCCCCAGTGTACGTTTTTCTGGAATTTGTCAAAGATCAGGTGACTGTATGAGGTTGGTTTTATATTTGGGTTCTCAGTCCTGTTCCATTGGTCTACGTGTCTGTTCTTGTGCCATACCATGCAGTTTTGGTTACTATAGCCTTGTAGTATAGTTTGAAGTCTGGTAGACAGATGCCTCCCAATTTGTTCTTTTTGCTTAAGATTGCTTTGGCTAGACGGGGTCTTCTCTGGTTCCACACGAAGCGTAGAATTATTTTTTCTAGATCGGCAAAAAATGATGTTGGTATTTTGATAGGGATTGCATTGATTCTGTAAATTAATTTAGGTAGCAAAGCCATTTTTACTATGTTGACTCTGCCTATCCAAGAGCATGGTAAGGTTTTCCATCTATTTACATCCTCTGCAATTTCCTTTCTCAGTGTTTCATAATTCTCTCTATATAGGTCTTTGATCTCCTTAGTTAGATATATTCCTAAATATTTAATTTTCTTTGTTGCTATTGCAAAAGGTATAGCATCTTTAATTTGTTTCTCGGCTTGATTGTTATTAGCATATATGAAGGCTATGGATTTGTGTGTATTAATTTTGTATCCTGAGACTTTGCTGAATTCATTTATCAATTCCAGTAATCTCTTGGTTGAATCCTTGGGTTTTCTATGTAAAATATCATATCGTCTGCGAATAGTGAAAGTTTGACCTCTTCTGCCCCTATCTGGACGCCCCTGATTCCTCTGTCTTGTCTAATTGCTGTGGCCAGGACTTCCAGCACTATGTTGAAAAGAAGTGGAGATAGTGGACACCCTTGTCTGGTGCCAGTTTTAAGGGGGAATGCCTTCAATTTTTCCCCATTCAGTATGATATTGGCTGTGGGTTTATCGTATATGGCTTTAATAGTTTCTAGGAATGAGCCATCTATGCCTATATTGTTAAGAGTTCTTATCATAAAAGGGTGTTGGATTTTGTCAAAAGCCTTTTCTGCATCTATTGAAAGGATCATATAATCTTTGTTCTTGCTTTTATTTATATGGTGAATTACATTTATAGATTTGCGTACGTTGAACCATCCCTGCATCTCGGGATGAAGCCCACCTGATCATGATGGATTATTTTTTGGATGTACATTTGAATTCGTTATGAAAGGATTTTATTGAGAAATTTTTGCATCTATATTCATAAGGGATATTGGTCTGTAGTTTTCTTTTTTTGTTGTGTCCTTTCCTGGCTTTGGTATCAAGGTGATATTGGCTTCGTAGAATGAGTTTGGGAGGATTCCATCCTTCTGGATATTTTCAAATAATTTCTGCAGTATAGGCACCAGTTCTTCTTTGTAAACTTGGTAGAATTCAGGTGTGAACCCATCTGGTCCGGGACTTTTTTTTGTGGGTAGATTTTTAATTACTGCTTCAATTTCGGTGCTTGATATTGGTCTGTTTAGAAATTCAGTTTCTTCCTGGTTGAGCCTAGGGAGGTAGTGTGTTTCTAAGAATTTGTCCATTTCCTCCACGTTTTCATGTTTGTGGGCATAGAGATTTTTGTAGTATTCAAAGATGATGTTTTGTATTTCCATGGTATCAGTTGTGACTTCTCCTTTTTCATTTCTAATTGAGCTTATTAGAGTCCTTTCCTTTTGCTTCTGGTCAACCTGGCAAGTGGCCTGTCTATTTTGTTTATCTTTTCAAAGAACCAGCTTTTCGTTTCATTGATCTTCTGTATTGTTCTTTTGTTCTCGATTTCATTTAATTCTGCTCTAATTTTGGTTATTTCTTTTCTTCTGCTGGTTTTAGGATTGCTTTGCTCTTCCTTTTCCATTTCCTTAAGATGATTCATTAGTTTACTGATTTGTGACTTTTCTGTCTTTTGGATGTGGGAATTTAGGGCGATAAGTTTTCCTCTCAGGACTGCTTTTGCTGTATCCCACAGATTTTGATAACTTCTGTCCCCATTATCGTTTAGTTCGAAGAATCTTTTGATTTCATTTTGAATCTCCTCTTTGACCCAATAATCATTCATCAATAGATTGTTTAGTTTCCAAGTTTTTGGAGGAAGATGTGAGTTTCTGTTGGAATTGATATCTAATTTTATTCCGCTGTGGTCTGAAAAGATACATGGTATGATTTCTATTTTTTTGAATTTGTTTAGATCTGTTTTGTGGCCTAGGATGTGGTCAATTTTAGAGAAAGTTCCATGAGCTGATGAGAAGAATGTATATTCAGTGTTATTTGGGTGGAGTGTTCTGTAGATATCTGTTAGGCCCAAATGTTCTAGAGTCCTGTTTAGGTCTTTTATTTCTCTATTTAATTTTTGTTTGGAGGATCTGTCCAGTTCCGTCAGTGGGGTGTTGAAGTCCCCTGCAATTATGGCATTCCTGCTTATTATGTTGTCTAGATCTAGCAGCATTTGCTTTATGTACCTGGGTGCTCCTGTGTTGGGTGCATAAATGTTTAGGATTGTTAAATCCTCTTGTGAAATTTTTCCCTTCACCACTATATAGTGTCCATTTTTGTCCTTCTTTACTTTTATTGCTTTAAAGTTGATGTCATCTGAAATGAGGATGGCTACTCCAGATTTCTTTTGGTTTCCATTAGCCTGAAAAATTGTATTCCATCCTTTCACCTTGAGTTTGAATGCGTCTTTGTGTGTAAGGTGTGTTTCCTGAAGACAACAGATACTTGGTTTGTATTTTTTAATCCATTCAGCCAGCCTATGTCTCTTCAATGGGCAGTTCAAGCCATTTACATTTATTGAGAGAATTGATATTTGGGGTAAATTTCTGATTATTCTGTTGGGTGGTATCTTTTGTTTTACCTCTTGCGTCATTGTAGAATCTGGTTTCTGGGGTTTTAGCCTTTGCATAATTTTACATAGGTGGGTGTCTGTTGCGCTGGTTAGTGTATAATGCAGGTCTAAGCATTTCTTGCAAGGCCGGTCTGGATTTTGCAAATTCTATCAGTGATTGCTTATCTGGAAAGGTCTTTATTTCTCCCTCATATAAGAAGCTTAGTTTGGCAGGATACAGAATTCTGGGTTGGCCTTTGTTTTGTTTTAGGAGATTGATGATGTCTCCCCATTCCCTTCTGGCTTGTAAGGTTTCAGCTGAGAAATCTGCAGTTAATCTGATGGGTTTCCCTTTGTAGGTTACCTCCTTTTTTTGTCTTACAGCTCTGAGGAGTGCCTCTTTTGTGTTTACTTTGGTCAGTCTAATAATTATGTGGTGTGGTGAATGCCTTTTCACGTTGACTCTCCCAGGAGTCCTGTGTGCTTCTTGTACTTGGATGTCGAGATTTCTGGCTAAGCCATGGAAATTTTCCTCTATTATTCCTTCAAATAAATTTTCCAGCCCTTGCAAATTTTCTTCCTCTCCCTCAGGGATACCTATTATCCTTATGTTTGGCCTCTTTACATAATCCCACATTTCTTGTATGCTTTTTTCCTGTCTCTTGTTTTTGTGTTCTTTCTCTTCAGCTGATTTATTTAGCGCATAGGAGCTGTCTTCTAGCTCTGAAATTCTTTCCTCTGCATGGTCCAGCCTATTCTTAAGGCTTTCCACTGTGTTTTGTAGATCCTTGAATGCTTCTTTCATTTCTAGGATTTCTATTTGATTTTTCCGTAATATTTCTATTTCTTTGGAGAATTTTTCATTCATTTCTTGCATTTTTCTTGTGGTTTCTTTGTGCTGGGATTCAATTTTCTCTTGAATTTCATTGAGCTTTCTTATAATCCATAAACGAAATTCCTCTTCTGTCATTCTACCCATTTCCTTTGGGTTGGTATCCATTGCTGAGGAACTGATCATTTCTTTTGGGGGTGACTTTTCACTCTGATTTTTCATGTTCCCTGAGTTCTTTCGCTGGTTTTTTCTCATCTGGCCTCTTGGTCGAGAGCTGGGGGTGTTGGAGCTAGTTTATGGTCCTGTCACCAGGCCCACAATTATTTTTCCTTGGCAAAGCCAGGGAGAGAAGTAGTGGCCTGTATTGCCTTAGGTGTATTTTAGCAAGTTTGTTGGATCTTGAGTTAACTCTGACCTGTGGTCTTCTCCTCTTCCCAGTGGAGTGTGGTGAGAATGACCTCCCAGCTTGGGCTCTGAGCTAATGGATTGTACTTGAGAATATGAGTCCTCCGCTCCCTATTAGCTAGGTATTCTGTTATGTCCGTGGCAGACTCTGATTCCCCAGTTGGGGTATGCGAAAGCCCTGTGCTTTGGGAGGGGTCTTGTAGCTCCTAGGGGTTACTTTGACCCTGCTCTTCCTGAGGTTCTGGTAGAAACACAATTTCCTTTGGCTGCAGTGTGAGAGCTGAGTTGGGAAAATTCTACACAGCTCAGAGGTTGCTCATCTAGCCACGTGTGGCTGCCCTTCTGATGTGCGTCTCCGCGTGAAACTGGTTGATAGGGGATCTCCAATTGTGCACCCCTTTTCCACCACTAGACCTCAAGGCGAGGCAGGTGGCCGTCTCTATCCCCAGCAATCTCCACTGGGGGATGTTCCCACGGGAGGGGGGAGTAGTGGCCGCTGGAAGCGCTCTTGGATGGCGCAAAATTCCCTATTGAAGTGGGCAGGATTATGGGGAGCTGCTCTGGTTCAGCCTGTGGCTCTTGAGGTATTTGGTTGTCTTGGGAACCAGCAGTTATACCAAATGAGTCACTATGGCCAGCAACCTTCAAAATGAGCGATCTCTGGGTACAGGAGGGCTGGGACCTGAGGGGCGGGCACTAGGACCGACACGGAGCGGAGTTGTCGGAGGCCAGAGCCGGGGTAGCAGAACCAGATGGACGAGCTGCAAACTGTTTCCAATACTCAAAGGTCCCACCTCTACAGTTCCGGGATCTCGTCCCACCTGGAACCCACGGATGCTGCTGTCCCTGGCCACCACAGGCAAAGCCTGTCTCGCCCCAGCGGATGAGCCCTGGGCCGGGGCGGGGCGGAGCTAGAGACGCGGCTCACGGCTCCGCGCGGGCGGCTGTAAAGATGGCGGCCGCCACCAGCCTGGCGCACAGCCGGGCTCCGATCGCGCCGGGAGCGCAGTTTTTCTCCGCCGGTAGTTGTTAGCAACCTCTAAGGGCGCATCCTGCTCTCCGATAAACTCCTGGGCCCAGTCCCGCTGACTTCTAGTGGCGCAGTGCCGGCCTGCGGGTTCCCACGCACTGTCCCGGGAAGCTGAATCTCGGTCCCCGCCCAGTTCCTCCCCAGCCCTCGGCAGTCTCTGTATATTGCAGCTGCGAGTTGTGTCTGGCTCTCGCAACTTCCTCCTCTCCACAGGGCTCGCCGGCCCGAGCAACCGCTCTGTCCCAACTCTGGGCTAGTCCCTGACTGCGTGTATGGGGAGGCGCGTAACCGCTTGGGGGGCAGGTCGCGCTGCGCCGACCTGGCGAGCGCGTCCTTCCCGCGCTCTGGGCTCTATTGTGCTCCGTGCGCCCTCCGATCTTTGAGAAAATTTTGTACCTGTTTTCTTGGGCTGGGTGTTCGGCGTTGTTTCTCTGTCATTCGCAATGCTGTTTTCGGAGTGAGCGGTCCGTGCTCGCAGGCAGCTGCTGGCGTTCTTTACCTCCTTTCCTGGGAGCGGTACGGTGGGAGGACCCTATCACACCGCCATTTTTTCCTAATCCCTCCGTGTGTCTTTTTGCCCCTGAAGACTCTCCAGTGGGACAAGATGTGGAGGTGGAAGACAGTGATATTAATGATCCTGACCCTGAGTAGGCCTAGGCTGACATGTGTGTTTGTTTTTTAGTCTTTAATAAAATAGTTTAAAAAGTTAAAAAAAAATTTAAAAATAGAAAAAATCTTATAGAATAAAGATATAAAGAAAGAAAATATTTTTGTACAGGTATACACTGCATTTATGTTTTAAGCTAAGTGTTAATATAAAAGAGTCAAGAAGTTAAAAAAATTAAAAAGTTTATAAAGTAAAAAAACTACAGTAAGCTAAGGTTAATTTAGTATTGAAAAAAGAAATTTTTTATATAAATTTAGCATAGCCTAAGTGCACAGTGTTTATAAAGGTTACAGTAGTGTACAGGAATATCCTAGGCCTTCACATTCACTCACCACTCACTGACTCATCCAGTTCTGCAAGCTCCATTCATGGTAACTGTCCTATATAGATGTATGTACCATTTTTTGTCTTTTATATCGTATTTTTACTGTATCGTTTTCTATGTTTAGATACGCAGATATTTACCATTGTGTTACAGTTGACTACAATTGCCTGTATTCAGTACAGCAACATGCTGCACAGGTTTGTACCCTAGGAGCCAGAGGCCTTACCACATAGCCTCAGTGCATAGTAAGCTGTGCCGTCCAGGGTTGTGTAAGTGCACCCTATGATGTTTGCACAATGATGGACTTGCCTTAGGATGCCTTTCTTAGAACATATTCCCATTGTTGAGTGACACATGACTGTGTATATAATCTGCAACATGCGGGCTGTTAAAAAATATCCATTCCTTTCTCAGTGTCTTTATTCTCCTTCATGATTTCTGTATGAAGTGGGAATACTTTAGTTGTAAGTGAAATAGACCCTACCCAAACCAGTTTAGGTTAAAAACCAATGGTGGTGGGACTTAGTAGTTTCTGTAGGTGGGAAGCCAAGGGATAGAATTGACTCAGGAACACTACTCAGGGATAAGAGAGAATGAAGTAATGTCTTTTGCAGCAACGTGGATGGAGCTGGAGGCCACTATCCTAAGTGAAGTAGCTCAGGAACAGAAAACCAAATACTGCACGTCCTCACTTGTAAGTGGGAGCTAAGCTATGGGTACGCAGGGGCACATAGAGTGGAACAATAGACACTGGAGACTCCAAAGAGGGGAGGGTAGGAGAGGGGTGAAGGATGAAAAATTACCTATGGGGTGCAATGAACATTATACAGATGATGGGTGCACTAAATGCCCAGACTTCACCACTCCACAATAGATCCATGTAACAAAGCTTCACTTGGACCCCTTAAATCTATTGAAATAAAGATAAATAAATAAATAAATAAAAACTATATCAAAATATCACCAGGAAAAATAATCAAAAGCTCAAAAACATTATGAAGACACTGAACTTTCTTTTTCCATCTTTCTGCTGTGTTACTTCTGGTTTTTTAATCAGGGAGGCATTTTCTGCATGGTGACAAAGATGGTCCCCTGCATCTCTAGGCTTATAACTAACTAACTTAACCACAGGCAGCAGAAATTCTCTTTCCCCCCAAAATGCCATCAAGAGTTCTAAAGTTTGGTCTGGAAAAGGTTGTTTATAAAGCTCTGGATTGCCTGGCCAGCTCTGACGTCTGACTCAGATCAGATAAGGCCTGACTTGAAGACCTCCACTTTGACCTGAGAATGTGCTCAGTCCCATTAAAATTGCTGTCCCCAACCCCAGGGCCACTTACTGGTAACGGTCCGTGGCCTGTTAGGAACCAGGCCACACAGCAGGAGGTGAGTGGTGCACGAGCAAGCAAACAAAGCTTCACCTGCATTTACATCTGCTCCCCATTATTTGTGTCATTGTCTGAGCTCCACCTCCTGTCAGATCAGCAGTGGTATTTGATTCTCATAGGAGCCTGAATCCTATTGTAAACTGTGCATGTGAGGGATCTAGGTTGTGTGCCTCTTGTGAGAATCTAATGCCTGATGATCTGAGGTGGAGCTGAGGTGGTGATGCTAGCACTGGGGAGTGGCTGCAAATACAGATTATCATTAGCACAGCGATTTGACTGCACAGAGACCATATTAAATCACTGTCTCCCATCACCCCCAGATGGGACCATCTAGTTGCAGGAAAACAAGCTCAGGGCTTCCACTGATTCTGCATTATGGTGAGTTATATAATTATTTCATTATATATTACAATGTAATAATAATAGAAATAAAGTACACAATAAATGTAATGAGCTTGAATCATTTGAAACCATTCCCCCCTGCACCCACCCCTCCAGTCTGTGGAAAAATTGTCTTCCATGAAACTGGTCCTTGGTGCCAAAGATCTTGGGGACCACTGCATTAAAACATGTAGAACCAGAGTGTGGGGGAGGGAGAATTTTCAAAGGAAAAGCCGGGCTCTTACACTAAAAGAGAAGGGACTTAATGCTTGCCAGACAACCAACAGGTGACCAGTGTAATGACTTTATCCAACTTTGACCAATTAGTTTTCCTGGGCAACATTTGGAGTCATTCAGGCTCTAGACTTAATGCACAAGCTTTGTTTTCTGTTCTCTCTTGTTTTCTTTATGACTTTCTTCCCTCCCAGACTGGAAACTTCACAAGGACTGTGCCTCCTCTGGGAAAAATGCAATGCATTCAGAATGAACAATACTTGTTTGAAACCGAATGTAGGTTTAGGTGTTTCTCCTGCATTATCAGTGGCACCATTATCACCATCCTGCTCCTCATGATCATGATAATCATCATCACTATTACCATCATCACTATAATAGACATCATCATCCTCCTCATTAGCATTGTCATTATCATCATCATCATCATCATCATCAAACACCCATTTCTTGAGTGGTTAGCATGTGTCAGGCCCCCTGTAAATACCTTTAAATGTTGTCTTGTTTTATCTTCACAATAAAACATTACCACTTTAATCTTCACAATGGGGCAGGTTTCTTTTTCCTCTGTTTTACAAATGAAAAACATGGGGCTGAGGTCACAGTACGTGGAGCCAGGATTTGGGTTGGATTTGCCTGACTCCAAATCCCATGCACTTAACTAATATGCTGCATCCCCTAAAAGCATTTTAATACTAATAATTTACCAAATATTAAATATTAAGGTAATTTTTTTCCTGTTTCTAGAGCACTGTTACTCGACATATGGTCCAAGGACCACCTATAACAAAATCACTTTGGGTTGCATGTTAAAAATTCAGATTCCTGAGCCTTATTCAGCAATACAGAATCAGAATCTTTGAGATGAATGATATGTCTCTCATGTGATTCTTGCTAAGGTCTGAGAACCATTTTTCAGGGAACAGGAGGATGTCCCTACACTATGGCTATCCCCAACCCTTTGGTCACTTCCTCATAGAAGTTCTCATAATAGCCATAACTTTTATAGCCTCAGCTACAAGGAATATGGTGAAATCAAAGGAAATCCACTGGAGAAGGGGGAAGTCAGGAGCATGCATGGCCAAGGTCGGGAGAAACAATCTGTCTGTAAAGTTCAAACTTGTGTCTAGAGGGTGTGGGAAACTCCAGCTCATCTAGAAAGCTCCAAATTAGCACAGAAATTGACATGACTGTTCCATTCCCATCCTTCAGTGTATATGTAATTTCTTCTACTGTATTTCATCATCCTTATTACTTCCTTCATAGTATTTATTCAAATCTGTAATTACTTATTTATTTGCTAATGTGTTATTTGTCCACTTATCCAATTAGTGCATAATGTTCACGAGGGCAGGGGCTTTGACTTTGTTGAGGAAAGTCAGAAATCAGCATGGAATTCATAGAGCCTAGCACGTGCCTGACGTCTTGAAGATATTCAAAATACTTGCCAAAAGAATGCATCAATAATCTAGTGAGAGAAGCATGGCAGTAGCAATCTCCTGGTAGTGACCCAAAGGCTGACACCAGATGGCGTTGAGGATTGAATTGCTTTATCTTGTTTGATGTCATGCCTCAGCAACCACAGGAGAATATCAGAACAACTGAGTGGGTAGGATCCAGGGCAGGGCTCTGATCCAAGCCAAGGTCTGAACCAAGTCAGAGGCCAGATTGGGGAAATGTAACAGAGATTATGGGGAAAATAAACCTGATTGGCCCATAGCATGCTAGATTGGCCCATACAGTGGATTTAGGTAAGATTTCCTTGTGCCTGTGACTAGCATAGGCTATGCCTACATATTCTGTTAGCCTGGATCAGGACCAATTAAGGAATGGGCAGAGCAGAGCCAGAGTGTGTAGTTGTCACTGTTGACCTGTAGAACAACTCTTCCAACCATTAAGCCTCCTCAAAGTTACCCTTCTCCCTGCGAGTAGAGTCCTAGGAAAACAAAATAGGTCATTTTAGCCCCAAATAACTAATATGTTGCTGTGTGTCATGGGCAGTAAATGTAGAGACAAAGGACAAAGGAGACCAATGATTTCAAAGAAACTTGTGGTAAATTCATGATTGCTATCGCTGATTGATGTGAAGTGGGGATATTTGGGAATATTCCCAACATAACCATGTTGACTGGGTGGAGGCCTTTCTGCCCTGTCAGGGATTGTCTCTTGAGATGTTTGGGGCTCTCGAAGCAGATGATGAGGCATTTCTATAGGCAACAGTGATACTCTTTTACGTTTGGTGAGAGGGATTTTTCTTTCTCCTTCTTTGGAGCTTTCCATGCCCCTGCCTCCTGCTCTTGATGAGGGTTCTTGGAGCAGGTGGTGTAAAAGAATTTCATTGGCCCAGGTACTGAAACATCTTCCACACATGCTGAAATACCACAACAGGTGTTTCAATGTTTTCTTGTCTCAGCAATGGAATTTTGAAAGGTTTTAACTCTGCTCTCATTTCTAATTTTTCTCTGCTTCTAAAAATTTATTGTAGAGATTTCAATATAAAATGAATACATGCCCATTAATAATATTTGGAAAATATAGTAAATTAGAGAGGCAAAAATAGCATCAGTGATCCTACATCTCAAAACAATTACTGCTAATATTTTGGCTTATTACCATCCTACAATTTTATTATGAATAGCTTTTAAAATTTTTTGTTTGCTTTACATAGTAGTAATCATGCTTTATATGCAATTTTGTATCCCTAAGTATAAAATTAAAATGATAACACAGCAGAAGCTTTTCCCCATGTTATTATAAGCAGTTCATAAATATCAATTATGTGTAACACTGTTGATTTAATCATTTCTTTACTATTGGACATTTAGGTTGTTTGCAATTTTTGAATAATGCTGTGATGAACATCTTTGTAAATAAAACATTTCCCATATTAGAGAACTTTTTACTTAGTGTAGATTTCATGGAAATGGAGCTACTATGTTCACATATGTAAATCACTCTTGTCAGTCAGTAACTGGCAAGGCAACTGTGCAAATTAGAAAGAGGCACATGGGACTTCCCACCAGACATGGAACTTCCATCTACAGGAAAATTGCCTCAATAGCTATGTGTACAATTCTTGCACAGTGCATCATGCCCCTTGGAGTTGTACAAAGCACAACTTGCACAACCATAAGTGGCAGAACTGATGTAAATATTTCTAAGATTCCAACTTCCTTTCCAAAATTTTTATGGTAATTTGTTCTCTTAATAGAATGTGTAAGCAAGCCATTTTATCTCACCTTAGTTAGTATGGAGAATTATTTTAATTATTATAATTTTATGAGTGAAATGTCACTTTACTTATCTATTTATATTTATTTAGATTATTAATGAGGTTTAAAATAGTCGATGTATTTGTTTCATCTTTCTCTAAGAAACAAACATCTCTAGCCAGAGATAGGATTTTTTCTTTTCCAACAAAGAAAAGCTAAGCAGAAGCTGATAACTGAGGCCCGATCTGGCTCCTAACTAGACAGAAGGTGTTTTGTGGCACATGCCCAAGACTTGTGCTTTCTGTCTCTGTGGCTGGGAAAGCATGTAATTGGCTCTTTCTGCTTTTAACCTTCCCTTCTGAGAAGAATTTCTCCTGCTCTTCAGTGTCACTTCTGAGCTTCTGTAGGGAAGATGGTGATGCCTTCAGAGACGGAGGGTGCTGCTCAGCGTGATCTGACCTAATGGAAACTTCCCCTCTCTCTCAGCTGCCTACCAGAGCCTAAGAGATTGTGGAGGCATACCAAAGTGAATTCTGTGCCCTTACCCTTGACCTCCGAGCCACCTGCTGAGCCAGAAGGCCATAGTCTGCCTGTGATTCTTTCCTGAAGACCTTGTTTTACAGCAAAGCCAAGTCAGTGCCTCCCTCTCCACACCGTGAGGTCTTCTTAAGCTAGAGCCAGTGCTTAGAATTTATTCATCCAACTAATGTTTATGAGTTCCCATGGTGTCTCAGAAACTGCTCTAAGCACTGCAGATAGTGATCAACAAGAACAGACAAGTTCCCTGCCCTCATAGAGCTCATAGGAATTGGCAAGGAAGAAAATAAACAAGGGATCAAATAGATCAGTGAGTAAAATCTAAAAGGTGATGTGCTCAGGAGTGACTGAAGCTGGCAGGAGCTTTAGAGCAGGTGTTCAGGGAAGCCTCTTTTGAGGAGATGATGCTTGAGCTGAGACCTGAATGACTTTGTAAATGACCAGGTGAAAGAAGGAATTAATATCTAATGAGACATTACCAGGTTCATTGTGAACACAATTTTATTCAACCCACATTACAAGGTGTAAGGTGCTACCTCATACTCACAGGTATTAAGTAACTTGCCCAAGGTCTTGCAGCTTATATGGGTCACAGCGAAATTTGTGTCTGGGTGAGTGTGGGTCCAAAGCTTGTTGCCTTCCCATCACATCTCATTATATAACAAAGGGGGCTGATAGGCCAGGGACTAAGTAGCTGTGGTCTTTGGGTAGTTTGGGCACTGGTGGGGGAGGATAACCAAGGATAAGAACTCCCCCCTCTTTTATCTGAAGTTCTCTATGATTATAATTGCAGTGGCTCTTGGTAGAAAATGCTGGCATGACAGATAGAGAAACGTAATTTATTGGTTCAGAAAATCTCACATGTGACCCTCTCTACCTCCAGGGGCAGTCATCCTCTGCCGAGGAGATGTGTGACACATGTCTCTTTATCACTTTGACCATCAGTAGATAGAAGAACCAAGTTGGAGCAAGGCTAGACCCTCATGGAGCCCATTCTGTTCTGGCATTGTTAAGACTCATGGGAACTGTTTTGGATACAGGTTGGCTCCAGGGTTTTCTTGGGTTGGAATAATCTGGAAAGGATGGTGGCAAAATAACCACCCAGAGACTGGCAGTGGGGTTCTCAAGCACTGATCTCTTTCCTAAGTGACCTGTGTTTTTATTGACATTTTCTGATATCAAATGCAGGAAGGAAGGTACTGGGGCCTTCTGACTGGACAGGCACAGTTGCCAACGTGAGAGATGGGCAGGCCTGAGATTTACTGTGCCCAGGCCCAGCAGGGTGCAGTGGAAACTTTGACAGCTTAATTGTGTTCGTTCTCAGTCACCCGCAGCTAATGCATCTTCCTGGCAAAACAGGTGTCTTCCATAAGGAGCACAACGGGGCAGATTGTTATCATAAGAGCTTGCCAAGGTCTGCTCTAAATCGTCCCTGAACCAGCGATAATAATCCAAATTGCTACAAATAGACAACAATTTGCAGAAATGTGAGCTGTCCAAGGGATGCCTTTGACTTGGGGAGCAGAGACAAATGGGTGATAAATATCAGATTTGTAGTGAAGGAATATAAGGTTACGTTGGGGGACAGCAATAGAGTCAACTCTGAAAGATAGTGAATTGCTCCATTGTTTGAATTCCCAAGAGTTTCCTTGCCACCTCCTCAAATCATAGTTTGTAGTTTTGACTACGTGCTCCAATGGATTAGACAGGTTTGCAGTCTTGGGATCTGGGCCATTTGAGAGACCAAGCATTGGTTTCTTGAATGAGCAAGAATGAAGTACAGGAAGCAGCGGGGTTTTGGTTCTGTCTTGCATCAGGGATATGCAATGGAGGCTGAAACTAAAGGTACCCTTGGAAAGAACAGATTAGGATCAGGCCAGTGTCATTTGGTGCCACTCTATTTAGTCTGGCGTTTATTGAGTATTTCGACTCCATTCCGGGCACTGGGGCTGGAAAACAGTAAGATCCTATCCCAAGCGTTCAGATGCTGAGGGTTTAGTAAGCCAGATGTGGAGGGCCACCGTGCCCGGGTGGCAGGCAACCAGCCAGCAATGCGTCGTCGTCTTCCTCCAGCCAAATCTCTGCGGCTGGGATCTTTGAAAAGTCACGAGAGGAGAAAGTAACGGTCTCCTCCTTCCTTTCCCTCGTGTCCTCATCTTTGCTACTTCAGTTCTTACGCTTTCATTGCTTTCCTTTTCCTTTCCTGTGCCTTCATCTTCTTCCCTTCTTTAGGCTGTTGTTTCACTTTAAAAAGTCTTTATTTTATAAAATTTAGAAAATTAACAAAAGGGAAGAGGAGAAATGTTACTTATAATCTTACTATCCAAAGACAAGTAATAATAATATTTGAGCCAGTTTTTTCAGTTTTATACTCTGACTAGTTACTTTTTCCTAATTATGATTTTTTTACTTACATTTTATTTCACATTATATGTTATGACTTTTTATAACCAACGTTAATGGCTACATAATAGTCCAACAGATGGGAATAATATAAATTACTTAGCAGTTCCCTTATTGTTGAACACTTAGGGTTTTTCAACATTCATTTTCATAAAGAAGTAAGGGTACAATAGACATCTCTGCAAATAAATACTTCTCTGTGTTTAAAAATATTTCCTGAAGATGGAGTGCTAGAAGTATAGTTATTTTGCCAAAGTACGTAAATATTCCTGATACTCTTTCTTTCCCTTCCTTCCCTTTTCATTCATTCAATAAGAATTGTGTATATTTAAGGAGTATAACATGATGTTTGAGATATATATACACACACACAGTACATACGCATAGTGAAATGATTACTACAGTCAGGCTAATTAATATAGTCATCTCCTCCAATAGTTACCTCTAAAAAAATTTATATGTGCTTTTATTTTTTATTTTTATTTTTTACTAGGGTGACTATAATTTTATTTTTTATTTTGTTTTCTTTTTATTTCAGAATATTATAGGGGTACAAACGTTTTGATTACATAAATTGCTTTTGTACCATTTGAGTCAAAGTTATAAGTGTTCCCATCCCCCAGATAGTGTGCATTGTACCTACCTTTTTGTGTGTGTGTGGTGAAGCACCTCAAATCTACTCTCAGCAAATTTCAATTATACAATACAATATTATTAACTATATTTCTCATGCTATATATTAGATCTCTAAATCTATTCATCCTACATAACTGTAACTTTGCTTCTTTCACCAAATATTCTTAATATAACAAGAGAGGTGTGTGTGCATGTGTATGTGTAAATAAGTTGTTTTCTGCAAGGGTCATATAAATTCACACACCTAAACCCATTTTCCTAAATTTTGTATATTACATTAAATAATTACCACCACTACAGTGACAACAAGAAATTTTACTAATTATATGAAATGAGATTTTTATATTGGCAAATAAATGAGATATTCTTCAAGTACATTCTGAGGTCAAAATACACCTGAGAACTGAATGTGTTCGTGAGTCACCAGCTTGCAAAAGCCTTGTCTGGTGGGGACCTGGTACTGCAGCAGGGACCCTGGCCTGTCACCCACAGAAGTATAGGATCTGATGGTCAGATACAGAGCACGGTGCCCTTAAGATTGGACACAAGGTGAACAGATGGCGTCTACATTAATTCCCAGCCTGTCATGTAATACCAGTTTAAAGAACACAGAAATACAGAAATTATCCTAGTTCCACACTCAGACAATGAAATGGATATAAAGCTTATAAATTATAAGCCAAAGTAGCAACTTTGGGTACCTTAAGTTCTGGGACCCTAGAGAGATCACGCCAAAAAAAAGGATAAATAACACATTTATTTATACTTATATCTATATTAATGATATATTAATAAGTATTTAGTTGTATTATAATTACAGATATATACATATATGTTAAAAGAGCTTTTCTTCTTAAGTTATAAATTATATATTAAGAAATATTTAATTATATTATAATTATAAGCATATTTTATATATAGAGAGAAAGCATGCTAGTGAGAGAATGTGAGCACCTCTTTTTCTGCCAGGCACACTTAAGTCTTCCCATTTTTCTATTCAGTTATGTTTATCAGGACTGTTGGAAATACTAAGATTGCATTAGAGTTTCTAGGAATCTTACCTGAGTTTAACTACCACCACAATAACAAGAATAACAGCTAACTTTCACTGCTTACTCTACGCCAGATACTATGCTGAGTGTTTACACACATTTCCCATTTAATCATCCCAGCAATTCAGTGAGATTGGTATTATCCCCACTTTATAGATGAGGTGACTGGGACCTGGAGAGGCTAAATGACTTATGTAAGCTCACACAGTGAGTAAACTGGGGAGTCATGGAAGGAAGAATATTCTCGGTGTGGGGGAAAGAAGGAGTAGTTTTATCATTCCATTCCTGGGTCCTCTTGCTTTGGAAGTTAGGAGGTCTTGCCAGGATGAGTTTTACTGATTCCATGGGGTCTAATTCCTAAGTGGGGCCCCAGTCCTTGTTCCTACAATGCCAGCCTTTCATCTACTAGATTCAGTAAGTAGTACCCACCTAGGATTGGTGTGGCCCATGGTTGAGGTTTGGAGAAGAAGAGAATAACTTGTTTTACAACAAACCCAGAAATGAAATATCCTCATGGAGGAGGTAGATCAGTGGAACCTCTCCTAAAAATTGTTTAAAAATAAGTAACCATAAATATTTAACTTCCTCACACTTTAACAGTGAAAACCTACAGTGTGGCAAGTCATAAGATAAGGATGCACTTTAGGTGTAGTGAGAGTGGCTCTCGGGTGTCTCTTGGGTTCTCACAGCTGGTGGCAAATTGTGTTGTCTACACATACTAACAGATGCACCACAGTAAGCTGAGAGGTCCCTTAGTGACTGGTGGGGAGGGTTGTACCCAATGCAGAAAAACTCTAGAAAGAAGCAGTGAGCCTGGTGTCTGTGCCGTCAAAGGAAAGGATTAGGAGGAAGGACCCGCACAAACCATCTGCCAACATTGTTACATGGGAATTTCAGTAAGCAAACACAGGAGCTGTGCTTCTGTATGTTTCATGCCCCATTTTCTTTAAACTTAATTTCAGGCCTTTAGATTTCATGAGATTTACATTTCTACCAGGAATCCAGCTCAGTCAATACTTTCAAATGTATTATAATCAAGAAATATGGATTTTTAGTTCAAACATTAATTGACAGTAAAATCACAGGATAAGATGGGGAAAAATATGCACTTGCAAGTTAGAATGCAATGATATCATAGCAAAATCTATGGTGGATTGCTAAGGCTACACTTTGAGGAAAATTTTTTTTATTTGTATAAATTTAAGGGGTACAAGTGCAGATTTTTTACATGTGTATATTGCATAGTGGTGAAGTCTGGGTTTTTAGTGTAATCATCACCCAAACAGTGTGTGTTGTAGCCATTAATTAATTTCTCATCCTTCACCCCCATCCCACCCTCCCACCCTTCCAAGTCTTCAATGACTATTATTTCACACTCTATTTTCATGTATAAGCATTATTTAGTTCTCACTTATAAGTGAGAGCATGTGGTATTTGACTTTCTGTTTCTGTTTCTGGTTTGTTTCACTTACGATAGTGGCCTCCAGTTCCATCCATGTTGCTGCAAAAGACATGATTTTGTTCTTTTTTATGGATGAATAGTATTCCGTGGTGTGTATCTATCTCTCTATATACACATATCATATTTTCTTTATCCAATCATCCATTGTTGGACACTTAGGTTGATTACATATCTTTGCAATTGTGAATAGTGCTTAAATATAAACCTATTGAGTATAGGTATCTCTCTGATATAATGATTTCTTTTCCTTTGGGGAGATACCCAGTAGTGGGATTGTTGGATCATATGGTAGTTCTATATTTAGTTCTTTGTGAAATCTCCATACTGCTTTCCATAGAGGTTTTACATTGCCACCAACAGTGTGTAAGTGTTTTCTTTTCTCAGCATCCTCACGAACATTTGTCATTTTTTGACTTTTTAATAATAGCCATCTGACTGATGTAAGGTGATATCTCACTGTGGTTTTTATTTTCCTTTCCCTGATGATTAATTATATTGATCATTTTTTCATATGCTTGTGTGCCATTTGTATGTCTTCTTTTGAAAAATGTCTATTCATGTCCTTTGCCCACTTTTCAATGGGGTTATTTGTTGTTGTTGTTGAGTTGTTTGAGTTCTTTGTAAATTCTGGACATCTTATAGTCTGAAACACCTGAATTCAAAAAAAAGTGAAGCTAAAAGAAAACTTATTATACATCTTAAAAATTCAAAGAACAACAAGATAAATCAAGATAAAATGTGAGGAAGCATTAAAATGTTAGCAGAAATGAATGAAATAGAAAATAAATAGGAATTGCTTGAAGCACAGTTTGCAAAGGAGGAACAAAGTCTGTGTTGTATTAGGGGTTTTTGCCCTCTGCATTCCTGGAGTACTCTGCCAGGGCCCTGCCCAAACTGTTAAGTACAGGCCCTGAGGGGCACAAAGATGGACCCATTCTAATCAGATACACATTCCATTTTTGAACAGGACTTCTGTCAGTATCTAAGCCTGCTGTCCTACTGAACTTGAGAATAATAATTATAATAATGATAATAATAATGGCACCGACAGTAATTGCTCTCTTTACTGAGTACTTACTAGGAACTAGTGACCTTGCTGCATTAACTTATTAATCCTACAACATCTGTATCAGGTACATATATTTTCTACTATTTTTAATACTAGGGAATGAAGCTTATTTTAGATGTTTTATTTATTCAACAATTATTTATTGATTGTTTACTTTGTACTGGGAAGTCTTCTCAGTGCTGAAAATACAGTAATGAACAAAACAGATTAAATTCCCTGCCTTCATGGATTTTGATTCTAATAGCAGCTTCCCAAAGTTACCTGTAGTGGGATTTTGAGACTGGTCCATGCATTTAGTCTGTGTCCTTTAAAACTGGAGACAACAGAAGGAGGAGTCAATTTTTGGCACAACTGTACACTGACCACATGACCTCCTGGCCTACATCTGTGCATGTCCATTGAGGGACTGACTCCTCAGTGTGGTAGTTCATTACAGAGTGTACCGCAGTGCCTGACACACAGGACAGCTTAGTAAATGACAGCCAGTGCCACTAATATTCACTTTATTATCATCTGGCCCTCACTGCTTTCACCTCTGTATACATATTTCCTGAGCTGAAGATCCAGCACCTCTGTGTAGTAAAGAATTTAACTTTACTCAAAAAGAAGTCTGGCCTTTGTCCTTGGTTTCTGGGAGATTGTCTCTAAGCCCTTGGAATGTCATGACTGATATGACTGATAGGAATGTCTTTGCTTACCTGGGGACCTTGGGTTGTGCCAGAGAGTTTAACAATATGATTTAGGGTGGAGACTGGCCATGTTGGAAAGACCAGTAATGTGATATGTGCGTGCTTTGGGTCACGCATTATCAGTCAACCTCCAGAGGGACTGGAGCCTGAGGTCAGCCTTGTAGGCAATCTATCAATCATGTCTGCATAATAGAGCCCCAATACAAACCCTGAACACTGGAGCTCAGGTGAGCTCCTCTGGTTGATACTACTCCATGCTATTGTCACACATAGTTGCTGGGACTGGAACAGTCTCCTGGCTCCATAGGAGAGGCCAATTGCAAGCTCCGTGTCTGGCACTTTTCCTAGACTCTGTCCTGTGTGCATCATCCCTTGAATGAGTTAATCTTTATCCTTTCCCTGTGATAAAGCCTGACCAGGAGTATAACAGCTTTCAGTGAGTTCTCTAAATCCTTCTGGCAAATTATTAAACCTAAAAGTGGTTTTGGGAACTCCTACAACTTATAATTGGAGTCAGAAGTGAGGACTGTCTTGTGGACTGTTCCCTCAAATTTTGCAGCTTGTCTAGCTTCAAATCCCCAAAACAAACCTTCCCAGGCCTCACTTGGGAAGATGTGAGATTGAAAGGCACTGTCCAGAATTCCTGTAAGATACGTACAAAACTTACAAACAGGAGGAAAAAAAGCGAAATGAGTCTAAAATAATAACAAAATACCCTGCGTTCATTCCAAAATCAAAGGCTGATGAGCTGTAAAGCTCCAGCAGAAGCCAAGGTAGGCTGTGCCTCTTGCATAAATAACAGGGTCACAGACAAGCTCTAACACCATCATCCACAGGCTTGGGGCTCTGCTTCCGGCCAGGGCAAGGGCGTCTTTGGGGTCTGCGGCTCCCACTTCCCCTGATGTCCTTTGCAACCTCGGAACATTTTTCCTTACTTATTTTATTATTTATTTACATTCTTCCTCTTTGTAAAGGGCTTTGAAGTAACTTAATATATATCTACATGCTCCAGTGAGTCAGAGGAGTAAAAATGTAAGCGAGGGAACTAGAAGTGGAAGAAGAGGGGAAGCGACTGAACAGGATAGGAGGAAAGAGAAGGAGTTGGGTTAAGATTAACATCCAAAGTGCGCGCCATAAAAACCCTCTGCATGTATTCATTATATTGTTTAAAGCCTCCATGTTCTTATTTATTTGTTTGCCTGTTTATTTACTTCCTTCCTTATTTATTTTCGGCTTACTTAATCTGTTGTCAACATTTCACAGCACTAAGAGCCTTCTACCGTAATGATTTCTGTCAGTTTTCCCCTGCATTCCTAATGGTTTGGGCTCTACATTTTGACACTATGTAATTCATTTCCAAAGGATCATGATTGTTAGATCTTCATTATGGGCTGCACTTTCTATGTAAAGTAACCTTTTTAATGCATTTTGCCTTGGATTCTACTTTGTTACTAAAGTGGTTACCCCTGGGTTATTTTCATTTGTGGACAACCACTATAACCTTGAGTAACCTTTTAATTTTAATGTTTCAGTGTCATTTGGTTTTGGTTGTGTCTTATAAAAGCAGCATATATTTATCTTTGGTTTTCAACTCAATCTGAGAGATTTTAAAAGAAAAGTTTAAAACAGTTCCATTTTCCCAGAGATGATGTTTGGTGTTTTCTCATACCCACATTAACATGTCTAAAATAGAATTCTGGACTTCCTCCACCCACCTTCCCAAGTTTTCACACCTCCTAAGCTAATATTTTCCTCATCTTCCTGACTTCCATAATTTGTATTACCAATACCCCAATGTTGCATATTTATGAGTAAAGGTGGATCTGTTTTTCTAACAACAGTCTTTCTTTTTTTCACAGAAGCACTGACCGTGGCTTCTGTGCAAGTGGGAGAGGCATCTGCATAGGCTGGCTGCCTTTTTGGTACAGTACTTTGTTGGGTTTGTGGGAGTAGAGCAGGCTGGCAGGCTGGGGCCCTCTTGGATGGCCATGATATAAGGGGCTTTGTTTGGGACCTACCTTCGATGTAGCTGTTCTGGGGCTCTTCCTTTCTATACCCCCTTCTCAATGTCTCCTGGAGAGCTCTGGGGTTGGTTTCCTCTGCCCAGCTTCTCTTTCCAATACACCACCCTTGTATTAGGAGCTGCCCCCTTGCACATTAATTACATTAACTACATTTTTTTTTAAGAGAGTACTTATTTGGCTTTAGCCTGAGGTCAAAGACCTCTGCTTCCAGAAGCTCTGTTTTTTTGGAGGGGAGACACTGAGAGAGAATGGTCTCTGTGGCTGTGCAAGATCCAGAGTTTAAATCAATTACCTTGATAGCACCCTAGCCTACTCCCTGCTCTGTGTGTGTGTGAGTGTGTGCATGTTTGTGTGTTGTTTTTTGTTTAATCTTGAGTTTGAGCTTCTCCTGGGTTATCTTAGAGCAAATTGTATTCATCTCTGATGTTTTAGGCAGTTTACTACCATTTTTACCACTCTGATTTCTCTGTCAATCTAATTTCGTTTCCATATTCCTGAAAATTCAAAAGTAATTTCTGGGCCATTAAGAAATTGCCTTCAGTGGTCCCCAAATTATTCAAGCATTCTTCTTGTTTCATTATACTGACACATCTTTTGGGAAGAAGGTAGATCCTTATGTTTCTCTTTATGGGCAGCAAAGCCATTTATCCAGTCCCAGCATTTTGCCAAGAAAACATACAGTTCATTTTTGACCAGGTACAGTTCATAAAAAGGACACTGCCTGGCAAGAAATGTTGCACATGAATTTACTGAATCTGTCACTTTCATTGTCATTTAATTCATCCTAGATTGTGAGCCACTACCCAGGGGCCTTTTGAAGTCTTCGGTAAGTGGTGGTCTTCAAATGGTGGCACTTGAGTCTAAAAGAAACAGAAATATAACTACTGAATCATTTTTTCTCCATTGTTGGCAAATGAATAAATGATTTAAGCAATGGACAAATATAATTTTTCTCCAAAGTAACCTCTTTCTCATGACTATTGTGGGGTGAAGTGGACGAGGGTAAATGCTACAAGGTCATATGGTATTAGTTAAGAAAAAGATATGACTAGGGAAGGTTGTAAGACAAAGATCAGTAAGATGAGGTTCTCTGTCCCTGATCTCTAGGCATCCCATAGGAGACACACTTAGGGCCTTTGAGATACATTTTGGCTATGCTCTAGGGAGGGGCTTCAGCAGAGTCACCACCTTCTTGTTGCTAACACTTTTAATGAGCTTTGATAGCCTTGTTACTGGAGGAATAAGACGTTTGAGCTCTAGTGTCATGAAATCTGAGATTGGATACCGTTTGTTTAGGGAGTGTTGGAATATGTATCTGGAGATGTTGGGAGCCTGTGGGAAACTATAGGTCCTCATACTGAAAGGAGAAGGCCACAGTTCCCCATGGACAATTGGATTCAGGCTAAACACCTACCACTGGAGTGTTGGAGGGGCTCTTAGTCTCAACTAGCTCAATGTCAAGCATTTTTCAAAAGATCTCTAGGGATTATTTTCAGACAATTGTATCTATTATAGCATAGATTATAATTCCTAAGGGCCTCTACAATTTGGTCAATCAGCATAGTATCCTTAAGTTCCCCTTCAACTTTAAGAATCTGTGGATCTGTGATTTTAGTGCAGTCTGTGTTTATTATAGGTTATCATACAGTGATTGATTTTTAAAAATATTTTATTTTGAAATAATTTTAGACTTACAGAAAAGTTGCAAAAATAATACAGATATTTTATCAAAATGTCCCAAAACAACAAATGCTGGCATAGATCTGGAGAGATAAGAACACTCATACACTGTTGGTGGGACTGCAAACTAGTACAACTTCTATGGAAAGTAGTATGGAGATACCCCAAAGAACTAAAAGTAGAACTACCATTTGATCCAGCAATCCCACTACTGGGTATTTACCCAAAGGAAAAAAAAAAACATTCCATTAAAAAGACACCTGCATTTGAATGTTTATACCAGCACAATTCACAATTGCAAAGATGTGGGAACAACCACGTGCCCATCAATACATGAGTGGATTAATAAAATATGGTATATTTATGTACTACTCAGCCATAAGAAAATCTTGAACTAATACTTCTTGCATTAACCTGGATGGAACTGGAGCCCATTCTTCTAAGTGAAGTATCACAAGAATGGAAAACCAAACACCACATGTACTCACCATTAAATTGGAACTAATTGATCAACACTTATGTGCACATATGGCAGTGACATTCGTTGGAAATCAAGCAGGTGGAAGTGGGGAAGAGGGAATGGGTAAATTCACACCTAATGGGTACTATGCACACTATCTGGGTGATGGACACACTTATAACTTTGACTCAAATGGTACAAAAGCAATTTATGTAACCAAAACTTTTGCACCCCTGTAATATTCTGAAATAAAAAAAAATATATATATATATGAAGATAATACAGAGAGTTCCTGTATACTGGTGGAGGAAGAATAATGCCCATTGTCCAATATGCCCATGCCCTAATCCCCAGGACCTGTGAATGTGCCACCTTACATGGGAAAAGGGACTTTGCATCTGTAATTGAATTAAGATTCTCGAGATGGGGAGATTACTCTGCTTTATTCTGGTGAACCCAGTGTAAGCATAGGGGTCCTTATAAGGGAAAGAGGAAGGTTGGAGGGTCAAAGAGCGATTTGAAGATGTTACACTGCTGGCTTTGAAAGTGGAAGGGGGCCGTGAGCCAAGAATGTAGGCAGTCTCTAGAAGCAGAAAAGGCAAGGAAACATGTAGTTTAATGGGCACAGAATTTAAGTTTGGGAAGATGAAAAAGTTGCAGACACAGATGGTGATGATGGCTGAACAACAAACTAAAAGTACTAAATGCCACTGAACTGTACACCTAAAAGTGGTTAAAATGGTAAATTTTATGTCATGTAAATTTCACTACATTTTTAAAAAGGCAAAGAAACAGATTCTCCCCTAGAGCCTCCAGAAGGATGCAGCCCTTCTGCTATGTTCTGAATGCATCTCCCAAAGTTGGTGAGTTGGAAACTTCATCCCCAGTGCAATAATATTGAATGGTGGGAACTTTACAAGGTGATTAGGTCAAGAGGGCTCTGCCCTCATAATGAATTAATGCTGTTATCTTGGGAGTGTGTTAGTTAACGTGGGAGTAGGTTAATGATAAAAGGATGAGTTCAGCCCACTTCACCTCTCTCTCTCTCTCCTGCCCTTCTGCCTTCCCCAGCAAAAAGGTTCTTCCCAAATGTGGGCCCATTGACTTTGGACTTCCCAGCTCTAGAAATGTAAGAAATAAATCTCTGTTTTTTATAAATTACCCAGTCTCAAGTATTTTATTATAGAAGCATAAAACATTTATTATAGAAGACAAAACATTGATACAAAACATTGGTGGGTTGTTGCTATAACAAATACCTGAAAATGTGGATGCAGCTTTGGAACTGGGTAATGGGCAGAATTTGGAGGAGCAGGCTAGAAAATGCTTACATAGAGTGTTAAGGACAATTCTGGGGAGGGCTCAGAGGAAGATGAGAGCTGTAGGAATAGTCTAAACCTTCTTAGGGATTTCTTAAGTAGTCGTGATCAGAATGTTGGTATAAACATGGATAGTAAAGGCTATTCTGATGAAGTCTCAGATAGATATGAGGAACAAAGTATTAGAAACTAAAGGCCATCCTTGTTATAAAGTTGCAAAGAACTCTGTGGAATAATGTCCATGTCCTAGGACTTTGTGGAAGCCAGAATTTAAGCAGGATGGGCTAGTATATTCACCAGAAGAAATATCTAGGGGGCAAAATATTTAAGGTACTGCATGGCTTCTTTTGGCCACTTACAGTAAAATAAAAGAAGAGAGAAATAATTTAAAGACAGAATTTGTGATAAAAGGGGACACAATGGAAAGATGTGGAAAACTCTTAACCTGGTCATTTAAAGAATAAGAATATGTGTTTGGAAGAGAATACTATAGCTGTGGCCAAGCAACCTTTGCTAAAGAGATTAATATATAGAAGGAAGTCAGGTTGTATTTATCAAGACAATGGGAGAATGACCCCAAAGGCATTTTGGAGATCTTTAAGCCAAGCTAGGACCTTGAGGGCAAGGTTTCCAGAGAGAGGCTTGAGGGACCTCAGCGGTAGCTGCCCAGGTCCACCTCAGAAACCTGCTCCCTGAATTTAGCCATCCCAGCCATGACTCAAGGTGTGGCTTGACCTGTTACTCTGGAAGGTACGAGCCATAAACCTTGGCAGTTTCCACATGGTGTTAATTCTTCAAGCATGCAGAATGCAAGAGCTTTGAGGCCATGGTGGCCTCCACCTAGATTTCAAAGAATGTTGCAAACAGCCTAGGGACCTAGGCAGAGACTTGTCACAAGGGCAGAGCCAGCAGATCCATGGGAGTAGAGCAGCTCCCAAGACCACAGAACTGTAAGGCCACCCAAGTGCAACTCCAGCCTAGGAAAGCTGCAGACATGAGAATCCAACCTGTGAGAGCTGCTGGGTGGAGTGAGCCCAGCAAAGCCATAGGGGTAGGGCTGCCTGAGGCCTTGGGGGCCCACCCCTAACCTCATATGTCCAGAATGTCCAGGACGTCCAGGACATAGAGTCAAAGGATATTATTCTGCAGCTTTAAGACTTAATGTTGTTTTCTTTGTTGGGTTTTAGACTTACTTGGAACCAGTTACCCCTCTCTTCTTGCCTATTTCTCTCTTTTGGAATGAAAATGTCTATCCTATGCCAGTACCACCTTTGGATTTTGGAAGCTGGTAATTGACAGCTGGAGAGGAATTCACCCGGGGATTTCACCCATATCTGATTTAGATGAGATTCTGGACTTTGGAGTTTTGAGTTGGTACTAGAATGAGTTAAGACACTGGGACTATTGGAATGGAATGAATGTATTTTGCATGTAAGAAGGACATACATTTTAGGGGCCAGGGATGAAATGCTATAGCTTGTATGTGTCCCCCAATGGTCATGTGTTGGAAACTTAATCGCTAATGCAACAGTGTTGAGAGATGAGACCTTTACCAGGTGATTAGGTCATGAGGGCTCTGCCCTCATGAATGATTTAATGCCATTATCACAGGAGTGAGTTCTTGGTAAAAGGATGAGTTTGGCCCCTTCCCCTCTCTCTCTCTTGCATGTGCTCTCTAGCCCCTCTGTCTCCTGCGATGGGATGATGCAGCAAGAAGGCCCTCACCAGATGCAGACCCCTTAACCTTAGACTTCTCACTCTCCAGAACTGTAAGAAATAAATCTCTGGTCTTTATAAATTACCCAGTGTCAGGTATTCTGATATAACAGCACAAAACAGACGAACAAACCTGCTAACATCTTGATTTTAGCCTAGTGATACTTCCGATCTCCAGAACTGTAAGATAAGTTTTTATTGCTTAATTCATAAATCTGTGATAATTTGTTACAGCACCAATAGGAAACTAATACAATACACTTCACTCAGTTTTCCGTAATGGTAAAATCTTGCATAAACATGGTACAATTATTAAAACAATTATTAAAACTAAGAAAGTAACATTGGAACAATACTGTTAGATAAATACTGTTAGATACAATAGTTAAATTAATAAACTTCAAAGTTTTTCAGATTTCTCTCAGTTTTTCCACAAATGTTCTTTCTGTTTTCTATGAGCCAGCTCAGAATACTGCATTGTAAAATATTTAGTTACTGCGTCTCCTTAGTCTACTCTAATCTGTGAGAACTTCTCGGTCTTTTGTTTTTGTGATGTTGACCATTTTGAAGGGTACTGGTCAGGTATTTTTTAGAATAATATCAGTTTAGGTTTGTCTGATGTTTTCTCATGATTAAAGTGTGGATTTGGGGGAAGAATTCACAGAGGTGATATGCCCTTCTCATCACGTCATATCGGAGGGTATTTTGTGATATCGACGTGTTCTATTTTGGATAAGATAGCGGATGCAAGTTTCTCCACTGTTAAGTTACTATTTTTCCCTTCCCATACTCTATTCTTTAGAATTGCTGCAGTTTTGTTTCATAATCTTCATTACCGAAGGTCTGCAAGAACTTTAAGAGTTGATAAAACTGATTTTGAGTGCCAAAGATGCCACTTCCTACTTTTAAAATGTTGAAAAAGATTATTTTGCTTCCGTGAGTCTCATGCTCTCATCTGTAAAATTGCGAGTGATGACTCCTGTGGCTGTCCTGAGGATTAAATGAGATAGCACATCTATGTACCCAGCAAATATTTAGTAAGCATCCACAATTTGGTAAGAATCACAATAAGTGAATGGGATACAGGTGGTAGGTAGCAGTGATGAACCAATAATGATACAGACTTTGCCCACCCAGAGTTCACAGTGTGACAGGGAGGTTAAATTATTGAGCAAGAAGCCACAGTAAAGTATGCATGTTACAGTCAGGGAAGTAGAGCGTGCTGTGAGGACACATGATGTGAGGACCTAGTGTAGATATCAGGAAAGCCACTTAGCACAATGTCTGGTATGTACAGAAGGCCCTTAAGGACGGATGGATGTGAAGTCCTTTCCCTTTCCCATGCCTGGATCTCTCCCTAGTCTCTCAAACTAACAGGGTAAGATAATGACAGGATGCTTCTCTTTCTGTCCCTGTAGGATGCAGCAGAAGCTTTAAAGTGCAAATGTACATGTTGACCCGCAGAGCAGCAATGCCCTGTGTGCAGCGGTTTCCTAGTGTACATGACAGTGGAACTATTTCTTGCTTGGAGCTTGTCACTATCCTGATATTGTGCAGAAGAGGAGCTTTAGGGAAATGCCACTTTAGCACACTGGTCTCTTCACCACACACCTATGCCTGGGATAAAAATCTACCTCAAAAACATCTGAGTTTATAGCGTGTGCAAATTTTCACAAGCATTTCACGAGGGTATTTTGCACATGTGCACTCCAGATCATTGCACTTCTAAAAGTGAGATTAAGGATTGTGGAGGTATATAGACCCAGTAGTTGAAGGGACATTGTCAAATTTTAAATTTAAAAAAGAAATTAAAAAAATCTAAATAAATGAACCCCTACATATCCATCACTAAGATTCAACAATTATCAAGATTTGCCCACATTTGCTTTATATATCCACTCTACTTTTTTTTTCCTCCCTGTGGTTGAAATATTTTAAAGTAAATTCCAGATATCATATCACTTCACCTCTATTTTCTTTGGTACACATCCCTAAAAAACACACACGTTTTCTTACATAATGACAAACCATTATGGAATCTAGTAAAAAAATCAACGCTAATTTGTTGGTGTCATCGACTAAGAATGAAATGTTTAGGAAGGCCTAGCAATTCCTCTTTTAGAATGAGCTACAATGTTGGCTTCTAGCAGGGAATAGGTGGAGACTTTCTCACTTATTTTTCTGCCCATGGAAAATCATTCTTCAAATCCTGATAGTGCATCAAATCCCCTGTATCTATTGCAGCTTTGGAGAAGAAGAGTTATTCAGTAATTGTGGACCAAACTGAGGCAGTTGGGGTGGTATATTTTGAGTCCACGAGAAAGAGAGAAGTCCCAGAAAGCAAGAGATATTTCTGTAAGTTGGATGGACGGGAGGCTCTGAGGAAGACACAGGGGTTGTTCCTTTTCCCACAGGATTCTGTTGTTCTTCAGGGTCCGGTCAAAATGTAATTGATCTAAACAGGTATAATGCAATTCAGTAATACAAGATTAAGCTGACTGCATTGCAACTAAAGATAAACCAGCTAATTCAACTGCTTTCGAAAACACTGTGTGTGTTTGAGATACTAGGCCAGCAAAGTAAACTGGCCAACAAGATATTTGGTGAGTGGCATAGTGTCCCCAGTTTTTGACCTCTGTATAAATTTGGGAAAAGCTTGAAATCTACCCTTGTCTTTTCACACAAACCATTGGATGCAATGCAGTTTTTAACGTGGTTGCCCTGTGGCATCTACTCAATGACAAAGTAGAGGAGTCCTGTAGTTTGACGAGGTACCCACACCTCAACCTGTGCAATTTGTGTCTTTACATTTTGCTCTTTCATTTATGGTTTAATGACACCCCATGATTCCATGGCTCAAAGAGGTTGGAAAATCACTAGTCCAGTAGGTGATTGTTGGACATCTAAGAAGAGAGAACTGTTCCAGGCAGTTCTTCAATTGTTCCTCTTCACAGAGCAGTTGAGAGATGAGGGCATATGTCTCTCTTTTTCTATGGGCCTGGGCTGCCACAACACGTGGTACAGCTGTGACAATCACACCAGTCTCTTACTGCATAGCCTCTCCCAGGAGAAGCACGTGGCTGGATTCCCAACTTGAAATGTATGCACTGAGGAAGCTCAGTTCCTCATCTCTCAGCAGGAGGGGGGCGTACAATTGAATGTTGCCCAGCTGTGGGCTTCTTGTTGGAGCAGGACCCATGATCAATCATCCTGTTTATCTGACAGCTGAACAAGCCTGTTAAACAATGCCCAAAGCACTTACTGTCTGGGGCAAGCAGGAAAATTATGGCTTTCATATATATACACTGATAGTTTCTTCTGTTATTTACCTTAACAAAGCAACTCAACACAATTAGTGCAAACTACCAAAAGCTCCTGGTTATGTTTAGCTAACGGATTCCGTTTAAGGAGCAAGTAGCTAATGGTCTGAAGCACAGACTGCTATCACAGCAGCCCTAATAAGCCAGAAAACACATGCAGAATAAGCACTGAACATTAGCCTGGTGGGGGGGTGATTGAACCTGGAAAAGCACCAACAGGTTCCACTCAGTGTCCTCAACTGTTTTCCACAGAGAAGCCCTGGAATCAGGAGGACACATGAGGACTTTGCCCCTTTTGTGCTTTAATCCATCCATTTTTTGTTGTCAGCTCCCAGCTGTGGGCTTCCCTGCGTCCAGGGAAGCAGGGCCCTGACAGATCAGAAAAGAAGGATGGTGGAGATGCAGGTGGAGGCAGGGACAGGCTTATTGTGTCACACTCACATGCCAATGATGGAAAACAGAGAAAAGGATGGTGATGGCAGAGTTTTGGAGAAGTGGGAGCTGAAAGAAGGGGCTGGCCCACAGGCCCTGCCCCACCACGGTCAGGATGTGGACTAGGGCAGTGGAGGGACAGTCAAACCACAGAAAGGCATGGGGCTGGCAAGGAGCCCAGGACCAGGCGGCGCTGGCACAGGCGGAGGAGTGAGGCTTCGGGGTGGGGTGACCGTGGTTAGACTCGTATTCCAACTCATTTGAGGTAATCCTCAAATGCGCTCAGCCTCAGCTTTTTACCTGTCCAAGGGGGAACTGACAAAACCCACCCCACAGGATTGGTGTGCTATGTAAATGCAATAATATTAAAAAGAAAAGTTACCTCACGGTGCCTGGCACATAGACATGCTCAGCCAGGGTAACCGCTTTGTTCTTTGTCATTGTTGTCACGGTGCCTGTTCTGGGGGCTTGACCAGACATTAGCTAGCAGTGGTGCATGTCTCTCAGCAATCTGTGTTCTTGCTCTTTAAAGCAGAAGCGATGTGGCTTCTAATGGCACTCTGGATGTTTTCCTGGGCCACTGGTCGTATATTTTGACTTTCTAGCCAGACTTGTTGCCAATATTTTGGTAATTCTTTGGTCCCATACCAGGATGGTATACAAAGCCACATTCTCGAATTTAGTGTCTTTGTGATGGGAACACATTCAGGAGGAACCAATCACAGTCTTACATATATTAAATATGTAGGCAGTAGTCTTTGTAAACTGACACTTAGGGAGGATTATGTGCCAGTCTCTACAATGTGCGTAAGCTTCCTTATTTAACTCTCACACACCTAAAAGCAGTGACGATTCCAGACTCCTTTCTACAGGATAGAAGACTGAGGTGACTGGCCCACAGCCACAGAAATTGGCATTGGTTATTCACGATGCTTTAAATCTTCTGTACTCCTTTCACAGTTTGACAATTACCTATTTTGTAAATCCTGCCTTTCCAACAAAATGTCTTAAAAATGCTACCACCACCACCACCAAACCCCTATAGTCTCTGCCTTCTGTACTGCCAGGGTGTAGGCATCTGGCTTCTGGGGCACCAGGCAGGATCCGGAGCACCCACTTTGTGGTGGGAGTGGTGTCAGAGGCGACAGGGTTGTGGGTTCCTGTAGCGGCAACTTCCTTACCAGAACCACTGTGGTTCTGGGCAATAATCTTGAATGTTCAGCCTAGGGCCTGTTGCGCCTGCCTTTCCAAAGAGCACATGATTTTTCTAAAATCCCTGAAAAAACTCCCCTCTGTCTACAACTCAGAACTTCACCTGAAAATCTGATTTGGGTTCTGCTCTTTATTTCTCTAAAGTTCATTACAGTCCAGAAGGATGATTGCCTGCTGCCCATGTCTCCTGCTGCTTGCTGCCAGAGGCCTTCTTCTGTGCAGACTCTGGGGTTGCAAGAGTCCAGCAGTCTCATCAGCATCCGCCTCCCCGCCTGGTGACTGTCAGGCCTCCGTGCTGCAAAACCAAGGCAGCTCCCACTCTCCCTTTCTCAGCAGTTAGCTTCCTATATTTAAGAAACCTCCCAAGAGACTTTAGGGTTCCAAGGTGCAGCAGAGCAGATTGTACCACATTGTGATCTCTCGTCTTGCTTTTTGGGAACGCTGAGCCACATTAGCTACCATTACCTTGGAAAATAATAGGTCCTTTTGTAACTCACTGGCTACTCTGGCCCCAGCCTCATCACCTGCTTTGGGGACCCCCACAGCGCTGGACCAAGAAGACACCTTTGCAGGAATTTCTGGAGTGAGCCCTTAATGATAAGCTGATGGATTCCGTCGGGGCCCTGAGCTCTCTAGTGCCCATTTGTTGGTGTCTCTTTAGCTCTTATTCTATATCTAGCTTGTTCATGGTGCATTTATTGACTGGAGAAAATCCGTGATCCCACTTGCCTCCATAACCTTTCGGTTTGTAAAGGTAGCCAACCTAATATTCCTTCCACAGAAGATGTCTGCAGGTTGGCCTGCTGCTCGGAGGAGTGCCAGATGTAAAAACGAGAAGTCAGTGTGCAAAATAGAGGAAACCGTAATTCCTTTAAAATGATTCCAATTTACCTATCATTTTTTAGCCTGTTCAGATTTATACTTAGCATGTCAATTTTTTTATTTTATGCTCTTAAGGGAGATTATCCTTTCCACTGAGGTTTTTGATGGTGTAATTTTATAAGTGTACAGGGTATTCACTTATAATTTAAAATAATATCTTGTACATAGCTGGTTACATCTCCCTTCTTTCTAATTTTGTAGATTTATGACTTTTATCTTGATTAGTTTCAACATGACTTTGTCTCTTTTATTAGTACTTCCAGTGAACCAGGTTGCAGATTTATTAATTTTACTATTTTGCTATTTTTAATGTCTACTTTTGTTTATGTTATTATTCTGTTCTTTTCATTTTTTTCCCCTAAGATTTTTAAGTGTATGTTTAGCACCACTATTTTTGCTTTTCTAGTTTTATATTGTAGAATCATCTAATGCTCTAATTTTACAAATGAGGTCTGCTGTGGTAGGATCCCATAAGTTTTGCTATTTTAAAAATTATTTTAATTATCTTATAACTTTATAGTTACTGTTTTATGTATTCCTTTCTGCACCAATATTACGCAGTACAGCGTGAATGTTAAAAGTGCGGCTTTATCATAAGATTAGCTCGGTTAGAATCTCAATTTCTATACTAACTGACAGGTGACCTTCTTTGGGAGATGTATGATGAGGACTGGGTAGCTAATCCATGAGAAAGGCTTTGTTTAAACAATTCTATATGTGTTCATGGCAAAGCTCCTTTGGGCGCATTCAAGGATCTCTGAATATTTGGGGTAGTGGGGGCTCAGCAGGGGTATTGCAGCTACAGCCATAGCACTTAGTGCTGTGCTCCCATATCCACTGCTGCTGCCCTTAGTTTTTTCTTTGTGTTGCATATTTGTTCCGATGCCTTCCTTTATGGAGCATACCCTCCCCCCACCTATGCAACCCCTTCTTTCTACACATGGTATAAATTATTCATCCCATAAACCACCCCACACCATCTTAACTTTTTTTCTTTCTTCTAGTCTGTCTTCTGTTGTGTGACCCCCCCTTTTTTTAAAATCTTAGTAAAGGTTGGAACATAAATATTCTTGTTTTTAACCATAAAAGTCATTATTTGACAACATTAATGAAAAATCCTATGCAATCATCCAGCTGTGATAAAAGGCAATAATTTTAAACTCCCCTTTATTCAATATGAGAAGTTCTTGCTTTTTAGCTTATTTCTGCAATTCCCTCTCCTTTCTCCTTTTTTACTTATTCAACCTATGACTAAATCTGTTCAATTTTTTTCTTGCATAATATTTTTGTTTCAGAATTAGTGTAGTTATACTTATTAGCAAAAATCCTTGTCCTCTGTTCATGTTCATCTTGATTTCATTCTGTATTGAATAGTTTCTTTACCTGCTTATAAAAGTAGTCTCCAAGGCAACATTGCTTTAATTCAGCCCTTATCCTTCTGGATAATTGGTTGACATTATTTCTGAAGTTTTATGTGGATGCTTGCCTCTCCGCAAGCTTTATTTATCAATGTTAGCTTGACTGAGCAGTATAGACGTGGGGTCACATCTTTTCCCCTTTAATAAAGTTTTCTGAAAATTAAATTAGATTCATCATAAACTTTTATGTCCCCCCTGTGATGGTCAATTTTATGTGTCAACTTGACTTGGCCATGGGATGCCCAGATAGCTGGTTAAATGTTATTTCTGGGAGTGTCTGTGAGGGTGTTTCTGGAAGAGATTAACATTTGAATGGGTGGACTGAGTAAAGCAGTTGATCCTTTCCAGTGTGCGTGGGTCTCATTCCATCCCTTGAGGACCTAGATAGAATAAAAAAGGCAGAGGAAGGTTTGATGCTGGAGCTAGGACATCTACCTCCTGCTCTCCGTGCTCCTGGCCCTCAGCCCCTAACCTCCACACTGGCGTCTGCACCATCTGAGGGACCGTACTCTCTCCGGCTCTCTGGGCTTCAGATTACACTACCGGTTTTCCTGGTTCTCTAGCTTGCAGATGGCAGACTGTGGGACTTTCTCAATCTCTATAATCATGTGAGCCACTTCCTTATGATAAATCTCTTTATATATTAAATATATATACATACACACACACACACACACATAGTTGGCTATTGATATGCATGGGGGTTTGGTTCCAGGACACCCCCACCACACCAAAATTGGTGATGCTCAAGTTCCCTATATAAAATGGTGTAGTATTTGCATATAACCTGTGCGTATCCTCTTGTATACTTTAAATCATCTCTAGATTACTTATAATACCTAATACAATGTAGATGCTATGTAAATAGTTGTTATACTATAGTGTTTTTTATTTGTATTATTTTTTATTGTTCTTTTTTTCTGAATGTTTTCAGTGTGCAGTTGGTTGCATCTGTGGGTGCGGAACCCATGGATACGAAGGACCGACTGTATTCGTATCCTCTTGGTTCTGTTTCTCTGGAGAATCCTGACTAATACACCCCCCTTTGTTGGTTAACAAGAAAGTTGCATTCCTATTACTGGAAACCCGTCAGGAGAATCCTTTATGCAGGCCGAGACCCGTGGCACCCCCAGGTAGGAACGTTATCGTAGGAACAGATGGGATGAGTGCGCTGTTGCTGCTGTGCCTTCCCAGTGCTTTGAAGGTACTGTAGTTGTAACATGGGGGAAAAGTTTGTATGATCTGCTCTCAGCCCCTCTGCTTAGAAATCATGATTGATTTAGTTTTTTTTTTTAATCAAAGAATAAGGAGAAACTTTCATTTCAAGCCCCCTGAATAGTTTCATGATCGGAGGACATCTCTGACCCACATTTTTTTAATTTTATTTTTTCCCCAAGAAATTGCTAAAAGGGTTTGGAACCTGTTCTGCTCAGTCCCTTTCCTTGAGTACATCCCTGGTTCCTCGGGTCATGCCGACAGAGACTCTGCTGCAAAGGCTTAGCGATTCTTCTCCCATGTATTTCAGAAGAGTTTAGAGGGTAGATCATGGTGGTATTCAGGAAAGGTGAAATTCATCAAAGAGCTGATAAAAGAGAATGGAGCATCCTTACAATATAGGAATATTACGAAGATCACCAGTTTGGGGGCTCTGGATCTTTTATTAGTAAACAGTTAATGAATCCACCTTCAGATACAGGGCAGAAACACTATATGTAATATCTGGATGTAAGGGACACTGATTTTGAATGGGAACAAAAGGAGAGTCGCGCCCTTTGATTGGTCTTTCCCAGGGAGGGGAGGCCACCACATACTGGCACACCTTAAAGCACTCTCCCGAGTCGGTGATCCTCTGCAGCACACCCTGTAAACTTAGTACCTATACGAAGGCCCAGGGCCCATTATATGTTAATGTCCTTGGGCCTCTGTGTTCTTCATTAGCTCCCCAGGTGGTTGCAATACATCCCGAGTATGAGAACCACTACCCTATATTGTAAGGATGCTCCATTCTCTTTTATCAGCTCTTTGATGAATTTCACCTTTCCTGAATACCACCATGATCTACCCTCTAAACTCTTCTGAGAACCCTCAAAGACTCTAATCCTCTTGATTTTTCTTGCCCCAAACATATCAAGAAGTTTGTTCGAAACTCTGATTCATCTGCATCAAAGAATCTCCTTGTTTTTATGTTTTTCCAGATGTGAATGGCCGAGTCCTGTTCTTGTGTCCTCTTTGGCTAGATGTGCTCTCAGCTTTCTCTTTCTGTCTTTGTATGCCGCTAGTAGGGGCTCCCTGACACCACCAGGCATTCTGTGGTGACTTTGCTGCCCTTATTGAAAATTTATTTTTTTCTCTTTTGCAATTTTTATTTCCTTTAAGCTCTGTACCAATGATGTTGTTAGTCTTAACCTACCACCCCCACCTACCACCCCCATGGTCTGTTTTCAAACTAACAGCTAGAATGATCCTTTGAAAATATGTATCCTTAAACCCTCCAGCGACTACCCAAGATAAGCCCAAATTCTGTCCATGGTTTTGAAATAATCTAGTTCCTGCTGTATTTCTGTCCTTACCCTGTAACACTCTCTCCCTTGGTGTAGTAGATGCTGTGATGTGTGGCCCAAGTCCCCCTCCAGGACTAAAAGAATTGCTTCCTGCAGCTGTAAGGCTCCTGTGGAAATTGCCCAGAGGTGGGAAAAGCTGCTTGTCCTGTGGCTGGCTGTGCCCTCTTCCTGGGGCAGCGTGAGTCTGGCGACTGGTAGATGGGTGGGCACAGGGCCTGGCATCCTTGCTGCAATGTGGGACAACACAGAAGGGCCATCGCAGCTTGAGAGCCCCTGAGGGGTTGGCTGAGTCCTCTGTTGAAACTATATCATGGTCCAGCTTCTTTCGTTCAATCCTGTTTCTTACCCCCTTTCTTTTATGTGTGTTGATCCTGCGAGTACTCCCTACATAATCTCGTTCTCAGAGTCTGCCTCTCAGGGATCCCAGTCTGCACCACTTGGTCACTTCCCTCAAGCCCTGGGCCTCCTCGCTTGGCTCAGATGATGCCAAGCGCAACAGCACCTCAGGGCCGTCGGGTGGGCTCTGTCTTCCGCACCCCGATCTCCCCTTTGCGTATCTCGATGGCTGGCTTCCTCGCCTCAGGGCTCTGGTCAAATGCCGCCCCATCAAGCAGGCCTCCTTGGCCTACCTGTGTAAAATGAAAACCTTTCTCATTGCTTTATTTTATTTTCTACTAATCCTTATGACCATCTGACTCAAATATTTTCTGTTTTATGAAGTCTTCCACTACCAGTGTGTGTATGCTCCTTGGGAATATTTTGTTTATTGCTCTTTCCCCAGTGTCTGGCACAGAGCAAAAACTGAATAAATATTTGTTGAAAGAATGAATAATGAGTGAATTCTATTTGCTTTCCTGCTTTAAGTCTGCAAGTACTTTGTCTTTCCATGCTTGCTCCTGTTTGGCTGCAGTTGGATGGCTGGGATTTCCAACCAGAGAGAGCATACCCCGTAGTATGCTCTTCACTGGTGGATTTAGTTGTGGGGAAAGGAGGGTGGGGGAGATAGGATTCTTGGAAGAATGCTGGACGAAGCCCATGTTCCCACGAGGGAGGGGGAAATAATCTTCTGGCTTGTTTCTTTCTTTTTTTCTTAGAAAAATTTTCCTCTGCTGTATGTGAGCTGTCATATTTCGAAGCATTGGACACTGACCTCTGTGTCTGTATCCTTTTGCCTTGAACCTCATCACTGTCTGTTATGTGTGAACTACAAGGAGGGGCTGAGCTGTCACTCACGGTGATCAGTCATTGCTTGGCCATAGCAGCAGGAACCCTCATTTCGGAGGACCATTCAGTTACTGGTGCATCTCCCCAATTTGCTCCATCACTGAATTCACACTTATATACTTCTCTAATGTTTAAAAATCCTCCTTCATTAAAAAAAAAAAAAAGAAAAAGAAGCCCTTGTGACACAATGTTTCACTTAAGATAATAAGTAAGTCCTACATGTGCACTTGTCCTGTGCTTAACAAGTCCCCCCGCTCCCCCCACGCGAGACTGTGAGACCTGCCGAACACTCCTTTCCCGTTGCGGGTGGGTTACAGTGGGAAGGAAGCTATCAGTCCTCCATCTGATGTCTGGAAGATCTGGATTGTGAAGGGCTGTTTGTAGACCCCATCAGAGGTGCCCAGGTAAATGAGCAGTGACTGATTCAATTAAATGATAAGGCTCTATTAGCAGATCCAAGCCATCTTGTTTGAACACAGGGCATTATGTACAAATAGCCACCAGGGTGGCTGTCATTTCTTACTGGAGAAATCTGAGGATCCTATGTGTGCCACGGCCCAGAAGGTGGCGACATACACGTGTTAGGGATAATTGATTTTTAAATGCCAATGAGCCCTATGCAAGTAGCAATCTGTGAGAAAAATTCTTCTCATTGGATGGCTTTAAGAGCAGAACCCACCCTTTCTGTGTCCAGCAGGCCTTCCCCTTTGAGAAGGTCAGGGCATTCACAGTCTGCATTATTTTTCTCTATTGCCCAGTGCAGCAGGGGGAACCTGGGCACGGGAGTCAGCCGACTTCATTTGAAATCCTGGCTTTGCCATTTACAAGCTGTGTGGCCCTGAACATCGTACTTAACCTTGGTTTTGCTCGATATAATTTAGGATTAATAAGAACTCTGTCTTCAGGCTCTGAGGACTAAATGAAATAATGTACGCTAAGCATGTTACATATTGTCAGGACTGCACACCTCCCCTTTGTGTTAGAAAAGGGCACCGTTCGGGGTGATGCAGCCCCTCAGACTGGGGTGTGAGTGGCAAGTGGGCTGGAACTCAGCCCCCACCAGCACGCGCACCAAGTGCTCCTGTGGCAGCTCTGCTTCTGTACTCTCCCCACCTTACCTGGGGACTTGTGAGCCTGGAGTTTGTTGATAACTTAGAGGACTAAGCGTGGCGAGCATTACCTCCCAGAAGAGGAGGGCAGGTTTTGGTGCAATGTTACTCCTTTGGAAGGAGATAAAAGTGTGATAACCAGGACAGTTTAATTAAGACTTACAGCCTCAAAAGGTACAATAAGTATGCTACAGAGCCAGACAGGAAGAAAAAAAAGTGCATATAAATTGAACACAGAATTCTTGGAGATCTAAAGTGGAAGCTTAGCCTTCAAAGCAGGAAATTTTACCTGCTTGGAAAATTGGATTTGTTACCCTTTGGGATGGTGAAATTCCTGGATAACTTAGTGGAGTGTCTCAAATGTAGGTTCCTGTGAGTGATGACTGTGAGCAGTACAGCTCTAACAGTGGGACACGTTGCCATGGAAACCCTGAAGCTGGAAGTTCCTCCAGGCTTCAGAAAGCCTGTCAATTAGATCCATGTACTTGGGGAGTTTAATGAAAACAGACACTTGTCATTTTTCTAGCAGCCATCTAATATTATATACATTTAAAATATGTCCATGGAAAGAAAAGCCTGCAGTTAAGTTTAGCTGTTTATTTTAAAAGAATTCCCTTGTGTGGCTTTGACAGGGCAGATATTCCCCCTGCCCCCCACATGAAAGGAGAAAAGTGACGCCCTCCAGTGTCTAGCAGTTAGGAGAGTCACTTATGGTGGTTCATTCAGGCTGTTCAAGAGGAGTCTCAGTGTTATGGTCCTTATTTACATCACAGTGGGGGTGGGTGGTCCTCCTGGCCACCTTCCTGTTCTCCCCTCTCAAGCTGGATCACTGAGAGCTCTTTGGAATCTGGCTGATAGGCACTTTTCAGCAGCTTAGAGAAGAAACCTTCGTTAGACATCACTTTCTTCAAATGTCATATGCTGAGGAATAAGGAATCACAATTTTTTGCTTAGACTGACTTGCCATCTGAGGCCAGCTGCTGGGATCTGACTCTCCCTATGAACACAAATCAATAGTCAGCATGGAAGCCACCTTCAGAAGAGATGCTGGTTCCAAGATCGGCTGTTACTCTTTGTTTTCAACTGAATGTATGTGTGTATGTATGCACGGACATGTGTGTATATTTGCTTATTTTTACCCAAGCATGTCATTTTTGACTGTAATTTGCAGAAGAAACATGTAGACCTCTTATCATGGATATGATGGACCATGAGATGGGAACACTTTTTCACACTGGGCTGGGAACTGAGGTCCTGGTGGTCCTGAACAAGGTCAGGCACATACAAAGAAGATGAAAGCCCATTTTAATCAAGTCTGTCTTTGTCTAACCCATTATGCAGCCAAATGACAATTGAAAATCCAGTTCCCCACACTGAGAATCAAAGATGGGTGCCTCTTTGACTTCTGAGTTCAGGGCATCCTACTCTTTTTACTTTTCTTTTAAATGTCAAATCATAAGTAGGTCAACAGACACCACAGTGTCGTTAGTTCTCCAGTTAAGTTTGGCTCATAAGAATGTAGCAAACTTTTCAGCAATATTTGAAAATTGTGTTTTATGGTTTGCATCTGATTGCATCTGGTAATTATTGCATCTCTGCTTGTGGCAAAGAAGCCAGCAGTATTGATATGGAAAGACACAGATATTACTTGACCTCACTGATTGAATTGGGGGAAGCAGTAATTATACAGATCCCCAAAGTATGTATATTATGTGGCCCTGGATAAAGATTATTCTAAGAAACCCATTCTCGGTATACTTATAGTAATACTGGTAATTAGACAGTGAAAACAGGAAACAGAGAGCCCCAGTTAGATATCTGTCCCCACATGACTCTGTTCTCTAATATTAAACACTGTAGATGGGCGGTTGGCAGAATGATTATGCACATCAAATGTGTTAAAGTAGGAAGTGTTGCACAATGGTCAGAATGTAAGACTTAACATGGACTCTGTCACTAATTGACTGTCTAATCTCAGGAAAGTCACTCACCCTGTCTGGCTTTCAGTTTTACCACCTATATTTTAAGACAGTTGGACTAATTGAGCAGAAGTTTCCTTTTTCATTTTTCCAAGTGCAAAGCCTGCCATGTTGCCTTCTGGAGTTGAGCAAATATGTCCTTCCTGGACGGACGGTGGAGACCCAATTTCCTTATCAGCAAAAGTTGTGCTACAGCTTCCCAGCTTAACCATGAGGACACGCAAGGACTAGAACATTTGCCCTGCTTCTGCACAGCATTGGCAAGAGTCTAAAAACCTCTCTCTCAAGCCAACAGCAAGAGTTGCCCAGGAAGTGCACTCACCAACACACTCCCCTAAATGTTTTTGCGTGAAAAGAAGAGATATGTTGTTGTGAATAGGTCTTTCAGTTGGTATTTATAGGATTGTAAAGTTGTAAAGCTGGCAACATGGTAATAGCTTAGATTCTCTTAAATTTTGTGATTTACTACTTGATATGGTAGCACAAAATTAGAACTTTGGAAAGAAGAAAGGCTTGGTCACCTTACCTATAAGCTGCATTAATGGCAATAATTTTATAGAGGAAATTGCTCCTTTCTGAGCAATGCCTCATCTGACTTGATGCTCTCTGCAGCAGAAGGTGAAATTACAGTAATTACAAACTTGATCTTGGCTGTGACCCCTGAATTGACCCTTTGAAGGAAGCTGGATTATGTCTGAGTCTGTTATCTCTGCAAGGAGACCAGCTGTCTACAGAATTGCTTTTGGGGCCCCATGATATCATCATGAAATTACAGTTAGTAATCTTGCCAACATTTTCCAGATTTGGTGCAGATAAGCTTGAACACATTTGACTCCCTGGTTTCCAATGTTATTTAGAGAACTGGATGACTTAAAGCCCTTACTTTTAAAAAAACTCAATTCTTATCATAATCCATCAATATCACAGTGTTTTTATTCTCCATTTCATTGTTATATGATCCTATTAGTTGGGAGAAACCCAAGTGATATTTTTCTTTACGATGTGGCCTTGTCTTCTCTTTGCCTTTGCTGGAATTCAGGGGTTATATACCTTTTACCAAATCTTTACCATCCTCTGAACAACAATTTTCATAATGCTGATTTTCTTTATTGAGTTTTGTTAGGTGTGGAACAAAGGCAATTCTTTCTGCTCCATGGGAATGGTATTTACAACGTGTCCCTACATCAGAGATCAGAAACGCTTCTTTTAAATTATTGAGGCTGATAGTTTGAAATCAGCTGCTGGTCACTCAGCACTGCTGGTGTCTTTGTGCTGTCCCCATGAAAATTAAGGAGGGTTTTTGGACTGAGAGCGAGTCAAGCTTCCAAGCTTTAAAGAACATGGCCCCATCGTGGCTCCTATGTAGGGACTCAGCAGAAATGTAGATCAGGGTGTGGGATGGGTGTCCATCTTGGAGATGTGGCTGCATCCCATCAGGTGTCCAGGTGAAACCGACACTCTCTTGTCGAGGAGCTAGTGGTGCTGGATGAGCTTATGCAGAAGTGGGATGCCAGCCTGCTTTGGGGGCATTTCTGCTTCTCCTGAATTATTTGTTTCTATATTGGAAACTTCATTGATCCTAGGCCAAGGTAGGAGTGCAAAATGTATTTTCTCCATTCAAGGTCATATAAGATTTGCAGATTCCCCCTGTACAACTTTTCTTCCCTCTGCCATAGCAGTAGAGAGAAAAATGATAATCAAAGTGTCCGTCGTTCTGTTCAATTTGACAAAACACTCATTGAGAGTCTGCTGCACTGGGACTGGTGAGATGAATAAGAGAAGAGACAGTCCTTGTGCATGTGGTGTCATAACTTGAGTGGGTTGGATGTGGGACATGCTGGGACTTAGTGACACGGTCAGTGGGAAAAGGAGGGAGTAGAGGCTGGGGTTGGGGAAGTGAACCAGCTGTGGGATTTTCCTCACCAAACAGGTGGCCAGCATTGCATTATACTTCATAACAGGTGCTCTAATATCTTGCATTTAGTATCCAAAGGAATGTGACTCTAGACTAGGCTGATCCTTGCAGTTCTGTGGATAGGAGTGCATGAACTACATGATTTTTCCATGCAGACATGGCCCCTGCTACTGGTTAGGGGCAGCGAGTCAGGGCCCTGTTTCCTGAAACAAGGGCCAGTGTGGATTATGTGTAATGTTAGTGTCCTGTCTAAAGAAGTAGGGGTTGGGCATGGTTTCATTGTAATGATCACCCCATCCTCTTTCATACGTTTACTTCCTACTTGGCTTCTGGGACGCTGAATGACTTGACTTTTTCTTCTATCTCAATGATTACTCTTCCCAATCTCCCTTACTGATTCCTCATTCTCTCCTGGCCTCTTCATGCTGGAATGCCTCTGGGCTCAGTGCTTGATTCTCTTCCCACTCTGTTGACACTCACCCCTTTATTCAGTCTCTTGGCATTAAATGGCATCTACATCCTGACAACTCTCAAACATCCATTTCTAGCTGAGGCCTCTGTCCTGAACTGCAGACCCACTTGCCCAGCAGTTTACTCAGAATCTCCATTTGGGCCTCCCAAACTCAACAGGTCCAAACTGAAACTCCTTCTCTCCACCTGCTCCTTCTGCAACTTTCCACATCTCAGTTGATGGCAAATCTGGTCTTCCAGGTGCTCAGGGAAAGAAGCCTTGGAGCCATGTAAGTTCCTCTCTTTCCGTCACACATGACATCCAATCTGTCAGGAAGTGCTGTTGGCTTTTCAGAATATATCCAGAACTCAACATTTTTTACCACCTCCTCTGATATCAGCCTGGGGTGAGCCATCAACATCTCTGACCTGGATTACACCAATAACTTCCAACTGCTTCTTACTCTGCCTTTCCTACACGGTTTTCAATACTGCAGCCAAAATGATTCATGTAATATCTAAGCCTGTTATGCCATTCTTAAAAAACCTTGCAATGACATCATTTCATTCTCATTAGAAACCAGTGTCCTTATGAGGGCTCCTGGTTCTGGGATATCTTCCTGGCCCCTGCAGCCCTCAGACAGCTCCTCCCTGTCTCTGCACTGGCTGCTTCCTCTGCATCCCTCCAGTAATCTGCATACTTACCTGATTTACCTCCTTCTCGCCTTTATTCAGAAGTCACTTTCTTAATGTGCCCTGCTTAAATTACAACCTGCACCCATCCTCCCCACCACCTTCCTGAGCATTCTTGACCCCTGGTACCTTGCTTGACCTTCTCTTTTTCTTAACTGTAGAAATTATCACCTTCTAATTTACTATTTCTTCACAAATTTACTGTGCTCCTTGTTCGTCTCCCCTCAGTCCTCCCCTCCCCTTCACACACTAGAATATAAAGTCCATGTGCGCAGGGGTTTTTATTAGTTTTGTTCACTGTTGTGTGCATTGAAAAGGCTCTGGAAAATGGCGGACACTCAATACATCTGTTGAATGAGGAAATCCAGAAATTCCGTGCCTTCTCAATAAGTATATCACTTTCAAATACTGCAAGATTCACAGTTTCAATGTGGAAGGGTGTGGTCAATGGATTTCACTCAGCTCTGGAATGTATTTTGTCATATTTCACTGCATAATTTAGATGTTATTTAAAATAATGCTAGTATTGCTATGCTCCCACCACACCCCACCAAGGAAAAGAGACACTCAAATATCTTAGTGAGACTCAGACTCTGAGTGAGTGACTTGAACCACACTTTGGTCCTCTTAGGAATTCCTGGGTATAACATTCTCCACGTTAAACATAAGCTATCTCAGCCCTGATGTGCTAGGTTGAGACTATTTGAGATAACTGACTGTGCCAGTTGAGTAGGGCACGTGAAGTCATGGCAATCGTCTTCTCTGGCATTATCAGTGCCATGAAAAAGCTGCTTTTATCACATCCTTCATTTCAAAGTCTTGTGTGAGTATCTTTCTTCTCGGAAAACAGAATCATGTATCTTGCCCATTTCCTCATGTAGATCACTAAAAAGGCATGCACCTCAGGGGTTGGAATGATCAGATACATATTTTCTCCCCTAATGAATCAATATCAGGATGTTGTATTAACCCCAACACTTCTCTTCTCTAAGAATAAAGGAAAGTGAGTACTGTGTTGGTATTCAAGAGCAAATTCTTGCGTGATTTGGCATTCCCAGGGGATGCTCCACTGGAAATTTCAAACACTGAACAATATTTTCTAATATATTTAGGTTTTGATATCGTCAGGAGTGCTTTTAATTGTTTTTAACTGTCTGGTAACAGGAAGATTATTGATTCTGATAGCCCTTCTCTAAACTAGAATTTCTCTAACTCTTTGTACCATTTTGGAGTAAAGAAAGGCAGAAAAATACATTGGTGATGGCTTTGCAATACAAATGAAGAGAGAGAGAAAAAGAACAGGCCCTTCCTGAACTCATGCTCTGTTTTCCTATGAAAACGTTTTTGTGATTCCTAGCAATTCTCTCAAGACTGGAAGATAAAGATGTCATTGTAGATGTAACAGTCTTAATTAGTAAAATTGACAAGAAAATACTTATCTCTTTATATAGAATGACAGGAAAACACAACTTAGGGAATTTGTCACTTATGATTGAGTAGAATCACATTTTAGTTTTACATATTTGTCTCAACCTGATTAGTTCATGGGCGGGCTTTTTTGTTTAGCTTCCTGGATCATGAATATTCTGAATTCTTAGCTTTTCTTATCTGCAAAGAAAAGCAATTTATAACATAGGGCCTGAAAAACAAAGTACTTCAGACTCTTTACAGTTTCCCTATTATAGAAGCTGATTCTCTCCTTAAAAGGGAAACTCACTATTTTTTTTTCATATTTGTCTTGATCAAAGAGAGGCAGTTTTATTATTTTTTTCCTAATTTTCTTAAGGAAAGGAAGACTTGTATTTTTAAATTTCACAATGCTAAGCCAGAGATACCTTTTCTATCTATAGATTGTCTTCTAAAAGAATCATTTGCTAAAATAACTGTCTCTTCTAAAAGAACACAAATATTTCTCAATCATTTCTCCATTATAGATATTACACACACATACTTAGAACCAATTCATCCTTTGCAAGTCAGCAGTTTAATCCTATAGTATAAAAGATATTCCAGTATCATGCACACATGATAGTAATTGATACTGTGTGGTGTTATTTGTTATAGAAAATTTATCAAGAGCCTGTTCTGATTTTCTGTGAGCATATGTGTCATTAATTCTGTGTTAATATCAAGAGTCATATAAATAAATAGCGTGGCTTGTATCTTCTTTTCCTTGTATAGCATACGGCTTTGAAAAATGCCTCTTTACTTTTGGTCTCTTACATATTTTACTTGATTAAATTAATTTGGGGACATTAAGCATTATTATTGTTTTTACAGAGAAGACATTGCACCTTCTTTGAAAATGATCCAAAAGCATTGATGACTTCGTGCCACTATTAGATGAGGTTTCCTCATAGCTGCAGGATGATTTTTCTGGGTCCCTGGGGAGCCAGAGGAAGGAGAATGCCAGGGACCACTGCCCCAGACTCCTCTATCTACCCTTGATGAGGACATGCTTTTGCAATTGTAATCCTTGCTTAACTGGGTTCAGGAACCAAGAAAGTATCAAGTTTGCAAATATTTCCTTCAAAAAATAGAAAAGTTTCTCAGCTAATATTTGTCTAGAGTAGTAATATAAGTCCAATAAAATAAAAATATAAACAAATGACAAAAGCAAGAATTGGCTTCCTTGTACTTCTGGCTGGGCTGAAGGGTGAGGCCCCAAGAACAAGGTAAGAGCCCACAATGACAGGCTGTGCCTATTTCAGGCCCAGGGCCACTACCATGCTTCTGTTAAGGTCTGTGTCCTTTGACAAAAATTTAGGAATTTTTAAAGGTATATGGGTGTATGTATGTGTGTTCTCTGCCCACAAATCAAAAACCCATTGCCAGAGATGGAATAACACAGCAAGGAGTAGGAGGTAACAAAGTGCTTGGTTTAATTAATCCAAATTTCAGATATTCATTATTGTATTTTCTAGTTATATTAACATTTTGCTTATTAGGTGCTTGTGCTAAATCGCTGTAGGTGCATATTCACTTGTCCCAGCACATAGAGTTATATTCTCACTTAAATCCCCTCTTTTATTTATATTTACGACATCATCATGAGTGGTATTAACACTGAACTTTTTAACAGCTTTATTGAAGTATACTTGATTTACAATAAATTTCCCAGGTATAAAATGTACAATGTGGTAAGTCGCACATGTGTATACACCCATGAAACCATCCAGAAACCATTTTGCCAAGATAATGATCATATCCATAAAACCCAAAGGTTACCTTGTGTCTGTTTATAATTCCGCCCTGTGGTGCTCCAACCTGCTATCTCTGGGCAACCACTGATCTGCTTTCTGTTACTGTAGATTAGTTTGTTTTCCTGGAATGTAATATAAATGGAATCAAATGGTATGCACTATTTTTTGTCTAGTTTCTTTCTCTCACCATAGTTATTTTGAGATTCATCCATGTTGTGTTTATTAGTTTTTATTTTTTTCCATTTTTATTGTTGAGTAGTGTTCTGTCATATGAACATACAGAAATTTCTTTATCCTGTTAATGGACATTTGTGTTGTTTCAAATTTTCGACTACTTCAAACAAAGCTACTATTAACGTTAATATGTGAGTCTTTGTATGAACATTTATTTCTCTTAGGTAAATACCTCAAAGTGGAATGGTAGGTATATGTTTAATTTTTTATGAAACCGCCAAACTATTTCACAAAGTGTTTGTACCATTTTCCATTCATACCAGCAGAGAATGAGAGCTCCAGTTGTTCCACATCCTTGATAACAGTTGTTGTGATCAGTTATTAATTTTAGAGTTTCTAAACTCTAAAATTGTGTATAGTGAAATCTTATTGTGGTTTTAATTTGCTCTTCCCTAATGACTACTAATGTTGAGCTAATGACTAAGGATTAATGTGTATACAATTATTTGCCATCTGTGGATCTTTTTTGCTGAATTTTATCCACTGAAATATTTGGCTCATTTAATTTTTTTTACTCTTTTCTTTTTATTATATTAGAATTCTTCATATAGTTTGGTTACATGTTCTTTATCAGCTACATGATTTACAAATATTTCCTCCTGGTCTGTGGTCTGTCCTTTTATTATCCTAACAACAGTGTCTTTTGACGAGCAGAAATTCTACATTTTGATGAAGTCCAATTTATCACGCTTTTCTATTTTGAATAGTGCTTTTTGTGTTGAATCTAATAAATCTTTGACTAATCCAAGGTCTCAAAAATTTTCTCCTATATTTTCCTCTAGAATTTTTACAGTTTTAGATTTTACATTTAGGTTTGTGATAAATTTTAAGAGAATTTTGATATAAAGTGAGAGGTATAGATTTAAGTTTCCTCTCTCTGTGTCTTTTTTTGCACATGGACGTCCAAGTGTTCCAATTGTTCCTTTTCACCTTTGTCAAATGTAAGTTAATTATATATATATGTGTGTGTGTCTATTTCTAGAGTCACTATTATATTTAGTTGGTCTATTTGTCTAACTTTGTTATTCTCTTTCTTATAATTTTTTTTTTTTTGCTAATCTATGTCCTTTGCATTTTCATATGAACTTTAGAAACAGTTTTTCAATGTATATTTTTAAATAGCTTGCTGTGATTTTGGTTGGTAATACATTGAATCCATAGATTCATTTGGCACTAATTGAAATCTTTAAGAATGCTGAATATTTCATTCCAAGACATAATACATATCTCCATTATTTAAGTTTTTTACTTTTTCTCAGCAATATTTTATGGTTTTCAGTGTACAGATTTTACACTTATTCTGTGAGATTTATCCCAAAGAATTTTATATTTTTGATGTAATTGTAAATGATATTATATTTTAATTTCAATTTCCAGTTGTTTGTTGCTGGTATCTAGAAATATGATTGATTTTTATAAAGTAATTTTTTACCCTGCAATGCTTTTTACCTCACTTACTAGTTATTACAGCTTTTGTGTAGATTCCACAGAATTTTCTACATAAATCATAATGTCACTGGCAAATAAAGACAATTTTGCTTATTTTACTATTGACGTGCCTTTGTTTTCTTTTTCTTGACCTATTACACTAGCAAGAGCCTCCTTTATAATGTTGAATAGAAGAGATCTGCAGATAGAGACAATTTTCATTGCTCCTTTCCAATTTGGATGTTTTTACTTCCTTTTCTTGCCTTATTGTACTGGCTAGAAATTCTAACACTATGTTGAATAATAGTGGTGAGAGTGGACATTCTTACCTTGTTTCTGATTTTAGAAAAAGTTCTTAGTCTTTCAGCATTAAGTATGATATTATCTGTAGGTTTTTAATACATTTCATTGCCCTACTGAAAGTGTTTCTATCCTGCTTTGCTTAGAGTTCTTATCAGAGATGCTGATTCTTGTCAAATGCTTTTTCTGCATCTATTGAGATGATTTTTAGAAGTCTGTTATGGTAAATTATATTAATTGATATTAAATATAAAAAGAACTTGCATTCCTGGCATAAATCTCCCTTGGTCATAAGACATTTTTCTTTTTGTGCATTATTGCATTTGCTTTGCTCAAATTTTGTTAACAATTTCTGCATATACATTTATTAAGGACATTGGTCTGTAGCTTTTGTTTTTCTTGTATGTCTCTATCTGGTTTTGGTATCAGAGTAATACGGACCTCATAGAATGTGTTAGGAAGTATTTCCTTTTCTTTAATTTTTTGGAAGAGTTTGTGTAGAATTATTATTAATATTTCTTCCACGAAGGTTTGATAAAATTTATGAAGTCCTCAGTGCTTGGGGTTTTCTTTGTGTGAAGGTTTTTTGAAAACATTTTTCCTATAAATTCAATTTTTAAAATAAATATAGGGCTTTTCAAATGATCTATTTCTTCTTGAGTAAGCTTTGGTAGCTTGTGTCTTTCAAGGAATTTCTCTCTTTCATCTAAGTCATTGGATTCATTGACAGTAATTTGTCAAAATATTCCTTTATTATCCCTTTAATATATGTAGAATATGAGTAATGTCATGTTTTTCTTTTCTGAAATTGGTAATTTGTATCTTCTTTTTCTCCTTTCCCCCTAAGCCAGTCTAGCTAAAGGTTTATCAATTCTGTTGAATTTCTCAAGGAAGCTTTTAGTTTTCTTCTCTACTGTTTTTCAGTTATTTCATTGAATTCACCCTAGTTTTATTATTTCTGTTTTTTGCTTACTTTGCCTTTAACTTGTTCTTTTTTAGTTTTTTTAATACAGAAGTTGTGTCATTGAATTGAGAACTTTCTTATTTTTAAAATATCAGTGTTTAGTGATATACTGCCCTTCAATATATCTCCTTCAATACTGCCTTACCTGCATCCCAGAACTTTAAAAAAAATATTGTATATATTTAACATGAAACATCATACCCTATATGTGTATGGGATACGTATAGATAGTAAAATGGTTACCATAGTTAAGCAAATTAACACACTCACTATCTCACATAGATGCCTGTCTTTGTGTGGCACGAACAGCTAAAATTTACTCATTTAGCATGAATCCTAAATATGGTACAATTTATTACCTACTGTTCTCATGGTACATTCGATCTCTAGAATTATTCATCCTACATATCTGCTACTTTGTATCATCTGACCTCTCTCTCCCCGTTTCTACCCCCTCCAACCCTGGTAACCACTGTTTTGTTCTTTCTGTATATTTTAATTTTTTTTTAGATTCCATATATAAGTGAACTCATGTCATATTTTTCTTTCTGTGTCTGGCTTATTTCACTTAGCATAATGCCCTCCAGCCTCATCCATGTTATGGCAAATGGCAAGATCTCACGTTTTTAGGGCTGAATAATATTCCCCTATATATAAAAATATACCATAGTTTCTTTATCCATTCGTCTGTCGATGGACACTTAGGCTGTTTCCATATTCTGGCAATTGTGAGTAATTCTATAATAAACATAGGAGTGCAGATGTCTTTATGAGGTGGTAATTTCATTTCCTTTGGGTATATGCCAAGAAGAGGGATTACTGGGTCATATGGTAGTTCTTTTTTTAATTTCTTTGGACACTTCTGTGCTGTTTTCCATCAGGGTTGTAATTTGATATGTTGTATATTCATCATCACTCAGTTCAAAATACTAATTTCCCCCTTTGATTTCTTCTTTACTCACGAGTTATTTAGAAGCACAATTTAGATAATTAAATGGAGAAGGAGGAATAAACACCCACAGTAGAGCTTGCTCTGGAGCCCCTGTCAGTGTGGACAGTCAGGCAGAAACTAAATAGGCAAGAATAGAGTGCAGTGGGGTCCCAGTAGGAATAGACACTGATGACATTTCCAGAGAGGGTTCCTCCATACGTGAGGAAATACAGAAACAGGTTAGAGTCCTCATAAGTTGGAGCGCCGGTTACTGAAGAATTTAAATAAGAAGACTTGAAAATGTGTAGAACCAGAGAGGCAGTCCTGGAAGACCCCGTTTGTGTGGAAGGGCAGGTGGCAGCTCTGGGTGGGTTGGTGGTAAAAGAAGAAGGAAGCAGGAGGAGGAAATTAACAACCCTACACAAACAAAAGAGGACTGGTGAATCAGAAGGCACTCTAACCTTCTCCATTCATGATTATATCCCCAAAGAAAGTCTACTCTCTGTCCCAAGAGAAAAGGATGCTCTTGAACTAAGAAACCCGGTAAACTATCCAAAAGTTTTAACCTGCTTATGTAGAGGGGGTTCAATTGCTGACCTAGAAAAATAGGAGACATTTTAACATAAGAGAAAATGAAAGGTAGAATTCATATAATACAAGTACAAAGAGAAAATAGAAAGTGAGAGTCAATATTATTAAGCTAATAACATTTCTCTAAAATGAAAATGAAACAGACGAAAACTATAACACAACCACTCTAACAGGAATTAAATACTATTAGGCAAGCATTTGCAGATATTAAAAAAACTCCTTGATTCAAAATTTAAAACTTTGAGTCAAAAATGTTAAAAGAAACAGAAGTGAAATGACAAGTGATCAAATTCAGAAAAGAATTTGAAGAAAAAGAACAAACAGTCTAAGAAATGAAGACTAAATAATAACTTCCCAAATGATAATGAACTGAAGTAATAAAACAGAAAAAAGAAGTAAATGTAATTACAAAAGAGGTTAAAAAGATCAGAAGAAAAGATAAAAATGAAAGGTAAGCAAAGAAGATCCAAGATACCTATTATTGGAATCTCTGAAGCAGAAAGACAAAATATGAAATGAAACTAATATTTATATCTGTAACCTGAAAAAATCTGTAAATAAAAGAGATCTGTATCTATATATCAATATGTTACCCTGTATGTTTGTGAAATTAACCAGGAATAGTCAACTCTGAGACATATCCATGTAAAACTTTTAGACTTTAAAGATGAGGGAAAAAAATATCCTCTGGGCCTCCAGGCAAAAAGGATCATGTAGCTGAGAAAGAAAACTGAATCAGGTTGGCATCAGAATGCTTTCCAGCAACCTACAAAGCCAGAACAAAGAGGACCAATGTTTTCAAGAAACACAAGGAAAGAAAGTGATAGTCAAGGCCTTTATGTCTTTTTATATTAGAGCTATAAAAAACAATTTTAAATATTCTAAAACTCAGGGAATACTGTCACAGAGGTCTTCCTGAAGACCCCATGAAAAATGAACTTCACTTCTACCAAGAGTAAAGGGGAACTTCAGCCAAAGGCCAGTGAGGACTGTGCCCACTGAAACACGTGTTTCTGCCCCTGCCCAGGGAAGGTCCGGGTTCTGCTCTCATGGGCCCTCTACCCAGCTTGACTTTCAGGAATGCAGCCCAAATGGGCAGACCGAGGACCAACCAGGCAGTGATGTTTTCTAGGTGAGTGTTGGCTGTGTGTGAGCTGCTCAATTGTAAAAAACAAACTGAAAATATTTTGCTCATTTCAATAGGAAAGTATGTTCTCCGTGGACTCCTTCCCCAGCTGTGGCTCCTTAAGATAACAGATAGTCCAATGACAGCAATGAAAAGCAGAAGAGGGCAGGAGGCTGCTGCCTTCCCATGAAAATTTGCAGAGGAGAATTTATGAATTTGAGCCATACAGGTCGGAGGAGACTGTCTTGCACAGAGAAAACAACAAAGAAGGTGAGAAATTCTAATTTTTTTCAGCATTGGGTATTCAAATACCTTGGGTATTTGTTGGTTAACAAAGACAGTGTTCTGTGCCCTTGAAGATTGTGTTAAATTTGTGGGAGGATGTGCTCTTTGGGTTTCATAAGCATCCTAAGTCCACATAGCATCCTTGGTGCCAGTAATAGGAAATGGGCATCTCTGAATGGTTTTAAGGGTTTCCTCCCTCTGTTTATACTCCCTGTGATATAAACCCTTGCTAGACACAGTGTCCTTGTACCAGTAGTATTGGCATCATTGGGGAGCTCGTTAGAAATGCGAATCTGTCTGCATTTTTAAAGTGTGTTGCAAACTTGAATATACATACAAATTATCTGGGGATCTTGTTAAAAAGCAGATTTTGGTTCAGAAGTCTAGGGTGGGGCCTGAGATTCTGTATTTCTAACAAGCTCTCAAGTGATTCCAATGCTTCACGTCCTTGTACCACACTAGATAACTTATGCTTAGCTCCCTTCACATGAATTTGTTGAAATCTTTTCTGATATCCCCTGGTAAACTAGTGTTCTATGTTTTCCTATCAATATCTAACAAGAGTAATAAGGCACCATTAAGTGGAAAGAATTTCCTGTTGATCTGAGGACCCAGGACTAGGTATTGTCTACTGTGATTATTCTACATTAGATTTCCCTTTTCTGGTATTCTCAAGAAGTTGCATAGAGTCACAAATCACAGTTGTCCATAGCTGTCTTGAAGTTTTTAATGATCTTGTTCATTGCACAAATTCAAGAGAAGGCTGGCTTTTAATGGATAGGCAAATATATTTTGCAAGACATCAGTAGGAATATAATCAAGAGACATCCAACAAACAAAAAGCAATGCTTCATGACCTTGAGTGCTCATCATAATCACTTGGCCCTTTTAAAAATGCAGTTTCCTAGATTCAATATCCAGAGATGTTGAATCAGCATCGGGGTAGGCACCAGGTATCTGCATTTTAAAACCTTTATTGGTGATTTTGCTGCATGGCCAATTGAGAACACTGCTCTGTGTAAACAATTCCCCTAGAGTTGTATAATCTGGTGGTACAAGGTCAAACAGGCAACAAATGGGCGAGGATAATAAGATTATCCCTATTAGAAGATAGAAGATTCAAATAGCCCAATTAACAAGCTTGGTCTAATGGAGAAATTTAGAATTGTGCACTCAGTAATAGGAAAATATACATTTTTTTCAAACACACATGTAATAATTACCAAAATTTTCCATGTACTAGGATATTAATCAAATCTCAACAAATATAAAACAATTAGTACACAGATCATATTTCCTATTAATAATGTAAATATATTGAGTTTGAACAATAAAAACATTTTTTACTAAAAAAGTCCCACTTGCTCAGAAATTAAAAACACACGCTTCTAAATAATACATGAGTGAAAGATAAAATCACAATAAATATTAGAAAATGTTAAGAATGGAAAAATGAAACCACTAAATATTGAAATTTGTGGAATGCAAAGAAATGGTAATTCAAGAGAAACTTGGAAGTTTAAATGATCATATTAGGAAAGAAGAAAGTTTGAAATTTGTAAACTAAGAATCCAACTTAGGAAATTGGAAAGTGGATATCAGACTAAAGGCAAAAAGAACAGAAAAAAAGAAAGATGATGCATAATTAGTTCTTTGAAAAGATCACTTGAAAAATATTCAGAAAGATTGAATAGAGAGAAAGACAAAAAGCAATATTAAGAATAGTAAAGGTCATCCCTAAAGATACAATAGAAGTAAAAAATTATAAGGTAATATATAAATGGTACTTTATATATTTAAAAATAAAAACAAAATTACTGGAAAATATAATTTATTGAAATTGCACCAGGAAGAAACAAAAATCAACAAAATTAAACCAAAGACTAAAAAATATCCCCACTCAAACAGACTTTTACATTTGAATTCTACCAAACACTCAAGTAACAGACAATTCTAATAGTATACAAATTCTACTAGAGAATATAATTTTGTTTTATAAAAATAATAATAAAACCACATGAAGACAGTACAAGAAAGAAAATTATAGGCCAATCTCATTCATGAACATGGAGACAAAAATCTTAAATTATTTGTTAAATGAATCTGTAGCATGTAAAAATGATAATGCATCATGTCTGCTATGAATTCTCCCAGGAAAACATGGATGATTTAACATCAGAAGACCTATTACTGTATTTCATGCATTAAAGGACTAAAGGAGAAGAGTAATGAATAGATACAGAGAATCTATCCATACAGTTTACATGCGTTCAGTGATAAAAACTCCTAGAAAACTAATAATAGAAGGAAACTTCTGAATCTGACAAAGGGTATCTATTAACTGACTGCATATAATATATTCAGTGGTGAAAATCTAGAACTATTCCCTTTAAAATCAGAAGCAATATAAGTAGCTTTAGTCTTCTTCTGGAGGTCCTAGCCAGTGCAGTAAGATAAGAAAAGAAGTAAAATTTATAAAAGTAGAAGAAAATTGTCATTATTCACATAAGATAGGAATGTAAGTATAGCTAACTCTAAAGATTCTATAGGTAAATATTTATAAATGATAAGAATGATTTGAACATTCACTACATGTAAGTTCTATATCAAAAAATAAATCAGTTTGGGGGATGTCCACGATTGTAGCTTTGACACGGGCAGTGCATGAGCAATATATATAGCCAAAGTGTTGTACCCCCATAATATTCTGAAATTTAAAAAAAAATCATATTTTCTATGCCAGCAACAAAGAATAGAAAATGTCATTATTTTAAAAGGTGGACTTAACAAGGGCCACCAAAAATGTAATGGACCAAGAATACATTTAACAAAAAATATACAATATCTCCATTGAGAAAATTATAAAATTTTATGGAAAGATATTAAAGCCCATCAAACTTGATGGAGAGAGATACTAAGTTTATGGAAAGGGGGACTGAATACTTTTAAAATGTCAGTTCTCTCCCAAAGGCCCCACAGATTCTTGTTGATTTGAGTAATAATCCTAACAGAGTTTTTCTTGGAACCTGACAAGCTGATTCTAAAATTTGCTAAAAGAACAATGTTAAGTAGAGGCACAACACACTTTAAGAGGAAGAAAAAAAATTGATGGAACGTGTCCTACTGGGTATCACAATTTGTTGTAAAGCAATAAATATTATTAGTTAAGTAATAGACAACAAAACAAATAGAACATAACTTCAGAGTCCAGAAACAGAAAATTCGAACTATGATAGAACCAGAATTGCAGACTTTTATGAAAGATAGTTATTTAAAACACTTATGTTGAGATAGTTGATTATCTATATGGCAAATGAAATTAGATTCATTAATTATACAGTTCAAAAAATCAGTTCTAGGTGGGTTATATATTTTAATCAGGAAGGAAATATTTAATAAAACCTTCTAGTAAGAAATATGAGAAAATATTTCTATGACTTTGAGGTAGGGAAGAATTTTTTAATCAAGCCATGAAAAACACAAACTGTAAACTTGATTAACTTGACTGTAATAAAATGAAGAGATCTGTACATCAGGAGACCATATAAAGGAAGAAAAGACAAGTTATAAACTGGGAGAAATTATTTTCCATAGATATAACTAACAAAATATCAGTATCAGAACATACAAAGAACTCCCCAAATGCAATGAGAATTAGACAAAGAATTTTCCACTGGGTAAAATAATGAACAAAAGACACAAGTAGTCATATTATAGAAAAAAATGCAAATAGCCAATTAACATATGAAAATATACCCGAACTCCTTAATATCAAGTAAATACATAGTAAATCCAATGACAATTGAAAGAAAAATTAAAAAATAGTGTTATGATCATACAAGGAAGTACCACAGTGAGAAATGAATGTATTATATAGATGAATCTCAAAAAAAAAGAGTTCAGAAGAAATCATTTTGAACAATAAAACTTTTGTAAATTAAAAAAAACAAAACTAACAAGAGTAAACAAAATATTAGGATAATGCATATTTATTCAATCTATATAGAAAAGCAAAGCAGTGACAAATTTTCCTAAAAGGAAATAGCTGGCCAAGAAGAAATTTTGTTTCAGGGTTCTAGCTCCAGCATCGCAAAGCAGAATAACAGAGGGTGGGTTTGAAGATGTGGGAACATAGCTTAATGACTATCACTCTTTACCTGTTTTTAGATGTTGGAGAACCTTGGGGCTTAGTCCTGGGTCCATTTCTTTTCGCTGTCTCTACTCTCTTATTATGGAATCTCATCCAGTCTCACGGTTTCTATACCACATAAAATCAGACAGCTCCCGATTGTGTTTCTCCGGCTTTCACTTGCACTCCAGACTTGTACACCATCTACATAACTTGACAACTCTATTTAGATGTTCAAAAAGCAATTGCAAACTCAGTATTTGCAAAGTGGGATTCTTGCAGTTTCAAACCTGTTTCCCTCTTCTCGCTATTCACACAGTTGTTCCAGCGAAAATTCAAGATGTAATTCTTACTTTCTTCTTTTATATCACCTCCCTCTCCATCCATCCAACCCATCAAAATTTTTGAGGTTGAACCTCCAAAATACACTTAGATCCCTCGTCTTCACCCACTACGCTTGGCCGCGACCGTGATACAGATCATTTTTCACATGGGCCACATATATAGCCTTTCAACTCTCTCCTTCCTTCAGTTCTTCATCTCTTAACCCACTCCTCATGTAGTAGCCTAAGCGATCTTTTAAAAGTATAAATTATATAATGTCACTTTCCCACTTAAAATCCTTCAAGGATTTTCATTAATGCAACAAAAAAGGCTTCTAAGACCTTGTACGACCTGGACCCGACCTCTCTACCTTCGTCTCTCACTGTCCTCCTTCTGGCTGGCAGCTCTCTGGCCACACTGGCCAGACGTGCTTTGCCATTGGTACCATGCAAGGCTGGCTCAGGTCATCTTTCAGATCTTAGCTTACACATCACTATTTCACAAAGGTCTTTCCTTATCATCTGTGTACATGAGCCACCTTGCTTTGCAGTTACAGTCTATTGTTTCGTACTGTTTAATGTCTTTATTAATATTGTATTTGAAATTTTGTTTACATGTTTAACAGCTAGACTCTAAGATCTGTGTGGGTGGTGACCTCTGTCTTTAAACTACTTTACTTGCAGGATCTATAACAGTATCCAGCACTTAGTGGTGCTCAGTAAGTATTTGTTGAATTAACAAGTACCACGAGGGCAGTCCAGCTTTCAACCATTTCCATGCTCATTGCTCAGGGTGAATTCCACAAAAAGTAGACCAACAGATTAAGGGAATCTCATGGCATGGCAACATGTTCAATTTTCTAAAGATGAAGGTGGCATAAAAACTCTCTATGCTGAGAAAGTATCTTAGAAAGGTTTGTTCTACAAGTGGTGCATCCACGAATACCACTGCCAGTCTCCCAGCTGCCCATCCATTTATAACTTTAAACTCCTGCTGGCCACTCTCTCCCACCAGCTCACTGGAGCCAGGTCACCTCCCTGCCCCTGGACAGACAGTTTGTGGTCTCCATTTGATTAAAAGAGACCACACAGAACCTACCACGAATGGTCACTTTGGACATTAATTATTTATGTTCTTTTCCACTGGTAGCCTAGAACGTGGTTCAGAGGACAGACCTTAGAGTCCAGTGATTCAGGCTCAAATTGTTTTCCCTATCCACTTTCTTGGCATCTCTGAGTTTCAATTTTCTCATTTGTAATGTGCTAATACTAATATTTATATCATAGGATGTTTGTAAAGATTAAAAGAAATAAAATGTGTAGAGTCTCTAGAAGTGTCCAGCACAAAATGGGAACAAAATTGCTAGGAATTATGTAAAACTAATCTGAGGATGTTTGGAATCTAGGGTGAGCTGTCAAGATGCGTCCACTTTCCTTGCTTCCCTTTGTGTTCACTGGAGAGGAAAAGTTCTCCCTCACTGTGCTAACTCTCTTCTCTCTGCTCCCCAGATCCTCTCTTTGCCCTTGTCCACCTTGCTGTTGACCAGAGACCATATGGGCCACACCCTCGGTTCCTTGCTCCCTGGTGGGGGCAGATGCGGAGCACTGGCGGGCTGGGGAAGGGGCGTGCGCTCCCCAGCTCTCTCCCTGCAGGGCTGCAGGAGGCCGTGTCCTTCACCCACGGGTCTCAGCTCTGATAATAGACCCTCTGCAGGGCACCTTCTCTGCCTCTTGGTTGCTGTAACTGCTCCTTTCTTTTGCTTCTTAGGCCAAAAGGCAGTAACTTTACTTATTTAAGGTGCTGTGTGCTTCCCCTTGTGGTTTCCCTATTTCTTACCAACACCCTGGTCAATAGTCACTTTATTGAGCACTCTTTGAATTATTCTAATTTGGGCATGTCATCTATTAGCCACTAGTGTGATCTCAGACCTAATTCCACACTCTATCTGGTCTGAACACACACACACATACTTGCATGTGAGTCACGTGGTTGTTTCTGCCATTCCTCTTTGTGGGGACTAGGGACTGCTGAGTCCCCTACTGCCCCTCTCTAGATGTACCCATTTGGCCCATTGCAGCCAACAGCTGACCCCACTGTGGCCCAGGTGGCTCTCTGCCATGGACAATCCCATCTAGGTTGTGACGTTCTGCTCTCTAGTTACATCTGCAATTTGCCATTTGACACAAGGTCCTAATGTGAGTAGGCACTTTCAGCTTCCCTGGTCTGGGGACAACACCAGTGCTGTGGGTCTCTGACACTTGGAGAATAAGATGTCAACTGCTTTCTCAACTGAAACACTCCTCCGGGCTCCACTTCCTTTCTCTGTGCACCTCTGCCAGCAAAGGCTTTGTTCACTTCCTGGCTGCTGGCACAGTTGCCAGGTCTGCAGAACAAGCGGGGCTGCCTGGTAGCAGAGTGAACGGCAAAGAGGCCAGCATGGTGGGATTCTGGCCCAGCTTCTTTGAATAGATGGCTGTATGTAATAAGGCCAAGTATTTGGTGGTAAGGTCCATAGGTTGCTATTATTTAGTAAATCCCAAACCCACCCAGAGGCAGCTCTAATGCTCTGGCTGAAAGCATTATTCATAGTTCCTTATAGATCCAAACTTACTAATTTTTTTTTAACATTTGAAAAAAGATGTTAAAGAGGCTTTTCAAAGCTTTTCTTTATTACTACCAAGACATATTTCTAGCCTCTGAATCATAGGATAAAAGGATAAAATCTACATTCCCCAGCTTGACCTTCCATCTGGCTTCCCTTAACTCTCGAGTCTAAATTCTGTATGCTTCCCCCAAAACTCCATTAGCCATAGCCACGCGCAACTGCTCCCCATTTCCAGCCTTACCTACCGTGGCATGGAGACAGAATGCTGTTGAGTTACTACTTTTTGTAAAGCTCTGTCTTTGGTAGGAATGCTACACTAGAAAAGCAGAGAATTGTAGTGGACAAATAGGACTATTTCACATGGTCCATATGGACAATTTGGGGAAATAAGAATGGGCTCAGACTGTGGTTAGTTGCTTCATAGCTGGAGACCGGTGACATCCAAAGGCCATTCATTAAATGTCAATGTGGAGGGAAGCCTCTGGGAAACTGCTCCTGGGGTCTTCCCCTTCGCCCATCGTGTTCAAGACTTTATCATAAAATCGAATAAAGGTATAACAGGACTATTTATAAATATTACTTATGACATAGAGCTACGAGATACAGAAAATATTTGGGTGACAGAAATAGGATCCAGATATCCTCAACTGCTAGTAACAACTGAAACTTGCAAGAAAAAAAACATTCGAAATGTTCATTGTCACACAAAAACTCATAGCCATATGCTGTGACAATAGCAAGACAATAGATTCTCACAGCAAGGCATGATCTGATGGGCATTACCACTAACTGCAAAGCAAAGCAAACGATTTTGAAAAACTCCTACCCAAGTTTGGCCTAAGGATGTGACTACCTGATGAAAGGTAAGAAGACTCTATTCTGCCTCCACTTTCTGCTTTTTCATTCTTATCCTAGATTTGACCAAATTTGAAAACATCTGAGCAGTTATCATCAATTCCCTGCGAGGAGGCTGTATCCATGTGGTCAGTCAACAATTATCGCCTCCTCCTTCCATCTTCCTATATCAGAGCCCTAAACTCAAATGGCTCCAGGGGCCATTGAGTGAAGTGTGGGAGGGGGGGAGGTGGGAACTGTAATGAGCTGAAGATGCTAAAAAATTCATGATTCTTATTCAAGTTTGGCAGTTGCTGTTCAGTTCCAGTTGTCTTGGAATGCGGGCCCCTTATTATCGGTGAGTCTCTTCTTTTAGTTTACATTAAATTTCTTGATTATTAAGTGCTAGCAAAACTTTTGATTTCTTTTTTTGTTTGTTTATTTGTTTTCTTTTCTTATTGTGGTAAAATATACGTAGCATAAAATTTACCATTTTAATCATTTTCAAGTGTAGAGATCTGTGGCATTGAACACATTCACATTGTTGTGCAACCTTCCCACCCTCCATCTCCAAAACTTTTTCATTAAATGATAACTCTGTACCCATTAAATGATAACTCTGCACTTCTCCTGTTCCCCAGCCCCTGGTAAACTCCATTCCACTTTCTGTCTTCCTGACTTTCACTGTTCTAGGTATCTCGTGTAAGTGAATAACACAATAGTTATCCTTTTGTGTTTGGCTTACTTCACTTAGCGTAATGTCGTCAAGGTTCATCCATGTTGTAGCATGTGTCAGAATTTCATCCCATCTTACAATTATTATCTTTATTTTTCGTTGTGGTAAAGTGAACATAACATAAAATTTACCACCTGAACCATTTTTAAGTGTATAGTGCTATAATGTTAAGCATATTCATATGGTTGTGCAATACATCTTCAGAACCTTTTCATTTTACAAAACTGAAACTCTATACCCCTTCAAACACTCCCCATTCCCTGCCCCCCACTGCCCAGTTTGTGGGAACCACCTTCAATTTTCTGTTTCTATAAATAGGACAACTCTAGATACTTCATATAAGTGGAATCCTACAGTATATTATATTTTTGTGACTGGCTTTTGTCACTTAGCATAATGTCCTTAAAGTTCATCCATGTTGTAGCATGTGTCAGAACTTCTTTCCTTTTTAAGACTGAACAATATGTCATTGTACAGGCATACCTTGAAGATATGGATTTGGTCCCAGACCATCACAATAAAGTAAATATCACAATAAAGCAAGTAACACAAACTTTTTGGTTTCCCAGGGCATATAAAAGTTATGTTTACACTATTCTGCAGTCTATTAAGTTTGCAATAACATTATGTCTAAAAAAAAAATCAATGTACATACCTTACATCATTGCTAAAAATTGCTAACAATCATCTGAGCCTTCAGAGAGTTGTAATCTTTTTGCCAGTGGAGGGTCTTGCCTTGATGTTGATGGCTGCTGACTGATCAGGGTGGCGGTTGCTAAAGATTGGGGTGGCTGTGGAAATTTCATAAAATAAGACAACAGTAAAGTTTGCCCCATAGATTGACTCTTCCAACTCTTCATCCATTCAAGTTTTGTCATGAGATTGCAGCAATTCAGTCACATCTTCAGGCTCCACTTCTAATTCCAGTTCTGTTGCCTTTTCCACCATATCTGCAATTACTTCTTTCACTGAAGTCCTGAACCTTTCAGAAGTCATCCATCAAGGTTGGAATCAACTTCTTCCAAACTCCTGTTAATGTTGATATCTTGACCCCCTCCCATGAATCGTGAATGTTCTTAATTCCAGAAGGTTTTCAGTTTACTTTGCCCAAATACATCAGAGGAATCACTATCTGTGGCAGCTATAGCCTTAAAAAATGTACTTCTTAAATAATAAGACTTGAAAGTCAAAATTACTCCTTGATCCATGCAACACAATGGATGTTGTGTTAGCAGGCATGAAAACAACATTAATCTTCCTGCACATCTCCATCAGAGCTCCTGGGTGACCAGGTGCATTGTCAATGTGCAGTAATATTTGGAAAAAAATCTTTTTTTATGAGCTGTAGTTGTCAACAGTAAGCTTAAAATATTCAGTAAACAATGCTTTAACCATATGTGCCATCATCCAGGCTCTGTTTTTCCATTTATAGAGCACAGGCAGAGTAGATTTAGCATAATTCGTAAGGGCCTCAGGATTTTTGGAATGGTAAATGAGCATTGGCTTCAACTTAAAATCACCAGCTCCATTAGCTCCTAAAAGAGAGTCAGCCTCTCCTTAGAAGCATTGAAGCCAGGCATTGACTTCTCTCTAGCTATAAAAGTCCTAGATGGCATCTTCTTCCAATAGAAGGTTGTTTCATCTACATTGAAAATCTTTTGTTTAGTGTGGCTACCTCCATCAGTGATCTTAGCTAGATCTTCTGGATAACTTGCTGTAGCTTTACAGTAGCACTTGCTATTTCATTTTGCATTTATATGTCATGGAGACGGCGTCTCTCCTTAAGCCTCACCAACCAGCCTCTGCTAGCTTCAAACTTTTCTTCTTCAGCTTCCTCACGTCTGTCACCTTTCATAGAATTGTAGAGACTTAGGGTCCTGCTCTGGATTAAGCTTCAGCTTAAGGGAATGTTGTGGCTGGTTTGATCTTCTATCTGGATTACTAAAGCTTTCTCCATGTCAGGGATAAGGCTGTTTTGCTTACTTATGATTCATGTATTCCTTGAAGTAGCAATTTTAATTTCCTCCAAAACCTTTTCCTTTGCATTCACCACCTGGCCAACTGTTTGGGGCAAAAGGCCTAACTTCCGGGCTATGTTGGCTTTCAGCATGCTGTCCTCAGTAAGCTCAGTCATTTCTAGCTCTTGACTGAAAGTGAGAGACGTGCATGTCTTCCTTTCACTTGAACACTTACAGGCCCCTGTAGGGTTGTTACTTGGCCGAATTTCAATCTTGTTATGTCTCAGGGAGTAGAGAGGCCGGAAGAGAGGGAGAGAGAAGAGGGAACAGCTGGTTGGCAGAGCAGTCAGGACACACACGACATTTATAGATTAAGTTTGCCTTCTTATATGGATGTGCTTTGTGGTCCCTCAGAACAAAATTACCATAGTAACATTAAAGATCGCTGATCACAGATCACCGCAACAAATATAATGATGATGAAAAAGTTCAAAATATTGTGACAATTACCAAAATGGGACACAGACACCTGAAGCGAGCACATGCTCTTGGAAAAATGACACCAATAGAGTTGCTTGATGCAGGTTTGCCACAGACCTTTAATTTGTGAAAAAAAACCAAAACCATAATAAAGCAAAGTGCGATAGAACAACGTATGCCTGTATTTATATACCACAATTTAGGTATCCATTCATCTGTCTAAGGACACTTGAGATACTTTCATCTTTTGACTCATGTGAATATTCTTACCATGAACATTGGTGTACACATGTTTGTTTGACTTCCTACCTTCATTCTTTTGGGTATTTACCCAGAAGTGGAATGTGGAAATTCTGTGTTTAATTTTGTGAGGAACTGCCATATCATTTTCCCCAGTGGCTACACGTTTTTACATTTCCGTAGGCAATGCTCAATTTTTAATTAATTTTTGGATATGGTGTAAGGTATGGGTCCAACTTCATCCTTTTACATATTTTCCCATAACCATTTGTTGAAAAGACTGTCCTTTCCCCATTGAATGGTTCTGCCACCCTTGTTGAAAATTGTTTGACCATACATGCAAGATCTATTTCTGGGCCTTCCATTCTGTTACATTGGTTTGTATGTCTGGCTTTATGTCCATACCACACTGTATTGATTACTGTAGCTTTGTAGTAAGTTTTGAAATTACAAAGTGTGAGATCTCTAACTTTGTTCTTTTTCAAGATTGTTTTGGCAATTTTGTCCCTTGAGATTCCGTATGAATTTTAGGATGAACAAAATCCCAAACAAAATCTTTGGGATTTTCATAGAAATTGCATTGAATCAATAGAATTCTTTGGATAGTATTCACATCTTAACAATATTATCAATTTCTTTTTAAAGCACTGGGAAGGCCAAACAAAGCCCATCCATGATAGATATTGCCTCTGTTCATTATTCACTCAGTGAGAATGAATTTTAGAAGACAATTATATAGAAAGTAATGTTGCGGATGTCCACAGTAACACATTGCATCTTGGAAGGTGGAGGGTGCTGAATTTTGTTATTTAGACAGTCTGAAAAATAGAAAAACATCTATGTAATAAAACAAATCTATAAAAGATAAGTGCTCTTAGAAAATAAATATTGAACTAAGGCTTGGTCCATCAACCTGTTCTCTAAGTCATAGTTCAGAAAGGCATATTTACCATTTCATAAGTGAGCAGAAAACAGGTCAAAGGCTATCCACACACCCTGTCTGTTGGCATACAACAAGTGTAGATATGGAGGTCAGAAAATGGAAAGAAATCAGTCAGATAATTAATTTCCTAACGAAGAAAAAGTAATAGAAGTGATAATTGCAGTCATACTAGAAGAAAAATTTCCTGAGTTAAAGAAAACAGCATACAAATTTACATTGAAAAGAATCATCAATATTTTGAAAAAAGTCAAATATTTATAAGTAGATACTTTATGGGAAAAAATTTATAGGCACACCATTAAAGGAAAAAACCCAGTACAATCCTATTAGTATCTAGCCAGAAAATAACAATAGTTTCCCACAAAGAAACAAGGCTCAGGCTTCCATAATTCTGTTCTACATCAATAAAATCTGTAATTTAATAGAGCAATGTCTGTGGAGGATTGAAGGAAGAATGTTTATTATCCAAGAATTTCAAACCAAATCAAGTTCTCTGTTAATGGTGAACATGGCAGAAAGACATTTTCAGATATAAAAGGTTTAAAAAAACTTATACAAATGCATGTTTTTCATGAAAAAATGCTGGAAGACACACTTCAATGAACTTAAAGCTGAAGCAAAACTAATAACTCAAAAATGGACAAATCATAGAATAAAAGTATTGGAGGAATACCTGACTTGGACCCAAACTAGCTGGCGACCAACAGGAATCATCACACAGCCACAGGGGCAAGCAAGACACTAGGCTCAGTGTCTTCTGTGGAACTCTTTGGGAATTCTCCAGTGAAATAGTGATGTGCTGCTTCACACAATACTTATTTAAGAAACTTGGGTTTATGCTTAACGGGAATGCAGGCTACGCCAAAGAGTGATACGGCAAAGGATGACTAGAACTGAGTCTTGATTTCCTCATTTGTGTCACAGGTTATTACTTACCTCAAAGTATCTCAGAAAATAATATATAGAAAAAAATAGTGCTTCGCTGAGTACCTCACAAAATATGCTAAGTGAGGTTGAATGTTAATTGAATTAGAAAAATCAAATAAACATTTTTATAATAAACCAACAATAGGCAATTGTTCAAGTACAGAATGAGACAGAATTGACATGTCAGCTCTTCACGGGAAATAACTTGAGGCTGATCACAGCTTGTAGGTTAAAAATTTGAAGGGGCTGCTTAAGAACTGATTTGATCTCAAGTAGCAAGACAGAAATAAAAAATATGGAAACAGGGGTGGATGTAGTGGCTCATGCCTGTAATGCCAGCACATTGGGAGGCTGAGGTGGGAGGATGGCTTGAACCCAGGACTTCGAGACCGGCCTGGGCAACATAGCAAGACCACATCTATAAAAAAAAAAATTAGCCGGGAATAGTGACATGCACCTGTAGTCACAGCTACTTGGGAGGCTGAGGCAGGAAGATGGCTTGAGCCCAGGAGTTTGAGGTTGCAGTGAGCTATGATCATGCCACTGCACTCTGGCCTGGGCAACAAAACGAGACCATATCTCTGAAAACAAGCAAGCAAGCAAACAAACAAGCAAACAAAAAACAGAGAGAGAATGGTCTAATTTTATTCTGAGCTGGTGAAATCACATCTGAACCCAGGCTTTTGGAATCAGTAGCCCCAGGGTTAGAGTAGGACTAACAGCAAGACCACACCCCTCCCCTATACCAAAGGTCCTGGGAATCTGCTGTGTGGCTAAATCTCCTGGTGAAGGGGAGTGAACAAATAATTTCTAACTTGAAGAATAGAAAAATTCAGGGACTGGGCAATAGCTGTGTCATTTGAGGAAGTAGTGGTTTTAGTTTCAAACTGAAAACTTGATAATGAAGAAAGACATATTAAAGAGAAAAGGGTTATTTTAAAATTTACATATCAATATTTCCAGTGACATATATTTCTTCAGAGTAAAAGTACCATCCCCCAGGGAACTGACCATACTCCAAGCCTCTGGATGTGTCTGCCAAACCCTTCACACTGGCCCGGGGTTCAGTTTGGCCCAGGCCCAAGGAAACACTGGCAGGAATCTGATCTGGAAAATCTCATGCCTCCAGTACTGTCAAAACTTCTTTGACATTTTTAACCTGGTAAATGAGAGAACAACATTTGATTTTGAGACATAGACATTTTGTACTATAACACTCTAAAGTGAAGAAATTTCTAATTTAATAGTGTGATAGTTAAACATTCCCTGGGTCATCTGTGGCTACTCCAGTGGAAGTGTGGCCTGTCTACTGGGCAGTTAACCCTGTTCAAATTATTTCAATAGACTACAATTCTTACCTAAAAGATAAGTCAAGGAATTCTGGGGGCATGAAAAGGTTCTTCTCATCCAGTCTCTTAATCCAAGTGCAGATGACTCTTTGTGATCTGATTTGGGGATTATTCATGCTCCTATCCCCTTTATGCATGGTTGAAATTGGGAATATTCGTGAGTAAAGTATGAATTTGGTTGCATTGTGTGTGACACGTAAAAGAGTTGGCATGTCATGTGTATGATAAGGAAGGTCCAGGAGGTCTTGCTTGGGAAAAGGTACTCAGAGAGCACTGAGGTAATATTGATCATGCTCCTATGAGATGCCAAGTGCTTTACACAAACGAGGTCATTTATCCTTATATCCTCAAAACAATCCACTGAGGCAAAGAAACAGTGAGGTTAAGAGCTTGCATACGGATATGTGGCTAGAGTGTGGATGTGAACCCAGCTCTGGGTCACAGCTTTGTTCCAGTGGTGCCATCCTACAAAGGAAAACCAATGGTTTTATTTGCTAGGCCCTATAGCTCCCAGCCAAACCTTGGTCCAGAAGCTGCTGCCTTTGATAACCTTTTCCTTCCCACCTCAATACCTCTACTCGTGACCCAGGGAACTGCCTGTAGGAAGGACTCTGGAATAGGGCCACATCAAGGAGATGTCATCATTTTGATCTTATTACTTCTCTGCAAACCTGTGGCTTATAGCTGTTTTCCATTCATCAAGTTAATGATAGCCCTTTTGAATTAAACATGATTTTCCTTCTCAGGAAAAAAAAAAGCTCAAAGGAAACATCAGAGTTAATTAGAGAAAGTGATATTATAGCTGCTGACAGAAAGAAGCCCATCAAACACAATGTTAAGGGGGATCCCAAATCATCAAAGCAGAGCTATTCAGTTGCAAATTGCTTCCTCTTTCAGCTTTGTGGGGCAGAGGGTGTTCTGAGATCTTGCTGAGCTGCCGTTCTGCCTGGGTAGTCCAGGAGGGAGGCTGGGATGCAAACATGGGGCTCTACCACTGCTGTCTACAGACTAGCTGTCCCTAGAGGGAAAAAAAGCTCAAAGATAAGATTGCCCCCCTGTGATTTTGATCACCCCTCAAGATTTCATCGAGACGTCTCTTATTTTGTGAAGTCTATGTTCAAGTGGTGTCAAATAGAATGTTTATTCTCTGATGTGTGCAGAAGTCCTTAGTTTCTTGGGCTTCCAATTCAAATTTACCAACATGCTGTATTCTGTTCTAGGTACTGGCTGTCTTTGTCCTCCTCAGATACTTTGACAAAGCCTGTTTTTGATACCCAAAGTGATTGAAAAGATTGAAATACAAAAGAGTGTGTGTATCTGTATGTCTGTGTGTCTGTGTGTCTGTGTGCGTGTTTGATTGGTTGAGACTTTGGCACCACGTGACATAAATGACATTCTACTCCTGCTTTGGGGCCTGTAGTATTCACTCTGAGTTTGCATCAAGTCTTTTTTAGCACTCTTGGGGCGGGGGGCGCTTCTCTGTCTACCTGCTGGATCCTCCCCCTCCTTCCCAGCTGCTGAAACTTTGACAAAAGCAGCCTGTGTTTCTTTTTTTCCAATGTAGTAGTCATACATGCAGTACTCGTACATTCTGGGTTCTACTTCTAATGCTTCTCTCACAGTGCTCCCACTAAGGTGACCCATGTGTCTAGTCACCTGATCTACTGGGATCTTTCAGATCTGACTCCTTTTGGCCTCCCAGCAGGAGTCACACTGGGACTTTATGCTCTTTCTCTCTTAATTTCATCGTCCATTATTTCCCTTTCTTTCCTACTATTCCAACTCTCAAATCACTTTCTAAAAATTCTTCTCTGGTCCCTTTTTCTTTCACTGCTTTGTTTTTATTTTTCAGATTCTTTGAGTCATGATCAAAATAAGGTCCATATATTAATAGTCCAATTGTTTCATATGCTTCTTAAGACTCTTTTAATTAATTGGTTGGCAAACTTTTTCTGTAAAGGGCCAGATAGTACGTATTTTAGTCTTTGGGTGCCACATAATCCCTGCCACAATACTCACCTCTGTCACTATAGCACAAAAGCAGCCATAGCCAATGTGGCAATGAACGGACATGGCTGTGTTCCAATAAAACTTTATTTACAAAACAGTATGGTGGCCAGATTTGGCCTATTGACCGTAGTTTGCTGATCCCTGTTTTAATCTATAGGTGCTCCCTTTCTCCTGTTTCTCCCATATTGTTTATTCATTGAAGAAACTATATCATTTGTTTTACAGAATTTCCCATAGCCTGGATTTTGCTGATTGCGTGTTCCTCTGTTGTCTGTATTTCCTGTCAATTTGTAGGGGATCTAGAGGCATGGTCAGACTCAGTTTGATTTCTTGGCAAGACTAATTCCAACACGGTGATGTGTATTTCTGTCAACTGGTACAAAATATGAAATTGACTCTCAGCTTTTGATGATCATTGCCTAGATCCGTTGTTTCATTAGGGCTTTGCAAAATAGCGCTTTTATACTTATATCATTCCTTCTTCCTTTACTAGCTGGAACACTTCTATAAAGAGAACTTTTCCCTCACCAACCATTTTCTTATCCAGAGGTATATTTTGTATAGGAAAGGCAGAATAAATGTTTGATTATTTTCCTTTACTTGCCAGCTTTCAAAGTAATGAGTTGGTTATATAGTATCATCCAAAATTGACTAATGAGGGAATTCTTTTCTTTAGTATAACTTCGAACTCATGGATTTAAGAATATTTAAATGTGCTTCAATTCATTGAATTAGTTGTGCTATTTAGGGCCAGTGGGAACTTCTTCAAGGTGGCTCCTCCATCCTTTTGCTAAGCCCTCAGTGGGTTTTAAGACATTCTGTGCTTTAAGGTATGAAAAAATGTCCAGTACATCTTACAAATTTCTTGCTCTAGACCTGGAATCAAGGAGTCCTGGTTCTTTTTAGTGGGAAGTCTTATTTAGAGACCACAATCTGAGCACTAAGGATGTTCATTACTACTGGGTTGATCTTTATTTATAGACTTTTTTTTTCAGTAAACAAAGCTAGGAAATATTGTTTTACAGTTAAAATCATCATGGGTTCAGAATGATACTTCCACTTAAATATAGGACCACAAGGATTTTACTGAACTGTGTTTATTTTGCATCCGTTCAAATTATTTGTTTTAAAGTCACCAAAAATACTTTTCCTTTGTATTATACCACTATGGTGGTTATGCCACCAACTCAATATAAAGTTATGTTCATTTTTATTCATCTTTTTTTTTATAAATTTTAAAATTTAATTTTGTTTAATAATTATGTAAAAATTTTACAGAATTCCAAAGTCAAAGTTACAAACTTGAGAAGTGTAGTTTTTCTATTTGGCCCCTGCCCTTCTGTTTCTTCACATCATCTGCAAGTAACCATTATTTGGTTTGCTTTGTTTTTTGTTTTAAAAATAAAAGCAAATAGTTATATGTCTGTATCACGCCCTCTTCTTAGATGAATGGTAGTGTGCTAGAAATACTTTTCCCACATGGCCTTTCCATTCAATAATATATCCTGGAGATGATTCCATAGCAGTATATGGAAATATCCCCAGATCCTTTCTAGAGCTGCATGGTTCTTTATTGTGTGGATGGACCTTGGTTTATCCAACCACTCTCCTATTAATAGATTTTTGGATGATTTTCAGTCTTTGATGATCAGATATCTCTACAGATAACTTATGCATTTGTCTTGTATTTTTACTGATGTATCATCTAGGTAGATTCCTAGAAGTTAGATTGCCAATTGAAAGGGTAAAAGGGCATGTAATTGTGAGTTATTGCCAAATTCCAAACTTTTTGAAATTTTGGCAATCCGATTGAGGAATGTTATCTGTGCATTATGAATGATGCTGAACATCTTTTCATATGTTTAAGGGATGTTTATTTTCTCTGAACTGGCTCTAAGAGTCTCTTGCTCATTTTCACTATGGGATTTTTCTTAATCTTTTCTCTATTTTTAGACAATTTTTATGTATTAGGGATAGTAGGCCTTTGCAATATAAGTTGCAGACCTTCTCAATTTGCTGTTTAGCTTTTGGAATTCCTCATGGTTATTTTTGTCCTGTAGTTTGTTTTCATTTTAATATTGTCAAATATATAAATCCTTTTTCTTATTGAATTTGGATTTTATGTCATAGTTAGGAAAATTTTCCCCACTCCCAGGTTATGGAAGAATTCATCCATGTTTTTTTCTAGTACTTATAAGATTCATTTAATTTTTTTTAATGTTTAAATGCCTAATCCATTTGGAATATATCCTTGAGCACGATTAGAGGAATAGATCTAATCTTAATTATGTGGTTATCCAGTTACCCCAACAGAACTTATTAAATAATAATTTTTCTCCTATTGATTTGAAATACTGCCTTTATTATACACTAAATTTCCGTATAAAATAAGCTGTATTTCTACATTTTCTATTGGCAAGTTTGTTTGTTTATGCATAAATACTACCCCTAATTATAAAGGTGTTATAATTTACTTCACTGTCTGAAAGGGCTAGCCACCACCTCCCCATCAGCTGCCATTCTTGTTTTTCAGGATTTTTCTGGTTATTCTTGCTTACTTGTTCTTCCAAATGTACATTATGATTAACTCATATAGCTCCAGAAAACAATTTGATTGTATTTGTATTCCTAACCCATTGAGTTTATAAATCAATTTAAGGAAGATCCCTGTGACAATAACTTCTTCTATTTAAGAGCATGGTATGTCTTTATCATTTTTCATAGCTGAGTACTTTTTATATATTTATTTTTAGTTTTATTTTTGTTGGGTGGAGACACCAAATCTATGTTATTAGCCCTGCCCCTCCTTCAAACACAAAACCCAAAGACACACATATCCTACCTTCCTATGTGGATTGTTCTTCAAAGCTGATATGAATTAGATTATGTCTTTATTGGCCATGTGCACATGGGGCTACTATGTTCTGTTGTTCAGGGCATTATTACTGGTAACTTGGGGCTTCCGGTTGGAAGATGTACCATAGCATCTTTTGTTGGATCATTTTCTGCATTCAGCAGGCACAATCCCATTAGTCATGAGAAATATTTGGAGAGTTGGGTGACGCCTAGAGAGTACTAGTTGGTAGAATTCCACTTTCAGCTGTCAATCATGTTTAAGAAAACTAAAATCAGAAAGGCTGAGCTTGCAAAAACTATCTCAAAATGACAGGCATCAGTCACTCTTTCCAAAATTTTATGTAATCTTCTAAAACTGACAGTGGCACAGAAAAAGAAATATAGCAAACAGAGAGACTCCTTTGCTGTGAATCAGAACACCTAAAACCCCCTGCCTCTCCCTCATTCCCTGCGGTGAAATTGGAACTTTAAATGGAACCTTAATAATGGAACAATCTCCAGGTGTATTGATTTTCTTCAATAAGTTCCTTAACCTACTCTGGCGTCATTTTGTTTTCCAACATAAAGCAGGGTCTAATTCCAAGTGCTTGATGTTAAGTTATTTGAAGTGTTGAAGTGAACACAGAAGTTAGTTGGAAACTAATTCAATCAGATATAGGTACAAGCGGAAAACAATATAAATACCTGTTAGACAATATTTATTTATTTAATGCCACAAAGCTTAAGAGCTAGCTTTCACAAATACGTAAAATAAAATTGACTTACTATGAGGAAATAAATACCAGAGCCAGGAAAATTTAAATCAGGATACAGTGTCAAGATCCTTGGGCTGGGGTTGCAGTGGGGAGTGTTAGAATTCAGATATAGAATGGAGAATTTTAGATATTTACTACTGGTGAGGTGGATATTCATTTCTAAGATTCCTAGTGTCCAAGTTAAAAAGAGACACACAGTAATCAACTTCGTTTTCTATGTAGGAGATATTGAATGGCGGACTTACATTGTCTTAACAAAAACTTTACTAACTATACTAACAGGTCTTTATTGCTCTTCCTTGTGGTAGCTCTTAACATCAGGCAAAGTCATGATGCTAAAGTATGAATTATGATTCAGAGGGAGATTCTGAGACAATACAATTCCAAACTAGTTGTCCAGCCCATAGTCTCAAAACCACTAACTATTCAATAACTCTTTTTTAAGGGGCTAAGAGGAAAAGAGATATTTGTCCATCTGAGGGTGATGGTTGTTAAATTATTCTGAATTATAAAATCAGAAGGTGTTTAAAGACAGCTACTCTTAGAAGAGCAAATGGAACCATACTTCATTGTTTCTAGAAAACCAAAATTCTTAAAGCTTATTTTCTACTCCTTAGACACGCCAATGGCCACATCAAAGCCCTGCAGAACGCCCTTCTTTAAAGATACAATTGTTGCTGTCACAAGCCCAGAGCAGTGAAACCTAAAGGAATTATGAATTTCTGGCACACCAAGAAAACAACCTGTGGTGGCCTCTCCATCTACGTAGTTCACAAAGCTGGGGTGGAAAGTCTGCAGAGCTTCCAGCTGTTAATGAACATTGCTGGCTGGATCCCACTCTTCTGGAAGTTGTGCATTGGAAAATATATATTTTTTCTTGGTAACAGTTGCTGTGCAACACATTCCAATATCAAATTTATTGGCTTCATTAGTAATTAGTGAAGGTTTTATGAATAAACTGATGGCACATAAGCATTCAGTTTGTGCTATATGCTGTTCCGAATCAGAGTACTTGCTTTGATTTATGAGTTAAAATGGGAATGAAAAAATATGGGCTACTGTGTGCATCACCAATGATAAAAAGCGATTGCCATCCTTTAACAGTGTCGCACTGAGCCTCCCACTAATGAATAGAAAGAGGTTCAAAGGCCACCTGTCATTAATGCAATTCGCCAAGCTTTGCTTGCTGGAAACCAAGGTGCGGGCTGCATTTAGATGGAATGTTCGTACTTCCCCTGCTGACATTTAGGTTCCCACAATATCCCACAGGTCAAAGGAGACCTGGGAACTGACTTCTCAGATCAACATTGCAGATGGCACAGAAGACTGGGAGCCCCTGTCTCCCATCCCTTCTGCTATTCGAACTGCTCTATCTGCTTTTCCTCATAGAAGTCAAAACCAAAAGAGGATTGAACATACTTAAGTCAGGATCGGTAAAACTGTTACTTATTTATTTTTGCTTTTCTACTATTTCCATAGCATCCTTTATTACTCAATTGAAATATAGCTCGTTATTTGCATTGGTATTCTTACTCTGAACAGGGGAAGGGGTGTCACGTATGGAGTCACATGGACTTGTGGTCAGATCTCACATCTGCCACTTAGTTATGAGAGCAAGTTGTATCACTCTTCTGAGCCTTGCTGTTTTCTCTGTAAAATGAGGACGGTGCTTCTTATCACACAGGATTGTTGTAGGGTTTAAATGAAATAAATCATGCAAAGCACATTGTCCAGTGCTTGGCACACAGTGGACTCCCAATAAAAGTTCATGTGCTGACCCTTTGCATGGTTGGATGCCAGGTCCAGGCTCTTTTAAAGGCAGGCCCACTCTGTGAGCAGTCATAATACAAATGGAAGCGTTGGGAAGCCCTGAATTACTCTAAGAATTGCTCAGACTCTGCATTGCTGGCTCTCCTTTCCAAGGGCCCACAAAAAGAAAGCCTAACCCTCTGTAACCCTGGCAACTGAGGAAACAGAGATTCACAGAACCACGGGGCTGGCTGGGGGGCTCCCTGGGAAGTGGGGTTCATTTCTCCCAGAGACAGGAGTCTTTCCCTAGAAAGACAAATAGGAACACTGGCTGTGATGTCAGGTTCTGGAAGACTAGCAGCTTAAACAGGCCTTAGGAGGAGGCTAGACCTCATGGGGCTCCTACAGCTCAGCCTGAGTGCTCAGAATAAGGGAGCTCAGAGTGCCAGGGCTCCCATAGGTGGCTGGTCTTGAGACTCACACCAACCAAATTCATCGAAGACCAACAGGTGAACCAGATGCCAAATCACTTTGTGTTGTGACAGATATTCCCTCCACCCAGAGCCTCCCCTTCCAAATATCAGGGAACCCTCTGAGCAGTTAGGGATCATCATAATAATCCACAGAAGAACTACCACTTAGTGCATGTCCACTGTGTGCTGAACAGAAACATTACCTTAATCTCAGGTTGAGTTTCCCCCAAAGTAGGGCCTGAGACCACAGCTTGCATGCAGTTAGTTTATTTTGGTATGTGACCCCAGAGAATAGGAGTTGGGGGGGGCAGTGGAGGGAGGTGCAGGGAAGAGTAAAATAGGGAAAAAGGGAAGATAAACCAAGGGTGTGTTATTGGGCTGGTTTTTGTAGTGGGTGGTTGGAGCTTGGTCCCGCTGGAGACCCTCTAGATAGACTATGCCTCAGAATCATCTGCCCATGGGATGGAAGTGTTCATTCCCTGATTTCTGTCCATCATGGGTCACATGTTTCCCCAGGGGGTGTTAACTCCTTCCAGCTTCTAGGTTTGTGCATATGCCACAATGTCTGAGTGGGCTCCTACAGGCATCCCACAGCTGGGGCATGGGGATCCAAGGCAGAACACAGGAGTTGCTTGGTGCAGCTGAGCCGTGGTGCTCTGAATCTACCCCCCTGCTGCAGCAATGGCCAGACTAGAAGAGTAATCTGAGAGGATATGAGACAGGGCATGTGAGATGTCTAATACAACTTTTCATCCTTACAGCAGCCCTACAAGGTAGATGATACCAGTGTCACTTTGCTGATGGAGTAGTGGAAGCTTAGAGAATGGAAGTAATTCACTCACGGCCATGCAGCTATAAATGGTAGTGCCAAAATTTAAATGTCAGTTTAGATTGACTTTTAGGCATGTGCTAGATTTCCCTGCCATGGCCCTAGAGTAAACACCTTCCATTTGTTCCTCTAAATTCCCTCTCCAGCCTTCTCTGCCCCAGGGTGATAATCTGTAGGGATCTCATCAAAGTGCTGTCTTTCCTACTGGCTTCTGGCTGGGGTGGCACAAAGGGAGACACCAGCAAGTGATCAGTGAGAGGAAGGAGGTTATGATCAGGGAAGTTATTTCTTTGGCTCCTTCCTTGCCTGGAACCGGCTATGTTTCCACATAGGAGATGGCAGCTCTTCCCAGGATATGCCCGTCCACACTTTTCTCTCCGTCTTGGTTCTCCGGAATGCTTCTTGCCCTTCAATCCTGGGAGAGGAGGCAATGTTATTAGTCATGTGTGATTTCCTTATACCCTGGCCACACCTTATAAACAGTCACTTCATAAAACTCCTTCAGATTGTCCTAGTTTGAGGGTACTGTGTCCTGCTGGCACCCTGATTGATATAGCTTTTTCCCACATGGATGGAAAAGTGCCACGGGGTGACCTCTGGTTAGATCTGCCACCACGTCACTTACCCACAGCAGACAGCAAGCTCTCCAGTGGCCAAAGGTTGCTCCTGGGCTAGACTCAGTCTCTGTCTTCCGGGCAATGCTGGGCAACATCAATATGTTATTGCTCACCGTTTCCCCTTATCTGTGTTCCAGGCAGACAGACGTTTTCCCATACGAACAATTTCTCTCAGATATAATAATAATTGAACAATAGTAGCTTAAGCTTCATCTATGTTTAGCTTTGATGTCTAGGCCCATTTCTGCCTTCTTTAGTTGGAGTGACATCTATTCTTTGAGGTGCCTCCTGCATGTGGTTAATCTCTTTAGTTCTGCATGGATTTTGCTCATTTTCTTCATAGGGGATCAGAGTATTTCTGAGTACTTGGGTGAGAGAGAAGAGCCCCTATCAATTCAATTCACCAGGTGGTAATCATGTTGGACTGGCTCACCAGCTACCTCCTTGAAGCCCAGAACATCCTCCCTTCAGTAGAGGAGCGCAGCAGGGAGGAAGAGGGGAAGGTGAGCCTAAGCATCCTCCCTGCGAACTCCAGCCCCGCTTTTATGCCTCTCAGCACCTCTAGGTGTTCCAGAATTCTCTGCATTCATTTTGAATTAAAAGAAAAGACCAGCTCTGGGGTTGAGCAAACATGTTTTTATTCAAGGTTTAAAGCATTTCTTTTACAGCTCCCCTGCTGTGTCTCTGATTGTTTCCCTTTCCTTGGTGCATGAATGATTGTTTATTAAACATCATAATAATAATAAAGTGGAGGTAGGGTCTCTTAGCTGGCATTAGTTCAGATTCCAATTTAATCTTTCCCCAGCCTCACTTCATTACAACTCTATTCGGTTGTGTATTTCACAGCCAGCATGTGCCACGGTGAATGAAGTCAAGCTTCAGAATAACATGTCAGTAAGATGATTGTTCATGGAACACACAGTAGCCTTAATCTATAATTTAAAAAAAAAAAAGCAACCTGGCTCAAAAAATAACGATAAGAAATTTGCTTCACTGGGTAGAACCCAGGAGCTTTGAAGTAGCAAAGGCCTCTTTCCTGTGCCGACAGGCCCATTCCTTTGAATGTCAGGACAGGGAGTGATCTTCCCTGACCTCCTAACAGGGTGAGAGGGCCCTTATGGACCACTGAAAGGCTCGGAGGGGCATGAGCCTTCCAAAAACAGCATGCTTAGGGCCAGAATAGGCTCTGCCTCTTATTAGCCATATCATCTCAGCTCTGTCAGCTACGAAGTGGAGGAACAGTAGCTACATCCTGCAGTTGTTGTGCAGATTATAAAATGTAATCTACTGCAAGGGTGCCTGGCACATGATCAGTGCTCAAGGCATAGTAGCTGTTTTTGTTATCATTCAAGATTACACTCCAAATAGCCATAACAATTGCCTTAATTGATTGTCTTAGTCAATCTTAATTGATTGTCTCAAAGGGCAGGACTGGGGGAGGAGATAAGACGATACTGTTTTGAATATAGGTCTTGGTGAGCACACAGACCCAGAAATGGAAGACAGCATCATAGCAGTGGTCTTTGGTTGTAACAGGAAAGGAGGACATCTTATAGTCTGGGAGGTGGAGGCAACGCCCCCAAGGACATGTTCAAGTTACATAAAGAGGCCAGACTGCTGGGTAGAAGACAAGGATGGGACTGAGGAAGAGACGGGAGCCTGGGGTCTGGGCATGAGTGTCTGGGGTGGAGGGGGTACAGTGGGTTTGGGCCCAAGGTTAAAGGAAGTCAGAAACTTGGGAGAACAGAAACATCCAGGGGGGCTTTCAAAGCTCTTTGCTGTAAGGTATGTGATGTAAACCTTCTCTTCTCTCCTTCAGGACAGCCTCAGGCAAATCCATCTAGTTTACAAATTCTTTTGTGTGAGTGGAATTTTTAGGAGAACTCCTGGAGTTCAACCAGTAGGCTGTTGTAGACAGGGAAAGTCTTATCAGATATAGGAGACAGAGGGGAGGCAGCTGGCCTCTGTGTTACAGTAAGAGACACACTTGGATAGCCTATGAAGCTGCCTAGTCTCAGCCCACTAGCAGCTCCCCGACATGGAATCTTGGGACTCCCAGTGACAGGTACTCAGCCAAGCTCGTGTCATAGCAGGATGTTGGACGTGTCTCACTCCCAGTAAAGTAAGCTGCCCTCTCCTTCTCACTCACCAACCCTCTGCAAGTGGTGCTAATACTCTGAAATGAGATCATCTGGAGTAGAATTATATTCTTCAGAATTTTTATGGAGTCTCATGATCAAGGAAGAGCTAAAATCAGAAACAGAAATATAACAGTTATCTGTATCATATTATGGCCAGTTGTATGTCCTAGCCATCCATGCAGAAGTTGGTTAACTCTGCTCAGAGACTCACAGAGCCCAGGTGACCCACCTGGAGCTGGGCTTATGGCCTGCAGGGGATGCAGAAAGCCTGTGGGATCAGGGAGTATGTTCCAGATTTTAGACTTGTCCCTTTTGTAACGGCATGTGAGTCTTTTAATAAACCACAGTGTTCCTAAATAACACTGAGATTTTCTTGTATTCTGACATTCCAAGCACCCTGGAGTAGAGATAGACTCAGTGGTCCATTCTCGCCACAGGATCTGCAGTGACCCCAGGTAGCCATGAGGCATACAGCCATGCTCCTTGCTCTGGGAGGAGTGTATCCCCTGACACTTATCCAAGGCCTTGAGATTTTGTTCTGGGCCATAGGTGGCCCTGATGGCTCTCAGGATTGACATTTTTCCACAATCAAGCTCAAAGAGCTCATGTCAGAACAGCCTGGTTGCAAAACCTTCTCTGTTTCTCACATAGGCTATCGTGTGGCCCTGTTGCTCAGCTGGGGTCTCAGCAGCCTAGGCAAAGAGGGCCTGAGATTTTAACAGCATTGGGGAAGTTTTGATCCCTCCCTCCTTGAAATCCCATCTTACCCTGGTTTCTGGGATATTGTACCCTCTGGCTACCTCATGCCTCACTGGAAGCAGTCCTTTAGTCTTCTCTTTTCTCTTATTCTGCACATGCAATCGATCAGAACATTTCCAGAGTCTGACCACTGCTCACCAGGTTCTCTGCTGCCATCTGCCTCAAGCCGCCATGGCCTATTACTTGGTCACTAGCCAGAGAGTCCTAACCTGTCTTCCTGCCTTCCTGTATGGACTGACTGTAAGGAGTAAGCATCACACAGCATTCTTGCTGCAGCCAGAGGGATCATCGCAATATGTAAATCTGAACATGGCTCTCTTGTGCAGTAACTTGATATCACTCTTAAAGTAAGATTCCAAATCAACACGAGGCCCTCCAAGGCCCTAAATGACCCGGTGTCCGCTTTGACCTCATCTGCTTTCTGGCAATGTTGGTGTCCTCACTGTTCCTTGGGCATACCAGGAACACTTCTGTCAACCTGGGGCCTTTGTACTTCTTCCTGCCAGGATTGATCTTCTCTCAGATATGCTCATAGCCCAGCCCTCACTTTATTCAGGCTTCTGCTCAAATGTCCCCTCATCAGAGAGCTGCCAGTAACCACACAATCTGAAATAGCACCTCCCATTGTTTTCTATCTTCTTACTTTTTCTGTTCTTCATAGCTACTTTCTGGGGTCCCTGTCACCGATTCACTGTCTCTGTTGGTCTCTTGCTGTGTGTGTGGCCAACCATGTCTCTCTGTCTCTCCCGGTCTCTTTCTTTCTTTTTTCCTGCTCCCTTTTCCTCATTTGTCCTTTCTCTTTCCTGCTTGCTTTCTCCTTTCTTCCTTACTTACATATTTCTGGAGCATTTTCCATGTGGATCCTTTTATAGCTTTAATGCAGGTCCTTCAATTGTTTCCAAGGGTCTTCCTGGTATGAGATCCACTCTCCAGAAACAGGCATTTTGATACTTAGCTACATATTTTTCAGGGGACAAATTTCTCCAATTTTTTTTTTCAAAAATATCTTAAATAATTGCTGTTGAAAATTGCTTACAATATCCAAAGGAAAATATTCAAAGTACTCGATCTCTATGGTATCTGACGGGAAAACTGCCTGCCTGTTGGAACAAACAAAATCAGCTTGTCAATGATTTCTATAGAACTTTTCTATTATTTCCCTTCAACATGAAATCCTATAAAACATTTTTTTTTGGTACAGCAACTTAAAAAAAATGCTGGAGTGGATACAGCTATCTTACTAAATGAGAAATAGTTTTTCTACTCTCTAATTATTTCCTTTCTGCTGGTCTCCAGGAGGTAATATACTATTTATTCCAACCTATTCTGGTAATTTAGATAATAGATTATTCCAACCTATTCCGGTAATTATAAGACAGGAAAAAGTTTTACAAAGTAACCCTTTCCTGACTTCTATAGAAGAGCTCAAAGCAAGTGAAGGAGGAAGGGAAAAATTATTACTCCAAGCCCCATGGTGAATGCTTTACTAATTGAAGTTTTAGTATAAAAATTTTTAAAAAATTTTATCTAATTGAATCCTAGAAGCCCTGTAAAAAACATCCCCACAAATGGATGCACGTACATAAATATATGTATGCATGTCCACAGTTATCTTAAGGGCTTTAAAGGTATGCCAGCTGAGGCTGCAGGGGAGCACTCTATGGCAGAAGGATTCTGGCTGGAGTGGGGAGGGGGCTCTGTTTATGTGGGCTTATCCCAATTCTTCCCCACCAGATTTTCACATCTGTGAATGGATTTACTTCTTATTTATTTTTTTAAATTGACACATAATAATTGTACATACTTATGGGGTACAGTGTGATCTTTCAGTACATGTATACATTGTGTAATGATCAAGTCCAGGGTATTTAGCATATCCGTCACCCCAAACATTTATCCTTTCTTTGTGGTGTTCAAAATCCTCTCTTCTAGCTATACTGAAATTTACCATACAATATTGTTAACCATAGTCACCCTGCTGTGCAGTAGAACACCAGGACTTTGAAGGGACCCTATCAGATCACTTTCTCATTGATATTGCTACTGATATGGAGGGTCTGTTTGGGAAGTCAGGCAAGGCTGGAGCAATGCTGGCCCTGGACTGGGTCTGGCTGCACCCAGATGTCCTCGTCGCTGTGCAGAAGGAAAGTCATTAGCAACCCGGAGATGGGCAGCCTTTACCTCCAGGGCTCCTCGTGGTTAGTGCTGGCAGAAGGTCTTTTCCTTCAAGTTCAATTCAGCAGATAGAAGAAAAAGCCTGTGTTTGAATTACATGTTAGAGGGAAGGCCAAGAACCGTGCTCCAGGGTTCCTGTGTGGATGGTCCCAGGTGGGTAACGACACCATCTACCTCCAGGATCACAGCTCTCCTTGGAGCCTTTGGGCAATGATGCTGTAAACAGCTCTAGCCTGGCTTGCAGGGAGGTGACCAGTCACCCTCCCCATAGGGGTGGCTACAGGAACAGCAGAGGAGGGGAGGGACACTGTGGCAGCATCTGCAAAGAGTGATGTTAAGTGGTGAGGGGAGGAGGTGACGTGGGAGGCAAGGAAGCTGGCAGTGGGCAGAGCCCTGTGCTCAGACTCCTCCTGTGGGCCAGGCTGTCATCACACAGGGCTTGTCAGGGTGGGCCGGTCTCGCCAGTGCAGAGAGCGTCTCCAGCAGGCTGATTTGTGAGCCTGGGGCCACCGGGCCTCTCTGGGCACAGAGGTATCCCTGGTCCCTGGAGTACAGAGCACTCACTGAAGATGAGCCCCTTTCTTCTCCGGAGTACGAATGCTGGGGGGAGAGTGGCGAGCAGGTGGGGCTCTGCAGGCTTCCGGTGGCAGGGCCCACGGCCTCAGGAAATGAAGACGAGAGAGAGAGAGAGAGAGAGAGAGAGAGAGAGAGAGAGAGAGAGAGAGAGAGAGAGATTGAAAGCCAAGGAGAGGGCGAGGCGGGGGAGGCGCAGCGTGGGGAAGAATGAGAAACAGAAAGGGAAAGGTGGTCGGAGGGAGTTAAAGGGAAGAAGACAAGAGGAAAGAGAGATAGAGAAAGGCAGAGACACGGCGCGAGAAAGTAGAGAGAGGCCTGCGATCTTGCTTTGGGAGGTCTCAGTTGCCGGTGACAGCCATGTCCTTGCCCCTGCCCAGGGCCAGCACCTGCCCACCAGGACCAGTAAGCTGGCTCCTGCGTGCCCTTCCCCTCAAAGTGTCCGAGGCTGGCCCCAGTTCCAGGAAGAGCTGGGATGCAGTCTGTGACTCATAGAGACTCATGACTCATAGACTGGGGACTCCATCAAGCTCATAAATGGCCTCGTATGACACCTCGTCCACATAAGGCTGAGACCTGGAGGCTGGCAGAGCAGTAATATTTGGCCACATCAGAATTGGGGCTGGGTGGGGCCAGGGTGAAGGATGCTGCTCTGGTTGTAAGGCTGGGCACTGGGAAGGATTAAGGAAGGACCCAGAGCCCAAATAAGCTAACAGTGACATTTAAGGACCCTGGTTTGCTGGGAGAGGTAAGGCTGCAGGAGTCCGGACCAGGAACCCAGCAGGTGACTGGAGAATAGGGGACAGGGTAAAGCCCTGGAGAAAGGACCCTACTAAGTCTGCCTGCCCTTAACCAAATAGGGCCACTTCCCTTCCAGGCCACTTCTGCTGCCCTGTTACATCTTTCTTCCTAGCTGCTTTCCTCCCGACTGGCATGTGAAACAGCTGCAGCTTGAACCCAGGGCTATCTGACTCCACAGCTCATAATCTCTTTGTTGGACAGGGATGCATCCCTGTGGAGTGAAGTCTAGGCGTAAGGAGATGAACAATGTGGGGCCTGGAGCAGATGGGTCACTGCTGTGATTGTTCCCCATGCCAGATGGATGGTATCTGCAGAGAGAGCGCACACTCAGAGTGGAGATGATGCCGGCGAGAGGAGGGAAATGCAGTGGAAACCAGAATCCAGTGCTGTAAACAGCTCTAGCCCTTGCTTGCAGGGAGGTGACCAGTCACCCTCCCCATAGGGTTGGCTACAGGAACAGCAGAGGAGAGGCAGGGGGAGGAGAGGGGGAGTAAAGGGAAGAAGACAAGAAGGAAGGAAATTGGGGGTAGCACACACTCAGCCTGTCTCAAGGATGGAGGCACAGCCATTGTGGAATCAAAGTCATCACCTCTTTAATTTAAGACTTCTGCTCCTGACCCCACTGTACTCCAGTTCCCAACTCAGTTGCCTGCCAGGAGTGACTCCTAGAAGCAGGTGTTTCTCCCTATTCCCTGAGACACAACAATTTCAACAATTGAAATTAGGCCAATTAATAACTCTACAATGGCCTCTCAGTGTTGAAGTGAAAGGAAGAGTCGTGTATCTCTCACATTCAGACAAAAGCTAGAAATTATTAATCTTAGTGCGGAAGGCATTTTGACTAAGATAGGCCAAAAGCTAGGCCTGTTGTCCAAAACATTGAGCCCACTTGAGAATGCAAAGGAAAAGTATTTGAAAGAAATAAAAAATGCTACTCCAGTGTACACATGAATGGGAACAGAGCAAAACCCAAGAATATTTATGGAGAAAGCTTAACGGTCTGGATAGAAGGTTAAACCAGCCACAACATTCCCTTAAGCCAAAGCCTAATCCAGGACAAGACCCTAACTCTCTTCAATTCTATGAAGGCTGAGAGAGTGAGGAAGCTTCAGAAGAAAACTTGGAAGCTACTGGAGGTTGGTTCATGAGGTTTAAGGAAAGAGGCCATCTCCAGAACATAAAAGTGCAAAGTAAAGCAGCAAGTGTTGATGTAGAAGATGCAGCAAGTTATCCAGAGATCCAGATAAGATAATTGATAAAGATGGCTACACTAAGCAACAGATTTTCCATGTAGATGAAATAGCCTTTTATCGTAAGAAGATGCCATGTGGGATTTTCACAGCTAGAAAGGAGAAGTCATGCCTGGCTTCAAAGCTTCAAAGGACAGGCTGACTATCCTTTTAGGGGCTAATGCAGCTGTTGACCTTAGGTTGAAGCCAGTGCTCACTTACCATTCTGAAAATCCTAGGGCCCTTTACAATTATGCTAAAACTACTTTGCCTATGCTCTATAAATGGAACAACAAAGCTTGGATGACAGCACATCTGTTTACAGCATGGTTTGCTGGATATTTTAAGCCCAGTGTTGAGACCTACTGTTCAGAGAAAAGATGCCTTTTAAAATATTACTGCACATCGACAATGCACCTAGTTACTTAAGAGTTCTTTCAGAGATGTTCAGGAGATTAATGTTGTTTTCATGCCTGCTAACACAACATCCATTCTGTAACCCATGGATCAAGGAGTAGTTTTGACTTTAAAATCTTATTATTTAAGAAATAAGGCTATAGCTACTATAGATTATTTTGTAAGTCTGCATTTGGATGGTCTGTGCAAAGAAAATTGAAAACCTTCTGGAAAGGATTCACCATTCTAGATGCCATTAAGAACATTCATGATTCATGGGAGGAGTTTAAAATATCAACATTAACAAGAGTTTGGAAGCAGTTGATTTCTACCCTCCTGTATGCCTCTGAGGGGGTCAAGACTTCAGTGGAGGAAGTAACTTGCAGATGTGGTGGAAATAGCAAGAGAACTGGAATTAGAAGTGGAGCCTGAAGATGTGACTGAATTGCTGCAATCTCATGATAAAACTTGAATGGATGAGGAGTTGATTCGTATGGATGATCAAAGAAAGTAGTTTCTTGAGATGGAATCTACTCCTGGTGAAGAAGATGCTGTGAACATTGTTGAAATGACAACAAAGGATTTAGAATATCCCATAAACTTAGCTGATAAAGTGGCAGCAGGGCTTGAGAAGACTGGCTCCAATTTTGAAAAAAGTTTCTATTGTGGGTAAAATGCTATCAAACACACTGCATGCTACTGATAAATCTTTCATAAAAGGAAGAGTCGATTGATGCAACAAACATCATTTTTGTATTATTTTAAGAAATTTCCACAGCCACCCCAACCTTGGGCAACCACCGCCGTGATCAGTCAACAGCCATCAGCATCAAGGCAACACCCTCCACCAGCAAAAAGGTTACAGCTCTCTGAAGGCTCAGATGATCATTAGCAGTTTTTAGCAATAAAGTATTTTTAATTAAGATATATACCATTTTTAGACATAGTGCTATTGCATACTTAATAGGCTACAGTACAGTGTAAAAATAACTTTTATATTCACTATGAAACAAAAAAATTTGTGTGACTCACTTTATTGTGATACTCCCTTTATTTTGGTGGTCTGGAAAGGAATCTGCAATATCCAGAAGGTATGCCTGTATTGATAAGTGGAGGAAGCTCATCTGAAAAGGCTACATGCTGAATGATTTCACTTATGTGACATTCTGGAAAAGGCAAAAGTCTAGAGGAGTTTTGGTTTAGTTGAGATATGCTCAACACATATGTTTCTGAATTTGGAGAACTTCACGATATGAAGTAATTCTAGGAATATTAGAGACATACTCAGGTTTAACAGAGAAGTAGCATAAGGATTGTATAAGAGGTTCATGTTCATTTCAGTCTCAACTCAAATCTTAAGAGTTACGAATTGCCAACATCTGCACAGACAGTGAGGCTCAAAGAGGTTTTGAGGTTCAAGGTGTGTCTTTCAGGTGAGAGAAGGACCCGGCCTATCACTGAGAAGAAAACATGTGGAGCATCTTCCACAGAACTCTTCTATGCCCATTGCAGAAAAGCCGAAGTCCTGAGCAGAAGAGTGAGAAATGCAGTGATTCTCTGTCCTCCTTTCTCTCCTCTGAGAATGTCTCATCACCTTGGGAGGGCAAATGCATGACATTTGATATTGCCTTGAGGACCTTGATTTCCTTTAAATGATTGTGACATTCTTTGAGCCTCACTTGTTGTCTTATTCTAAAATATTTAAGCAAATAGGAAATTATTCTCCCTCTGTGTCTTTTAAATTGTTAATTCTTTACTTTCATATTGTTTTAGCATAATTTATTCCTTCTATCTTTAAGTATCATGTTTATGAAAGCGTAACTGACATTCTGTTACTATGGGTCTCTTCTTTACCACTTTTACTAATTTCTTTATTCTAGGTTATCGTGTAATTACTATTGCTGCCATTATTCTATGAAATACATATATTCCTGTCCATACCTGCTTGCGGATATGATAGGATCGCAGTTATCAAGCTGCTTTTGTTCCCAATATCAGCCTCCATCTGAGGAACGATTCCAGCTTTCACTGTAACCCTCTCTCCCAAATCTATCCCACTGAAATAGTAAATATCTAGGAAGTGACTTCCGTGGGCTTGCAAGCTCAGCCTTCGTGACTCTAGGTGACTTGTTTCCATCTTCCCTCCTTCCATCTTTGGCCTGTGGCTCCCTTCGTCCCAAGCAGGCGTCTCACCTCCGTATTAGATTCATTCTCAGCCGCCCCCTGCCATAGCTGGGACAACTGTTTTCAACCTTTGTGTGTGATAACCTAGAAGTGCAGTGCCTCTTTTCAGTGTCCTGAAGGGATTTCAGTGATGTACTTTTTATGATTTGCACTCATTTTAAATTCATCCTCTTCTCACTAGGTCTTGGGCGTGAGTCTAGGAGAGGCAGGGTCAGTGGAGAGGTGAATAGTAGCCACTTTGCAGAACTCAGCATCTTCCTTCCATTTACATGGCCCAGGGGCTTGTGATCATACACGCTTCAAGCTCTCTCTACCTCTAGGTAAACATTTCCTGGATGCTCTCAGGTAAAATTTCTCTAGTGGGGTACAACTTCCCATTCTTCTAGGATATGCCTCACGTATGTGCATGCTCGCATACATGCATGCATGCACACACACACACAATCGTATCTTTCCATTGACTAAATTCTCATTTTTTAAAACTTGGTGGCTTCTATTCTTAACCTATTACAGACCCTACTGGAAGCATACCAGAAAGAGGGCAGTGGTAAGGAGCAAAGAGGCTTCACACCTGTGTCCTCAAGTTGACCTGGAAAAGCCCTTTCAAATCCTCTGACTGGGTCTTCATTTTCCTGCTAACATGAAGCACTGACCGTAGAAGACCCAGGAGTGTGTTAAATTTATATATATTAATAAACATCTTAGTTGATGTATCAGTGCAGTTGTTTTAAGTTCTATATTGTCCTATACTTTCATGAGAATAGCTTGATCAAAAATGTGTACTTTCTACCTTACCCAATCACTGTTCACCGGCAAAGATGGCTGCATAACAGAGGGGAGGGTTCCGTTTAGGAAAGAACTTTCAACGTAATGCTCATGGTTTAATTTTCTAAAGCAACCAGATAGCCTTGACACTTCTGATAATTGCATTACTGGAAGGTAATGCAGTGGGCTTCTGAAATATTTATACTTTCATAATCACATTTCTGCTTCCAGGATTGTTTTGACATGAAGATTGTCCCAAATAAGAACTTTTTTCTTAGTTCTAAAATTAATAAGAGTTTGGCAAATTTATATCATAGCCACTGGCTTTCTTTTTTAAATGAAACTCTTCGTTTTGTTTATCAAAATTATTCATGCTCATTACAAAAACTAGGAAAATACAGAAAGAATCACCTAAAATCATATCAACAAGAAATAGTATGATTATTATTTGTGAATATTTTTATTTTAAAGTGTTCAGACTGTGTTGTTGGATATGCAGGGTGATCTTAGGCAAGTTACTTAAACTTTCTGAGATGTAGTTTTCTCATCTTAAAAATGAGAATAATAGTAACCTAATAGAAATAATGAGGTTGTTGAGGGCATTGAATGAAATCAGTGTATATAAAACATAACAATGCCCAGCACATAGTAAGTACTCAGTAAGTGCTAGTTAACTTTATTATCATAGTTGTTATCACTATAATGGTTCTTATTATTAATATTTCCTTATAGTTTTACCCTTCTCTATATGATTTTTTACATAGTTGGGTTCATACTGTCTGTATAATTTTGTATACTGCTTAATAACAAACATTAGAAAATAAACATTGCCCAAAGTTATTGCAAAGTCTTTGTATACATAATTAAAAATAGTGAACTAATATTATACTTAGGTGCCAAACCTTAATTTACTTAAGTACTGTTGGATATTTATGTTGTTCATAATTTTTCAGTATTACAAATAATGAGACAAGAAACATCTGTGCATAAGCTTTTATATGGGTGCTTAAGCCTATTTCTTCAGAATGAAATCACCAGTTTAAAGTAACACTTGGAACACATGTGAAATTATTTTCTAAAAGGGTTGTGACAAATCATATTCCCAAGGGCAGTGTACCATTGAACCCTTGACAACATTCGAAATTCTTGTTAAGATTAGTTCTGAGTTTTACAGGTGAGGGTGTGTTAATTCTTGCAACACATTTAATTGAGCCTACTATCTGCTAGAAACTATGTTGGGCTTTAACATAAAGGAGGGAGATGACAGACTCAGTCTCTGTTCTTATGGAACTTACTCCGGGGCAGATATAAACAGGAAATAAGCACAACTCAAGCAATCACTTAATTGTGATTGTGGTGCATGCTATAATGGAGAAATACATGCTACTGTGAATGATTAAGGAGGCAAACTGACTTAGTCTTGAGGGGGCAAGAAGGCTTCTCTAAGACAGTGATGCTTCATCTGCTGCATACGGGATGCGCAGGAGTACCGTGGTAAAGGGCAGGTACAGGGAAGGGCATTCCAGACAGTGGGACTGAAATGTGCAGGTATTAAAGAGGGCAGGACTGTGGCTTGCTGGAGGGGCTGAGGGACAGCTGCAGTGGTGGGGCACCGAGAGCTAGGGAGAGAGCCCAGAATAAGAGGTAAGGAGGACAGGGGCCTTTTCCTAAGAATAACCGGGAACAGCTGAAGGGATTTTAGTATGAGAGTAACATTATCAAATTTGTGGGGTTTTATTTATTTATTTTTTTTGAGACAGAGTCTTGCTCTGTTGCCTGGGCTAGAGTGCCGTGGTGTCAGCCTAACTCACAGCAACCTCCAACTCCTGACCTCAAGTGATGCTCCCGCCTGGGCCTCCCAGAATGCTAGGATTACAGGCGTGAGCCACCACGCCCCGCCTCAAGTTAGCATTTTAAAGAGACCAAATTGGCCAGAATTCTTAGGGAATGGAGGAAGGTGAGAAAGAAGGCTCTGGAGGTGCATCTGCGGCGGGACAATGGTAGCTTGAACTAGAGTGGGCACCGATGCAGAGAGAAGCAAAAAAAAAAAAAAAAAAAAAAGAAAAAAGATAAATGTTATCTCTAGCAGGTAGGGTAGTTGACTGTATTTGGAAGACGAAAGAAGAGAGAAGCATATGTTAAATATTATCTTCAAATGTCTGGTGTGGGCAAAGGGGCGGATGACCATGATGAGTGGGAACGTGGGGCAGCAGCAAAGTTGAGGGAAAGGATTAGACTTTAGGGTTGAAGGTGCTGAATTTGGTCTGAGAAATACAAGGGGAGAAGGTGAGTAGTCGGTTGAGGAAATGTGTCTAAAACCCAGATAAGAGGTCTGGAACGGCGGAATAGATTTAGTGGTCATTAGGCTGTAAGTGGTAGGTATATATACTAGTATATAGATGATAATTGATGAGATGATTTTGGGACAAGTGTTGAGTGAAAAGGGAAAAGAGCCTGGAATAAAGCCCCAAAGGATTCCAAAGTTTCATGATCAGTTAGGGAAGGAGAAGTTAGAAAAGGGTGGAGAAGTCGTCAGAGGTGTAGATGGAAGCTGAGGTGTGTGGAGTCAGGGAAGCCAAGTGAAGAACGTGCTCTCGGAAAGGAGTCATGGTGCAAGTTGCTGAGTAGAAGGAATCAGAAAGAGAAGGACTGACAAGTGTCCATAGGACTTAACAACATCAGGTGGTTGCTCACTCACAAATGCACTTTTGAAGGAGCGCTAGGAGTGGAAGCCAGATAGGAACAAGCTGAAATAAGCAGAGTAGATAAGAAACCGGAGGCAAGTAGGTACGTCTTAAGGAATGTTTTCTGTAAAGAGAGGAAAGGACAATGGCATTGTGGAAACTAGTGGAGATACTTTTAAAGCTGGGAAAGACTAGAAAATGTTTGCATAATAATGGGAAGGCTCCAGTATAAAAGGAGAGGTTGGAGGTACAGCATGGGGAGGAGGTACCGACAAAGCCAGGTCCAGGGAAGGTAGGAGGAGGTGGGGCTCACCTGGTGGAGCAATTGGCCGGGACAGGAGGAGGGGGACTTTCTTATCCTATTAGATGGAAAGAAGGAGGGGACACGTGCATTTGTAGACAGGTGTATAAAATTAGCGGTGGGAACGTGACGGGGTTACCATGTGCTGGCTTAAATCATCTCGGTAAAGATGGAAGCAAGGTGATCGACTGAGAGACAACTTGGATATTTGAAGAATATCAAGTAGATATTGAAAGATTTGGTTAAGAAAACATAATTGGGTCATCAGGCAGTTGTAGTTGGTGATCATGTGTTTATAGTGATGCTAGCTTGACTACTGTGTGATTTTCATCGATTGTGCTTGGCTGTGCACAAGCACAGAGAAAGTCACAGTTAGGTTCACCCGTGGTTGCCGTTTTTCTGGGTGACTTGATGCAAGGACAGAGGAATATGGGACTTTAGAGGTTCTGCAAGAGTAATGGACTATGAGATCTAAGTTGGATGAGGAGGAAGATGGAGACGGAGGATCAGAAGAAGGTTGGGTGGTCTATGGATCGGATGTTATGGTGGAGGCAAAGCACAGGAGCTGTGAGGGGTGTTGAACCAGTGGAAGGAGACAATAGACTTTTCAACAGAGACCTTGGAGGAGCTTTGGTTATAGGAGAATGAGGGTGTATTTGGGGACTTTGTGGACTGAAGTGAATCGGTGGGGAGTGTTCTGTAGAAATAAGGAGATTGAGGAAATGAAAAGCCTTACTGTGCAGTAAGAAGGTAGTCCTTGTGGAGCCATAAGAATGACAGCTGTTAGGAGTTGAACCACAGAAGAAGTGGCTGAGCTGACGCCTTTGAGGAACAATGGAGCATAGTAACCAAATGGCAGGAGATGATGATGGTTACAAAGAGGAGAGGGTGGTGCAGCCAGGAGAGCTGAGCCTCATTAATTCCATATGTACATTTTTAAATGGTACATTTCAAAGTTATAAATTTGTACATGGTAAGGTTTAACTTGGGCCCGTGGGTTCATACTTACTGCCTGTACTGCACTGGGCTCTTGTGAGGTCTCTGCTCATGGCCCTTTTCATCTACTGGAGTTTTAGTGTTTTTACTTATTTATTATATAAGTAATTGATATATTAGTGTTGTAAAACTTTTGTCTGCTATCTGTTGCAAATATTTTTCTATAGTTATTTTTAATTCTGGATTTGGGGAGGAATTACTAACACAGAAATTAGGGCCAAATATAGAACTTGAATGTTTTTAAGTAGCAAATCTATGATTTTTTTTGATTATTTAGTTATTAACTTGAAATTTAAAACATTCTTCCAAAGCCAAATATTTGATTAAAATTAATTGTATTAATTTTATTACATATTTTAAAGCAGTTTTGACATTTGTTATTTAATTTATTTATTCCTCTGAATTTTCTCTTATATTTGGTGTTAGGTAATTTTCTCCAATTTTCTTTTCACAAGCCACCCATGAGGAATTCACTTTCCCATTGATTTCAAGCTGCCAATGTGATCTCAACCAGATCACAAAACTCCTGAAAATTGCACAGTATGCTCTCACAAGCTGGTACATGCGGCTCTGGCACGTCCCTGCTGCTTCTACGTCATTACTCTCTGCTTAGAGAACTTCATCAGGCATCATCTTTGCCTTATTTGTCCTGATCATACAGTCCTCCTCAAAACTGGCCAGTTTTGTGATAAGAATAGAATTAAATTCATGTATTAATCAAACAATTAAAAATGATATAGTATATATTAAGCTTTTCTATCTCAATAATTTTTTTTTTAAATTTCAGAATATTATGGGGGTACAACACTTTGGCTATATATATTGCCCATGCACTGCCCGTGTCAGAGCTACAATCATGGACATCCCCCAAACTGTGCTCCCTGAATCCATTCAGTGAGAGTTTTCCCATCCCCTCCACCCCCCTCCCGCCTGCCCGCCCCCTGATGAATATTATTGCCATGTGTGATGTAAGTGTTGATCAGTTAGTACCAATTTGATGGTGAGTACCAGTGGTGCTAGTTTTTCATTCTTGTGACACTTCACTTCGAAGAATGGGCTCTAGCTCCAACCAGGATAATATCAGATGTGTTAATACACCATTGTTTTTTATTGCTGAGTAATACTCCATGGTATACATATACTACATTTTATTAATCCACTCATGTATTGATGGTCACCTGGGTTGTTTCCACATCTTTGCAATTGTGAATTGTGCTGCTATAAACATTCACATGCAGAAGTCTTTATTATAGAATGTCTTTTTTTCCTTTGGGTAAATACCCAGTAGTGGGATTGCTGGGTCAAATGGTAATTCTACTTTTAATCCTTTGAGGTATCTCCATATTACTTTCCATAGAGGTTATATTAATTTGCAGTCCCACCAGCAGTGTATGAGTGTTCCTATCTGTCCACATCCCTGCCAACATTTGTTGTTTGGGGATTTTTTGATATGAACCAATGTTACTGGAGTTAAGTGATATCTCATTGTGGTTTTGATTTGCATTTCCCTGATGATTAGAGAAGTTGAGCAATTTTTTATGTGTTTGCTGGCCATTATTCTGTCTTCTTTTGAAAAGTTTCTGTTCATGTCCTTTGCCCATTTTTTAATAGGGTTGTTTGATTTTTTCTTGTTGATTTTCCTAAGTTCTGTATAGATTCTGGTTATCAGCCCTTTATCAGAGTGGTAGCATGCAAATATTTTCTCCCATTCTGTAGGTTGTCTGTTCACCCTAGTAATAGTTTCCCTGGCTGTGCAGAAGCTTTTTAATTTTATCAGGTCCCATTTATTTATTTTTGTTGCTGCTGTGATTGCTTTGGGGGTCTTCTTCATAAATTCTTTGCCTAGGCCAATGTCCATAAGAGTTTTTCCAGTGATTTCTTCTAGAATTCTTACGGTTTCACGTCTTAGGTTTAAATCCGTTATCCATCGTGAGCTGATTTTTGTGAGAGGCGAGAGGTGTGGGTCCACTTTCAGTCTTCTACATATGGCCATCCAGTTCTCCCAGCACCATATATTGAATAGAGAATCTTTTCCCCAGTGTATGTTTTTCTGGAATTTGTCAAAGATCAGATGATCGTATGAGATTGGTTTTATATTTGTGTTCTCAGTCCTGTTCCATTGGTCTATGTCTCTGTTCTTGTGCCAATACCATGCAGTTTTGGTTACTATAGCCTTGTAGTATAGTTTGAAGTCTGGTAGATAGATGCCTCCCAATTTGTTCTTTTTGCTTAAGATTGCTTTGGCTAGATGGGGTCTTCTCTGGTTCCACATGAAGCATAGAATTATTTTTTCTAGATCAGCAAAAAATGATGTTGGTATTTGAGGGACTGCGTTGATTCTGAAATCACTTAGGTAGCAAGCCATTTTTACAATGTGATCTACCTATCCAGAGCATGGTAGGTTTTCCTCTGTTTACATCCTTTGCAATTCTTTTCTCAGGTTTGTAATTCTTGCTTATAGGTCTTTGACCTCTTAGTTAGATATGTTCCTAAATATTAATTTCTTTGGGGCTATTGTGAAAGGTATTGCATCTTTAATTTGTTTCTCGGCTTGATTGTTATTAGCATATATGAAGGCTATGGATTTGTGTGTATTAATTTTGTATCCTGAGACTTTGCTGAATTCATTTATCAATTCCAGTAATCTCTTGGCTGAATCTTTGGGGTTTTGCATATATAATATCATATCATCTGTGAATAGTGAAAGTTTGACCTCTTCTGCCCCCATTTGGATGCCCCTGATTTGTCTGTCTGGTCTGATTGCTCTGGCCAGGACTTCCAGCACTATGTTGAATAGAAGTGGAGATAGTGAGCAACCTCTCCGGTTCCAGTTTTAAGGGGGAATGCTTTCAATTTTTCCCCATTCAGTATGATATTGGCTGTGGGTTTATCATATATGGCTTTAATAGTTTTGAGGTATGAGCCATCTATGCCTATATTGTTAAGAGTTCTTAACATAAAAGGATGCAGGATTTTGTCAAAAGCCTTTTCTGCATCTATTGAAAGGATTATATAATCTTTGTTCTTGCTTTTATTTATGTGGTGAATTACATTTATAGATTTAAGTATGTTGAACCATCCCTGCATCTCGGGAATGAAGCCCACCTGATCGTGATGAATTATTTTTTTGATGTATATTTGAATTCAGTTTGCAAGGATTTTACTGAGAATTTTTGCATCTATATTCATAAGGGATATTGGTCTGTAGTTTTCTTTTCTTGTTGTGTTCTTTCCTGGCTTTCATATCAAGGTGATATTGGCTTTGTAGAATGAGTTTGGGAGGATTCCATCCTTCTGGATGTTTTCAAATAATTTCTGCAGTATAGGCACCAGTTCTTCTTTGTAGGCTTGGTAGGATTCAGGTGTGAACCCATCTGGTCCAGGACTTTTTTTGTTGGAAGACTTTTTGTTACTACTTCAATTTCGGTGCTTGATATTGGTCTGTTTAGGAATTCTATTTCTTCCTGGGTGAGCCTAGGGAGGTAGTATGTTTCTAAGAATTTGTCCATTTCCTCCACGTTTTCATGTTTGTGGGCATAGAGATTTTTGTAGTATTCAAAGATGATGTTTTGTATTTCCATGATTACGGTTTTGACCTCTCCTTTTTCATTTCTAATTGAGCTTATTAGAGTCCTTTCTTTTCTGCTTCTGGTCAACCTGACAAGTGGCCTGTCTATTTTGTTTATCTTTTCAAAGAACCAACTTTTCATTTTATTAATCTTCTGTATTGTTCTTTTGTTCTCAATTTCATTTAATTCTGCTCTGATCTTGGTTATTTCTTTTCTTCTGCTGGCTTTAGGATTGCTTTGCTCTTTCTTTTCCATTTCCTTAAGATGATTCATTAGTTTACTGATTTGTGACCTTTCTGTCTTTTGGATGTGGGCATTTAAGGCGATAAGTTTTCCTTTAAGGACTGCTTTTGCTGTATCCCACAGATTTTGATAACTTGTGTCCCCATTATCATTTAGTTCGAAGAATCTTTTGATTTCCATTTGAATCTCCTCCTTGACCCAACAGTCATTCAGCAACAGATTGTTTAATTTCCATGTTTTTGGAGGAAGATATAAATTTCTGTTGGGATTAATTTCTAATTTTATTCCGCTGTGGTCTGAAAAGATACATGGTATGATTTCTATGTTTTTGAATTTGTTTAGATCTGTTTTGTGGCCTAGGATGTGGTCAATTTTAGAGAAAGTTCCATGAGCTGATGAGAAGAATGTATATTCAGTGTTATTTGGGTGGAGTGTTCCATAGATATCTGTTAGGCCCAAATGTTCTAGAGTCCTGTTTAGGTCCTTTGTTTCCTTGTTTATTTTTTGCTTGGAGGATATGTCCAGTTCCGTCAGTGGGATGTTGAAGTCCCCTGCTATTATGGCATTGCTATTTATTATGTTGTCTATACCAAGCAGTATTTGCTTTATGTACCTGGGCACTCCTGTGTTGGGTGCATAAATGTTTAAGATTATTAAATCCTCTTGTAAGATTTTTCCCTTCACCACTATATAGTGTCCATTTTTGTCCTTCTTTACTTTTGTTGCTTTAAAGTTTATATCATCTGAAATAAGGATGGCTACTCCAGATTTCTTTTGGTTTCCATTAGCCTGAAAAATTGTATTCCATCCTTTCACCTTGAGTCTGAATGCATCTTTGTGTGTAAGGTGTGTTTCCTGAAGACAACAGATACTTGGTTTGTATTTTTTAATCCATTCAGCCAGCCTATGTCTCTTCAATGGGCAGTTCAAGCCATTTACATTTATTGAGAGAATTGATATTTGTGGTAAATTTATGATGATTCTATTGGGTGGTGTCTTTTGTTTTACCTCTTGTGTCATGGTGGAATCTGGGTTCTGAAGTTTTAGCTTTTGTGTAGTTTTACATAGGTGGGTGTCTGTTGCTCTGTTTAGTGTATAATGCAAGTCTAAGCACTTCTTGCAAGGCCGGTCTGGACTTCGCAAATTCTATCAATGATTGCTTGTCTGGAAAAGTCTTTATTTCTCCCTCATATAAGAAGCTTAGTTTGGCAGGATACAGAATTCTGGGTTGGCCTTTGTTTTGTTTTAGGAGACTGATGATGGCTCCCCATTCCCTTCTGGCTTGTAAGGTTTCAGCTGAGAAATCTGCAGTTAATCTGATCAGTTTCCCTTTGTAGGTTACCTGCTCTTTTCGTCTTACAGCTCTGAGGAGTGCCTCTTTTGGGTTTACTTTGGTCAGTCTAATAATTATGTGGTGTGGTGAATGCCTTTTCACGTTGAATCTCCCAGGAGTCCTGTGTGTTTCTTGTACTTGGATATCGAGATTTCTAGCTAGGCCATGGAAATTTTCCTCTATTATTCCTTCAAATAGATTTTCCAGCCCACACGCATTTTCTTCCTCTCCCTCAGGGATACCTATGATCCTTATGTTTGGCCTCTTTACATAATCCCACATTTCCTGTATGCTTTGTTCATGCCTCTTGTTTTTGTGTTCTTTGTCTTTGATTGATTTATTTATCACATAGGAGTTGTCTTCTAGCTCTGAAATTCTTTCCTCTGCATGGTTCAGCCTATTCTTAAGGCTTTCCACTGTGTTTTGTAGATCCTTGGATGCTTCTTTCATTTCTTGAATTTCTATTTGATTTTTCCGTAATACTTCTATCTCTTTGGAGACTTTTTCATTCATTGCTTGCATTTTTCTTGTGGTTTCTTTGTGCTGGGATTCAATTTTCTCTTGAATTTCATTGAGCTTTCTTATAATCCATAAATGAAATTCCTCTTCTGTCATTCTACCCATTTCATTTGAGTTGGTATCCATTGCTGAGGAACTGATGATTTCTTTTGGGGGTGACTTTGCACTCTGATTTTTCATGTTCCCTGAGTTCTTTCACCGGTTTTTTCTCATCTGACCTCTTGGTCGAGAGCTGGGGGTGTTAGGGCTAGTTTATGGCCCTGTCTCCGAGCCCTTGAGGTTTGTTCCTTGGCAGAGCCAGGGAGAGGAGTAGTGGCCTGTATTGCCTTAAGTGTATTTTAGCAAGTTTGGTGGATCTGGTGTTATCTCTGACCTGTTGTCTTCTCCTCTTCCCAGTGGACTGCAGTGAGATTGTCCTCCCAGCTTGAGCTCTAAGCTGGTGAATTGTACTTGAGGGTATGAATCCACAGCTCCCTATTAGCTAGGTATTCTGTTATGTCCGTGGCAGACTCTGATCCCCCAGTTGGGGTATGCGAAAGCCCCGCACTTTGGGAGGGGCCTTGTAGCTCCTAGGGGTTACTTTGACCCTGCTCTTCCTGAGGTACAGGTAGAAACACAATTTCTTTTGGCTGCAGCATGAGAGCTGTCTATCTCAGTAATTTTTTAAAAATTTGCACAATTTTGTGGTTTTTATTTTTAATATAATTTTATGCATTTCTCTTTCTAGGGTATTTATAATGTTGTTTCTTTTTTTATTTGTTTATGCAATTTTTAGAAATGGATTATTCCTGGATATAATGAATAAGTAGATTTATCTTGTATAAAGCCACTTTGAGGGATCAATACTTGCAACCTCATTATGGAATGCATTAGTGGATCATAAAGCCACAAATTCAGCATTCATAACTCATATTTATTTTTTTAAGTTCTTTTTTTTAAAATTTAATTTAAGACCATCGATGCATTGTAAAACAACTACAGAACATTCTTGTGTACCCTTCACCCAGCTTCCCCTGTTGGTAACATCTTATATAGCCACAGTATATCATCAAAACCAGGCAACTGATATTGATACAACTCAAGTATAGACCCTCTGTGGATTCACAACCAGTATTCTTTTAAAAAATGAAATAGAAGAGAATGGAATGGACTAGAAAGAATATACCAGCAGGCATCATGAGTAATAAGGGTATGTATGCTTTATGAATGTTTTGTTCTGCTTTTACCTGGTTGGGATACAAAATGTCAGGGCTGTGATCAAAAAATTCAAAAAATATCATGCTAGATTCTCTTATCAATTGTAATAATCTTTCTTAGTGTCTGAGTAGATTTAGATTGAGGGTAGTTGTATCTTTGCTGTTCTGGAAAGATTAAAAAACAGGCATCCCTGTTGTTTAAAAAGCACTAATTCTTAGAAAAAGGGTCTGTCACTTCCTGGCCACATGCTTCTGTATCACGTCATATTCCCCACCAAGTTAGTTATTTAAATGTCAGGTTTCAATTTGACAATATCCTAAGCTCCAAGTATTTTTCACACTGGGAAATTTGGATAATTATTTCAGACTATATTAATTTCAGAAGTGGAGGATCTGCGAGACAATTTGGACTGAGAGAGTTGGGGAACTGGCCAATGTCAGACAGGTCTACCTGATTCTGAAATTCACATTTTGGCATTTAACAATGTTTTGATTGAACAAAGACCTCCTCTGCTTACAGCATGTGAAGACTCCAGGAGAAATAGTCCTTAATTTGTCCTTCTGGTGTCTCCCAGTGGAGGTCATCTTTGAAACTCTCAATTAATGGCACCCGTGCCATACTGGTTGTGCTGGAGGAATTTGCAGGTACTCTAGGCAGAGCGCAGCATAAGGCATCTGGACAGGATGAGCGGTGGCTTCACATGCAGGTGAGTGACCTCTGTCCTGAGTCTTGAAGGCTCAGGTGGATGCGACATGGAAGCTTCAGGGCTGAAGAAAGAGCACAATGATGTGCTGAAAGAAATTAGAGATTGTAGCACTGGGAAGTGAGAGGGCACAGCGATTTTTCTTCTCTTCACTGGTGCATTTTGGGAAAAATTAGATAGTGAAGAAAATACACAATTCTTGCAGTGGAAAAATGTAAGGAGGACCCTGGAAGTCAGAAGAGAGGGTGGCCTGGCTAGGAACTGCCCTTTGAGACATTTAAATAGAGCTTCATAATTACCACTGGACAAGGACAAAGACAAATCCAGTGACGCAGAGAACCCATAAACCTCCAAAATCTTACAAGCGAATCAACTAATCGTCATCAAATACTTAATTGGAAGCCTGCCAAGTCTGTACTCCTAGCTCTATTCCTTGTGACAGAAATATCCGAGGCCTGGCATTAGTATGCCACTGCGCTTGCATTTACTCTGCCGCGTCAGTCTGTTGTTTTGCAGCCAGCATAAATCACTAGTAACCACCTGGGGCACAGGGATTGTTGGAGGTTCGGCTCACAATGAAAGCAGAACAAACCCCAAACCACAGGCGTACCCACAGCCTAGACCCCCAGGCATCTCTGAGGCTCAGGGACCCATGGAGCTATTCCAGCCCTCCAAGAGGGCCATGGGTTAGGAATAATAAATAAAGTTATTCACTGTTTAATCCTTTACCACCTGCATTCCCTGAAAACCTCAGGCAGTAAAGGGCAGCTTGTTTGGGGCCAGTGTGGGAGGAATTCCGATGAAGGATGAAGCCGTGTGCCCAGATCTACACAGTGAGGCACCTCTGCCTACTCACTGTCACTGCCTCTGTGTACCCACAAGGGTAGAGTGTGTGGATCTAATGGCTTGGCTGTCGATACAATGGGTCGCAGCCAGTCACCCAGTGAGCCTGTTCTTAACTCTTTCCTGGAATTCAACCCTGTTCAACAGTGATTGGAATTTTTTGAAAAGAGATACCAGAGACTTTGATTCTAGTGAAGGTCGTTTTAAAAAATCACTGGAGGAGATATTGTAAATGCCCAAGGGTGCAAAAATACTCTGGAAATCCTCTTTTGAGAGCGCCTTTGGGAATGTAGTTTTTTGCGTGTGTGTGACATGCTGGTGGTAGATCAGGACCTGAGAGAAGGTTCACAGAATGGGAGATGGTCAACCCTTCTCCCCAAGCGCCAAAAACTTCTATCACAAACACTGAGTCACCAGGACTTTGCTCCTCACCCTTCTGACTCAAAGGATTGGAGGACTTAACACTCATGCTCCCTATTCTACTCTCTTGAAATTTGCCCCTGGCCAAGGTCCCAATGTTGAGGGGAGGTTTCCCTGCATAGCACCTGAGGCTGCAGAGGGTACTTTGGATAGACTGACATCAAATAGGCACCTGGCTGTGCAGCGTCTGGGAGGAGGAACTGTTGGCCCCAGTCAGAGAAATTTATGGCTTCTGTGAAACTTCTCATCTCTAGTCAGTAATGTGCTCTTGGATTTTGCCACCTGATCTTGAGTTTCTATTATTCCCCTCTCTAAGGGTGAGCTACCTTCTTAGGGCCAGACTTGCATCTTTCCTTCCTCCTGACTAGTGAATCTTTATCTAGTCTAAGGGTGAAGTTCTCTCCATCAATGGTCCAACTCTTTTGTTTATGACATAAATGCTATAGCCTAAGATCTTCAAAAGTCAGGTGCCTCTTAATTGCTTTTATGTTGCACCAGTTTCCTTGAAGCAGCAATGCTGCTGCTGACTGCAAAGGTGAGATGTATAAGGGGCGCAAATAGCTGGGGAGATGATACCACAAAACAGCATCCCACGGCCCTTACTTTTGGAGAGTAACTTTCTAAGTGCTTGGGTGCCCAGGATCCCCAATAGTTGCTAATATTGTTTTGAAAATTCTTGTAATAAGACATGGCAAACAAATATGAGGCATGGATATTGAAATAAAACAATCTTAACTGATGATTTGCTGGTGACATAAGTACCTGGAAAATCTAAAGCAATCAACTTAAGAACTATTATTATTATACTTCAAAATGTACAAGAGTGGCATGATGAAAGATTGACAAACTCAATAGATTTTTTTTCACTCCAACCACCATCAATAAGAAAATGTGAATTACCCCCCCACACACAAGTCTATTCACAGTAATAGATAACAGGATGAATCTACCCCAGTGGTTTTAGGGACTTCATTTTCTCCTATCATCTACCATATGACAATTACAATATTATTCCTATTTTTCTAAAAAAAAAAATCTTGAGTATCAAAAGCTACTTTGCTGCCACGTTGCCACACTACTTCATCTTGGAATAAATAGAGCAACAGAATCCACTATATATGTAGATTCTAAAAACAAACAAACAAACAAACAAAACCCTCTCTAAAATAGAAGATAATAAAATGGAGAGAAAAAGTACCATGTACTTAAAAAATTTGATATAAAATCTGACAGTTTAAGGAGAAAAGATAAAGGGCATAAAGCAGCAGTCCCCAACCTTTTTGGCACCAGGGACCAGTTTCATGGAAGACATTTTGCCACGGATGGGGCGAGGGGACCGGGGGCTGCCGAGCTCTGCAGCCTGTTCCCTAGCAGGTCACAGACCATTACCGGTCTTCAGCCTGGAGGTTGGGGACCGCAGGTATAAACAGCTTATTCAAATGCACACTTACTCACAAGAACACAATAGTTTACTGTGTAAAGAATATGAACAAAAGTACATACACAATTAGCAAAGAAATGATTGGGAAGTGCCCATTATTTTTAGTATTCAATGAATAGCTAATGTAAAAGACATGTAGAAATCATTTTGCAGCTATTAAAGAGGCAAAATGAAAATTTATTATCATAGAACTTGAAGTTGGCTAGTGTCTGGTCCTACTGGCATGATTATTCACTGCTGGTAGAGTTTGAAGTGGAAAGAACTCTTTTGAACAGTGTTGTAGAAATATTTAGTAAGAGCCCAAAAGGTATTTACATTTCTTGACTCAACAACTTCAGGTCCTGTGAATTTACTTTAAGGAAATATTTTCCAGGAAAAACTCAACATTTGCACAGATAGATTTGTTGCAGCAGAGAGAGGGGCTTAGTGGTTTAGTGCGTACACTGAGGAGTCCATGCCCTTGGACTCACTCAGTGTCTCACCCAGCTGCCTGGTGACCTTGGGAAGTGTTGTGACTTCTCTGTGTCTCAGTTTCTTCATGCAGATAACAGTGATGAAGCCTAAATTGTGGGTTATTATGAGAATTAAATGAATTAAAAAGTGTGGAGTGTGTAGAAAATGCCTGGCATGTTGTAAGCACTCAATAAGTTAATATAAACTATGATTATAGCAAATTTTTTAAAAAAGGAATCAACTACTCAAATTTAGGATTGTTTAAAATTTATATTGCCCTGACACGATGTCACTTTATAAAACCATTAAGATGGTATTTTGAGGACTTTAAAATAGGAAAACAAATGTATAATGGAATATTCAGTAAAATAAAAGACTAAAAATTAAGAGGTCTCTAAGTTCACAGTCATGAAAAATATTCTTGAAAGAGGAAAGAGGAAAATTGTTTTGTTAGAGTAGTTGGATTAGAGTGGTTTGAAGAGCATTTTTTCCATCTTGTGTTGCCTTTTTTAATTAAAAAAATAAAACAATACCAGAACTAAACTACAGGCATACCTCAGAAATATTGTGGGTTTGGTTCCAGACCATTACATTAAAGTGAATATCGCAATAAAGTGAGTCGCACAAATTTTGTGGTTCCCAGTGCATATAAAAGTTACATTTACACTATACTGTACTCTATTAAGTGTGCAATAGCATTGTGTCTAAGAAAACAATGTACATACCTTAATTAAAAAATACTTTAACACTAAATGCTAATGGTTATCTGAGCCTTCAGTGAGTTTTAATTTTTTTGCTACTAGGGGGTCTTACCTCAATGTTGATGGCTGCTGACTGATCAGGGTGGTGTTTGCTGAAGGTTGCAGCGGCTTTGGAAATTTCTTAAAATAACACAACCATGAAATTTGCCACATCTATTGACTCTTCCGTTAATGAAAGATTTCTCTGCAGCATGTAATGCTGTTTGAAAGCATTTTACCCATACAACTTCTTTCAAAATTGGAGTCAATCCTCTCAAACCATGATTTATCAACTAAGGTTATGTAATATTATATATCCTTGGTTGTCATTTCAACAATGTTCGCAGCATCTTTACTGGGGTGGATGCCATCTCAAGAAACCACTTTCTTTGCTCCTTCATAAGCAACTCCTCATTTGTTCAAGTTTGGTCATGAAATTGCAGCAATTCAGTCATATTTTCAGGCTCCACTTCTAATTCTAATTCTCTTGCTATTTCTACTACATCTGCAGTTACTTCCTCCACTGAAATACTGAGCCCCTCAAAGTCAGTATCAACTTCTTCCAAATTACTGTTAATGTTGATATTTTGACCTCCTCCCGTGAATCATGAATGTTCTTAATGGCATCGAGAATGGTGACTCCTTTCCAGAAGGTTTTCAATTTACTTTGCCCAAATCCATCAGAGGAATCATGATTGGCTTATTTTGGCGTTTGACATGCCTTCCTCACTAAGATTAATCATTTTTAGCTTTTGATTGAAAATGAGTGATGTGAGACTCTTCCTTTCACTTGAACACGTAGAGGGAATTGTAGAGTTATTAACTGGCCTAATTTCAATATTGCTGTGTCTCAGGAAATAGGGAGGCCTGAGGAGAGGGAGAGACAGGAGAATGGCCTGTTGGTGAACAAACACAACATTTACCAATTAAATTCATTGTCTAATATGGGTGCTGTTTGTGGCACCCCAAAACAAGTACAATAATGACATCAAGATAACTGATTATACATCATTGTAGCACATGTAGTAATAATGAAAAGGTTTGAAATATTGTGAGAATTACCAAAATGTGACACAGACATGAGGTGAGCACATAGTGTTGGAAGAATGGCACCAGTAGACTGACTGGACTCAGGGTTGCCACAAACCTTCAATTTGTATACAATGCAGTATCTGTGAAGTACATGAAAGCGAAGTGCAATAAAAAGAAGTATGCCTGTAATTCCTTTTAAACACTGCCTTTTGCTTTGACTGTTCTGGTGCATAAAATCAAGCATACCTGGAATGAGGCTGTTTGAAAATCCTCAGGGGGTTGCAAATGACAAGCTGGATGCTGGCGGCTGCAGCAACAACATGGGAGCTGCACGCTCACCTGCACTTGAAGCTTGAGCCCATTCGGTAGCTCTCACCACCTTTTCTTGGCCCTACACCCTGAGCCCTTCCAGCCAGGTCCCCTCGCAGCCTGTCAGTCAAAATGAGCTTCTTTGTGTTGCTTTTTCTTTCTTTCTTTCTTTTTTTATTAATGACTGCACTGTTTTTTCCCTAAAAACAGCTTTATTGAGGTATAATTGATATACAACAGCCTGCTTGTATTTAATGTACATAATTTGATAAGTTCAGCCATATGCATATACCCATGAAACCACCACCACAGTCCAGGTAATAAATGTATCTATTATTTCCCCAAATTTCCTCCTGCCTCTTTCTTTTGTTTTCATTAGTTTGTTTGTTTTATCGTGGTAAGAATGAGAGGGAGAAACGGGGAGCTGCTGTTCAACAGGCATAGAGTTTCAATTAATGCAAGTTGGATAAGTTCTAGAGATCTGCTGTACAACTTAATGCCTGTAGTTAATAATACCGTACCGCACACTTAAATACTTGTTAAAAGAGAGATTCTTGGTTTCTCATTGGAAAGGTCTTAAGGCCTTGGGGACCTGCCAATATTAGAGCTTTGGAATCAAATGCCTAAATGCCCCTTCCTGAGAAAGAGGCGGGCAAGGAGATGGCAGGCTGCAGGGCATTTGGCCTGGCCTTGCCCTTGGAGGGGTGCGCTTGCCCCAGAGTGAGGTCTAAGATCGAAGGAGTGGTTTATGACAATAATTAAAGTAAAGTTCCTCTGGAATAGTTGTCAAATGCTGATCTTTTAGATAGTAACGTTCCAGTTCTCATCTGTTACTTAGCTGTGTGCCTGGGCAAGTGACTTTCCTTATCTATGCAATTGAGATAATTAAAGGTGCCTTACTGTATGGATTTTGTTAGACTAAAATACAACAACAACAAAAAAAAGAATGTCAGTACCTGGCATGTAGTAAGTATTGAATATATTTTCTGCTTCTAGTGCAAGTAGTCTGCAAGGAGGTTGGGGAGCAGGAGTGAGGAGGTAAGTAGGAAATTGAGGGTGAGGGACTCATGAACTAGACTGTTAATTTCAAGGGTCTTAATGGATCAAACTGTCTCCCTGTCTTCTGCCATAAAACATCCTGACAAAAGCAGTCATTTCTCACCCAGCTCCTCCCTTTTGATGATATTCGTGACTCGCAACTTATTAGTTTATGCAGCTTCACTAATTCTTAGAAAAGGATGATTTCCATTGAGGTTAATGAGGTGACACACAATGAATGAGGATGACATAAAGGAGACTCAGCTGCTAGTTTGCAGCTCTGTGTGTCTCTTGCTACTCCAGATAAAGCTGCTGCCAGTGAGACCAATGGTCTTGGTCCTATAGAGCTGTGGTCCCCAAACCCTGGGGCCTGTTAGGAACCTGGCCACGCAGCAGGCGTGAGTGGTGGGTGAGTGAGTGACACTTCATCTGTATTTACAGCCACTCCCCATTGCTCGCCATTTCCCACCCCCCACCACGTCCCATCCATGGAAAAATTGTCTTCCATGAAACTGGTCCCTGGTGCCAAAAAGGTTGGGGACCACCGCTGCATATACAGTATCAGAATGCAGCCCTCACAAACCAGGAAGTCTCTCCCATGAGAGACACAGTACCCAGAATGCTGGGGTCACCTTTGGCTGGACTTGGGTGGCTTTTATTAATCTTCCATAGCCCATAGAATTGGTGATAGTGGCAAATACTTCCTAAGATGCTTGGCCAATTAAAAGATCAACATAAAAGTATTACAATATGGTTTCCAATCCTGGAGTTCCTAGGTTATAGACTGAAATCGGAAATTGATTGAATGCTCTTGAACAAGATGGATGAGGACACGAAAATATATGAGAAGTATGAAAAGCCAGAGCCTTTCAGTGAGGCACAAAGATCAAATTGGGGCCAGTCTTCAGGCCAGGCCATTTCTTTGCTTTACCACTAAGATAAACCTGCATCACAGCAAATATATTGCAGCAGAGGGCCAGTGTTTATGGCTTGATGTGTTAGGAACAAGATTTGGGGCCCTAACAAGACTGATTAAATTGGTTCATTTATTTATTTAACAAATATTTGAGTGTCAACTATGAGTCAGGCACTATTCTAGGCTCTGAGAATTCAGTGAGGACAAAGAGCAACCCATGCCCTCAGAAAGAGAGCATTCTATTAGGAGAAATGGACAATTAACAGGTCAACAAATACATATATGATGTAATTTCAGATGCATGAGACTACTAGGAAAAATAAAGCAAGATAAAATGGAAAGTGCCAGGGCATGAGAGACCTATTTCAGATGAAGTGTTTGGGGAACTCTCTAAGGGGGTTATACTTGGGCAGAGGCCTAAATGAAGTGGCGAGACATGAGATCTAAGGGAATCACAATGGGGAATGCTGCCGGCTCCCAAATATATCCAGAATCCAGACACTTCTCCCATCTCTATGGCAAACTCTCTGGACCAAGTTACTATTAATAATATCTCATTGTGAGTCACCTTTTGGCCTCCAGACTGATATCCCTGCTTTGCCCTCCCCCTCCTGTCTCATACAAGTCTATTCTCAACTCAGCAGCCAGGGTACATCTTTAAAACTTATGTCATCTAATGCCATCTAGGTACAGAAAATCCCGAATGCCTCCCCATTTCATTCAACAACAAATTCCAACCAGCCTGCGGGGGCCAGCGGGGGCTGTATTTGTTTCCTGTGGATCTGTGAACAGGATGAGTGTACAATACAGGGATGGACTATCGTCATCCCAAACCCTGAAGGAGCAGAGGCTTCTGTTGCTTCCATTTCCAGTTTTCTGGGACTGTTGTTGACTCTGGACAGACCTGAGGAGGCTGGAAACAGCAGAGACTGTAATAAGAGTTTAGGACTAAGAGGGATTCCTGCCTCTCAGTCTCGTTTCTGGAAAACAATGAGAGAGAATTTGGTAAATGGCCAGGGGTCAACCCTGGTGTATTAGTCAGGGTAGCTAAAATACATGGCCTCCAATCTGAATATTTTAAAAGAATAAAAGTTTATTTGGGGCTCATGCAAAGTCTAGGGGCTGGGGGTGTTCATTCTACTAGTTCTGGTGTCTGCCAGGACCCAGAGATTCTCTCCATCTGGTGGTCTGAAGAAAGAAGAGGAAAATCATGGAAAATGGTGCAGAATATTTTGGAGGCTTGGCCTGGACGTGGTGTACGTCACTTTCTACCTACCTTCTACCTTGCCACAGCTGATTATAATCCCATCTAGATACAAAAGGACAGGGGGATGGTGTTTGCCTGTGTGCCCAAGAAGAGGAAGATTTGGGGAAGATATGGTCATGTTCTGCCATACCTGGGAGAGCTGGATCCTGGAACATGAGTTGGTCTAAATGTTGAGAATTCCAGGAAGAAGAAGTGACATAACAAGGCATGGTCCAGTGCAGACACCAGAGAAATCGAGGCATATTTGGAGATTTGAAAGGTCTTCTTTTTGACTAGAGAATAGAGTATTAGTGGGGAAATGTCGAGAGTTAACACTTGAGTAAAAGGCAGGGGTCAGGTCATTTGGGGCCTTCTATGTCAAGCTAAGTTACTTGGGTTTTGCCCTAAAGTAAAGAAGAAGCAAAGAGGCCATAGAAAGACTTTAAATAAAGGATTGTCACATTCAGAATGACATTTTGGAAAATCATTCTGGAATGGAGGACAAGACCAGAAGCAAGGACACTGACAGGAGGCTGTTTCTTCTACCTCAGGGATTCCCACACGTGACTCTCACGCAAGCTACATTTTACAGCTTTACTCAGTATTCATGTATTTGTGTATAGATGTATATATATCATGTACAGACATATAAAACAGTTCCTGATATTTTATATGCTAATCTATTTTATTTTTTAAAAATGGTGGCTGCCACACATTAAATTGAACTTTCCACCCTCTATTAGGTCACAAACTACACTTTGAAAACCTCTGCTCTACCTCACTGAGGGACACCACTCTGCAGTCAGTCTCGAGGCCCAAATCCGTGCATCATGTGAGACACTTCTGTCACTCTTACCACCCCGCACAGTCCATTAGTCACATTATTTCTGGTCTATTTCTTAAATATCCCTCACCCAATTTCCACTGTCACCATTGTTTAGATGAGTGGTTTGCAACACGTGGCTGAGGGAGCCCTGAGGCTCTCTGAGACCATTTTATGGAATCCACAAGGTCAAAAACATTTTCACATTTTCTTAGTAATGCTAAGATATCATTTTTCTTTCTTGTTTTAATTCTCCCACAGCCGGCTTTCCAGTGGGGTTTTCCAGAGGCTACATGCTGAGTGATGGTATCAATTGTTCTGATGGATGATGAGATGGATGCTTGTGCAGTCCTGTGCTTCATTTTTTTTGGTTTTAATTTGCAATATATTAAATATCAATAGATGTGACCCTTCTAATCAAAACCTCAATATTTTTTAAGAGTGCAATGGACCACAGAGCTTCAGAATCTGTGGTTTCAACCTTTATGATTCTGCATTCTCATTATTTCTATTAATAACTGGGCATGATTTTGTGGTCTTGGGCACCTCTGAACAAACACTCTTAGCTGATTATCTGGTGCTCTACCTCAGCAGTAGGATTTTCTTTTCTGATTACCCAGAAGAAGGTCTGCACTGTGATTCCTGGAGCCCCACTGCCAACTATGTCCTTGATTCTCAGCCTCTTGCACTGACTTTAGAACATCAGGGCTTCATCTTTTAGACTCTGAATGTTGGAGGGCCCCCGTGCTCACACCCCTCTGCTCCTCTGTCAGAACCCATGCTTGAGCCATCTCATCTAATCCCAGGCTGGAAACACTATCTGTATCTGACAACCCAGATACTTTTCTCTGCAATTGTGGCCCCTCTTAATGAACTACAGGGTTGGATGTTGTACCCAGATGCCTGCTGCACATCTCTGTTTGGATACTTAACATATAACTCAAAACTAATGTTTCCAAAACTGAATTCCTAATTTCTTCCATAGCTGTTTCTTTCCCAAACTTCTTCACCTCAGTAAAAAGCAATTACATTCTTTAAGATCCTCAGGCCAAGATCTTTGGCCTCCTCATCAGCTCATCTCTTTGCTAATATATCAAGTTCATCAACAAATTCTGTTGGCTACATCCTCCACAAAACACTTCCCATAGATTTTCCTTACCTTCTCTAATGCCACCTTAGACTTAACCACCATGATGTTTTGTCTGGACTGTTGCAGTAGCCTGATCATGGATTTCCTAGTTTTTACCCTTGCTCCTTGACATTCAAATCTCCACGCAGTTGATAGGTCTCTCTAGATAATACTGTGAAGAAAGAAATCCCATTTTCAGTGGTCTATGTTTCCACAGCTACCTCCACTCCCCTTTGAGGGGCCTGGGTCTGTAAATTAGAAATTTACACTAAGCCCTCGTGTCCAGGTAGGTTGATCCCTGATACTTCTCTAGGAAGCTGATCTCAACCAGACCAAATCTTTCTTATTAAGGCCACATTCTTGGGATGGTACACGTCTTGGAGCCATCCAGACACCTGGTGCTGTCAAAGTCTACTATCAAACTGAAAAAATACACTATACAAAATAGACCCTCTTTTAAAACTTTGAGGTAACTTTGGAAGGATGGACAGACCATGTCTGGTGAGGCAAGTTCACAGGGAGGGCGTTGGCCTCTCTGGAGTGAAGACTGGAGTCAGGACTCAAAGGAAGACACATAGTTCCAGCACAGAGATCGCCGGTCCACCTTGAGCTCATCCATATGCCCGGTCACCTGGACTTCCCTCCTCCATATGGCCCAGAACCAAGAGCGCCCTCTAGTCCTGTTTTAGGCAGAGGCTGAGATAGAACAAGGGGTTCCCAATGTCTGGGGCTGTGTCCCATGAGATTAAGAGGAGGACAGGAAGTCACACGTGAATGAGTGAATCAGAACTCATTACTGGGGCCATGAAATCAGGACGCATATAAAAAGAAAGGCACGTCAGTAATTCCACAGGCTATGTGTGACCAAGTAGAAAACTGAGCTGAGGTCACAGACGCAGGGAGGAGAGAGGGCTAAGACAAGCATCCAGCAAGGGAGAAATGGGGGCACAGGTCTCAAAGCAATATCCCAGGCACACACTCAGATGGCGGCAACATCCATGCTGACTTGGCTGTGAAAAACCTAAACCTGCTAATATCCCACTCAATTAAGTTTTTAGGGTGCAGTTAGGTGGGAGTTTGTGGCTCCCAGCTTCTCTGTTTTAGATGTCAGTCTTGGGCAGGCCACTTAGAGAACAGGGTCCAAGAGAGAAAATGCCTCTCATTTTCTTCCTTTGTGTAAGTCCTCGTGTTCAGTGCTGCACAAGCACTTTCTCATTGATTCTTTAACAGCCTGTTAGGGAGGAATTATTATCCCTATTTTAAAGATGAGGAAATTGCAATTCAGTGACATCAATCAAGTCATTCAGAACCACACTGCTAGTGAGCTGTAGAGTCAGGGCTTACACCTGGTGTTTCTTATGCCACAGTCTGTGCTCTTACCACCACACTATACTCTAAACCACAAGTCCTGGGGCTAGAGGGTTACCTGTATCTAAGTAACCAGACAGTGTGCAGCTGGGGGGCAGGAGCCAATTGTTGTCATGTGTGTGTCATTAGCATCTGACAGAGAGCCTTGCAGATATATGGGGAAAATGCACCAAACTAAAATGGAATAATCTCATTTTAGTTCCTAAATAACCAAGCACACATGAGGGTAATTTGAGCCTGTAATACTGTGAGAATGGGCAACAAAGGTGAGTGACTCCATTTTTACCAGTTAGCTTTGACTTCATTGAACTTCAGCTTCCACTATTAATCTGCATCTTATGCTTCCTACATCTCAAACCATTAGTGCCTTAGCCATGGAACTCAGATGGACAGGCTTACTTTTTGTTCTTGGAAAATTACCAGGCTTGTTTTCACTATAACTGATATTTCCCTGAGCATCACAACCTGTGGTCACAGGGACTACAGCACATACACACACCTCTTCTGCTGGGCGTTCTTCCTTTCTCACCCAGAGGCAGCTGAGGGTGTCTTGGTCTCTGTCCTGGAGGACTCTACACCATTTTCTCCCCCTAACCTATAGACTCTCCTTTCTCCTAAGAGTGAGGACCTTTTCTTCAAATGCCAAGCCTCTATATGGTAGTTCTCAAACTGTGGTCCCTGGACCAACAGCATCAGCATCATGAGGGAACTTGCTAGAAATGCAAATTCTCAGACCCCACCCAAGAGCTATTGAATCAGAAACCCTGGAGGTGGAGCCCAATAGTCTGTTTTAACAAGCCCTTCAGGTAATTCTGATGCACATTAAGGTTTGAGATCTACTATTTCAAGCCCCGAGAGAGCTCATTTTGCTGTATTGAGAACTTCACAATAAGAGGGAGGCTGATATTCAATTTTTGCATCAAAATCTCTTTTTACTAGTCGTCACCACCCAGCAGAGTCAAATCCAGCATTCGAACTTCCTGTAGCTCTCAAGAATTTTCAAACTGAGCCTTTGCCCTTGATGCTTTGTCAGCTTTGTGTTTCTTCAAGAAATGTATTCTCATCATTGCAGGTGAACTCTCATGCCTCTTGACTGCATTGACAGGTCCTTCATGGAGTGTAAAGATAAGGAACTCGTTCTTGATACAGGATGTGCAGAATTAGTCTAGATGGTGGGAAGAGTAAAAGCAGCTGCAGAGAGGGGAGGAGGGAAAAAGGCCCAGGTTGGGTTGGAACTAGTTCCCTTGCTTGGGGACAGCAGAGTGAAAGCACATTCAGGGTCAGTGACAGGCTGGTGCTGAAGCGGGCAGCTGCACCAACCTAAGATGGGGAGAAGTAATGCTGCCAGTCCTGGGGGGTCTGGGCTCCCGGAGCAGAGTGGCCCTCAGCAGAGAAGCATGGTGAAGAACGCTGCTGCCAATGGAACCTCAGGGAGGGCAGCAAGGAGTCTGGACAGAGGTGGCTGTCCCAGGAAGAGGGAAGCGGTAGTTACAGAGGGGAAAGTGATAGGGAGGGCACCTGTAAAGAGAGTGGCAGCCCCTGTGAGCAGGTGGCTCAAAGAGCAATGGTTACCAAGCCTCTGGCTTCTTGGTAAGTGTTCTGTCAGGGTGGGCGTTGCAGGAGTGGACAGGAGGTGCAGGCTCTGTGGCGCAGGATCCTAGCTGGGAAAGGCCAGCGCTTGGAGAGACACAATGGATGCATAAGTACTGCAGTGGGGAAGACAAATTATTCATTCCATAAACAGGAACTTCATCCTACCCTGTGCCAGGCACTGTGCCTTTCCGAGGTCTAGGAACCAAGAGTTATATTTCTAATTTCTCTTTGTAGTTCTAACTTGCTTTTCTCTTTTTCCCACTGTCTCCTGTTATGTGGGTCAGGTCTTGTTAGTGTCTGTAGATTGCTGTAGTATGAAGTACCTCATGTCAAGCTGAGGTTTCCGTAGAAACAAATAGAGATCTTGCTTTCTGAGTCTTGCAGGGAGTATTTCTGGCAATTTATCGGAAACGGCAGTGTGTTCTTTTGGCCAAGGTACTTGCACTCTGTGGAGGAAAAACATAATAAACAAAACATTATCCTAGAACAGAGAAGTTATGTTTTATCTTTCAGTGTTTTTCCTTCTCCACCATGTCTGGCTCTGCAAATACAACTCCAAGTACTTCCTGAGTATCTCTGGCTGAGATCTGTCTGACTTTGGCTGTTCTCCACGCAGTGCTGGTGCTGTCTAGCCTCCTCCAGATACAGCCCAGGCATCATTGAGGCCATTTGTTGCAACAAATCGAGAGAGTATGGGACAGTGGGCTCAGAGAAGACCCAGTGATTGTGCTGTTGAAAATTTTGGTAGCTTACGGTCAAAGTTGTAATGCCATGTGTGCTACAAAATCTCATGGAAAGTTGATTTTTGATCAAAATTTCTAGGCAATGGTCATGATTGTGGTCTGAAAATAACTGGATTTTAGAAGTAAAGGTGAGATCAAAAGGTAATCAATCCAAACTCCATAATGGCCATGTCAGAAGGGCATAAAGAGGAGATGCTAAATTAGAATTGGCATCAGTAATGGCATTATGAGCATATGTTAATAGGAGCAAGTCTGAAGTCAGCAGATATTCCAAACTGCTTTGGCCTTCATACTCAGCCCCTTTGTCCCTGTGGATAGCCCTTGAGCAGCCCACAGTCTGTTATCTATGGATCGTGCCACCTGGTGATAATCCAAAGCCTATTTTATTTCAGAACACACTTACAGTTGCCACTTGTGATACAAGCAGAACTAGATAGTTAGTGCTGGGTTTCTGTCCCATTCTTTTATTTAATGTGCAGGGTTTATGTAAGTTTACTGCTCATGCTGGATGTGATGAAGGACATATCTGGATCCAAGCAATATCCTTGTCATGAATACCCAGATATATCAGGAATCCATTTGTGGATTTTTTCCCCCTAGAATTGATGGGTGACTTATATATGTTACAAGAGACTCCCAGGAAGTTATGATCATTTTACAAGACCCCTTAAGGGCCAATGTCTCCCAATCAGTGGCAAGGGTTAAGTTATTTTGGCTTACTCCATCCGTCTCATCGGATGACAACCCTGCTCCATAATGTCGGATGTGTATTTTTGGGGGGATGGGATGGGAAGAGCTAAGCTAGGAAGAGATTTTAAAAGATAATATAATCTGGAGAAGTAGCTTAACTATCATAAACATTTGAGAAAATGGTGTTTTACCTCTAGTCTTGAGATGTTGCATTGTCCGCAGCTATTTTTCCAGAGGGTACCATATGATCAATCTAACTGCCCAAGAATATGAGAACCAAATAGTTTTCTGTCCTCCTTAGGTTATTCTAATGACTCCTGGAGCCACAGCTAGTACAGAGTCTTCACAGAACTGATGACACAATAAAAATATGACTTTTAAGAAAGGAGGGTTAACTTTCCTAGCACACCATTTTCTGAGGGAGTGGTGGGTGTGGTGGTTTTAAAACAGGGCTGCATGTTCTTTGACAATCTTCCTGTAGAGATGAGTATAGGACCCATCCTCCTCTTGAATCTGGATGGGTTTGTGAGTGTTTCAACAAAGAGAGTATGGCAGAAGGGATGTCATGTGACTTCATCAAGGTCATGAAGGCCATGCAGCTTATGCCTCAGTTTCCAGAATACTCACTCTTGGAGTCCTAAACTACCATGTAATAAATCTGACTACCATTAGGCTGCTGTGATGGAGAGGTCACATGTAGTACTCTGTTTGAGCCAAACTTCTAGACCTGTGAGTGAAGAAGACTCTATATGAGACAGCCCAACCACTGGAATCAATGCGGCCCATTTCAATTTTTCCAGTGTGGGGCCCCAGACATTGTGGAGCAGAGACAAGCCATCCCTGCTCTGCCTGATCCAAATTTCTGACCCATGGAATCTGAGAGCATAATAAAATTGTGGTTGGTGGTTGTTTTATGCCACTAAACTTTAGAGTGTGTGGTTGTGCAGCAGTAGAAAATCAGAATGGTAGGCAAGGCTGGAATTTGCACAACATCAGTAGCTGCACACTGTACAACTCTTGTTCTTGTACAACATTCAGGAGAGCAGGTCAAAGCAGGGTATATCTAGTCACTCAGGGTGAGGGTGGAGTAAATAATGCTGCCTTCATGGGTAAGTATGCCTTTGCTAGGAGACAGCCATGTGTCACTTAGGGGGAGTATCCCCAGGAAATTAGCAGGTGTGGGACTAGTTACCCATATATTACCTGGCCAATTGGTTCTAGAACCATGTCCCTATTAGCATTCATGGCCTCATTAGAGATCATCAAGCTGTCCAGTCCCTACTGTGCCCCTTTTGGAAGGAACAGTTTGTGTGTTAATCAGTACCCACTAAGAAAAAACAGAAAACCACATTTTATATAGGGGATTTAAACTGGTTATGTAGGTTTTACCAATTATCTATGATCATAATAGTGCTGTATAACAAGCCTGTCCTCCTGCCAGTATTTGGTGGTTTTATACAAAAGCATTCATTTGTCTCATGAGTCTAGGTATAGGGATACAAAAAAAAAAAATTAGCGAGGACACCAGAGTTGCACTAGTAGCTTAGAGTAGAGCCCCTGTAGCACCATCTCTGGAGCTGTGCAGGGGGTTGCCATGCTCCTGCTTGCAGTGGGGCACCCTGAGTCAGCACCAAGAGTGCCAAATGATGCTGCCTGCTCTGCTCACCAGAACTGGAAGCAGGAAGAGTTCCTTTCTCCCTTTATCTACCTTCTGCTCTCCTGCCAGTGGCCCAAACCAACAGGAAGATGGATGGCAAAAGGTTCTAGGAAATGTACTTTGAAGACTCTCAGCTCTGCAATCTCCTAGCAGAGGAGGGATTAACTTAGAGCCGAGAAACACTAGGTGAATAACCGATGCAGTTGGGAATATTAAAATCCTTGCAATCCTCAAAAAAAGCCCCCCAAAACGCTGTCCACAAATCACAATAAATTAGGATGCTTTTTGGTTGGAGAAAAATCTGAATCCAAACTAAGTTCAGCAAAAAGTAAATTTTTGGCTCCTATAACTGAAAAGTCCCAAAATAGCTAGGTTTAGGTGTAGGATTAAATGATGCCACCAGGACTTGCTTTCTTTCCATCTCTCAATCTCTTACTCTGCTTTTTAATTTTTTTTCAATTTTACATTTTTAGACAGGATCTCTTAATATGGTGCCAAGATTTTTTTCTCATCAGATTTAATACTTCATTACCACAAAAATAACAGAACTAGGTATTCTTCTTTCCCTTTCAATTATTCCAACCTACATCCCTGAGTCAGCTCCAATTGTTTCTGCTATGTCATGTGCTAGATGGTGCTAAGTTCAACCACTAAATAAAACTTGGGTTCAAGGATTGGTAATAAAGTCAAACTTGGACTCAATTCCAGTGCACTTTACCTTGCTTAACCTCCAAAATATCAAGTAAGTGGGGCAAAAACTATACATATAGACGAGATGAGGATGCAAGTGTGTGAATGAGGTTTCCAATTGCTTTTCTTGTTTTGCTCAGACGCAGGCCCAAAGCCTTAGCAACGCTTATGGGGGAAATGGTTCCTTAGGTCAGAGGACTACATGCCTTTTACTCACCCAGACACCTTAACATCCAGGAAAATCTCCTGCTGTGGTCCAAGGCAATGATTATGTTACTCAGCAAGCAATAATCCAAGCATATTGCCTGGACCTTGACATTTTTGGTGTACTAGCCCTTGAGTAGCCAGCCTCCCCTTTCCTGCAGTACATGGCAGAGCCTAGAAAGTTTCTATTTATATCTACTTAGGGTCTTTCCATGGGCAAGCCTGGTCATGATTTATCACACTATCTCTGCACCTATTATGTCCTGGGGACTTTGATGTCCAGATCGTATGGATTAGGGTCACACGCCCATCCTTGGACCTGAGATGAGATCAGCTTAACCCAACATATTCATACATTCCAAGGCAAGAGGGAAGGTATTCGCAAGAATATGGTTTTATCAGAAAGGACTGTTAGGGCAAACAATACTCTACTAGGTTTCCCTCTTTGGATATAGGAGCGAGCTAGGTCTACCTGTCCCACAACTGAGGTGGAAAGACGGCTTCAAATTTCTCCATTCTAGCGTGTTTCAACTCCAGATGGCCATCTTTCATTGCAACACGAGATATGTCACACACTCTGAGCATGCCATCTTGCTATGCTATACTGCAGCTCACTTCTGGTATCGTTAGCACTGCTAAACTGAGTGTGAGGAGATTTTTCCAGGTTGGTTTCCTCTCTAGCAGGGTTCTGAGTTCTTTCCAACTTCTGTTTTCCAAGATGCAATCCATTCTGCTTCACTGCAATTGCAGAGTTCCCTCTAGTCAGGAGTTACTTCTTGCTAAATCATGCCTTCCAAATGTTTTTTCTACAACCACTGTAATGAACTGACAGATGAGTATCTGATCTTCAGGAGATATAATGAAGATTTATTTTCTAAACTGTTAGGACAAGCCAAGGTTATCATACAAAATGCTAACACACTGCAAATTGCACTCAATTCAACCAAAAAATGTCTGTTTCATTGGGTATGACTTTCTCTCCAAATCATATTGACAATATAGATATACTTGCACATATAGAGCTTATATCATCAAGTTGATTACCTTGCTGATAAACATAAATTTTTGAGAAGACTAGGACTTTCATTAGTTCCATAAATCTTATCTTATTTAGAATAACATTTTAAAAATGTTAACTGGGAGTGGGTAATAATTCTGGTGGTTTGGTTATCCTGTGTCCCTTGGAAAGGAATGATTTGGGCAACCTGAAGAAAAATATCCATACCTACAGTGCTATCTGACTATAAACAATGGACTTCTGGGATTAGAGCTATTATTGTAGCTTATATTTAGATGAGCAAATAAATCTACCATGAGAAACGTCCAATTTCTGGAATCGTGGACAACCTGTTACTATTGCGAGTAACTAACCACTAAGCCTGATACTTGACTTTCTAGAGGGCTCCATTCTCTCGCTCATATAGCAGCTTCCTCCCCTGTTCCTCTATTACAGGATTGGTGCTCAGGAATTTGCTCATGGGTTAAATCCAGCTGTATTCCTATGTATTGGTTTTTTTTTCTTTTTTTTACACAGTAATAGGCAAATACCACCAAATAATTACAACAAAATAATTGACCTCTATGTCTTAAGTCAACACAGAAGCTGAAATGCCACTGCTTGTGGCCAAAAATTTATGCTGAATGCTCTGGTGGATGAATTGGCTCTATACCCAGAGTGAACAGTGCAAGCAAACCATAAAAAAATAAAATGTACTAAACCACCAACTGACATTATGGAAATAAGACACTGGCTGCCAAAAACCACAGTGTATCAATTAGCAGGATCTTAGCAGTTGGCAGAGAGAACTCTCGGTTCTGGAAACAGAATGCTACATGTTTTATGCACTCATATAATATTTCCCTTGTATTCAAAGAAGGTATATGGTACCTGCAGTATGTATTGAGGAAGCTCAGATTATGGTGTTAAAATTTACATCAACTCAGTTTGGAGCTTCTACCCATTAAGTTTGGTCAACACAATGACTATTATAATCACCTAATGGATCAGTCCATTTACATTTCTTTCCACAGCTCTCTGTAGAAATCTCAAGGACACACTTTTTCCCACATCTTGTGGAAGTTGAGATGATAAGAATCTTGATTGCCTGATTATTTCAAATGGGACTTCACAGGATTGCTGAACCTTCTTGGGATCATTGTGGCAGAGGTAGGCGATGGCTGTTGAATTTGTCAGTTGAATCTGTCAGTTCTTGCAGAGTTGAGAGGCTCTGGGGAGGAAGTTTATACTAGCCAGATTCACAGGGCCCTAACCTTGTGGAATACTGGAGGTAACGTGTTTGGATCAGACTGACAAGGTTCAAAACTTTGGCTTTGCCATGTATTAGCTCATTAACTTTGAGACGTGCTTTACCCTTTCTGAATTTCAGTTTCCTCATTCAGAAAATGGAGAAATTAGTTACATGATATAATTATTCTGAGAATGAGGAATAATGGGTAAAACACAGAACCCTGCTGGGCATACATTAGGTGCCCTTAATAGTGTAAGTCACTTACAGTATCAATAAAACATGGCAGGACACCAGTCTGCTAAGGCAGGTAAAATTACACTCCAGAAAGGTGTTTGCATTTAAGGAGAATTTTGTTTTGTTTTGTTTTTAAAAAATCCATTAATTTTACCCTTGACCACTTTGTAATCAGGCAGATCTTATTGTCTGTATATTCTTTGGAAAGCTGCTGGAGCTTCCTGAGCCCCATTTTCTCTGCAGTGGAATGAACATAATTGTCATGGTTTTCTGGAATTGCTTTAATCTGGAAGATTAAAGAAGATGACACACAAAAGGTACCTTGCATAGTATCTTCACCTTTGTAGAATAAATGCGATAATTAATAAATATTGTTTCCCTTCTTTTCCTTAAATTTCAAGGGTGATATTTGCTCCAAACTCTGAGGGAGACCCTGTGCAGAGCCTACAGGTATGTAAGCTCTGTCTCCCCAAAGTGACTGGGCCACTGTCCTTGCACAGACCTGCCCATCTTCCATTATTATGTTTCAGTAAAGAGAAATAAGACTGAAGGTAAAGTTAGGCATGTTTTACCCCCCAATTATCTTTATTAGCTGGTGCTAACTTCTTTGCCTTGGCTTTTGTAACAGTCTCAGAATTTTATTAACTTTGATGTATCAATTATTGGCATTTCATCAGTGCTTCTACAAATTGGCAAACCACTTTAGCTTGCCTTTTTGTATTAGTTTTCTATCACTGCTGTAACAAAATGCCACCAATTTAGTTGTTTGTACAACACAAACTTAGTGTCTTATAGTTCTGTTGGGTAGAAGCCTGACACAGGTCTCACTGGGCTAAAGTAAAGGTATCCACAGGGCTACATTCATTTCTGGATGTTCTAGGAAAGGATCCATTTTCTTGCTCACTTGGTTGTTGGCAAAAATAACTTCTTTGCTGTTATGAGACCAGGGTCCCTGCTTTCTTGCTGTTCATAAGCTGTGGGCAGGCCCCACTTCTAGAGGACATTGCATTCTTTGGCTTGTCACTTGCTTCCTCCTTCGTCAAAGTCAGCAAGTCCTCACATCTTAACTCTCAGAATCACCCTCCTTCTTCCTTGTCTTCCATTTTTAAAGACTTGTAAGGTTAGATTTGGCCCACCCAGATAATCCAGAATAATATTCCCATCTCAAGGTCTTAATTACTTCTGCAAAATCCCTTTTGCCATGTAAAGTAACATATTCACAGGTTCCAAGGATTAGGATGTGAACAACTTTGGTGACCATAATTTTGCTGACCACATCACTGGACAGACTTAGATGAGTAGGAAAAGCAAACTGAAGTCTCTGAGATTTATTGATTTCATTACCTATGACTTGAATGTTCCTGGAAAACACACAGCAAGTAAAGAAACTGTAGCGTGTAACAGATTAAGATATTTAAAAGGCAGAATAAGAAAAAAAAAAAAAGAACAGACTTTCTAGTACCTAGTTACGGGTCCTGCTAACTACAGTTTAAATTATTCTTTAAAAAATTTTTGACAGGTTGGTAAATTACAGCTTACACAGCCTTAATTAATTTTGTCATATCTCCAATTCACTCAGATTGCCCCAAATTTTTTCCTTCCACATTATTCTAGTGGCTCTGAGTTTAGTTGCTCTCCCAAGAAAATTGAAGCAAAACACAGAGAATGACTTTTTTTTTCTCGTTCATGCTGTGCTTTTTGGCTGAATTCATCAAGGCACAGAAAGATGAAATATTATAGATTGTGTTAGCCTAGAATAATAACATGGAGCAATAATGTGGGACAATATCATGGAATAAGAAGAGACAGAATAATATGGGACTATAGGTTAAGTAGCTCTTAGAATCCAAATTCCAAAAACTTACTCTTACGGGGATTTTAACTGTTACATGAAAATAGTCCTAAGGAAAACTGGGCTGGCACAGTCTAGGAGACCAAATGAGGTGGACTGGGAGATGGCGACACTGGATGAGTGTTTCTCAATGTTAGCTGTGCAGTATAGCCACCCAGGGAGCTTTATGAAAATACTGACGCCTGGGTCCCAACCTCAAAGATTCTGAGTTAATTGGTCTGGGGATTTTTTTTTTTTTCACTGCTCCCAGGGTGATTCTAATATTTAGTTAGGATTAAGAATCAATGCATCAGATTAACTTCCGTGACGCTAGCAACAGTTATGAAAATACCTGTGTCCAGGCATCACAATAGAGGGCTCACAAGGGCAGGATTACAGCAGCAGAGTTGAGTGAGGCTGGGGTTCCAAGGTGCAGCCATGTCTAGGCTGAATGAACCCTTCCGCATTCCCGGCATCCCTACTGTCTTGCCTGTCCAATGAGATGAAGAGTGGGTTTCAGCATTCTGGCCAAACAATCATAATTGATTTCTACCTCCAAGGAGTATGGACCCTGGAGCTCCTTTTATTCATTTCCTGAAGGAAGAAGCCCCCTTCTCAGTGCTATCCAGGCTCCTATGGGCATAGCATTATGGGAGTAAGTGTAAAGGGGCAGGCTAACTCTAGGTGCCATGGTGAGGATAGTCCCCCGAGCTCCCCACTTATTCCCCTCTCAGGGAGTCTGTGTGGCTTCCCCAGTGCCAGATGCTGTTCTACTCAAGAGCCACTCTGCCTCTCCAGGGTCTGAGGCTCTTTCATCCCTTTTGCAGGCCACACAATCCTACTGTTGCTATTTCTTCTTGTCCTGGTTGTAAGAGCTAACCCCTGCTCCTGGATTTGGAAATAATTTTGTTTCTGTGTCATGACCTAGGAACAAGGTCATCACTCGTGTTGCAGGTCTCCTCTAGGGCTGGCCATGCTGCTGGGGCAAGGTTACAGCTCTTAACAATGAGGATTGCAATAGCAAGGCCTTATACAGTAGCCCTTCAATTATAACTCTCTTGTTTATTTTATTTCAGGTTATTTTAACCTATCTTCCTCACTGCCTGTAAAACTTAGCACAAGCTTTACAGGGGTTGAGACCAGAGAAGACAATGTGTGACCCTGCCTCCAACAGTATTCCTTTCAGCCACGATGCCTGGACTAAGTGGGCACATTTCTATTCTCATACTTTTTCTCTTCTGCAGTTTACACAGTAGGAGACTATCTTTGAGATGGCAACAGTGTCATTCTTCTCAATGTGCCCAACAACCCACATCCCATAGCTCTAACAGGTCAGAGAAAAATTCTACTATTTGTGGAGTAAGAAGACAGTCTTCTAGAGGTGTGCTGCTTGCTGAGAGGTATGGATATTGCAAGTAATGAACATTATATTCCCAGAAGCAGAGTCTGAGAGAAGATAGGTAATAGTGAATCCTGGAAATTCTGTATAATTATTTCCATATAATTCATCAGCTTCTGAGTTTCTCTCAAGTGACATTTAATAGTAGCAAGCTCTGTAGAACAGAGGGGATGTGCTGGCTGGCTGAGTAGCTTGCACTTCAGTGGTGAGTGGGTCTCTGAGTTCCCTTCTTAGGTACAGGGCTAGAATGAGGTTGAGGAGCCAGTGTCAATATTTTCATCTGGTACTTCTTTTCTCTACCAAATGAATTCCTTTCTCCAATCCCCAGAACTTTGTTCAATGAGGTAATAAAAAAAATACAATTTCAACAATTATAGTTGGATACTACTTTGATAGTAACATCCTTTGAATCCCAGCCCTTATAGGTACTACAGTTCCCAGAAGGCATCAGCAACATCAGTTTCCCTTATCCACAATTTTGTTTCAATATTTTTTCTTGTATTTTCGTTTTTTACCCATATGTTAAAAATACCTGTCTGGATGAAAGAAAATTGGATCTGTGTTCAGCCCATTTTACAAAGCACCATTTTCTGTGAAAAGAGTTGGATTGTTTCCCAGTTTTCTGGTTGTACGCAGGTCTCTGAATCAAGCAACAAATGGGGAGAAGACATTCATTTCCCCCTACATTTCTGAAGGTGTTCTCTCTTTCATAACATTAAAATGGAATTTTCCTTTGATGGAAGCCTTAGTATGATTTTCTAAAGTCAGCTTTGTCTACATCAATATCAGAGCCCATTGTTCCCAGAGTCTGGCGTTGGTCTGTGCGACTTCATTTAGAGGGCTGCATTTTCAGGTTTTCCTTACGTTCTCGTCTGTATTTTAGTGAGAGGTTGAAAGAGGCTGAAGTAGGAGCTGCAACCAGTTATCATTTCAAACCGAAATCTTCAAGGCTGTTTATCATTTCTTCTTTGTTCAAACCACCTGGCTCAGATGCCTCTTGTTCCTGCTCTTCTTCCCACTTCCTATTTTGGCGTGGTGGAAATATCAAAATTCTTGCGGCATATGTGAACTGTGATCATTGATGATTGAAATACTTCTCTGCTTAGCGTGGTAGTGAAGGTAGAGTGAGTTCCTCTCAGAAACAAGACAAAACACTGGATCCTCAGGTGCATTCTTCACCAGTAAGAATGGCCCATTCTCCATCATCTGGGGCTGTTCTGAGGACTGTAACAACACGAAAGGATGACACGCATCTTTATCTGCCTCCCAAATGTTGCAGGAGTCCCCTGGAGGAATGGGGTCTGGGGGGACAGGAATTATTCAGGCTTTCTTTGTTCAGATGCCCCGGGACATCCCCACACAGGTAGAGATGCTGCTTGTTGACTTTCATGGTGCCCTGGTGGGAGGATTTGGGACCCATCTCCAAGCTTTAGACATTTAGGCAGAGGAAACTCTGGGTTGAGTAGGAGCAAGAGTCTCTATCTCTGTTGAGATAGAGAAGGAGTAAAATCATTCCAGGTGGGGTGATATGATGGAGTCTGGGGGTGAGGCATGAGTGTCTATGGAAAATAGATACCAAGATGCAGAAGTAGATATGAGGATGAGAAGCTGGGACAGGCCATCACGGCGGGGGGGTGGTGGAGGGTGAACTGAAGGCAGAAGGAGGAACATGAGGACGTGAGGATGAGGAGCAGGGTATGGGTGGTGGAGCTGGGTTTGGGGGGAAGAGCTTGTGCTATGAAGATGGGTGAGAGGACCAGGAGGGGCCTTGGGAGGAAGAGAAGGAGGAGGAGAGGATGGAGGGGCCGGAGAAAGTGACTCGTGAATGGAACAGACCACGCAGAAGGTCGTAATCAACATGCAGGCAACATGGGGAGAAAAAAAGTATTGATAGCTTAGAAAAATCAAAGAGAATTTTAATTACACTGCTATTGATAAAATATGGTGCAAAATAGTTCTCTCCCTGCTCCTTGGCATAGTTCCCAGCTTGGAACATCTCAGGCTCGACCAGGCTTCTGGGGGAGGGAGTCAGCCCTTTGCCACCAGGGCAGTCCAGGCAGAGGAGGGCAGCTGTCCCACCAGGAGGTCCTGGCCAGCCCTTTGTGACATGTTATAAAATAAGCTCACAGGACATTTCAACCCCACACACTGGGAATTTGTCTTTAGGGACATTTGTTTGAATCTCTGCAGTCCTTCTGGACCAAGGTAGAGCCCCTTCAGATAATTCATGTTCTGGTACTAAACTACCCTCTCATCCCAACCTCATATCTGTGAAAATTCAGATCCATCCTGCCCTCATTGAACACCTCTTTGTCTAGCTTGAAGATGACCCAGTTGAAGACTCCTGCCTGGGGCCCGAGGCAAGTTCTGTGCTCCTTCCTAGGGCCTGTACTGATGCTGTGCTGTGGCCCCATCCTTCAGGACTGCGGAGCCACTTGCCCTTGTGCGGGGAGAGATGATAACACAAATGCCAGATGCTGTTCCTGGTGAGTCTGTCCTTTTATTATGCTGCCACCCACACCTTCCCCCCACCTTACCCCACCCTACCAATCTGCAATATTTAAAACACAAGAGGCCATGGAAGCATTTGCACGGGATCTAATTCTGCCTCTGCTTTCTAAAACAAAATAAGTCTGGAGAAAGACTTGGAGTCATATTTCACTGATATCTCTTACTAAATTAATTACAGGCAGCTACAATTCATCATACCTTCAATTAACAATTAATTATGTACAAGAGAGACAAATGTTTTATTGAGACCTAGAAACAACATGCATCATTTGTAGCGTGGTGTTTCCTCCTCACACCATAGAGAAGGGATTTATGGGCTACAGATTGCATGAGCTGGTTTTGCTGTGGAAAACACAAATCCACCTGCACCCACAATCAGAATGACAGCCTGGAGTTAGAAAGCCCCTGGGTCTGGCACTTGGAGAATTTAGCACGTAGGCACACTCCTTTCACATCCCAGAAGGAAGGTCCTGCACAGGGAATGTGCATAGTCCCAGCAGGGATCAGTGTTCAGAGTCCCCTTCCTCAGCCAGCACAGTGCTGCATGGAGGCCCCAGCACAGGGAGAGGAGTCAGTGACAGGAAGCAGAAGTGAGGGCTCTCCTGCCACCCCACTGGTGGCCCGTCTTTGCTAAGAGCACAGGGTGTGCACAGAAAGGAGCTCAGGAGAGTTTGAGAAAGTCTCTTGCTCCGAATCAGACCAATGAAGCTTTGTCTTTTCTTGGGTGGCCTTTAGGGAAGATGGGGAGGTGTCACCAAGCTGGGCACAGGAGTAAGGCAGTGAGGCCTGAGCCCGGAGAGTTTCTCTTACTGAGAATAGATGTCTATTGCCACCTGGGAATCCATTCCCCGCATTTTCTCTTCCCAACAGAGCTCCACATTTCCCAGCCTTGTAGGACTGGCCCGTCCTGCCTCTAGGTGTGGGCTTGGGCACTTTGAGCCAATCAGCATATCCCACCTTTGGGACCCTGTAATGTGTTCAGGGAACCTGGAGGGAATGGAGGAACCTCAGGGAAATCTGAGGCATAAGATTCCCTTTTCTCTGCTGTACTCGAATAGCAGAGAATATTACTACTGTTACTACACGACTGTTGCTGCTGCTGCTGCTACTGCTGTTATCATTACTACAAACAACAGTATACTAACACTTGGAGGACTCTGACTTTATGATGGACACAGTTCTAAGTGCTTTATGTATATTTCCTCATTTCATACCCACAACAACCCTCTGGGGTAGCTGTTACTATTGTCCCCATTTTACAGAGGAGGAAATTAAAGCTAGAGCAGTTATGCACTTGCCCAAGGTCACACAGCTTCTCAGTGGGGCCAGGATTTAAATCTAGATATAAGCATTCTGCTATGTGAAGCTTGTCACTGCTGAAGAAAAGAGATGAAGGCTGAAGGTTCTGAGAAGCCACTCTGAGGCCCTGGGAAGGAAACGCATCCAGAGGAAGCAGAGGTGATACCTTGAGAGTTCAGTATCGAGTTCTTCCTGGAGCCAGTAACACCCAAGTCTTCCCTTTTAAATTATGTGAATCAATGGATTTCTTCTATTGTTTAAGCCATTTTGAGATGGGCTTTCTCTTCCTTTCAAAAAAAAATATGTAGAATTTGGTACCAGGAAACAGGAGCTGAAAGTGCCTCACACTGATAGGGCATTGACTGGACTGATGTATGGACGGGGATGAAGACAGGAAACCCTCGATTTCAGGCAGCGGGGTTGGCACATCTTGGTATGCTGTCATGCGCTCACTGGTTGAAGTGTCTCATGTTCGTTTTGGAAATTCAGACCACTTATCTTTCAAGGTCGTAGCATGAGAGGTCTTGGCAAAAGTTAGGATGTTGAATTTGGCCACTTCTCATAGCCTTCAGTAAGGCCTGTTTTAGTTGCCTAATGTTATGTAACAAACCACTCCAAAACTCAGTGGCTTAAAACACATATTTATTATGATCTTTCATGGTTCTGTGGGTTGCTTGGGCTCACTCTGGTGGTTTTCATTTGGGGTCTGTCCTTGTTGCAGCTCCAGTGGTGGCTGAGTCTGTGGGTGATATGGAAGCTCAGCTGGCATGGACATCCAGACAGCTCATTCACAGGGCTGGAAGTTGATGCCGGTTTTTTCCTAGGGCTTCTGTGACGCTGTTGACCAGAGTGCCTTCATGTGATATCTCCAAAGCATATCAGCTAGGTTTCAAGAGAGAATATTCTAAGCATTACGAGAGGCCCTGGTGCAAGCTGAAAGACTGTTTCTAACCCAGCTTCGGAGGACTACACAAGGGCAAGAATACCGGAAGGTGTGGCTTATTGAGAGACCAATTTGGAGACTAGCCAGCTCCATGAGGCCCTACAAGAAAAATAGGTTTTTACTTTGGGTCTTGCCTGAGGAGGAACAGAGAGGCCTCCATCAGGAAAAACTAAGAGAGGCTCTTCTGGCATGAACCCTGTGGTGCAAATCAACTGTGGCCTTGCAAGGTCCCTGAGCTACAGACAGGCCAGGCTAGGATGTGGGAAAGGGGATAACATCGGGGTGCAGGATGATGATCCAGATTACCTCCTCTACACTCCACAGAAATATAACTGCTGCCAGGTCTTTGGTAACTGGCTCTGATTCTGTCTTCTCTGCCAGGCACAGTGAAGATGCTTTGCAATGCTGCTTTCAGGCAAGGGGAGATGTGACAGGTGACTTCCCTTCCTAGGCAGCTTGAGCTTCAGCCTTTGTTGAGGCAGAGCATGAGGTACAACCTGAGTGCTGTGGTGGAAAGGGAGGGACCACATTCCAACCCCTGATACCCAGAGGCCCGTCCAGACTCACCTCAGTTGAAACATATGACCCGGAAGAAAGATCTCTGGCTGAGGCTGCTACTTCATGAACTGGCCGGGAGCAAATAGGCCATTAAGTCCACAGAGCCTTAAAAAGAGATTTCCTGATGAAGAAACTCAAGTTCAACTAAACTTGGCTTGTGACTGTTCAATTCCAGATGAACATGGAGCAATATTATTATTTTAACTTGCATTTCCTTTATTTCTAGGGAGGTCAAATATCTTAACATGTTTATTGGTGGTTTGGTTTTTCTTTTCTATGGATTTCTTCATATCTTTTATTTGTGCTCCTATTAGATAGCTGTCTTTCTGTTATACATTTATAAAACCTTGTGACATATCATAGTTACTACCCTTCTGTCATATTTCTGTGTTGTAAATATTTTTCCAATGTATCCTTTATATATTGACTTTACCAGTGATACAATTTTCCATTACAATATTTAGTAATTGAATGGCTCTATCCTTTTTTTATATATAACTTTTGGGTTCTTATCTCTGTCTTAATGGTATCCCTGATACCTCCCGACTACATTCCACTTGCTCAGTCTGGAAGCTCTGAAAGGGCCTTTCCCTCAGCCAGGAATCCTCAGTCCCCAGCTCCACCTCAGGTCCAGGTAGTTGCTCAAAAATTACTAGCAGAAATAAGGAAAGAAAAAAAAGATTAAAAAATATTTTGGCTTGAACCATACCTGGACCAGTATAGTAACTGGGAAGCATTTATTTTTTGCTTGTGCCTGGACTATTGATGGCAGCTGAAATCAAAGGGAAAATTCCAAAGGGTAGGTGTGGCTCAGGACAAGGCAGCAGGCGTGATAGTGTATGACCCGGTGACTGCAGCTCATCTTGGCAAAGTACAGAGGGTGAGTACTTTGGGCCTTTGAGAGAGGCCTTGGCTGAGAGATGCCAGTGCGTGACCCCACGTCCTTCCTGGTCCCCTTCACTACCTTCCTCTTAGCTTTTAATTTCACTTCATCGTCTCTCTCCTTTCCTCTTCTTCCTTGTATTGTCTCCTGTTGTTCTTCTTCTGTTTCCTTTCTTGAGTCAAGGCCTGGTGGACATTAGATTCAGGGATGATCTGAGGACCAGCCTGGCTTGGGACTGCCCAGGGCAGAGCTCAGCTGCTGTTTGGTCTCCCAAGGGCCCCGGTTCCTTCTGCAGGCAGAAATGCCCCTTTACATTGGCAGGTCTGGGGACGACAAGTTAATGGACAACACTCACATCTTCTTCTTCTGAGGCAGACACTCCTTCTATGAAGAGTCAGAGCTTCTTCCAGAGAACACAGTTCTGATATCATTTCTCCCTTCTTTACACAATAAAGCTTCAAAACTATTATACATAGGGGCACTAGGTGAATCTTTTGTTCTGATAGTTGGTCTTCAACCCCAGTTCCTGATACAGAGCTCCTAAGACCTTTGTAATTTCCTGAAGGATAGGGTCATCTATCATTCAGAGCTTCTAAATCCCTTGGAATTTTCTGGGTGACAGGAGCATATTTTGTTCTAATAAGGCGACTCTTAGTGGGCTCCAGGGTGGAGCTGGTTGCCAGGGGAGTGGACCATGTGACTAAACCCCCTCCCCTGACCTCCAAGGAGGGGAGAGGGGCTGAAGGTTGAATTGATTGACAATGGCCAATGATGTAATCAGTCATACCCATGTAATGAAGCCTCCATAAAAACTGGAAAGAACTCCAGATTGCTGAACAGGTGGAGGTTCCTAGAGGGTGGTGCCCCTGTAGGAGGAATAAAAGCTCCACTGCTTTTTCCACATACCTTGCCCTATGCAGCTCTTCCATCTGGCTGTTTATCTGTATTCTTTGTAATATCTTTTATAATAAATGGGTAAACATAAGTAAAGTGTCTCCCTGAGTGATGTGAGCTGCCTTAGCAAATTAGTCAAATCTGAGGAGAGTGTTGTGGGAACCCCAAATGTATAGCCCAGTCTGTTAGAAGTTTTGGAGCCCTGGACTTGCACTTGGCATCTGAAAGGGGAGCAATCTTTGGGACTGAGCCCTTAACCTGTGGAGTCTGACTCTATCTCCAGGTAGATAGTGTTAGGATTAAATTGAATTTTAGAATACCCATCTGGTATCCAACTGGAGAATTGCTTGGTGTGTGGGGAAAAACTCACACATTTTGGTGACCAGGGGTAAAGTATTCTGAGTTAAGCATTGTGTGGTGTGTGAGAGTAGAAAAAACACTTTAAAAAAATATTTTACACCTTAACCATGTAAAGATATTGATAGCCATACCATCAATTAGTTTACTTTATCATTATTAAGCTCCTGTTTAATTAACATCTATGCTGGGTGCTGAAGAACTGTCTTTAGGCAAAGACCAGGCTCAAGGTCTAGTGTGAGAAGAAGACATGTTTAAAAAGCAAAATACCCCAAGACAGAACATTATAGAATATTATTTGTGTGCAAATAGAAACATTAAGAACTATAGGAACAGAAGTAAGAAGAGATTAATAATAACTAAAAAATGTTTAGTAATAGTAGAAGTAATATTACTAGAAGTCAAAATTTATTGAGTGCTTATCATGTGCCACGCACTGTGCTAAGCACTTTAAATGCATTTTCTTAATTAATTTTCACAACCAATGTGTGTGATTTAAGTGCTTTTATGTTTTTCATTTCAAGGTAAACAAAACAAAAAAACATAAGAAGGTGGAGTGAGTTGCTTAATACAAACAGGATAGAAATGACCAGGTAAGGATCCAAACCCAAGAGTAACTTACACTAGACCCTGGGCTCTAAGACTATTTTCTCAAGAAGGCAACATTCGGACTGCACACTGAAGGGAGGAGAGTGTTTGGAAATGTAAGTTTAGCACCACAGGCAAATGGAAGAGCCAAAGCAAACACACTGAAAACAGTGAACACGGAATGTGTTCTACTGCTCCCCTAGCAGAAGTCATAATGACCCCTAAAACTACAAGAAATGAGCAATTGGTACTAACCTAGGAATAGAAAGATACATCAATGGAATAGAAGAAAGTCCAGAGACTCCTAGATGTACGGGATATTAGTTTGGAAAAGGATGGCATTTAAAATCGGTGGCTAAATGATAGATGATTCTAAAATAAATGGCATTAGACCTCTTTGGAAGGCCAAAATAAAGTTGTCCTTCAACTTCACAGATTACTTAATCGTATATATATGTATATATGAAGAATAAAAGGACTAAATAAAAATTTTAAAAGAATTAGAAAAAACTATGAAAATGCTTTGACAGTTTTGTGGGTAGTAAGGTATTTCTAATCTAATGCAGAACCCAAAAGCTATAGGGAAACACATCTACAGATTTGACTATATATAAACTGAAGCATCTGAACAGTAGAAATTACTAAAAACAAAGTTAAATATTTTAAAGAAAATGCTTGCCATTGAGGCTGAGCATGGTGGCTCATGCCTGTAATCCTAGCACTTTGGGAGACTGAGGCAGGAGGATTGCTTGAGGCCAGTAGTTTGAGACCAGCCTGAACAAGAGCAGGACCCCATCTCTACTAAAATAGAAAAATTAGCTGGGCGTGGTGGTGCGCACCTGTAGTCCCAGCTACTTGGGAGTCTGAGGCAGGAGGATCGCTTGAGCCCAGGAGTTTGAGGTTGCAGTGAGCTATGATGACGCCACTGCAACCTCAAACTTCTACCGCAGTGACAAAGTGAGACCCTGTGTCAAAAAAAAAAAGAAAAAAGGCTCGCCATCAAAATACTAGACATACGATTAATAATCCTAACATACAATGTGTTTTTATTAATCAGTACAAAGTAGACATCAACAAAATAAAAGATAAAAGACAAAAAATGAACAAGATATTCAAGCAAAGAAATACAAATGGCTAATACACATTTAACACATTAACTGCCACGTGAGTTGTATTTAACTCACGCTAGTTTTGAGCCCGGGGCCTCGTGACGCATATGTAACTCACGCGTCTCTTCACCTTGGGAGCTGAGAGAACTATTTTCAAGTTGCATATGATTCACGCACAGAAAACAATAAAAAATAACAAATTTTTCATTAAATTAGAAAGGATCATTTTGTTTTCGAAGTTTTTATTCTGTTTGTGTAATAAAACACTGTAGCCCAAGGAAAAATTTTTTTTCTAGTGTGGCAGTCAATGTTAAGAAAAAAGAGACAAATTTAGCAGTGACAGAGAAAATGATAGTTCGGACGACAGCATGGCACCATGGATTTCCTATCACATGGACATTATTAAAAACAAAGCAAATAATTTGACTGAACCAGGGATGGCGGGAGTATGAAGAAAAGCGCACCGGGGAAGAGATGCATTTTATTGCATTTTATTGTCTTCCCAGAGCCTACTTTGTTTGGGAAACCACTCTCGTCTGCATTCAAGCCCCTGGATGGTCATGTATTCACAGAGCTTTGTCCACCCTAGAAGTCCAAGACGTTCAAAGGGGGAGGACCACGTTCTTTTAAGGTTTTTTTTAATTAAAATTTTTATTTTGAGGTAATGGTAGATTCACAAGCAATTGTAAGAAATACAGAGACAGTGCCTATCACTTTAGTCAATTTCCTCCAGTGGCAACATCTGGCAAAATTAGAGTACGGTGTCACAGTCAGGGTAATTGACACTGGCACAGTCAAGATGCAGGACGTTCCACCACCGGCATCTTCTACATCCTTTCACAGCTGCACCCACTCCCTTCCCACTCCGACAGCCTCCTTAATCCCCACACACCACTAATTTGTTCTCCATTTCTATAATCGTGTTGTTTCAAGAAGATTATATAAGTGGAACCATACACTATATAACCTTTTGGGATTGACTTTTTTCACTCAACATGATTCTCTGGTGATTCTTCCAGGTTCTTGTGCACATCAGTAGTTCATTTCTTTTTATTGCTGAGTAGCGTTCTGTGGTATGGGTACACACAATATAACAATCACCCTTTGAAGGAATGGGTTGTTTCCAGTTTTTGGCTATTATGAATAGAACTTCCATAAACATTCGTATGCAGCTTTTTGTGTGAACATAAGTTTTCATTTCACTAGGGAAAATGCCCCAGAGTGTGACTGCTGAGTAGTTTAGTAGTTACATCTTTAGTTTTTTTTAAAAACTGCCAAACTGTATTCCTGAGTAAGTGTACTATCTTATTATACATTCCCACTATGAGTAATCTAGTTTTCGTACATCCTTGCCAGTAGTTGGTGTTGTCACTGTTCTTTATTTTAGCCATTATAATATTATGTGATGACATCTCATTGTGATTTTAATTCTCATTTCTCCAATGGCTAATGATGTTGGGCACCTTTTCATGTGCTATTTGGCTTTTTGTGGATTGCATTAACTTAATTTGTTTTTAGCATTCCATTTTTATATATAGTGTTTTCCAGTGTACATCTTTGTGTAGCTTTTTTAGTACCTCCTCTAGGTAAATGTTTCATCATTTTACCAGTTTGACTTTCTTCCTATTTTATATCTTTTTATTTTACTCTGTTTATAGTATAATTGTCTTAAATATTTCATCTACTTTCATTTAGAGCCACATCACAGAGTGTAATAATTTTTGCTTCCATTGTCAAACATGATTTAGAAAACTCAACGGGGAAGGAAGGTTTATTATATTTATTCATACTTTTTGCTTACCATGTTCTGTCTTCCTTCTTATCTTCCAATATTCTCTCTTTCATCATTTCCTTTCTGCTTAAAGAATTTTGTTTAGCCATTTTTTTGGGTAGGTCTGCTGGTGGCTCATTCTCTCCATTTTCCTTCATCTGAGAATGTCCTTATTTCCCCTTCATTTCAGAGGGATATTTTCAATGGGTGCAGCATTCTAGGTTGATTGTTCTTTTCTCTCCGCACTTGAAAAATGCTTTGCCACTTCCCTCTGGCCTGCATGGTTTCTGATAATAGCTTCATGTATTTGAATTATTTTTCGCCATAGGTAAGGTGTTATATACCCTGCTGCTTTCAAGATTTTTTATTTGACTTTAGTTTTAAGACATTTGATTATGATTTGTCTTGGTATGGATTCTTGAATTCTTGAAAACCCCTATTTGGGGTTTTCTCACCTTCTTGAATATATAGATTTATATCTTTTTGTCAAATTTAGAAATTTTTCAGCCATTATGTTTTCAAGTTTTTTGTCAGCCCTGCCCTCTTTCTCTCTTATTCTGGGACTATGATGACACAAAAGTTAGACCTTTTGTTATAGTCCCTCAGGTCCCTGAGGCCCTGTTCATTTTTTTTTTTCTGTCTATTTTTCCCTACTGTTAAGATTTCTTAAGATAGAACTGTAATTTCTATCCAGTTCACTGATTCCTTCCTCTGTTCCCTCCATTCTGTTGTTGAGTCCATCCATCAACTTTTTCATTTCGGTTATTGTACTTTTTTGTTCTAAAATTTCTACTTGGTGATTCCTTATATCTTTTTTCCTTTGCTGAGACTTTCTGTTTTTGTGTGGTTTTTTTTTTTCATTTTTTTCAAGCTTGTTTATAATTACTCACTGAAGCATTTCTATGATGGCTGTTTTATAGTCTTTGTCAGGTGGCTCTCATATCTCTGCCCATCTTGGTGTTGGCATCAATTGAGTGCCTATTTTCATTCAAGTAGGGTTTTTCTGGCTCTTGGTATGACAACTAATTTTTTATTGAAAACTGGGCATTTGGGGTATTATAGTATGAGATTCTGGATCTTGTTTAAACCTTCCCTTTTTAGTTGGCTTTGTCTGACACTGCTCTGGCAGGGGAAGGGGATGCATGGTGTAGTTTCTGCCAAGTTGGGGTAGAAGGCCAAGTTGGGGTAGATGTCCAAGTTCCCCACTCAGCCTCTGTTAACACCCAGGTTCGGGTTGGGTCTGTGTTACCGCTGTGTGAGGCTGGGGGTTCTGACATGGTTCTCACTAGCCTGGGGTCATACCCCCTGGCTGGGAGGGGTGAAAGTGCCTCCTTAATGCCCCCTGCATGGCTTCCACTGACATTACCACTTAGGAGTAATAAAAGTTCTGACTCTCCACTAGGCCTCCAGTGGGAAATGGGAGGGACACCTTTTTATTGCTGGTTGGGAGGAGAAGTCCAGGCTTCCCACATGGATGTCATAGTGCGGGAGAGAGTAGGGGGTGGTCATTACCGCCCATCACAGATGAATGTCCTAGATCCCTGCTCAGCCTTTTCTGATAACCATGGTGGTGTGTGTGGGGGGTGGTATTGGGGGCACCTCCATTCAGCCTGGCAGTGTGGAAATCTAGGCTCGCTACTTGGCCTTTCCTGGCAGGGGTTGGGATGGGGCTACAGTTTTCTGTGGTGTTTGGTGGGAGTCAAGTACTTATTGTCTAATATTTTTTCTACTTTGCTAGGCTTCCCTTTTCCTGGTCCTTTGAATGTAGAGAGCAGGTTTTTGGGGGGGCTTTTTTTGTCTATGCTCATTGGCACTTCTGGCTTGCTGGCCTCCTCAGCTCCAAGTCTGGGGTATATGAGGCAAAATGAAAACCCAGGGAACTCACCACCATGTTATTCTTTGGGTCCCTAAGGTCCCTAGCCCATCTGCCTTCACTTCTCCAACTTTCAGAGTCTTCGTATGTTTGTTTTATGTATAATGTCCAGGATTTTTAGTTGTACTAAGTGGAGGAATTAGAGAAAATTATGAGAAAATTGTCCTGCCTTCTGCATAGTGATATAATGCATTTTCAGCATCTGCTAAGCAGATTCCCTCTCATCTATCTGCTTTATACATTTCTTGAATACTATCAGACTATTTCATATTTTCTGAAAGATCATTTTATCTTATTTCAAAAGAACAATCACAAAATTGGAGTTTTAATTGGAATCAAGTTAAATATATTTATACATTTTATATTAATTATGGGAGAAATCATGTTTTTATGATAATAAGTCTTATAGCCAAAAATGTGCAATGTTCCATTTCTTCCTATTTTATTTTATGTTCTTTAAGATCTAATAGTTTCCTTAGAATAGGTTGAATATTTTTATTGCTAAATTTATTCCCAAGAAATCTATTTCATTTAGTTTCTACCATGAATTGATTATTTTTTCTCCATTTATGTCTTGTATACATGCTATCAGTTCTGTATACTTACCTTGTACCCACTTTATCAAATACCCTTACTAATTTTGTTAGTGTTTTACTAGAATCTTTTGTGCTTTCCAGACATGCAATCAAATTATCAATAAAAGTATTTTTTAATCATTTGCTCCTAATCTTCATAGCAATGTGTATTGCTTCATTAGTTTAGTGACCAAACAACAACTGAAAAAAATACCTCTTCATGTGAGAATGGTTGAATAAATATTGACTTGTCCACAAAATTGAATGAGAACTGCCTGTGGAAATAAGTTAACTTGGATAGATTTCAACTATAAAGGGTGATATGAGAAAGCAAGATGCAGTAATATGATCCCATTTTTTCTAAAACAAAGGAAAAGTATCTGTATGCTGTTGTATATACCATATATGTGTATCTGATTATATAAGTAGAGGGAAAGCTATGAAAAGGTATCACTAGGGTTATACTGACAGTGGTAGAGGAGCAAAAACAAACAAACAAAAAAGATTGCATTTCACCAAAATGTTAGTCACCATAGAAACAGCACATATGATATAATCCTATTTGTGTTAAATTACACAGAGTTCTGTAAAGAGACACATGGAGTGATGGCCAATGCAATGTCAGGGGTGCCCATGATCACAAGTGGGATTTCAGGAAAATTTATTTTCATTTTTACTTTTTATGAATTATTCAAAATGTTTATTATAAGAATATATTATATGACCATGAAAACACAGGATAGAGCTCCTTTTATTCACAGTAGAAATTAAAAAAGGAAAAAAAAAGCAAAATGCATTTAAGGCAGTTTCAGCTTAAGAATCAACCTAAGCCTTTTGCAAATCCGTGTGATATTGGTTAAGTTTCTTTGATGGAAAATACCAGAAACTGAACGACTAACAATAAGGACCAGATAACCAATTAGAGTAGACTTAGTTGACGAGAAAAACTTGAAACAGTTTTTTGGAAGGATAAAGGCCAAAGCAGCCCCAGAAGTCTAGAAAATGGGAATAAATAGGCAACTTCCCAATATTTCAGGGTGAATATACTCTGACCGTTTCCTCGCGGGGATCACTGGGAACAAGATGAAAAGTCTTAGGTGATAGGGTTGGACTGTCCAAGTTTGGGTCACGTGCTCAGCACATATTCAGAGGAGGCTGGAGTTGCCTGGTTTAATCTTGTCAAGTTTATATGCAATGGGGAAGGGAAATACTTTCCTTAAATGGGATTGGGGTGCGCTATCCAAAAGAAGGGAGTAATCAATCTAGGAAGACGAAAAAATACCAGACGTTCAGGCAGGGGTTCATGAAGGCTGAGAGTCTGCCAGAGCCTGGGCCCTCTGGTGGGATGCCCACTGCTCAGTCTGTGTCCATCGGGGTTCCTGGTCCTTCCCACCAGCACTAGGGGTTCAGCTTGCTTTCCTCTCTACTGCATACATTCGCTGGACTCCTTTTCCTTCAAGCCTCACCGTCTCTGGCACTATTTTTCCTTCACGTCTGTCTTGCCTGTTGGAGTTCAGGCTCACTTCTTCAAATGGACACAGTGGGATAGCAATAAATCAAAACAGAATAAAAAGATGAAGATGCATTATAAACCATCTCAGTACAGGGGATAAGTGACCTGAAGAAAGTCAGGTTAAAGGAAGTAACTACCATGAAGAAGTAAACTTTTGTTGGACCACCTTGGCACCCAAGGGAAGATAGAGATACGTGACTGGTAAGACAAAATATCCCTAACTGGTCCAGCCTGGCAGCGGGCAGTTAGACATCTATTGAGATGAGTACCATCCATCCAAAAAACGTCAAGGAGACCTTAAAAAAGAAGTTTCCTTCTTGACATAAAGAGACCCACCAGTAGAGACTTTGTTCAGCACCTGTGGTGGGCACTCAGCCTTGAGGCACCTTCCTGGGTGTGGTGTCTGTTTACCAATGCTTGGTGGCTCAGAACAGCAATCAACCCTTTACTGTTTCTCTCAGGTGCAGTCTGCTGCGGTAAATCTTCTTCTTGCCTCGTGTGCAAGTTGCCTGGGGCATCTCTGCTTTATTCTGGGCCCAGGCAGAAGGGGCAGCAGCCACCGGGAGGAAATTTTTCTCACGGAAATGGCACAAATGGGGGAGGACAAGCCCACCCATGCCCGTGCATTGTGAGCTTTCCTTTGCATCACATCTGCTGACCTCTCATTGGCCAAAACAAATCATACGCTGCTGCATTGCAGGGCTAGAGGCTGGAAGTGCCTGCTTCCATGGAGGTTGTGGTTGGGAGTAGGCAGCGAATGTTTTTGCACAACAGAAACCATCTTCGTCCCCACGAGATCCCGCCTGAGTGTGTCAGGGGATCATCAGAGAGGCCAGAGCTTGGTAGATGTGTTCTGAAGTGGCTTTTCTTTTTCCAGTGGACTAACAAAGAACTGATTTTAAAAAGTATCGAAAGATAAGAAAAAAAAAAGAAAAGAGAGAAGGAGGGAACCTGGAACTCTATGCTAAATGCTAACCGTCATCGTCTTGGAGTGACAATCATTTTCAACATTTTCCACATTTTCTGCAATGGAAATCTAATGTTTTCATAGTGAGAAATAACACATACATACACCAAAGAAAGAGAGGAACAAAGAAAGGAAGGAAGGAAGATAGGAAGAGTCCTCCAAGGAGTTTTTCTTCTCAGCTACAGGAGGCAAGAACAAGTCAGCACTGATAAAGGGGAAGGAAGAACATTTGTTTTGTTTTTCTGTTTTGTTTTGTTTTTAAATCTCTATAGCTTTTACAGGGAAAGACAATGCTACAAAATGCCCATTTTTCCATGCCAGTTAAATTCTGTGCTCAGGGCAGAGGCTAGAGATCACATTTTTATAAGGCATTGATTTTTTTTTTTAGAGGGCAAGAGATAGAAAACCTTTTAAGGAATTAAGGTTCATTCTAAATTCTGTTAAGAGGGTGATGATTTATTGTGTGAAGGATGCTGACTTCTCCTATTCGTCTTTCAGTTTCCTCATCTGCAAAATGAAGATGCTGTAGGCAGTGATCTCTGACGTCCCTTGAACTGCTAACTTTCAGTACTTCTAACATTTTTCCAGCAGCTCAATTATCTCCAGATCTACTGTTTGAAAACATATGCTCCGAAATGAGAGTTCTAATTCTTTATCCTGCTTCATACTGACAGTTTTATAGTAGCTTGCACAGAAGCACGTGTGGGAAGTTTTTTTATTATTATTTTCCAGTTATAGGAATATTAATAAGTATTGTAAAAACTTAAAAATACAAAAAATCACCTACCATCCCACTACCATTACCCTTCACAATATGTTTCTAACATTTTTTCAGTGCATGTATATCATAATTTATTTTGAGCAATTATTGATCTCTTTTTTTTACTTTATATATTGTGACATTTCTCTATGCAATTAAATTATCCTCTAAGCAATTATCTTTAATGGTTAGATAAGACTTAATAACTTTAGCATTTTTCTGTATAAACAGTATTATCAATAATCTATTTTTTGACCTTTATGCTCTTTCAGTTTGGGGTTGGGATTAAATTCATGGATTTTGAGATTCAACATCCCGAATTTGAAATTCTGGGTCTATTATTTACAGACTGTATGACTCTGGTCAAGGGTCTTAACTTCTCTAAGCTTCATTTTCCTGGCCTACAAAATACAAATGCAGTACAATAACTGTATATATTGTCTATGTAAGGTTTATATGTATATATGACTATACACTATCAATATAAGGTTTCCGTGAAGATTAAACAAATAATGGTTATGTAGCATTCCAGTATTCTTGACTTGAGTAAAAGAAAGATAAATCTGTATATATACTTGTAAAGTAATTGCCCCTGTTCCCAAACTGGGTAAAATATAACATGAGCTGAACAGGAAAAGGAAGGGGGTCATCGTGAATCTCTCTTGCACCTCCGGCACCAGACGCCTCTGTGAAGTTGAGTCAGGGGCCATGTACCCTTTGCGTTTCTCTACTGTGAGAATAAGCACTAGATGACGTGAAGTGAAGCACCCACAGGACATCCTTCTCGTAGTGACTCTTTGTGTCCCCAGCTGCTCAGCCCCCATTGGATCATCCAGCGTGAGCAACCTGTTGGGCAGCCCGGAACACAGATGAGCCCCAGGCCCTGGTCCCTTAGAGGCTGGCAGTGAAGGGCAGGCTCTCCCATGTAAGGGAGGCAGGACTACGAAGACGCGGAAAGGAGGTGGACTCACACAGAGCAGCGCTGTATCACTGCACCCGAGCTATGCTCAGTATTTCCATTTTTTCACTCAATAAATAATGAACATCCTTGTATGTGCTTTTTTTGCCAGTGATTTTACATTTATATATTTACTTATTTAATTTTTTTAAATTGACAAAAATTGTATGTATTTGTGATGTACAACATGATGTTTTGATATATATGTACACATATTGAAATAACTAAATTAAGCTAATTAACATATATCTTACCTCACATACTTATTTTTTAATTAATTAATTATTATTTTTTTTGTGATGAGAGCATTTAAAATCTATTCTCTTAACTAAAAGGAGACCTACCTTTTGATCCAGTAATCTCACTATGGGTGTTTACCCAAGGGAAAATAAGTCATTATATAAAAAAGACGTATACTCGTATATTAATCACAGCACAGTTCACAATTGCAAAGATATGGAACCAACCTAAGTGTCCATCAACTGATGAATAAAGGAAATGTGGTATAAATATATACCATAGAATACTACTCAGCAATCAAAAGGAATGAAATAATTTCTTTCATAGCAACTTGAATGGAACTGGAAGCCATTATCCTCAGTGAAGTAGCTCAGGAATGGAAAAACAAATTCCTCATATACTCACTTGTAAGTGGGAGCTAAACAATGGGTGTATATGGTCATACAGAGTGGTATAATGTACTTGGATGTCTTATGGGGGGGTGGGAGGAGGATGAGGGATCAAAGCTACCTGTCAGGGACAATGTACACTATTTGGGTGATGGGTACATTAAAAGCCCTGACTTCACCACTATACAATTCATTCATGTAACAAAAAAACACGTGTATCCCCAAATCTATTTAAATAAAATTAATTAATTAATTAAAAACCAAAGCATAATACAATCTACTTTCTTATCAATTTTCAAGTCTCTTATTATTTCCTCAAGACAGTATCTTAGAAGTGCAATCATCTTTTTAAGTATGGACATTTTTAAGGTTTTTTAATAAATATAGATCACTTGCCCTCAGAATGATTCAACAAATGCACTCTAATTTAGAAAGGGTCTACTTCCCTATGTTTTCACCAAAATTAGTTAGTGTAAAATACATAGCTAAGTTTCATTTTTATGATTCTAAAAGTAATATATACATGCTTATTAAAAGAGCACCTAATTTTTTTTTTACAAGTACTTTTTTTTTGACAAAATTAGCTCTGCACCATTCTTTCAATGCAAGCTAGTATTCCATGGTAGGCAGTATTTTATTTAGCCAGTCCTTTATTAATAGGCATTTAGATTGGTTATATTATTTTGCTACTTGCTAAATTTTACAATAAGTCTTGAATATGTATCTGTGTATTTGTCCAATTATGCTATTGGTGCAAATTTTAGAAGTGAATTTGCTGAAAGGATAAGCAGCCTTATAAGTTTATTTTTTAATTACTCATCACCAAGTCATTCCTTTTTAGATTATGCTAACTTACACTTGCCTCAGTTGTAGCTAGTTTTGCACACCCTGGATAATACTAATGATTGTTATTTTTAACCTTTGTTAATTTTCAGGAACGAAATGATATAATCCTTTTTTTCTAAATTATATTTCTTAACTTATTAATAAGCTTGAATGTGTTTGTCCATTTGCACTCATCTTTTGGAGAGTCATATATGCTTTTTCCATTTTTGTTTTCTTTTGCTGTTCCATTTTTTCTTTAGTTGAGAAATACTAATTGTACACATTTATGGAGTACATAGTGATGTTTTGATATGTATAATATATAGTGATGACATCAGAGTAATTGGCATATTTATCACTTCAAACATTTATCATTTGTGTTGGGAGTGTTCAATGTCTTCCTTCTAGCTATTTGAAACTATATAATCTATTACTGCTAACCATAGTCATCCTACAGTGCTGTAGGCCCTAGAATTTATTCCTCCTATCTACCTGTAATTTGGTAAACTTTAGCAAACCTCTCCCCATCTGTCCCTTTCCCTTTTGTTTTCTATGTATACTATTAATATTATTTTAATAATGGTATTAATAATTATTTTATATTATAAATAATTTAATATATATTAACATATTGTTCTTTATTAGGGAGACTAGTTTTCATATATATTTAAAGTATTTCCCCAGTTTTTTCTTTGGCTCTTAGCTGCTCTTTTTAAATACTTTAACTTAATTTAATTTTTTTAATTGACAAATAATTACTGTATATATTTATGGGGTACATAGTGATGTTTTGATACGTATAACGTATAGTTATCATATCGGGGTAATTAGAATATTCATCATCTCAAATATTTGTCATTCCTTTGTGTTGGAAACATTTGATATCCTCCTAGGTATTTGACACTGTATAATATATTATTGTTAACTATAGCCACCCTACAGTGCTATAGAACACTAGAAACTTATCTCCTGTCTAGCTCCAATTTGATGTCAAGCTTAGAGTGACCTTCTTATTCCTAGATTACAAACATATTTTCTAAGTTTTTCTCAATTTGTTTTTAAATTTTATTTTCTTTATTCGAATCTCAAACTCCTCTAGAATTATTTAGGTATAAGCTATAAGATCAGAATCTAATTTTATGTTGTCCAAATGTAGCCAGTTTTCCTGCCACCCTTTAATAAATAATCCATTGTTTATTTTATGCATTTAAAATTCACCTGTAACATATGCTAGATTCCATTTTATTTGTCTGTTGCAGAAATCTTAATTTTCTTTCACCATCCTGTTATTAGTGTGTGCACCATTATATGGGTTAAATCACTGCATCTTTTAATGTGCCCTAAAACATGTGCTCCTTAATTACTCTTTGTGAGCATTTCTTCTCTGTTTCCATAGAAATAAATGCGATTTCAGTACAAATCAATTTTTTGTCGAGTTAAGAAATATTCCCATTTTAATTTTGATAAAAAATATGATAAATTTATAGATTAATTTATGGGGGAGAGTGGTATCTTTGCAATAGTGAGTCCTTCCATCCAAGAGCATGCTTGGTCTCATAATTACACCATTTAGTCAAGTTTTATAGTTTGCTTCAGCTAAGTCTAGTTAAATTTATATCTTTTTATGTCCCAGTGTTTGTTCCATAACATCAGTAGAACTTTTTTCTCAATAGTTCTAGTTTATAATTACTGGCATTACAGCTTTTTCTTTTGTAATGGTTATGATTCGTTGGCCTTGTTATGGTACATCCTTAATCATTTTAATACATTTCAATCTGATATTTTTAGTTTCTTCTAGCTAAGCAATCGTATATGTAAAACATAGTAATTTTGGCCCTTCTATTTAATTATTACCCCTTTTCTTCTTTGTGACATTAACATATACAATATTTACAGTGATGCTAGGCTTCCTTTGTTCTTCCTGACTTTAATGGGAATGCTTCAAGACATGTATGATATTTTCTATTGCTTTCAGATATATATTCTTTATCACACCAAATAAGTAGCTTTCTATTTTGTGCTAGCCTAGATATTTTTTTTTTCTTTTTAGTTAGGACCGAATGTTGAAATGTTCCAAGTGCTTTTGCAGCATCTATTGAAATGTTCATGGATTTTTTCTTTTTAACCTATAATGTGATGAATTAAATAAATGTATTCCTAATATTAAATTCCACTTGCATTTCTAGAATAAACTCCATATAAATCTTCTTTGACTCTATTTTATAATATGCTCCAGGATTCAGTTTTCTAAACTTTGGTTTTCGATGTTGCAGCGATTTCACCATCCTCATCATTATTATGGTATATCAGCAAGCATTATTGGACACAAGCGGAATGCACACAGTATTTTAGAACTTATTTACATCATTTTTTAATCTTCACAATTATTCTTAAGGTATTATTATTCCACTTTAGAAAAAGAGTTTAGAATGGTTAAGTATCCAAATCACAAATTTTTTTTTACAACAAAGTTAAATATGTCCATTTAACTTAGCCTACAATTTTAATCATTTCATGTGTCCTTTATATTTAGTAGAAAGATTGGTCTGTAGATTATTCTTAGTGCTCTATTTGTCAAATTTTATTATCAAGGTTATGCTAGTCTAATAAAACAAACTGAAATGCCTCCTATCTTTCCCAATGTTATTAAATATTTTAAATAGTGTAGAATTAAAAATGTTCTCCATATCTGAGAATATACCTATTTTATCCTTCCAAAAATGTGTGTATTCCTGTTTCATTTCATTTTTCCATTATCAGAATTGCTTGATTTTACACATTTTATTGGTATTTTAAAAGGAAAAAAGCCCTCACTTTACATATCAATTGTAATGTTTTTTCTAACTTGTTTCAGTTTGAGAATTTTTTTTGGCTTCTTGGATTAAATACTCATTGGATTTATTCTCTAAGATGATGATCAAGATGGTAATCAAGACTATAAACAAAGCTCACACTTTTGTTTCCCTCTTACTTCCCATGTCCTGCTGAAAAGACCCTACGAATATGACAGGGATAAATCACACACAGTCAGTTGAACACAAAAAGGGTGACACCTAATGTACCAGAAATATGGTCCTTGTGTATTGATAATAAGGAGTGGTCTCCACTAACTATGATGCCCATATAGCATGAGAAAAAAATAATCCTTTCTTATTACAAGCACTGAAATGTTTGGATTGTTTGTCATTGTACTAAAAGGCAGCCTAAGCTGACTGGTTCAGCAAGCTTGAATAATCATGCTCAAATTCAGGTGAAAGAGATAAAGGTAAAAATTTCAAGATAAAGAATAAAGAATATGTGGGATAGATCTGGTAAATCCAAAACACATACGGAAGGTATTCAAAAATACATTTTGATTAGACTGGAAATACCTGAAGGGTGCAGATTAATCAGGGGGGGAGAGTTGCATTTTTTATGATAATAACTATTTCCATCGAGAAATGTGTCACCATTTGTGTGTCCCCTCACTTTCCTTCAATGCAGTTTTGCAGGTTTCTTCCTACAGTTCCTGAACACTTTTCCATTATTTGAATGGAAAAAGATGTTAATTTTAAGCATCTGTATTTTAAAAATTCACCAAAGTCAATCTGCAATTTGGCAAATTCAGATTTAACCTATTTTTCCTGGAATGCCCTCCAAAAGCTTCAATTTGAAGATTATCAAAAACTTCAGTGTGACATTATAATAAATTGATGGGCTTTTTAAGAATGGAAATTTCTGGGCTTATCCCCTCTAATTTAGTTGACTTGGGTGGGACCTAGAAATCTATGGTTTTAAAGAAATTTCAGAAAATCCTAATTTAAGGTAGATAGTTCTTTACAGTTAGAAAAACTTTGCTTTTAAGTGGTTTCCAAAGGTTTCTGTTGGGGTTTTTATTTTTGTTTCAACTGGGGGAAAAAACCCAACAACATTAGAATCAGAATTTTCCTCTACTTCTCAGTCAAACCCTCACACTTCAAAAGGGCAACCAGTTTTTAAATCACTGAAAATTAAGCCTTACAAAGGCAGGAACCTTTCTTTCTTGTTTACCACTAGTCCTTGGTGTTTAGAACAGTGAGTGATACAAATCAATTCTTGTTGAATGAATGCATATATGCCTTAAAAAAGAAAAATTATTATTTCCAGAATAATTTTTAAAAGTGGCTTGAGATAATTCATCTCCTTTCTCCCTTAATGATCCTCTGCTCCTGGATATTCAGAAAATCAAAGCCCCCTGATAGGGTCTGAATGGGTCCCCCCAAATTCATATGTTGAAACTTAATCACAAATGTGATAGTATTAAGATGTGGCACCTTTAGGAGGTGATTAAGTCACGAGGGCAGAGCCTTCTTGGATGGGATTAGGGCCTTTATAAAAGGGCTTGAGTGGGTGAGTTCCCCCCCCTTCTGTCCCTTTTGCCATGAGAGGACACAACGTTCATCCTCTCAGGAGGATGCAGCAGCAAGTTGCCATCTTGGAAGCAGAGAGCAGCCCTCATCAGACACAGAGCCTACCAGCACCTTGATCTTGGACTTCTCAGCTTCCAGAACTGTGAGAAATAAATTTCTGTTCTTTATAAATTACTTTTTCAGGTATCGTGTAATAGCAGCACAAACAGACTAAGATGGCCCTTCATTTTCTGACTTTGAAGATATATGGCAAGACAATTTCAGAGCCTTGATCTTCTCCAAATGTACAGGAGTTTTTCACTCTCTTCTTCTAAGTAAGAAAAAGGGAAAAATTATATAATAATGATTAAAAAATCAGTTCTTTTACTTTCTGTAGGTATGTTGTAAAAGATATTTAAAATCAGTTATTTAAAAATAAAAACCAAGTCATAGTACAATTTGTGAGGATGGTATCTCTGAAGTTCTTATTTCTATTATATGAAAATATATCACATAAAATCATTTCTCAGCTGATAAGGAAAAAAGAACACCTGAGTTTTAAAATAAAAATACATTTTATCCTAATTATCCAGCATATTCCAGAGAAAGAAATTTTAAAAAATGAACCTTACCTATCCTTTCAAAATTACTACCCATCATGTGCACACACCTCTCTGCACCCCATTGAATTACTGTTATCTTTTTCTATGATTTCTTTTTTACATAGTTGGGATCATACTGTATGTATAATTTCATATCTACTGTTTGCTTAATAGGTGAACTTAAGACTACCTCATGTTATTCATAGTAATATTTTATTAACATTTAAGTAATAATAATCATTATGCTGGTTGAAATTAAAATGAGTGGTTTTGATGTCATATTTCTTGTCCATATATTAATTAAAAATCAAATGCCCAGGTCAATCGTTTTTTGAACCTACTTCTGGTTTAGAATGATTAAAAAAATCATCATAATCTGTGGCCATGTTAGTCTACTATTGCTATAAAATGCTGTGTAACTATATACATAGTAGCTTGCAACAATAAACTCTCATTCTCATGCTTAGAGGTTCTGCAAGGTGGCTGCCCTGCATGACTCATTCTGGGCCCAGGTTGTAGTTGTGGTGGCTTTCTAGAGTAGTTCTTTCTCGACATGAAGTCTGAACACTCCCAGGGGAGCTAGTGGAACCATATTACTCCTCTCAGAGGCTTAAACTCAGAACTGTTGCACTGTCACTTCCAGTGACATCCACGTCAAAAGCAGGTCACATGGTTAAATTCAACATCCAAGGGTAGACTTTCTCTATGAAGGTTGGGATGGAACGAGCAAGAGACAATGTTTTCTAAAGTGCCAAATGTGGCAATTTATCCTTTTATTCATTATGTTAGGGACATGCTCAGAGTTCATGTAAAAATCACTTACGATCATTAAGGAATAGATTTAAAAGAAGAGGTGCTTAATGCCTCTAATTTTTAAGACTTAAAATTATTTGATTTGTCAAGAGGGCTTTGCTGCATTCTCCAAATCTTGCAGAAAACATATAATGCATATTTTGTAAAACTGGTAATATGTGAGAAATTAAGGTGTATCTGCAGAATTGAAGATTAATAGTAGTTGCAAATATTCTTATAGTTCAGATGTCTCCATGCACTGATCAATGGGGGATAGCTGTCCTTGAAATCAGACTCTTCTTCGATAAGATATTGAATGCAGGAATCTATGTCTGAGAAGAAAACTGGGAAGAAATTTGAGGAAATACCTAGCAAATGAATGCTCTTTCAAGGGAAAGGTTTTCCTTTGTGAAAATGAGGTAAACTGTAGTTTGAGTAGATCTGGGATGGGTGGTTTGGTAGGCTGAGTAGCGATCTACATAGACATTCAGGTCCTGATAGCTGGAACCTATGAATGCTGTTTTATATGGCAAAAGAGACTTCACAGGGGTGGTTCAATTAAGGATCTTAAGGTGGGCAATTATTGTGGATTATCTGGGTGAACCCTAAAATGTAATCACAAGTGTCCTTATCAGAGGGAGGCACAGGGAGGTTTTACTGTAGAAGAGAAGAAGGTGTTGTGATAATGGAAACACTGGAGTGATGCACTTTGAAGATGGAATAAGGGGCCACAAGCCAAGAAATACGAGTGGCCACTTGAAGCTGTAAAAAAAAAAAAAAAAGGCAAAGAAATGGATTCTCTACCAAAGCCTCCAGAGGGTGTGTGGCCCTGACAACACCTTGATTTCGGCCCAGTGAAACCCACTGCAGACTCTGGTCTCCAGAACAGTAAGAGAATAAACTTACGTTGTCTTAAGTCACCAAGTTGATGGTAACTTGATACAGCAGCCATAGGAAATTAAAACAAATGATACCTTAGAAAGTTTGCAAAGTTTCTAAATTGACCAACATATTAGAATACTTTGCAAAAAAAAAAAAAAAACCACAAAGTTTTGTTTAATGTGCAATATTTGATTAAATAAGTTTCTGTAGGATAAGTGTGTCTTAGGCACTACTTACTTGAGGAAGTTGTTTGGTCTGAAGACTATGAATGAGGCCTTCAGTTTGTCATGGGTTGAACTGTGTCCACCAAACTGATTTTGACATCTTAACCTCCAGTACTTGTGAACGTGACCTTATTTGGAGAGGAGCTCTTTGCAGATGATCAAATTAAGGCGAGGTCTTTAAGGTGGGCTGTAATCCAATATGACCGGTGTCCTCATGAAAAAGGGAAATTTGGACACAGAGACAAACACGTATGGGGGAAGATGATGTAAAGACACAGACAGAACATCACCTACAGCCAAAGAACACCTGAGGCCACCAGAAGCTGAGAGACACACACTGAACACATTCTCCCTCACAGCCCTGAGAAGGAACCAACCCTGCTGACATCTCGACTTCATACTTCTAGCCTTAGGAACTGTGACGCAACACACTTCTGTTGTTTAGGCCACCCAGTTTGTGGTGCTTTGTCTGGCTTCCTTTGGCAGCCTTAGGAAACTAACACACATTTATCAATGAGAATTTATGCATCGCAACACTTTGATTATTTTTTTTTCCAACCAAAACCATGCCATGGACAGCAGTAATCTCAGGTCCTCTTTGTTAGCCCTAAAAGGTAAGACCAAGACTTCCCACTGGAAATTGTTTTAATCAAGTTTTGTTTTATTTTTTAAGTTTGTATTTAAATTTTAAACGTATGAATGCCTCAGTAGTTAATTCTGTGTTTAATTTGGCAAGCTGCCTTGCTAACAAATCTAGCTAAGTTTTTTTTTCTGTGTCTCTTTCTATGCCTCTCTGTCTTCCCCACTGCCCTTTCAGAGGGCTATAACAGTAAAGCCCACATTTCATGGCACATGGAACAGACAGTGTTGCTTTTAGCAAGAATGGATTGGTATGGGCTATCAGTAAAGCTTCTCTCAAGACTCAGGTGGGACAGAGCTCACCAGATGTTCTGGAGATCACAAAAGGCACTTTGTTCCATCTCTTCATTGCCTATCCACTGCATGTTTCCAAAAGCCAGAACCAAAGTATATATTGACACTTGTAGTGGCTGCGTGGGCTCCTTAGGTTTGGGTTGAGTGCGCTGGCCCTCTGAGTGTTATTTCTATTTCTGTGGTCAGAAAAAGAGAGAATACAAAGTGGAGATTTCACCTCTCAGGAGTCTGGTTCTGCAGAGGCTGAAGGGTGATGCATCCTCCAGGGTTGATGTTAGAGACCTGTCGTGGAAGTTGTGCGTCTTTACTTGCATCTGTCTGTGCCCATCTTTCTTTCTTATCAGATGGAAGCCCTCCCAGCCTGAGGGTAGGAGGCTGCCCTCTGAGGAACCTCTGAGGCCTGAGGGAGATGGTCTAAAAGGAAGGTGCTCAGAGCAGCTTTCTCCCAGGCCCACGTGGAAGGAGTCTGGTCCCAGGAACACACATTTCTTCCACCAGCCAGACCCACAGTGGGACTGCAGAGGATAGAGGAGGCTGCCTGCAAGGGCTGGCTTTTCCTTTAGTCTTACTCACAGAGGGTTCCTTCCTTCCTTCCTTCCTTCCTTCCTTGTTTCCTTCCTTCTTTCCTTCCTTCCTTCCTTCCTTCCTTCCTTCCTTCCTTCCTTTCCTCCTTCTCCTTTCTTCTATTTTTCCCAGAGATGGGATCTCACTGTGTCGCCCAGGCTGGTGTGCAGTGGTGTGATCACAGCACACTGCAGCCTTGAACTCCTGGGCTCAAGTGATCCTGCTGCCTGAGCCTCTGGCGTAGCTGGGACTGCAGGCGAAGGCACAGGCCACAGTGATCTGCTGACAGTTTATTTCTGAAATAAGCCGGTGAGGTGATGGTGGGTGGGGCAGAGGTGGGCTAGCGAGTGAAGGAGAGATGCTTATTAATTTGGTTTCTCTGAGGGGAAGAACCGCAGATCTGAAATGTGTAAAGTTATTGTTACCAGTTTTAGTCACACATTATTGAGAAATGACATTTTTTGGAGGGTTTAAAGAATAATTTGATGGGATTTAGAGCAGAGAAAAATTCACGTCATCTTGTTCATTCTACCATTGCTCAGAAGTCAGGTAACCACAATAGCTAAGGTTTTAAGAGTTTACCATACACCAGATACTATTCTATGCATTTTTCATGAAATTATTTATTTAATCCTCCTAAGAACCTCTTAAAATGGGTGTTATTATTATAACTACTTTTACAGGTGAGAAAACTGAGTGAGAGAGGATTTGAGTCATCACTGAGCTAGCAAATCAGAGGCAAATGTGGCTTAACAATTTAGCAAATAGGAATATGGTTTGAACATGGTTTTTAAATGCTGGGAACTTGTTTACAAGTGTTGAGTATACACTGAAATAGAAGCATGCAAGGTAACAATATCCCTGTCTGACCGAGATGATAGTTCCTAAATCTTTCTTCAATATTTGGAACATCGCTGTATGTTTCCCAGACCCATAAATGGGATGTGCGTATGTGTGTGTGTGTGTGCATGTGTGTTGTTTAAAGCTATTAATGATTGATAGTATACAAACTAGTTTGTTTTGCTATTATAAAATACATACTTTCTTTTTATATAGAAACCGTTTGTTTCCCTAGGATGTATTAATTGATCGATTGATTGATTCAGTACATAATGATTAAATGTTTACTATGTGACAGACCCTGTGCTAGGCACTGAGGACACAACAGAGAACAAGGCACACATGTTCTTTGCCCTCACAACATTTATAGTCTAGCTCGATTTTGACTATACATGCTACAGTATTGGGAAAAACTTTAGCATTAAAGAACCCAGAGAAAGACTCAGTGGCAAAGGCAAGGCTGAGGGAGAAATGCAGCCCTTTGGGGGAAACAGCCTGAACTAATGCCCTAGGAATCTGGACAAAAGGCTGTGCTGAGTCCAGTTCTTTTCTGAGCTGTTATTTCTCATATTTTGTTCTCTTTCTTCTTAAGCCAGATGAACAGATGCAAGTAGCCCCCAATTACCCCAGCTAAAGGAATTCCCTAAAAGCTCCATTCTGTGGAAGTCTGCGTGACCCTAAAGTTCACTGGCTTATCTGGGAAGCTTCTGGGACATCCTGCCCCTTCTCTGATCAGAGACTTTGCCCTAAGCTGTAGCCATTTGCCTATATGGATGCAGATGTGAGACTTCTTATTTTTTCTCTCCATCCTCCACTGAAACACAATTAAAAGGTCACCCAAGGATCCTGAACAAATTGTGCTGGGGTTGAGGGGAGAGAAAACAAAAAGAGCACTTTGTCCAAGGATTAGCTTGTTTATGACAGAGCTAAAAAACATTTTGTTTCAAACCGAGTTTTACGCGTTTGTCAATAAGACCAGGCTTGGAAAGGGCAAAAAATGAGCCTGCTTGTCACAAAGTCCCCACATGCTTAAGAATGCAGCCCCAGCAGCGGCGCTTGCAAATGTCAGTCCTCATCCTAATAACACTCCTGCTCTGGCTACTCAGTGGGGAGGAGTTGCATGAGACTTTGCCTCAGAGGACCCTGAGACAAGGACATGAACGCAAGTCATTGTCCCAGGATGTGCCAGCATGGGGGTGAGGAAGGAGGACAAGGGAAGGAAAATGGTCAATGCAGGCTGTGTAATGAGCAGGCTGCTTCTATGGGTGATGGGGTGGAGCGGGCCTCAGAGTTGTCCCACTGAAAAAACAAGGGGGCTGAAGTATACAGCCGCCAACTTCCATTTGTCATTGGCAGTGGGCTTTGCCTAGGGGTTCGGATTCCCCGGAACTCTTTTGCATGTGGAGAAAGGCTTTGCAACAGAAAAGCACAGAGCTTATAGTAGGAAGTGGTATGTATTGAGGAGTCATAGGTGGGCCACCGTCCTTGCTGCTGCAAGTGCTAGCTGTGATGGGAGAGGACGAACAAAGGTCTGATGAGCTCATCAGACTCTGGACTATATCACCCTTTCACAGTTGCAAGGACCATGAACCAGTATTCTGAAGGTGCCTAATGGGAAAGGCAAAGCAGGGAAAAGCAGGAAGGAAAAGCAAGACGCCCTCAGGGAGCCTGAGCATCTGGCCTCAGCACTGGAAGTCTGAATCCAGATCTCCTGGAGGGCAAGGATTACACACCTTCTGCATTAGAGGTTGGACCTAGCAGCCCACGGGCCTCGGCTTCCCAGAGTTGTGTTTTGTTTGGCTCACAGTATGTGTGTGTGCGAGTGAGTGTGTATTTAAATAAATGGCTTGCTGACTTATACAAATCTACAGAGTTCACATAAAAATCCAGATTTCTAGGTTATATTTTAAAAAATCTGATAATGCTGCGTCTGCCTTTATACATGGCCACGTTGTCTGAAGGTAAGTAGCAAATTCCCCTATGGATGGGCACGGACTTCCTTTGGCCACAGTCCCAATCACCACCTAAATCGTTCCCTGGCCATTGGGACTGAGTGTCAGTTGCATTTACCAGAATGCTAGCGCTTTTGTGTTTGACCAAAGTGTGATATCCAGACTACAGCGTCAGAGTCAGGTCTTCCTGTCCCAAACCAAACTCCTTATCTTCTCACCCAAACCTGATTGCCCGTCCTCATCAATGGCGAGCTAAGAAACAATAGATTCATCCTCATGCCTCTTTGTCTCGCAGAACACAACCAATTCAGCAGCAGAAGCTCTCAGCATTCCACCTCCACAGCTACCAGGGCAGCCCAGACCCCCACGCCTCTCTGTCGGATTGTCAGTGGCCTCCTAATGGGTTCCTGTTTCCACTGTTGTTCCCAATAGTCTCTGGTCAACACAGCAGCCAGTGTGATTCTTCTGAAACTGAGCCCAGATCATGTCACCCTTTGCTCAAAGCCCTCCTGTCATTTCTTCTCTGATCTCATCTCCTACTGACCCACCTCCAACATCCACCTGCTCCAGCTACACTTCCTCCTCGCTTTTCCCTGAAAACTCCAGATACGGTCATTCTGAGAAGTCTGTGAACTTGCGGTCCCTGCTACCTGGAAGCCTATTTCCCCGTATGTAAGCAAGACTTACAACCTTACCTCCTTCGGAACCCAGATGAAATGTCACCGTCTGAGTGAGATTTTCTCCGACCACCCTATTTAAAGTTGTCACCTACTCCCTAACTCCCAGAAATCTCTATTTTATTTTTCTCCATAGCTCTGATCACTATCTGACACTATTTTATTTACTTACTCACTCTTTACCTCCCCACGCCTAGGGATTTTGTCTGTTTTGTTCACTAATTTACCTGCATTTCCAAGAGTGGACCTCAGCCCTGAGGCGACTACTCACTTATTATATATTTGTTGGATAAATCCATCAATGTCTTTCCTTGCCTGCTTCTCCTTTTCCCTGACAGAAAATTTCTTCTCAATACCTAACGAAATCTAACCAATTTTCAGAACATAGTTACCTTTCCACATCTTCCAAGAAGTCTTTCTCATTGTTCTTGTCCAGCTTAGCTATGACATTTCCTGAAGTTAAAATAACAGATGGGAAAACACCATTAGAAGTGATTGCATGTTTATCCAGAAAATTGAGAAGGGGATTGTGTGGTCTTCATGACAATTTCAACAAGTGTGTGGAGGCAAAAAAAGTGACCAAAAAATTAAATAAATAAAATCTGTGTGATGGTACCATCTGTGCTGCAAAGCTGTTCTCTCTGAACTTTCTGAGCTAGTCTCCCAGACTCTATGGGGCTGAAGTTAAGATAACCATAGATTTTTTTTTTAAATATTTGAGGCAGACAAAGAAGCAAGTGAAAAGAACAGGTAGATAACCACGTATTTTAGTGTTTTGGATATCTGTTGCTGCATAACAAACCACCTCAGCACTTAGTGGCCTAAAACAATAGGTATTCAGTATTGATGAAAAATTTATAAATGGGCCATTCTGGTTGATGTGTGCTGTGGCCACCACTGATGTCTTCTGAGTTTACTTAAGAGTGTCTGTTAGCTAGCAGGTGGTAGAGGGCTGGCTGGCCTAGAATGGCCTCACTCTCGTTGCTGATGTGAGCTGCAAGTTGAGCAGAAGGATGGGGGTGAATGGACCATATGTCTATAGCTCATCCCCTTGAGGGTGTCAGAGTTCCCAAAGAGTGTGTAGGCACACCTAAGGTTTTTGAGGACTGGAGGAGCTTGCAACTGGGCAGTCTTACCATATATACCACCCCAGGAGTTTGGATTTTAATATTTGAATTTTGATAGAAAAGTTGAGGACAGAAGGTTAATTTTAAGATCATCATCTTTGTATCTATACAGATATATTAGCTGAAACTTTCAAATACAGAACAAAAGAGCTTTAAAAGACAAATATCCTGCTTTGCTCAGAGCTTGGAATACATTTAGCCACCTGCAGCACCACCCTGCAGAAGTAAGCACGTTCTTTCAAGCTCAAGGAGAGAAGGCACAGACAATAAGAGGAGTATGTTCCCGTCAGTAGTCAGAATCTGGAGCGGTCTCCAGAGTCTGTAAGCTCTGGGCTTAGGGTAAGGAAAAGTTTATGTGCTGTACCTTGTGCAATGAGGCAAAAAGAAAAGACTAGAATGAACACGGGAAGAGAGAAAGAGGATGTCAGGACCTTGGGGGATGAAGAAATTCAGTGCAGGTCAGCTGGGTGAAGGAGGAAGCAGGGTTAGGACATGGTGAATCCAGGGGCTGCTTGGTCTTGTTTTGTAAAGATGCTGATCAAACACTGTTTATACAGCAGCACACCAGATGGTCAAATGGGGCCAAATCCTAAGTGGTAGGGTAGGGTCCCCTCAGAACCATTTTGGGAAGTTATTTCCCCTTCATTTCCTACATTTTAATATTTTATCAAATTGCTTGATGTCAGCCATGTCATAATTTAATTTTCTTCAAAATTAGCATGTTTCACTATGTTTTCTTTAATCACTATTTTGGAGACAGACTGGTTAAAACCTTCCCACTCATGAAATTGCTAGTCAAAATATTTTAGAAAGGAAGCTCAAACATTCATTGTTTGCCTTATTAAAAATTAACTCAGGCAGATGGAAAAAGAATACAGTGTGGGCTTTCCTCTCAGTCCTGCTCGCTGTCTGTGCCTACCTTCATCTGGCTCGCCAGGCCTTGCATAATCTCACCCCACAAGGAATGAGGCTGAGGTTAAAATATCTTGTTTGTGGTCACACAGATTGAAGAGATGGAGTCACAGCTGGAGTTGAAGTTATCAGGGCAGGATCAGTGTTTTCCTCAAAGGGCCACAGCAGGACAAGAAGAAGGCCTCAGCATTTCCTAGGTCAGAAAACACTGTGAAAACTTGTCTGCTCTTAACTTCAACTTTGAGGGAAGATATCAGAACTGTATCTGCCCGCCATCTATTTTTGAGTCCCCTGCCTGTGGAATCCCTTGGATCCTTTGCTTTGCTTCAGCCGTACATTCATTTCCACAAGTATGTGCCAGGCTCTCCCTTGGGTGGTGCGTCAGGGAATATAACCTACTCCCTGCCCTCTTGGAGGTCACTGTCTCACAGGGGTACAGATCATAAGAATCTACTGCAGCAATATAAGCCCTCTGGGGAGGCAAACACACGTACTGTGAGAACACAGAGGGGTTATTAAGACATCTATGTTGGGATCACGGTTCCCATACTTACCTCTGGCAATTTTTCACGCCAAAGGTAGGTAGCACTAGGAAAGGTGACAGGCTGTTGGGAAAGATGCCATCATCCTGGAGCCACAGCGGGGCACTGCTGAGCTCCGCTCACCACTCTCCACCTTGGACAACACAGTCTCGGAAGTGGGTCACCACCCAGGGCCTTGACACTAAATGTCTTGCAGGGAGATCAATCCCGGAAAGAGATGAGTGGTCCTCATGTTTTCTGCTCTCATCCACAACTTCTGATCCCCTCCCCAAGCAGTGCCATTCTCCATTCTTTTCTTCATTACCTGAGGATAGCGTTTCTTAAGTGCCAATGTTATGTGCGGCATTATGTTCAGCAGTTTCACAGACTTGATAAAATTTAATCCTCTTGACAGTGTTCTAGAGGAGTTATAATTTGTCCCTACTTTACAAATAAAGAAACTGAGACGGAGAGCAATCTGTTAACTTACTGAAGGTCGCACTGCCTACCAATGACTAAATTGCAGGTGGGAGGATATTCATGGTCTAAAGAGCGTGAGAGTAGGATGAAACCCTAAAGTAGGAATTCCAAGACCCAGAGGAATAGACCATAGGCCCAAATACATTGGTTAAAAAGGCTTAGGTGCCACTGGATTGACATGAGTTGGTGCTGGTGAGCAAGGGATCTGACCCAGTAGGTGTGGGCAAAATAGCAGGGTCCCTGAGTATGGGCGCCACAGGCATGGAGGTGTAGAGTCTTGACTCCACTAAGTCTGCTTCTATCAGGAGCAAATGGACCCAGACCTGCCCTTCATGTTGGCTGGAGGGTTGGGGAGGACAGTGAAAGCTAATAGGACAAGGGGACTTACCCAAATGTTGAGAGCAGGGAGCCAATACCTGGGCACAAACCTGGTTGGACACACCTGGATGTCTAGTCTGAAGGCTGCTGTTATATGTCTTTTGGGGGTCCACCGAAGACTCAGACCTGCCTAGAAGTTCATTAGAACCAGTAAGATTTGAAATGCAACTTGAATTTCTCATCCTGACATTGGAACCGGCTGGGGTAGACTACAGGTGCCAGGCAGAGCACCTGTAGGCAGAGCTCAGTGTCTCCTTGCAGATTATGACCCTGGTTGGCTACTGCCTTAGTCGTTGGGTTCTCTTTCTGCAAAATGAATCCCATGGTCAGGACTCGCTTTTTGGGGTTCTGAGGGTAGAGAGAATCCACCCTCTGCTTTGCCAGAGCCACTGCCCTTGGGGCCCTCTCTTGGTTCCTCACTGTGATTCAGAACATATGGAGATTTCCTTATGCAACTATATATTTTAAACCTTGTCACATTCCCCAGCAATCCTGCCCAAAATCTTTAAATGGGATGCTTAGCAAAAGTACCACTTCCCAATTGTGGATCATCATCTGTAAAAGGCACACACTGGAACTGTGAGTCTGCATCTCGTGTAGCGTCAGATAGACGTGGAGATCAGGGCAAGACAGTGAGAAACAGAGTCATCATTCTCGCCTTCAAATAAGTGGACACACAGGCTCTAGTTCTCTGCCCACACTGTTGATTCTCTGTGTGGACACCAGAGAAGACTCCTAAATTTCCCTTTCAGGGATGGTCTGGGGCTTCCTAGTATGCAAAGAATACAGTCCAAGACTATCTTGGAATGTAAGACTCTCTATTACCAGCTAATGTTGTTTTCAAATTCAAATCTATTGTTCTAGCCTCAGTTCCTCTCCAATCTCCTTCTTTCTCCTTTGCTGCAGTGACTCCCAAATACTCACTTATCCCTCCATGTGTCCTTCAGGTTTCCACCCCCTTGTTGTTCCTCATATTGTTCTTACTGCTTGAAAGGTCCTACATATTGCCATTTCTTAAAATTACTCTTCCTTCAGAGAACAGCTTTCATTACAAAACTTTCTTTATGCTTCCCAGGAGAATATAAACTTAGTGTCGCTCATGCTCATAAATCTCTGCAATAAACTTTTATTATACCCCTTCTCTTGGTTGGCTTCTTACTCTAAGAGTCCTTCCCATGAGATCAGAAGCTCCTGGAGGGCAGGGGAAATACTTATTTTGTGCCCTGCATGATGCAAATCACGGTGTCAGCCCTGCACATAATGACTCAGTTCATATCGTGCGGTTACAATGACAACTTACTGCCAGGCCATTCTCAGCCCACTTCCTGGGCTGAAGCTGGAGGTTGGGGAGAAAGATAATGACCTTTAGGTTCAGGCAGATATGGTGCAATCCTGGTGCAATCACTTATTGGTTTCATGCTACTAATCTCTCAGAACCTTCAACTTCCTCATGTGTAAAGTAGGATTATAAGTACTTGATGAGAGATAATGCCAGAATCTAGCTGTCTGAATACTTGATTCCTGTTCTGACACTTCCCATATGGGAGAAGGATAGTAAGAAGGATATATGTATAGGGGAATGCTTGAGGCACAGTCTTAATTTCTAGCAGGGGATCTAGTTTCAAATACTCACTCTAGTGACTTGCTTGGCCCTTGCATGGATGAAACAGGGCAGCTGTTCTCTTATCCAAGAGCTATACTTGAAGGCAGGGTTCAGAGGCCTGCTGCACAGACCTCCTTTCTCCAAAGCCTTTTCCCTGATCCCCCTTGGTCTTACCAAGTCAAAAGCAGAAGACTGTCACAGGTTCCATCTTACTTACTGGACGTGGAAGAAAAGACCACCCCCAACCCCCTACCCCCACCCAAAGGAGGGTACTCCAAAGTTGGTTCTCTTTAGGTACTGTTCACTTTCCCCAGAGAAATTCCTGCCTTGCTGGGCCTGCTTGTTTGACTAATTTTGTGTTCCTGAATGAGCCATTTTCATTTCTAATTTCAAAGCTCCCCCTTGGTGGGGAAGTAGTGTGTATATATGTGTTTGCGGGAAGTCTGCTCTTTTTAAATCGTTTGAATAATAACATCATGACCTGAATTAGGCAGATGCATAGTGGAAAAAATATATACTGATATTGGTGTTGGGTTTTCCTTCCTACCAACTGAAACACCTTGGGAAGGTTCCTTAACACGTCTGAGCTTCAATTGTAAGATAGAGATGATTGTATCTACCACCTAGTGCTGTTTTGTGCATTGAATAAGGTAACACGTGTGAAGATCCTATTACAGTAATTGGCATGAAATAGGTGTTTAATACATATTGGCACCTTTCTCTTCTCTCTTGAAAGTTAAACCAACGAGATCCTTTTCCCATTTGACTATAAGCACTCAGTTCCTTATGAGGGAGGCCTGGAAAGTCAGGAGCCATGCTAATTTTATTACCTCATCACTTTTTGTCATCAAACGGAAAAGCACTATCATGGGCTAATTCCGAACTCTCTGCACAAGTAAATTTTTTGCAACCCCCTGGTGCTTTGGAGCCTTTCTAGCCTACTTAGTACTTGCCTATTTAATAAGCTCAAGGCTCTCTGATTAAATCTGGTGCTTCCTGCTTCAAGTTGCTCAGATATCAGCAGCTGATATTTTGGCCTCATGAAAAGGAATGGACATTCTTGACCCAGAAGGAGTGAGATTCTGGGATTTTTTGGTTAAGATGGTGTCATTGTCATTGTCATCGTCATGACGTGTCCCAACTGCCAGAAGATTCAGCACACTATTACTTGGGGTCATAGAACGCAGCCACCTGCTCCCAGCTGCTTGTTCTCTGACCCCTCCCAGACATTACTCCTGGAGTAGAGTATCTCCTCCTCCTTCTCTGAAAGTTAGGCTTGAAGCAGAATTGAAGGAACCACTCAAGACTGAAAAGACCCCCTTCACCTCTCCTCCATGTGTGTGTATTCGTTTTTCTCAGAAAATTCTTGCGAAACTGGAATGATGGGGAGTAGCAAGAAGATTTTTCATCAGCATCTGGGAATCAAACTGAAGCCCTTCCATGCCTTCGTTCTGACCCTAAGCAGACCCCAAGATATGATGGGAAGGGACCTCGGGCAGTCTTCCTCTTAAGACAACCAGTGCAGTGCAGTTATTGAGGGCATGGCTTTTGGAGTCAACTGCTACAGCTGTGAGTCTGAAATCTGCACAGGTATGTGATCACGGCCCAGGTCCTGACTTTCTCCACACCCACTTGCCTCCTCTATGCAATGGTTACAATACTACTCAATTCATGCTGTTATGAAGATTAAATAAAACAACATGTGTAAAATGTGAATGTAGTACTTGACACTACTCTGTAAATGCTGCAAAGTATTTAAGAGTGAGGACCCATAAGCCACATTATACATTCAAGTGTTTAGGAATTACTGAATGACAGGAATCCAAATCAGTTTGGATTGGATTAACTTATCACAAAACAAAAGAATGATAGTTTACCTGGAGAAAATGTTAATTAAGTAGGGAGAAAATCAGGGATGTTTCTCTTCTTAATAAAGCTTACTTATAAAAGCTTTATTTATTATAATCCTGAACATTTTATCTTAATGAGACATTAGGCCAGTCACTGCCAGAATGCAGCCGTTGAGTGGATTTGCCCATCTGATTCCCAGGCTTGCATTTTCTTACTGATTTATATTCATTTACATCTTCCTGATCTCCCCACCATGGTGGAAGATGAATTTACCAAGACAGGGAAACAGTTCACTCACCCCTAGACAAAGGCAAAACTCCCCCTCGGTGGAACCACTTAAATGGGTATACTGGCTTATAAAACCACTGTGCCTTGTTGGTCCCTTCTATTCTCTCTGGCTATGGCTTATTTCTGTCACCCTGTATTTTGTTCTTCAGGTGTAGAGAGAGCCACAGCTCATATCAGACACATTGTCCTGGTCATATATATGTGCATGTGCATTTGCCTCCATGTGAAAAAACACATGAATACACAAAGAAAACGCATATACGGGCATCCACAAAAACACATATAGATTAGGTCAGAAGCCCTCTGAGAAACATAAATACACAAAGTGTGGCCACATTTAATAGATATGAAAAACAATACCTTCAAACACACTTACCCACACTTACTCTCACACAGACACACACATAGACATCACACACACATACTTTGATCACAGGACTATTCTGTAAGAGTATGAAGTTTTTATAGTGCAAATAGACAGCTCTTCTTGTTATAAGCACATTCTTTTTATAAAGAGCTTTCTCTAGATCCCTAGATCAGCAGGACAATTCCATATCCTATTACAATCTGCCAAGAAGAAATAGATAAATTTATTAGCCTGCTCTTTGCTTGTTTCATCATTGTGACAGCCTCTCATGGGTCTACATCCATCAGGCTCTCATGCCATCTGACAGCCAAGGCTCCACAACCAAACTGCAGGTTAATAGCTCCTTAATCTCTGTTTAATTGCTCATTAATAATTCCAATACTGCTTTCCTCTGTTAATTGATTAAAAACCGATTTCAGTGGAAGTGAATAATGAAATTTGGTAGCAGCCAACTATGGAATGAGTTTTCTTGTCATCAAGATAGTCAAGAAGAAATAGTGACCAAAACACTCCTTGGTCCATTTGCAGATTTTTCGAATGCTAGAACTGGCAGCACCTTTGGAATTCAGCTACATCAGCATTTTCCAAATTGTGACCCACAAGTGGTTAAACAGTTTTCCAGGTTAAACAGTTTTCTCTGATCAAATAAGATGGGCAGACATGGCATACAAATCTCTCTCACACTTTGCACTTTTAAGTTAATACCAGCATGTAACAAGCTCTGAAATTCTACCGTTTGAGACACCTGTTTACATTGTTCAGCCAATCTTAACCCAAAGTTACTTGACAATAAAACCACATATCTTGCTGAGCACTATTTCAATTATCTATTGTATAAGATTGCCCCAAACTTAGTGGCTTTAAACAACAATGATGGATTATTTTTCATAATTCTGTGGATTGGCTGTGCTGGAAGGCGGAAGATGGTCTCTGGCAGGTGGTACTGTCTGTGGAGCCCCACTTGTCCCTCACATGGTTTCTTATCCTCCAAAAGGCCTTCTTACAAGGTGGGCTTGACAGTGTTCCAACAGGGCAGACAACAGAAACCATAAAGCTACTAAAGGCTTAGCCTTGAAAATCAAACATCACTTCTGCTACATAATATTAAACAAAGCAAGTCACAGGGCCAGGTTCGATTCAAGGGGCATATACATTAACATCCCCTATTGATGGGGGGACCGACAAAGTCACATTGCAAAGTGTTACTTGGGAAGTAAGAAGGAATTCTTGTGGCCACCTTGGAATATAATTGACCTCAAACTGCTGAACAGTTTTTGGAACACAGTTTAGGAAATGCTAGTGTAGAACAATTCTCACATTTTCTAGGTTAGGATACTGAGACTCATGGATGTGGAATAATTTGTCTAAGGACACATAGCTGGTAATCAACAGATCTAAGGTTAGAATCCAGTCCCCAGACTCCAAGTTTTCTCTATTCACCATGGTGCTTCCAAAGTGTGCAGTAAAATAAAATCTCAAGTCCCCCAGCTTACTGAATGTACTCCCCCTTGGCCAAGGAGACCCCAGAAATACCCTAAAGTTGAGTTACTGGCCATGAGAAGGGAGGTCAGACATGCCTTATCATGCCCCCTTCCCTTCTTGGAGACAAACTCATTAACAGGCCTAAGACTATGCAAGACAAAGCTTAAACCACACCTGTAGGTCTTCAATTTACTCAACAGATCTCATGAGTCTGAGTATATGTCCAGTGACTTGTCTCTAATTAATAGACTTCCTTATCTTAACTAAGCCTTTAGACAAACATTCTAAGCCTTTAGACAAAGCTTCATTTCTTTACCCAATTACAAATCAAAGAATCTTTAAACCCACCTATAACCTGTAATTCCCCACTTTGAGATGTCCTGCCTTTTCAGGCCAAACCAACGTATGCCTTACACGTATTGATCTATGAATTTACGTGTAATTCCTGTCTCCCTGAAATGTATAAAACCAAACTGTAACTCAACCATGGTGAGACCACTTGCTAAAGGTTTCCTGGGCTTGGCTCTGGGCCATGGTCACTCATACTTGGCTCTGAATAAACCTCTTTAAATTATTTTACAGAATTTGTGTTCTTTTCCATTGAGAGAAGGATGCTCCACCAGTCATGAATGACTTGAATGGCATCCAAACACTGACTCCCTGGATTTTGGGAGTCTTAGACTGTGCTTCTGGTCTTCTAAGCAAGTCCAGCTGAACTTGTTAAATCAGGAATAACTCAATAAACCAGGGACTCAGCTTCTTGTGCCTTCATTTCATGAACGATAGTTTCTGGAAATAGCCAAACTTGGAGATTTTGAATGGCATGTGCTATCTTTCAAAACTTCTTGTGAGATAAAGTAACCTGGGTTTTTAGTTATATTTCCTGCATCTCCACTGAGTCCTGCACATTTACAATCTATAGTCAGATCTTTGTCTAATGCCCCATGTCTCTTAAAATACAGTCCAGCCCAACTCGTTGACAGCTCATAAATAAATTTACTTAATGTTCTTCTGACTTGGCAAACCTATTCCAAATGCGCCTTTCATGTTATTACAATGCTTTAAAACAAATCCAGAAATAATAACTGTTCCATGAATTTTTCCTGAACTGATGAAGACAGGCACAAAAACTTAACCCAGTTTTTATATCTGTGAATTCAGCTCAAACCACCCCCCAAATGTATTTATCATTATGACCCCTTATTTTGCATGCTCTGCAAGATTTTATTGAGTCTACTGAAAATATATCTGCTGCTTGAATGTATTGTGCTTACAAGGGGTTTTTTTCTATTTCATTATTATTTTTTATTATTTCAAAATATCACAGGGGTACAAACATTTTTGATTACATGGATCACTTTTATTATGCCTGAGTCAGGGTTATAAGTGTTCCCATCAGCCAGTGTTCATTGTACCCATTAGGTAGGTTTTTATCCATCCTCTCTTCCACTGTCTCCCCTGCTTGATTTCCACTGAGTTTTACTTCCCTCTGTGCACATGTGTGCTCATCTACTAGTTTCAATTTAATAGTGAGTACATGTGGTGTTTGTTTTTCCAATCTTGAGATACTTCACTTAGGAGAATGGTCTCCAGTTCCATCCAAATTGTTAAAAAAAAGGCTTTAGGTCATCCTTCTTCATGGCTGAGTAGTACTCCATAGAATACATATACCACATTTTTTTAATCCACTTATGAATTGATGGGCACTTGGGTTGATTCCACATCTTTGCAATTGTGAATTGTGCTTCAGTGAACATTCGAGTGCAGGCGTCTTTTTGATAAAATGACTTCTTTTCCTTTGGGTAAAAACCCAGTAGTGGGATTGCTGGATCAAATGATAGGTCTATTTTTAGTTCTTTGAGGAATCTCCATAGTGTTATCCATACAGATTGTACTAATTTGCAGTCCCACCAACAGTGTATAAGCGTTCCTTTCTCTCTGCATCCACGCCAGCATCTACTGTTTTTGGACTTTGTAAAAAAAGCCATTCTAACAGGGGTAAGGTGATATTTCACTGTGGTTTTAATTTGCATTTCCCTGATGACTAGTGATGTTGTGTATTTTTTCATGTGTTTATTGGCCATTTGTCTATCTTCTTTTGAAAAGTTTCTGTTCATGTCTTTGCCTGCTTTTTAATGGGGTTGTTTCATTTTTTTCTTGTTGATTTTCTTGAGTTCTTTGTAGATTCTGGTTATTAGCCCTTTATCTGATGTATAGCTTGCAAATATTTTCTCCCATTCTGGAGGCTCTCTATTTGCTCTGTTGATTATTTCCTTAGCTGTGCAATAGCATTTTAATTTAATTAAGTCCCATTTATTTCTTTTCATTGTTGCTGTGATTGCCATTGGGGTCTTCTTCATAAATTCTTTGCCTAGGCTGATATCTAGAAGAGTTTTTCCAACATTTTCTTCAAGCATTCTTATGGTTTCATGATGTGTTTGAATTTTATTTTATTATAATGCTAGTATTGTAACTCTTAGAGTCAAAGGTATCTGATGAAAGGGGCCACATCTGAAATACTTTTTGCAGATGCTTAAGGTCAAATCTGCCACACCAGTGCCTGAGGAATACTTGGTGGTGATGACTTGATCAATATTTCCAGGACACTGGCTCCTAGCAACATTGGCTTAAACATTTTGCATTGACTCAGGTTTAAATGTTCAGCTTTCTTTGCTCAGGAAAGCTCATGAAAAAGAAAGATTAAATTGAAGGCTAATGATTGTAGAGAAAAGTTATGCACTACACTTCACAGACAATACAAGAGACTCTAGATTCATCTTCCTGTGTAACACATTTATTATGAACAGCCTCTTTCTGGAAGGCATTTTTAGCTGATGTGTCATAGCATGAAAAGGCCGAAAGATTACATCTACTTCCCATTCTTAGCTTGTTACAAGGCAGGTGAAACAGAAGGATGAGGGATTCTGTGGCTGTGATTTATACATGAAGATCAGGGGTGGGTGTTAAGTCCCTGGCCCAATATTTAAATCTAAGTTTACCTGGAAACTAAACAGCAGAAAGAAATAAGCAGGCTATATTATAAACATAGGCAATATCAAATAAACTTTGAAAGAGTTCTCTGGAAATGCTGTTAAATTCAGCTCGAACCATCATTTGTTTATTTGTTTGATTTTTCTCTGAGACTGAGGCTACAAGGAGCAGACAAGCAAATACCTCATGTGATGCCTGTATTTGAGAACTGCAGTGAGGCAGGTTAACTGATGAAGTTCAAGTGTCAAGGAGGAAATCCCTTTTGAGCCACTTCAGATCTTGGGAGGTGCCAATCTTCCCAGGCCCTGATATTAAAGTCCTCGGAGTGTGAAACTAGGTCCAATTGGCAGGATAGAGCAGCAAATGACATTTTAGAGACTGGTCTTACCTGATAAACAATTAAATCACATTCCCCTGAAATTTGCCTTTCCAAATATTGTCTGTGCTCAAGTCAAGATGAAAGTCAAATTGTGAAAATGTATTGGTTTAGAAAGGAAATGACCTCTAATATGAATTGAAACACTTCCTCTGTTCATTGAGTCACCTTTCTAGAATCCTCCAAGTTTCACCTGCAACCTCTTTTCCCCTTTAAACCACCTGCCCTCACATTCACCCACTCCACTTCCTACTTGTCTTTCTATTTATTGACTCACCAGAATTAGTCACTCATTTTGGTGTTATTTCTGCTCTGGGGTTATCCAAGTTAATATGTATGTAACTGTGGCTTACCTATAGTTCTTTAGAGTCAGATAAATCAGTCACAAATGCAGAAGCAGAGGTGAGAGGACTGACAAGGAGACAGCAAGTTTGCTGCAACTTCAAAACAAGGAGACTTTCACTTCACTGGGGATTGGAACCAGTTTCCTGTGAAAATATCATGCAGGTTCATAAAGGAACTAAGATCAAAATGCTTCAACTTGTTCTTTTAAAGAAGCAGAACACTAAGGGGAGAGCTATGTGCAATCTGGGGTGAGGAAGGATTATTCAAAAGTGTGTGTGAGAGAGTGGGTTGAGGTGGGAAGGTGACCACAGCCTAGGTGTTGACTCCAGGGACAAGACCTATTGAGCCAAAACAATGGAGAGCAGCCCAGGAAGCACTTGTGAGGAGACTGGGTAGTTACAACTGGAGTTCAGTAATCACTGATTTAATTAAGAAATAATCAGCCTTATTTCTTTAAAAAAAAGCTGAAATGGAGCCACTCAAGCTTCTCAGGAGGGTGAAGTCTGTTGATGCCAAGCTTTTCTGACTGGCTGCATACTTGGGAGTTACTATAACTCTTATTTGTAGCTGTGGCATGCATATCTTCCACTCAAGCAAAACTGCAACAAACTCCTCAATAAGTAGTAAAGTAGTATATATTTTATTTGAAAGGATCTTTGTAGGGCTTCTGATTCTAGAATATTGAGTAGACATTTTTTTTTCTATTCCTACCATGAAGTACAACTAAAAAAATTGGGCATTATATAGAAAACAGATATAAAAAGAGTAAAAGGCAGAAAGAAGGCGGCAAACTGGCTAGGGACTTTAGAACCCAGGAAATGACATGGTGGTGAGTTTTCTGATTTTCTTTTTGCCTTTTATATTCTAGACTTGGAGCTGAAGAAGCCAGCAACTCAGAAGTGCCAATAAGTACAGACAAAATAAGAGAGACCAACCAAAGCTTGCTCTCTTTAGTCAAAAGACCAAGAAAGGTATAGCCTAGCAAAACAGAAAACTTTTAGAAAATAACCACTCTATTCCAATGAAACCCTACAGAACAAAACCATGGTTCCACCTTCACATACACCAGAAAATCCAATTGGGGAGCTTAGACTTCCATATCCATGATGCTGTAATGAAATACCACAACAATTTTGCTGGGGTGATATCACAGAAGGCCAAATAGGAAGTTTAAACTTTCATTTCCACTAGCCTTTAAAGAGGCCCCTCATGGTCTCAGTGGAGACCATATGGAGTTGCTATATGTCCACCCTCAACCTTAGCAACTCATTTTAGTAATAAGACCCTTTCCCTCTCTCCACCTGGATAGTGTTCTAGGAGACCTATTAGCGTAGCAGGACATTCACTATTGTCCATTGACGATGAGGCCACTCCCACTGTGATGTTAGTGGATACCATGTGAGAAACCAGACCAGCAGTAATAAGAACTACCCCCTGCCTCCTGCCTCAGGTGTCATAAAAAGCCAAGTGGAGAATCTGAACTTCTACCACCCTTCTCTTGTAGGCTAAGACAGAAAGATAAAATGATATAAAAAGTCTCAAAAAATAAAAAGAAAATATCCAGGTTTCAATGAAAAAAATTCACTGTCATACCAAGAACTGGGAAGATCTCAAATTGATTGCAAAATGATAATCAATAGATGACAACACCAAGATGACAGAGTCATTACAATTATCTGAAAAAGATTTTAAAGCAGCCATAATAAAAATTCTTCAATTATACATGCTTGAAAAATGGGAAAAATATAAAAAGTCTGCAAATAAATATAAAAACCAAATAGAAATTTTAGAATTTAAAATTACAATAACTGCAATTAATAAACATTATGGATGGGCTCAACAGCAGAATGGAGAGGACAGAAGGATTAATGAACTTGAAGATAGAACAATAGAATGTGTTCTGTTTGAACAACAAAAAATACATAGACTCAAAAAATAAGTGAACAGAGTTCATGGATCTGTGGTAATGTAACAAAGTTCTGTAATATTTGTGTCTTTGAAGTCACAGAAGGAGAGGAGTAAGAGACAAGGTTGAAAAAATACTAGAAGAAGCAATGGATGAAAACTTCCCCAAAATGATAAGAGACACAAATTGACTGATTAAAGAGATTGTGTGAGCCCCAAAAAGGATACCACCCTCCAGAAAGAAAAATCCATGCCAAAGACATCATAATCAAAGTTTTGAAAACTAAAAACAAAGAAAAAATCTTGAAAGCAGCCACAGAGAAACAGCACTTTACCTATGGTGGGGTGGGGAGACATTTTAAATGATAGTGGATTTCTGTTCAAAAACTATGAAGGCCAGATGGGTGACAAGATATTTTTAAGGTGCTGAAAAGTAAAACAAAACAAAACAAAAAAAACCTGTCAACTCAGAATTCTATACCTGGAAAAAATATGCCTCAGGAACTAAGAAATAAAGACATTCTCAAAGGAAAACTAAGAGAATTTGTCATTAGCAGACCTATTCTAAAAGAAAGGCAGAAGAGATTCTCTAAACAGAAAGGAAATATCTAAGAAAAAAACCTTAGAACATGAGGAAGGAATAAAGAAAACGGTAGGCAAAAATAAAAATACAGGTAAATAAAATAGGCTTTCCTACTTCACTTGAATTTTCTAAGTTATGGCTGATAGTTAAAGTAAAAATTATAACACTGTCTGATATGGCTCTAAATCTCCATAGAGGAAATATTGAAGACACGTATACTATAAACTGAAGAGATAAAAGGACGTAAAGTGAGGCAAGTTTTCTATTTTTCACTTAAACTAGTAAAATTATAAGTAGACTGTGATAATTTATGCATATATATATATGTATGTATGTACTATATATGTAGCAATAACTAGAGTACCACTAAAAAGGGTAAAAAAGGGGATATACTCAAATACAGTACAGATAAATCCAAAAAGAATTCTAAAAATGTTCAAGTGACCCAAAGAATGGTAAGAAAAAGAAAACAGAAAAATTAAAAACAGAGAGAATAAACATAAAATAAAAACAGAATGGCAGACTGAAGCCCCAACATATCAATAATTATATTAAACAAAATGATTTAAGTACACCAATTAAAACAGAAATCTGGCACAGTGGATTAACAATTATGACCCAAACATATGCTGTCCACAAGAAACTCACTTCAAATATAATGATATAGGCAGGTCAAAAATAAGAGGATAGGAAATTATATATATATAATTCAAGCATTAATAAAAAGAAAGCAGGAGTGGCTACAATATATCAGATAAAGAGACATCTAAGCAAAGAAAAATGACAAAGACAGCAAGAGATATTTCAAAATGATAGGTGTCAATATACCAAGTGATATAGCAATCCTAAATATGTATGCACCAAGCTACAGATCTACAAAGAATGTGAAACAAAAACTGACAGAATTGAAAGGAGGAATAGACAAATCCACAAGTATAGTTGGAGACTTCAATACCAATCTCGCAACAGTTAATAGAATAACTAGGTAGAAAATCAGCAAGATCATAGAACTCAATAACATCATTAACAATAGGGTCTAATTGACATTCATAGAACACTCCACCTAACAACAGAATGAACATTTTTCTTGTGTCCACAAAACCTGCATATCAAGGTTCACCATATCATAGGCCATCAGACAAACATCAACAAATTAGAAAAAATTGAAATCACACATAGTGGGTTCTCCAATCACAATGAAATCAAACTAGAAGTCAATAACAGAAATTTAACAGAAATACCTTCAAATACTTGGAAACTAAATAACACAATTCTAAGTAATCTAGGTGTCAAAGAGGAAGTATCAAGGAAAATTTAAAAAGTGTATTGAACTATAAAAATGAAAATACAACATGACAAAATTTGAGAAATAAAGCTAAAGCACTGGTAAGAGAGAAATTTATAGAACTAAAGGTATATATTAGAAAAAGGAGATCTGTTACATCAATAATCAAAGCTCTCACCACAAGAACCTAAAAAAAGAAAAGGAAAATAAATACAAAGCAAATAGCATAAAGGAAATAATAATGATAGGAGGAAAAATCAATGAAATTAAAAACTGTAGAGAAAATCAATGAAACAAAGAACTAGTTCTTTGAAAAGACAAATACAATCGACAAACCTCTGTAATACTGACGAGAGAGAGAAGGAGAAAAAGAAAGAGAGGGGAAAAAACAAATTCTCCAAATCAGGAGTGAAACGGGATATTATAGACCCTAAAGACATATAAAAGGTGCAATGGGCTGAATGGTGGCCTCAAAGATATTAGGTCTCAAATCTTAGAAACTGTAGATGTTACCTTATTTAGGAAAAAAATTATTTGCAGATGGAATTAAATTAAGGTTCTTGAGATGAGGAGATTATCCTAAGTTGTACAGATATTTCCTAAGTGCCATCAAATGCATCTTTAAAAGAGGGATGCCATGGGGGATTGGATACACATAAAAGAGGAGCAGGCAATGTGACCACAGAGGCAGAGGAGGGAGTGATGTGGTCACAAGTCAAGGAATGCCTCCAGAAGCTAGAAGGGCCAAAGACTCCAATCCTTTCTAGACCCTCTAGAGAGAGCATGGCCCTGCCAATAGCTTGATTTTGGCCCAGTGAATCTGATGATGAATGTATGGCCTCTGGAATTGTCAAAGAATAGATTCCTATTGTTTTAAGCCACCAAGTTTGTAATAATTTGTTTAACAACCGTAGAAAACTAATACATAAGAAGGTGCTATGAATAACTCTACACAGATAATTGTGACAACTTAAATAAAATGGACCACTTTCTTGAAAAGCATAAACTTTCCTACTTCATCCAATGTGAAATAGATAATCTGAATAACCCTATAACTATTAAGAAAATGGAATTCCTGAAAAAGCAATCTTCAGGGCCCAATGATTTTATTGGAGAATTCTACCAGATAGTTAAAAAATAATTAACGCCAATTCTACACACTCTTACAGAACATAGAAGAAGAGAGAACGCTTCCCAGTTTTATGAAGCTATTAATATTACCTTGATACAAAAATTAGATAAATACAGTACAAAAGAAAACTAAAGACCAACATCTCTCATGAATATAGATACAAACATCCTTACCAACATATTAGAAATAGAACTCAGCAGTACATATAAAGTTTAAGTATTATGATCAAACGGGGTTTATCAGGAAATGCAAGGCTGGGTCAACATTTAAATAATCAAACAATGTAATCCACCATATCAACAAGGTAAAGAGGAAAAGTCATATGATTCTATCAATTGATGCTTAGAAAACATTTGATAAAATTTAACACTTATTCATGGATAAAAAATATCAGCAAGTAAAGAATGAGGTGGAATTAACAAAAATCTACAAAAAACCTACGGCAAATATTATACTGAATACTTTCACCCTAATATTGGGAACAAGACAGGGACATCATCTTCACCATTCTTATTTAATGCAGTCCTGAAAGTTCTAACCTTGCAATAAAGCAAGAAAAGGAAGTCAAAGGCATATAGATAGGAAGGAAGAAATAAAACTGTTTCTATTTAAAGATGACCTTATTGTTTCCAAAGGAAATCACAAGGAATCTACAAAACAATTGCTAGAACTAATAATGTGTTCGGTAAGGTGACAGAATACAAAGTAAACTTACAAAACTCAATTATATTTTTGTATAATAACAATGAACACATGACATAAAAATTTAAAATATTAAATACCATTTACTAGATCAAGTAATATTAGAGAGAGACAGAAAATGGAACAGAACAGATAAACCAAAAATAGACGCACATAAATATGCCCAACTAATTTTTGACGAAGATGTAAAAGCAAATCAATACCTTAGGAGAACATTTTCAACAAAAGAGTGTTGGAGTAATTGGATATCCATAGAGAGAAGAAAAGGAAACTCAATCTAAGTCTCATACCATATATAAAAGTGAATCAAAAAGGATCATAGACTTAAATATAAAATGTAAAATTATAAAACTTAAACAAGCAGAGATTATCTTCAGGATCTAGGGCTAGGCAAAGAATTCTTAGGGTTGACACCAAATTGTACAATTAATAAAAGGAAAAATTGCTATAGTATTTCATCAAAATTAAAGACTTTTATTCTGCAAAAGACCCAGAAAAGGGAACAAGAAGACAAGCTACAGTCTGGGAGAAAATATTTGGAAACCACATATCTATGAAAGGACTAGTATATAAAGCACAGTCAAATTTCAACAGTAAAAAAAAAAATCCCTTTAGAAAATTCTTATGGAGATACAGAGAAACTGGATTACTCACGCATTGGTTGCAGGAGTCTATAATGATACAGACACTCTGGGACTCAATTCGGAAGTTTTGTAAAACACTAAACTAAACATGCAACTACCCATACAACTCAGCAATCATGCTTGTGATCATTTCTGCCAGAGAAATGAAAACTTTGTTTATACAAAAACTTATACATGGATGTTTGTAATACCTTCATTTGTAATAACCAGAAACTGGAATATCTTTCACTAGGTGAATGGTTAAACAAATTGTGGTTCATCCGTACCATGGAAGATTATCAGTTATGAAAAGCAATGAACTTTGATACACAAAACTTGGATGAATCTCCAGACAACTATGTTGAATGAAAAAAGCCAAATCCCAAAGTTTACCTGCTGTATGAATCAATTTATATAATATTATTGAAAGAACAAAATTTTAGGAAAGAAGAACAGATTAGTTTGCCAGGGTTAATGAGGAGCTTAGGGTAGGGGAGAAGTGGGTGTGGCTACAAAAAGACAGCATGGAGACCCTTGCGTGATGGAAAATGTCTGTTCCTGGAGAGTATCTATGTCACTATCCTGGTTGTGATAATGTAGTATAGATTTGCAAGATGTTACCATTGGAGAAAACTGGGTTAAAAGTACACAGGATTTTTTGTAATACCTCTGAATACAGTGTAATACATGTGCAGCTACAATTGCCTCAAAATAAAAAAAGTATAATTTAAAAAATCTATGGTGAAAAATTACATAAGAAATTTACATTTGGAAAAATTAGAAAACAGACAAAAAGTAAGAATAACAGAAATTCCATACAGTTATATCTTGATGTATAGCTTCCCAGACTTTTTCTATACATACATAATTACAAACATGTGCTTTCTTTGAAATGAAATTGTAACATGCAATTTCTATTATAAACCGCTTTTTTTCAGTTAAATATATTTGATAAATACTTCTCCATGCCTCTAAATATTCTTCTTCTGCAACGTTTATTTTCATGAATGTACAATTTCATAAGATGAATATGCCACCAATTGTCTAACAAATGCCCTTTTGTAGGACATTTGTGTTCCTTCCAATTTTTATGTGTATAATTCCATAGTAAACATTGTCATTCAGAAACAATTTTTCAACATTTGTTATGTCAAGGTATATAAGTATTTTTAAGTTGCTTAAGAAATTTTGTTCACTTTTATATCCCAATGCCTCAGGTCAGTCTATGTACTTGATGATGACATGTTTAGTGAATAAATGAATAAAATATTGAAAATTTGTCCTCCAAAATGGTTGTGCCAATTTCAAATCCCTATTTTTCTCAAATTTGGGCATTATCATTTTAAAAATCCTAGCTTATTTAGAAAAAACATCTCATTATTAAAAGCAGTATATCTTTTTTTTATACTAATGAGATGGAGCACTTGTTCAAATGTTGAATGCATATTGATGTCATTTATGCCTTTGGGGTTTTTTTTGTTTTTCTTTTTTTATATTTCAAAATATTAAGGGGATACAAATGTTTTTGGTTACATTAATCACTTTTGTAATACTTGAGTCACTGCTAGATTTGTGCATCACCCAATAAGTATTCATTGTACCCATAAGGTAGGTTTTTGCCCCCCCCTTCCCCTTTCCCCTTGCTTGATTTCCACTGAATTTTACTTCCTTCTGTGCACATGTGTGCTCACTGATTAGTTCCAATTTAATAATGAGTACATGTGGTGTTTGTTTTTCCAATCTTGAGCTACTTCACTTAGGAGAATGGTCTCCAGTTCCATCCAAATTGTTGCAAATGGCATTAATTCATTCTTTTTTGTGGTTGAGTAGTGCTCCATGGTGTACATATACCACATTTTTTTAATCCACTCATGAATTGATGGGCACTTGGGTTGATTCCACATCTTTGCAATTATGAATTGTGCTGCAATGAACACTCGAGTGCAGGTGTCTTTTTGATAGAAAGACTTCTTTTCCCTTGGGTAGATATCCAGTGATGGGATGACTGGATCAAATGGTAGGTCTACTTTGAGGAATCTCCATACTGTTTTCCATAGAGGTTGTACTAATTTGCAGTCCCACCAACAGGGTATAAGCGCTCCTTTGTCTCTGTATCCACACAAGCATCTATTGTTTTTGGACTTTTTAATAAAAGCTGAGGTAAGGTGAGGAGAGGTAGATAGGTGATATTAGTAGCAAATTCTAGGGGGAAATTCAAAATCTCATCCCTTCCAGCCTTCGTTCTCAAGAGGAGAGGTTCTGACATGTCTCAGGAACGGAATGGAGTTCCTGAGAGCACACAGGGGCGTTGGCAGAAAACAGCCGGGGTAACTAGGCAGGGGAGACTCCACTACTCCTTTTTCAGTATCTGGATCTACTCCTTCAGCAAGTCTTTCTCCACTCTTTGTCAGGGATGCTCTTCTTGGCCTAAGGCATGGGCCTCTGGATGCCTCTCTCTCAAGATAAACCTACAACTTAAAGTCAAGAACTAACCAGAGTAGGGTTCAGGGGAAGAGAGCATTGGGCAAGCTACTTGATCAGCTTCTTGGCCATTCCATGAACTAGAAAGGCCATGAAGGTCACGTGATCCTAGAATCATGGTGGGAGAACAGACATGCACTTGGAACCAGAGCCCTAGCCGATGTCTAGAGAACATTGTCCAGTGCACATTCTAAGTGGAAGGGGTAGATTACCTTATGAATTTAGCATGGTGGCTATTTGAGGATTAGGGGATTAGGGTTCTAAGGATCCCATTTCCACCTTGAGACACAACTAATGGGGTCTGAAAGATGTGGGGCAATGTGTATGGTGCATACAAAATAAGTCCTGTGTTTATTTTACCTGATGTTCCAAACTTGGTTCCTGTAGCTTTCATGTAAACTGAGTCAGATGCCTCAAACCAGCTGTGATAATAGTTTGGAGGTTGATGCAGAGAGGGGAAGTTACTTCAGCAATAGCACCAGTGTAGGGGAAGGTGGGTCCTTGTGAATATGTTTAATTTTTCATAGAGAATGTAAATAGAGATGAAATTATGGGATGGTCCCAGAGACTTCTGTTGGTTGGTAGTGCCGTCTCCTGGAGTCTATGCTTCAAGCATGTTCCTGATATGTCAGTATCAATTGAACATGATGCTTAAGATCTTGCCCTCCAAAACTGAGCACTCCTAGTGTCCAGTTAACCTTTGTGTTTGAGTCATGGGTTGGTGGCAATGTGGAAATGGCACTTACTTTTTAGCAGGATGCTGTGAGGACCTGCCTTTCTTCCAGTCTGCCACAGTGAATAGATGAATGTTTATGTAGGAGAATGTCCTCCTCAAGAGCCCCTTAACTCTCTCTCTCTCACCCCCTCTCTCTCTACAGGATGTCCCAAAAGTTGCCACACATAGGAAAAATGGGAAATTGTAGCTAAATGTACCTTTATTTACAAAATATTCATTACAAAATTTTTCCTTTGTATGGAGACTTTTGGAGAACCCTGTGAAAAATATGTATGTGTTATATAAATATAATATAACAATACATATAAGCCATACATATATAATCTCATATTAATATGTATAAGTGGTTTTCTTTTTTCTAAATGCTTCTATTACAATGACATGCTCCATGAATTTCAATAAGTTAAGAAATGGATGATTATTATATAGATTATATTATATAGTTATCTATTGTCTATATTATTATGTAGGTCTATTATATAAAAGATACCTATTATATAGATCAGAAACTAGGATCCTCACAAAGTTAAGCAGCTTTCATTAGGTTGCACAGCTCAGTAAAGTGGAAGCATGGAGCAGATCCCAAGCCTTCTGGTTCCAAGGGATGGTGTCCAACTGTCATGGAAATTCTATTTGCACAGTGTCTGGCACATTGTAGGTGCTCAAGATATATTTTTAAGTAAATTAAATAAATTTATGGAAGTCTTTGTGTTATGGCCTGATTGCCTCATTCTCTCTTCCTTGTTTTGATCTACTGTGTCAGCCTAACAGGTACTCAATTTTTCCCATGACACAATCTCTCAGTCACCTTTTGCCTCCTCAGGGACTTTTTATAGTTTCTTCATCAAGCTCTTTACTAGCCCTGCCAAGGAGTAAATGTTTTTATTGGAACAGCATGAAATGTGACATTACTCATAGGTTCTGGCAGAAAATTAGTGGTAGTGATGACTAGCTCAGCACAGCTGGGTGAGATTGCACCTCCTCCCTGGAAACAATAAGCTGAGGGACCACAGGGAAGCATAATAGTCTAATGACAGCTAATGGTGAGGACAGAGTGGACCTGAGGCTCATAAATCAATCTGAACACAGTATGGCTAAGGAAACGCTTAGGAGATGCTTGAGCTCATCTGAGCATTGTTCATGGGTGTGTGTCTCTTACTGAACCATCATTTTTTGTTACATTAGGGAAAAGTATAACAATTTTTATATAGAAAGTCTCAAAAGGCTAAGACATTTGTAAGTAGGTAGGCAAACAGGTAGGGGGATATGAGGCCCACCTCTAGGTTCTGAGCTCTAAGCCCATGATTCTTTCATGGTCTGGTCTATTTTATATATCTGCCCAAATCAGGGATGGTTCCATCTTCTAGCCTGGGCCTAATTTTTACCTATCTACAATGAACAATGAGGCATAAGACTTCAGATAACAAGAGACTTTGCATTTTCCAGTCCAATCAATATTACTGACGGTTCTGATAGCACAACTTTGGTGTCAGTCCTTTCTCTGCTTATGAGATTATTTTGTTTCAAACATTTACCTTTTAGGAAGAATCAACATAGAAGGCTTGACTACAACTATGAACTTCCTACAAAGGTAGGATGTTTTTCAATTCTCTAAATAGTTTCCTCTGGAGCAGAAATGATTGTCAACAACAACATGCAATCAAAACTCCATGACGCATTCGAGGTAGATTTAAGGTGCAGCCCCTTCTTTCTGTTCTTTCATAGAAATAAAAAACAAAGAGCTGGCACAGCTTGTAAACAGACATCTCTTATATGAACTTTGCAAGTATAACATGCTATGTTTCTAGAAATAATGTGAACATCTTTTGAAAAAAAGAAGCACATATATCTTGATGAGATTTACTTGAGAATAAGAATCAACAGTTATAATAATAAAAAATAGTTTATTCTTTCCATCTTTTCCCCCCAAAACATAATTTTTTCTTTTTTCTTTTTTTGAAATATGTGATGAGAGTTAGAAAGCTTTAGTCCTGTGATGAGGCATTTGCCCAAGGGACTTCTGAAAGATGCCCACATAGGAAATTGTCACAACTACTCACGAATGACTGAAGATGATACTCAGATGTGTATAAGTGATTCCATTAAAACCTTTCTTGTGATTTTTGAAGTGGTCGAAGTCTATTCTGATGTGTGGCTACCTGTGCTGCTAGAGTATGGTGCCATCTGGACAGGCTGTCACAGAGATTGGAATGGGAAGTGGGAATTTCCTGGGACAATTATAATACTCTTCCAATTGGCAATCTACTGTTTTAGACAGAGGCATATTTGACACCACTGCTCTGTCCTTAACACACTGCAACACCCATTCTTTTTCACAATTTACTTCTTAGGGAGTAGAAAGGAGTCGCATCCATGGAAATTAAGACTAGAGGAAGAAGAGCGTCATGATCCGGAGAAAACGGCCATACCTTATCATAGAAACAAAGCAGAGAAGGAAAACAAAACTATGTCAGAAAGAAAAATAAGGCACCAATTTCTGCAAAATCCCAGGGGACTGTCCCTAATGTTTCTGGCAAAGGTTTCTGTAGAGACGGCCTTTTTATTTTTACCAGACCTGAATTCTGCATGTTAACTCAGAATCATTCCATCTGTCAACTGCTTTTGTCTTGACCCTTATAATGCTCAACTGTTTAGCCTAAAACCCTACCAAGAATATCATACCAGATCTGAATAACCACAAGTCTTCCTTTAAACTAGATAAACCAATGGCTTGCTCTGGTCCCAGGCTTTTCTCTGTCTTATTACCTGCAAATCTAACCCATTATTGCCAAGGATAAAATTGGGAAAAAATTCAAAGGGAATGTAGGTGATATTTGTAATTTCTTGGGCTCTAACATTTAGTTCTACATTGCCTCAGGACTATTCTAGAAACACAGTGCAAATGTTTTTACCCAAATCTGGGCAGAGGACTTCCAGGGGCAATGACTTCCAGGGTGGTAAGGGAGGAAACAAGTTCTTTGTGTTTCCTTATTTAATCAGTGCCCACTTGGAAAGTTCAACAGATATTTGGCCTCCTTGCTTGTCATTCACTCAAATGATGGTCAGAGTTAGGAAAATACTGTGATCTATACCCTGGCACAGAAGAGGGTGCTGGTTGCTTTAGATACTTGGGTATAACTTATATGTTGAATGATATTATAACTATATCATAATTATATACCTATAACTTATGTATATATAAGTTATATGTAGACTGATTATATGTAGAATGGCCTACTATTCTTGAGACTGAAAATGAAGTGTGTGTTTCAGATGTGCTTACTGCATCAAATAATGTGTACATCATCCCTCAAAGGGGGTGAAGTTTTGGCCTATTACCTAAGGCCTTCTCTGAAACATGGAAGAAAAAAAAGTGTGAGAGCTGAGTAAGCAAACTTTCAAATGAAAAAGTCTTACCTCAGGTAAACAAGGTTGCTGATTACTTATCCATGATTCAAATTACCGGATAGAAAGTGTCAAGAATAACAAACTTGTCCTCTCCCTCCAGCAGATAAACAAATGCCTCCTTTGGGTTATTTACTTAGAAAGAAATAATCAGCTAATATTTCTATCAAAGTGAGGTTGTCATGTTCTCACAGATGCAAGAATCATGAGGCAAATAGTCAGAATCTCTTATCCTGCCAGAAAGTCCCACTCTTGAGTGACTTGGGCCATGCTCTGAAAAATCTCTGGCAAAGCTAACTAATAACTGGAGGTCATAAATAAAGACATTGCCACTTGCTAAGACACGTAGCTCCCTCCTGGAGTAGCTGGGAATTGCTGATAACAAACCACAATAACCCTGAGCTCAGAAATGGATTTGAATTTTTTTATTATGCATTTTGCAATTTTGGCAGTTTTGAAGGTAAAACTGTGTCAAAGGGTAATATGTCTCAAGGACAGTCAGTGCTAAATCAATATTAATTAAATAGGCTTATTCTTATTTAACAAAGCACTGAAGTGTGGAGGAAGGGAACCGCTGTGACCATTTTCTTTAATTTTCTTTTGCCATCTGTCAGGTAAGGTAAGACCTCCAAATCCCGTACATCAGCATTTTAAAAATATAGCTAATTTTCAGCTCAGGTTGCTTACCTAATGATGTATTTACTATGTCTCAGTCATGATTTACCCAGAGATAAAACTATATTATTAAACAGAAAGAACTAGAAGGAGCACATAAAAAGACAATGGAAGATTTGAAGCCAGAAATAATGTTGGGTTTAGTTCTTTTAATCAACTCAGAAACTTCAAAGAATGTGACAGCACATAAGCTTGAGATAACAAGCACTATCCTGGCCATGAAATATATAGAAAGAATCATGCATGGACCAGCTGAATTATGGAAATACAGTCTAAATAGTCTTTCCCTATCCATTTCACATTTATTAAAGACCAGGGTCCCTACTCCTCATTTAGCAACATATAAGCACATAAAGGGAAAAAAAGGTTTCATGACAGGCAAAAGACCATACCATGAATTAGTTACATCCTTTCAAGGTACAAGAATCCTAATGGAGTGACCACTAAGATCTGAACTTTATATCTGATGAAGATGTTACTAAAAGCTTGTATTAAGGGTGGGAAAAGGGTGGTGAGGATGAACCTCCAAGATCCACAAGAACAAAGCTCATTATAACATATGAAGTCCTTTTACCAACCATAGAACTTCAGAAGTTATGAGCTTTTTACACTTAAAAGTCTATCTCAAATATTGTTAGAACTATTTCTTTCACATCCTCCATGGTGCTATCCAAGGTGCTGATTTAGCTAATGTTAAAGAATTGTCTTAAATGAGAGGTCAGAGTTCCTTAACTCAGGGCCCTAACTCTGTATCCCTTGACGTTGTGCTCCTGGCATCAAATGCATGCCAATTTTGAACTCCACTGCATAACTTCAGAGAGCTACATATGTTGGAAGTAATCTAGGAACTATTTTTATATCATTACTCCTCTTACCACATCAAAAAGCAATAAGATATAGCCCTTGTCATCAAGGGCATTATTATCTGACATGAGGTATCAGACAGTTAAACAAATAAATATAAACACTTTGGTAGGGGCACGCATAGAATATTTTGTGACCTCAGAGGAAATATTTTTCTGCCAAAGTATGGAAGGATACACAGTCTTAAATATTCTTTACAAATATAGGGTTTAAATCACTTCTGAGTTAGACTTGAAATAGAATTAGGATAGAGATGAATTTGTCCCTGTCAAGATATTAGTTTTCTCACCAGAAAAAATGTTTTTTCATAGAGATATCAACTTTTGACACAGAACCTATCTATAACTTTCCAAGAGTAGATTGCTCAGCAACGATGCTCTATAACATATTTCTCTGGGAGAGGCCCAAAATGTACTTTTATACCTCCACCACCCCATCTATACCCTATAATACAGAGGGATTCTAGAACATAGTCTAAACTGTTTAGATTCTGATGAATGAATTCTCTCCATTATAATAATTATTTTCACTTATTTCTACCTAAAATAACCTACTTCAATAATCAAGCATAGTTGCCCATTATGAGGTCCATGAATTTTTAAATTCTTAATTTAGTCCTAAAATTTACTTTTACTAATTAAATCTAATATAAGTTATAAGAAAACATGACAATTTCTACTATAGGAATGCATAACTATTACACTGTTTTTGAAGGAGTTGTAGTTGCCGTAGAAGTTTTGCTTTAATATAGGCGAGTAAGCCACAATGATGAAATTATATAAGATTTCCCATCCAAACTGTCTGAACAGTTTAAACCTTCCTCCTCTCCTTTTTGAAGATAAGCCAGGAAAAATAGTTTAAAGTTGTTGGTAGAAACTAACCTTATTCTTATGACACTTTCAACATTAAACACTTTACAGCTAGCAAATAAGAGAGCCATGAAGCCAATGATTTTCTGAATATTTGAATATCTCATTTATATTTTTACTGCTGTGAAGAAACAGTTTCATATTTGACAAGAATCCAGAGAAATGTATTTGTATTAAATGAGGTCATAAGAGTGGAGTCCTAATCTGATAGGACTGGTGGCCTCATAAGAAGAGGAAGCTCTCTCCCCACTTGTACAAACTGAGGAAAAGCCACATGAAGACACAGCAAGAATATGGCCATCTGCAAGCCAGGAAGAGATTCCTCACCAGAACCCAACCATGCTAGCACCCTGACGTCAGACTTCCGGCCTCCCAAGGTGTGAGAAGAATTTCTGTTGAAGTTCTTGTGTTTTCATATGGCAGCCCAAGCTGTTTAATATATCTTATCTTAAGAAACACAAACCCCTTCTGAGGAAACATGCTCATACCTGGATTTTGATTATTTGAGCAATTGCTAATTCAACTTTATAGTGCCAATTTGCCTTCTTAAAACAACACCACCTGTAACCCTGAAGTAGTCCTGCCCAACTTTTGTTCATCCTTCATTGATTTGACAACTCAGGAGTCTTAAACTTACGGCTTTTTTAAAAAAAGTCCTGACTACTACCTCTCCATGAATAATCACTGATAGGTCAATAAAAGGTTCAGTTTTACATGCCCTTTACAAATTTTAGGTAATTGATAAATGGTAAATACATCACTACTAAAGAGTCAGCAATGGCAAAGTAATTTTGGTTGATAACTGGCAGATTTCCATTGGATGGAGATATTGGATTGAGAAACTTCATTTTCTAAAAAAAGGTAGTTGAAATTAGGCTGTGAGAATATATTTTACAACCTGACAAATATGTGGTTTGAGAGAGAAAAAGGCTCTCTTTAGAGAAATATGGTATCATTTTGAATCTTTTTTAGGGTGTAGCATATATGAAAAGTAAGTAAAAGTAGATATTTTTGCAACCTGGATCACAAAAAGCTTTAAAACAGTAGTGGAGGATGAATATGATCCAAAAATTTAATTTACTTAGAGTGTTTGATCTGATGACCTACAATTGAAGAGGCTACTGATTTATAAGCTGAGGGTACAATTTGTTCTGGGACTGTAACTCTGGGGAAAATATACCTCTCTAGTACTAAGAGTCTTCAACTTAAGCCACACTCTCTCTGAATCTACTTTCATTTCCAGTTTTAATTATATCCAGAAGCCCCCCTGCAGTATGAAAAGAGGTAAATTAAGGAGGATGTCAACTGGGTGGACACAGATGATGGTGAATAATCCCAAGGGTCTACTGGATGAGTGGGAAATTCAGATAATGAGACCAACATTAATCTAAGGTTAACTAGCATGAAGGGCCACAACTGAACAGAAGAGCTTCTCCTTGGCATTGATTTTACTTCTTCTCAGTTTCTATTCTCAATGAATTATCTACTTGATTGTTCATCTGGTTTGCCTTTTTATTCAAATAAGAAATTTATTCTTAAAATCTCAGTCCCCACATAAATCAGTCCCCAAGTCCTTCTGATGCATGCCATACCCCAAATATTGCTCAAATCCCTCTGCTGCTCAAATGGCCCTTTACAACCTAACTCCTTGGTAGCTTGCTGCTATTGTCTCTTGTCCTGCCTCAGTCTCCTTACTATAGTATTCATACCTGCACTTGCCCCTCCACTCCACCCTAGAGCTGGAAGGGTACAGTTTTACTGAGCAGATCACACCCACGCTCAAGGCCTTTCAGTGTCTTTCTGGCCCTCTTGGGTTAAAACACAAAATTATTTTCCCTTTCTTTTCTTTTCTTTTCTTTCTTTCTTTTTTTTTTTTTTGAGACAGAGTCTCCCTCTGTCACTCTGGGTAGAGTGTAATGGCGTCATCATAGCTCACTGCAACCTCCAACTTCTGGGCTCAAGCGATCCTCTTGCCTCAGCCTCCCAAGTAGCCAGAACTACAGGCACCCCACAATGCCTGGCTAATTTATCTATTTTTAGTAGAGATGGGGTCTCACTCTTGCTCAGGTTGGTCTTGAATCCTGAGCTCAAGCAATCCTCTCACGTCGGCCTCCCAGAGTGCTAGGATTATGGACGTGAGCCACCACGCCTAACCAAAATTCCTTATTTTAGTAGCTCTTTTCATTATTTTTATTATATATTGACAAATTATAGTTGTATATATCTATGCAGTAAAAAGTAATGTTATGATTTCTGAATACAATGTGGAATGAATAAATCAAACTAATTACCATATCCATCATCTCAAATATTTAACATATTTTGTGATGAGAACATTTGAAATTTACTCTCATAGCAATATTGAAATGTACAGTACTCAATTATTAGCTATATTCACCACGCTGTGCAATTGATCTAATAAAAATTAAACTTACTCCTCCTATCTAATTGAGGCTTTGTACCTTTGAACTATCATTCTGCATCCCTTACCCCTCAGCCTCCAGTAACCACCATTCTACTCTCTGCTTCTATGCGTTTAATTGTTCTACATTCCACGTAAGTGAGAATATACGATATTTGTCTTTCTACGGTTGGCTTATTTCATGTAGCATAACATCCTCCAATTTCATTCATATTGTCACAGATGACTGAGTTTCTTCTTTTTGATAAGGATGAATAGTATACCGTTGTGTATATGTACCACTTTTTCTTTATCTGTTCATCTCTTGATGGACAGTTAGGTTGATTCAATGTCTTGGCTATTGAAAATAAGGCTGCAATGAACATGGAAGTGCAGATACCTCTTCAACATACTGATTTCAAATTTTTCAGGTAAATACCCAGACGTAGGATTGCTGGATCACATGATAATTCTACTTTTGGTTTTTTTGAGGAATCCCCATACTCTTTTCTATAATGACTATAATAATTTACATTCCCACCAACAGTGTCCAAAGTTCCGTTTTCTACATCACCTTTTATCTTTTTGGTAATAGTCATTCTAACAGTTGTGAGGTGATATTTCATTGCATCTCCCTAATGATTTGTGATATTGAGTATTTTTTCATGTATGTGTTAGCCATTTGTTTGCTTTTTGAGAAATGTCTGTTTTAAGTCCTTTGTCTATTTCTTAATTGAATTGTCTATTTTCTATAGAGTTCTTTGATTTCCTTATATATTTTTGATATTAATTCCTTATTAGATATATGGCTTGCAAATATTTTCTCCCAATCCATAGGGGTTTGTCTTTTCATTTTGTTAATTGTTTCCTTTGTTGTGCAGAAGGTTTTTATTTTGATGTAATCACATTTGTCCAGTTTTGCTTTTGTTACCTGTGTTTTTGGGGTCAAATCTAAAAAAAATCATTGCCCAGACAAATGTTGTATAGTTTTTCCCCTGTGTTTCCTTCCAACAGTTTTACAGTTTCAAGTCTTTAACCTTTTCTGAGTAGATGTTTGAAAATACAAAATTTTTAACATAAGCTGCTAGGACCAGAGTATGTGACTAATTCATCTCACTAGCATCATTCTAACTTACTTTATTTTTTTACTGTAATCCAGCCAAACATGCCTTGACAATTAAATACTTGAGAGGACTATAATTCTTTGTGGCTTGGATCCTGTATATAAGTTTTTCCCTCTGCATATATCTCCACCCCATATCTATTGCTAATAATGCTTAATTGTTTTCCACATTTCAAATCAATGCAACATATATATGTAATGAAATAATTATATAATTCAGTAATTATAATTAACATTCAAGTAAGTAGTATAATACTTTTCCCATAGTAGAATCCAATTAAACAAATATTGATTAATTGGGGTTTTATTAGATTGTTTTGTTATTATTAGTTTTTTTCTATCAAACTTATTTTAAATGGACTCCACTGTGACCCAAAATAGAATAAAATTCTTTCTCTGGAATATGGGTTAAGGGGACCCAAGATTCTGTCATCAAAAATCTGTCATTCCTGTAAACAGATGATGTTTAGTGTGCCACTGAGACCCCGAGTCAGGGATGAGGTTGGTGTCCAATTTGTAGGGCTATTGTATTCTAAGCAGGCAATTTTTACCTAAGATGAGTTCTACTTTTGTCTATGAGAGTGATCTTCACAAGGTGTAGCTATTTTCATTCTGTATGTCCTTTGCAGCATGATCCAAAGCCTAGCTGGTTCTCCATGGCTCTTACAGCTAAAGGGAGGATTATACACACACACAAACACACACACACACACACAGTAATGTTTTGGGATATTATGCTAATGCTCTAGTACTTGATAAAACCCATAACATATGCTTTTCTGGTGAATAAGCTTTACTTTTGGAGTTATGTTTTGCCTCACAGCATGATCAAATCATTTATTGTTACAAATTGTGATAATACAGCAATGTTGTAACACCCATCTCTGGAAGAAAACAGTTGTGCCCAATTTTTCTAAAGATGTGGTACAGTCTTCTTCCCATCTTCTATCATCTCTTTCAATGTGTTATTTAATCAGTCAAGAAATTGGAAAAAAGTAAAAAAAAAATTTTAGTAACAAATAAAATGAAATAGAGATGATCATTTTTAAGAGAAAGAAATCAAGACAAAAGCTTGGACCCCAGTCAACTTATTGAGGCATAAAAATGAAGGAACTGAGGAATTTTGGCCAAAAATAACCCATGAGGAACATTGGCTCAAAGACAGTAAGAGTCCAGGGCTATCTACGAAAATAAGAACCATTACAGGGAGGTAGGTGTGATAAGCCATTACAAAATAAGTGTAATGATATAATGCATGGAACTTGGGAGGGGCTTTGGAAAAAGTGTATGGGGGCTAATTTCTCTGTCTTTGATAGTAGGAAAACAAACACTACTGACCCAAATTTAAACATGATAGTAAGAAATGAGTAATGACTCCAGCTTCTTCACTTTTTTTCCTATATTATTTCTTAAGCCAAAAAGGAAGTTTTTATAAAATAATACCTCCTTAGTGAAGAAATACTTACTTGAAGTTTGGCAAGCCCTTTGGTTTTCCATTAGCATACTGTCTTTTCCATTAAATTCAAGCAAAATTTTCTCTTTGTCTTTATATCTGCATTTGTCCAAAAAGGCATCTGGAATGATATAAAACCAAAATTAATAGTGGGTTTAAGGGATATAAGAGTGGTAAGCACTTGCAAAAGCTTGGAAATGGACAGAGGACACTTTTATTTTTAATTCTCTAATTTTCTATACTGTTTAATTGCTCTAATGTTATATGCACTGCATGAGCATGTGTCAATAGTGCTTATCTGGGCAGAGAGCCCATAGCCCACATACTATTCTTCTCTTTGTACACCTTGTATTACATGTATGCCAATATATGTCATATTTGGATACTTTTAGAAAGAAATATATGCAAACATAGAATCTCATTAAAAATAAAATTAGGAATAAAACTAAAATAATGCAAGAAATACTCCAAGGTTTAAAATAAAAAGTAAACATAGTAACATAGATCTTATATGGTCAGAGGGAATGAGCGGGAAACCAATATATTTTACCATATTATATTTTATTCATAGATAAAATATATATTATAGTTTACACTATATTTATTTATATATAAACATATAGATATATGAAACACACACAATACATATAAATGAGTCATGATATTTTAGGTATGTAGGAATTTTAAGTAATTTCTTTTAAGTTACTAATATACAAATGAATAAAATGACCTAAATGCATAAATATATAATGTAAAAATAACATGCAAAGGCAGATATATAATTAAAGTACATTGAAATTAAAAATAGAGTAAGAACAAATAAGACAAAATAAGACTAAAACTCAAAGATTAGGAGATTTAAAAGAATAAAGAGTAAAGATGAGCCAAAACAGAAATAAAAGGAGAAATATTTACTCAAAGAGAACATTAAATATTTACACAAAAAATAAATGAAGTTTGCTTAAATTAAATAGAAAAGTTTTTATAAATTGCTAACAAATGTAGAGAAAACACTAGATCAAATAGCATATACTAAAGAAAAACATGTTGACAAGTACTAAAATTATGAAATGGCATAAAGGAGAACTATTAATTAAAATTTAAAAAGAAAAATAGAAAAGATGTTCAGAATTACACTTATGTTGATTTATAAAGTTAATTAAAAGGGAACAGGATTTCAAAATGCCCAGAGTTTGCAGGTTTGGCTAATAAACATGCTAGCTGTTTGTTTTCTATTCTGATAGTAAATGAGAACAAATTCAATTTTGACACTTTCTTTCTGTGTCACAGTTACTCAAAAAAACCAACCAACCAAAAACAACCAACCAACAGAAAATGCATTTAAGAGAGAAAAATATTAAAAACAAAAACTGGAACAACAACAAAAATCATGGATTGCTTCTACGCTGATTCTGGAAGCCCTGATTCACATTATAATCAATACTCTCACTAAAGGAGAAAAAAGCAAACGTGCACAAGAAAAATAAAACAATGTTTTAAAAGTCAATAGTATGGTGAAGTATTGTAAAATGTAAAAATATTAAATCACAAAGAAAATGAGATAATGACAATTACAAAAAAAAGTGAAATTACTAAAAATCAAAGAGTGGTAAACAATGAGTGCTTAAAAATAAATAGGTGACAGGTGGTCGAAAGCAAAACATTTAATGAGGCAGCTGGGCAACGTCCAAATTCTAACAGCTTACTAGTATGAGAAAAACAAGGCAAAGAGTGTGTTGTTTTAATTGCCTTTTATTTCTGTAGAGGTTAGTGGAAGCAATGGGTATGGGCTCTACAAATTGGGGGAGCTAGGATGGAACTTGAAACAAGTTTCTTGCAATAAGAAAGGGGTGAGGAAGAACAGTGACGATCACAGCATGAAAGCTCAAAGCTGCATGAGAATTAGAGTTGGCAAGGATGGGAGTTTCAGTAGCTGGAGCCCCAAACACCAGCATCCAAAGAATTTGAGGGAGAACAGATATGTTTGCTGGCAGGTGTTAATAAATTGTTTGCTTTGTGGAATGAAATGAAGCCATTTGTCTTTCTCACTCTGAGCACACACATACACACACCACACACACACACACACACACACACGCTCTGATCACTAGTGATTTAGATAATGGGTATGTTTGGAGATACTCCTTGAATAGTGCTTTATATGTATTTTCTCATTTCATCCTCACTTCAGTCCTGAGGAGGTAGACATTAGAACTTTCCCCATTTCACAGATGAGGAAACTGAGTCATAAGGAGGGGAAATGATTTTTCTGGCATTACAGAATCAGAGGATGAAAGAACCACACTACACACCCGTTCAGTTTGTGCCAAAGTTTCTACTCTTCTGTGTCAAAGTGGTCCATGGTTGTTGAGGTTCAAAACCAGAGACTTTCCATGGGAAATCAGTCACATGAAGTTAGTTTATAGTTAAGAGTTAGGTCCCTCTACTCTTACCTTTCCTAAAACCACCCCAAACTATGAGAAATCTTATTCTTGTTTCTAACCAAAGATGAGGCAAAAAGTTATTCAATGTCTTCCCAAGAATATTTGTGCTAACATGTTGATCAAAATACTTGGAGGACTCAATTTTTTTGTTTGCTTTTCCTCCATCACTGTGGGAGGAGCATGCCACCTGTGCAGGATGCTATGGCATGGCTTGGCATGGCAGGTATCAACTCTCAACAGCTGGAAGGTGCTTGCTTCTTTGAAAGCATTAGAAAACAGAAAGTCACTTTGCTCTTCATTTGGCATCTTCCTAAGCCTTTAGAGAGTTTAGTCAATTAGCCATGATTGGAAAACCTCCAGTGATATGGTGACTTATTTCATTTCAGATCAACACCTTTTATAGTTGGAAGTCATTTGTCCAAGCCTTATCCACCTCATTGACAGAGGAGATGGATGTGTTCCTCTGTAGGGAAGTGAGTTTGCTTTCTGTCCTGACAGCTGCTTCTGTGACCTTCTGGCTGGATGTTAAGGAAGGGCTTGCTGTCTTGCAGACTCCTCAGGCTTGCTCACTTGTTCCTTGCTTATGTTTGATGAGATGTGTAAAAACAAATTAAGAAGAAATAAATTACATAAGAAAATACAGCAAAAGATGCAGCATAGGGAGATCTACGTTCTGGTTCATCGTAGCTCCTCTTAATTACAGCTTTCAGTATTCCACTTCCACCACTGCCCATAAGACAAAGTTCAGACTCCTCATCTTGGTCTTCCAGGGCCACGTGTGGCTTTCCATGATCTGCTGCCATCCTTTCCATATGCACCTCTTGATGATCACACTTTTCTCTACAATGTTTCAGTAGCCAGAGGGATGTCTTTTACTCTATAGATTCCCCCACCATACCCCACTTCTGCACCTTCATCCTCTTTCCTTGACATGATCTCTTGTGCATTTCCTTCATCCAGCTTTTGCTTATGTTGTTGTAGATGTAGTAGCTCATTCCCAGGTGAGAACCTCACACCTGGCAGAAGAGCAGCTTGTTCAGAGAGAGAGAGTCCTGTCCTGGGCTTCAGGACCAGCAATGCCCTAGAAACGCAATCAGCAGTTCTCTTTACCAGGGGCAGAAGTGGAGAAATGAGCACTTCCATGTTGCTCATTTGGAGACTGGTGCCCTGCCTTCCCACTCTCCATGCCCCTACATGGAGAGCTGGACCTGTTAGCCAGGAGGATCACACTGTGCTTTCTAGGTGTGCTTTCTAAGTGGCAAATCGAACCCAAACACCCATGCAGAAAACTTGTTTCTATGTTAGAATGACTTCTCCTTTTATAGGAGAGCTACAGAGCTTTCAGAAATGGCATTTTTCCATCCGCCAAGTATCCTGTCTTCTTTTCCTTTTCTAATCATGACTTTCTCATTCTGTTAATAGGAATTGCTGACCTTATATTTAGCAAACCAACGTGACACATCCCCTTAGCTATTAGAACGTCTCATCTGCCTTCCACTGGCAGTGACAATTTTAATTCCCTTCCCAGCAGTGTTAGAGATACAATTCCAAGTTCCAGAACCCAGATGAGCAAAACTGCAGTCAATCTCGTGAGGTCCAATATATAGCCAAGGCACAGGAATTTTTAAAATAAGAAATAATGAAAAATTTTAGGCATATGAAACTATAAGAAAAAATACAATAAGTAGCTATTCACAGCACACCCAGAATAAGCAATAGAAAAATATTTGAGGCCCCTGTATAATCCTTGCCAATTGTATTATTTGGGGGTCATCCCTCTAAAATGTGCCCCACATATGGATTTACTGTTATCGCATCCATACATTTCTTTATGTTACTGTCCATGTAAGTACCCCAAAGAATATGTGCTATTTATTTGCATGTTTTTCAACTTTATGTAGATTATATTATACTGCAAACAGTCTTCTGTAATTTGCTTTTTTCCCCAATACTAGATTTGTAAGATTTATTTATTCATGTTGATTTTTTCAGGTCTGTTCATTTACCTTCAGTACTATATGGTATTTCATTATGCAAATATATTACAATTTATCTATCTACTCTCCTGTTTGACATTTAGGTAGTTTCCAAGGGTTTTTATTTTTTCCTTCCTATTACAATGAATTCTACTATGAACATTTTTACATACAGTTCCTTATAACATAATTGCAAGATGGTCTATAGAATACATATACTGGCGGGTACTATACTGGGTGGTAGAGTAACTAGACCTTCAATGTTACTAGATATTTCCAAATAGTTTCTAAAGTGGTTGCACCCATTTTATATTCCGATGAACAGTGTATACGTGTCTCCATGTCTCCACACCTTCCTCATTACTTGGAATTGTCAAACTTTAAAATTTTTTTTGTCAATTCATTGGTGTGGAATAAGTTTATATGTGTTTCTAATTTTAATTTCTCTAACTACCAGTGAAACTGTGCCATGTTTCTTGGTCATTTTGATTTTCTTCTTTTTCTGTGAATTTTTAAGAGTAGTTTGTGGTCCCTTCTCTGCCCTCAAGTCTCTCTCCCCACGTGCACAGAAGAAGGTCCTTCCTGTTTTTTCTATTAAGACCCCAGCACATAGACTTTCTCTATGTGTCATAATATCGGTTTAGTTGCTCTTTTCCTCTTCCTGTTCAAGGTCAAAAACGAACCTAACAATTCCACTTATATGAGGTACTTAGTCAAAATTACAGAGATAGAAAGTAGAATAGTGGTTTCCAGGGGATGGAGGTAGAAGGGAATGGGGAGTTAGTGTTTCATGGATACAGAGTTTCAGTATGACGAGATGAAAAGAGTTACAGAGAGGGATGGTGGTGATGGTGGCACAACATTATGATTGTATTTAATACCACTGAACCGAACTTTTAAAATGTAAAGATGGTAAATTTTATGTTATATGTATTTTATCACAATAAAAAAGATGGGGGGGAAGTCCGAACAGAGGAAATGTCAAAGCCATCAAAAACAAATACTGAGAAACTGTCAGAGCTAAAAGGAACCTAAGGAGTCATGACAACTCCGTGTAACATGGTATACTGGAAGGGACACCAGAACAGAAAAAGGACAGTAGGTGAAAACTAAGGAAATGTGAATAATGTATGAACTTTGGTTAAAATTTAAAAAAAAAGAATGAACTTATTAATAGCAAGAAATTGGCTGCGGCAGGGCAGTAGGGCCCTTGCCCCAGGAGCTGAAGTTTTTCATATAATCATTAGCAGAAGAACTGGAAGAGTAAGACAGGCCGGGGAACCGAGGTCCCTGATGTGCTGAGGACTAAACAGTGCTACCATTTTTTTATTAGCATAGAGAAGAGACAAGGATCCATAAAACATGAAATGATTAATCACGAAATGCCCTTATATTGCAGTAAACAATTCTCTCTCACCACAGTCTAAATAGAGTTGTCTGAATCAGATGATTTAATAAGATATGTCATAGAAACTGGGAAGTATTTGGGACCGAGAAGAAGGAGAGCTGGAATGTTTTAATGAGTGTGTAAAGACTTATTTTTCTTTGTGTCAATGTGTCCTGCGATGTAACTGGTCTGCAGGATAAACACACAGGCCACCAGAAAGAGTATACGATTCTCTTCTCCATTGTTTTCCCTCCTTTTTACCTTGGTGTTAACCTTTGGGTTGATATTTGGGAGAGAAGTCCGAGTACTTAGCAAGAAAATTTAAGTCAATAGCACACGAAGAAGCGGGAAGGTGGGAGTTTAAGAAGGACGGTAAAGAGGAACAAACAGCTGGCTGATGAATTCGGTGGGTGGAAGGTGTTGGGAGCATGACACAGACTCTGCTCCAAGAAGCTGTGGGCTCTGGAATTTCCAGGGTAGAGGCCCATGTGTTCATCAGAAGCACTGTTGTTAAGTATTATTTGGGTCCCCCTTTGTGTTATTTGAGAGATATGAAGGAGAATGTGGAATTGCTTTTATAATGACTTTGACCATTTGTGACTTCAGAAAAAGACAGATCTTACAGGAGGCTCAGGTTTGTCATGGTTACATAACTATCCTAAAATTACATCACCCAGGACTCCTTGACGATTCTGCCTTCTTGTAATTGAAATTGAGAGACTAAATTGAGACTTCTGGTCAAGGTGTGATTGTAGGTTCATTAATGCTGAATTTGTGTACTGTCACATTTCAGACATAGTGTGATATCGTGGAATAATCACTTAAATTTGATTAAAAAACAAAAACAAAAACAAACAAACAGATACTCCTCCAGGGTCTGGTCTTAGCTATTAGCTTATGGGGTGACTTGAACCTCTTTGAAGATGTCTTTGCCTGTGTAACATAACGCTAATCATTCCTTCACTTCCAACCTGATAGCGTTGTCGTGATGATCAAACACTAAAAATTTGTGTATAAACCTGAAAACTATATAGCAGTGTCTCAATGCAGGGCTAATTACTTATTCCACAATTAACCATGTGGAAGGGGTGACTATGCCTTGCAACCTGTGGGTGCTGCTGCACTAATGGGGAAAGTTCTATACTACTTTATTCTGCAACAGACACTGCACAAAAAATGTGGACTGCAGCAAAAACAGAAAGAAAGAAAGCCACCTATATACACTACTATTTTGTGCCCTGGATCTGGAAGTTTATTACAGGAGAGTATTCTGTCTGCATTTATGAGGAGACTTGGTAAAGGCTTTATCCTCCCATTTAGACACTTATTGTACTCAGAGAACAGCTGTAAATTACCCAGGGTGACAAAGGGACCAGAGTGAAGCATGGACTCAAGCAGCTGCCCCCTGCTGTGGGCATCTTCTCCCTGGCGGCAAATGTCTTCCAGAGGGTGAGGGGCAGGCAAGCTGGGGAAGACAAGCCATTCTGTCAGGGAGGAATATGACAAGTGTGAGATTGCTTTATTTAAAAAGAAAATCTGCCTTGTTGGAGGTGTCGAGTGTTCTTGGGACACAGGAGAGGTAAGCACACAGGCCCTGTTGCCATTAATACTTCTGGAATGAGAAATCCAACGTTTCTGTTGAGTGATAATTTGGGCCAGCAGGTGTGTCTGCACACAGATAAACAGAAAGCCTGTGGAGGGGCACAGGAAGTGAGGAAAGAGAAATTCAACTGGAGCAAAAGAAAGACAAAACAAAATGAAAAAAAATGGCCTGGGCTTCCTAACCCCTGAGGACGGGGACAGCTGGTAAATGATGTAAACTACCAAAATGAGGAGCTGACATGTCCAAATGTGCTTATGAGAGTTGAATTACCTTTAGACTCCTGGTTGCTACTCACTTTGTGTTTCAAAATCCTTTGAGAAATTGGTAAAAGCTATGGAAATGTTTCCTCATGAATAAAAATGAAGATATTCATATAGACAGAACACTTTGCATAAAAATTCAGAGGTTTGTCGGATTCCTGAGATTCATTCACATTTTTCTCCGGGGACTTCATCACTGACCTTCTTCCTCATGTGTATAGTACGACACGGCATGGCATGGTATGATACGTGATACAAGGGGGCACTTCTGGACACACCAATTTGGTTAAAGATGTGACTCTGAACTGCATGGGTACAGGGAGATAAGGCATTTTTGGGGAGACATTGTTCCAGAGCAGCTGTCCTTACTATATCTTGGTTCCAGATTCCTCTTCCCAAATAAGGGAGTATATATTTTAGGAGGCACAGAAATGGCTATTGATCTGTGATATCCAAATATCAGGCACCCATATAGCATGGAATCTGTTATTGATGCCTCGTGTTTTCATCTGTTCAGAATGCTTTAACAAAAATACCCTAGCTTGTGTGGCTTAAACAATAAACATTTATCTCTTACAGTTCTGGAAGCTGGAAACTCTAAGCTCAAGGCACCAGCAAATTTGTTGTCTGGTGAGGGCAGCTGACTGGCTCGTAGACAGCTCTCTTCTTGCTGTGTCCTCACACGGCGGAAAGGGCGAGGGAGATGTCTGCAGCCTCTCTTATAAATGCACAAATCCCAATCATGGGGGCTCTGCTCTCATGGCCTCATCACCTCCCACAGGCCCCACCTGTTAATGCCATCATATTGAGGTTGAGGATTTCAACATAGGAATTTCGGTCAGGGGGACACAGACATTCAGTCTGTAACACCTCTGTTAACAAAAGATAAGACCACTACTGGGCCCCGAATACAGGGCTGCCATAGATAGAATAAATGATTCCTCTAGGATCACCTTCTCACCATTATAGGTAGACAGCCGGGCTACAAAGAACTAGAAGAAATCTCTGTAGCGCTTGGTCCTAACCCTAGGTGGAGTGGGTCAGCATGTTGTCACACAGAGATGTTCCAACTAGAGGGTAGTTTCTCCTACAATGAGCCAAAACAAGAACCACAAATGGATCTTTAGAGCCCACAAGGAAGGGAAATACCTTTGCACTGGAGCCAGTGGCATGGCCAGAGTAAAAGTGCATGTGACATAGGGTTTTTATTTCCCTGGCTGTAGAGATGGGTAATTGGACGAGGAAAAGCATATGGAGCACTTAGCACTAGTATAAGCTGCTGAACAGTCAATGCCAGCTCCTCCTCCTAGCACACCTGTCAGGAGGTGGTCAGGACATACCTGGGCCCTGTGCCAGAGACTTCTGAGTGACATAAAGGCTGCAATTCAATCCTGCAGTACAATGTCAGTCAAAACCTGCCAGCAGCCATTTCTTTTAGGATTCTTGTCTTTCCTACAAGGTTTTGCTTCCATCTATGGAAGTGCTCATGGTGGAACCAGCCAGAAACCATAAGGTGAGCAACATCGACTCCTCATTTCCTTTAGCAGTTGGGTCACTTTGGGCTACTTTCATGACTCTGGAGTAAAAACACTCCTCTACTGAGAGCGCACTGCAGATTTCCAGAGCTCCTAAGATTCCAGCAACTGCTTTCTGCTGCCACCAGAGGTAACAGCATTGACACCTGTTGGAACAGCTAAGTTTGGGTTCTATTATCCAAGACCTCTTGGGGACAAGAGAAGACCAATGAACACTTAACTGACAGCCTGCTGTGTAAAGTTTGCACTGCCTAACCTTGCCTTCCCACAGTCGTTAGAAACTCATTTGTCTAAAGGGTAATTCTCCGCCATTTCTCCTTAAATCAAATGCTTGAAACCTTCCCATCCTCTCTCTGTTTAGGAGCATTTATTGGAATTCAAATCTACATGTCAGCTTAATTGTGGAGAACAATTTAGAATAGAAAATTAGTTTTGAAGATAAGTGGGTAGTTTGGGTGTTTGTGACAGTGACGTGGTTGTGCAAAATGTCAGATGTATGTCAGGGGTCTGAGGTAGCAGAGCCTCAAGGTACCTATAGCTGTTTGCTGTTCCACGGAATGGATTTTATGTCCATTTTGTACTGCTACCCAGAGAATAATAACAGACAGCTAGGAGTTACCCTAGCAACAGCCAGGTCACCAAATGCAAGTCTTCCTCTGAGGTTGTCCAAAGGCACGGGACTCTGGGCTGTTGCTTCACCTACACTGTACCTTCTGCTCAGTTGCCAGTGGTTCCTTTCATTCAGCCACTCACTTGGACATTGAGGGAATATTAATGAGCCCTCTGAGTCCAAGATTTGGAGACAATATGACATGCCCCCTACACTCTAATAGCTTATAGTTTGCAGGCATGTGCATAAATAGCTACCATACAATACAACCGAAGTGGAGTTAGGGAACAAGATCTAAGTGCTACTCAGATATAGTCATGCTAACTCCCCTGGGGGATTAGGGAAGGCCTCCAAGGAACCCACACTCCAGGCTGTCATGATAGGAAGGGGAGTGAAGGACCTCAGCAGGCAGGAGCATCACAAGAAGAGGCTGGAAGCATAAGGACTTGCCAGGAGCTCGGTGCAGTTGGAGATCAGGGTGTGTGGCAGGGAGAGCAGGAGGTAACACATCAGAAAGCCTCTGGTGCTTTACTCTTCAGCTTTGGTCACTTTGCCCTTGTTGCTTGGGTCGAAACACACATCTGACCACAAAGGAAAGGGAGAGAAATATGGGAGTAGGGGAAAGAAGGACACTACAGGGAGCCTGTGGTACCTGAAGAGGCTGCTCACGGGAGGAGCCTTGCTTTGTTTGAGAGAAAGTGGCTCAGAGTTGCAGCTTGTGAACCACATCATTAAGCAGACCAGGATACATTTTGGGGAAGACAACAGAAAAAAACTTCTAAGTAGAAGGAATAAATCATCCGGACTGTTACATGGCAAAGAAAGGGTTTTTTTTGAAGGCTAAAAAAGGAAAATGGAATTTTATCTTTTTAGATCATTTTAAATTGACACCTGCACTAATGCATGACTCCAACAAAACCTGTCCAGCTTCTTCACTTTTGATTAATATGATCGCATTGATCTAAAATTGGTAAGATATGAATGTCAACGTCACCAGGTTATTGCAGGGAATAAGTACATTACATACGAGAACGTGCCCACCACAGGGTTTGGCACATCATATAGAATCAGAAAATATGCTTCCCTTTCTCCCCCTTCTCTCGCTCTTTTCTTTCTTTCTGCTTCTTCTGTCTTTGATTATTTTGATGGCCAAGGGAGATATCAATCTAGCTAGGGCTTTTCACAAGTGAACTGTTGAATTTATATCTACCAAAATCCATGCATTGAAATAACAGTGACAGGCTCTTTCAAATTGTTCAGTTCATTTTTACCCTCGTGATTGTTGATGGTAAACTCTTGGAACTGAAATATGTTTCCCGACCACATTTCCCCTCCTGTCACACAGGGAGGCCCTTGTCTGCTGTGAAAACTTATTCCTAAGTCTATTACTGAGAGGGCTGATACCAATGTGGTAGAAAAACAAGCACAGTATATTTCCTTTAGAAATAAAAGATGGAGTATGGTAGTGAAGCCTCCAGAAACCTGGGCACTCAGTCTGTAATCACAGGATCTCAACTTGAGCTCTTGTATCTTAGGGGACCTCCATGGAGCCCCACGGTCTAGGACAGTGTGACTCACTAAGGCCTAGATATGGGCAACCAATAGCACCAAATGCTGTACAGAGAACTGGAGTTGCTGACCAAAGAGACTGCTTTCAAAGGGGCACTTAATTAAACACAAAGATGCAAGAACCTCAAAAAAAAATGGGTGTTTCAAATAAATTAACTCTAACCATTTGGCATTCTCCCAAGAAAGCCACTGCCGGAGTTGTCATTTCTAAACGTAAGTCTGATTATGCCAAGCTCATGTGCACAAACCTTCTTTAAGTGTTCACTGCCCTCAATATAAACTTTTAAATCTGTTTTCATGGACAAATAAGATGCATGCATTTAGAGTCAGTTCCGAGCACCTAAGACATGCAAGTTAAATGCCAATTTTGGCTTCCCCTTAACTTTCTTAACTTTCTCTGGGTCTCCAAGATCTCTGTGTAAAGCTGAAGCTAGAAATGGAATGACTGGTGACTCAAAGAGAAAGATTTCTGAAGAGGTGCGTTACCCATCTGTCATCGTGGGTGCCATCCTTGAGGTTGGCTCGTGAGGGAGGACTGTGGGGAGTTTCAGATACTCTGCTGTAAGGTTCTTAGTGCTCCAGGGACTAGGACTCAGGCTTCTTCATTCCCTCACTCGGGCCATGCTCTGAGAACAAAACTGTACAGCCAGCTTGTGACCAGGTCTCTGTTTCCTAACTGCTGGCTGGCTGAACCCAAAGGCACATGTTCTACCTCCCCTTTCTCCTACCTTCCTCTATTGAAGAGTAATAAATTGTGAGCAGAGAAGTCAAAACAACCCTTTGGGTTCTGGTTTTCCAAAGATACAATCTTGAAAAGAGATCAGTTTTCCAGACAGAATGCTAGGCCTAGCATTCTAGGTGCTAGGTGCATTTCAAACTTCAGCCCAAAACACATTTCACAATGGATATCATGGAAAGGAGAAAAAGCACAGCTATTGTTTAAAAGCCAGAAGGGGGCAGTGGACCTAGTCAAAAATTGGTGGAAGACAAAACAATATCGTCTGCTTGGTCCATGTACCATCTGGTGGGAAGCAGTGTTCTTCACCAGTGGTTTCCAAAATGGGTTATACACACTCAGGAGATGCTCAAGATCATTTATTATAATATGGATAGAAAGCAGTAGGACTTCTATTTCTGTATTTTCTCCAAAAAAATGAAGGTTTACTAATATTTAATATATAGGTTGATACTGGTGTCTTTACTTGGCCACATGTCAGATGGTCCCACCTCAAGTTTAGCTGATGAAATGTCAGGGTTCCAAAATGAGAGGGAGCTGACAGTAATGCCTTACACTTCGTTTGCTTTTGGTACATCATGATGTGTTGCAACTTCTGTGTGTCTAGTTAATGGATTTATCACTTATCTAGTTTTAACTAAACTACCTTTCCCACAATGGACAAATGGTATTTAAAATTCCTGCAAACAAACTATAAATTAAAGGTACCATGTCAAATGCAAGCAAAAGAGAATGTCTATAAAACAGCAGTGTAGACATTTCCACTCGTAGATGAGCTCCTTGTTATCCACATTAAGAAGTCAAAGCAGTGATGATATAATAAGATCTGAAAAGAATCAGCCAAAGAGAAAATCAAAATCATACAGAAAGTTATTTGAAATATCTTTAAAAACAATATGATCTGTAGAAGTTTTGCCCTAAGTCTGTATTTTGCTTTTGGGTATAAGCTAATGACAGCACAGAGCCAACACGATAAGAAAATGCTTTTAAAAAGGTTTATTTCATCTTAACTTAGCCTTTTAAAATTTACATGTTTGTGTATATCTTATAATAGTCATAACATACTAATATAGAATCACATTATAGATATATATGCTCAGTTAAAATAATACGTGCACCTGGAAGAAAATGCTCAAATAATTGTACTGATAGGGAGCATTATCAATATATCTGAGGGTCGTTGATTTAGGAATTTATAATGGTCAGAAGAAAAATATCCCAATGTCAATGAACTTTAATTCTTGTTAGTCCACCACTCTAGACACCTGCCATTGCAGTTGGCATTTTATCAAGAAATGGTGAAGGAGATAGTTTTAATCACTTCCCTCATAAGATATCACAAAAGTACAGTTTCATAATTGAGTAAATTCATCTTCTCTGAATGGAAAATATGGACTTGTTATGATTTTTTGGTGCATTGGATTATGTTTGGCACAGGACTTAATTCACTCCTTGCTTATCTGCTCCCCTTGTGCACTAAGAGAAGTGGGTATATACCACAGTGTGTAGGAGCCTCCATCGAGGTAGGCCTACTGCACTCTTCCATACAGGCTTTGGAGGAGAGAGGTCTCAGCGAAGTCCTGGAGTTTTCAGGACACGTTAAGTTCTCTGGAGACTGTTCTAGCTTGAAGAAGAGGAAATAATGAGCTTCACTGTGGGTGAGTGGAAGGCATTGTGGCTAGCAACAATCCAGATGAAACTGCATTAAAGAGTGTGTTCACAGCTATTAGTTTTAATCAGAAGAGAGACATGGGACTCGGAATTATAGTGTGTTTTGTAGCAACATTAGCTCAATGTGCTGTTTCAGCCATAAAGGCCAGTAAAATGTGAGATATTGTCAAGAGGAGGATTGAAAACAACAGCTTCTGCCATTAAATCTAGATTTAGCGAATCTTTGACTGAATACCTGCTTTATGTCTCTGTGTTGTAAGTTCTGCTCACTGCAATTTAAAATAGATTCAGATATTTGTCAATTATACCTCAATAAAGCTGGAAAAAAATAAAACAGATTCAGAGAGTTGGAAAACTCCAGGAAAATTGCAACTAGCATGATTATTGAAAACCACCAAATGAAGATAGAATATAAATAATTATAATTTCTTAGAAAGGTGAAGATGGCAGAGGGGCAAGAGCTGTTATGAGATAACAAAGAACAAGGATCAAGGCAAGATGGAAACCAATTGATCCAGTTATGTTTACACAAGTACAAGGATAGTTTCTCCAGACAAGTAGCCCAAATTAATTGAAAGGGTACGTATCAAATGCAAGTCCCCAACCCCACATCCCCAGAAGACGTGATAAAATCTCCCACATGCATCTTTTCTTCCTCCCAGTGGCTGCTTCTTCCTAAGCCACTCCCCTCCCCCCATCCCAGTAGTGTCCTGTCTCCAGATGGGATTTGGTCAGGAAAATGGAAAGAACTGCAAGCTTCCAAGCAGAAAGGTGTTTCGTATAGAAAACCATGATATCATTGGATGACCCACAGGAGTGATAGGAAAGCTTCTAAAAGCTTCTAGGAAATCAGTATGTAGGACAATAATCATAAACCTCCACCAATTACCTCAGCTGTGCTCAGCATCAAAGTGATTCACTAGAGCATGCCCCAAATCCCTGGCAAAGCTCCACCATCTGCTGAAACCAATGCATCTGCCTACATCTGTCACAAAAGCAATAATATGACTTCTGCTTCTCCTCCACCTTCCATCCCTCATGTGAGCCTCTTTCATTGGCAGAATCTAAACCAGAGAGCGCAGAAGGAAGCAAACGGTGCTGAGTTTCCAGCAGGTGATCTGGTACAATCAGGCTTTCTCATTGGTGGTAATTAACATATTTCTGTTCCACTGGTATTCCTGAAGGTATTTTAGTGCAAGGTCACCTAATATACAGAATTACTTAATATGGGCCTTTAATAAATACATGTTACTATTAAACTAATGTGAGCTGATATTGCATTTTTATTAATAACTGAGTTAAAGTTCAAGAAGCAAGGGCCCCCATCTCTTGCCCTAGGTCTGGCTTCCATGTACTCTGTGCTGATGTCGCACCACCAGCACAGAGATATTTTTAGGGCTCCTCTGTTATGATGATCTCTTTTCCACACACTCACTTGCTTTCCTTCTCAGCATCATTTTGGTCTCCATCACCAAAGTTACTCTGCTGCCCTTCTGCGACGGTGGGTGTCTCTCTTCCACCGGGAATACTTGGACATATGCTAGGCTTTGTGCTCATATTTTCAGAGTAAAAACCAGGAATAATCCTCTTGCATTTGATTCAGTCTTTCAGTTTCTCCCTGGGAACTTGGGACCCTTTTATTTAGAACTGAGGGTACTATGACAGAAAATGCCTGGGTAATGCCCTGAATTACTGTTCTTAAGCAAAACTTGTATTCCAAGACTTGTTTTCCAGGAGGAGAAGTTTCTTCTTGTTTACTTTAGTGTCTGGAGTTAAGAGAAAGAGGTTTATTCTCACCCTCTTTGTCAAAGAGTCGCAGGCTCAGGGCAGGTCTTTATCTTCAATCCCTCTTTTACCTCTTCCTCACAGGCGTGCTAAGCACCCTGATGTGAGCCACTCCCAGCGGCTGAGCAAGGCATGATGTGATATGTGCTGGCATAACTGGATTTGAATAACGGGCATGCAGATTTGTGTCCTTTCTGTGACTTCTACTGCATGTCAACAAGGACACCTGAATTAATGCTTTGAAGAAGGAAGTTTAAAAACACAGAGCTAAAGACATTTATTGAAGCTTCAAGGTTAGAGAAATTATGCTTTAAGTGTTCTCAATCAAGGCTGAAATTACAACTCAAGGCATAGAGCAGTGATGATCAACTGTGTTTTTTCTCTTCATTCCCTGGTAGTCCTGAAGGCTAAAGGGCCCCTGGTAGCCAGGTATAGTCTCTCCTTGTGGCAACATTATGACACTCTCCTCATTAGCTAGAGTAGATCATCAGTACACGAGAGCCACGGGTTGTGGATTGTCCTGTTTTGCCTCTGTAAGTCTGTTTTCACAGAGCGCTGAAGTGTAATATTGATCCAGGAGGCACTGGTCACAACTGACATGTCCTTCCACTAAATTAAAGAATAAGAGAGAATTTTGATGAATCGAACAAAGTCTAGATGCTTTACCTTGCACTGACATTTTGATTTTTTTAGGGAAATGCATTTCCTAACTGTATCCTACAGAGAGATAACTCCATTATTCCATTCATTTGTTGGAGTTGTAGAAAAAATAATCAAACTTGCCAGCATGCTCAAGTCTTAGATTTTGCAGCTTGTCATAATTCATACAGGCTCTGCCATGAGGCCTGCTGGAATGAGAAGATGGGGAACAAAGATAGAGCTAGCCAGAGTTAAACCCCAGGTATCATCTGCTTGTTAGGATTAAATCCCAGGGACAGTGGTCAGTAGACTGCACTGAAGTGTCCTAATTGGAGGCTAGAAAGCCATAAAATACTAATATGTTAATCCTAAGACACTGACCTAGAAGCTGCATTATAACATCCAAGGAGGATAGTCACGAGACCATATTATCATGTCTATAGGTGGCCAACCTGCCATAGCAGCCTTTTTAGCTCATATTAGCAAGCATAGACAATGAGGTTCAATGCTAGGAAACATAGATAAAAAGAGGTGTGCAGAGTAGCAGGGCTTCATCAAACGGGGGCTGGCACCCAGACATGGCCCAGCTCCAGCAAGGTGGCTGGATGGACAAGCTGAGGACTGCAGGCCACCTCAACGGCCCGCAGCTTTAACAGAATGGTCACTAAGAGAAGCAATGTTGTTGCTCAACTGCCCACCCTGGCCAGGATTTGTTCTGAAGCTAAGGGCGGGGGCACGGGGCTAACCCTGGGAGCTGGAGTAGGGGAGCATAGAGTTGTGGAGAGGCATGGTCCCAGTGCCTCCATGAAAAGACGCAAACATTTTGACCAAACTGTGCAGATCTAGCTCCGTGATTAGGTGTTTCCTATTTAATATTAAATGTTGTTCAAATGTATTAGATTTTTTTCTTAGTCCCAAATATTACTATTAATAATAGTAGCTGAAATTTGTTGAGTGCATATCATGTGTCAGTCACTATGCTATTTTTTTTAACAATTTAATTACAAGGTAAGTATGCCTATTATCCCATTTTAGAATTAAAGAAACAGGCAAGAGAAGATAAAGAAATTGCTAAAGCTCACATAGCCAGAAAATATCAGGGCCAGCATTAAATCTGAGTCATATCTCAGTAAATATAGGGCTTCAATGTTTAGACTTAGAGAATGACTTAGCAGGCAGCTTAGTTGCAGACAAATATAGCAACTTCTTATCTTTTGTTTCCATTTCAGAAGCAAAATATTTTGGAAAGACCAGTGGAGCTGGGTTTCTGCTCTTGGTTTATCATTTTCTATCAGTGTCACTTTAGGCAAGTGACTTCATTTCCCTAGGCCTCAGTATACTCATCCATAAACTAGGAATACAACCCCCACCTCTCTGAGGCAAGTTTTAAATGATACAAGATATAAACAGTCTTAGCATAGAATAGATGTTAATTTATTACCATTCCTAGTTTTCTTCTCCTATATTATATTCCACTCCAAAAGGTCATACATCATCTTGAATAGCTCCAGCGTCAGGGGCTTCACTGCTTCCCTGGGGCTCTTATTTTGGCCCATCACAGAACAACCCTGCTTATTAGAGAGTGTTATAAGAAGATGCTTGCCTAAGGTCAGTTCTCTGAGTTGATGTGAACTAAGTCTAATCCCTCTTCTGGGTCACTGGCCTTTTCATATTATGAAGTTAATGCTCCTGGCCTCCTAAGTTGTTTCTCCTTTCAAGTAAACACCTATGGTTAGTTCAAGCCTCTCTCAAGTGAGAAGCCTGTGAATTCTCTCACCAGACTACTTATCTCCTTGATGGTGACGTTTGTCAATTTCTCCTTTGAGAGGTTTTTTCCAATTTCCCAAGACGTGCAAGTTCACTATATTGAAAAGTAAAATATACAGATACAAAAAAATGAAGAAAACAATGATTTCTGATGCAATGTTTGCTCTTCCATAGTCCACCCTAGGGATCTTCACTCTTTCTGGCTCATGAGTTACCTGCAGTCTGCTCTGGCACATGCCTCTCGTACCATCTCAATAGAACAGCTCTTCTGGCCTGGCATTAAGTGACAAAATATACATCTCAAATTACCCATTAGAGATACTTGAGAAATGGATGAAAAAATCAGTGCTGAACCCTCAGATGCAGACACCTCATTAATCTGCCTCATTTGGTACTACTATTATCTCAAAATTACAAAATCACTGCACTTTCATCATGTTTGTACAAAGGGAGATTGGCCTGCCCGGAGGCCCCAAGGAATTAGATAGGCATGTATAATTTGTCCAAGAACATCCACTTCCCATATATTGGGTGATGGAAATCATAACCTGTTCTGTAAGGTCAGGTAATTAGTCAGTTTTTCTAGTTATCCTTTCCAGTGATGATACTCTTTCTAGAACTTCATATTGGTACTCAGAGAATTGTCTTGTTGAAGCGTGAACTGAAAGAATCCTTCTTTCATTGTCTCAGTGCTCAAAGTTCAATCATCCCCTAGCTGCCAATTCCAAGTTCTCTCGTGGTTTTGAATATCTAGAACATCTTGGATAGTTATAAAGAAAATCTTGTGCAGATAGTATGATCAAGGAAGGTCTGCACCTCTAAATGAAGAAGTCATTTTTTAGATTCCATTGCCAAAGCATAGTTTATACAGTTTTAAATCTATAATGTCAGCCCACAATATGTAATAGGAAAATGTATATGGTCTCCATTAGTGTCTTGTCTACCATAATGTGTGCACATGCACACAAACAATGAACAAACAAAACCCACAGGAAGAATTGGTTCTGAGGTCTAGCTTTGCCTATTTCCCTCAAGAATGAATTATCTCCTGTTCTTTCCAACCTCAAATCTTCCTTTTAGAGAACCTTAACATTCCCTTTACTAAATGCAAGTGGTCTTGATTCTAAGTGTCTATTACGTTAACAATAAAGTTCCAAATTTGCACCTGTCATGTGGAACACTCCTGTCCCTCCCCGGACATATAAAGCCCCAGTATTCAGAGTCCCTGCAGTTCACAATGAAAACCAGTGAGTACAAACGGGAGGGCCATAGAGGAAAATCAAAGTCAGAAGCTCTTGGGTATTTTGGATTAAATTCCAAGTCTTGGGATAGCATTTTCTTCCTGAACTTTTTGTTTGTTTTGGCTTGTATGGAGGTGAAGAGGAATTTAGATCCCTGAAAGCAATGTGCTAGGAGAGACTCACATGCTTCTGTAACATAAACCCAAACTGCTGATAGACTACGAGTTCTATGAAGGCAGGAACTTCATCATTGTATCTTCTGATCCTGCCACTTAGTGGGTGCTCAATAAATGCTTGTTGATTGGATAAAGGATTGAATGAAGAATGCAAGTTGAATGACTTATTTACTTTGTATCTTCTCTATGCTTTTTTTCTCTTCTTTTTAATCATCCTTAGTTTTTACCAAGTCTTTTTGGAAATTCAGTATTGTCTCACATGCTTGGAGGTTAAGCTTTTAAAAACGTCCATAGTTGGGCTAGAGGTTAAAAGCAACATATGGGAAGTGACATATCCTTGGAGCCAACAAAGGATAGGGACAGAAGTGTGAATGGAAGAAAGAGACCCCACAGAGAAGGAGACACCTATGAGATCAAATCCAAAGATCCAGGTTGATGTGTGGTTGGAATTTTAATCGCTATTTTCAATAGGATGTTGATTCCTTTCTATACAGGAGATTCGGCAACAATTTCTTGGTTTCTTTAAGTAAAAAAGTAGAGGCAGAGTGCCGATTGTTGAAACCAGGTTTCCTGGAATGTGAGACCCATAAAAGGGTGAAAAGTCAGAAAGTTTCAAGTAAAGAGAAGGAAATTACTTCAGGAAGAACCACACTTGGGACCCCTTCTCAACTTGCTGACCTTTCTGGATCAGCCTGCCTCCATAAAACATTCTGTTTTCTGAGTTTTAAAACCACAGTTTGCAAAGGGTTTGCCCTCCAGGACTTGATGAATAACATTGGAAAAACACTACAGGAAAGAACGAGTGAGAATTTCCTTAAATCTAAGTGGACTGTTTCATCCACAAAGGTTTTCTCTTAGGCTGTGATTCTGGGTGTTGACTGGGCTCATGAAAACTGCACATAACTTTGAAAGTTCCACACCAGGCACAAGGACCAGTCCTGGACCTGTTCATCCAGCCTGTATCTGGGATCCAAACTTTTAGAGCTCAAATGTTCTTCTTCCATCTTGGCACAGAACATCATCTGGAGGGTGTGGTTTGCTGAAGGACTGAGCAGACTCAGTGAGAATCTGTTTGCTGGGGATTCTTCCCTCTGCTGCCATCCAGTCTCATTGTTATTCAAATCCTCACCATTCACCTAGCATCATGCTGCATGCTGTCCCTGTGCTGACTGAGTCCAGACTTGCCCCTAGGGAGAAAAACCACAGTCTTATCCAATGGCAGAGAAGCAAATGAGTGTAAACAGTGTTCCCATGCCAGGCAGAGGACTTTGTGGTCACGATCCTGGTTATAGAGACTTTATACACTTTTCTAGAGAACAATCTCACATCAACTCTCTATGGATGGAAGAGTGGCTGGTGTGCCCTTTCTACCTGTGGCCAGCTCCTCCCCAACAGACAATGTGTGCTGCTTTTTATAAGAAAGGAAGAGATCAGACTAATGGTGCCAAAGCTCTGCAGAGCTAGACAAAGACTCTCCCAGGGAGGTGAACATCCACCTTTCTAAAGCTGAGACAGAGCAAAGGAAAGTGCACAATCAAAATAAAATGAATTGCCTTGGATAGCCAACATGAAAGGGAAAAGACTTTTGAAAGATTTTTTGGGTCTTTCTTGTTTGAAAAGTATAATAGCCTTTAAAATAAGTATGACTTTCTTCAAGGTCTAAAAGACCTGGTGATCTCGCTTTGAGCTTTGAGCTTCGGGTGACAACACTCCTGTATTAGTCAGGGTTCTACCAAGAAACGGAACCAATAGGGGGTGTGTGTGTGTGCGTGCATTATAAGAAATTGGCTCACATGATTTTGGAGACTGACAAGTCTCAAGATCTATGGTCAACAAGCTGGACACCCAGAAGAGCTGATTACATAAGTTTCAGTCTGAAAGCCAGCAGGCTCTAGACCCAAGAAGAGCTGATATTCCAGTTCAAGTGTGAAAGCAGGAAAAAAACAAAAACAAAAAACTCTGATGTTCCAGTTCAAAGTTTGTTGGGCAGAAAAAATTCCCTCTTCCCTTGGGGTTAGCCTTTTGGTTCTATTCTGGCCACCAACTGATTAGATGTGGCCCACCCACATTAGGAAGGACCATCTGCTTTACTCAGTCCACCTATTTAAATGTTAATCTCTTCCAAGAAGACCCTCATAGAAACACCCAGAATATTATTTGACCTAAAACTAAATTGACACATAAAATTAACCATCACAGGCCGGGCGCAGTGGCTCACATCTGTAGTCCTAGCACTCTAGGAGGCCAAAGCAGGAGGAGCGCTTGAGCTCAGGAGTTTGAGACCAGCCCAGGCAATAGTGAGACCCTATCTCTACTAAAAATAGAAAAATTAGCCAGGCGTCCTGGTGCGTGCCTGTAGTCCCAGCTACTCGGGAGGCTGAGGCAGGAGGATCGCTTGAGCCCAGGAGTTTGAGGTTGTGGTGAACTATGATGATGCCACTGCACTCTACCCAGGGTGACAGAGCAAGACTCTTTCTCAAAAAGAAAAAAAAAAATTAACCATCTCAACCTCACAGACCCCCACCACATTGCTTATTTCAGTAGAATCTATTAAATTAAAGGGAGAAACAGCATAGAGGAAGAGGAAAGGGAAAAAGAGGGGCATGATCCCCACAAAAATATCCCAATAGAATTTCTTCATGCTGTGGTCCAACAGGGAAAAATATGTAACAGCTCGATATATGATAGTTTATAAAATCAGTTGTTTGAATTATGAAAGAAGTCACTGTGATATTGTTCAATTTAGTGTAAAATTTTTTTAAAAGACGAGAGAAACTGAAACTGAAATGCTGAGTGTCATTGCATGGAAAGACCTTTTACTATCACATCAGATTAGTTCCTCCCACTGACCCCACCCTGAACACTTTAGCTTCTCTCTCTAGGCAGGGGTTCTTTGCACATGCAAACGTGCTGGTCTCTGGAGATCCAGGGCACGTGTTGAAGTGTCAGGAAGCCTCCAGAGGCACCTGGGCCATTCACAGACTGATTGGTGGTACAGTGGGTAGACTGGGACAGTAGGGGATCTGATTACCTATTATGAGATATGAGTTGTTACAGTGATGGCAAAGGGAGAGGGGATTGGGAAGAGAATGGAGATTTTATTGCAATTTAACAAAGAGCCTAATTCCTACAGTCTCATCTCAGACTGGCACACCCCAGAGCTTGCTTCCCTATGTTGGTAGGCTTAAACTAGGTGACAATATATCCTACTTTCTGGTAGCCCAAATGACTTTTTTCTTTACTTCACTACCCCAATGCCTTAAATGGCCATGAGAACGATGCTGGAGAAAAGTTCTTAAATTAAAATAATTTTAAAAATTCAGTCAGGGATAAAAGTTGCTACCTGACACATTTCATATTCAGAATACTTTTTTGGTTGGCAGATGAAAATATTTCTGACTTGAAAGAGAGAGAAATAGAGAGAGAGAAAGAGAGAGGTTCCTAATCTTCGGTGGGGTTAGCAGGCACCACTGTTTTGGCTTCAAATTGAGAATCACACAGAGGGGTAGTTGTCAGCCACTCAAGTGTGGGTCACTCAACCACATGGACCAGGTCACCAACTTGGACATGGGTGTGGAGGGGTGTGGGTTAAGAAAAGATGCATAAAATGCTCAGGAAAGCTGAACACAGTAGCGCATGCCTGTAGTCCTGTAGTCCCAGCTATTCTGGAGGCTGTGGTGGGAGGATCATGTGAGCCCAGGAGTTCAAGGCTGCAGTGGGCTATGATTGCATCACTGCACTCCAGTCTGGGCAACAGAGCCAGACCTCACAAAAAAAAAAAACCCTCAGGCATAGGTTTGCAGGTGTTTGAACCTGCACTCAAGGCCTTCTCTAGCTGCCCTTTAGCTGCATTAGTACAGCTGGGATGGGGCACTCATGTTGTTCAAGATCCCACAGGCAGGGGATGAAAGATCTTTCCAAAAGAAATCATTCTTGCCTGGAAAAGATTTATAGACATAGCAAATTTAGAACAGGTTTCCAGCCATCTCTCTCTTTGAGATGGGCTTTCACCTTCTGTGGAAGTCTTGCCATGAGGTTCACTTGGCAATGGGGAAAGCCCAGCAAGCATGTAGAAAAACACCTTGTTAAACTATGGTAAGAAAGAATTGCTTAGCTAGGACACAAAAAGCAAAAATTATAAAGATAAAATAATGTTGATAACATTATAATTAAATTTTTTGTTTATTAAAAAATACGCCCTTACACAATGACCATTTAAAAACTAAAAAAGAATATTTGCAACACATATAACACCCCCTCCAATAAAAAAGACATAATAAATATGTAATTATTGTATATTTCAAAATAACTAAAACAGTAGAATTGAAGTGTTCCTAACACAAAGGAATGATAAATGCTTGAGGTTATGGATATCCAAAATACCCTGATTTGGTCATTACACACTGTATGTCTGTATCAAAACATCATATATACCCCATAAATATGAACAACTATTATGTGTCCATAAAAATTAAAATTAAAAATTAAAAAATACAAAATTCTATAAAGCACTAAGAAATTAAATAACCTGGGGTGAGGGGAGAGCAGCAAAGATGTAAACAGAAAATTCACAGAAGAAATTTTAATAACCAGTATGGATATGACAAAATGATCTATCTCATTAGTAATCATGGAAATTCAAATTAAAACCACAAACTTTACATTCATTTTGCTGGCAAAAAATTTAAAAAGTCTGATGATATCATATGTTGGGAAGGATATGGAGCTATAGGGATAGTTAGACTTTGCTGGTGAATGTGTAAATTGGTACAACCTCTTTGAAAAACAATTTGACAGTTACCACAAAATTGAAGTTTCACAACTTCCTTGAGCTGGAAATTCCACTTCTTGGTATATAGCCTTGAAGTGTTCTTGAACATGTACACCAGCAAACGTGTAGAAAAACAGTTATAACAACATTATTCCTAACAGCAAGATCTGGAACCAATTCAAATGTCCATCACCTGGACAATGAATAGATTATGATATATTCAAACATCAAAAAATGGAATACACATGATAGCAAAATGAAAGAACTAGACCTACACATTATAAAACATAATTGAGAAAAAAATGACTCTATATATATGAAAGACATGCAAAACAATACTGCATGTTTCTTAGAGATTCATACACGTTTTAGTTAAAATATGAATAACAGGATAGGAATAAAAATCACTAAATTCAAGACAGTGTTTTTCTGACAAAGGAAGGAAGAATATTGGGAAAGTTCCAAGGAGTATTTAGTTTTGTTGGCAATATTTATTTTTTATTAGTGTTCTGAATGCACAGATATTCAATGTATTAACTTACTATATATTTGTGTGTCTTAAATACAGTGAATAAACTTTAATTTACTTATTTATTTTTTTGAGACAGAGTCTCACTCTGTCCCCCCAGGTAGAGCGCAGTGGCATCATCGTAGCCCACTGCAACCTCAAACTCCTGGGCTCAAGCGATCCTCCTGCCTCAGCCTCCTGAGTAGCTGGGACTACAGTCATGTGCCACGATGCCCGGCTAATTTTTCTATTTTTGGTAGAGATGGGGTCTCACTGTTGCTTAGGCTGGTCTTGAACTCCTGAGCTCAAGGGATGCTCCTGCTTCAGCCTCCCAGACTGTTGGGATTACGGGTGTGAGCCACCATGCCTGGCCCTATTTGTTTTTAATTGACATAAAAACTGTATATATTTATTGTGTACAACATGTGTTTTGAAATATGTATATATTATGGAAGGGCAAAATAAAGCTAATTAACATATGCATTACCTCAGCATAGCTCAGTGGTAGAGCATTTGACTGTAAAGAAAATAAACTTTTTAAAAAGGAAGTCATGGTAGGTGGCAGCGTATGGTAAGATTCTTTTTCCCTTTCCTTCAGGGCAAAAGATTACTCACACATTCTGCACATTTTCCCCAGAGCTATATAACCTATTCAAAGATGTCATAAGAAAGAACTGGGAAAACAAACAAAACCCCATTTTACATCAGGAAGATGTTACACCAGGGCTAAGTAACCTGACTACCATATAAAGTGGATATTTGTTTTTGCCGTGTGTGTGTGTGTGTGTGTGTGTGTGTGTGTGTGTTTAACCACCTTCCATTCCATCTTCCCTTTTTCTGGTTTCTTGGAGTTGGTTTTCCATTTTCTCTTGGATTTCATTGAGCTTCCTTACAATCCGTATTTGGAATTCTTTATCTGTCATTTCAATATTTTCATTTTGGTTGGTGTCCATTGCTAAAGAGTTGGCGTTCCCCTTTGGGGGTGCCCTTTTGCTCTGATTTTTTCATACTTCCAGAGTTCTTGTGCTGATTCTTCTCATCTGGAGCTGCTGTTGCTTCTTATTTTTGCACTTTCTTTTGTTTAGATGGGCTTCCCCTGCTCACTTGTAGAGGTGTGTCTGTAGCGTATGTCGGGCAAGAACCTTTGGCTTTGCTTGTGGGTGCTTTGATGGGGGTCTAGGTTCTGGATGGATGGATGCCTCGGTTATAGATATCCTTAGTGTGGTGCTTTTCTCAGTTGCTAGTTGTTTGTAGGCTGTAGCAGTGGTGAGCTATGTGTGTGGGCAGATTACCTGTCTCTCTTTGATGAGGGAGGATAGAGGTCTTTAAGATCCTTTTCCTTTCCCCAGCCCTGTGGTCTTAACAGTGTGAATTGTATTGGCATGCCCAGTTTAATCTCGGAGACGGTAGGTGGTGCTTGTGGGTAAGAATCAACCACACCCTGTATGATTGAGTCAGCAAATGCTGTAAAGGGCTGTGCAAATTGACCTCCCTGTCAGTTGGCAATGCTTGCTGGAAAGAACAGGCTGCAGTGTTGTTTTTGGGACCTGTGACCAGCTCTAGCCCCCCAGGAGAAGCACTCGATTGCCTCAGGTGGTGGTGGGGCCCCTGGAACTTCCAGGTGAGTGGTCATTCTCTACCACAGCAGAGATAGGTGGGAGAGTGAGGCTGGATGACACTGCCCTCAGGATCCACAAAAGCTAGTAAGGCAGCTGTCTTGGCAGGGGACAAAGGTCTGATCCCAGGCTTCTGGGGAAATTTACCAGGGAGGGGCTGAAGTGGCGCCACTTAGCCAGAAAGTCTACTTGTGGGGGCCCATCTGAGACTCACAATTTGGCTGGCAGGAGCAGGTTTCACTCTTCTCCCCTACCTCCTGCTCTGCAGTCTCCCTCCAAGTCTGCCAGCAGGCAGGAGCCCACACCAGTCCAGCTTCCCAGGAATGGCCCTGTGGGCTTAGAGCTTCCCTGTCCAAGATCCCACCTTGGACTGAGACCACAGCTTTCCTGCGTGGTCAGGGGTGCTCCATGAGTGTGCTGCAGCTGGGACCCACACTGCACTCTCTTTTCATTTCTGCCCACGAGGGCTCCCTCACCTCTCAAGATTAGTTCACAAATCTCCCCTCCATGTTCCAAAGCAACATGATTGAGTCCTGAGGGTACAGGATATGGCCTTCAGGCCAGTCCCAGGTCCCTGAAGATCAATCCCTGACTGTGCCAGGGAGAAGTGTGCTGGTCCTGAGTTGCCTATGGGGTGCTCAAGCAGGTCTGATGTCCCTCTGCTTTTGGGTGTGCCCTGCTCTGACAGAGAAGCTGGGCAAGCAGCACCAGGAAGGGCTGGTGAGCAGGGAGCTCACAGTCCAAGAACCCCTTAGTTCTCTGCAGGTCTTTAAGAGGAAAGGTTTGAGCCCTATTCTCTGTGGAAGACCTGGTGTGATGGATGTACCAACAGAGGGGAAGCTTCGCTCCTGAGAGCCCTGGCTCAATTGTCTCTCTCAGCAGCCACAGGCGGGTAGGGGAAGGGGAGGAAAAGAGTCTGAATGGAGGAAAGCCAGCACTCTGGTCATCCCTGTGGAAGGCAGCCTGCCTGGAATGTCCAGGCTCTAGGATCACACAGAATCCCCTGGACCCACCAGACCCTATGGCTCCTCCCCCAGTCTGGAACAGAGCTGGGAAATGTTTGTGTGGGAATGAGCGAGAAGAAAACTGAGGGGCTGAAGCTCCCTGGGGAGGACAAAGGCACACAGTTGGTGGAGAAGCAGTATGATACCTGCCATCTTGGCTCAGGTCTGTGGTGACTGGAAGTGCCCCAAGGGAGCTGGCAGCCTGGTGCTTTGTCCTCAAGAAGTTCCAGTTCACTGGTGGCAACAGCTTTTGGGCTCCTGAGGGTAGAAAGGCTGTCCAGCAGCTCAGGAGCCTGCTGAGTGCCAGAGATGTGAGGAGGGGAGAAACAAAACACCCCACCTACGTTTTTGCTGGACTCTAAGCCTCTCCGGGGTTGATCTCTGCCAATAGCTTGCTCCTTCTTATTCTGCTCCGCAACTTCCTATGGAATCTCTGGTAGGTTGTGTCTCTTTTCCCTTGGAATTACACCTGATCTATGTTTTTTTTTTCTTTTTCACCTAAAACTTTTCCTTTTTTCCGAGATGAACTGGCAGCTGATGTCTCTGGTTAGCCAGCTTGTCTCCACTCCCCCCACCTTCCCTTTTTGTTAATATCTTCATTTCCCTCTAAAGGACTCTCCCTCCTGCATTCACAACCCACAAGCTTCGCACGGATCTCTGTGGAGGATGTGACCTCTGTCAAATCCAGTCACCAGGCTACAGTGATTGATTCAAAAGATTTTGCAAGGAGTCCTTGGAAAGGGACAGTTGTCATTTTCCCATTCACTAGCTGAGACCAAGGGAAAATTATGTGCCAAAGCTGCTTCAGGCTCTTTGTGAGCAGCAGGTTCTGAAGCTATGAAAATCCAAGAGGAGGGGAGCCAAGTGAAGAAACAGAGTAGGAGAAACCAGGTCCCAGTGGATTTGTCAAACTTTCCAACCAATCTGTGTCTGATGCCAATGCCACCTCCAAGCTCTTCAGAACTGAAGGTCAAAATGCTCTCTTAAGGAACATGCTTTGGCTTTTCCCTTTCTTAGCCAAAATGGTCCTAACAGAAAAGTTTTTCAATACTAGTAAAATATCAAAATGAACCCTCTTGTTAGTAATAGGAGCAATCACAATTGTGGCTGAAAGGAGAGCACTCTGCCCTCCTGGCCCATCCATCTCCCACCTGCTGGGTCATCAGTTCCCTGAAACGCCTTCCTACACACCTCAGCAGCTAACAAAGGAAACACAGCTGGCTCCACTCAGATGCAATACCTAGTTCTTTTGTCACAGAATTGCCTAATCAAAACAACTAAAATTGGCTTCCCAGAAATTAAACCCTTCTTTTGACTAGAGACACTTATTCCAGCCCCAAACACTTGATGAAGACCCAGTGAGAGGGTCATGGTTATCCTCATTTTGAATAATGGAGAAAAATTAAGGAAAAGGAGATGAGTCTGTGAGGAGGTGATTTGTTTCTCCTGTCAGATGTTTTGCAACACAGGTGATGACCTAAATTTAAAGATTCTTTAAACAGCATGTACCCAGACTAATGAAAATCAAAGTTCAAGGACTTATTTCAATTCTGATGAGCAATCCACCCATTTGTAAGGATTTATTGACTAGCTGGGGAATATTTAAAATTTGCATTTCACTTGCCACTTTAGAATTTTTTCTAAGAGCATTTAATCTTTTTTCCTCTTTCTCTGTTCTTTAAAAGGTCTTGACTTGCTATTCTTAAATGAAGTTATCCTTGTCGGCTTCCTCTTCAGTGAAATGAAACCAACTTTAAAGAACTCACCTACACAGCTGAATTTTAAAACTTTTTGAACAAATACTTTCTCCCAAAGTCCCTACACATTGTGATGCCACCTATGCTCTATTCTTTCCATTCTATTTTAAAATGTCTTGGTAAGGTCCCACAAAATTAGCTACTGTGGAAATGATTTCTCTCTTCCACAGTTGTTTTGTGTTTGTGTGGAACCAGCAAAGCCATTTTTTTTCTTTGACTTCCTTCTTTTTTTCTCTAATATAAGAATATTTTCAACCAGTGAAATATTCTGAGGAGTGAAATATGAAGGAACAGGAGGACCCAGTTGTCATTCCCCCCCCAATAGAAACATCAATTTTGGCAACCACCCGTAAACTAAGGCGATTTTGTGGGATGACAGAATCTAGCTTAGGTTTCAGCACCCTGGCAGAGCAAAATATCCAGGAGTAGATGCATTGAAGAGGGTAAGAGGAGTAGTTTTCCTTCACTCATGATCATCTGTCTGCTAAGGTAGCGTAGCACAGCCTGGTTTTGAGAGAAGCCCCCTCAGTCTGCAGTTTTTCCCAAAAAGTCAGTTCTATTCGTCTCCCTGTCATGCCCTAACAGGGGTGGGGAACCTGCTACTTTTTAATTTATTACTGAATACATTTAAAGGATTTATTCTGTGAAATTTGGATTTGATCAAAAGGCCACACTTAAGGACACAGAAGGCAACAGTTTCCTCATCCCTGCAGCATCTGGCTCCAAAGGGACATTTCCAGTTATTTGTCTTTGGCTTTTAGGTGCATCGAGTGTCCTCCCTCTGATCTGCACAAAGAAGACAGATCCTACATTTCTCAGGCTCTTTTCCCAACTACCAGTCAAGTTTATCCAAAAGCGGACATTGGCAGGTGAATAGCACGCAGAAGGAGAGGAGAATCACAAAATTTTCCCTCTTCTTGGCACTGGCTGCATCTTCCTTGTAACCTTTACTCTTATTGGAAGCCTCTGTTCTGATTTTGGATTCTACCTGGTAACTTGACTCCGGGCCTCTGTACATACCTCCTCACATTGTTCTCCTAGCCCTAGGAGTAGAAGCAGATTTCTACTGCAGCTAATTTCCGGGGTGTTCTCCCATCCTTTGTTTGGCTTTGTGATGCTTCAAGCAGCTTTGTTAAGTAGTTCTAGTATTAAGTTCCTTCCATGGAACTACCTATCTTTCACTCTGATTTCCATACTTGACTCTGACTGATATATGACTTAAGATTGGATTATCTTGCTATTAATTTAATCTACATCTTGAATTTTAGTTTTGGAAATGGGTGGAATTGAGGGTCCAAAATCCTGGAGAGAAAGATATCATAGAGAAGTGAGCCCAATATTCTGCATGAAGTTTTCTCTTGAGTCATTTGCCAATTTCTAAGAGCCTGAGAAACCAAACGGAATTTAAAAGATTAAAAAACTAAGCAGATATTTCAGTAATCTGAAAGTATGAGAGAGAGAATATTTTAAGGCCTGCCACAAAGGAAGGATCTGGGAAACAGCACAGACATATAGTTGAGACCCCAGAATGGCTCCTTCTAGGAATAAGAACAAACTGGAAGTAGGCCAGTGCTCACAATGTCTGAAACAAAATCTCAAGACATCTCAACTACTGATTAAATCAAGGTGGTCTTCCCAAGGTGGTCTGTCAGAGGAAAATTAAATTCTGTCTAGAAAAATATAAATCATCCAAAACCTCTACATTTTAAAATATACAATAAAACAAACTAAGCATGACATAAAAAAGATCATATGACCAAAAATCAAAAGAAAAAAGAGAAAAGGAACAGAGCGATAATGTAATAAAACTCCAGTTATATTAATATAATTCCAGAATTTTAAGTTGTCAGTCAGGAATTTAAAAAAAAAACAAACTATAATTTATGTCTTCAAGAAAAAAGATGGAAAATTTCACTGCACAACTGGAATCTGTAAATTGTAGAACTGAAATAATTTTAATATTAATATATGGGTTCAACAGCAGTTTGGTTGCAACAGAACCAATTAGTAGTAAACTAAACTGTGGGTCAGTAGGAAATAGGCAGATTAAAAAACAAAGAAAAATATAGAAAGGAAAAAAATTGAGGCATGCCAAAAAGTCTAAATATGTATATTTGAAATCACAGGAGGAAAAGAGAGAGAAAGAATAGGGCAGAAAAGATGTCTATAGAGTTACAGGCTAAGAATTTCATAAAATCTAATGAAAACCCTCAAGACCAAATTCCAGAGGCTTTGCAAATCATAGCAGAATAAACAGAAAGAAATATACACTTAAGTATATTATAGTAAAACTGCAGTAATCAAAGTCAAAGTGAAAATCTTAAAAGCAACCTGAAAAGAAGAAAGCTCCTTAGCTTCGAAGGAGTAACAGTAAGATCGACACAAACAACAAAAGGTAAAACAATATCAAGTCTTGAAAAGAAATATCTGCTAACCTACAGTTCTATATTTCAAAAATGATGGTAAAATACTTTTCAGAAAAACAAAAAGAAAAAAATGTATTGTCAATAGTATCACACTAAAATAAAGAATTGAAATATAAAGAGAAAAATGTCATACTGATTAAAGACTTTATTCAACTAAAAATTATAAAAGACATAAATTTATTTGCCCAATAAGATTTATAACATATATTTAAATATATGTGACATATAATTTGATGTATAAAATTATATGAGTAAAAGGATATTGACAAATACAATTCATGGTTGGAGATTTTAGCATCTCTCTCACAATAATTGATAAGAGGATAACTAAGTCAGTGAAGCTATAGAAAGCTTTCCTAAAATAATAAACAAATGTCATCATATATATGTGTGTATATGTGTGTGTATGCATATATATATGTATCATTACACCCCAAACCTCCAGAATATATTATCTTTTACCATGCATGTGTAATCTTTACCAAAATAGAGCATATGATGGGTCTTAATAACACTTCCACAAATTTCAAAAATTTGAAATTAGACAGAGTATATTCTTTGACCATAGTGGAATCAATCTAGAAATAAAATCCCCAAATACTTGAATATTAAGAAAACACATTTAAATAAATCATGGGCCAAAGAATAATTCACAATGAAAAGTAGAAAATATTTTGATTCAGATCGTCTGGGTACAGTGGATCATGTTTATAATCCTAGCAATTTGGGAGGCCAAGCTGGGAGGATCACTTAAGCCAAGAATTCAACACCAAATTGGACAACATGGTGAGACCCTGTCTCTACAAGAAAACAAATAAATAAAAATAGTTGGGTGTGGTGGTGCACACCTGTAGAACTAGCTACTCAGGAGGCTGAGGCAGGAAGATTGCCTGATTCCAGGAGTTTGAGTCTGCAGTGAACCAGTGAGATATGATTGCACCACTGCACTCCAGCCTGGGTTACAGAGAGAGATGCTTTCTCAAATAAAAAAGAAAAGAAAAGAAATATCGTGATTCAAATAATAATAAAAATATAGCATATTAAAACTGGGATGTGACTAAAGCAATGCATAGAGGAAAATTTATAGCTTAAATTGACATATTATGAAATAAGAAAGGCTTAAAATACATGTTATAATCATGTATCACAAGAAATCGGGAAAAAAAGACACAAAAGAAATAAGAAAAGGAGTTATAATGGTAATAAAAGAGAAAAAAATTTTAAAAGCCTGATATTATATCTTTGAAAAGATTATGTAAATTGATAAACCCATAGCAAAATGGAACATTAGGAACAAAGAGAGAAGGATCATATTATCAATATCAGAAATTAAAATGATAGCATAACTGTAGATTCTACAGATTTTAAAATGTTAATAAGAAATACAATGTAGTAACATCAGTAAGATGGAACAATAGGAGGCTCCATCCCCTCATAGAAACACTAATTTTGGCAACCACCCATAGATGAAAGCAACTCTGTGGGATGATGGAGTCTAGCTGAGGTTCCAGTACCCTGGTAGAGCAAAAAATCCAGGAGTGGATGCATTGAAGAGGGTAAGAAAAGTAGTTTCCCTTTATTCATAATTATCTCTCCCCCAAGGTAGCACAGATGGTGCAGAGAGAAGTCCCCTCAGTGTACAATTTCTCCCACAGGAGAAAGTGAGAGCAAAGTAAATGCCAAGATTTCCCAGTCTTCTAAGAAACATCCCAGGAGGCTGGGATGTTTTGCTCCACCCAAAACACTGAGGGGATGACACAGGAATTTTCTAGGGCAAGTAGAAGCAGGGAAGAGAGAAGGGTGTGCATAGCACCTGGTACAGAGTTCACAAAAGCTGGCCGTGGATCCTGCTAGCCAGCTTGCAGACTCCACCAAGAGGGCTTCTCATGAACCTCACAGAACAATTTGCCTGAGGAGCCACCCAACCAGGCTAAGCATGTCCCAAGCACTCTACATGTTCCTCTGTGGACAGTGCCCTGCATATCTCTGTCCACAGCATGATAAGCAACCTCATCACATATACAAACAGCAGCTGTGGATCTTAGTAGTTACCTCAACAACACTGCTATTTTGAATTGTTAAAATGACCACAGTGCCAAAAGCAATTTGCAGGTTCAATGCAATCCCTATTCTTCACAGAATTAGAAAAAAAACGATTCTAATGTTCATATGGAACCAAAAAAGGGCCTGAATAGCCAAAGAAATCCTAAACAAAAAACAAACAAACAAAAAACACAGCCAACTGATCTTTGACAAAGTTGACAACAACACATACTGGGGAAAGGACACTGTTTTCAATAAATGCTGCTGGGAAAATTAGATTGCCATATGCAGAAGAATGAAACTAGACCCCAATCTCTCACTGCATACAAAAATCAACTCAAGATGGATTAAAGACTTGGATGTAATACCTGAAAGCATAAAAATACCAAGAAAACCTAGGGAAAACTCTTCTGGACATTGGTCTAGGCAAACAATTCTTGACTAAGTCCTCAAAAGCACAGGCTACAAATACAAAAATAAACAAATGTGATTTAATTAAACTAAAAAGCTTCTGCAAAGCAAAAAGAATAACCAACAGAATGAAAAGACAACCTTCTGAATTGGAGAAAATATTTGCAAACTATACATCTGACAAGGGACTAATATCCAAAATTTACAATTCAACAACAACAACAAACAAATTAACCCCACTGAAAAGTGGGCTAAGGACATGAGTAGACATTTTTTCAAAAGAAAACATACAAATGGCCAATAAGCACATGAAAAAATGTTCAACATCACTAATCATCAGAGAAATGCAAATTAAAACCACAAGTAGATGTCATTTTATACTAATCAGAATGGCTATTACTAAAAAGACAAAAAATAACAGATGTCGGTGAGGGTATGGAAAAAAGAGAACTCATGTATTGTTGGTGGGAATGTAAATTAGTGAAACCGCTATGGAAAACAGTATGGAGATTTTTCAAAGAACTGAAAGTAGAACTACCATATGGTCCAACAATCCCACTTCTGGGTATCTACTCACAGGAAAAGAAATCAATATACAGAAAGGATACCTCCACTTATATATTTATCACAGCACTATTCATAATAGTAAAGATGTGGAATCAACTTAAGTGTCCATCAGCAGAGGATTGGATTAAAAAAATGTGGTGTATATACACAATGGAATACTATTCAGCTGTCAAAAAGAATGAAATCATGTCTTCTGCAGCAACGTGGATGAAACTGGAGTCCATTATCTTGAGTGAAGCAACTCAGACACAGAAAGACAAATACTGCATGTTCTCACTTATAAGTGGGCATGATATAATGGAAGCAGAGTTTGGAATGATGGACAATGGAGACTTTGAGTGGTGAGGGAGTGGGAGGGGATGGATGGGAGGTTGCTTGGTGGGTACAATGTGTGTTTCTTCAGTGAGGTATGAACTGAAGGCCCTAACTTTACCACAATGCCATATATCCATGTAACAAAATTGCATTTTTACCCCCATGTTATATACAAATAAAGAATAAATGGACAAAAATGATTAAAAAATAACCCTGCAGTTTTGAAAGAATGTGCCCAACCTTGAACACTTCATCGTACTGCCCTAGTGAAAATAAATAGGAGGCTCTTAGTGCCAAGTCTGGCTTTGTGGGATAGAGAAAAGGCACACAATCCTAAGACTTTCCTCCTAAGAGGGAACAAGAAGAATGCAGTGAGTACACCTATGAAAACGTTCTGAGAAACCCATGTCTAGCCATGCTTATTGGTAAAGGGATTTCCCTCCAAGAATGAGAAAATAAAGACTGGAGGAGGTTACTGTGTCTTCAAACATGAAAACAGCAACACAAGGATTGAAGGAACATGAAGAATCAATGAAACATGATACCACCAAAAGAACAAAATAAGACTCCAGTGGCTGATCCCTAAGAAATGGAGATCTATGAATTGTCTAACAAAGAATTCAAAATAATCATCTTAGAGAAGCCCAGTAAGCTACAAGAATACAAATATAGAAAACCAAGTGAGATGAAGAAAACAATACATGAACAAAAGTAGAAGTTTAACAAAGAGACAGAAAACATAAAGAACCAAACAGAAATTCTGGAGCTGAAAAATACAATGTCTGAACTGAAAAATTCAATAGAGAGTGTCAACAGCAGACATGATCAAGCAGAAGAAAGAATCAGCAACAAAAAACAGAACATTTGAAATTATCCAGTTAGAAGAATAAAAATAAAAAATAGTTTTTTAAAAAAGTGAAAAAAGCACACAAGATTTATGGGCCACCATCAAGCAAAACAGTATACATGTTATGAATGTTCTAGAAGGAGCAAGAAAAAGAAAAAAGCCAGAAAGTTTACTTAAGAAATAAAGGAACAAATTTTCCCAACTCTGGAGAGGGAAATGAATATCCAGATCTATAAATCCCCAAAAAACTTCAAATAGGTTGAGCATTAAAAGGTTATCATCAAGATATATTATATTCAAATTGTTAACAGTCAAAGACAAATAGGACATTTTAAGAACAGCGAGAGAAAAACAACTCATCATGTACAAGGAAATTTCTATAAGACTATCAGTCTATCTTTTCTCAGTAAAGACCTTACAGGCAAGGATAGAGTGGGATAATATATTCAAAGTGTTGAAATAAAAATAAAACAAAACAAAACAAAAGCTAGTCAATCAAGAATACTATACCCAGAAAATTTGTTCTTCAGAAATGGAGAGACAAAGACTTGCTCAGACAAACAAAAGCTGAAGGAGTTCACCATGACTAGAAGAAATGCAAATTGTGTTTTCAAGTTGAAATGAAAGGACACAAATCAGCAACACAAAAACATATAAACATGTAAAACTCACTGGTAAAAGTAAGTACATAGTCAAATTCAGAATATTCTAATACTGTAATGGTGATATGTAAATCACTTTTAACTCTAGTATAAAAGTTAATAGATGAATGTTTTATAGCTAAAACATTTTTAAATGAATACACAATATTAAATTAGGTAAATTATGATGTAAATACCAGAAATGTGGAAGAGAGTAAAAGTGTAGCCTTTTTGTACATGATCAAAATTAGGTAGTTATCAGCTTAAAATAAACTGTTATAACTATAAGATGTTTTATGTAAGCCTAATGATAATCTCACAGAAAAATCTTTAGTAGATGCATAAAAGATAAAGAAAAACAAATAAAAGCATACCACTACAGAAAATCATCAAATCACAAGGGAAGACAGGAGAGGAAGAAAAGAACAAAGGGACTGCAAAAGAGTCAGAAACAATTAACAAATAGCAATGGTAAACCCTTACCTATCAATAACAACTTTAAATGTAAATAGATTAAATTTTCCAATTAAATACATAGAGTGGATGAATAGATAAAAAAACAAGAAACAATTATATGCTGCATAAAACAGACTCCCTGTAGCTTTAAGGACACACACGGGATAAAAGTGAGGGGATGTAAAAAGATATTACCTACAAAGGGTAAACAAAAGAGAGCAGATGTGGCTAACTTACATCAGACAAAATAGACATTAAGTAAAAATCTCTCACATGAGACAAGGACATCATTATATCATGATAAAGGCTTCAATTTATCAACAGGATATAACAATTGTAAATACATACAGACCCAATGTTGAAGCACCTAAATATATAAAGCAAATATTAACACAACTGAAGGGGGTTATAGATAGCCATACAATAATAGTAGGAAATATCAATACCTCACTTTAAACAATGGATAGATCATCCAGATATAAAATCAATAAGGAAATAACAGATTTGAGCAACAATATAGAGCAACTGGACCTACCAGTCATATTCAGAACATTTCATCCTACATCACCAGAACACACATTCTTCTCAAGTGCACATGGGACAGACAATCTCCAGGATAGATCACATGCTAGACAAAAAACAAGACTTAAAAATATTCAAGAAGATTGAAATGATGTCAAGTATCTTTTCCAACCTCAATGGTATGAAACTAAAAATCAATAATAGAAATAAAAATATGTGGAAATAATAGAAATAAAAATACATGGAAATTAAGCAACACATGCCCAAACAACTAATCATTCAAAGAAGAAATCAAAACAGAAATCCTAAACTATATTGAGACAAATGAAAATGGAAACACAACAAAGCAAACTTGTAGGATGTAGGAAAAGCAGTTCTAAAATGAAAATTTATACCAAGAAATGTATACATTAAAAACAATGAAAAATTTCATATAAACAACTGGAAATAATAAAGATGAGAGCAGAAATAAGTTAAATAGAGACCAGAAGAACCATATAAAACACCAATGAAAGTAAGAGTTGGTTTTACGAAAAGACAAACAAAAATTGGAAAACCTGTAGCTAGAATAACAAAATATAGAGAGTACTGAAATAAATAAAATTATAAATTAAGGAGAAGACATTACAATGATACCACAGAAATAAAAATGATCATGAAAGGCTACTATGAACAAAGAAATGCCAACAAATTGTATAACTAGAAGAAATGGATAAATTCCTAGAAAAAAACAACTTATCAAGACTGAACCATGAAGAAACAAAAAATCTGAACAGGCCAATAATGAATAAGGAGATAGAGTCAGTAATAAAAAAATCTCCCATCAAATAAAAGCCCAGGGATAGGTGGCTTCATAACTGGATTCTACCAAACCTTTAAAGAAGAATTAACAACAATCCTTCTCAAACTCTTCCAAAAAATTGAAAGGGCTCACTTTCAAACTTTTATTATGAAACCAGCATTATCTTAATACCAAAGATAGACAAGGATACTACAAGAAAAGAACATTACAGGCAAATATCTCTGAGGAACAGAGATACAAAAATTCCCAACAAAATACTAAAAAACTGAATTCAACAGCACATGAAATGGATCATACACTATGGTCAAGTGGGATTTATCCCTGTGATACAAGGATGGTTCAACATATGAAAATTAATAAATGCAGTTTAACACATAATAAGAACAAAGGATAAAAACCACATGATCAGATGGGCACGGCGGATCATGCCTGTAATCTGAGCACTTTGGGAGGCTGAGGCAGGAGAATCACTTGAGGCCAGGAGTTGGAGACCAGCCTGAGCAACATAGCAAGACCTGTCTCTACAAAAAATAGAAAAATCAGCCAGTCATGGAGGCCTGCACACATGTAGTCCTAGCTACTTGGGAGGCTGAGACAGGAAGATTGCTTGAGCCCAGGTGTTTGAGGCTGCAGTGGGCTATGATGATGCCACTGCACTCTAGCCTGGGCAACAGAGCAAGACCCCATCTCAAAAAAAAATCTCAATAGATGCAGAAAAATAATTTGACAAAATTCAACATTGTTTCATGATAAAACTTTCAACAAATGAGGTAAAGAAAGAATGTGCTTTGACATAATAAAGACCATATATGGGAAGCTCACAGCTAAAACACACTCAAAGGTGAAAAGCTGAAAGATTTTTCTCTAAGATCAGGAACAAAATAAGGATGCCCATTCTTGCCACTTCTGTTCAACACAGTGGTAGAAGTCCTAGACAGAGCAATTAGGAAAGAAAAAGAAATAAATGGCATCCAAATCATAAAGGAAGAATAAAAATTTTCTGTGTGCTGATGACATGATCCTATATACAGGCATACCTTGTTTTATTGCATTTTCCTGTAGTGTGCTTCAAAGATACCATGTTTTTTACAAGTTTAAGGTTTGTAACAATCCTGGCTTGGGTGAATCTGTTGGCACCATTTTTTTTTTTAACAGCATGTACTCAATTCCTATCCCTGTGTCACATTTTGGTAATTCTGACAACATTTCAAACTTTATTATTATTATTATGATTATTATATCTGTTATGGTGATCTGTGATCAGTGGTCTTTGATGGTACTTTGTATTTGCTTTGGGGCACCAAGAACTGCTCCCATATAAGACAACAAATTTAATTGATAAATGTTGTGTATATTTTGACTGCTTCCCCTACTGGCCATTTCCTCTCTCTCTCTCTCTCTGAGGCCTCCCTCTTCCCTGAGGCACAACAATGTTAAAAGTCCAATTAATAAATCTACAATGGCCTCTAGGTGTTCAAGTGAAGTGAAGAGTTGTGTGTCTTTCACGTTAAAACAAAAGCTAAAAATGATTAAGCTTAGTGAGGAAGGTATGTCAAAAGCTGAGACAGGCCTCTTGTGTCCAACAGTTAGCCAAGTTGTGAATGCAAAAGAGAAATTATTGAAGAAAATTAAAAAGCAAAACAGCCTTATTGCTGATATAGAGAAAGTTTTAGTGGTCTGATAGAAGATCAAACCAGCCAAAACATTCCCTTAAGCTAAAGCCTAATCCAGAGCGAGGTCCCAACTCTTTTCAATTCTATGAAAGCTGAGAGAGGTGAGGAAGCTACAGAAGAAATGTTTGAAGCTAGCAAAGTTTGGTCCATGAGGTGTAAAAAAAGAAGCTGTCTCCACAGCATAAAAGCACAAGATGAAGCAGTAAGTGCTGATGTAACAGATTTTCAGTGTAGACGAAATAGCTTTATATTAGAAGAAGATGCCATCTAGGACTTTCGTAGTTTGAGAGAAGTCAGTGTCTGGCTTCAAAGCTTCAAAGGACAGACTGACTCGCTTGTTAGGGGCTCAAGTAGCTGGTGAGTTTAAGTTGAAGCCAATGCTCATTTACCATTCCAAAAATCCTAGAGCCCTTAAGAATTATGCTAAATCTATGCCTGTGCTCTATAAATGGAACAACAGAACCTGGATGACAGGACATCTATTTACATTATGGTTTACTAAATATTTTAATCCCATTGTTGAGATCCACTGCTCAGAAAAAAGATTTCTTGCAAAGTATTACTGTTCATTGACAATCCACCGAGATACCCAAGAGCACTGGTGAGGATGTACAAGGAGATTTATGTTGTTTTTATGGCTGCTAATATAACATCCATTATGCAGCTCATAGGACAAGGAGTAATTTTGACTTTCAAGTATAGTTATATAAAACATATATTTTGTTAGGCTATAGCCCTACATAGTGATTCTTCTGATGATCTGGGCAAAGTAAATTGAAAATTCTGGAAAAGATTCACCATTTTAGATGCCATTAAGAACATTTGTGGGATGGCAAGGTGGCTCATGCCTGTATTCCCAGAACTTTGGGAGGCTGAGATGGGAGGTTTGCTTGAGGCCAGGAGTTCAAGACCAGTCTGGGCTACATACCAAGACCTTGTCTTTACAAAATTTTAAAAAGTCAGCTCTGTGTGATGATGCATGCCTGTAGTCCTAGCTACTCTGGAGGCTAAGATGGGAGGATCTCTCAAGCCCAAGAGTTCACAGTTATAGTGAGTTATGATTGCACCACTGCAATTCACCTTGGGTAACAGAGTGAGACCCTGTCTGTAAAAATATAAATAAAATTTGTGGTTCATAGGAAAAGATCAAAATATCAACATTAACAGGGTATGTTGTAAGAAGTTGATTCCAACTCTCATGGATGACATTGAGGGGTTCAAGACTTAGGTGGAAGAAGTAACTGCAGATGTGGTGGAAATAGAAAGAAGACTGGAATTAGAAGTGGAACCTGAAAATGGGACTGAATTGCTGCAATCTCATGGTAGAATTTGGATGAATGAGGAGTTGCCTCCTAGGGATGAGCAAAGGAAGTGGTTTCTTGAGATGGAGTCTACCCATGATGAAGATGCTGTGAACGTTGCTGAAATAACTAAGAATTTAGACATTACATGAACTTAGCTGATAAAGCAATAGCACGGTTTGAGAGGATTGAGTCTAATTTTAAAAGCAGCTGTACTGTGGATAGAATTTTATCTGGCAAACAGCGTCTCATGCCACAGAGAAATCTTTCATGAAAGGAAGAGTCAATACATGCAGCAACCTTCATTATTGTTTTATTTTATGAAGTTGCCACAGCCACTCCAATGTCCAGCAACCACCACCCTGGTCAGTCAGTAGCCATCAACATCTAAGCAAAACCCTTCACCAGCAAAAAGATCGCAATTCACTTCAAGGTGAAATGATTGTTAGCTTTTTTTTAGCAATAAAACCTTTTAAAATTAAAGCACATTTTTTAGACATAATGCTATTGTACAATTAATAAAGTACAGTATAGTGTAAACAACTTTTATTCACACTGCGAAACCAAAAAACTTGTGTGATTCACTTTATTACAATACTCACTTGATTGTGGTGGTCCAAACTAAACCAACAACATCTCTGAGGTGTGCCTGTATAGAAACCCCTAAATACTTCACAAAAAAAAGTGTTAGGACTAATAAACAGATTCTTTACTGTTGCAGAATACAAAATTAACATTAAAAATCAATTTCATTTCTATACAATAACAATGAACTATCCAAAAAATAAAATAAGGAAACAATCCCATTTATAATAACATCAAAAAAATAAAGTTCGTTGGTAAAAATTTAACCAAAGAGTATAAAGATCTGTACATTAAAAACTGTAAAATATTGTTGAAAGAAATTAAAACAGAAACAAATAAATGGAAAGATATTCTGTGTTCATGGGTTAGACCAATTAATATTGTTAAAATTTCCATATTACCAAAAAATATTCACAGGCCCAATGGAATCCTGATCAAAATTCTAACTGTATTTTTCACAGAAATAGAAAAAACAATCCTAAAATGTTTATGAAACTACAAAAGACCCCAAAAAGCCAAGCAATCTTGAGCAATAAGAACAAAACTGGAGACATAACAATTCCTTATTTCAAATAGTATTATGAAGTTATAGTAATTAAAACAGTATGGTACTGACATAAAAACAGACACATAGTCCAATGAAACAGAATAGAGGGCCCAGAAATATATGTATTTATATATATGGCAAACTAATTTTTAATAAATTTGGTAAGAATACACAATGGGGAAAGAATAGTCACTTCAATAAAAAGTATTGAAATAACTGAATATCTACATCGAAAAGAATGAAATTAAGCCCTTATATCATATTCAAAAATTAACTCAAAATGAATTAAAGACTTAAACATAAGACCTGAAAGGATAAAATTCCTAGTAGAAAACCTAGGGGGAAGGCCCCTTGACATTGGTATTGACGATGATGTTTTGGACACAGCACCAAAAACATGAGCTATATAATTAAATATAAACAAGTGTGATTGAATCACACTAAAAATTTTCTTCTCAGCAAAGGAAACAATAAACACAATAAAAAGGCAACCTATAGAATTGGATAAAATATTTTCAAACCATATATCTGATAAGGGGTTGATATCCAAAATATACAAGGAACTCATACAACTGAATAGAAAAAACACAAGAGCAAAAAACAAAAACAAATAACCCAATTTAAAAATGATCAAAGGAACTGAATAAACAGTTCTCCAAAAAAGACATACAAATGACCAACAGGTATATGAAAAGGTATTGAATATCGCTAATCATTAGAGAAATGCAAATCAAAACCACAATGGAGATATCACCTCACACCGGTTAGAATGGCTGTTGTTACCAACAACAACAACAAAAGATAACAAGTGTTATCAAAAATTGGAGAAGAGAGAACCCTTGTCCACTGTTGGTGGCAATGTAAATTAATGCAGCAATTATGGAATACAGTATGGAGAGAAACGAAAGCAATCTAAATGTGTAGTGATCGATGAATGGATAAAGAAAATGTGGTATATCCATACAATGGCATATTACTCAGCCTTAAAGAAAATATGCCATTTGCAACAGTATAGATGAACCTGGAAAACATTACACTAAATGAAATAAGCCAAACACAGAAAGGCATGATGTATTCTGTGATCTCACTTATATGTGGAATCTATAATTACCAAAATCATAATAGCAGAGTAGAATAGTGGTTGCCAGGGCATGGAGGGAGGAGGACATGGGTAGGCAATGGTTAAAGCATATAAAATTTCAATTATGCATTATAAATAAGTTATGGAGATCTACTATACAGCATAGTGCTGCATTTTGAGCTAGTTTGTAGTTAAGTGGATGTCCTCACTCTGTAATTATTCATTAAGCTGTAAGCTTAAGATCGGTGCACCTTCATGCTCTATATTATTTAATATATTTCAATAAAACTCTTTATTAAAAAATGCTATGAAAACCTAGGAGACCTTGGCTTTGCCAATGAAGTTTTAAATGTAACACCAAAAGCACTATCTTTGAAAGAAAAAATATCAATAAGTTAAACTTTATTAAAATTCAAAACTTTTGCGCTGTGAAAATCCTTAAGAGAATGAAAAGACACACCACAGAATGGAAGAAAATATTTGCAAAATATATTCTATAAAGAAACTTATGACCCAAATATATAAAGAACTCTTAAGCTCATTAACATAAAAACAAACAACCCAATTTTAAAAATAGGCAAAAGATCTGGACACTGAATCAAAAAAGATACACAGATGGCAAATTAGCACATGAAAATATGCTCAATATATGCCATTAGGGAATCTCAAGTTGAAACAATGAGGTACCATTATACACCTAGTAAAATGGCTGAAATTAAAACAAAACTTAAAACCTGCAAATACCAAATGCTGGGGAGGATGTTGAACAACAGGAACTCTCATTCATTGTTACTGGGAATGAAAAATGACACAGCCACTTTGGTAATTTTTTATAAAGCTAAATAGGGTCTTGCTGTATAATCCAGCAATCATACTCCTAGATATTTACCCAATTGAGTTGAAAACTTATGTCCATACAAAAACCTGCATACAAATGTTTATAGCAGCTTTATTTGTGATGACCAAAAACTAGAAGCAATCAAGATGTCCTTAATAGATGAATGGATAAGCAGATTGTGGTACGTCTATACAATGGAGTACTATTTAGTGATGAAAAATTAATGAGCTATTAAGCCATGAAAAACCATGAGTGAATGTCAAATTCCTATTACTGAGTGAAAGAAGAAAGTTTGAAAAAGCTCTAGCTGGCCATTTATATGACATTATAGTAAAGGCAAAATTCCAGAGATGATAAATAAATCAGTAGTTGTTACTGTTTCAGGGATGAAGCACAGGAGAATTTGTAGAATTTGAGACTATTCTGTATGATACCATAATGGTGGATGCATGACACTATGCATTTGTCCAAACCTACAGAACTTTATAGCACAAAGAATGAAGTTTAATGTATTCACACTTAAAAAAAAAAGATTTACGAGGTCGAGGGAATTCAGATAGTGACAAAAGAATCTAACTGTATTACAAACAGATGAAACCACCTCACTGCAAGGAATGAGGGAAAAGTTCCTGACCTAAGTAATTTATAAATAAGTGGAACCCAGAAGACTAAAGGTGAAAGGAACTCTTACATGAGCATTGTACTCTAGTTGGTAAAGATTTATTTTTCCTGCAGTGGCACAGCTTAACAAATATGAAACTGCTTCATATGTATACTGGAATAGAACAATTAAGTAAGTGGATGGCAGATGGTGGGAACCAGGTTTCTCACTGTTGGAGTGGAAGGTTACAGATATGCAAAGGGAGAAGTCTGTAATGGATTAGAGGTGGAGATATCAGTGTGAATTCATGTCTAACCTAATATAGATACATATGGTTCAATATGGAAATGCTTATATTTATATATACACACACACACATATATACACACACACACACACACACACACTTGTGTTAGTATACACACATATATACTTGGCCCTCCGAATCCATGGGTTCTACATTCAGGGAGTACAGCAACCATGGATCTAAATACTGGAGAAAAGGAAAATTCCACAAGGTTCCAAAAAGGAAAACTTGAATTTGCCATGTGCTGAGTACAAAGTTGAATCCATGCAAATAAAGTGATGTGTAGGCATTGCATTAGGTATTATAAGAATCTGGAGACAATTTAAAATATACAGGAGGATGTGTGTATGTTATATGCAAATACTATGCCATTTTATATAAGAGACTTGAGCAGCCGTGGATTTGGGTACCTGCAGGGGGTTGTGGAACCAGTCCCCCATGGATACCAAGGGATGGCTGTATTTCCTTGGTCTACCAGCTGAGAGGGCCAAGAAGAAATGACACCCTGATAGTAACGAGGATTACCTAGTGGTTAGATCTTGTTTTTAATATTATTGCCCAGTGAAAAGAATCAGAGATCCCTGCAGATATGGCTGACTCCAGGACTGGGACAGAAAATACACAAGATGAGTCTGGAGTGTCTTGAGGTGCCAGAAAATAAGCATACTGAAAACAAACAAACAGACAAACAAAACACCCCACAATAATGGATGCATGTCAGACACAGGAGCCAACTAAAAGAGCTCCCAATGCCCAACGCTGTATGTAATTTGAGCAACAATATAAAGTAGTATTGGATTGTAACCCAATGTGAAAATAAACATCTATGAGTCCATAGTGATATAAGTAAATTATGCATTTAATATACAATCATGTACCATATAACAATGTTTTGGTCAATGACGGACCACATCTAAGACAATGGTCCCGTAAGATTATAGTGAAGTTGCCTATACAGGTATGCCATTTTTAAAATCTTTTATACCTTATTTTTACTGTACTTTTTCTATGTTCACACATGTAACAAATACCACTGTGTTACATTTACCTACAGTATTGAGTACAGTAACATGCTGTAGCCCAGAAGCAATAGGGTAGGTTATACCATCTAGGTTTGTGTAAGTACACTCTATGATGTTTGCACAGTGATGAAATTGCATAACGATTCATTTCTCAGAATGTATTCCCATTGTTAAGTGACACGTGACTGTATACAAGCAAAGAAGGAATAAGAATTCCAAAAATATATGTAGATACTCCACCTTCAAGGAGGTACAACATAACTCCTCACTCTTTAAGTGTGGTCTTTGCACAGTGACTTCCTTCCAAACAGTACAATCTGAAAAGAGGGGGGTGAGTAACTATACTTTGGAGAAACCTGAAAACTGCTACCTAGCCAAGCAATCAATGTTAAAATCAACAGTGATAAGTGATAGTATGTATTAATATTTGAGATCCCTTGATATGACCTGATAAAAATGGCATTTTACCTCTGTGACTCTCTCCCCAAAATACACAACCCTAGGTTATTCACGAGGGAAACATCACACAAATTCCATCTGAAGGGCATTTTATAATACACCTGACCACTACTTCTCAAAACTGTCAAGTTCATCAAAAACAAGGAAATTCTGAGAAACTATCACAGCCAAGAGCAGCCTAAGGAGACATGACAACTAAATATAATAATGTTTTCTGGATGGGATCCTGCAATAGACAAAGGATATTAGGTAAAAATTCAGAAAATCTGAGTAAACTATGGACTTCTGTTAATAAAAATGTATCAAAATTGGTTCACTAATTGTGAAAAATGTACCATACTGACATAAGATGTTAAAATAAGAGAAACTGGGTGTAGGCTATGTGGAAATTCTCTGTGTTATCTTTACAATTTTTCTTAAATCCAAAATTATTCTAAATTTTTCTTAAAAGTTTATTAGAAGATTCTCTTGAGGCTTCTGTAGATACTTATGCTTCCAAGTGAGTTTTGGCAATCTGCCACTGGAAGTTTTCTGAATCAGATTATTACTCCAGTGTAGCTTCCATCATTTCTCCCCACCCCCATTTTGGCTCATCTCTGTACCTTCTGTACACTGAGAGAATATGTAAGAGAATGGCCCATGGCTACATGGTGCAAAAGCATCTCATAGTGTTCTATTACCTTAATGATAGTACAATTCTTCCTGATTACAATGATAGTTAAAGCAACCAGTCTTTCTCTCTCTCTCCCATAAGTGATCAAAGTGACCACATTCTGTTAAGGTCTTATTATTAAACTTACTTATTCTAAATTATTCAACTTATTGCAGTCTTACCTTTATCATACTTCTACAGTGTTCATAGTCCACACTGGAGTTGCATGAATACTCTATTTCCAATTCTATTTGCACTCTTGTTCTCACCTGAATGCCACTTTGAGATGACCATTGAGTTCTCTTCCCCTTTCTCCCACAATGATGAGTCCAGGTTGGCTTATCAGTTAAATCTATCCTTCACTGGACTTTTTTTTCCTTCTGTCACTTTTATTTATTACCTGCCATATAATTGCTGGTGAGATATAAGGAGGATGTAAGTTTCTGGGATCAGCTAGGACTTGCCTGAGCTTGGAGAATTAGACTATTGGGAAAGGCCAAAAGCCCAGAATCAAACTCAAGGGGTAGTGGTAACTTCTATATTACAGGAATTAAAGCACAATGGTAAGGAATATCAAACCTACAGTAAGTTACAGAGCTCAGGTAAAATAGGTGCTCACTTTCAGTGGATGTTTAGGTAAACAGTAAGGTAAGATCTGTCAAATTGTGGCTTAGTAAACCATAAGGAAGTTCATTCTCTAATGAACTTATGATGGTTTGCTAATGTTCAAGGCTGGACTCCAAACTCCAGGGGAAAGACCGTGAGGTTAGGGGCAGGTCTGAAGAACCCAAGGAGTAGAAAATCAGAAACCTGGCCAGTCATGGTGGACAGTGAGGCAAGGTGAGCAGAGCTATTATTGGAGGGTCACAGTGCATCTGCTCACCTCCAGGTAATTAGAAAACAACTAGATGTTGAAGCCCATGTAAATGGCCCCCAAGGGATGGAGGTGTTCTGACATATCTAAAGGTGTTAAAAGTCTCATTCAATTTGGTAAAATTTCAGGACCAGGTTGTAGTGCCAACAGGGACCTGAAGGGATTACATGTGCTTAGAGGACAGAAAAAAGTTAAGTAGGATCACATTCACTGGTGGAAAATGGTGGTTTCTGTCACATGCTCATGTGGTTTCCAAGAGATTAAAGTCTCATTGCAGACATAAACACCACAGACAAATGTTTTCTTCTTTTACTGGCTTGGATATGGGCAGGACACTGTACATTCACTTTTTGCTACACACGGTCTTGCTGGTGACAAGCGAAAGGGCATAGAGCACACACCACCACTCAGCAACTCACAGAGGGGAAGACTCCCTGACGTCTGCAACTGTGAGGAAACAATGAAAAGCCTGAAGTCCTTTCCTTGCCTCCTGGGCACTGTCTTAGACTCCGGTTCTCCCGCCCCTGACTCTAGGAGTGTCTCTCGGTCCTCTCACTCTTATTTCTGCTCCCTTTTCCGCTGCCTCGACTGTCCCTATCTTTTCTGTTTTGAAATTCCTGGGGGAGGTTGGGTAGGAGGTTGTTACTTGCCCAGAATCAGATGGAACAACTAAAGCTCTGATGCTTTAGGTTGCGAAGCTGTGCAAGCTTCTGTGCTCGCCCTTTATGTGTGTTACCTGTTGCCACACACACCATGTCCTCTGGCGGGCCCAACTTTCCCCTGAGAACTACCCCAGGATTTTCTCTTCAGACTCTCTCGCACTTTTGTTTCTATTTCTAGGTTCTCTGACCTGGGTTCTTTTAATGTTTTATAATGGGGTTATGATGGCCACATGTGGGTTTAATGCCAAGTGTCCAAACCAATGATTTTCAGTTGATATTTGACTTCAGAAATAATTGTTTAAATTAAAATTAAGGGTGTAAATCAGAGATAAGGGTCCAAGTACTACCTAGTCTGCTAGCCCTCTGAAGAAAGATTTGAGTGATCCTTAACAGTACCACCTGTAAGGAAATATATCTGAGTAATCCTTAACATCTCTGTGATGAATAATTTTAGAAAGATAATTAAAGACTGGAGAATGTTACAGTTTGTTATGTTTAATATCATAGTAGGCATACTCCTTTTCATAAAAATAAAATATATTGTTTGATACACATTTGTATACTTTGAAAAATTACTTTTCAAAATAAATTCATGTGATCCAGGGGAAATTTAGTTTTCCCACAACCACTACAATGGCTGTTACCATTATTTTGTTTTAAAAATGTGTACTGAGCCTTTTACAGAAGCTTATGCAGAAAACATTTTAGGTGAAAAACTACCACTCTCCTCCATTGATAAAAACAGATGTCACATTTTCATTGAAAATGATTAGGAGGAAAGACAAAGAAGAAAAATATAGATGTAATTACATGTGTAGCATGCAAATATTTTCTCCCATTCTGTAGGTTGTCTATTTGCTCTAACGATTGTTTCCTTGGCTGTGCAGAAGCTTTTTAACTTGATCAGGCCCCATTTATTTATTTTTGTTGTTGCTGTGATTGCTTTTGGGGTCTTCTTCATAAATTATTTGCCCAGGCTGATATCTATAAGAATTTTTCCAACATTTTCTTCTGGAATTCTAATGGGTTCATGCCTTAGGTTTAAGTCTGTTATCCACTGTGAGTTGACTTTTGTGAGAGGTGAGAGGTGGGGGTAAAGGGCCAATAACTGGAATCTATAAAGAACTCAGGAAAATCAGCAAGAAAAAAATCAAACAACCCCATTAAAAAGTGGGCAAAGGACATGAACAGAAACTTTTCAAAAGAAGATAGACTAATGGCCAACAAACATAAAAAATTGCTCAACATCTCTAATCATCAGGGAAATGCAAATCAAAACTACAATGAGATATCACTTAACTCTGGTGAGAATGGCTTATATCAAAAAGTCCCAAAACAACAAATGTTGGTGTGGATGCGGAGAGGTAAGAACACTCATGCACTGCTGGTGGGACTGCAAACTAGTACAATGTCTATGGAAAGTAGTATGGAAATTCCTCAAAGAAATAAAAGTAGAACTACCATTTGATCCAGCAATCCCACCACGGGGTATTTACCCAAAGGAAAAAAAGACATTCTATGAAAAAGACACCTGCACTCAAATGTTTATATCAGCACAATTCACAATTACAAGGATGTGGAAACAATCCAAGTGCCCATCAGTATATTTGTGGATTAATAAAATGTGGTATATGTATACCATGGAGTACTACTCAGCCATAAACAAAAGTTGAACTGATACCACTTGTATTAACTTGGATGGAGCTGGAGCCCATTCTTCTAAGTGAAGTATCACAAGAATAGAAAATAAACACCATGTGCACTCACCATTAAATTGGTACTAATCAATCAACACTTATGTGCACATATGGAAATAACATTCATTGGGGATCAGGAACGTGAGAGGGAGGAGGAGGGGATGGGTAAATTCACACCTAATGGGTGCTATGCATGTGTCGGGGGGATGGGCACACTTGTAGCTTTGACTGGGGTGGTGCAAAGTCAATTTACTTGACCAAAGCGTTTGTACCCCCATAATATTCTGAAATTTAAAAAAAAAGAAAATAAATAGGTGTAATTACAATTAATTTCAGTGTCACAATGTGAATCTGAGTTCTTACTTTTCTCTAAATATTTTTATTAAATGTGAAAATAATTTTATAGAAACATATAAAAAGATTTTAAATAAAATCATTCATATTATCCTATGATCTTCTTTTTCTTTGTATTTCCACATTAAATATAATACTTACCTATATGCATACATAGTTTTTCAAAATTTGTCATAATGCTCATGAAATTTTATATTGGTTTTTCACTTTATCTGACATATATTTGTCATATGGTACAATCATAAAAATTACTTTTAATAACTGCATAGAATATCATTGAAATAATATGCTATAATCTACTTAATTATTCCCATACATTGCACATTTAACTGTCTCAACTTTGTCACTATTATTTTGTAATGAACATTTAAAAAGTACATTTTTTCCTGTATTTTGGATTATCTCCTTAGATCCTCAGAAGTGATATTACTGTGATAAAGACTTTAAAAAATTTTTATAGTGTTGACATTAACTGCTAATTTACTACCCATTAATATTGTACCAATTCATGATGCCAGAACAGGTCAGTTCCATGAAGACTTTTCGTGTATTGGTTGCAGTTGTTATTTTCAATTTTAGACAATATAGTGTGGATATAATGGCATTACCTTGCTGTTTTTTAAAATGTGTTTCAATACATCTAAAATTGGATATTTATTTAACTGTTTGCCCATTAGTATTTCTCCTGTTGTCTTTCTGTTTATCATACCAATTTATATGAACATTTTGTATGACATATAAATTCTTTAACAATTCCTTAATATCTCATGTGATCTCAACATTTCATCTTCACCTCTATTTTAGTTATATTTCTACTTCACATTTATTTGCTTAATTCTCATTAACCAAATTGTATGTGCAAGGTATTATGCTAGTTACTTAGAATAGCCTGTGGAACTAAATAGATATGGTCTCTGCCTTTTCACTTTAAAATAGAAAAAACCAAAAAGGCAAGCAAGTAAATCATTGTACTTTTAGACAGGTGCAATGAAAAAATTGAGACAGTGCAGGGATAGAAAACTAGGAGAGGACAAGGTCTACTTTAGATAAAATAGCTCATCTCTTTCTGAGGAGATAGCATTGAAAGTGAGGGTAGAATGACAGGTAAAGACCTGGAGAAAGAGTTTCCCAAATATTGGGTGTACCAAGTGCAAAAGCCCAAATTTGGGAAAGAGCATGGAAGTCTTGATGTATAGATAGACCAACTGCATCTGGTGGGGTGTGAGCTAGGGAAGGGCAGTGGGATATAAGTAGGCAGGGACCAGACGATGTAAGTCATTGTACACTGTGAAAAAAAAAAAAAAAAAAAGAAGAGAGTGACATATAAAAATTCTTCCCTTCATAAGAGCAATGAGAAAACTGGCAAAATTTGCCAGAATCAACTTTCTCAAAACTCTAGAAATTAAAAAAGGTTTGAAGCAATCCAGAGAGCATTTATTCAAGTAAAATTACTGAATCTCACTAAGAACAGTGAGATTTGCAGTATTTTTAACTTGTTCTATTCCAGTCTTCCTCTCTCCAGTTCCATGGTAGACTTGAAAACCCACAGCCCACAATCACACTGTAAACCAAGAGCCGGGCAGCCAGAGAGAGCAGAATGCAGTTTACACCTCTTTCAAACTCTCATTCCCGGGAATTGTCATTATCTGATCTGTCTGGTGGTTTCTAGGCAGGTCCTACTTACAAAGATGTCTTTATTTAACTTGAATCTAGCTCACCCAGAGTGAAAAGTTCTTCCCCTAGGGGCATTTGCTAAGAATGTTTACAGGCAATTGTTTAAATGTATGGCAGCTTAAGGCCATGCGGAACTACTGGGACAAAAAATAGGCCGACCAAAACATATAAAAGGAAAATCTGAGGAAAACAGGGGTTTTGAAAAGCTCTGAATTATCCTTTGGAATATAGAGGTTACACGTGTGCATAAAGCTGTGTGCATGCCTAGGGTTGTGTACACGTTCATGAAAGACCTCGAAGGCCTAAGCTATTAGCTTTGATTGACATTAAGGCTCTGCACAAATGGGAAGCAAAGGTGAAGACAAAGTTGTCAGCTGCATGGAAGAGTGTCAAAGTTCTCTCCCAACATTCACGTAGAACCTGCTGCAAAGATGAGGTGACCAATTTGTCTCAGGGATTTAAGAAAATTACTGTTCAGTCATAAGCTGACCACTAAGCTAACCATGTAAAGACTGCATTCACCACACACAAAAAAGACTACAAACTTTACAGAATTAGTTCAGAATATCACTAAACATATAAATAACAACAACCCCTGGGAAGTGAGAAGAATTGATTTCCTGAATTACCACATTATATTATATGAAATATCCCATGTTCAACACAAAGTCATGTGGCATACTAAGAAAAAAGAACATATGGCCTATTCATGGGGGAAAAATTATTTAACAGAAACTGTCTTAAAGAAAGGGAAATGTTGGTCCTAGTAGAAAATTACTTTCAGTCAGGTATTTTGAGTATGTTCAGTGGGTTAAATGAAACCATGTTTAAAGTACTACTGGGAAATAAAATGATAATGCTCCATTACATAGAAAATGTCAATAGAATGTTATAAAATATAAAAAGGAACAACATAGCAATTCTTGAGTTGAAAATCACAAAACCCCAAATGGAAAACCTACTAGAGAGGCTTAAGAGAAGTATGGATTAAGCAGAAAGAATCAGTGTGCTTGAAGTTAAGTCAGTTGAGAATATCCAGTCAAAAACAGAAAGAAAAAAGAATGAAGGGAAAGGAACAGAACATCAGAGATTTATGGGACATCATCAAGTGTACCATCATATGCATAAGAGGAACATCTAAAGGACAGAAGAGAGAGAAAGAGTCAGAAAGAATATTTAAAGAAATAATGGCTAAAAATGTCCCAAGTTTGATTAAAAACACTGACCTGCATATCTAAGAAGTTCAATGAATTCCAATAAGATAAACTGAAAGATAGTCACATATCGATACATCATAATCAAACTGTCAAATCCAAGGGAAAAGAGAGAATCTTGAAAGTATCAAGGGAGAAGCAGCTCACTGCATGCAAGAGAACATCAGTTGTATTTACAGCTAATTTCTCGTTAGAAACTAGGCTGGGGGAAGTAGGATGGAATATTCAAGTGCAGAAGGAAAAATATTGTTAACCAAGAATTCTATATCCAGCAAAACTAGTCTTCACAATGAAGAAAAATTTAAACCTTTCTAGATTTAAAAAAGTAGGGACTTTATCACTAGCAGACCTTCCCTGTAAGAAGGGTGACTACATAGGTAAATATAAAAAAAGTGGAGGTGAATTTAGTGCACTCAACCTAATATACTAATGTACTATACCTAATATACATACATACATATATATACACACACACACATATATATATATATATAAATTTCCACCCAATAATAACAGAAAGTAAATTATTCTTAACTGCACATGAAACGTTCTCTGGGATAGAACATATAATGGGCAATAAAACAAGTGTCAATAATTTTTACACCATATTATTGAGGTATGATTGTCATATAAAAAGGTATACATTTAATGTATACAACTTAATGAGTTTGGTGATATGTATATACATGTGAAGTCATTACCACAATCTATGTCATAATCATATCAATCACCTCCAAAAGATTTCTTCTGCCCTCCTTATTTATTATTATTTGTGATAAGAACACAATGTAAGATATACCTCCTTAGCAAATTTTTAAATATACAATATAGTGTTGTTAATTATAGGCACTATGTTGTATGTTAGATCTCTAGGATTTATTCATCTTGCACAACTGAAACATTGTAGTTTGACTAATGTCTTCCCTTTTCCTCCTCCCTCTAGTCCTGGCAACCATCATTTTACTCTCTGTTTCTATGTGTTTGACCCTTTTAGATTCCTCATTAAGTGGTATCATGTGGTATTTTTCCTTCTATGTCTGGCTTATTTCACTTAGCATAATGTCCTCCAGGTTCATGTATGTTGTTGCAAATGGCAGGATTTCCTTCTTTTTTGAGGCTGAATACTATTCCATTGTATGTATATACAATATTTTCTTTATCCATTCATCCACTGATAGGCATTTAAGTTGCTTCCATGTCTTGACTATTGTGAATAATGTTTCAATGAACATAAAAATGCAGATATCTCTTCCAGATTCTGATTTCAATTCTTTTGGATATACAATCAGAAGCGGGACTGTTGGATCATATGGTAGTTATATTTTTAGTTTTTTGAGGAATCTCCATATTGTTTTCCAATTTACGTTCCCACCAGTAGTGTAAAAGGGTTCATTGTTCCCCACATCCTCACCAACACTTGTTATGCTTTGTTTTTTAATAGTAGTCATCCTAGTAAATATGAGGTGATATCTCATTGTGGTTTTTGATTTGCATTTCCCTAATGACCAGTGATGTTGAGTCCCTTTTCATAGTCCTGTTGATCATTTGTATATTTTCTTTGGAGAAATATCTATTCACTTCCTTTGCCCATTTTTAATTGGTTTATTTTATTTAATTAGTTAATTAATTTTTTGCTTATATTATATATATATGTTACTTATATAGTATATACATACTAACCCTTTACTACATATATGGTTTGTAAATTTTTTCTCCCATTTCATAGGTCACCTTTTCATTTTGTGATTGTTTCCTTTGCAGTTATGAGGCTTTTTAGTGCAATGTAATACTGCTTATTTATTTTTGCTTTTGTTGCCTGTGCTTATGATAGAATATCAAAAACTCATTGCTGAGACCAATGGCAAGAAGCTTTTTTCATATGTTTTACTCTATGAATTTTATGGTTTTAGGTTTTACATCTTTAGTACATTTTGAGTTGATTTTTGTATATGGTATAAGATAAAGGTTCAATCCTTTTACATGTGTATATCTAGTTTTCCCAATTACATCTATTGAAGAGACCATCCCTTGCCCATTGTGTATCCTTGGCACCCTTATCAAATGTCATTTGACTATCAATGCATGGGTTAATTTCTGGGCTCTGCTTTTTGTTCCATTGGTCTGTGTATCTGTTTTTATGCAAGTACCACACCTGCTTTGATTACTGTAGCTTTGTAACATATTTTGAAATCAGGAAGTATAATGCCTTTATCTTTGCTCATTTTGCTCAAGATTGCTATGCCTATTTGGGGTCTTTTGTGTTTCCATATGAATTTTAGGATTTTTAGGATTTTTTTATCTGTAAAAAATGTTACTGGGATTTTGATAGGGATTGCATTGAATCTGTAGATTGCTTTGGCTAGTATAGACATTTAAACAATATTATTTCTTCCAATCTATGAACATGACATGGCTTTCCATTTGTTTGTGTCTGCTTTAATTTCTTTTATCAATATTTTATACTTTTCAGTATGCATCTTTTATTTCCTTGGTTAAGTTTATTCCTAAACATTTATTTTTGTAAATTAGAAATTAATAACATAAGGGAATTTGTGAAACTCACAAACATGGGGAAATTAAACAACACATCTTTCATTAACCAACATGTCAAGAAAGAAATCACAATGAGAAATTAGGACATATTTTGTGACGAATGAAAATAAAATCAACACATGCCAAAACGTATTAAATGCTATGAAAGTAGTGCTAATAGGTAAATTTAATGTATAAACACCTATATTAAGGAAGAAATATTTTATTTTATTTACTTAATTTTTAAATTTCAGAATATTATGGGGGTACAACACTTTGGTTATATATATTGCCTATGCACTGCCCAAGTCAGAGCTACAATTGTGGACATCCCCCAAACTGTGCACCTCACACCCATTAGGTGAGAGTTTTCCCATCTTCTCCACCCCCTCCCACCTGCCCTATCCCTGATGAATATTATTGCCATGTGTGACATAGTATTTATCAGTTAGTACCAATTTGATGGTGAGTACCAGTGGTGCTTGTTTTTCCATTCTTGTGATACTTTGCTTCAAAGAATGGGTTCTAGCCCCATCCACGATAATACCAGATGTGTTAATTCACCATTGTTTTTTATTGCTGAGTAGTACTCCATGGTATATATATATACCACATTTTATTAATCCACTCATGTATTTATGGGCACTTGGGTTGTTTCCACATCTTTGCAATTGTGAATTGTGCTGCTATAAACATTGACAAGCAGGTGTCTTTATTATTGAATGTCTTTTTTTCCTTTGGGTAAATACCCAGTAGTGGGATCGCTGGAGCAAATGGTAGTTCTACTTTGATTTCTTTGAGGAATTTCCATACTACTTTCCATAGAGGTTGTACTAATTTGCAGTGCCACCAGCAGTGTATGAGTGTTCCTATCTCTCCGCATCCATACCAATATTTGTTGTTTTGGGACTTTTTGATATAAGCTAATGTCAATGGAGTTAAGTGATATCTCATTGTGGTTTTGATTTGCATTTCCCTAATGATTAGAGAGATTGAGTAATTTTTTATAGATTTGCTGGCCATTATTCTGTCTTCTTTTTAAAAGTTTCTGTTCATGTCCTTTGCCCACTTTTTAATGGCATTGTTTGATTTTTTCTTGTTGATTTTCCTAAGTTCTGTATAGATTCTGGTTATCAGCCCTTTGTCAGATGTGTAGCATGCAAACATTTTCTCCCATTCTGTAGGTTATCTGTTCGCTCTAGTGATAGTTTCCTTGGCTGTGCAGAAGCTTTTTAATTTGATCAGGTCCCATTTATTTATTTTTTGTTGCTTGATTGTTTTGGGGGTCTTCGTCATAAATTCTTTGCCTACACCAATGTCCAGAAGAGTTTTTCCAATGTTTTCATCTAGAATTCTTACGGTTTCACATCTTATGTTTAAGTCTGTTATCCATCGTGAGTTGATTTTTGTGAGACGTGACAGGTGAGGATCCTGTTTCAGTCTTCTACATGTGGCTATCCAATTTTCCCGGCACTATTTATTGAATAGGGATTCTTTTCCCCAGTGTATGTTTTTGTCTGCTTTGTCAAAGATCAGATGACAGTGTGAGGATGGTTTTATATCTGGGTTCTCAGTCCTGTTCCATTGGCCTATGCCTCTGTTCTTATGTCAGTACCATGCAGTTTTGGTTACTGTAGCCTTGTAGTATAGTTTAAAGTCTGGTAGATTGATGCCTCCCAATTTTGTTCTTTTTGCTTAAGATTGCTTCAGCTAGACAGGTTCTTCTCTGGTTCCACATTAAGCGTAGAATTACTTCTAGATCTGCAAAAAATGACGTTGGTATTTTGATAGGAACTGAATTGATTCTGTAAATCACTTTAGGTAGTATAGACATTTTAACAATGTTGATTCTACCTATCCAAAAGCATGGTAGTGTTTTCCATCTGTTTACATTCTCTGCAATTTCTTTTCTCAGTGTTTCGTAGTTCTCTCCATATAGATCTCTCACCTCCTTAGTTAGATATGTTCCTAAATATTTAATTTTCTTTTGTGCTATTGAGAAGAAATATTTTAATTAAACAATCTGAATGTCCACCTTAAAAATTGTAAAAGGGAGAGCAAAATATACTCAAAGCAAATAGAGAGAAGGAAATAAAAAAGATTAGAAAAACCATACATAAAATGTAGAATAAAAAATTGATAAAATCAGTAAAAGCTGTTTTTATTGAAACAATATTTGTACATATTTATGAGGTATATATGATCTTTTGTTACGTGCATAGAATGTGCAATGGTCAAGTCAAGTTATTTGGAATATCCATCGCCATGAATACTTATCATTTCTGTGTTGAAAACATTTCAAGTCCTCACTTCTAGCTATTTTGAAAATTACAATGCATTGTTGATAACTATACTCACCATACTCTACTATTGAACATTAGAACCTACTCCTTCTATCCAACTGTATAGCAAGACCAAAATTTTCGGTCAAGAAAATGAAAAGACACCCTACAGAATAGATGGAAACATTTGCAAATCATGTGTCTGATGAGAGAATAGTATTCTGAATACAGATGACTCTTGAGCAACACAGGTTTGAACTGTGCGGGTCCAGTTATAGGCAGATTTTTTTTCAACCAAACATGGATCTAAAGTACAGTCTTCACAGACTGTGAAACCTATGTTTACAGAGGGTTGACTTTTTCATATATGCAAGTTCCACAGGGCCAACCACGGGACTTTTAATATGTACAGATTTAGGTAAACACAAGTGTCCTGGAATCAATCCCCATGCCTAATGAGAAACAGGTGAATATAAATAATTCTTATAACTCACATATGTAAAGAAAAATAACCCAATATGTTAAAAAGGCAAAGGACTTGAATATACATTTCTCTAGAAAAGATATAGAAATGGTCAATAAACACATGAAAAGATGCTCAACATCATTAGTCATTAGGAAAATCAAAATCAAAATCAAAATCACAATGAGATGCCACTTTATATCCACTAAGAAGTCTGTAATCAAAAAGACAGGCAATAACAAATATGGGCAAGATGTGGAGAAATTCGAACACTCACACATTGCTTGTAAGAAGGTTAAATGTTTACAGCCACTTTGAATAACAGTTAAACATATGTAAACATAGAATTACCATATAACCCAGCAATTCCTTTTCTAGATGTATACACAAGATAATTAAATAGATATTACTTTTTTCATATAAAATCATTATTTTTGTTCATGCAAAAACTTGTACATTACTGTTCATCTCACCATTATTCATAATACCCCCAAAATGTAAACAACCTATATATCCATCAAATGATAAATAGATTTAAAAATGATATATCCATGCAATGGAATATTGTTCAACCATAAAAATTAATGAAGTATTGATATATGCTACAACATGGCTAAAGCCTGAAATATTATGCTAAGTGAAAGAAGCCAGACACAAAAGGCCATGTGTTGTGTGATTCAATGTATATATAATATACAGAATAGACAAATCTGTGAGAAAGTAGGTGAGTGGTTGTCAGGCCTGAAGGTGAGGAGGAATAAGGATTGACTACAAATTCATAGAGGATTTCTTTTGGGAGCAGTAAAAATGTTCTGGAATTAGATAGTGGTGATAGTTACATAATATTGTGAGTATACTAAACATCATTTAATTGAACACTTTAAAGAGGTGAATTTTATAGTGTGTGATTTGTATATCAATTTTTTTTACATATCTAAAAAATTAAAGAATTTGGATCTTATTTCATTAATGTGGCAGAGCTATTTATGGAGGTAAGTGACATGGGCTGATTTTTAAAATAATCTTTCCATTGAAATACAAATATAGCATGCATGCAAAAAAAGTGTACAAATCAAAAGGCAATCACTACCCAGGTCAAGGAGTAGAACATTATCAGGATCCCATGAGCCTCTCTCTTCCTTCACCCTGCCAACATCTTTACCTTCCTTCCATTATTTAGGCTCCTAACAACATAGTTTTTTATTTTTTATTTCCACTTGCAATCATACAGTATGCATTCTCTTGCTTCTAGCTTCTTTTTCTCAACATTGTCTTTTTAAGGTTCATCCACGTTGTTTCAAGTAGTAATCTCATTGTCCTATATTATTTCATTGTAAACTATAGCACAATTATTATAATTATTTTTTATCCTTGCTACTGTTCATAGACAGATGGGTGGTTATTAGACTGGATCAATCACAAATAGTGTTGTGATGAATATTCTAAATCTCCCTTGGGCCAGACATAGGTACACATTTCTGTTGAGTATAAATCTATGAGTAAAATTTTATGGTCAGAGGGCATGCTTATGTTCAGCTTTATCAGCAACTTCCTAATTATTTCCCAGAATGGTTGACCTGGCATCAGTGATGCATGAAAATTCTAGGTGATCTACACCGCTGTTAACATTTGGGGTCGTCAGTTTTTTAAAAAAATCTTAACCACTTTGGTGTATAATAGTACCTCAGTTTGTTTTAATTTGCATTTCCTTGATGACTAATCCATGTGAACATAGTGTCATATAATTTATTGGCCATTTGTGTGTCCTCTTTTATGAAGTGACTCTAAGAGTTTTTGTTCAATATTTTCTATTGTCTGCCTCTTTCCTATTAATTTAGAGAATTTATTTTTATAAAATCTGTTTATGAATACTTTGTCTTTTTGATTATTGAAAACAGAAATAGGTCCAAGATTATTGGAGATAAGGACACATGTACTATTTTAGGGATACCCCTTTAAAGAAATGAATACCAAATTTAGCTGTAGAATTGAATAAGTGTTTAGATTAATAAAATAAATTATAATTAGTTACATATCAGCCAAAATCTGTTTTACTAATCCAGATAAATAAAATTTTTTTAAAATTTATTGACTATGTAACATACTGTCCTAATTTTTTGTACTTAGAAAATTTTTTGTTTACATGCAAGTCTTTTTCTCTTCATATGTAACATATTATATATAAATATTAATTTTGGTAAAAATATGAAAATAATTTTGTCTTTTTTGTAGCATGGTTTATCAAAATTCCTTTGTTTTGTTACAAATAGTTTAGAAACGTGCTTTTCAGCTTCACAACTCATTACTGTTAATATCATGTACACTTTTTTATTTCAGAATATTACAGGGGTACAAACACTTTGGTTACATATATTGCCTATGCACTGCCCAAGTCAGAGCTACAATCGTGAACATCCCCCAAACAGTATGCCTCGCACCCCTTAGGTGTGAGTTTCCCATCCCCTCCACCCCCTCCCACCTGCCCAGCCCCTGATGAATATTATTTCCATGTGTGCACACAAGTATTGATCAGTTAGTACCAATTTGATGGTGAGTACCAGTGGTGCTTGTTTTTCCATTCTTGTGATACTTCGCTTCGAAGAATGGGCTCTAGTTCCATCCAGGATAATACCAGATGTGTTAATTCACCATTGTTTTTTATTGTTGAGTAATACTCCATGGTATACACAAACCACATTTTATTAATCCACTCATGTATTGATGGGCACTTGGGTTATTTCCACATCTTTGCAATTGTGAATATTGTGCTGCTTTAATATCATGTACACTTTTAAGTTGGTTGTAAAATTTGCAAAAACCTTTATCAAGTTTCTCCCACTTATAATCTGTAAGATTTCAAGACATTTAAGTTTTCTTTTACTGTAAATAATTTCAAATGCTCTTTGGATTAATGACCTGCACTGTGTTTGACACATGCAAGAATTCTGACAAATTCTATTTTACATGACTCCCATCAAAAAAGGAAAATGTATCTGCTTTTATAATTGTATATGCTACACCATCTAACATATTCTTGACAAGAGAGCACTTCTGTTTGACTCACTTTGAAGGGAACGAAATGCCTTGCTTACAATTTCACATGTCAGATGAACAGAAGTCTTCCCCACAGTTTGACATCTGGATTTATACATTAAAAACCTTGTTTATCCTCCTCTACTTGCATAATTTTAGTGCTGGATATTCTATGTCACAATTTTATCATGATACATCCTGAACCATGCACTTTTGTGTCATGCTTCTGGGTGAATTGTCACAGTGAGTCACAGAAGTATTCCTAGAATCCATTTCTACACGTGGTGGAGAGCAATAGCATTGGTACAAAGAAGGGACTGTGAACAACATAAATATTTCCCAGTGGACACAAACTAAATGTATCCCTAATTCAATATTTGTTTAGCAGATCCCAAAGAGATTGAGACACCTCCAATGCCCCCTGGTCTAAGAACAAATGCAACAAAGATCTAAATGATCTATAATCAATTGCAGTTAAAAATAAAACAAAATTTGGTCTTATGAATTAAAAAAAAAATTTTCCAATGGAAACACATTGATAGAGCCTTTCCCAAAGCCTTGAAAGGACCATAAAAGTGTAGTTAATCTTTATTAGTTTCATGGTAAATACATCACTGTTGATACCTTTTCTTACTCTGTGGCTTGGCTTTTCACTTTTGTAATGGTATCTTTGGATAAACAGAAATTCTTAATTTTTAAAAATAAATTGTATTGCTGATATTTAAGGCATACATGACGTTCTGAGATATATACAGGAAATATGTATAGTCTATACAGATACTATTGGGAAGCAATTTAACACATCCGTCATCGTTTCACATTTTTGTACGTGTGTGGCAAACGCAGGTAAAATCTACTCTCACTGAGCAAAAATCCTGAATATAATACTATATTATTAACTATAATCCTCATGTTGTACATTAGATCTACAAACTTGTTCTTTCATATATCTACTATTTTGCATCCTTTGACTTATATCTCTCCATTTCCTCCATTCCTACACCCACCCTTAGGAACCACTGTTTTATTTTCAATCTCTGTAGATTTGACTTTTTTTTTTTTTTAGATTCCACATATAAGTGAGATTATGAATTTTTTTTCTGTGTCTGGCCTATTTCAGTTAACATAATGTCCTCTGGGTTCATCCATGTTGTGACAAATTGCAGGCTTTCCTCCTTTTTAAGGCTAATATGCCACTGTATATATCTACCACATTTTCTTTGTTCATTCCTCTGATGATGAACACTTAGGTTGTTCCAATATCTTAGCTATTATGAATAATGCTTCAATGAACATGTAAATGCTGATATTTTTATGAGGTGCTGGTTTCATTTCCTTTGTATTGTATATATATCCCGAAGAGGATTGCTGGGTCATATAATAGTTCTACTTTTAATTTCTTTAGAAATTCTTAATTTTTATGTCACCCAATTTATCCATACTTTCCTTTTTGTTAATGCTTTTGTGTCTTAGCATACCAAAGTCATGAAAATATTCTCTTACGTTACCTTACAGAAGATTTATTGCTTTTAATTTCACAGAGGATTTGCTCTTTTTATATTTTATCTATAACCTATCTGAAAGTAAGTGTTGTAAATTGTGTGAAATAGTGAATCAAGATTCATTTCTAAGGCACATATTGAAAATCGTAAGTATAATTCATTGAAACACGTATGATAACCTAAAATACATAACTATGTTAAACTACATGTATTCATAAATTCATGTATTAGATTACATTAAGAGTATTTATTACATGCATTTATGGCTATAAATTGCCCTATGTCCATGGCTTTCTTAAACCATAAATCTTAATATGCCTAATTTTATTATCATTCAGATTAAAATATTTTTAAATTTCCCCTGTGATTTCTTCTTTTGCTTTTGAGATATATAGAAAAGTATTACTGTATATTCAGACTCAGTAGTCATTCTTTTCGTCAGTCCCTTGAAGGTGATGAGGTACATCTGGCCGATTCTAATTCTTTTATTTTACCTTCTTTCCAGCACATGTACTATCACGTGCCCAGGTCTGGTTTTGTTTGTATTTATCCTGCTTGGATTTGTAGTACTTCTCAAGTCTGCAGTTGATGTCTTTCACACGTTTTAGAAAGTTCCCAGCAGCACTTTACACGTAGCCTCATTGTCTGTGGTTGTCTTTCTAGGATGACACACATATATTAAACCTTTCCACTTTTACCAGGTGTTGCTCATTCTCTTTGTTTTCCATTCTTTTGAGTATTTATGCTCCCATTAGTATATATTTTTGACCTATCTTCCTTTTTCCTAACTTGTCGGCAATCCTATTTGTTGAATTTATAATTCTTTTGCTTTTGATTTTTATTTGAGTATTTTTATATTACCAGTTACCTGCCAATGTTCTCCATCTTGTTCTTTTATTTCTAGACTATGTTAATCATAATTACTGTAAAATATTTGTCTATAACACTCATAATATTCTAAATGTGCATTTATTCTCTTAGGGTTTTGGTCACCATTTTTTTTTTTTTTTGGATGCCAAGTTATTTTTATGGAGAGTTATTATACATAAAAACTTGAAAAGATAATGTGAGGATCTGGATGATATGTTCGTCTTTTCTTCTATGTCCTTCTCTACTCTCTGGATTATTGAACTAACAAAACCTCACACTTTTGGTAATTATCTCATTCCATCAAGCAGACTCATAAATACTTAGTAAAGATTTTCTAGTTGTTCTGGATGAGAGAATTGATCTAAAACCAGCTAATTCTCCATTGGCTGTAGTCGAAGTAACTTGATCTATTTTTCAAAATGAGATCTAGTTTCTCTGTGGGTTTTGCTGTTGTTGTTTGCTTTTTCTTAACTGATTTAGGTTTTGTTTCATCAAAAGAAAAATACTGTTTTAATTATTATTGTTTCGAAGTGTGCTTATGTGGTAGATGGCAAAAATGGCCACATATTTTCCTATCTCTGTATTTACTATTTTTGTAATATGACTTAGAAGCTCTTTCCACTGAAAGATGAAATCTATTTCTGTACACTTGAATTTTAGATTGGCCATCTCAGCTTCTTTGGCTAGTGGAATATTAGGAAACATGATGCAAACAGAGGTTTGAAAACTCCTTGTGCATTGGGACAGTCTCTTTTTAGTGACCATTACCGTTTACCATGTAACTGAACCTGGAATATTTTGCTGAATGAGAGACATGTGACAATTTTCAACCTAGGTAGCATTGATTCAGCTGCCAGATATTTGAGTAAAACCATCTCCGTCCACAGTCTCAACCACTTTAGAAAATCTTGAAAAAAATGCATTTTTTAAAAATTTTAAGCCACTAAACTTTAGGGTGGTTTGTTATGCAACAAAATCTAACTTTTACAGAAATCAGTACCTAGAAGTGGGAGGCTACCATAATACAAACATAAAACATTTAACATTGCCTTTGGGATTGGGTGATAGGTAGAGGCTAAACAAAGTGACATAAAACCAGGTAGTGTAAGACCAGAAAAATCATAAATAAACTGTTAATGGATATTGGAAAAAATAACGAATTGCTATAACAGGGTAAAGTAAGTTAATATGTATCATATAGCAGCATAAAAATTAGCAAAACTATTGTTTTTGGTAATTAGAAGATAGAAAATATGCATAATGAAATTTAGGTATATGCTCTTCATAAGACAGAATGTTAAAAGTGTCAACTGGCTTCTTTTAGCTGCACAAGTTATGTGAAGAGATAAATAAGCTAAGGAGTAAACTATTCTGTTTGCAAGAATGTAGAGGAAATGGAGAAGAGCTAGTCCTTGCTGTTTTTGAAAATAAAACTGTTTCAGAATTTGAGTTTTTTCCAGGCAGCAAAATCTTCTCAATGTGAGAAATGACTTCAATGTAAAGATCAAATGGATGATTTTAATATTTTTTGTTAAGACCTTAGAGAGATAAGGTGGTACCTAGTGACTCTCTCAGCCCTACAAAGAGCAACCAAGAATTGTAACAGTGTTGTCCTACCACACCCTGACATACTGAAGAGGAGAGAAATCTGTCCCAAAAAGAATTGTGTGGGTGTGGTTTTGTTGAATGTAGTAGAGTCAAGTGAGATACCTAGGAAACCTACAAAGTTTTTAAAATAGTTATAATCAATAAAGCACTGACAGTTTGAATTAAAAGGAATTGTGATTGTTCAAATTTCATAAAGGTCTTTGGGCTTTCAACTTTCTTCAGGTAGCAAGAAGACTAAAAACCCACTGAACTGCAAAGAGAGGCCATTTTATATGGAAAAGAAAGACCTCTCAGAGCACAGCCAAAAGCTGAGAAAAATGGACTTGCAGGGTGAAATAAACAGTAGTGGAATAAGGAGCCACTTCCAGAACAGATATAGATCCTTTCGGTTACTACTTCTTCTTCTGAGATCCACCAACTCCTCTGCTTTCATCATATCCCTTTCATCCCTGTCTATTACTTAACCACACCTCAGTCCATGACTTTTTTGGTAGGAGACCATGGTCACTCATCTTGTTTCTCCCCAGTACGCTGCTTATGTGGAGACCTCTGCATTACCTGAAAGGACTAGTGCTATTGCAAACCAAAGCAAAGACCCTTTGACCCTAACTTACTCCTATGTTATCATCCCTTTACATTCTTGTTCCAAGGCAATGAACACAGAGTCTATTTGCTTCAATAAGCAGGGAAGGAAAAGTGAATTATCTGGAGGAGAGGAAAAATGGTTAACATCTCAAAAATATTTTTTAGTCAAAATTAGTTTCTCATTGCCTATTTTAAATTCTTCTTTTATATCTTCCAAAATATTCTTGAAGTTAATATACAGAGTTCATCCATTTTTTATATTTTAAAAATTTAAAATGTACTTTTAATTGACAAATGATAATTGTGTATATTTATGGGGTACAATGTAATGTTTTGATCTATATACATTATAGATCTATAAACATTATAGAAAGGTTTAATCAAGCTAATTAACCTATTCATTACCTCATCAATTTATCAGAATTTTTTGTGGTAAGAATGTTAAAAATATAGTTTGGTAATTTTGAAATATGCATTATTAACTGTGATCACCACACAATGCAATAGATCACTAACACTTATTCGTCCAGTTTAACTGAAACTCTGTACCATTTGATCAACTGCTTCCCTTTCCCCATTCCACTCTTCCCCCCCAGCCTCTGGTAACTACCTTTCTATTCTCTTTTCTATGAGATCCTTTTTTTCTTTAGATTCTACATATAAGTGAAATCATATATTATTTGTCTTTATGTGCCTGACTTATTTCACTTAGCATAATGTCCTCCAGTTCCATAAATGTTGTTGCAAATGGCAGAATTTTTTTCCTTTTTAAAGGATGTATGTTATTTCATTATGTATATATACCACATTTTTCTTATCCTTTCATCTATTGATGGGCATTTAGGTTGTTTCCATAACATAGCTATTGTAAATAATGTGAAAATAAACATGAGAGTTCAGATATCTCTTCAACATAATAATTTCAATTTCTTTGCATATATATCAGAAATAGAATTGCTGCATCATATAATAATTCTATTTTTGTTTTCTTGAGGAACCTCCACATTATTTTCCAAAATGCTTGTACTTACTAATTTACATTCTCTGTAACAGTGTACAAGGATTCTCTTCTTTCCACATCCTTGCCAACACTTGTTATATTAATCTTTTTGATAATAGCCATTCTAACCAGTGTGAAATGATATCTCACTGTGGTCTTAATTTGCATTTCCCTGACGATTAGCAATGTTGAGCATTTTTTCATATATCAGTTGGCCATTGATATCTCTTCATGTGAGCAATGCCTGTTCAGATCCTTTTCTCATTTTTTAATTGGGTTATTTGTTTTCTTGCTCTTGAGTTGTTTGAGTTTTTTTTATATATTTTGGATATTAGCTTCATTTTAGATGTATGGTTTGCAAATATTTTCTCCTAATCAGTGAGTTGTATCTTTACTCTGTTAATTGTTTCCTTGGCTGTGCAGAAGCTTTTTATTTTGACGAAATCCCATTTGTCTATTTTTGCTTTTGTTGCCTGCTTTTGGAATCCTGTCCAAGAAATCATTGCCCAGAACAATGCCATGGAGCTTTTCCCCCATGTTTTCTTCTACTAGCTTTACAGTTTTATGTCTTATTTTTAAGTCTTTCATCAATTTTGAGTTGATTTATGTTTAAGGTGTGAAATAAGGGTCCAAATTCATTCTTCTGCATGTGGATATCTAGTTTTTCCAACACGATTTATTGAAGAGACTGTCCTTTCCCCACTATGTATTTTTGACACGTTTGTTGAAAATTAATTGACTGTAAATACTCGAGTTTGGATCTGAGCTTTCTATACTGTTCCATTGGTTGATGTGTCTGTTTTTATGCCAATAACATCCTGTTTTGATTACAACAGCTTTATAATATGTTTTCAATTCAGGGAGCATTGTTCAAGATTTCTTTTGCTATTTGGGGTCCTTTCTAGTTCCCTACAAATTTTTGGATTCTTTTTTCTATTTCTGTGAAAAATGACATTGAAATTTTCATAAGAATTGCTTTGAACATGTAGGTTATTTGGAGTAGTATGGATATTTTAACAATATTAAATTTTCCAACTCATGAGCATGATATATCTTTTCATTTATTTGTGTCTTCTTCAATTTATTTCATCAATGTTTTATAGTTTTCAGTGGAGGAATACTTTCAAACTCATTTTACCAAGCCAGCATTACCCTAATACCAAAGCCAGACAAAATCACTACAAATAAAGAAAACCACAGACCAATATTTCCAATGAACACAGTTATAAAAATCCTCAGGAAAATACTAGCAAATAAAATTCAACAGCACGTTAAAAAGATTATTCACCATGATTGGGTGGTATTTATCCCAGGGATGCAAGGATATTTCCATATACATAAATCAATAAATGTGATACACAAAATCAAATAATGTGATATTAACAAAATAAAGGATAAAAACCACATGATTACCTCGATAGATGCATAAAAAGCATTTGACAAAATTCAACATTCACTTATGTTAAATACCCTTAAAAAATAAGTGTAGGAGGAATGTACCTTAACACAATAAAGGCAATACATGGCAAGCCCACAGCTGACATCATACTCAACAATGAAAAGTTGAAAGCTTTTCCTCTAAGGTGAGGAGCAAGACAAGGATGCCCACTCATGCCACTTCTATTCAACGTAGCACTGGAAGTTCTAGCCAGAGCAACTAGAAAAAGAAAAAAAGAAAGAAAGAAATAGAAGGCATTCATATATGCATGGAAGGAAGAAGTGAAATTGTCTTTGTTTTCTGGTGACATAATCTTACATGCAGAAAACCCTAAAGTTTCCACCAAAAAGCTGTTATAATTGATAAATAAATTTAGTAAAGTTGTAAGTTATAAAATCAACATATAAAAATCAGTAGCATTTCTGTACACTAATAATGAACTATCCAAAAAACAATTTAAAAAACAATCCAATTTACAATAGCATCAAAAAATACTTAGGAGTAAATTTAACCAAGGAGGTGAAATATTTTATACTTTTAAATAGAGTCTCAGGGCTTAGTGGATAGTAGAGCATCCTTAATATAATTGTGATTCAAGAATTTATCAGATGAAGATGCCATCTGAAAACCACTTGACAGCAACATGAATGGTATTTGGAGAGTTACATTTAAATGTGAGTAAGACCAGATTTTTTTTTTTGTTAATCATCCTTGAATATTCAGGAAATTTTTCTTTGTTTGCTTGAAAAGATTTTATATATATTTCAATGGGACTTAAGGGAAAGGTCTTTATAACACATATTAAATCTATGATTTCTGGTTGTTTCCCTAAATGGTCATGTCCTATTTCTTCACAATTAAGAATACTTGGTGGTAGCAAACTTGTCTCCCAAAGGAAACATTTTTCAGTGCCTTGAATTTAGAACATAAATTCACTTATTCTGGCCTATCTCTGTTTATTTTTTATGGAATTATTCTTTCTCTGTGAGCTGATTAGAAATGTGGTCAGGTTTGCTGCTGTGATCTGTGCCTGCTCTAGGCCATATTCTCATTGATTTCATTGAGTATTTAACTTTAAGAAGAGCAGTAAGACAGAATTCTTTCTACTTCAGAGTCCTAGTCTCTTTAGTTTGCTCTTTAGTTAAGATGAGATGATGATTCCAGTACTTAGATGGACCTTAATCGTGTGGAATTTTTTATTTCCCATGTTTCTTACTTTTTAATCTCTCTCAGATGTCAAGCAGAAGTCTACACTTAATTAGATATGAAGAAGGCTCATGGGATCCCTCTCTCCTCACTCACAGCTGGGTCTCCTACTTTTTTATACCCAAATTCTCTTTGGTGACCTTTTACATAGCTAAATAAGCTCCTGGTAATCTCTTGGTGGTGAGACTCAGCCCTGCCTAAGGACATTTAAGTCTCCATGAAACATTACCCAGACTTCAAGGACTATGTCCCAAAGACTTCTGAAGCAAAGTGGCAAGAAAATCTTTCCAATAAAGGAAAAAGATTTCTTATTAAAAAAAAAGAAAAGAAAAGTAATGTTTCTGACTAGCTTGTGAAATTTACATTCCGACAAACATATTTTCACCATAGCTAGACATGCTTCATGCCTCCATGACAACTCAAAGATGAAACTTTAATTCCACACATAAAAGAAAGACATTTATGAAAGCTTCAAATAAGAATTCTATGAAAGTTTACTTTTCCTTATAGGATAGGACAAAAGAAGTTAGAGCTAATCCAGGTAAACAGATCTGCTGGGAAAATCTGGTTACTATGCCCATCCAGGATTATTCTAGTTACTATTGCCATGTAACAAATTGCCCTAAAACTTAGTGACTTAAAACAATCTCTTTATTTTTCTCACCAATTTGTGGGCCAGGAATTTGGAAAGGGCTCATATTACTTGGGTTCTGTCCTGTAGGTATAGTCAGATGTTGGCTGAGGCTGCAGAATTGTGAAAGTTTGATGCACTGGACACGTAAAATGGCTCACTGACAAGACTGGTAGTTGTCGTTGGCTTTCAGCTGGAAGCTCATCTGGGCTGTGGAACTGGAGGGCCTGTATGTGGACTCTCCATTAGGGTGGTCTCAGGGTAGTTGGGCATCTTACACAGTGACTTGGGGCTGCAAAAGTGAGTATCCCAGCTCATGATGGAGGCTGCATTACCTTTTATGACTTAGCCTTCAAAGTCACACAACATCACTTCCACCACATTCTATTAGTTCCACGTAAGCCATAATCCTGCCCAGATTCAAGGGAAGGGGTAGTAGACTCTACCTCCCAATGTTGGGGAGGTAGAAAGAAGAGGCTGTGGGATGAGAGTGTGGCAACCAAATTTGGGAACTATAATCTGCCTTAGAGATAACAAAAGATTATAATCATCAGGTGAGATTATAAACCAAGAGGTGCCAAGGGGTACAAGAAAAGCCACCACGTTTCTTCAATATAACTACAAAAGGCAGCTGGGACTCCAAGAAACTTACTCAGAGGCAAAGCAAAAGCTGGACATGGGGCCCCCTGGCTGAGACTTCCATGTGGATGTTTTCTCTCTCAGAAAGCACGTGGTCACCAATGGGTCAAGAAGTTCCCCTTATCTCCCACTTCCAGTTACCCTTGAGGATCTGACCAAGAGGACTTAGGCAAGTATTAAGAAGAAGGTGGAAGAAAGCATTCATTATGTCACCAGTAGATTCATGGAGAATATTATTAATAATTAGATTTGGTACCTATATACTAGAGCAAAGATTGTGTATCCCTACATTCCACACATTAATGGGGAGAAATGGGTAGGTCCTTTCACGGAATGACCAGTGACATATCACTCTGAACAGAGGGAGGGAAGGCAGAGCTTGTGAACAAAGTTGCCTAATCATGAGGTGATAGGGTTGAATTTGTATATTCTTTTCAGAGGCTTTCAACTCTAAGAAATATTTCAACTCTCTCTGAAGAGTCTCAGTTCCCCGCTGTGGAGCGGGTGTTTTTTATAATGCTTTAGAGATCTTCCTCCATGGGGTCACTGTACAGACCAGAATGAAAATTTCCTGAGGGGAGATTTACTCCTCCTAAAACTGGAGGTGGGTGAGGCACGAGCTTCAAAGACCACAGCTGGAATGAAATTATCATCTTTTTGAGTAGGACACTGTTATGGATGTCCTGCTATCTCATTTTATCTTCAAATCAATCTTGACACATTAATATTATTATTCTCCCTTCACAGATGAAGACAGGCTCATCTTTGAAGGACACATTCTGAGTAAAGCTCTCGTCGTTAGTACTCTATGAGTCACAGGTTAAAAAGGTGTGCCCGATGCCAGAGCATGGTCTCCACAGTTCACTTCAGTGCTTTTTGGATCCCGGTGAACCTCAGAGGAAATTATTCACTGTTAATATTTTTGTTCTTCTTGGTATTCTCTGAAGTGCTATTTTAATTTTCTCCAACTCACAGAGGAAAACCTCAAAATAAAGAAAAACAAAGCCTGTGGCATAAGGGAAGCCGTGGACATTTCCCCTGTGATCATGCTGAGATCCAAAGCTGGGAAGTCAATCCCTGCAGTCAAAGGTGGGCAGAGTCTTAAGACAGTCTGAATGAGACAGGGCTACAGCTGCACTTCTAAGACTCCAATTGAGAGACAGAAGAGAAGGGCCTGGAGCCCTTTTACAGATATTATTCCTGTGTAGAAAAAACAAGTGACAGCACATGACAAATAAGACTAACCCAAAGCTCAGTGCATGAAATCATTTTAGGTCTGAAATGGCAAAGAATAGAAAAAGAGCATTCCAGGATTTCCTGTATTTCTACTCAGATAAAAATTTACAGTAACTACAAAATTAAATTTCAGAAAATGGGATTTAATTTAGTACTAACAATTATTTTATTCATTCACTAATTTGTCCATACATCTAAAAATGTGTTTTGAGCCCACACTATGTATCAAGCTCTGAGGATGTATTAGTACACAAAGAAGGTGTGGTCTCTATCGTCATGGATAGTTTAGTTGAGAAAGCATATAATACACAATTGAAAGAAAACAAAGCATGATGAAATTACCTGTTTTTATAAGTACTATGAGAGAAACTCATAGAGTACAATGATGAGGATTTATGTGACTTACTCCAGAAGGGTCAGCGGAGAATATCTTGCTGTGAGGCTAAGACTTGAACGATATAAAGAACCTTGAGGAGGGTGATCTAGGCAAAGAGGCTAAGTCTACAGGGATGAAAGTCTAGACGAGGGAAAGTGTGGATTGCTTTTCAAGAACTAAAAGAAAGTGTTTGTACTGGATCTTGGAATTCAAGGAGGAGCATGGCAAGGGCGGGCTTGAGGAGGTAGGTTGGGATGGGAGCACGCAGTGTCTTTGAGCCATGATGCAAAGTTTTGATCTTATACTCAGTGCATCAGGTGGCCGTTGGAGGCTCCTGGAGAAGAGAGAGTGACGTGATCTGATTTACATTTAAATAGCCATTTGTGGATAAGAGGGATGCTTGATCTTCAGCATTTTTCTGAGGGCTTAAATAATAATGAAATACAATGGGGCTGTTTCCCAGAGAGCCAGTAAAAGAATCTCACCTATTTCCTTTTGTTTCTTCTACAGTCTTCTGAATCCCTCATGAACAAGATAATAGGAAAAGGAATTCTTGGTAACCAGTCAACTCAAGCTCTGATGTGCTGCCCTGCTGTAACCAGAAATAGTTCAACGAGCTGGAATGGTAGCCTCTTCTCGGAACAGAAGGTAACGCGCTGAGCTCAGAGTGGTGCTGAGAGAAATAAAAAGATGGGGAGTTGGTGAGGAGGGGCGTTGAAATCCTAACTCAAGTTCAGTCTGATTGGGTTAATACATGACAAGCGTGATCTATGGAGCAGGTCATTTGTTCAATGCAGGGGCAGCTTTTAGTGTTGCAGGCGCAGAGTCCAGAGAGAACTGTCTTATGCTGAAGAGTTTGGTGTCGGATGTGAGATCCTTTCCTGAGTGGGAAAAGCCGGCAAGGCCAAGGCTGCCACTGGCTAAATAAGTGTTCAGGACAGGACTTCCAGTCCATTAAGTGCTGAAGTGAACACAGGAGCAGGGTAGAGGGCCATTCTGGTACATGGATCCCTCCTGTCATGGTTTAGTTTTGAGGCAACAACGACACGGAGTCCAAGGGGACATTTGGCTCCTGGGACACGGCAGTCATCGATGTGGAGGTTGAACACTACTTTCTACCCAAGTGGTTGGTGAGGAGGGAGCTCCCTTTTTACTTTTAGGTCAGGGTCTGCTTGGCCCGGAAGCAGTCTACAGGTGGTGAGGTCGGCCTTGCTTGCAGCTGGGTGGGGCTAGCAGGAGTTGGACGTGATCCTCAGTCTTTGTCAACCACTTTCTCTTCCTCTCCCTCCCCTCTCTCTCCTACTACCATCTCTCCTTCCCCGCCCCTCCTTCTTCCTCCTCCTCCTCCTTCATTGGTACTACTTTCCCTGTCCCAAACAAATGAACATAATAAAGATGATACATTGATACTTTTTTTAAATTTCAAAATATGCGGGTACAAATGTTTTTGGTGACATGTATTGATTTTGTTGTGCTTGAGTCAGGGTTATAAGTGTGCCCATCACCCAGATAGCTCATCACCCAGATAGTGTTCATTGTACCCGTTAGGTAGGTATTTGCCTATCCCCTCCACCCCCTTACTCCATGCTTGACTTCTACTGAATTTTACTTCCCTCTGTGCATATGTGTGCTCATTGTTAGTTCCAATTTAATAGAGAGTACATGTGGTGTTTTTTTCCATTCTTTAGATAATTCACTTAGGATAATGGTCTCCGGTTCCACCCAAATTGTTGCAAAAGGCCTTAATCCATCTTTCTTCATGGCTGAGTAGTATTCCATAGTATACATTTATGACTTTTTGTTAATCTCTTCATGAATTGATGGGCACCTGGGTTGATTTACATGTTTGCAATTGTGAATTGTGCTGCTATAAACATTTGAGTACAGATTTTTTTTATAGAATGTCTTTTGTTTTCCTTTGGGTAAATATCCACTAGTGGGATTGCTGGATCAAATGGTAGGTCAACTTTCAGTTTTTTGAGGAATCTCCATAATGTTTTCCATAGAGGTTGTACTAATTTGCAGTCCCACCAACAATGCATAAGCATTCCTTTCTCTCTGCATCCATGCCAGCATCTATTGGTTTTGGACTTTTTAATAAAAGCCATTCCAACTGGGGTAAGGTGATATCTCATTGTGGTTTTAATTTGCATTTACCTGATGATTAGTGATGTTGAGCATTTTTTCATATGTTTATTGGCCATTTGTCTATCTTCTTTTGGAAAGCTTCTGTTCATGTCTTTGCCCACTTTTTAATGGGGTTATTGTTTGATTTTTTTTTGTTTTGATGATTTGCTTGAGTTCTTTGTAGATTCTGGTTCTTAGCCCTTTATCAGAGGTATAGCATGTGAATACTATACTAGGAAATACTCTAGATCTAGGGCTTAACTCATCTGAGGCTTACTGAGGGTTCATTCTCTTTGGATATGGCATCAGTATGTTGCAAAGGTAAGAGGTTAGTCTGGGTTGTAATCTTCCAGCCTGTGGGATCCAGTGACGTCTTACAACAGGACAGAACTTATTTATCCCCTCTGAGCTCAGGAGGAGACTCAAATAGTGCCTGCCTTCCCTTACATCATATGTTTCAAAGTGTCAGGTCAAAATGTCCCCAAGGGCAAGGAAGTGGCTACAGCATTTTTTCCCCCTCTATAGTGATGGGGGGAAAAAATGACAATCCTAGGTGTGTTCAGTGAGATGTGTATGTCTGCTGGGCTATTTCCAGCTGGTGCTTTTTTGCCATAAAGTGTACTAGTTGTCACTGCTCTGTACGTCTGGGGTAAAGCTTGCGCTGGGAACAGCATGGCACTGCTGAACCCCTAAGATCCTTGGCAAGGATCTTCCTGTGCAGAAGAAGACAGCAAGTCATCCACAGGCTGGACATGGTGCCACATAGGACAACCAATGAAAGAATCCATGAGACAATTGTGTTTCCTTCTCAAAATGCCCTGTTGAGGACTGGCCATCGGCTCCCAAAGGGGATAAGACTGAAGTCCAGAGAAGCCCTCTGTAATCATAACAGCCACGGGAAAGAGACCCCTAACAAAGTCTTCACTGGCAAAATAGAAAGAGAATCTGATCTTTCAGATCAGATTGTGCCTAATTCAAGAGCAATGATGGCACAGGGAAGGGCAGGATGGAGGCTGCATGCTGACCAGGGCCCAATATACTTTCCATCCCACCTGATGGGAAAAAGCTGAAATATTACACACAGCATATTTCTGAGAATCTTTGGCTAGTAGTTGGTTCACTAAACAAGTTTCAAAGATCAAAAGCTCAAATAACCCCAAGAAATGGGATGAGACTAAGACAATAGGGAGTGGTGGGGGCTTTGGTCAATTGTAGAAGGCGTGTTAATCTGAAGCCCAAAAATTTGGCATTAAGTTCTAGCTAATTGTTACCATGTTAAAATCTGGGGCCCATTTTACCAGATTTTTCAAGGTTTAAGGAAAACCATGCATCCAGAAATTAAATGACTTATCTTATTTTTAAAAGTTATTATGTAATTTTGTTGAAAACACTGTGTGGACAGAACCTAACACATCTGTAAGTGCTGCACCTGTCTTGGGGATTATCATTTGTAACCTGGAGCTTTGCAAAGATAATGGTTATGTATGGTAGTTCTTGTGCTCACTCTAATCCATTCTGATTCTCTATGGGAGTCTAGGTCTGCTGGTAAGAATAGCAACAAAGTGAGTTTTAAGCACAGAAAATGAGATTGTGAATAGATGACCTGGCTGTAAACTCCTTAGATACTAGAATTATTTGACAGATTCTTATCCCTGGAGATAACTCTATGTGACTATGGTATTTCAGCCCTGGGGCTTCAGGGACAAATGCATCTTGCAAGACCTGAGCATCCACAGGATCTTTGTTTTCAGAGTTTACTAACAACCATATATGATGAGTATAATCTAGTGTGTTCTCTGTACTCTCGGCATAATCTGATCAAATCCCCCATGTCCAGTGGCCATGGCTGTAATTGCAGCTGACAGATGTTCCAACTTTAAAAACGGAGCTTTCACAGCCTGGAAAGGACCAAGCAGAAGCTCCATGCAGGGACAGCGGCACAGGAGGCAAAGGTTAGATATCATGCAGGAGCCCCAGATGCAGGTTTCAGACTCTATAGGCTCCAGAAAAACAGCTCTTGATTTTACTGATTCATCTCAGCCCACTACTTTGAGAAAATGCCTCTAAATATTTCATGGGCAGCTCAGCCCTTCTCAGAGCCTCCACAGGAAGCTCAAATCTTTCCTCCTTGTCTCATTAATTCACAAAATGTATTTTGTTTCACTTGATGGAAAATTCCTTTGTAGGAAAAGGAGAAGAAGCATCGTTGTGCAGAGAATAGAATGCAAAGCCTCACCCCAGCGTCTGTCTAAGAGCAGCCAGACCTCAGGGAATAACCTGGGGATTGTGTGGGCAGCACCAGCCCAGCCCCTCCCTGTTGCTCCATCCTCTGTGGTCCAAAAGAGGCTGGGGGTATGGCTGGACATCTTCCTAGGACAGAGACCCCTGAACACCCAGGGCTGTGAATTGTTGTCGAGATCTCAAGGGTAATTCCCTAAAATCTCCTTAGTAAGAGGGACACACACACACACACACCCCAGAACCCATGATTTGTAGCACTGCCTGTGGGATGCTGTGCTTGCTTCGGTGTTTGGTGGATATATCCTTTAGGCATGAAATAGCAGACATGGATGGGGACCGTGACTGGCATCAACTCCTGGCATTAACTCTAGTTATCACTCTTTCCTTGTGCAGCTCAGAGGTTGTTGGAAGCACATGCCATCCCACTTTATACCCCTGACAGGGTACCCGGGCCCAGGCTAAAGATGCAGAGTCCATGAGCTCACTCCCCCCTTACCCCAGGTTTCCTCAGAATGAGCAAGGACTAGTGCAGGGCATAAAATGATAACCAATGCATTTAGAATGTGTGTCAGCATCACTGATTCTGACTCACTTCATGAAAAAGAAATAAGTGCACATTATACATGTATAGCATTGCTAAGATCCTAGAGAGGCCCTTCTACCTGTCTGCTTCAGACCAAAAGTAGGATCATTCCTGAAGAATCCCGGACCAGAACAAGCATATTCCTCCCAGAGAACCATGGCAGGATCACAAGGTCACAGAAACACCCATGGGCCAGTGAACATCCTCCCTCTCCTACCTTTTAGGCCAAGTGCAGGTTACATTATGCTGTGTAACACACAACCCCCTGTGTCTCGGTAGCATACAACACAAAAACATTTATTTCTTACTCGTATTCTATGTCTTTAATGGATGGAGTGTGTTTATGTCCCATGTCTTCTGCATTCCAGGACCAAAGATGCAGGATCAGCCCCTAGCTGAGCTTCTCAAGCTTCAGCTTATGAGTTGGCATCAGTTACTTGTACTCATATTTTATTAGCCAAAGAAAGTCACCAGGCCAATTCTGAACCACTGGGAGGGGAAATACAAAACTCTTGCATGAAGGAATAGCTAATATTTAGGAAGGATAATACATTATTTCACACCCTCTTTCCCTTCAGGGAATACACTGCCTTGGGGAAAGGAAGCATAAAGCTCAGAAAAACCATCTACTTATTAATTTAGCTAACGTTAATCGAATACCCATCATGTGCCAGACGTTGCTGGGGATAAAGGAGAAGACAGACAAAAAAATTTACTACTCTTAGGGAGCTTATATTCTAGGGAGGAGTCAGAAAACAAAGAAACATGAAATATATGGTATTTTTGGGATTGGTTCTATGGAAAATAATACCGCAAAAAGGGAAAGAAAGCTCCAGGGTACGTGTATGTGCATATGTGATGCTTTCTGTAGGGCTGGGAAGTCAGGGACTGGCTGTCAGTGGAAGGATGGCATGATCCTAGTAACATTTTGAAAGGTCCCTCTGGCTGCTGTAGACAAGAGGACAAGGTGGGGGCTCTTGTGGTAATTTGGGCTAGAGCTGGTGGTGGTTTGGGTGAGGATGGTGGTGGTGGTAGGCAGTGTAAGAAGTGGTCAGATTCTGAGTATGTTTTGAAAATAGGCAATGGATTGGCTGACAGGTTAGATGTGAGAAGTATAGGAAAAAGAGACTTTGAAGATGTCTTGAATATTTTGTCTTGAGCAGCCAGAACAGACGAATTGCATTTATCTAGATGGTGAGCTGGAAGAAGAAAGGTTTTAGGGTGAGGGATCCAAGGCAACCAGGAGTTCAGCCTTGACCATGTGAAGTTTGAGGTGCCTGCTTGACATTCAAATGGAGATGTCATATAGGCAGTGGTAGATGTGGTTTTGGACATCAGAAAGACGTTTAGGCCAGAGATTTAAATTTTAGCGCCATTGGCTATTTGATATTTAAAGCCATGAGGTCAGGTGAGTTGATTCAGGGTATGATATGGGCAGAGAAATGGTCCAGGGTTAGAACCTTGGAGGAGAAACTAGTAAAGGAAATTGAGAAAGAGTGCCCAGCGAGGAGGGAGACAGACCAAGACGGAAGGAATGCTCCACAAAAGAGGTAAGAACCAGTGGTGCCCAACGTGGCTGGAGAAAACAGCACGGCCACTGCATTTAGCCAAAGGCGGCAGAGAAAAGTTGCAGAGAGAGGATTTCTAAAGGAAAAAGTGGTGCAAAGTTGCTGTCTTTCTGAACCTGCCCAGCTATACTCACTGAGGATTTTCAACTTGCAGACTGAGCACACCCGAGCTTCTGTTGACCATGAATTGCAGGCTCTCAGCTGGCTCAGCCCTGGCAGCCTGTGGAGTGTGGAGCCCCTTTTGGACAGCTGGGTGTCAGGCGCTCGCTAATCCACTGAGCAACGTTTGTTTAATCACATGTAATCCACATAAAACTGGCCCAAATATTGGGAGTTGCATTCAGATAAAACTGGTGTGACATCCAAAGAACATTGAAAAGCAATTGAATTATTTATGGAGGGCTCTTTAAGAAGCACTGAATGAGAATTACTCATAACCCGAAGCCAAAATTCTGAAATCCTTTTCCTGAGTCTCTCCCCTACCCTTTCACTTAAAAGGCGCTGAAGCTGCCTCTCGATCTCTCCTCTCATATTTACAAACTCCCATAAACTCTTGGTAAACATGCCCTAGGCTGGCTCTTCACTGTCTCCAGCTCTTCCTGCCTCTTTCAGTCTATTGTCTATTTTATATTATTTTTTTTCCTATCATGCATAGCTTTCTGCCCTTTCTAATGTAGATTAACTTGGCTTTTCTGGTGGTCTTTCAATTTTCTTCTCTACTATTACCAAGATCAATAAAGGCCAGAAAGCTGACCAGGCAAACACAGAAATCTTGTTATAAAAGGAAAGAGAAAAAGGGAAACAATGTAATTATTCATTACTGTGTGCCTGTCCCGCATATGACGCCTTCTGCTTGGATTCACATGTGACACCCACCCCCCTCTCGGGTCAGAAGTGCACACAGAGATCACTCAGTGAAAGTCTTAAAGGAGCCCCTGTCAGGGTGCCCATGTCTACTCAGGTTCATAGGGGCAGCTGTAGCCAAAACCATGGCCCATGCTCCTAAGCCACGACCGCTGCTAAGGAGTTAGACTCTGTTTCTGATTTGACCTATTTCTTCTCCTTCTGGGTTATATGGGTTGATTTTCCCTTTTGAGGATTTGCCAAAAGCAAAAAATAACAATCCCAACTGCCTGCCACTTACAAGAGGAGATTTATTAGGTTTATTGGAAGGTACATAGTACAAGAGAGATAAAAACACAACGTTAACTTCAGGTCAAACGGTCTCAACTCCTGTCCAGTCAGGTGTCCTGAAAATAATTTTTTGGCTTGCTGGGACCAGCACCTAACCCCACAAAAGCAGCCAGGAAAGGGAACCAGAGGCCCCTGAGGAATCAAAGCTGCAGCCCTAGGTGGCTCCCCCAATTCTGTGTGTGTGAGTTGGCATCAGAGCTTTTGTGGGATAAGGGGCTGTGACGCAAAATGGTTGCTGCCTTCTCCCACCTGCACTGCGTGTGGCAGTAGGGGAGGGGTGGTCACCTCCACTCCTGCTATTCACTACCAGGGCATGGCAGGGGTGAAGCCAGCTTTCAACTAGAATTAAGGAAGTGAGGGGTAGAGTCTGCAGTTGGTGATTTCTGTTGCCACTTTAGTCCCCCGTGGGAATCCAAAGTGCCATCCAAGTAGCAATCAAAGCTTCTCTAGTATCTCCTTAAACATACAATCCCCTTGGACTGAAAACAACAGCCATTTCCATGGTTACAGAGACTCATGTTCTAGGAAAAAATGCAAGATGTTCCAAAATGAGTGATCAAAAGAGAAAAGGAGGTATGGGCATGTGTGTATGATGTAAGGGAGGGGGTGTGTGTGTGTGAGTGTGTTTGTGTATATGTTCTGGTCCTCTGTGCTCGGGCTCTGCCCAGTATTCCATTCCAAAGCAGAATTATACCCACCCTTATAAGACAGCAGGCTCTGTGAAAATGGGCGTTATGTGTCTTGTGCTCACTACCACACCCTCAGAGGAGATTCTGACCATAGCTACGTGTGTTGAATTGTTGAGAGGAGAGAATCACCAGCATCACTATAGTTCCACCTGCTTGAATGAATACTTCCATGCTCTCTGTTTGTGCTTCACCCCCCATATTTGATTCCAGAATTGAATTTGAGTTTGCTACACCTCCGGGGGTGCTTGGATTTGGACCACCACTCTGACTCCAGAAAGGACAGTGTGGAGTAACTCAGTCCCCTTAGCTCATGGCCCACTTATTTCCACCTTGGCTCCTCTCTCCCCCAGCAATAGTTTGAGCAAGAAGGATAAAAACAATAAAACCGAAACAGGCCAAGGAGGGAGGATTGCTTGAGCTCAAAAGTTCAAAACCAGCCTGAGCAAGAGTGAGACCCTGCCTCTACCAAAAAGAAAAAAACCCAGCCAGGCGCAGTGGCTTGCACTTGTAGTCCCAGCTACTCGGGAGGCTGAGGCAAGAGGATCAATACCTGGCCGGAAAGATTTCAACATTCGAGATAAAGAACAAACTGAGCTGGATCCTGGGTCTCCCCATCCTGTGATAATCAGGAGCAGACCTCCAAAGCCAGTCCTGAGTTTCCTCCTTCGCATAATGTAGACTGGGATGGGGCAGTAGTCAGGGCAGGAGAAGGCAAGGCTTTTCCAGGTACAGGTAACAAGGCTATTTCTTTGTCTGGGAGTCAATGTTGATGGGGAGAAGAGATGGTGGTAAAAAGTAATCTCCAGGGGTCGTGAATAAGCTCTCCCAGGAGTTCCAAGGCATGTCCCTGAGGGATGCAACCAAATACCAGAGGACTGTATAGCAAAGTGTCAGGAATATAGAGGTAAAGACGCAGCTGTTCCACAAGGAATTCTGCCGGCCACTTATCTGTTTTATTGAGCATTGTTCATATACCTTGCCCTGATACTAATCACGTTATTTTAAGCAGCTATATAGTATTCCATTTTGTGATTGTACTTTTATTTGTTTATCTCATTCCTTATCAATGGACATTTAGATTATTACTTGTTTTGCTATTGGTGTCATTACAAATAGTGCTATAATATGCATATAGCATTACAACTTGTGTTCTTGTTTCTTTGTATCGATCCCTAAAATTTGAATGTGTCAGGTTGTAGGTGAAGACGTTTAAAACTTTGACAGATATTGCAAAGTTACTTGGAGATTTTGCAGCAGTTTAAAGTCTCATGAACCAGTAAGTGAAAGACCTTCATCATATTTACCCACAAAAAGTATTGTAAATCTTTCATAGTTTTACTTATCTTATATGTGGCAATCAATATCTAATTACTTGAATTAGTGTTTATTGATTTATGAATAAGGTATACTAGCTTTTCACAATTGATTAATTTCTGGTACGTCTTTTTGTGGTAATTTTAATAAAATTTTTGACCCCTATTCTTATTGAATTGGTATTGGTATTTTTTTATTTACAAGGATGTTTTGTATATTATGGATAAGGAATTATGTTTGTTTTATGTTTTGCAAAATATTTCCAAGACAGAAACCATGTCTCTTTCACATACCATAGTTTTGCTATCGATTCACACAGTTCCCAGCCCAAAGTGGACACTCAGTAAATATGTGTTAAAGAATGAATACATAGGCTGGTAGCGGTGGCTCATGCCTATAATCCTAGCACTCTGGGAGGCCGAGGAGGGAGGATTGGTTGAGCTCAGGAGTTCAAAACCAGCCTGAGCAAGAGTAAGACCCTGCCTCTATCAAAAAGAAGAAAACCCAGCCAGGCACAGTGGCTTGCGCCTATAGTCCCATCTATTCGGGAGGCTGAGGCAAGAGGATCGCTTGAGGCCAGGAGTTGGAGGTTGCAGTGAGCTACGATGATGCCACTGTGCTCTACCCAGGGCGACAGAGTGAGACTGTGTCTCAACAAAAAAAAAAAACCAAGGAAACTGAACACCCCTCCTCACTTTCCCCCAACCTTTCATATAATGAAAAAAAAGTAAAAAAAAAAAAAAAAAAGAATGAATAAACCCACAATGATGAAGAGGTTGTGAGGACAAAAATCTCTTGTCTGACTTGCAACCTTTTCAGCATTGACTTACTAGCTAATGATTGCTCCTTTGTCCACCTGAGTCCCAAGAATACGTCTTATTCCATCTTTAGACAAACACAATTCCTCCTTGGTAAAATTTTAACATTTTCTTGGTACATGCCTCTCATATCATCTAAGGACCTCTTACTGGTGTGAGCAAAACTCTTCCTATGAAGCCTACTGACTAGGAATGGTGATTGTCTAAGAAAGGTCTTCAGTGATAAAATGCAGAGTTACTTGTATATTTCAGCTTCATTCTGTTAGTAATGATTTGAGCAATAACTAAGATATTTTATGTTATTTCTTTGAGATTTAGCTCATCATCTGTGGCCTCCTCCAATTATTTCTATGTTGGCTCATTCATGTTGCTACATCCTCTTCACAGAGAGGGAGAATTTTTCAAAAGTTGATTCAACCTGAACAAAATATAATAATCCCAACCTATATTTGATAATTCTGTTATTCTCAACTACCCAAACCTCTAAGAAAGACAATAACATAAATGTCAAATGGCATCTTTTCAGTGGAAGAGCCCCATCTTTACAGGTAATCTGGTTTTTATTTATTTTTTATTTTTTAATTTTTTTCTTCATTTTAAAATATTAAGGGGATACAAATGTTTTTGTTACATGGATACCTTGTATAATGCTTAAGTCAGGGCTTTAGATGTGCCCATCACCAGAATAGTGTTCATTGTACCCAACAGGTAAGTTTTTAGCCCTCACCCCACCCCCACCCTGCCCCTTCTTGGTTTCCAATGTCCTTTGTATCTCTTTGTGCCCATGTGTATCCATCATTTAATAAATAAACAAACAAACAAACAAACAAACAAATAAATAAAAAGATAATCTTAGCCCATTTCTAACATTTCTGGGAAAAGCCTGACTTACCATCTCCTGTCCAAACACATGACTCATCTTAATGCTGATAGAAACAGAGTTATGTCTTCTACCTGGTAGCTGGAATTTAACAGCATGCCCGTGCTGTAATTGGTCCAGCATTGAGCTGGACACTGAATGTCCTGCGCTAATATCTCCAGAGCATTCACGGTACATGTGGCATTACCTCTCCCCACCCAAAATAACTTGCATAACAACTTACACGGTCACCATGTGAGACTAGGCAAAGCACAAATGAATTCCTAAGGTTACATACTTTGCCAGCAGGGAGATTGCTAAAAAGGAAAAGATTCCGATTCATTCAACCTCCAGTGGGTGAGGGTGGTGAATCCTCAGTGGACTGGGGAAGCGAAAATAGTGGGACATCAGGAAATATTTTCTTCCCATTAAACAAACAAACAAAAATCTATTGTAGAAGAGGTCAACTATTTTTATAAAGATTCCATTTATTTCAATTCACCCAGAAATTCTTATATATCCTATGTGTGCTTAGAAATGCACAGGATAAAGGAAAAGATAAATTTTCTGCTTCAGAAAAACTGGGCCCTTATTGATAAGAATATTACACAAAAAAAGCATGTAGAAATGGTGTTAGGTTCAATTCAATTGAACTTAAGAGCCAAGTTTTTAGCACAGAATGCTTGCAAAGCACTGTATAATAGAAAATGAAGAAAACAATTCCTTGTATCCTGGATGTTTACCATTAAATTGCAAACTGTGTACACAGCCAATAAATGCCTGGGAAGGTCATGAATCTATATAATAAACCCTTTCAGCAGCGAGGGACATGAGCTAATGACAGAATAGGATTCTTTCCATGGGGTTAATAGGGGCCAGAGTTCCAAATCACATTTTTAAGCTCTATAATCCTCAGTTTCCTTGGCTGAAATAATCTTTTTCATCACCAAGTGAATCAATGGGCATAAAAGCACCATGCCACTGCAAAGAGAGATAGTGGAGGAGTCCAAGTGATGCTCATTTCTTCAAGGTAACAATAGGGATGGGACGGAAGGGCAGGATGTCTGGACACTGTCTTTAGCACTCCTAGATTAAGAACAATGGATCCTTATCCTACTCTACCACATGGTCCCTCAGGGATGGTCCTCCCTGCCTCTCTACACTTCGGCTGTATTTGGGGACTAAATCTCTTTGTGACCTGAAATAGGAAAATCCAGAAACCCAGGAAATTCAGAATTATACCCTGACTTGTCAACAAGGACAGGAGATGTGCAACATGTTAGGTGAGAGAGCCTGTGACCAGAGGCTCACTCAGCATGGATACAGTCAGCAGAAGTGGACGTCAGGACCTTCGGGAAAACTGCTTGGCTGCAGGAGGTCAGAACTGTAGTTATATTTTCCAGCTAAAAACTGTAAAGTATCATAAGCTCTGTGGGTTTTTTTCCCCCAAATCTATCCTTACTTTGGTTCATTTTGACCTCAACATCTTTGGAATAACTGAAGGTGAAGAGTATTAAAAATGTTTGCTTCCTTTCTATTTGAGCCCAGGTATGATCTGATATTGTGAAATACTTTACTTCAAACAGCCAACCAAACCAATCAAACAGCCATTTAAAAGTTGGCTGTCAGAAGAGCAAGCCACTGAAATCAAATAATAATCTTTTCTGAATGCTTCACTGAGGCAAGGACATGGCTCAGGGTTTATGCTGGACAAGGGTCTGGAATATAGGGCTGCACAGACAATGGGGCAAACTTGAGATGAGTCCAGCTCTCCAGAAAGCACAGGACTCATTGGAAGCCATTTAGGAAGGAGGCGAGACAAAAGAATAGACAGCATGAGCTGTGGGAGAATCTACCTGGGTAGAATCTTGCCATACGTCTTGGAAACTGGCCAAGACACACAGTGAGTTTCTGGCTGTGACTTCTGATCTTGCCACGTCTACGTTGCCTTTCATCTTCCTGACTCTGGGAAGACCATTTTTAAGCTGATGTTAAGGTAGTGAAGGAGGCAGTGTGAAAATCTGCAATCACAGCATATTTATAATTTAGGGGGACCCATGCCTTATGTAAAATGGTTCTGTTCTTTCCAAACCAAAGATAATGCGTGACAACAGAGGCTTCCCTGTGGTTCTTCTGGGGACCTGAAAAGGGGGTCATTTAAGACAGCTGGCAGGGAGGGACACAACCCCACCCCCAAGCTTTTGCCACCAACTGTCCTCTCTGTTCACACTCTCCTTCCACGGAAACCAGGAAGGAGGTGGGCATGGCCAGTTGCACCCTGGAGGCAGGATGGAAAATGAAATACCTTTTATCTTCAGTTATCATTCAAGGACCAGAAAGCAAATATTAAATTTATGTCATCTGAAGACCACAGAGTTTAATTCTGATGTGAAATTCTAAACATGGCCATCAAGCAAAGGGGTGCAGATAGCACAAAAGTGGTCTTCTTGGAAAAATATTGGATGACTAGTAGGGAGAAAAGTGGGTCTTAGAGAAACAAGAATGTCCATAGTATGAGAAAAGGATTTTAAGGTAGGCAATTAGAAGGTGGTTGTGTAATTCCATTGACTGAGACCCCATGTACCCAGTTGGTACGAGATTGCATGGGTTTGTAAGAGCTGAGTAGGTTCATTTAAAGGGCTGGATCAGAGAGCTCCTTTCTTCCCACTATTAAAACCCATGTCTTCCTTGCCCCTGTGGTGCCAAGTGAACATTTTGACTGTCATTTTCTAGGAGGAAGTCCAAAAAGCAAAAGTAGGGGTGGGGAGGAACTCCCTCAATTACATATAAGACCCAGGTTCACTGAATGAGAACTTTCACTGTCAGTCTCTGACCACCTCGGACCTCCCAACAATTTATACTTAGGAAGACGAGTTATGCACTTGTCTTTCTGCACGTCCATCTGGCTTGGCTGGGCTGCTGCTCCTGTCATGCTGGACTCTGAGAACCACAACCTCCAGAGCTCTCATGGCCCAGCACAGACAGAGTCCTTTATATTCGAATTCAGAGAAGGGGACACAAACATCAAAAAGTCCAAAGCCCACGATAATATGAGGACATGTTTATTCATCTTAAGAAAAGTATTCCGCCTTGGAAGATATCAGTACATCCTCCAACCTCTTGGGCCCTAGTCCACTCCTCTGCCCCCCAGCCTGTGCTCTCAGGCCCCACCATTTAGTCCACCGTAGGCTAGCATTGCCGAAAAGTCTCCCGGGCCCTTTGATCATTCCAGGTGCTGATGTCCAGGTCTCCTCCTGCCTGTGAGAGTCATGACCTGCACTGTGGAGGGGGCTGTCACAGATGGAGCCTTCAGGCTTCCTTCAACCTTTTGGAGTTCCTGTTCCCAAACTGTGCCCTAAGCACTAGTCCCTTCCCTTTGACCTTTGAGTTTGCCTAAAGTGCATTTGGACAGACTTGATAGTGAGGGGATGAAACTCTGCAGATTTTGGCTTTTTCACCTGAGCCTAGACAGACGTCTGGGACAGAACAACCCCTGCTTTTAGAAATGCCGTATCTCTCTCCTCCATCCTGTTCCCAATTGAGTTGTTGCTTCTTGCTTTCTTTGCTTGACGGCTCTCATCCCATAGCTCACATTCCACCCACAGCCCATCACGGTCTAGCCTCCTTTCCTGCAACCTCACAGAAAGCTGCTTTCTGGCCACGGGTCTGTGCGTCCTGGACTTCTCTACAGCATGTGACACGGTGGGCTGTGTCCTCCTCGAAACTCTCTCATCCTTTGCTTTTCTTAACATGACACTCTCCTGGCTTTTCCTCTGTGGCTTCCACTGGTCTCTCTTCCTCCACTTGCCACCCTCCCAAATGTGGATGTTCCCCAGATTTCCTTCTTGTCAGTTGGCTGAGGGTTGGCATAAAGTCCCAGGTAAGCATCTCTGCTCTGGGTCACCTAACCACTTGGGTGTGAGTCCCAGCTTGGCCACTTCCACTCTTGGACAAGATTTTAACCTCTTAATGAATCAGTTTCCCTGTGTGCAGGAGAAACAATGATGGTACCTACTTATAGGGTTGTTGTAATAATGAAGTAAATGAATGTATGTATTCAAACAATACCTGGCCACACAGTGAGCACCCGATGCGTGTCTTCTGTTTTGATTATCAGTCTCCCTTTCTTCCTAAGAGCTTGAACTACCAGCTCTGGAGTCTCTGGAGTCTCAAATTATTTCAGTAACTCAAAGCTCACATTTTAGTTCCAAACTGTATTTTCATTTTTCGCATTCCTGGATCTGCCAGAGGAACATACAAATCAGCACGTCCCAAACCACACTCACTATCTGCTTCCCAAAACTGGCTCTTTTTCCTGCATTCCACATGGAGGTTAATGACACTGCCATCCTCTGGGTTGTCATAATTAGAATTCTCCGAGTCATTGTCTATTACTCGCTCACTCTCACCTTCCACAATTTTGAACCAAGCTCTGACTATTCATCTTTCAAAATATTTCTTAAATCGTTTTATAATCCTTCTGTAATGTCAAAGCTTCGAGTCAGTTCCTTATCATCTCTCACTGACGATTAGAATAATTTTCTTTCTCCAATTTTACTCCTTCAAATCTTTTTTTTTTTTTAAACAACAGTCATGTTTTATTCCCATTATTAAAAAGTGAGAAAATAAAACGATAGCAACAACACAAGTACCGTCACGGGATGTCCAACGCCTAGAGGAGGAAACCGCAGCCTGCGTTTTTCTATCTCCACCTCTGCCAGCTCACATTCCCCGTTTCTCACCCAAGTGTGCAAATCTCTGCTGTTGAAAAAGATCCGTGATTGTACAAACAAGTCACACCTTTTCACCTCTTTGCAATTATTCCTCCCTTTTTTCTCCATTTGGCAAAAAAATATGACTTAGGTTGAAGGTCCAGAACAAGTATTTCTTTTCCTGGGCAGCCCCTGCACCCTACCTATCCTGCAAAGCCCAAGGCAGCAGACTCACTGGCTCTCTTCCCAGCTCTGTCGGCTCTTTGTACGGACCTGCTTCCTGAACTTGTAACAGTACAATTCTGTCTCTCTCTCAGCTGTGGCTTCTTAGTGATCTCTTATCCTATGCATCTGACATGGCTCCTGGCACATATTAACACTAAGTGAGTATCTATTGATTGCAATTTTCTAAGAATCTTTCTTCCTCTTGCCAGTTTCCCTGACAGGGTAACCAAACCTGGTGCCTCTTCCTTTTCCACTCGGGCATTCCTAGCTTCTGCCAAATGTCTGTGAGGTAGCAGTGGGTCCTCTCAGCTCCCTGGTAGTGTCACCATGATGGACACTCATCTGGGAGCAGGCAAATTCACCTACAGCCTATCTGAGTAAAACCAATTTGCTTAATGAAAACTTTCGCCATGACGCTCACCTAAAATTCATATTTACACGTTCAGTGTATTTTATAGAATATACACAATGTTATACCTGTCAGGGTGAATGCTTATATCCTTTTAGGAATATTTTGGTCCATTTTGTCTACTTTCAAGTATTTCAGGTATTTATAGATTCAGAAATCTTCCATTTATGAATTTTACATTACATCATATGCAATTCATCAAATGCATTTCTTTTGGTGTCCTGGCCTACATTTTGCTGTTTGGCGGCTATTTTAGGAGACTTTGTGCACTATGTAGACTTATAAAGCAAATCAGCTGGTGTTCAATTTGTCATTTTAGTGGAGCATTACTTTGACAATATGAATGAAATTCGTTTAGCTCCATTTCTCTATTTTAATTAACAATTTACATCATAAAGTAATAACTGATCAAAAATAGCTATAGTTGTACATTATAACAATTTAGCCTAATAATTTGAAATTAGTAGGTTATTACTTTCACTATCAAAATAATATATACTCATTAAATAAAATTTAGAAATCTGAAATATCACAAGAATGGAAAAACAAACACCACGTGTACTCACCATTAAATTGGAACTAATCGATCAACACTTATGTGCACATATGGAAATAACACCCATCAGAAAGCAAGCAGGTAGAAGTGGGGAGGAGGGGATGGGTAAATTCACACCTAACGGGTACAATGCACACTATCTGGGGCATGGGCACACTTATAACTTTGACTCAAATGGTACAAAAGCAATTTATGTAACAAAAACTTTTGTACCCCTGTAATAATCTGAAATTTAAAAAAAACCCAAAATATGTGAAAAACATCTATGAACCAATATGGGTTAAGAATCACTGTTCTCTTTATGTGTAAATGTTTACGATATACTGAAAACTAAAAAGTGGATGATTTAAGTTTTGTACCCATCCTTTACATCCAAGCTACTACTCTGATAGAAGTTCTGATAGGATAAACTCTATTAAAATAAATAAATAAATAAATAAAATAAAATTTAGAAATCATGAAAGGAGTAAGAAAAGTAAACATTTTTCAATTTTCATCAAAAAATCCATAATATTAAGATAAATTATGTTCTAGTCTTTCATGATTATTGTTGTAATTTTTGTTTAATATTTATTATGTTATTTAATGTTATTTTTATTTTATATGTTGGTTTTATTTATTAATATTGTGTTGATACAAACATTACTAAAATATGTGAGAGATATATACCTGTATAAATAGCCCATTCCTTTTTATTGCTGAGTTGTATGCCATTGTATGGATAGATAACTACTTATTAACATTTATCCATTGATCAGTTGATGTCCATTTAGATTGTTTCCAGATTTTGGCTATTACAAATAAAGTTGTGTGAGCATTCAGACACCAGTTCTTGTATGTTTATATGTGGTTGTTTTTCTTGGGAAAATACCTAAGGATGGAATGACTGAATTATAAATCAGCATATATTAACTTTTTAGGAACCTGCAAAAACGTTTTTTAAAGTGTTTGTACCATTCTACGTTCTCATTGGCTGTGTGTAGTCATTCCAGTTGCTCCACGTCCTTGTCAACTCTTGGTGTGGTCCGTCATTTCAATTTTACCCATTCTAATAGATGTAAGCGGTGTCTCATTGCAGTCCTAATTTGCAATTCCCTAATGACTAACTATGCTGAGCATGTTTTCATGTGCTTACTTGATATCATACAACCTTTTTTTTTTCCTTAAATCTTTTGCCCATTTTCTTATTGGGTTGTTTGTTTTCTCATTATTGAATTTTGATACTTCTTTATATATTCTGGATATAAGTCATTTATCGGAAAGTTGATTAGCAAATATTTTTTCTCAGTCTGTGCTTGTTATTCCATCCTGTTTATAAATTCTTTTGAAGAGCAGAAATTCTTAACTTTGATGACATCCAATATTTCCTTTTCTTTTTTTTTTAATTTATAGATTATGTTTATGGTATTTGTATTAGTTTCCTAGGGCTGGTGTAACAAAGCACCACAAACTGGTTGGCTTAAAATAACCAAAATTTACTGTCTCACAGTTATGGAGGCTAGAAGTCTGAAGTCAAGGTGTTGGCATGTTTGGTTTCTTTGAAGGGCTTTGAGAGAGAAATCTGTTCCATGCCTCTCTCCTAGCTGCTGCTGCTTGCTGGAAATCTTTGGCATTCCTTGGCTACTAGACGCATCACTACAATCCCCTGCTATCACGTGGCATTCTCCCTACGTCTCTTTTTACTGTCTTTCCTCTGTTCATGTCTGTCTTTACATCTACATGTCCCCTTTGTATAAAGATACTCATCATATTGTATCAGGTTCCACCCTAATGAACTTATTTTAACTTTATTACCTATGTAAAGACCCAATTTCCAAGTAAGGTCACATTCTAAGGTACTAGGGGTTAAGACTTCCACATTTGTTTTTTGGAGGGATGCAATTCAACCTATGTAGTGCTGTAACTGAGATACTTTTGCTTAACTCAAGATCACAAAGATTTGTTTTGATGTTTGCTTTTTAGAAGTTCTAGAGTTTTATGCTTTAAATTTAAGTCAAAGATCTATTTGATTATTGTGTGGTGGGAGGTAAACAGTATAGTTCTCTCATTGTTTTTTAGTTTTGTTTTTGCATAGGGTTATCCAGTTGTTTCACCATCGTTTTTTGAAAAGGTTATTCTTTCTCTACTGAATTGCCTTTGCATCTTTATCCAAAATCAGTTGTTCATTTTTGTGTTGGCCTATTTCTAGGCTTGATTTTGTCTATATTTATGCCAATATCACACTCTCTTGACTATTGTAACTGGCCTTGCAAATAGATTCTCTTTTTCAATATCTCTCATTTCCTCTGAAACACCAATGGATCTTATGGTAGGTCTTTTTATTTTGTATGTTCATTAAAATTTATCTCCAATTTTCTACGTCTTTGTTACCGTTCTTCATTCTTTATGATTTCATTCAATCCTACCCTTTAATTATTTAACTTTCTCTTCAGCTTTGGTAAATTAGCTGTTAAACTCAGATATTGCATTTTTGATTTTTAATTATTCACAGTATACCATTTCTAGAACTTCAGTTTGATAATTTGAAAAGTGTAGTTGATTATTTTCTATATTTTCTTGTTTTTTAAACATAATTTCAATTTCTTCTTCTAGCTTATATTCTTAAATGACAATTCCAATATTGTCTCACAGATCTACATTTTTGTAGATCTGATTTGGCTGTGTTGTTTCTTCTGCCCTTCATTTATGGTACCTCTTTGTCACCATATACCTTTTATTTTAATCTTTATTTTTATTTATTTATTTTTGTTGTTGATCGATTAGTTCCAATTTAATGGTGGGTACATGTGGTGTTTGTTTTTCCATTCTTGTGATACTTCCCTTAGAAGAATGGTCTCCAGTTCTATCCAGGTTAATATAAGAGGTATTAGTTCACCATTGTATTTTATGGCTGAGTAGTACTCCATGGTATACATATACCACATTATTTTATTAATCCACTCGTGTATTGAAGGGCACTTGGGTTGTTTCCACATCTTTGCAATTGTGAATTGTGCTGCTATAAACATTCGGGCGTAGGAATTTTAATCTTTAACCAAGAGATCTCATTGATTGAAACTTTATCTACTGAAATTGTTTGACATCTGTTTTTAATTTTTTTTTCTTGCTCTAGAGAAGATTTGCCACTTTTTCTGTGAAGCCTGAGTTTTTTTTGCTGTTGTTGTTGCTGTTGTTTTAATCTCTATCATTGATAAATTTAAAAATAACTTTTGCTATATTCAACCAAGAACTTTTAATAGTCTTTAGCAATTGTGTTCATTAAGTTATCTAGTTCCCTAGATTACACAAAATGTAAGTATTTAGGCTTTTGTTTATTTGTAGCAATTTGCCTAATGACTCATGTGCCAAGAACGCAATTATGTAGTTAATACCTTAGTGAATTTAAGTCTCTGTCTTCACTTGATGTTACACTCAGTACTGATGTTACTAGACACTCTATAAACATCAACTTTGAAATTTGTATATGAAAGAGACATTAATAAACTAATATTTTCTAAATTATTGTTAGCTTTCTAATTTAAGTTTTTATTTTAGATGTGATATTTATTTTTAGGTAGTTCAGTTTTTTCTTTTTGTTTTCCTTTGTGATGTCTTCTATCGAATTTTAGCTTCAAAGATCCTCCTTGCAGAAGTTAGATAAATATAAAGTTTTATTTATTTTAGAAAGCTATTGCTTTATTTTCTAAAATATTCAACTGGCAGGCCTTCAGGAATTCGTCTTTTTTGTCTTATGTAATGCTCTGAGCAAATGCCAGTTCACAGCCTCCCCAAGGAAAGAGCCTCAGTGATCCAGTCCACTTCTCTCCTCTCTGCCTCCTGCTTATTCACCCTCCTAAGGCTCAACATAGGGCAAGGCAAAGATGTGCTCTGAGATAACTGTTGTTCTACCCATTGCAAGGAAGACATTACCACTTGTACATGTTACTTTACTTCCTCTAAATATATACACTTTTTTGACTATTGCATTGAAATTTGCTTTTTTTTGGAAATGCTTCAAAATAGGTTAGAGAGAAAAAAATACACCTAAAGGAATATTAAAAAAATAAACTCTCAGTAGCTGTTAAAATCAAATTATCATATAAAAAATTTTGTAAGTTTGATGCATGGTGTTTCAAAGGAATGTCTCCTTTGCAGAGGAAAAAAGTAATAACCGTTGCTAGGTTCATGGCTGAAACCCTTGTAACAAAAGACAGATTAACAAGAGAAAAGCATACAAATTTATTTAATGTAAGTTTTACATGACATGAGGGAGGGCCTTCAGAAATGAAGACTCAGAGAAACAGGGAAAGCTGTGCATTCTATGCTTAGGTTTGATGAAGAGTGGATAGTCGTGCAGAAGTATGATTGGGGGACTAAAGGGGTAATAAACTGGGGGAAACTTAGCAAGGCCTGTTCATCCAGATTCTTCTTGGGGTTGCTGTGTCTTCGAGGATAAGGACACTCTTTTCCTTCAGGTATGGGAAGGATCCCTCTGGAGTAGAGATCTTATGACCTATTTTGGGGGGAAAATCAAATAATTATTTCATGGCCTGCTTCAGGGGAGAAGGGTGGGAGAAGGTCAGAGAGATCTTCCTGCTTCTGTGGTTTTCTCCCTTTCCTTAAGCTTAAAACGCATGGTACGCCAAGGTGCCATATTTTGGGGTAGTATGCCCTGGGCCTTGTCACAGGTAACAAATTATTATTCAAATTTAGTAGATTTGGCATAGGCAAATTGATCTGCAACCTGAAGTCTCAGCTACTCCCATGGTCTACAAAAATGCCATGACTTTCCCCTCAGGAAATGGTTTGGCTAAATCTGATCTCTGCAGATTCCCTATAAACATCCCTATGACTTTCAAAGACTTTGTCTTCTGTAGTAATAGGGAAGCTGTCCTCTTACAGTCCTGAACGCCAGCTGTGACCTTGACATAGCCTGCGTGAACAATGGCTCTGGCAGCCATCTCTGAGAATACTGTCTATTTCAATATTTGAAGCATAAAGCAGTTTTGATTGCCACTTGACTAACAGATTCTTATTAATGATAATGAAAAATGGCCATATGTTGATAGTAGTTTTATGAAAGTTTTCCTGATCCTGTAAATCAAGTGGGTTAAATTAGTTCATGGGAAGTTGCTGGCATTAATTATTTTGAATGATGCCTAAGTTGATTATATGATTTTCTTTATTCACTAAAATAAGAATTAGGAATTGCTCATTTAGTTCAATTCAACACATGCCTTGCCAGCTACTTAGGCTGATGTGAAGCCTCTGGGTTACGACCCCCAGGGCCCACAGCTCTGTCCTGGGAGCTTCGTGGGCAGGGCCAGTGGTTGTGGGGGGGCCTTCCTGATGCATGCTGGGTGGCTAATGCTGACCAATGGGGTCATCTTTCCTTGCGCTGTCCCCGGTGTCCTGGTGTCCAGGCCCCATTGGTGGCTGGGCCCTTGTCCTGAAGCTCTGCTATCATGGATCTCTAGGTTGGTTAGGAAATGCCCCTTCACCTATACAGAGATTTTATTTATTAACTTAATGAAACGTGAAGGGGTTTCTAACCCTAAATCTGTCTCTTATCTGTCCAGTGATGTCCATTCCCATTGCTACTGTCTTGGTTCAGGACCCATCACAGGAACTTCTTTTGTTGGGCTCTACTTTTCCAATCTCACCCCATGACTTGTTTGCCACCCTAGGTCTGGGATAAACCTCTCTAAGACACAAATGTACTATGGCCTTCTGCTACTGAATCGTGCAAAAAGTCAGAAGCTTATGCAGCGTCTCAGGTCTCCTGTGATATGGTCAGTGCACACCTCACCAGCCCCTCTTCTGCCCTGTTGGTCTTCACAATCCACACTCCAGCCAGTGAGAACAAACTGCCTCTGTTCCTCTAATGTTCTTGTGCTTTTGTGAAAAGGGGCGCGACCAGAGCGCCTCTCCAAATGCCCTCATTACCCAGTCTCAAGCAGACATTGCATCTTTGGGGCGGCTTCCTCTCTCACTTGAGGTACTATTTGTCCCTGTTTAGTGACCTGTGTATGCATCCCCCACACTGCAGTTGTCTTTCATTTTCTTGTGCCCATCCCCCAGCATGGTGTAGAGTAGTGATTAGCAAAGACACTGAATTCACATCCTTATTGTGCTACTTACTAGCTATGCCATCTTGGAAAAATTATATACTCTCAGCTTCTGCCTCATGTTCCTCATCTGTACAAAAGGGATTCTGATGGTATGCAGCTTAGAGGATGACATGCTAATTCCACTAGATAACAGATAAAAGTGCTAGGAAAGTCTTATAGTAGAGTAAAGACCCAGTAAGTGCTATCTTTTGCTAATATCAAGAATGTTGTTGAATGAATTGAGCACACATTCTATGTGGGACAGTATTAATGATCATCATGTGACTGGATAGTGCCAATGTGGCAGAGAATGTAACAATTTATCCAGTTAATTTTTACAGCAAGATTGTGAGGTAGGTGCTGCTATTACTTCCATTTAGCGATGAAGAGATAAGTCCTAGAGAGAGATTAATAAAATTGCTCCAAGTCATAGAATGAATATGTGGGTGAAGTGGGATTTGATTCCAAGCAATCTGACTGCAGAGCTTTTACTCTTAACTACTATCCTAAACCCTCCCAAAATACACTGTGATGTTTTACCAAGTGTATGTGTTGAATGGATGAATTTTTTAAAATGATATGTAAATGGCCTCTCTATACATTATATAGATCTAGATATATATGGTGAGAGGAGTCATAAGAATGTCCTGTGCCAAAAGATCTTTGGTATTTTGAAATTTCTGAAATTCATTGCATTGAGTGTGGAAAACTTCAGAGTCATGGACGTAGAGCTAAGGCTTGGGCATACCACAGCTAAAATGATGTGAGTTATAAAGTCACATTCCTGGGGAAGGGCCCCAAATCCTGGGACAGAGACAGAGAAGTGGTGCAGTCAGGAGGCAGCATGGTGTAGGGAAGCCAGAGCCTGGGATGAGGCAGATCTTGTTTCTTACTCTGCTTCTGCCCCGCATTGGCTGACTCATCCAGCTAACAATTTATCCACATCCATTCAAATGTTTGTGGCACTCCTGGCATGTTTCAGGAACTGCTACTTCTTTCTGAACGTCCACATCCTCCTATGTAAAATAATCATGGTAGTTCCTACCTTGAAAGATGTTTGAGAAGAGTCCCTGGGACATGCAGAAAGGTACAACTCAGGTATCTTCTATGTGTGGTTCTCCTACCTCTTTACCAGGCTGTCCCTGACCAGAGACCAGAGCGCAGGTTTAGTTATGCAGGCAGGAGTCAGAAAAGGGATTATAAGCTCAAAAGGAGAACAGGGTAGGATCCTCAAGCTGGAGTCCAGGGTAAAGTTTAGGGTAAGTCAGTGGAGTCCAGGGCAGAGATCCAAGTTAGGAAGCTCAGGGTCGGTCGGAGGCTGGGCAGCAAAGGGGAAGCACGTTGGGTTGGAGCTAAGGTGAGGAAAGTGTGGCCCTGACTGTTACGCTGATCGCCTGCTGCTGTTTGAGGTTCATCTGTGTGGCTGGCTGGAGGCTGAGAATGGGTACTGCTGGAAAGGAAGATCTTTGACTCGCTTCTGCTCTCTTTGTGGGGATTTTCCCCAAGAAAGCTCCTGGCCGCCTGCCCCACAATTACTTCTTCTGATTAAGGTGACTCAACTCACCAGGGTGGAGAACAACAATTGAGCCCCATTTCTCAATTGTATAATGTTAATCTATGCAAGGTTCTGAGCATGGGATGTGGGTTCTCGTCATCCTTCCTCATCTGCCAGGACCTGTGGGAGGTAGCGATCTGTGTAAATGTGTCTAACGTACAGACTTGCACTTACTTCAGACGTGCTGCCCACAAGTATAGACAAGGTTTTCTCAACCTTGGCACTACTGACATTTCGGACCAAATAATTCTTTGTTGGGGTGGGGTGGGGACAGCTCTCCTGTGCATTTTAAGATGAATAGCAGCATCCTTGACCTCTAACCACTGTATACGCATAGCAACCCCACAGTTGTGATAACCCCAAATGTCCCCAGACCTTGCCAAAATGTCCCTTGGGTGCAAAATCACATCCCGTCTCCCACTTTGAGAACCACTGTATTAGACAGAGTGGGCAGTTGGCAGACCACTTGGACATGACAACAAATTATGTCCTCTGATTTAGCTTCATCAAATCAAAGTTGATATTTGGCCTCCACTGTTAGTCTTCCTTTTAACAATTTACAAATTGTTCAGAAGCCAGCTGAGGGTCCCTTCAGAGAGCTTCAAGGGGTTGTTTAGTTTGGTTGTGTAGGTCTCAGGTGGAATGGACCTCTGTTACATGAGTGTTTGTCCCTGGGATAGTTGTTCTCCCAGGAGAAGCTCCATTGGATCTCCTGAATATATGACTCTCAGATGAGTAATGTAGCCTCAGCTGCTGGGTCAAAGGCAGGCATTGACCCCTTGGCAGACTGGCAGCCTCATCTCAGCAGCCAGTTGGCAGGTAGACCAGTTGGCTCTGATCCCAGCTACATTTTTTGGAAATGCAGAGACAAGATGCTTTTTGTGGCTGGGGAAATTTTCTGCAGGGCTTCTGCAGGCAGTCAGAAGCCAAGACCGGGTCTGTAAAGTTTGTACTAGGCATTCCAGAGGCTGTTTTCCAAACTTGGGTTGTGCTCCAGCCCAAGTATCACCCACGGGCACCGTGCCCCAGACAGGCCCAAATCTTAGAGCAGAAAGGCTTCGTTTTCAGCTCTGCAGAGGCAGCAGCCTTTAGACTAATTAATAAATCATCAACACATTTGTGGTGTGAAAAATGAAATATTTATGCTCGCCAGAGTAATATTTCTGTCTTGCAGTCCCATGCTCTGTTGATGCCTGATGGAGGATGAAGTAAATACCAGCTGGTGTAGAGTGAGTGGAATATAATTACTCTCTACAAAGTTAAGTGAATATTAAAACACAGAAGTCACAGGCACTGGCGCTTGTCCCTCCCGACTCCACTGCCCAGTAAATGGCATCCTGACCTGATGTTTGGCTTCACTACCACTTACAGCAGGGATCTCAGTAAAGTGCTTGATTGTCAGCAATGTGGAAGCAGCTAGGACACAGGCTGCTGCGAAAAGCAGGAAGTCGCTCACCTTCCAGGAGCGTGGGGAGGTTTTTCTGATGCCTGAGGGACAGTATGATATTGTTAAGAGAAGGTAGCCTTGAAGCCAGAGAGACTGAGTTCTGTATGGCACTGCTGAAATTTACAAGCCCTGTGACCTTGGCCAAGGTCCTTCCCTTCTCTGTACTTCAGTTTTCTTGCCTAGAAAATGGGGTAACACTGTGTCATGCTATCAGAGAACTGTGCTTCAGAAATTAATCAGCAAAGTTTCGCATGGTGACATGGAGGCAGAGATGAAAGGCAAGGAGAGCTGTAGCGAAATTAGGTAAATAGTGCACACGTTAAGGCAGTGGCAGTGAAAATGCAAAGGGACACTTGTGAAAGGCAAGATTAGGCAGTGATCTTTGTAACAGAAGTGTGAGACTTTTGATCTCATAGAAAGAGAGAGCAGTATGGTGGTTGCTGGAGGTTGGGTGGTTAAGGGAGGGGGGAATGGGGAGATGCTGGTCAAAGGATGCCTCATTACACTTAGATAGGAGGAAGAGGTTTGAGAGATCTATTGTACAGCAAGATGACTATAGCTAATGGGGATATATTATATTCTTGAAAAGTGCAAAGAGAGTGGATGTTGCATTCTCACCACAAAAATGATAAAGATGTGAGAGGTAATGCACCTGTTGGCTGTCCTTTCCCCTTTCTGGAAGTAATACTTGAAGAGCAGCTATCTTGAGGGCACAAGGTTGTGTGCTGACATGCACATAAGGCTACCTGAGATCAAACCTAGGACCTTGGTTTTGGAAGACACAGTCGATTTGCCTTTCCAGCCCTAGACTGCCTGCCTCTGTAAGTGTTCAAATCATTATTTTCAAGGCTTTGCTACTTATATTGGAATGCAATTCCTAACTTCCTAAATGATACAAGTGATACATTAAAGCAAAATTTTTGAAAAAGCTCCTAATCTCTCATTCTCCACTTAGAGGAAACCCTGGCAACCAGGTTTTAATGTGCATCCTTCACATATTCTTCTCATGTTTGCTTCATTTATAAACAAATGTATGTTCATAATCACATATATCTTTTCAGTACATTATGTCCTCTATTTAGTTTTCCGTAACATGCTCTTTCCACTTATATGGAAATATGATTTGGAACACTACTATTTAAAACATTCAGATATTTACTGAATGTTTATTTAGTCATTTTCCCCTGCATGTCTGTAGATAAGTAGTTTTTAAATGGGGGTAATTATGCACCTGCCTCACAGGGGACATTTGCCAATTTCTGGAAACATGTTTGGTTGTCACAACTGCGAGACAGGGAGATGCCAGGAAGGACAGAGGACAGTGATGCTGCTAAACATCCTGCAAGGCACAAGACAACCTTCTATAGCAAAAAATTATCCAATCCAAATGTCAAGGTTCAGATTGAAATGTCAGTGTGAGGTTGAGAGACCCTGCTCTAGAGTATTCCATAATATGGTTGTACCATAATTTGTTTAAACAGCTGCTACTAATCAACACTGAGATTGTTTCTAACAATGATGAAAAGAACATCATTGCCCATGTGTATTTGAGATTATGTATAAGTATTTTTTAAGAATAATTTTTGTGCATGGAATTGCTTAGACAAAAAATATGAACAGTTAATATTTTGATACTGCTGCCGTATCACCTCCCAAAAAAGGTTGCCTTAATTCACACACCTGTCAAAAGCACAATAGACATTGTCTATTTCCCTGAATCCTCACCAGTGTTAGATATCATCAATCTTTTCAATCTTTGTGAACCAACAGAAATATTGTTGTTTAATTTATGTTCTCTGATGTGAATGAAGCTGGGCAACATTTGGTCTGTTAATTGTCATTTTATTTCTTTTTATGTGAAATGCTTCACCCATATTCTTTACTCATTTTCTTTTTGATTATTACCTTGTTTTTCTTATTGATTTGTAGGAGCTCCTCTTATATATTGGATACTAGGCTTTTTGTATTGAATATGTTAGAGGCTCATTTTTTTCTACCTTATCCTGCTACCTAACTAGTTTAGAAAACAGGGAATACAGGAAGATTGTAGAAGTTACAAAATGTTTCATTCATCATTAATTAAGCCTGGTCTATCTGTGGGTCATGTAGGTACTGTGGGAACCACAGCAGGAAGAGAGCCCATCCTTGCCCTCAGGTAGTTCAGTCTGGTTGTGGATGACAAAGCATGCACATATTGCTTTTGTTTTAATCTTTATTGGGAATCAAGCACTTAATAATGGTACTTCACCTTCATGCACAATTATCTTTATCTATTATTAATAAATATTAAGACAAAAACATTAGCAGAAAGGATATAAAAGGAGCTCTTCCTTTACCTATGATATGGATGCTGGAAAGGGAGGTGTATATTTGCATATCATGGTCCCCTGGGTTGGACAGACAGCCCTGCCCAGTTGGCACCAGCACCAGGACCCTGCAGGTCTCCTAGACAGGGGCAAGACCTTTTCCATGAGGTTGGCCACGTGGCAGAGACAGGCGGAGAGCACACACCATGTGCTCCTGAGAGGAAGAGGGAGTCTCTGGGTCACACACTCTGAGTTTATTCTTCCCACCTTCACCAATAAGATAAATCAGTTCAAATGCCATGGAGTAGGAGGAAGTGAAGGGACAGAGAGGCCAGGAGTATTAGGTTAGTGATGACCTTTCAACTGGAAGGAAAAGCAGGGATGGGAGATAAATGCTGCCTATTTCTCTATTATAGAAAACTCCCCTAAGTCCTTAAATGTCCCACCCTTTACTTCCTCCACCATCTTGTTTTCAAATGATTTGTGCACCCATGTGTCTATTTCTTCACGTCACCCTGCTATTCCATCTATTATGTACTATTTCTTCCTCCCTCTCTGGGCACTGATCTTTGGTGTCCATGTGGTAGCAGCTTTCTTCCCATTCGAAAGTCTCACATTTCCACCCATGATTTCCCCTGATCACCCCTGTCTCCCTCCTGCATCCTTCCAGGCGAGTTATTTTCATACCCACAAGTATTTAGAATAGTTTAGAAGACCCTTGTGCCTTTGTTTTGTTCACACTTTACTATTCCTTCTTTAAGTTGGTGTCCATTCAACCTTCCACATCCTAAGAGACTCTCTCTGTTTATTTACCATTTATTTTAGGTATGTTTTTATAAGTCTTCTTTCTTTACCTGCCTGTGCTCCCTCTCACTATGGAAAATGTTGGTTTTCCCCAGAGTTCCACCCTCAGCTGTTTTCTCATTCTCTATCTCCTGTAAATGCAGGGTCTCAGCGGCCAACTGTATAATAACAATTCCAAAATCTATATCTTCTTACCCAAGCTGCACACACACACATGCCCGCACCTGTGTTTACAATGCCTAGTGCATATTTGTACCTAGCTGTCACACTGCCATTTCAAACTGAACATGACCCAATCGTATTTTTCTGTCTTTATTTGTCTCAGTTAATATCATCAACATCTGTTCAATTAAAAATTTAGGCATCATCTACAAGGCAGTTCTACCTCTTCTACAAATCACAGGTTTTATCATTATTTGATTAAAACCTTTTAAACCTTTGTATCAACCCAAAAGATAAAACATCAAAATCCTTGTGAGTTTAAACATATGTCTTTACTTTGTGGACCTGTGATGATTAATTTTATGTGTCAACTCAGCCGGGCCACAGTGCCCAGATATCTGGTCAAACATTATTCTGGATGTTTCTGTGCAGATGTTTTTTGAGTGAGATTAACATTTAAATTGGTGGACTTGGAGTAAAGATTAGCCTTTGTGGTGTGACTAGGCCTCATCTAATCAACTGAAGGCCTTAATAGATCAAGCACTGATCTCCACTGAGCAGAAGGAATTCTGCCAGCAAACTGCTTTTGTATTTGAGTTGCAACTCTTCCCTGGGTCTCCAACTTGCTGGCCTACCCTGCAGATTTTGGACTTACCAACCCTCCACAATCTTATGAGCCAATTCCTTAAAATATCCCTGTCTCTCTCTGTATACACATCCTGTTGGTTCTGTTTCTCTGGAGAACCCTGACTAATACAAACCTGATCCTATATTTTAAAATGAGATCACCTTTTTGTATATTTAAAAAAATCAAGTAAACAATCATACAAAAATAACCAAACAAAAACCCATCAAGCAGAAAAATGCTTCAAAACCATCACCAACACAAACCTGTGGTCCGACCATGTCAAAGCTCCCGTTGTTCCCGATACACGACAGGTTCTTTAATGCCTTTATGCCACGTCAGGCACATGCTGGGCTGTCATCTTTTTCATTTTTCTTGCCTGACTTTTCTCGGCTTCTCCAGGAAGGTTTATATGTGACCTTCTCTGTGCTCCCATAACACATTTATTTTGGCAGTTCCCACACTGAATGACAATTATTTATGTCTACTTTCCTCCAAAGATTTAAACTCCTTAAAGACTGGAACTCAGAGCACCCAATGGGTCCTAAATCAATCTTTGTGGAATGGAACAGCTTTAACCTACAGCTAACTCCTCTCTATATAATTCTTCCTGTACACAGAAAATATAATCAGTTCCTCAAGAGGAAATCAGCTCCCACAATCTTCCCACTGATTCCCTGATATTCAAACATTATCTGCCTTATCAATTCCTTCCACATTGAAGTGCTGTCCTAACTTCAAGCAGGAAGCCTCAGAGACGAGGATGACTGATCCCCGGAGATCCAAGATGACGCAGCCCATTGGCACCCCTGAAGGACGCGTGACCCACTAGAGCAACAGCTAGTGTTGAACACGGGCAGGAGGTGACTTCCTAGGAAGCTGCTCCTTCTTGTTCTACTGAGAGTAACAAGTGCAGAGATCAAAACATGGCTATTTCCATTCAGTGAGAGTTTTCCCATCCCCTCCACCCCACTCCTGCCTGCCTGCGGTGGGGGGGGGAACATGGCTATTTCTCCAAGGTTTAAGGAAAGACAGGGATGGTCTTAGTGTGATGATAGATCTGGGGCTCCTTGAGGGCCAGTGCTGTGCACTCTTAGACTCCTCATTATATACAAAAATGAGGGTCAGATAAATGAGGGTCTATTTTTTAGTAGCTGTCGGTAAATATTGCCTTAAGTAGAATGGTATGGTAGGAAGTGTCTCAGTCTGGGACACTGACTTATTTGAAGTAAAGAGAAACAGATGTGATGAGTTTTGAAGGAAGCTAGGGAGGATCTTGTTCCTTCCCGAAAGCCGCATCTATAACATTACAAGTTATTACCTCCCCAGACACTTAAAGATAGATCATGGGATTTTAGCACGAGATAAATTAGTCTAGATTTTGACTTTAGCACTTACTATATGATACTGGGCAATTATTTTACCTCTCTAGTCTCAATTTTCTCATTTGTAAATTAGGTCCCATAAATCCCTTCTTCACAACATTGTTGTGAGGGGTAGATGAATTAAAATACATCAAAGGGCCCATCACCAGAAGTCCCTCAATGACATGGTGGTTGAATCTGACTTCAACACCCTCTTTATTATAGGCCATCACAGTTCCTTTATTTCCCATGCTCTGTGCTGTAACCTTGCCAAAGCACTCAGACTATATTAACCTTGCCAGCAAGCTAATTTGGGAATCTTCCAATAGCAAAAATGTCTATTAAAATTTGAAAATGGTATAAAAACTATATGACCACAATAGCCTCTTTCAGTTTTGCTTGGGAACCAGAAGTGAACATCATATTTCTAGTTCTCAGCATTTGCTGTTTGTTTCCAGAAAAGACAGTTTAAGTGCTGGTTAATAGTGCCTGTCAATAAATTTCAGACGTGAAGCAAATCTCGCTTTATTGACTGACAACTACAAATTAATTTTGCTTTCTTTAAACAACTAACCAGTCTAATGTTTGTGCAGCTGACAAGCCTCACTGTGTACTCTCTTGGCCCAGCGCAGTGTGGTCCACCCATCATCATGTAGTGGAAATTATTTTGACTTCGGTCAGCTTCTCAGTGGGGAAGACAGAGCAGTTTGTTAACACATACCTGAGCAGTAGAGGACGACAGCTTAGCATTCTGCCTGTTCAGAAATACATAGGCATGCCAGGGCATATTTATAGCAGGAATGGCCCCATACTTGTGGGGGCCAACTCAGTTCTATTTGTGATTTCTTGCCACAGTTCATTCACAAACATTTGACCAAATGCTGTGTTAAGTGCTGGGGATGAAAAGGAAAATGCCACTCAAGCCCTTCTTATAACAATGCCACAGGCTACCTGTAAGAAGGACACAAATAAAGATTGTTTGTTGTTATTACACCTACAATAAGCAGTGAGGACATAAAGGTATAGTATAAACGCAATAGTGTCCACACAACTTCATTGTACAACACAATAAGTTTTTGCTTATGTGCACATCCATGGAATTACCTACCAGATCAAGATATTGGCTGGGATGTTTTCATCTCCCAGGAGGGGCTTCCTTGTGCCCCTTCCCAGTCAGTCCTCTCCACCCCCAGGGGGTATCTACTATTTTATCACTATGGATTAATTTTTCCTGTTTTTGAATTTCACATAAATGAACTCGTATGGTATGTTCTCTTCTATAACTGGCTTCCTCAGCTCACCATTTGGCTGCAAAATCCACCCATGTGCAGCGTACACCTGTGGCTCTTTTTATCCCTACGAAGCATTCCCTTATAGACGTTGGTATTTGAAGGATGAGTGTAAGTTGTTCCCAGATGGATGGGTGGTAAGAAGCACAACATAAATTTAAGCATGGTATATTTGGGGAGTAGCTGTAGTTACCTTATGGGGGTTTGGGGGTTGATACAGGAGATTGGACTGAAAAAAAGATTGGAGCTACCCTGGGAGGGAACTAGAATGTAGTGCAAGATATTTGAACTCTGCTTTGTAGACCACCCCCCAAAGTCATCAGAAGTGTTTAAAGCAGAGTTGTGACATCATTGGATGTAAGTGTTAGGTCCGTGGTTCTGGAGTAAACATGACGGGTGCATAAAAGCAAAGAGAATACAAGGTCAAGGAGCTAGAGGACAAGCCATCACAGTAACCCAGGTGGCTTGATTTGGGGTCAAGTGAAAGAGGGATGGAGGAATCAGAGATCAATGTGTTTGGAGGTGAACAGGAAGGAGAGAGGGAGGAGTCAAGGAAAGGAATTGGTTTTCTGGCTTGAAAAACTGAGTTGTAAAATGTCAGACAGAAGCAGTCGAGTCAATAAGAAATACGCCACCACTTTGGATGTTCATTTGAAGCTGGGGTGTGAGAGTGAGTGAGAACAGCCAGGTTCTGCTGCTGCACCTTCCCCTCACCCCGGTCCTCCTACCCTGACACCTGCTAACCTTAGCAGCACAGCCCTTAAGAGGAGATGGATCAAAACACCCTGAGGAATGATGCACATTTAATTTACATCTAGGTCTGAATTCCCGAGCCTGCTTTTCTGTCATTTTGCCATTTCAAAGAATAGCCTACCAGGGTTTTTTTATTTCAGCCCTGTGGTGGTGCCCTTTTTGAGAGAATAAATCCCAAGTAGTGTTGCCAAGAGCCAGTGACATTTTCCGTGTTTGAAAAGGCCTCATTATGAAGAATGATTATTGATTCTTTTTCACATTTCAGATCACTCCTTTGATGCTGTCTTTTACTGGTCCTGGTGAGCGACCCTCAGCTGTGTCCCTGGCTCCTTGACACAGCAGTTCACCCACAAAGAACACGGTGTTCTTCCAAGTGGCACTCACCCTGAGCCTGTCCACAGGAAAAGTCACTGTTTATCTGAATATTTCACCACACGGAGAAGCTTCTCCAGGCCTCACCAGGGTTGTTGGAAATACGTTCATGTGCTTATCAGTGAGCGCAGGAGATGATGGAGCCTGTTGGGGAGAGGAAAGAGCAGATGAATTAGGACGAATGACAGCAATTCTGGGACCACATCATCTCCAGGCACAGGCTGTGGGCCTGCAATTTCTAGGGAGAAGTAGAATTGGAAGGAAATGGTAGCAGAGGGGCATAGAAGACCAAGAAAAAATGATAAATAATTTATTGTAATTGCAGAAAATTCACTCCCAAGGAATAAATATCAAAAAGAATTATCGAGTATGGAAAGTGATGCTGCAACGGAAGAAGTCCCTCATTTCTGCTTCCAGAGTCCGAGAGAGACTCACGTATGTTAGGAATCCTGACACCGCCTGTGAGTATTACAAGTGAAAGCTCACACTCAATGGCAGTGATAGTTTTGTGAGCCTAATGGGAACAGTAAAAGGAAAGAATGAGGCTTCAAATCTTGGTATATACCCTGCACGTTTGAAATAGGTTGTTTATTCTCTATTACATATGTCCCTTGATATTACGTTGCCTTCAGAGTGTTGGCGAGGAGAACAGACAGGGCACTAATTGTCAGTGAATTTCTAGGACTAGAAAAGAACTTTTATCAAACACTGATTTAAGCCCACCATGGAAGGGTCGGGTTAACATAGACCAGAAAATATAATATATATTCTGAAATATACCAGAAAATATTCACACACACACACTATATATACAGTATAAACATGTAACACATGTAAAATCACATATAGCTGAGTAGTTACCATCTGGAAGGTAAAGTCTTACGTTGTGAATGAAGTATTTAGCATCAGGTAGAGAACAAGATAAGTATTATTCCACTTTTTCCTTTAGACCGGTGGGTACGGATGCTTCTGCGATGGGTATGGATGCTTCTGTTTTATACCTAAAGATCCAACCCTGAACTCTTAATGACTCTACTGTCCTGCTAGCAATGAGATTTCTAAACAGAGAGTCTATGAGACCAACTTATCATCAGGTGGTTCTAACTTTAGTCATAGAATGAAAAAAATCCCGTTACTGCACTAAGCTCTCATCCTTCAAGTTCTGGCTGCTTCTGAGAGTTGTTAAGGGCTTCTTCTGCCTCCTGCATGATTGGTTGGTTCATTTGCTTTGTATATTCTGGGTCATTAGAGGTATGGTTGTCTTACATGCCATTCAGTGAAGAGTTGGCTGTTGCCTATATCATGCCTTTCATGCGCTGGGGAAGGAGTAATGAGCTTTCAGGTTGTTACTCTTTGGTCCCAATGTCCCTTACAAGGGTATGAAGTCAAGGAACCAATGTTTCAGGCAAACAACGAGCAAGTACTAGTGTCAAAAACTAGGGAGTATCTCAAACTAGCAGTCGGTACTATTTCAGAAATAGTTATCAGGATTCCAAAGTGTGTCCAAATCGAAAGCACCAGAGAAATCACATTGGAAAGTAGAACAAGCATGGCCTGAGATAAATTCTGCTGGATATTGGGCCCAGGGCTGCTATTTCACAGGCTTTGGGGGCCCACTCAATCAGGTACAGATGTTTCCACTTCTTGGATGGCTTTACGATCTTAAGGGCCTTCTGAAAAACGTATGACTTTTCTTTCCTTTTAAAAGAATATATTAGTTGGGGCAATGTTAACTGCTGTAATGAAATACTCACAGGATTTTAGTGCCTTAAGACAATAGAAATATATTTCTTGCTCATGAAACAGTATAATGTGGATGTTCCTGGTCAACAAGTGACTTTCTCCAGACAATGATAATGGAGCCCAGGCTCCTTTCAACTTGTGGTTTTACCTTCCCCTTGGGTGTCAGAGTCCTCAGCAACCAGCTGACACATGAGGAAATAGAGGATGAAGAAAACATACCCTCTTCTTAATAGCCTCTGACCAAAAGGAACAAGCAGCATTTCCATTCATGCATTTTTGGCAAGACCTAGTCACATGGCCTCATCTAGATTCAGGAGGTCAGAGTGTTGGCAGCTATAATCCCAGCCTAGGTATCCATTCTCCAGCACTAACTCAATAGCAAAGCTGATTTTTTTGTTGTTGTTGTTCCTTATGCTGTGGTCTGAATGTTTGTATTTCCCCCCAATTTGTATGTCAAATCCTATTCCCCAGTGTGGTGGTATTAAGAGGTGGGTCCTTTGAGAGATGATTAAGTCATGTGGGCCTTACAGGGGAGACTAGATTGGCCATAGTGGTGCATGCCTATAACCCCAGCTGTTCAGGAGGCTGAGGTGGGAGGATCTCTTGAGGCCAGGAGCTTGAGCCTAGCCCAGGCAACAAAGTGAGACCCCTTCTCTAAAAAAATAAAAAAGTTGGCTGGGCATGGTGGTACGCACCTGTCTTCCCAGTTACTCAGGAGACTGAGGTGGGAGGATCATTCAAGCCCAGGACTTTGAGGCTGCAGTGAGCTATGATTGAGCCACTACACTCTAGCCTAAAGGACAGAGTGAGACCCCATGTCTAAATGAATGAATGAATAAATAAATAATAAATAAAATGGGCCCAAGGGAGCTTGTTCACCCCTTCTGCCATGTGAAGACACAGCAAGAAGTTATCATTTATGCAGCAGAAAGCAAGCCCTCATTACACAAAAAATCCACCAGCACCTTCATCTTGGACTTCCCAGTTCTAGAACCATGAGCAATAGATTTCCATTGTTTATAAGCCATCCAGTTTATGATATTTTTGTTATAGCAGCCCAAATGAACTAAGACACTTTGTTAGGTGGTTCTAAATCTTGAGACTAGTCACAATGTAAAACTCCCTTTTATATGAATATAATGTTTTTCTACTTCACAATGATGGAAAGGTGTCTAAGAAGATCTTTCTCCTAAGACTTCTCAGCCTGAGTGAACCCTGCCTTGTTTTAGTAGCCACTTAGTCATGGGCTTCTCTCATATGTCCTGCTTTAAATTATAACAAAATTAATTCACTTAGTAACAATAGTTGACTCCAATACCATTGAATTTTTTCTTCAAAGTTCCCCAGAACTTACATTCTGAAGGGCCAAGTGCTCCTTTTGCTTCAAAAAATTTTTAACAATGTGTTAGCAGAAATAAAAGGTTGTTAAATTGATTTTTTAAAAATGATTTTGTTTTGCAAATGTAAAACAGAAACCACATCTGAAATGGATATGTTGGAGAGGCTGGATTCTATGGTTGCTAGATATTTATGCAGCCTACCAGATGGTAAAGGCATAAATTCCTGGGCATAGCATGGTTCTGCATGTTTTTCACTTAAAAGCGAAGGCAATGTGTATGTTCAGACCAGGATGTTACTGCAACACTCTCTTTCCTAATGCTGGCTAGTGACTAGATGTTGCTAAGGTGGTGATTGTGAGATCCTGCTAAGTCCTCCCAGACATGATCTATTGTTGTAAACAATGTAATTGGAGATCTGGGTTTGGCTCTAACTAGCCAGCCACTCTCCTGGGAGAAGCTGCCTGGTACTACAATTTGAATGGCATCTCGCCTCCCAGGCTAAACTTGAAGAGGCAGAAGACACTCTGACTGTGCTGTAACAGGAAAAGTTATATACTCTTGATCAGTATTGAGAAAAATTGATCTGCCATTGACATTGACACTGCCATGACATCAATTGTCTGGGTTTTAGGGACATGTGTGACATTTATTGTGGACAAATTCAGATTTATATTCCACATCAATTTTAATAGTGCAAGCCTTGAGTGCTGGCAAATTTTTATCAAATGCTTACTATGTATTTGGCACTGTAATAGGTATTTGTGAACACAACACAATCTAATTTATATCTCACAATAACTTTATGTGAGGGTAATATATTATCTCCATATTATAGGAGAGAAAACAACTTTGGCTTAGAGATGTTTAGTTTCTTGCTCATGGCCATAGGACAATCAAATGGCAAAGCTGTGTTTCGATATCCAGCTTGTCTGGCCCCAGAGCCTGAGCACCAGCTTCAGGTGAAACAACACTGGTGTCTCACATGGTCTTTCTTACTTACTCACCCAATTCACAAATATTTATGGAACAGATACTGGGCTAAATGTTGAGAATATAGAAGTACACCAAAAAGACAAATTTTAAGTTAGATTATGTAAATAACCACTTACATGCATTTGTGATAAGGGCTACAGTGAAAAGCGCTGGGGGCCGTAAAAAGATTTAGGAGGGGCACATGGTGCCATCTGGGACATCAGAGGGGTCCTTGAGAAGGAGACACTGAAGCTGGCACCTAAATCTAGGTAGACATTAGCCTCAAAAGGAGGAGAAAGTGCATGCCGGGCAGAGGAAGCAGTGTGTGTGCAAGCCTGGAGAGAGGGCTGGCTGGTAGAGATCCAGAAACAAGGGAGGTCAATGTCGCTGAACCGTGGAGAGCCACGCAGAGGGACCAGACAGGGTGTTGATGAGACAGGCAGGGCTCAGCTCAGGAAGAGCCCCAGAACCCACACAGATGGTGGAGAAAAGCACAGACTAGTTCCCAGAGTATGCACATTGTTGGAGATTCTGGAAGATTGAATGCTACTGAGAGCTTTGTTTTTTTGTTTTTTTAAATATAATGGGGTTGTTTGATTTTTTCTTGCTGATTTTCCTGAGTTCTATATAGATTCTAGTTATTAGTCCTTTGTCAGATGTATAGCATGCAAAAACTTTCTCTCATTCTGTATGTTATCTATTCACTCTGGCAATAGTTTCTTTGGCTGTGCAGAAGCTTCTTAATTTGATCAGGCCCCAATTGTTTATTTTTGCTGTTGCTGAGATGGCTTTTGGGGTTTTCTTCACAAATTCTTTGCCTAGGCTGATGTCTGTAAGAGTTTTTCCAACATTTTCTTCTAGAATTCTTATGGTTTCATGTCTTAGATTTAAGTCTGTTATCATCGTGAGTTGATTTTTGTGAGAGGTGAGAGGTGAGGATCCTGTTTCAGTCTTCTACATGTGGCTATCCAATTTTCGCAGCACAATTTATTGAATAGGGATTCTTTTCCCTGGTGTATGTTTTTGTCTACTTTGTCAAAAATCAGATGGCTATATGAGGATGGTTTTTTGTCTGGGTTCTCAGTCTTGTTCCATTGGTCTATGTCTCTGTTCTTGTGCCAGTACCATGCTGTTTTTGTTACTATGGCCTTGTAGTATAGCTTGAGTTCTGGTAGATTGATGCCTCCCAGTTTGTTCTTTTTGCTTAAGGTTGCTTTGGCTATATGAGGTCTTCTCTGGTGCCATACAAAGCATAGAATTATTTTTTCTACATCTGTGAAAAATCCTGTTGGTATTTTGATAGGGATTGCATTAAATCTGTAAATCACTTTGGGTAGAATAGACATCTTAAAAATGTTGATTCTGCCAATCCATGAGCATGGTATAGTTTTCCATCTGTTTGCATACTCTGCTATTTCATTCTTCAGTGTTTTGTAGTTCTCCCTGTAGAGATCCTTCACCTCCTTAGTTAAATACATTCCTAGGTATTTTATTTTCTTTCTTGCTATTGTGAAAGGTATCGAGTCTTTGATTTGGTTCTCAGTTTGACTGTTGTTGGTGTATATGAATGCTACTGATTTATGTACATTGATTTTGTACACTGAGACTGTGCTGAACTTATTTATCAATTCCATTAATCTCATGGCAGAGTCTTTGGGGTTTTCTAGATATAAGATCATATCATCTGCAAAGAGTGATATTTTGACCTTTTCTGGTCCCATTTGGATGCCCCTGATTTCCTTTTCTTGTCTGATTGCTCTGGCTAGGACTTCCAGCACTATGTTGAATAGAGATGGTGATAGAGGGCATCCTTGTCTGGTGCCAGTTCTAAGTGGGAATGCTTTCAATTTTTCCCCATTCAGTATGATGTTGGCTGTGGGTTTGTCATATATGGCTTTTATTATTTTGAGGTAAGTTCCGTCTATGACTATTTTCTTAAGTATTCTTATCATAAAAGGGTGCTGAATTTTGTCAAATGCTTTTTCTGCATCTATTGAGAGGATCATATAGTTTTTGTTTTTGCTTTTGCTTTTGTTTATGTAATGGATTACTTTTATAGATTTGCATATGTTGAACCATCCCTGCATTTCTGGGATGAACCCCACTTGGTCGTGATGGATTATTTTTTTGATGAGCTGCTGAATTTGATTGGCTAGTATTTTATTAAGAATTTTTGCATCTATATTCATAAGGGATATTGGTCTGTAGTTTTCTTTTCTTGTTGGGTCCTTCCCTGGCTTTGGTATCAGGGTGACACTGGCTTTGTAAAATGTATTGGGGAGGATTCCTTCCTTCTACAACCCCATTAAAAAATGGGCAAAGGACATGAATAGAAACTTCTCAAAAGAAGACAGACTAATGGCTAAGAAACATATGAAAAAATGCTCAACATCTGTAATCATCAGGGAAATGCAAATCAAAACCACAATGAGATACCACTTAATTCCAGTGAGAATGGCTTATATCAAAAAGTCCCAAAACAACAAATGTTGATGTGGATGCAGAGAGATAGGAACACTTATACATTGCTGGTGGGACTGAAAACTAGTATAATCTCTATGAAAAGTACTCTGGAGATACCTCAAAGAACTACAAGTAGAACTACCATTTGATTCAGCAATCCCACTACTGGGTATTTACCCAAAGGAAAAAAAGACATTCTACAATAAAGACATCTGCACTCGAATGTTTATAGCAGCACAATTCACAATTGCAAAGATGTGGAAACAACCCAAGTGCCCATCAATACATGAGTGGATTAATAAAATGTGGTATATGTATACCATGGAGTACTACTCAACCACAGAAAACAATGGTGAACTAACACCTCTTGTATTATCCTGGATGGAACTGGAGCCCATTCTTCTAAATGAAGTACCTCAAGAATGGAAAAACAAGCACCACATGTACTCACCATCAAATCGATACTAATTGATCAACTTTTATTTGTACATAGGGAAGTAACACATTAATTGATCAACTTCTACATGCACATATGGAAGTAACATTCATCAGGTCTCGGGCAGGTGGGATGGGGGAGGAGGGGATGGGTAAATTCAACCTAAGGGGTGCAGAGTGCACTCTCCAGGAGATGGGCACACTTGAAGCTCTGACTCGGGCAGAGTAAAGGCAATACATGTAACCTAAACTTCTGTACCCCCATAATACTCTGAAGTAAATAAATAAATAAATGGAAATAAAAGATAATAAGCTGTTGTCGAGTATGTGGAGAAATTGGAATGCTCATACACTGTTGGTGGGAATGTAAAATGGTGCAGCCACTATGGAAAATGGTATGGATTTAATTTAATTTTTTTCCTCAAAAAGTTATCAATAGAACTACCATATGATCCAGCAATCCCACTTCTGGGTATATATCCAAAAGAACTGAAATCAGGATTTGGAAGAGATGATATCTGCACTCCTGTGTTCACTGCAGCATCATTCACAATAGTCAAGATGTGAAAACAACCTAAATGTCTGTCAATGGTTGACTAGGTAAAGAAAACATGGTATAAACACACAATGGTATATTATTCATCCTTAAAAAAAAGAAGGAAATTTTACCATATGTGACATGGATGAACTTTATGATAAGTGAAATAAGCCAGATACAGAAAGACAAATACTATATTGCATGATTCCATTTATATGAGGTATCTAAAATAGTCAAACTCACAGAAGCAGAGAGCAGAATGGTGGTTGCTATTGGCTGAGGGGAGGGCAAAATGGGGACTTGGTATTTAACATTATGAAGTTGCAGTTATATAAAATGAATACATTCTATAGATCTTCTGTATAATGTTGTGCCTGTAGTTAACAATACTGTATTGTGCATTTAAAATTTGTTAAGAGGGTAGATCTCATGTTAGGTATTCTTACCACAATAAAAACAAACAAACTAACAAAACAAAGGGCAGGGGACACTTTTGGAGGTGGTGGATATATTTATTACCTTGATTGTGGTGATGTTTCCATGGTTGTAAACATGTCAAAATTCATCAAATGTTTTTTTCAAATATGTGTGGTTTCTTGTATATATCAATTATATCTCAATAAAGCTGTTAAGATAACAAAACAAGGTGGTAGACTATATGTCAAAAAGGAAGAGAATTATCCAACCCATGATGTCAATAGGGCTGAGTTTTAGAAACACCGTGCTTACTGAAAGAAGTTTTTAAAAAAAAGAGTTTGAGAAACCCCGGGCTACCTAATCCAACTTATCCAGAGATATTCTGCTCAAGATAAGTCTTTAGATTATGCTTTGCAAGGTAATTTTTCTGAGTTTACAAGAGGAAAAAGTAAAAGAAACACTAAACTCCCCAAACTATTCTTTCTGTTGGTTTCTTCTTGCTTTAAATGAGGATGAATAAACACTCCCCTCTGGGTACTGCAAAAAAAATAACAATAATAATAACTTCAGATATAATCATTGACAGTACTTTAACCCTTTGTGACAAGGCATTTTCTATAGGACTGGCTATTTCTTCCTCTCTTATAGAAGATGATTAGGGAAGATGAAGTGTTCAAGATGTTATCAGTAGTCAGAAAATCAATTAAGGCAGATGTTTCAGGATAGCGAATTAGTAAATGTCATGTTATAGTATATAAATATACTGGATATATGAGCTATGCCATTTTGGATGATCAAATTGCAAATAATCAGGGTGTAATTAAACACCATAGAATTAAAACTATAGTAAACATAGTTTAATTTTCTTTAAGGCTTCTAGTTAAATGTAGTATCTTAGTAACGAGTATATAGCATCCTGTCTTTCAGTTTCTCCCAACTTCCCATCAAAAATGCAATTGATGGCATGAGATAATGAAACACACAATAAACTTACCTAAAACTAAAAACATCAATTTCTAGACATCCTGAAATCTGGAAACCCTCTAGGTAACAATAATGATGTATTGAACACCGACTAGGTACTGTGTTAAACACTTTCATATGTTAATTCTTTCCACAACTCTGTCAGGTAGGACTTTGAGTTTTTCAATTGTTAATGATAAAACTAGAGTTTAAATGAGTTGTCCAAGATTACACAACCGGTAAGGGGTAGACCCGGGCTCTGGATTCTGTGCCTTTAACCACAACACCCCACAATTTCTCCCATTGAGAGATCAAAAGTGTTAGTGAAAATCCCTTAAGCAGAGCCATCAAAAGCTTTTTTACTCAGCTTGCCAATCTCACCTCGTCCTGGGGAGTGCTATTGTCTCTGATCCCTACATAAATGCCAACTTACTCTCCAGAGAGCCAGAGTTTTGCATGTGCTTGACACAGTGAGCACAGACTATTGCTAACTTGTCTTTCCTATTCCTTTCCTCCATTCACTCTTTCTAGAAAGAGCTGGTCCACCCTCTTTTCTGCAGGGCTGCAGCCCAAACCTGGCCTGCAGTATTCCAACATGAAGCTCAAGCCCCTTCTCCCCAGCACCCCTGTTTCATACATGACATGCCCCTTGTGCTGATCTGAGATGCTGGGTAAATCCCATCTGCTCTTCTAACGCCTGGTCACCTATACCGCAGCAGAACAGAACAGAGTGGGTGGGAATGAGTTCTGATCTGTCTCTCCAAATAGGTAAGGCAAGCTGGAGGATGACAGAGGTGCTTCAGATGTTTAGAGAAAGCTCAGAGCAGCAGACAGAATATGACACAACTCCTGACAGGTCCTTGGAGATAAGGTATCTTATTTAGTTGCATTCACATAAGTATGTTCCCATGGGTATGCAGGGCAGGCTGGTCCAGGAAGAGAAGTGCAGAATTGTCCCTGAGCACTGCTCTGTGCCCTGCACCTCCCACCTCGCTCCCCTGCACACACACACCTGCGAGTTTCTGCAATGGCTGTGCTGGCTCCTGAGCTGGCCAGTGTATTAATAACACCTGCGAGTCAGGTGAGTACATGAACAATTGTAATATAGTTTTGTCACTGCCAAATTAAAAGGAAGAAGCTGAGGCAAAATTAATAGAAGTAGAGAGTTTATTTGGGCCAAGCTTGAGGATTACAACCCAGGAGCATAGATTCAAGTGGCCCTGAATATACACTTGCATTAGCAGCAGTTACAAGTGGATTTTTAAAGGCAAAAATGGAGGACAAGGAGTGGGCTGGTTCAAAATTGATTGTCCGGAATTCTCGTTGGTTTACAGAAATAACATTAATTAGTGACTGGCTATATATTGTTAAGCTATAGGGTGTGGGTTGTAGTGTCTGGCGTGACATTATTGGGTTCATTTATAGCCACTTGTGGCAATAACAAAACAGTTTCAAGAGAGGAACACATAGCTCAAAGGGGAGAGTGCACTTGATCATCATCTCATTGTAATGTCTCTCTGGACCTGATAATTTAAAAGGACTTGCTTTCCTCAGATAAAAGTTTTCTTTTCCCATCTCTATTATATTAGGCATGTTCAGAGATGCAGAATTAGGATGAAAGAGAGAAGTAGCATTAACTTTCTATGGGGGACTCTGGGAAATTTCTACAAAGGAAGGTTCTACAAGAAAGAGTTTTTTGCAGTCAGGCTTTTAGGGGACAGAAGGCTTATAGGAAGAGATTAAGTTTTATAAATGTGAAGGAATATAACTTGTTCAGGGAACTGAACACACATGGCATCATTAATATAAATTAATCTGTTGGTAAAGATATTGTGAGAAATTTTGAGGTGAGCATCTCTTGCAGTCACTGCATACATTCTTTAGGTTGCAAAGAGACATTATTTTTATAAGAAGCTTATTATAGTAGTTCCTGAATCAAAAGCAAGGAGTGCCATCCTTTCTCCAGTATCAGCTCTTGGCCTAGTCTTTCACCACCATTGGGCAGCAGAAAAACAAGCATTACAAAGCCAAGAGATTATTAGCCTATGACCACAGCTTTTCTTTAATAATAACAAAAATAACTTGATAGCATTCTTGTCAAACTGTCACATATTTCTTCTACTTCAGTTACTAGAATTCTTGTCCTCTTGGATAGGGTCATTCTGCTTTCTTCTCACCCCTTCACATGAACTGTTCTTGCGACGGTTACTTATGACTGTCTCATGGCCTAATCCAGGGACTCCTGCCAACTTTTAGGAATTAAGTGCTCTGCAGCCTTTGACACTGTTAACCACTTCCCGATGTCCTTTGAAATGATCCTGATGTTTTCCTTCTTTTATTTTCCAGAGCACTCTATTTCCAGGCTTCCTCCTGTGTGGGCACGTACCTGTTCGTTTTCATGGCACCACCTTTCCCTGGGGGTGGCTCCTGCCTCTGCAAACCTCACTAACACAGTTGCAGTGGGCACAGTGGTGGTGAGGGCACAGTGCGGCTCTGACCAAAGTTGGCTGGTCCGGGGCTTGGAGTCTGACCCAAGTAGGGCCAATCACTGTCTTTTTCTGGGGATTTTAGGATGCATCTGAGAAAGGGTTTCTCACTGGATATCTGAGTTATCAGATACAAACTACAAGGATTGGTGGCAAGTTACCGCGTGCAGTGGAGACATGTGTCTGCAAGAAGACAGTGGAGGATGGAGCAGACACAGAGGAGGGAAGGAAAACACGACTGCTGGTGTTTGAAACCTGCTCCTCATTGTGAACCCTTTCTCAACTTTGGCTTCTTATTTCCAGAGGGATCAAAGAAAGAATGTGGAAGTTTGAGCCACGGCAGCAGGGCCAATGGGAGAGGCTTAATGTCACTGCAACCATATAACTACAGCTTTTGGGGAGATCTTTGAAAGTAAATTGAGGTACTGCCAGAAAGGCAGAATGAATGCTAGGAATATAGAAACAGCAGATGTCCCCGACATAGGGGTCTCACATGGGCATTTTTTATTAGCTTTCACCGAAATGTGAAAATATCAGTATAGATGGATAAATTGGGGCTCAGACATGTTATGCAAATTAATACATGGTCATATGGCTATTCAGAGGGAGAGGAGCATGCCTGTGCTGTCTCCAACACAACAGGTTTTCCAACACCTTTATTTTTCTTTACCTTTGTTTTGTTCCTCCCTCCTTCCTCCTCCTCCTTGACAGAACGAATTGGGGGCTCTTTTGTTTTTTTAATTAACTCTTTTTTTTCTGTGTAAATATGTCATTTTATTAACAATAACAAACCCATACACAGAGACTTTCCAAAGAGAATATAATGAAAAATCAATTCACAAAAGAAAAATTAATTGGAGAAAGGCATACAAATTCATTTAATGTGTATACACAGAAGCCTTAACAATAAAGACTCAAAGATGCAGGAGACATTGTCCATTTTTATGCTTAGGTTCAAGAAAGTATGGACAGCTGTGTAGAAATATGGTTGCATAGAAAGAGTATGATCTAATGCTAATAACAGACTGAGTGGGGAATCCCAGCAAGGCCTGTCTAGCGAGATTCTTCTTGGCCTCTCTGAGCACGCATTCCTTCTTCGTGGGTATGGGGCCGGATCCTCTCTGGAATGGGGGTCTTATGGGTAGGGCAGATAATTTCTTTGTGGTCAGTTTTTACACAGAAAGGTGGAGGGAAAGTTAGAGAAATACTTTTAGGTATGGCTGGGAAAAGGGGCTCTGGTTTCTATGACCTTCCTTGGGAAGAGGGCTAGTCCCTCTACTTTCTATGGCTCGCCTTGGGAGAAAATGGGACTAAGAAACAGGAGAGCAGAAGGTCAGAGAAAAACTCTTGCTTCTGAGGCTGCTTCTGAGGCCTCCATTTTGGAGTATTGTTCTCTGAACCCCAACAAAAGACAGCATCTGACCACTCCAGATGGAAGTGGTTTCTTCCTCTTGTGAATTTCTGTAGGCTTATTGTCCAGACCATAGTTCACAGCCTTGGTTCCTCAAAAGAGTCATCTGGGCAACTTTTTAAATGAACTCTTATCTAGAATCCTGATGTATAAGCATATCTGCTCTGGTAACAATGCGAGTGGAAACCAAAGCCTTATTCTCTTCCTGGACAAATTCTTAGTCTTCATTAGTAGAAAATATCTTGTGGGCTGCTTTCTGATAGATTGAAAATAAACTATTATCTTTCTTGTACTCTGATTACCAAAATGACATATAAAGTTCAAATATTATGTAAATATCCAACATTAAATATTATCAAACATCCTGGTCTTTACCAAATTGATAGGCAAGAAATGATGTAGCATTCCTTTATCAATTTGCATCTTCTTAATTATTAGTATGAGAAAACATGTTTTAATATATTTCTGGATGTTTATCTTTTTTTTTCTTTAAAGTGTTGTTTTTCTCATTTGCCTATTTTTCTGTTTTGTTTACCATTTATCTTCTTGGTACAAAGGAGCACATTATACAGTATGAACATGAATGCTTTATGTATTATATATGCCACAAATCATTTACTTCAAGCTATGATTTATCTTTGGAATTGTTTATAGAATGTTTTAAATTCAGTTGAATAAGCAGAGAGAGATGACTGTGAAGGAGTGGAAACCCCACTGGTTTTTGCCAGAGGACGATCTGAATTTGAATCTGGACCCCTCCACTCACTGTCTAATGTTTTGCAAGTTGCCTAAATCTCTCTGAGTCTCTATTTCTCTTAGATAAGGAAGGTCGGTATTACCTAACTAGTACAGTTTGAGAGGATTAAATGACATAACACAACTGAAAGCACCGTGCAGATATCAAAGCACCATTCAAATTTAAGTGGCCTATTGTGGTTCCAGGCTCTTAGTTACAGCATGGTGTGTTTCTTACCCTGAAATAGGCCTCACCATTGTCCTTTCTATCAGCCAATTTACATTCCAACTTACAACATGGATGATCCTAAGCACTAAACCTCAGGCTATTGTTTTGCAGTCTTTTGTCTTTTCCCATGACGGATGGCATTGATTCAAATTGAATGGCCTGCTTAGCTTTCCCCTTTTGTGAATGACAATAAGAATTGACTTTTATGTGAACTGATCGATTCATTTTATGGACTCTATTCTCCAGCCTGAACATGGGCTTTGTACCAGTATCTCTATGTGTTACCAAATCCATCCCTCTCATTCCCCCCCGCTCTGCTCTGTATTTCAGAGGGCTACATTGTCCAGGCTTCCTTGCCTGCTGGCTTTGTTTAATGTCTTCTGTAATAAAAACTTTCTTAAAAAATGTATAAATCAAATTTGTTAATCATTTGCTTTCTAGTCTCTGGGTTTTTTTTTTTTTCTGGTATTGTTTAGAAAAGACCTTACCTTATAAAAGAATATAAAAATATTCTCTGATATATTTTATAGTATATTTATAGGATTACAAAGGAAAGTTATTTTATCTATCTAGAATCTACTAGTGTGTGTATGGTGTGAGGTGTCTATACTTTGCTCCCAAATGAATAGTGAATTTTTCCCATATCATTTATTGAATAATTTTGTCTATTCCTTTCTCACTGATTTGAAAATCTCCCTCTTCATGTAAACACAGACCACCCTGCTCTATTTCAGCAGATGAACTATTCATCCACTTCTACACATTTTTGTGCCATTTATGCTACCAACAAATTCAGAAACTCTTCCATCTCAGGCTCTGAAACACAATGACACAGACAGATTTGTTGCATCAAGTTTAATCATCAAAACTGGCATGAAGCCATTGGGGCCTAACGTTCTTTTACGTGGATAACTGAGATGACTAAAAATATATTTGAGTTAAATATTGAGAAAGAAAATGAGCCTTTTATCTGAGGAATGTAAGCCCCCTTTAATTATCAGGCTCAGAGAGGCATTGAAACACAGCAGTCAGGTCCCACTCCCACCCTGAGCTGAACAGTCACCTCCTGAAGCTGCTCACTATGTGCTCCCCAGACTGACGCCAAGCAGCCATGAGACGCCATATGCTCAATGCCGTTACTCACACCCTATAGTTCCACAATGCACAGCCCATCCCTACCACTATTATTTCTGTAACCCAGCGAGAATTTCTGTCAAACAACTTGTGTCAATCTACTCCTTGGTCCCTTTGCCTTTAAAAACCTGCTTGTAAGGAAGGCTTCAACGTGTACTCCCCAAGGCAACTTGGAATTGTGCACTGGGCAGCTGTCCTCAACCTTGGCTCAAATAAACTCTTTGTATTATATTATATATTTATATTATATTAAACTCTTCATATTAACTTTTTCTCAGTTTCTTTTATTAGGTAGATATATCTGGCATAAGCTGGCAGGATTCAGAGTGACCCTCCCACCAGATCACCTGGTGTTTTCTCTCATAGGCAGCACTTGGTACCAGCATGAACTCAAAGTGTTCCTCTGACTGCAGGGGTTTCACTGGGTGCAAAGGGTAAGATCTCCTGAATCCAAATCCCTCCCTTTCATTTTGGTGAGGTCTAGACTTTGAGCTGTTGTTTTCAATCTTCTCTTTCAAGAATGGAGGTTCTGTCTTTGCCTAGCAGGAGGTAGTTCAGGTTTCAGAAAAAGAAAAAAAAAGAAAAAGTAAGAAAGAAAAGGAAAACTGCCTTTTCCACCTTTGTCTTGTAGCAGGATAATTTGGGTCAAGGTATTGACAGTTTGGTTTCAGTTTACATAGCATGTTTTTAAAATTGTTACTTCTACCTCTTGTTTGAAATTCAGACTTGGTTTTTGCTTTGTGACTAACTTCTGTTAGTTAGTTTTAAACTGAAAAGTGCATGAAAGCAAGTTAAGAGATTTGAAATTTTTTTTAAGAGAGCTCTCCTTTAACCTCTCCAGAAAAAAAAAAAAAACCTTTAAGTGTCCAAAATGTCCCCATGCTTTTCTCGGTCCCCTGGGGATGTAAGTCCTACCATGTTTTTAAAATGTTAACATCCAGAGAATTAGTTAAGCAACACTTCAGCTAAGATCAGATTTGAAACAGAGTTAGAGTTTATTAGACCCATGAAAAAAATTTATTTCCTCAGTAGAAAAACATTTATAAGAAATTAATTTGCATTGTTTGTTTAACTTTATTTGTATGACTTTTGATCTTGTGGGGTACCCATTTATAATCTTTTCTACAGAAGAAAGGGGTCCTGGATTTTGTGAGGACTGTGTTGCACCTTTTTGGAGATGCCTGGGGGGGGTCCTTGGTTAAGTTATAACCTTGTTTAAGGCTTATTGTGATAAATCACTTGGAAAGGTAACTTTAGTTTAAAAGAGGGAAGAAAAGTACAAAAGCAGGAATGTTGGCTGTTGGTCCTGGCTAAATTCTGATAAAAGATTTGCAGAGATATTTTTTCAGAGCTATATAGTCAAAAGCTGACATAATTAAAAACTGATATTTAGGATACATATTTTTATATTATATATAATATGTGTGTGTGTATATATATAATTTTTGAGGCTTCTGTTTTCTCCATTAAAGCCTCTCAATTGACTGAATTCCTTCCTTTTTAAACCCTTAATAACTATATTTTTACTCCCTTGATCTACATCTCTTTTGTTGACATGGTTTTTTTCTAAGGATAAGATAAACTTCATTGACCTTTTGGAAAGTTTAAATTCTTTCTCTATGCTTTAAATGTAAATTTACTACCTTGTTGTTTAAGACTTGGTAAAGGTACCCCAGACCACCCTATGAAAAAATAAAAATTAAAAAAAAAAAAAAAAAAAGACTTGGTAAAGGCTTTGGCCATGACAGGCAGACAGATCAACTTAAACTTTTTCCGTTTCTAAAGGCACAGTTTGAATCCAACTATTCTTTTAAATTACTGAGTTTTACTTGTCTCGTGGCTAAAATTTAAAATCAAAGCTATAAAAGATTTGTCTGTATTTTTTTGTATACATGCGTACATGTCTGTGTTCGTATATTGTCTGCATGGTACCAAATTAACTTATAAATAAATGAGTGCTCATAAATTAAGTAAATAAACACACATGCTTTTCAAGTTCACGTGACTAATAATCTTTGCTAAATAAGCAAGTTTTAAAATTGTTAGTAAAATATAACTAGCCTGTCTTCAAAATTGTATTACATTAAAGTCAGACATTTTGCCTGGGTCTACTGCTCAGACAGATTTAGGCTATCTGTGTTATATGTTTTAAGATCATAAAAGTGTTGATTCTGTGACTTTTTGAAGATTGTTTGATTTGTCTATAAACTTATGTCTTTGGTTTTGAGTCTTTAGGTTCTAGGATCTAGATGAGTGGCCACAGAGAGCACTGGTAGCCTAGCCCACCAGCTGCAGGGCAAAGCCAAGCCTAATATGTCTTCCTTGGCCCAGGTGTGCCTCTTGGCCTGGCTGGGAGGGGTCAGATCATCCAAAATTAGGGTTACAAAGAGTTAAGATTGCAATTAATATACATAATTAAAACTACTAAATATAAGACAAATCATTCTGTATACAGAGTGTATAAGGAAAATAGATACAGGAATTTGGGGGGGGAAAAAAAAAATTGTAAAAGATTGTAAAATGTTTATGGAAATCTTATCTTGTGTGGTCAAAGCTGATCGAATTGGGTGGATGTCTAAAGGTTTTATTAAAATTAGGTTTAATATTAATAAGACACTGATGGAAGAGTAAAATTTGTTTTTTCCTAGTCAATAATATTTTTATATAGTATTAATAAGAGACAGTAAAAGATTTTTGTTTACCTTTTGAGTACACTACAAATAAAAAAGGAAGAGAGAGAGAAAGAGACAAATTCTATTTGTCTTGTGCTGCCTTTATTAGGCCTTTTTGATTGTTTGGAAAACTGAATTTCCTTTCTATGAAATAGTAAAGGTTTTTGTTTGAAATCTTTGAATCATCACTTTGGCTAAATAAATGACTTATTTTACAGTGACCTGTGATTCCATTTTGATCAAGTGTTTTAAGCCTTTGATATTTGGCAAACTTCCCAAAATCAAATTTCAGGTTCTAAATTAAGTCTTTTTCACCTTGAACAGACTTTTGGACATTGAGGCCCCTAGAAGTCCAAATAGGGGTGCTGAAAGTCTGAGAGAGACATATTAGACTCATTGGGTACATTAAAATCATATGGGAAGCATTGTTAAATAAGAAATGGTGTTTAACTTTCTTTGAGTTGTATTTGTATGGAAATGTTATTAATATGTTCCAAAATTGTATGAGATTTCTAAAAATCTGATGTGTCTTGGTATATGCAGTAAATTGCTTTATTCAGATTTTTTTAAAAGCTTTTTGCAAATTCTAAAATGTTGAGTTTCAAGGAAATTCATGACAGGACCCTGATAAGTACTCTTGAAATAGAGGTTTATGATAACTTTGGAGTTAATATCATTGGACTAAGTAAAAATTTCCAGAACTCTAATAAAAAACTGATGTGTTCATGAAGATTGCTAACCCTACTTCAAGCAGAAAAGAATTAATTACATGGAACTGAACTAATGGACTAGAATAATTTTTTCATGACTTTTTGTTTGAAACATTGCTAATTCCTTTTATATTTTGTTTTCCAGAGTTAAGAAATCTTTTTTTCTTTTTTCTTTTTTTTGGCTTACTGATAGAGTACAGCAGTTGGGTAAAATATATGTTTGTGAGTAAAAATGAAACATTTATCTTTCTCTCTGCCTGAATTCATTCAGAATTCAGAAAGTATTATTTAGTATTCTAATTTTATGGCAATACACTTATTTACATAAGTTAAATAAATATCTGTTTTCTTTTTGTGTTCGGACACATTGGAAGCACTGGTTATTTTACCAGGGCTTTTACTGGAGTAGCATATTTTCAGATATGACCAGACTGCTTTGAGGAATTAAAGTTGATTTTATAAAGCCAATAGACTTGGAAAAAGACTGGCCTGGTACTTTGTCTGGTACTAGCCTGACCTTGCAGTAAGTAAAGAATGTCATGCTTGGACTAGCACAGGAACCTCAACATATTTTGAGGCCTCAAAAAGAGTGGAATTCACCCGATTCATACAGGTATTACAACCACAGTCTGATGGTGAAACTTTGTCTTGGTTTCCTAGCCTCCAGAGGTTTTGAAAGATCTAATCTGAAATTCCTTATGAAAAAGTTCCAGCAAAGCCAATGAAAAGGAGCCTATATGCGTAATCACTCTTCTTGCTGCACTTAATGCAAATAATCAGGCCAAGTATAATAAGACTAAAACTTATTTTACAAATAAATTGGTTTTACTATGATTTATCTTTGGTAAAATTGGAGGTACTGGAGAGAGAAAACTTATGTTTCAATAGCACAACTGTTATTACATTCTAGCTCTGACCATTGTTGTTAACTTTTTATTGTTTGCCTATAATTTGGACTGAATGCTAAATTATTTCCTGGCTACAATAAATCTCTAAAGAACAACCAGGATTTAATTCTTTTCATGACTTTTTTAGTTGACTCCCTAAGGGAATAGTTTTTTTCTGTAGTTTTGACATACAAATTCTCTTTTTGATTATAATCCTCATGTGCATTGCATTTCTACTATTCAAATTATTAATGTTATGTATCTCTTGTTTTTTTGTACTTTTTCTGAGAAAACTAAAATCATGGTATTCCAAAGACTAGAGAGATGATTCAACACATGACAGCAGCTACATAAATCAGTGACTTGACTGAGATCTCATTTTTTGCCATTCTGTGATGCCATCCCAATTTGTCTTTTGCACACTTTTAAAATTCCTCACTGAGACATCTTCTCTTTCCCCTGACATGGGACAGAACTATCTGGAAATGAGCCTCCCCAATGACAAGGGACACCTTGACACTCAGACTTTGATCATCGATACTTTCAAGAACAAAGATTTTTGATCAAAAGGGGGGAATGAGAAAGAGAAGAAACTTTTTATCTGAGGAATGCAAGCCCCCTTTAGCTATCAGGCCCGGAGAAGCCTTGAAATGCAACAATGGTCACATCTCATCTAAATGGGGGCTCTTGACTAACTGATGCCAAGTAGCTGTAAAATGCCACGCACTGGACATCAAAACTTATACCCTATTGTCAACAATGTATAGCCAATCACTAACCAATGGTCATTTCTGTAAACCAGTGAGAATTTTTGTTGAACAATTTTGTATCAGCCTATTCCTTGTCTCTTTTTACCTTTAAAAATCTGTTGGTAACAAAGGTTGAATGGAGAACTCTCCAAGGCAACTTGGAAGTGTGTTCTGGGCAGCTATCCTCAACCTTGGCCCAAATAAACTCTCTATATTAATTTTGTTTCAGTTTCTTTATTTAGGTCAACAATATTACCTCCTAAGCCATGTTTGCTATTTATTTTTTTTGTATTTCTTTATTTAATCTAGATTTATAGGTGTATTTACACATAATAATCTTTAAGATTTTTTCTAATACAATTTTTTGATGTGTGTGTGCATGTGTGTGTGCTATGTGTGAGTTTATGTGTTTGTGTTTCCTTGACTGATTTGCCAAAATTTTATTTATTTTGCTGGTGTTTTGAGGTTAAAAAACTTTAAGGCTTATTTATAAAATTTATTTTTATTTTATCATTAAATTCTGATGTTATAATTATTATGTACTTTCTTCTACTTTATATGAACTTATTTTATTCCTTTTCTCACTTTTTAATTAAATGCCTCCTTCCAGGTTCTGAATCTAAAAGAAAATAGACAAAAGGAGCCAAACAAGGGTAGGTATTTGGCTTATTTAGAGAAGTCTGCTAATGACTAAATTGCAAGAAAGCTGGGTTCTCTGAGAAGGAAAGAGCACAGCCAGCTTCTCCATGTGGCTGAATTCCAGGCTTTCCACCCTCTTGTAACAAGTTTCAATGGCTATTAAGTTCTCACCAATATTGCCAGATCAAATTAAACATTCCTGAGAGGAAAAGGGAAAAGGGGTAAGAGTGGGCTAGGAACCGTGTGTCCTCCAACACCCCACAACTGTATGGGGGAGAAATGTCTTTCCCAGGATTATCAGGAAAATAATTTAAACCCCAAATGATCTATATGTTTTTCTAATCCTATTGGGGTTAATTATGAAGGCTGAGGTCTCCATACTTAGAAACATACAAAGTAGGACATTCCCAATGTATTTTCCCACCTATAGATGTGACCCCCCCATGAGAGTACCTACTTCACCTTTGCGTTGCCTTTCAGCTAGCATTACATACATATGCCCAACAACAATTTTAGGGGAGGTAAACTTAAATATTACTCTATATAATTGTACTCCAAGATGCTTTTTCCCTTCCATTTATGTCCCTTCCATTTCAGGTCTTAGGTCCATCTGGTGATAAGATTTTATATTATTTATGGTATATTTTAATAATCTTTTTATGATGACAAATTTGGTCTTGTTTCTGAATTTGGGTGCTTTCTAATTTGGAGTATAAATTTTTGATAGATAAATTTTACCTATTAATTCCTTTATTTTGTTAATATTGTCAATTTTTTAAAATGTATCAATTCTTTCAAACTGTCCACCATGGTAATCCCCAACACTGTAATACCCATTTAATCCCTCAAATTTTAATCCACTTGATTTTAAAAACGATCATTAATCTCATTAAAAATACTTTTCTCTACTTGTGGAATAAATATTATATATTACTTGTCGATATAATTACTTTAAATTTTACATTATGATTCATTTTTTACATTTACTTTGAGATATTTTTTTCCACGACCAATCCGTTGTTGTACTTACATTGCCAAACTTTGTTATTATTTTAACTTTATGGCTATTTTTGTCATATAGGACTGTTATTATTAGTGTAGTCAATTGTGTTAATTTTTTTGCCTTAATTTTGTGTGTTTATTTGTTCAATTTGCTTCTTTCTTATGTTTTAAGTTTTCCTATGTTTTCTATTGAAATTTTGACTTTTTTCTATGAATATTTGAATTTCAAAGCAATATTGAAGACATGGTATTACAGGTGTATTTTAAATGTTGTATATATTTTTAAATGTTTTTTTTATATCAAATTATTAATGTAGATTTTTATCCATTCCTCCATTATTGATTTTTGTTTGTGTAATTTGTTTTTCATGATGTGTAAATTATATAGTTTAGTTACTATATAACTTTATAATAATTTCTACCTTTTTTAGTACATGTGTACCCTCACCCACTTCAGATATGTCCGGAGAGAAAAATGAAAATCAGTCCAAGAACTTTCCACTTAGCCAAGAAGGTGTTCGTCACAAAACCTGCCCAGCCAGATTTCATTAGTCCTATGAATAAATGACTTGTCTATTCATAGGAATTGTTTATTATGAATCCGCTATACCTCCTCCACCATCGTGTATGAGACAGAACAGATAACACATTGTTTTTATTCTTAGGTGGCTGGTCCACGGGGAGTTAAAAACAAATCTGACAGAGAGGAAGGAGAATCATCTGGCAATCTTGTAATTTGAACTAGAATCAATGACTGGATAAGCATTCGGATTATCTCCTTATATAGCATAGCAGTAACGATAGAATGAATATATCATGATGAGAAAGGGTAAGATGTATTGGATGAAATGTTATGCATTCATCAGTGCCCCTTTCTTATTTTCCTGGGTGCAGAGCTACTCTGCGTTTCCAATTCTTCTTTGAAGTTTGTTGTGACTTTCTACTGCACATATCTGTTCTGCTAGTCATTATGTTAACTTTTAAGTGAATGCATTTACACTTAGAGCTTCTTATCAATGTCAAACTGTATTGCTAACCATATTTCACTCCTAGGCTCCCACAGAACAAAGCAAAAATTCTGGTATGATTTGAATACTTCTCTTCCTCCTGAACTCTCATTTTTCATAGGTAGAAGACATGCTTAACAGCTCAATTAAGTGCTATAGCTTTATTACCTGTAACTGTTTAGAGTTAATTATTACACATTTGTCATACATATCCTCCACATACTTAGATTTATTTCTCAATTTTCGGGGTGTACATTAATGAATAAATTTTTGTAAAAAAGGAAGTGTAGTCAATATATAGTTTCTTTTCATTAATGTCTAAAAATTTTAGTTTTCCTTATAGTTGGATGTAAGTTTTGATAGAGGCCAGATTTTTTAATTCAGAATGCTTCACTCTTAGTTGCTATTTTCTAGAATCCAGTGTTTTAGATGAGAAGTTGGATGTTAGTCTAAATGTTAAGGGACATTGGCTATCATGGGTCTAACCTGCGTGTCTTCTGCTTTGTGTCTTTTAAATCTTATTGCTTTGAAAGTTTAAACTTTATGTTGAGCTAATTTTTTAGTTTTATCCTCCAATCACTAAAATAATCATTATCCATGACAATTCTGTTATCTAAACTTTGTGTTGTTGTAACTTTTAATCTTAGTAATTGTGTTTCTATTTTCTATTTTTCAGAGCACTCTTTCACCTATATGAAAATATAAATACAAAATATTTAAAATCCTTCTGTGGTCAATACTAACTCTGATTCCCCTGGTGTTAGTTCTCCTGTCCGTTCATCTTGATTTTCTCCTTTGATTTCTCCCTTTCATGGTATTAGGTTTTTTCAATTATTTTTTTTCTTCCCATGTCTGGTGATTTTTTTTTTTCCTCACTAGTTTGCTTGTATGAAGGAGCTTGTTGATTCAGCTGTGACCGTAGGCCATGGGGATTTTCTTGCACATGTGACAGTTATTACTGCCACAGCAATGAGTGTTGAGGCCACTATGTCCAGTGGGCAGGAAGGTGCAAGTGGGCAGCTTTCACCCTAAAGGTGCCTAAGAGCCTGTCTGAACAACGTGGGCACCCCGTCCTCCACAGCGAGAGTCCCGGGCAGAATTCCCATGCTCTACAGAAAGAACTCCTCAGACTTTATCTCTAGTTAAAAAAAATGGAACAGACAGCAGGCCTGAAAGCAGGGGGTTGTGACAACTATTCTGTAATTTTTTAATTAGTTACACAGTAAAAAAAAAAAAAAAAAAAAAAAATACCCCAGAAAACAGCCCTATGCTCTGCTCTTTGCTTTTGCTTTCTATGATCTTGTTTTTGAGGTATTCTTTTGAAGAAATTTGATTTTTCACAAGTTCCCTCTTTTGTTTTTATAGATTTCAGAGTTCCTCAGTTACATTAGGTTTAGGGATCAACATGTTCCATTAGCTTAATATCTTCCAGAAATACTCTATATTTCCATGTTTTTGATGGCATTCTTCCTAATATTTTAGCATTAATTCTTGTTTTTTCCTATTTCAGAGTAATTCTGTCATTTTCATGGGATTTTGAGAAAAACAAGAGGAAAATATTCATGCTCCGTGTGTCATTTTGAATAAGAATTCAGATTAACTTTTTTCCCTTCATTTTTAAAATTCATTAAATTCACCATCACCAGCCCGGGTAGTACCTCTTTAATTAAGAGTTTCAGTGGGAAGCCTCATCCTCAACTCAATGGAATTTCTTTATTTATTACTTATTCACCTGTTCTGCAGCTTTTTTTCTTTAATATGTGTGTGTTTATGTATAAATATACATAAATACTGTGTCTTCATAGATTCTATCCTTGAACTGATATTCATCTCTGTATCCTTTTCTGTTAAGTTCTGTTTGCTATTTTACAAACCAGATTTTTAATTCACTATTTGTTTTCTACAGTTTCCTACCTGATATCCCCTACCTTCATTGACATAATGCTTCTTGATAGTCTAAATTTTTATTTGAAAACAATATTTTCTGATTGTTCATTTTGTCTTTCCATACCTTTTTAAACTCAGATCTTGATAAATGTATGAAGTAAGATATCTCTGGAAGGTTTTTTGTCTTCTTATAATAAATTTGTTTTAGAGGGAAACATTTGTTCTTATTCCTCAGTTTCTTACAGTCTTGTTATGTTTTGTGTTTCTGTTTGCTCTCATTAAAGAAGGATCTCCGTGTTTGTCTAATATTGAGAATCAAGATGGACATGCTTAGAGACCAGGCAGAGCTTTGTTCTGATTTCTGGGGCTGGATGGGTAAGAGAGCCATGTTGAGATTTGCTGTCCTTTTCTTTTGCGTAGGGATGTATAGTGATCTGAGCACACAAGAGTGATCGAGTGGTAGCTGCACCTGTACACCTGCAAGATCAGGGAGCTTTGCCCCTCTCTCTGCTGAAGGCTCTCTCTGGCTTTTTATCTTCTCATGCCTCTTCTCCCCCCCATTCCCCTCCCCCTCCCCTCCCCCTCTCCCACTGTGATAGCTTGAGAATAGAGTGAGCCCTCCATATCCCTGGATTCCACATCCTTAGATAAGACCAACCACTGATCAAAAATGTTTGGGAAAAAAAAGAGATGATTGTGTCTGTACTGAACATGTACAGACCTTTTTTTCTTGTCATTACCCACTAAAAAAATACAGTATAACAGTTACTTACATGGCATTTACATTGCATCGGGTATTATAAATTATCTAGAGATGATTTAACCTATATGAGAGGACGTTTGTAGGTTATATGCAAATACTACACCATATTGTATCAGGGACTTGAGCATCATGGATTTTGGTATCCAAAGGGGTCCTGGAACCAATGCCCCAGGAATACCGAGGGACAACTGTGTCTGCTTAGAGTACCTGTCTTGTGAAGTGTCAGAGCCTCTCTCATTAGGTGCCCCTTGGAGCAGCGCGGCCTCCTTTCGTTAGTGCAATGCCCCTGGGAATAGGTCTGCTGTGCTGGCTACCACTGGCACTGGTGGCACTGCATCTGCACTCTGCGAAGTACATGATGGCCAAAGCTGACCTTCCGGCTCTGCTTCTTGACACTTGGCATTGATGTTGGGATTTTGCTGGAGGCCCTCTGCCCACTCCCAAGCACAGGCAGCTCTGTAAGAGTTGGTCGGCCCTTTATGTCACCCAGCGTTCTGACTCTTGTTCACAGTCTTTGAGGTTTTGTTTTGCCTTTGGGTGCCATGCTTTCTTAGTTTCACATGGTGATATATGTTTCTTCCAATTTTATATTTTGCCATTCCTTTGAGTGGAGTTGTTAAAGGGATAAGTTAAGTGTGGTTTTAAGTTGCCATTTGAACTGAAAGCCCTCCTGATTCTGTGTTCAGCCAAGTCGGTTTTGCTCTCTTTGATTCTCTAACATTGATTTTAATTCAGTTTTATTTGTTGTTTGGGTGTCTTGGAAATCCTCTCATCATCTACCTCCCTGTAAATTTCACCTTCTTCATTTTTCATCTCTTTCTATTGACTTTCCATCTCCATCTTTCATCTGCTTCAGGCTTTCTACTCTTGTTTCACGGAGGATAGGCCTTCTTTTTTATTGAGGATGCCAAAGTTCTTTTGATGTTTTATTCTCATCTTGCTGTTGACAATTTCCATATCCTTGCCAGAGCCTCGCTGCTCCTCTGAGTTTTTGGGCTGTGCTCCTTTTGTTTCACTCTATGGTATGTGCTCCTTATAGTGGTTTTTCGCTCTCTTTATTCACTGTTAGGGTTACCATCTAATTTATCATTAATAATGAGACACTTTTGTGAAAGAAAGAGGTACTTAAATGATAAAATTATATAATTTTTAAATATTTACTTATTAATAGACAAATTGGTTTTATGACATTAGACACTTACAGTTCTGATGCAAAAATCCTAAACAAGATGTTAGCAAATCAAATTCAATGATATATTAAAAGGATAATATATTATGAACAGGTAAAGTTAATCTGGATCTGTAGTGCTTATTTAACATTTAAAAATCAACCAATGTTATATGCACATTTATCAAAAGAAAGGAGAAAAATCATATGATCACTGTGACATATATAGAAAAAACATTTGGTAATATTCTATACCCATTTATGTTTTTTTAAAAAATAGCATATGAGTATCTCTAAAATATCTACAGTAAAAAACATGTTTATTTTTGAAATACTGATTTTTCCACCTAAGGAGACAAATAAGACCAAAATGTCTGATCTCATTGCTGCTAACCAACTCTGTACTGGAAGTTCTAGCCAGGGCAATCAAGACAAAGTACTGACTTTAAGAGTGGATTCTAATGCTTCTCTAGAGATTTTTGTCTTTTTATTTTTATCCAGTGAGAAAAAGTACTATAGCTTCATAGTAGAAAGTAAATGATGACCCAGAAAAATTGTGTTAGTTACAGGGTCAACACCAACTTTTGGAAGAGATGGGATTTCAATACCTTTTTATTTTAATGAAACGTGCCCTCATGTTTTTTAGTTCACTGCTGCCAAAGAGCTTACTGCAAAATTTAAAAAAAAATACAAAAGTGTTAACAAACAATAAAATAAATGGTTTTAGATTTGCAACATATAATAAATAACAAAGTTTCAGTAGCATTGGCACTCAGTACTCCCTCCTGTCTATGACAGGACTGCTTAACCTTTATTTTCCACATCTATGTCATGTGCATCTATTCCACAGTTTACCACATTTTCTTCTAACTCTTCTGACTGACAGCTCAGCAATTTCATGTGCCTGACACACTACAAAAGAGATTCCATGGACTGGTACACCAAGTGGCTAGCTGGGATAGCAGTGTGGAATACCTGAGACCAGAGGGAATTAGCAGAACCTGGCCACTCCCCATGAGCACAGTTTGTCAAGCTTCTTTCATGCAGTCACTGAAAGAGGTGGTTTGGTTAAACCCAGCCTGGGAAAAGTCAGGAATGTACGCATGTAATGTGTTGTTATTCCCTGCTTGCTCACAAACTTTTACTCTTTATATTGGGTTTTTCCAATTTGATTATGACACACCTAGGTGTGTTTCTCCTCAAATATATAATGTGCGGTGTTTGCTGAGCTGTTTGAATCTGTATGTTATTAAACAAATTTGGGAAGATTTTGGACATTAATTCTTTAAATATTTTTCTCTCCCTTTGTCTCTCCATCTCTTCCATGATTCTAATTCAGACCTTTGGAAGTTGTCCCCAGGACCCATAGACTCTCTTTAACATATTTCTTTTTAAATTTTTTCATACTTTTCTTTGGCTTGTAGGATTTATCTTTGTGTTTACAGACTCCTTCCTTTCCATTGCTGCATTGTCATTAAACTCCTCTGTTGAAAAATTTATTTCAGGTACTCTATTTTGTAGGTCTAGAATGTCCAGTTTGTTATTTTTTATATTATCTAATTTTTTTGCTGAGATTTACTATTTTTTCATTTATTATAAGTGTGTTATCAGTGTCTTTTTCTTTATTTTAGTTAGCATACTCATAATAGGCTCTTTAACATCCTTCTCTGATATTTTTAGCATCTGCATCATCTCAAGGTTGGCATCTCTTGCCTGTCTTTTTTCTTGTTCTTTATATGTCAACCTTGGATTACATCCTGGATATTTTGAAGGTTATATTCTGTGGATTCTTATATTTCTGAGGAAATTGTTGATTTTTCTATTTAAGTAGGCAATTAACTTGTTAGACTCAAATCCACATGATCATACCTGTGGTGAATAGTGGTCCAAAAGTCAATGCATGCCTTTGAGCTTGAGTTCAAGCTGCTTTTGGTTTGCTTCTCATATGCATGGTTTAGAAGTCAGCCACAGACTTTTACAAAGTTTATGCATAGTATTAGGAGTTCTGTAATTTTACTTCTCTCTTACTCTCTTATTTCTAGTGTTTCTCCCTCATTCTCTGGTAGCCTTGGCAGTTCCAAGGCTTTGTCCATTGAACAAGAAAACTAGTAGGTTTTCTACCAAAGTTTTAGCTACTTGGTGCAATGGTGATAATTGTGACGGTGGCTGCCTTTGTGGAAAAATTGCAAGAAGATATATATATAGGAACTCAGTATCTGCTAGGTACTTTTTTAAAACTCTGACTTCTCCTCTAATACTGGCTGCTTTTGCTTCAGAGCCCTTAAAGTGGGGGTTTTGGGTTTTGTTTTGTTTTATTTTGTTTTTAAGCTAATTCAGAGTTTGTACCTATTATGTTTTGGGTGGATCCATTTATTAGGAGCTTGCTCCTCCATACTGAATGCCAATCCTAGAGTTTTCAAACTGTCCTAGCACAGGAGCAGAAATCCCTACAAACTTAATGCCATAGATGATTGGTTGATATTGGATTTCTTGCTAATTCTAGCATGTGAGGCTGATCCAGATTTAAGATTATTTAGGAAAAGCGCTTTCATAATCCCAACTATTTTATATACATGTATGTGGATTTGCATGTAACAGAATGTTGAAATTAAAGTTTTAACCAAAGCACCAAAGTACTAAAGATGCTGCTCATAAAATGAAGTATAATAGACCAAAGGCAGGATTTTAAAATATGTAGCTAATAATTAATTACCTGCCTCATGGTCACCTTACACAGTGAATCCTGGCACAGATCTAGGATATAAGGGTTGAGAGAATGTAAATAAAAATAAGTTTTCATGGTGAAATTTCTTTGACAAGAACTAATGCTCTACCTGGTTTACCTGGTTCTCACCAAGGGGGACAGATGAGTAAGGGTGCTACCTCCTTCACTGCAAGTCAGGAGACAGGGATTTCACAGAAACCTTGCAGAGAACTTGAGATTGGAGAAGATTGGAAACAGGACTGAATCCTGTGAAGGTACATGGAAGTCAGGTAAGAGAGGCTGGCAAACTGCTTTTCTAGTAAGGAAGGCAAGTATGTTGCTGCTGCGTTTGGGAAACAGCTTAATTCCCCTGTGTTGGCAGTTCAGATGCATACTGTGCAGGACAGAGAGCCAACCTGGAGCTATTTTGTGGTCTTCTCAAGAACACTGTGAAAAGAGGTGGTGAAACTACAATAATAAAAGTGGATGGAGACCTTTAAAGACAAAGCACTGGGTGCAAGTGGATAGGTGAAGGAGTGTAGGAAACTGCATGTGGCGTACCTAGCCAGCGGGGAGCCTCCAAATGTCTGCAAAAGTACCCAAGACGGTCACAATCAACATCTGCCAGGCCAGAGACCTCAAAGACAACTTGTGATAGTGGCAGCTCTAGAAAGAACTTTCCTGCCATTTTTTTCTTCTCCTGCCTCCCTGGAATGATTAGTAAAGAGAGAACCATGAATTTTTCTTCCCCTGCAAGTAACCAATGTTATTTTTGAAGATTATTAAAGTTTTTGGAAACTGGCATTCTAATTTATGAATCAAGGCTATATTTGTGAAGTAAAGAAACAAGACATTGTTATTATCTAAGAGTGAAGCCTTCAGTCATGGGGCCTAATCAATGTTGAGATACAATCAAAGTCTTTTTTTATTATTTTATACTATAATTTGTGCTTGTGCAATGTGCTGACATTATACACGTTCATAAAGAGGAGAGTGAGAAATTGGTTTTGTTTGAGGATCCTGCAGAGCAGCAGGAGGGACGTGACATTTGCAGTGGGTCTTGTTGAATAACAAAAAGAGAAAGCATTGTGAGCAAAGGCATGGAGTTTTTAAATTGCATAGTAGGTTATAGACAGCAAGGAGAATTATGAAATATATAGACAGTAGGATTTGGATGAAGAGAAAGGTAAATTTGCAAAAGTGGCCTGAAGGCCGTATATTAAAAATACTGTGTGCCATGTGGATTTATAGCAAAATAATGAGATAGTAGGAAACTATCAAATTCCTAGTATCAGCAACTGTGGTGTTTTAGAAAGGTAATCTTGTCAGCACATTGGAGAAAAAGTTAGAAGGAAAAAGACTAGAGGCAGAGGTGTGTTTGTCAACAGTTGCGGCAGTACGATTGAGAGGCGAGTCTCACCTGGAACAGGGAAGAGGCAGTGGAGGTAGAATTACTAGACTTGGGGAGCAGCAGAAGATGGGGAAAACCAAGAAGGAATAGCTGAGAGCAATACTCAGATTTTCTGGTCTGAAGTCTTCAGCTGGCTCGTAAGACTGCTAAAACAAAACTGATTAAAGGAGGAACGTCAGGTGAGACCGGGTGGAAAATGAAGCCGACTTTGATGTCAGCGTCAACTTACTTGCAGGTGTTCAGTAGGTAATTAGAAAGAGATTTCACTGTTTCAATAGCTACGAGTTGAACAAAGATTAGCATTTATAAGTTTAGTTTCAGGTACAGGCGTATAAACAGGCATTGCAAATCGTGTTAGAGAAAATGAAGGGAGGAGATCTTGCTAAGCAAGAAAGAGAGGTGTCATTGGTGAGAGACGTGGAAGCGAATGACATCATAGGAATCCAGGAAGGAAAGAGATGCTCTAAAAAATGATGGGGTTGACCCCATTGTCAAATTATGCAGATAAACCAAATAGGATGAGAACTGAAAAGAATCCACTGTATTTGATTATTAGACAATCATATCTGGCCTTTGTCTGAACTATTAATATTTAACAGAGTGGGGGTTCAGGAGTCGGAATGCTGTGGAGTGAATGAAAAGCAACAGATTAAAGGCAGTGAATACTGGCTGGGGGGTTGGGTTACCCAAAATATCACTGTTGAAGGAAAGGAGAAAACTAGATGATTTAATAGGAGCAAATTTTAGAATAGAGAAGCTGGAAGAATGTGTGATAGCAGAGATAATAGGAATATAAACTACCAGGGAAGACACAGAGATTAAAAATTATTTTGATGGTGACTTCTACAACGTCTGCAATGATGAAGAGTACCACTGGCGGGGAACAGAATCCAGTATATCCTTACAAAGTATGTTTCCTTGTCTTTGTACCCTTCGGCCAACTTTAATTAATTTAGATTTTGAGATAATACTTGACAATTATGTAAGAAAAATTGGATAGATAAAGCAGAATGAAAATAATTGTTCTGCAGCTGATCGGGAAGGAAGTGGTAAATGCTTTCTCTTAGACCTCTGTGCTATTTTATCTCTAAATTATTTTCTTGTATTTTTTAAAGACAGAGGGTTTATTGGCTGACCATTAACTGAACACTTATGATCTTTTTCTTTTTCTTTTTTTTTTTCTTGTCATTTTAGGTTATTCTATCTCACACTTGGTTGTCCACTGATTTATATTGGGTCAGGGAAAAGGCAGTGAGTTTGAAATCAAACATCTGAACTTGAATACTAGTTTTACTGTCTCTTAGATATATGACCTTGACACAAAAATTAACTCTGAGATTCAGTTTCCTCAGCTATAACGTGGACATAACACCACCTCCCCTTTGTGAGGGATGGTAATGATTCATGTTGAGCAGCTACTGTGGTGCTTTACAGATAGTAGATGCTTAGTAAGTGCAAGCGTTAACATCAAATATAATCCAGATTTCCCAAAGCATGTTCTACAGTACATTTGTCTGAGGACTATTGCTGGAGGGACAGTGATTTCTCCTCTTGGGAAATCACATGCTCATTATTATATTACAGGTTTGGAGAAGTGGTGATGGACGCATGTTTGACTCTGTAGTGAAAGTTGCAAAACTTGTAGGCTGTGCTCAAGTGTGAAAAAAAGAGAAAAGTTTTTAGATAATTAATTTTAGTTTTTTGTCTCTTATTTTATGCCTGAGTCTCCGTATCCTCCTCAGTACTGTGTGTGTATGGAGGGTATGGTGAGGGCTGTTGGTGACAAATCTTATTGTCTAAAGTGGTCTCATTCTCTTCCGTTTTGAAAGTCGCTGTCAAGTCAGCTCAGTGTTGCTTGATAAACTAATAAATATTAAGTCAAAGTCAAGTTTCATGCTCTTTACCAGGGTTGATTTTTTCCTTTGCTAAAGATTTCCCTAGGTCCTCGGGGAGGGTGGGAAGGGACTACTGCTTCACATGAGGGCTCTTACGCCACTGTCTGGATTCATGAAACCTCTGTGGTGATGACCGTTGCTTTGCCTGGACATTGGCTTCCCGCTAGCATCAGGGTCTCAAGGTCACGGCTGCTGAAATCCATGACCTATTTTTATATCACAGTTCCCTGGCGGCTCCGTTGCTAACTTATCTTCACTATGGCTCTTGCTAGCCCTTCAAAATCCTCGCATTTAGGTCAAATCTTCTCACTACGAGATGACCACAGCCAGAGAAACTCATTTTCCTCTTCACGTTGACCCCAGGGAGGCCTATGGATCTTAATTCTTAGCCACCTTCCACCTGCATCCTAAGCACACAGAACTTTGAATTTCTTCTGGGCCATGTGAGTATAGACAGAGGGCAGGGATGCTGCCTCTGGTCCTCCATCTTCCTAAACACAGGATGAGGCGGCTCCCATGGCACATTAAGGGCCTGTAGGGAGGGGAGTCCTCTCCAAGAATTCCAAACAGAGTTTCCCTTTCAACCTTCTTGGGGTTTCTGCCACTCTCTCCTCCTCTTTTCTTAGATTTTAACAACTGAGATTCTTGTACCTGAGCTCTTGCTTCCTTTCATTAGCCTCTTTGCCTCGTTTCCACCTCCCAAAAGCAGAAGACGAGAGATGGGAAATCACATCTTTATGTCAAATGTTCCTTCTTCCATCCAATGGGCGTCTGTGTTCTAGGATGGTAACTACTTTTTCTGTAAAGCAATAAAAAAAAAAACTGTTCACTTGGCAGAAAGCCATAGGGCATCATGATTTAAGAAACTGGATACTTTACCGTTTTAATTTGATTTTTTTTACATTTACTTAACCCAATTTCCCCAAAATCTATTGATACACTGCTGCCCCTGCCCCATGTTTGTGTTGGTTATTAAAATATTGGCTATTGTCTGTCTGCTCCAAATCCATCTTTCTATACTTAGTTTTGTGACATTGAGGCTGGGCTTCTGCAAATCACTGCCTGATTGGATCTTCAAATAGGGGGCACTAAAGGGAGACACAAGGCTGGAGGAGGGATAGGAAGGCTTGCTCCTTCTTGTCTGCTTTCTCTTCCAGTGAGTGTCACCCCCGTAACCCCTCTTCACCCTGCCAGAGGCAGTTCCTTCCTATAGCAGCAAATGAAGTCAGTTTTCAGTTTTTCCAACATGTGTAGAGCCAACTTCATTCCATCTCTCTCGGAGGCACCAGCACCAACCAGACATTACCTGCTTAGAGGATTGGACCCAGGTCCGTGGGTCCCCTTCTTTGGGCTCAGATACCAGCACTGGCAGTCTGAGTTTCACGTGTACACTGCCTCTTCTCCTAAGCTTCTAAATTAGAATTCCAGTCTCTTTGCTTGATTCCCCAACTCTAGGGTGGGTGCTGTTTCTTGCACATGCTACCTCAATGATATATAGTTAGAAACTTTACACCTACTGTACAATTCTGTATATTAAATATTCTCTGTTGCAATTACTGGTATAATTCCTGTCTCTTCATTGGATCCAAACTGACTCAAACTCCACCAGAACTAGTGTTGCATGAAAACCATATGGAATGTGCTAACCTAACGGTGTGCTGGTGGGGCAGAGAGCGTGGTGATGGGAATGGTAACAGTGGTCATGTGTGTCTGTGTGAACACACCTGTTGGTCATGTGTGTTTGGTGAGCACACTTGTGCTCAGCAGGGTGATCTCCAGCCCAGAGGGAAGAGAGACAGAGAGCTATTGAAGACTCAAATATGCAGGAAAGAAAATTAGGTGTTAAGACTAAAAAAATCTAACATATCCCCGCCAGACTTTTCCTGAAGCCGAATACTCACAGTCAATTCAAAGCACAGTCCATGAGCAAAAGGTGTCAGCATCATCTGGAAGCTTGTTAGAAACACAGAATCTCACGTTCCACCCCAGGTCTGCTACGTTAGAATCTTCACTTAACTAGCGATGATTTCTATATTAAAGTTCACATTAAAGTTTGGCAAAGTGCAAGGTTTGGTAGAGTGCAAGGATTAAACAAGTGCTGCATCAAGCAAAAATCATATATCTGCCTTCCACTCCCAGTCCCTGCCACTCACCAGTTTTGGGCTCTCTACATACCTTCAGAAATAACCTTCACTATATAGCAATTTTATAAATTAGAGAAGGTAGAAAGGAACATCTTAGGAAGTGTAGTCTTTTCAGGTTAAGTTTATTAGACTAGGTGGAGCAGTAAGACCTGTGGGAAGAGCACACATATAGTCTTTCAAGTATTGCAATTAGTTTAAAAAAAGAAATAGCAAAAAGATGACTATCGACCACCACCTGTTCTCTATGGTCTATATTTTCATTCTCTTACTGGGAGCATTAGTTGATGGCAGCAGGAGGGAACTATATTTCAGGCTAGTAGAGCTGCCTGCTAACCGAACATGGGCCAGGGGATGGGCACGCTCTTCCCAGCTGTATCTCAGAGGTCTTTCTATGAAGATCTAAATGGGTATGTTGTCATCTAGGCCTGTGCACACACCTCATCAATGGTGACAAGCAGTCAACGAAGGTGTTTCCCTACTCGCAGGCTGAAAATGTCCCCACAAAAAGATTTAGAGATAGGACTGTGTGTAAAAAAAAGTAGATTAAAAATCTGGCTTCTATTTTGGGGTCGGGCAAGGGACAGAGGAGTCCTTTACAAATGTTGGATTCTCTTATGCTTCCTTGAGGCTGGAGACCTGGGCTGACCTCTTGGGAGTGTCTCCAGACTTGGCAGGGCCGAGTGAGGGCTAGTGACAAATTAGACACATGGTGTGTCCCCTGCAATCTTTCTCTGAGAACCTTCAGAGGCACAAATCTTCAAATAAAAAGCTGAGGGAATTTGGATATCTGTTTTGTTATCTTGCTGTATGTAACATTGTGGCCTACAAGAAAATTCTGCAGTACAACAGATGTAGAAGACTCAGAGGGAAATCATATCTCTGACAGTCATTAAGAAAACAGATCAGGTTTAAAACATATATCTGATTTGTGTTCTCAGTTAGATAAGGAGGGACCATGAAATAAGAAAATAACATGTAAAGAAAGAGCAGGTGAGATAAAAAGACAAAATTCTGAGATAAAATAAAATAAGCTAAGTTTTTTAAAGTCTTCCACAAAACCAAAAAAACAAAGCAATATGAGATTTAAAATGGGCATGGGGTCAAAAAAGAATAAAATTTCTGATGTAGAAAATTGAATTAGTGTTGAAGGAAATGTTTAAGAAATTATTCCAGAAATCAGAGGAAAAACCAAAAATGATAGTAGTGGGGAGAAAAAAATTTATAAGAGGATGACAGACAGAGGGAGAGAGGAGAAAATACATGAAAAAGACAAGAATTTGGAGCTTAAAAAAAAAGAAAAAGAATGCCCCAATCTAAAAGAAGCATCAGAAATCAATAGGGACAGGTTGATTGTTTAATGCCAAGTGCTTCAATAATTGGGAATAAATTATATCCCTGCCTCAAAATAAATTTTATGGATTAAAATGTAAAAAAAAAAAACACAAAAAATAAATTCAATGAAATAGAAGTAAATATTTACTAAATTGATGCGTAGAGAAGAACTTTCTAGTCTTAGAAGCAATGAATGAACTCTAAGAAATCTCCATCAAAAGATGGACAGAAGTAACTAAATTGAAATTGAAGAGTAGCGCAATCAGGATGTGTCCACTCTTCAAAAAGGCAAATCAGTATTGGAATGACGTTTCAGTGAATATAACAGTGAGCTCTTGAATGTCTTTTCCAAGTGAATTTAGTCAGCCAGGGAAGGGTGTGAGAAACAGAACCCAGCCTCCTAACTGTCATGTTGAGCCAGACAGACAAGACGATGTGCATCGGCCATGAAGGGACCTGCCCTCCTGAAGGTCATCCTGTGTCTTGTCCATTGACTCAACATAAGACAGTGTCATGGTTGGTCACCACAACATGCATTCTCTCTCCTGCAAGGAACTGACTTGTGCAGCAACTAGGGTATTTATTACAATGACCTTCAAATTAATGTAGTTTTTGAACTATTTATGCCTACTTCATCAACCATACTGGTACAGAAATTTTCCTAAACTAAGATTATCTCCTGGAGGAAATGAAGAACTCACTGCCGGAGAAAACTACTTGAGGTAAGGCAGAAAGAGTTGGAAGGCAAGTAGATGTGCTGATTGTAATTTTCTGTGAGATCTACTTCTAATACAGACTAAGGGGAAAGGACTCATGAGTCCCGATACCTTCTCTCCTTTTTCCTTCTTAGTATATATGATTTTTATTTTTCTCTACATTTTCTCTTCTCTTTCTCCTCACTGTCCCTTGCCTGCTTCCTTTTCATTTTCTCTTTTGTACTTTCTGAGTAAAATGAATAGATCGCAGACTTTGGGAAGAGACAAACCCCCCAATGCAGTCATTTCAGCAACTTACTGGTTTTGAAACCTTAGATAAATTATTAATGAGCCATAGTTTTCTCTTTTGTAAAATGGAGATAAGGATACTTAGCCCTGGCTTTTGCAAGGATTAAATAAGATAATGCAGGAAAGTGCTTGGTGGTAGGAGGATTCAGCAAATCTTAGGTCCCTTTTCTCTCATAGCCCTCCTCCCTCTCAAGTTTTCTACTAGGCTGAGTATTGAGTATTTCTGGGGGTCTCAAGCTTGACAATCCATAAAGCTCTATTCACCTGAAGCCAATCTGTGAATTTCCTGTTACCTTTCAGCAGCAAAGAATAGAGGTTAAGATCAGAATAATTATATATTGGTCTCCTACCTACAAACACCATCACCCCTCTTGCTCCCTCACCCAATTCCAAACTCCCACTCCCCATATACAATTTACTGTGATCCTGTCAGTTTACTGTCCTTAGGCTGGAGATAGATGGTCAGAGCGTGAGCTTCTCCAAATTTAAGTGGCTTCCAGAAGACCCTCTCTGAGAAAGAGGTTGCTCAACACCATTTACAAATATTCAAGGGCTCCTCTCTTAGAACTTTGTAAGTGAATGTTGACTGGGGATCTGCCAGCAATAACAGTCATTTTTGTCTTTAAAACCATGAAGACAGTGGTTCTTTCATTCCACCTGAGGCAGGTAATGATTACTTAACACCCCCGCCCCCAGATAGCCCTGGAAAGAGGAGACTGGCTGGAGTTCTAAGTGGAATGTCCCAGCTTCCTTTTACTGCAGCATGTACCATATCATTCTCATCGGCTTGGAAGTATGATTATACTGGTGCTCATTGGTGCAGGAGCCAGGGGGACCTAATGTATAAAGATTTTAAGAGGTTTTCCCCTCATTACTAACCTGCCTGGGAAATGGTGGGGGGAGGAGGTAAAGCTAAGCAAAGAACATAATAAAAACACATTCCATAGACCATAAAAAGCCCATATAGATGGCTATTTATTATTTAGCTCAAGTGTTGAGTACTTACTAAGACCTGCTAATATCTGGAAGGATAAAGACAAAGGACACACAATGATGGTATTGAAGAATTCACTATCTTGCAGGAGAAACATGTATGCAAACAAGTAAGTGCAGTTATCATGTTCATAGCTGTTGCAATACAAGTCTGAGGGGCACCATGGTGGCATGTGGGGGGAGGCATCAGTTGCAGTGGGGTGGGGGTGACCACTGTGGTCCTCTTGAGTGGTTTTGCTGCACTTACTTGCATGCTCTGAGAGGTGTCTTTGAGACCCCATGTTAAATATTAAGGCTTTCTCACCACTGCTGAAACACCCACCCATTTGGCCTTTCAGGGTCTTGATAAGTTTCTTATGTAATGTCTTATTCAACCAGAGGTACAGACTCCAATTCCAATTACATTTTCTGAGAAAGACTTATAGGATCCAATTCAGGAGAAATGCTGAAAGCAGTTTCATAGAATCCCAAATATGTTATCCTTCTTCAAACTCCCACACTGGAGTCCCTAGTATTACAGAATGCCCAGCGTGGGTGGAATCTATAAATCACTCAGCAGAAAGCAGCATCAAGGCAATTGGGACACATCGGCCTCACAAAAGCAGCTCATCTTGTCATGGCTAATCCATCTTATTAAACGACCACAAAAATATATGGTGGGAATCAAAGAAAAGTCAGCACTGGCCCACATGGGCTATCTGCCCTCACCTTAAGGCCACTGTCCTCTGAGTTCTACTAATATTTGTACTCTTTTCCAGGAAATTGTCCTATTTATGAATTTTTAGCAGAGTGTTTGTGTAAGACCTTCCTGTGCAGCACATATCACCGACGGGTAAAAAGTTTTGTAGTTAATTCCAATAAGGGAAGAGTTTTAGTTCCTTTAGCCTTGTCATGATCAATTACGTTTGAATTAAAACTGTAAAGTAACAATCTGCAAAGGAGCAGCCGTCGGTGAATGCGCAGTTTGGCATTTCGTGCTTCAGAACACTTGCACACAAACACACTTCAGAGGGTAAAATGGTTCCCTTAGCAACTATTTGAAGACTTTGGAGCTACATTTGGATAGAGAGAATTCACTTCATCTTCAGCATTGAATGTTAGACAACAAATTTCCATATTGCCATGCAAATGGACTCAGGCCAGAAAAAGGCCTTCTCTTGTGTTAAGAAATGTAGGCAGTCCTGACCTTGTCCCCCACTTTTGGAAGCTAAATTAATGAACAGAATCCTCAAGCTTTGAAGTGAAAATGACTTCAATTCCAGGCTAAAAAACCCAAATGCATATGATAGCTTCTCAATGATATGATAAATTAACAAAATTGAAGTTCAAGGAGGAAGAAAGAGTCACTACCATCTCCAGGTAAATGTGTTAAATAAATGTGCTTAGATGCTCAAAAGGTAATTAGCATGTAAATTGAATTCTGAAGAGGAGAACACAAATATTCGTGTCACTGAGGACTTATCTACAGTGGATTTTTGGTGCCAGAGTTTGACCTGCAATCCTCTCTAATGATGTGGTAACGAACACATGGAGGCCCAAAGGAGCTGTTGGGTAACAGTCCTTATAAAGTGAGGTAGGTGCACTTCTACATGTGCAATCAGTCCTGGAATGCAGCAATGAAGCCACCATCATCAGCTGCCATAACTTCTTTCAGAAAGAAAATGTTCTGCCAGAAATGACACTGGTTGAGACTTCTGATCTGTTGAAGTTGTCAAGGATTCCCAAGGAATGACTTAGACATCAAGAAATGAGAGCAGACCCAGCAAGATCTAAAGAAGGTGGCATCTTTATACAACCTGCACCTACCTCCAGATGGAGATGTCTGACCTTAAGCACCAGACCAGACACACCTCTCATCCTCAGAATTAATCCCAAACTTAGGCAGAAAGGAGTAAGAAGTCCCTGCCCTACCTTCTCAACTCATCAAGGCTCCCTTGCTCCCGTGGGTCTGGAGCCCTGCTCATTGAATTCAAGACTTAAGAGTCTGCCTGCGAGTAGAGAAATAAAACTTGTTCTAAGGTTTCATTCCTCTCAAAGATTGAGACCCTGTCTTGCATTTGCCAGGGGATTTGAATTCTTTCCCTAAACTCCTGGGCAAAAACTAAGAACTGAAAAAAAAACAGGGAAAAAACTAAGGCCTGACCACTTCTTTTCAAGGTCCGGCTGAGAATGGCTGGTGGCAGGCCAGACCCCAGCTAGAGACACCATGGAGGTCAGAGCCCAGCGGGTGTGCTGAGAGTCATCAGGGAAGGAAGCTAGAGGAGGGGAACTGAGTTCCTGGGAAGAGGACACAGGTTCTCAGAACAAAGACAAAGAAGAAGAGCCAGGAGTTTGAAACAGATCCATGCCAGAATATTATCTTAAAGGCAGTAGAATATACGTGTGTGTGCGCGCACGCACGAGTTTTATGTGTGATAAATGCAGCAAAACTTGACTGAAAATACATAAGTACAACAATGAGTCTGTGACAGGAATGAGATCCTTGGAGTATGAGATTATACACAGAGCAATAAGATAGAGATGAGTTCGTCCAAAAGCCTACCCCAGCTGTATTTCGTTGGGAGTTGTCCCCTACGTGGCTTGCTTTGGTTCTAATGTTTTAGAGAAGGCTGAACCATTGTATGCATAGTGACTGGATGCCAATCAGCTGTCTTGGCCTTCTAAGAACCCCATGTTCTGGCTCTCTGACTCCTGCTGGCCCTCAAAATCCCTATGATACTCCTTGGGATAAATTGTAAAAAGAAGTATAGGCTGCAATGAAAACCAGTAACAAGGGTCGTGGCCTACTCTATAAGGGTCAGATAATGCCTGTCTTGGGAAATGGCACGTAACAGGGTATCTGAGGATGAAGGAAGAGTTGGGCAAGAGGAGGGTGGAGGGTGGGGGCAGTCACCAGTGAGAAGGCACGGCCTCTGCAAAGGTATTGAGGCACATGGCCATGAAGGCCTCTGGTTTAACTTGTCCTGGGTCAAATTCTCTCTAGCACGCACTGCCCTGCCCCATCCCTGCCCTGGAGATGGCTGCAAGACAGCAGGAAAGAAGGACATGGCTGTATTTATTGACAGAGGTGCCCAACCTTCTCAGGGAGGAAAGGGCTGGGGAAGGAGGAAAATAAACTGGTGCTCAGAGAGATCTAGTGTCCTCTTTCCCATCACTTTGGCCAACGTTTCTGAACTAGAAATTAAAGAGAATATTTGGCAGTTCTGACATTTCACACCATTCTAGCTGACCTCCAGTCAAAGCTAGGAAGAATAGCAAACCTCAGTGTCAAAGGAAGTCATTCTGGGCAGGGGGGAGAGAGAGAGAGAGAGAGAGAAATTTCCATTTTCCTAGTATTGAATGACTTGGAACTCACTATATATTTACTCAACTGTGCTTAGCAATTACCAAACAGCTAAATGGTCAAGAATTTCCATAAAGTAAAACACAAATACCTGATATTTATGTTTTAAAGTCTCCCCTTTCAAACCATCATAATTTAACCCTCAGCAAGGGGATTCCCTGCTGACACCAGGGTTTGACTGATGGAAGGGATCAGCCACTGCATTTTGTTTCCATCAGGATCACGTTATCAACCTGTAATTTTGACATATTAGAAAATAGAACTTGATTTGCACGTAATGAGCAGTTGTGGGATGGCTTTGCCCTGCTGCCACTTAATGCTAGTGCCACTCACACCCCCACTCATGCAGAAGCCGAGACAGGGACCCTCTTCTTCTGGTAACTTGTAGGCAGGACTCCAGGGGCCCTGTGATCTAGAGTCAAGCCATCCCTCAGTAATGGTACTGCCTAGAAATCCTGCTTCCCTCCTGCTCTCAATCCTGAGAGCCCAGGGTTCTGGGAGCTTTTGGCCCCGCTCTGAAGAGGAACATTTGCAAGAATCTTCTGTGTGATTGGCATCTTCCTGAGTGACAGGCACGTTGTCCTCCAGAGGGTTCAGGACACAATGGATTGCATATAGAAATATATTGACAGGAACATTGCTCAAACAAACTCTTTCCAGAAAAGTCCTGTCTCAATATTATAATTCATTTTGAGGACCTTCAACCTTTTATGTTCTGAGGTTCCACGACCAGGGGAAAGGTAGTGATCATTTGTGGTCTCAGAATCCCCAGAAGCCACAGCAAAGGAAATAATCAACAGAGCAAAAAGACAACCTACAGAATGGGAGAAAGTATTTGCATACATCTGACAAAGGACTAATACCCAGAATCTACAAAGAACTCAAATCATCAAGTAAAAAAACAACCCCATCAAAAAGTGGGCAAAAGACTTGAACAGATTTTTTTCAAAAGAACATAAACATATGGCCAACAGACATACAAAAATGTGCCCAACATCACTGATCATTAGGGAAATGCAAATTAAAACCACAGTGAGATACCACTTTACCCCTGTCAGAATGGCCACTATTAAAAAGTCAAAAAACAATACATGTTGGCAGGGATGCAGTGAAAAGGGAACGCTTATACACTGTTGGTGGGAATGTAAACTAGTACAACCTCTATGAAAACAGCATGGAGATTCCTCAAAGAACTAAAAGTAGACCTACCATTCGATCCAGCAATACCCAGATACTACTGGGTATCTACCCAAACGAAAAGAAGTCATTTTATAAAAAGACACCTGCATCTGAATATTTATTGCAGCACAACTCAAAACTGCAAAGATGTGGAATCTGCCTAAGTGCCCAAGAACTGATGAGTGGATAAAGAAAATGTGGTATATACACGATGGAGCACTACTCAGGCTTAAAAAGGAACAAAATAATGTCTTTTGCAGCAACTTGGGTGGAACTGGAGACCATTATCCTAAGCGAAGTATCACAGGAATGGAAAAACAAATACTGCATGATCTCACTTATAAGTGGGAGCTAAAGGAGGGGTATATATATGGTCGTAATGTGGTGTAACAGACATTGAAAACTAAGGAGGGGGTAGGATGCGAGAGTAGTGATGGATAAAAATCTACCTACCATGTATAATGTCCACTATTCTGGTGATGGGTACACTAAAAGCCCTGACTTCAACATGGTACAATTCATCCATGTAACAAAATACACTTGTATCACCTAAATCTATTGAAATTTTGTTTTAAAAACCCACAAATGTAGGCATAAAAAAAAATAATCCCCAGAAGCAATTGAGCTCAGAAGAAGGCTGCACCAGCTATACAAGCCATCAGAAAGAAGGGACACAAACCAAGAAGGAGGGCTAGGAACTGGCAAGCCCTTCAAGTCCAGGGAGGCCAAAATCATAACAAAAGAAGATCCATAGTTGTGGAAAACTTGAGTCCCTTTCTGGGCATACATCATTTTCTTGGGGGGAGGTGTGAGAGGTGTAATTCTAAGGGAGGAGGGCAAGAGTTTAGCACTCTAGAATGCAGGCATGCAGAGCTAGGCTATGTCCGTGGATGCCCACTTGAGATACGGCATGGGCGATGAAAATAAGGAAGTCAGCTGGAAAGGTGGGCAGGTTTCCCAGGAGAGGAGAATGACATGACACGTCTTTCCCCAGCCTTCAAAGAACCAGGGGAACTGAGAAGCCTGGGCTGCCCCTCCAAATGTGGGGGCCTGAGGCCTGTGGGCTTGCTCCTCTGGCTTTGGAAAGGCATCATCCTGCCTGTGGCCACCTGACTAATCCTGGTGCCCAGGCAGGAAAGGGTTTGGACTGGGACTGGCCACAAGTCAGGGTAAAGCATCCCTGATGCCACTTTTTTAGTTGAACGATTCCTTTATGCTCAACAAAGACAACTGTTCATGTCTGGCCCTGTCCTAGGTAGGAAAGGAGAATGTGGCTCATGCCTGACCTTGGGATTGTGATTTGTTCCAGGCTCAAAGGTAGGAGCATCACCAAATGCAAATGCCCCCCCCCCCCGCCGCACACACAGGCCTTATTCTGATGGCCACAGCCTTTATTACCAAGCTTTGTTGTGATTTCTCAAAGTACCCTTCAAAAAAACTCCTGCTGCTTTCATCTATAACGAACACTATCTGATATAAAACTACCAGCATGGGAGTAAGGCAGATTTGAGATAAAATCCAAGTTCTGACGTAAATAACTGTATGATCTTGGACAAGTCATTGAATTTATCTCCCACTACAGAGAAAAAGAGAGATGATATTGACTCGAAATTTAAAATGTTAGGATGAGGAATAAGTGTATGTCATATACCAAAAGTCTAGCACTTTCCTTAATCCAGCATGTCCCAAACTTCTATTTGACTACAAAACTCTCTCCCCTCTAATTTCTATTAATATCCCCAGAAAGCCTGGGAAAATCCTAGCTCTCCCCATTTGCTGCTCCCCATTTCCCAGTCTTCCCCCTTCCTGCGTAAGTGAGATGCCCAATATTTAGGCTGGGGCATTATAGTTCCTTTGCCTCAGGCTAACTGACCTCTGCTGGTGTCAAGATATCTGAGCTCTCATTGGGGACCCTCTTTTCTGGAGTGGCATGACAGGGCTATAATAACCTGAGACTCTTTAGCAAGGTGACTGGGCTTCACTGTGACCTTGCATCTATCATTTAATAGGACATATGTCTGGTTTTTGACAATGGATACTTTTCTTCCCAGAGCGATGTGGGGTTAAAGATGTTATTCAAGGACCCTCTTTATGCCTTGTTGATCTTCCATTGAATTTTATCATGGGCATGTAAAGATTTGCTTGTCTTTCGTTTCTGCTGGTGAGATGATTGGGGAGGTGGGGAGAAGGGGGCTGACAATAACTGAGCCCTTGCTGAGTGCTCCCACAGGAGGACCTGGCAGGCACACAAGACACAGAGCTAGAGCTCTGAAGACGCAGGCTTGCCTACCGCAAGATGGGGCAAACAGCCCATTTACAGATGAGCAGAGGCCCAGTGAGGTTATTCAACTGGTCCATGTTCACGTTGCTATTAAATGGTGCTGGATACGTGTAAGTTGGTTTGTTTTTCTTACTACAGAATGAGGTCCTATCACTCTTCCTGTTCAGAAAGCCTGAGGATTTAGGGTTGGCCTCTCATGATTTGCTCTGCCTGGTGCTTTCTGCAGACTGTATTAAAAAACTCAGTTGGCTTTGTCAAATGGACAACTGATGCTGCAAGAGTCCCAGGGACCAAGAACCCTGGAGGATGAACTTTTGCCATTTCGCCTGGTGTCCTGGGAGATGCCTGAGTGATTGATCTTCTCACTATGCCCTGGGAGGACCCAGTTCAGAAATCAAAGCTCAAGGTCCTTGAGGAGGCATTAGATCAAGAATGTGCCCTTCACAGAAGACATGGAGAAAACACCCCTGAATAAAAGGAATAGTATAATTAAATATAGCTAGAAGATTAAATTAAAATTGGCACATAACCCAAATTTTATGTTCAGGTTTTATCCTAATCTCCAACAGGGCTTTAAGATACTTTTGTTTCATAATAGCCACCAGGAAAAATAGAGCTATAGCTTATTCTGGGTCTGTAGCTTAAATTTGCTTTTTTGTAAGAAAAAAATTCTCACACTAGATACAATATCAGGTTATTTTAATTAGTTTTTCTATAACAACACATTTGCAAGAATAGCCTGGTTTAAAATCTAATGGAATCATAGTTTGTAAATGCTCAGTTAAAGATTTAGGTGAATATGACGGTTCCATCAGTGAGTGCTGCGGAAATTTGTTCATGGAAATTAGATTTTTGATGCTGCTTCATTTCTCAGGTGGCACGTTATCATCTCTTTAGCTACATTTTCCACTGGGTTATTGCTGCAGATGTAGCCTCAATGTCAAAACGTTTGGGAAAAACAGTATCGTACTGCAAACAGACTCAGTGATACCTTGTTACCATTTAGGGAAGGGTACAGAATACTCAAGTTCAACCCCATCACAGCTACACTGACCTTACAGAAGCAAGATTCTCACACCTGTGGGCTGGCTCCGCTATGATTGATTTGGAAACCACATGAGACTGAGGCTTGAAAGCTGCAAGTTGCTGGGGAGGATAGGGCTGGCAGAGGCAGCTCTAAAATTGTCAATGCATAATTGTGTGTCTGCCAGGTTATCATTATTCACTCGGGGCTGCACAAGGATCGCATTAATACACTGACAGCTGACTCCTTATGAGAACGGCTGGGTAGAAAGTCATCCTCACTCAGAAAAAATTCAATACCCAATCAGGGTGGGAGGTAGAAGCAAATCTTCCCAAAGTTCCTCGCCATCTCTCTTGCTTTGTTTGATGCCCCTTTGGAAACTCATTTATAATGTAGCAACCATTGCAGGGCAATTTCTATTTTGTACATTCACCCATGAAGGGATTGTGATATCTTGAGCTATGTAAGTGTTGGCCACTGAGCATTCTATTCGTGGAAGGGCTCAATAGGCATTCTGGGAGAGAGAGAGGTCACTGGCACTCTGGAGTTGAACATTTGTATCAGTGATACTCTGATGTAAATGTTCCCCCTTAGCAGGAGAGGGAAGATGCTGGGACCAAGGGCAGCCAGCAGGGTTGACTTTCGATGTGATGCTGTATGCACAGGTGGCTCTTCAGACCAATCCCTCAGAGAATATGCTTTGAATTTATTGAGAGAGGAGGAGGTAGGATAGAGAAGCAGACCAGCAACACCAACAAGATTGCTGTTATAATCGTGTGAAAATGAAGAGAGAGGGGCCGCAGGTTGGGACACTTACAAAAACCAGAATAAAGTCGTCATTTCCTTCACTTAGAAAAATCTAGGCTGAAAAGTGGGATGATGAGGGCCCAGAAAGGAAGGGACGAGGACTGCCAGCAAAGCAGGTAACATTTGCAGGGCGCTCGGGGCCCACCCTGTATGTGGGGAGAGGGCCACACCAGAACTTCATGGTGGCAGCCACCAGCAGAGCTGTCCTGGCCCCCGGGAGACTTGTGTGTCCTATTCGAGGGCGGCCGGGCTGTGGGGAGCTAGGTAGAGAAGTGAGCTGAAGGTGCCTATAATCTCTCTCTGGCAACTCTATGCTAGAGACAGCTACAGTAAAGCCATGGGTAAGAGCACTGGGGCTGGAGTCACACCACATGGGTTCGAATCCTGGCCCTGCCACTTACAACTATCGATGATGTTGGAAAAGTTCACTGATGTGGGAAGTGGAGATGTGCCTCCAGCTTCCCCTTCAAGAACAGACTCGCTGCTCAGTTAAGAGGAGTGTGGAGAGCTGACAGGCAGCTCCTGGCAGGGTCCATCTCAGCTGCCAGCTGCAGTCACACTACTCTGAGGCAGCTCCGGCCAGTGACCAAGCATGGTGCAGGTAGCAGGGCCTAGGCATTTCCTTCAAAAGGGGCACTCCTCTAAGGGGCAGGCTTTGCCTCACCCCTCCCTGGGCCAGCAGAGACTTTGTGGGGTGTGCACGGCGGCCTGACACTCTCCTTGAGCAGCTCCCCTTCCTTCCTGGGTCGTTCACAGGAAGTTCTCCACCATAAACCTTCTCTACTCCTGACTCCATCTTAGCAGCTGCTTCCCAGAAAACCTAACCAGTGCCATGGCCCCGTGCCTTAGTTTCCTTATCTCTAAATTGAGCATAATAAATGTAAAACCTAACTAATTGCTGTCACGAGGATGGATGAAATAATCCTATAAAACCCTTGTGACATCCCTGCCACGTTGTCAGTGGAGTGAAGACTGGAAAGGTCCAGTTTATGCTATTTTCTCTAAATAAAGAGCTCCAGTCTACCTTCCTCCAATTTTTTTCAGCATTTGACTGTGTGGGCAGTCCTAGCACCATGCCTTTGGCCCCAGGAACTGAGCCTGCTCTTATGTTGGGAAGATTTCTCCTTCTTGAGGTTTTTCCTCACACAGAGACTTTTTGTCTGGCCATCACTCACTCACAGTTAGGCACGATTAACCGATTAACCAGTGGAGGGGGCCTCGCTGGTCCTGGCGGAGAGAGCCTGGAATTCTGGAATGAAGATCTGAATGCTCTGGAGAGGTCCACGCCCTGGGCTTCTAGAACACAAGCCAGGAGTTCCAGAACAGGCAGAGGAGCACAATGAGATGTTCCTTTTGCTGATATTCAACAGGGGTTACTATCAGCTGTCAAAGCAAACAGGTCTCAGAGACTGTAGGATGACCTAACTAGAAAGGGTTGGAGTTTCATGACTGCTCTAAGCTCTTGATGTAGAAAATCATGTGTCATGAGCCAGTCTTGTTGTCAACAAGGACCCGAGAGACAGCAACAACCTTTGTCTGAGGGTAAAATCTCTTCCCCCCAGATACTGCCAGCCTCAGGGCAGTCCTCACAGCCAAGGTCACAGAGAAAGCAGCCCATGACCCTGACAACAGCTCTCTCAGGCAGTACCACACGGTGGGCATGGGTGGAACTTAAGATATCCTTTCTTTCTTTTGTTTGCCTCTCTGTCTCTCCTCTTCCACTTTCTCCCTCCCCCCATCCTTTGCTTTCCTTTTTCTTCCCCAACTTCCCTGCATTTACGCATTCAAGAAGCTTTACTGATCTCTTGCCAGAGAGAAGTGAGCTTTACTGATCTCTTGCCAGGTTCTGGAGTTACACAGAGAGGTAAGTTATAGTAGGTACTGTTAATAGTTTATTGTCTAAGGAACACCAGACAAAAAAATAAAGTAACACGGTTTGGGGCAATTATGGAAGATTTCACAGAATATGTTAACTTGTAGGTTGAGCCTTGAAGAACAATTAGAAGCCTTCAGAGAAGACTGGAGTGGAGCGATGGTGGTGGTAGGGTATGGAGGTGCAAAGTGAATGGCACATGAGGAATCAGAGAGCTGTGAAGCATCACAACTTCAAAACAGTGTCACCCAATGCAGGATAGGTGCTCAGTGCCCAGCAGTCCCTGTGGAGCACATGCTGCTTCTTCAGAGCAGTTGCCCCGTCATGGCATGGAATCCACGTCATGCCTGGAAGTTTTGCAAAGAACAAACTATTCTTTACAAACAATAATCTTCACTATTTTGAACTGGCAGGACTAGAGCCTAGACCCTGGTAGGGTCCCTCTTAGACTCTTGAAGCCTGTATGTGCATGTCTCAGTTTAACTTGGATTTATGAGGGAAATCTCTCTAGAGAGAATGAGGTCCTCTAGAGTCAAGTGGCTTCTCTGTCCCTGTTTCTTCTTTAAACATAAATATGCATAGATATATACATTTGAACCCATGAACAGCCACTGATTTGTGTGTAACTCAAGAAAATAATGGAAATGTGGTTAAATGGGCCAAAAATTAGGCAACGCCTATAAAAAAACCCAAAAAACCAGGAAACAGCAAGAGCTGAAATTGAAGTAGGCTATTTCCTTTAAAAATATACAGCTACTGTTATTGGCAACATTTCAGGGAACTTGTGCTCTGAAGCACGTCTTTGGTCATGGCTCAAGCTGCCCATGGCTAAATCATTCCCTCACACTCATTTGCCATGTGTGTTGGCCCTAAAAAATCACACTCTACTTACCACCATGCTCTGACCTTATGTTTCACTCTCTTGCTTTCTAAATTTTTCAGCTCCTTCAGGTTTTACAAATTACTAAATTGGTATAGAATTTTGACCGAGCATATTTAGTGAATTGATGGTTATAGGTAAGTGTTATGTCTTCTAGTTCATGGTTCATTCCAGTCTATCACCACACAATCACAGCCTTTTCCTTCTGTCTTGGCACCATTGCATGTCTTTTCTTTGGTAGAATCCTTATCACTGTTCACACTGCATTACCCGTTTCCAGCTCACCAAGGTTACTATGGTGTTAGGTCCTTCTTGGAGTGTGGAGAGGTTTTTCATACTCAGTTGGAAGCTGTCCTTTGAGAGAATAGAGAGTCTTTACTCTGTCCCTTCCTCTGGAGTCTTGGAGAAAAGGTTGAAAATATCTGCCCCACCTAGACCCCTTGGTAACCACTCAAAGACGTGATCTTTTCAGGTAGTCAAATGCTTTCTTGAACTTTGCTGCTCTAACTCCCAACATTTGTTGCATTGAGGTACATCTGGACTCTTCCCCAGAACCTATTGAGAAAGAAGAAATACATTCCCCATCATATCTAGATGTATGTTAGTACAGCCTTCTTCTCACATCCTCATTTGTTCATCTTTTTTCTATACACACCCACACACACACACATCTATCTTTCCCCTTCGTCTATATTCATGATAATGCCTCCCTGCTTCTAAAGGAAAAAAACATCAAAAGCATTTCCACCCAAGAAACCTGTCTCCCGAAAAGAGTGATATATCTGTGCCAGTACATTGGTTGGGAAGCAAGGTTATAGAAGTTTTCTGGGTTTTCTGGATAGGGAGTCTTCTCTCTCCTATTAGATGCTGAGTTCAGATGCTCGACAAGCACAGAGGTGGAATAATTTGGTTTTTTAAAGGAATGTCCACCAAAGGAGGCTGCTGTTCAATCCCATGTAGAAGGAGGAAAGAGGAAATACTAGACAAGCATCCCCAGTGGCCACCTCACTAGGTGTGTGACCTTGGGCAAGTTACCTAACTTTTCCCTGACCGAGTTTATAAAATGGGATGACATCATATAAGCTTCATCATAGCACCATTATGAGAATGAAATGTAAAGAAAAATGCACCCAGCCCTTGTATAGTGTTTGGAATGTAGTAATTGTTCCCTAAGTTTTCGATATTATTTTTGTTTTCTAGCTTGACAAAAAATTGAAAAGTTTGTAGTCACAGGAAAAATAGAATTCTAACATATGTCCCTACAATTTATACTGCAAATCTACTGTTCTTTTGACAATTCTGTAATATTTCCCAGTGTAGTTATGTTTGCCCTTATGAGCCACTGGGGTTTGAGGTTGAGATGGGGAGGGGACTCATTCTCTCGGTTTCCCATTTAATATGGCATGAATGGCCCAAAGATCATGTTCACTTTAATGTATCATGCAATCTGTTTTGTGTTTTATTTTTTCACAAAATGATATGTTAATGCTTGAAAGATCATTTACATATGGCCTACTAGTTATTTAAGAAAACAGCAATTAAACATGTTGAGATAATTAACAGTGTGCATACGATTAACAATGCTTTTTAGATGGTAGACATTAATGGAGTAGATGCCAAATAAATGTAATCCCACACTTCAGTTAGGATTTCTTCATTAATTATATTAATTTACACATTTAAAACAACAATCACATTCATTCAAACACAAAGAGTATTTTAAAAGTTGAAATAATCAAGGGGGGGTCTCTGCTCTAAGGACATAATGCAATGGATTAACCATATTTTCTGTCTCCACCAGAGGACAGAGTAATTAAGGACAAGAAATAACCTGCTACACTGCAGAGCTGTCCACAATGGACTCATCCAAGCCTTTCGTAAGCATAATTTGTTTTTGAGCTAACTCGCCTGCTGGTATCCAACAAAATGGAATTGTTCTGCATCTGTGATTCGTGTGCCCTTCTGTGGATCTGAGTCCTGCACTGACCTCTCAATACAATATGGATTCTAAATGAAACACATGGAAATCTCAGGTGAGCACCCTCTCAGAGCAGTCCCTCGGCTATCTGGACCTGGGGTCACAGACCTTACAGGTTATGGTGACTCATATCCACTCATATGCATGCATGGCAACATTTCACAATCCCAGGACTGCTACCAAGATCATTACAGTCTACTTCTGAGGGTGGTGATCCAAACACCATCGCAACTGGGGCATGGGAGCACACATGTCCCTTCAGTGTCTGTGGAGCCACTGGCACATGCAACAGTCCCACTGAGGGGCAGCCTGATCTAGGGTAAATGTTAGACAAACCAGTTCTGCCACTTATAACTGGGTGGTCCTGGGCTAGATAACATGCCTGAATGTTTTTATACTTGTAAAATGGGGATAGTATATTATTATCTACTTCATGGGATTATTTTGAGGACTGAAATGAACTAATCCCTTGAATGTTAATTCCTTCCATTTGTTTTGAATGTGTTTAAGCCTTCAGTATTCAGGCAGTTGCAGCAGGGTTCATTCAACTTGGACAGGAGGGAGGAAGGAAGGAGGGAAGACAGAAAAAAATACAGGAAGGAAGTAGTGAAGGAAGGAAGAAGAAAGGGAGGGAGGGCAAGGGAGGCAGGAAGGGGAATTTAAATTCCTTACTTGACTATCTCATGGATCTACAGTCAACAAGAGAGGCTCTGGCTGCATAGATAAAGGTCAGCCTATAAAGATAAGGGGCAAAATAAGGGAGGTGAATAGTGCAAGTGATAATTGGAACCTGGGTTTGATTCCCAGAGCATTGTCATGGACAAAGGTTTATGACAGGGAAGGAAATTGGCATTGATTGAGCATCTATATCAAACTTGACCTTGTGTTTGACATTTCACTCTTTTCACACAGTTGGTGAGTTTCAAGGCTCTAATTTGAACCCACGTCTCTGTCTCCATCTCTGATTTCAGAGCCCTGGAGATGGAGACCTTGAGCTCCCTGCCTAGTCTGCTTTTCCCTGCTTGGGTCTGCTTGTGTCCTGCAAGATGGACTCTCCCTTTGGCTGGTTGTCAGCTTCCTCCACATGTTCTTGGGTACCCTCGTATCACAGGCTGTAGAGAGGAGATGTCAGATTGCCCATCCTGGGTGAGATGAGAAGCGACCCTAAACAGACCTGCATGTGTCAGAGCCCCCAGACTCAAAGGAGTGCAGTCATTTTCCTTTTACAGCATGCTCTTTCGTTAAAAGCATAGCTGGGTTTGGGGGGGGGTCTTTTTGTGCATCAAAAGTACTTCTGGCTCCTGACCCTCCACAAACGATAATAATTTGAGCTTCTGGATTCAAAACAAGGTTTTTTTGTTGTTGTGGTTGCTGCTGCTGTTGTTTTGTTTTGTTTTTTACAAAATCTGGATCTATAAAAGAAGCAGGATTTCAAGTATTTTTGTGTTTCCAGGCCTTTGTCCTGCTTCGTCCCTCTGCCTGCCCAGTGCCCTCCTGCACTTTCTCATCCCTCCAACCTGGGAAATTATTATGGATTATGCAACATTATTCCAATAATCACATCCTCCAGGAAGACTTCCCTGATTACACTCCTTCTGCCAAATGTGGTTACCTGTCTTTCTTTCTGGGATGTCCATTATCATCATCACACTGAGCATTAGGTATCTGTTTTAGCCTCTGTACCCCTTAGAATACCAAGTCCCTCCAGGCACACCGTACGGCTGAATTCCCTAATACCTACCTAATACCCAGAACTAAACAGGTTCACCAAAAAAATGGTTACCCTCAACTGGATTAATTAATCTGATCAAGATGTTGGGGGCCCATGGAATCCAAATGGCTTTAGCAATTCAGATAAAAAATTGTTGGAGGACTCCCAGCACGCACTCATTAGGGTGGGTGCAGATGAAACTCATTAGCATGTCCCAGCCACATTCCCTGGAACGGGCATGAGGTTTATTTAGAGCAGGGGTTTAATCCAGCTCCCTCCGCTAAGTTTATCTGCAGCTACAGGGACAGGAAGCAAGGTCAGGAATTATTCCGTAGCATGATCAACGCAAGAGCTAATCTCAGCAATTCAAACTAAAGGAACCACGTGCTCATCAACAGCCCTTGCTGTGGATCCCATTACAGTTCAGTCTGAAAGTGAAATTTTCCCCTTTGCTCCTGTTTTCTACTCTTTGGCATTACACCCCGCCGTGGGACAGCACTTCTCAAATCCCCATGCGTCTAAGAATCACCTGGGGATGTTCAAATACTGATTCTGATTCAGGAAGTCTGGGAGGGGCCTGCGATTCACGAATCCCAGCAAGCTCCCAGGCTAGGGGCTGTTGGCGCTGGTCCTCGGAGCACACCTGGAGTAGCAAGGGGTTAGAGATGGTGTTCTCAGCCTCAGCTGTATGTTCAAATCCCCTGTGCAGTTCTTTAAACACGCTGTTCCCAAGCCCCACTTCAGACCATTTAAATCAAAATATGGATGAGGCCTAGGCATGGTGTTTTGTAAAATCTCTGGAGATTCCAGTGGGCAGCCAAGGTTGAGAACTGTGGGCCTTAGACCACAAAGTGTTCTCAAAGTCTAGTCACCAGAACAGAAGCTTTAGCATCACCTGGGATCTTGTCATGAATGGAAATTCTCGATGAATAGATACACAAATTGCGGTGCGTGCCATGAATGGAATGCTAGTCGGCATAAAAAGGAGGGAAATACTGACATGCTACAACGTGGATGGGCCTCACAAATGTTCTGCTAAGGAAAAAGAAGGGAGATGCCAAAGATCCTCTATTGCATGATTCCAGAATAGGCCAATCTACAGAGACAGAAAGTAGATTAATGGTTGCTAGGGGACAGGGGTGGGAACTTGGAATGGCTGCAGACAGGCACAAAGGATCTTTGTGGGGTGATGGAAATGTTCCAAAACTAGACTGTATTGATGGTTGTACAAGTAGGTAAAGTTTTAAAAAAATCATTGAATTGTACACTTTAAATGGTTGAATTTTATAGTATGTACAGCGTATCTCAATGAAAAATAATGCAATGAAAAAAAATGCCACACCCAGACCTGCTAAATCTAAAGTGGGGCCCAGCAATGTGTGTTTATCAAGCCCCCCAGGGGACTCTGTGGTGCACTCCCTTTTGGGAACTCCTGATCTGGGGTGGGAAGGTCTTCAGAGGTGCCTGCTGCTGGGGTAGGGACCTTGGTAGGAGTTTTAGAGTAGAATCATCAGAAAACTGCTGTGGGTAATTGCAAAATGAAAGCAAAACAGCCTTCCAGAAACCGGGGCGGGGAGCGGAGGGAGAAAACTCTTAGTAATTGGAGGAAAAAAGTTGTATTCCACATTTCAATCCTCACTCTTGATGGTTGTGTGAACCTGGAAAAATTATTTGCTTCTCTAAGCCTCAGTAGCCTAATCTGTAATGGGAATAAAAATATGTGCCTTTCAGGCTTGCTGTGCAGATAAAATTAGAGGACAGACATGAAAGCTTCTAACAGTAATAGACTCATATTAGGCACTTGCACAGCATACATGGAGGAGAATAACAGATATGGGTCTATTTTTCCTTCACATAAACTGCTGTAATTTAACCTCTTCTGAGATGCCCATCCTGGAATTTTCTGTTGTACTGGGGAAGCTTTCTGCTGCTATATTTAGAAGATGATTGTTCCTGCAAATGCATATTTTTCTGGATCTTTCCTTGCCTCTGGGGTCTTATTTAAGGCTTTTTATTTTCAAAGTCATACATACCTGCTAAGTTGGGAAAAGCTTCAGGACAGTGCCCTGGATTCAGTTGCATTCTCTTTGCTATTGCAAGAGCAAAACCAGCGTTTTTACTGCAGAAACTGCCATCCCTGAAAGGGCTCCAGTCCTTATCTTAGAGCCAAGGAATTCCTCTTTGCACTCAATGTCGTGGGTAGACTAAAAATCACAAGAGAAGAATATATGCATGTTCCCCAAAACCATCCATGAGGTATGTGCTAAGAGAATTTGAGTTCAGCCCCAATGAAACAACAAGAAGCAGACAGAATCAGCCTCCAGTGGAATATATTTTAGGGTGACGTAGAGCTCTTTGTAGCAATTGAGCTGAAAGTGAAGATGCAATCAACTAATCCTTGGTAATTCAGATGTGAATCAAGCTAATTTTGAGACAAACAGCCCTTCGCATGGTCCCATTGAGTTGTAGGCATATGTGTTTATGATGAGTAGCATTTGGACCCAGGGAAAAAGCCATAGAGCTGTACTGGGGGATAGTGAGACAAGAAAGTGATGCTAACTTCTCAGTCATCTTTTCGTGCCTCTGCCTACCTTTGGCCAGCTCACCAAAAGACAGAGCCACTTTCTTCTTCCCTGAAACTCTTTCATGTCCTTGAAAGGCATTCATTTCAATTGGCTTTGTCTTCCAGTTGTTCAGTTAATGTACCATGAATCAAATGGAAAAAAATGCTGCATCCCAGCCAATGTATTAATAATTTGTCTGCCATCTACATTCCATTATAAACTTCTCTAAGGAAGTGTCTATGTCCTACACAGAGAATGCTGCACACTGCAGTAGAGCATCATGCATTTAACATGCTCTATTAACAGTTAAGATCCACACAGCTCCTGTGAGGTAAGCATTATTATCGAGAATTTACCAGGAAGTACATGGTAGAATTGGGGCGTGGATCCCTGCATTTCAAATGCCAAAGCCCATGCCCTGCATTGGGGTCCTCTTTATCTCATCCCTTATTTGTATTGAAACAGGCAGCAGGTTTGCTTTATGGAACTTGACCCTCTAATTCATCCTCTAGTTTCTGAGTTATTCAGGACAATAGAGGTTTATAATCCTTGCACGTCCATGCAGTGACAAGAGAGCAAGTCTACACTCCCTGCTTGCTGTTTTTTGAGGCATCCCTGATTGTTGGAGTCAAATCCATCTCTGTCAACACCTCTGAGTCCAGTTCTGCCCATAAGCCCTTTAAACAGCTTGCTCATCCTGTCTATAACAGTAAAAATCCCTGGCACAACAAGCCAGGAATTGCTTGAAATTCCAATTAAGCCAAGTTTTACCAAAGCCTTTCCCATTATCTCAGTAAGCTGCTTTCCACATTAAAAGTCTCCTCTTAATTAATTCTTCTCGCTGGTCTGTGGACACGCAATGCTTTATTATGACCTGCGAATTCAAAAGCAAGAAAATAAAGTGCAGATGAGCAGTACAATGAGCTCCCTCCATCCAATCAGAGCACATCGCCCTGTCACTGGTCGTGGCTGGTCACATCAAAGAAGAAAGCACCTCTCAACAGAAGGTGGGGGACAACTCAGTAAAGGGCTCTCTGGCATCTTTGGTATGAATAATGGCATCTCCGGGGGCTGCTTGAACAGCTCTATCACATCCTCCTCTAGACAGGAGACCGAGGCAGGAGGAGGACGACTATATTTCCCACATTTCTTGCCCAGCAGTGAATACACATGAGGGGTTTGTTGTATGAATAAATGTATGGTGGTGACCTTTTTCACATGGGGGTGATGGATTTCTGGCTTCTGACATCTTACCATCAAATGCCTTTCTGCCGAGGGTCCCATCATGTGGAGCCCACCCTAATGGGGTTGACTTCTTTTCTTGTGTCTGCTGTGCTCCACCCGTCTTCTAGTTAGCAAAAGGCCCTACTTTCAGAGGCTTGCTCTCTCCAATACAATCTACAATAACGATATTGAGACGGTGGTCTCCTGTCCAGCTTACCCCGGTCTTGTTCAATGCCAGGTGAGAGGCTGAGAAATGGACTTACCTCAACTGCAGGGCATGTGGCGCTTTACCTGGTTCTCTGTGGACTTTGTGTTTCTATGATTCCATCATGTTTGTTTGTTTCTCTTTTCACTGCTGAGTTCATCTAAACACAGACTTATTTATTTATATATTTATTTTTTCAACCACATTCCCCAGGATCTACTACCAATTCCCGGGTCGAAAAAATCTTTCTCGTACTCTGCCATGTTTCCCTTCCATGCAATCATTGCTCCAGTGTTAGCTTTGCCCAGACATTAGTTCTCTATGTAAGAGCCAAGGTCTCTGTGACTTACATGCTTTCTCTGGGCAGAGAAGTCAAGGCAGGCAGTGGTGAATTTGAAGTTCAACAGTATTTTTGGGGACGAGAGGTCTGGCTGCAGGTGGTGCCCACAATGTCAAAAAATTATGATAATACTACAGGAAGTGAAAGAGGAGTTTCAATAGTCTGACAACAGATTTAGATTTTAATAACGCCCAGGATAAAGCTTTAATAAAATTGACACCATGACCACAAATGAATGCCACCGTGAAATATGTTGAAAGTAGGACACTGAGCTATGAGAGCAGGGTCCTCACTGGCAGTGTGTTTTCACTCACAGAGCAGTATGAGCAGCAACTGCACATACAGGTGAGTGTTGTTAGAGTCACATCTATTCTCCAGTGTGCAGAATGACAGCCTTGGTTTCCATGAAAGAAGACATTCTGAAGGTATTTCTAATTGCTTTCATTGAAAGGCACAAAAAGAAACGACTCTAGCAGATGAGATGCGATGGCTTCTGGGAATAAAATCTGCCTCTCGAGATTATGCTTGATTTATGGTTTTGCATTACTGAATTCCAGGGTTCTTCTTCCTACCTCTCTCTAAAAGCGATTTCCTTATCTCCACCACCACTGATATATGGTTTAAGTTCAAGCACAGGCCTTTTCTCATAGGGACTGTCACAGCAGCCTCCCGTCTCACCCACTGCCCTACCAACGGCATGAAGCACTTGGAATTATCTTTCTAAAATACAAAAATGATCGTGTCAGTACCCTGAAGGAAGAAACCCCACCACGGCCCCCCATGTCCCCTTTGTCACGTTGCTGTGAAGGTTAACCAGACGCCCCTCAGCATGAGGCTAGCATCCATGCACTGCCGCCAGGACACTGCTGCCCCCAGCCCTTCTCCCTCGCTTGTTTATCTCCTCCTCTGGTCTGTGGCATTTTGTCTTCACGTGTATTGGCTTCCTTGGCATCTCAGTGGTTTATAACCCCCAAAATGTTTTCAATGAGCTCCTCTATTTCACCACTATTTATGGAGAATTGCTTTAGGTCAGGTAATGTTCTGGGTACTGAAGACACAGCCATGAACCAGAGTACATGAGGGAAGGCACCTTCATGAAAGATGGCCAGGAAGCCTCCCTGATAAGCAGAGAACTGAAGAGGTGAGGGGATGAATCGTATAGATGTCTGATGATTTGGGCAATAGCAATGGACCAGCATGGCTGGGGGAGGCAGATATGGGAAGAGAGAGCTGCTGTAAGGTCAGATAGGAGCACAGGAGGCCTGTGGCCAAACATAAGGAATTTTGATTTTACTCTCAATAACACAATTCTTGGAGGACTTTAAACAAAGAAATCACGTGACCCTACTTAGGTTTTCCAAAGATTGTGTAGGCTGCTCTATGAACAAGCAGACTGCAGCAGGGCAAGGGTGGAAGGGAAGGGCAATTGACAGATGATGGGGTGAGGGTGGGCATCGTGCAGGTGCTAAGCCGTTGGATTCTGGGTACATTCTGAAGGTAGCTCTAACTGGATTTTCTTGTAGACTGGATGAGTGGTGTAGAGAAACAAGGAAGGATGGCTCCAACATTCTTTGCCTGCCTAATTGTAATAGCAGGATGGCCAATGACAGAGATGGTGCCATACTCAGGGAATAGCAAGGGGAGGAAATCAATTACCTTCTCACAAGGTAACTCTGCTGAATGGTTAAGCCCCTTCTTCACCTGCCTGCCTTCCCCAGCCCTGCCACCTCCTGAACTACTCCAACTATGAGAAAGTCATTCATTATCTACAGCTCAAATCTGTGTCCTGGAGCTTCCAGCCATTGGTCCCAATCCCAGTCCAGGCACAGAACTCACCAGAGGCATGATCTTCGTGTCCCTTGTGTGACTTCCCTTCAGACCAGGCCTGGCATCCCAGCTACTCCCTTTCTGTCCTTGCTCACCTCAGACACTTCCCTCTGAAAACTTCTTGTGTGTCCACATTCTCATTAAAACTGGTGTTCAGGAGGAACAAAAGCTACCAGGTGGAGTTGAAAAGAGAATTCTAGGAAAACTCAAATCTCATTCTAGAATATTTACTATTTTTTCCTGCAGTCAAGAATGACATTACCTATGATCACATCTTATTCACATTGCTGCCTGACCTTGTGCACGGTGTTGGCCAAATCACCTTCTCTCACTGAGCCACGGCCATAGTCTCCCAGCCAGCACCACCCCTCTTGTCCACTCCAGGGTAAATCAGGTCCTGGGTTACTCCCAAAGGCTTTGCATCAGATGAGAATAAGAACTGAACTCTCTGTCCTGGCCTAAGTCTCCCACCACATTGCATACCACCTGGACACCATTGTGTTCTTTCTGTTGTCATACACCTAACCACTGCCTCCCTAATGCTTGACACCTTCCATTCCCTTGGCCTCAAAACTTCCCCCCCTCAACACCTTCCATGATTGGTTTAGTCTTATCTGCCAGGTTTCATCTCCACTGTGGTCCCCTCAGAGAAACACACCTACCCTGCCTACTTTATCTGAAAGAGTACCCAGTTACTCCCTACCTATACCTTCATAGAACCTGTACCCATTTGTAATTACCTTACTAACTAATTAGTTTATTTGTCTATTGGCTCCCTCCTCGCTATAGTGGAAACTCACTAGGGTGAGGAGTGTGTCTTGTTAAGCTCTGTATCATCAACGTCCATAAGGCCTGGCACCTAATAGGACACCATGACTGCAGCGTAAGTCAAGGATTGTGAGGTATGTTAAAGTATAATTGCAAAAGCCAAAAGCATAAAAAGAAAGTGGAAATTTACCCATGTCTTCAAATAAATTGCTGATAAGATTGTTATGCAAATCCTTCTGAAATTTTTCTTACAAAGCTGCTTTTCTTACAAAGAAGAAAACAATGAATATGAGGATTTATAATTTTTTAAAATATAGCATTAGATTGTGAACATCACTCCATAAGAACAATACACAAGTAACAATATACTAGTAATCATATATTTCTATTAATATATACATCATATTTGTGCATTATATAATATATAAAATCTGATAGCATTCTTATTGGTTGCCTTGTATCATATGGCATTTATGTATGATAATTTAAAGTACAGTTTATTTTTAGATGGTTAATCTCCCCTCCCCCAATTTTGGAGTTTACAAACAATATTTCAGAAAACATATTTTAACAAATTTATTTAAGCACCCATTTCTAATTCTTTATCTAGCACATATACATAAAAGTAGGTTAGCTGGATTATTTTTACTGGTCTTTTACTTATTAATTTGCAAAAGGTTTTTTTCTTTAAATTTTAAGATTAAAGACATTGATTTTTTCCTATTTTATATGTTGCCTTCAGTTTTCTGCTTACATCTGTAATTAATTTATAGTGAGTTTCTTCCTATAAAACTTTTCAATCTTTATTTTGAAAATATGTTAATGATTTTCTTCATGGATTCTGCTTTTCATGCCATTCTTAGAAGGTTTTCACAGCCTAATAATTAACACGTATTTGCCATTTTAATTTTATTCATGCTTTTATTTATCATGTTAACTCTATAATTCTAAAACTATTGTGTATATTGTGGAGTGAGCACCTAAATTATGTTTTTTCTAGCAGTGTACTCATTGCTTAATTTTAAAAATAAGAACTTTTTCCCCCTGTGATTAAAAAATATTTACCGTATATATTATCTAGATATCTTGTTGAATGTCTTTGGAGTTCCCTTTATTACTTGTTATTATATTTTCCTATATTTGTTATTGTATAGTTTATTATTTAATAGTCCAAATGTTTTGCATCAGTTTTATTCTAGTCTCATAATGTTATTTGAGAAGTTTGCATTAATTTCTTATACTTTGACAGCTTAAGTAGCATTGGATAAAATTTTTTTAAAGAATGATCTGGCTTAAACATTTATTTTCAAGGAAGATCGTTGATAACTTTTATCGTTTTCTACCACAGTTAATGATCTATTTGCCTCTTCTAACTCTTTTGAATAAATTTTAGTAATTTATATTTTTCTAGAAAATCATTCATTTACCAATGAATTGCATGTTATGAATCTTATAATGACATATTGAGTGCAATTGTAATTATTTTGTTTAGTCTTTTTTTTTTTTATGAGTCATGTTCTCTTGAACCATCCCACTGTGAGTTGCTAGATAAAATACAAGACGCCTTAATAAATTGGAATTTCAGATAAACAGTGAATGGTTTTTAGGCCGAGTATGTCTCAGATATTGCACCAGAGGCGCTTAGAACGAAAGAGTTATTCTCTGTTTATCTGAAATTCTAGTTTAAACGGTCGTCCTGCATTTTTATTTATTAAACCTGGCTGCCCTACAGCAGGAAGTGAAGGTGACGATTCCTACTAAATGGCCAAGGATGGGAGGATAGGGACTGTGACTTGTGTTGATATGGCCCCTGGCTAGCCCAAGAGCAGTGCTTTCCTTGCGTTTCCTCGTTTCCAATGCCCGCGGCCGCCAGACCTGCTGTGGAAGACCCACGCCCCGGCAGCTGCTGTACCTTCCCACGCCCGCGCGGCGGGTCCCTGCGGTCCGGCCAGCTCGCATCGCTGCTTCTGCCACAGCGCATGCGTCCCTCGGCCAGGGCGCTCTCCCTATCTTCCTGATCTGGAAGTCCTAATTCTCCAGATCAAGCTAGAGACCCCCTCCGGAATGCGCTAATCACGTGTTGTTAACTGTAGTGTTTTTTCTGATATGCATCCCTGGGGCATATAGCACTTTGCCTACTTAGCACACAGTAGGTGCTCCATAAACGTAGCATGACTAGTTGGTGCTTCATCAGTGTCGAAATGTGTATTGGGCACTTAATTCCTCTGTGGATGTATCTTTCCTTAATAGGTGATAACTTTTACAAAGGTCAACTAGGAATTGAAGGGGAGGGGTGTCTTCCAGAAACTTTCTCTTTTATTCGGCTGGGAAGGGGGTAGCATTTCCAAGTGCACGTCCTGTCTCCTCTCACTACCCAAGAAAACATTCTCTTATGAAAGTTCGACTGGAGCGCCTGTTTCGATAGTAAATACTGTGGAAAAATAAATAAATTTAAAAAAATAAAAAATGCCATCACTAGAATGGGCTGCTAAAAAATAAAAATTAGAAAAACGCTGTGACACATGGTTTCGGGGAAGACAGTTAAATGCTGGACTGGACATGAAAGCTGCTTCTTAGGTCCAGGCCAGCGCTTCCTAACCTTTTCTTTTCTGGTTTAGGCTTCAGGAATTAAGCCTGCTTTTTTCTTTTCTTTTTTTTTTTTTTTTCCTTTTATTTCAGAATATTATGGGGGTACAACACTTTGGCTATATATATTGCCCATGCATTGCCCATGTCAGAGCTACAATCGTGGACATCCCCCAAACTGTGCTCCCCGCATCCATTCAGTGAGAGTTTTCCCATCCCCTCCACCCCCCTCCCGCCTGCCTGCCCCCTGATGAATATTATTGCCATGTGTGACACTGGTATTTTGTTTATTCTTATATCCGTGTATATATCCTACTTTACATGTATAATGTAATACATTTTTGTTTTTATTTTTGTCGTCTTTTAGTTCTTCCAGAGATGTATCCATAGTAATTTTGTTTTCTATGAATCAGTCTTTGATTTCTCAATTTTATTGCACCTTATTCAAATTTATTAATTTTTGTTCTTATTTTCATTATGTTTCCTATGACTTTTCTAGGAAATTTTTTTTCTAGAATTAATAGTTTGCTTCATTAGTTTCTTCTTATTTAATAGTAAATTAATAAGCATGTGAATTTTTGAGTATAGCTTTGAATGAGATAATCTTTGAACTATAGGGATAGTTTGATACTAACTAAATTTGAAAAAATCTTTAAAGGTAATTTTGTTCCCTGCTTCAAACAAAATGAAAAAACAAATATTTGGAGCTTTTTGCTTAATTCTTTGTTATTTAGTTTTAAATATGTTAATCATTTTATAATTATAATTATTAAGTGATTATTTTATGAAAGGATGTCATTTTAGTATTAAGTACTTGGTTTGTTTGTATTATAATTAGTCAACTATGACTTATAGAATTTCTACACTTGAAGTTAGTGAGATTCTCTCTTTTTAAGTATTGGTTTTGATTTATCTGCATAAATATTCTGTTGGCATCACAAATAGTGTATTTCTATAAGTGTATATTTGATATATGCCTATCAATGAAACATTAATTAATGAAGTCTTCCATATGATTTTTAAAAACTGTTGTCTTCTCAATGTGTCCAAGACTGAAATTTGTGTTTTGGATTGTCACTGTAATTATGGTATTAGCAATTTCTCCTTAGGATACCAAAATTTTTTCATTATATTGTTTGATGATTTATCATTCAGTTTATGAGTATTATATCTTCATTGTGTATTGTTCCTTTTAAAATATAAAATACACTCAACATATTTTTATGATTGTGCCCTTACATTCTCTTTTGCCTGATGTTAACTTTTGCTGCATCTACCTTCTGCCCTTTCTTTGCCTAATCTGTTGCTGCTCTTCCCCTCTGTATTTTCTGTTTTAGGCCTGTCTGCAAATAGCTTATATTTTATTTTGCTTTTGTGTTTTGACCCTATGTGAGACATTGCCCTTTAATAATTTGCATTATTTTTATAGCTGAACTATTTTGGCTTACTTTAGTTCTCTTATAATTCCTTGCTTTACCTTTTCTTTTTCTTTTTTTCTTTTCATTCTTGATTTTTTTTTCCTCTAAGTGATTTGGAAGTTGTAGCTTTTATGGGTAAATTAAAACTCTGCTGAGGAATTTCATTCAATTAAAAATAAAAATCAATTTTATCCAGTCAGTGAGCAAATGCCAGGGAGTGGAAATGTGAAAATGACCTGGGTCCTTCCCTCTGCGAGCTCCCTTAATATCCACCACAGTCACTACAAATGCTTCTTGCAGTACCAAGGGGATGATGGCCTCTAAGCTCAACCTCACTTATTCTACCTTTCTTCTGCCCAATCTATTTTGTCTTGTGTGTCAGGTGATGTAAGTTCATTATTTTTTTAGCCTGATATTACAAAAATTAAACCTATACAAAAGTTTTAAGAATAGTAGAATGGACATCCACATACTCTTTACCTAGATTGGCCAAATGGTGACATTTTCTACATTTGCACTGGGGGGTGGTGTGTGTGTGTGTAATCCTTGGCTAATAAGTGATAATTATAATGACCTTTCATCCCTAAGTCCTTTGCACAAGTTTCCCAAGAACAAAGATATTCCTTTCTATAGCCACAGTACAATTATCAAATAGTGGAAATTTCATATTGACAGATTTGTTATTATCTAATATACAGCCAATATTTGAATGTTGCTAATTGTCCCAACAATGTACTGTTGAGAAAAACAAAATATTTTTTCTTCTAGTGGGCACCATCTTAGTCAACTGAACAAAGCTAACGTCATCAATATTGGGATAAAACCATATCACGCACCTCTTGGTATCATGCACTGAGAAGAATGCAGCATCACTTCAGTGATATCCCGCCAAAAATGCATAACCTCAATCTAATCATAAGGAAACATCAGACAAACCCAAGTTGAGTGAAATTCTACAAAATAACTGGCCCATACTCTTCAAAAATGTCAAGGTTAGGAAACACAAAGAAAGGATGAGGAACTAATCCAGATTAAAGGAGATTTAAAGGAACTGACGTTTGAGTGCAAAGCATAGCCCTGGTTGGGGTTGGAGTAAAATAGTTCTAAAGCAGAGGTTGGCAAACTATTTCTGTAAAGAGCCAGATAGTAAATATTTTAAGCTTTATGAACCATATGGCCCGTGTTGCAACTTCTCAACTCTGTGGTTATAGTGTGAAAGCAGCCGTAGACAACATGTAAACAAATGAGCTTGGTTTTGTTCCAATAAAACCTTACTTATGAAAACAGATGGTAGGTGGGCTGTAGTTTCCAGACCTCTGTTCTAAAGACCGTTATTGGGACAATTGACAAAACATCAATATGGACAGAGGATTAGATAATATTTTTATTTTATCAGTGTTAAATTTCCTAATATTGATAACTGCATGATAATTATGCAAGATAATGTTCTTAGGAGATTATACACACATACATACACACAGACACACATAACATATATGTAGAGATATAGAGGGAAATTGTATAGATGGATAGATAGATGATAGATAGATAGATAATCTTACCTATATCTTTGTCTAATTTATATTTTTTCTTTTGCTGATCCAGGCTATGACCCAGGACCGTACCTTCAATTCAGTCTCCTTTAACTGGGAAGGGTATCTCTTCTTTTTTTTTCTCTTTTCTAACTTTGACATTTTTGAAGAGTCAAGCTGATTTATTGTAGCCAGGGGTCCCCAACCTATGGTGAGTTGTATAATTATTTCATTATATATCACAATGCAATAATAATAGAAATAAAGTGCACAATAAATGTAATGCTCTTGAATCATCCCAAAACCATCCCCCTCCCCCTGGTCTGTGGAGAAATTGTCTTCCATGAAAATGGTCCCTAGTGCCAAAAAGGTTGGGGACTGCTGTTGTAGACTATCCCTCAATTTGTGTTTGTCTCATGATTAGATCCAGTCGATACATTTTTGGTAGTACTGCTATAGAAGTGATATTCTACCCTACTCACCACATCCCATCAGGAGGCACATAATGCCAATTTATTCCATTGTTGGTAAGGTTAACATTGAGCACTTGGTACACATGGGATTTTCAGTTTTCCCCACTGTAAAGAAAACTCGGTTCATCATTCTTAATTTATTATTTCCAAATTGATTTAAACAAACTTTATAATGAGATCTGACATCTTCTTCTGTTTATAGGAGCCATCGTTTTTTGCATTTTATACACTTACAGAAAAGAACCATCTGTATTGTATGGATGACCTTCAAACTCAATAGGTCCTGGTGGAATCTTTTTTTGAGAGTCTGTATTTGTTTCTGCCACAATAAAAATTCTTTTCATTGTAGTTTCACATAACAGTGCAACATAGAGGCTGGGCACCTTAATGATGTGGGTGGGCCCCTTGCAGAGTCCCAGTGTGTTTAACACATTGACTGCCACATGAGAAAAAAAAAATGTTTCCTTGGGGCCACAGTGTGCTATTACGAATATAGAATAAAAACTTTGAAAACAAAAAGATCCTCTCTAATTTAATGAAGATTTTGTTATTTTCTATTGTTTTCTGTGCTTGAGTTATATGCAGTTAAATTGTCAATATTAATTGTAACAATAAGAACATCAACAAGTAAGATTTTCATGAACCAATTCTAGAGTTTTGCCCAGGGGGCCACCCATCATGTAACATGTATGCTACAGCATGGCAGTGTGAGTTGCCTGCTCACCACACGGCTCCCAAGGTAAAGAGATGTTTGAGACTTACATGTGCTTCAGGAGACCCTGGGCTCAAACCTAGCATGAGTGAAATACAACTCACATGGCAGTTAATGAGTTAAGAACACACTCTTCTATTTAAGGATTATTGTGCAAATACCAAGTAACTACTACAGCTGGGCATGTGAGGTGGTGGCTTTGATTCATGGGCATTTCAGGGTTTCTGTGATTTGCATTACTGTAGTTGGAAGTTTTATTAAAAGTTATACTTTATAATAGCCCAGATTTAAAAAAAATAAATATGGGTTTTGAGACATTGATGTACTAGCTACACAGCTAATTAAGAATTCAGAAAGTCAAAAATACTAAGTTTAAGGCTTTGAATGTCTGAAATGAATTTTAGGACTAAAAAACGTACAGGTATGGTTAACGTAGCTACCAAAATGACTTCCTTTGCTGTAGCTGCACACCTTGGGGGGCACTGCCCAGGAAGCCGGGACCCCAGGGACTTTCATCTGGATAGATCTCCTCAGGCACATCGGTCATCAGATCTACTTTAATGATCAGGAATCTGGGCACAATGATGGGCACGTGACGGGTTATGTGTGAAATGAATAACTGAATAGAGCGAGGAGGAGCAATGTCTGGAATCTAGCACAGCAATGGGATTAGCAGCGTGGACACAGCCTTTGTGAGGAAGGAGGAAGCATGACAGCCCACGTGTGGTGGAAAATACCAGGCACCCTACAAAGCCGGTGAATTAAGAGAATTCTCAAGCTTGACACATTGGAGCTGAAATGGGAAATCATCTGGGCTTCCTCTGCCTTGATGGATGGGATGGTGTAGTACATTTTGGCTTTGAAAACAAATATATCCAGAAGAGTGAAAGGGAGGTAACTGCTAGAAAAGAGTAAACTCAGAAGCCACTGTCCTCCCAATTATCTTCAGAAGAGATGAAGATTTATTGAAGGATGTTTGTTCAGAGTGATCAATGGTTTCCTGTCTGGCTCTGGGTACCCAGCAGAAAATTTTCATTTTATATGGTGACTGGAGAACACTGATTTATCTCTCTTTTCAGAGGCTATGCTTGACTGGAGGTACAGAGAGCGAGCACACCTAACTTAGGCTTCTCCGTCTCTATCTTCGTAGAAAGGGATTCGATAAATTCACCTTTGGAAAATATCCACCAGTTCATTTGTTTCTTGCAGAAAGTGTTGATGGTCAGGCCTCTAGGACTTGGGCTGGCAGAAGGGATTTGGATGGAAACACAGTAGCTCGTCAGGCCCTGAGATCTGAGGGCCAGAATCCCTGCGGAGCACAAGTCAACGTGAGATGCCCAGAGCCACTCAGCGACAGCTGGGGGACCACAGCTTTGGGACCACAGCTTCAAGCCAGAGCTGAGTTGTGAGACAGAGGGAGGGTTAAGTACGGCTCTTCCTTTTGCTTTCATTGGCCAGGCATCTATTGAGTGGCGTTCATCCCAAGAGCTCTGCTCATTCCCAAAACGCTGACACCATTTACTTTAGCCCACAGAGGCCCAACCCAAGTTTGGGCAGCAACCCTCATTGTGGGTCTGGCAGAAGGCAGGAACTTTTGGCAAGAACAGATGGTGGAAAATGGAAGAGATTTTTCAGTACAATGCTCTCTGATAGTAGTAGAGATTCTTACTCCCCAGGGAGCCTACCCCCACTTCCCCATTCCTGTCTACTCATCCGCTTAACTATCTTTTCCTCAGAGACTCCATAGCCCTGTAAAACCTGCCCTGGGTAACCATAGCCATTCCCTATGTATGTGATCTGCTTCTAACTCAATTTTCCATCTGAGTTAACAAGACCAAGTAAGGTGAAGCAATTTGACTTTGATTCCCAGTGAGCCTGTAACTGAGTCTACATTTAGAAGAGAACTCACCTCTCCCCTCTCCGGGCTACTCATGACAGCTACTATGTCCCTGAGCCTTTCAGCTGCACACAGATATGGTCTAGATTAATATTCGCTTAAGCACCAGATGGGTGCTTGCCAGCCCATACCAGCTGGCAGGCCATGCTTAAGAGTCCCTCACCCCTCCTAAGCCAGGCACCATTAATCCTTCCATCGGTCAGTCAATCAACCTACTTCTGCAAATTAATAAAAGAAAATTTTGCAAAGGGCATGCTTGTCTCACAATCATTCACTTTAGCATTCTTATCACCAAGGACCATACGACAGCTTTTTTTAAAAAAAAAAAAAAGGCATGAACAGGAAGGCACAAGAACCTTCAGAGAAACTTTCTTACTCATTGGCTAAGATGGGTTATTTTCCAGCCTCTTATTCTGTTCTTTCTCCTTAAAATTCATTTCTTTTTTTAAAAGCAACACAACTATCTATAATCTGATGCATTAAAATAGTTTTCCCATTACTAATGAAGCCAATTTTTAGAACTGGAATTCAATTTGACAGTTTTAATTATGGACATATTTCCAAATCTAATCAGGGTACCCAAGATATATTGGGCTGTGGCTTTATGTTATATTCCAGGAGGAAAAAAATCTACTCTCAGTTGCCCAGATCGCTTGCTTAGCATTATGGTGATCAAGAGCATTGGATTGGTGAAGGGCATGGATAATTCAGACAGATGGAGACCCTGCCTTGAAGGATTTAGAGGCAGGGAAAGACACAGGCATGGCTGCAGCCAAGCAGGGACTGAGGATGGCAGGGTGCAGGTCAACGAGCATTTGGTGGAGAGAAAAGGGTGGGAAATGGGTCAGAGTCATGGAGGCTGGAAACCACAGGTAGGGGTGGCTGGGGGAGGTTGCCTTAAACCCTCCCTCCTGGTGCAGCTCATTAGCAGGGATGGGTAGCATGTGGCATATAGGAGCATTTCAGCTTCGTCTGCCTGGGTAGACTACACTATCTGACAGAGAATGTATTGGCTCACAAAGCAGAATTTATTGGGGAATAATAGATGGATCCAGCTTCCCATACACAGGCAGTGCAGCTCCTGGGAGATGCCCAGCCAGAGGAGCTGTGTACAGGAGACAAGAAATGCAAAGTACTGAGCCCAGTGCCTGACATGGAATAGAGGCTTATTATGTATTTCTTAAATGGATGAAACAATGAGTGGACGTATGGAGATAAATTTATTCCCTTCCCATATTATGATTCCTGAAGGGTTTGTGATTTGGAGACTGAGGGAGGATCTTAATTTGCTTGCTACTCTGGCCAGTCACTCCAGGGCTGAGAGTAGGTCTGAAATATCAGACCAACCTAGCCAAGCACCCACTCAAAACAAACTAGTGGGGAAATACAAGAGGAAGAGATAATAATTAACACTGGTCCAGAACGCACCATCTGCGAGGTGTTCTTCCAAATGCATTCATGAAATAACTTGCTCAAGGACACCCTACTGGTAAAAGGTAGAGCCAGGATTTGAACCCAGGCGGTTTTGCTCAGAGTCTAAATTCCTAACTCCTGTATTACACTGCCACTCTAGGTGGGATGGACTCCTAAGAATCTATCAACTGGAGGATGTGGGACTGACCCCAGTGGTGAAAACCATAGTCCTCATACCAGAACCCGATGGAGGCTGGTCTTGAGAAAGAAGGTGAACTTGCTCATCCCCAGGCAACCGATGAGTCACAGATGGAGGTGGCTTGTGGCTCAAGGCAGTCCATTCAGTTTGGAAAAACACCCCTGTCAGAGACTGGATTTAAGGGGACAAGGACTTGTCCTAAGAAGAGTAACACGGCAGCGACTAGGAAGGATGTTAGGACCCAGAAAAGTGTGAAGAGCCAGAGAGCAAAGCAAGAAATGAGACAGGAGGACAAATATATTGCATTGTGGACATGTGGCAGGGATTAGTGAAAGTCTACACTCTACCAAGGATAAGCTGCCATCCAGGGTTAGGGCAGCAAGACTAATCCAGTCCCTGACTGCAAATGGCCTGGCCTACTGATGCTTAGCCAGCTTTCCTCAGGGTCTGGATGGCCTGAGTGAGAAGGTTCCAGGCCTCAAGGACTCTGGCAGATGTGATTGCTGAGGTCAGAAGCCAACACAAGTATGCAAAGGTAGGCACAAAAGCAAGCCATCTGTCCCAGGGAGGAGAGAACAAGTGGCAGGTAAGTGGTCCTGGCAAGAGGCTGAGATGGAATCCAGTATCCAGAATGGCCGTTCAAGCAGAGAATGAGCAGGCAATTGGCAGATGGGTGGCATCAGGTGTCCAGAGTACTACAGGTGGGCAGCCAGATGGTGTCTGTTGATTACCAGAGGTATAGGTGGGAATACAGATGGCAACAAGTGACTATGGTCTCCATGAGGTCTGGCCAACTCACTGATGAGGACAGAGACCAGCTGAACAGAGGAACAGCGTCCCATCACAGGATTACTGGCATTCAGATAGCATCCTGGGATCCCACCAAGTATGGGTAGCCTTCATTATCCAAACTCTGCTATCCAAACTCTAGCATCAAATAGGGTTGCATTGCATAGGTAGTGATTCTTACATCAGGAACTCAATCTAATGGAGATTGGGTTCCATGAAGTAGATTATCCTGAAACTGGAAGACCTCGGTTCCAGGCTAGTGAATATAATGAGACCGTAAGTGCTGCATGGTTTTTTCTGGCCAGCACAAGGCTCAGAGAAATCCTGATATGTGAGGATGGCCAACCCACACCCTCAGGCCCCCAGTGGATTTTCTGGTCTTCTGATTTTGCTGAGTTTTGCATACTCAGTGATAGAAGGGATCAAACCAGGAACCTCACCTACCACTCAACCTCATAAACATACACAATCTGTGCCTGTGGGAATGTGGCCTCCATTCCACAGTTGGTCCTTGTCTCCCTTCCAGGAACACTGCTTCTCTTGTTCGGCCCAGCCTCAGCCAGTATTTCCTTCCAGGTATGGTTAAGCCAACCCTTGTTCCCTCCCTCCATCAAGCCGGCCTCTGCCTGTGCTGTGCTCACCCCTTAGCCTCCCTTTAACCTCTGGAGCAGACTGCAGACAACTCTGCAGAACTCTACAGCCATGTGGAAGATGACAGAGCAAACAAAACAAGGGCTGGGTGCAGTGAGCCTAGAGCCCATCACTACATGTGGGGTTTCCTGTGGCTCAGCCACACTTTGCTCCTGTTCAGACTCTTTGGCTTCACTTGGTCCCATGGGTACCTGTCACTCCTCCACTCTTTCTGCTCTCTGTCAGCTCCTCAAATGAGTCCCACCCGCTCCTCCTACAAGGAGTTAGCACTTGCAGCCTGAAATGATCTTCCCCCTCCCATTTTCTAGGTGCCACTATGTGTCCTTTAGATTTCAGCTTCTGCCGTCACTTCCTTGGGGAAGCCTTCCCTGGCCCCCTTTAAGCTGCTTATTCTGAGAGCACCATGGCCTGCATGTGTGATAGCTGAATTCATATATCCATATGTGTGGCTGACTGATTAGTATCCAACTCCTTCCCTGTCATACAGCTTCACTAATTTCCTTCACTCCAGGACTCAACACAGGACGTGATACTTCTTAAATGTCCAGTGAACAGTCATTGAATGAAGGAATACACTATGCATTTGGTAAACACATTAATAGCCCCAAGCTGAGCCTATACTTCCATATATGCAGAATGCGGATAATGAAAGCAACCTGCTGGGGTTTTTGTGGTGAGAATTGAATTATGAAGCATCTGTAAATGGCCCCGCATGGTGCCTGGCACACATGGTGACACCCCATACCTTCAAGATCTTTTGTTCTCTTCTCCCAATGCCCAAAAGTGGTAAGGTCTCCCTCCCCCTACCTGGGGCTCTAATTTGCAGTTAGTCTTGCAGGAAATGGATGCCCAGTGCTAAGAGTATTGACCTTGATGTCAAATCTGCATGTAGAGCGGCCATGGCAACATTTTTGTCACCCTTAAGCCTCAATTTTGTCACCAGTAAAGTGGGGATTTTAATAGTACATACCTCATAAAGTTGCCATTGATAATACATTGAAAAGTGTTTACAGCAGTCCCTGAGGAGATATTCAGGAATTGATGGTTGTTATTATGTTTATATCTATCACAGGGACTGAATTAAAATTCATGAAGAAGAAATATATGAAGACTGTCCCAGAGTTTGCCATACTCTACATATTCTGCTAGGATCCTATATAGTTGAATCATCCAGATGGCCACCTGCTGGCCAGTAGGGAGGTCCTGCAAAGCCAGGGGAGCATTGCCACCCTGCTTTGGTTAGAAGATTGCCTTTCGTAAGTTGGCTTCTCAGCCTTGTCAATTCAGCAAAATACATCTTGCAGAGAATTGAAAACGCTCGCTTGATATATTTCCATTTATCTTTTCTGAATACAGTTCTCTTTGAACCCTGCTAAGATTGGCAATTGCATTTCTAAATTCGCAAGGGACATCCCAGAGGATAAAGGAAAATTCTATCCACTGTACCTGGCAGTGTATTACTCTGAAAAGAGTTCATAGGAGAGCAGCTTGAGGCCTAGGTGGACAGGAAAAATATTGTAAAGGATAAGTCAAATAGATGAAGAAGGAAGGAAGGAAGGAAGGAAGGAAGGGAGGGAAAGAGAAAAGAGAGGAAGAAGGGAAAGAGAGAAAGAAAGAAACTTTGCCATCAAAGACAGACGGTGTCTGATTTCTTGAATAGAGTCAGGTTCACCTTATGGGGCCAGGGATAACGGAGAGGAGCCCCTGCTAAAATCAAGATGCTCCCAAAATTTTTCTCCACACGGAACATTACGAAGAGGAGGATGAGACTCCATTTAGGGAGCCTAATAACTCCTTGTCCTCAGGCGGAGGGTCTGCTGAGTCAGCCTGCAAGTGTGCCTTATCTTTATACATCCTGCCAGAACAAGGAGAAATGCTTAAAGAAGCTCTGACAAAAATGTAGGGCAGGGCAGGGAGAGGTCATGCAGGTCACTGGAAATACCTAGGAAAGACTCCTATTGATAGCTCTGTCCTTAAGGTCGGTTTAACTTCGGGGGATCTCTACAGCTCTGGAATTAGAATTAGGACAATCAATTCCCCCCCAGTCCCCCTTTAGCAGTACAGGCTTAAGCTTTAAGCTCTGTCCTACCCCAGTGGAAATGAAACTTGTTGAGGCTCCATCTTATGCTGAGCAATGGTAACCTGCTCTGCAAGCTGCTGCTACATGTTACTCCAGCTCAGATACAGCGGCTTATAAAGACTTCAGTGGTTCTTCAGTATTACCTGGGGTCAAAGAGGAATATTTGAGAGCAACTGAACCATACACTATAAAATGAATGACAGACAATTATATGCAGTTAGTTTTGGTGCATACATATATGCACCCATCAATCTGTAATTAATATACTTGAGGATTCTGTATTATATCTAATCATTCCCTCAACACCAAATTAAAGAGCTGTTTGATTCCTTTGGTCAGGTATCTCCAAAGAAAATATCTCTTCTATTCATGTTTTCTTCCTCTTTTCTACTTCTCTTTTGTTCACTCATTTTTACATTTGCACTATTGCAAATTGGAAAGATAATGTAGCCTTTGAAACCACAGACCACGCCAGACCTCATATTCTGGCTGTGCCGTTTACTAAGTGTATAGCCTCAGGCAAGTTGTTAAACTTTCTGAATTTGTTTCCTCCACCAGAGGGCCAGAATAACAATATTCACCCCCATACTGTTGGTATAAAGATTAAATGTCATCATGGAGGTAAAACACCTTATACCATGACTGGCAAGAGTGAGACTTAAGTAAATGTTAATTCTCCTGCTTTTTTCTTTCCATGTTCAAGTGCACATTGGACTCATTTCACCTTTACTTCATAGTTTTATGCGAGCTACAGAGAACTTTTCAACCTGCCCTTTCTCAAAGTTTGGACTTTAATCCAGAATCTTCCTCAGCCATGCACAAAGCTACAGCTACTGCTGTTTCTAATTTGCGACTCTTCAGACCTGTATTCTGCCTGAACTCTGGGAAGTCTCTTCTTCCTAGATTCTAAGTTGATCACTGAAAATGGATTTGGCTTCTCTTTTTCAATCTGCCTCATGTTAGGAGACGGAGTTTTTGGATCGTTATGGCTTTTCATGGCAAGAGATCCACTTCCGAATTAAATGTCCATTAAAAATGTCCCTCTCGTTGACAAAGTTATTGATTTTGTTACAATTCTGAACATGGCCCTAGGTAATTTTATCATTTCTTGCGCTGCCATAGTGACATTGACAAAGCAAGGAGTAGCTTCCATTTGCATTATTTTTGGACCCAAACCGTTTTATGCTTGGAGTTGAGAAGAGAGTCCATATGTTCGGGCTGCAGTAGCAGGGGCTTTGGAAATCATCTATTGCATTTGGCAAGGGAGTGGGTCCCTAGGCTGGTCAGGGCAGAGTGTTTGTATAATTGAAGGTAATTATGTTGACAAAAAGGGGAAGGTAAGGGCACCTCATAATTACAAACAGATGTGTCTGGATAACGGCAACCAGTCCTGCAGGGGCCCGGCAGACTGATGCTTTGGCAGGAACTCCTATCCCCCGTGGGGCAGAAGTGCTTTAACACCTCTGATAACCCCAGCGTGGCAAGTCACAGGGATTGAGCTATTTTCAGACAAAATGACACCTGAGGGGAAAACGGATGAGGGGGCAGTACAGTAAGAAAAACTTAGGTTTTAGAGCCAAGTAGACTGGTTTAAATCTCAGATATAGCATTTAGTAGCTGTGTGCCTTCATATTAGCTATTTAAGTAAACTATGTTTCAATTTCTTCATCTCTAAAATGGTTAGAATAACATCTACCTTGAGCTGTTGTTGGTAGAATTTAAGAAATATGACATATGTAAACTGTTTAGCATGTAGCAAACACACAGGAGATGCTAGTCCAAGCCAAAGTCATAATTTGCAGTCTTCTAACTGGGTCTCCCTGCTTCCCTTCTGACCCCGGGACTATCTGTTCTCCAGGGGAAATCTTTTAAAACCTAAGTCAGAACAGGCAACTGCTCAAAACTTCCTAACAGTGTTCCATCACACTTTGACTGAAATCCAAGATCCTATCCTGTAAGATCGAGGCTCAGATCTTACAGCTCTCAGACCTCCTCTTCTCACACTTTTGCCCTTTTTTTGTGCCTTTCATTCAAGATTTACACTTGGTTCTTTCAGCATGTCAGGCTTTGCCACCGGAGATTTGCGTGCCCACTACTTCTCATCACTCATTTCCTAGCGTATATATCATAACGCAAAAGAGGCCTTCCTTGACTGCTGTCTTGGGTTGGGCTTCCTAGAAACAGAGCCTCAGGGAGGGTTTTGGGAGGACATGATTTATTGAAAGTGTGCACTTCGGAAAACCCTGTAAAGGGGCGAGGGAAGCAGAGAGATGAAGAGAAAAAAAGGAGGAGGACATGGTCTTAGCTGTGGTCTTAGGTAATGTCTAACGTTGGGCTGATCCGTGGTTTGTGGTGGTGGGTGGATCTGGAGCATAAATCATACCTCGCAGCTGGCTTGCCTTGAAGGAAGGGGCCAGGCTTTTGTATACAGTATCAACCAGTCATAGGCATCTCCTAAACTAAGGGCAGTTCTCCTGAAAAGACTGCGGGTTTAAGTGGCTGGCTACAGACTTATCCTCCAGTAGCCGGAGGATGAGTGCACTGACGGGTAAATAGGATCCACTCACCCGTACAGCCACCAGGCCCAATATTGCCATCCACTCACGCTATCCCATAAACCTATTTCAACTCTTTGGCTTACATTTATTCTTGCTTAATAATTTGTAGATTTTCGGTCTCCCTGACTAGAGTATAAGATCTTGAGAGGAGAGAACTTGTCTGTTTTGTGCATGGATCCATCTCTAGACTCTAGAACAAATGCTGGTTCAACAGGTGGATGTGGATTGCCACACACTTTCTCCTTTTGAAATGGAAAAAAGTTTATATTCAGGCAAAGAACATATCAAAAACAAAAGGTGAAGACTGAATAGTCCTTGTCATGGTCAACTGCTTCCCCAAGTTCCTCTGTTTCCTGTGCCATTTTTATGTTCCATTGGTAGAAAATCAGCTGACTTTTTTTTTTTAAACATTCCAAAGAATCTTGCTTATAAAAAAAAAAGAAAACTTGTGTTTTCTAAAACAATGATATCTGTCACCAGGGAGGCAAAGTCATCTTCCAGTACTCATCCTGAAATATTTACAGAACAGATTTGAAGAAAGGGAAAGGAAAGCTGTTTCTAAGGCTTATCTCCCCGGCTTATTTAATATGACTTTCCCCCAAAGATATTCTCCAACCAGTTCATTGCTACAGGGACCAGATTTTAAGAAATAAGTATTTTCTGCAGATGAAATTATTCCCTTCCTCCCCCAGATCCTTCATGTGTATCAAAGCATGAGCTGTTTTGTGTGTTACTATTGTTTCTGTTTCCCTCCTTGTCTTTGGGGAAAGGAGATTATGGCCAAATAGCGATATGTTAGAGGATTAATAGGATAATGAGATGTGTACCTCTGCCTCATACTGTGTCTACACAAATCATACACGCACACCCCCTGTTGAAAAATGAGGGATGCCAACAGCTTTTGTAGCAGCCTTTCTGAAAGTTCCAGCTTCTCACGAACCTTCTGCTCATCAAAAATTCCAAGGATTGTCTTTGAAATTCTAAACCATTTCAGTAGGAGCCAGAGGCATAAGGAGAATAAGTTGCATCTAGGAATGCATAAGAAGACAGTCACAGGCCTAAGCCGTTATAATATAGAGTAATAATATGCTATTTGAAGTACTTACAAAGCACCACACATTGTATTAAGCAATTTCAAACTCTCATTGGATCCTTCAAAAAAACTGTGAGACACACAATAAGTTTGTTTTATAGATAAGGAAACTGATATACAAAGAGGATATTCACTAAACACAGCTGGCTTAATGGCCATTTATTGCTTTTTTCTGTCCAGCAAATATTTACCATTCTTCTGGCCATAATACCCTGATGTGCTTTGGGAATCTCCTTCCCTGACTTTGAGTACATGGATTTCGAATGGGGCTAACCCCATTTCGTGACATGAGTCTGGATAATCAGATTCTTCCATGGTCTTGGCCATCATGTAGGTTCAGAAATGGACACATGGCCCAACCTAGGCAAGTGAGACAAAGCTCCTGGATTTTCCTGGAAATGTTGGGAAAGAAATTATCTGTGCCTTGTGAGATTGCTCAGGTGAAATAAGTATAGCTGATTCTGACCAACTTGCCACCTCAAGGGGAGAGTTTGGTGAAAAAAAGCTGACCTTAAGGAAAATGGAGACATGTATAGAGACATAGTCCTGGTGTCATAGTTTGAGAACCTATATTCCACCATCATGAAGTTGGTTTAAACCATGGGATTTTTTGAGGGAGCTGACACATTTCCTTTATTCTTTAAGACAGTTTAAAGTGGATTTCTCTCTCTAGTAACTGGATGAGTCTTAATATAGAATTAAATAAGTAATGGTTGACCTTGGATATTAACTAAAGAATGGCTGACCCTCCCCCATGTGTGTGTACATAGCTGGAGAGCAGACATGCTCCAAGGATCATGCAAGGGGGATGGAACTGAATATTTGCTCTGCTTTTCCTTCTGAACTTTTAGCTATTTTAAACACAGCTCTTATCCAACTGGCCACAGAATTGGCCCAAAAGAGGAAGAATGAGCACTAGAAATACAGATTGAAATACTAAAGGGATCTGGGCTTATAATTAGACAGTACTTGGTTCAAATCTCAGCCCTCATACTATATATCAAGTGATGTTGGAGAAGTGCTGAACCTTTCTACTTCTCAGTTTTGTCGTCACTTACATAATTTCTCACTGGGCTATTCTGAGAAATAAGTGATATTATGCATGCAAAGAGCTCAGCCAGTATAGTTCCCAACTCCAAGTAAGTTGCAGTCTAGCTGACTCTTGCAGTTCATAAATACTGACGTAGGGAAGTGGTTAGGAGTTTTTTTCTTCATGTCCACCCAAAAAATTGTAGTTCCCAGTTTTAGGATATTTAAGTAAATGAGGCAAGTTTGGTCTCATTCTCTAAGGTTTGAAGAAATGTTATATGTGTACTTTATAGAGTCTTAGAAAGAGGGCATGTGTCTAAACAAAACCAACCCAACTGATAGGAAGTTGCATTTCAGTCAAATAACTGATTGTGTCTTTGACATCTTGTCAAATAACTATTTTGACTGATTTTCCTCTTCCCTGTAAATAAAGGTTACCTGGACTGATCAAGCCAATGAGGTTTCTTGACAACTGGTAATAATAACAGGGCCATCCTTCACTTCCATGATAGGCGACTGTCAGCAAGTAGAACATGCCCCTTGAATAGGGAACAGGTAAGCCCAAGGTCATCTGCACTCCGTAGAGTCACTTAAAGTCAGTGGCGCATGGTAATAAAAAATCTAGTTAGAGTTAGGGCATAAATAATGACTGGAAAAAAAGTCTGGATATATTTGTTTCCTGAAGAAAGGCATCATGCCTTTATCATCTTCTTGCTATGTGAAGCCTGTGGGGCCAGACACAAGGCCTTGTGCATTGTAGTGAGGAATAAAACCCGTGAGGGAGGGCGGGAGAGCAGACCAGAGTCCATTTATTGACATGCATGTATTGAGTACCCACTATGAGCCAGGAGGTGTTCTAGGTGCTGGAATACAGATAAAATAACCCATTCTTGCAGAGCTTAAAATCGATTGCGAGAAGACAGACAAAAAATAAGTAAAATATATAGTATGTTGGAAAATGATAAGTACTGTGACAAAAGCAATAAAGCAAGAAAGCGGAACAAGAATGACAGATGACAGAGGGCAGGAGGTAAGGATTGTGATTTAAAATAAGGTACTTACTGAAGGCTGCAAAAAAAAAAAAGGTGTTGGGTGGAAAAAAGCGAAGGAAATGAAGAAAAGCAAAGAGAAGAAAATCCATGTGGATTTTTGGGAGAAGAGGGTTCCTCTGAAATACAGGTGTACTTTACCTGGGTGAGGACAGCAAAGAGTAATTAGGCGGAAGGGCACGAGGGTGGGAATGTCCGAGGTGAGGTTGCAGAGCCGGCAGGGTGGCATGGGGTGGGCCTTTTCCTCCCAGGGAGGCAGAGAGCCACCAGAAGGTTCCGAGCAGCTCTCACTTACGTTTCACGAGTCCGGCTGCTGCTGCCGCTGCTGCTGCTCTGAGACTGGACGCTGGAGGCACCCAGGGAGGGCGGGGTTGGACGTGCGCCGCAGGCCAGGTGAGCTGTCCTTAGAGTGCAGGTGCCCCGAGCGTGAGAAATGGCCGCTTACAGAATAACGTTACAGGTTGTGCTGGGGCTTCGCCTACGGAGCGGGGTAAAACAAGTAGTGGTCTGAAGACTTGAGTGACATGGACAGGCTCTCAGGTTCAAGAAGGTAAGGCAGTGCATGTAGCAAAGTGGCACGTTGGGATCACAGACAAGTGTACAAGCTTATGGCTGGGAAGGTAATTCCCCCAGCTCTAAGAGTGAAGCAAAGAGAAACTGAGGGGGGGCAGTGGATATCACAAGAGGGACAGTGCTCTGGAGCAGGGCTGCAGACAGTGGCGCTGGTGGGGGTGGGGGGGTCACAGAGCCCTCCTTAGATGTCAGGTGTGCTGCAGGAGGCAGACACGCGAAACCTCAATGAGCCGCAGTGGGCCAGGTACCAGGCAGAACCAGAGCACCTCCAAGAAGCAAGGTGGAAATGGGGTTAGTGTTAGGATGCGCCTCCCCCGCCATGCATGGGTGGTTCAGGACCGGGTGGTGCGCATGGGGATGACGGACGCAAAAGAACAGATTTTCCTTTCGTGCAAAATCAGAGTGAACCTATAAAGTGGCTCCTTCTCTTCCTGGGAGTGACACTGATTGAAGATGATCCTCCTAAATTTTATTGCAGAAAATGAAGAACGGCTCCTGGTGAGTGTGATTTTCTGCCTCCCTGACCTTGCGCTCCGCCGCTGCTGGGCAGAGACGGCTCATCCTTCACCCAGCTTTCCCGCGCCACGGGGCGGCATTCACCTCGGAGCGCCGCGCATCTCTCACCTGGACAGAGCCCGGGATCTGGCTGCGGTCGGGGCTCGTTTTGTTAATCTTCCAAATCCTTCAGGCCACAGCACAGTCACCTGGGGAGGCCTGATTCCCAACATGAAAAGGCAATGAAGGGGAGAAGAGAGACTCCATGCGCGTTAACCATTTCCTCTCCGTGAGGGAGCACTAGCCACTTCTCGAGCACGATCTATCCTCTGGACCTCTCAAAACACTCAGGGAGTCAGGGTCTGGAAGATGATTAAATGAGCGAACTGAAAACAAAGTGACTGGACCCAGGTCACCTCCACCCTCATTTTCTGGCTCCGACATCAAAATCACCCTGTTTAGGCCTGATGCCTTCAGAAGAGGCTCCAGGAAGGAGATACTCGGCCTGCCTCTCTCTCTTGTTTTGAATAACTAGTCACAGCTGCTTAGGCATCCCTGTGTTTGCACCTTGTTCTCCAAAATAATAATGACAGGGACATTTTCTTCTGTGAAAGTGAAACCCCTGGTTCCTCTCCATGGTGGCAGAGGTAGAGGGAACACCCAATCAGTCAGCTGCATAGAGCCAGACCCTTCCAGGAGAGAAAACCACCCTGTGAACAATCACCAGGTGAACCATCTCTGAAGGCCCTGCCGCTGGGAGCCCCTGTCTCTGGCCATGCCACAGGAAAGCTCCCATTACACGTGGGTCTGCTACCGTCCACACCCCTCTGGGTGCAAGCCTGCAGGATGCATATGCAAGGAGAAGGAATGAACATAGATACTTATATTTTCCAGGCACACCCTTTGTGACAAGTTTTGTGCTCAGTCTTTTGTATACAAGATTTCATGTAACTCTCATGAGCAAGATGTTATTTCCATGAGGAAACTGAAGCTCAAAGGGTTTACCCAGCCTGTGAAAGGCTTTCCAGGGAGGCAGGCCCAGCCCCAGATGTTTCCAAAGCCCATATCCACTGCAGCTTGAGCCCTGGGAAGCCTTGCTCTTCTGGCAAAGTCTGGCAGCAACTCTCTTGATACTTTTCATAAAGCATCAGAGAAATCAAATCCAGAAAATCAGACTTGTCAGAATGACTGAGGTCAAAGGACACCAGAGAGGCATTCTGGCTATTATGCTCACTCGGGTATGTGATCCATGGGGAGGGTGGATAGTAACCTGCCCGCTGTCAGTGTTCCAGGGTGACGATGTCCTGAGAAGTCTTGGAGTCAGACAGACTGGCTCCCAAACCTGGCTGTGCTGCTCCCTAGTTCTGCAACCTCAGATATGCTGTCTAACTTCTCCATTTCCTCCACTATGAATTGGGTATCAGCACTTGTTTCCTCCCAGGTTTCTTATGAGGACAAAATGAGGCAGTTTCAATACATTTAATGCCATGCTTGTGTGTTGGATAATTCTCTAGCAGTAGTACGTGTTGAATAACTAGTACTTGTACCTACAGGCATTCAATGTCTGTAGCAGTTTGGTTGGCAGGGTTATACTTATTTGGAATTGTTTAGAGTCATCATTGGAGTGAAGAGATGAAAAGGAAAGAAAATGAACAAGAAGCAAAAGATAGGGAAGCTGGTGGGCAAAACTTTAGGAAGCTGGTGGGACCACATTAGCATGTGAGGCGGCAGGTGGCAGGTGGTCAGGATCACCTTCCAAGGAGGCTGCAGGGCCCCAGGGGCGAGGTGATGAGCCACCAGAGCATCTGGGATGGTCATGGTGGGTAAAAGAGGGGAAGAGAGGCCTTATCTGCAAGATGTTTTTCTTATGAAAAGTGTTATAAGCCCCGTGTCTGGCGGGACTCAGGTGTGCTTGGGGGTGGCATGATGGAGGGACTCCATCTTCAGTTCTGCTTTATCATGATTCCACACCATTCCTGTCTGCCCAGCCAGCCCTTCACTCCAGCATGTGTGGTAGGGACAGGCTGCCTACGTATGTTCATCAGGCAGATGGACTGCAAATTTTCTGCTTGGCATTACCCCAGCACTTCCATCCTTTCTAGACAATCTTTTCTTGCTCTGCTGGCTTTAAGAATAATTATTTCTCTTGTGCTTTCTACTGAAAAAGACAAGGGGAAATGTCTAATCCTGGACTCAGGTGGAGGCTTCTAATTAATTCATTAAAACCATTTGGGGTCCTTAAGCCTTTTATATTGATGGCCCTAGGACTCTCTTCCCAATTTCTGATATCAGTTTTCCACGAAGTTATAATATCTGCTGATGAGTGTGAGATGAAGAGAATCTTGCTTTAAAAAATTCATCAAAACATGCTTTTCACATACAAAACATCTCATTTTAAGAGGCTTGCAAGGTGAAGGGATGGTGGCTTGCAGTGTTTACTCTCCACAATGGAAGGCCACCTGAAATGTCACAGATTTAGAAAGCAGGAAGATTTGCTAAAGCTAAGCTCATTTCTGAAGTCGTATTTTTTTAAAAACTGCCTTTGCTGTTAGGCTAAAGGCAGCTCACCTGCTCATTTGTCAAATTTGTGATTCTATTGTCAACAAAATGAGAGAAACAGGCAGAGATGAGAGGAAGAAAAACATTTGTTTCAAAAGGGAAAATAAAGATCTTTTTCTAACATGATTTGAAATGCTCTGTGTCAAATCAGATGGCAGACAGCACCAGTCATTGTATGGCAGCCCCTTTGGATACATCATACTTGGAAGATTATCTAAGTTCTAAGTAGTTGTGTGTTTTAATGACGTGAAAGTCATACATTAGATGTCTCCATGATCTACAGAAAAGACCACCCTGAGAAGAGGCCTGGTGACCCCCAGGATATCACTAACCCCTTAGTCTTCCCTGTAAGACCATCACGATCCTCCATCTGTTCGTGTAGCCTTCACCCTGTCACCTCAACCTCCTTCCTTCAAAATTTGCGCTCACATCATATTGACTCGCATCTTCAGCTCCCTCAAAGCATCTTGTTCCTAACACTTCCAGGTTGGTCTACCCATACCCTCCACTCTCACCTCCTGCCCCAACCCTCTACCCATCTGGCAAATTCAGTACAAATACCAGCTCCTCTACTAAACCTTTCCTGACCCCTACAAGCCACCTTACAGCCTTCCTGTGGTTTCTGACCAGCTCCATCAAGCTTCAATCATTGCTGAGTCAATGTCAATGTCAATAAGTGGGAGAAAGGGATGTGTCACAAAAGATCCTCTCTTTATATATCCCCAAGTACTCACCATTTAGGCTCATGGAATCCTGGGGATTTCTTTGTATGCATAGGGAGAAACTGAGGCAGAGGGCTGTATTGGCCTCAAAAAAGTCATGTACCTCAAGGAATATGAGTTAAGATCTTAATGTGCTGGGCAATATTTACTTGTGAGTCAACTATATGGCCTGAGCTCAAAAATAATTTTAGGAGAAACTGCCATGCTGGATACAAATTGACACGAAGCAGTGACATAATAAAATATTGGCAACCTTATGTTAATGCCCTGCCTCCCTCTCTGGTTCATAACTCTAGGGTAGGAATCACTACTTTGGGAAACAAGGCTGCACATGGTTTTTATCCTTCAGGAAAGAAGGAAGGAAGGAAGGAAGGAAGGAAGGAAGGAAGGAAGGAAGGAAGGAAGGAAGGAAGGAAGGAAGGAAAGAAGGAAGGAAGAGAAGGAAGAAGGGAGGGAAGGAAGGAAGGAAATGACTATTATCCACTATCACCATCATTTTATAAAAGAAAGTACATTAAAAAAAAAGCAACAACAGGAAAGACATCATCTCAAAATACAGAACAACCTTTACATGACTCATGTTATGTGTTTAGTTCTATGAAAAGCTCACAAAATTGTCCTAATTTTCATTATTTCCCCATGGGCTGGCCTGGGCACTCAGCCTGACATGAGGGGCCACTATGCACTGAAAGAACCTGCCCTATTGCACCTGGTGGGTTCCCCAGCACACCCCCACCTCCACCACCATCAGTGTGCGACATATCCTGGGGCCACAGCACACGTTTAACCAATATTTGTGAATAAGTAGAAGTAAAAATAAATATGATTTATAGGAAAGAGGCTCCACTGAGTCAAAAATTATCTCCAACAATTTTAGCTGAGTGAATATTGATCTGGTTGTAAGAGAAGGTTTATTTGTCAGAGGGGACATGGCCAAGAGAACAGTTTATTGCCTTTTTGTGAACAAGTAAATTTGTCTTGTGTGACATTGTCTCCAGAGTCCTACATCCCTGCCTTCCAGCAGTCCTTAAATCCCAGCGGCCTGGCTCTAGACTCTTGAAGCCCCACTAACATCAACAGCATGGCATGACAATTCCTCAGCACCTCCCACGTCCACAGCTGTGAAAGCTCAGACTTATCTGCAGACAGCCCAGGGCCATGTACACAACAGCTCTAAGGTTTATTTAATAAATGACTCAATGAGAGCTCTCCCTTCCTCGGCCCCCAACTAACAGCTGATAAGCCTAACTCCAGTCATCCTCATTTCCTAATTCTTCCATGATGTTGCCTGATAAATTTTCCTAAAGTTCCACTGTTACTATAGCTTTCTCCAGCTCAAAAGTCTTTAATGACTTTCCATTAGGCCCAGAAAAAGGTGCAAGTCCTTAGACAAGCATTAAAAGACTCCCACAATCTGGCTTTCACGTATCTTTTCGACTGCAATTCCTTAAAACACTTTGTCTTCAACTCCCCTGTGGCCTTTTCAATATCTGTTTTGCCTATTAGTAAGTGTTTCTGTCTTATGTCCTCTACAAGAGCATGAGCTGGATGCCTCCCAAACACCAGCACAAAGTTCTGCAAATACCACCTCAAAGTACAACTGTTAGATGAGCGAATAAGGGGGGCAGACACAGATAAGTGAAGACACAACTAACATTGTGACCTGCCCCAGTGCCTAGCAAAATGTGACAGACGTCACTGGTGGTTAGTGCACAGGCGTTGAATAAAGAAAGTAAAGAAGGAAGGAAAACAAGAAGAAAGGGAGAGAGGGAGGTAATGGGAAGAGGAAGGAGCTCAAGGGAGGTCAGGAATTAAATTATATTACAGTCCTATCAATTAAGTTCTCTCTCTCTCGGACCACAGGGCACAGGTGCCAGAGGACGACGCTGGGAGAGTGAGGGTGATTCAGATGCTACGAATCAGCTCTGCCCCCAGAGAATCAAGGAAACGAGAAATAAAGTCTCATGGCACAGGCAGGGGGAAGCCCTGTCTGCAGCAAAGGAGGAAAAAACTGAATGTCTTATGTAAAAGCAAGTTGGCCAAAGACTTGGTGAAAATCAAACACAGAAGTGCCTGAGGGCTTCTCACTGGTCCTCACGCTCCTGTGCTCTGTTCCAGACACCAGCTCTGCCAACCGAGAGTGGTCCCAGCAACCACCAGACACTTCCCTACGGTCACTCAAAGGCTATAAATAGACGTCTGCCCCCAGATCCTCTTCATGGTCCACTTTGGTGCTTTCCCAGGAAGCTTCAGCCTGTCCACGTGCCCCATTTCTCCAGGACACCCAGCTCGTCACTCTCTTCTGATCATCCACCTTCCCCCCGCGACACCTCCACTTAACTCCCAGACTTCTCACAGCTGTGGAAGGTCTGATTCCTATAATAAATCCCTTATCCCACAGTATTCACAGTGGGTCTCCTTCCTTGATTAAACCCCAACTAATAGCAAATGACGAGGCCTCTGTACTCCCAAACTTCTTCAGACAGGAAATACCCTGAGAAAACTATTCCACTGTGAATATGAACTAATTTCTTATGTAAAAGGAGATGTATTCAAATGTACCTAGGGTTTTTTAAAACAGGTATGGTAAGATAGCAGACACAGAAATGATTGTCATGAAGGAATAAGTTTATATTCATAGATCCCCAGAAAAGGAGGAGTAGTTAGCCATGCAGGGCCACATGGGGAAGCACCAGGGACAGTCAGGAGGTTAGAGGGGGTGGGGAGGGGGGAAGAATGGCCAACAGCTTTATCGGGGTTTTTGCAGGAAGGAATGGACAAGACAGGGTAGTTAGACTGCTGAGTAAGTGCAAGAACGGATAGTTTGAATAAATTCAGTCAGGCTCTGGGCTATAGGGGTGGGCCCTGGTTGTCTGTAATCTGGCCTTCAGGTGATTATGACAGGGACTTGATGTGTGAGAGTTTGATAGAGATGGTTGTTTGGTTTGTGAATCAAAGACATGTTTCCAGAGAAGTAATTTGCAATCTCTAGGAATTAGCTGGCACTGGGAGGGGCAGTGTCTCCAGGATCAAGTCCCCAAATGCCAGAGCATCAAGAATACAGTAAATAATAAAACATACTCAATACAGGAGAGATGACTGAGGGGGTGGAGCCAAGGGCCCAGACAACAAAGCTAAGATCTTAGGAGAACCATCACCAGGGGGCAAAACTGGGTCCTAATCAATATACACGCCCTGCCCCCAGAGCAGGGGGAGTAATGATCCATACCCAGCTGGACTTCAGAATCTCTATGGAGCAGTGATGTTAGTGTGCCTCTGATCTCCCTCCTTTTTGAACATGAGTTTCTATTGAAGTAGCCCTATGCCTGCCCCATTATTGTATGTTAAATTGTGCCTCTAATTCATAAGCATCAAATTAATAAGAACCTTGTCAAAGGAAAGACATCTCAAGGTGAGTTTCTCATACGCTTTTGGACCTGACCAAGTGACAAGATCCTAGCCTTCAAAGCCTAAGTCTGATGTTGTAATTGGGTAAGATTTTTGTGGTTCTTGCGATGTGGTGGAATGTATTTTGCATGTGGGAGGAATGTAAATAATTTGTGGCCACAGGGAGATCTGTGGACAGTTAAAGATGGTAGTAACTTTTTTTTGACGCTCTTCTCATCTAAAGGTAAGACGTATTTCCCTCCCGTTCAATGCGGGCTAGCTTTTGGACTTGCTTTGACTAACAGAATGTGGTAGAAGTGACTCTGCATAACTTGGGAGTTTGGACCTTAAGAGACTGGCATCTTTTGCGCGCTAGGAGCACTCTGTCTTGAAACCCAGTTGCTGTACAAAGAGAAGCTCAGGCAATGTGGAGAGTCCAGGTAGAAGACAAGCACAGTCTCCCAGCTGACAGCCCCGGCTGAGCTCCTAGCCACCAGCGCTACCAAATGTCAGCTATTTGAGAGAGTCTAGGCTGCAGGTGACTGCAGTCCCAGCCAAGGAAATAAGGGACAGAAGCACCTCCAGTAAAGCCCAAATGAGCTTTAGAATTGTGAGCAATAATATATGGTGATTATTTTAAAAGCCATTTTGAGGGGAGGGAGGGAGGGTTTTTACACAGCTGTAGATAGCTAAAACAACAAGAGGACAGCAAACTTGGAGATGCTTTAAAAACAATCCGGATTGTGGAATCTGCTCTATGATCTCAGATTTTCCCACTGGATATTCTTCTAAGAGTCTACTTGCCTTTACCCTCCTCCAAAGAACCACTTTTTCTAAATAAAAAAGGGTAGCCACAGATCAGGCATTTAGAAGGACACATTGGATCTTCTATTTGGACAACTCTTGTCTGTCCTTTGGGAAGTTTTCTTCTCCAATCTCTTGTGTTAGCAGAGACAAAGACTCTTAAAACAAAACAATATTAAAATTTCCTTTGGAGATTGATGCCCTGAAATAGAGAAGTAACAAGCCTTCTATGGGTTCTAGCCACTTTGTTTTCATTTTGCTTTTATATTGCTGCTGGCAAATCTACATATCATAAAAGTATATCTTCCCACTCTTAAAACAAAAATTTTAAATTTCCTTTAGAGATTGATGCCTCTGAATGAAGAGGTAGCGATGGTTTATTTATGTGATTCTAGCTGCTCTGTTTTCATTTTGCTATTGTATTGTTTTTGGCAAATCTACATATCATAAAAGGATATTCGTGTCTGCTTGCCTGAAGCTTGTTAATATCTTTCCAAAGTTGCCTAAAACATGATTAAGACTATGCAGGACAGTCACCATGACTTGGGATCCAAATTAGGCCAACCTAATTTGTGGGTGCCCTGGAGCTCTTGCACTTCTCAGCCAGGCAAAGAAACAGAGTGCTGAGACACGTGGGCACATGTAGCTTGCTAGACTTAGTAAATAAAAACACCATCTCTGGCCATCGGTTAAATTTGAAGTTCAGATAAACAACAAATGAATTTTTTAGTATAAGTCTATATTATGCAATATCTGGACATGCTTAACTAAAAACATACTAATCACAATGCCCTGTATTTTACCTGACAACCCCATCGTAGGTCACATCAAGGCACAGGGAGATCAGATGTGTTTCCTATGGTCATACATCCTTTAAAAAAATGTGACTCTCTGCTTTTATGGGATCCATAGGAATGTGGTAATGCTTTAACCTGTGGTATGAAACAGGTGATATGGAATCCCCAAAATCCAAAGCAGTAGGGAAAAAGCCTTCACATCTATTGGGCACTTATAATATGCCCAATATTTCACAATATTATTTCATGCAGTTCTCACAAGTCAAATGTGAGGGTTGTCGCTTTGCTAATGAATGACCAGTCAGAGAAGGGCTTATGTGGGTCCCACAGCTGGTGAGTTGGGGCTCAGCTCCCTGACCCAGATCTCCCTGGTTCCCCAGCCTATGTTCTTACAGCTCCACTGCATGCTGACATCCAGGGAGCCAGGTGGGCACAGCGGGGGATGTGAGGAGGAGTGACGTTCTCACTATTTTTCTGTCACTCTTGTGCCTCTAGTGTGTTTCCTTGTGCCATGACATTTGAGAGGCCTGTTGATAACTCTATACTTTATTGAGGACAAATGAAGGTAAGAGAGAAACAGGGAAGATGTGGAGAAGACATAAAATGTGCCTCTTTTTTAATCTCTGAAGGCAGAATAAATCCTTATACAGTGACTTAAATAGCCCCTTAGCCATTTGCTCTTGTCACATACAGATGGTAGCAGATTCCTCTTCCATGGCAAGGGACGAGCAGAGGGATTGCTCTGCAGTAAACTTGTGGTTAAGTGGTCCCTCTTGAATCCCTCCGAGTCCAAGTGGAACAAAGGCTATTATTACATGGAAGAGTCTCTTGGCACAAAGTAGAAACAGCAGGGCTACTCATATGAAGGCACAAAACAGGTCTCTCTGCCTTGGAATACTGCAGGAGGGAATACAGAGAGAAGAAAAATGAGGACACAGGGCAATGTCAAGTAAGTTATGGGTCCCGGTGCTGTGTAGTTCTAACCTGTGCTGCTTGGAAGGGAAGAAGAGCCTCAGCAGGTGACATATAGGAATTTGATTATAAAAAGGTAGTGAATATTCTATCACCCCCATGCAGAGGTTTCCTTTCCAAAAAGGAACAAGCCAAGACTTAGATCCAAGATTTCACATTGGTTTCTTTTTCATGAAAGACTGACGCCTCTTAGCCAGGTTAAATGTTTGAGTCCATTTGGCTGCTATCCCAAAATACAGGCAGTCCCTGGGTTATGGACTACTAGACTTATGGTGTTCCATAAGAACGGGCTCCCAAGGCTCCCCAAAAGAATAGTTTATAGTTAAATAATTAAATTATTAATTGGGGAGCTAGTTTCTTCCATCCATATAAACAAATCCACCTGGCGTAAGTGGTTCGTTTGTGCAGTATCTTTATGCTAGCGGCTAGTCTCATAGATAGAGAAGCCGCTGATAGAAACACAAAAATGCAAAGAATCAGAAGATCCAGAGCTGAGAAAGTTTAGGACAAAAGAATGAGCTGAAGCCTTTCGTCTCACTGAAGCAGGATTTGCTGAGCTTGAGGAGCAAGATCCTAACACTGAGCGATTTACAAAGGATTACCACGCAGTTGGTGAGAACATCAGCAGCTACAAGGCCATTTATGATGAAAAAAAGAAAAAGGCTGTGCAAACAACCCTAGATACCTTTTTCAAGAAACTGACTTCAGTGGTAAGTTCTCCTCCTCCAGCAACAGAGTCAAATCCTGATTCTCCTGCACCCACTCCATCCTGTCCAGCACTGTCTCCATCATCACCTTCCAATTAATGTTAGTCTACCTTCTTGCCTCAAAAGTGCCCCTTCCAGTAAGCAAGACATTGATGCAACATTAGGTGAGTGTTAACCTTTAATATTCTTTGTTGAAATTTCTCCTATCTCCTATCTAAACCTTTTGTTTGAGTTTGTTTTTATGTTCTGTTTGTTTGAATTAAAAGAAAGAGCACAATAGTTTCTGTAACTTATTGTCACAGTACAGGGGTATTATTATTAGTAGTGATATTATAGTATTACATTATATTATTATTAGCACAAATGAGCTATTATAGTATTGTTATTATTATTATTATTGTATATGCACTCTTCATCAGGGATCTGAGTTACATACTGATCTGACCTAAATATGTTCTCAGGAATCTATGTCATCCATAACTTGGAGACCACCTATATCATAAACTGGTACCTTATAAACAACACAAGTTTATTTCTCACAGTTCTGGACATTGGGAAATCTAAAATCAAGGCTGATTTGGTGTCTGGTGAGGGCCTGCTCTCTAATTCATAGATAGCACCGTCTTGCTGTATCCTCACATAGTGGAAGGGGTGAGAGGTCTCTCTCTGGACTCTTTCATAAGGGCACTAATCGTATTCATGAAGGTTCTGCCCCACAACCTAATCACCACCTGTCTTATACTGCTTGTGCTGCTATTACAAAATACCTGATACTGGGTAATTTATAAAGAACAGAAATTTATTTCTCATAGTTCCGGAAGCTGGGACATCCAAGATTGAGGTGCCAGCAGGTTTGGTGCCTGGTGAGGTCCTATTCCATAGATGACATCTTCTCTCAGTGGCATTCTTACTTGGTGTTAGATGGAGGGACAAAAGGGGAGGAACACTGTGTCCTCGCATGGTAGAAGATCAGAAGAGGTGAATGTTCCCTCTCAAGCCATTTTATAAGGCACTAATTCATTCATGAGGGCATAGCCCTCATGGCCTGATCACCTCCTTCCCCATCTCTTAATACCACCATAATGGGGATTAAGTTTCAACACATGCATTTTGGAGGGGACACATTCAAACTATAGCACTACCCAAAGGCCATACATCTTGACTCCATCACCTTGGGGGTGAGGATTTTGACATATAGATTTTGGGGGGATAGGAACATTCAGGTCATATAGTGTTAAGTAATTCCAAACCTGGTTTCTTTTTTTGATCACTTCTTTCCTTATACTAGAGAGCTGAGAATAAACCAATCAGCATTTATTCTCAAGCTTGACCTAAATCATCTTTCTGGAAGGACACTGACATGAAGGGAAAGAATGGCCCAAAGCTGAATTGAGGAAAAAACTTACAAAATACTTTTGTCGCTGTTGAAGCTGCTGAGAACCATGATACGGAAATAGGGTTCTCTGGCCCTCAGCCATGCATAGTTACCATTCAGGATGGTTCTCTTCCAAGGGTCTACACGAGCTCACATCACTACCAGGATTACAACTCTGGGGAATGCTCACAGCAGGCAAAATATAGCAAATTCACTAAATGTACTTCTGCTTCCATTTTGATTCCCCCAGAGAATTGTGGACATACTTCCTCTGTTTCTGCAAGAAATTTCTGGGATGGAGCTAGTAGATTTCAATCAGTTTTCAAAGGAAGTCATGAACCCAAAAATTGTACTTCACTGATTTAGAGTCTGTAAATGAAGAATGTTTTGATGCTTTGACTAGGATAGAAACCACCTCTTATTGTTTGGTTTTAAGGCAGTTTTCGAGGGGCAAGTGAATTAATATGTCTTGAGCAGCATCTGTATGCCAGTTAAGTGCAGTGTTGATATCTGACAGGTATTATTCCCTGGAGTCTTCTAATCCCTCTATGATGTGGGTATCAGTTTCCCTGGTTCTCACATGAGTTGACCTGCATGAGTAACAGCAGGTGAGCAAGTTCTCCCATGTCAATCAGAGCCAGAGAATGGCCCAGAAAGCACACCTGGCCAGGCCTGTCTGATTTCAAAGCTGTGCATTCTGTTATCTCCCTTTTACTTCTTGGCTCATAGAAAGCCAGTTTGTTCCTTTGCTGTTGGACTGGTGCCACGCCCCTGTCTTACCACCCATCAGCACCTATCAGCTTGTGGTCCTGATATTGCTGGGAACCATGATACAGAAAAATGGTTCCATTTGTCCCTCCTTTGCTGAGGACCTTCACTTGCTCTGGAACCCATTTTGCTATCCTTGCCACAAGCTGGACACATGGGGGAATTAACTCTCCCACCTCGAGGATTCTTCAACTATGACTGATGAAAGTGGTAGGTGAACACCTACTCTGTTGCCCCTTAGTGAGGTAATGCTGATGTGTGTCCCCATTCTTTGGTTTTCCTGTGCCTCCAGGGCCCTGGCTCTGACACTGGCAGCTGGTTTGCTAACATCCTTTTTGACTGACATCCTTCCATGTGTCATTTCTCCAGTCCCCTGGTGATGATTTTTAGACCATCTCTCTTAGTAATGTCTAATGGCCTGATTTTGAGAGGCACAAAGACATGTGGCTTCAGCTACTGGAAAATAGACGGAGGGATAGAAGATGTGAGAGTGTGTGCATGTGTGCTAAGAAAGGTGAAAAGGGGTGACATTCTAACATGAGAACTACCACTCCCACCTGAATTCTACTTTTTCATTTGTAAATGCGATAAAAATACCTACCTTACATAGCCATTTAATGTGTTAAACAACATGATGTATGAGAAGCTGCTGGTCCATAGTAGGTGTTCAATAAATGTTGAGGGATTATAGCAGAGTAGAAAGGTCATGAATTTTGGAGATTAAAACAGCTGGGTTCAAATTTTGGATCTGCAACGTACTAGCTATATGGGTGTGGGTAAATTACTCTGAGTCTCAATGCTTTTGTCTGTACCATGGGCATAGAGATACACTCCACACAAAGCTGTACTGAGGCTAGAAATAGCGAGGTAGGTAAGGAAGCCACAGACAGGACTTTGTGAGTTCCCAGACCATGGGAGCAAATTTACTTCTGCTTCTCCCACTACAGAGCCTTCTGGGCAGGATGAGATTTTCCAGACTTCTCAGTCCTACTCTAACAGAAATTAAAATCACACTTGCAATTTCTCCAAGTGATTGGTAGGCGTTTCATGACGATTTTATCACTTGGTGGGGAATGAAAGTCACTCAATGATTAGCTAGATTCCTCCATTAAAACCCACTGCCCAAGACATACTCTAATTACCCACAAATTCCTGTTAGGCTTTATAGTGTAATTGCTATTCATGTTCCAATTAAGGGGCAATTGCAAGCTGAGGGGGGAAAATGTGCTTTATTGCTTCAATTTTGAAATTCGTGTATCTTGGAGCCTTAATCTACTCCTGGTCTACAGGGTTCCATGTAGAGCGATGCCCATGCTGCTGCAGTGGGGCTTACAGGACAACCTTCCCCTTGCCAGGCTTCTGTGGGTGAGCTCTCTGGGCGACAGCAGATCTTCCACCAAGCTCCTGATGTTTCACATTCTAGAAAGCAAAGGGATGGACAAGAGAACCTGTTCTTTCTGGTGTGTTTAAGATATTGAAAGAAAATCATCAGATTCTTTTAGAAATGAGCTACCAGGGCAGGTTCAGCTCTTTGAAGTTGAAAGATAGCCCTGTCCTGAAGGAAGGCAGGCTGAAATGCGTTGGAGAAAAGCAGACACCATCTGGAGGCTCAGAATTTAGGAAAACCTGGGTTCAAGTATCTCTTCTACCATTTTCTACCATTTCCTAGTGGTGTGACCTTGGGCAGGATAGTTCTCAATGCCTGGCATCCTCACCTACTCAGTAGGGACAATGACAGCACTCACTCTTTAAGATAATTTAGAGGGTCAGATGAGATAATGCATGGAAAGTGAAAGTACCTAGCACATAGTAGTCTCCCAGTAAATGTCATTATCATTGTCATCATCATCACTATCATCGCCCACACTGATACTACTACTCCTGCTACATGCAGTTATTCCATTCCAGGCAAGTCAGTCAGGAAGGGATACATCTGCCTATTGTGGCAATACTACCTGACAGAGTTTAATGAAGGGTTAAACGACATTAAACAGGTTTCTTTACTGAGTACTCCTCTGTGCATTCAATTCTCTAATTTGTGTATAAATCTCGAAAAGGTGTTAGAAGGTGGCAAGGATCATAGTGGCCAAGAGTGTAGACTTTGAAGCCAGAGACATCCAGACGTAAAAACCTGGTTCTGCCTTAACTGGCCTCTTGATGGCTCCACATCTATAAAATGAGTCTAATAGTGCTTCCTTCACAGATTTAAATGTAAGGATTAAATGAGATGATATATGAAAAGTGCTTACCACAGTATGTGCACTTATACATTCAATAAAGTTGAATTTGTTGTTATCAGTTTTCTAAAAAAAATATGGGATCATACTATTCCATCGAAGCTGTCCAGAGCCTCTCTTCTGTAAAATTACAGAATTCTATGAAGAGAACAAACATCTCTTCAGAAGATTTTTCTCAGAAACTCACAGTGCTATTATACAAAGTGAGGATGGATGCTGAGTACAGAAAAACCGACTTGACTGGTTTTACAGTTCACACTTCCTAGTGGATGTATATGGATCCTGATGGGGAGGGGGAGGGGCTGTGGTTTTGCCACTACTGGATCAATGAAATCTGCATGAGGAAGATGTTTTTTACCTGAGGAGAAGCAGAACAAATTCCCAAGTGAAATGAGACTTGGAAGGAACTCAGAATGTGCCCAAGTAGGCGAAGAACAGAATCATTGGCATGATGATCTAACATCCCCTGGTGATCAGACCATTCCATTGATCAACTAGGAACTGTCCCTTTGTCAGAAAGGTGAGGGCCTTGTCCAACAGTCCTGGCTCTAAGAGGCATTGTGGTAGATGCCAAGTCTCAGGTCCTCAGGGTGCCCTTGTTTCCCAATTTCCACCTTTAGCAAGAGCCTGAGGAGTGTGAAATAAGCTCTGATCTGTAAGCACTGCCAAGTTTGCAGGGACATGGCCAAAGGGCTTCTACCCACCTGCAGAACAACCCACTGAGCCCTTGCCTGCATGCCCAGGGGAACAGGTTGAAGCATCCCTTTTATCTTCCAGATGTTAAAACCCAGATCCTTAGATCTTATACTCAATGAGCAGGTGGCTAAAATGGCCTTCCTCTATTTCATCCAAGAATTCATTTCATGCTGAGCAGAATGGATCATGTTTCCTGTGACCTTAGCCTCATGGTTCCCACATTCCCACTGTTGATGTGTTACCCATTCACACTCTGGCCCATTTGTTTCTGCTTCAAATTTCCTAGAGACTTACAGAGGTGATGTCATGGATTTTCCCATTTATGTTGTTTCCTCGTGCATAACAATGATCTGTTGGCTTTCATTTCCTTTAATGACCCTCTGAATGGGGAAATGTTCCCTTGTCATGTTACATGTCTGATGCTGGCCTGATATCAGAAGGTGAAATAGTCTTGCATGGTGATGACCCAAAAAGCTTGCTCTCCACCCTTTTGCAGGCCGGTGGCAAACCCCAATACAAATGGGGAGAGTATCAGAGAAGAACGGACCAGCACAAGGTAAAGAATGAAACTTTTAGAGCCAGATAGACAAAGATTTGATTTATAGCTCTGCCACTTTCTAAATGTCTAGGCTTGGGCAAGTCATTTAACTGCTTTCTGCCTCAGTTTCCTCATCTGTAAAATGGACCTAGTGCCTACAGACATTGTGAGATCATGGTACGGACTGTGATATTATTGCCATTATCAGTAATATGAGATTCTAGGAATTAAGCATCGGGTGGTCTTTGTTACCCTTCTCCATAGATGGACAAGTACCAGTAAATGCAAACATCCCCAAAGTATAAAGGATGCTTAAAATAATGTACTGTGCTTGTTTGTTTGCATGTCCCTTTCTCTTTGGATTGTGGCTTTCTTGTGGCAGGAGCAGAGTTTTATTTTCATTTGTATACCCAGTAATCAGTAATCAGTAAACATTTATTGAAATAATGCAAATGCCAGCTGTTTACAGAGATTGGATCAAGGACAGTGGTATCTATTACAGGAAGCAATCCAGCCTAGAATGTATACTGTCTTACCCACGAAAGGGCATGAGCCCGGGAGGAGGGCAATAACCTAACCTAACTAAGCCCCTCAGAGAAAGGCAAAGCAGCTCTGAGCAGAGGGGAGCCAGCCCTGGGTAGGTTCCCACAGAGATCTGGGTCTTCTCCAAGAGTTCAAGGTTTTAGTCTGAGAGAATATGAGAGCTGAGCTCCAAGTTGCTGGGCTGGGACAGGCAAGACTCTGCTCTTCACTGGGGGAGGGAAGGAGAAGACACCGCACAGACCCATGATGACTTATGCAATTTAGGATTGAGTTATTTTGCTGTGGCCCTTGTAGGAATCTTGAAATAAAGTCCTTCACAGCAAATGCATTTCCTTAGTGCTTGTAGATTTCTCTGGAACCTCAGGGGACTCACAGTACAGAGAGTTGCTGCACTTGGACCAAGTCCTCTAGAAGCTTCATTGGGGTGAAAGGCCAGCAGACTTTGCAGGGCCACAATGCGCACACACACAAATGCACGATTATTCCAGTGACAGGAGGAGCCACGTGATGATCTGCACATCCCACTCTGAAGGGCAGAAGCAGGTGGGACAGTGAATGCAGATTTCCCACATCCTCACTCACAGCACCCGCTGGTCAATTGCTAGGCTCCCAGTGCCTCTGGGTACCTGCCTCAGGGATTCCTTTCAGATTTCACAGTAGGAGATGGAGGCACAGGAATAGGCAGGGAAATAGAATGGGAAGGAGGAATAAAGAGAGGAAAGGGAAGAGGGAGGGAATCAGCTGTATGGAAAATGACCGGTGTGCCCAGCCGAGCCCTCCATAGGCTTCCATTTCCAAAGCTTAGTGAAAAGGAATTTATCTTAAGTTGTTGTTAATGCTCTGAACAGGGAATGCCCCTGCTGGGAGAGCCTGTGTGCACCAGGAGACAGCTGCCCTGCACGGCTTAGTGATGGGAGGGTGAATGGCAAGCGCGTCATTGCCATCTTATCTCCCATTGGAATCGATGCGGATTATTTCCTTCCAGCCACTGAGTCATCTGAGGTGGCCCCCCTTTTCTCTGATGATGTACACAGCTTTGCCTAGCAAATCACCTTAAATGAGACACATGTTAAGGGCACTGTTGGAAAGGGTGGTCCCCTGGGAGGCTCACCCAGGCCTTCTGCAGAGCCTGGGGCAGATGTGGCTCCGGGCCTTCCATCTCCTCCTTTGACGGTCCCTCTGGAGCAGCCAGACGCCGTCATTCAGTTATTGGGTCACATTCTATAGAGGGAAACCAAGGGTAATAAAAATAGCACTTCACATTTCAAAAATATTTTATAATTTCCAAAGTGCTTTTCATACCTGTCATCTGACTCAGTCCTCAGAATATCCTTCTTCGCAAGGCAGGAAAATATCCTATTTGACAGAAAAGAGCATTGCATGGCAAAGTCATCTGGCAGACATACCGCAGCAGGTTCTCCCAAGTCTACCTCAGGGGTCTTTCTTCCTTGGGGCATAGCTTATCGGGAGGTGGAGCAGAGGCATGTCCTCTCCTGCTGTTGCCAAGCCCTTTACATTCCACATCCAGTGGACAGCTGCATCCTGTGCATTGTTAATCGTAATCTCTCTGTCGCCAGCGCCCCTTCTATCCTGGTGTAGACTGTGGACACCTCCCCTCCCCCCAAGTCTTGCTCACTTACCCTGCTCCCCAGTGCAGCCTGCAGGAGACAGTGAGATGACTGGCAGGTGCTTTTCCTAAAGCATAAAAATGACCATGGCCCACTGCTACCCAGATTTTTCCAATGGCTCCCACAGACAATACCCTGGATCTGGCCTGACCCACAAGATCTGTCACTGGGCTCTCAGGTGTTGTCAGTCACGCCTCCCCGAATGCTCGGTGCTTCCGTGCCACTGGCCTATGTCCTTTTCCAAATTCGCCAGCCTCTCTTCCATGGGCCCTTGCTCATATATTTGCCTTCCTGGCATTATAACAATTATAATCACTCTAATAATAATAATAATAACAGTGAAGATAAGAAGGAAGGTGATGCAGAGCATGTTTTATTGATGGTTTACTATCAGAGTTATTTAATTCACATATCTACTCAAATACCCACCCCATAGCACAGAATATGTTGTAAAATACAGCCTCCTCCTCATTGAGCAGATCTCAGTTCAGATGTGACCTCCTCAGACAGACTTTTCCCAATAATCCCCACTAAAATGATCCATCCCCCCATCAACTCCCTGTCTGGGCACCTTGTCTTTGTTTTTCATCTTACATATGTGTCTGTGTGATAATGTCCTGTCTCCAATCCCACTGCCACTAGCAGAGTGTGAACTACTTGAGAACAGAGAAAGCATGTCAGGTGCAATGGTTAATTTCAGATGTCAACTTGACTAAGCTAAGGGATAACCAGATAGCTGACAAAGCATTATTTCTGGGTATATCTGTGAGGATGTTTCTGGAAAAGATTAGTATTTGAATCAGTAGACTGAAAAAAGAAGATCCAGACCACCAATGTGGGTAGGCATCATCTGATCAGTTAGTGGCCCAGTTAGAACGAAGAGTCAGGAGAAGGAGGAATTTGCTCTCTACTTGAGCTGGGACTTCCATCTTCTCTTGCCCTTGAACATCAGCACTCCTAGTTGTTAGGCTTTTAGACTCAGACTGAATTACACCACTGCTTTCCTGGGTCTCCAGCTTCCAGACGGCAGATCCTGGGGCTTTGCAGCCTATGCAAAGTTAGTCCCTCATAATTAATCTCATTCCACGGATCTTTATATGTCCTGTCGGTTCTGTTTCTCTGGATAATTCTGGCTCACACATTGTTTGTTTGCTCTGTGGCCCCATGCCCAGAACATGCCTAGAACATGCCCATGGTCATGGGGTTGAATGAGTCAGGACCATTTGGCTGATGTGGAACCCGAGGCTCAAAGATCATAATTAACGTAATTAAGGTCAACCAGCTGCCAAGGGTAAAACCAACTTTTGATTCAGGATTTGTTGACCCTAAAACCAGCTTCTGGTCTGAAGATCACACGGTCCAGAAAACTTTGTCTAGTGTCACCAAGACAGTGTGTCCCAGCACACATGAGCTCATATGCTCACTGTCCCCTTTAGGGGCCGCATCTTAGTACTAACGCTGTCTTGTAACTGCCCTTTCATGGACTTCTAGACTGCAAGTTGCTTGACATCAGGGATGGTATCTCATTCACGGGGGTATCTCTAGTTCTTGTCATGGTAATTGAAACCTAGAGGGTGATATCTTTGTTTCGTAAGTATGGAGGAAAGCAAGCATCGCTTTCCCAGGCACTCTTGGACTTAGCATACTGGGGTCCCTGGGCCAGCAGCGGCAGCAGCAGCCCCTGGAAACTTATTATAAATGCAGATTGTCAAGCCCCATCCAGAGACTTACTGAATCAGAAACGGGAGTGTGGCCCAGCCACCCGTACTTTCAAAAGCCCTCCAGGGGATTCCGACGCTTGCTAAACTTTGAGAATCACTGCTTTAGACTGAAGATTGACACCACTCTGAGCAAACTTAACACAGTCCTGGCTGATTCCCAGATACCCTCAGGCCATGGGACGCTGTGGTCTCTGAGCAGAAGGTGCTGCAAGGTGCAGTCTCCCAGCCCCTGCTGGAGCGGGCAGCCCTGCCTCCCTGGGCACACTCATGCAAGCCCTTCCCTGTGTAGGGTCTGGCTGGCCTTCTGCAAGAGCCTCATGCCCGTGGCAGGAACCCTGGGCAAAGGAGTCCTCCCCGCCTGTGACAGTCCTCCCACTGTCCCCCACACCATTCATATCTCGGGCACATCATTTGTGCTCGCCAGAGTCCTGGCTCCCTGCCTGTGCCTTGAACCCGTCCTCTGTGAGAAGGTGAAGTAGGCTCTGCTCCTTCAGGTGCTAAGGTCCTTCCTGCTTAGCTTCATTTGCTCTTCTGCTCCCCGATAGGCTGGATAAATACCATCACCCAGATTCTTGACGCAGGGGAACTACTCTCCCTCTCTCAATGCCAGTGCCCTCTGGAGACAATGGGATTAGGCTAATGGCTAACTGTCTTCATAGTCAGGCACACAAACTAGTTATTTCATAGAACCCTGTCCCCACCAGTGTTCAGCTTCTCCCCTGACACTGCAGGCTTGGCATTGAAATCCCAGCCTGCCCACGGTCTGGGTTTTCCAGAGGCGAGCTTTTCCCTAACAACTTTAAGTGCTCTTCCAACTTCACCCCCAGTGACAAGAGACTCACTACCTCCCAAAGTGGTTTATTTCATTTCTGAACAGCTCTGGCTATTAGGATGTCCTCATACGATCACAATCTACTGCCCATGGCTCCTGGCTCTATAGGCCCATTTAGCCTCCTGTCTCTACAACCCCCAACCCCAAAGCCACCACAGTAGCTCTGCGGATGCTTCCAGCATCATCTTCTTTGATCCTCACTAACTCTATATTTTATCTTTAATGGAATGGAAGCTGAGTGAGCCTGCACTAGTCATACGGTGCCGCAAAGCCAGGTAGCAGTGTTTCCGGGTTAGGGAAGCAGATCCCAGTGCTGATAAGAGAGAGGGGCAGGATGTGCAAATGTGTCAGTGACTGCCTGGAGCTCCCTAGAAGCTGAGCTCGGAGCACACTTCAGAATAGCTTCATTTTATTTTTAGAACATGCCCTATGGAATTATAAGCTTTGAGGGGCATGGGAAAGCACATGCACTTTCTTAAATTGCTGCACACATGTTATGGCAGCATAAGAGAGGAAGCTTGCAAGGGGAGTGAAATGCCTAAGAGTGGGCGTATAAGGAGGGTGAAGGCTATTTGCTAGTCCCCAAAGGCCTTTCCTGGAACATCTAAGCCCAGGTCGAGACCACTGGTGCCACCCTTTTTCCATGCGTGTGAGCTCCTGTAGGTTCTAGCTCGTCTCCTCTGACCCTACAGGACCTTAGTCACTTAAACAGTATTATCACAAATGAATCTGACTCAGCAGCACATCAATAAACTTCTGCCCCATAGTTCATTAGGTTTGGAAATCATCTCAGCTTCTAGGGATAATATTGAAGTGTAGCCCCCTGTATACCTTTGGAATATCAACATGAGTCCTAGGATCAAACAAACCTACCACTCTTTAAAATTTCTGCCACTCATTAGCTCTAGGACATTGGACAAATTACCTAACCTCCTTGCATCTCAAATTTCCCATCTTAAAATGGGTATAAGAAACACAGACCTATTTGGAAGATGAAAAGAAGTAATACATGTAAGGTTATATCGAATATTGTCATTAATATTAAACGGCAGGCTAGACCTTTCCTAGTCTAACCCCCTTTGCATACATCTGCAGGGTTTATCCATCACTGCCTCCCAGAGTCATATGCTCTTGGTTGATTCTCTCGTCACATGATTTGGATTCACGTCCTTGTTTCAATTTGTTCCATCCCCATTCCTGGTGGTTGTATCTAGGTGCAGTTTTTCTACTTTCTTTTAAATGTATCTTCTGTGCTTGAAAGTTCTACCATCTCCACCCAGAATTTTGAAGCTCACTCTTGCTTTGCAAACCTAGATCTGACTCTACCCACCTGCAACTGGGCTGGGCATGAAATGACCCAATTTGGTATTGAGAAGAGAAAAATTGAATGGTTAAGATAGCAAAAAAAAAAAAAAAAAACAGTGGAAAAGGAGCTAAAATATTTTCCTGCTGTGGGAATATGCATGCTGTTCCAGTTTAGGTCATAAGAATGAAGCATGACGCTACTTTGCAGAAGAAAGGTAAGGAAGTCTGCTTCTCCTGGCTTTCCACAACAACTTTGGGTTTGCCTAGACTACCCAGCAAGGTAGGAGCTGAGATATGAGAGTGCAGCAGGAGGGCAAAGGAGGAGGTGTCCTTCTGGGGCACAGACCTGAAACTCAAAACAAAATAACCACGGAGAATCCAGACTAGATCTGGGAGCCACAACGTGGAGAGCATCCTCAGAGGAAGAAACAAAGCTGGGGATAAGCACCACTGAGCCTTGAGGAAAGAGGTTATTTATGCATAGATGGCTGAGCTCTGGAGCTGGAGAGGGATTCTTGCAGCCTGGGCTTCTCCCCAGTGTACCTTTTCAAGTGCTCATGTCTCCACTCCTACAGTGATGCACACCTTCACCATGAAGTATGGGTTCTTGAAATCTCTTCATGGCTTAGCCTGATCCTTTTATGCGGCCAGACTACACCTAGTTGAGAGATGCAAGTGTTCTAGGCACTGGCGTCTCTGAAAGATGGATGATGTGCAGTGATCCAATTGGTTCAGAGGGGCTGGATGACCAGATTCAGACTCAAGTCAAATTCCACCACACACCAGCTGAATGATCTTGCAGTTAGTTCTTAGCATCCACAAACCCTTTTTCCTTATTTGTAAAATAAGGTAGGAGCAATACTTATGTTCACAATGTTAGATTAAATGAGAAAATAAATGGATATCACATAACACCATCTGAGATGTAAGAGGATTATTAGATGCTTGCATCATGCATATATTTTTACCTATAGTTTTGGGACAGGGGTATCGATCCAAATTATTATATATTATACACCCACAATCATTTGTTAGGGCCCTTGTCCATGAAAAGACACTGCGTTAAGTTCCATGGCAATAAAAAAAAAGCATGATTCATAAGCTCAAGGGATTTATGGATGACTAGGAGAGAGAAGGGAAATAATGTTCATATGAGAAATAAAACGAGACCTAGTCAAAGACACCTAAAAACACTGTGCCTTTGGAAGAGGAAAGATGACTTGAGTTTACTGAGTGTCTACTTTGTCCCAGGCATTATGTTAGAAACTTACAAAGCTTATGTCCCATAATCCTCCCAACTGCATTGTGGGATGGGTCCTATTACTACCCACCTTTTATAGTTGTAAACTGAGGCTCAGAAGAACCAGATGACTTTCCAAGCAGCCCCAACTAGTAGACAATGAAAGGGATTTAAAACTGTCTGTCTGACTCTTAAGTTCTGCTCTTTCTGGAATATCTCATCGACTCTAAGGAGAGAGAAGAAAAGGTGTTTGCATTCCCCCTTGAAAAACTGACTTGCTATTTCCACAATTTTTCGTTGGATAATAGGGAAACTGAAAGTAATTTTGCAAAAGAGAGGTGGAAATCATGGGCATTTTTTTTTCTAAAATGATAACTGTGAAAACAGAAGCTCAGCTTCTCTCATCAGTGCTGGGTTTTAATAACATGGATTGGACCGGCAAAGTAACCTCATGCAAGATCTCTGATGGCTACAACAGGGAAGCATCCAATGATGATTAATTGGAAATTAGCCCAGAATATCTTTACGAGTTAGTGGACCATGGACATTTTCTAAACTGCGGCCTCAGAAAATAGATGATAGATAAAATATATAAAATTTTATTTAATTAAGAAATGAAACCAAGAAAGAAACAATTTGGTTTGCAAGCATAAGGAATCCATCTTTGTAGATAAAAGGTGTGTGGGGGGGAAATAATATTTACTTTGTAGTTAATGTGCCAGATACTGTGCTCAGTGTTTCCCGCACACTGATTGAGGCCTAAGCAAAATAATATTGAGATAGGATTGTAATGGACCTAGAGGAGCAAAGGCATTACCTAGAATACCTGGTCTTGGTGCAGTATATATTCACAGAGCTGCTTGGGGGTGCCATATTGAGAGAACCTGCATGAAAGTGAAGAACACAAACAAGAAAGCAGAGCTGAGGATGGGGTAGAGAGACAGGAAAACCAAGTCCTGGTGAAACTATTATGACCTCTGAATCCAGGTACACCTGAAGTCAGGTCCATCCTGGATTCCACGCTTGTGGAAACCATTACATTTTCTCTTAGGTTTAGCTAGTTTGAGTTGGAGATACCCTTACTTACAACCATAAGAGTCCTGACTATTATGGAAATGAGCTCCTGCTGTATCTCCAGCAAGGAGGATAATGCCAGGCATGCAGTAGATGCTCAAAGATGTTATTGGAATGAGTGAGTGATGTGCTTGATCCGTCCAAGCAATTTACAAGAATGATGCAGAAACAGAAGTAGAACTCACGCCTCTTGATTTCCACTTCATTACTCCTTTGATTACTTTACATGACCTTTACTCATATGAGGAAAGATTTGTATCTCTAATATATAAGGAGGGATGTTTCCTCTTTTAAAATTATCTTTCTATTTTTTATGATTTTTAAATTCTATAAGCCACATATAAATAGTTTTTTATCATAAAGGATCCTCCCACTCCACCACATTCATGTTCCATTCTCCATCACTGTTTGCTATATGTCCCAATAGACTTTTTTCTATACATTTATATAAAGTTAATTAAGTACCAAGTTGATGATAATCTTAAATTAAAAATAATATTTTAATTTGCCTCAAAATAATCCAAGGAGCATATAGAGAGGTAACTGGCGGGTTTAGATGAAACAGAATAAGCTGTACTGGTAACTATCGAAGTGGTGTAATGGGTACGTGGAGATTCATCACTCTATTCTCTCTACTTCTGCATATGCTTGACATATGCAAAACATATAAAAATAAAGTAAAATTTTATTGTAAAATGAGTATGTGTGTAGTGTAAAGAATTGAAGAACACGGGAAAGACAAAATAAGAGAATAAAAACATCATATTCCTATTACTCAGAGTTTACCACAGTTAATTGTATATTCTTGTATCCCCTTTTAGATTTTTATATATGTGCAGTGCACACTCATACATAATTCTTTTTTTGTTTTGTATTTATTAAAGTATATGTTTTTTATTATCTGTTGTTACCATCTTTATTTTATTATTTAGAAGACACGATCTCTATGTTTCCTTATTTCCATGTCACTATTCAAAATTTTTTAATCTCAATAATGCTCATTCAAATTTCTCTAATCATCTTTAACAATTCATTTATTTGTCTACAAGCATTTAATATAGGACCAGTTAATGTATTAATATCTATTTTTATGCCCTTTAAAACTCATGGGAAAAAAACCCACCTTTGTTATGGTAATTCACAGAACATATAATTTACCCAGGGTGTAAACGTCAGTGTTTCTTTTTTTTTTTTTTTTTTTGCTTGATTATTTCCCTTTATTTATCAGCTTTCAAAACAATGGATTGGTTTCCTAGCATCCTCAAATGGTGACAAAATGTGTCAGGTTTTTTTTTTTGGTATCCTTATGAACTCATGGATTTTGTTTTTCAACCATGAAATTTTATCCTTATTTATGCTTCAATTGTTCCATCTTTGGCAAGTAGCTTCTTGAAGTTGAATCCTGAGCAATTTTGATACAACTTTAATCACTTTTTATTTTTTTTAATATTTTTTTATTTCATAATATTATGGGGGTACAACACTTTGTTTATATATATTGCCCATGCACTGCCTATGTCAGAGCTACAATCGCAGACATCCCCCAAATTGTGTGCCCTGCATCCATTCAGTGAGAGTTTTCCCATCCCCTCCACCCCCCTGCTGCCTGCCCGCCCCCTGATGAATATTATTGCCATGCGTGACATAACTATTGATCAGTTAGTACCAATTTTATGGAGAGTACCTGTGAGGCTTGTTTTTCCATTCTTGTGACACCTTGCTTCAAAGAATGGGCTCTAGCTCCATCCAGGATAATACCAGATGTGTTAATTCACCATTTTTTTTTATTGCTCAGTAATACTCCACGGTATACATATTCCACTTTTATTAATCCACCAGTGTATTGATGGGTACCTGGGTTGTTTCCACATCTTTGCAATTGTGAATTGCGCTGCTATAAACATTCGCGTACAGATGTCTTCATTATAGAATGTCTTTTCTTCCTTTGGGTAAATACCAAGTACTGGGATTCCTGGATCAAATGGTAGTTCTACTTTTAGTTCTTTGAGGTATCTCCATATTACTTTCCATACAGGTTGTACTAATTTGCAGTCCCACCAGCAGTGTATGAGTGTTCCTATCTGTCCTCATCCCAACCAACATTTGTTGTTTTGGGACTTTTTGATATGAGCCAATCTCACTAGAGTTAAGTGATATCTCATTGTGGTTTTGATTTGCATTTCCCTGATGATTAGAGAAGTTGAGCACTTTTTTATATGTTTGCTGGCCATTATTCTGTCTTCTTTGGAAAAGTTTGTGTTCATGTACTTTGCCCACTTTTTAATGGGGTTGTTTGATTTTTTTCTTGTTGATTTTCCTAAGTTCTGTATAGATTCTGGTTATCAGCCCTTTATCAGATGCATAACATGCAAATATTTTCTCCCATTCTGTAGGTTGTCTATTCACCCTAGTAATAGTTTCCCTGGCTGTGCAGAAGCTTTTTAATTTGATCAGGTCCCATTTATTTACTTTTGTTGCTGCTGTGATTGCTTTGGGGGTCTTCTTCATAAATTTTTGCCTAGGTCAATGTCCATAAGAGTTTTTCCAATGTTTTCTTCTAGAATTCTTATGGTTTCACGTCTTATGTTTACATCTGTTATCCATCGTGAGTTAATTTTTGTGAGAAGTGAGAGATGTGGATCTAATTTCAGTCTTCTACATGTGGCCATCCGATTTTCCCTGCACCATTTATTGAATAGGGAATCTTTTCCCCAGTGTATGTTTTTGCGGAATTTGTCAAAGATCAGATGACAGTATGGGGATGGTTTTATATTTGGGTTCTCAGCCCTGTTCCATTGGTCTATGTCTCTGTTCTTATGCCAGTACCATGCTGTTTTTGTTACTATAGCCTTGTAGTATAGTTTGAAGTGTGGTAGAGAGATGCCTCCCAATTTGTTCTTCTTGCTTAAGATTGCATTGGCTAGACGAGGTCTTCTCTGGTTCCACACAAAGTGTAGAATTATTTTTTCTAGATCAGCAAAAAATGATGTTGGTATTTTGATAGGGACTGCATTGATTCTGTAAATCATTTTAGGTAGCAAAGACATTTTTACAATGTTAATTCTACCTATGAAGAGCATGGTAGGGTTTTCCATCTGTTTACATCCTCTGCAATTTCTTTTCTCAGTGTTTCATAATTCTCTCTATATAGGTCTTTCACCTCCTTAGTTAGATATGTTCCTAAATATTTAATTTTCTTTGGTGCTATTATGAAAGGTATTGCATCTTTAATTTGTTTCTCGGCTCAACTGTTATTGGCATATATGAAGGCTATTGATTTGTGTGTATTGATTTTGAATCCTGAGACTTCACTGAATTCATTTATCAATTCCAATAATCTCTTGGTTGAATCTTTGGGGTTTTCTAGATATGATATCATATCATCCATGAATAGTGAAAGTTTGACCTCTTCTGCCCCCATTTGGACACCACTGATTCCTCTCTCTTGTCTGATTGCTCTGGCAAGAACCTCCAGCACTATGTTGAATAGAAGTGGAGATAGTGGGCAACCTTGTCCAGTTCTAGTTTTAAGGGGGAATGCTTTCAATTTTTCCCCATTCAGTATGATATTGGCTGTGGATTTATCATATATGGCTTTAATAATTTTGAGGTGTGAGCCATATATGCCTATTTTGTTAAGAGTTCTTATCATAAAAGGGTGCTGGATTTTGTCAAAAGCCTTTTCTGCATCTATTGAAAGGATCATATAATCTTTGTTCTCGCTTTTGTTTATGTGGTGAATTACATTTATAGATTTGCGTATGTTGAACCATCCCTGCAGCTCGGGTATGAAGCCCACCTGATCATGATGAATTACTTTTTTGATGTACATTTGAATTCGGTTTGCAAGGATTTTATTGAGAATTTTTGCATCTATATTCATAAGGGATATTGGTCTGTAGTTTTCTTTTCTTGCTGTGTCCTTTCCTGGCTTTGGTATCAAGGTGATATTGGCTTCATAGAATAAGTTTGGGAGGATTCCATTCTTCTGGATGTTTTCAAATAATTTCTGCAGTATAGGCACCAGTTCTTCTTCATAGGTTTGGTAGAATTCAGGTGTGAACCCATCTGGTCCATGACTTTTTTTTGTTGGAAGATTTTTTATTACTGCTTCAATTTCGGTGCTTGATATTGGTCTGTTTAGGAATTCTATTTCTTCCTCGTTGAGCCTAGAGAGGTAGTATGTTTCTAATAATTTGTTCATTTCCTCCACATTTTCGTGTTTTTGGGCACAGAAATTTTTGTAGTATTTGAAGATGATGTTTTGTATTTCCATGATATCAGTTGTGACCTCTCTTTTTTCATTTCTAATTGAGCTTATTAGAGTATTTTCCTTTCTGCTTCTGGTCAACCTGGCAAGTGGCCTGTCTATTTTGTTTATCTTTTCAAAGAACCAACTTTTCGTTTGATTAATCTTCTGTATTGTTCTTTTGTTCTCAAATTAATTTTATTCTGCTCTGATCTTGGTTATTTCTTTTCTTATGCTGCATTTAGGATTGGTTTGCTCTTCCTCTTTCATTTCATTAAGATAATTCATTAGTTTACTGATTTGTGACCTTTCTGTCTTTTGTATGTGGGCATTTAAGGTGATAAGTTTTCCTCTCAGGACTGCTTTTGTTGTATCACAAAGATTTTGATAACTTGTGCCCCCATTATAGTTTATCTCAAAGAATCTTTTGATTTCCATTTGAATCTCCTCCTTGACCCAATACTCATTCAGCAACAGATTGTTTAATTTCCATGTTTTTGGATGAAGATATGAGTTTCTGTTGGAATTGATTTCTAATTTTATTCCACTGTTGTCTGAAAAGATACATGGCATGATTTCTATTTTTTTGAATTTGTTGACATCTGTTTCATGGCCTAGGATGTGATCAATTTTAGAGAAAGTTCCATGAGCTGATAAGAAGAATGCATATTCAGTGTTTTTTGGGTGGAGTGTTCTATAGATCTCTGTTAGGCCCAAATGTTCTAGAGTCCTGTTTAGGACCATTGTTTCTTTGCTTATTTTCTGTTTGGAGGATCTGTCCAGTTTCATCAGTGTGGTGTTGAAGTCCACTGCTGTTATGGCATTGCTATTTATTATGTTGTCTAGATCAAGCAGTATTGGCTTTACATGTCTGGGCACTCCAGTGTTGAATGCATAAATGTTTAGGACTGTTAAATTTTCTTGTAAGATTTTTCCCTTCACCACTATATAGTGTCCATCTTTGTCCCTCTTTACTGTTGTTGCTTTAAAGTTTATATCATCTGAAATAAGGATGGCTACTGCAGATTTCTTTTGGTTTCCATTAGCTTGGAAAATTGTATTCCATCTTTCCACCTTGAGTCTGAATGCATCCTTGTGTGTAAGGTGTGTTTCCTGGAGACAGCAGATACTTGGCTTGTATTTTTTTAACCCATTCAGCCAGGCTATGTCTCTTCAGTGGACAACTCAAGCCATTCACATTTCTTGAGAGAATTGATATTTGGGGTAGATTTCTGTTTATTCTGTTGGGTAGTTTCGTGTTCTGTTTTACTTCTTGAGTCATTGTGAAATCTGGGTTCTGGAGTTTTAACTTTGGATAGTTTTACATTGGTGGGTGTCTGTTGTGCTGGTTAGTGTACAATGCAGGTCTAAGCACTTCTTGCAAGGCCAGTCTGGACTTCACAAATTCCATTATCAGTGATTGCTTGTCTGGAAAAGTCTTTATTTCTCCCTCATATAAGAAGCTTAGTTTGGCAGGATACAGAATTCTGGGTTGGTCTTTATTTTGCTTTAGGAGACTGAGGATGGGTCCCCATTCCCTTCTGGCTTGTAAGGTTTCATCTGAGAAATCTGCAGTTAATCTCATAGGTTTTCCCTTGTAGGTTACCTGCTCTTTTCACCTCACAGCTCTGAGGAGTGCCTCTTTTATGTTTACTTTGGTCAGTCTTATAATTATATGGTGTGATGAATGCCTTTCCACGTTGAGTCTCCCAGGAGTCCTGTGTGTTTCTTGTACTTGAATGTCAAGATTTCTGGCTAGGCCACGGGAATTTTTCTCTATTATTCCTTCAAATAAATTTTCCAGTCCTTGCGAATTTTCTTCCTCTCCCTCAGGGATGCCTATGATCCTTATGTTTGGCCTTTTTATTTAATCCCACATTTCTTGTATGCTTTATTCATGACTCTTTTTTTTTGTGTTCTTTCTCTTCGACTGATTTATTTAGCACATAGGAGTTATCTTCTAGCTCTGAAATTCTTTCTTCTGTGTGATCCAGCCTATTCTAAAGGCTTTCCACTGTGTTTTGTAGATCCTTGAATGCCTCTTTCATTTCTAGAATTTCTATTTGATTTTTCCATAATACTTCTATCTCTTAGAAAAGTTTTTATTCATTTCTTGCATTTTTCTTGTGGTTTCTTTGTGCTGGGATTCAATTTTCTCTGGAATTTCATTGAGCTTTCTTATAATCCATAAATGAAATTCCTCTCTTGTCATTCTACCCATTTCATTTGAGTTGGTATCCGTTGCTGAGGAACTGATGATTTCTTTTGGGGTTGACTTTTCACTCTGATTTTTCATGTTTCCTGAGTTCTTTCACTGATTTTTTCTCATCTGGCCTCTTGATCGAGAGTTGGGGGTGTTAGGGCTAGTTTATGGCCCTGTCTCCAAGCCCCTGAGGTTTGTTCCTTGGCAGAGCCAGGGAGAGGAGTAGTGACCTGTATTGCCTTAGGTGTATTTTAGCAAGTTTGGTGGATCTTGGGTTACCTCTGACCTGTTGTCTTCACCTCTTCCTGGTGGAGTGTAGTGAGATTGTCCTCCCAGCTTGAGCTCCAAGCTGACGGATTGTACTTGAGGGTATGAATCCACAGCTCCCTAATAGCTAGGTATTCTGTTGTGTCCGTGGCAGACTCTGATCCCCCGGTGGGGTATGCAAAAGCTGCAAGCTTTGGAAGGGGCCTTGTAGCTCCTAGGTGTTACTTTGACCCTGTTACTCCAGAGGTGCGGGTAGAACCACAATTGCTTTTGGCCAGAGTGTGAGAGCTGAATTGGAAAAATTCTATATAGCTCAGAGGTTGCTTATCCAGCTGCATGTGTCTGGCCCTCTGACGTGCGTCTCCACGTGATACTGGCTGATAGGGGGATCTCTGTTTGCGCACCCCTTTTCCACCACTAGACCCCAAGGTGATGCGGGTGGGTATCTCCATTCCCAGAAGTCTCCACCAGGGGGATGTTCCCTCGGGGGGGATTAGTGGCCACTGGAGGTTCTCTTGGATGGCGTGAAATTCCCTAATGAAGTGGGCAGGGTTACAGGAGGCTGCTCTGGTTCAACCTGTGGCTCTTGAGGCATTCGGTTGCCATGAGAACCGGCAGTTATACAAAATGAGTTGCTATAATCAGCAACCTTCAAAATGACCATCTCTGGGGTACAGGATTGTTGGGACCTGAAGTGTGGGCACTAGGACTAGCACGTAGTGGACTTGTCGAGGCCAGAGCCAGGGTAGCAGGACCAGATGGACGAGCTGCAAACTGTTTCCAATACACAAAGGTCCTGCCGCTACAGTTCTGGGATCTCGTCCCACCTGGAACCCACAGATGCAGCTGTCCCTGGCCACCAAGGGCAAAGCCTGTGGCGCCCTGGCAGAAGAGCCCCCGGGCTGGGGTGGGGCAGAGCTAGAGACCCGGCTCACAGCTCCGGGTGGGCGGCTTTAAGGATGGCTGCCTCGGCCAGCCTGGCACACAGCAGGGCTCAGATCGCACCGTGAATTCAGCTGTTCTCAACCGGCCTGTGTCCCATGGAGGCAATTGCCAGCAGCCCCTAAGGGCATGTCCCCGCTGTCTGTTAAACTCCTGTGTCCAGGTCCCGCTGACTTCCAATGGAGAGGTGCCCCTCTGTGGATTCCTGTGTGCTGTCCCAGGAAGCTGTATCTCCGCCCAGTCCCTACCCGGACCTCAGTGGTCCCTGTATATGGCAGCTGAGAATTCTGTATGGCTCTCACAATTGCTTCTTCTCTGCAGAGCCTGCTGTCTCGAGCTACAGCTTTGCCCCAACTCTGGGCTTGTCCCTGACTGAGTGGATGGGAAGTCTGTGGGGAAGGTATGGAACCGCTTGGGGGTCAGGTCATGCTGCAGTGACCTGGCAAGCGCGTCCTTCCCGTGCTCTGGGCTCTATTGCACTCCCTGTGCTCTCCGATCTTCATGAAAGATTCTCCCTGTCACCTGTTTTCTTGGGCTGAGTGTCCTACAATATTTCTCTGTAAGTTCACAATGCTGTTTTCGGAGTGAGTGATCCACGCACGTAGGAAGCCAATGACATTTTTCACCACCTTCCCTGGGAGCAGTAAGGTGGGAGGACTTTAATCAGACCGCCATTTTTTCAGTGTTTCTTAATATATCTACAGAGTAATGTAACCATCACAACAATCTGATTTTAGAATATTTTTATCACTCCCAAATTAGCAGTCACTCCCCATTCCCTACCTGCCCCTCCATGGCCCCAGGCTACTTTCTATCTCTAGATATTTGCCTATTCTGGACATTTTATATAAATGAAATCATACAATATATAGTCTTTTGTGGTTTGCTTTTCTCTCTTAGCATGTTGTTTTCAAGGGTTGTCTTTGTTGTAACATGTATTGGTACCTTATGTCTTTTTATTGCCAAATAATATTTTATTTTATGAACAGATCACATTTTGTTTATTCCTTATTAGCTCAAGGACATTTGGATTGTTTGGATACTTCTTAGGTATTATGAATAACGCTGCTATAAACACTTGTGTTCAAGTTTTTGTGTGGATGTGTGTTTTCATTTCTCTTGGTGTATACCCAGGCATGGAATTGCTGGGTGTATGGTAACACTATGTTATGCCTTTTGAAGAACTGCCAAGCTGCACAATCTAAATGTGTGAAATACATGATACGTGAATTATATCTCAATAAAACTGTTTTTAAAAGTAATGAATATTTTTCTTCAAGACTTGTTTTTAAATAGTAAAGCCCTGCTAGTAGTGTTCCCTACTGGGTTATTTACTGAACGTCCTGAATATTCAATGAGGATTCTTCACTCTGGTTGGTTGAAGCTAGAAAATCTCTCATCCTTGTGTAAGCTCTGATAGCTGTTTAGCTTAAAAATCTTCAGTCATTCTTTGCCTGGCCTTGGGAGTGGGGAGAGTTGCTCTATATATTTGCAGACACAGACTCAAAGGGAAACCTATGAATATTTCTGTTGTTCTTTCTCTGCATAGCTTCTTCCACTATGGTATCTACCCTAGAAATTCTAACTGCCTAAGCTTCCATAAACTCTGGCCTCTGTATCCTCAACTCAGTGGGACCACAGTTCTATGATTGGGCTCTCCTTCCTCCCCATTGGAAAGCCTTTCTCTCAAAAGTAACTCAGAAATCTGGGGTGATTATAGAGCTCACTTCATGTGTTTCTCTTGTCCTCTCCTGCTCCTGTAAAACAGTTTTTTCATATATTTTGTTCTGTTTCTGCTTGTTTCTGGAAGGGGAATAAAGCCAGTATTTACTCAACCTTGGCTGACTACATTAATTTGTTTTTTTAAGCCTACCTGCCCAAATGGATTTCACTGTGTAGTGATCGATTTTCATGTGAACATGGGGTAAAGAGGTTTGATCAAACACCGTGAAAGAGCTGCTCTGACTTTTAGGTATCCATTTGAGTTTCAGAGTTGTCTGCTTTTACTTAGAAAATAAGCACACAGATCAAAAAATTTTCCATGAGTTTTTTGGGGAAAGACAGAAATGTATTCTGCTGAAATTGCTAAAACTCTCTTGCTAACAATCAAAAGTCAGAATTATAGATTTGTAGTATATCACTACTTTTTAGTGTGCATTCTTCCCCCATGATTACATAACAACAGGATACAGACATACTTTGGAGATATTGAGGGTTCGGTTCCAGTTCATCACATTAAAGCAAATATCATTAAGCAATAAAGTGAGTCACACAAATTTTTTGGTTTTGCAGTGCATATAAATGTTGTGTCTAACTATACTATAGTCCATTAAGTGTGTAATAGTGTTGAGTCTAGAAAAAAGTACATACCTTAATTTAAAAATACTTTATTGCTAAAAAATGCTAACAATCATCTGAGCTTTTAGTGAGTCATAATATTTTTGCTTGTGGAGGGTCTTGCCTCAATGTTGATGGTTACTGACTGATCATGGTGGTGGTTGCTGAAGGCTGGGGTGGCTGTGGAAATTTCTTAACATAAGGTAACAATGATTATTACCCCATTGATTGACTCTTCCTTTCAAGAAAGACTTCTCTGTAGCATGTGATGCTGTTTAATAGCCTTTTACCCATGGCAGAACCTCTTTCAAAATTGAAGTCAATCCTTTAAACTCTGCTGCAGCTTTATCAAATAAGCTTATAGAATTTTCTAAATCTGTTTTGTCATTTCATCAATGTTTGCAGCATTTTCACCAGGAGTAGATTCTATCTCAAGAAACAATTTTCTTTGTTCATCCAAAAGAAGCAAAAGACGCCTGGCGATAATACTGCAAACCAAAATCATGAGATTTCAGCAATTCAGTCACGTCTTTGGTCTCCACCTCTATGTGTAGGTCTCTTGCTATTTTAACCATGTCTACATTTACTTTCTCCATTGATGTCTTGAACCCCTCAAAGTCATCCATGAGAGTTATAATCAACTTCTTCTAAACTCCTATTAATGTTGATATTTTGATCTTCTCTCATGAATCATGAACGTTCTTACTGGCATCTAGAATGGTGAATCCTTTTCAGATTTTCAATGTACTTTTCCCAGATCCATCAGTGGAATCACTATCTATTACAGGTATAGCCTTACAAGATATGTTTCTTACATAATAAGACTTGAAAGTTGAAATTACTCCTTGATCTGTGAGCTGCAAGATGGATGTTGTGTTAGCAGGCTGAAAACAATATTCATTTTCTTGTATATCATCTCCACCAGAGCTCTTGGGTGCCCAAGTACATTGTCAATGAGCAGTAATATTTAGAAAGGAATCTTTTTATCCAAGCAGAAGATCTCAACAGCAGGCTTAAAATATTCAGTACAGCATCTTATAAACAGATGTGCTGTCATCCAGGCTTTGTTATTCCATTTATAGAACATAAGAAGAGTAGATTTAGCATAATTATTAAGGCCCTTAGGATTTTTGGAATAGTCAATGAGCATTGGCTTAAACTTAAAGTCACCAGCTGCATTACCCTCTAAAAAGAGAGTCAGCTTGTCCTTTGAAGCTTTGAAACTGGGCATTGACTTTTCCTCTCTAGCTATTAAAGTTCTAGGTGGCATCATCTTCCAATTAGAAAACTGCTTCATCTACATTGAAAATCTGTTGTTTAATGTAGCTGCCTTCATCAATGATCTTAGCTAGATCTTCTGGATAACTTGCTGCAATTTCTCCATCAGTACTTGCTGATTCACCTTGCACTTTCATGTTATAGAAATGGCTTCTTTCTTTAAACCTCATAAGCCAACCTCTGCCAGCTTCAAACTTTTCTTTTGCAGTGTCCTCACCTCTCTCAGCCTTCATAGAATTGAGAGAGTTAGGGCCTTGCTCTTGATTAGGCTTTGGCTTAAGGGAATGTTGTGGCTGGTTTGGTCTAAGGCTGTTTTACTTTCTTATAATGCATATGTTCACTGGAGTGGCACTTTTCATTTCCTTCAAGAACTTTTCCCTTACATTCGCAACTTGACTGACTGATTGGCAACAAGAGGCCTAGCTTTTGGCCTATCTCAGCCTTTTATATGCCTTCCTCACTAAGCTCAACCATTTCTAACAGTTTTTTTCTTATGTCAAAATATTAATTATTGGGGTAAAAGTGTTTTGTTACAGCAACCACCACCATGATCAGTCAGTAACCATCAACATTGAGGCAAGACCCTCCACAAGCAAAAATATTATGATTCACTAAAAGCTCAGATGATTGTTAGCATTTTTTAACAATAAAGTATTTTTAAATTAAGGTATGTATTTTTTTTAGACTCAACACTATTGCACACTTAATGGACTATAGTATAGTGTAAACATAACGTTTATATGCACTGGGGAACAAAAAAATTTGTTTGATTCACTTTATTGCTTAATGATATTTGCTTTAATGTGATGAACTGGAACTGAACCCTCAATATCTCCAAAGTATGCCTGTATCCTCTCTTTATGTAATCATGGGGAAAGGATGCACACTCAAATGCTTAAGTCAGGGATTTTTGTATGCCCACTACCAGAAGATTGTTCATAGTAACCAATAGGTAAGTTTTTATTTCACACTTCCCCTCCCCCCTCCCCACGTCTTGGTTTCTCATGTCCTTTATATCACTTTGTGCCCGTGTGTACCCATCTATTAGCTCCCACTTATTAGTGAGAACATATGGTGTTTGGTTTTCCATTCCTGAGATACTGCACTTAAGATAACGGTCTAGTTCCATCCAAGTTGCTGCAAATGACATTATTTCTCTCTTTTTCATGGCTCAGTAGTACCACAGGGTGTGTATGTGTGTATGTGTGTATGTGATATGTGTATACATATCACATTTTCTTTATCCACTCATAAGTTGAAGAGCAATTAAGTTGACACCACATCTTTGAAATTGTGAATTGTGCTGTGGTAAACATTCAAGTGCAGGTGCCTTTTTGATTAAATGACTTCATTATCTTTGGGTATATACCAAGAAATGGGATTGCTGCAATGAATAGTAGGTCTACATTTATTTCTTTGAGGAATCTCTATACTGTTTTCAATAGAGGTTGTTCTAATTTGAAGTCCCACTAACAGTGTATAAGTGCTCCTTTCTCTCTGCATCCAAGCCAGCATCTTTGTCTTCTGACTTTTTGATAATGGCCATTCTAATAGGCATAAGGTGGTTTTAACTTGTATTTCCTTGATGACCAGTGATGTTGAGCATTTTTTGATGTGTTTGTTAGACATTTGTCTATCTTCTTTAGAAAAACTTCTGTTCATGTTTTTTGCCCACTTTTTGAAGGGGTTGTTTGATTTTTTCTTGCTGATTTATTTGAGTTCTTTGTAGATTTTGGATATCAGTCCTTTGTCAAATACATAGTGTGTGAATATTTTCTCCCATTCTGTAGGTTGTCTATTCACTTGGTTGATTATTTCCTTAGCTATGCAGAAGGTTTTCATTTAATTAAGTCCCATTTATTTATTTTTGTTGTTGCTATATTTGCCTTTGGGGCCTTAGTTGTAAATTTTTTGCCTGGGCTAAAGTCTAAAGGAGTTTTTCCTATGTTTTTTTCTAGAATATTTATGTTTCCATGCCTCACATTTAAGTCTTTAATTCATTTTGAATTAATTTTTTTATATGGTGAGAGATGGGGGTCCTGTTTTATTCTTTTGCATGTGCCTGTCCAATTTACCCAGCACCATTTATTGAATAGGGCACCCTTTCCCCACTGTATGTTTTTGTCTATTTGGCAAATATCAGTTGATTGAAGGTATATGGTTTCTGGGATCTCTGTGCAGTTCCATTTTTCTATGTCTCTACTTTTACACTAGTACCATGCTATTTTGGCTACTATATCCTTGTAGTATAATTTGAAATCAGGTAATGTGAGGATTCCAGATTTGTTCTTTTTACTTAAGCTTTCTTTGGCTATTTGGGCTCTTTTTTTGTTCCAGATGAAGCTTAGGATTATTTTTTCTAGATCTGTGAAACATGAAGCTGGTATTTTGATGGGGATTTTGTTGAATCTGTAAATCATTTGGGACAATAAGAACATTTTAACAATGTTGGTTCTACCAATCCATGAGTAAGGAATGTTTTTCCTTTTGTTATCTCTGATTTCTTTCATCAGTGTTTTGTAGTTTCTCCTTGTAGAGAGATCTTTCTCCCTTTTTGTTAACATATTCCTAGGTATTTTATTTTATTTGTAGCTATAGTGAATGGTATTGAGGTCTTGATTTGAATCTTTTCTTGACTGTTATTAGTATATAGAAGTGCTACTGATATGTGTACAATGATTTCATAACCTGACACTTTGCGGAATTTATTTATCAATTTCAGGAGTCTTTTGGTGGAGTCTTTAGGGTTTTCTAGATACAAGATCATAGCATCAGCAAACAAATATAGTTTGACTGCCTCTTTCCTGATTTGGATGCCATTTATTTCTTTCTCTTGCCTGATTGCTTTGGCTAGGACTTCCAATACCATGTTGAATAGAAATGGTGGAAGTGGGAACTCTTGTCTTGTTCCAGTTCTCAGGGGTAATGATTTCAACTTTTTCCCATTCAGTATGATGTTAGCTGTGGGTTTGTCATATATGGCTTTTATAATTTTGAGGTGTGTTCCTTCTATGCCTAGTTGGTCAAGGTGTTTTTATCATGAATTGGTGCTAGATGTTATGGAATGCTTTTTCTGGATTTATTGAGATGATCATGTAGTTTTTGTTTTTGTTTCTATTTATGTGTTGAATCACGTTTACTGATTTGTGTATGTTAAACCATCCTTGCAACATTGGGATGAAACCCACTTGATCATAGTGGATTATCTTTCTGATGTACTGTTAAATTCGGATTACTAGTATTTTGTTGAGGATTTTTACATCTATGTTCATAAGGGATATTGGTCTGTAGTTTTCTCTTTTTGTTGTGGTCTTTCATAGCTTTGGTATCAGGGCAATACTGGCTTTATAGAATGAGTTACAGAAGATTCTCTTCTTCTCGATGTCATAGAATAGCTTCCATAGGATAGGCACCAATTCTTTACTGTAGGTCTGGTAGAATATGACCGTGAGTCATCCAGTCCAGGACTTTTTTGTACATGTATGTGATTTTTCTTACTGCTTTGATCTCACTGCTCATTATTGGTCTCTTCAGGATTTCTGTTTTTTCATGATTCAGAGTTGGATGGTTTTTTGTTTCAAATAATTTATCCATTTCCTCTAGGTTTTCTAGTTTGCGTACATAGAGGTTATCATAGTATTCACAGATAACATTTTGTATTTCTGTGATATCAGTTGTAATGTCTACTTTTTCATTTCTAATGGAGGTGATTTGAGTTTATTCTCTTCTATTTCTAGTTATTCTGGCTAGTGGCCTCTCAATTTTGTTTATCATTTCAAATTACCAATTTTTGGTTTAATTTATCCTTAGGTTTTTTTTTTTTTTTTTTGGTTTCCATTTTATTTAATTCTATCCTGAGCTTTATTATTTCTTTTCTTTGTTTCAGAAGATCATGGGGGTACAAGGCTATGGTTACATAAATTGCCTTTGTACCACCCAAGTCAGAGCTACAAGCATGCCTATCTCTCAGAGAGCACATACCACACCTGTTAGGTGTGAATTTGCCCATCCCTTTCTCCCCCCTCCCACCTGCCTGACATCCAATGAATGTTACTTCCATATGTGCATGTAAGTGTTGATTGATTAGTACAAATTTAACGGTGAGTACATGTGGTATTTGTTTGTCCATTCTTGTGATACTTCACTTAGAAGAATGGGCTCCAGTTCCATCCAGGATAATATAGGAGGTAGTTCACCATTTTTTTTATGGCTGAGTAGTACTCCATGGTATAAATATACCACATTTTATTAATCCACTCATGTACTGATGGGCACTTGGGTTGTTTACACATCTTTGCAATTGTGAATTGTGATGCTATAAACATTTGAGTGTCGGTATCTTTTTTATAGAATGTCTTTTTTTTCTTTGGGTAAATACCCAGTAGTGGGATTGCTGGATCAAATGGTAGTTCTACTTTTAGTTCTTTGAGGTATCTCCATATTACATTCCATAGAGGTTGTACTAGTTTGTAGTCCCACCAGCAGTGTATGAGTGTTCCCATCTCTCCACATCCACGCCAACATTTGTTATTTTGGGACATTTTGATAAAAGCCATTCTCACTGGAGTTAAGTGATATCTCACTGTGGTTTTGATTTGCATTTCCCTGATGATTAGAAATGTTGAGCACTTTTTACATGTTTATTGGCCATCAGTATGTCTTCTTTTGAAAAGTTTCTATTCATGTCCTTTGCCCACTTTTTAATGGGATTGTTTGATTTTTTTTGCTGATTTTCCTGAGTTCTATTCTAGTTATCAGCCTTCAAGCTATACTACAAGGCTATAATAACTAAAACAGCATGGTACTGACATAAGAACAGAGACATAGACCAATGGAACAGGACAGAGAACCCAGATAGAAAACCATCCTCATATTGCCATCTGACCTTTTCAAAGCAGACAAAAATATGCACTGAGGAAAAGAATCTCTATTCAATAAATGGTGTTGGGAAAATTGGATAGCCACATGTAGAAGACTGAAACATGATCATCACCTCTCACCTCTCACAAAAATCATTTCATGATGTATAACAGACTTAAACCTAAGGCATGAAACCAGAAAAATTCTAGAAGAAAATGCTGGACAAACTCTTATAGACATCAGCCTAGGCAAAGAATTTATGAAGAAGATCCCAAAAGCAATCACAGCAACAACAAAAATAAATAAATGGGACCTGATCAAATTAAAAAGCTTCTGCACAGCCAAGGAAACTATCATTAGAGTGAATAGACAACCTACAGAATGGGAGAAAATATTTGCATATTATTTCTTTTCTTCTGCTGGCTTTGGGTTTGGTTTGTTCTTCTTTTTCTAGTTCCTTGAAATATGACATTAGGTTGTTAATTTGTAATTTTTCTGCCTTTTTGATGCAGGCATTTAAGGCTATGAGCTTTCCCCTTAGGGTTGCTTTTTCTATGTCCCATAGATTGTGAAAGATTGTGTCTCCATTGTTGTTCAGTTTGAGGAATCTTTTGGTTTCCATTTTAATTCCATCGTTGACCCAAGGAACATTCAGAAGCAGGTTGTTTAATTTCCATGACTTTATGTAGATTTGAGTGTTTCTCTTGGAATTTTTTCTAGTTTTATTTAACTGTGGTGTGAGAAGGTACATGATATTATTCTGACTTTTTTTAATTTGCTGAGACTTGTTTTGTGGCCTAAGATATAATCAATCTTGGAAAATGTCCCACGTGCTAATGAGAAAAATGTATATTCAGTAGTTTTTGGGTTGAATGTTCTGTATTTGTCTGCTAGATCCATTTGTTCTAGAGTCCCATTTAAGTCTAGTGTTTTATTCATTTTTTGCTTCAGTGGTCTGTCCAGTTCCATCAGTGGAGTGTTGAAGTCCCCAACTGTTAAGATGCTACTGTTTATTTCTTTGCTCAGATTTAGAAGAATTTGCTTTATGAAACTCCCATTTAGGTCTGTATAGGAGCTCTCATGTAAAGTCCATATATAGGTAGGATTGTCATATCTTCTTAATAAATTTCTCCCTTTACCATTATATAAAGACCATCTTTGTCCTTCTTTTACTATTATTGATTTAAAGTTTATTTTATCTGATATGAGAATGGCTACACCTGCTAACTTTTGGTTTCCATTTGTGTGGTATATTTTTTTCCATCCCATTACCTTGAGTCTTGTGGGTACTCATGGTTTAGATGCATTTCTTGGAGACAACAAATAATTGGGTTGTGTTTTTTCATCCACTCAGCCAGTCTATGTCTTTTAAGTAGGGCATGCAAACCATTCATGTTGAATATTAGTATTGATATGTGGGATCCTGTTCTGTACAACATGGTTGGATAATACCTTATTGTTTTATTTTCCCTCTTGTGCTATTGTTTTATAAGAGCCGTAAGCTATATGTTTTGGGTGTTTTTACACTAGTTGGTATCTATTGCAAGTGTAATGCACTTTTGAGCATTTCCTGTAGGGCAGGTTTAGTAGTGACAAATTCCCTTAGTGTTTGCTTGTCTGGGAAAGACTTTATTTCTCTATTATTTATGAAACTTAGTTTAGCAGGATACAAAATTCTTGGCTAAAGGTTATTATATTTACAGGACCTTATTCTTTTTTGGCTTGTAGTTTCTCTTGAGACATCTGCTGTTAGTCTGATGGGTTTTCCTTTGTAAGTTACTTCATGTTTTCATCTCACAGCTCATAGGAGTTCCTCCTTCTTGTTGACTTTGGTTAGCCTGATTACTATATGCCTTAGTGATTCTCTTTTTGCAATGAATCTCTCAGGTTTTCATTGAGATATCTGGATGTCTAAATCTCTAGCAAGACCAAGGAAGTTTTCCTCAATTCTTCCCTCAAATAGGTTTTCCAGGCCTTTTGCTTTTTTTTTCTTCACCCTCAGGGATGCCTATGATTCTTATATTTGGCCCTTTTACATAATCCCATATTTCTCATAGTCTTTGTTCATATCTCTTGATTCTTTGTTCTTTATTTTTGACTGGGTTAATTCAAAAGAGTTGTCTTCAAGCTCTAAAATTCTTTTTTCTGCTTGGACTAACTTATTCTTAAAACTTTCCACTGTGTTTTGTTTTTCCCTAAATGATTTTTTTTTATTTCTAGAAGTTCTATTTTTTTTAATATTTCTATTTCTTTAGTAAATTTTTCATTCATTTCCTCAATTGTTTTTCTGGTTTCTTTGAGTTGATTTTCCATTTCCTCTTAGATCTCATTGAGCTTCCTTACAATCCATATTTGGAATTATTTGTCTGTCATTTCAGTATTTTCATTTTGGGATCCATTGCTAGAGAGCGGTGGGCTCCTTTGGGGGTATTCTTTCACTCTCATTTTTCATACCTCCAGAGTTCTTGTCATGATTCCTTCCCATCTGGAGCAGCTGTCACTTCTTGTTTTTGGATTTTCTTTTGTTTAGATAGGGCTTCCACCCCTCACTCTTAAGGGTGTGTCTGTAGCATATGTTGGGTCAGGACTTTTGGCTGTGTTTGTGGTTAATTTGATGGGGGTCTAGGTTATGAACAAATACTTTGGTTGTTGATAGCCTTAGAGTGGTGGTTTTCTCTATTGCTACTTATTTGTAGGCTGTAGAAGTAGTGTACTACATGTGGGAGTAGATTCCCTTTCTCTTTTTGCTGAGGAAAGATGGAGGTCTTTTAAATCCTTTCTCTGGTCCCAGCCCTGTGGTCTTCTTGACAGTGTGAATTATATTTGATGCCCAGTATAATATCTGAGACAGTGGGTGGCACTTGTTAAGAGCCAGTCAGGCTGTGTATGATGGAATCAGTAAATGCTATAACGGGCTGTACAAGTTGTCCTCCCTGCCAGTAGGTGGTGCTTGCAGGAAAGAGCCAGCTGCAGTGTTGTTTTCTGGCACTTGTGACCAGCCCTAGCCCCTCAGGAGTAGTACTCTAAAGCCCTAGGTTCTGGGTGGGGTCCTGGAACTTCCAGGTGACCTCTTATTCTCCACCACAGCAGAGGTGGATGAAGGAGCCAGGCCGGGCAGGGCTGGGTCTGATGAGCCTGTGTTCAGGCTTCACAAAAGTAAGCACAAGAGCTGACTTGGCAGGGGTCAAAGATCCACTCCCAGGCTGCTGGGGAAAGCCACCGAGGAGGGGCTGAGGTGGCCCCACCAAGCCAAAAAGTCTACTTGTAGGGGAGGGTTCATCTGGGATTCACAAACTGGCTGTCAGGAGTGAGTTTTACTCTTCTCCTTCTTCCCCTGCCCCATGGATCTCCTACCTGCATCTGGCCACAAGCAGCAGCCCAAACTAGCTGAGCTCACCAGCAATGGTGCTGCAGGTTGGGAGCTTCCCTGCCCAGGATCTTGTGCTGGACCAAAATTACAGCCTTCCTGTGGGAGGAAGGGTGCTCCATGAGTGCACCAAGGCTCAGACCCACTCTGCACCCTCCTTTCAGTTCTGCCCACATGGACTCTAATCTCAAGCTTAGTTCACAAATTTCCCCTCTGTGTCCCCTAGCAACATGATCAAGTTCTGGAGATATGGGATCTGGCCTGTGGGTTTGTGCCCTGGTCCCCCAAATTCAGTCCCTGACCATACCAGAAAGAAGCATTCTAGTCCCTAGTTCCCCATGGACTGCTCAAGCAGGCTTAATATCCCTCCACTTTGGATTATGCCCTGCTCTGCTGGAGCAGTCAGGTTAGCAGCACTGGGGAGGGCTAGTGGGAGGGGAGCTCTCAGTCTGAGCATCCCTTGGTCTGCCTCAGGTCTTTAAGAGGAAAGGTGAACTCCACTCTCTGTGAAAGCCTCTGTGTGGTGAGCACACCGACAGAGGGGAAGAAACCATTCCAGTGAGCCCCAGCTCAATCATCCCTTGAGGTACCTATGCCACTTGGCAGCAGTGGGTGGGAGAGGGGAATGGGAGGAAAAGAGCCTGAATGGAGGAGAGCTGACACTCTTGTCCCTATTGTCCCTCTCCCTGAAAGGTAGCCCAGCCAGAATATCCAAGCTCTGGTATCACAGTTTCCCCAGGACCCACTGGCCCCCTGTGGCCACTGCAGTCTGGGCAGGAGTTAAGAAATGTTTGTGTTTGGGGACCAGTGACATGAAAACTAAAGGGCTGAAGCTTCCTGGGGAGAAAAGGCACACAATTGGTGGAAAAGCAGTATGGCACCTGCTGCATCTGGTGGGTCTGTCATGACAAGGATGAACCCCAAGGGGGCTGGCAGCCTGGTGCTTTGTTTTCAAGAAGTTCCCAGTTCACTGGTGGCAACAGCATTTGGGCTCATGAGGGTAGAAAAGCTCCCCAGAATATCAGGAGCCTGCTGACTGCCAGAGGTGTGAGGAAAGGAGAAAAAAAACCCCACCTACCCTTTGCATGGGACTCCAAGTTTCTTGGGGGTTGATCTCTGCCAGAATCTTGCTCTTCCTTGTTCTGCTCTGCAACTTCTTTCTGTGGAATTTCTGGTAGGTTCTGGCACTTTTCCCTCAGAATTACACTTGAGCTATGTTTTTGTTCATCTAAAACTATTCCTTCTTTCTGAGATGATCTGGCAACCAGTATCTCTGGTCAGCCATCTTGCCTGCCTCCTCCAAAATTCCCATTTCTAACTTTCTATTTTAAGTGAGAGACTCTTCCTTTCACTTAAACACTTAGAGGCCATTGTAGGGTTATTAATTGGCCTAATTTCAACATTGTCGTGTCTCAGGGAATAGGAGAGGGAGAGAGATGGGAGAATGGCTGGTTGGTGGAGCAGTAAGAATACACACAACATTTATTAAGTTCACTATCTTGTATGGGTGTGGTTTGTGGTGCCCCAAAACAATTACAGTAGTAACATCAAAGATCACTGATCACAAGTCACCATAACAGATATAATAATAATGATAAAGTTTGAACTATTATGAGAATTACCAAAATGTAACACAGAGATATGAAGTGAGCACATACTGTTGGGAAAGTGTCACTGACAGACTTGCTCAATGCAGGTTGCCAAAAACCTTCAATTTTTAAAAAATGCAATATCTGCAAAGCACAATAAACTGAAGCACAATAAAGCAAAATATGCCTGTATTTTGATCTGGAACACCTACAGTGTCTGCTACCTGTAAGCTATGTGAGGCCAGAGACACATATTTTTCCTCCCTGTCTGTCCATTCCTTGCTTTATCTTAGCATAAAGTAGGTGTTAAGTTGTCCTAAACATTGAATGAATAGCTGTTAAGTATAAAATATAATTTAAATGCCCCAGATCCTCCTCAAAACCTGTCTCTCAGAGATCTCTGGAATATTAAAAGCCACATTTTATCAAACCCTATATAGGAAGAAGAAGGAGAGGTAAACATGGGACACAGAGGTAGGTGAACCCAAGACCAATATAAAAATAACTTTTGTTTCAGTCAACAGTTGAGTTTTTCTTCTGCAATCAGGGCTGGTGGATTCCTATGAGGCCAGCATAGTAAGATCTAATCAAAGCAGATATAAGATCAGAAATCCATTTTGCTCTGGAAGTAAAAGGAATTGCTCAAGAAGTAACATGCTTTTTAATAATTAACACTCAACTTAACATGGCTCCCTTCACTGCTTAAATGGAGCAGAAACATGGATTAATTACACTATGGGCTGTAAAATATTATGGTGAATTTAACAAATATAGTGGAATAGGGCTCTCTGGGACTGTTCATCTAGAAAAACAACTAATAAACTGGAAAAAAAAACCTATTAGAATTAATGTTTGCTGAACTCTGGAATATAGTCAAAAACTTACAATAGCTAGGGGAAAGTTTAATAAAGAAGGAAGTGGCTATATTACAGTAAGACAGCATTATGGCATTTTAAATCACTTGCCTACCACTCCCCATGCTTCAGAATATCAGGATCCAAGTAAATGGCAGTCTGGACTCCTGGTGCAGGTTGCAAGTGCCACAGGGATCAATACAGACCTCATTCTCAAGAAAAATTTATGATTGTGTGTGTTAACCTGTCTGTGGCATCCTCAAAGACTTACACAAAGGCTGGTGTTGAGTTTGCCTAACTCAGAGCATTCCTAGAGAAGGGAAGTTTTCCTGGGATGCTTTTAGTGAAACATTTAAGGGCAAAAGTATTGGCTTGTACCAGCTTTTGGGAAGGGGGAACAGTCAGGACAAGCCATATACAGACCAAAAAGCCTGGGAAAGATGAGGCTTGGAAATGAAATACGTGGGAGACTAAGGGTTTTATAAAAGCTCCCCTGCACACTGGGGTCCAGAAATAAAACCATGTATCTGTGGTCAACTGATTTTTGACAAGGTGCCAAGATAATTTAATCAGGGTAAAACTAGGCTTTTCAACAAGTGGTATTTGAACAATTGGATATCTACATGCAAAAGAAGGAAGTTGGACCATTACTTATACCATATGAAAACATTAAATCAAAATGGATCAAAAACCTAAATATAAGAAGTTAAAAAAATTTATGGAATAAAACATGGATAAATCTTCATGACCTTGAATTTGGCAATGGATTCTTATATATGACACCAAAAGCACAAGTAACAAAAGAAAAAAAAATAGATAAATTAGACTCTATCAAAATTTAAAACTTTCGTTCATCTAAAGACATTATCAAGAAAGTAAAAAAACAACCTAAGGTGAGAAAATATTCACAAATTATATATCTGAGAAGGGTTTAGGGTCCAGAACATGTTAAAAACTCTTACAATTCAACAAAGACAAACAACTCCATTTTTTAAAAAATGGAAAAACACTTGAATAGACATTTCTCCAGAGGAGATTAACAGGTAGTGGAGTGGTCTTAGCAAAATAGTGAAATAGGAAGAAGTTTCTTACCCTCCCTTTATCCAATGCTGGCCAAAAATTTGACAAAAGACATGAATCTACATATCCAGAAAACTCAATGAATTTCAAATAAAGTGAACTCAAAGATATTCAAAAATTATTGTCAACTTTTCAAAATTGAAGACAAAGATAAATTCTTAGAAGTGCCAAGACAGAAGCAATTTGTCACATACTGGAACAATAAGATTAACAGCTAATTTCTCTTTAGTAACCATAATGCCGGGAGGCAGTGGGATGATATATATAAAGTACTTAAAGAAAAAACTATCAAATAAGAAGTTTATATCCACTGAATCTATCCTTAAAAATTGAAAGAGGAATTAAGATATCCCCTGATTAAAATAAGAAAAAGAATTAAGGCATTTATTACTAGTAAACATGTGCAACAAGAAATACTAAAAAGGAGTCCATTAGGTTGAAATGAAAGGACATTTAAGAGAAACTCAAATGCCCTGCACTAACATGAAAAGATGTTTAATAACATTGATCATTAAGGAAAATTAAATCAAAATCATGAGATACCAGTTCACACTAGGATGGTTATATATTTTTTTAAAATGGATAATAACAAGCATTGAAAAGAATGTGGAGAAATTGAAACTTTTATACATTGATGTTGGGGATGTTAAATAGTGTATCCAGTGTGAATAAGTGAGTTTAATGGTTCCTCAAAAGCTAAATATAGAGTTACCATATGACCCATCAATTCCAATCCTAGGAATATACTAAAAAGAATTAAAAACAGGTATTTAAACAAAAACTGGTATGTCCATAGTAGCACTATCCACAATAGCCAAAAAGTGGAAACAACCCAAATGTCCATCTACTGATAAATTGAGTTTTTAAAAATGTGGTATACATGTACAATGCCATATTGTTCAGCCAAGAATCAAGTACTGATACATGCTAAAACATGAATGAAACTTGAATTATGCTAGGTGAAAGCTAGTCACAAAATATCATACATTTTGATTCTATTTGTATGTGTTTTAGTTTAGTTTAGTTAGACTGCTATAACAAATTACTGTAGTCTGGTGGCTTAAATAAGTTCCAGAAGATGGAAAGTCCAAGATCAAGGTGCCAACAGATTCAGCACCTGGTAAATTCTTGGTTTGCAGATGGGTATCTTCTGTTGTATTCTCACATGGTGGAGAGCAGAGGGAGAGCACAAGCTCCCATGTCTTAAAAGCTCCCATTCTTAAAAGGGCACTAATTCCATTCATGAGGGATCCATCCTCATGACTTCCCATAAGCCCCACCTTTTAGCATGTACTTCCCAGAGGCCCCACCTCCTAATATCATTACATTGAGCATTAGGTTTTCAGCATATGAAATCTAGGAGGGACACAAACCTTCAATCCATAACAATATTAAATATCCCAAATAAGATAATCCATAGAAAAACAAATAGATTAGTGTTTGCCAGAGCCTTGGAGGAGAGGGGAATGGGGAGTGACTACTCAATGGATATGGGATTCCTTTGGAATTATAAAAATATTTTGGAACTAAATAGAGGTAGCTATTGCACAACATTGTGAATGTACTAAATGCTACTGAATTGTTCACTTTAAAATGGTGAAATTTAGGTGGTTCCATCGTGTAATGGATAGCACATTGGACTTCAAAAATGGTGAAATTTATTTTGTGTGAATTTTACTTCAATTAAAAAAAAAGCATTACACTTTCCCCCAAATCATAAGCTCTAACTCTTAATATTGAATTAGTTTATTTCTGCATAAGTTTGGGCTAAAACATTTTGAAAAGCACAATATATATAATATATACAGAACCAGTGAATTTATAGTATTTCTTTCATCCTATTCACAAACAGTAATTTTGTATAACAGGAAATCCTGTATAACAGGAAACATTGATTACTCATTTTCTCCAGAGGAAAAAAAGGCACAAATATTTCTAAATATTATTTTTTTATGGTTCCTCAATGTCTACAAGATACAGTGTATGTTTCTTCCTGTATTCTTTAATGCCTCCTATAAGCCATCCCTGGTTGTCATCTGTCATTCACCAGTCATAGTTCTGCTTCAGTCACATGACTCCACATTAGTTACCTAAATATAATGGACTGTGGGCATGCTCATGGCTCTACCTTGAATGTCTTTAACCCCTAGGTCAGCATGGGAACAGTTATACAGTTGTCAAGGTTTGACTCAAGGCTTGGCTCCTTTGGGAAGACTATTCTATTCACATGCCAACAGAGGGGATAAACTACTACTTCTGTGTTTCCAGATCCAAATTATTCAAAAGATGGTTGCCGGACCGGCAGCATCATCTTGTAAGAGGTTGTTACAAATTCAGACTCTCAGGACCTGTTCCAGACCTACTGAATCAGACTTTGTATTTTATCGAGAATTTTAGATGATTTATATGCTCATTAAAATTCGGGAGGCACATAATATAGACCTCTATTTTTATACTTATACCATTATATCTTTCTCTTTACTTCTCTGTATGGACCCCATACCACTAAGCTTCTTGAGGGTAGAAAATCTGTTTCATATATCACTGTATCCTCACATGCACAGTTCTAGGCTCCCATCCTTCCTCAGAAAATATTTTCATAATGAGTAGAGAAATGGAGTGATTTCTACAATTTCCAAAGAATGGCTTCTTTCTCCAATTCATTAATTAACCACCTTGGAGACTTTGGTGGAGAAAATGCTTAGCTATCTGTAGATTTTCCACATTAGGATTTAAATAGAATCGTGAAGCTAATAAAGCTAACTGAGTAATGAGAAGCAAATGACAACAGAAGCCAGGCTTCTCCTGCTACCCCAGAGCAGAGGATAATTTGACAGTTCAATGCTCCCTGTTTGCCAAACTACTTCCATGGCCCATTTCTCATTATGAAAAGTGGCCCTATGGGGAGGCATGTCACTTTGTCTGGGTGACAAGGATCCATGTGGGAAAGTGCTGCTCAGCATGTTTGCTTCTGGGCTTGGCAGGCAATGAGTGACAGGAGGTGTTGGAGGATTCCCCATTTGAAGATTCTCTCCAACTTCACATACTGTGATCAAGCCTGAATAAAGACATAGTACTAGAAATGCTCTTCTGCTACTCTGGGCTCAGTTCCTTCTTCCTTTCTTTCCTCCCTTTTCTACTTTCTTTAAATATCTATCATTACTATTCAACTATTAAAAATATAGTTGAAGCACAATCATGCCCTCAAAAAGCACCTTGTGCAGTGATAAAGAGGCTTGTAGGCAAATAATTTAAACATATTTAGCGAAGTACTTTAGTGAAGGTATATTTAAGGGGGGAGAGAGGTGCAAGCAGTTAAATAATGCTAGAAAGAAAAATGAAGGAGGATGGAACAGGGAAAATAAGGAAGTGAGGGAGATGGTAGGCAAATTCAGGGTTAAGGAGAGCCTTATGTAACTTACAAAGATGTTCAAACTCTATTCTCTATGTGGTGTTTTCTCATATTTTTGTGATGTAAACCACAGCAAGAAACAGGTTTACATCATGACCTAGTAGACATAGAGTTGAAATAAAAGTTTCATGAAATAATATTTGACTTCATTAAGTACCATAAAATCCAATAATTTCCATTATATTCTATTTTCTGTTTTAGATAATGTACTGGTTATAATTTTCTGTGTCTGTATTCGAGAGGACCCATACTGTGACAGTGGGTATCCTTGTCTTGCTCCAGATCTCAAAGAAAAGCTATGATGTTTGTTCTATGATTTTCTCAGATTAAGGAAGTTCTCTTCTTTTCACATTTTAGTATGAGTTTTAACGTGAATAAATGCTAAATTTCATCAAATATTATTGAAGTGATAATGGGTTTTTTATTTATTAATTTATTAATGTGTACATTAAATTGTTTAATTTTTTCTAACATTTATAATACTTGTGTTCATGGGATGCACTTCATTTGGGTATGATTTCTTGTTATTTATTTATGAATTTGGTTTGCCACTATTTGTTTAAAACTTTTTAAAATTCATGTACATGAAAATTCACTCTACTTTGTATACAGTTCTAGGAGTTTTGACAAATGGATAGAGTTGATTCAACTCAGCAAGTCTTTTATAAATAAAAAGTATAGAGTTGAGTAACCAACACCACAAGTCAAAAATTAAAATGCAGAGGAGTGATCTTAGCAAAATGATGAAATAGGAAGCTCCTCACCCTCTCTCTACCTACAAACACACCAAGTAAGCATCTATTCATGGATCAATTTCCTCTGAGAAAAAGTCAGAGGTCAATTGGGAGACTCCTACCCACCAGAAAACTAAGAAAACACTCACATTGAATGGGTAGGAAAAGCAGAGACTCACTTGGGCACAGACTCCCACCCCAGGGGTTGTGCCATAAAGTCAGGAAAGGAATACCCAACACCAAGCTTCTTCCTGTGGAGAGGAGGGTTAGGACCTCACATACAGTGCCCTAACTCTCAGGTTCCCCATGGTTTGGCTCTTAATTCACCAACTCTGGGGGCAGAGGAAATTAGACACGTGCAAGTCTCTCTAGACCACAGGAAAAAAGGGTAAGTTTTATATGAGCATGTAAGCACATTCAGAAGCTTCATTTTCTGGAAGCAGTGCAGAGGGAGGGCTTAGAAAATGTAGCCCCATTTCTCCCTGGAAGGGCTTTATGGCAAACTCTTCCTGGGGGTGCTTGGCAGCCTGGCTTCTAACTAACTTGCATTGGGAAGTTAAAGGAGCTGAAAAACATTAGCCTGCTGGCAGCCTGAGAAGCACGTTGACACATCTTGAGTCTACTCCCCTAGCTTACCCCAGTGGTAACTCCAGGTCTATTAATTTCTCCTGGAAGGGGTTTATCCACAGATTTAGCACCCACACTTTTAAAACTTCCACTGAGGGACTCTGTCCTAAACCTCCTAGCTCTGGGAACAGTGGGGACTAAGTATGTGTAAGTCTCTCTAGACCACTAAAAAAAGTGGCAGTTTTATATAGATGCATAAGCATTTCCAGGGGCTTCATTCCTCCAGAGCAATGTACAAAAGGGGCTTTAAAAACACAGCTCCCTGTTTCTCCCCACAAGAGGTTTATGTTAACACATCAAATGCCCCAATTTTTTATAGCTACTTCCCAAAGGACTCCATCCTAAACTTATTATGTCTGACAGCAAAAGGCACTAGGCACATGCAAGTCTACTTAGATCACAAAATAAAGGAGGTGGTTTTAAATGGATGTGCAAACACTTTCAGGGGCAACACCCCCTTGGAGCAGTGAGAAAAGAAGTAGAAAAATGCAGCTCCCATTTTCTCCCTGGAAGGGGCATATGGCACACACTTTCAGCGGTTGCTTGACAGTTTGGCTTCTAAGGAAGTTGAAATCAGGGAGATAATGGGGCAAACAAATGCTATCCCTCAGGCAATCAGAGCCAGAGCTCAGGATTTCACAAGCCTTCCCTGTGTCTTGCTCCAGTGAAAAATCCAGGCCTGCACATTATTCCTGGAAGAAGTTTGGCCAAAAAATGAGTGCCACACATTCTATAGCTCCCACCCAAGGGAATGTGTCCTTAACAACCTACTCCCGGAAGTCAACTAGGCTTTTAATTCCTCAGTGGCCCTAGACCACAACAAACCAAAGAGGCAGATATGCAATGAGCCCACAGCCAGCAGTTATTGCCCTAGTATCAGAAGGTGTAGTCTGGACATGGGTACAGGCATGAGCCACACATCCTTTCTCCTTCTTAGTGCAGAGAGAGTGGTAGATAAATGCCAACGCTCAGCTTCACCATGAACATAGAAGGAATTGAAACACACATTCAACATTCCAACCTTTTTAACTGCCAGTCCTGCAGTACCTTACTGGTCCTGGGGTACTGACAGAATGTGGCACATCCTAAGCTTCAGGGGGCAACCAAAAACATACACAGCAGTCTAGACAACCAAAGATTTAAGAGGCACCTTAAAATCTCTAGCTGGATGGATTGGTAAGATCCTTCTCCTACACAAGGCAAATATGACAAGACATGGAGAAGTAATTCTATTATCTAATGTGCAGAAACCAACACAGAGAGTCAAGGAAAATGAAGAAACAGTGTAATATATTCCAAATAAGATAACAAAATAAATCTCCAGAAAGCAACCTGAGTGAAGTGGAGATATGTAATTTACCTCACAGTAAATTCAAAATAATGGTGATAAAGATACTCACCAAGGTTAGGAGAGCAATGTAAGAGCAAACTGATAATTTCAGCAGATATAAAGTTTTTAAAAATACCAAACAAAAATCAGAGCTGAAGAATATTTTGAGTTGAAAAATTCTATAGAAAGATTCAAGAGCAGACTAGATCAAGCAGAAAAAAGGATCAGTGAACTCAAAGATAAGTCATTGGAAATCATACAATCTAAGCAGAAAAAAGAATAAAAAAAGACTGAGATTTAAAAGACTTATGGAATGCCATCAAGCACTACAACACACACATTATTGCTGTATCAGAAGGAGAACAGAGAAAGAAAGGCACAAAAAAAAAAGGTTTTTTTAATGGCAGAAAACTTCCCAAGCCTGGGGAAGGAAATATAAATCCAGATTCAAGAAGCTCAAAGGACACCAAGATGAATCCAAAGAGGCCCACACTGAGAAACATCATAACCAAATTGTCTGTGTTAAAGACAAATAGGAAGTTTGAAATCAGCAAAGGAAAAGTGGATTGTCACAAACAAGAGAACGCCAACAAGAATATCAGTGTTTTTTTTTTCCCAGTGGGAACTTTACAGGCCACAGGGAGTGAGATGATATATTCTGAAAAAGTATCCTGAAAAAATATTGCCTACCAAGAATACTATACCCAGCAACTTTGTTTTTCAAATGAAAGAGTGATAAAGACTTTCTCAGGAAAACAAAATCTGAGAGTTTATCACCACTAGACCTGCCTTACAAGAAATTCTAAAGAGAGTTCTTCAAGCTGAAGGACGAAAACATTAAATAGTAACATGAAAATATATGAAAGTATAAAACTCTCTGGTGAAAGAAAGTACATTGTCAAATCCAGAGCACTCTGAAACTGTAATGGTGGTGGGCAAGCCAATTGTATCTCTAGTATAAAGGTTAAAAGACAAAACTATTAAAAACAACTAAAGCTATAAAAATTTGTTAAGGATATAAATTATTCTTAAAAATTTAAATTGTGATATCAAAAACACAAAACATGGAAAGAGGGTGAATAAAAGTGTAGAGTTTGTGTATGCAAAGTTAAGTTATTACCAGCTTAATATATCCATTTATAAGTATAATATATTTTATGTAAGCCTCAGGGTAATCACAAAGCAGAAGCTTATAATAGATACACAAAACATACAAAGAAAACATCCAAAGCATACCAGGACAGAAAGCCATTATACAACAAATGAAGAAAGCAATGGAGGAAGAAAGAAACAAAGGATCTACAAAACAACCAGACAGCAAAAAGCCAAAATGGCACCACTAAGTCCTTACCTATCAATAGTTACTTTAAATGTAAATGGACTAAATTCTCCAATCTAGGCATAGAGTGGGTGAATAGGTAAAAACAAGACCTAACTATATGCAGCCTAGAAGAAACTTACTTCACCTGCAAGGACACTCATAGACTGAAAGTGAAGGGATGGAAAAATATTCCATGCAAATAAAACCCAAAATAGAGCAGAGGTAGCTATACTTATTTCAGACAAAATAGGTTTTAGGTCTAAAACTGTAAAAAGAGACAAAGACAGTCATTATATAGTGATAAAGGGGTAAAATTATTAAGTGGATATAACAACTGTAAATATATATGCAACCAATATCACAGCACCTAAATATATAAAGTAAACATTAAGAGATTTGAAGGGAAACATAGACTGCAACACAGTAATAGGAGGGGATTTCAATACCTCACTTTCAACATTGGGCACATCATGCAGACACAAAAATCAATGAAGAAACATTGGACTTAAACTACACTTTAGACAAATGGACCTAACAGACATTCACAGAATATTTTATGCAAGAGCAACAGAATACATATTTTTCTCAAGTGCATATGGACCCAGAATAGATCATATGTTAGGCCACAAAACATGTCTTAACAAATTTAAGAAGACTGAAATCATATCAAGTATCTTTTCCAACTAAAATGGTATGAAACTAGAAATCAATAACAGGAGGAATTATAGAAAAAAATATTAACAAATATATAGAAATTAAACAATATTCTCCTGAACAACTACTGGCTCAACAAAGAAATTAAAAGGTAATTTTTAAAAAATCTTGTGATGAGTCAAGTGGAAACACAACATACCTAAATTTAGGGGATGCATCAAAAACAGTTCTAAGAGGGAAGCTAATGGCAATAAACACCTACGTGAAAAAAGATCTGAAATAAATAACCTAACATTACACCCCAAGGAACTAGAAACAGAAGAACAGACTAAGCCCAAAGTTAGCAAAAGAAAGGGAATAATAAAGATCAGAGCAAAAATAAATAAAACTGAGGTTTCAAAAACAATAGAAACAATTAACAAAACTAAGAATAGGTGTTTTGAAAATCTAAACAAAATTGAGAAAACTTTAGCTAGACTAAGAAAAAAACAGACAAGACTCAAATAATTAAAATCAAAGATGAAAGAGGAGGCATTACCATTGATAACACAGAAATACGAAGGATCATAAACGACTACTATGGACAATTATATGTCAACAAATTGGACAAGGTAAAAGAAATGGATACATTTCTAGAAACATATAACCTACCAAGACTGAATCATGAAGAAACTGGAAATCTGAACAGACCAATAACAAGCAAGGAGATTAAATCAGTAATTAAAAGTATCTCGTCAAAGAAGAGCCCAACACCAGATGGCTTCATGGCTTAATTCTACTAATGCTAAACACTTAAAGCAAAACTAATACCAATCCTTCTGAAACTCTTCCAAAAAATTGAAGATGAGGGAACACTTCCAAATTTATTTTATGAATCCAGCATCACCCAGATACCACAGTCTGACAAAGACACAAGAAAGGAAAATTACAGGCTAATATCACTAATGAACATAGATTCAAAAGTTCTTAACAAAATCCTAGCAAACCATATAAAATCGTACATTGAAAGGATCATTCACCATGATCCCATGATCAAGTGGGATTTATTTCTGAGATGCAAGATTAGTTCAACATATGCAAATCAATAAATATGATTTACCATATTAATAGAATGAAGGACAAAAATCATATAATCATCTCAATAGTTGCATAAAAAGCATTTGGCAAAATTCAACATCCATTCTTAATAAAAACTCTCAAAAAATTAGGTATAGAGGGAATGTTCCTCAACATAATAAAGGCCATATATGACAAGTCCACAGCTACGATCATTCTCACTGATGAAAAATTGAAGGCTTTTCCTCTAAGATCAGGAAAAAAGGCAAGCATGCCCACTCTTACCACTTCTGTTCAACATAGCATTGAAAGTACCAGCCAGAGCAATCAGACAATACAATGAAATAAAAGGCATCCAAATAGGGAAGGATGAAGTGAAATTGTCTCTGTTTACTGAAGACATGATCTTATATATAAAAAAATTTTAAAGACTTCATAAAAAAAACTGTAAGAATTGATAAGTGAGTTCATTAAAGTTGCAGGATACAAAGTCACTTTACAAAAATCAGTAGCATTTCTATATACTAACAATGATCTATCTGGAAAAAATAACAAAATAATCCAATTTATAATAGCATTAAAAAAACACAGGAGTAAATTTAACCAAGGAAGTGCAAGATCTGTATACTAAAAACTAAAAACATTGAAATAAATTGAAGATGGTATAAATAAATGGAAAGATATCCCCTGTTCATGGATTGGAATAATTAATATTGTCAAAATGTCCATACTACACAAAGCAATCTACATATTCAATGCAATCACTATCAAAATTTCAATGTCATTAATCAAAGAAATAGACAAACAATCTCAAAATTCCACAAAAGACACCTAATAGCCAAAACAATCTTGAACAAAAAGAGCATATCTGGAAGCATCACACTACCAGATTTCAAAATATATTACAAAGCTGTAATAATCAAAATAGGATGGTACAGGTATAAAAAAAGACACAACAGCCAGTAGAACAGAAGAGAGCTCAGAAATATACCCACACATCTACGGTCAACTAATTTTCAATGAAGGTGCCAAGAACACACTTTGGAAAAATGACAGTGTCTTCAATAAATGGTGTTGGGAAAACTGAATATTCACATACAGAAAAATGAAAATGGACCCTTATCTCACATCTTATACAATAATCAACTCAAAGTGGATTTAAGACTTAAACATAAGACCTAAAACTGTAAAACTACCAGAAGAAAACAGGCGGAAAACTTCATGATGCTAGTTTGGGCAGAGATTTCTTGAATATGACCCCTAAAACACAGGTAATGAAATCAATAATAGACAGATGAGATTTTATCAAACTAAAAAGCTTTTGTGCAGCAAAGGTAACAAGTAATAGAGTGAAGAGACAATCCACAGATTGGGATAAAATATTTGCAAACCCTACTTCTGATAAGGGGCTAATATCCAAAATACATAAGGAACTTAAATTACTCAATAACAAGAAAACAAATAGCCCTATTAAAAATGGGCAAAGGACTTTAATAAGCATTTCCCAAAAGAAGACAAACAGCTGACAAATAAATGAAAAAATAATCAATATCTCTAATTATCAGAGAAATGCAAATTAAAATCACGGAGATATCACCTCACACCTCTTATACTGGCTATTTTCAAAAAGAAGAAAGATAACTAGTGTTGGTGAGCATGTGAAGAAAAGGAAATATTTATATCTTGATGGTGGTATTGTAAATTAGTGCAGCCATTTTGGTAAATGCTAGGAGATTCTCAAAAAGACTAAAAATAGAATTACCATATAATCCAGTAATCCTACTACTGGGTATATACTGAAAGAAATTGAAAGCAATATGCCAACAAGATATCTGCACTCTCATGTTCATTGCAGCATTGTTCACAATAGCCAAGACATGGAAATGTCCTAAGGGTCCATCAACAGATGAATGGATTTTAGAAATGTGATATATATACACAATGGAATATTATTCAGCCTTAAAAAAAAAATCATTCTGTCATTTGAAACAACATGGATGACCCTAGAGGAATAATGTTAAATGAAGTAAGCCAGGAACAGAGAGACAAATACCATGTGATCTCAATTATAGGTAGAATCTAAAATTATCAAACTCGTAGAAGTTAGAGAGTAGAATGGTGGTTGCCAGGGACTGGAGGGGAGGGAGTGGATGGAGGAAGGGGGGACATTGGTTAATGAGTAGGAAGTTACAGTTAGATTGGAGGAATAAGTTCTGGTGTTCTACTGCACATTGTAGTGACTATAATTAATAATAATGCATTTTATATTTCAAAATAACTAAAAGAAAGAATTTTAAATATTCCAACCACAAAGAAATGATAAATATTTGGGATGATGGGTATGCTAATTAGCCTGATTTGATCATTCTACATGTATACATGTATCAAAACATCACATTGTCCTCTATAAATGTATACAATTATTATTTGCCCTTTAAAAATAAAATAAAACTTAAACAACATAACAGGCAGTGTTCAAATTTCTTTCTCTAGACTTTAGGTTCCTCTCCATCTCTCTCCATCCCCCTTGCAATGTATTTGTTAAAGAAAATGGATCATTTGTCCTGAATTTTGCTGATTACAACCCATTTGTTGCTGTTGAACATCTGTTGTTCAATATATAATATGTTGTTCTACATATCATTCTGTCTTCCATATCTTTGCTAAATTGAATATGGAGACTTGATTGGATTCAGCATTGATTTGGGTGGGTACAAGACGCATTTATACATACATTTGTAAATTTCATCAGAAGATATGTAATGCTTGCTTGCTGCTTTTTGTAATGGAAGCAGTGGTTAATGATCAGTATTTATATGCATTAATTCATTAGGTTTTACAAAATGATGATGTTCTAATTCTATTATTTCTTCTTCATTTATTAGTTAGGATACTTCTATAAAGAGAAATTTTAACTCATCTACTTTTTGGTGACTTAGGAGTGTGAAAAGATGTGATAAAATTCTTAATTCTTTCTTTTTAAGTTTACCGTGGTGATTGAGGTGATTATTTTAGTACCATATTGTACTCTATCATTTTATATTTTTTGTGTTTAAATTCATTGTAGAAAGCAATTTCAGTGATGCTCAAATTGCACCACTTTTAGCCAATAAAAACTTACTTGGGTTGATTTCAAATTTGTTTAGACATGACCCTACTATTCTTTGACAGAGTTCTTATTATCTAATATAACAATATATTCCAAAATAACCTCATATATTTCCTGTCCCAGACTTGGAATTGGTCATTCTGAAGAGAGCTTTGGTTCCTTTTGTTGAAAAATGGCACTTTAAGACTACAATCTATGAGTTGTGGGAGCTCTTAGCTACTAGTTTATCATGTGATATTTCCAAGGTATTTTGAGTTAACAAATCTGGAAAACACAGCCACACAGAGAAACACAAACACACACAAACACACATGCGCACACATATGTACAGAATTCAAGTGCTCTAGACAGGATGATAGACTTAGAACATTATGTTATTATTTACTTGATGGATCCCAAAATACACATACCCAACAGTCTCAAAAACAAGTTACAAATAAGTAAGTAACAACACTACCACCAACCATAGGTTTATTGCAAACAGTTTGAGAATGTTTTTGTTGTAATTTCTCCCCCTGAGGGTATATTCCACTAGGGATGTAGAGTCAAATGATTGCAGTTTTAGAGTCAGTTGTAATAGTTCCACTCTGAATGTGCCACCAAAAAGAAAAACACTTAGGCTTATTTTTCCCATACAACTTTTAAATTCTTCAAGGATCTGATTCCAAAATCAAATGTATAAAACAAAGTTGATTCAAAGATCTTTAAGTTCTAACTCTCCTCCTATAATATTTCTATTTTCTTTTTTTTAATTTGGTATCTTGCCTTTAATTTTAATGTATGATTTTGAATATTTTAGAAGACAAATAGCGTTTTCAAGCCAGAATAAAATAACTTTTTGATATTTTACATTTTTAAAAATTTATTTTTCATAAAAATATATAAACATTTATATACCTTGAATGCAATTGCATTTCACTTTTTAATCCTTTAAATCATTACTGTCAATAGTATACCAATTATGTGAAAATCTTATAACAGCATAAGAAATTTGGTAAAATAAAGGCAGGAGAAATAGCTTATGGAATTAATACATAATAATTGGTAGGTTATTCATGCCTTCGTTTTATAACTTATTCAACAGAACACCCAGACGTGTTCCAAAGTAATTAAATGGAATCATCTTTGATATTTTGCCAATTTTTAAGTCATATATAAATGATAGTTTTATACTTTTTTATATTCCTATTTTCTTTCCCTGCTACAGTTATAGTTAAGCACGCACTAAATGTGATAGTCTCAATTTTCTTAGATAAATGGTAGTACTCTACACACACTTTTATCATCTTTATTTTCAGACAAGATATTCCAGAAAAATTTCCCAATTCAGATGTAGAGACACTCCTTATTACTTTTTACAAGTTCCTAGTACTCCACTAAGGAGTACTACAGTTTATTCATCCAGTCTCCTACTGATGGCCACCTGTCTCATTTCTAGTCTCTTGCTGTTTCAAATTTTCCTACAAAGATTGCCTAGAGCATATGACTTTTTATATTTTTGCCTGTGTATTTTTGGCATCAATTCCTAGAAGTAGAACTGCTGGGTCAAAGGGTAAATGAATATGTAATTTTCCTAGAAATTGCCATCTATGCCTCCACAGGCATTTATTAATCTGCATTCCCACCAGAGATACATGAGAATGCCTAATTTTCCCCACAGCGTTGACAAAAAAGCATGTTGTCAAACATTTCTTTTGTTGCCAATTTCACAGGTGAGAAATGGTAACTTATTACAATTTTACCTATCATCTCTCTTATTGTGAATGGACGTGAGCATATTTTCAAATGATCATGAGTCATATGAATTATGATCATTATTTTCTTTTCTATGAATTTTATATTCATGTTCTTATGACCTTTATGTTAATATTCTTAGTCCATGCATTTTTAGAGATGTTCTATTTTTTTCTCCATTTTTATAAGTCTTATATGGAAATATTGCTTTTGTGATATAAGTTGCAAATAATTTTCCAATTTATCAATTTTTGTTACTTTACTTGGCTTTTTCTTTTTTGTAAACATGCAATAAGTTTTTAGTTTTATGTAACTACATCCATTTATTATTTCACTTAAGGTCTCTAGATTTTGAGTAATAGTTAAGAAAGTTGTTCACAGTCCCTAATGAAAAGGGAATTCCTTCAAATATTCTTTATTACTTTTTCAACTTTTATTTTGCAATAATTAGAGATCCACAGAGAATACTAAGGCGTTTCATGTGCCTTTCACCCAATTTTCCCCATTGATAATACCTTACACAATTAGTACAATAGTATAATATCCAAACAATGAAATCAATATTGGTACAACACACTCCATACTCAGATTTACAAGCACTCATTTGCACACATGTGTGTGTTTCAGTGCAATTTTATCACCTCTATTAACCAACAACATGATCAGGATACAGATTTGTTTCATTGTTTCATCACCTCAAATATCCTGCTCATACTACCTCTTTATAGTAATCCCCATCCTCTTCCCCAACACTGTCCCTAACTGCTGAAAACCACTAATGCTTTCTTCATCTCTATAATATTGCCATTTCAAGAATGTTATATAAATGGAATCTGATGGTATGTGACCTTTAGTATATCTTTGTCTTCTTTTCACTCAGCATATTGCCCTTGAGATCCATCCAAATTGTTGAATCAATAGTTTGTCCCTTTTTATTGCTCAGTAGTATTCCATGATATGGATGTACCACAGTTTAATTGTTCACCTGTTGAAGAGCATTTGGGTTGTTACCAATATTTGGCTATTACACATGAAACTGCTATGAACATTCCTGTATAGGCTTTTATGTGAACATATGTTTTCTTTTCTCCAAGGTAAATGCCCAGGAGTGTGATCACTGAGTCATAAAAGAAATTTATATTCAGATTTTTTTAAATTCCATTAATTTTATACTGCTGCTGTAAAACCTTAACGGCTTAAATACCACAAATTTAGTTCTCATGGTTCTAGTGGTCAGAGATCCAAAATGGGTCTTACTTGGCTAGCATATCAAGGTGTTGGCAGGGTTGTGTTCCTTTCTGGAGTCTCTAGGGGAAAAGTTATTTCCTTGCCTTGTCCGGCTTGCACAGATGGCTACATTCCTTGGCTTATGGCTTCATTTCTCCATCTTCAAAGCCAATAACAGCACATCCCTCCAACTCTTCTTTTGTTATTAATCTCTCTCTCTGACCATAGCCAGGAAAGATTCTATGCTTCTAAGGATTCAAGTGATTAGATTGGGCCCACCTGGATTACCCAGGATAATCTCTCCTTCTCAAGATTCTTATCCTTAATCACATCTATAAAGTCCCTTTTGCTATTTAAGATAACACAGTCACAGCTTCAGGGATCAGGGTGTCAACATCTTTGCAAAGCATTATTCTGCCTACACAGAAAGTGTCAAACTATTTCCCAGAGTGGCCGTATCATTTTACATTCCCACCAGCAGTGTATGATAAGTGTAGTTTCTACAGGTCCTCACCAGCATTTGGTATTCTCACTACTTTTTCCCAGTTTTTCTAATAGATAAATAGTGATACCTCACCATGATTTTAATTTGCAATTCTTTAATGGCTGATAAAGTTGAACATCATTCCATGTGCTTATTTGCCATCCATGTATCTTCTTCAGTGAAGTGTCTGCTCATGTCTTTTGCTTATTTTCTAATCTTATTGTTTATTTTTTTTGTTCGGTTTTGTGAGTCCTTTATATATTTGAAATACGAGTCCCTTTGTGAGATGTACAATTTGCAAATATTTTCCCTGGGTCTGTGCCTTTTCTTCTCATCCTCTTAGCAGGGCCTTTTGCAGAGCAAAACCTTTCATTCTGATGAAGCCCATTTCATCAATATTTTCTCTTAGGATCTTGGTTTTCATCTTCTCTTTGTCATATGCATCCTGAAGCTTTTCTCCTATGTTCTCTTCTAAAAGATTTTTTATTGGACATTTTATATTTAAATCTGTGATCCATTTTGAGTTAATTTGGGTATCAGACATGAGTTTAGGTTGAGGTTCTCATCTTTTCCCCCCGTGGATATCTAATTGTTCTGGAACCATTTGTTAAAAGGATATCTTTGCTCCATGAATTGTTGTTGCTTCTTTATCAGAAATCAGTTAGACATACTTGTGCAGAGCTCTTTCTTGGATCTGTATCCTGTTCCATTAATCTATGTGTCTCCCTTTGCCAAAACCACACTGTCTTGATTTCTGTGGCTCTATAGTAAATATTAATGTAGGATAGACTGATTTATCCCATTCCACTCTTCTTTTTCAAAAGGAGCAACGGGTGAAGTCCAGCCCAATCAGACATTAAAATATGCCCTAAAACTTATGTGATTAAAAGAGTGAGATACTGACAGATGTACAAATGAAACTTAATAAAAAATCTACAAGTAGACCTAATTGCATGTGGAAATTTAGTATATAACATGGGAAAAATCTCAAATCGATGGAGAAAATATGGATATAGCTTGAAAAAAATAAAATTGGGTCATTCCTTGTAATGTACATTAGGTTTTAAAATAGATCCCAACATTTAAATAAAATCGTACAGTTACCAGAATAAAACATGGATGAATCTTTCATAATCTGTGGGTTGGGAATTTTTTTCAATCTATTACTCAAAATTCAGAATATCCAAAAGCAGCAAATAAGACATAAATATAGATAATTTCTTTTTGTGAGACAGGGTCTTGAGCACACACCTGGCTGTTAAATTGTTTTATTACATTAAAAAATACTTTGTGAGACAGAAAAATAGCATATGCAAATTCAAAGGGAGCTTTACATATTGGAAAAAAAGAGTAGCACTAAAAAACAAATTCTGGATTTTCCTAACATAGAGTGAACTTTCAAAAATGGAAAAGAAAAAAGCCAACAATATAGAAACAGAGGCTAAAAAATAAACAAAGTTCACAGAAAAACAAATGCAAATGACTTATAATCATATAAAAAGATGTTCAAGCTTGTTTATACAGTTAAAGAAAAATGTAAATTAAAATTATATTATTTTTCACCCATCAAAATGGCAAGAACCCACTTGGCCAATACAGTATATAATGGAGTTGTGAGGAAGTGGACATTCTCACACATTGCTGGTGGAAGGCAAAGGATGAAATCTCTTTGGATGGGAATTTGGCAATCACTAGGAAATTACATATGCACATTTACCCTTAGAAGCAGAAATTCCACTTCTATACCCTCTGCAGAAAAACACATTACAGTGATTGCAAATTTCTCAAAATGTCATTTATGCCCATCATTACTTTAACATTTTCATAGTTTTAAGATTTTAGCTTGTTATTGAATGGCCAAATATAAAAGCAAATATACTATCATATCATAAATTAGCTTTTTAAAAATATTTTGATAGCCTCCTTTCATGTTATTTGAAATTTAAAATAAGATAAATATTACTCCTGTGGGCACAGTTATTATACCTTTTAATACTCCCTTCCCCCACCAACAGATGCACACACACTCACACACATATATTTTGAGAATTTTTAGATTGCACAAGGAAATATATCATCATGGGGCAAGAGAAGGCATGGCCTGGGCTAAATATCATAGAAAAGTGCTGAAGCAAGTGAAATGAGGACTGTGGATATAATTAGATTATAGGGTGAATGAACAGCACGCACACGGCCTTCCTGAAGTGGAGAGCAAGGCAAATCCACCTTCCTGTGACAGGTAAAGAAGGTATTTTTGGTCTGAATTATTGAGCTTGGCTATATTCTCCCAAACCAATTGAAAAATTATGTCTTACTTTGACTGGTTCTATGTTGTCCCAAGCTTTAGGTTGGGACATAAAATTTTAATACTAGGAAACGGTATAGAGCCTACCTCCTTATCATACACATGAGAAAACTGAGCACAATCTGAACTGGGGTCAGGCAAGTGAGCCATGTAAGGTGCAAATTTGAAGGAGCACTACTCATAGGATCATGCAGGTACAGGGCCCACCTGGAGAGAGATTAAGTACATACCTCCTGGAGTTTTATGCCCTGAGCACCTCATTCACCTAGCCTTAGTGTGAGCTCTGAAACTGATGCCCACAGATTCTCTGCCAGTACACATAGCTCATTGGTGGCAAAGGCAGGACTAGTATAAGTTCTCTAATGTGGGTCTGGAATCTTCCCCCTGCACTAGGCTGCCTTCACCTTTGCCACTGCTCCAAGAAAATGCCCTAAAGACAGAGTGGTCAGCTCCTTAGCCTGGATAAGATTGTGGGTCCCTATTTGGTCATGGCATGATGACCAAAAAGAGCACAGTAAGAGCTCACCCACAATGTTATCACACTGTTCAAGTAATGGGAAAATGTTTATTAGGTGAATAAACGGGTAAATAAGGGAATTGTTTATTCTTCATATTGAAGACCAAGAAACTTTTTAAAAGTGTTAATAAAATTATTACGAGCAGAGACACTATAAGCCAACAGTGACTTCACTAATTTACAAATCACTCCTCCAATTGATTGAAACACAAAGAAAAATCCTCCAAGGAATGAAGTAGTTTCACCTTTTAAAATAGTATTTGCAGCATTTGTTATGGATTTAAAAGAAATAGTTCTTCAGTTCTTCAAGAATATGCTAAAACTTAGGGGTTTCAATGAAACAAATGCACCTAGAAATCCTTATTTACCCAAGAGAAGTGAAAACTGATGTTCTCATGTGCACACACGCACACACACACAAATCTGTACTCGAGTATTTATAGCATCTTTATTTCTAATCACAAAAAAGCATAGATATAACCAAAATGACCTTCAAGGGGTGAATAGATAAACTATGGTATCTGAATACATTGGAATACTACACAGGAATGAAAAGGCATGGACTATCAATATACACAACAATGGGGGTGAATCTCAAACGCATTATGCTGAGTGAAGGAAGACTAACTCAAAAGATGACATCGTAGAAAAGGCAAAATTATAGAGGGAGAAACTAGATCAGTGAAAGTTGGAGGAGGGGTTGACTACAAAGAGGCACAGAGAAGTTTTTGAGGCAATAGAACTACTTTATATTTTGTTTTTGGAGGTGGTTACTGGACTGGATGTATTTGTCAAAAAATCAAAGAATTTTATACTATTAAGAATAATTTTTAATGTAAAACACACATTTTCATAGCTGTTTTTAAGTATAATTGGATTCTTTGTAATCTTACATATTTCTTTGCATGCATACAAAAAATTACTCTGAGGGGTCAATAAGCTTCACCAAGGCATCAAAGTCGTCCACGAGAAAAAAAAAAAATATTAAGAACTTCTGCATAACATGGCACCGTCCTTGCCTTCTACCTTTGGTGGATCTGAGCTCTAATCCTGTCAACCCCAAGCGTCATCCAAAGACTGCTTACCCCTCAGCTGGCTGTTTTTCACGGAATCACAGACAGGGGCCAGGATATGTGTGTGTGTGTGTGTGTGTGTGTGTGTGTGCGCGCGCGTGTGTGTGTGCGTGCATGTCATGGAGGAGATCTCTATAATCCCTGTCTTGCCCGTGGCTCAACATTACACCACATCCCTTGTGCTCACTTCACCCCACCTCCCAGCTGCCTTACTCCCGAGTCCTGGGAGGAAGTCTGTAGGCAGAGCATTCTATTCTACATTTTATGTTCCTGTTTTCAGCCAGTGACTTGTTCCAGTAATCCTCAGTATCATGTTAGGTCCTTGATGCTATCAAAACAAAGTTTTCTGCGTTTTCTCAGCATTTTTAGTTGTTATTAGTGAGAGGATGCTTTAAAACACCCAGTCTACCATTGTGTAACCATGTTTCATGGTGTTTGAACTATTTGGTATGTTCCTCTTTGTATTGCATAATATTTTATCTAAATTGACTCTAAGAGCAAGGTTGTGTCATTTTTATTTTTAAGTGAATGGACACCAATAACAGGGAAGGCAACAACATCCACAAGTGATTAAATATCATATTTTGTTCAGTCGTTCTGAGTATACATCCACCTTCATTTCCATCCACTAGATCCATGATCATTCTGAATAAAAAATAATTAATAAATCATGATTGCAAATTTAAGATTGGACTTTGGTATTTTATCTAACAATTATTTCAATGTTGATATTGAATTCTATTCATCTATGGGGTTTTAATTATATTCTTGTTCAATTAGGAAGAAATTAAGGGTAATTCTACGTCTCACAGGGCTTTTGTGAGCTACAAAAATGTGTTTTCATGTTGTATCATGAGGTTGGAAGATTGAGGGAAGATCCTTTATTAGAGTGTTTCTAAGACAGCATCATGACAATGAGGATTTAAATACAGAGAAAATTTTTTACATCCATGATGGTATGATGATATATTGAGAACACGATGAGGTAAAGGACGTTAGGACAAAGGAAACAGAGCAGTCATGAGGCCCAAGGCCTAGAGCCAGTCCGGAACCTTGGGGAGACATATTTTCAGTCATATTTTGAAAATCTTTCTAGCAGACACAGTTACCCAGTGATAAAATTGTCTCTGCTGCATGTGACTCTGAGTTCTTCACCATCAAAATGCTCTGTCACAGGCTGCAAAACCACTTCCCAGAGCGACTGAGAGATGATTCAGTATCACCTGGCACACTGGACTCAGGGCCTGGGAAGACCTTTCCAACTCTAAGAATCTGCCAATCTCTGATCTTGGGAAGCTTGACTTTTTTTCTAGTTGTTTTATCTAAAGTAATCTACTTAAATATTAGATAATATCAGATTTTCTTCATTCTCCTTAAGATGCAGAGGGTTAAGTTAATTGTATTACTCAGTTTTTGGCATTATTTCCATTGGTCTATGCAAAACTCCCCTCTTATTTGTTTAATTAATTCAATTATTTATTCATTCCTTCTTGTTTTCACAATCTGCTCCCATTTCCCTCTCCCACATTAGGCAAATTATACATATACATATAATATATGTGTATATTATTTATTATAACTGTATATCCTTCTGTTTATATGAAAAGCTGTATCTTTGCAAAGTAGGCATATGTCTTGTAAAATCTATACTGTTGTTTTACATGCATGGTTTATACTAATAATATTGCATAATATATCTCATTCTAGGTTTTTTTCATTAAGTACTCTATTTTCTATGAATTGTACTATGTTTGGTTCATTTTTTTAACTGTGGCATAACCTCCCATGGTATGAATTGCATGATATTTGACCTAGCCAGTCTCTATCTCCACAAATAAAATAGACATCTTTATCTATGTCCTCTTATGGACTGTTAAATAATTGCTTTGGCATTTGGCATGTGTATTAGTCAAGGTTTCCCAGAAACTAGAAGAAAACAGAACCAATAGTTTGTGTGTGTGTATATGTGTGTGTACATGTATATGTATATTACATATGTGTGTGTGTGTATATATATATAGAGAGAGAGAGACAGAGAGCGAGAGAGAGATTTTATTATAAGGGGTTGGCTCACATGATTATGGAGTATGGAGGCTGGTAAATCCAAGACCTTCAGGGTGAGTCAGCAAGCTGAAGACCGAGGAGAGCCTGAGAACTGGGGGAGCCAATGGTATAGCTCCAGTCTGAAGGGGCAGCAGGCTCAAAACACAGGAATAGCTGAAGTTTCAGTTCCAGTTCAAAGTCAGGAATAAACCAGCATCCCAGGTTGAAGGCTGTCAGCCAAGAATAATTCTCTCTTACTAGGAGGAGGGTCATCATTTTTGCCTTATTTATGCCTACGACTGATTGGATGAGGCCCACCTATGTTATGGAGGGCAATCTGCATTACTCAGTAAGTCAATTTAAATGTTACTCTCCTCCAGAAATACCCTCACAGAACAACCAGAACAATGTTTGACAAATATCTGGGCACCCTGTGGCCCAGTCACATTGGAATTGTTTGTTGTAATAAGCTTTGTAATAAGATAAATTAAGCATTCCATGGCAAGTAAAGCATGTAAAACCAGGAGTATAAATGCTGGATCATAAGGCATGTGTATACTTAACTTGATCAGGTAATGTCAGCGTATTCTCCTGATTGTCAGATCCAGTGTACTCCCATTCACAGGGAATCAGGGTGCTTACTCCCAGAGTTCTTAATCGCTTTTAACGCTTGGCATCATCCAACTTTCTAACATTTCCAATCTATAAGGTTTAAAGAGATATTTCATTACTGTTTCAATTTGCATTTTTCATATTACTAATGAGTTTGAACAGCTTGTCCTATGCATACTACCTGGTTTCTTTCATTGAGAGATTACTGGAGGGGTTGGGTGGGGGAGATTGGTGGCAGCCATGATTTCTACATGATGAGAGAAATGACTTTCCCTAGGGAATAAAGTCAAAAAGTAAGTCTCTTTCCAGAAAAATACCACAAAGGGGGGTCAACACGCTAAAGATATGAAAGTTGATAACATGCATTAAGAAAAAATTCTGACAAAGTTATTTGTGCCAAAAGCCTTCAACAACAACAAAAAATCTTGAGCATGCAATAAAGTTTATCAAGTAGACAATACTTAGTAATTAAAGTTTCTCATTATTGTTTCAATGTGCATTTTTCATATCTCAGTGACAGCATAAATTATATGTTATATTTTAAAGTAGGGTTTATGGGCTTTGTAATCTTGAAATTATATATTTAAGGGAGCATATTTTCTCTAAGCAAATGCAAAATATATGGTAAAAACTGACATGAAGAGTCTACCTCTTCAAATATAACAATCTACAGCTTTAAGCACTCAAGAGATTATCCATGTTACTAAAATCTATTTCTGTTTGGCCATTTATATAAGATTTGAAATAGAACACTCAATCAATTTAACAAATTTGGAAGAACAGCTTCTTCAGTGCTTAAAAAATCCACTAATCAGGAATTGCTATTTTCCAAAAGGAAGTCTACATCCTATATCATTTTTAAGACAATGGCTTTTCTTAAAAGTTTTTGGAAGAAATTCCCAGCCTATGGTTACACCATCCAAATTTGAATTACTTCAACAAAAGACAGAGATTTATTTTTTGATTCATTAAATTCAAAGCGCTCAGAGAATCAACAGTTAAAATATCAAAGCCCAGCCCTGTCTAGACATAACAGCACTCTTCCATATACATTCAAACTTCAGAAGAAGATGTATTGACTGTAGGAACCAGTAAATAGTTGGGATGTTAATTTTTAAGAATCATAGTAATTGCTTTCTTTTAAAAACTTTTGGATTCAATTCAAATTTGGAAAAAATTTGGCAATTCATCCCAATTGCTGCAGTGATTTACTAATAGTTCTAAAAAAAATTCATCCCTACTTACCTAAACAGTGCATACAACTTGTCATTTTTAATTCTAGATTAATAAGATATCACATCCCCTCAAGCTGGAATCTAAACAGAAAATGGAAAGATGATTCTGTGAAAGATAAAGAACAGCAAAGAAGGCATTAACTCCCAAAGAAGATGTCATTTTTCAGAGCACCAACCAGGGTGAATGTCCTTCTCAGACCTGAAAGAAAAACTGCTAGTACCTTTCTTCAACCCTGACTGTTTTCTTGACTGTCATTGATAAAGAAAGTATATCAACCCACCTCCTTCCCTTCAAAACACGCACACACACACACACACGCACGCGCGCACACACACACACAAACACACCCTTTGATTAGTGGAAAAGTGGCTAGGGCTGTATTGAGAGTCAGTGCTGAGTTTTGCAGAAACTAATAATTGACTTCAGGAAGTGAAACGTCTGTGGCATTCTAGATCAGGGATTCTAACTCTCCATGCCCACATCCTCAGCAAAAACTAGCTTCTGATTGCCTTGCCTTGGCTGTGTTCTTTAAACTAGTAGGACCCAGGACATATACGAGGGCAAGAGAAGAGCGTGTGGTGGGGGCCCAGACAATGTGCTGAACAGTAGCTATGAACTGATTGATGCTTAGATAGCTAGTGCTTTAAAAACAAATATCCATTTGGTCAATAGTGATAAATCTCTTTCAAGTGACATGTATTTGGAATTGTGACTTTTTATTTTTGCATACTCATAAAGAGAAAATGCAAACTCACTTGTCATAGTCAGGTGGGAATAGGTCAAACAGTTAGACTAGGACCTAGTCTCATAGAAATAGAACAGGAGCTAAGCAAGACAGCCTATGATCCTAAATAGAGACCACTCTAGAATCTCCTAAAAGAATTGCTAAATATCATTACCTCAAAAAAGTAATATAAAGTCAAGAAAGACCAAAGTAAGCCACATAAAGACACAATTGTCCTGAAATTTTCATTTTTAAAAATGAAAATGTGGTACATTCCAGCATATTTGCACAGCTACTGGACTATGGAAAAGTCTAACTGAACTCTGTCTTATGGTTGTGTGGTCTGGCCTACGTATAAAACTACCTACCCTCTTGCTTAAGGAAGTCTCAAACTTTTCTAAGTGAACCACAAGTCAGCCTATTAATCCATAATCAAAGTCAAAGAGTGAGCAGAAATACCTACATCTGTGCCAGTATCCTACCGACATGAAAATAAACATGGCAATAGCAATAAACTCAATATATTGTATTATACCATTCAAATAGGCAAACCTACTGGAAGGCCCCTTGGCTTTGGTGATCTGTATTCAAAAAAAGGGAATCCTTAGGCAGTTATGCTGTTCTGGTAAAAGAGGGAAGTTTCACTGTGAAGCTGAGAGGAGCTGGTGCCCAGGACACTTGACCTCTTCTTCTATCACAGTGTCTTCAGACAAGAATATAGATTTAGTGAGAATTTTACCCTTAACACGTAAACATGGGCAACATATTTGAGGTTATAATTAGTTTATTGATACTTTTTTCCAATACTACATATTAATGTTAGTGAGACTTACATTTGTTCTGGTTTGTAGATGTTTCTAGGAGTTCTAGGAAGAAGGTATTCCTGCAAAAGTGATATATCTAAACTAGCAACTTGGGGGACACCAGGGTTAGGTACATTTGACCCCAGTGTCATAATAAAGTATAGAGACTTTAAGAACAAAACAAAACTAAACTAAAAACTAAAAAACTGAGTTTCAGAACTGGAAATTCCAAATAAGAGAAACATCAATTAATAAAAAATTGAGTAGAGTAATTCCCTAAAATGGAAATACAGAATATCAGAAATACTGATTATAAAAATAGTGAGTACCAGAAATCTCAATAACATAAATACTGAAAGATAGAAATATGAAACGTTGGTGTTAGGAGTGTCCTTGAAAAGTCCTTCCCACCTATAAGGACTTGTACATAGGTTAAAATCTACAAAGCACTTGTGAGTCTTCTGCAATAATGTGCAATATCCTGGAAGTTATTATTAATATCATGGAATCCAAAGAGGCTTGCTTCTCCTTAACCTTTCAGTAAATCCTCTTCTTTATCACATCTCTTTGTGGTGATATTGACCACCTGGTATTCAGGACTAAAGCCTCTTTCAACAGAAGCCTAGCAATGTTTTGCAAGAACAGCTTAAAAGCTCAAGCCCTTTATGAAATACTTCCTTTTCTCCATTCATTGACATGTCAATCTTGCAGTGAGGCAATCTGGCTTCCATGAATAAAAAGAGTTACCAAGACACATATTCTTTTAAAATAATAATTACAATTAGTTTCACCATCTGAGAGAAACCAGAACATAGGCTATGCATACAGGGAGTGAGTAGTTTGGGGTTTCATTGAAAACCCAGGTGGTCTGTCCCATTACATGCCCCAGAGCACCTAAGCTAGCATGAGGGGGTCTAGAAAAACAAGCATGACCCAGATGCTTAAGCATTGGGAATTTTCTGCTACTTGGGAATTCTGTTCATTTGGCTTGTTTATTTGATTCTGTAGCTGAACCTTTAGCATCCTTGAAAAATGTCCTTAGTTTTTTTGTACCTTGGACAAGTACCTGGTAATGTTTTAATTGGTGAAATACAAAAAATATTTTAGTGTAGGCAAATATATCAATGGAACAGAACAGAGAGCTTAGAAAAAGACTTGCATAAATGTGGTCAAGTTATCTATGACAAAGAAAAAAATGTAATTCAATGGAGAAAAGATAGCTTTTTCAATAAATGATGCTGGAACAACTGGATATAACATGCAAAAAAATACAGACAAAGACTTTACCCTCTTCACAAATATTAACTTGAAATGGATCACAACCCTATTTATAAAATGCAAAACTATAAAACTCCTAGAAGATAACATAGGAGGAAATCTAGATGGCCTTGGGTATGGTGATGACTTTTTAGATACAACACAAAAGATGTGACCCATGAAAAAAATAATTGCTAAGCTGGATTTCCTTAAAATTAAAAATTTCTGCCCTGTGAAAGACAAGGTCAAAAGAATGAGAAAACAAGCTACAACTAAGGGAAACTACTTGAGGAAGACACATCTAAAAAAAAATTGTCATCCAAATATACAAAAAAAACCACTCTTTAAACTCAACAATAAGACAATAAACAACCTCATTAAGAAATGAGCAAAAGATCTGAACAGACATCTTACCAAAGAATATATAAATATGGCAAATAAGCATATGAATAGATGTTCAACATCATATGTCATTAGAGAATTGTAAAACAAGATGTAACTCTATACCAGTAGGATGGTCAAAATCCCAAACACTGGAAACACCAAGTGCTGGGAAGGATGTGGAGCAACAGAAACTCTCATTCGTTAATGGTGGGAATGCAAAATGGTTGAGCCACTTTGGAAGATAGTTTTGTGGTTTCTTACTAGGAATTGGTCTATTTCATTTAGGTTATCAGATTTATGAGCATGAATTATTGATAGTATTCTATTATTATCCTTTTAATGTCCGTGGGAGCTATAGTGATGCCACCTCTTTCATTTCTGATATTAGTAATTTGTGTCTTCTCTCTTTTTTTCTTAGCTTGGATAGAAGCTTATTGATTTTATTGATCTTTTCAAAGAACAAGCTTTGGTTTCATTGGTTTTCTTTATTGATTTCCTATTTTAAATTTCAATGATTTCTGTAGAAAAATTTATTATTTTGCTTACTTTGGATTTAATTAGCTCTTTTATTTCTAGTTTTCTAAGGTGGAAATGTAGATGATTGACTTTAACTTTTCTTCTTTTCTAATATATGCATTCAATGTTATAAATATCCCTCTAAGCACTGCTTTTGCTGAGTCACACAAATTTTGATAAGGTATATTTTCATTTACATTTACTTTAAAATATTTTTAAAATTCTCTTGAGATTTCTTCCTTGACTCATGTATTATTTATAAGTGGGTGGTTTAATTTCCAATAACTTGGAAATTTTATATCTGTCTTTCTGTTATGATTTCTATTTTAATTCCATTGTGGTCTTAGAGCAGACATGTGTGATTTCGTTCTTTTAAATTTTTAAGTGTGTTTTATGGTCCAGAATGCCATCTATCTTGGTAAATGTTCCATGACAGCTTGAGAAGGATGTGTATTCTGCTATCGTTGGATGAAGTTGTCAAAAGATGTCAATTATATTCACTTGATTGGAGGTGTTGTTGAATTCAACTGCTTTCTTACTGATTTTCTTTTTTTTTTAATTTCAGAATTTTGTGGGGGTACATACATTTTGGTTACGTAATTTGCTTTTGTACAGTTTGAGTTGAAGTTATAAGTGTGCCCTTCAGTCAGTTAGTGTGCATTGTATCTATTACATGTGAATTTGCCCATCCCCTCCTCCCCCCCTCACCTACTTGATTTCCCTTGAGTTTTACTTCCATATGTGCACATAAGTGTTGATCGATTACTTCCAATTTATTACTGAGTACATGTGGTGTTTGTTTTTCCATTTCTTGTGATACCTCACTAAGAAGAATGGCCTCCAGTTTCATCCAGGTTGATATAAAAGATACCAGATCACCATTTTTTTTCTCCATGGTATACATATACCACATTTTATTAATCCACTCATGTATTGATGGGCACTTGGGTTGATATCACATCTTTGTGACCATGAATTGTGCTGCTATAAACATTCAAGTACAAGTGCCTTTTTGATAAAATGTCTTTTTCTTCCTTTGGGTAAATACCTAGTAGTGGGATTGCTGGATCAAATGGTAGTTCTACTTTTAGTTCTTTGAGTTATCTTCACACTACGTTCCATAGAGGTTGTACTAGTTTGCAGTCCCACCAACAGTGTATGAGTGTTCATCTCTCTCTGCGTCCACACCAGCATTTGTTGTTTTGGGACTTTTTGATAAAAGCCATTCTCACTGGAGCTAAGTGATATCTTTTGGTTTTCATTTGCATTTCTTTGATGATTAGAGACGTTGAGCATTTTTTCCTGTGTTTTTTGGCCATTAGTCTATCTTCTTTTGAAAAGTTTCTGTTCATGTCCTTTGCCCACTTTTCAATGGGGCTGTTTGATTTTTTCTTTTTTTTTAATTTGGTTTTATATTTTGAAATGGCATTTCTGAAAAAGAAAACAAGGAAGCCTTTTCTTCATTAAAAACAAAAATTGTTTTTCCAACACTGTGAGGCCAAATTCTGCTGCATAGAAAAAGCTTATGCAGAATGTGAACGAGTTGCCCCTTTTGTTGGGAGAGAGGCACCAGGCATAGATGTCAGTAAGAGAAGATGACACATGTGACTCAAGAAGATGCAGCCTGTGCAACCAGTGTTTGTTCCCTAAAGGTGGGCACACATGCAGACTCTGAGCAGCAAGAAACAATTAGAAATTTGGGAGACTTATGTGGAAGCTTTATCAGCAGGATCATTGCTCCCTTTATTTTTATTTATTTATTTATTTATTTATTTATTTATTTATTAAGTTTGGGAGCCATTTTTAATTCAGATCACAAATAGGAAGATAGTGTCCCACATAATATCACTTTAAAATAATTTCCATTGACATGACCTGCAGAAAAAATTCCATAATCAAAATAAATAGTCAAAAATTGCAGATCCCTAGTAATCTGATTACACAAATTAAAAGAATGATGCATATATCTGCCAGGGTATGCTACATATTATGTACACATTTTTATTTTTATTTATTTTTATTTTTATTATTATTTTTATTTTTATTTTATTCATTTATTTTTTAAATTTCAGAATATTGTGGGGATACAAATACTTTGGTTACATATATTGCCTATGCACTGCCCAAGTCAGAGCTACAAGCATGAATATCCCCCAGACAGTGCACCCTGAACCCATTAGGTATGAGTTTTCCCATCCCCTCCACCCCTTTCCCACCTGCCTGACCCCTGATGAATATTATTTCCATGTGTGCATGTAAGTATTGATCAGTTAGTGCCAATTTGATGGTGAGTACCAGTGGTGCTTGTTTTTCCATTCTTGTGATACTTCGCTTCGAAGAATGGGCTCTAGCTCCATCCAGGATAATACCAGATGTGTTAATTCACCATTTTTTTTATGGCTGAGTAGTACTCCATGGTGCACATACACCACATTTTATTAATCCACTCATGTATTGATGGGCACTTGGGTTGTTTCCACATCTTTGCAATTGTGAATTGTGCTGCTATAAACATTTGAGTGCAGATGTCTTTATTATAGAATGTCTTTTTTTCCTTTGGGTAAATACCCAGAAGTGGGGTTGCTGGATCAAATGATATTTCTACTTTTAGTTCTTTGAGGTATCTCCATATTACTTTCCATAGAGGTTGTACTAATTTGCAGTCCCACCAGCAGTGTATGAGTGTTCCTATCTGTCCACATCCCCAACAACATTTGTTGTTTTGGGACTTTTTGATATAAGCCAATCTCACTGAGTTAAGTGATATTTCATTGTGGTTTTGATTTGCATTTCCCTGATGATTAGAGAATTTGAGCAATTTTTTATATGTTTGCTGGCCATTATTCTGTTTTCTTTTGAAAAGTTTCTGTTCATGTCCTTTGCCCACTTTTTAATGGGCTTGTTTGATTTTTTCTTGTTGATTTTCCTAAGTTCTGTACAGCTTCTGGTTATCAGCCCTTTATCAGATGTGTAGCATGCAAATATTTTCTCCCATTCTGTAGGTGGTCTGTTCGCTCTAGTGATAGTTTCCCTGGCTGTGCAGAAGCTTTTTAACTTGATCAGGTCCTGTTTATTTATTTTTGCTTTTTCTGTGATTGCTTTTGGGGTTTTCTTCATAAATTCTTTTTCTAGGCCTATATCTATAAGAATTTTTCCAACATTTTCTTCTAGAATTCTTATAGTTTCATGCCTTAGGTTTAAGTCTGTTGTCCATTATGAATTAATTTTTATGAAAGGTGAGAGGTGTGGGTTCTGTTTCAGCTGTCTACATGTAGCTATCCAATTTCCCAGCACCATTTATTGTATAGGGATTCTTTACCCCAGTGTATATTTTTGTCTACTTTGTTGAAGATCAGATGGCAATATGAGGATAGATTCATATCTGTGTTCTCTGTTCTGACCCATAGATCTAAGCCTCTGTTTTTGTGCCAGAACCATGCCGTTTTTGATACTATAGCCTTGTACTATAGCTTGAAGTCTGGTAAAGTGATGCCTCCCAACTTATTTTTATTGCATTGGATTGTATTAGCTATTCGGGGTATTTTCTGGTTCTACATGAAGCATAGAACTGTTTTTTCGAGGTCTGCAAAAAATAACATTGGTATTTTAATGGGGATTGTATTGAATCTGTAAATCTCTTTGGGTAGAATAGACATTTTAACAATGTTGATTCTGCCGATCCATGAGTGTGATATGTTTCTTACTAATTTTCTGATTGTTAGATCTGTCCATTTTTGATAGTGGGGTTTTGAAAGCTCTAACTATAATAGTGGATTCACCTATTTCTCCTTGTAGTCCTATCCATTTGTGCTTCATGTGTTTTCACATAACATGACATAGACATTAAGGATTCCTATGTCTTCTTGGAGATTCAACCCCTTTATCATTATGTAATGCCCTTCTTTCTTCCTGATAAATTTCCTTCCTCTGAAGTCTGATCTTTCTGAAAATAATACGGCTAATCACACTTTCTTTTGATTGATGTTAGCTGCTATATTTTTCATCAGTCCTTTGCTTTTAATCTATGTGTGTCTTTATAGTTGACACGGGTTTCTTGTAGACAGCATATAGTATTGTGTTTGGATCCACTCTAACAAGCTCTGTCTTTTAATTGGTGTACTCAACTATTGATGTTTAAGGTGATTATTGATACAAGTGGATTTAATGTCCACCATATTTGTCATGTGTTCTATTTGTTTTCCTTGTTCTACATTCCCATTTTTGTCTTCTACTCTTTTCCCACCTTTTGTGTTTTTTATTCAGTGCTTTATATGATTCCATTTTCTTTCCTTTTCTTAGCATGTCAATTAGATTTTTTTACTGTTTGTCCTTGAGTTTGTAATATACATTTACAACTACTCCACTTCCACTTTCAAATAACACTATATTTCTTCATAGGTAATAGAAGTACCTTATAATAACAAAATGTTCTTAATTTCTCTTTCCCATTCCTTGTATCATTGATGTAATTTTATTTCATTTATACATAAGTATATATATAAAATATAGATATTATATAGCATATATAATTGATTACATTGTTGCTATTATTATTTTGAACAAATTTATGTGTTACATAAATTAAGAATGAAAATAAATCTTTTTGTAACTTCCTTTATTCATTTTCCCATGTTTTTCCTTTCTTTATGCATATATGAATTTCTGACTCATATCATTTTCCTTCTTTCTGGAGAACTCGTCAACCAAAAAAGTCACAAAATCTATAAGCTTAGATAGGAGGCTTAAATAAGGGTACCACAACCTGCAAGCAGGAAATGGAGCATCTGTCCAAAACCAAAAACCATCACTTTGAGAGAGGGGTAAAGTTATGGGAATTTATGCTGAATAAGGTGGCCAAATATAAATATTTAATAAGCTATAGGAGGAGTCATGAACATTGATGAAAGGAGAAACACATGTATGAGCAATTGTGCTTCATGCAGCTTCATTGGATCTATGTTCAGAAAATGGTAGCTTTAGCATGATCTGAGGGTGTAGTTTATGGCCCTCTGATGTCAAAAGGTGAAGCAGAGAACAAGAAAACTCTCTTAGACGGGTCAGAACAACTCTATGGTCTATGGCCTCTTATCAGGAAGGAATGCTGGTCAGTTATTGTGCTGAAACTGCAAAAAGGGAGAAGCAGCATTAGGTGGTTGATTGAAATCAGTGGTGGGGCAAGTCTTTCCAGAAGGCTGGTTCTGTTTAGCCCTTAAGGAAGAAAGACTAATGGCAGTTAATGAGGGAGGGGAGTATATAACAAGGTGTGTCAGACCTCCCTTCCTGTCATGGCTAGGAACTAGTTTTAAGACTTTTCTGGGGTCCCCTTGGCCAATAAGGGGTCCATTCAGTTGACTGGGGGGCTCAGGACTTTATTTTTATTTCCTAAATGTATTTTAACATTTCTTGCAAGGCAGATTTATCGTCAGCAAATTCTCTCAATATTTGTTTGTCTGAGAAAGTTTTTATTTCTCCTTCACTTTTGAAAGATAACATTGTAGGGAACAGAATTCTAGGCTGATGGCTCTTTTTTTCTCTTCATACTTTAAATACTCCATAATCTTGCTTGCATGGTTTCTGAGGAGAGGTCACATGTAATTTTTGTCTTTACTTCTATATAGGTAAATCTCCTCCCCCACAGCTTCTTTAAAGATTTTTACTTTATGTTTGTTTATCTACAATTAGAAATTTTTTTTATTTCAGAATATTACAGGGGTACAAATGTTTTGGTTACATGGATTGATTTGGTACTGCTTGACTCAAAGTTATAAGTGTGCCTATCACCCAGATAGTGTACATTGTACCCATTAGGTATGATTTCACCCTTCCCCTTCTCCCCCATCCCACCGGCATGACTTCCATTGAGTTTTACTTCCATCTGTGCACGTGAGTGCTAATTGGTTAGTTCCATTTAATAGTGAGTATGTGTGGTGTTTGTTTTTCCTTTCTTGTGATATTTCACTTAGGAGAATGGTCTCCAATTCCATCCAGATTGTTGCAAAAGGTATTAATTCATTTTTTATGGATAAGTAGTATTCCATGATATACATATACCACATTTTATTAATCCACTCATGTATTGATGGGCACTTGGGTTGATTCCACATCTTTGCGATTGTGAATTGTGCTGCAATAAACATTCTGGTGCAAGTGTCTTTTTGATAAAATGATTTTTTTTCCTTTGGGTAAGTACCCAGTAGCGGGATTGCTGGATCAAATGGTAGTTCTACTTTTAGTTCTTTGAGTTATCTCCACACTACTTTCCATAGAGTTTGCACTAATTTTCAGTCCCACCAGCAGTGTATGAGTGTTTCTGTCTCTCTGCATCTACTCCAGCATCTATTGTTTTGGGACTTTTTGATAAAAGCCATTCTCACTGGGGTTAGGTGATATCTTATTGTGGTTTTGATTTGCATTTCTCTGATGATCAGTAACATTGAGCATTTTTTCATATGTTTATTGACCATTAGTCTATCTTCTTTTGAAAATCTTCTGTTCATGTCTTTATTAAATGTCTAGGTGTCTGTTTGTTTGCATTTATACTGCTTGGTGTTCTCTCAGCTTTCAGGATATACGGTTTGGTGTCTGATGTTAATTTGGGAAATTTCTCAGTAATTACTGCTTCAAATATTTCTTCTCTTCTTTCTCTTCTTCTCTTTTTAGTATTGTCATTATGCATATGTTACACCTTGGTTATTTTTCCACACTTCTTTGATATTCTATTGATTTTTTTAGTCTTTTTTCTCTATGTTTTCAGTTTTGGAAATTTCCATTAAGATCTTGTCAACCTCAGAGATTCTTTCCTCATCTGTGTCTAGATTACCGATGAACCAAACAAAGGTATTTATCATTTCTGTTACAGGGTTTTTGATCTCTAACATTCTTTTGTATTATTCTTCCTTAGCGTTTCCATCTCTCTGTCTGCATTACCTATCTTTTCTTGTATATTGTCTGCTTTTTTTCATTACCGCCCTTAGCATATTAGTTATAGTTGTTTTAAATTCACCATCTGACATTTACAGAATCCCTGTCATATCTGGACCTGGTACTGATGCTTGTTTTGCCTTTCCAAACTTTATTTTTGCTTTATAGTAGGCCTTGTAATTCTCTATTGAAAGATGGGCACGATGTACTGGGTAAAGGAACTGTGGTACATAGGTCTTATGGGATGTGGTGGTATGATGTGGGGGAGATGCAGCTTTCTACAGTCCTGTAATTAGGTCTCTGTCTTTTAGTGAGTCTGTGCCTCTGGTCTATAAATGTCACAAGTACTCTTCGGTTGTTTTGAATTTGGGATTTTTTTCACCCCCTTTGGTGAAACAGGATAGCTAAAGGGGGCTGTAGTTTGGTATATCTCTTCTCCCACGTAGAAGGCTACATGATACTGCTGTTGGATATTTCTCTTCCCCCAGATCAGTTAGATTCCTATAAAAACTAAGTAGGTTAGGTTCTTGTAAAAAAAATAGTTTCTCTTGAGGGACATGCCTTTGTAAGTAGAATGGAATGTTCTGGACTATTTTATAATGGTTCCTTTGTCCCTCCCCCTGCCACAAGCATGGGGAGGATTTTCTCTGATATTCACTTTGAGAACCTAATACAGCTCCTGGAGGTAACACTCCCAAAAGTGTGGGTGTCTCTCAATTTCTGGGTCTCTTTTGAGTTTTTATTTCTCAAGCTTGTCCACACTGAGCCTCTAGCTATTCATCAATTAAAATTTAGGTTTTCCTTTCCTGGTGCTGGTTCCCAAGGAGGTTTTGGGTTGGTAATCTTTACTCCAGTAAGTCAGGCAGCATCTACCTGTGGGTCTCTCCAATCATGGAAGTGGTTTACTTTGTGACCTCATTTCTCTGATGAATCTAAGAAGAGTTGTTAATTTTTCAGTTTGTTCAGCTCCTGCACTTGCTGGAGTGGAGTGGCAACATCTAGGCTCTTCTCTTGCTGGTCTGGAAAGAAAAAGCCAATAATCATTATTTTTCTCCACACATCACATCTTTCTTGAAGAGTCAGATCTGGGACCAGCTTTGCATTCCTTGGCAATTCCCCCTTGAAATTCTCCTGGTTCCTCACAAACGTTTTGCACCCAGGTAGAACATAGAATGTGAGCTCTACCATATGGTAATGAATTAGAACAAATAGCATATGTAAATAGAACATTCTTTCCAGTCCCTAACCCTCTTCTACCTGACCCTATTTGCACTTGCTATTCTACTTACCCAGAACTCCTTTCCTCAGTTATTTGCATACCTTACTGTTCTCATTTTATTTAGGTATCTGCTCAAATATCAGCTTTGCAGAGGGGAAAACCTTGCTAAAATAGCAGTTCCAATGCTCTTTCATCTTCTTACCTTATTTTATTTGCTTTTATGGCATAATATATGTAAGTATGTTATATATATATAAACATAAACATATAGATGGTATACACATACATACACACACACACAATTATTGACTTCCCATACTAATAATACAATAATAGCCAATATTTATGTGGTCTTACTGTGGACCTAGACCAGATATTTCTTTTTTCCATATGAGGAAACTGAAGTTCAGAGAAGTGAAGTCACTTGCTTAAGTTCATGAAGCTGGTACATAACAGAGCCAGAGTTTAAACTCAAGTGTATGTGACTCTCAAACCCATTCTAGGAACACACAGTCTCCATGGTATGTGGCCCAATAGAAGTACATTTGCACTTATATAACATATATGAGTGTGTGCATGCACATATATGTACACATTGTCAATTATGTATGTATATATTATGATATGTATAGACATCATACCCATGTATGTATATATCATATTTATATATAACATATATAAATGCATATATATATATATTATGTGTATTATTATGGGCATGCTTCTTTATTGTATGTCCCTCACTGAAATGTAAGTTGCATGAGGGCATGGCTTTACCTTGTTAACTACTATACCTTTAGCACCTAGAGGACTACCTGGACCAGTCTGAAGGGTGTTCTGCATAGATCTTCTAAAAATTTTATTGTTCTCTAGGTGTTATCCATAGCTCTTCTAGGCCTCTCTATAAATATTTGTTGAGGGAATGAATGAAAACATTAATTAATCCATGGATACCTGGATTAATTAAAATAAGACTTTACAAATTACAGTTGCATAGATGATATGTGTGCTTCAGAAAAAGACAAAAATCATGTAACAATGCTATGTTGGCATTTCTTCCCAATGATATTAAAATTTACTTTATTGAGCATCAGTTTCCAAATGGGGTATTCAGGTAATAAATGAAAGTAGAGGCATTTATTCACTTCATGAAGAAGCCTAACTTTTCAGGATAATGTGTACAGCACAGGAGAAGGAGAAGGGAACATTATTGTAATGCAAAATAATCACCAGGCTTTTTCAGAGACCAGCTTAAAAATTCTGCCAGATTGGTTGCTATTTTAGACTATATTGATGGAGCTCCAATAGCTATAATTAAGTTTTTTCTTCCTAAGAAGAGAAAAGTGATCAATGACATTTTCTAAGGTTTCTTTTAATTGTGTAGCAGAATGCATCTCTCAAATGCTGTCATTTGTGAGGACTTCAATAAAAGACTTAATGAGGGTTTGGAAACATGCAGACTGAGTAATCATCATTTATCTCTGGCTGACAAAAAAAAGTGTTAACATATCTAAAAGGGCCTAAGGTTAATTGATATTTGGCAAAATGAAAGCTTTGTTTGGAGTATTTTTCTTGCCATAAATTGGAGTACACCAGTTTACTTCTCGAACCTCATATCAGCATAATTCTGCTTGTTGCCTCTTATGTTCACACATCTCAGTTCATGTTTCTAATCCTAATGCAGGAACTAAAATGGAAGGGGAAGCCAGAAGGGTTATAAGACTTAGGGTTCATTTTTAGTATAAAATAATTTAAACTCTTAATACAAAATCTGTAACATATAAAAAAAATAGGGGAAAAGATGAAAAAAAAACACATAGATTCATATACCAACGTTATCAGGTGGAAATATTTTGCTGCAGTAAATTTTTTAATTTATGCTTACTGTTAATTATATCCTAGATTTATTGTATATACAGTTTTGCATCTTATTTTTTTCAGCTAACTTAAGGGATGGTCACCACACTTAAGCATTTAATGGTGAAACAATACATCATACAATAATCTTCTGTATAATATATTTCAAAATAGCCAGAAGAGAATAACTCAAATGTTTCTAGCATAAAGAAAATACAAATATTTAAGGTGATAGATACCCCAATTACGTGGATTTGATTTTTACAAGTTATATGAATGTATTAAATTATCACATGTACCCTAAAATATGTACATCTATCATGTATCAAAAAATAAAATTATGATATATAAAAACACATCAGAAGCAGTTTGTATTCAGTGGTCATTTAATTGATCTTTATTGCTGAGAATTTAGAACTTATCTTTCCCTTTGCACTTTTATCAATGCTTCCTTGAATATTTTTATGGCTGTTTGTTTCTGAATTCAATATAATGTTCTTATCCTACAGTCCAGACAGTAGAATTTATGGATCAAAGATTTAGAGCAATTTTAAAAGTCCTTTTTCAAAATTTCCAATTTTTAAAAAAGGTTGGACCATGAATTTTGGCTTTCTATACTATCTTATCACAGAAAATATGCTACCACCCTCACCTTGAACTTACCCCAGTCCATAGCAGATAGGACCTAGGCCAACCTAAGAAAATGCTCTTCTTTTTTAATTTTAAATTAAATCTTGTTTTGTGAAACCAAAAACATGCTAGACTTCTGCTCTGCAAAACATGTGCAGTTGGGACTGGAGATGGTGTCAGAGTTGATTGGAAGCATATCACACGTAAACCAAAGATGTAGGGGCAAAAACACACAAACCATAGAAGAAACTATGAACCTTGCATAAGGAGCCAGTTTGCACTGGGACTGGAGGCCACGTGGTCCCAGGAACAGGGAGAGCCTGTGATAGAAAACACGTCAGCCTAAATGGTTAACAATCCTATAAGACCTGGCTATGCTTCCCAAGATGCACCCTTCTTACAATCAACCTCCTGTTTCCTTAAGCTTCTCCGAGTGCATTTCTGCTCCTTGCAACTGAAGATTCCTGACAAAGCACACACCAGTGCTAAAAATGACAGCTTTTTGTATATATTTCCAAATTCTCAAGACTTCCAGAAAAGCTAAAGGTCATGGATACACGATCACTGCTTAGGGGCTGACATCAACCTGAAAGCCATTTATAGGATCTCTATGTATAAACACACACACTTATATATATATATATACACTTATATATATATATATATATATATATATATATATGAATTTACATATACACACTTATTATATATATATATATATATTATATGAATTTACATACATATACCTATATGCACATATGTGTGTATGCACACGCACACATCACAACTATGGTTTTATGATTGAAGGGCCCAGCAAAGATTTGGAGACCAATGATGGTTACCTGCATGCACAACTCAATGCTATCCTCTGATGTCCTGAAACCCAAGGAAAGAAGGATATGGGAAATCAAATCTATAGTTTAACCTTAGGAAATGGTGTGAAACAATGTAGATGTTTACAGCAAATCTATAAATTAACCTAGAGAAATTTACAATTAGCTTCCAGGGAAATGGTCAGGGAGGGTGATGTCATAACATTAAAATAATAAAGCATATAGTAAACAATTAACATACTACACAATAGTAATTCTGCATCTGAACTAGCAGATAAGCGATTATGGGGAAAAGGGGACTTAATGGTTATGATTCCACCGAGTCAGGGCTGGGGCGTCCCTCTGTAAGTAAGTGACAGATCTGAGACATGAGTGTAGTGCGCCTCTGACCCCAGAGGTCATGCTCTTCCCCTCTTCTGTCTGATTTACACACATTTTTACTTCCACTAATACAGGAAACAGAAAATGCTCCTATCCTTATGGTATTGACTTATCCTTGAGACAAACACATATTGTAGGGCTTGTTTTTTTCCTATGATCAAGGATTGAAACCTGTTCCTCAGTCATTTGCCATTATCCCCTCAACTCACACCCTCCAAGACTTCCTAGTTTTACAATTGCAGAATTTTTGGACAAACATATATAATCATTAAGATAAAAGGCTGAGGGGACAAGACTGTTACCATATGAGTTTCTTGAACCATGTGCACCTTAGGCCAAGCTCTTGGTGAAAGCGAGAAAAATAAAGTAGAAGAAGGAAAGAAAAAGGAGCTTTGCAGATTGTGTTCCCTTGTCCAGCCTTCTCCCCTCCCTGCCCCTACCTCCACCAGGTATTGGTCAAAATTATTCTTCTGCTTTCCCAGATTCTGTTGAATGTTTTTAAAGTATCACCACTTAGATTCATCCATACGTCTACCTCTGAGTTCAGACGAAGATTCACATTACTGATTTTTCTCACCATGAAACTTTTATTTTCAGGCCCAAGTAAATTGATGTTCATCTTCAATTCCCCGCATAATCTTCCAGGCACACTCATTCTATGTCGATGTGCTCCAGGAGACATACAGCTCCACTGTGGGTGAGATGGAATATAGTTACTGAAATGAAATGTAAAAACTAAGAAGAAAAAAATCATTGCAGCCCTCCCTCACCCCGTTTCCAAAGAGTTAGGCTGGAATTTATCCTCCAAAGTATTCTCTTAGGCTTTATCTCACCCTGGGGCGAGTCTTAGACGGTGCTGTTTGGAGACACCAGAATTAACTTTCCATCAATAATAACATTGTAATTTATTACATTTGTGTGTTAATTCATTCACTCACTGAACAAATATTTACTGAGTGACCTTTTTATATTGGGCACAGTGCCAGCCACTTTAGGGAAAAGATACAGCGTTAGTAAGATACAGATTCTGTTGTGGGAAGAAGGAAAGTAAACAACCATACAGCAGTGAGATAAGGTTTCTGGAAGACCAAAATGGGCATCCCCATTCTGCCCAAACAGTTTCAGAAGAAGCTTAGTCAAGGAGGGCACTTTTGATTCAGTGCTTGCAGAATAAATGAGGAAAGCATGCGTGTCTATCAGAACTATGGGAGATGGGGACACATGAGTCTTTCTATGTGACAAGGGCTAGTGTGGGAGACCGGGTGAGGGTGGGGAGTAGCACAATGATTATGGGAGACCAGCCATGCCCAGTGAGGCCAGAGCCCAGGGCTACATCACAGAGGACCTCCTAGGCCTTGGCAAAGGTTTAACTTTACCCTCTCTGTAACTAACAGTGGATGGGACAATGCAAAGGAGGTTGCCCTGCCGGTGGTTGTCCAGGGCTCATTATAGGTGGCAGATGTTAAATTCCAGATCCTGCAAGTTCCAAGAGGGGGCTCTAAATTCCTGGTTTGAAGGAGAAAATCAACATTAGGAGAAAAGAAGAATCCCTGTTATGCTATATATTAACAATAAGACTGGAGAAAATAAATTAACCCTCTCATACTGTGTTTACTTATTTGCATATTGAGGATGAACTGGGCTGCCTTGATTAAGCAAATATCCTAGTGTATAAAATGTCTTGTTCACTGCTCTTGTGGAGATAAAGCATGTTGTGATATTTACCAAGCCGCCCTCCTTTGCCTCCTTCCCTGGGCATTCCTCCTTCACCACCTGTGTCAGTCCTGAGCTTTGCAGTTGCAAAGGCCAAATCTCTGGCAATAACCTAAAGATTTGGAAGTCAGAGTCTGAGGGGAAGTCAAGAATTAGGCTCTGCTGAGTGTGGCTGAGTGGTCTGTGACCTTCTAACCTATTCCCAGCTCTTGGTGCATGATCACAAGCACCCCAGACAGCATGGGGGAAGTCAAGGGTAGAGGGAAGCTGGGCTCCTATATTTATTTCCTATGGCTGCTACAATAAAGTATCACAAAGTTGGTGGCTTAAGAAATATATATTTGTTCTCTTATATTTTAACAGTTCTGGTTCCCAGAATGGGTTTCAATGAGCCAATATCAAAGTGTCAGCAAGGCCACACTCTCTCCAGAGGCTCTAGGGGAGATTCTACATCCTTGCCTTTGGCAGCTTCTGGAGGCTGCCCACTTTCCTGGGCTGGAGGCTCTCTGCTCATCTTCAAAGCCACAAAGTCTTCAAATCTTGCTCTCTCTGCCAAGGTCATGACAATGCCTTTTCTCTTGTGTTCCTGTAGTCAAATGTTCCTCTGCCTCCCTCTTGTAAGGACACACGTGATTACATTTAGCTCCCCCTGCCCAGATAATCTAGGGCAATTTCTCCATCTCAAAATCCATAACCTGATCAATATCTACAAAGCCCCCTTTGCCATATAAGGTAACATATTTACAGGTTGCTGGGATTAGGACCTGGACATCTTTGGGGGCCATTGCGTGGCTTCCCATATCTCCTTTAATGAGTTAAGCCTGGGAAGCCCTAGAGCAGAGAGGGGATCAGGGTAAGGCAAGTCAGGCACCCAGAACACATGATTTAAGGGGGCCTCACAGTCAGGGACATACAAGTGCAGAATCAGTGCCTGAGAATGAGCACCTCCTTAAATTTTGCACACTCAGTGCCTCTGTCATCCCACCTTAGTCTGGGCCCTGTCTTGGAGTGGCTCAGGGCTCCAACATGGCAAAACAATGGTAGAGCAGGAATGGGTGGGGATTTGTCTAGGCAGCAGGCTTGAGACAGTCCAGTGGAGTTTCTGCTGGTTCCAGGAGCTGGGCAGTTTTTGCATGAGTGTCGATGTGTGTGTGGAGTGGGGACACAGAGTGGCAGATAGGGAGGATGGTGTAGGGCAGGAGGATGATTTCCCAGTAGCACAGGAGTAGCACCCCACTCTAGCAACACCACAGAGTAGAGCTGGTTTTGCTCAGACAGAGCCAGACTTGGAGAAGCTTTGCCTTTCTCTGGGAATGTGACAGCAGGCCAGATAAGAAATGAAGTTGCCAGCATGGATACCACCAAGGACTAAGTGAGCACCCCCTGGAAGGTACATGCATCAGGGAAAAGTGACGAGAAGACCACAGATTGGCAACTACACCCCCTGCGGAATGGGGCCTCAAAGAGGCAGTGAAATGCAGGCGGTATACATCTCGTACCCGCATCCGCAACGCCCTGCCTATGGGACACGTTGGGCAATGATGTTCACTTCCTCCTGGCTCGTCCCACAGGCTGCTTGTGCACCATTTGTTCTGAGCTTCCTGTCTCTGGGGAACCCAGTGAAGAACAGCACCTTCCTCAGCCTCAGGCTGTCTTCCTCCCAGCTAGAGACCCACCCGTTGTCTCTATACCTCCTCCTTCTCTGCCTTATACACACCCAGCCAAGGGGACAGTGACTCACACTAATTATACAGTAACAGGACAAAAAAAAAAACACATTTTTTTCCCAACAGCAGCTGGGACTTTCTATTTATTTGCCCGCTATTTATAATTCACTCACACAAGGAGGCCTTATCTCCTCCTCCTACCACACTCCCCCAAAGGAAATTTCTCTAGGGTGGATCCACTTTTATCTAAATTGGTTGGACAGAGGAGGGCAGCATATATAATCCATACTGAAACAGATAAGGCTTTCTCCTTGTACTTGATATAAAACTAACCAACAAGCAAAATGAGCACGGATAGGGAAAAATTAATTTACTTCCCTGCCTAATTAGTAGATGCAGGATAAATGTATCTGCTTAGCTCTCTAATTATAATAATACTTATCAGTTACGTGAAACTCTTTATCATCAAAAATACCACCCTCCACTGACACTAAATAATTAATCTTTGGCACCCTGTGGTGAGCATCTTATCTGAGCGGGAGAGGGACCGTGAGGTTAGAGGAGAGCAGATCGGGGCGATGTGCCCAGACCTCCCCTTATGTTTAAGCAAAAGCTGTTCCACATGTTCCAGTCTCCTGGCCCAGGACCTGGGTGCTCGGGAACAATCCGTCTACCTCAGCTGGCCCAGGGCTCTGCCAGCTGCAGGGAGAAGTCCACCATCGAGTCCCAGAGCCCGTGAAGCCCGCTCAACTGTGTAGCCAGACTCCTCTCCCAGACATGGGCAAGGCCAGTGGTGGCCCTGAGAGAGTGGAGTCCACGGGCTGCAAGCTGGAGCAGGAGTGGTCACCAGGCGAGCCCTGCTGGGTCCCTGCAGTGATTAGTGGGCTTTCTGCCCAGTGCCTGGTTTGATGTTCAGTTGCTCTACCCTGCTTTTCCTTTTTTCTGTGGTGGTATCCAAATCCTAGCATCGCTCATATCCACTTGGAAGTCCTGATAAGGTCTGTGACTCCCACCTTCACCAGATACCAGAAACTTCTCTGCCTCCAAACCCTGTGGCCACATTGAGAGTCCCTGCACCTGAGATCAGACGCTTTAAACAAACACAATCTCAGGCTCAGATAGAGTGGGGTTTGATGATCGATCCTCCTGAGCAACAGGGGTGCTGTCTGCTTGCCATCCTGGAGGGACACGTTCTTGCACCCACCCCCTTCCCTCACCCCCTACCCTGGACCATGCCTGAGAGGGTGGAAGTCTTTGACCCAGACCAGGACTCAGGTTACAGGCCAAGGGGAAGGCAGGTGCACCCTGTCTCCCTAACTGCGGCATTTCCTGCAGCTTCAGAGGCCTGTCATTCTCAGATATTGGGATCACGTGAGTATCACAAAAGAAAAAAAAAAAAAAATCAACAGTCATCATTGTGTTTGCTATTGTTAGATTCTCAACAAAGTTTGTTTAAAAAATTAAAATATTCAAATCATTTGCTAACGGCTTACTTTTTGTGACTTTCAGAGAATGAGAAACACATAGCCAAGCAATAAAGTGTATCTACAACTATGAGATCTCCCTTTTACCTTGCAGCCAGGGGGTGGGAGAAGGAGAGATCACTCAAAAGGATCTCTTACAGTCCCTACTTATTAATAAATTGTGGCTTTATTGTGTTTTCAATCTTTTTCCTTACTTTTATAAACACAATAGGCCATATACATATTGTTTAAATTTAAAATTTGTTAAAACTCAAAGCTACAATAATAGAATAAGAATTATAAGTTCTAATTATATATAATAGCTTTGAGACAATGTAATTATATGACAGTTTTTGAAAAAATCATATGAATGCAACTTAGCAGATTTCTCTCTCTCTCTCTTACTCGTTTCTTAATATTGGCCTTTATCCTTAACCATGGAAAAATACCTAACTCCTGAATCTTCACCGATCATCCCTCCATAATTCAGTTAAAAATATATTTCTGCTTAAATCATGTGGGTTCAGAAATAAGAGGAAGCAAAGAAATAGGCGAGTTTGCTGCATCTGCTCACGGTATGCCTGTGAGCCGGGGACTCATGTCCCCATGTCACAAATCCGAAATCTGCACTCATAGGTTGGATCTGATGCTAAATCCCCAATGTCTACTTCTGTTCCCCACACAGTGGTCCGGGTCAGAGTATCAGCCCAGCATGGGGAAGACGACAGCAAAAGGCCCTGACAAACGAGAAAGGCCCGGCAAAGAACGATGCTGTCAAGAAATCACGGAGGCACCAGAATGTGGGAGGAGGATCAGACCTGTTCCTCATGGAGCCCAGAGCTGGAATGATGCTGAAAGCTTCCGGGGGCTGGGTTTCCATTCATTGATAAAAGGAAAATGCAGGACCTTCTGAGTTTTTATAGACAGTGGGCTGGCCTCTGCCGTAGTCAGTTTTTTGGAGATGAATAAACATAGGAAGGAAATAATCTCGTCAGGGATGTTGTAGGAGCAACGCAATCTGCAGTCAGATAACTGCGTCTCTTGAGGTCATTTCCAAACCTGAGGACCTCTAACTCTGTGTTTCAACTCCCAATGTCTTATTTTCCTCATCTTCAAAATTAGAGAAGTTGAATTAAAGCCTAAACAAATGGCCAGGAGTGGTGGTTCAGGTCTGTAATCTCAGCACTTTGGGAGGCCAAGGCAGGAGGATCACTTGAGACCAGGAGTTTGAGACCAGCCTGGGCAATATAGTGAGACCCTGTCTCTACAAAAAATAAAAAAATTAAAAATTAGCCAGGCATGGTGGTGTACTTGGGAGACTGAGACTGGAGGATTGTCTGAGCCCAGGAGTTTGAAGCTGCAGTGAGCTGTGATCATGCTACTGCACTCCAGCCTGGTGACAGAGTGAGACTCTGTCTCAAAAAAAAAAAAAAGCCTAAATAAATGATTCAAATTTTATAGCTATGTACGTGTGTGTGTGTGTCCTGAAATAAAGCCTACACTTAAGAATAGCTTGTGAAGACTTCACATTACACAGCTGTATTCAGCAAGCTAACCACATGTTATTAGAAGAAAGGGTAAATAGATTATATTTCTTGAGCAGTGATTGGCTGATTAATAAAAAACAGTGGATAACAGAAAAGAGAAGAGAACTGTTACACTATTAAGTTGATCAAAAATGACAATCGTGAATGATGTTCAGAGCTGGGTGGTCTGAGTTTTCCCTAGAGGATGCGTCTTATTTTCACAGTAAAAATAGCCGCTATGTAATAAACATAACCACAATAAAGACAGCCACTTTGTGCTTTCTATTAACACTTTCCATGTGTGTACTATGTGTTTCCCATATTTAATCTGCACAACAAATTATCATTAATAATTATTATTCCCATTACACAGAAGAAGAAAATAAAGCTTACATAACAGAGCCGGTGTGCCCACGTCCCCACAGCTAGTAATTCCAGGCTCATTCTGGAGTCCTTGCTCTTTCTACTGTGCTCTGCCCACGGATAATCAGAGAAACCAGCATCCAATGAGTTAAAATGTTGCTTATTCTCATAATTTCATACCAAATTATTCTTTAGGTGATGTGGCCTTGTAAAGGAGGTGGCATAATTTTGGTAGTGGATGCCCTCTGGCCATCTCAGAGTCTGCAGCATTCTATCTTCTTGGACACAGGAGCCCTCAGCTCTGCAGCCTGCCTTCTCCAGTGAGCACTCTGCAGAGAACCCTCTATACCCTCAGCAACTGCCAAGTCCCACTCCACACTCAGACCCCTGATAAAGAATTCTCTCTGCACCACTGGCTTACTCTTGCACAGAACCAGCTTCCCTGAGCTTCCTGGCAACACGATCTGTCCTTAGCTATAGCACCTTAAAAGGTTAAAGACAAGCATATCCTCTTTTTCAGAAAATTAATTCTGCTTCGCACTGACATATGCTGTATTGACAAAGGGCCGCAGGCCTTTCTCTCCCCAAAACTTTCAAAACAGAAGGTCTCTGTCCAAAATAGAAGTGAATGTTACACTGTTCCCATTAAAGAAGGAAACAAGAGGAGTCTCAGAGCCACAAACGTTCTATTTCCAAGTTCAGAGCAAACAAAAAAATATGTCAGCCCAGAGGGGATAGATTTGGAGGCAAGGGGGGTGAGACATGCAAACTATATTCTATGTTTAAATCCCAGCATATGGGCTATTCCTATTTTAGGATGACAAATACTGACTTCCATATTTTGATAATTAATGATATACAAAGAGGAGCTAAGCTACTTTTGAAGTCCCAGTAGGCTGTCCCAGTATCAGTAGATTGGGGACCATGTGCCCATTTTGTAGATCAGATTTGAAGAAGTCAGTTGGCATTGCCCAAGGTCACCCAGCTATTTAAAAACAGTATAGATGAGTTTAGCATGTGACCTTGTTTCTCCTGATGAATCTTATTTTCTGGGATCAACTTTTAACAACTTGGTGCATCACTAAGATGAAACCTGCTAAGATCTAGGGTTAGTGAGAGGCCCCTTCAGGTGCTGGGATGAAGGGCAAGGGCTTCTGAAGGGTAATGATGGGGGCGGTACCTGAGCCCCAGGACGGAGAGTATTGCTCTGTGTGGACTGAACTCAACACTGGGCAGACCCCTGGACCATTCCTGTTTGTCAGGCTAATGAGAAACACATTTTAAAAGTCAGATGAAACATCTTTCCCATGAGTGAGAGTGGGCTAGGTCTCATAATCCATATTACACAGTGTTAACAGCACCAGCATCCAACTTCCAAGACCCAGGCTGTAGCCCTTCTGTGCTCCTAAACTGCATCCCTATTCCTCAACCTGGATGTCCCTTGACCTGGATCATGTCTCTAATTAAGATTGCAGATTGCAGTTCTACAATGATTTCAGGATGGCCCTTTATCATACCTAGATCTTTGGTCCCCAGAATGCTCTTTGACAGTTTCACACACTTAGGTGTGTGCAATGTGTATCTTTATTTTTAATTTTTTTCCTCTAACTAGACATGACATATTAGAAGCTTGGAGTTAAAAACACAATATTCAACTCAGGGTTACCTACCACCTCACTCAGAGTTCTGTCTGGGCTTCCAAAGTCTTGCATGTGTCATGATTTTAGGGGGCAGTGGGAAGCAACGTGTTCAGGTGGTTGTCTACAACATGCTGCATATACTCAGACTCAATGGCTTGCATTTGATTCTGGCTGTCAGTCCACACTGGTAACTGCAGTCTCTGTGTCCAGCCATCAGGCTCCTCACTCCTTAGTGCAGCTCTGCCTCGGCTGCCTTCTTCTGGTACGGCAGATATTTTGGCTGTAACCACATCATCTCAGCCTCAGGAAACCCAGCCCTTTACCACAACCATGTTACTCCTGGTGCAGAGGGATGCTTTTCTTGGCCAGAAAGTGCTAGATTGAACTCCAAGACTCTTTCAGGGCTGTCTGCATAGACACTCCTGTGGCCATTTCTGTCCCAGATTTGATCACTTTCCTGGACTCCATCTGAGGAAACAGGCATGGACTCACTTAGAATTTTCGTTTTTATCCTACTAGAAGTAGCATTTTTACCCAAAAGTTTAGCTAAATATATCCCCAACATCTGCTTTGTTCTGGCAAGTGGATTATCTTTTCTACTCCATCTTTGAGATCCCCGTTTCCAAAGTCATCCCAATGAGTCTTAGAATCTAAACCTTCTTTCCATTAGGACTTTGAAAATTCACGTGTGAAATCAAGAATTGAGGAATGGAGTGTGTGTGTGTGTGTGTGTGCGCATGCACGTGCACACCTTTTTGTAATTTGCTGATAAAATCTTATCTCTAACTTAACCGATCTTTTAACTCTATCAATTGAGATGATTATATGATTTATTGCTTTTATTCTATTAATGTGGTAAATTATATGATTGATTTTCAAATGTCAATTTCTGGAATAAAAAAACCCAACTTAGTTAAAATAGTACATTTGCTTTTATATAACTTTGGATTTGGTTTCATAATAAGTGTTTAGGAATTTTTGCACCGATATTCCTCAGAGAGATTGTCCTTATTTGCAAATTCCTTGTCAGATTTTGATATTAAGTTATACTGATCTCATAAAATGAGTTGGGAAGGATTCCCTCTTATTCTATTATGTAGAAAGTTTGTTTAAGATCTGTATTTTTTTTTCATAAGTATTTGGTAGATTTCGTTGGTGAGGGTATATCAGCCTAAAGTTATTGTTGTGTTATTTGGTGGGAAGATTTAATTTCTTTAATAGGTATAGGACTATCCAGATTATTTATGCCTCTTTGTGTCAGGTTTGGCTAAATTATATTCTCTAGGAATTTATTTCAGCAAAATTTTAAAAATTATTTGTCAAAAATTATTGATAATGCCCTCTTATGATCTTTTTAAAGTATTTATGGATTTGGTAATTATGGTTTACATTTCTCATGGTGGACTTTATATTATTCATCCTTTTTTGCTTGTTCATTCCCTCTGGGAATTATCAATTCTTTTAGTCTTTTCAAATAACTTTTTCCTTTGTTTATTATTTGTATAATGGGCTTATTTTTGACTCTAGTATGTTTACTGTAGTCCTCACTGTGCTCTGCATTCTACCTTCTTTGGGTTTACTTTGATGTTTTCTTTTGTACATCTTGAAATAAAGGCCTTACGTATATTCTATATCTTTAAGGTTATACATTTCTCTTTAATCACAGCTCTAGACATGTGTCACAGATTTAAATACATCATATTTTTATTATTATTCATTTCATTTTTTTGTTCCAATTCCCATACTCATGTCTTCTTCTACTCATGGATTATTTAGAAATATACTGCTTAATTTTCAAACATACAGGATATTCCAATTGTCTTTTTGCTACTGACATCAATCATAGCTCCTGTCAGCTCAGAGAAAATATTTTGTAACTTCCCTTTTTTTTTTTGTATTTATGTTCTCTTTGCTGCTGCATCATTGAAATCATTGTTTCCAAAGGCATTCTAACAAATATCAGCATCTAAACCTTCTTTCCATTAAGGGCTTTGAAACTCTTATTTGAAATTTGATAAGAATTGCATTTATCCAGTAATAGGTCAATTTGATAAATGTCCTATGTGCTCTTAAAAATATATATATATATATTCTTAGCTGGGTGTGGTGGTACATGCCTGTAGTCCCAGCTACTCGGTAGGCTGAAGCAGGAGGATCACTTGAGCCCAGAAATTGAAGTTGCAGTGATTGGGCCAATACGCTCCAGCCTGGGCAACAAAGTGAGACCCTGCCTCTAAAGAAAAAAAATACACACACACACACACACACACACACATATTATTGTTGTTGAATGCGTGATTTTATCATTATTTTAATGAAGATTCTTGATTTTTTATCTTCTTATTCTTATCAGTAACAGAGCAGTATGTAATCTCCCACATTCATTGTGCCTTCATCTTTTTGTTGGCTGTTTTTATTTTTTGTTTTAGTTCTGTCAATATTTGCATTATATATTTTGAAGCTGTTGTAGGTTGAATTGTGTTTCCCAGAAAGATATGTTGAAATCCTGACCTGTGAATGTGACCTTATTTGGAAATAAGGTCTTGGCAGATGTAATCAAGTTAAGATGAGGTCATGCTGGGTTATGGTATTTCCTAATCCAATACGATTGTCCTCATAAGAAGAGAAAACAGAGACTCTTGGAAGAGAATGCCATGTGACAATGGAGAATCCAAGGAACGCTAAGGATGGACAGCCACAACCAGATGCTGGGAAGAGGCAAAGGAGGATTCTACTCTGAGTTTCAGAGGGAGCGTGACCCTGCTGACCTCTCGATTTCAGACTTCTAGCATCCAGAACTGTCAGAGAACAAATTTCTGTTGCTTTAAGCCACTTGCTTTATGACAGCTGTCTTTGGAAATTAACGGAGAGGGTAAGTTATTAGGAGCATAAAAGTTTAAAGTTTCTGTAATTTTCTGATGAATTGAAACTTTCATAGTTATTACAGGCGCCTGTTTATCCATGATTTTTGGCTTAAATCCTACTTTGATATTAATATTACTACCTCATCTCCATTTTTAGTGTTTGCATGCTGTATCTTTTTACATTTATTCATTTTTAAATTTTGTGTATCCATTTGTCTTATATCTTATGGTTATTTATTTATTTCAAAATATTAAGGGATACAAATGTTTTTGTTACATGGCTGAAGTCAGGGCTATAAGTGTGCCCATCACCTGAATAGTGTTCATGGTACCCATTAGGTGGGTTTTGGCCCCTCCCCTCCTCCCCCCGACCCTGCTTGATTCCCAATGTCTTTTACTTCCCTCTGCACACATGTATGCCCATTGGTCAGTTCCATTTTATTAGAGAGTACATGTAGTGTTTGTTTTCAAGAATGGAAAAAACAAACACCACATTTTTAAAATTAGCCTAATAATCTGTCATTTAATTGGATTATTTCATTTTCTTACACCAAATGTTAATTTTTTTGTGTTTAAATCTAGCATTTTCTTAATTACTTTCTATTTGTCTCATCTTCCTACCTTCTTTCTTCTCTCCCTTCTTCCTTTCTTAGGTATTATCATTATTACTTACTATTCCTCTCATTAGCTTGTTATTAGCTTGTTATCTCAGAAAATCCATCTTGAATCCCTGACTAATGAAAGTCCAGTATAAATCAGTAATTTTATCTTTTATTAGGCAAAGCGAGGGCATTAGAACATCATACCTATATTTGATCACCTTCTAACATATATACTTTTAATTATTTGAATTCTGTATTTTTTAGCCACCATAATACACTATTATTGTTTTTATACATTTGGAATTCATCTAAGTGTATCTACGTCTTTACCCTAGCCATTGCTTCTAATTATTTCTTTATGCTTTCTTGAGCTGCTACCTGGGATTATTTTTTTCTTCTGCCTGAACCACTTGCTTTAACATTTGGTTTAGTGTGGGCCTGCTGGTGATAAAGTCTCATAGGTGTGTGTGTGAGTGTGTGTGTGTTTGAGAATATCTTTATTTTTACTTCATTTCTGTCTTAGTCCATGTGTGCTGCTATAACAGAAGACCTGAAACAGGGTAATTTATAAAACAGAGAAATTCATTCTCATAGTTTTGGAGTCTGGAAAGTCCAAAATCAAGGTACCACCAGATTCAGTGTCTGGTAAGGGATCACTATCTGCTTCAAAGATAGAGCCTCTTTGCTGCATCCTCACATGGCAGAAAGGGCAAACACTGTGTCTGCACATGGTGGAAGGTAGAAGGGCAAAAAATGGGCCTAGTTCATTCTCTCAAGCCTTTCATAAGGTGTTAATCCCATTCACAAAGGCAGAGCCTTCATGATTTAATCACCTCATAAAGCCCCCACCTCTTAATACTATAACACTGGGCCTTAGGTTCCAACATATGAATTTGGTGGGGACACAGATATTCCTTTCATAGCATACTACACCTGGCCCCCTAAAATTCATGTCCTTCTCACCTGAAAAATATATTCATTCCATCCCAATAACCCCAAAGTCTTAAGTTTTTTCAGCATCTAGTTCTAGCATCAACTTTAAAGTCTAAGTCCCAAGTTTCTTCTAAATATCTTCTAAATCTGACAAGGGTGAAATTCAAGATATAATTCATTCTAAGAAAAATATCCTCCAGCTATGAAATCAAACAAGTTATGATTCCAAAATATATTGGTGGGACAGGCATAGGATAGACATTCCCATTTCATGAGGTAGAAACAGAAAAGAAGAAAGGGGTAATATATCTTGACCAGATCCAAACCCAACAGGGCAAACATTAAATCTTAAGGCTCCAGAATAATATTCTTTGACTCTAAGTCTCACCTTCCACACACTGAGGTGGGGATTAGGCCCCTAAAGCCCTAGGTTGCCTGGCCCCCATGGCTTTGCTAGGGGCAGCCCTCACAGCTATTCATGAAGCTGTCCCAGGCTGGAGTTGCAGGCTGGAGGCTCTACAGACCTGAGGTCTCAGAGGAGCCCTGCCCCCATGGCTCCACGAAGCACTGCCCCAATGGGGACTCTCTACACTAAGCATTGCCCTAGTGAGGACTCCTTACAGTGGCTCTGCTCCCATGGATCCACTGTGCTTTGCCCTAATAGGGGCTGTCTGTGGCAGCTCTGCTCTTATTGCCATTCTCTGCCTGGGTCCCGAGGCTTTTTGAGGCATCCTTTAAAATCTAGGTGGATGTAGCCATGTCTTCACAGCTCGTACACTCTGCACACCTGCAGAATTGGCACCACATAGGCACTGCCAAGGTTTACCACTTACATCCTCCGGAGTGGCAGCCCAAGCCACACTTGAATCTATTTCAGCAGCAGCTGGAGTGGCCAGAATGCAGACAGCAAAGACTTGAGGTGGTGATAGGCAGATCTCACAAGTGTCCTGGGGCCCTACATTGAAACTCTTCTGCCCTCAGGGCCTGTGATAGGTGTGACAGTCTTAAAGACCTCCAAAATGCCTTTAGAGTCATGTTTCCATTGTCTTGATGAGTAGCATCTGGCTTCCTTCTGTCCATACTATTCTCCTCATCAAACACTCCCTTGACGAGTAATATAAAGCCACAGATCCAAGACACTGAAAAAAAAACAGGAGAGGCATTTTGAATGCATATTACATTGCCCTTGGTATTGTCTCATGAACATACCTTTTTAGTCTTTATATATTGGCCAGGCTGAGAATTTTTCAAATCTTTAAGTTTTGTTTGAAATTAAGTTTGTAATTATATAATAAACTCTATGTTTAATTCAATCTCTCTTCTCACAATTTCCTATAAGCAGTGAAGAGAAGCCATGCAGCACCCTCAACACTTTGCTTGGAGATGTCTTCCACCAAATATCCTGTTTCATTGATCTTAAATTCTGCCGTCCACAAGGTACAAGTACATGGACAGAATCCAGCCAAGTTATTTGCCACTTTGTAACAAGGATGTCCTTGCCTTCAGTTTCTAATGGGATATGCCTCATTTCAACCCAAGTCCTCATCAGATTGGCCTTACTGTCCATATTTCACCATCATCCTGACCATGACCACTTAAATAATCTCTAAGAAGACTGAGAGTCTGTACAGCTCTTCTCTTTTCCAAGCTCTCACGGGAATCACCCTGCACACTCCACGCACAGCACTCTAGGCTGTTTCTAGCATGCACCTCCAAACTCTTACAGCTTCTACCCACTTCCAGTTTCAAAGTCTCCTGTATATTTTGAGGTATTTGTTATAGCAAAACCCATGTCTCGATACGAATTTCTGTCTTTGTCCATTTGTACTGCTATAGAAAAATACCTGAGACTAGATAATTTATAATGTACAGAAATTTATTAACCACAGCTCCGAAGCCTAGGAAACCCAAGATAAAGACACCAGCAGCTTCAGTATCTGGTCAGAGCCTTTCTCTACTTCCAAGATAGTGGTTTGATGCTACATCCTCACATGCAGGAAGGGGCGGACAATGTGTCCACACATGGTGCAGCGTGGAAGAGCAAAACATGGGCCTAGATAGTTCTCTAGAGCCCTTTTGTAAGGACACTCATCCCACTCATGAAAGCAGAGCCCTCATGATTTAATCATCTAAGATGATTTAACCACCCTCTTAAAACCATCATGCTGGGTCTTAAGTTCCAACATATGAATTTTGGAGGGACAAATATTTTCAAACATAGCAATATCCAAGGGCTAGCTACATTGGATATGGAATTTTAAGTTGACAGAATTTTCATTTTCTTTCAGCACTCCAAATACAGAATTTCATTGTCTTCTCTTTTCCATTTTATTTCATGTTGGGAAATCATCTGTTAGCCTTATTATTGCTCCTTTAAATTAATACATCTCTGCTACACCCACTCCAGGCTGCTTTTATGATACTTCTCTTTGTCTTAGAATTGCAGTTTTACTATTATGTGCCTAGATATGGTCTCCAAAATGCCTCTCCTGTTTGTTTTTCAGCATCTTGGATCTGTGGCTTTATATTACTTGCCAGTTTGTGGAAAATTCTAAGTCATTATCTATGAAAATATTGCTCTCCCACATTTTATTTCTTCCTCCTCGCCTCCTGGGAGTCCAATTACACATATGTTACATCTTTTCACCATATTTCAAGTGCCTTTTATTCCATTTTCCGTATCTTCCTTCCTTTTACCTCTTTCTTCTTCAATGTGAATATTTTCTTCTGACCTATGTTTCAGTTACAAATCCTTTCTTCGCTTGTGATCAATTTGCTGATAAACCCAAATATGAATTTTTAAATTCAGTTGTTTATTTAAGTTCTAGGCTTTTCATTAAAAATAACTTTTATCTCTTCTATCACAGATAGAGATTAAAAACCTTCATCTGCAATAGGAAGTGATCACAAACCACTGCCTAGAGTGACTGATGGGTGTCCATTGCTGTTGGTGAAGCAGACAGAAAAAAATTAACCCTATGAGGGGGCAGGAGTGTGTGGTAGCACAGCACAGAACAAAAGCTGGACAACAGGCACAACCACTAGGAAGGCCGCACACTAGAAAGGTAGGGATATAATGCCTACCTAAGATTAAGCTTGAGCACAGCATCAGAGAACACTCCCCTCACCTGCCACCCACAAACAGTACCATAGAGCAAAATATCTGTAAACCACTAATTGGCAACTACAGGAAACAAATTCCTTCTGTGGCACAGAGCAAAGGGAATATCCAAAACCAAGGAGGAAACAGACATTGAAAAAATAACCTCTGGAAAATTAGCCCACAACCTAAAGCCACAGTCTCACTAGAGGAATTTGAAGCCTATTTTGCACTGAGGGTAACTTTAGCAGCAACAAACTTTGAAGCCAGATGAACTCCTGGCCAGATTAACACAAACCTGTGCAGTGAAGATCTACCAGAAGGAAGGTTTTGATTACCTTCAAGCATATAAAATATTTTCCCAAGTATCTACTGTCCTTCACAATATGCCCAGCTTTTAAAGCAAAACCAAAATATCATAGGCTATTAAACAGCAAGAAAAACAGACTCCTAAGAGACAAAACAATCATTAGAATAAAAATCAGATGTTAAATGTTGAAATTATCAGATGGAATGAAAAAATTGCTTATTATGCTAAAAGCTCTAATATATCAAGATGAGATAAGTAATTTCAACAAAGATACAACTGATAAGAAACTATCAAGTGGAAATGATAGGAATTAAAAACATAACAAGAGAGAAGAAGAATGCCTTCAACAATCTCATAACACAACACAGCTGAGAGACGAATCAGTGACCTCGAATATAGACCCATAGTAATTACCCAAAATTAAATATAAAGAAAAACAGAAAAGCGGGAAAAAAGACAACAGAACATCTGAGAGCTGTAGGACAATAGCAACTCATTTACCATACGTGTTATTGGTATTCCAGTAGAAAGAGAGAAGGGCCAGAAGAAATATGTAAGAAACACTGGCCAGGAAAGTTCCAAATTGATCATAGACAAAAAAAATAGAGATCCCAGAAACTCGAGATCACTAAGAATAGTAAATATCAAAATAATAACAGCAGCAACATCTAGTCATCTCTTATCCAAGCTGCAGAAAACCAAAGACAAGGAGAAAATCCCGACAGCACTAGAAAGAAAAGATCCATACCTAGAGAGGAACAGAATAAAAATTGCAGACTTGCCAGAATCAGGCAGGCAAGAAGACAATAGAGAAAGATTTTCAGAGTCTGAAATAAAAAGCTGCCCCTTCTCAATTCTAAAGAAAGTTATAATACATTTAAAAAAAAAAAAAGATGGAGAAAAGGGCTATGTCCAGAACATTTTTTAAAAACTCTCAAAACTCAGCAATAAGGAGCTAGTCAACCTAATTAAAAATTTTATAAAAGCAACAAGATACAACTACACACCTACTAGAATGGCAAAAAATCCAAAACACTGATAACACCAAATGCTGTGAGGATGTGGAGCAACAGAAACTCTCATTCACTGCTCATGGGAATGCAAAATGGTACATCCACGTTAGAAGATAGTTTGTCAGTTTCTTAGAAAGGTAAACATAGGCTTACCATAGGATTCAGCAATTGTGCTCCTAGATATTTACCAAAATGAGTTGAAAACTTATATTCACCCAAAAGCCTGCACACAATGGTTTATAGCAGCTTCATTCATAATTTCCAAAACTTGGAAGCAACCAAGCTGTCTTTCACTAGATCAGCAGATAAATAAACTGTGGTACATCCATATAGTGGAATATTATTTAACAATAAAAAGAAATGAGCCATCAAGGAGTGAAAAGACATTAAGAAACCTTAAATGCATATTTCTAAGTGAAAAAAAACAGTCTAAAAATTTATGTACTATATGATTCCACCTATATGACATTCTGGAAAGGGAAAACTATAGAGACAGTAAAAGGATCAGTGGTTGCCATGGGTTTGGGGTGAGGGAGTGGGTATGCAGGTGTTGTACGGGGCAGTTTTAGAGCAGTGAAATTATTCTTAAGGGTATTTGTAATGCTGGATCTATAACATGCATTGTCAAAACCCACAGAACTGTACTAAGAGTTAATTCTAATGTAAACTATGGGGTTTAGTTAATAAAAATGTATCAACATATAATCAACTAATTATAATACATGTACCACACTAATGCAAAATGTTAATAATAGGGAAAATTGGGGGCTAGGGGTAGAGGGATTCCATGGGAACTCTGTCCTTTCATAACAATTTTTCTATAAACTTAAAGCTGCTGTGAAAAATAGTCTTTTTTAAAAAAAAATGCACAAAAGACTTGAGCAAACACTTCACCAAAGATGATATAAGGCTGACAAATAAGCTTATAAAAATATGTTCATTGATATTACCCTTTAGGTAAATGTAAAATAAAACAACGATAAGGTGTCAATGCACACCTATAAAAATGGCTTTTAAAAAAGTATGGGCAATACCAAGTGTTAACAAGGATCTGGAACAACTGGGAATCTCATACAACGCTGGTGGGAATGCAAGTCTTTCAGACATTCTGAAAAACAGTTGGACAGTTTGCTGTGTGGACAAACACACACTTAGAGTATGATCCAACAACTCACTTCTATTTTTCTACTCTATAGCAGTGTTTCTAAACATGTTATTCATTACCACACCAGAGGCAAATCTTTTTAAACATTTTTGTTAATTACCTCCCCATGAAATTTTAATACTACAGATATACTATTTATCTGTTTATGTACTGTATGCGTATCTGTGCTTAATGCATAAAAGGAATAGAATATTTTTGGGCCCCCAAAATAAATTTATTATACTGTTGGGGGTAATAATCTTCTCATTGAGAATGTGCATTCTAGAGAAACAAATATTTATGTTCATACAAAAATCATTTTATGAATATTTATAGCAGCTCTATTCACAATTGCCCAAAATTTTAAATAATACAAATGTTTTTCAATGGATTAAAAAGAAACTACAATACATACACTACATGAATAGTAGAATGCTATTCAACAATAAAAAGGAGGAAACTATTGATACGCTCAACAACTTGGATTAAACTCAAAGGTATTATACTGAGTGAACTAAATCAGTCACAAAAGGATACATATTGCATGGTAAAATTTCTATGGCATTCCCAAAAGGTAAAGGTCAAATGGCAGAGAATACATCAGCAGGTGCCAGGAATTAGTGGTGGAGTTAAGGATGTGTCCACAAAGGCACACGGGAGTGTTTTGGGGCAAAACTATTCTGTTTCCTTTTTGCATTGGTGGCTGCAAAAATCTGTACATTAAAATGTACAAGAAGGTCAATTTTCCTGTATAGTAACTAAAAACATAAAATTTTTCAATGAACGGGAAATAAAAATGATCTCACACAAACAAAACCTAAGGTAATACATTGCTAACAGACCTACACAATAAGAAATATTAATGGAAAGTCTTGAGGCAAAGGGAACATATCATTTGGAAATTTGGATGTAGAAAAATAAATGAAGACCATCGGAAATGGAATAAATAATGGTAAAAAGTAATTTATATTTTTTACTTATTTTTAATTGCAGAAAATAATTGATTTTCTAAGGTAAAAATAGTATCAATGTATCATATGTTTATAAAAAATGTAAAAGTAAAATATATGAGAACAATATCACAGGGATAGTGGGGGATGTGGGAATATATTCTTAGAAGATCCTCATATTAGATGTGAACCAGTATGGTTATTTAAAGGTAGACTCAGATTAATTAAAAATGTACATTATAAACTTTTGGATGACCCCTAAAATGTTTTAAATAGTATAAATAATAAGTAAATAGAGAAAATAAAGTTCTCAAATAACTCAAAAGTAGTCAGAAAAATAGGAAAAATAAATAAAGAACATATGGAACAAATAGAAAACAACCAGCAAGAGAGTAGGTATTAATCCAATCACATTTATAATCACACTGTGGATGAATGGTCTATACCAATTGTATTAACCCAGCTATTGCTATCTACAAAAAAAAAAAAACAACTTTAAATTACAAAAAAGAAAGAAAGAAAGACTAAAATTAAAAGAATGCAAAACATACTATGCAAACATTACCCAAAAGAGAGCTGGAGTAGCTGGAGTAATCTCACACAAAGTAGACTTCAAAACAAGGAATATTATCAAGAACAAAGATGGGCATTAATTAATGATAAAAGACTTTAATTCTCAGAGCAGATCTATTAATCCCAAAAGTGTATGCACCTAAGAGAGGTTCACTACTTAAGCAAAATCTGGTGGAACTGAAATGACAGAGAAACAAATTTATAATTAAAGTTGGAGGTTTCAACACTCCTCTCTCAACTGATAGTACAAGAAGGCAGAAAAATCAGTATTTCTCAGCAGCCCAAGATATAATGTAGGCTTGGCCTCCTGGATCTAACTGTAGTACAAATGTATAACATAACCTTGCTACTGGGCGTGGGACAGAAAGGAACTGGCATAATTATTTTTGGCAAACAGTGATTTCAACCAAATTTCATGAGGCTAGAGACAAAAAGAACGGTACATAAACACCGTATTTAAATTGATAAATGCATTTCTCACAGAAGTACAGGTTAGCCATTCTGAAATTATGTTACACACAGCCTAGGTTTTGACAAAATAATATATATTTAGACAAGGAAAGCCAGGTTTCTCACTTGCCTAGAAAGAAGTTACAAATAAGCAATAGGGGAATGCTAGAATGAACCTGCAATGCTGGATTGAAGTTGAGTATATCAGTATGAACTTATATTTATTAAAATGAATATGAAGATCTATAGATATAGAAATAAGTGTATATATATGTGTACACATATGTTTGTATATTTACATGTATATCTATATTTTATGTGTTTACGGAGAGAGATCATTTTTGAAGAAAGGAAGAATAAAAGATAAGCCTGGAACATCTTGTGATGCCAGCATAGAAGGAAATGCTTCAAAAAGCAGAAAACCATCAGCATGGGGCATGTCTTTAGGTCGCAGGAGCCAATCTGAAAGGGCGCCCAGTGACAGAAGTTAGAATCATTTGAGCAACAAAATACAAAATGATAGTTTGGGGTAATAACCAAAAGAATAAATCAAATATCCATAAGTCCATACTCATACAAATACTTAACTGAATAAATAAATAAATGACGGGGAAAGGGCAGCTCTTCCCTACAGAGAATTTCAATTAATAAACATAGAATGAAGGAAATGGCCAATCGCTACTAGGATTCCAGAGTAATAAATGCTACGCACAGATCCATTGAGAAATGCTGAGTTTAGTGGACGAGATATTTGCATACCTTCAAAATATACCCCCCAGTATATTTAGTAATTACTATGGCAGTTTTAACATGCGCTGACAACGTCTTTGACACTTTTCCTTCCAGTAGGTGGAGCTTAATTGGTCACCCCTTAGGTGTGAGTTGGCCTTAGTGAGTCACATCTAATAAATAGAGTAAGGAAAGGGAAAAATACTATCTTTACAATAGAGGAAAGTGGCAGACTTGACCTAACCAAGTGATTGAGGTTAACATCACCAGTCACATGGATACCGTGTGCCCCTGATAATGCTGCCACATAAAAGGGCCATCCCCTGTGAGGTATTCGTCCCCAAAATGTATAACCTCAGTCAAATGACAAGAAAACACCAGACAAACGTAAATCAGGGAAAATCAGGGAAAACATTTTACAAAATATCTGACCAGCACATTTCCAAAGTGTCAAAGTCACGAAGACAAGGAATAACTGAGGAATTATCATAGATTATACTAAGATACATGACAACTACATGCAATGCACAAACCTGCAGCAAGTAACAATAAGAAAAAATAACATTAGTCAAAAAAATTGAGGAAATCTGAATAAAGTCTGTAGTTTAGTAATTAGTATTTTTCCCATGTTAATTTCTTAGTTTTAATAATTGTACCATGGTTATGTTGAGATGTTAACAATTAGGGGAAGCTGGCTGCAGGGTATGCTGAAAGGATCTTCGCAAGTCTTCTGTAAGTCTGAAATTATTTCAAAATAAATTAAAGAAAAAAACAAGATGGAGTCTAATAATATTCTGTCATGGAAATAAATATCCTCTAGGTAAATGGCCTGTTTCATCATCCTATTTTGAATTATCTCAAACCTTCAGTGAATCCTAGTGGTGTAGATGTCCTAAGAGTACAAAAATTCTCTCCTCGCTGTGAATTCCTCTTCGGTGACAACAAAGTGGAGAGAGATTCAATTTGTTATATCTTTTACCTGGCTGGATATAGTTTCGTTCCTGTAAATGTGAATCATAAGTCTCACCAATTTAAAAATAAAAAAGTCAGTCTCACAATCATTTGTTACATTCTTCATGCCATTTTGCTGACTGCCTCACAAAACAGAGTAACTTTTTTCTCCCAAATCTTTTAATAGCCATTCTCTATGTAATCAATCACACACATGCGACACATGTGAAACTAGTCTCACTAAAACAATTTTGTTTTGTATTACTGCAAGGCACTGTATGATTTATGGTTTAAATTATGTGTGTGTATATGTATATATTTACATACTGTATTGTATACATTATTGCGTGTATGCTTTTTGTTTTACTTATGATTTATCCTACAATTAACATTTCCCAATACATGGAGACAAATTCTATGATCTTTCTGTGACTCATTTTCTGAGTCTGGCAGGATCCCAAGCCCCAAATATCCATGGTAGTATAAAAGAGCTTTTCCCAAAATCTGTTGTAAGGAAGACTTGTTCTCTTATGAAGGTCTCAGATCAAAGGAACCCAGGATCAAATTAATATGAAAAATACTGCATTCTATATTCCTTTCTTGAATATTTCAAGGCACATTAAAGTCTCTGAAAATGCCAATAGAAAACACAATCATTTAACAAAGAGATGCCCAAAATACTTTCTTATGTAATTGCTATTAATTATGGAAGTCATTTTGGAAAACATTATGCTTTAATAAACAGAATAGATCCTAAAGGCCAGACCGGAATGTTGCTATGTTAGGCTGACTTATAACACTTTGTGGCCAGTCCAGGCATAAAGAGAGATTTCTGCTCCTGCAGCTGGATAGACAAACAGATTAGATAGACAGATAAATGATGACAGAGAAAGGAAGGAAGGAAGGCAGGCAGGCAGGAAGAAAGAAAACAGCTAATGATTGAACATATCCTACCAGTATCCTATCACATGGGGAGTGAGAGAGAAAAATTGAAGGAAGATACAAAAGAGTAGAGTCTAGTATTTTGGGTATTGCCTTAAAGATGACAAGGGCAAAAAGAAAAGCAAAAGCAATATTTAATATTTGTGTAAAATGATATGGTATTTCTCATATGTGCTTCCTTTTCTGTATTTCTATAGGACCCTATGATTATTATTACAATGTTCACCACCATTCTTTATGAACACTTATTTACCAATATCTCTTGCACTCACATAAGCTCCAAGTAGTAATAATGTCATATTCATAATTATATCATAGATAATTAGTAACTGTCTAGCATAGAGTAGCCAATCAATATATAAGGCTTAAATCAATGAAATTTATAAAAGTACCTTACCTAGAGTTAATTCTTACAGCAAAGGTGCATAAAGAGATAAGTTTAGGAACAAATTTTTAATAATAATAATTAAATAATAATAATAGTAGGCACTGGAAACGTATACAAAAGGAAAAAAACCTGAGTTTTTAAAAAAATAATGACAAATGAAAATCATTAAAAATGAATTATAATATTATATGTTTTGAAAAAATAAATATCCAACAAAGTAAATCTGAAAAAGAGGGAATTACCTGAAAATAAAAGTAAGAAAGAAGAAAGGAGATGCAACAATAATTTCACAAAAAACACTCAATTTATAATGAAATAAAACTGATAGCATTTATTGATTAATCTGAACTTTTTATGTAAAAGAATTTTTATAAAATGTTAAAAATCCAAATTACCAAAATTATTACCAAATGAAGCAGAAAAACTGGCAAGTAGATAACATGAAAAGTAGCTGATAATTTGTTAAAGAATGACCCACGTGAAGCCTTAGGTCTTTTCATTTTAAAAACTAATTCTTGCAAACATTCAGCAACAGAACATTTCCATACAACAGAACACAAACTAAAACACAGATCAAATAAAATTAACCAATTCAATTTATAAGGGAAATATAATCCTGATATTAAAATGTACCAGGATAATGCAAACAGAAAGCTATAGATCAATCAACATAGATTTAAAAACCCTTAATTCTTTCTTCATATAAGTCAATGGCTCACTATTAATAAAACATTTCCACTACAACCAAATAAGGTGATCGTTTAAACACAAAAAATGGTTAAATATTAGGAACTTTCCTGTAACAAAACACCAAACCAAGTGGTCAAATTAGAAAAACAAAGCAAAATAAAATTCACCTCAATAGAAACCAAAAAGCCTTGTTATATTATAAAACTCTTTCTAATAGGTAGTATCTACTAAGAACCAATATTCAAGATGTTAGATAACAGTGAAATAATAAAGTTCTTTTTGTAAACATCAGGAATCAAATAAGTAGTATTGCTACCTAATACTCTTAATGGATAATCAAGTTACTTATGTAGTAACAACAACAAAAATAATGATACTCTCATTTTGAATTATTTCTTGAATATTTACTAATTCCCAATTTTAGTTCTTATATTATTATGTCATTAAAATGTCATGTATTTATGAGATTTATAGATGAAAAAAGAGATGATAAGATGGGCCCCAAATCTGGCAATCCTGGCTTCAAACACAAGCTTTGGAAGGAACTAGTTCTATGATTTTGGCAAAGGTAAATGAACAGAAAACAGACAATTCATAAGAGAAATAGTAACTCTTAAACATTATAAGCAATCAATGAAAAAAAGTTCATCTTTACCAATAATCAGAAAAATGTACACTAAAGCAACCAGTATTTTTTTTTCATTTATGAAACTGGCAAAATATAAATACCTGATCCTAGAAAGGATAAGGAAAATGTTTTCTCTTGTATAATGAAGGTGGTGATGAAAATGAGAACAGAACACTTCAGGGAATAAAAATGGCAGTATGTGTTAGGAAGCATAAATAGTTTTTTAGTTCTGGACAGGATTAAAGAAATTGTCCATTATATGGGAAGAAAACTATTATATTAAATAGGTTCCTTCATATGTGGTATTCAAGTAGTGAAAGATATAAAGCAATGTACTGTTTTGGTAATAGTGGAATGGTTGAGTAAGTTACGGTTGATCCACTAAATTGAATTCCATATGCAACTATTAAAATTATATTTTCAAAAACCCTGTAGGAACATTGATATACATTAATTTTAACTGAAAAAAAAGGTACAAGAGGAAATGAACACGATGATTATAACAAAGATATTTGCACATGAAACCTACCATTACATCAGGTATAAAACTATTAACCAATGACGCCCTTGGCTATGGCTTCTGGAGAGCTGTGCAATGGTGGGATGCAGAAAGCATGAGTGCTGTGCACAGTGGGAATCTGTTTCCGCACCAGCCCCTGCCCATGAACGTTGCAAAGCACTGCTTCCATTGCCAAAGCTGTAGCAGAATGCTGATGATGCCACAGACAATTCAGAGATAGTTTTCTCACTTTAAGGAGAAAGAGATCTGCAGTTTCATCCAGCCATTAACAAGAAGAGCAGAAAGCCAGCAGGCAAACCTTAGGGAAGCCAAGACTTGTGGGCATGGTGTGGCAGAAAGAAAGAAAGAGAGAAGGAAGGAAGGAAGGAAGGAAAGAAGGAAGGAAGGAAGGAAGGAAGGAAGGAAGGAAGGAAGGAAGGAAGGAAGGAAGGAAGGGAGGGAGGGAGGGAGGGAGGGAGGGGAAAAAAAGGGGCTGAAGGCTGAGCAGAGATTAAAAACTGAAGGATAAATCCTTGAAGTAAAGATTAGAAGTTCAATTAAAAGTACAGCACCAATATGGGGCCCAAAAGATCTTCATTACATAGAAGATGAATCCAGATGGAACAAAATTTTGCACTGAGTAGCTAATTAAGAGTTAATAACAGTTCCTTAGTGACAATGAGGCTGGAACCTGAGAACTGAACCTATAGGTAGATATAAGTAGAGATGCATCTCTGCAGACTGATTTTCCTAGAGTGAAAGAATTTGGTGTGTTTTGGATGGAGGTGATTTGAGTTGTATAGACAGGGAAGAACTGTTGCATATGTGTGTGTGCGTGTGTGTGTGTGTGTACATGTGCACACGTATATCGTCTTTTTAAGCAATAGAACACGGAAGACCAAGATGGGCATTTGGTGAAGAATGAGTTTCTGCTTGAACAAGTTGGGGATTAGAGCCACTGTGTTTTGGTATGAATGTTCATGTGACCCCAGTTTTTAGTCAGGAGTTGGTAAAATGTGAGCACCTTAATTTCAAAAGTTAGAAATCCAACATATATAGTTTTTGTTCCAGTTGCCTAGTGCTTCATAATAAATACCCCAAAGTGTAGAGGCTTAGAAGAGTAACATTTATTTGCTCATAAATCTATACTTTGAGTTGGGTTTGAGAAAGTTTGGCTCCCAGAAGCATCACCTGAAGTGGCCCCAAAGCTGAGAACTGTAAACATCTGAAAGCCTGTTTATTCATATGATGGTAATTGGTGAAGGCCAAAGCTCTTAATTTTCTCTACACATGGCATCTCCATGTGGTCTCTCCCCATGGGCTAGTTTGGACTACCTCCTCACACAATGTCTGACTTTTACTTGACCAGAGAGCAAGTGTCACAGAAGGAAAGAGAGACAGGCAGGGGGAGATAGCCAGGTAGAAGTCATATTGCCTTTCATCACCTAGCCTGGGAAGTCACACTGATCACACTGTCATTATTAATTCTTTTAACCCAGGCAGTTATGAAAGTATACCTGCTTCTTGAAAATGGAACATAAACTCTTGATGGAGGAGTATCAATGTTGTACTGTAAGAAAAATGTGTTGAATCAGGTAAATATTGGTGCTTGCATCTTTGGAAAATACTATCTGCCACAGTCCATTCTCTGGTCCCAGTAATCTTATCTATGTCTCTTATATCTATAATACACTAGTTCGTCTCCCCCAAAATTCTCAAGGCTCATCTCAAAAAGGCACTATTTCAAAATCCAGGTTCTTGGCATCCAAGTCATGTCCAGTTGCCAACGAGATTCCTCGAGTGAAATTCCTCAAGGATATCTCTTCAAGTAGAGTTTCTTTAGATCTGAAGACTTGCAAACTAAAAGACAAGTTATGTGACCCCAAAATACAATGGTGGAACAGTCACTGGTGAACTGCTACAGACTTCCTGTTCAAAGAGGAGAAAATGGGAGGTGTATAGTAGCTACTGCTCCACAGCAACTCTGAAATCCATTTGGACAATGATGCTTTTACTGGATTAGAGCTCAGTTCTAGTGCCTGGAAATGATTCTTCATGGTTTGCATTTCCTCCCACTGTCCTCTTCCTTTTGCTTCCTGAGTCACCCCTTTTATCCACAACAAATGGCTGGTATTTATAGCTGTGCAGGTTTTTCAGACTGTTCTCTCATAGCAGTAATTTGGAGATCCAAATGCCTATTTTCATTTTGTATTGTCTTTATCTTTCCAGTCCAAACTGATGTAGTCCTTTTTAAACTTTGTGGATTTTTTATAAATTAATATATAATGAATTTTAATAGAGAAAGAGCCACATTTATGAATCTATTCAAGAAAAGCTTTTCTCTGTATTAGACTTTCTATCTATGTCAGCTGTGGAGCATGACCCTTGTCATGCTTTTGTTGAATGGGAAGGATGTGGAAGGCATGCCTTTGATCTGACTAAAGGGCTCTGAGACACTACCCTAGATTTTTCTGAAGTCTTAATAAAGCACCTTATATTCCCACCTGGAATTTATCTTTTCCCTTAAGCCCTTTCTTAATTTGGAACTAGTAAGCTGGGAATGAAAAAGTTTTATTTTCAAACCCATTAAGCACTGGCTTTTTTATATTTAACAGTTTTTTCTTCAGCTTGTCTCTCTCTTCTTATATTTCATTATAAGAGGGTAAAAGAAGCCAGGTAACACCTTCAGCACTTCTGGAAATTTCTTTAGCTGGACCATACAGTTCATTAGGTTCATGTTCTACTTGCCACGTTGTGACACTTGACACTGTTGCTGAACTTCCTGAAACTGCTAGAGGACTGCATTTCCCTCAGTTTTCAAAAGCAATTTTTCCACTTTAAGCCCTCACCAATAGCCTCCAAAAGGGCCATTAGGCTTCCTGTAGGTCCTTCCACTACTGCCTGTCACTTAGTCACAAAGCTAGTACCACAACTTTAGGTTTTGCTTATGGCTACATCAAACACCCAGGTACCAATTAGTTTGTGCTGCATAAAAAACAACCCAAAACTTAGAGTCTTAAAACAACAACATTTAAATGGGTCCTGAACCTGCAATCTCTGCAGGGCTCAACAAAGGAAGGCTGCCTCCACTGAGTGTTACCTGGGTGGCTCAAGGCTTGGAGGCTGGGATCTACAACAGGCTTGTTCACTCGTGACGTCTGACATTTTATGTTGTCAGCCGGGGCCTCAGATTATCACACAGCATGGTGGCTGGCTTCCCCCAGAACAAGCATCCCAAAGAGAGAGAGAGAGAACCAGGAAGAAATTGTTTCACCTTTTGTGACATATCCTTGATTACCATGAATTGTCACTTCCACCAATTCTATTGGTTGTAGCCGTTACAAAGTTCTACCCAGGTTTAAGAGAAAGGAACGCACACTAACCCTGCCAATGCAGGAGTGTTAACCCCTCATTGTAAGAAGAGTCTGTGAGATGGGACCTATACTATATTTGGGAAATATAATATGGGAAGTTCTCACTATAGTAAGCAACACATAATTGTATATGTACAGATACGTACACGTACAAACACATACATATATATATATAGAGAGAGAGAGAATAACCAATAAAAATATAGATATATAATTAAAATAGAGTAGCAAGAACCTTATTATGGCCAGAAAAAGATGCATGTACAAGGAATTTTATTATTATTTAAAGCCTACGAAGTTAGCAAATTAACTTACTGCCAAAGTGAATGCTCTTGCTATAACTTTGGATATCAAATCACACCGAGAAATGACTTTCCTGGATTCATACTCCAATTGCTGTTGAGAGAACAAAGGTTGAATTGTGCATTTTCCTTGACGGCTCCTCCCTTCATCCCCAGGGACGCTTTCTCTGTCATTCCTCAGCCATGTTTCAAAATCAGGCATGTTCCACTCCTACTTAAATAAACACCATCACCAAAAGGCGCCGTAGCACCTGCTCTGATTTTTCTTCATGATTATTGGCAATTGAAAGGTTCACTGTACATTTTTGAGGCTTGTAGGGAATGACAATATTGCAGCCAATTTATTTTGCTTTTAAAATAATTATGTAGTAACCAAGAGAGCATGTACTTTGGAATTAGATTAAGGTCACAATGTGAGCCAGCTTTGTGACCATAATCAAATTCCTTAAATTTTTGTAAGCTTCATATATAATCTGAAAATATCTGTCAATATAGGAAAGTTGGTGTGTGGATTAAATGCAATAAAATGTGAAATAACCTAGTATTCACCTTTTACAGAGTGATCACTCACTAAATGCTAGCTGCATGACTCCTCCCCTCCTGTCTTTGTTCTCTTCCTCCCTGGTCCTCAAACATAAATATGATTTGATTTTCTGCCTTTGGGAGCACACAGTAACTTTAAATTGGCTCCCTGGAGAAGAGTAGGGGGTGAGTTGGTAAACCAGACGATATAATCTAGAAAATGATGTAATGGAGAAATGAACAAAATGTTTATCAACCCACAAGTGGGGACAATTTTAATTACTTAGAATACTACAAAAACTGTCCACTGAAGTTAAAGTTCACTGAGTGCATAGTGAGTTTGTCTACTGAAGGATGAAGCTGGATAATGGTGGGCCTCTTGCCTGAAGCCTCTGCCTTCAACCCCACTCCTAATTCCTGTGCAAGTCAGAGATTTGAGGAGGCCTCGTGGCATGGCTCTTAGAAAGAACAAGCTAAGCAACCTTCTTTATGACAAAAATAAAAAGAAAGGAAAGAAAAGTGTTCAGTAGCAGTTAACTCTATTCCCACTTTAGCATACATTTCAGAAGTAAAGCACATTTAATTCATACACATCTCTATTTTTATTCCAAGAAGACAGATTGTCATAGCCTCTTTCTACTTGTAGGGCACCCAAAGTATTTTGTTTATAAAAATCAATAAGTCCAATGCTGTTCATTTTTTTTAAGGCAACCTATTTCATCTTTCACCTGTCTGCTGAAGGAAACCATGTATCTTCCAGCAAGCAGTTGGATTTTATCAATTCTTTGTGGTCCATTATCAGCCAGCCAAGATTCAAGGTCACCCATTTTAGAGAGTTTGCTTCCTGGCACAGGTCCTTCGTCCTGATGAAGGCCCTTAAAGTTGGTAAATGGGCACGACTATTTTGGGCTCTATGAAATGCAATTCGTCACCTGGCCCAATGCTCCCCATCCAGTCTTGCTTTGTGTCTGATCATTTGGCATTTTCAGCAGGGAATGGAGCTTTCCTGGAGCTCCTTGTTTTCTCTGCCCCTTCTCTAACAGGGCCAGTGTAATTCAGTGTGTTAGACCTATGAGGTAAGGCTGGTCAGACTGCTGGGACTATTCGCTGTAAACCAGCCAACTTCTGCCCAAGATTATGTAATCTCCTCACATCCTCAAATGTCAGAGTACTAAGAAATAACCCCAAGTTATTTTCCTAATTCAAACACATTGACATAAATTTTATAAACATATATTTAAGAATTCTCTGGGGTTTTTGGTTAACTCCATGTTTTACTTTTTTATGTTATTATTTTTGTCTATTATCTTTATTAATTTCTTCTGTCTGCTGTTCTTTAATCACTGACTTGTCCCATTCTAGCTTTTTAAATCAAAAGTTCATTTATTTACAAAATTTCTTATTTTTTCTAAAGCTTTATTTTAAGGCCATAAATTAGTCAATGTTTACTATTGTACTAGCCAGAGTCATCCAGAGAAACAGAACCAATAGGAGATTGGAGGGGGGGGGTGTGTGTGTGTGTATAAGCTTTTGTTCTTTTCTCCATATATATATATATATATATATATATATATAACACATATACACACACACACACACATACACAGACACATACACACATATATGGAGACATGAACAAAAACCTTATAAACCCAGAAGTGGGGGTATATATATATTATATATGTGTATGTACATATATATATATATATGGAGAGAGAGAGATTGATTTATTGTGAGATATTGGCTCAAATGATTATGGAGGCTAAGAAGTTCCATGATCTGCTGTGTGCAAGCTGGAGACCCAGGAAAGGCTATGGTGTGGTTTGAAGGTCTATGATCCAGAGAGCCTGTAGTGTAGATTTCAATCTGCTATAGTTTGTAGGGTTGCCTCCTCCAAAACTTATGGTAAAACTTAATCCTCAATGTGACAGTATTAAGAGGTGGGGCCTTTAAGAGGTGATTGGGTTATAAGGGCTCTGCCCTTACGAATGGATTAATCCATTCATGGATCAATGGATTAGTTAGTCAATAAATTAATGGGTTATCATGGGAATGGGAATAGTGACTTTATAAGAAAATGAAGAGAGAATTTAGCTCCCCCTCACCATGAGATACCCTGTGCTGCCTCAGGACTCTGCATCTCAAGAGTCTCCACCAGAAAGAAGGCTCTCATCAGAGGCAACTTCTTGACCCTGGACTTCTCAGCCTTCATAACTGTAAGAAATTCTTTCTTTGTAAAATCCTCAGCTTAAGGTATTCTATTAAATATTAAAAACAACAGAAAATGGACTAAGACACAATCTGAGCCTGAAGGCCTAAGAACCGAGAGCAGGAGATTGATGTCCCAGCTCAAGCAATCAGGCAGAGAAGAAATTCAACTTCCCTCCACCTTTTTGTTCTATTCAGGCCCTCAAAGGATAGGATGAAGCCCACCCACACTGGGAGGGCCATCTGGTTTACTCAGTCCACCAATTCAAATGCTAATCTCTTTAAGAAACACCCTCACAGACACTCCCAGAAATAATGTTTAACCAGCTATCTGGGCATCCCATGGCCCAGTCAAGTTGATACATAAAATTAACCATCACAATTTTTTTTATCTAAGTGTTATCTTTGCTATAGATTTTAAATAGTAATTTCCATTTTAGTATTTTCTCTAACTCAATAGTTCTCCATAAATGTGCATTTCATGTATGCATATGTTTTACTTTTTAGTGAGTGTGACATTTTACTACTATTTTGTTATTAATTCTTAATTGCATTGTGTTTTGTTTAATGGATACAGATTACAAAAAATCAGCTTTTTGTAACTTGTTGAGATTTCCTTTGGGTCCTCATTCATAATCAATATTTCTAAATGTTTCATATGTGTTATTGAAAATGTACAGTTTTGTTAAATTCAAAGTAATACATATTTATTTGCTCAAATAAAATTGTTTTATTATTCAAACTCACAAAACAATGTGCCATTTCTATTAAATTCAAATTCTAGTTGTTCAAATATTTTATTATTCAATATACCTACACTTATTTTGGTCTACTTATCTGTTCTGTCATTTCTGAGAGAGGTTTAATAAATTCTCTCCCTAGGTTTGTAGCTTTGTCAATTTGTTCTCCATGGCTAATCATTTTCCCTTTATATATATCAAGCTATGTTTCTGGTGCATAAATATTATTGACTATAATATTTTCATGGTGAATTATTCCTTTCATCAATATGAAAAATTCTATTTTAAAGCTTTTAGAACTTTTTATCTTGAATTCTACTTGATCCTTCTTGCTTTATTTTGTTTGCTTATTAAAAGATCTGTTTATAGTAGATGAATGTTACCTATTTATATTGACAATGATTATTAATATTTTTTACATTTTCCATTCTATTTAGTGATTTATTTTTGTACTGAGTCTTCATTACACCTTCCCTCACATATTGAGTTGTAACTTACCACATTATCTTCAAGGATTTTTTGTTGTTGTTCATCTCATGATCTGGAATTTATTTCTTTCATTTCTACTGTTTTCTTTTTTTCCTATTTTTCAAGTGTTTATATTTAAGATGTTACAAATGTACTTAAAGTTATATTTGTCAAAGTCTTGCTAGCATTGATCCATATCTATGTCACTCTCCTCCCACTTTCGATTCCTTACCCAACAAGACAAAGAAATAAACCTATTTATTCCTTTTATTTTCTCCACTGTGTATAAGGTTTTCCACTGGTTGAATATGGTTTCCATCTATTATGGTATAGGATTTCTTTTTAATGACTGGTGATTATTTCTTAGTTTATTTTTGTATCTGAGTGTTATTTGGCCTGGTTGGGAGCACTTTGTAGTCTGTGCCATATGTTTAGGGAGAGAGCTGGGATGTACCACCCCTTCCTGTGTATTTCTGGCATAATCCCACCCTTTTGACACAAATGCTCAACTCACTGCTCCTGCTATGAGCTAGGCTGCCTCGTGGCTTTGCATATGCTGCATAGGAGAGATGAACTGCTGTACATGTGTCAAAAAGCTGGACTAATTGTGTATCCTAACTGGTCATACTACTTAGAGACATTGGGCCCTATCTTCTCCCAGCGTCTTCCATCTTCAGCCTTGGAAAGGCTCGGAAACACCTCTACCATTTTAGCTGTTTTGTTCCGTGGTTGTTTTTGTGCCTGTATTTTCATTTTTCTTTTCTTTTCTTTGTTTCTTTCCTTTTCTTTAATGCAGAGAGAGTTAAAAGTGTCTATGTTATGGGCTTCAGGAATTACTTAGTTAGCTTTCTACCAAAAATAACCTTTTATATTTTCAGTGACTTTTTGGATTTATTGCATTTCTTTTTCTTTTTTTTGTTAATGTGTTACTGTTGTTTTTTTGGTTCAGGTTAGTTGGTTTTTTATTTAACATTTTCCATCATGTGAAGCCACTTTGGGGGAGGAGGTGGTTGGCATAAAGCTCATCCTGCCATCTTGAAATATGAAAATTCCTTTTTTTGCTAGAAAATTATCCATGTCTACTGGTTTGTCATATTCATAGTGTTAAATTTAATGCTCTTTTATAAATCTAGTTTATTGTATTTGTGCTTATACCTCCCTTAACATTCCTAATGTTTTGTATTGTTCCATTTTCTCTTTTTCTTATAAGTTGAGATTGTTAAAATTGTATTTATTGTACTATTTTGATGGGAAAAGTGTTTTATTAATTATCCTATCTACTCATTTGATTGTTTTCTGTTCCTTCAATTTTAGTTCTTAATCTTGATTAATTTCCTCCTTTATAGTTCTTGTTTAGTTTACTCAATGTACTTTTCTATTGGCTTTTTAATAATAAAAAAGTACCATTACACATTTTTATAGTTATAAATTTGCTGTCACATATATTTTAGCATGTAGTTTTCTCATTTTCAGACAGTTTTAATTTCAATCAATTTTGATATCAATTTTGCTTCAGAGATTATTTAAGAAGAGTGTCTTAATTACCATATTAAATTTGTGTTTAATTTTATGGTTATTTTACTTTATAAATTTATGAGCAATGAAGGAGGCTAATGATATCTTAACTTTCTGAAATTTTGAATGTTATTTAATTTTATAAATGCAAAACAATATATATATTCAATGTAAGAAATAAAATTATCTCTACATAAATGTATCAAATCAAATTCTTTTATTTGATAACTGAAATCCCCTTTGTCTATGTACATTATTATCTAATTAATTTGTCCTTTCTGAGAAAAGTTTTATTAGTATCTTTCACTATAATTTTGTGTTATAAAGTTCTATCTCTGCGGTTTTTACTTTACTGGGCTCCATTTTGGTTTTGCATAAAGAAATCTGTATTTAATAATTCTTTACACATAATATCATTCTTATTCCTATATGATGCATTTGGCTTTGCATTTAGCCTTGACCTTGGGCATTCATTCTACTTTCATTTCATTAAATTTGCTTGATTTATCTTTCCTAGACTATTTCTAAATTTTCTTTGGTAGTTTCATTGGGTACATTACTTGAAAATATCAAACACATTATGCATGTGTATGTGTATTTATGTATAGTACTCTGAAAATCAACATCATGAGAGAGAATTTTAATTCATTCAGATTTATGGTGTTGACTAAAATATTTGGTTTTGTTCTTTCCATTCTAATTTGTATTTGCTATTTATTGAACTGTCTACTATTTATTGTTGTTTGTTTCTTTTCCAATCCTTATTCTTGCTAGCTTAGATCATTTTCTCTTAAACATCCACCATTAATTTTGAAACCTGCTATATTTTTAAAGTACTTCAACCATAACATATTAACTTGCCTCATTTTAACAGTCAATATATTAATATTAAATAATAATTATGTATTTCTAATAAAAATTTTGCTCACCTATTCCTATTTTCCCCACCTTCACAAAAATAAAACCATTCAAAGGCTTTTAACTCTCCAGTTTCTGACCACCTCTAACCCTAGCCCTGGTCTCTCAACCTCATGGGCCAGATCTTCCTTCATCTGGCATTGCTCACGTAGAGTATATAACAGGGACTTTCTGTCTATAAGCCATTGTAGCCAGTATGAGAGAGAACAAAATGTCCACATGCATTTTCATGTTTTTACATTATTCAGACTTCCCAGGATTTAAGTTTGCTAATTAAAGTCTGGTCTTGCTTGAAAAACTGAATCATAATGGATGGAGACCGTGAGCAGAGGTGGAATTTGTAAAATGTGTTCCAGATACTCGCTATAGAGGAAGAGTGATTCCCTATGGCCCCTGTAAGGAAGATATGGACTATCAGACCTCACAGTAAGCCTCATTCTCCATAAAGATGTGACAAAAATCACAGTGATATTGGGGTTTGTAGTCTGAGCAGTCCAGGGATCAGGGATTGGGCAAACCCTTATTATACTACCAGGATTGCTACAGGCAAAACAATGCTCCTACAAATATGTTCACATACTAATCCCTGGAATCTGTGAATATTTTAGTTTACATGGCAAAAAGCATTAAGATTTCAGATGGAACTAAGGTTGCCAATCTGCTGCCCTTGAAATGGGGAAATTATCCTGGATTGTCAAAATGGGCTCAATGTAATCATATTCCTCTTTAGAAGAGGGAAGGGGGCCGGGCAGAGATGGAAATGTGACAACGGAAGTAGAAGTGAGAGTCATTTAGTGTGAGGAAGACTCAGTCTGCCTTTGCTGGCTTTGCTGACATAGGGCGTCATGAACCGAGGATCGTGGGTAACCTCTAGAAAGTTGAAAGACAAGGAAACAAATTCTCCCTTAGAGGCTGCAGAAAGGAACATAGCCTGGCTGACACTTTGGTTTTTGCCTAGTGAGACCAATTTCAGACCACTGATCTGAAAAATGGTATTTGTGTTGTTTAAGTCACCAAGTTTGTGGTAATTTGTTACAGTAGCCATAGGAAACTAAAACAAAAGTGAACCACTTTTAGTCTGAAAAACTGCACCCTCTTTCCCCATTAACTCTGAAGTCCCCTGCCTCTGTTTTCTTCCTGTCTTACTTCCCCCAGCTCTTTCCCCTAACTCTTTTCCCATTTTTACCCATATTCCATATTTCCTGTCTCCCACATACTTCTCCTTTCTTGGAGGGAGGTAAAAGTCAGAGGCGGAAAGAAGGCAGTGTGAGCATATCTGAGTACCTCTTGTACACTTTTCTTCTTAGAAAAGAATTTCACTGAGCTTCAGGGCTTGCCTTGAGAAATCAGTGAAGGTAAACATTCCAGCAAAGATCTACAAAACAATAGGAATGATGGGTGGCTTGCTCCTGGTAACCCAACCACATGAAAGAGTGAGTACAGCTGCAATTTGTTCTTATCTACAACTCTTGCTCTTACTGGAAAGTGCTAATCCATTAAGGAGTTTCTCAGAGTGGAGCTCTTAAAATGCAAAGATTTCTATCCAAAGGTTCTGTCTGTTCATAAAAATTGGATACATAAAATTAAAATTCCGCAAGTTTACTTTGCTTAAAAAAAAAATAAAAATTCTATAAGAAACTAAACAGGGGAGATAAAAAAAAAAAACCAAAATGTGCTAAACTAGATGCTGACTTTGGGAAATTGCAGTCAAGTTTAAACTTTAATTATAAAATATTATAATATAATTATAAAATATTTTAATTCATGTTTTGTGACCCAAGCACTAGATGGAAGAGAAGCCAGACAGATACATATGATAGGTTTTGCCCATATTCACAGAGGCAGAGAGGGAGCCCCTCTCACAGGAAATCAGGAGGAGTTAATCCAACCCCAGCAAGGTGATGTTGAAAGTAGACATTGAAGCAAGGAGCCGAGATTTCTGACAGCTAGTCAGGGATTGAGGGAAAATTAGAATTAATCCTGCTGAAAGGTTTCCCTAACTGTGGTTTTTGAGTTGCATTATGTTAAAAGTGGCATTGGTGATTCCCACAGGGAGAGTTTTCGCTAAATCACTGGGAGTGTGGGGCAAACAGTGCCGGAAGTCCAGCCAGCCATGAGGAATTTCTGGTCTTTAGCTCTGGTTTTGAAGAGGAAGCCATGATTGTGAAGCACCATTTGCCCTTAGAATAAAATCTATACTCCTCATCATGCCCCTGGTCTCTGTCTATTCCTCTAGCTTCACACTATACCATTCAGACCCTGTTCACCATAATTCAGCCATAGCAGTAGCCTCCTTTCTGTTTCAAAAGCTCAGTAATTGTAAATCACTCCTTGATTCAATTCTTTGTATCTACAATCAACAGAATATAAGCTCTTTGCGGGCAGGAACCTGTCTGTGTTTGTCTCCTCTGTATGGGCCCTGTATGCTATAGTGGCTAACACATTACACATACTCAAGACATATTTGTTGAATGAATGAATGAATGAATGAACAAAGACCTGCAATATGGCACTTTCCATGGCCAGGAGCTAAAACACAAGGCATATATCCAAAGTCTTGAATATAGAATTTTACTGCAATACCAGAGAGAAATATATTATGAATTATCTTTAAAATTTAACAATGAAGTCTGTGAATATAGCCTTTTCTCCTCAGGATAATGTAAACATCTCTTTACAGTTTCCTTTTCATTTTACAAATGAACCTCTTTACTGTCTCCCACAGATGTTTATGGATTTCTGTGCTCCCTTCTCTGCTTGCTTCTTTGTACTTTGCTGAAATTATGGAGTGACAACTTCAGCTCTGCATTGGCCTTGTACAAGTCTATATTCTTCTGGGCAGTGGGCAAATCATACCAATAAATATCAAGAAGTCAGACATTGTATTCAGCTCAGGGAGCAGGCTCTCTGGAAAGGAACAGGCAGCAGAGAATGCATGCCCCAAAGACACACTGGCAATCAGTTCTGGACCTTCAAGCACAGCTGTGCAGAAAGGCTCTAGTATTGCACAATTCGTAAGAGTGCATTCTAAGGTAATTTAGGGGGATACTGCTCCTTCGTAGGCCACCATCTGACTCAACTTATAGCAGGGCTGAGGACCTGGCCCTAAGCATTGAAGCAGAGCATCCTCAGAGCCAGCAAGGTGTCCCCTAGCAAGCATCAGTCGTGTCCAGGGACAAGTCTACCTGACACTTGGTGTCTATCTGTCAAGGATAAAGGCCAAGAGAGAGCGAGGAGAGAGGAAGAGAAGAAGTAAAGGAACGGGGGGGGGAGGAGTGACGGTATGACAGCAAAGAGGCAGATAGACAAAAAGGATAACGACATTGAGATGAGAGAGATGAAACACACAGAACAAGAGAAAGTAAGATGAAAAGTGAGGGTTGAATAACATTTAAGGAAACAATGCAATGAGTGGGGGACAGCTGCAAGTGTCTCAGGATTCCTGGTTCTGTCCCCCAGGGTTGGGTGGTGGCCATGTTCACGTTCTGTCTTTTTGTCACTTCTGGGGAAAATTTGGGAATTCGCTTAGAATTCTCAGTTGCCTTCAGGTCCACACATTTGGGGTAAAGGATTAGGTGAAAGTAAGAGATGACCTAGATGATTTCTTCAATTTACTTCTCAGTTTTTTCCCAGGAATCTTAAGACCATCCTGGGGCCTGAGAAGAAGGTTGTTGGGGAAATCCTGACCAGGCATTTCACTCGTGAGAGATCCAAGTGCACAGCTTCCCCAGGGGAGGGAAATTCTTCAAGTAGAGGAGACATCTAGCAGCAGCAGACCTCAGTTGGATATTCATTCTATAATTTATCTTTGACCCAACCCCCTCCCCGTGGTATCATGAGAGAAGACCAACACACCTATGGGTGACTCGTGAAGCATGCCAGAGCTCTGCTGTCTCACTGCACGCTAGGCATGGCAGGGACAGAGGGACGGATGCAGGCAATTGGCCTTCCTGAAGTCTTCTCTGACCTCTTGGTCATCTTATGTTTCCAGCCACCTTCTACTTCTGTTCCTCCCAACCATATTTCTAGGAGCTGTGGTCAACCACATGGTGACCACAAGGGAAGCCGTTTTGTTCATGTGGAGGAGACATATAATTTATTATCTAAACTAGAGCACTTTTGAGAGTGAGAGAGGGTGCTATTAATGATTAAGTTAGGATGACAGGCATAAACAGAACTGTTTGAGGCAGACCGAGATGCACAGTCACTCTACTCATGATGTTTTCTACATTGATCACAGTGGCTAGGGTCAAGGGCTGGCACCAGATCTAAGCTGGGTCAATCAAAGGGATTTTAGAACTGGTAGTAAGTAGGACTATTCTTCTCTTTCTGATGTATAAAGCTATGGAAAGCCAACCTGTCAGAGGTCACGTTTTCTACAATGTGTCCTGGAGAGACAGAGAGGGCAGGTATGGAGACAGGGCAAGAGAATCAGGAACAACACATGACCTGCACATTTGGCACCAAGATTCCTGCATCCCAGCTCCATGACACCTTGGATGCTCCTTTCTCTGTAACATCAAGTAGCCGTTTGGAGAGGAGGAGGAGGTGGTGAAATATATCAGAAAGACTGAAAACGTATTCCAAAGGGACTCACTTCACACTCACCAACACTCACACTCACCTGTGCTTAAACATCAACGACCTCCACATTAACCTGAGCCCCCTCCTATGTCCACCAATTCAACACTGAACAAAAATGTTTTGAGAGCCTATTATATTTCCATTCCTGGGATAAAGTGTTGAACAGAAACAGAACAGACCATTTCTCTGCCCTTATGCAGTTTGCATTCTAGCTGTGGAAAACAGAAAATGAAAGAACGGATAAATAAAATAAGTCCAGGAGAGCAAAAAGCATGAAAAATTAAACCAGGGTAATGGGATAGAAAGTGACCACAGAGAGCATTTCCTGTGGCTAAGGTGGTCAGCGAAACCCTCTTTGAAGACGTGGCACTTGAACTGACACCTTATTGATGAGAGGTATTATTTTAACTGGCTCCACTGTGTGTTCAGCCATAGTAAAAGAGTTTCACACTCATTTCAAAAACTCAACTGTACAGCATCCTCCTCTCTGCCTCAAATTCTCTTCTTGGCCTCAATAATGTCACTATCTAATTCACCTCCAAACCAGAAATCCTTCATTCCTCCCTTTCCTTTATCTACAACCTTCTAATTGTCTGCTAAATACTCTCAAGTCTACCTCCAAAATATGTCAGCAGTACTCAACATCTACTGTCAGGATGTAGGACACCAGCACCTTGCAATGTCCTTGGTTCCCTGTAAGTGTGCCCAGGGCAGGAAGCATGTCCATGTTCTTCACCACTGCGCCTCCAGTGCCTTACATAGTGCCTAACGCAAGACAGGCTCCAACATATCTTGTTATTGACCCAAAGAACACATCTGATTATGGAAATTATCTTAGTTGGTTTCCTGTTTTCTATAGGATAAAAGCTAAACTGTTCATGAAGAAACCCCAGATTGCCTATCCATCTTCACCTCCAATCACTCTGAGTTGACCATTTCCTATCCATGCTCTGTCCTTTCACAACCCAATGCATTTTAACACCTGCTATGTTGAATGCCTAGTTCATCTGGGGAAAAAAAAAAACCTCTCATCTTAACGATATAGCTGAAATATCATCCCCTTTATAGAGACCTCCTGGAATCCATAACTGTGTTCCCATATCACTAGATATTATAGAATCAGCAATTGTGTATTGCCATTATGCTGTCTCACTCATCGTGAATTGCTTTAGGTAAGAAGTTTGATTCCTCACATTGCTAGCTACCCAATATTCATGGCAGTGGTAGGCACAAAAGTAGATGCTCAATAAATGCTAATTGAAGAGATAACATGAGGTTTCTGCTACTTCATTTCTAAAAATAAAGATTATAGACATTGATCCAGTGGATCTGTACTTTCAATAAATCATTGACTAAAGAAGCACTAGTTATTAAGACCCAATAGAAATCAAAATAATCAGTCATACAGCATGCCCCAAGGTGCCTTGAAAATCTCCCCTGTACAGTGCTTATATATACAGAGTGGTTATAGTTTTTCCATCATGTGAAACCAAAGAAATGCGGGTCAGAGCATGTGATGATTAGTTTGTGTTAATAAATAAACACACATACACACACACACACACTCCTGGCCCTAATTTATTCTGTAATTTTTTAATATCAAAGACCAAATGATTTCTATACTACACAAAGCATTTCAAAGTAGATTTAAAATATTAGAACTAATTTTCTCACTTCATATTATGAAGGAAATGTGACTTTGATTGTCAAATATGATGAAAGGGGCAAAAAAAATATCGTGACAGACTAACTTGTGACAATACAGAACTATTTTCTCAAGCTTATCTTCACCAACCTATCACTCTGTTTATCTACCATGACCAAAATGACTTCCTTTTTATTTATTTTTATTTTTAAATTTCAGAATATTATGGGGGTGCAAACACTTTGGTTACATATGTTGTCCATGCACTGCCCAAGTCAGAGCTACAAGTATGCCCATCCCCCAGTGCACCCTGCACCCATTAGATGTGAGCTTACACATCCCCTCCACCCCCCCACCTGCCCGACACACCCGATGACTATTATTTCCATGTGTGACATAAGTATTGATCAGTTAGCACAATTTGATGGTGAGTACCAGTGGTGCTTGTTTTTCCATTCTTGTGATACTTTACTCCATCCAGGATAATACCAGATGTGTTAATTCACCATTGCTTTTTTATGGCTGAGTAATACTCCATGGTATACACATAACACATTTTATTAATCCACTCATGTTTTGATGGGCACCTGGGTTGTTTCCACATCTTTGCAATTGTAAATTTTGCTGCTATAAACATTCGGGTGCAGATGTCTTTATTATAGAATGTCTTTTGTTCCTTTGGGTAAATACCCAGTAGTGGGATTGCTGGATCAAATGGTAATTCTACTTTTAGTTCTTTGAGGTATCTCCATATTACTTTCCATAGAGGTTGTACTAATTTGCAGTCCCACCAGCAGTGTATGAGTCTTCCTATCTCTCTGCATCCACACCAACATTTGCTGTTTTGGGACTTTTTAACATAAGCCAATGTCACTGGAGTTAAGTGATATCTCATTGTGGTTTTGATTTGCATTTCCCTGTTGATTAGAGAAGTTGAACAATTTTTTATATGTTTCTTGGCCATTATTCTGTCTTCTTTTGAAAAGTTTCTGTTCACGTCCTTTGCCCACTTTTTAATGGGGTTGTTTGATGAGTTGCTTTTGAAATAGAAAGTAGCTTTAACACAAGCATACTATAATAATAAAATTTAACTCCCTGAGTGCCAGTTTGCTATCTACAAAGTGGGAATAATATCTCATGAATACCCATCTTGGGTTTTTTTATGAGCATTAAGTGAGTTAATATATGTAGAGTCCTTTAAAATAGTGCCTAGCATTTACTAAATGCTAATAAATGTTAGCAATCATTATGGGTAGTGGTAATGTTAGCAATAGTAGTAACACTAATGTGTTTCATACATTATTCTAAATATTTTTCATATATTAATTTATTTAATCCTTTCAACAACTCATTGAGGTAGTTTCTGAATGATGCTCCCTTTTATAAAAGGGAAATTAAAGCTAAAAGGCTTTAATTTTCCTGAGGTATCATTGCTAGAAAGTGCTAAAACTGGATCTGAATTTGTGCAAGTCTCTCTTTGGAAGTTCATGCTTGAACATCTAGTTATATTATTTCTCAGAGCATAAAGGAAGGAGTTTTTAAAACTGAGCCTCCTATTCATTAAAATCTCACTATATTTATTTGTTTTACTCTCCAAATAACTAATATTATATAACATAAATTCCTACATTTAGTAAAATGTAATAGTATAAAGTATATGCATATTACACATTTCACATGTATTTTATATGTGTTCATATATTACCATGTAAAACATAATTGTTAAAATAAATAACATAATAGAATAAACTGTAGTTGTAAAAGTATGCAAATAATTATTATATTATGTACTTTATAGATCATATATATACAAGGTGAAAACAATGATATGAAGAGGAAATAACCAATGTTTATATTTTAAAATTTATTTTACATATTAAGTATACATCAAAACTTTTCAAAAGGCAAATATTCTTATTAGTGATAAAATTTCAATAACAACGTGTTTGAATATGCATCATTATTTTTGAATAATATCTGTTTCACTCTTGGTGATGTAGAGATTCAAAAGTCTAGAGCTAAGTTCAGCTTATTTTGATTTTTGGTTTAACTTCTGTAGTGTATGAAATATATGGCTTACAAAGATTCATTAATCCAAATGAAGAATGTCATCATAGGCTGTGTGTATTTAATCACAGTACCATTTTTCATCCCCATGATGCAGTGGTATTTGCAGAAATTAAACTTGCGTATTTCCACGATTCCTGAAGTCAATCAGCAGTTCTTACACATAAGAAGATAATTTCATTTTGATATTTTAACAAATTGGCTCTGCACTTATTGAAACTCTATATTTGGAAAAATTTCTAAACACATAAAATTTCAATTCCAAGTTTTGTGAGTATATGTGTCCATGTGCAGACATAATAGATTTTATGATTTTATTTTATTTCCTTAATTGGTTTATTAGGTATACTTACTTATTTGGGGGTTTTAGTGGTCACTTTTGGGTTTACAGTATGCATCATTTACTTTGCGCAGTCTAGCTTTGAGTAATACAGCACTTCACATGTTGTATAAGAACCATACCACAGTGAACTTCCATTTACCCCCTCCTGGCTGTTCTGGCACTTCTACACATGTTCTAAACCACACAATACATTTGTTGCTTTAAATAGTTAATTATCTTATAAAGATATTTTATAAAACAAGTTGTTTCCAATATTTTATGTAGATCCAATTTCTATGTCTTTGTCTTTCTATGTATTTTTCCTTCTGTCATAAGAAGTTCAACATTTCTTATACCGCAAATCTGCTGGTGATAAATTCTTTCAGATTATGTAGGCCTGAAAAAATTATTTTACCTTTGTTATTGCAAATATCTTATTGGGTATAGAATTCAGATTGACAGTTTTGTTTTATTTGGTTTTTTTCAGTACTTTAAAGATAGTTCTTCACTGTCTCCTACCTTACATTGTTTCTAAGGAAAAGTCTAATGTATCTTTTTCTTTTTTTGCTGTTTATGTTTTTGTATCTTATCTAAAAAATCTTTGCCTAATCCAGGTTACTAAAATATAAATGTGAAACCTAAGCCTATAAACCTTTTACAATCAAATATAGGAGACACTTTTGTGACCTGGGTTTGTTTGTTTGTTTTTTGTCTTTAAAGTCACTACTAGTCAGAAAATAAAAAGATGAGCCACAGATTAGGAGAAAATATGAATAACACAAATATCTTTAAGCAGAAGATAAAAAGAAAATTTAAATCTAAATAAAAACTAGTATTAAAAAAGCAACTGTGTGGTATATATCCACAATGATATACTATTTGGCCATAAAAAATAAAGTCCTGTCATTTGCAGCAACACAAATAGAACTGGAGGTCATTATCCTAAGTGGAATAAGCCAGGCACAAAAAGATAAATATTGCACAGTCTTGCTTATATGCAGGAGCTAAATCAGTTGATCTCATAAGGTAGAGAGTAGAATGATAGATACTGGAAGCTGAGAAGAGGTGGGTAGGTGCGGGGGGATGAAGAGAGATAGGTTAACAGTTATAAACATGCAGTTAGATTAAAGGTAAGAGCTCTATTTTTCAACAACAGATGGAATGACTACAGATAAAAACAACGTATTGTATGTTTCAAAGTAGCTAGAAGAGAGGACTTGAACTGTTCCCAACACATAGAAATGATAAATACTCAAGGTGATAGATAACTCAAATACCCTGACCTGATCATTACACATTCTATGCTTGTAACAAAATATCACATGTGCCCTATAAATATATAAAATAACATGTATCAATAAAGAAAAAAATTAAAAATTATAGAAAAACAGTTTTTAAAAGCAACTAAATACAGGCAAAAATGTAAGTGGAAATTTGAACAAGAAAGATATATAAATAGCAAATAAGCAAGAGAGAAGATTAATATTATCATTCAACATTGGGGAAATGCAAATTATGACCACAATGAGAAACTGCTACTACACAGTCACTAGGAAGGCTAAAATTAAAAAGACTCACAAAACCACATTTTGACAATGATCTGGAGTAACTGGCTCTCCCAGATGTTGTTAAGGGGAATACAATTTGATAGTTTCTTATAAAGTTAAATATGCACTTGCAATAATAGACCCATGACTCCTACTCTCAAGTATTGGCCAAAGAAAATGAAAACTTATATCCACACAAAAGCTTGCATGCAAAAGTTTACAGAAGCTTTTTCAAAAGTAACACAAAACTGGAAATAATTCAAATTTCCACTCAGATGGTGGATGAGTAAATCACTTGTGGCATATCCACACAACAAAAAGGAATGGACTAATGATGTATGAAGCACATGAGTAAATCTCAAAGCATTGGACACCGTAAAAACTTATCATGCTATCTGTCAGTTTAAAAGAAAAATAAATAAAATAAATGGAAGACATTAGACACAAAAGACTACATTCTGTATGATTCCATTTACATTAAATTCCAGAAAAGTCAAAATTATCGTGACAGAAAGCAGATCAGGGTTAAGTAGGTCTGTAATAAGAGGGGGGAATTGACTGCAAAGAAACATGAGAAAAACCTGGGAAGTAATGGAAATATTTAATATCTTGACTTTGGTGGTTGTTAAATACTCATTTGCATTTATGAAAACTTATCAAATTGTACAATTAAAATTAATGCATTTATTGAGTTATGAAAAGACAAAGCTTTTTAAAACAAAAAAAAGATGAAACCCCAAAATGATATTTTGATACATGTTGATACATTTGATACAATGTGAATTAATCACATCAGGGTAATTGGGGTATCCATCACCTCAGGCATTTATCATTTCTTTGTGTTGGGAACATTCCAATTCCACTCTTTTCGTTATTTTAAAGTATACCCTAACTTATTGTTGATTATAGTCACTTTGTTGTGCTATCAAATATTGTTCATTCTATCTAACTATATTTTCTTACCCATTAATCATTCCCACTTTATCTCCCTTCCCTGCTACCCTTCCCATCCTCTGGTAACCATCATTCTACTCTCTGTCTCCATGAGATCAATTGTTTTTAATATTTAGATCCCACGTACAAGTGAGAATGTGCAAGATTTGTCTTTCTGTGCTTGGCTTATTTCACTTAATATAATGTTCTCCAGTTCCATTCATGTTGTAGCAAATGGCAGGATTTCATTATTTTTATGGGTATATAATATTCCATTGTGTATATATACCACATGTTCTTTATCCATCCATCCATTGATGGACATTTAGGTTGATTCCAAATCTTGGCTATTGTGAATAGTGTTGCAATAAACATGGGAGTGCAGATATTTTTTCTATACACCAAATTCCCTTCTTTTGAATATATACCTTACCATGGGATTGCTGGGTCATATGGTAGGTCTATTTTTAGTTTTTTGAGGGACTTCCATACTGTTCTCCATAGTGGTTGCATTAATTTACATTCCCACCAATAGTGTACAAGTGTTCCCCTTTCTCCACATCCTTGCCAACATTCATTATTGCTTGTTTTTTTTTTTTATAAAAGCCATTTTAACTGGGGTGAGATGATATCTCATTGTAGTTTTCATTTGCATTTCTCTGATGGCTTATGATGTTGAGCATCTTTTCATATACCTGTTGGCCAATTGTGTCTCTTCTTTTTAGAAATGTCTATTCAGATCCTTTCCCATTTTTAATTGGATTATTTGATTTTTTTCCTATTGAGTTGTTGGAGCCCCTTATACATTCTAGTCATTAATCCCTTATCATATGGGTAGTTTGAAAATATTTTCTCCCACTCTGTGAGTTACTCCTTCCCTTTGTTGATTGTTTCTTTTGTTGCGCAGAAGCTTTTCAACTCAATATGATCCCATTTGTTTAATTTTGCTTTGGTTGCCTGTGCTTTAGGGGTATTACTTAAGAAGTTCTTTCCCAGACCAATGTCCTGAAGCATTTCCCCAATATTTTTCTTCAGTAGTTTCATAGTTTTGGGTCTTAGATTTACATCTTTAATCCATTCTGATTTGATTTTTGTATGTTGTTAGAGTTAAGGGTCTAGTTTCATTCTTCTGCATGTGGATATCCAGTTTTCCTGGCACCATTTATTGCAGGGACTGTCCTTTACCCCACTGTAGGTCTTGGCAACTTTGTAAAAGATAAGTTCACTATAGATGTGTGGATTTATTTCTGGATTCACTATTCTGTTCCATTGGTCTAGTTGTCTGCTTTTATGCCAGTACGATGCTGTTTTGGTTATCACAGCTCTGTAGTATAATTTGAAGTCAGGAATTGTGATTCCTCTAGTTTTGTTCTTTTTGCTAAAAATGGCTTTGGCTACTCTGTGTCTTTTATGGTTCCATATAAAGTTTAGGATTATTTTTAGATTTCTGTGAAAAGTACCATTGGTATTTTGATGGGGATTGCATTGAATCTGTAGGTTGCTTTGGGTAGTATGGACATTTAAACAATATTGATTCTTCCAATCCATGAGCATGAAATATCTTTCCATTTTTTTGTGTCCTTTTCAATTTCTTTCATCAATGTTTTATAATTTTCATTATGGAGATTGTTCATTTCTATGATTATGTCTATTCCTAAGCATTTTATTTTATTTGTAGCTATTGTAAATGGGATTATTTTCTTGATTTCTTTTTCAGGTTGTTTACTGTTGGCATATAGAAATGCCACTGATTTTTATATATTTTTTTATCCTGCAACTTTACTGATTTTGTTTATCAGTTCTAATAGTTTGTGTGTGTGGTGGGGGGTATGTGTGTGGAGTTCTTAGGATTCTGTAGATATAAGATCATATCATCTGCCAACAAGGATAATTTGACTTCTTCCTTTCCAATTTGGATGCCCTTTATTTCTTTCTCTTGTCTGACTGCGGTAGCTAGAACTTCCAGTACTATATTAAATAACAGTGGTGAAAGTGGGCATGCTTGTCTTGTTGAAGATCTTAGAAGAAAGGCTTTCAGTTTTTTCCCATTCAGTATGATACTAGCTGTGATATGGCTTTTATTGTGCTGAAGTAAGTTCCTTCTATACCCAGTTTTTTGAGAGTTTTTATCATGAAGGGATGTTGAATTTTATCAAATGCTTTTTTGGCATCAATTGAAATGATTATATGGTTTTTGTCCTTCATTCTGTTGATATGATGTATTATATTGACTTATTTGCATATGTGGAAACATCCTTGCTTCCCTGTGATGAATCCCACTTAATCATGATGAATAATCTTTTTAACATACTGTTGAATTTGATTTGCTAGTATTTTGTTGAGGATTTTTGCATCTATGTTCATCAGAGATACTGGCCTATAGTTTTCTTTTTTTTGTTGTGTCTTTGTCTGGTTTTGGAATCAGGGTGATACAGACCTCAAAGAATGAGTTTGGAAGTATTCCCTCCTCCTTGACTTTTTGAAATAGTTTAGGTAGGATTGGTATTAGTTCTTCTTTGAATGCTTGATAGAATTCAGCAGTGAAGCCATCTGGTCCTGGGCTTTTCTTTGATGGGAGACCTTTTATTACTGCTTCTATCTTATTACTTGTTATTGGTTTATTCACATTTTGGATTTCTTCCTAATTCAATCTTGTTAGGTTGTATGTCTGGGAATTTATCCATTTCTTCTAGGTTTTCGAATTTATTGGCATATAGTTGCTCATAGTAATCTCTAATGATTCCTTGGATTTCTGCAGTATCAGTCATAATGTCTTCTTTGTCATCTCTGATTTTATTTATTCAGGTCTTCTCTCTTTTTTTCTTAGTCTGGCTAAAGGTGTGTCAATTTTGTTTATCTTTTTAAAAAAGCAACTTTTCATTTCATTGATCTTTTATATTTTTTGTTTCAATTTCATTTATTTCTGTTTTTCTGTTCTGATCTTTATTATTTCTTTTCTTCTCCTAATTTTGGGCTTGGTTTGCTCATGTTTTTGTAGTTCTTTGAGATGCATCATTATGTTGTTTATTTGAAGGTTTTCTACTTTTTTGATGTAGGCACTTGTTGCTATAAACTTTCCTCTTATTACTGCTTTTACTCTATCCCACAGGTTTTGATATGTTGTGTTTTCATTTTAATTTGTTTTGAGAAATTTTTTAATTTACGTCTTAATCTTTTCATTGACCCACTAGTCATTCATAAGCATATTGTTTAATTTCCATGTGTTTGTATAGTTTCCAATGTTCCTCTGGTTATTGATTTCTAGTTTTATTCCATTGTGGTCAGAGAAAATACTTGATAAGATTTCAATCTTTTTAAAATTTTTTTAAGGCTTGTTTTGTGGCCTAACACATCGCCTATCCATGAGCTGAGGAGAGGAATATGCATTCTGCAGCTGTTGGATAAAATGTTCTACAAGTATCTATTGAGTCTGTTTGGTCTGTAGTGCAGATTAAATACAATGTTTCTTTGTTGATTTTCTGTCTGGATGACCTTTCCAATGCTGAAAGTGGAGTGTTTAGGTCTCCAACAAATATTGTATTAGGATCTGTCTTTCTCTTTGGCTCTGATAATATTTGCTTTTTATATATCTGGGTGCTCCAGGGTTGGGTCCATATATATGTAGAATTATTATATCCTCTTGCTGAATTCACCCCTTTATCAGTATATAATGACCTTCTTTGTCTCTTTATATAGTTTTTTGTATTGAAATCTATTTTATCTGTAGAAGTATAACTACTCCTGCTCATTTTTGGTTTCCATTTGCATGGAGTATCTTTTTCCATCCTTTTATTTTCATCTACGTGTGTCTTTAGAGGTGAAGTGTGTCTCTTATAGACAACATACAGTTGGGTCTTGTTTGTTTATCCCTTCAGCCACTCTGCGTCTTTTGACTGGAGAGTTTAGTCCATTTACATCCAATGTTGTTATTGATAGGTGAGGACTTACTACTGCCATGTTGTTACTTGATTTCTGGTTGTTTTCTGGTTCTCTCTTTCTTTCTTCATTCCTTCCTGTCTGCCTTTGCTAAAGGTGATTTTCTCTGACATTGTGTTTTAATTTCTTTCTTTTTATTTTTTGTGTAGCTGTTGTAGGTCTTTTTATTTGAAGTTACCAAGAGGCTTGTAAAAAACATTTTATAACCAATCATTTTAAACATATGACAACTGTGCTTTCAACCAAACAAATAAACAAATAAATAAGCAAAGAGAAATCTAAAAGAAATTTTACTCTTTAATTTCATCCACATCCCACTTTTTAACTTTTTGTTGTTTCCATTGATATCTTTTTATACTATGTCTCAAAAAGTTGTTACAATTATTTTTATAGGTTTTTCTTTTAGCCTTCCTACTCAAGATATAAGTGGTTTATACATCATAATTATAGCAATAGAGTATTCTGTATTTTTGTACTTACTTTTACCAGTGTGTTTTTTACCTTCAGATGATTTCTTATTGTTCATTAATGTCCTTTTCTTTCATATTGAAGAACTCTTTTTAGCATTTCCTGTAGGACATATCTGGTGTTGATGAAATCCCTCAGCATTTGTTTGTCTGGGAAAGTCTTTATTCCTCCTTCATGTTTGAAGGATATTTTTGCAGGGTATAATATTCTAGGGTCAAGGTTTTTTCCTTTAGTACTTTAAATATGTCATGCCTCTCTCTCCTGGCCTGTAAGGTTTCCACTAGGAAATCTTCTGCCAGACATATCAGAGCTCATTTATATAGGGTTTTTTTTCTTTTTTCTTGCCTCTCTTAGAAGCTTTTCTTTATCCATGAACTTTGGGAACTTGATTATTAAATGTCTTGAAATGGTCTTGTTTGATTAATTCTGCTTGTTGTTCTATGACTTTCTTTTCCTGAATATTGATATCTTTCTATAGGTATGGAAAATTCTTTGCTATTATTTTTCTTTGAATAAATTTTCTACCCAAATCTCTCTCTCTACCTCCTTTTTAAGGCCAATAGCTCTTAGATTTGCCCTTTTGAGGCTGTTTTCTAGATCTTGTAGGTGTGCGTCATTCTTTTTTATTCTTTGTTCTTTTTTTTAATTCTGACTCTGTGTTTTTGAATAGTACATCTTCAAGGTCACTAATTCTTTCTCCTGCTTGATCAATTCTGCTGTTGAAGGACTTGGATGCATTTCTTAGTTTATCAATTGAATTTTTCAGCTCCAGAAATTCTGCTTTTTTTTTATTATTATTCTAATCTCTTTGTTAAATTTCTCTGGTAGGCTTCTGAATTCCTTTTCTGTGTTGTCTTGAAGTTCATTGAGCTTCTTTAGGAAAACTATTTTGAATTCTTTGTCTGAAAGGTCACATATCTCCATCACTCCACGATTGGTCACTGGTACCTTATTTAGTTCATTTGGTGAGGTCATGTTTTCCTGAATGTTCTTGATGCTTATGGATGTTCATTGATGTCTGGACATTGAAGAGTTAGGTATTTATTTTAATGTTCACAGTCTGGGCTTGTTTGAACCCATCTTTCTTGAGAAGGCTTTCCAGATATTCAAAGGGAATTGAGTGTTGTGATCTAAGTCTTTAGTTGTTGCAACCATATCAGCACTGGGGATGCCCCAAGCCCAGTAATACTGTCACTCTTACAGACCTCTGGTGGAACAACCTTGGTAGACTTGGGTAAGATATGGGAGAATTCCCTGGATTATCAGACAAAGTGTCTCATTCTCTTCCCTCACTCTCTGTGCTGGGCTGCTGGAGTTGGGGGAGGAGTGATGTGGGCACTCCCTCCTGGCCATTGCAGCTGGGACTGCACCATGTCATACCTTAAGCCAGCCCAGTCTCACCCAAAGCCTGTGGTGACTGTTGCCTGGCTTCCTTTGATGTTTATTCAAAGCCCAAGGGCTCTTTAGTCAGCAGGCAGTGAATCATTCCAGGACTGGGTCCTTCCCTTCAGGGTATCACATTTCCTTCTGGCTCAAGGTGGATCTATAAATGCCATCTAGGAACTATGTTGTAGAATCTGGGGCTTCAAGAGTCTTCTTGGTACTTTCTTTTACTGTGGCTAAGCTGGTACCAAAGTTGGAAAACAAAGCCCTCTGAACTCTTCTCTTTCTTTTCCCCAAGTGGAAGAAGACACTCCCTGCACTGCACTGCCTGGAGTTGGGGGAAGATTGACACAGTCACTGGCCACCAATGCTGGTGTCTCAGTGGGTCACATGCACCCCAAGTCCGTTGGCTCTGAGCAAGCACAGACACATGAATTGCCCAAGGACTGCAGCCTATGTGGCCTGACTGCCTTATGAATGTATTCCAAGCCCCAAGCCACTTTTTGTCAACCAGTTGTGGGGATAGCTGGAACTCAGTTTCAGGATACAGGATTTCCCTCTAGCTGGGCAGGTCTAAATGTTCCATCTGTGGGAGCTGACAGTATCCTGGCCTGACTGTGTTTCCCTATGACAGGGGAGTCCTAAGTGATTGGACTTCACTTCACTCACAATCACTTCACTCTCCCTCCCTGAGTAGAAGATTCTCCTTTCACTAGGCATGCTGGTGCAGCACTGCCAGGGGAGGGGGTGGGGCATAAGCAATGTGAAACTCTTTTCTGCCCTCTTCAGTGTATCTTTCCTTGATATAATGTTGAAACCAGGTAATGTGATCACTTACCTGATTTTTGGTTCTCCTGAAGGTGCTTACTTGCTTGGATAGTTGTTGAACTTGGTGTTCATGCAGAGGGACAATTGCCAGAGGTTTCTGTTAAATATTTGGCCATCTTACTCTGCCATAATCCTCCCATACATTTTTGAAAATGAAGAATAAAAATGTTGATATAAAAAACATTTAAAAACTTTAAAATACTAATATTAAAACATAAAAACACTATAATGACTTACAAATGTAGACTTCATGTATACAAAAGCAGTTCAGTATAAGAGAAGAAAGAATCCAAATAACAAAAACAAGTGAAATTTATTATATGATCAAAGTAATTTATAATAATTAGCCTATATCTGTGTAAAGTTTGTTTAAATATAAGCTATAATAAAAAATGAATAAAAGGCACCAATTTATTACTCTGAAAAAATCTCTAGCCTATATTATTATATCTTCACTTAAACAAGATCAGAAGGAAAATGATTAAATTTTTGTCCCCTTGGTTCTCTCTATGACAATTAGTGAAAATCTTTAATATTTCAGTTCATTTACAGGTGTTCAAAAACAAAATTATGGTAATGTTAGAATGGGTATGAAAGAAAAGAAAGGGAGTAAAACTTACACTAGAGGCACCAAGAGCTTTTTTATAAACAGTAACTAAAACAACAAAACTGTAAATATTAAGAATAAATGCCTTTCTTTACCAGGTTTTTATAACACACAATTTCTTTAATGTCAAAAACAAGCTATGCCACAGTTTAATTTAAACATAAAAATTGATATAATTAAGTAATATAGAATTCAAAAACAAGTCTAGATATATGCTTTATTTGGAAATAAAATTTAAAAACAATGTTAGAAATTATTTTAAAATAACTTTTAAATTTTAGAAATAATTTTAGAAACAAAATATCAGAAATTATGCAACAGGAGAAGAATAGGCATTGAATATATTGTATTAGATTAATTGAATATTGAAGTGATTTTGACAAAATTTTTATGATATATAGATGCAAGTATGTCAAATACCTAAATTATACTAAAAGAAATATAAATAAGTTCCAGTTATTGAAAGAATTAATATTTCTGCCTATTAATAAGACAGAATAATATCAGAAAGAAGTTAATTGATTTAGAAATAAATCCAGAGTTTTAAAATTATGTGTAAGAAATATACAATGGAATGGAATAATTTAAAATTATAAACAAAATGATATAAAATAATTTGTTGAGATCAAATTCAAATTAAAAATATTCCAAAAAGAGGAAAGTATGAATTATGAATTAAGAGCTGATTCTGAATTCAGAAAAGAACTTGAAATAAGAGGTGTTATCTCAGCATTGGAGACTAAATTACATGGTGCCTAAAGGAGAATGAATTTATATAATAAAGGGAACATTGAAGAAAAGTATGAAAATATCCAAGAACAGAAAAATGATATAAAGAAGTAAAAATGATGAGAGACAAAGTGATAAATACTGAAAGCAGGCAAAGATTATCAGAGATAGGTAGACAGGCAGATAGATATCACTGCTCAAAACCAGTGATAAAGAGACAATCATAAAAGGAGTCAGAAAAAAAAAGGTGGGGAGAAGCAGGCTAAGCACAGAACTACAAAGATAAAGATGACAGCAGATTTCTCATCATCTTTAAAAATCTTTAAAACAGTAAAAGAACAAAAATTTATTGAGCTAGAATTTTACATCTTTTGAAAATATCTGTCAAAAATAAAAGAAAAATAAAATCTCTCTTCAGACTTACAAGTGAACGAATTAATCACCAGCAGACCTATACTAGTAATACAAAAAGTGTTAAAGGAAGTCCTTCAGAAAAAAAGTCAAACAATACCAGATGAAAATAAGGATTTACATAAAGGACAAAAGAAAACCAGAAATGGCTTCTATGTGGATAAATACAGAAGAATTTTTTCTTGTTATATACATATTTTTAAAGGATAATTTGAACAAATATAATAACAAGGTCGTTTGGAGTTTATAACATATATAGGAGTAAACTGAATGACAGAGAGCAGAGAGTGGGAAAATGGAAGTATATTGTTTTTTGGTTCTCATACTATACATGAAATGGAGTGTCACTTAAAGGCAGACAGCAACAAAGGAAAGATGTATACTCTAAACTATAGATCAGCCAGTAAAATAACAAAACAAAAAATTATAGCTAGTAAGCCAACAAGGAGATAAAAAGAATCATAAATAATATTCAATTTATCCAGAAAAGGAAAAAGAAAGAGGGAACAAAGTAGAAAAAAGAAGATGGAACAAACAGACACAAATAAGATGGTAAATTTAAACTGAAAGATATCAATAAACACATTAAATGTAAAGATTCTACTGCTCTCCCTCACAAACACAAAGTTAGATTGGACAAAAAGCAAGATAATCTTGTACCTGGATATCTAGATTTCTACCAAGGCCAGGGAAATTTTCCTCAATTATTCCCTCACATAAATTATCCAACCCTTGTGTATTTTCTTCTTCATCCTCAGGGATGCCTATGCTTCTTATTTTGGCCTCTTTACAAAATCCCATATTTCTTACAGGCTTTGCTCATTCCTCTCATTTATCTGCTCTATCTCTGTGACTGACTTGTTTAATTGAAAGGTGTTGTCTTCAATCTCTAATTTCCTTTCTTCTGCTGGATCTAACCTATTCTTAAGGCTTTCCACTGTGTTTTGTAAACTTTGAATGAATTTTTCATTTCCAGAAGTTCTGTTTGATTTTTATTTAATATTTCAAATTCTTTAGTGAATTTTTCATTCATTTCCTGCATTTTCTTGTGGTTTCTTTGTGTTGGGTTTCCATTTTATCTTGCATTTCATTGAGCTTCCTTACAATCCATGTTCAAAATTCTTCATCGTTCATTTCAATATTCTGATTTTGGTCTGTATCCATTGCTAGAGAGCTAGTATTCCCTTTTGGTGGTGTCCTTTTGCTTTGATTCTTCATACTTCCAGAGTTCTTTTGCTGAGTCCTTCTCATATGGAGCAGCTGTTGCTTCTATGAGACACTGAGGAAGGAAATAGCAGAGGACGTAAGCAGATGGAAAACCATACCACGCACATGGATCAGCAGAATCAACATTGTTAAAATGTCTACACTACCCAAAGTGATCTACAGAGTCAATGCAATCCCCACTAAAACACCAACATCATTTTTTGCAGATATAGAAAAAATAATTCTACCTTCTATGAAATTCTACCTTCTTATGAAACCAGAGATGACACCGTATAGTCAAAGCAACCCTAAGCAAAAGAACAAATTGGGAGGCGTCAATTTACCAGACTTCAAGCTATGGTACTGGCATAGCAAAACAGCATGTTACTGGCACAAGAACAGAGACATAGACCAATGGAGCAGGACTGAGAACCCAGATATAAAACCATCCTCATATAGCCAACTGATCTTTGGCAAAGCAGATAAAAACAAACACTGGGGAAAAGAATCCCTATTCAATAAATGGTGCTAGGAAAATTGGATAGCCACATGTAGAAGACTAAAACAGAATCCACAGCTCTCACCTCTCACAAAAATCAACTCATGATGGACAACAGACTTAAATCTAAGGCATGAAACCACAAGAATTCTAGAAAACAATGTTGGAAAAACTCTTCTAGACCTTGGCCTAGGCAAAAAATTTATGAAGATGACCCCCAAAGCAATAACAGTAACAAAAAATAAATAAATAAATAGGACCTTATCAAATTAAAGCTTCTGCACAGCCAAGGAAACTATCACTAGAGTGAACAGACAACCTACAGAATGGGAGAAATAATTTGCATGCTATACATCTGATAAGTGGCTGATAACTAGAAGCTATACAGAACTTAGGAAAATCAATAAGAATAAATCAAACAAGCCCATTAAAAAGTGGGCAAAGGACATGAACAAAAACTTTTCAGAAGAAGACAGAATAATGGCCAGCAAACATATAAAAAATTGCTCAACCTTTCTAATCACCAGGGAAATTCAAATCAAAACCACAATGAGATATCACTTAACTCCAGTGAGATTGGCTCATATCAAAAAATCCCCAGACAACTAATGTTGGCGGGGATGTGGACAGATAGGAACACTCATACACTGCTGGTGGGACTGCAAACTAGTACAACCTCTATGGAAAGTAGCATGGAGATACCTCAAAGAACTAAAAGTAGAATTGCCATTTGATCCAGCAATCCCACTACTGGGCATCTACGCAAAGGAAAAAAAGACATTCTATAATAAAGACATCTGCACTCGAATGTTTATAGCAGTACAATTCACAATTGCAAAGATGTGGAAACAACCCACGTGCCCATCAATACATGAGTGGATTAATAAAATGTGGTATATGTATACCATGGAGTACTACTCAGCCATAAAAAGCAATGCTCAACTAACACCTCTTGTATTATCCTGGATGGAACTGGAGCCCATTCTTCTAAGCAAAGTATCACAAGAATGGAAAAACAAGCACCACGTATACTCACCATCAAATTGGTACTAACTGCTTAACACCTATGTGCACATATGGCAGTAACATTCATCAGGTGTTGGGCAGATAGGATGGGGGAGGAGGGGATGGGTAACTCACACCTAATGGGCATAGTGCGCACTGTCTGGGGGATGGGCACGCTGAAGCTCTGATTTGGGTGGTGCAAGGGCAATATATGTAACCTAAATGTTTGTACCCTTGTAATATTCTGAAATTCAAAAAAAAGGGTGAGTGTGAAATAAATTTATTTTTAGATAAAGGAGAGTAAGAAAATCCATTGGCACTGGACCCAAACTATAAGAAATGCCACAACTTGGAGAAGGGTGCTATCAACATTTAAAATTTAGAATACAGATGCTGTTAAACATCCTGGAAAGCATAGGACAGTGACAGTCCCAAAGAAAAAAGAATTATCCAGCCCAAAATGTCAAAAGTGCAAATGTTGGAAATCAGTAAGTTAAAATATTCATGACAGTGTAGTACTGACATAAGAATTGACAAATATAATAAATAAATGAAATAGAGTAGAGCATCCAGAAATACACCCACAGTCATTTGCTTTTTAACAAAGGTCCCAGAAATATCCAGTAAGAAAGGAAATTCTTTTCAACAAATAGTGCTTAAATAACTAAATATTCCACTCTAGGGGAGTAGGCCTACTTGGTAACTCACCATAGACAACACCTTGCAGGGGTCATCTGGGATTGCTAAAGAAATACAGGCCTAAGATAACACCCAAAAGAATATAATAATTACTTCCGAAATGAGCAAGAGACCCACTTTAGGTCAAAGGGACACAAGGGAACATATCTAGGAGTGGGGAGCAGTTATTTTTGAGAAATCTCTTCAATCTTAAAGAAGAGCCAGTAAAAATTAAGATTCCACCCAGCATTGAGACAGAAGGGACACCAAGAGGAAGACAATGTCAAGAGAATGGTAGAAACATAAGCCAGGTGCTGATGAACAGAACAGCTACCTGACTTAGTAAACATGCTTCATGGTTTTAGCCAGTTTGAATTGAGTCTTCTGTTTCTTGTAACTTAAAACATTTCAATTGATACAGGCTCTGACAAAATCAAGTTTCTAGAATTGTGGAAATGAGAGCCTATCTCTGGAACAGAGTGACTCTACTATGGGCTTCTTCCCTGTACAATTTTCAACGGGTGCCTCTCAACATACCTAAATTAGAAAAACAGGGTATGAGTGATAAAAATGTTTAAAGTCAATGTTGACAAGACTGTGGAGAAACAAGAACAGTGCACAATTGTTTTTGGCATAGCAAATTGGTTCAATCTTTCTAAGGAAAAATATGTTGCTATGCAATAAAACCTTTAAAATTGTTCAGTTTTGACCCAGAAATTCCATTTCTGTGATTATATTCCAAGAATGTCTTCTGAATAAAAATAAATAAAATTTTTGGTACTCATAGAAATGCAATTGAAAAATAGAAAAAAAAAACACACTGGTAAATAATCCAATTACCAAGCAAATGGGGAGGATGATAAATCAACACAAAGAAAAACTATGTTGCCTTTCCAAATTAAAAAAATATATATATTGAAACTATGTCCAGCTTGGAATGAATATGAAATAAAGCTAAATGAAAATAATAGAACACAAAATAGTAAGAACATATTATTCCCTAGGACATCAGCCTCTATTTGTATGCTTATAAATTATCTAATCAAATCATCTTCCACCAATGTAGGGGAAAGTTACTATCCTATAAACACACACACACACACTCTCACCCTAACCTCCAGCAACAGACACAACAGCAGCAATTTTGAGCCAGGCACTTAGCTAAGCTAAGCAATGGAGACACAAAGGACAAAACAAGATAAATATATGTCTTCGTGAACTCACAGTGGAGTGTGGAGCACAACAGAGCATCAAGAAATCACACAAATGAACAAGGTAGTCACAAGTTGCAACAAGTTTGGTGGCAGTAAGTATGGTAGTAGGGAGTGTGCAATTGGTGAATGTGGTGGGATTCTGTTACAGAGTGAATGTGTGCCCCCACAAAATTTATATGTTGAAACCATATCTTCCAATGTGATGTAATTTGGAAGTGGGGCTTTGGGAAAGAAATTAGGTTTAGATGAGGTCATAAGGATGAGGCCTCATAATGGAATTAGTGCCCTCGTGAGGAGAAGACTGGAGTTCTCTCTCTCTCCTCCACGTGAGGACACAGCAGGAAGACGGCCATCTGCAAGGCAGGAAGAGAGCCCTCATCAGGAACCAAATCTGCCAGAACATTTATCTTGGACTTCTGAGCCTACAGAACTGTGAGAAATAAATTTCTGTTGTTGAAACCACCCAATCTATGGTATTTTGTTATAGCAGCTCATATTTCTTTGGATTGAGTGGCTAAAAAACAATTTGTATCAGGAAAAGATATTTAAGCTGAAATTTAATAACAAAAAGAAGATTTGCAAAGAGCTAAGAAAAGAGATTTTACATAGGGCCATCAATAGATAGGATGAACTGAGGTGAGGAAGACCTTAGCATGTTCTAAAGAAAAGCATGTGCTACCCCAGGGTAGGAGGGGCACACCATGGCTTTCTAGAAGGAGCCTAGAAGCATATCATGCAAGACCTTCCCTGCCACAGAAAATAATTGAATTTATAAGAAGTGTAATGGAAGCCACTGAATGGACAGGGGAAGGAAATGATCAGATTTATTTTTAATGAGATCACTCTTGCTGCTGTGTATGCAGTGACTGAATTATAGGGCCCAAGTTTGGAAGCAGGGGCAACAGTGAGGAAGCCATGTCAGCGTCCCAACAAAATATGATAGTGGCTTAGGCCAGGGTGGTGGCAACGACACTCAGGGCAGAAGAGCACATGTGGGGTAGCATCAGAAGGACACATAAATGGGTTCAAGATGGGAGCAAAAAGCAGGAGAATTGCTGCCAAGGCCAGACCCCAGGAGTGTGGGCTGGACTTCCTGCTACTTCACTGCAAGTACAGAGCATGGAGTCTAAAGGGCAACACTAATGAATGATTCCATGTGATCTTCAAATGAAATGCACAGACAGACAATCTGTATCTAGGGAGCTATATCCAGAAAGCATATGATGAGAAGCATGAACCAAGACACAAAGCTAATGGGGTCTGGAATTGGAGAGTTGAAGCCCAGAATGAATAGGAGGACCATGGATTCTTTGAGCCATGAAGAAGAAGCTGTACACACTTTTTTTTTGGTTCCTCCTGCAGTGAGCAGAGACAGAGACTGAGGCAAGTTGTATGTCCTTAGATTAAGGTCTTTGCCTAGATTCCATCTCCAACCTTTGTGTTATAAGCTTCCAAATCTACACCTCTACCCCAGAACTCCCTGCAAATACCCTGGATCAAAATAGATAGTGTTCTCCTGGACACCTTTATCTGAGTTATCTGAATATCCTTCTGGTATTTGATAATCTATGTGTATAAAAGAGAATTAGTATCTTCTATCACCTTGCCCCCAACAGCTACACCTATACACCCTACTTCATTTAACATGGTCTTCTTGCACTGCTAGGTTTTTCTTTTGTTTCAAAGAATATTAATGTCTGATGAACTTGTCATTCCAAGCCCGGAATTGCTCATCTCCCTGTAAGTCCTCCCTCATCTCAGCTCTTTTCTTGGAGGTAGTAGTCATTCTCTTCCATTCCCTATCATGTAAACTTGTACCTCTTTTTATCCTTCACCATGTTTTAACAATTATCTGTAGGCTATTTCCACCCACATCGTTCTTCTCTGTATTCACAGAATCTGGTAAGTGAGCTATATTAGATATTGGATGCTCAGGACCTATTTGCTGAATGATTAGATGCACAAAGATCCATTCACTAGCAGGCAAGGTCGTCAGACAGAAATGAAACATCACATTTGGAACATCACATTTCACAGAAATAGAACATCATGGGGATGAAGCTGCCCAAGGAGGACTTAGAAGACGCTCTTATTGCAGCCATTCTGTGCAGATTCCTCGTCCTGTATTGAGTGAATCCCAGCATAGCAGTAGAACACTCATGGTGTAAATGTCCTGCAGAATCCTGAGACCCTGGTTACAGGACTAAACACACACTTGGTCCAGGAGTCAGAGAAGCTGAAGGAGGATCCAGGGGAAGGTGGGGCAGGTGCAGGTCCACCTGCAGCCTCCATTGATCAGCAAGTGTCTGAGTTCCAAGATGGCCACTGCTTCCTTTCTGCCTCCGCATCTCCCAAGAATCTCGCTGTGGCCTACCCTAACCAGAAACACAGAGGAAAGGGAGTTCTTGGAAGTGTAGTTTAGCATAGCCAAGTTGATAAAGCCACCACACCCAAGAATGTTGATGCTGGAATTAAAGAAGGGACTCCTGGAAGCACTCAGGTTTGATTACTCTTACTAGAGCTTGATACCTGATGCATCAAAAGGATGTTAGATTTCCTGCGATAGTCTCATGAACACATTATTTGTTAATTCTGCAGTCCGTCCATCACTCTAATAAAGAAGCCTCAAATCTTGAGCCTCAGATATAACAGCCTCTTTTAATGGCTTTGAGCTGCGGAGAGGCAAGATCAAGGTCAAATTTGACAGAGCCCTTCCTCCAAAAAGGGAAGAGTTGAAGGCCTGGGGGCCCTTGTTCAGAAGATGATCCAGTGCTCCAGACACTGTGGGGACAGGCATAGTCAAGTCTAATCTTACCACTAGGTTTTGCTTTACTATATGTGCACTGATGGTGACTTTATTGATTAATGATAGGTGGGTAATTGGAATGGATGGGCTTATACCTAATTACATGCATAGCTGACAGTGCCCATAACATAAAAACAAGATAATTGATCAAAATTATGACTCTTCTTACTTTTGAGAGTTTTTCCCAGGTATTGTCATACAGAGGACCATGAGTGAGCAAATAAACACTGTCCTCAGCAACATTCTGACAGTGCTCACAATAATAAGTTTCACAGGGCTATTCCTTATAGTGCCCTTCAATTTAATCAAAAGGGACCACACAAAAGCACAGTTTAATAAAGTGGTTTACAGGGGCCCAGGATATTGTCACTGAGCCAGAACAACATTTTAATATATTAAACAGAGTGCTTCTGTTTTCTTGATACTGTTTTCTGTTCCGTGTCCTTGCCCAGTTAAGCTTCACAGGAGGGTTATTAGAGCCTTTTAAAGTTTCAAAAGTCTAATCCTTAGAGGACAGAAGCCTTCAGAAAAAAAAAAGCACGTAGGGGCAAAATATGGCTCCCAGCTCCAGCCACATGTTCCCCAACGTCCCCAAGGTATGAAGAGGAGAGAGGCTAACAGAGACATGGTGTGGAGCAGAGGTTGGCAAAGGCAGGGTTGAGGTGACCAGATCTGAAGGAGACAAAGAGGCAGAAGAGGAAATAATGAATCAGTCAGAACAACTGAGGACATGCTGCAGTAACAAACAACCCCCAAACATTAGAGGCTTCAAATACCAAAGTTTATATCTTAGATCTTGTGCATGCCCGTAAGGGTCCTTGGCAGGATTCTGCTCATTCCAGGTATTCAGAGACCTGGGCTGACAGAGCAGCTACCATATTGAATGTTGTCAGTTGCTCTGTCAGAGGAAGAGAAATCACTGTTCTCAAATGGGGAATTAAATGCTCCAGCCAAGAAGACACATATCCCATCTGATCCAAACTCACTGGACAGCTAGGCATGGTCACGCCTGTAATGCCAGCACTTTGGGAGGCTGAGGCGGGAGGATTGCTTGAGGCCAGGAGTTTGAGATCAGCCTATTGGAGCAAAATAGCAAGACCCTGTCTCTACAAAAAAATAGAAAAATTAGCCAGATGTGTTAGCATGCACCTGTAGTCCCAGCTACTGAGGAAGCTAAGGCCAGAGGATCACTTGAGCCCAGGAGTTTGTGGTTGCTGTGAGCTATGATGACACCACGGCACTCCAGCCCAGGCATCAGAGCAAGACTCTCTGCCTCAAAAAAAAAAAAAAAAACCTCACTGAACAGAGCTGGTCATATAGTCCTACCCAGCTTCAGAGGTGCAGAGGAGCCATCCTATACATGCCTAGGAAGAGGAGAGAAGTGACTGTCTATGGGCAGCACAGTCAGCAACCAGAGGTAGCCTGGTCTCATTTGAATGAGCACCGTGGAAGCACACCCTGAGCCCCCTTGGCTTCAGGTTCCTTTAGGGGAAGTGTTGTGCTTCATCTATATGGAGGTGCTGATTTCAATGTTCTCCCCATTGCAGTCCATGAGGACCTCTCATGGACACTAGCCAGCAAATTGCTTACTGATTTTTATGCAGGAGTTAAGTCTGGTGGTCCTATAAGGTACTGCTAATTTGTCTTCTAAGCTACTGCAGGATTGTTAAATCCCTAAAAGAGACAGTGAGGTATAGGGCATTGTGGCAATGATGTGAAAGAGAAAGGTTACTGTGGGTGGAGTTGGACGTCTTCCCCCTAAGGTGATAACTTCAGGTAGTGTCTTCTCTCTCCCAGTTTCTATGGTAGGCAATGAGGCATTTTGCTGCACTTACACTCAAGAAAATGTCCCAATCTTTGGAGGATGTGCAATGAGATTGTATTAATTGAAAATTTCAAGATTTCTTTCATTTTAACAATTTCTTGGTAGGTCTAGGACTGGCATACATGCAGGAAAGTTTGTGTGACAATAAAACACTTGGATTTCAAAATCAGGCAGAATTGAATTAAATTCTGTCCCTAGGTAGCCAGTGATACCTCAGATAATATACTTCATCGCTCCTAACTTTTCTCACGCAAAATAAAAATGTTTTTTATATTGCAGAGTTGGCTTTACTTATCTTAAAATAGAGATATCATTTATATTAGTGTTGACACTAGGCTTAGTATTTATATATGCAAACTGATTAGCACAGAGCATGGTATATTAAAGAAATGATTGTTATACTCTAGCTATTCTATTTATTTATCTGTAAGATGTGCATTGATTAGTTTCAACAAACATTTATCCATTCCTGCTATTGACGAAGATTTATAGAGGTGAATCAGATGTGGTTTGGGGGCCCTTAGGATCTCCCTTTTAAGTGAGGTTGGTTTAAGATGCACACGGAAAACGGACTCAGTGGAGGAATTAGTGAGAATCGCAGCCATTGGTAAAAGTAGGTCAGGACAGGAGATTAGTAAGGACAAAAAGAAGGAGCTGTCCAATTTTGAAAAGAAGATACTGAAGTCTGAATATATCCACTATGGGAAGGAACAATGCAGAAAGTTTGTAATGGATAAAGAAAAAATGATGGAAAGAAATTATTAGAGAAATTTAGGTCAGCAAAATAAATAATGTGGAGACAAACATTGGTTCAAATCTTTACAACTTTATAATGATATAAGTAATTTGGGGTGGAGGGAGCTCCCTGAATCTCAGTGCCATACCTGAAAGGCAGAAGTTCTAAATCCATCTTACAACATTTAGGACACAATAGGTATTTAATAAGAACTTTTTTGGTTCTTTCTTAATTGGCTTTGTTAGGCTATGAGCATGTTATCAATGGAAATTATGGTGTTTAATTTCCCCAATGTCTTTATAAACAGTAGAGAAGACATCACACAGTAAGTGTTAAAGTCTTTATTAATATTAATTTTTACTCTATAATCCTGCTTCTAAAAATCCACCATTAAAATTAATCATGTATGTGCCCAAAGATTTACTATCATGATATTCATCTCAACTGCAAAAAGGTTGTAAACAGTCTAAATATCCTCCAGCCCAGACTGGGGGGAGGGGGAATTTCAATCATTTATGGTACATCCATCCAATAAAATATTGTGCAGACATTAACATTTAAGGTTTAGAATATGTATTCCCAGGAAAGGTAAGGCACTGTCCTCTTCCCACCTCTGTGAAACCATGTCCTCATACTGCCCCCGACAACGACCTAGCTGACTGCTCCTGCTTCTGTCCTCTTTGTTGACTTTTCTCTCTCTCGGCTACTGCAGAACTCCTCCCAGGGTCTCCTCTGACCCTGTTCTCCAAACCCAAGGCCAACACCAGTGCTGAGGTCAAGGTCCCACCTTCTGGTCTCCAGTCTAGACCTCCCCTCTGAACTCCAGGGGAACAGATCAAATTTCCTACTTAAAACTTCCTCTTGGCTGTTTCACAGCATCTCAAACAGCACACACCCAAACCCAAAATGCGTCTGTTGATTACCCCACATCTACCTCCTCTATAAAGGAATCAATTCAAAGATAGTTCTCCTCCAGCCTGATCCATATCAGTAAATATCACCACCTTTTTAAAAATCTTGAAGATAAAACTGACGTCCCATATCCAACCATTATCATAGACAGTTGGTCTATGTCCAAAGTATAGCTCAGAGGTTTGTATTTTTCTCCATCTCTGGTGCTAACAACCCAAACCTAGGCACCATTGCGTGTTGGCTGGATTATTAATTGGTCTCTCTGCTTCTGATTTGTCCCTTTACTGTATGTCCTCCACACATCAGTCAGAGGGATGTTTTTAAAAATTTATAAGATTGAGTAGCACACCCTCTTGCTTAAAATCTATTCATGGCTTCCTGCTTTATTTAAAGTAAAAATCCTCCTATGGCTTACAAGGCCCTGTCCTCCCCATCCAACTTGACTTCTTAATTCTCTCTGTTTCTGCCCCATAGGCCTCCCAGTCCCTCATACAGACCAAGTTCCTTTCCACACCAAGGCCTTCTGCAAGGTCCCTTTGCCTGGGATATTCTTCTCCTGGCTGCCCCATTCTCAAACCAGATAACTTTCGTTTCCTTAAACGTAGGGTCCATCTTAGTTGATAAAGGGGTTTCTGTTTGGGTCTCTCGGATCACATGGCAAAACGAGAAGTATGGAGGGAGGGCGTGTGTGTGTGTGTGTGTGTGTGTGTGTGTGTGTGTAAAAAGATCGAAGAGACTGAAACCCAAATCTTCACATTGGTAATTGATGAGTCAGATATTACTTACAAGTGATTCAATTTTTTTTCTATTTTGCAAAGATTCTACAGTGCATATATCTTGACAAATAAGAAAAAAAGTTATTTTCAAAAACACATCAATTTTAAGTGAAAGTTTTCAGTAGGCAGAGGTGACCTGGTCAATCTCTGGAGGTCGTTGGGAAACGCTCTGGTTCCTGAGAATCCGTCTCACGCAGACATAATGAGCACATCCTTGAGTGTGGCCAATTTGTTGATTTTAATTTGCTCAGGAGTGAATCCACTTCCCGGAGGCCCGACTTCTTCCCCCCACATCGCCTTCTTAGTGAGGTGAAGAGTCCCGGCTTCCTCCTGCTTCTCTCTCACATGGGCTTTTCCTTGTCTCTTGCAGTAATTGAAGGACGTTAACCCCAGATCAGAGGACAGAAAGGAGATAACGCCTTGAGCTTAATTCAACCTGCATTTTAACAAGCTGCCTTCTGGTTTCACAGGATACACCCCACAGAGGCGATTACAGAAGCTTCCTCCCTGCCTTGCTTCCTCCCACGGAGCCTCTCATGTCTCTACCTGCAGGAGCTGTCCTGCCCCCATTCCCAGGGCAGTCAGGCGGCAGGGCCCTGAGCACCCTCCCCGGGACTGACCTAGAACGCGCAGTTCCAGCTCTGACTGACACTGAGGGCCTGGGCTCCTCTCTTTCAGCGGAAAGTGTGGAGTGCACTCCAGGGCCCGCCCAAGGCTTTTGCTTCCATTTTTCACTTATGGGCACTTACCCCATGCCAATTACCCCAGGAATGTGTGACGTTCTCTGCAAGTTAGCTCAGGTTATCTCATGTCATCTGGTTGCTTTCGTGAATGCTTCTTCCTGTAATATGCATAATTTTCCCTGCCCTTGTCCAAATTAAAATTCTGTTCATCCTTAACTGCTCATCTCTACAACCATCCCCCAGGGAAGCTTCCTGTGTGTGCTCCTTTCTGTGTCCTCCCTGTCCTTTTTGTAGCCCGAGGACTGTAACTCACTTCGTCCTGGACCGGTGGAGGCAGCTGGCCTTCCCACAGACCACACTAGGAACTTGCACTACAAACCAGTGTGAACTAAAATAAAATCTTAAGGCTTTCCACCCACAGGCTGACTGAATGACCCCCTCCTGGCCAAGGGGATATCCTAAAACTAAATTGTCTGCCATGAGGAGGAAGGTCAGACATGCCTCATCAAGCCCCCCTCCCTTCTTGGAGATGTCCTTTGTAACTCATCAACAGGCCTAAGGCTATGCAAGACAAACCTGCAGGTCCTCAATTTACACAACAAATGTTGGGTAGTTTGTCTCTGATTAACAGACTTGCTTATCTTAAAATATTCCAAGCCTTTAGACAAAAGCTTCATGTCTTTAACCAATTACAAGTCAAAGAGTCTTTAAACCCACCTATAACCTGTCAGCCCCCACCTTCTCAGGCCAAACCAATGTATGCCTTCCACGTATTGATTTAGGACTTTATCTGTAATCCCTGTCTCTCTGAAATGTATAAAACCAAACTGTAACCCAACCACAGTGAGTCCACTTGCTCAAGGCTTCTTGGGCGTGGCTCCGGGTCATGGTCCTCAAATTTGGCTCAGAATGAACCTCTTTAAATTATTTTACAGCGTTTGGCTTCTTTTCCCTGATACCAGCTACCCATTACTAGGGAAAGAGCATGCACTGCTGGTGTTGTGTAAGATTGTTCTTCAACATAAGAATCATCTGTCGTCTCCCTGGAATTCCTCTCCCTAACTCTCCACTCTTTCCAATATCTGCAGTGTCCCATTTCCAGCATCAGCTTTGGCCCATCAGTATTTGGGGACTGGAGGCTTGTTTGGACTTGAGGAATACAACTCCCAGTTAGACACTCAGAGTCGTTTGCCCTCCAGAGTTTGGAATCACACTCTAAGTGACAGACGCTCTCTCTCAAAACCACACACATTCTCCTCCTCTCTGCCAGGGGAAGAGAAATTTGGCCACAGGTGAGGTGTACCTGTTTACATTCCTGGTTCCTCTGGCATACTGGACTCCCTGAGGGCAAAGACCTGTCCCCATTCTGTGTGTGTGACCCATGCTTGGCAGAGCACTTGGCAGCTGGTGGCAGAAGGCTAGGGAGGATCTGGCTACATTGTGGATAGAAAGCTAGTTCATGGTCCTAATTGGTCCTCTTGGCAACACAGAGGCTGACTCCTCCTCCCAGTGTGGACCCTTGGGCTCTCCTTTCCCTGAGAGGAGATTGTCAGATTCATCTCATCTCTGTGACCAGGTAGAGAACGGAGCCCCTTTGTAGTCACAGAAGTGGACTCTGTCTTGGTCCTGGTGCTAAGATCCCATCCATCACACTGTGTGCGTGTGCATGCGTGTGTGTGTGTGTGTGTGTGTGTGTGTGTGTGTGGTGAAGGGTGCCACCTGACTACTGAATTACTGAATTCTTGTCTCCTGCCTCGTCTCTGGTTATTGGGTGCCTGCATTTTAACCTGGACCCACCTGTGGGTTTTCCCCTCACTTGTCCCTCTAAATCACCAATGTTACTGTTTCCCTAGAGCTAAAGATCACCATGCAGTGACATTTTTTTTAACATCCTCTATATAACAAAATCATTTCCAGTATTAATCATGATAATAAGAATGGCCAGATATTAAAAACATGAACAGTGAAAATTCACTATTTGAATATCAAGTAATTGTGGATTTTTGGACATAAGTATAAAATGACTGTTTCTCTGTTTTAAAATTTAAACGTGAACTCCATCAGAACTCAAGTTCTATTTGCTTGTCTCCAAAATTACTGTTAATTTCTAATCTACCATTTATGCAGAGGTGCTCCGAATAGCACAGGGCTGGGAGACATGGACTATGCCAGAAATGAGCTCAAATGACTCCAAACTTTTAAGAACTTTCTCTCAAAATGACAATGTGCAGCTGAGCCTATGATGTGCCAGGGGCCAAATGGATAACTGGTGTTTTGCTAATTAAAGTTGATGTTGTTAAATATAATGTTTATTGAAGGACAAATAGAAAAACTCAGTAACAGCTGGAGTGATCACTTATGACTTAGATCACAAAATGATTTGGGGGGGTTATTACTGAAATTGTTTAGAATTGGTGGAGCAGGGGAATAATATAGTTATGGGCTGAGTTGTGTCCTCCCAAATTTATAAGTTGAAGCCCTAACCCCTAGTACCTTAGAATATGACTATATTTGGAGATAGGGCTTTTAAAGAGGTAATTTAGGTAAAATGAGACTGTTAGGGTGGGCCCTAATTCAATATGACTGGGGCTGTTATAAAAGGATGAAATTTGGACACACAGAGAGACACTAGGGATGTGTGATCACAGAGGCAAGATCAGGTGAAGACACAGTGAGAAATAGGCCATCTACACTCCCTGGAGAGAGGCCTCAGAGGAAACCAATCTGCCCACACCTTGACCGTGGACTCCCAGCCTCCAGACCTGTGAGCAAATAAATTTCTGTTGTTGAAGCCACCCAGTCTGTGGTGTTTTGTTATGGCAGCCTAAGAAAACTGATGCAGACATAAAGCAGATGGATTTTCAGAACACTGAAGCATTCTTTTTATTCCTTCGGACAATGCAGCAGGGGGTGGACTCTGCCTTCTGCTTGGCCCATCAGATGCTGCTGACCCTCTGCTCTCTGTAGGATTGCCCAGGAGCCCTCCAGCCTGGCTGGCAGCTCCAGTGCTAGGCAATGCCGATCCCCTCGTTAGAAGGACACTGTGGTTCCCTGATAAATCCTAAAAGATAACTGGAGCATGCAGATGTTCTGTAGAAGAAACAAAGAAGAAACAGAGGCAAAGACACATCTCAGGAGATACCTGTCCAGGGAAGGCAGTAGCTTGGGAGGCTGTTCCATGGGAGATGCTCATTGCAGGGACCTCAGGACCGCAGGCAGATGCTTCACACACCTGCTGCCACATAGGAGGTCATGGAAGCAAAGGCAGAATTGTCTACAGAGATGTTTCCTAAACACAGCCTTACATGTGTTGACAGACGGTGCAGAGAAAATGCTCCTACCTGTGATCACACGCTCACCCAGGGATTCATCTCAGATCCAACCTTGGAGCACGGGCCAGCCCTGACACCAGTGACCTTCGGACACCAATAGGTATTTCAGGAAACACACTCTAGCCTGGAGATCAAAGATGCCCTGCAGAGATGATCCCCAACACTCGGGACAATGACATTCCATGGTCAGGGAAAGGAGCAGGAAGGGCCTGACAGCAGGCCACGCAGAACCCCCCTCTTAGATGCCTGTCCCTCCATCTCCCCCCAGCTTACTACGCAGCGCTTATCTCCCTGCCAGGGAGTGGGCCTCTGTCCTCAGGGTGCAGGCATGATTTCTGAGTCTGTTTGCGGATACCATCCTCTTGCTCTTTGGTGTACGTCACAGGAAGGGAGGCCATCGTCACAGGCCTTGGAGCTGAGACATTTCATAAGGAATAAAAATTTGCTGAGGACAGATTAATGCCCTGGATGGTGCACTAGGTACAAGGGCCAGAGATGTTTTCTCTGAAGCCTCCAACACTATTCTCTGCTTTTCTGCCTAAGCTAGTTGGTACTTCTCTAAAACTGAACAGGATTAGGAATCTTAAGTACTGATCCACGTGAGGACTGATTGGTGAGAAAGGCAAAGGACAGAGGTAAAGGCACAGTTTATCCAGGAGGTGCTAGCTGGACTGCAGGGGGGCTCAAGCTCTCCGTGACCCTCTCTCTCCCTCCCCCTCCCTCCCCCAGTGCCACAGCCATGCAAACCCCCACCCACCCGCTCACTCTCCACCCATCCCCGACTCAGAGCCCCCCTCACTCTTTCTCACTTCCCAGTGCTGCGGTGGTAATAATTGCATTTACAGTCGGGTCATTACACCGCCCCTGGGGACCCCACTGCTGAGTTCATTCTGGCTGGCAGTTGCTTGGGAGAGGCAGACACCCTAAAGGGAGCTCAGACAGTTTTCAATTATAGATCAGTAGAAATCTCCCTGCTGAGTATGCTTCTTCAGAACACCTATGGGCAAGCTGGGGTGGGGCGGGAGGGTGGGAAGAGAGTGGGTTTTAGCTTCAGGAGATGCTATGCCTTGGGAATTTCTATCCAACTCCCCCTGGCCTCTCCATCTATTATGACCTGCCTGCAGTGGCATATAAACAGTGTGGGGGGGGAGGCATAGGAGTAGGTACTTCTATGGGGAGAAAGGTTTTGTCACTGACATTAGGTTTTAAATTGCCATGGTAATAAAAAGCAGACTAACTTTTAGTTGATCTTACTACTGTGTTTAACTTCCCTGCAGACAATGAATGCTCTAATGGTGGGCACCCAGGACGGACTTCCCCACTACCTACTGCCCGACCCTTGCTACAGTGCTGTGTACCTGGGTATCGGTGACATCGCACACTAGTAAATGCAGCCAATCACTGTCTTAGGATCAGACCAATCAGATTGGCATCTCCTTGCCCTAAGGCATGGACAATGGGAGAACCGCAGAAAGAGACGCGTCCCTTGAACAAGTGGGGAGCCAACAGCTCCTCTTCCCTATAGTACTATAGAGAAAGACAAAAACAAATTACGGCCAAGAGAGATGCCTGGTGGGACCTGGAGTTCTTGCCGTGATAGCAAATGTGGTTTCTCGGTTAATATAGCGGTTTTCAAATCTTGATGGGTGTTCATCTGTTTACTTCTAGACAATTTCACGACTTTTCCCATCAGGACCAATAAAGGATTCTGCTATGTGGAGACTTAGGGTTTCGCTCTCCTCCTGGGGTGGGCGGGGGGGGGGGGCGGTCTGTGCTCAGCAAAAGAAAAAAAAATGCATAAAAACAGAATTGAAGGAGGTTGAAAGGACTCTGGAATAAAAGAAAGAAGACCCAGTTTCTAATCCTGGCTCTCCCGCTCACTAACTGGGTGCCCGTGTGTATTTGTCAGATCAGCCTGCTATAACAAAACAGCACAGACTTATTGGCTTAAACAACAGAAATTTATTTCTCACAGCATGTAAGCTAGAGGTCCCAGATCAACGTCCAGCAGCAGCTGGTTTCTGGCGAGGGCTCTCTTACTGGCTTGACTTCTCCCCGTGTTCTCACAGGTTGGGAGGTGGGAGGTGGGTGGCGGGTGGGGGGACAGGGAGGGGAAGAGAGAGATCACTGGTGTCTCTTCTTTTGAAAACACTAATCCTCTCAGTTCAGGGCCCCCCCTTTATGACTTCATTTAACCTTAATCACTTCTTTAGAGGGCCCATCTCCAAATATAGCCACGCTAGGGGTTAGGGCTTCAACAATATGAATGGGAAAGGTTATACAAACATTCAGTCAATAACACCTTGGAAATTACCTTCATCTCTCTTAGCTTCAAAGAAATGGGAACATACATATTTGCCTTACTTAAATCACCAATAAGTGAGAAAATAATGGAAAGGAATATAGCTGGAAATGCATAATACCAGCTAAAAGAACTATTATTATTATGCCAGCTTCAGAATATTAAAATCAACGTACTTTGAGGAACCACATTCAAAGATTTCCGAGTCCCATCTTCACAGTGTAGCAAGGAGGAAAACTGAGCAAGAGAATTTAGTATCAGGAACACAGACTTTGGACTTAGACAGGTGTTCAAATCATGATCTATTAGCTACGTAGTAGTGCAGTAGTATTATGCTTAGCATCAGCTGCCTCATTTGTGTAAAGAAAATAGCTTTTTTCTCACAATGATGATATATAAAACTGGAGTAGTTGTATCTCTTGTCATGTACCCTGATTTTTCTTGCCCATGTAGTTTGGACTGGACTGTTCCCAGCCTACGCACAGGAGAGGGTCAGACAGACCAACCCTAAACCAATTGGATATACAACCTAACTTGATCCAATGAGTAGCACAACCCAAACTTTCAATGATAAAGAGACCCTTCCTTCTTCTTTCTGTTGTTTAGAGGAGGAAGATGCTCTCTAGGCTTGAAACTGTGCCTCCATCTTGCCACCTCAAATGGAGAGCCTGTCTGGTACGGAGGCAGTAAGAGCAGCCAGGGAAGCAGAGCTGGAAGATAAAAGCTCCAAATGACCTCGTTTGAACCTGTGGATCCAGCCATTCTACGAGTCAGCTCTTCCCTGGTATTTTCAGTTATATGAACCAATAAATTGCTTCCTTTTTTTTTTTTTTAAGGTGTTTTGAGTTTGATTTCTCTTAACTGCAACAACAAAAAAGTAATTGGACTCAGGAGTGGGCTATTAAAAGTTACAAACCCTAATATGGAATTGGCCGTATCACTGTAAGACCATGAGAATGCCTCTATTACTGGCTGGAAATTTGTCCTTTCATAGCATGCAGACGTGAATCATACATAAATTCACTTATATCCTGGGACTCAGGCTACATACCTACAGAGGCTAGAGAGTTGAATGACTCCATGAGAAAAAAGTAAACTGCAAGATGCTAGCCTCTGGCTGTATCTGCCAGTCTTCAATAAGCTTACATTGTTTTGAATCCCCTTAGAGCAGAACCAAAATGGAAGCCATTAAGGTCAGGCTTGAGAACACTGAAGCCTAAAGCTTAGTGAGCAGAAAACCCTGGTGAAAGCTTTATATCTGAGTAGTTATATATATGAAGATAGAAGAGCTGACAGTGGCAGATACAAGCTTGTGGTTCAGTTCTCGGTTTCTATGAGGAATCACAGCCTGCATGCCCACCACGCCCAGGGGTCCCCAGACTTTCCCCTGCACAGCCATTTGCTGAAGTGGTGCTTGCCAGGCAGGCCTTGTTCTAAATCCTAATGATGATAGTTTTATCTTCATCATTACTGCCCTGGCAGGCCCTGGGAGACAGGTACATATCATTTTGTGGCCCACTCTGAACCCAGTGAAAACAGGACAAGATGAGTGCAGGAATCCTGTTTCCACCCGGGAATTCAGCCAGGAACCCGCAGAGGAATTATGCTGAGGAGATACACAACACCCCCATGTGCCACAGAGACATTCAGACTGAAGCACAAATAAATTTGCAATGGAGATAGTTGAAATAAGTTTACTGTAGCATGCGATGGGAGAAAACAAAACTGTACAGTAGAAAGCAATGTAAGTACATGCTTAATTATGGCCAATCTTGAGGATTAAGTGTCCTCCTTCAACACAGGAGATTATTTTAAAGGACTTCAATAAATATTGAGACACAATGACTGGCATCCCTCCTACTTTTACCTTCTGAAATTTGGTTTCGTTGGAGAGTTGACTGTCAGTATAATCAAGCAGAACTAGTTAGAATCCTGGACTTTGGCCGCTAACTATTGCCCATGTAATTTGGGAGTCTCTTTACCGCCCCCAACTGATTGCTTCTTCCCTTACGAGGTGGTATACAACAAGTATATTGCAGGCTCAGATGTGTACTTTTCCTCAGTCCAACCCCAGGGAATGGTCAGCAGAGAGGCCTAAGGGGCAAGTTAAGGGCTGCGTGCTTGTCCTCAGAGGTGTAAGCATAGTCTCTGTTTAGCTTTTCTGGAGAGCTGAGGGCAGGAGCCACACAGGGAGCCCTGCAGTTTCCATTCTTACCTTCCATCTTCAGGGTCCCATGTCACACCATGCTGTGGGTAAGGGGTCTGTGTGTCTCCCTTGTGGTGTGTGCAGGACCAAGCAACCTTCACTTTTTCAGAGTTATTATGCTGCACCTTTGCTTGTTTTCAATCTATTTCTCTTTGAGAAAAAGTGACCCTGGAAACATGGGTCTTCAGTGCTGAAGGGATCTAGGAAAATCACCTGATACAGATGCACTTTCCTTTTCATGTTTGTTCAGCTTAGGGGGTGGGGCAGGGCTGAATCAGCTTTGTCCAGGGCTGTAGAGCTGGGCCTGGGGTCCAGGTGCTTGGTGCTGTTACCTCAGTGCAATTTGCACCTTGCTGCTGTGACCTCCTGCTGCAACTGTCCCCAACAATCATGCTTTGTGTCCCTTCACACCAGAAGAGGGGCGTGCTGCCCTCTCACCGGGAAGTGTCCACTCATGCTCTCACCAGACTTGTGACCTGTGCTGAAGACATCAGGGTCCAGAGAGGGGACTGGAACCAGGCCCACTGAGTTCACACACCTGTTGTTGAGGGGAACAGTCTGAGTGGGCCTGCATGGGAAGAAACCAACCCCAGGCCCCCATTCTGAAGAGCTTGGCAAAGACAGGAAATCTTGCCTGCTGAGAGTAGTTTCCAGAGAAATCCGACAGAGGTCAGTGGATCCTTTGACGCTCTGCTCTCACTTTCCTCAGTGAAGTGAAGGAGACGTTAACAACAGGCAGGCAGTGAGATGCTTCCAGGCCTGTGGCAGACATTCCCGCCCAGCCAGCCACCGGCAGACCCCTGTGGTTACCATAGAAACAACTGTGGGTAGCCAACAGAAGATGGAATCCTTTAACTCGGTTTAAATGCAAATTCTGCGGATAATTAAGAGGCAAACCACAGTAAGAGCATTACAGGAGATATACAGTCACTGGGAAGGTAATAAATGCCTGCCTTGAAATGGATATAATGAAAAATTTGACAGTTCGTCTCAGTAAGAAATTTTGTCTTTGAAAAACTTCAACCTTTTCTATCTTCCCCTCCAGTTTTGGAAATTGTCGTTCTAGGTTTTTGGGTTTTTTTAAAATACTAAAACTTCAGGCTTGCAACGATTGTGAAACTCTTCTCATTAGCAGGTGTCTCCTGTCTTCTCCAGCGTTCTCTTCGGAAGCTTTCATGAGCTGGAGTTCCATGGATGTTTTAGCTCCAATTTTCATGTTGCTGTTGAAGAATCAATTGGTCTGGAGGGGAAATTTTCTCTTCTGTTCATTTCTCCTCAGACTTGTTCCTTGGAGTGAGCATGCACGTGGGCTCCTCAATGAACAGTCCCTGGGTGCTCAGCCCAGTGCCTGAGGGAGCCCCCCACCTGCTCCCACTCACCTCCCCAGGCCTCTGGTTCTCTCCCAAATAATCGGAAGGTTACTCTCAATAAGCCCAAGCAGAAGCGGAGGAGAGGGTCCAATCAGGGCATATTTTGGCTGGGAATTAAAACTTCAGCGACGCGCACCCCTCCAAATGAACGGTCTGAATTAGGTCTGAAATGGCAGCAGGCTAGGCCCATGAGGCTGTACTTGAAAAAGTCAGTAGCTCCTTAATTAGGGTTTCATTGTTTTTTTATGCCTACACCTACGCACCTAATGAGGGACACTTGGCTCTGAGTGGAAGCGACTGTGATTGGCAGAAAACAGCTCTGTGCAGAGTCCCCCCGCCTCGCCTGCACAGGTGTGGTCCTTGCTTCCCCTTAGGCCTCTGCCAAGGAAGATCGTGGCCCCTTTGTGCCCTCCTTACATTATTAATCCTGCATTTTAAATTTCACATATTGAAGCTGGCCACTTTAGGGCAGTAATAGAGTCCAGTTGAAGAGGCTGGGTTTTTAGAGTTGAATAAAATAGCAGAGATGAAGAGAAGAGTAGCTTTTCTTTTTAACTCCCTCCTTAGAAATCTCATAACTTATATCTGCATAATTAAAATTAAAAAGGAATCATAGGAGCTAAGAACTAGAAGTGATATTAGAATTTATCTAGCCTGTGGTTTCTTAATTTAGGGCCCATATATTAGTGTCAAGGTAATCATAAACACCTTGAAAAGTAGGATGCTGGCTGTTGCTGACATCAGAAGCCAAAATGGATCCATAACATTAAAAAAAAAATGAGATGAAGAACTATTGCTGTAACGTCTAGTACAAACAGGTGGCCCCCATTTAGGAAATGCTGGATGAACGAATACCTAAAACTGTGTGATTAAGGCTTAACGAATTAGTCCTCCTAACACACTTGTCTCTGTAGTATTGTCTCTACTTTTCCCTATCAGGCAGGCTAACACAATCACTAAATGAAAAGAGAAAAGGAAAATAAAATGGCCAATAAACAAAACTAGGGATAGGGATGTTGTTTTTGCATATCATCGTATCATCAGTGCCCTGTGAAAATACTCTTGTCCGCAGGGTATTTTGCCCAGTGTGGCTGGGAGGGTCCAGGTGAACAAAAGGATGAAAGACTATTGGTGCAGTCTTCAGAGCTGGCCTCAGCAAAGATGTTTTCTTCCCTCAAATTACCAATGACATATCTCACAATGTTAATGCATCTGAAAGCAATCTAGTAAAACAATTCCAGAGAAGTAATTAAAATGGAAGTTAACAAAAACTGGCAACTCCCATTGAGCCTTCATGACAAAGAGCTACATCCTAAGCCAAGCCTCACCTTTTACAGCCCAGTACGGAGGTCAGGAGTATGAGACAGCCAGTGAAAGAGCTTTGGCTCGCAGGTGAAGGCCCTTACTCACCTGCCCTATGTAAGTTTCAAATCCTAGTGAAGACCCAAACTAGGAGAAGGAAATGGAGAGAAGCTCTGGGGAGGACATTCTGTCACCTGTGCAGGTAAGAGGTAAATTGGCCTTTGGGAGATGAGTATGTTTTCAGTTACAGTGGATCAGAAACCAGTGAAATTTTTAAACCTCTCTCAGTCATAGATCCTCCAACTTCACTTCTTCAGTATTATCACTTGTCAGATGCAAATGCTGTTATTTCATTTGTCGGTTTGTTCTGTGGACCAAATAAATAACAGAGGTAGAGGCTTGATTCCAGAACCTAATGGGTGCTAAGTACTTGCAGGAGGGCAGCCTACCTCTTTCTCTACCTATTTATCCTGAAATGGTCCCCCAAACACCACTGGAGACCAGTGTTTCAGATGGATTGCTATTTAGACTAGGCAGACCCTCTGGTGGCTCCAATGATGTTAAGAGGGTTTTTATTTTTTGTGACAAAAATTGATTTTCAATTGCCTCTATTTGAAGATAAACTAGCTAAAGGAATTCCAAAGAGATGGCAGAATAAGATGAATAACAAGGAATCTGTTCCCCTTAATGCTCATCACTATTACTATTACATTATCTAACTCCAGGAGTTTTTAACAGCAACAGCAGCAGCAGTTACAGGGAGTAAAAAGGGCTCCCAGGAATGGAAGGCAGATAACATTTTTTCCTTTCAGCCACTCCACTCCCCCAGCTCTGGGAGCGTCTCTTTCGCATGCTCTCTTTGTAGCATGATTGTCCCTCCTGTAGTGTCCAGCCGAGAATCTAGGAGATAGCTAAGAGCACCTGGGCCTGGGCAGGTGTCAGGGGCAGCTGCCACGTCTCATACAGCTGGCATCCAAGTAGAGTCCCTTGGTGCAACCAGACAGTGATGATGACATCTCTATGACTCTCCTGGAGGCTTCCAGAGCCTTGTTCTGCAGCCCCAGTCCTGGGTAGCACTCCATACTTAGACAGACGAACAAAAGGGCCTGAGCCTTCAGAGATACCTCAACCTGTTCTACTTTCTGCTTTGGGATCAGAGTGGGGTCTTCATCAGCCAAGTTAGAAAAGAAAATAGACTCCATCGACTTCTCCTTTAGGATTAGATCCATGTCTGCTGGGAATGAGCTTAAGGCACTCCTAAGCCAGGAAAGAAAGCACACAGAGTACAAAATCCTGCTGCTCATAAACAAAATTTGAAAGCACAGACACCACAGACAACCAAATAAAAGCAATGCTGGAATAAGTAAAATGTGACTCTTCAGAGAACCAAATTGGTGACAATAGATAAACTTAAGGGAAACAGTCTACAGAAAGCCCCCACATCACTCTAAAGCCCCCTTTCGTGTTCCCCAGCACAGTGGACAGGTCTCCATTAAAGCCCTCCTTGCCCTGGAGATTTTTGCATGTTTTTTCACTATTGAGATCCTGAATGACCAACAATATACCTGTTATCTTTGCATCTCCAGTGTCTGGTAGCGCCTCTAATGGGCAGGGATGTTTGGGGGCTGTTTATTGAGTGAATGAACAAATTCCTAAATAAAGAAATGGGTGGATAGGGAATAAATGAGAAGACAGACCATGGAGATCCAGCCCCAGATGGTCAGTATTTATTCCCAAGACGGGCATCGATAATTACAGATCTAATAGAAGAAAACTTGGCAGCACTGAAAAGAAAATATTAAAGGGATCTGAGATGAGAAATTGAGAAGGATTATCACATGCTCAATAGAGTTAATAATAAGAAAATATGTCAAGGCACATCCTAGAGGGAGGGGGAAAAGCTTTCAATTTCAAAGATAAAGACTCCTTCAAGCTTTCAAGCCAAAAAGCCAAAAAGAAAAAAAAAAATCTTACATTCTGTCCTTCAAAAAGATTCTTTGACTTACAAGAATAAAACCCTGAGTGTTTCTGATTCAAAATAGAAGAAAATGGAGCAGCTGACGTTACAGACAGGGAAGGTTTTGAGAAGAGATTGTCTTTGTTTTGGCATAACCTGTTATCCCCAGGAGAAGCAGGACTCCTCCATAGGACTGTCTTCAAAGGCTCCAGCCAGCATGGCTAAGAACCAGCTATCTCAGCCTTTCGAGGGTAATATGGGACCCAGGGTACCTTGTCACAGCTCTAGAGCTCTGGGCTGCCACTGAGCCACTAACTGTCCCACGGAGTACAGGATCCATAGCTGTGCAGAAAACAGTTAACACCACAGGTCTGAACTGTTATCCTTGGAAAAGCTTGCTTGCAAGGTGGGCTCTTGGTGGTGTCTAGGAACTTAGACTTCAGAGGGTTCTCATAATTCCCTGATAAGAGTGTCTCACTGTACCTAAGCTGTTTGTGTAAACAATGTGGTTTATGCTGAACATCTGCTTTCCTTCTGAAGTCTGGAATTTTGGTACTTTCTGGGCAGAGGCTGCCTACATGATCAGCCCCTAATAAAAACCCTGCCAGTCTCTAGTGAGCTCTCCTGATTGGCAGCATCTCTTGCCTGTTGCTGGAGGAATTAAGCACATCCTTTGTGATTCCAATGGGAAATGATTCTGGAAGCTTGAAAATGGTTTCCCCCAGATTTCATCCCATGTGCTTCTTCCTATTGCTGATTGTTCTTATGCTTTTGTTGTAGTAAATTATAGCTGAGTATGTGTTGGATTCTGTTAGTCCTCCTAGTAAATTTAATACCAAATTACTACTCTTTCTACTCTACCACTGTATCATACAGACTATTCTAATTGTCTCCATCTAGGCAAATATAATAACATTTTAGAGTAATTGTCTCCATGAAATTCTACAGGCAGCCAAACTGGAGACTAGCATGGTAAGAAAAGGAGGAACCTGGAAGAGGCAACCTCCAGGTCCCAAGACTATCGTGCAGACATCTTTGACAAGAGAGGGGCCTGTTGATGGTTCTCAAAAGCTTCATCAATTTGTCAAGCAGATGCTCAACATTCTTCTTGAGCACCCCAGTGTCCTGCCAGGTCCTTGCCCACTCCTGCTGGGATGATAAAGAGCTTTATAGACCCTCTAAAACACAGACATTTTTTTCCAGCTGCGCCATCTGGTTGTTTTTCTTTTTACAGGCAGTCAGCAGAAAGACTTATCTGTTGAGACATAGAGCTGTGTGTGTGTGCATGCTCATCTCTTTATGTATTGGGCAGAGGAGTTTCAGGGTTGGTATAGCAGGAGAACACACAGGAAAAACATTCTGAGACCCATGGGAAAGATTAAGCCTCGGATGTCCCCAAGGTGCACATACACTAGTGCCAGGAGCTGGTCAGCTGCAGCCTTCTCCTGCCCCACCACCCCTGCTGAGACCACCCAACTGAGCTAGCTTTGCTCTTGTTCAGAGAGCAAACCAAGGGTAGCCCGTGACATCACCAGCAGTAGGAAGAGCTGCACCTGTGACTTTGCAACTCAAAGCTGGATGCTCTGTTGATAAGAAACTGGATGACCTTGGAACAGTCAAAAACATGGTACCCAACTCTCACAATCAACTGGCCATTAATTATAATCTGTTACTTTGTGAGCACATCTGCTGTCAATATCTACCTAACACATTGGGGACTGAGGAACCATTTTTTCTTAGAAATCTAATACTATGATTCAAGAGACTATCTCCCTGACTTTGCCTATATGTCTGAGGTATCTCTGAAATATCCAAAATATTTATCTGGATATATAATAATAAGTACTCAATAATGCTAACTGCTTCTCTGTAGGTCTCCCAGGAAGGCAGTTCTTCTTCTACAATTGTTCAATTGGTATCAAGTATTATTAAACATTTACTGCATATTTAGACATTCTGCTGGTCCTCATTAGGTAGTTCTCCAAAGAAAGGAGATTCAGAAAGTCTTGTAAGGGTTATAGCAATTAAGTGGAATGATCATGGTTTGACCCTAGATCCACTGGACTTCAAACCTGCATTCTTTCCCCTAAAGCAGGATTTCTGCACCTCAGCACTATTGACATTGTAGAACAGATAATTCTTTGCACATGGGGCTATCCTGTGCATTGTAGGATGTGTGGCAGCCTCCCTGGCCTCTACCCACCACATGCCAGTAGCACCCCCTCTAGTTATGACACCCAAAGAGATTTCCAGACATCACCAAATACCCTCAGGAAGGGGTGGAAAATCTCCCACCCTGTGCTGAGAACCACTGCACTACAGCAGACCAGCTTTGAAGCTTTGCTACTCAAAGTGTGGTCCAGGGACCAACAGCTTCAGCAACAGCATCACCTGAGAGCTTATGAAAAATGCAGAATCCCACACCTCTTCTCAGTCCTACTGAATCAGAATTTGCCATTTTAACAAAATCTCCAAGGTGATCTGTGTGCACATTCAAGTTTGAAAGTACTGTTCCACGGTACCTTGTGATCACAGTTGTTCCCCACAGCTTTTCCCAGACAAATTCAGTTTCTGGAAGTGAGATTCCTAAAAATTACTGCTCATGCATTGAATCACATTGTTTCAATCACATTGTTTACCATATTTTTATCGAAAGATCATGATTTTTTAAACTTTCTTTGAGCCCAATAGCCAAAGCAATCTTAAGCAAAAAGAACCACAGTATTTTTTTAAAAAGCTAATCCCCTGGGTTAGAGCAAGTAGGACAGTGGGCTTTAATCAGTTCATCCGTTTGTTCCTTTATTAATGCTTGCTGAGGAAGTTCATTGTGCAGGGCACTGAAGATATGGGGTGCACAGAGCCTGGGTTGCCAACTGGAAGCCCATCCTCTGATTCCACTTTCCACAATGCCCAGCATGTATCTCAGCTGGTGAACACAGGTGTCTCTCTGCTTTTCTCTGGCTTCAGCCAAAGTTCACAGTCCCTACGTTTCTGAGAACGCAACCTGGACTCACTGCATCTGCACAGAATCAGTCATGTAGGAAGCTCCTACTGCATGGAAAGGGAATCTTGACTTTTAATCTCTCTGTCACATTACTTGAAATGCACAGTAAGGGCCAGCCAATAACCCTAAGGTGAGTGACTGTCTGAGTCACTGTAATCCATTATGTGATGTTCTCGAAAAAAGAGTACTAGGGAGGGTTTAGGTTTGGAAGTCAGGCTTATTCCCTTTTCCCTACCAATAATTTGACAGAAACTGTTTAAGCATGGTATATTCACTGTCTATTAATGTGAGAATGTTTTAAAAATGAAACCTATAGTGTGGAGGAGGGAACTATGCCCTTAGCAGCATAAGGCCAGTGTTATTATTCCATGAGAATTAAGGATAAAACTAGAGCAGATGGTCTTTAGAATGCAATTAATTCTCATAAAAGTGAATATTTCCAGGCACAGCCCATGTTGGAAGTCCTCCCACCCCCTACCACCACCACCAATTTACCTGTCCAGAGACCATTTGGAGCCAACATAGCTGAGGCCAGAGTCCCTTCCCTCCTGTCCACCAGCAGAAACTGAGTAGACAATGAACCAAAGCTATGAACTTATAAGACATAAGATCCCCAGAGGACTGGACTGAACTCCTGCCATGAAAAGGAAGGGGTAGGGTATCCCAGGAAACTAGGAGGCAGAATCACCACACAGGGAGGGCTGAAAGGAAGAGGAATATGGAAAAAAAAGAGAAAACAGAAAGATCCAGGGGATAAGAAGCAGCATTTCAGGAGGATGGTGGTGAAGCTTTTTGCTCCTTAGGAAGTTCAAGGCCAAGGGAGAGATACTGGGAGCCGTGAGCCTTCTACTCATGCACAAAGACACAATATTCACCTTGCATGGCCTTGAACACAGTTCACTTCCTACACCTTTCAGTCAAGATTGACTTGACTGCCCTTCTGGGTTAAGTATGTTTTCACTGCAAGATAAGTGGGAGAGGTATTTATCAGAATGGAAGAATAAACCCACCCCATGATTATCCAGTGGTATTAGCTCACATACTCTTGCCCATCCTCTGTAGTACTGTGCCTATACAGATGTGAGTATGCACAGTGAGCCATGATTTTACATATAAATCTGATATTATATATTTTATATTAATATATATATATATCTTCATAATGGGTCCGTATTATATAACAGAATCCCATAAACTGAGAAAGAAAGCTTGTAAAATTAATTGCTGGACCCCCAAGTTGAAAGTCCATTAAAAGAATCAGTAATGTCTCCACTTTTCAATTGCTGATTTAGACTGGTGAAGATTTCATAGCCTTTCCTCAAAATTCAGGAAGAAATGATGTAATTTTCTTTGTAAGACCCAATGCAATCCGTGCGTGGTGCACGTGCAGTTTAGCAAGATCAAATTTCATGATGATTAATGACAATTAGCCAAGGACATTCTTTTAGTCAAAACAAAAAACACTGGGTGCCTACATGCCAGGGTTCTATACTTAGCACTAAGAATGCAAAGGTAAGAAAGTCACACTTTCACCTGGAGGGAATGTGATATCGCGGGGAAGATAGCAATGGGATGTGTCCACCCTGACGCGTACTCTGTGCTGTCATGGAGGTGCAGAGGTGTCACTGGCACCAGAAGCACTCCATCCTCAACTATACATTTTGGTCATCAGGGCTTTGGAGGGTCTTTGGTCATAGGGAGATGATAAAGACTAGTCCATATTGCAGTCATTTGGAAGTTTTATTTGTTTTGTTCTTTCTCTATTTTAACTTTATGATCCTCACTGCCATCATCGGAACAGTCAGTAAGTCATGGCTCAAGTTTAGCTCAGAGTAGTACATTTTAGCAAAGTGTGTGTGTGTATTTATATATATATGTGTGTGTGTGTGTGTGTGCACACATATATATTTACATAGTTTATATATATGGGTATATACTTGGTGTGCTCACATCCCATGATATATATGTGTGTGTACATATGAATATATGTGTATATATGTATATATTATATAACATATACACATGCACACTCATCATGGGCTGTAGCTATTAAAATAATGGAAGGATATACATATATACGTATATGTGTGTGTACACATATATCCCCTTGCACATTGTACGAGCCCCTCCTGGTTCAGATTTCTGCCATTATTTTAATACCCATATGCCATGACGAGTCCCTGGGGCGTTATCCAGATTGATGGGAGAGGCAAGCCTGAAATGTCAACTTTACCCCACCCCTCGACAAGATGTCTGTGCTCAGAAGCCTCATCTGGGATCTAATTTGCCAACTTGAGGGCTTTAGGTATTTTTGAAATGCAGCATGTGACCAAAAGAAATCAGATTGTTTCAGTTAAATAAGAGCTCTCTGCCTTCTGGGTCTCAAGTAGAGGAACTCCCCCAAAGTTCAACAGATGAGAGGGGATAGAAATCCAAAACTGTGCCTGGCAACTGGGCACAGAGAGCTGCAGGCAAAGTCTTCTATGATGAGAAGCTTCGATGACCACAGGTGGCATTCTGTAATGGACAGGCAAATGAAGAAGGATGTGGAGCTGTGACACGGCCTAATCAAAGGCCGATGTATGCCAGGCGCTCCGAGCGTCAGCACAGAGACCGGCAGAGCTTCCCCACGTCTACCTGGAGCCTCTCAGCATGGATAAAGTGCAGTGGGATGAGAGGGAAGAACGGGATGAGGAGTCCTATAATTGTGCCTTGAAAGAGGTGACATTTACAGCTAGGGGCTGTGATCCCCATAAACGACTGCTAGAACTGATTACCCAATAAAAGCAAAGGCAGATTTCAGGTTGCCTGGGCCTAAAAATTGTAAAAGTGGGTGTTGCTAACCCTTCCCCTTCACTTCTCCTCTGGTGTCCTCAGATGGCCCAAATCCTATAATGCAGTCATCCTTTCTTCAATTTCCCCAGCTCCATCCCACCCTCGTTTCCACACTGGCCTTCCCTTCCGAGCTCCCAGCCCACCTACTGGCGTGTGAGCAGTGCTGGAGTGATCCCCACGCCTCTGGGGTCAGTCAGTTCCTCCTCTGCCCACCATGTGATCATCCCCCTTAGGACTGTCCTCATATCTATTCCCTCTGCCCAAAACTCCTAGTAGCATTGCGCAATAACTGAAGTTCTCATGCAACTCTTGATTTTCATCCATAACTGGTGGAACTAAATGGAGAAGATTTCATATTTGGGGCCAAGTTTGCTGAGAAGACCAGGTGACTTTAGCATTTGAACCAGACTTTAATGGGTAAGTAGGGGAGTGTTGGGTGGAAAACAAGAGGAAGGGCCTCCAGGCAGAGGAAGCAGCATATGCAAAGGCACAGAGGCACAGAGAGGGTGTGGGGGATCGAAGTAGCAGTGAGCAGTGCTGAGGGAATAGAGCTCAGGGCTTATGAGGAGATAGTGGGTAGATACATCTGTAAAGTGTAGTTATGACATCATAAAGAAAAGTTATGACATCATAAAGAAAAGTCACTCTGGGAGCAAAGCAAGCTAGAGCTGTAAGAGACACTTCTGAGATTAAAGCAGCCAAATCTATGATGGGATGGTTATTGGCAGCTTGGGAATGTCCCGTGAGACTATTAAACTGATTTAATTGAAATTGATCAAAAAAAGGGAACACCAACTACACTGCACCCCCCATGCTTTAATACACAAGGTCTGCGCCTGGGAAAGTCCATGTGTTTTTGCTTCAGTTGACGCCAAGGCTCTTGGCCTGACAGAGTCGAGAGTGTTCTGCTTGGTCAAAGAAGATGCCAGGATTTTGGAAAAACCAACAGAGGAACAATTCATCTCCCCATTTTTTTTTTTTTTTTTTTTTTGAGAATTGTCATGAGAAATTTAGTCAATCAAGTCTCCTCCTTATGCTGAAGATGTCCACTGGGCCTGACATGGACTTCTTGCATGGTCAGTATTTACAAAGTCAGGCCAAGTCGTCCAGCTGCATTGATAGTGGCTAGCCAGGCAGGGCCAGGCTGGACCCTATTCCACGTGGATCCTTTGTGCCAGGGCTCTTGCCCTGTCTACAGAGGGACTGCTGGCAAGAAGCATCCCCAAATGCTCAGTTGCAAGGTTGTAAATTTCAGTGAGGCTATTCAATATTCATGTAATTACCCCGGAAAGCACATTTGACATTTCATAAATACAGCAGAATATTTAGCATTTGTCTCTCCGTCTCTGCTACCTAAGCATACATGGAAAAATAATCCCCAGGGATGCTGCTGTCTGAAATGGCAACAGTTATTGAATCCATAAATTTGATGGATCAAAGTCTTCCCTCTCCAGCCCTTTCATAATTTACAAATAGAAGTGAGACCATATAAACAAGGTGGCCCACTGGCCTTCCACGTGGAGCACAACAGGTCCTCGGAAAAGGGGTGCCTCCTGCTGGCTCTGCCTGCAGCGTCAGTCCTTCATGCTTAGTGTCATGTACCCCACACAGGCCGCGGCATGAGGGTCTGAGCATGGAGGCGCAGACGCCCAGGCAGCGAAAGCAGGGTTGGTTACAGGCTGGTGTTCCAGCCTCAGAGCCACTGAACACACGTTCAGTTTCCCAAGGACTCTGGGGCTCTGCAGGTGAATTGAGAGGACTCGGGCCTTGCCCATAGCCCTTCCCACCCTCCTACTGCCCACACAGGCTCCAGAATAAAAACCGCAGCGCTTCAGCTCCACATCTGAGAGCACATCTCTGAGGGAAGGAAAACATCTTGTGTGAACCAAGCCCAGCCTTCCATGAGCCAGCGCTGAAGACAGAGCTTGTGTATAAGAAAAGCCCATCTCACGGGTGCCGGGTGGTTCCCCAAACACAGGCTGGCTCTTCACGCCAGGCTGGGGAAGGACCCAGCTCCTCTGCCCAGACGGGGAAGCAGTATCTCTCTTCCATGCCTGACATGAAACGATGAATTTCTTTGCCACCAATAGGCTAATGAAGATGACAAAGGTTGCATGTCCACAGCCTAGGTGTTTTTCCCCAAAAGAAGTAACAGCAGTTTTCCACACATGCAGCAATAAGGTTGGCCTACCAGAGAGTTATTTCCAGAGCTAGGTAGTGAATTCTCTTGACGTGTCTCAGTATTAAAGATGGAGTCTTCTGTGTAAAAAGTGTGTTTTATATCAATGCATGTGCACAAACATACATAAGCTATATGTAAGTGTATGTATGTGTCTAATATTGTGTTGTGTCTGAGAGTAAATTGATGTATGTTCATGTATGTGTATGTTTAAGTATATATTTATATTACATATGAATGAGTGTAAATGTTAATGCTATCCATGGATACATATAGAATCATTGTATATATTGGTATTTATGGCTGTGTATGTGCTTGTATATATGCAAAGAGGTATATGTGTACAGGAATGCATGCAGGCATGCATATGAATGAGTATATATGTGGGTCTATGTATATGTAGTTTAATAATAGTTGATATTTAGTTTGAATTTATCTATGGTTAAATACATGGCAGGCACTATTTTTTACAGATACTATCTCAGTTTATTCTCACATCATCTTTGAAAATCTATAATTACTTTCACTTTACTGATGCAGAAATTGAGCATCAGAGAGATAGAACGGTTTGTTCAGGATCACACACAGGTAGCAAAAGGTAAAGTTGGGATTAAATCCCTGGTCTGACACACTGTAGATAGATCCAGTGTCTGTAATATGTGTGTGTGTGTCTAGACACACATATGCATGTTGTGTAGGGGTGTGTTTTGTGTGTGGATAGGTACACATGCACATGTGTATGAAAGGGGTCCCCCCTGCACAGGGGCTTCTGTACATAGAGAGGCCTAGACAATTGCATGCAAACAGGATTCACCTGTGTGCTCTTGCAGTCTAAGCCACCTTCTCTAAGTGATCCATTTATTTTCCTAACAGCCTTTTCTTCACCAAGCAGTCTCTTCACAGGATGATTGTCTGTGGTCCCTTGGCCCTTTTAAGTGCTACAGCAACAGCAGCAGCAAAAGTGATAGGCAGATGTGGGACCAGCCACTATTGCAAGGCCACCTCAATTTGTCTATCACATTCCAGGGGTCTGCAGGGCCCGGGGCTAGGAGTACCTGGATGCCAAGGGGTGAGCTCTGGCCACAGAGTAGGCCTGTCAGCTTGTTCCAGTTCATGAAGAAAGTGGGCACCTTCAGGTTGAAAGTTGTCATGCGGCTCTGAGCGAGCCACTAATCAGAAAATGGGGGCTGCTGTGTCTCCTGCCTGAAATGGCTGATAGAAGAAAACCAGATAAGATAAAAGTGTCTGGCATAAGGCCATACAGACGTGGTGCTCTAAAAGCCAGTGTCCTCTTCTTACTGTGAGGACACAGTAAACTGCAGCAATGCTGCCTGACGGGATATTTTGCTATTTATTTTCTTTCTTTGAAACTGGTACATTTTGTATGTGAGTCCACTTCCAGCCTGCATCTCTCTCTCTGAGAACTGTCCATGTGCAGCAGGGAGCCCCTGCAGCCATGTTGGCATCATTTGACCTGCCTCCACTGTTGGAGACAGATGACTGGAGAGAAGGGAGACACCAGTGACATTGGGGCCCCAGGAATCTAAACGAAGGTTGAGGGGTCCTGCTGGCCTCTGTGGCCCATTGGAATGGAGAGCCCAGCTAGAGCAGGGCTGAGGCAGGGGTGGAGGAAGTTACATGGAAAGGAAAACAAAAAATGCAACTGGAAGAAACAGAATCAAGAGACCAGGTGGCCCCTACAGGATAGGCAATGACCTTGATTCTTGACTTTTCATTTCTGTGTTCATTCTCTCCCAGACCTGCCTATGAGGCCTTACCTCAGGTTCCTTGACATAACCACGTCCTTTCAGAAGAGCCTCCTTTTTGCTCATGCTGTTCTGAGTGAGTCTCTGTTCCTTGCCTTCAGTGGTGCCTGAATAAAAAATGCTCAGCTGTTTCTGAGGGACTGAGAGTTCTAGAACATTCCTAGCACCCTCTTCTGCTGTTGGTGAAGACACATCAATTCTGGAAGGCTTATGATCTGGTCCCATCTAGCTTACTGTCTGAGTGACAATGAGGCTGTAGAAAAACGTGAAAGATTAGGACATCCTAATATCACCAAGCAACAAAGATGGCCCTGAAAATTAATTATACACTTGAGGCTCCCACATTCAAAATATCCTCAAAATCAGCCACCCTTGTTTGTCCTGAAGATGCAATATCGGCACGTTGTATTCTAAAAAGACATCATACATGCAAATATCATGGGTGACATACAACATACATGTGTAGCCAAGGGTGACAGGTGGCATCTCTCTGTCCTTTAATATTTAAATAAAGTTGGTTGAAAAGTGTATGCTTTTCTGTTCAGAAGTTTAGTATGTCCCCATGTTTTTGTGACTTCCCAGGGGCTTCCACGCTTGTGTCACCTAGTTTCTGCTCTCTTTGTTGGTGCCTCGCCTCCCTCAGTGATTTGCGTGTCTCTGCCCTGGAACCCAGCCCCTGCCCCTTGATTTCTCATGAACACCATTCCCGCAGGCCCTCTGACTGTGCAGCTGCTTTTCTTGAAGAGGCACAACAGCATTGCGCAGCAAGCAACCTAAAACGAGCAACGGATAGCTTATCTTCTCTGCAGCCTTGGAACACAAGCACTGCCTCCGGCCCCCAGCACCAAACTCTCTCTCTGGGTCCACTGTTGCTCCCCTGGCCCTCACCCCCTCACCCCTAGTTCTGCGCCACCCTGCATCTCCTCTCCCACCCACACTTCCCCTGAATCCCTCTACACACAGACATTTATCTCTCCTCCATCTCCCCCAACCCACTCAGACAATCCCCACAGGGCCTCCAATCATACTCAAAGAGGCCCATTAAGGCTTGTTTTTAAACAAGCACAATTCTCTCTCTGAGTGGAATTCTGCTCCCAACATCCAAAATAACATTATTTCCTCCTCCTTACACAGGCAACTGAAGGAAACAAGGCCCTCTTGAAGAGCTTGGGGACCTCTTTCTGTCCCCAATCTCCTTCCCAGCTCCGTCCCCGGACACCTCTCTCCTGACAGCCTACCCACCTTCCTGCTCAGTTTCTCCCTGCTCCACAGAACAAAAAGCAGGCCTTGGATGGCCCAGCTCCCTCCCATGGGCCTTTCCCTCTGCCTGGAATACCTGACCTTTTCCACTGTCAAATCCCCCCTCATCCTTCTAAACTCAACTCAAATATCGCCTTCTCTGAGACTTCTCCCCAATTCCCTGCACCAAGCGAGAATCAGATGCTGCTGTCCCTGTGTTTTGTCAGATCTTTGATTTCATATCCAGAACAATTACCCCTGTGGATCTCAACATACTCATCTACTGGCACCTTCCCCTCTCCAACTAGGAGACTTTTCATGCAGGGGCAGGTCTCTTCCATCCTTCTATCTCTGTCAATGCAGCTGACAAATAATTACCACTCTGAAAGTATGACCTAAACATATGTGAAAATGAAGAGTAGGTGACAGTTATTTGATCAGTATTCTAAGCATCCAACATGTACTAACTTGTTTAACTGCCTGCATGTACTTCCTCACCACAACACTATAAGGCAGGAAACGGTATTGGGTGTCTTATATATATGTTTCCTGAAGCTCATCCATGTTAAAGAATTTATATAGGATCACTCAGTTAGAAAGGACTAGAGCTGAAACCTGAACCCAACCTAGACTCTTGACAATTATACTGGACTCTAACAGATGAAATTGTTTTAAAGGTGGAGGAAGACGATGGAGGGAATCTTTCCGGACCATGATTTTAGGTTCATTCAATCATGCAACAGACATCTACTAGGGTGCTGTGTTGATGGTGTGCTAGAGTCACAACATACACAGACATCTGTGCTTTACTGTAGCTGTGGCTGTTATGTACTCTGGAATGAAGCAGCCTTAGTGGGAATTCCTGGCCCGTCTTTGAACCGGTGTAGGAAGCATCTATCATAAATACTCAGGACTCCATAAGGCACAGCCATTTTTAATCTTTGATCTCACTGCTGTGTAATAGAATGAAGGATAAAGACACACACACACACACACACACACAATAATTACAGCAGGCCTGGTAAATGCTATAAGCCCTGCAGACTAATCTGAGGCCACTGGTTGTTGTAGGAACTTGGGGTGTGCCTTGGCCATCCAGACAAATACCCCTGGTGCTTTGGCTGAAGCAGAGGAACAGAAGGACAAGAGCCCACAATCATGACTGTGGGCCTCTGGCTCTGTGGAACTGGCCAGGGTGGGAGGGAGCTGAGCCTTTCCCTAACACTTTAATGTCATTTGAATTGTGTTCTCTTTGCCAAAAGAAGTGTCAGTCTCTTTGCTAAAATCAAACTCTGAAGCTCTCATAAAAAGATTCCAGTTCCATAAGCCAATATTGACATGAGGACACTGAGGAGCATGTGTAAAGAGAATTTATTTGAGTCCATGGGAACAAATGTTTCCTGCTCTCATGTGTTGGAATCGCCAGCAGTAGCCTGCGTGGACTTTCCTCCATGAACGCATGCGGAGAATACAAGCGAGCACACGAGAGTGCACACAAGAGAGGGAAGAGGGCACTAATCTGGATATCGTTGATCATGTTTTTCAGCTTTCTGTAAGTAGTACTGATAATATTAATAGCTGACTGTATCAGTGAGCTATTGCTGCATAACAAAGCACACCAAAATTAATAACTTAAATAACAACTGTGTATTATTTCTCAGGAGTCGACAGGATGGCTGGGTGGCCAGCTGATCCCAGCTCATGCATCTGTGGTCAGCTGGCCAGTCAGCTGGGGCTCACTGGTCTACAATGACCCCAGCTGGGATAACTCTGTTCTGCTCCATGTTGCTTTTCATTTTCTAGCAAGTTAGTCCGGGCTTGTCCTCATGGTGACTGTAAAAGTGAACATGTGCAAGGCTTTTTGAGGCTTGAAACTAATGCACTGTCACTTCTGTCACTTTCTTTTGCCTAAAACCAGCCAGCAGGTCAGCCCAGATTGCAAGGGTGGGGTAGGAAATGTCATCTCTTGATGGAAGGAGATACAGTCACTTTGCAATCCGTTTTCTACACTGGTCAGCAGTAATAGGTTGAGGAGTTAACTAGCATCTGCTGAATACTTAAGACTGACTAGTACCTAGTTATTATTATCCCCACTTTTATGATGAGGAAACTAAAACTCAGAGAAGTAACCTGACCAAGACCAGAAAGCTGGAAAGTGGGACCACTGAGGCTTGACACGAGCTTCACTTGACCCTCAAGCCTGTGCATTTTCCATTTCACCAAACGGGCCTGACAGCTCTCTATGCTCTTCAATATTGATGTGAAGAAGCAAGTGTGCTTGATTTTGGGTGTTCACGAGGGATGTGTGACAGGAGGGAGGATTAGCCAAGGCTCTGGGGAATAGGCAGTGTCCAGGCAAACAGGCTGGCACAATCGAAAGAAAAATGGCTTTGGAGTTAGACACTCCTGGATCTAAACAGCTATAAATCTTTTTCCTCATCTGCAACATGGTGATAACGGACTCTTCTGCACAAGGCTGTGTGAAGCATAAATATGCTCTGGATCACCTGGTTTCAGATGCACAGTCTGCTACTGGCTGCATGTTTCACCTCAGGCAGGTTACTTTGCTTCCTGTGCCTTGGTTTTCTTATCTGTAGAATGGGCATAATGAGGGTCCTAGTCTCATAATTGTGACAACTAAATGAATTAATTTCTGCAGAGCACTTAGAATACCTGGCCCCTAGTGGTATATAACGATCAGCATGCAAATATACATGTATCCTGACAGTACCACAGAGTTAGACAAGGTCATACAAGGCCAATGTGTTAAGCCTTATAGAGGACCTGGTGAGGGGCCAGGCACAGGGAAGACACAGGGATCACTTTGTAAATAGCACCTACACATTTAGGAGCTGAGGGGTCTGACAGTTAAAATCAGATTGGGAAACACATCCTGACTTCAGGCCCTGTTTGAGGAGTCATTGCTTCTGCCCAACTCGGAGGGCAGTGACGGACGTGGTTTTCAAAGTCATTTAATGTGCAAGTACTTGGAGATATTTTGCTACTTGAGGGACATAATCATCATGCTCCATGGATGCACACAGCTCAGAGGGCTGTTCATGTGCAGTTATTGAAAAGTAGGGGGAAAATATTATCAGGGAGCAAACTAGTCATTTCACATTCATGCATACACAGAAACATGCACATACACACATTTGCACACACACATGCACATACACATTGATGCAGACACATGCACACACATGTGGACATGCACACAGTGTACACATATATACACATGTATGCACATACACACAAACATGCACATACACACATTCATGTATACGTACATATATGCACATGCATGTACACAAATGTATGCACGCATGCACGTGCACACATGTATGAATATACACACATACACTCACACACATATACATACATACACCCACTCACATTTCTAACTGAGTAGTTGGTAGTATTTGAGGTGAAAATATACTGAATACAATCAATGTTATAGGCTGAATTGTGTCCCCCCAAATTCCTGTGCTGAAGTCCTAACCCCCAGTACCTCAGAATTGACTGTATTTGGAGATAAAGCCTTTAAAGAGATAATTAAAGTCAAATGAGTTCATATGAACGGGCCCTCATCCAATATGACTGGCATCCTTATAAGATGAGGTGATTAGGATATAGACACATGCGCGCAGTGAAGACACAGGGAAAAGACAGTCATCTGCAAGCCAAGGAGAGGGGCCTCGGGAGAGTCACACAGGCTGACACCTTGATCTTGTACTTCCAGCCTCCAGAACCGTGAGACAATAAATTTCTGTTGCTTAAGCCACCCAGTCTGTGGTACTTCATTATGGCAGACCACTTGGCCCTTAACTTTATATCAAATTTCAGTTACAGAATCTGGGACTCCCAGACCCAGTCTGCTTTCCCTAGGTCAGGAGAGCTGTGGATTTTTTTAATAGTTACATATTAATTGTGCATATTTATGGGGTACATGTGATAATTTTTTACATACATAGAATGTGTATGATCAAGTCGGGTATTTGGGATATCCATCACCAGGAGCACTTATCATTTTTCTGGAGCAGTGGATTCTTGACAGGAGGGGTGGAGGGTCTGGCCCACAAAACTGTGGGGAAAGGGCTGAGCTGGAGGCACACTCCTATCTTCCTCGCCACTCAAAGTCCTTCAGACACGACCACACACTCCTGGTTGAACCCTTGTTTCTGGGATCCTCCCCAGTCTGTGCTCATGGTCAGCTTTGGCCTCAGCCCATCCCCTGGATTTTCTGCCATGGCGTCCTGCTCCTCCCAAATCTACCTTCCCTACTTTCTCCCATTGGACACTCTCAGATCTGACAGGGAGAATCCTGCCTGCCACTCCCTGCTCTCAGCACATCTCCCCACTTTGGGGTTGATAAAATGTAAGGACATAGCATTGTGTGCACATCCATTATACCTGCTAGTGTTGCAGGGCCCTTTGGCTTGCAACTCACTTCACATTAACATGAACACGTTGACATTTTTAAGGTTAATGACCCAGTTACTTATAAGACAGGTGGAGTTTGAAATCAAACAGTGCCTATGAACTGGAAGCCTGTGAAACAACCTTTATTATGGTGCTCAGAAGCATCTGAGAAGACTAACTTGTCCTTTGGCACCAATACAACCATCTAGGAGCCATGTCCTCCAGCTAATTTGCACTTTGAAAAAATTTCTCCAAGTCTTCTCATTTCTGCAAGTGTCTTGCGGTTTTTTAAAATGATGTACTTCATGACTCAACTTGTTGCCATTGCTGAAGGTGAGCTAGGGCTTGCTGAAATTGAGGAGTATAAATAAATTGCTCTATAGGGAATGGACTATAATGGACAACATAGGGAAATTATGCTAATTTATAACAAAGATAAAAATCATCCATTTTTTTTCACCAATCACAACTAAAATTAGGAGCTTTTCAACAACACCACAAGCTGCATATCATCAATTTTCTCATTTCTTCTTAATTTAAAAGGCCATGAAGTTTGCAGTCTCCTTGCACATCTTCCCGCTCCTGCCAGTCCCTTCCCTATTTGCAAGATGGGTCCTGAGTCAATGCAGCCAAAAATTGAGAATCGAAACCCCAAACTGAGTTCTGTCAAAGACCAACTCTGTATATTCCCAAGCGTTGCCTTCTGACCTACTATTTCTTAATACAGAGGGAATTTTACGTCCCTATTTGATTTTCTACTTTTTTCCTTTTTAAAATTGTTTTAATATTTTTTTAAAAAACTAATGATCAATAGTAGTTCTAACATATTTTAAAATATAGGGTTCTAAAAATATTAGTATTTCATCTCCCCACCTCCTAATCCCACCTACTTGAGTTGACTGAGTTAACTAGCATTAGGAGTTTGGTCTGTGTATATCCATCCTCTCCTTTCTCTCTGATCATATGTCATCTTCTATTTCTTACTGTTTTACGGAAGTCTGAGGATGCTATTCCCATGACAGTGCACTTTGAGTTTTTCACTCAATGACCCCCAAGGCTATCCCTCTGACCCACACACATGCACCTCGTTTTTCCTTTGTAATTAGAAAACAAAATTTGATCATAAGAGTGTTCTGTGGTTTAAACAACCATCCCCCTTTTGGTGGATATTTACACTGTTTTGTCTTTATGCTTTTTTGATTTGAATACTACAAACATTACTGTAATAAACATTCTTGTACTCATATGTTTGTACTATCAACTTCCAAAAGGTCAACAAATATAGATATTTTCAGTTGCACTCTGTACCATGACATTATTTTCCTAAAAACTGACAGCAATTTATAGTTTATCAGCAAAGTGGTCCCCATACCATAACTCTTTCAGATATTGTCCAGCTAGACAACATATCAAGATGCAGGAAACCTTGATATATTCAAGAAATTGACCATTTGTGCCATATGCAATTTGGATTTCCAGCTACTTACGAATGCCTCTAAATTTTCTTTTAACTTAAGCTAGTTTCACTTGTATTCTTTCACTTGCAAGAGGCCTAATACATCATATATTTTTCTATATATAGAATTTTTTCTGTTATAGTCTGAATTTTCTTCCTAAGATGTGCCCATATCCAACAATTCTACAATTACTCTCCTAAATTTTCACTCAGAATTTTCATTTGTCAGGTAGTCTTTCTGTTGGTATATGGCTTTAGAAATAAGTGTTCTCATAGTTTAAGATGTTTTTGATATCAGGAAGATGTTAGGCGTGTTTAGACATCCACATCGTCATCACTGCCTTGTACTCTACATTTCACATAAGAGGGGCTCAGGAAACATCTGTTGAAGAAAGAAGAAGAAAAGGTTGAATAAAGAAAGGAAGAAGAGGAGAAAGGAAGGTGGGAAGGAAGGAAGGAAAGGAAAGGAAAAAAGAGGAAGAAAGTCAAGTTGAAAAGGATGAAAAAATGACAACGTGTTTCTAATGCTTTAGAAAAAAAAAATTTTTTTCTGTATTGCCCGAGATGGTGATGTTAGTCCCTGAGTCTGCCATGACTTTCATGTTTGTTGAGATTGGAGCAGGAGGTCTGCCTCTGCTGCTGATGGTTATGCTTCGGTAGCCCTGGCATGGGATTTTTAAAAGTTCTGGCATAGGGGTCAGGCATATTTGAGCTTAAAATCCGTGATCTTTCACTTACTAGCTGGGTTTCCTTGGAAAAGTCATCTAGCGTCTCTGGAGCTGTTCTTCCCAGCTGTAAAATGTGTCTAACAGCACCACCCTTAGGGGTTAGCCACGGGGCTTCATTGGGATTATAGGGGCAAAGGGCCTGACCCAGAGGATGCAGCACAGATGATCCCAGGCTGACTTGGTCCAGTTGTTCCTGCCCCCAGATTGTCTTTGACTGTCCCATTCCAGCACATCTTGAGAAAGAGGCAACACCGGAGCCTGAGGAGGTTCCCACACATCCCCCCTCTTTTCCCCCTCTCCCCCCACTCCCCAGGTTTACTGGAGCCCACAATGTTCCAGCCACCAGGCTGCTCCTTCTGTGTCCTGGGATGCCCTCTAGGTTTCGGCATCTCTTCACTTTTTTCTGGATCGCAAAGCTCCTTGAGAAACTGGTGAATGATTTGTATCCTTACCTCAGGAAAATAACAAGTAAAAAAGCATCTCATTACCATGTTCATGCAATGCCAGTGTCACAGACACCCCATATGGAACCCATCCTTAGAACTCAGTTAAGGGCTGGATCTGGAAAGTGGTGGGCACCAGGCAAATCCAGGCCCTGCCTCCTCCAGAGTTGATATTTTACACCCAAATGCACACTTCCATGGCAGCAGTGTGTTCATTAGCCACAGCTGCATTGTAGGGCCTCACCCCACAATGTGAGTGGCAATGCCCATGTGAGCTTGGCAGAGGTGACTGCCCCTTTCCCATCAGCCAGGCCTGGATGGAGCATTCTGCCTGGGGGTGGAGTGAAGGGAGGGTGCCCAGAGAGTTTCTCATGCTCTCTCTTTTGCTTATCTGTCAGGTTGTCAATTAGTCAGGGAAAATGCAAAGTGACTACCATGTTTAAGTGACTATATTATTTAAACCCCACAACAACTCTGAGAGAATTTGTTATTTTTTTCCAGACTATGGATGTGGGAGTCTGGGAGAGGATGTGACTTGATCAAGGTGACATTAATAAGAATAAATAAGAGTCAGGAACCAAATCCACACCCAAAGCCTGCACTTTAATATCCCAGTGCAGTATAGTCAAAACCAGACTGGGGCCTGTTCTAAGACTCAACAACCTAATAATAAAATTAGGATGCTAACCAGAGAAGAAAGGAGCAACTCATCCTCACGAGTGGTTTCTTACACATCCAGAGACATATCCAGAGGATCCAATGTTAAGGCAAAATGAGCGAGGCCTCACTGACCACAAAGACTCCGGGGACAAGAATCTGAATGAACGAAACTGACAGCGGCCTTGGGGGAAAGTCTCAATAAAGCTTCTCAATAAATCTTATCAGAGACACAGCAGTACCTGTTTAAGTTCAATCCGCTAAATGTCAGGCCTGTGCTGGTGCTAGAGATGGAAAGATGAATAACTCTTGCTCCTGGTCTCCAAAGAGTTCACAGCCTCATGAGAGCATACGTGCAAAACAAAGTAACAATAAGGTATCTGCAAAGTGCTGCAGGGGGTGAAGAAAACAAGTAATCGTGCCTAAAAAAGATGAAAGCCCCTTGCAGAGTGGTGATATGACAGCTGGGTATTGAAAGAAAATGTAGCTACTTGCCCTGCAGAAAGGATAAAGGGAGACATTCCAAGCAAAGGAAAGAGTGTGAAAGTGAACAGTTTATATATTAGTAACAACAATGTCTACCATGTCAGTGGCTTATGACAACAAAGACTTACATCAGTCTACTTCGCACACCTAATGAGGGTCTGGGGTGGGCTGGGAGCGTGGATGCCGCTCCACACAGTGACTAAGGGACCTAGGCTGAATGGATGCCCCCCCCCCCGTCCCCAGGCAGGGGATGCGACAGCAGGAGGAGAAACACCGTCTGCTAATGACTAGTCCAGAAGTGACACACTTTATTCCCATTCCTATTTCATTGGCTAGAACTAGCCACTAGACCCCACCTAAGTGCAAGGGCACTGGGAAATGTTTTCCTCCATGTACTCAAGAAAGAGAGCAGAGCCGCATCTAAGTGAACACTGGCTGTCTCTTCTGCAGTTTGTTTAGGAAAATGTGAATAGTTTGATTTGTTGGATCACAGCCATATGTTCTGAGCATACCAGAATAGTGGGCACTGAATAAATGTTTTGAGATCCTTTTTGTCTTGACTTTCCGTAAACCAATTTGCCCTGATAATTAATTAGGGAAGGACCATATGTGTTTGTATAAGAAATGAGCAAAAACTAAATATTCTCCTTTGTGTTCACAGACCCTCAGAAGATCAAGGATGTAAGTCTACTTCAAGGAAATGCCACATGTGGAGAAGGGCATGCAGGACAAGTGAAAAGAACAATCCTATTCTGAAAAATCTCCCAAAGACAAACTTGGTAACAGCTTGAAAACCCAGTTTCATAACTTGGTACCTCCAACCAACTGTCCGGAAATCATCTCACCTTCTCTGAATCCTGCAACAGGCATCTCCAACTGGTATGTTTGTCTGCGGCATGAGGCAGTGGCTCTTCTGATTCACTTCCCAGCTGGGCCTGAGTCTGTTCAGTCCTGCAGCCCTTCCCCTCCCACCCCACCAGTGGCACCAACGTTACCCACTATTTTTTTTACTGGTTTCTGTAGAACAGACCGGCCCCTTCTAGATTCAGGGCTTTGGTCTCTCGCCAACATGTCTCTAGGGTACACATGCTCTCTTCTGGCCCAAATAACCTTCGGATTCTCAGCCTCACATCTTAGGGCATTTTTATTCCTTCTTTTCTGCACGGTCATTTCATTCTCTCACTGAAGTTTTCTTCCCCACTTCTGCTCCTCAGGTCAAAAGTGGTGCCGTGGGGGAACCTCACCATGCTCCTGCCCAGCCCAGGAGCAGAAGCCACTCACACCTCAATCACCGCAGAGCCTCCCAACGAGCCTCTCCACACCCAGGCCTTTCTGATCCATTCCCCACAGCTCAGCTAGAACCGAAGCCACAGAACACAGTGGTTAAAGGCGCAGGCCTCTGAGTCATGGCGAGTAGCAGGTATTTCACTTCTTTGGGCCTTCCTACCTGCAAAGCACAGATAATCACTAGACCTATATCGTTCACTTGTCGTGATTGTTAAATGCAATCGTGTGCCGAGCACTTAGCACAGTTCCCACCAAAGTGCATGTCTCCTCTCATCATCTTAATCTTCCTCATCATCATCACCATTGCAGACCCTCTGTGATCAGAACTGGCCCAGCTTCTCCTGGTAACTGGACAGAAAACAGCATGAACCTCCATGGCTTCAGGCACGAGCCCTCTAGAAAGGAGGTGTTCTTGCTCCAAGCTCCTGCTCACAGGACCCACACCGGCATGTCAGCCCCCGAGACTGTGACCATCGTGTTAGGCACCATCACAGCTGCATAGCAATAGTTGGCCATTGAATTGCACAATATGGCACAGAGGGCCAATCCTGAGAAGTCAGAAATCTGGCGTCCATGAATGAAAGAGAGTTTGAAAATTGGGTCCTTCAAGCAGGTATCAGTGACAAGATCTAGGTGCACAGACATAGTATAGCCCAAACACTTGCACAAACCTCCACAGCGTCCGTAATGTGTAGTCTACTCTTGTGCCACCACATCTTATCCCAGAGGTACAACTAATCTCAGCCCCTCAGTCTACAAAGCTTCCTGAATCCTCCTCTCTTGGATGAATAAATTTCCTGGTAAAACAAGACCCAGGGGACAGTTTTGAATCCGTATAATAATATATCACTGCATTTGCCACAAACTCTTGATTCAACAGAACTGATTTTGTGCCCTTACTACTTGCCCTGGGGATAGACCGCGAACAAGAGAGACAAGGGCTCTGCTCTCACCATCTTAACCTTTAGCAAGAGAGAGAGATAATAAACTGGTAAAGACATAAATAAGTAATAGAGCTTCAGAAGATGGTAAGATTGACAGATGGAACAGAACAGCGATGAGATAGGGAAGATTACAGGGAGAGAGGTTCAGGGAAGGGGGGCTGCATGTGGCCACTGGGAAGATGAAAACACTTGTAATCCAAATTATCCAAATTATGTGTGCACGTGACAAGGACACACAAAGCAGGGTAGTGTGGAGGAAGGACAAAGTGATGTGTGCTGGCACCTAGAAGGAGCTCAACATATGATGGATGTTATATTCAAACCTACTGGGTGTCACCAAGGGTGACTCAGGTATAGAGCTTCTGGGCTCGGGGGAAAAAGAGGCAGATAAGAAGCCAAGTTGGAAGCACCTCTTCCCAGGGGAGGCCCCTGTGAGCAAGCCGCCGGCAGCCGTCCCCTGCATTCAGAGACGCTGCTGCCTGAGCTGCCAGGTTTCACTTGTGTGCGGCTGGCTGCAAACCAAGAGGCCCTTCTCGCATTAAAGCATAGAGATCTATTCTGTTCTCCTGTCGTGTCATAAATAAAGGCACATTGATCTCATAAAATGGCATCTCTGGCTTTGGTGTGAGTGGGTGCCTGAGGACAGACGATTATAACTGCGCAGGATAACTGAACACAAAGAAGCGCAACCACCTCAGTGGGCCAGGAAGGGCTCTGGAGAAGGGCAGCCAGCAGCCTCCATAGCTCTCCGGGGAGCTACATGAAAACAGCCAGGCCAGAGCATCTGGTGAGGTCAGAGCTGAGTTCACACACCTCAGAGCTTTTGTACTTCCTGACTAATTGTGCTCCCGCTGGTGTCATGGATCAGAAAGTCAGTGCTGGGGTCATGGGGCACAGGAAGCACATGTTAACAAGGGCACGTCCGCATGCAAGCACAAAAAAAGCAATTAGGAAAGGCCAGCAGGTGATCATAATCCACCCGGCCTTCAACCTCCTCCCTCGGTGCCTTCCCAGGACCTGAGAAAGGCTTTCCTATTTCCTGTGGACTGAACCAGAGGCAGCTCCAAGGGCAAGGATGCCCCTGAAACGCCTGGCTAAGATGCCGGGGAGGAGATTCCTAAAAGTGTGCACCAGCATTTATTGCTCAATGTGATTCTTTTCTGGGGAAAATGTTCACAAATTTTATTCAGTCTCCAAAGGAACTATGGCCCCAAATAACATCAAGAGACGAAGCTCTTACAGCCTTGCTGTGCCAGATGGTATCCAGAGCCCATGAACCACCTCTCAGGGGAAGAACCTTTCCACTGAAGGGACAGGAAATGAAAAGGAGAAAGGAAACTGCCTGGTCCCAGCACTGTGCCTGCTGCTTCACACCCCATATCTAATGCAGTTGTCCTTGTGAAGTGGTAAGGCTGCCTCGGTTCTCCCAATTTAAAGACAAGAGAATCAAAACTCCAAACAGTTGAACAGGTTGGCCAGGATGGACACATACTGCAGCAGAGTTGGACCCAAAGCTGTCCGTGCTTTCTCCACTTCCTCACAGTGGTTCTTTCAAGTCACCAGCACAGTGGAGTGGGAGCTCAGGGTGGGATCACATGAACACAGCAGGTCCAGACAGGCCACCCCCACACCATCCACATGACCTCTCACACAGCTTTTCCAGAGCAGCATTGCGAATTCAAATCAACACCCTCTTCCATCAAACAAGGACAGAGAACTCCAAATGACTGCAAGGGAAGAACTCCTGGGAAACAAAGAATTCCAGAGCAGGTTCTTCTTTTGAAGCTTCTGTGATTGAAATCTCACAGTCAGGTGGGGCTTTGTGCTTCCCTCTCCTTAAAGGTCTCTTCCAGCCCTGAGGTTCTAAATTGGGTTCTCCCTCCTTTTGGGTCCTTTTGGAACTCGTAAGCGCCTGGATGGATCAGTGAGTGATGCTCCTGCTGGCGTACGATTTTAGCAAAGGCAATGTGAAGAGCATGGCTTCTACCCCATTCAAACCCCTGTTTCGCAGGTGAGAGAATTGGCAAACAACCTACCCAAGATTAAACCCTTTTTCTTGGTGCCTGCACTGGGCTAAGCTGGAGGCAGATCCAGCTTGACTTGCCAGTGGGAAAGGCTTTTTCCTTTCTGTGTGCCTCACCTTCTCATCCATTTCTTGGCTCTGGGTCAAGCCTAGAGTGTCTTGTCTCACAGTTCACGTGTGATCCCTGCACCTGTAACAAGGTACTATGGAAAGAGCGCGGCTTTGAAGTTAGATCACTCTGGACTGAAGTCATCCCTGCCAAGCCTGAGTATGTGACCTTGAGCAAATGTCTTACCTTCTCTGACCTTCAGATTCCTCCTATAGGAAATGAGAAAAATAATATCTGTCACCCAGGGTAGTTGTGGGGGCTCAGGAAGATAGCGCACATAGAGCACCCAGTAGGTTCTAATGCGTGATAGGAATCTCTTATCATGTTCCGGCCTTAACTGTGACCGCGGCTGAGCCAGCAGCGCCAGCCCAGAGTCAGAGACACGGCGCTGCTGGCCCCAGGTGGAATCCCCTGCCCTTGGGCTGGTCACGTGCTCTTCCCTTGCCAGTTGCCCTTTAAGAGGAACCAATTTCGCACTTCCAGATAGATCCACACTCCAAATTGTGTTTGTTTTAAAATAATGAATAGTGGCATTATTATCCCCACCGCTCTCCAGGGCGCTCTGTGCTGAATGTATTCCTTTTGCATTAGCAGAGCTTCACTGTAGCAGATAAATGGGCCAGCGCTGGAGCTGAAATGCACGGAAGAAAGGAAGTCTTACCCCTCCCACCCCCACCTGTCTTGGTGAAACCCTCCCGAGAGGCTGCCAGCAAGGCTTTGGAGCCCAGTAGGCTCTGGGAGTGCGGGGCAGACATGCAAGGAGGGAACAGCCAGGTCTCTGTTATCCCCTGCCTCTTCCTGAATCTTGGGTGACAGCCCACACAGGGTAGAGCTATTGCGGAAGCCACAAAGGAACTGAGGGCATGGCAAATGGTGTCTTGCAGAAAACAAACCAACAAAAAATTTGCGTGTGCATTGAACACCAGGTAAACGCAAGCTGCTCAAAGGAGATGAGGCCATTTCCAGGGGTGTCAGTGATGCAGCCCCTGCTCAGAGCAATCACAAGCAGAGGAGTCCTGAGTTCAGTCAGGTCCTTTTGTGGCCTGGAGCAAGATGCCACATCTCTTTGCTTCCCTGATGATGAAGACGAGGTGAGGGTCACCATAAGGCATCGGTTGCTTTCAGGAAAGGAAATGGAGGTGCCTCTTCCTGTGTCCTATTCCTCCCCCTTGGGTGGGAATCACTTAGCATCCTCTGGTAGGACTGGCCTGCCTGGTACGTACACATCATGTGCTGAGTTAAGGGCTAGCAAACGTGTCTCTGAGACACTGCAAGGAAGGACATGGCTATGACAGCTAAGTCATCTTGAGCTTGGCGAAACAGAAAAAACCATTCAGTTAATGCTTTGGATGATTCGGGGCTCAGAATGCACACTTTTTGACTCATGCATGTATATTCAACACAATTACACCCAAAGTCCTAGAGCTAATGACTGATTGAAGGAAGGAGACAACCCATCACACAAATTTAAATGTGCATTCTTTACCTGGACCACTATCCTGTAATACTTGCTATATGAGGTTTTTGGGTTTATTTTAATAGTGGGATTCTATTGGACAATATTATCTTTGAATTATTTTTGTTAAAAATACTAATTTGTTTAAAGTAAACATTTAATATCTATAATTTCTTCATGTTTTTTAACATATCAGGAGCCCCAAAGATAGAAGTATCTCGGATCTCTCTCAACCTCTCTGTGGTCCCACAGGAGAGAGTGCCTCCCAACGCCTTTCCCTACCCTTTGCCTCACGTGACAAATGCTTCCACCTCTGGAATTCCTCCCTGCTTCTTCCTGCACGTGTGGCCTCCACAGGACTGTGGAATGGAGCTCTGAGACACAGGTAGGCTTTCAGGTGGAAGTGGTCAGAGCAGATGATCTGCCTGAGGTCAAGATCTGCATAGCTCCAGGCGAGCATTCTGCACTTGTTCACTGTGGCTGATCAGAGCTGTGTTAGGAATACAACACGGCTGCTTTGCTTGGCTTTGTTCTCTGCACATGTATTTCCCAGGAGGCCCTTGCAGGGAAAGGTGACTTGTCAATGGCATCTACAAGGAATTTGATTGCTGCTGGATCCTTTTGTCAAATATTACCAGAATATCAGCTGGATATCTCCAAATAGCCCCAACAGCCAGCATAGTGCCAGCTGTAACATGACCAACATTTTGCATCTATTCAAAATCCCAAATAAAAGGGCCACCCATGGAGCTGTGAGATTCTGGGGATGCGGAACTGAGCTTTGGCTGGTCTCTGACTTAACTGTCATCAGTCCCACATCAGACATCAGTAGATAGAAGCAGAGCCCCATCTACCTAATGAGACCCAAGAGCCAGAAGCATCCAGCTGGTGATGCATCCTTGGGCCTGTTATCTTCAATTTACTTTCCCTTGGCCATGGCCACTGGGCTGGTATCTTGACACATGTACTGAGATCCCTCTGCCTGAGCATATTCCTTGAGCCTGTTCCGTTCAGCAGTGGCTAGAGACCAAAGCTGTGGCTGGTTCCTCCAGTTCCTTGGTCTCAGAAATGAGGCATGCCCTAGAGTCCCCCGTGTAGTCCTGAGCCAAGGTGCTGGCAGAGGACTGGAGGCCCATCTTAAAATGGGGGCCTGGAGTCCCTATAGACCTGTTTTCTACCCCTCTATCCCCGCTGAGAACCCCTAGCCCTCCAGCCATCCTGGAATCCAACACGAAAGGTTTAGGTGCAATTCGAAGAGAGAAGTCAGAGCTTTATATATGTAAATACCTTCTCTGTCCCCACACCAAGCCTCCAAGTCTCTGTACTGTGCTGTCCTCCTGGAGAGGCAGTGAAGGGGGTACATCATTTCCACACTGGCCTACAACACCCGCTAGTAGACCCTGGGCACCAGTAGGGGCTGTAACCACAGATTTCTCTAACTTGGTTGCTCTCAGACATTAGCAAACCTCAGAATCGCGAGTGGGCCTGTTCAAACAGATTGCTGGACACCTCCCTCGTGAGCCTTATTCCATAGATCTGGATTGGGCTTGAGAATTTGCATCTCTTAAAATTTCCAGGTGACCCAGAAGGTCCTGGTCTGGGCCCACACTTTGGAAACCACAGTTGGAAGTCACTTCAGGGTAGAATCACACTGCCTATTGGAAGCCATGCCAGGGCTAATATGTCCCTCTTCATTTCAGATTTGCTCCACTGTTCCATTGCACCAACTCAGAAATGCTCCTCGCTTGCCCCAAGGCTGTGTCCTTGGACCTCTCTCCACTACCCCCTCTTCCCTGTGAATAGCACAAGCACGGCTGGGAGGCTGGGGCAGAGTGGGCAGCTTTATGTGCCAGGAAGGGTGGGGGTTCCTCCTGGGGAGTTGCTCATCCACAGTTCTGTCTCAGCCAGGAGCTGGGGTTCCTCTTCCCCAGAGATCTGTCTGTGTCACTGACTCAGCAGCCTCCACCACTGTTTCCCAGAGGAGCTGCCTTTTCTAGACTGCCAGTCAAGTATCTCCATGCCTCTCCGGCCCAGAAAGAACCAGAATAGCCTTTGGGGAATTTTATCATATATAGGAAAACAGTGAAGTTTAGGCACGAATGAGATTATGTGACCCAGGTATAATATTCTGGCACTGGCAGTGGACATATCTGAGTTCCAATTCCAACAGATGTAGAAAAGGAGGGACTCAGCAGTGGATCTGATTCAACTTGATCCCACCATCCTTTCCTAAGAAATCCCAATGCGCTGAGAACTGAGGTGCCCCTGAGATGCCTGGTAACCATCACCCCAGAAGTTCATAACAATGGCAATAATGGAGCCTGACATTACTATTACTGCAGGGATCAGCAGCAGCCAAAAGTGCTTGCGCACAGCCCACCTTCCCCTCCCATCACAAATGCTGACTGGAGTCTTATGCCAGGACCTGCTGTAAGCACTGTGGGTCTGGGGGGAGAAGAACATGAGCTCAAAGAATAGTGGAAGATTGCACTGTCTGTTAGAGTCCTGGTAGAAAAGAGATGGCACTCGCAAATCAGACACTTTTTAGGACAATGTAATAACAGGACTATTTACAAAGATGTAGGCAGGGTTTAGGAAAAGGAAAACAAAGGATGGCACAAAGTCCTGTCTGGTCAGTAGCAGCAGGATGAGCCTGGAGCTTCCATAGTCATGATACAGTGAAGAGGGGGTGGGGGGAGATAGTGGGTGCCTGAAAAGAGCTGTGGCTTTGGATAAAGGATGCAGCCAGCCTGCAATGAAGCCACTGGAAGGAAAGGCCGGAACAAATGTCTCTCTCTCCTTCTCTCCAGTCTCCTATTGGGGCTGTCCATTGCATAAACTAAAACAAAAGCCAGGCAGCAAAGGAGCCCATCGATGCAATCCATACAGTTCAGCCTCCAGGGACACGGAGCAGGGTGCAGGACAGTGGGGACCAGAGCTAGAGAGAGAAATGGAAGATGCCCAGCACATTTCCCAAAGACTGAAACTACATTTGAGAGAAAGAGAGCCCTGAGGGTGGACATTTAATCCCAGATGGGAAGGTAGGGAGAGGTGGCTAATACAAAAAAAAAAAAAAATATATATATATATATCTCAATAGACTCTAAAAGTGGCTACTCAACTTGGTATCCCTAATACTTTTTCAAATGGAAGAAGATGTGGCTACAAACTTTAATGACTACAAGACACAAAATTATACCGAATGACTCAACTCTCACTACAACAGGAGCTCCACTCCCATATTCAAATTGGAAAATAGGAGAGGGGCACATTAATAAGAAGGCAGACAGGGGACCTCATAAGGGTTCGGAAGGGTGTTAATATTTTCTTTGAGTCTGGAAGGAAGGTGGGAGCACCTCGATAGGAAGAAGGTCACAGCATGTGGGACATCGTTTGAGTAAAGGCATGAAATCAGAAGAATAAAGGTG